>CM076736.1:8760615-11274704 GCA_038501795.1 Pseudopleuronectes americanus
GAGAGAGAGAGAGAAGAGAAGAGAAAATTAGCCCCCCCCTTTCATTGTCTGAAGGGTGTGTTCTGAATCCCTGTATCGCTCGCTCTCCCCAGAGATGGTGAGAAATTCGTTTTTGCACATGTTCCCCCCACTGCCTTTTACATCGAAGGAGGATTTCTCCCCGGCTCCCAGGCCCAGGATGAATGTGAATGAAACGTGCGTTCTCGGCGTGGAGTGCACGATGGTCACAGCTGCATTTACGCCGCTGCACTTTGCAGACGGAATTTTCAAGAAACAGACAGGGGTGACATTAAAGTTGGAAGCGAGGGAATGTTCAAATTTGTGTTGTTTTTTAGTGTGTTTTTTTTTAAGGGGGGGGGAGGCCAGGATGTAATAATATGCTGCTGGGAAAGGAGTGTCAGGAGACTAGTCCTTGGGTAGAATTTTGTTTTGAGGCTTGTCAGTCAGATTTCTTATCCCTTCTTACCTCAGTTTACGTACAGGCCGGGTTCAAAATAAATCACTGCATCAAATAATCATCGTGCAATCATTCAAAATGGCAGCTGAGCTATGTTTACCCAACGGTTTATGTATGTGTACGTGTGTGTGTGTGTGTGTGTGTGTGTGTGTTAGTGTGTGTATGTATGTGTGTTGAGCCAGACTCTAAAGAGCACTCCTGTGTCTTGGCAGGAGATATGCTAATCGCAACTGACATCAATCTGAAAAACATCAGCTGAAGTAACATGTGTCTAAGCTTACATTTACAACCTTCTGAGCAAAGAGGGACAGAGGAGGCACACAGACACACACACATACACACACACACATGCACGCACACAGTAAAGGAAAAGTGGGTCAGGTAAAACAAGCAAACGCATTTCAGAGACAGCCTGCCATTTGCGATGTCCTCAAAAAACAACTGATTGAGCAGCCTGTCGAAACATTAAGGCTCAAATGTGAAATGATTATTCTATTAAACAAATGTGTCCTTTGTTTTTCGCTGAGCTCTTCCTTTAATGCAGACACGCAAAAAAGCAATTACACCTTTCTTTGTTCAGAACGTCTAAAGTTGAGGTCAGGAGTTCCTCCTTTTGTTTTTTGAGAAGGGGTGCAGGGGAATACAGGTTTCTTTTTTTCTTTTTCAGCCTGTGATATGCATTTACAGCGGAGCACCTGAACATCAGAGCGACTCAGACGGGTGTAAAATATGTGTCCTGCTAAAACCCATTTGGACAGGGCCCTCAGATGTGTGTGTGTGTGTGTGTGTGTGTGTGTGTGTGTGTGTGTGTGTGTGTGTGTGTGTTGAGGGGGCAGATAGACAGCGAGACGTACACACACAGGAAACCATATTAATGGTGCTAGCAGCTGTGGCTTGCTAAGTGAACACATACGACTTTAGATATACTGGATCGGCCTCTCCCTAAGCTCTGGATCAGATCCGTGTGTGTGTGTGTGTGTGTGTGTGTGTCTGTGTGTGTGTCTGTGGAGAATAAGCCTCCATGTCTCGGAGTCTTTGAATTATAAAGTTTGGAATTGTCCTTAAACTCTCACACACTTAAATACACACGATTCAGGATAATTTGTCTCAACTATAAAGCATCAAAACTGAAGCAACAAACTTAGGCCATATGATTAGTGTCGCTCTCTCTCTCTCTCTCTCTACTCTCTCTCTCTCTCTCTCTCTCTCTCTCTCTCTCTCTCTCTCTCTCTCTCTCGCTCTCGCTCTCATTCTCTCTCTCTCTCTCTCTCTCTCTGCTCTCTCTCTCTCTCTCTCTCTCTCTCTCATTCTCTCTCTCTCTCCTTCGTGCGCACACACTTGCACACACACACTTTCCTTCTGTCTGGAGGGCAGCGGGGCACTCGGGGGTCTGACAGTGAATTTGTCCCGAACATCCGCCAATAAAAGATGGCTGCAGTATTTTACGCTAGAAACATTTGATGACAAGCAGTAACTAGCGTGAAATTCCCCCTAGATTAAATGTCCTAGGAGTTGTATTCCCATCCGGCGAAAACACTGTCTGTGAGCATGTAAGACCCCCCACACACACACACACACAAACACACACACACACATGGTGCAAACCTATACCACTGAATAGCAGGAAGGCTCAGGAAACAAAAATAAATCCTCAGACACACACACACCCACACACACAAATATGGACATATAGCACACTGATGTACAGACACAGTCCCATGCACACACATTGACACATGCACACTTGCATACTGGATATGCACAAAATAAATACATGCACACATTGGCAAAAAGAAACACTGACTTACTCACAGGCGTTTAGACTGAAGACACACCGGGGGGCAAATCACAGCAGGAGACTTGTAGCGTGTTTGGCTGATTACCAATCGAGCAAATACCACAGCGAGCGTGCTCACGCTGCCACATCCATCCTCCTACACACACACACACAAAACAAACACACACACACACACACACACACACACACACATTTCGTTGGTTAGTCAAGGTGCTGATTATTATAATTAATGTAATCTTTCTTATGTTTTTCTTTGTCCTGGCTGGAGAAAGAATTGCAGCTGGCCTCAGCAGGCGCAAAACATCAGAACGAGATCTCAACGCACAAAATTGCTCAGTTGGGCAGGTAACAGCACCGGAGTCAAGTGGTTTAGGAGGAGGGAGGTGGATAAGGGCAAAATGATTATAGAACAAAAGCCCCCCCTTCGAATTTAAAGTATTTAATAAACAAAAAAAAGTTTGATTTCTCTGGGATTTCTGAGAGGAGCGTCACAGTGTTTTGTCAGTGTTGTTCAGCTGCAGGGGGTGACGGATGAGGCCTGAGCCGCAGGAGGAAAGATGTGACAGAGTGAGGGATGGGGTAAGGGAGAGAGAGAGAGAGCAAGAGAGAGAGAGAAAAAAAGCCGTAGTAAACTTGGAGAAGAAACATGGCAACGTTGACAGGGAGGTCCGTCCCTTTTTTAAAGCCGTTTAACCCCATTTAATACAATACTTCTGTTTTAAACAATATATTAGCAATATTAGCATCAACTAACTAACTTAGGATTTGTAGCAAGCAACATCTCATCAAAAGATTCATGCAACAAAACTTTAACCGCGCAAACGAATCCCTTCAATATAAACTTAATCTTTTAATGACAACTTAGATAGCACAGCTTTCCCCCTCCAAAACGTCTTCAGTGTGTGGGTCTGTCATGCGGCAAAGGAAAAACAGCTCATACTGTCTGTGTGGAGAAATATCAAATAACGCAGAGGTTACAACACAACAGACAAACATCATTTTCGATAATGACTTCCAACTGAAATGTCTCCGTTTGTAACAGTTTTAAAAAAATAAAAAATAAACCGTGGTCTACGACATGAGGTCCCTGAAGTTTTCAGGCATCCAACCCCAAATTAACAGTGCTGGGAACTCACAAGGCACCAATGTCCAACCCAAAACAACACAACAGCCTGACATTATCTATTTTTTTAATGTAATGTTATAAATAAGCGGAAAAAAATTAATAAGGAAGAAGTTATATCCATGTACAAACTGTAGTACTGAGTAAACACACAACATGAAGGAGCAGCAGACTCACAGATGATGTGAGTCTGCTGCTTCTACATGATGTGTGTTTGTGTAGTTAGCAGCACACTCTTTACTTTACTTTACACGTTTAGTCATAACCTGTTTTTATTTAGATGTATGTCAGTGCTGATACAGTCTTTAGAAATACAGGTAGCAGCCTTGGGAGCCTGAGACAACTGTGGGTATATTCCCTCTCGACTGAAATCCAGAACTCGAGCAGCATCCTGGAATCAAATCAAAGGCATCGGTCACTCTTTCATGTGGTGATGTAAATTGACCTGCAGATTGCGGTAGTCTGTAGCACTCACCTCAAGGGGTCAAGTGGAGACAAAGAAAAATCAGAAAGCGGATTAATTTTTCATTTTTATTTGATTTCTGGAAATCATCTTGCAACCCTCCGCTCGGTGGTGGGTTCATACTTGAGTGAGGCTACCCGATCCAAGCCTGTTCGGACCCGTCGGACAACATTTTTGAAATTACATTCAGTTTCGGTTCAGGTCGGGTCACATTTGTTAGTCTGTCTGCGTGACCTCTTACACTGCACGTGCCTATTTTAGGGAAAAACTAGGGCTTGGTTCGGATTGGTTCGGATTCAAAAAACCAGACTGGCTCTCGGGTTGGGACAGAAATCTTCATGCATCTCTCAAATTGGGAACCACAGGTCTATAAGATAATTCTATAGATGGCATCACACATGGCGAGTAGTTTTCATCTAGCAGCATGCTAACAGATTAGCTCACTAACAAGGCTACCAGACCCCTCGCCCAGTATGCCATCTTGGTCCACTCAGTTTTGTGAAATACACAAATTAAAAACTGGTTATACATTCAGTCTATTTACTTTAAGAAGGCTTTTTATAGACTTGTATGGCACAGCATGAAAAACCGCCTCGCAAATCAGATTACATGTTTTATTCTGAACCAATTTCATTTCATTTTTTGCCCGATGCCAATTTGTAGCCTGATAAATCCTAAATGCCTGACTTATTTGCTGTTTTATATTTTAGGCACACACGTATTTTTAACTCTCAAACATATCGAGAAAGAAAATCAGGATAAACATAACAATTAAATTCACTTCATCTGCAGTATACAGTGCGTAATGCCAGTTCTTATGCAAGGCCTCCCGCTGTTCTCATGCGGGGCAAGTCGGAGCGGAGCCTACGGAGGTCAGGCAGAGGTAAGCCTAAATAAAGTCTCGAATTGGGCCGCTTTACAAGCCTTAGTTAAGGATATTGATTCAGTCGTAAAACAGCAACAGTTTACAGCTTGTATGTTCATATCATCCCCTGGCATGTGTTCCCCTTTGCCACAGCTATGTGCTATAATTACATTAGACTTATGACCCTTCAGAAGACAAAAAAGTAAATTCCTTGAACATCTTAATTCGATCTGTTTCAAATGAGAGAGGGGGAGAGAGGAGAGGAGAGGAGAGGAGAGAGAGAGAGAGAGAGAGAGAGAGAAGAGAGAGAGAGAGAGAGAGAGAGAGAGAGAGAGAGAGAGAGAGGCAGATTTTGGGAGAGGAGAAGGAGGCTGCACACACAACATATTACGGGGCGAGCGGTGCCAGCAGAAAGCGGGTGCCCTGCTTTTTATTTTCACTTCATATTCGTCAGTGAAAGGTTCTTTTGTTGTCTACTGGCTGATTGACTTTAATGAGAAACATTCCATTGTAGCAAACATTGGTTTTTACAGAGTGAACTTTGTGTTCCTCTTACTTGTTTTCAAATTAGATTCAAAGAAAAGGGAGGGTGGTGGGGGGAGTGGCGAGGGGAGGCAGGGCCCGGGCCGTTTGGGATCACAACAAAAACACGACACGTGCCCACGAGCACAAGTCATTCATACACGCTTACACGCAATGACACACAATGCCTCTAATCCCTTTCCCTTTACACTCCAAACTGTGTTATCGACTGTAAAGAGAATTCAAAAAAGCATGACGATGACAGGGCAGAGGAGGAATGAAGGGATTTTTGTTCTAACTATCCAACAGTATTCAACCTGACCCTCTTGTGACATTAAACACGGCTCAGTTGTAAGGCTGCGAGTGTGTGTGTGTGTGTATGTGTGCGTGCATGATATTGACAAACGCAGCGCTTGATCTGTGCAGAGGTGGCGACGGTGTCTTAAGAGTTGGCTGTGCACAAATTGTGTAGATTTAGCCACTCGAAACAATCATGTACTGTGTGCGTGTGCATGTGTGCGGCTCCTGAAAGTAATTCCTCAGAATAACCACTGACTTGGACTACCTGCTGGCTTGAGCTAAGCTGTAGATCGATAACAAGTGCTGGTAGGTGCGTCTGTATGTGAAAGTATTGTGTCGTATGTTTATTTGCGAGAGCGGGTGGGTTGCTGTGGGTAGGGGTGTGCACGTGTGTGTGTGCTGAGGCATCATACAGTTACTGGAACACTTACTATATTTGGCTCCCTCCATGCAGCATCAGGTTTTATGAAAGCAATCCATCTGAATCGCGGCAATAAATTCCCCTCAGCCGACAATTTCTTAAGTGAAACTAACAAGTGTTTCTAAATTCGTTATAAAAGTACGGCTGAGATAGAAGCGATTAGATGTTCGAAAAAACATTTATGTCAATAACGCGGTTCAGACAATATGTCGGATCAATACACGCACACGTGCAGACACACAAACATACACACACACATATACAGGCAGTACACAGATCAGTTGCCATGGTGTCTGTAGGCTCTTTGCATGTTTCCGTTACACCCGTGGGCCGTGACGTTTCAGGAGCTGAAGGGCACGGTGACCCGACCAGCCAGTCGTCTTTCCTCCGGGGGGCGAAACGTCCATTAGGTCCTCACATCGGGGACAGTGAGCATCAGGGACCCAGCTCAACCTAAACCAGGCTCCCACAGCCTCTCTGGCTCCTGTCTTGGTTCTGCCACTGCTCCCGTTAGCGACCCAAAATCTTTTTGAGACTCATATGTTTGAATTTCCGCCGCATAATTCCTAATGGGTGTCATGGGTGCGAGGTTCATGAAACATGCAGAGGGCCATAACCTTCGACCTATTGGCCTTTATGCTCTGCTGCCAGGCTACGCCACAGGCAAATAAAATGCACGGCCGTGTGATATTATAGAATATGTTATGGAGCGTTCTGCCATGATTAGACATGACAGCTGAGTGGGTGATGTCCATTTCCGATGCTTCTAATCTATTGGTTCGTGAAATCTGATTGGTGCTCAGCTTCATCAGTGCATCTGGCAGTGTGGACGAGTGGATGAGGAGTTTACGCACCTCTCCAGTGTTTACAGTACAAGAGCCATAAAATGCACCAAATACACTTTTGATGGGTTTTTACCACTATAGTGAAGCTGTAACAGATGCCCTGCAGCAGCAAAAACCCCAGGCAAATACACCTAAAGGTTTCCTACACTGTGTATCTCGGTGGTAACACAGACAGCTGCAGGTCAAAAGGCACACAGTGTGCGACATAGCTGCCACTGCTATGTAATCACAGTTTGCCAAGTAAGCAAACGCAAAAAAACAGCAGTGCTGCCGCCAACAGAAGAGGACAACACAAACATAGGCTACTTATTGTTCGCCCCGCCAAGGAGGTTATGATTTCTCCTCCTGCCATCTGTTTGTTTGTTTGTTTATTTGTTTGTTTGTAGGTTTGTTGGTAGGTAGTATTACGGACAGGGGCAGATCAAGGAATTTTGTACAACTTTCCGTTTCTTTAACATTGTGACACTTGTTTTGATGGAAAAAATTCTAATTCATTTTTTTTGTGATATATATTAACAAAACTTACTTTGAAGAAGATGCAACTAAGCAACTGCAAACAGCTGATTAAAATGTTGTAGATACACCCATATAAAAAATAAGTGAAAAATTGTTTGGCAAAGATTACGAGCACAGAGTTAAAAAATGCCATCTTCGTTCAGTTGTTTTGAAATATACAATATTACATGTTTAAAGTTTCCTGTCCACATACCATGAAATAATTACTACATACTGGCATGGTTTTGCTTACAAAACTTCCCCAAGGTTTCTGACTTAAGTGAGATGTTACGACATTATTACAGTGCTACATAAAAAGATCAGCCAAAATATAAAATGTCTATGACTCTATCCCCCCCCAATAGCTTGTTAGTATTCTGGTGAGCGTATTATAAAATAAAAAAAAGTTGATACGTCGAGCCTGACACTAAACATAATCACTCCCCCGAAAACAAGGGGGAAGAGTTTTGATGTCGGCAGCAGCTTGGAGTCAGTAATGAGGATGTTGATTTTGTTCTGATTTTAGAATTGCTGGCCTGTTTGTTGATATCGCTCGGCTGTGTCCCCGCAGAGCAACATGGACACCAACTGCCAACATGTGAATTAAAATTTCTCACCATGCAATTAGTCACCCGGCTCACACAGCAAGAGATCAAATTCAGATTTCTTGGACTAACCCTGTTACTGTTGCTGACTTGGGATACAAACGTCTGTCTGTCTTTCGGTCCGTCTGTTTGTGAAACGCATATTTCTCAACGGATTCAAACTTGGCGTCTGTATTGTTTATTAATGGCCCGCGGAAGTGGAGTGTTGGATTTGGTTTGGTTTGGACACGCAATACATTTTTTAATAAAATGTGAGTAAACAGGCAAACAGAATCTTCAAGTCAGTTGGGATAGGGCCAGTGTGTCCTCAGCCTGCGGACCGAGTTGACTATGTCATCCTCTACCTCCATAGATAATATACAGCAGTGGCCATGTTTGATCATTTCGATAATTTTATCGGACTGACACAGACATTCACGGTAAAAGTATTCAGCAGTTTGTCTTCAAAGAAAAGACCCAATGATTGTTTGACGCTGCAATTCTTTATATCAGATGGATTTTCAGAGCTTTTATTTTGAAAAGTTAAGGTCTGAAGATTGAGTCGGTTACTTAAAAGGAAAAAGCTGAGAAAAATGTATTAAAAAGTAAATCATTCATTGTTATACATGAGAAACACATGTGAATACAGAGAGCAATTAAATTTTCCCATGATGAAAAACATTGACTATAAAACCTTCATTGCAGATTAACCAGGTAGGATCAACAACATTTTTTCAAACTTCCCTTTGCACCGTAGACTGTTTATGAAAAGCTCTGCACACAATAAACAAGTGAGAGAGGAGCAGTTTGAGGAGAACTCACTAATGACGAGGAATAATTCAGAAATAGCTGCAGAGCATTAACACAGGGCAAGAAAACAAACCGGCAATCATCACACTATCCCCTGTGTCAATGTCCTGACAGGAATTGTTTTCAAATTGCAGATTTTCTTCCGAAGGTCCAGGGACTAAGCTGCAGAAGAACCCCATCGTGACATACCTCCACATAATGAACTCTGCCCTGACCTATTAATAACTTCAGATGATCACGCACGTGCACAACAATCCATTAACAACCTACGAACCCAAAGGAGGCACACACCATCCCAGATTCCTCGCACAGACATGTGAATTTTAAGATGCACTTAAAAAGCAGCCGAAACAACTCATACACCCTCAAACCCTCTTAGCAAAAATGCTAAAATCCGAGCACTCCCATTATACATAATTTAGGGGAATCTATATTCATAGAAGTGTGGGGCATGTTGTGCTCAATGGGGTAAAACGCCCCTGTGTGGCTAATGGAATGGCCTGAGTTTGCGTGATTGAGTGAAATGTGCTGGAAAGATCGGGAGGAATTTTAGTGCAGATAAATAAAGAGAGGAGATTGTGCTTTTTACTGGGCGTCAGCATTAATGCAGCATCTCCCCAGGTGATCAACACATTCAAATGGAGAGATGGAGGGACGGAGGGAGAGAAAGTGATGGGGGAGACGACGAGGGGGGGAGAGGGGGGGTAGAGACGGAGTGAGAGACACTGGGGGAATGAGAGAGAGAGGGAGAGAGAGAGGACACTTTAAGAAATAGCCTGCCTCAATCCTACTCCACATGCACAAGGGCCATAGTACAGCATCTCATATATCATCATAATGTTACCATTGGAAGGTTCAAAGGAAGGGAAGAAAGGGAGTGGGGAAAAAAATGGGACTTCGCAAATTCAAAGTCAAAATAACCAAGGGACATTATGAAGCTTCTACAGTAGATGACTTGAGAAGGCCAGGCCTGTCACACGCATTTTCCCCCCTTTCTTCTCGTCTTACCTTCCATAATTCTACGTCAAATGTGAGCGGGCAGTCCTTTTCTTTTCACCTCCCACTCCACACATCCATTACCTTTGGAGAGATGCAAAGTGAACATTTCAATTGGATTGCAATGGCCAGTTAGCGCTGCTTTGATCCCCACTCTGCTCTTTGAGGGCTCCATTGTTCCTGATTTGCTGGCTTGATTTGCCTGCCTATGGATAATGGCCAAGAAGCCAGAGTCTGGCCTTCTCCCATCAACCCATTTTCTCACCTATATGAATTACGGTGATGTACCCTTAAGGTATGGCGGCCCTTCTTCATCCCTATCCACTATATGGACTTGGGTGTAATGTATGTACAGATACCGTCATACTTAATACAGCTCCGCGTGAAGTATGGCACTGACGCAGGTATTCCATCCCTGTTCAAACAACAGCAAAGATCTGGGTGTTAACTCCCCAGATACCATGAACTGGGGCTTGAATGGAGGCTGGGAAAACTATGAAATGGCGGTTATGGTTTTGTTGGGCCACGCGAACCTTCATCTCATCAGTCAAACCCTGACGTGATAGGCTGGTGCAGAGGTAACTCAAAGTGTGCAGCCGTTTCTTCTTCATCGTTTGAATTGTGGGCTCTAAAGTCACCTCTGAGAGCAGAGCGGAGATATTTGCACGTTATCTCAATTTCTCTCAGGTTATTAAATATACGGAAGCTACTTGATTCCATACGGCCCATCAAAGCTTCTCTATTTTTTCCAATCAAGCACCATGATTTTATTCTTCACGATCAAAGCTACATTCCCATTTTCTTATATATAATATATGGAGATAGGGAATGTGAGTTTACAGTTTGGTGATTAATGCATTTACAAGTGCACCTTGTTGGTCATTACTACAATTCAATGATAATACATCATTCTGTGACTGTGTGGCACTCGGGTCCGTGAACACACAATAAATATTGTGACTTGTGTTGTGTTTAGACTGAACACGAAGAAAGTTTTTTCACTGGATGAGATTTGAGCTTTAAAACGATTCTCCAGTTTATTTTGTTGGCCATTCACTGCTTCGTTTGCATGTTGATAAACTTGACTTGAAAGTAACCTTCATTATATTGACATTTCTTAACCCATCAATTCACATTTCTCCTGCGGAGGCGGGTATTAAAATTTCAGTTCCAGTCCGACGAGTATAATAAGTGTGTAGATTTGTCTTGAAGGGGATCATTGACCAGCCGCACTCTCATCTGCACATTTGATTGTCTGGGTGAGAATTTTTTAAAAACAGCAATTGCTCGGGCCTCGCCTCTTTCGGGCTCTTTCCTCACTCCACCTTAAGAACTTTGCTGCGGAGAGAATTTGCTCAAGTGTCTGGTCTCCTCCCAGATACAAATGAACAATTTGTTTTCCATTTCTTTCCAAACCTTCATCTCAGCCCCTCCGCTTTGAAGTGGGGAGTGGAAAGGGAGGTGAAGAGTAAAGGAAAAGGGGCTGCAGATTGTAGGATAGCTTGTTTGTCTTCAAAGAGTCCTGACTTGCTTACAAATGCACCGGGCGAGTACAACACCTTCAAGGTGAAATTGATAAATCTGGTGGTAAGCTCTTTCATGGCAATAATAAGAAGAATTTGTAGAAAAGGGGGGCATGGATTTTTTTTTAGATGCAAATGTTGTCAAACACCACCAGGGCGAAAACCAAATTGAACTGTGCCGAGGAGATAAGAGCTGTTTTTGCAAACGCAAAGAGGAACATAATTACATTCATGAACAATATCCACCTGAGTCTGGCACGGCTTAATCACGGCCCGATAGCGTGTTTTAGACTTTCTGTACTCGGAACATCCCTGTTTGCCCTTTGATCACCACCAAAGTTGGCCATCTTCAATGATTTTCTGAAATATCCACAACGTCGTCCACACACACACACACACACACACTTTTGCACATCAAACACATGATCTTATTGTAGTCATTCAAACACAAACTTTCCGGAGGCAGAGACTCGGCGCAAACAAACAAGCCACGAGGAGAAGAAAAAAAGAATAAGAAGGAAAACAGAGGAAGACAAAGAGAAAAGGGAGAAAACTCATCAATTGTCCATCTGCTGGATGACATCCTTTGTACCCTCTCTGTCATTTCTTTCTCATCTGCTAGGATGGACAGAATCTCTCTCTCCCTCTCTCTCTTTCTGGGATGACTGCTTCACTGAAGTCCCTGGAGACACCTTTTTCCCTCTGTCTCTCTCACGTCTCTGTCTCTGTCTCTCTCTCTCTCTCTCTCTCTCTCTCTCTCTCTCTCTCTCTCTCTCTCTCTCTCTCTCTCTCTCTCTCCCTCTCAGTGGCTGCTATTTTCCGGAAACTTTATGAATTAGTTACAAGCCTTTTTTCCTTCCTCACCTCCTCCCTTACTTTCTCATCTCAGCCCGGACGCGGATCCAACACCTGCCTCTAGACAAACTGTCCGTCCGTCTGTCCGTCTCTCTCTCCGTCTGTCTATCTGTCTGTCTCCCCCCTCCTCTCCTCTCCTCCTCCACCACTTTTTTTCTCAATGCCTGTCTGGCCCAAAAGCACCCTGGGAAAAATATAAGATGAGGTTGAAAAAAAGAGGAAAAAAAGAATATAATATATATATATATATATATATATAGAGAGAGAGAGATACATTTTTTGAAAAAAGTTAGTGCTTATGCATTCGTAAATGAAATGCAGCTGTGGATCGAATGGCCTCAACTCTCTGCCGTCTGTGCCCCCCCCCTCCCTCTTACTCCCACTAAGATTGGGCAGACACAGGGGGTGGTGTGCATGTGTGTGTGTGTGCGTGCTTGCGTCTGCATGCGTATGTGTGTGTCCAACTCCTTTGTGACCGCTTTCCTGAACCCGAGCCCTCCCCTCGCGGAGGGAAATGGCGGACTGTGGCAACGACAGGGCAGTTTTACAGTGCACCGGGCTGAATGTTAAACTTATATTTAATGTATGACATTTCACACAAATCATCCGGCCACAGACATGACCCTGGGGTATTCCGCAGATTGCTTTTTCAGTGCCTCAGCAACTGTGGAATTATTCGTCCCAGAGAGAGAGAGGGAGAGAGGGGGAGAGAAAAAAAAAGCCTTTGAGTTTAGTGAAATGATCGCCCTCTCACTGCTCTGGCCATCCCAGACTGGGAGCTCTCTCTCTCGCTCTCTCTCTCTTTCCCCTCTGTGATATCATGATCGCAGGGCTGTGCCAAATTGAAAACATCTTGGCAGTCTGGAGGCTGTATGAAATAACCATATATTATGTGTAGTATAACACCCGATTGGATAGCAAAACAATTATGCTGTTTTGCAGTCTCAAAAGATTCCTTGTGCCCCTCTCAACCCTGCACTCCCTATGCAAAAATCTTCAGAGGGGAGTGTGGAATTATCTGCGATTTGTAAATTGGAGTTGGATTTTAAACACCATGCACCCCGTCCTAGAATCTTGTCTGATACGAATAAGTCTACAACAGTTTACAGCGATGTGTGCATACCCCACCATGGCCATCTGCACGGATTAAGAAAAACTGCTGTAAATATGTGGTATTCTGTTCCCCTTCGGTGAGGCGTTTTTCGAGGCCAACATGATATGGAAATGGTGGCATCCACAATAAGAGTTCATGAATACACAGTGAGGAGGGCCCCGACATTCCCAAAACACTGGAGTGCTGAAAATAAACACGGGGGGGCTGCTTTTTTTTTACCGCTGCTATGGCAATTTGCTGAATGTACCACACAGAGAAATCTCAACATTGTCTTAGCCGTCTTGTCGGCTCAGCCTTGCAAAATAAAAAATACCCTGTGTGTTTACACCGGTGACGGGGGGGGGGTCTGATGGCGGGTCATCCATTTTATCCGAGGGGACATTTTTCAACATTTAGGTTTCAGATGTGAGAGGTGCGCCGTCGGCTGCGGCAGCGTCACGCTCTGTTTTTCAAGGTGAGACGGCAGACAGGGGAGTTTTAAGAGTATTAGGCCGCAGCCGACACTTACACTTACTTCCACGTGCGACTCATTATCCAAGCATTTGTATGAAGATGGCTGCTGCTGCTTCGTGCTTTGATTTTCAAACCCGAAAACAGAGTAAACAAGTGAGATAAGAGGATTTGAATCGATGCATCATGATCAATTAGGAAGAATCAATTGGTAGAGCAGTGCCGACATTGGAGTGAGGTGAAAGAATTTGAGCTAGCACTGTACAGACACACACACACGCACATGCACATCCAAACACACACACACACTTCAACATATGCTTAATGGACAAGGCCCGAAAAACTGTGCAGGAACCATGACACTCATCTAAATTAGGCTGTTGTGCTTCCAAGCTTAGCCTCAGTGTGCAACATGATATACACGTGTGTGTGTTTTTTAAACTCAGCGCTCATGATAAACAACCCAGATAAGAGGATTTGAAACTCCTGTATTGTGTCTAATTATGGAGAATCATTTCATACAGCTAACGACGTCAGCACTGTAAACGATACAGAAAGAATATCATACTCCGGTCTGAAACCGCACTCACATAAACACTTTAAGTCACAACCACAGTCAACAGCATAATTATCAGTTTCCCCTCAGGGCGTTAGGAAACCTGCTCCTAATTGGAACCCAGTTGGGACTTTACATGGGATTAAAATACATGAGGCTACTGCAACAGGGAAACACACATGCATACGCAAACACACAAAACAATACCCCCCAAAAAAATAAACCACACGAGCCCAATGAGTTGGCAACGCTTCCACCGAAATTTACACCTAATCTGGCATGATTCCCGCTGTCTCACTACACACAGGTCGAGCACAACAACGCGGGTCTCTGAAGCACAATTACGCCACTGTTTCCCCCCCTGTTTTGTATTCTGTTTTTCTTTATTTTTGTTCCATTTCCCTGACTTAAGCTGTTGTCTAATGGACAGCATCGTGACAGAAAGGAGTTTGGTATCAGATTGAAGCCGGTTGCCCTTTTTGCCAATTTGCGAGCAGCCTCCGCTGTACTTGTAAGATGGCCAATTAGCTGACCGTCTGACAGAGGCTCTCTGACTGTGGCTATTAAAACACACACTCGAAGGCGCATGCATTCACACACACACACACACACGGAGAGGGAGCAGAGACACACATTCATACACGTTTGCACATGTACACACACACACACACACAGAGCAGCACCGCCTCTGACTGTCCATCTCTATCTGCTGTTTTTGCGAGAAGCATGCCTGGACCTCACCCCTCACCTTCTACTCACAATTAGGACACACACACACACACACACACACACATATCCACACACACTCACACATCCGCCTTCATTTTTCCTCGCAGAAAGACGCAACGCTCTCTGACCTCTTCCAACACCCTCTCTTCTTCACCTCCTCCCAAACCTTTTTTTTACCAACTTTTTTCTTCCTCCTTCCCAGTATGTGGACTTCTCTTAAATTATCCCTTTTCTTTCCTCTCAATCTTTCCCCGTCTCATTTCACGTGGCCCTTTAAATAATTATTTATTTTGATCACACAAACAAAATTATTATTAAATAACATATTTATTTTATGTTTTGTTACTTAGCAGCAGTTTTTAGTAGTTTAGTCGTTTATTTAATTAACCTGAGGTTCAACCCATCAATTATGTTTAAAAGTGTTTATTTATTTTCTGTATCAAATCAGTGCATATTTAAAGGACCCTGCAGGGCTACATGCAAAAATCATATAAACATGAACTGTAATGCACACACACATTGTGTATGCATGGACACACATTCTGCATATCTTAACTCACACATGTTGCTGATGTGAACCCAGCATTTTAAACCACAATATACTGTTGTATTGTGGCAACAGTTTAAACAACTATCAGATCAAATTTAATTAAACTTAAATTAATGTACAATTAAGAAAATTTGTATTTGTTTCGTTTAATGAAGGGGTTGTTTTTTTCTGCAAAAAGAAAACCAATAAAAGAACAGATCTGTAAGACACATCAACACAAGCACATATGCACCCAGGGGACCTTCCCCTGTAAAATATCAACCTTTAACAGCCCCTAAAACACACAACACACACACACTGACACACACACTATAAGTTGTCCATCACAAGGTTTCATTTTAAGCATCAGCTCCAGTTCCATCACCCCTCTCCCTCCATGGTCAGGTTCAAGGGTCCCCTACAAACACACAGGGTGGTTGTGGCTTCTGGGTGAGGTCAACAGTTCCCTAGGACTATAAATGCACGAGGCACACCTGCAGACGTGCACACTCGTGCACCGGCCACGGACATGCACATGCTTCTCACTTGGAGAGACATGCATGCATAAATGAGCGTATACCGCAAACACACACATATGCAAAAAAATATATTCAACTCTTTTGGAGGAGAAGAATTCAGGGACGCGCGTTTTGACGTGTAAAAAACAAAGGATAAATAAAATGAACTGACACCTACGCACTCGTCCTGGTGCACCTGCTTCTTCAAGGTCTGTCAGCCGCAGTCAAAATGGTGGCCACAATAACACCGGGCTTAGCTTTGATTCCTAATATGGAGGAAACAATTCTATTTTTTCTGTGGGGCGGCTGATACTGAGAGATAAAATTCAACCTCTCTCCCTCCTGTCCTCCCTCCCTCCCCTCTCCTCTCTCTCTCACACACACACACACACACGCA
Source organism: Pseudopleuronectes americanus (assembly GCA_038501795.1). Classification (NCBI taxonomy): domain Eukaryota; kingdom Metazoa; phylum Chordata; class Actinopteri; order Pleuronectiformes; family Pleuronectidae; genus Pseudopleuronectes; species Pseudopleuronectes americanus. The sequence continues at coordinate 8,776,966 of CM076736.1, forward strand.
GACACACACACACACACACACACACACACACACACACACACACACACAAAACAACCTCACTCCCTCTTTCTATTTTTCTTTCTTGATATATCTGGACATTACTGTGTGTGTGTCAGCTTCAGCAGAAACATGGGGAGAAGGCAGTGGTTGTGACAGACATATCCACAAACATGAACCCTTTTACAGAAATAAGAAAGGAAAATATTGTCATGTTGTGCAATGAAATTAGGCCGAAGCAATACATTTCTGTAGTTCAAGCAGACCCTCAGTCAACACAGCTTCCTGCCAGAGTCTGCGTTCAAATTGTAAAAATAGCCTTAAAATGACATGTAAAGTTTATGTATTTGTATAAGAAAAAAATTAAAATCCCTGGATATATTTTTTTCTGAATAACACTGGAAAAGAAGAAACTTTAGTTCTGCTCCGCTAAGATTTATTTGCATTGTAAATGCAATCTGCATGTCTATCTGCAATTATTCCTAATTAATTTTCATCTAATTCTTGAGAGACTATTTCCGGCCTAGAATTAACACAAAGGAACTTCTTGCCTCAGTTCTCTCACCAAAGATAATTATAAAAGTTAAGAGGGTTTGCTAATTTAAAAATGCTATCTGCATGACATCAAATATACATCTTTGATCTCACGCTGTCCCTGATGGTTAAATGCCTTTAATTATATTCCAAAAAATTAACTTCCCCTGAATAATTAACAGTAACTCTTCTTTTTTTGTTTGTATGTAGAGTGCATTGCAGTACTTTTCTTTTTTCTTTCGCTTAATGAATTCCAGCGACAAACAAACTCCCCAGTATATACACTACACACGATTATACAAATGTGTGGAAAATCCATCAGTCGCACATCAAAACAATGCGCTCAATTTGTGCATGGCCAACAAAATTGCCTTTTTACGCAATGTGTGCAAATGGTGCAGTAGCTTTGCCATTCCCCGGCACATATGACTTGCACTTGGAGCAATTTCCTTAAATCTCCGCATCCACCGTGAACCATAATACTTATGCATTGTGAAAATTGCACAAAGCACACATATGACCCACATGTGTTCTTGCCGATCAGGGGAGACCTTCTCCATATCTCATTATATTCCCCTATAGCATATCAGCATCTCCCTAGGTGAATGTGTATACATACAGAGAGAAAGAGAAAGAGTCAGATGATTCATATTATCTTTATCACCCGGCTACAGGAGCCGGCTCGCCTCCCCTCTTTCCTCCTCCCCATTATGTAAAACTATGGATTACGTTTGGTATGCGCATGAATCCTGCATTCAGGGGTGTGTGTTTGCATGCATGTGTGTGTGTTTGTGTGACTTTTTAGCATGTGTTTGAGAGGATAGCGGGAGTGGGTATAGCTACATCCATGCATGCATGTATCCATGCAGAGACCACTTCATCTCTCTCTCTCTCCCTCTCTCTCCATCTATCATGCATCCATAGGTCTATCAGCTTTGGGAATGAGGTGTGGAGAGAGAGAGAGGGAGAGAGGAAGGGGCGAGGGGTGCATGAGGGGGAAGAGAAATAAATTTAGCCCCCCTACTTTAAAAATGCACATACATTTCCATACATTGAAAAGGCTCCTTGCTGCTGTATCCCCAATATGCGTCCCCTCGTCACACACGCACACACAGGCACAAACACACACACACACACACACACACACATACACACACCCCAAATCACCAAATCCAGCCAAGATGAATGTGCATGTCCCGTTCAGTGAGTGCGGGTGAAAATCTACCCCTTGCTATATTTATCTTCATAAGAGCAGAAGGTGCATGCGTGTTTGTCATTATACACATTGCTTGTGTGCCTGGAGTCTGTGTTAGTGTGTGTGTGTGTGTGTGTGTGTGTGTGTGTGTGTGTGTGTGTGTGTGTGTGTGTGAGTGTGTATGTGTGCATGCATAACTTCATTTACCTCACCAAAAGAACACAAAAAAAAAGATCCTGGCTGTTCTCCTGCAGTAAAAAACAACGAAAGACAGAAAAAAAAGCAGCTCGACAACATAGATTTTCTTGATACCCCGATGTAACGCACATCAAAGTGTTGCAGCATGTACTCCGGGTCACAAAATAAGCAATTCAGTCAATCGAACACCTCGGGAGGAGCGTCTGCCGAGCTCCTTCGCGCTAAATCCACAATTCTCCAACTCCTTCCCTTTTTCATTTCCATACCGAAATTTGTTTGATGCGCGGATCCCAAATAGTTTATTGTGCATTTGCCGTCTGTCACGTAGCGAGGCTTTCAGATATACGAAACAACCGCCGCAACCTTTTTCCCTAAAAAGCATCCGAAAAACCACCCACCCCTTGTAGATAATGACGGCCTGTCGCCAGAGAGGAGAGAGAAACACGGGTGTGGTATTATTAAGTGAGACTAGTTTGTTCAGGAGAAGTGTTTTTGGCTTTTAAAAAGTTCCATTTTGCACTCCCCAGGTGCCACATATGGGGTACCCCAGGGAGGCTTGTGTGTGTGTGTGTGTGTGTGTGTGTGTGTGTGTGTGTTTATGTGTACGGGGGCGTGTATTATGTGTGTACTCTAAAATATTCTGACTGAGCTGTCTAGCGGCTCACAGAGCAGGGAGATGTGTCCTGTCTCCTGCATTCTAATGTGAGTGGGTTTTCGGAGAGGGAAAGTAAACAGATATGCTTGCTTGAACACACACATGAAGACGAGTGTATGCGCACACCTGCTGTCTCGGTGTGTATGCATGCATGTATGCACAGCCACACACAAATACTGTATGAATATGAGCATATGTGAACACAGGACGTGTGTGTGTGTGTGTTTCCCCATCTGCTGTGAGTCCATATATTCACCTATCTGCCCATCAAGCTCATCAGGAGAACTCCAGCTCGGCCACTCTCACAAACACAACGGTGTCAGACAACTGATAAATATTAAAAAATAAGTTTCATAGGCCGTGAAGCTGGAGCTTTATGTGGCAACGTGAACCTCCGCCGGTTCACACTCTCAATTCACTCCCTGAGCTCTTCAACGCTTTCCCATATCACACCTGCAGTATACGGCCTGTAACATAAGATAGTCCAAGACAATGAGCTGCCCAGTTGCTGAGGGGGGGTTAGCTGACAGTGTGTGTTACGGCAGGAGGCGGCGGGGGGATAGAGACAGGTCGAGCGAAGGGGTAGGATGGGGCCCTTCAAACAAAATGTGACCCTTAAACAGCCTCGCCGAGAGAGCCATCCAAATCTACCTTGCTACCATATTTCCCTCTATCCCCCCCCCCTTCCCCTCTCTCGCTGTTGTCTCATTTTCACCTCCCTCCTCCCTCACCCAATCCGTTCACACACAGATGTGTAGTCTGTCAGGACTATGATGATAAATTAGCGCGGGTGCTGCCGGTGAAATAGGAGCCGGTGTCTGAGTACAGAGGGCGATCCAGTGGACAATGCCAGGGATGAGCCACTGATAGTTCAGCTGTGGTCCAACTATCAGCGGCCTGAAAAAGCTCTTTGGACGGGACTGTGTCTGACTCAGATTTGTTTCCAGTGCAGTTACAGTGCAGGGCTCACCGAATGTTACAAAGGAGTAATGACCAAAAAAACTGATTTCCAAAATAAATTTCAAGCACGGGACTTGGCGTTCTTCTTAGTCCGTTCTCTATTTTCTATTTCACATAAAACATTTCCCAAATTTAAATATGTTAGGATAAAAAATACTCCTTGAAAAAGCATTAATGTAGCTTTAAAGTTGAACATAAAATTGAGAAAGAGAAAATAACAAAGACATTTTCTTAGTGTAATTTATTGTCAGATAGAGGAAGGATAGTTTGAAAAGCCTCAGTGTGTGTGTGTTCCTGAACTATCCCAGCATATGTCATGAAATCATCGGTATGATAATATAATATTAATAGACGGCTGAGTCTTGTTATTTATATACATTTATAATGCCTACATATATATATATTTGTGTGTGTGTGTGTGTGGGTAGGGGGTGTCAGAGGGTTGTTTGGTTGGAGGGGGCTGCATGCCTGTGTAGCTGTTTTTTTTTGGAGTGTGATTTTGTTTTTTTACCTGCAGGCTTTGGTTTTTTTGTGTGTGCCTGTTTGTGTCTATGCCTGCATTTCTGTGTGTGTGTGTGTGTGTGTGTGTACAGACATGTGTTTCTCATGAAGGCCCATGCCGGGCAAATTAATTCTCAGAAGTTGCGTGGCGGGGGCTCTCCTTCCCTTTGAAATGGGGCATACTGCTCCCTGTAATCAATAAGTCAAGCCATCTCGGCCGCATGTTGCAACCCCCCGGCACACAGATGAAGAAGCCCAATTTACTCATCATAAATTCTGATTCCCACAATAAATATGAGAGGAGGTCCCACGGTATTAGAATATCTGGAATCTCAGGGGTGTTTGAAATACCGACTGGCCCTTGCCTCGGCCCGGAGTTGCTTTGTTGGTTGGAATATGTGTTTTGTGTTGAATAATAATGACGCAAGGCCGAGAATATGTATTTCTGATCTGAGAAAGAACAAAAAATCAAAAGGTAGGCCTACTTTTATTAATTTAAAAAAAAACACTGCCAGCTTTATACATTACACCATATACGACATGAGATAAAATATATTTCCCCATATTCATTGAAAACACATTGCATGCATGCCAGAGACTTTTGTCTACCTATCGTAAAAAAGAAATATCTTTGTTTGTTAAAAATCTTGGCGTTTTCTAATGAACCTCGACAGGCTCCTCCAGACAAGAAGTGACGTGTGCCGGGCCAGGCATGTGACGTCGGGGGACACGTTAATCTAACGGACATGTGCTGTCTCTCCTGTTTAAAGGTTCTCTGCTCAGTAGGTCTGGGCACATGACAGTGACCTGGGGAGGGGAGATTGTGGCTTCAATGTGACGCACCTACACAGGGTGGGGCGGGTGCTGCTGAACCGGCTCCTTGAGCAGGGCCCAGTATGAAGAGGAGCCAAAGAGACGAAGATAGAGGAAGACGAGTTGGTGCACTCGTGTTGTATCTGTTTTGTTGATGATCACTGCATGCAAAGCTACCTGTTTACAAGCACGATTGTGTCTGCGTCTTTGAACGCATGGCTGAACGCACATCTGCACAGAAGTGTGCACGTGTGCGTCTGCGTTGGAGTGCGCAAACCTGATTTAATGCAACATGGCATCCCCAACACCAGTGGCGCTCTATCTATCTTCTTTTTTGGCAAGGACTTCCTGCTCTCCGGAGCGGTCCCCACCGTCACATGACATCAACGAGGCTCCCCCGAGCCCCGGCCCATGTTACCCAGACAACTGAGACAGCTCCAGCGCCATGACAACAAAAAACGCCAAATACTGTCACGGCCAAATGTGAGTGGCCCGCTGCCAACATGGCGGCTTGAAATTGTCCTGGAGAGAGAGAGCGAAGCGGCGTTTGTCGAAAAATGAAAAAAAAAGAAGCCTGTTTCATTTGATAAGAGGAGAGAGCACGTGACGTGAGACGTTACGGGGAGAGCGGGGCGGTCGAGGGGAGAACTCAGCCAAAGCGAAGTGTAAGAGAAAGTAGTTCTCTCTCCGTCCTGGTCGATACTGCTGTCTTCATTTGTAAGGCGGCGTTAAGAGCACTAATTCCTGACCTGTTTCTTCCATCTGAGAAGAGCGAGCTGTGTCAGGTGCTAATCCATAAGTCTGCTGCTAAGTGGTTCATCAGCGAGTGCCTGGGATCGAATGTCACCAATTAAGATGCCTAAATGCCTGGCTAATTGTACTCAATGTGTAGTGTTCTGTCTCACACGTGATTAGAGACTGAACACACACACACACACAGACACACACACACACACAGCAGACACCTAGCTAATCATAGGCATTACAACTGCGAGGCCTGACAACATGAAAGCAGCTGTAAGTGTGGGAGAGAACACAGGGTTTGATTGGCAAAACAATTTAGCCACGTAGTCTCATCATTAGCAATTACGATCAAACACATTCCAGCTCCGTCGGCCGATAACACTGATGAAAGTTCTTAATGCTCATTTAAATCGTTTGGTTTTCTGAGCAGAAAAATTAAAAGGAAAAAATACAATCAAAACAAATTGCAATACGATCGAGTGTTCGGAAGGTTTTTTAATGGAAGCAATTTGGGATATTTCAACGGCTTCATTCTCCAGCAAATATGCTTAACATTAAAACTAATCATATTGATTTTTTTCTCAGTTTTGAAAAAAGCATCCCGTCACCGATCAGCGCCGAGTTTCCTCTGCACCAAACACAACGCCTGTAGGTGTGGGTCTGCAGGAGGAGGCGTCTTGTGAAGAATGGGAACAGATAGCATCTGCTCCGGGCCTCTCCCTGCTCTGGCCCACAGGTCTGAGGAGCACAGCGAATTGTGTCTGAAAGGGGGATGATACCCATCGGAATGTTAATGGTGCTGAATATTTCAGAGGTGGGATCATCGCATGGCGTGGGGAACGTGCGGGAGGGCGGGAGGGCGTGCGGGCGGGTTTTCCCGAAAGCGTTTAGTGGTCGAAGTTCCTCTCTGTTATTGTAAACCCGAAGTCGGAGACGATTTCGATGCACAGCTAACAAGGTCCAGTTGCTGCGAAGGAGACGACTGTCTCTCTCTCTCTCTCCCTCGTCTCTCGTAACACACTGAAAAAATTACTTCTGAATTAGACTTTGTCATTGAGCTTTGAATTATTGGAGCAATAAACAATAACAGAAAGACAACAGAAAAACATGTGAGCCAAAATATTTTGTTTTTTATCGTCTGAATTTGAATTTGTCGAATGCACAAACTTCAGGATGTGCAGCTTTTCTGTGTGAAAGAAGCAGCCTTCAAACTGAACTCCATTCAGAAAGCCATAAACGCAGGTAACTCATATTCCTTGTGGCTCTTTTACAGTATTTGTCATGATGAAATATCAACCAGCATTACACATATGGTAAATCCAGTTACCGGGGCTATATGACATAAGTTCTTTTTTAAGGCTTTTTTAAGCAAGACACAAAAATCCTGGGAGCCATACAAAAATAAAAAAAACTTTAAAAAAAACAAGGGGATTGCCCCAACAGTCCTCATAAACATCTGGCAACCACTAAGCTACCTTTATTCCAGCCAAAATGACTGGTTGTGTTAGCCTTGAGAGAGGAAGAGGAGGGATGTGCTCTCTTTGCTTACCAAAGTGAGTTCTTTGAGAGAGAGAGAGAAAAGAAGAAGCAGGAGAAAGAGGGGACGGGGGTCTAAAATTAAGAAAATTATTGCGTGCTCCCAGATGTGTGCGGGGAGGATGACCCGGGAAAGTCAAAGTTGTCCCCCATCAATCATTGCCATATGCTTCTAGAGAAATGGATCCTACAGGACACTTCTTATTCCTTTTTCTGATTAGTTCATTTCAGAGATGAAGAAGTGGAAGGGGGGGGAATGGATGGTGGGAGCGCTCTGAAAATGGACGGCCCCGGTGTAACCCAAGAACAGAGAGGGTTCAATGTCAAAATTAAGGCCTGTTATTTAAGACTTCAGGGATTGCTTCTTTTTTTTTGTCGATCTCTTGCTCACTCACTTTTTTTCTTTACCCCCCCACCTGCGCTCCATCCTTTCCTTTCAGGGGTTCGGTGTCAGGGAGCGATAGAGCGAAGGCAATGTGTTCTTAACTCTGATCAAAGGCGGGAGAGGGGAAAGCTTTTCTAATGACTGGCATTCACTCTCCTTACTTGATCCATCTCTCCTCTTTCCCCCTCTCCTGTCTTCCGTCGCTCCCCTCTCTCTCTCTCTCTTTCTCTCTCTCAGGGCATCGGTAATTATCGGCGAGGTCTTAGTGACTGCAAATTAAATTACCATTTAAGAGAGAGGGAGAAAGAGACATCCCCTTTGCCATAGGAGAGGGCTTAAGTGAGGCAGCTCGGGTTTCAGCTATTGATTTTTAAACTGCTACATCAGAGGGTGTAATGCTTTCATAATTTCAAATAAACTGTCTGGTTACGAAGTACTAATGAGAGAAAAAGTGAGAGCGGGACGAACAAAGTAAAAGAACGATGGGGGGTGAATTTTAAGTGCTGACGGGCGAATGGGGAAAATTAAAGTAATGCATCGGTGAGACAGGATGTGTCGATAGTCCGACAGCAACTGGTTGTTTTTGGAGAAATGCATGATACATTTTTTTTGTGAAAATCAATTAAAGATTGATATATTCATTGTTCCTCTTGGATCCATAACTTCCAAAAACACCAACAGGTAATCAAAGAAATGTGGAACGTGTCCCAATTTCATTTTCCCCCGAAAACGCCGACATTCGGCTGGAAAAATATATTTCTCCACAAGTATCCAATTCCCAGTTCCCTTTCTTTGAAAAAAATAAAAGAAGAGTGAGTGTGTTAGGTAGTTCCTCCTTCTCAGACACACGTTCAAGAGAAATTTCAAATGTGTGATACCTAAAATAATATTTTAGTCTACGTGTGATTGGAAGAAAGTTTTAAGAAAAGTTTGTAATTTACTGATAGAATACAGGAAGATCATAAAAGATGAGGGAGAAAGAAATAAAGGTGAATTTTTGGATGACACTGCATAAACCCAAATCTCCTCTTCTCTCCACCTCTTTCTCTCTTTTTGTTTTCTTCTCTCTTTCTCTCCCTCTATCTCTCTCTCACCACAGACCGCAGGCCGTTGGAGGCAGCTTAGAAATCTCTTACATCTGGAAGAGCCATAATTCATGGGATTTGGCCTGACAGCCATGACAGGCATTGGGGCGGCCAGCAACAACTGTCTCCTGTGTTAGCAGAGTGTGTGTGTGTGTGTGTGTGTGTGAGAGAGAGACAGAAAGTGAGAGACAAAGAGCGACAACATACAGGACAGTGTGTGTGTCTACTTGCAACTTTTTATTTATATGCAGGAAACTTGTGCAGATTAACAAGGTTTGCTCAACTTTCTTTATTTGTGGAACCTAGTTGGACCCGAGTCAGGGCCTGTGTGTTCGTTCACTACACACACACACACACACACACAAAGTACAGTGGCAGAAAGTAATCGAGAACATTTACTAGAGTTCTATACTTTTAGTGCCGCGCCACTTGATCCTGCTTTTTCCACCAAGTAACAGAGGCTGGAGATGTTCCTTTTAACTCAACTGCAAACAGTTGTTTGCAGATTTGTATTTTCATGTAAAACACGTGCAACAAATTCAATATGATGTTTCGTTATAATTCTAAAATATTCAACTGTATGTTAGGTCATTCAAACTGACTTGATACAATAAAATGCTGGTTTGTATAAAGAAAAAATCATCAAAATCCAGTTACATATTTACCAAAGGCAAACAATTTAGAATATTACATATTTATATAAAAAATTACAATAGCATAGAACAAAATAATATTCGATAAAATGGTCATTCTATTATTATTTTCATATCTATCTATATTAGCAAATGTGACAAATTTGAATGCAGTAATTTACCTGTTACACACACATATGCACTGGGGCATTACAAAAATTACTCTGGTACAAATTCTGAATATCTATTTTAAAATATTTAATATTTACCACTATTCAATTGACATGTATAACATGGCAGTGGAGACAATTTAGCGAGAGGACAAATACAAAAAATTTTTTCTTGGACATATCTCTCTCACACATATACTGCCATATCCACGCACAAATGTTTCTACAGGTTTCTACACACGTTTGCACAAAGCGACGTGCAGCAGATAAAGCAGTGGCGTCCATGTGTTTCATGGCGTGCCAGAGGCTCCGTGTGTCGGCCCTAAATATTACACACAGACAGTAGCTATCGCTTCCAAGCCTAAAATCCCACATTCCACATTCCTGATTCCAGTGGCTCGCCTGCTAAGCTGGGCACCACATGAAGAGCCATTGTTAGAGAGAGAGGGGTCATGTATCTCCCTCTGTCTGTCCGTCCGTCCGTCTGTCTGTCTGTCTCTATCCCTCCTTCTCTCTCTCCCCTGTTTGTCCCTCCGCCCATATTTATCTTATTCTCGTAGTCTCTGTGACTATATCCCGTTTCTCTCTCCGCTGCCTCGTCTTCTCCTCTCTCTCATTCCCCCTCTCCTCCGCTCTGTCGCCCACTCTCCCACTCACTTCTCCTACCGTCTTGCATTTGTTTATTTCTTCCCACACCTCGCTCGGCCCCGCGTCTCCCACCGATGCCGTTAGTCTGTGGCCCTCCTTCTCTTCCACAAGACTTCTACTTGGCTTTTCCCTTTGTCTCTCTCTCTCTCTCTCCCTCTCTCCCTCCATGTAACATGCCGTCTGTCTCTCCCTCTCCCTCTGTGTCTCCAGATATTCATGTAGAGATTTTCTCACATGTGAGATATAGATTTATGACCACAGCCAGATCCCCGTGGCCACAAAATTTGATACCATCCACTAAGCCACATTGTTTTTTTGTGTGTTTGGGCTCGTCTGTTGTGTGCGACTGTGGGTAAGTATGTATGTGTGTGTCTGTGAGTGTGTGTGTGTGTGTGTGTGTGTGTGTTCATGCATTACAAGGTGGAGGCGGCTGACTTTTAAAGGGTTAGCTTGGGTACGGTGGGTGCAGAAGAGGAATTTACAGTTTATTGAAGCACAGCAGCCAGGTGTGTGCGTGTGTGTTTGTGTGTGCGCGTGTGTGTGTGTGCGTTAGAGAGAGCGAGAGAGGGAGAGAGAGAGAGAGAGAGAGAGTGCCTGTGGGTGCCAGGTGACCAGGCTAACCTCTTGGCTGGTGTTTTGGATTTAGCCTTTGGATAGTGGTGAAAAATAAAAATGGAATGCTTTTTCAATTACAGATCAGAAAGAGAGTGAACAAAGGCGGGAGTAAAAAGAACAAAAAAAGATGAGTTATTGGGATCTAACATATCAAGGCTTTCTCCGAGGGGCACATTCTTAAAAATCAGAGCGCATTAATTTTGACATTCACAACCCTTTTTGCACTTGAGCATTTGGAAAGCCTGGCCTGGGTTTCGTAACGCCGGTGAGGACAATCTGAAAAAACTGAAAACAAAACACTGCTTTAGATTTTTTTAGTCGCACCTTGTCTCCCAATGTGTCCAACAATGTGTTCTTGCCGTGCGTTTTGACACCACACAATTAAGCTGCATCACAGTGGAGTCCGGGCACAGGCAAACTCGTGCAAAAATAGAACATGGATAAAACAGAATGTGAAGACGCACACCTGTGGAAGTCTGTCGCATGTTTTTCCTCATATTAATTCTGACAATCCTCCCTCTCAAGGTTGTCGTCGTTTGTCTTTATGCATATTTTATTGGTCGTAGGTGGTATTTGTTGTGTGTTTACGTCTGTTTGTTCTTTGCCACCGTTCCGTCAAACCCATTCCACAAGTTGTCATGGGTGGAGCGTTTAAAATGGCATTGTCGAGCGCCGAGAATTGTAATATTGTTGTTTGTCTGTGTGATGTGAAATGGCACTCTCCGTTTGATGTTTGGCGAGGGAGGAAATACACAAAATAAAAGCCTTTTTTTGTGAGATGGTGTGTTTTTTTTTGTTGTTGCTCATGTGTTTGAGCGTGCGCGTGCATGTGTGTTCCTCAAACTGTTTATCTGTCAGTCAGTCTGTCTGGTGCGTGTGTCTGTGTGCGCTCAGGTATTCTCTCTCTATGTGTGTGTGTGTGTGTGTGTGTGTGTGTGTGTGTGTCCGCATTCACATCTAAAAGCCATATCTTGCTTCAGATCAAATGGCGTATGAAGGAGGAGGAATGACAGAGAGGGAAAGTGATAGCTCTTTATTGTTACCTATCCACTCTCAAACCCAAATAAAAGACCAGAAAACACACGTGGAATATGTAAGTGTGTTTTAGGGAGGAAGAGGAAATGACATGAAACGCTTACGTGTGTAGGGAGGCTCTGAACATGACATTGGCTTTGTATCGGAGGGGAAAATGTCTCGCCCCCCCAAAAAAGAAGAAAGAGGTTAAATTGGATGGAAGGATGTGGAGAGAAGGCAGGGGCACGGAATGAGACAGCAACGTGCACTTTATTGTTTGTTTGTGCATGTCAACGTACATTGATGTAGTTTTTCACTAAATACAAACAATCTCTTCTCACTCGCCATTTTTTTTTCTCATTCTGTCTAAACTTTCGCTGTGTGGGAAAACTTGTGAAATGATTTTTGTCATGACAACTGCATATTGTTATGTTGATTCATAATTTGTTAAATGATATTACTGCATTGATAAGAAATGTACCATAACAATATTTTTTGTGCTGCCTGGAATTACCTTATTGGACAAAATATATCAATTATAATAAATAGTTTCCCTATTTCTTTAACATTTGTCTTCTGTGATCCTCCTTTTTTATAGAAATGATGTACCCTGAGATTAAATCATTGACTGTGCATACTCTTTTTTCTATTCTTCTTCCTTTTCCTCTTTCAATCCCCGTCCTCTTTCTTTTTCTTACTCCTCCTAAATCTGAACAACTGCTTCCTATACGACACAGACGTGTAAATAATAAAGTTTCTCTCTCTTCTCCCGGGCCTCCTCTTGTGTGGTTGTTTCACACAGACGTGCACCCACCGAGTGACTCATTCCTCCACACAAACGCACATCCTCCACATTCCTCCCCCTCCTCGCAGGCCTCGCCCCCTCATCTCACTCTCCCTCCTCACCAGGAAATTAACCTTGACATTTCCGACACATAATTCCCTCTAACAAAAATGTGTGTGTAAATATATATAAACAAAGATGTCGTATATTCACAGAGGGAGCTGTCAATAGGAGGGCCTGCATATCAAAGCCGGGGAGTGTGCTCGGCCCGGGGAAGGGATTTCTTTCCCCCTATATCTCCCCGTCTCGACATCTTCCGAGGATCAAGTTCCCTGTGACGAAACGTTACTTTGCGTGGAGCACTGTTGTTGCATTCAATAGAAACCCGCAGCACGGATAACTGAACACTCAAAGACAGATTAGGAATTAGAATCGTGTGTAACGGCCAAAGTGCAGGAACAGAGGAGCAGTGTCTCTGCAGCGAGACGCACACTGACAACTCATAAAAAAAAAGACACTGTGACACGTTTCAAGGACAACAGGTCCAATGATGAAGTATGCAAAAGGAGTGCAACACATAATTTGGACAGTGAGCGGTTCTTAAATTATGTATCTATTCGTGGCAGCAGGCCGGTCACAGGATATTTTTACTGTGCACTTATGCATGTCCTTTATGTGGAGCATCAGTCAATCCAGAAATACACTGCACCATGTTCCCTTCCAGCTGTGCCATACAGCCACATTCCAACCTGCTGTAAGGCTAAACTTGCCGGCACAGTGTCGCTGCAATATTTTTATATCCGAAACTGTTTGCACAACGGTGGGTGCTGTATATTTGCAGGGGATTTTACTGTGGTGAGACAGTGCATGTGTGTGTTTTTGTGTGTGTGTGTGTGTGTGTGTTTAGCCATGTGTGCATTACTCCATCCACATTTGTGATCTTTGCAAATGTGAATGCACGCTCGCATGCTCCCTTCATAATGGAATGACAGCCATGCGGATCCAAAAATGGCTACTTTTAGTATTTGGACACTGGGGTGAGGCTAAAATGAGGCAGGATGAATACAGAGGAGAAGAGGGGAGGGGGGGGAGATGGGGTTATGGGAGAGGTTGAGAGACGCGTGCGTGGAGGTACAGCAATGGTATAATACCATCATGGAACGCCATCGCTCCCTGTATGACCGGCCTCATTTTAGGGCAATGGAACTCCAGAGGAGAAGGCGCCAATGGCACATTATTCAGCCGTGGAAAATCACCCTCATGTTTTTATTCATGCCGGCGCCACAAACAACAACAGAATTTGATTTCCACTGTAAATATTCCCGACCAATACAGAGATGGAATGACTTATTAGAGGAAATGTGTGCATTAGAGAAATACAATGCTGGATGGATGGATAAATGGACAGATAGATTATATACGGTAATATTAGCATAAAACATGACGATTTGCCTGAGGACCATTGAGACCGGATGCGTTTTATAAGACATGTGACAGATGAAAGACATCAGGATTGGCTGATATACTTGCGGGAAAGGCGAATGCATGTTTTGTAATTCGGTAAGACAAGTGTTTATGGAAGACGGTCGGGATGTCTCGGCTAGTTTGTCCTACTTTTTTTGAGGTTTAGAGAAAAAGAAAAAAAAAGCTGAAAAATTAAAGTTTTGTAAACGCTTGCAATTCTGTCAGCTCTATGGAAAACCCCCCCGGTTCGGGTGTTCATTTTCAAACACTGCTTTTGTTTTATACGGCATTTCTGCTAGGAGCCTTAGGTCTCGATGGGTTAAACAAATCAATTGTCCTGTGATGTCCCTGCAGTCAGGAAAAAAATGTATGTTAAGAATCCAACCTGATGAAACACCTCTGATCATGTCCCAGCGTAAAGGCGTTTCCATAACCCCTCTCCCCGCTCTAATCACCACCCTTTCCTGCTGGGCCTATGTCACATCCTGCCGAGCCCGGCGACAGTAACAAGGGATGAGGTGCATGTACCTCCCGCAGATTACACCGCTGATCTCTCTGCGGCGACAGAGGCACCTCGATGTTGACACCCGGATCTCTGTGTGACTTAAGGTTCTTAACGCGATGGCGCGATAGAGGGACTGGCAGATGGCGATCAGCAGCAGCAGCACCAGGAGACAGATGAAATGAAAAAACCAAAGGCTAATTAAAAATGGAGGAATCGGATGCAATGGGGGTATGGGCTATAAGAAGACAAAATGTAATTAAAAGCATAGAATTATATAGTTATTGACAACCTGCACCTCAAAAATTAAATAAATTTCAAGTAATTTTTTCACTAGGACTAACTGGAACCCATTCTAAAGACTTGAGCTAGGAAACCTTGTGTTCATTCTACCTGGTTTATCTACAATGAGGATTTTAAAGTCCTTCATAAAATGAAAGTACATTTATTTAAATTGATTTAACTAGAGATAAATACATTCGGACGAAGGGGGAATGATTAAGTAGATATGTGGAATTCAGTCGATTAAAATGGAGTGACATGCCAAAGTGCCAAATGTGTAATACTGCATATGTGTTGTTTTAGCTGTGGATTGAAAAAAACACCTCTCAGATGCAAACACATTCCTTTTTTATAATCAATGTCGACACAACAAGCCAACGTTACCTCACAATGCTGCAAAGGAACTGAATCAATCCACCGTGCCACAGAGATCTAGGCCAGAGCACGTGTATAGAATCCATCTGTGTGTGTTCCACCACAGAGCAATGCAGCAATTTCAAAAGAGGCGACCCTTTTCGACCTTTAACGCGCTCTTTAACATTTTACCAGACTTGCCGGCAGGTTTCGCTACTTACAACAACACCAGAAACCTAATGGCTGCTCTCGAGCGAGATGCGGCTCAGGGACTTTGCCGCGTAGGACACGTCACAACAGTGCGTGTCCTGTCGCAGAAGTGTATATCTTCAGAGTCGTTGTGTCCCTGAAAAGGTAAAGAAACCGTCTTGGAATTTTGCTATTCAGCCGGGCTGCTATTCAACTGCCCGACCACCCATCCTTGTTTCTCTACGCATTCTTAAAAGCAATATCAACAGAGGACTCACAATTACAGTAAAGAATATTGGACTGTAATGTCTTCGGCACAGGCCATACACCAGAGTGTGTAGGATGCTTTGAAGAAAGCAGCAAAGTGTGATGGCCTTTTTGTATCAGAATACCGGGGTGATTTGATTTGTATAGGAACAAAATTGATCGTCACTATATGTTCGAATACAAGTGCAGGCATACAGCCGTGGAAGAGAAGAAGTTTCACTTAACCTATCAATCTAGCTGTAGCTTTTTCATTTCCTCTGCTGTAGGCCTGTGTGTATATCTCAACCACAAGATGTATTTCTTTTTGTTTTCCTTTCCTTTTTTTATACGTTAGAATTCCGACAACTAGGCCGAATAATCTCAAATAAATCTAAAATATAACTTCTGCTCTACACCGCTGCCTATATGATATTGTGAGATAAAATATTGACTTCATAAACACAACAGTAGTAAAAATAAACCTGCACCGGGCCCTGTGTTGTGCTTCGCTGCGAGCGTCTCTGCTTTAACAGGTTGAGTGTGCGAGAAATGTGGAATTCACTGAAAAAAAAGAAGACAAAATACAAAGAATTCCCAGCATGTTGCAGAATACCAATATCCTTAAGCAGGTGGGTTTTTTTGATGTATAGACTACTCTCAGTGAATTGTACAGATGAGACACTTAAGGCAAGACAATAGTGTTATAGATTGTGGCAAGAGTTAAATCAATAGACCTTCTGAGGAGTAACAAGACACCCAGTAGCAAGTGCTACGACTACACACACAGAGGAGGGGCTGGGAAACAAATGAGGACTGGCAGACAGGGGCCGAGACCTCAGTGTCACCGACTAGCCATTAGATGTCGGTGTGTGTGTGTGGGTGTGTGTGTCTGCGCGTGTGCATCCCAGGTCAACTCGGAACATGTGTTATGGATGTGCGTCGGTGTTTGTGGGAATGTGTTTGTGAGGCATAAGCAAGAGCAGATACCTGTGTTTCAGTTGTACTTTTATCTCTGCCTCTTGGCCCCGTAATCTCCCACTGGGCATCATAGCAGAGCCTCATCACGAGCTCTACCACACCCCTATATATCCCCCCAGATCCCTGAGTGTGAGTGTGTGTGTCTGTGTGTGTGTGTGTGTGTGTGTGGAAATAGAGTGAGAGTCTACAAGAATACAAGACAAGGAAAGGAGAGGTAGGAAGAACGAATTCAAGACAAAAACAGGGAAACAGGAATAGTGAGTGAGTGTGTGTGTGCGTGTGTGTGTGTGTGTGTGTGTTTCTGTGTGTATGACTTTGAATGAGTCCCTCCTCTCTTCCACAGGCAAGAGGGCTTTGCATGGAGCTTTGGACCGTCACCCAGCCATGGCTGTCATCCAAGCCCAGCCAGCGAGCACCTCTCCAGGGCAGCTTCATCTAACCCCCCCCTGGGTTTTACTTCCTCTTACTCCACCTACGCTGTCTCTTCCACCTCTGATCCAGGATCAGCACATCCCGGGGCCCTGATAGGTGTCAAGGTCCATTAACCTGGAGCAGGTCTTATCATATTCATCAGGAAGATCAGAGATCAGATTTATCTCTGTTTTTATCAGATTTGAGGCTTCAGGAGGCTGCCAGAGATGTCATGGCTGTATGGTAATGACACGGAGGCCGGTGACAGACAGCCCAGAGTCTCTCGGAACAGCCGTGGATCCACACAGTCGTGGGCCCACACACCGTAGAAGTAGCAGCCCCACACACATACACACACACACACACACAAGTTGGATTTTTTTTGACCTGTCAGCGATTGCTTGCATGTTTTTGAGGGGGCTGTCAGGTTTGATTAGCTTATGAAACAGGAAAATCTCACCCACCGACCTATAGAGCTATATCCACTAAATTGAATCTAGTGTAAAAACTGTTTTAGCCTATAAGAGTCCACCTGGTGGGGCAGAGAGGAAGAGAGTTTATTTTTGGATGCAAGTAAAAGTTAAAATAAAGTTTTCTTTTCTTCTGTGCGCAGCAGAGAGAAATATTAGGGTCCATTTATGGGATAAATATGGGGGAAATAAATATTCAGTTCTAGTTTTCCATAATTAAGTGCACATATCATAAAGGAGAGGATGTGTGATGTGAGATCATGCAAAAGCAGCTACAACTAAATATCAAATATAAGATAAAGTTAAATATGATGTTAATACCTTGTACTTTTGGCACATCTATCTACATCTTCTGAATACACATTTCCTTCTATTGACATTTGGCATTTCACATCTCGGCTGAATTACGCCAAATGTCAAACATTTTGATAGCACCCTTTCCGAGGCCAGCCACTTATTTTAATTCAGTTAGCAATACCTCCCACATGACCCCCTGACCCCCCAGCTGCTCTCCCGTGCACTCGGGTCGCTAATGAATTATTGCTGACTCATCATGGTCAGCAGTGACTATTCAACTTGACACTTTGGGCTCCAGACACATGGCAATGACGCTCAAATAGACATTTGGTCAAACACTCTTTCGGCTGCACTCGTGGGGGGAGGTGGGAGCTATTAAGCTCAGATTTGCAAAAAAGAAAAGAAGATGAAATGCCAAAACTAGAGCGGAGTTTTAAAGTTTAGATATGTTAATCTTTATTTTGTCTTTCTGAATGAATGCAGGGAATATTTGGTGAGTAAATATGGAACAATTTCAAACAAGAGTGTGTTGTTTTATCAGACAGGGACGCAAAAGCCATCAAATGAAATGGAACAATTGGTGTTTTTTGGTGAAAATAAAGACGATTTTTGGACACATACATATGTAAATAGATGCATAAATACTCACACAAACTATTACTAGAAATAGATGCATACAAATATAAATGAATATGTATTAATATACATATGTGTTCATATATAGATACACACATTATGTGTCTATCTATATATACCTACACTCAGACATGGGTTAAAAAGTCTAAGACCACTTTCACAGTTGCACACACACACGTCTCCTGCAATCTACCCCTCATCAACATCCTTCTTAGAAAATCACTGTGGCTCTGAAAAGTCATTTCAGCCATAGTAGCAGCAGGCCCTTAAAGATTCATATTCCTATTTACTGTCTGCCTCTGCTGTCACACACACACACAAACAGACACACACATACAAACACACACATATAAACACACACACACAAAGCTACAGACACGGCCATACGCCTGCACACACCAAGAAGCCAACTAAGCCAGCAGGGTTAGGTTCATGAATAAAGGAGGGAATTAGAGCAGACCTGGAGAAGTCAGATAGACAGATAGAGAGAGGTGGAGGAACAGAAGAGAGAGAGCCATTAAATTGTATAAAAAAGCATCGGAAGGGAAATTAGAGGAAGAAAGGAAGAAGGAGGAAGAGAGAAGACAGAACTGAGAGAGGAGGATACAGAGGAGAGGGAGATAAGAACATAAATAGAAAGAGGAGGACATGTATACAGAGGGAGAGACTGAGAGGGAGTGAGGGGTGACCAGGAGCTTTACTCCTAATTTAAATTGCTTGTGTCAAGTCGGCACTGCATGCAGAGATAGCACTGAATGTCCATTTGTGCACGGGTGCATTTTGAGAAAAGAGCTCCATCACTGTGTTAGTGAACAGCATGTTGAGTTTTGTTCATCGCTCTAATCTGGAGAACCTCTACATACCTCTTACTCCACTGGCTCGAGCTATTTTATTACCAATATGTTTTTAAAAAGAACGCAGCCCATAAATGAATAACGGTCACTGATATGAAGCTGCCCTCTCCATTACTGGAATCGTAAATATCATTGGGCCATAAAATGACATTATGTACAGAGGGAGATATAGATTAATATGTACGCAAGAAAATAATCACAAAAAAAACAATGACACATGATGAAAAGAGAAAAGCTGCAACAATAGGGACAGTAAACATCCCTCAATCACCAGAAGGGCTGCAATCATCACAGTATGTTACACTAGCCAGATACTGCACACCGATTTCAGAATGTGTGTGCAGGCTACACATGCTTATGTGTGTGTTTATCAGTGTGTGTCATAAGGGAGAGGCAAGAGGCCGTTACCCTGCACCCAGATAATAACCTGGTTTTATAATGTTGCATATCTATATTCAGGCCAATTCCCCCTGGGGGGGAACCAGAATAATAATGCTGGCCATTTTACCCCTCCTAGCAGGCAGCCATTTTCTGCCCTGACTCTCAGCATGGACCTCTCCTCATTCCCAAGGTAGCACGTAATGGATGCCGCAATGAGATGGAGTGACATTGTGGTGTCTGAAATGCGAAAAAAAAACTATTTGTGGCCCTGCCCTCCCTCGGCGGGTCGGCTGGTGGGAGATGGTTATGCCTAATCCTCTTAGCAATTCCATATGTTGTCATTTCTGATGATTGTCTGTATTTATGATAAATTGGCAAATTTTGAAAACAGGTGCAGAATGGAGGTGAAAAATGGATATCTCCCTGTCCAAAGCAAATGTAATCCTGCAAGTGTCCTGAGAACCTATGGCCGTATACTGTGTGATATCTGAATATCTCATTTGTGTGGAGATCGCTACACCTCAGAAAGCAAACGTGTTTTATTGGAATAAAAATGGAAAACACTGCAGGAATGTGGCTATGAAAAGTGCACACATGCACGCACTTACTATCAGGAGTAAGTTTCTATCAATCATAAAGATATATAAAAAAGGGCAGGCTACAAGTTCCAGGCAGAGCCGGGGAGCAGAGAGGCTCATATTACAAGATTTCATCATCGGCATACAGTGCAAACACAGTCTGTAAGTTGAGGAGTGGATGAGGTCTGGAATCAGGTGGGACTGGATTCACTTCAAGCCATCCTGGTGAAACACCGTCCCTCCGACCGGTCAATTTCAATAAAACTACAGACAAAGAAAGGTTAGACCGTATAGATTTCCCATCGTAGTCACGCACACAGAACTGCACTGTGAGCCGTGCCGTCTGCCTCACTTCTGAACTCTAAATGCTACTCACTCATACTCTCCATCCTATCCCTTCCCTCTTCAATAATTCACACCCGGCAGCTTTCTCTGGCCTTTCAGAACCTTTGAAAAGTAACCGTGTAACAACCCACAAACACACCGGCCTTGTTATCCCACTGACGACATGTGTTTGCTCGGGCCCGTTGCTTGTTGAGCAGCGGAAAAGTAAGAAAAGGGAGGAGCTCAACTCTGCAAAGATTATCGATCATTATTGACTGGGGATACATTTAAAATACATGCATTTCAAATATGTCTTTATACGTCCCCTTTATTTGATTTCGCTATTGAGTTTTGTGTGGCTGGCGGGTCAAAAACCTGAGACGCACTTGAATAATGGCTGTGAACTTTTTCCACAGATTGAACGGAGTCACGAGAGAAATAAAAAAGCTGGAAATGATGGTGGATGACCATGTCGGAGCTATGAGCTCAAAATCAAAGTCATTGACTTAGTTTTGATTAGTCGTCACTTCTATCGGGGAAAACAGGTAAAAACTAAATACTATGTATATATATATATATATATATATATATATATATATATATATATATATATATATATATATATATATATATATTCCTGGAGGATTCCCCAGATAAAAAGTTTGAAAACTTATTGGCAGCAACGCGGAGTGGAGTCTACAGCAGTTTTGTTGAGTGTAATAAATCAGTCCACCAGGGCTTGTGAGATGGAGGACGGTTGGAGAGTGCAGTACAGGCAGTCAGAGAGAACAGCTCTGTCCAAGACAATCATATGATGTATCATTCATACTGTCAGTATGGTGTCTCTCCTCCTCCCCTCCTTCCCCTGCTCGGTCTCTCCGTCTCACTCTGTCTTTCTCGCCCCGGACTCATCCAGTCTCCTGTGGAGGCTATGATGAGGCCGGGCTCTCTCCATCACACACGGCTCCCCGGCTGCTCGGGGATTACACATTTCAATGATGCATTCGCACACGGGGCCATTCAAATGGGCCCTTGTGCCGAGCCTCCCCGGCTACAACGGAGCCACAAAACACATAATTTTCTTGCCAAAAAGAATAATAAAAAAAGGAAATATTTAAGTTCTTGCTGATAATTAATCCTTAAATGTGGGTTTGGGGAGCTTACTTATTTTACTTACACTTTTTTCTAGAGACATCAAGGACAGGGCAGCATGCGGTTTTCATCTGTGCAACTAGTTTAGGGATATGTCTATTAATTTGCAGCCTCATTTTATTCATCTTGCACGATGCAAGGTGGTTTAAAGGGAGCGAGTGCCGCCTCCGAATCTTTTGACCTCTGCGATTTGCTAATGAATGCTGGGAGCAATCACCGTTTCCCAGAAAATAGACAAAAATGATCCCTCATCTGTGAACCTAATCACTTACTGCCATTACTCTGTGTGTGTGTGTGTGTGTGTGTGTGTGTGTGTGTGTGCGAGAGTGTGTGACTGCCTGATTACCATCCCTGAATGAAAGAGTTGTTTGGAAGGATCCCGTGGAGGCAGGATGGGGGGTGGTCGCTCTTCGATGTAAAGAAGCACAGATGAGGTGGGATACAAAAGTTTGAACTAGGTATTTTATATAAGCTGCAAAAAAGGGGAAGAGACAGAGAGGGGATACGACCAAAAGGAAAATAAAGATAGAGACAAATATGGATGCAAAAGGACAGGTGAACACTGAAATTGGTGAAACTAGAATGGCACACCTCCCCCACGGCCCAACAGTCCCCTTAAATTCTATCAAGCTGCACCAAGGCTCACAAAGTCAGAGATGTCAGTTCCCTAAATGGATTTGTTTCATCACGATCCCTGAAAACAAGAAAACAAAGAAAAATGTTGAAAACACCAAACTTGCGCGTTAAAGAAAAACTCCTGGATCTAAATCCACACACCAGATTGAATTCTTTCCTGACGTTTTTTCACTTCCTTCCATCAAGTTTCGTGGAAGTTGTTTTTGTGTTATCTCGCTTACAAACAAACAAACAAACAAACGGACAGTGGTGATAACATAACCTCCTTGTCGGTGGTAACTATGAGCAACCTCCCCCCCTCCCGCTGCTGCAGCTTCACGTGCGCAGAGCTGAGTTTATCATTTCAAAAAAGAAGCTACAAGGATGTACTTCTTCTTCCCTTAGAGCACTTTGTTTCACAACACGTTGGGAGCGTGTTAGAGAATGGAGTTCGGTGCCTGCTCCTCAGATCCGATCTGTGCCCACACCTTCACCTCAAAGCACCAGTCAAGACCCAAAGGGCCCCTTGTAAGAGCAAACACCCAGTTTACACTCTGTTGCCTGTTTTATCTGCGTTGTGTAATCTTTGTTCCTTTCATTGTTCTGCTCCCACATTCTTTTTCGCTCTTAATAAAGTGCGCCGAGAGTTTGTGTCAAATGCACTACAAAGAGAAGCAAACTGTGTGTGTGCAACTGAGTGAGTGTGTGTTTGTGTGTGTGTGCAGGTAGTGTGCATAGTGGGGAAATGTCGCAAAAACGACACAGAGACAAAGACCGAAGCAAGGCAAAGGTCATGCACGGCATTGTGGGATATCAGGAAGTCCCTTCGAAATAACATTTCAAAGGACCAAATCTGATCAGCGCCTCAGACACGGACGCATGGGGTGGAAAACGACGTGGACGAGAGGGAGGGAGGAAGCGGAAGAGGAGGTGAAGAGAGGAGGAAGTGGCTGAGAAGGAGGTGGAGGTATCTGAATGCGAAAAAATTCCATTTACTTATCCGACGCTCATCTCAAGCTCTAATGGCCGAGAACAAAGAGAAATCCCACAATGACCGTCTCCTACGTCAAACCCGGCCATCGCCTTTTATGTGAAAAGATGAAATGACAACCCTTTCCTGTTTCTCTCATTCTCCCACTCCTGTCGTTCACCTGCTCCTTTGCTCTTTAATGGCGCGGCGCCGACCTGATGTTCAATCAGGGATCGTGC
This sequence comes from Pseudopleuronectes americanus, assembly GCA_038501795.1. Taxonomy (NCBI): domain Eukaryota; kingdom Metazoa; phylum Chordata; class Actinopteri; order Pleuronectiformes; family Pleuronectidae; genus Pseudopleuronectes; species Pseudopleuronectes americanus. The sequence goes on from CM076736.1 coordinate 8,800,374, forward strand.
GATGGCGCCGTCTCTTCCTCCGAACGCACGGGCGAGGAAGCTGTGAACAAATCACGCGCTGCTGGCAGAGGACCTCCGGATTAATTGAGCTGCCATGTTCACCCCCCCCCGTTCCCGGGCCGTTCCTCCGCCGCTGTCTTTCACCTGCTCTCTCACGACAGCTTAAATAGATACGTAAGAATTGGTGGTACGCATGAAAAAAAAGAGTGAAAAATAAATAAAGAAAGGATGAAAAGGAAAAAGATGTTATTGAAGGTGTGATTCTATCCTCTGTCAATACTGTTAGTGTTATCGCCGTGACAGAGGGGGAAGCTTTGGCAGAGCCGTCTTTCTTTATTTTACCTCTCACATCAGCACTATATAATCCCTATTTGTGGATCACAACACACCTGTATGTATGTGTAGCCGTGTGTGTGTGTCTGTGTGTGTGTTAGTGTGTGTGTGTGTGTGTGTGAGCAATGAGTGAGTGATGATTGCATGCTTCTTCTGGCCTTTCTTCCTGCGTGTCCTTGCCCTTGTGGGTATATGCTTATGTGTTTGTGTATCCACCGGTGTGAGTGCGTGACGATTGTTTCTTTGAGAGTGCATCAGTGAGTGTGTGTGTGTGTGTGTGTGTGTGTGTGTGTGTGTGTGTGTGTGGGTGTGTGTGTGTCCAGATAGGGTCACCTTGCATCCATCTCTTCTCCCGTTTAGAGACCCCCTACAAGGATAAAAATCATCCTCTGAACTTAATCCAGGCTTATATCCTCTTCTTCCTTCCAACTGGTGAAAAAAAAATAAATACTTGTGCATGCTCACACGCACGCACATACACTCACACACACATGTGCACAGTCCAGAGCACCTGAGCAGAGGGACTGGGAGAAACCAGCTAAGAGTAAAAGCCATCAGAAACAGCTGAGCTTGCAGATTAATACAGAAAGCAATCCGTGTGTTCTCATCCCCAAAACTTTCCTTAAATCACCAATATTTGCCAATGCTTGTATTGATATGAGTGTTTTACATGAATGATTGTTTGGATTGGACACCATTTACTTGGATTGCAAATGTTGTAAACCTCTGCCTCAGAGAAGCTCATGGATCATTATTTCAGCTTTCTCCAGGAGCAAATTGAAATTTTCTCTGGGACCCAACCGAGCAGTAACACCCCCGTCCGGACGGCACAGACTAAGACACATAGACAAATGAAAACAAATGCTTCATCTATCAAATCCCAAACATCCAATAGGTGGATTGATACTGTTTTATTTAGGGCCGAGGCAACGGAATCTGAAAGGTTGAAGAAGCAGTTTCAATCCACGGATGAGTGAAACTGCTCCGTCGTCATCAACAGGGAGTCTGTGGCTATACTGGGAAGCTCCCAGTTGGAAGCGTGAAGCAACAAACTGGGGTGGATAAAAAACAACTGCTGTTTTTCAGGTAAAGATAAACCAAGTATTTAAAAAGATAAGCCCAATAGTTTGTGAGTGTTTTGAAAAATGAAACCATATGAGTAAAAAAGAAAAGAAAAAAAAGACAGGATCTTCTTCCTTGATTGAATCTGACACAGAAATTAATCTGGCCGCTGTAAGAAACAGAGGAGTAATCAGACAATGAGCTGAGTGCCAGACTCACCATTGATTTCAAACTATCTCTCTAAGCAGCCTCCGAGGCACACGCCATACCCACCTTATGATATTGACCCTGCCTCTAACAAATATGCTTGTATTTATATTGCCCCTCTCTTCGGATGGATATTGGATCATATACACATGCTTACCTCCAAACTCAATATTCATTCTCCTGCACTCTGCTTTATTTTTGGGAGTAAATATTTATGTGCTGTTTGGCGCAAAGCAAAAAATAAATAAGAAATAAATAAAAAAATCTCTCAAAGACTAAATCGCCTTGTGTCAGAAATCAATGATGAAATGGGTGCGCAGGCTCTGTGTTCTAGGTCACATTTGAATATTTTCTTTTAGAGGTATTGATTTGTTGTGTGTGACCTACCCAGGCCCATTCTTTGTAATTAAAAGAGAAAGAGCGGGACTGCGGCGTGGAGGCCATCTGAGTCGTGTGGCAATCACAGTGTGTGTCTGTGTGTGTGTGTGGACATGTTTATGTGTGGCTAATGAATGAGAGGCAGTTATGATGAAGAGGAGGTGGAGCTGGACCTTAAGGGAGATTTATTCTGTGTTGGGCATTTGTGTGAGTATGTGTGTGCTTGTGTGTGTGTGTGTGTGTTTGTGTTGTGTGTGTGTGTGTGTTGCAGCGGGGGTAGATTAATTTTGCTATATTAAATTCAGCCCATAATCCAGACTTTGACTCCCTACCCAGAAGCCTTTAGATCAGACGGGCCAAAGCAGACAAAGAAATTCAAGATCACCAAGGCAACAGGACAGTCTGCATGATTCCATGCTTATGAGTGAGTGTGTGTGTGTGTGTGTGTGTGTGTGTGTGTGTGTGTGTGTGTGTCGTGTCTGTGTGTGTTTGTGCAGAAACACACACAGACACGAGTTAAAAATATTGAGTTAAAATGTCAAAAGCATCCTAATCCACAAAGTTATGAGGTCTATTTGTGGGTCCGTGCAAACATGGACACACACACGTGCATGTTTGAATTGAATGTACGTGCGTAGCAAACTTGTGCTTTGTTGTAGAAGTCACACCCTATTAAATGTGCACATTGTTTGGGTGCATATTACATTTTCATTTTTGTGTACAGAAGGATCTGCATATAACATCCAAAACCAATCAGCAGGGATGAGTAAGTAAATCTTTAAATGTCAAATGTCAGACACCAAAATTACAGAGCTGATCTACTCCAGGAGGCGTGGACAAGATTAGTAAGATCTGATAAACACGTTGCTCTTAGTAATTGTCATGTATTATTTGCAAAATCTGAACATTTTAAAAGGGTCAAAATCTCACATTTCTTTGTGCAACTTCACAAAAGTGGCTTATTTAACTCATGAAGACCAGATGAGATGTGTGTGTGTGTGTGTATAAGACTGAGTGCACCGCCTGCCTGCGTCCGTCTCATCCATGACGCCATTTTCAAGACATGTGGCTTATATATTGTGATTAAGATACACTTAAGGGAATGAGGGAAATGTAGTTTGTTTATTTGTTAGGGCTCTTATTCTGCAAAAAGGTTCGTAGAGAAGCGTGTCAGACAATGGCCGACGTCATGTGATACTGAAGGAGTAAAGAAGATTCAGAAGCAGATGATGTTCCTGCTGACCCACTGACCAGAGCTCAGTCTGTCAGACACGTGTTTGAGGAGGAGGAGGAGGAGGAGGAGGAAGGTGGTTAGGACGAGCTTGCTGGCTTTGTTGGGTTTAAAAAAAAAGTCTGACTGGTATTAAACGCCAACAATTTCCAATGAAAGCCAAATGTTAAAGCCGTATACATTTTATTTCATGTCCCTTTCTGCTTCAGAGGCTGAGATACTTACGTTTTTCGTAAACATCCGCTCTTCAGAAAAGCCTCAGGTTTTAGATGTTCGTTTTAAAACAAAGCTCAGGTTTTAGGATTTGTTTTTATTCGGCGTAATGTGTTAACAGACAAATGAACCCTGAACAGATGTCAGATCGTGGACACACAATGTACTTGCATGTTTGTGGGACACATGTGACTGGTTGTCCAGTTGAACCTCAAATTCTGGATATGAACATCAGCCAAATGCTTCACCTGTCAAAATCAAACATGTCTTCTTCACGTTGGTGGTTTGTGTGTCCTCCCTTTTTTTTCTTTTGTCCCTCTGTCCTTTAGCCCCAGTGTCATCTTCCTCCCCTGTGTCCGGGTCGTCCGAGCCTGTTTGAAGTGGCTATTAGCCAGAAATCAAAGCCTGCCATCAAGCCCATCTCAGCCCGGTGCCCTTTTAGAATATTCACCAACGGTCTCCTGGCCTTTTGTGAGCCCCCCGGAATAAAAATAATCAAAATCAGAATGGACCTTCATGTGCAATAATACTCTGTCTACTCTTATGGCCTCCACTGTCAATACCATTTATAATTCATGCACCCATACTGATGGGTCTGGGGCACGTTCAAGAGGTCCGCTCCTCACTGTTCCACCACTGTTCATCAATAGCTGCCAGCCATGTGGGGGACTTTATTATTGAACAGTGGCCATGCTAGTTTGACGCAAGCCCTGTTCTATGATTATAAGAACTTCAAAAACTTTACACACACTCTCCCCCTCCCTCGCTCTGTTTGAAACGGCCTCCCTCTCCTTCTCCTTTCTCTCTGTTGTTGTTAATTTAAACACCGGCGGTTTCATCCCTCCCCGTAGGTGTCTGTTTTACAATAAAAGGTCATCCTCATTTGTCCACCGACACAAAAGGGACCACCGTCCGGGCTGAGGTCAGACAATCAGACTGATAGATAAATAGAAGGACGGGACGGATGGAGGGACGGATGGAGGGACGGATGGAGCTGCGAGCCGGCGTTTTCAGGATGCGGGAGAGGGGAACGGGCGAAAGAGAGCGATAAGAGGGTAAGATAGATGGAGAGACAGCGAGGGAGGAGGATGCGGAGAGGCTGAAGGAGTGACTGAGTGAGTGAGAGATGGGGACGAGGGAGCGTCAGTGGCTGGCGATGGGGGGGGCGGGTGGGCGAGCGCGAGGACAGATAACTAATCATGCCATCACCTCCAGTCCTCTTCCTCCTCTCTACTCCTTCTTCACCTCCTCTCTGCTCCTCCGCGGGGATGATTGACGAGGGCACGGTGGACTGAGGTTGTCCCAGTCCCCCAGATTAGAAAGCCCTCAAACAAATGAAGCCTGGAAATGCTACCCTGGGGAGCCGGGGGAGCCACGGGTAGACAGACAGGACACCCACTCCGGCTTCCAGAGACACAGAGATAAGGGAAGAACCAGAGAGGAAGAGGGGAAGGAGTGATGGGAAATAACTTGTTTCTCGGGTTTTTACGGATGTACAGTATGAGCCGACACAGGAGCTGGAGTCGAGGGGGTGGGGGGGGGAGATACGTTCGGGATAAGTTTCAGATTCGAGCCAAGAGTGTGCGCGGGAATGAGAGAAAAGGCAGAATGAGTGCGAGCGACGGAGACAATTATACGTGTAAGGTGAGCGAGGGAGAAAGCGTGAAGTCATTTTAATTAGGTTACCTGCGGAGACGGATGAAATGAGAAGCTGAGCATGACAAATGGAGGAAAGGAGAATGATGGAGCGCGAGGAAGGAGAGACAGATACAGGGAGGAGAAGAAAAAAAAAGAAAGGGACTGCCGACCATGCCTCTGCACACCTGTTCTCGTCTTTCCAGCAATACCAACTGCAGATTGTTCCTCTCATGCTCCTCTGCGGATCTGATATGGTACATTTATCAAAAACTGAGCGTCCCCTTCACACATACAGACACACACACAGACACAGAGACACACACACACACACACTGAGAGACACAGACACTTTGAAAAACGATCATCCTCGACCCTGGCCCTATTGTTTAAGATTCAAGCATTAGCCGGGGGAAAAAAAGAAAACCAGTAGAAAAAAAGGACAGAAAAGAAAAAAAACAGGTGATATACGACCAGATATTTAAAAAAAAGTTTGATTTTATAGATGTCACATGACCCTAGCATGAGTGACCTCCATTTTCCCAAATGGGCGCGGGTCCAGGGTTTTAATGGAGTCTCTGCGAGCCATATATCAGCGCGGCTTGTCTCGTAAAGCTCTCCTCGGGCCGACCTCACAAACCACCTCCACCTTTATCGTGACACTTAGGGAGGTTTTCACGAGCAGAAAATAGATGTATTAACAGGGACGGGGTTTTTAATATAGTCGAGCGGGTGAAAGAACGCGAGAGCGAGGAAGGCGCCGGATATATTTGGACATTTCTTTTTTTGTCAACAGTTCTCTTTCCGTCCCCTCTTTCTCCGTTTCTCCTGCTTTGTCTCAATCTCTGCTTCCTCCCTCCCTCCCTCCCTCCCTCCCTCCCTCCCTTCCCGCCTCCTCTTCCCACGTCTGTGGAGTGTCACCGCGCTACAGCAAGTCAACATGACACTTTTGAAAGTTTTTGCGAGGGGGCTGACAGAGCACAGGGGAGATTAACCTAGCTGCCTGCCACGGCACCTGTCCCTCCGCTCTCTCTTCCCCTCAAAATGACACAGGGGACCACACCACATAAGGCAGCTGCACGGACCACATTGTGTTAAGTGGGGGGCAGGGAAAGCTTTTTATTAGGTGGAAATAAAATATATATAGAAAATATGCAAAGAAAATAATAGGGAGTGGGAGCACACCGGCATGGTCCAGATTCGGCCCACAATGTCACACAATGCATTAAATGATGGCACTTGGGGGCTTGGTCCACTCCTGTTGCACTTGGCTGTCAACCCACCACCACATGGGCCCCTTAAGCTTCACATCCAGGATTTTGCCTGTTGCCTGGAGCCCCGCATGTTTCCCAAAAGAAGACCCACATTTGTTTTGGGATATTTGGCCCACATTTGCCACTTGTGGGCCACTTCAGACAAAGGACCACATCATTGCCCGAAGTGGCCCACATCAGTAGGCTATCCTGAAAAGAAGTTTATTAATCTATATCCTGCAGTTGGATTTGTCTTCCCTTCGATTTAATCATCAACAGCTTCATTAATGTCCCAAACATATTTCTGCGTATTTGGTTCGATCTTGTTTCAACGTCTTTTTCCTCAAAAGGGACGTGAGATTGTGATGCAGAAGAGCTTTAACAAAAAGAGACTCTTTGCATTTCTAGGTGTGTGTTGGAAGCACCGAGTGAAGGTATTGTATGCATCTGCACGGCTCAGTATCAAAGTGCAGCCCACACCCCTCTCTCGAAGACTGTTTTCCCTGCGGTGTCTTTCTGTAGCTTTGAACACTACGTTAAAAAAAAAGAACACGATATGTAATCTCATTTTTCTTTGCGTCGCACCATTACAGACCTGAGCGCGGGGGAAACTAAACATTTGATAGGGAGAACAGGAGAATGAATACAAATCAAGAAAAGAAAAGAAAGTTGTGGAGGAAGGAGCGCCGCGGAGCCGGAGCAGCTGCTGCAGTGTATTGTATCTGAAGTAAATGCTGAATGACTAGTGAGGCGGTGTTTAAAACACACAGTGCCCCCAGTCAGAGCCTGCTCTTCATCAGTCAGAAAGACAGAAATGAGAAATGCATCTGAGCGACGCTTTAAGAGGCAAAGTTCAGTAATTGGGAATGACAGACACACACAAAGCATCCATCACTCATGACCTTTCCATTCCTCCCTCTCTTTCTTTTTCTCCCTTCTCCTCTCCCTCTCCATTCAGGACAAGGACGAGAAAAGTGGCGGAAGAACTGGAAGGCACCTCTCGGAGACGACTGTGTTTAATCGCTCTCTTAATGCTGCATTGTGACGCCATTAACCTGGAATCAGCTGGAGGCCGACGTGAATGAAGAGTGGGCTGGGGTTTTTGTGTTTGCGATATGAACACAAAGATGTGTGTTTATAAATCCTCCAAAGGTTTAAACTGCTTCACTCAAAAGGCCATAATTCCACGTGGATCTGTGTGTGTAATAACTTTTTCTAAAACAAGTGAAAATAAAGGAGGGGGAGAAAACACAAAGCAGCCCGAGAAATAAATCATGTCCCTGTGCGTTGCTTGAACTTTAAGAATAAAAGATTCAAGGGAAGTTAACTTATTGAAATTATAGCAAATTTTCTTTCATGGCCACCTCTCTTCCTTCGGTCCTTACAACTTTATTCCTTAACCGTGGCATGCACGAGAAACATGCTTTTCTCTGACTTCCCTCTGTCATGCAGGCACAGATGTAAAGTGTGCGCACATGCTTTGACGCACACACTTTACATCTGGACTTGTGTTTAATTTTACGTCGAAGTCCGGACAGGAAGCACCTGTCTAGATGAAACCCTGCAACAGAGAAAGAAAGAAAGAGAGAGAAGGAGAGAGAGAGTGGAGGGGGGGATGGGGTGAAATGAGAGGGAAAGAGTATACAGAGAAAAGAAAACATTAATCCATCTGTTGTGGAAATGCACGTCACAGTCGTCACATTAAAAGCCACGTCAACAAACGGAGCGAAAACCAAATTGCTTCGGAAAAGGCAAGTCATCTGAAATTAACACAAATTTCATCCCCTCTAAATGTTATCGCGTCTGTCTGCGTGGGGAGCTGAATGCAGGTCATTCTTTCTCTCCGGGGGCTCGGGGCGGCCCGCAATTACGGAGCAGTAAAACTTCCAGATGTGGGATTGTTCTCCCCTCCGCATTAGCAGATTAAAAGATCACTGTCTGGACGGAGTCACACACCTGTTACGAGGCGGCCCTGCTCATGTTCTCGACATCACCTTCGACCGGTCAATTGGCGGCGCAGGATGTGGCTCGTCCAAAGCACTGGTCCCCGTTTAATCACCTTAATACTGATGAACTAAAAACACTGGGAAACAGCCGTGTGCTGTGGGACAGAAAAATACTATTTCTGAAGTAGAGCTATTTTGTCAAAGACTGAGGCGTTAACTAGTAGTTAACTTGTATTTTCCATAAGATATATATAAAAAAATTTAAAGCATATATATATTTAAAAAGTCTTTATTGTGATGTCTCCTAATATCAAAGAAAAGGCTAAAATCTAAAACAGCAAACAATGTCTTTGCTTATTGAAAGAATAAACTTAAAGCTAAATGTAAAACTGAGGAAAAGTAGTAAGTTGATCACATGAGGCAAAACAGAGTTAAAATCTGACCTCTATGTTTAAACATTATATTTTCATATATATGACTATATTAATTTATACTATTTTTAGATGGGACATCTCTATGTAGACAAAACAGCAGTTAAATCCTAATAACGAGATCCTTTATCTATAAACAAGTAAGGATTAGATCCTTCAAAATATACTTAATGGACAATGAGGATATAATAGTGGTAATAATTTATATTGATTATTCTAAAATAGTTATGATATTGAATTTCCCTCCATTGTTACTTAATGATAACATTTGTAACTCTGATTTCTCTTCGACTACCGAGGGTTCATCTCTTTATTTTTCTATTAATGCAGTACACATTTTTAAACTCAGTCAACACCTGGAGGTCATGGGTAATTTTTTGTGTCACCGTGAATGTTTCCTCCAATCACGGGGTCTGTCTCGCTAAAGGTTCCATATTGTCATTGAAATAATATTTGATCTTTAGCCCAATAAGTGAAATTACTCCTTTCCTGTTTTAGATTGAGCCGGGTGACACAGAGAATTACTGACATTTGAAATTACTAACATGCAGCTGGGGAGAGTTCGCACAAAATCTACTCGTGCAATGTTCTGAGTCTGTCTTTCACGTACACAACTGAGAGACAACTGTTTACGCAGCGACATCGGAACACATCCGTTAATTGATCAGGTCGTAACTCAGGTCCGTGCTGCGGGTTATGTCCCATCCCAGACGCCAGCTGTGGGCCACGTATGACCCCCGCTCACTTCAATGTGCAGCCGCGGACTACAAAGTTTAGGTGTGCCAAGATGTGTTAAGCTCAACGCACACACACGCCAGGTGACACGGAGCAGCTGCTACCCTGGGTTAAAAGTGCTCTGAGAAAGAAAGGTTGACGGAACATAGAAGTAGTTGTGATCGCGACCCTCGTGTAACGGTGAACATGTGGTCATCCGTCCACTTTCTTTGTCTCACTTTGACTAAAACACTTTTCCTTACCCAGGAAGTCAAGAACGTGCCATGACCATACAACAAAGACAGAAATCTACATCAGGATTCTGATTGATTCGATTTGCAGAGAATACTTGTGAGTTTCTTTCACTGTGGTCTGCGTGTTTGCTGTGAGCTAAATCAACCGATCAACTGCTAATTGGTCCATATTGGCAGTTGACATTTTAAACTGTAACTGTGACAGATGGAAGAGGAAAGACGTGTCATCAATTACTCACGATCAGCAGAGGCCAGAGATTTGCATTAGACCAAATTAAGCTTGTTTAACTAAATTACTCGTTCAGTATCTAATTCACTGAGGACGAATGAATCCTTCCTCCAATGGATTTCATTGATCAGCGCAGATTCCAATTAGAAAAATCAACACGTCACGATTTGTTAATCCGTTTTTCTTTGGATTCCTGGTTTGAGGTCTAAATGTATCAGACATTGACTACCCACATTCTGTAGGTTGACTTTCAGCAGAAACCAGAGAAGTGGGCTGAACTTCCAGTCATATAAAATATATAATTTCCTTTAAATTCTCACTCATGTAGCATTAAAGACTAAATAACAAAAAGGGCCTAGAATTCCAAGGATTCATCATTCCTTTTTTGAACTGGTTTAAAGTGGACTTTTCTATAAGGGCACTGCAATTTGTGTTTTTGTCTTCAAAATCTCAATTTCCTGAATCCACCACAAAAAAATACAATCGTGACACATATCTGTCCTTTTAAATCTGCAAAAACTGAATTGTAATGTTGTTTTTTCCATAATTTTGATGTTGTAAGTAAAAATAGTGCATTCTATTTTAGAAAGGCCTCCTCGAACACGTGCATTGTCTAACATTAGCAGTATTGAGAAGATAACATTAAGACAGCTTGTAGAGTTGCAGAAACCAGACACAGGCAGAAACGACCATGGCCATTTTGCTCTTTCTTCCCTTCCCTCCTCCCTTTTTTTTTCTCCCTTCCCTTCGTCTCCTTCAAGGTCAATCGTCAGAGTGAGGCTGCATGTCACCGCTCCTTTGTCTATTCATATAAAATTGCTGCATTCATCGTATGTCAGATAAACCTCAGAAATGGAGTGAGGAGGGTAGAGGGAGAGAGAGGGAGGGAGGGAGGGAAGAGGGGAAGAGGGCCCCTATCACGGCATCCTCCAGCCTGGCCCGAGCCTGTTTTTATCTGTCCATGACAAATTCAAGCATTCACTCTCTCCTCTCCTCTTTCCTCCACATTTTCCTTCACCTTATCTACTGTCTCAGCACTGCATCACTTGCCATTTTAGAATAATGTCTCCCCATGTCTATAATGACATTGCCTTTGTGCTTCAGATTACCTTGGGATTTGCAGGGACCCCTCCCAGCACACATGGATGCCGGACTTACAAACACACACACACGGAGAAACACACAAACATGCGTAACAAATAAAGCTGTCCACAAACCTTGAATCAAGATACATCATTAACCAATGAACTGCTCAATATTAACACTTTATCTGGATGATACGTGAAAAAGGCCTGACAAAAAATGGTGTCATCAATTTGCCAGATATGACGATTGTAATTTTTGCATGTCATTTTCAACAATAAAATATATACAAATTATGATGATGGGATTTCTTTGCTGAGGTCTGCACCAAACAAACAGGTTCCCTTACATCTGGAGAGAATGGTTTTAAGACTGGGACGTTTCTGTATCTCAACAGTGCTTCATTAACTCCACCAAGGAGGTGGTGGTTTCATCTTGTTTGTTGGTTAGCAAGCAGGATTACGCAAAACTTTACGACGGATTACCACGAAACTTCATGGAAAGAAGAGTCCATTCGATTTTGTTGTGGATCTGGAACAATGGGGCGGACATGTTTGACATATCACAGATTTTCCAGGGAATGATTCGTGGATATGGATGAGAGAAACAAGGCATGTTTAGGGGACTAATATGTGAGTGCAATTCAATGGTATGTTCTTACACGTTTTAACCTTTCCAAAGAAAGTAGCTCATAGGGGGGTGTTTTGGTCTGAGATAAAAGCACTGACTGAGAGTACAATAATAAAACTGCATTCAGAATTCAATGTTTGAATGTCCAACCAGCTCCTGCTCTTTCTTATCTATTCAACTCAGCAACACCTGACCTATCAAACTGAGCAGCTTTGAGGCTGTAATTGTTCTTTGTTAACTTCCTGCCAGCTCTTTTCAATCTTTTACAATCAGCACTTTCTGGGAACAATAAATCATAATTCCGATAATCACTTAATGAGGTAAGTGTGGCTACACCAGAAACGTATCCAAGCTGAAACCACACTTTAAGTGATGAATCTGCTAAATGGAAATGTAACAAATGTTACATCTCTAATATTTCCAGCTCATATTTCACAGTACAAGCTCTTCATCCCTGTTTTCCCAGATAAAGAAACCTTTTTCCGTCAGGTATCATGATGACACGAAGCGGCTGCGATCGGTAGCCTGTATTATTCCTGTGCTCTGATGAGCTCCTTAAACTGTGACAGGTCCTTCTCTCCCCTGCCTGGCCATGCCTCTTAATGAGATGGTAATCAGCCAGTCATCAGCGAAAGGGACCATGCAGGACACATAATGAGAACATTAGGCTGCATACTGAAAGGACCCCCTGCCAGGTGGAGGATCAATGGGCTGGACTGATGAAAGGTGGACGATGCAGCTGATGGCTGGAGAGAGAGACAGAAAGAGAGAGCGAGACATAGAGAGATGCAGAGGCTACATCTGCTTTAAAAGAAGGTTTTAAATCATAAAACAATCTCTTTATTAGAAAATGATCTGGGTCTGTATTACATATTCCTGAAGACACGTATCATGTGATAGTTCATGTACACTAGGCATGCACATGGCGGTGTAAAACAGAAAGCAAATGGTCCTCTTGTAGTTGGTTGCTTAGTTGCAGAAATGACTACAAACGAGGGACAGCTATGACGAGATGTTAGACAAGGGGCGCTACTGAAGTTAAGGGTAAGCAACACTTGTTATTCGTAATCCATTCTAGATTCAGTGCAAGTAGTCCAGGCATGAGTGATAAAGGTGCCCATATGCTTAACAGGTCAATGTCAACACAGTGCACTTCCCTTTCAGACTCGCACTTGAGATGCAGTGATTTCTCGATTGGCCGCTGCCACTAATGAGATGCAACCATGCAGTAAGAAAGGCAAAGAGGAGGAAGAAACACAAACTACAGCACTGCTTCAGGCTCGTGCTGTGCCTGGTCACAGAGGTTTTCCAAAGTCTCCAACAGATCGTCTTTACCGACAGTCCCTGTAATCTCACTTCAGGAGCCATCCGGGAATCTTTATATCTATTAATGAGAGGTCATAGTTTCTGTACAGATGGACATTACGCTGGTTCTGGTGTGCCCGTTTTAAGAGGTCAGCGTTGTCCCACATATTATCTATGGTACCCAAGTCTTTGACTTATACTTAAAAAAAGAAATCAGCTTTTGCAAAGCAATAGATGATTCTATATAACAGTTTCGGGGAAGTTGAAGTGTTTTGTTGTTTTAATCATCCTCTGAATAATGAATAAATGTGAACAACAAAAGTCGCACACAATAGAAATTGATGACAGATCAAAGAAATAGAAACACAAGTTGTAAATCTGATGTCAGGCCAAGATAATCAAAGATGAAGAGCTTCAAGGCTCAGATGATATTCAGGAAGCATTTACAGCAGAAAACCTAAAGATAACAGATTTATTATTGGTAATCGACCCGATAGAAGTGAAAGTAATAAAACCATAAGAGGTGTTAGACTTTTTCTTGATTTCCCAATGTTCTCCAACTAATTAGATCACAAATATATCTGAATTTCATTGCCGTGAAAATCCCATCTCTGATTCTGAGCATCGGGTCCATGCTTGTTTTCTGGGTTCTGTCAAAAGGCATCCTGGACAATGTAATGCAGAATGAACCGACCGAGTTGTGACAAGAGCTCTTGTTAACATGGCTGATTGGATCAGGGAGTCCTGCATAAACACTGGGAATGTTTATACGACACATTGGAACACACAGAGAATATTTGGAAGCTATGGTAACCAAACACTGATATTCTTGCGGCGTTTGTATCCTAAAACGGAGCAGGTGGTTCCTAGAATGAAAACCACCAGGGATTTTGCATCTATTGAAGATGCACTGGTTTTGGATCATACTTACATACATATCAATAAAAGAAAATGTATTCAAACTAACGTATAGTTTATTTAGAGAGTATGAATAGTCTTAAACGTGCAGTAAAAACACTATGAGCTCAATTTGAGACGTGTTGATTCTCCAAAATCAATTACACTGGTTGTGTTCCTCCTTATTTACAATCATGCAAATTGGAATTTATGTGAAGAAACAATGGGAATCCAGGCTCCACACTGGTTTAAATATTTAGATGTGCAGTGTGAGGCTTCATATAAACAGAGCAGGGTCATAAAGATGTATATATATATATATATATATATATATATGCATTTTTATGAGGTAACGTTTTAAACTTATTCAAGATCATGAAAAATAATCACTCAGAACCGACCACCTGGTTTAATACCTTGATAAAAGTTGTTTGCGCATCTGCTTATGTGCCTTTACTTGTGCGTTTGGCCTGATCACATACAACCCAGTGCAATATGGCACAGGGACTAACAAAGAGGCATTCAGTGTGATTGGGTCATTTGGTCACATTCAACAAACCAGGCGCATGTGAAGCGCCAGAACTCGTCAACCCCCGCTAATGCTGTATATCATAAAAGCTGCAGTGACAGTTCAGATGTGGAGGATGAACTCTCCCACCCCAACTTCCCTTTCCCATATAAACCATTTGGCAACCCTTTATGGATTCCACATATGTATATTCTTATTTATGTCCACTCTGTCCTCTATCATCACTATGAAACACAGTCCCCGTTTGAATCCGGCCATAAAACCAACTGGAGTCAAGTTAATTGTCAGACACAGACGCAAGTTCTGATCATAAATGCTGTAATACATACTGCTGCTTTAAATCACAGACAAATCTGCCCCTCTCTCTCTGGTGCCTTCCAACGTGATTTGGTCTCAATTTGTGATAAAAAAAAAGAGACCAGCAGAGAAAGCACTTCTCTTTTGTGTTTTGCATTCTTTCACCTTTTCTCCCCGTCGCAGAGACTGACTTTTAATCTAATAAACATTGCATGAGCCCACTGACCAGAACAAAGGGGGGAAGAGAGAAGGAAAAAAAAACATCTTTCTGAACATCTATCAGATCACTCTTGTTAAAAAAAAAGAAAAAAGAGAAGGGGTTGGTGGGGGGGGTTTAGCTCCTTAATAGGAACGGGGGTAGGATATAAGGTATCATGCCAAGATCGTAAAAATTACTGAGGAATAAAAGCCATTCATTTCACATGACATCACCTTCTGAGGATGTGAGCTTCAGCGGCTTCAACGAGAGGACAAATTGTTTCCTCCGTCGTCTTCGGTGCTGCTGTTGTCCGACAAGACGCACAACACACGGCAGAACAAAGGAGCGGGATTAGGCTCCCTGCTATTGGCTGCAGCTTTTCAAACATGCAATAAAAACGCAACGTTCCTAGCAGCAGACATGTCTTTGTGCATTGCTGGTACGTAATGTACAGAAGGAGAGAGAGAGAGAGAGAGAGGGAGACTCTGCTCAGGGCTGATCCGAATAGATTTCTTTTCTTGTGAGATGTGGGCTAAGTGAACGTAACACACACCTCACAGTGACCCTCGTGGTGGTGCAATCACGACGCGGGAGCTTACACAACAGGGATGATGAGTAGCAGCCCATCACTCCGCAAACTTGTTACCTCTTCCCCATACACAGCGGTTCACCTCCAGTTAAATACTTGCACTTAAAACAGTCCCTCTTCTCCGTGCTATTACTGCTGCCCACTAATTAACACTTAAAGCCCTAGTTTCCAGTAGGATCGCAACCATTAGCCTATGTTTATTCACATTATTGCTGTCAGTCACTCGCCGTGGGACCAAATCACCTCCGTCCCAGTATTCTTGACACACATGATACGGCGTTGGAGTGTACTCCAGGGGTACTAATGGTCGGTCTCAGCCACAATGTCACGGAAAACACATAATTTCCCGCCCGCGCCACAGCGAATCCATGCCGCACTCAGAGAGATTTACATTCCCTAATGGAAAACGCATTGGCTAAGAATAAGGTGGAGCTATCTACCTATGAGACACATCTCCTATCAACTGCCTCTCCGGCTGTGGGAGAGAGGAGATGGTACGTGTGTAGTAGTGACTGTACAATATAAATCTGTGGCATACGCAACAATATATATCCAGCACGTGGACTTATCGCTTATCGCTCCCGCCTGCGCCTCCCACCCTGCAACGTATATGGAGCTGTAAAGGACTGAGGGCCTTTAATAATTGGCGGTGCCAATGAGAGGCCTCGCATCCATCTGCTGTATTAGTTTATCTACTTAAAGCAAACAGGGTTACTACATTCAAAACACAGGCAGATATTATTAACAAAGTATAAAAGAATAATTTCATTTTTCTCCCTTTCTCGGAGAAATGTGACACATCATCTGGTGCGGTATTGCGTTGCCCGGGGTGAGGGCCCTGCACAGTAGATGGACCGCTGTAATTTCTCATCTATCAAATTATAGTTTATTGTTCAGCACAGCAACCCCAGGCTACGCACAACCCTGTGCACTGACAGTTATGAAACATTATATTTCTACTGTCATAGTCCGGGCCCAAGACAAAGCTTAAGAAAGGAAAAGAGAGAGGAGGAGGGAAAAAAAGACAGAAAGTAATAAAAACTCCAAAGTAATATGAACACTCGTAATGTCAACATCTACGTTAAACTAAAGCCTTGATCACAGCCGCTCAAGACACTGTTGCTATTTGTAGGGTTTGCTAATTACATTAAGTTACTCAAACTGCCATTAGCTACTACTGTATAAGCTTGTTTATTATTGCCATGGTAATGATTTTTCTACCAAATGAAATTTGTCGGCAGGAAATTGTGTTTAATGCTGGTCTAATGAGTCTGCTGTAAATTAGCTGGCGTGCCAGCGTGGATGACTAAAAGGCCTTTAAGTAACCTTTGGTCTCTGTTGAGGGTAATTTGATACTGCCACTGATGATTCACTTAGAGAGCCTGAAAGCTATAGGCTTGCATCTCATGAAGGACATGTGAAACTACTATCGCTCTTAAACTGGAGGCGAATGTGAAAATAATCGAATCCCCTCGCCATTGGATGACTTTAAGACGGTGAACGTGAACTTCTGGCTCGAGTCAAACCCATTTGGCGTTTTGTCATCAAGGTCAAGGTTCAGCCACACACAGCAGCTCATGGCAGAGCTCGTCTTGAATCTCAGCATCAGAGGGACAACAGCCTACTGTGGATGGTGAGCAAACCTCAAAGATACATATTTTGGTAAATCTGTCCTTCCTTCTAACCACCGTGCATTCTTTCCAATGACTTCACAAAGTGCAAAGTAAGTAATGACAGACATGTGAACGGTTACGTTCAAACAGGAACCTGTATTTTGAATGAAGACAGGAAATTGCACTGGGTAAACACACACGGCCTCCTGATCATCATTTTGGGCTGTGAAGCTGAACAACAAAGTTTATTATCAAAGAAACAACAAATATAAAATAACAATGAAATGAACTGTCTATAAAAACATTGTTGACTATAACAGGGTTTCTGCAGGTTTCAACAAGTAGGTAAAGAATCAGAGTAGAGTAGGACCTTGCAACGCCACGGCTTCCATAGTCTTTCACACAGCCAAGCCGAGGGAGCTCCGATAAATTCTGACTGCGATTTTTGTATTAGTTCCATGTTTGTCTTTGTAGTTTTAATACATCGTGCTATTAACTGTATCATTGAACTAGAACGACAACAGATGGAGACATTACAAACTACGCACGCCACCAAATAAACAAACTAATCTGGAGCATTTGATGGAAGTGGCGTTAAATGAATGTTGAGAAAATGAAGACCTACCCAAACGTCTTCAAGACCAGGATACTTTGATGTATTTAAGACCCTAAAGGCCTAAAACTCCTATGAACATCTTATTGAATGTTAGACCCATAAAACCCTGCAGAAACCTTGGTTTAAAAACCAGTAAAAGAAAACATATCAACAACAACATATATTAAAATGTGATTCTACAAAAAATAAGTGTGTCGGAAACTGCAACCCACTTTTGTGTTTGCTTTTTTGTCAGCATACAAGATGCCATCATTTAACTACCGGCCTCCAACAGTGGCTGAGACATCACTCTCTAAGTGTACCGTGCATTAACACAATGTAAAGTGAGATACAGCTTGTTCCTTGAAAGTGACACAAAAAAAAATCTGTGGACCCAAACTCCCTCCAGTGTGCTTGTGTGTGTTTGTGTTTTTGAGTGTATGCACTAACAGGCGGCACACAGCGTGAGTGGTTTTGGCTTTGTGCCAGGTCTGCGGCGGGGACCGGGCTGCTTGATCTATCTGCGTATGCAAAGTAGTTGGAGTGTGCGCGTGCACGTGTATGGATGTGCACGCAATGTACACACACACACACACACACACACACATCACTGTCACCCCTGCAGAAGCACACGTGGGCATTTTGTGTTGAAGCTACCACGTCACAGGCATGGCAGCCAACCCCCCCCTGGCATATTCCCCTGAGATATGATAAGAGGCGTGAGTGTGTGTGTCTGTGTGTGTGTGCGCGCAGGTTGTCTTGTGTTCTAGTGGGGGTGACATTCCTCCTTAATGCAGGTGGCCCCTCAATCTGAAAAACCTTCCTCTATAGACACTCATTTGTGTTTAGTGCCACCCCCTGCCGCGCCCCCTCCTAACCCGCCCCCCGTCTCCCTGAACCTCCCATTGCACCTCGCCCACCCACACTGCCCCTCCTCCGCCGGCAACACGTGCCCCCTTTTAGTGCCAACATGCCCTCGCCTCCCTCCCTCCCTCCCTCCCTCCACTCCTCTGTTTTTCCCACACCCGCCCCTTTCTGTCATCACACAGTCGGAGTGGTATCACCACACGTGCCCCTTTTTAGTGCCAACAAGCTCCCCTGTGGCCCTCCTGTCCCCCCCCACCTCCCTGTCTTCCTCCCCCACATCGTGTTCTACCCTTGCCCAGCTCCCGCCCCCCCCGCCCCCCCCCCTTCTTCCTCTCCTTCTCACACTGTTCATCTCATCGCTATGTAAGTGGGGATACCAGACTGTTTTGCATACGGCTGTTTAGTCCTTTGTGGCAGGCGGGGCAGCATGCAAATATGCAAAACGGTGATGGGGAGTCATTTTGTAGCGTGATGAGGAAGGGGAGAGGGCGGCTCTGTGAATGTTGCCGCCGCCGCCGTGCCGCGTGTACGTGTGCTTGTGTGTTTTCCAGAAGCTTCTTTGGCTCTTCAGGCAGCCGGGTTCCGCACGGGAGAGTGTGCCATCCGAACCAAAGCCCAGTTGAGCAACGTGGCAATGGAATACCATTCCCGGCCATAAATCCTACATGGAGGGAAACTCTCATCGTCTGTGGCCTTTATTCCATTCACGGGACAATGCAAGGAAAAGGTTGTCATTTTTTTTTCTTCTTCTTCAACAAACGCATCGTTACTGTAAATCCACGGGACGCAGGATCTGCAAATGGGATCGGGGAATTAAGAAGAAACGGACAGGAAAGTTCTTCCCCCTCCTCTTCACCCAGATCCTTCTCTCTTCTACTTATCTGTGGCGGGGAGCCAATGGTTCATTATAATTGGCCGTTGTCATCATGCAGATGACACACAGTCAGTGCTGTGAATATCATTAGCGCCTTTGCATACCTCCGCGCTTTTCTCTTTTTTTCCGCTCTTTCTTCTTGTTCCTTCATTCCGAGGCTCGTTTCGCGATTCGATATTCCAAAAGGTAATTATCATCCACGAGGCAGCCTATCAATATGTGGAGATAGGCATAATGGGGGATGAAGGTGCATGTCTGATTGTCGCTTTCTCTTTCGCTATTCCCGGCGCCAATGTAGAAGAATCTCCAAGGTTGTCGGGGGGGGAATAAAAGTGTGTTTGTGTGATTGTATTTGACTGTCCTTAGCAGAAGAGTCCATTGTACATCTCTGTGGTTACAGAGTGTGCGTTGCTCTCCTCCTCCTCCTCCCCCTCGTTTGCATATATCAGCCTCTCCTTGGGTAGAATAATGGCTCTTAATTCCTCTCCGCAGCTCTTGCCTTCTGATCCGTGACAAAAAAGAAAGAGCCAGCCGGTCAATTTGCATACTCCGCATACTGATGAGACGTGTGCCGCCGACTGCCTAATTATCAAGTCCTCCAGTCACTCTCTCTCTCCTCCTGCAGCCTTTACATTTAACCCTCGGTCGCCCAGCCGCCATCTCTTCGTCTCCACAGGAAAGCATTGTCGCGTTCAGCATTAATTCATCTGCGGGGGTACGTAGAAACAATACCGAAACAGGGAAAAAAAAACAGGAGCATATTGCAGTGACGAGCGGTTCGTTTGTTCACCTTCGTTTATTCCCTCGTCTGTGTTTATTGGCTAATTTGCGCCTCCTCTCGCTCGCGGCGGCTCTCCTTAAGCTACCCTCTTTGTCTTTGCCTTTGAAATTTACAAAATCTTACAAGAAATCAATACCCAATTGATTATTCACTTTCCTGCAGCCTCAAACGACCGGCGAGTGCACGTGCGTATTAAATCCGGCATGTGTCTGTGTGTATGTGTGAGCGAGTGTCTGGTAGATCCCATGGTATTCCCAGTTCTTTCGAGGCAGCAGGCGGACGAGGTGGCAGGGAGCTCCGGGAGACACACCGCAGCGTCTACGTGCGTGTGCATGTGTGCGAGCGTGCGGGCATCTGAGACGTACCAGGGTCCCGTCAATAGCACCAAAGCCGGGGGGAAGTTCCAAGGTTTGAAGAGGGTTTGCTTCCCAGCCTGTTTTGCTTAAACAGCAAAAAACCATCCAGAGGAGGGAGCAGCAATGAAATCAGCCACAGCAACAACAACAACAACAACATCAACAACAACAACAACAAACCAATACCAAGCCTGTGGGCACAGGAAGCACAGCGGGCTCCGAGCAGGATGTGGAAAGGAGTATATCCTAGTTTTGGGCTTTTTTTTGTTCTCTTCGACGCGCTTCTTTGTTTTCTGCCCCGGCTCTGAGAGGAAAGCGGGGCAAGATGCCACCTGGACCCTTTGGAGAACTCTGTGGCGAAGTGGGCGCGGAAATAGGAGCGTGAAAGAGGAGGGCGTGAGGAGGAGGAGGAGGAGGAGGAGGAGAGAGAGGGGTAAAGGGTGCCTGGCGCCTGCCTCTGATATGCCATAAGGATGGCAGGCACGTAATGATAGCAAATGTAGAGCAGATTGGCTTGGAGGAGGAGGAGGGAGGAGGGAGGAGATACACGGAAAGGGGGAGAGGAGACAGATGGCAAAGTTGGCCTGGTGCCAACGCTACCAAGACATGACTACACAGGAAAGCCTCTCTGCGCTCTGACACTTGTTGCAGTGTGTGCGTTTGTGCGAGGCGGACACACACTGCAGCAGGACCTTCCCTGACCACCCCGTACTGTTTCACTTGTGCCATATTGGCTCAACGGGGCCAGAGGACTTATTATCAACCATCTGTGAAGGAGTGATGATAATTTAACGTTTCAGTATCGCTGCATGCATTGGCGTGAGATATTCAAGTATGTATGAGAGCCTAAAGCAAAATGAGAGTGAAAGATAGAGGTCTGGCCTCCAATTTGACCCCCATTTATGCAACGTGGCAAAGGTCGAATATTGACTCTTGACACATATCTTTTTTCATGGCCATCAAAAATAGATGTTGCAACCCGTGCCTCTTTCTCTTTTCCTTTTTTTCTCCTCAACAGTATGACATTTGACTTTTAGTGGGAAAATTAATGTGATTTTTGTCTCACAGTGTTCAGGAATAAAAAACTGCTGGCTCGTGTTGGTTTATGACAAGGAAACGGATGGCAGCTAGATAGAATATTATGATGTTCATATTGAAATGTGCTGAGCAAACATCTTCCTGCACGGGCAGACATGCTCTGTGTGTGAGAACGAGAGAGAGAGAGAGAGGGAGGGAGAGAGGCAGACAAATGTATTTGTGCAGGGATTTTTTTTTAGGAGGGGGGGGTGCAATACACATATTGCACAGTTTTCTTGTCTGTATGAAGGTGTACCAATGAGGGGGTTCCTACACCAAAAGGAAAAGCATGCATGATGTGAAACCTGCAACTGAGGTATTCTGAATGCTACTGGCAGGCGGGTACATGGGGACCTGCAGGGAGAGAGAGGCTCGGACAACATCATGTTTGGGAAACGGCCAGACAATTGGAAATGTGTTTAATTTTTCATGTTTTACTTATTTTGCATGATTGGCAGCAGAGGCTGGGAGCAAGAGTAGATTGGGCAAAGCTCTGCTGTCTGCAGATAATGAGGAATGTAATTCATATGCTGCGTGTGTTCACATATGTGTGTGTGTGCGATCGTCTGGGTAGAGTGCACGGAGAGAGGGTAGTTGTGATGGGGGGGGGTATCCAAATCAAGAACCCTATTTGAATAAGAACAATCAGAGCCCCAAAATGGAGCAGAGCCAGAGAAAAGGGGGGGGCACAGGGAGGCGATTTGACTTGCATATCAGGCGATGCATATCTGCATGCTAATTACGCAACGAGAAGGGGGGAAAGACTGGTAGGCGCCCCCCACTCGCCAGACAGAGAGAGGGCGAGGGAGGAAAGACGTAGCCGGTGCGAGAGAGAAACAAGGGGGATGAGCGAACGAGCAAATGGACAAACAAAACGAAGGAATCAAAGGGGGCCTGTAGATGAGACGGGTAATTACCCATCAGCCATTTACTCGGTGGCGTTTGATTTTCTCTTGGATCCACCATCGACGTGCACGGACATGGAAGACAGGAGCGAAACACCAGAGGACGAGGGTAGGGAGTGGGGTTGGTGCGGGGGGGAGGGGGCGGCTATATACGAAAATTAAAATTATTGATTGATCTTCGGATGTTGGGGGTTGTGGCGCGGAGGGCATTTTGAGGATGTAATTAGGGCGGACTGGGACTCAAGGCTGGAATGATAATAGATGACGTTGGAATACACCAGGGCGATTTCGCCATTAATCTCCATTAACACCAACCGGGATATTAAAAATTCTAATTGGAGGGACAAAAATGTTGTGGCTGGGCGCATGTGTGTGTGTTTACGCGCGCGCCCGTGTGTGTGTACGGTGGGATGTTGATCTTGGGTGTTTTGCGATAATTGCCACCAAGGGGGAATTGTGTCCTGCAGGGTATAGTATATCAACTGTATTAGCCCGCTGATTAGAATTATGAACTGTTAATGATGCAGCACTGACTTTAATGTTGTTTCATCTCCTTAAATAGAATAACATCAATTTCCATTTACGTTTTGGGCAGAGGGATTTTGATCACTTAATTTTGATTTTGCAAATGTATGTGTGTGTGTGTGTCCAGGGCGTTGAGTACGCGCAAATGTGTGTGTGTCTCAACGTGTACCTCTGTATATGTGTGTTTCCACTTTTGATTACTTTACTTGCTGAAACTATGAGTGAATAATTCCTCTACAGGACGTTTTGAATGTGTTTACTTCATGAACTTTTCAAGAAACCCCAAATGACATTGTTTTGATAATATTGAAATCTATGCAATTCATAAATCATGTACTATCTCTGTTGAGCACAATAAAATCCTACTTATTAATATATATTTTACTGTCTCTGTGTGTCATTTCATGGTAACAGATTAAAAAAACATGTTTTGTTTGACAGTGAGGTGTCAATGCGTGGTGCACGAGGAGAAGCCCCCTGATTGGGTGTCCTCAGTCCCCCCATGGGTGCTGTGATGTCATCAGCGGTGGCCTTGGATCTCCTTTTTTTTGCACCGAGTTACATCAGCCCGGATGAAGGAGCGCGGATGACAGGCCGGCGCTGTGTTTATCAATAGCAGCACCACCTTGCATGACTATGCTGTGACACTGTCAATAATGAAATCTCACTGTGTCAGCTATTCAATATTACAAATTGCTTGTATGTAGTCAGCATATGCGTGTGTGTGTGTGTGTGTGTGTGTGTGTATGTGCGCACGCGTGTCCATGACGTAAATATGCAAGAGGTTAATACACATGTTCCAGCGTCTTCATGTATTCACTCTGCATGATTAGGAACTGTCCTTGAATTAGTAAGATGGAGCTGCAGCCCCCATCGCTGCTGCAGTTACACACACGCCGACTCGAACTGACTCACACATAGAGATAATGTAGCCTATACCCAGACACACCATCACAAAGATCTCCTGTAAGGATTTAATGAAGACATAGCAGTCGTCAGACAAGCATAGCAATGAAAAACATTTCACCTCTACTTTTAATTCATTGTTCATTAAGAAGAGAACATCGCCGCCCACAGTTAGCCTGCTTCTTTTGTGTGTGTGTGTGTGTAGTGCGAGATGGCCAGTGTGATGTCATTACATTAATGGTCCTTCACTGGAGCAAGTCATTAAATGAGGATATGAAAGCACTGGGCTGTTTTTATATGCATAGAAGGGTGAGGTGCGGGGGTCACAGTTGCTCCGAGTCATCACTCATGCACAATGGGAGGACACACAAATGCACACGGGCACACAATCCCACATACAAATGAGCAAAATATGCATGTGAGGGGTCACCCGGCCCTCTTCAGGAGACATGTGTCTATTTGTTTAGCTCTCTTATTCGCTTGCAGCCGGTTTGAGGTGCTTTCTTTTTATGGATACGTCGCCTCTCTCAAGCCAGATTGATCCCAGTATTTATGAGCTTGGCTTGTCGTGCATATTATTATTATCATTATTGTTATTATGCATTTCAGGGGAGGGAAATAACATTAGGCCCGGCGGTGCAGAGGCAGGGTTTTTCACTGCTGCAATCATCAGATTGGTCTGATTTATGATTTATGCAGATCGTATAGCGCCTGAGGTAACGCCCCCGGAGGAGCTTGGTTGTAAAAATTTGTTTTACCCAATTGATTAATCAACAGCAGTCATATGCGTGAGCACTTCATATGTATATGGGCTTAGATAGCGAAGGGCAACGTGCATTTATCATGTGTCTGTATCTGTGCGAGCATACGGGGCGGCTGTCTGCTCCTGGAAAACTGATTTGGTGATGCGACCTTGTCTTGCAAATTGAGAGCAGGGGTTGGTAGATTAAGAAAACAGGGTCAGGAAGGGAGCGAGGCAGTTGATAACAGGAAATGGGACTGAAAAGAAACTATATCAGATATTCAGTCGTTTTGAAATGTTTGATTTTGAATGTCTTATTTAAGCAAAATGTAGAAAACGGGCTTTGAATTATATTGGAACAAAATTAAAGACGCGTGAAAACCATTTCAGCTCAGATTGGTGTCTTGAACTTGTCTGTTGTTGCTTCTGTCCTATCAAGGCAATGGGCATTAAGGTCATGCCGTACACATGCAATTAAAAAAAAATGTATAAATTATTCATAAGAGTAATGAATGATGCAAACCATGCAGGGCGAATGTGCCTGTCAGCATACTGCACATAATTCTCTTTAAGACCCCGTAGGACAGAGGGGTTTAGATCTGATGCCAAGATTATCAACTTGTTATGATATTGTAAATGAGGAAATTTATCAGATCGGACCAAACTTTGTACATTAATTGTCTTTTGCAGTCAAATGTGGTGGTGGTGGTGTAACTCCACGATTGAGATTCTGTTATAACCAAATCTCCACCATCTTTGGATATTTGAAGATGTGACTCTCACCAGGGAGAATGCTGTTTGTTTCCTGCAAGAGACTAATAGTGAACATTGATTATTTTACCCTCAGCACTTCCTCAATGTAAACTGTGTGTTAAATTTTGTAAACATGACAACGAAAGACCTTAGTACCTGAGATAAGCCTTTTACTATTGTCACCATGACAATACAGGTCCAGTATGTCTGTTGATGGTAAGCTGAAATGGGTCACACTCTCAGATAGGGACAAGCAACCTTTCAGGACATTTAACTCTTTTATTTTGCTCAGAGATTTGCCATTTTCTATCCCTACCTCCCTCTTTGTCGTTTTGACACGTAACTTGATTCCCATTAACTGATGTCTGAGGGAGACCTTCCTCATGCAAAACAAGTTCAACCAATGAGCTGTTAGGCCACGGTTGTGAGTAGGGATTTCCAACGCCTGCACAGTAGGCATGATTTGTAAGACGCCTGAGAGGAAACTCTGCCTGGGAGGCAAAACTGAGGGCAAAGACACTTGCCCTCACACTGGCCCCCTTTCCCTCTGATATGAATGTTGAAGGTAACCCCGCCTCTCGCCCAGTGTCAGCTGGGATTGGTTCCAGCTCCCCTGCGAGCCTCAAAGGATAAGTGGTAGAGCTAATGGATAGATGGATGGATTTTAAATGTGTTCATTAATAGGTGACAGGACTTGTTCCCTATTAATAGAAAGACTGTTTAGGTTTGCACATTTTATTAAAACGTGTTGACCTTTCTTTGTGTTATTTTATGTGACCTGTAAAGTCAAAGCACATCTGGTGGCAAATGTTCCTTGAGAGAAAATGCACTGAAGAATGTCTGACTTGATACGTGAGACGTGATTAACGTTGATTGTACAATGTGGTGTAGGAATTGAACATTCACTAAAATACATGATCACAAAAGTAGAAATTCTGTCAAACCTACTGACGAAGGTAACAGTGCTCTTGAAATGGAAACTACACAATATGAGACAAAGTTAGCCGGAGTCAAGGCCAGTTATAGTTATATATCATATTTACTACGAGTCGTATATATTCAGGAAGATCCACTCCAGACTCTTAAATGAAAACTCTGAAAATGCAACCAAGCAGCTCAGTGTGGCCTCCTGAAATATTTAACACTGATCAGTAAAACAATGAAGCCTCAAAGACCTTAGGAAGATTTTCTGTAGCTAATGCATAATTTCAGTCCCGTGTTTTGCCAGTGAAATACTTTCAATTGGAAGCAGCTAATAGCTGATCTTTAGGTGTACTAAATTCTTAAAAGTGTGTTTTAAACAAATTATGACGTCAGCAATCGAGAATTTTGAAATCACTTGGTTGTCCACCCTGTTTTAGTTTGAAAACTACACGGTTGTGTTTTATTCTAGATGAGACTAGATTCTAGACTTTTGAAAACAAAATGACACAGAGACCCATTCTGCTTCCTAATTGTGTCTTATCAATCACAACTCGACTACCAGTGGTGAATGGTTAACGAATTTTCATACCGTTTCATACATTTCTCCACTGCTGTTTCTCATTTGTTTCAGGAACTAAGCAACCAACTGCAGAGTAAACCTTCTACTTCCTGTTTCAATCTGCAACATGCAACTTGCATATGCATCGTGTATCATTATGGACTGAGATCATTTAGAGCGAAAATGACATGTCAGACGAAATGTACAACAAAGAAAAGACTGAACCTTCATCCCACTCTATCAAACTAAGGTCGGTTTTGAGTCATAAGTTATTTATACAATTGCTTTGTGCGTTTGTCACGTTTTGGATAGGTAAGGTATCGGCATTTGAAGTTTTCTTTTCGACATACTGGTAGTATTCATTTGAGTGTCTGTACTCCCTGGCAGTGATGCTCTTATACTCTATATACACTGAACTACAGCAGGTTACAAACCGGACTGATAGAGCTGATTCTGTCTCCAGTTAAAGCCGGAGGAAGATGGTGAGAAAAAAGGACAATGACCTTGTCGTATGAATGTTATGTAGGTGACTGTACAACCTGGATACTTTAGATGTTTGCATGCAAAAACCTTGCTGTGGATTAATGTGTCCTTGTTTGAAAAAAAACAGACCATACATACAAACAATCCCACCTACAGGCAGATTTCTGCAGCCTTGCTGAGGCAGAGCAGAGGGGAGGTTGACCTGTAGCTGGCCGTAGCCCCAATGAAGGAACCACTACCAAGGTGATTATAGATTCTGAAAGCAGCACTGGACTCTGAGGCAGAGATTATTATAAATTTGGTCATTGGCAATGAGGACACTACAGGGGAGGGGAAAAACAAATATTAGGGCCCCCTTCAATGCCGGGGCCAGTGTGAGCTGTTTTCCATTTTAATGCATTATGTGTGTATAAGGGAGTGAGGGGAAATGAGGTTTTCTTTTCTCTGTGCGTGTGTGTGTGTGTGTGTGTGCGTGCATGCTAGATTCAGCAAACTCAGATTTACATTTCCCTTGCACTGCTTGTGAAATGTTTTCAGACATGGACAGCGTGACTGCAATAATATATAAGGGTTGTGCTCTTGCACACATTCTCTCCCCTCTTTCTAACACATACTTACAGGCGCGCTCACTGCAGGCACAGACAGTTTGAGAGAATGAGGACGAGGGAGAGCGGCCGTAATTACCAACTATGCGAGAGACATGGAAATTCCTACTTAGTCTGATTCCGCGGTTAGCTTTCAGGCCACTCCTTCACTTAAGCCGATATTGACACATTGACTCAAAGTGAAGGTCCCCTGACGTCACAGTAACACGCCGGTTAAACACACAAGAAAAGTTACATTCCAGTGGTTCGTTATTTTGTTAGCAGTGTGTAAGAGACGCAAAAAGAGGTTTTGCAAACAGTACTTCTAAAATTCTGCTTCTTCCTGTCAGGTAAAATTATGGAAACATGTTTTTTAAGTAATGATTCTATGAAGTCCTCCATTCTAATATCAGTGAATTAGAACATAAACCAATGATATATTGTTACCTTCATTATTGAACTCTGTTTCATAATTACAAATGTGTTTACAGCTGCATTTAATGAAAATATACTTTATGTGCTTCGTTAACACAGAAACCTTTGTGTGACTGTTGCATTAGACTGCATTAGCGAGGCCTTCCTGATAACATGACAATTTAATGTATATTAATCTCTCCTTTGATTACTCGCTCTTCTATAACTCTATGCAACTTGCCTTGTTTGCAGTTTGTCATGATAGTAATTACAATGGGTTTTTTATGTCCGCTATATGGAAAGAGAGTGTAAAGTAATTAAAAATGAAAATGTAATATCAGCAGGCAGAGAGAGAGAGAGAGCTGGGTTACATCACTGGTGATTTAATTGCATCCCGAGAGCGGCCAGGACGCCCGGCACGAGTCTGCAGTGTGTAGTTTACTGTACACACCGTTATCATTTCTCTTTGTTGGTGTGCAGATATTTCACCCACGGAAAGGTTGTCTATGCCCGAGGGCTTCAGATTTGCAAAGATCTATCACAGAGCCAAAATCATGACCATAAACGTCGTACACATCCATCTATACATTCAAAACTCAGCCCGGGGCCGTGTGCCTGCATGAGTTCCATCTAAGCACTTTGCCATTTTAAGTGTAACACAGATATCGATTCCATAGGTTTGATTCTAAATGCAATGATGTCTTCCTCGGAGAGTTGATTAAACCCTTTTGGTATTAATGCGCCGGGCCTGTGTGTGTGTGTGTGAGGCATAAAGTGTATGGATGAGACAGCAGAGAACGGTTGTGCCCATGCATGCATGCAGTCATTGATAAAAGCATTACAGTTAGCCAACACGTCAAGACTGTGTGATCTAGAATCATGGTCGCTCCGACTGGAGGATCCGAGAGGAGCTCAGGGTTTTATCTTCCCTTAAGTCAAACCACATTCACTCTGCTCTCTCTGTCGCAATCAATCTGGTGGTCAAGTCCCTCTGTGTGACTTATTATTGCAGCAGTAATAGTAACTATAATAGAAGTGTAAATATTATCAGCTCTACATTTTAAATGACAACTTTTTGATGCATGTATAAAAACAATAAGGACGGAAGGAAATGATTTCAATATTAGAAACAGCATCAGCAAGTTGAAGTACAGCACAAACTGTGAAGTCTATGAAGTGTTTGTAATAAAAGTTGTGACTTAATTGCTTAAAAATAAGTAAAGATATTGTACTAAAGCGAGATCAACAACCTCCTCAGCTGATCACTGTGTATTGAAGATAGTAGTTCTTTGATTTAGTCAACAAACTCCACAGACAGTTAAATCAGCCAGAGTGTAATACAGGAAACTAGAGAATTGTACAAGTTAGACATCCCAAACATCCTTCACCCTCGCTGCACTTTTCAGCTCTTCCTGGGGGCTTCCCAAGGTGTTCCCAGGCCTGATGGGAAATGTAGTCCCTCCATCAATTTCTAGGTCTACTACCCTGGAGTCTCTTCCCAGGTTGAGCATGACAGCTATACCTTTCAAAAGGAAGCTGCCCAGGAGGCTGAAAAGTACCCAAACCACTTCCATGAGGCCAAGGTAACACCTTTCAACCCAAAGATATTTGATTAAGGTAAATTTGATTTAAAAACACTCAAATTTAGAAATTCTTCTCATTCATCAGATGACTAAAAGTACTTCACAGGTATTGTACAACAAATTGTGTAATCTATTAATAGACCACGTCATTGGTAAAGACAAATTAAAGCTCAAAAGTCATATTATTTCCTCCTGTCTTTTCCGACACCGCATGAAAAGACAGGAATGTGAAATTATCTCGCCAATTTTCAATCATCATCTGCTCTCAGGTATTTCAGGGGCTTTGTTGAGCTGTTTCATGAGAAACTGAGACTCTTAAATCACAGCAGTCAGCGTTGTAAAATACTGAAGAAAAGGGGCCTCGCTTTCTTCTTCTCCTTGATTTATCACAGCTCACATTATCTATTTTCCTCCTGACTATTCTTGAGTCTGCCAATCTTAAGAGCGCCAAGAAGAGCACCGGTTCTCAGCTGCGCGAATGAGGATCTTTGGCTCCTGAATAAACCAGACTTAACACAATCGAGTGCCTTATAGACGCAGAAGAACAGTGTGGTTATTACATCTTTGTGTGTAAACCAGTGGCTTTGTCCAAAACAAAACACTGAGTCTAAAACATCTACAACATCTACAACAACATAGTGAATGTTGTGTTTACTGGGATTTCTGCAGGGACCAGTAGTCTGCAGGTTCCAAGGACGTGTGAGAATCACTTCGAGTAGCTTCTGAATGATAAGAGGGGAAATATTGTCATTTGTTTGTTAAATAAAAATCGAAAAGAACACCTTCAAATGAGTACTACACAGTGTAACATGCATCTTAGTGATAACGGTTATCTCTGATTCACAGTGCAGGCTAAATAAGGGCAGATACATGGGGCAATAAATGTGTTGTTAAAGAAAAGCAACAATGGATTATAATTTTTGTGCGACCACAGATGAAGAGAGGAAGAAATTAAGCCTCTGTGTGTATCAGGCAGACACATGCACAAACACAAACACACACACACACATTTTACCCAGGTCCCCGAAGCTAATTAAAGGGAAGGTATAGGCGAGCAGAGATGTGATAACTCTGTGAATCATGTAGAATAGTTGTAATGGGTGACCTTTTTTTCCCCTCTCCCCATGCAGTGGGCAGAAATCTCATTTGAGAGCAAGCCATTCCAATTTGCCGCAGCGAGGCAGGTGTCAAAGTCTCAAGCAGGCAGAAAAACATCCCTTGGTGCCTTCTCCTTTGTCTGAGATCATGTGATGCCCCCGTGTGAAAATGCAAAGAGCTACATAGTCGAGCGAAAACTGCGGTTTGTATTTCATCTCTCGCGCACTTCTCTTACTCGTCTTTCTCTTCCTTTCCGCACTTTGAATTAAAAGAAAAAAAATTAAAGTAACAAGGAATGTTCTCTGTCTTTGTGTTTTGTGTATAGAGTGGATTATGTTAGTGATCAGAGCAAACATGAGAATTATAAACACAGTCCATCTTCATTAGGCTGCAGGCCAGATATTACTGGGCTGGACAGCCTGGAATGTTTGGTCGTCCATTTGGCCAAGGGCAGGAGCAGAAGGGCTGCTGTGCAGGGCTCCAACTCCCTTTGATCCTCTGCTGTGTGTGTGTGCGTGTATGTATGTATGTGTGTGTGTGTGTGTGTGTGTGTGTGTGTGTGTGTGTGTGTTTGAATGCAATGCAATTTCACAACCCAAGTACACCAGCTGGTCCACGTTAAAGTTCCAAGGTAACCATGGCGCCCCGCGGCTGGTGGAGAGTGTGTGTCTGTGTGTGTGTGTGTGTGTGTGATAACATGTGGTATACGTTTGGATGCGCTCCTCCACCCTTTCCCCCCCTTTGGCTTTGACTTTTAAGGAGTTTCGACACTGAGCTTTTGCCTCCATCAGGTAAACAGGATACAGGTCACTGATAAAACAATATATACACATACACAGCCTCCCACCATGGGAGGATATATGTGTATCCTCCCTTACTACCGAATACCTAGGATTGGGTGACCTAAAATAGTTTCCTACGCCTCCCTTTATTTTGAGATTTTTTAGTATCGTGCTGTGTAAATAGTGTTCGAGCTGCTCTGCAAACACATCTCAGGGGAAAACATTGATTCACAGAATATATACAAGGCTGGAAGTACTGGAAGTAAACATTGTCAATATAGAGGAGAGTCATGTTCAATCAGTTCACATGCTTTTTTATTCCGGTACCATGTGAAGTAATGAAGCCAGATCTGCCTTATACTCCATTTGATTTGGCTCCATCAATAAAAACAGTGGAATCACAGTGGAATACTGTGATTACGATGCTACACTTTGTGAGTTATTTCATCCCCCTCCTTCTACATGCTACTTTCTGTGTATGAGAGGTAATAAACTGCAAGGTGCGACATGCTTTATCATCGCAAAAACTTATTTCGAGGGAGTGAGAATAAGACGACAGGCAGAGAGGCTGTTACCGGCTCGACCCTCAGAACCTGAACACTTTGAAGTGAAATATTTCCCCTCACTACCTGCAAAACAAATTGCGTGACGGCGCCGAGACCTCAGCTGCCGTGTACGTTCCGTCCAAATCTGGAACAACATTATCCATACATCTCATCTTTCATTGCCTCACACACGGGTGGATGTGGGAGATATACGACGGGAAGAGTCACAAATCTATACGTGTTGCATTTGAAAAGAGGTATTTCCGAGAAGGTCGCATCTTTCTGTTGGGCGCATTGTTTAGATGAAGGCGAGGTCACGCCAACAACTGCCATGGTGACAATGCAGTTGAATGGAGAGACACGCATTCATATTCATATCTGAGAAATGCTAATAGTTTTTTTTTAAAAGAAACACTCATACACATGCACGGAAGCCATAAAAAACCACAAACCCGTATTTCTTTGAGAGTGGAATGCAATAACGCAACAGTGTTGTCCTCACAATTACACCCCATTCTCCCCCTCTGTCTTTCATCCCTCTACTTCTATACGTGTGATTGGTGCCGCTGTAGAGCCACCATGATGATTCAGATGGGAACAATTCAAAAAAGATTGGATGGGAGAACGCACAAAACAATTCTTTTGCAGAAGCCTGCCTTGCGACCGAAGAGTCTCTGTGTACATGTGATTAGCAGCTCTCCCACCGAAGACTTCACGGCTCAGGTAGACGATTTGTGGTCTCGGTACGAAACCATGGCGATAACCAGAACCTCACAGAAACACACACCGGGGAGGATTGTTGATCAACCCTTGGTATAGGGTCATTTTCAGTGGGAACATATTTTAGTTTTCTTATTTTCTTTGGTTGAGGATGTGATATTAATGCTCCTTAAGGAAAAAATGGTTTCTTTCATGCTTGAAAACTTCGAAATTTCCTTTATACAATTTATTATGTGTTCTGCAGGCATTTCTGGAGTTTTTTGTTGCATATGTTTGATTCAAACCTCAAAGAAACACTTTATACCTAATTACTGCTGCAAAGTAAAGTGTACATGCAAGTATCTTAATTTTCACAAATCCTGCTGCTACCATATATTATTGTGGTTGTGACTTGAACAAAAATAAAATAGGAAAACCCTTGTGGTCTACCCGACGGATCTCGCTTTCAAAACAGAACATGCACAACATGCAATCCCCCTCAATCCCTGCCCTTACTGCGACTTTCTACTTCTTTCAGTAAACAGCCAACAGGCTCTGCCTCCTCAGCAGCCACGAGCTCCCTACAATGATGAAAGAGTTCTCAGGATTTCCACGTTTTCCATTTTAATTGCACATGTTGCACCTTTACCAGCACTTTAAATTGTTGTATTTATAATTTAAAAAAAAAGAATGAAAGTTCCCATCACTGGAAAACAAAATTCGAACAGAACTCTGCAGTGACATCCATGAAGATGTTTAATCTTTTTCGCAAAATGAAAAATCATCCTGCTCCCGAGCTGTCCACGTGAAGAGAAAAAATCTAATGAAAATATAGTGCTACATATTGATAATGATATTCTGTATCTTTCTATCCCCACCTAATCAGAGGTGGAATACTGCACAGAGTCTCCCCTCTCTCCTGCCGTGACAGCCACAATTCATCACGGCTTTAATTTAGTCTGTTACTGGCGTGTCGATAGGACGAGCACTGCCTGGCGACCCTGTCTCACACACACACACACACACACACAGACACACACACACACACTGACACGAATACAGAAAGGGAGCCACATCTTCGCACACGTCCATCTACAACATGCACACTCTTATGACCCTTATGGAGAACTGTCTCTCTCCGGCATCTTATCTTTGTTACAAAAGACACACAAACGTACGCCATCTCCTACACACACACACACACACACATACACACGAGGCACACCTCCTCCCATCGTCCAGGACAGCTATCTGTTGTGTGGCTGGCTGTGGCCCTTAGCTCAAGGCCCTTCTCCCTAGATGTATCATCAGTCATTTAAAGCAATTAAGTACTTCTCAATGAGAATAGCCCGCTCTTCCTTGAGCAAGACGGAGAGGAGCGATTCACAAAGCCATTTTCTACCAAATCCTATTAAAGGTGGGGAAGGGAGGGGGGGGGAAAAACGAGGTTGAAGACTTAAAATGGAGGGCTTTTATTTAAGGACTAGGAGGTATTACAGGCCAGATTACTCCTGGCTTATGTTCCTAGTCTGGGAAATTACATTCCCACTTTTTTTTGGAGTGCCCAAGCTTTGGAGTCGGAGATGAGAATCACCTTAAGTCTCTCTTGTTTTTCACTTCTCCACTTCAGTGGGTCGTTCTTGTTCTTGTTGTTGTGTTTTGCCAGAAAGATTTCTGTTTTCCCGCTTTTATTGGCACCTACTGAGCTTTTAGATACCTCTTGGGGTGTGTTTTTAGGGCTGGGGGTTTATGTCAATTCTATCCGGATCTTTCAAGGGAAATTACTTTTTCATTCCCAGATCCAGTCTTAATTATTGGTTGCAAGAAAAAGACACGAGCAGGAATTTCATAGGATAAAACTGTTGTGCTTCAATCTCAACATGGTTTAAAATCATACACCATACAAGCACAGGTATGAGTCAACACACAGACACAAAATCTATCTTTGTTCTGATTGTATTCAGTCTCGATTTCAGCGTTTCACGTTGGAGGTTCAAGCTGAATCAAAGGTGAAGTCCTTTCAATCAAGGTAGTTACTTATTATTTAGCTGGTTTCAAATCCAACATTTGTGGCCTTTTCTGACCTATAGCTTGTTTACTCTGGTCTGAAACTTTAAGCATGGTTCCCTTGGTTAGCTTTATTTCACACAAAGGAAATCCAAGAACCAAAATGCATCATCTCAAGCCAGGATCTCTTTTTACACGTGACCAGTGTCACTGTCTTGCCAGTGTTCCATCATGCACAATACGATAGAAAATATATCATAGTTGTACGATATTCCCAAGATGTAAAAATAACACAATCGTTCATCGCTATTAATGAGCCAACACCTAGAAGTTCAATGAGCATCATACCATCGAGTCAGTGTCTAGACGTGGGTTCCGCTTGAATCCATTCCTATTTAAGACAAAAGAGTTTTTGAGTAGTTGAAAATTTTTTTTTGTGAGAATGTTCACTCAATTTATTCGTCAGTTATATCTGAGTTGCATAGGAATAAAAGTAAACACACACAGAGGGTAGCTCATCCTCTAGGAGTGACAACTCTACAGCTAGATGCGACAACAACTGTGTGCTCTGCTGCATCCAGGAATGCAAAG
Organism: Pseudopleuronectes americanus; assembly: GCA_038501795.1. NCBI lineage: Eukaryota > Metazoa > Chordata > Actinopteri > Pleuronectiformes > Pleuronectidae > Pseudopleuronectes > Pseudopleuronectes americanus. The sequence continues at coordinate 8,836,052 of CM076736.1, forward strand.
CGTACCTGGGTACATGTTTGGCTCAAACTTGCAGAGCACGCCTGGTAGTTGGTTTGGATCAAGTCCAGATCACGTTTCCAGCATAAAACTTAAGTTTGCTTGGGACTGAACTACCGAGATCAAGACCACTTCCTCTAACCGTGCTAAGTTCCGATGTTTTGGTCCACACTGTGTCTAATTACTTTGTTGTCACCTGCACAAAAAAATCGTACCAAGGCATGAGTGAACAGGAGGCCGATTTTTGCAGGTGTAAACATGAATCTGGAGCCTTTTGTTGCCAAACAACTAAACATAACCACAGAGTGAAAAGAAACGAATGGGAGGTCAACCTACTCCAAAACTGGTCAGTACCCACGTCTAGACTAAGCCACTTCGCCAAAACATCACTGGAGGCCTTTATTTTGAAACACCTGGAGAGTTGGAAAATTATACGACATGGTTGTTGAACACTTGGCCGCCACAAAGGACAAGAGAATGGGTTTCCTCTCAAGGTGACTAATATGTTATTCTCACTGCTCTGTGGCTTCACTGACAACAAAACAGTCGACCAGAGTGGTGTGTGATCAATGCAGGGAAGATATTTCTTGCATGCATTATGTATGGATTGCCCGCTTAACTCTACATATAGATCCAGTAAGCACCAGGTAAAGTACGCTGTTAACCAAGGCTTTCAATTCACTCATAGGTTTATTTTTGAAGGATGATTTGTGGTTCTTTGCAGCCACGGCAGCTCTAGTGGCAACTTGCTGCTTCTTTTTGAATATGTTTTGTGCTTTAAACATGTGCACTAGATAGAAAGGGAAATTGATGATGTAATATTGCTTTCTTTTAGACTCACATATTTTCATGTGACCCATGTTTGCCCATGCACCATCCTCTTACTGGTCCTTTCCAATTTCTGAATAGCTATTGCATTTGAACATGCCTATTCCCTCCCCACTACTTCAGACAGATGCACGTTAGGACACTTTTTACACTTCCTGCCACTGCGGCACCTGAAACACATCAGTTGTTCTATGGTACATTTCACAGATTGCTCGATATTGGCCCAAATCGTAACCCTCACTGACAGCACAGAGGTCTCGTAAAGTCATTATCCTCTCCCTTGATCAGCCACTGTGCAGCCAGAGCCTCCACTGTTAGCCTTTTTAACTCAGGGCACATTTACTTTTGGACTCGCAGCCAAGACAGGCTGTCTTCACCCTGACAAAAGAGCAGAACATTTTCAAAACATTCCGAAAGTATGTATGTAGGTATGCGAGTCACAGTACGTGTGAGACCCCTGATATATATGAACACAGGCATATGTCTGTGCAAACTCTGCATGTATGTATCGTATGTGTGTGCTTGCCTCTGCCAAACTGTAAAACAGGTTTGGGGTTTATTTTTGTTACGTGAAAGCAGGGCTTAGTCCTGCTGAAACAGACATCTGCAAAGAATAGACCTACTCATTTGGCGTTAATCAAAACAGCCTGACTTTATTCATGTAGCTGCAGTGATCTGCGAGCCTCTGGCAAGAGCAGAGAGAAAGAAAACACAGATGTGTACACGCTACACACACACACACACAATCTCACACGTACACACACACACATACACACACATATTTGAATAAAAGGTCAAATAGCTTTATCAATAACTGTGGAAAATGTGTTTTGTGAGGAGAAGGAGCAGCTGATCTGACAGTGGCCACCGCCCTGATGAATAACCGCCAGGAGAATCAATAGGAAAGAGGAGTTGAGGTGGAGTGGGGGAACGTTTTGTCATCCAACGGTACACTCCAATATCTAAGCTCATCCATCAAAGGCAGCAATGGCACTCCGTCCTCGGCTTTAATTGAAAGCACACTGAAACAAGTTATTTACATGGCGGGATGGATTTGAACGGGCGCACGTCAGCCGAACGCTTCGCTGTTGTGTGCTTGCTAAATGTTTGTTTCACGAGCTGACACTCGACTGTCTCGAACATGGCCGACTGTCAGCTAATGGTGGAAATGTCGACAAACAGTTAGGTATCAAGTCTGGGCGTAAAAAAAAGGCAAGAAATAGAAAATGTGGCTGTTTTTGTTAAAAATAGGTGAATGTTTACAGCTTTTATGTATTCACCGCTGACGATCAAAAAGATGCCTTCAAGAAACAGTCATGTTCATAATCCTGTCAAAGAGATCACCATAAAATAGCAATACACAATAAAAAGAATGAGTATAATTTGAAACCCCCAAAAGCTTCTCATCGCTAGACTTCTTGTAAGAAATAAAACAACAAACCACAGACTTGTGGTTTAAAGGCAACCAGACATCTTTTTTTATTGTCCGTTTTCAAATATGTCTTTTATTTTTCTTCCTTTGGCAGCATATCGGGATTGAATTTAGGTCGGCTTCCTTTGTTACTAAAGATGCTATGGGTTTTAATTTGTATTTACGTTCCATATGGTTTAAAGGATCCCTACCGGGAATCTGCAATAGGTTTTGAATGGAAACTCCTTGAATAATAAGTTCTGAAAGTGTGCCTATACTTTAATTTGTTATCTCAGTACTTAGCTGATCACTGTCAATTGTAATATGATCTCACAGTATGTATGCACTTGTATATCACAACTATGTAGCAGTTTGGAGACTGGAATCTTATCCTCCTTTCTCTGGACAGTTTGCTCTCAGTAGTTGCACAATCAATAACACACCGACGGTTTCCTCTCCTTTGGGTCCATTCCATAAAGTGAGTATCAGATTATTTTGGTGGTAGCCTCAAGTGAACAATACGAGGTCAAAACTTAGTATATGGCTGGACTGTGTATGGTCCCAAAAAAAGCAAACATGTTGTTGTCAGACAATTGTTTCTGTTGTCAGACAATGGAACAAGAATGAACTGTGGACTAAAATGTGGCTGATTAAGACCCGATGTTAACCACCAATCATTTCAAAGCCATTTCCAAGCTGCTACTCTTTGTTGCTAAAATCCCCATTTTATTACCACAACGTCACTTGATAAAATCTTCATACAAACAATGGCTGTGCTGGGATTTTGGCCATGTTTACACACCAAATGATCGCTCAGAGGGAAAGTTAGATAAAATAAATAATCTTTCTTATTCTGTCTCACACAACACACAGCCTCGGTCTGGGTAATGGCTGTACTGTCACTCAGAGCAAAGAGTAGATATATATAGGGGTGTGTCTCACGCTGTACAGACGACTGTCTTCTAAGGAAATTAGCTCAGATCTGTAGATTCGTCACTACGCACTTTTTCGAAAAGAAAGTTCTAAAAAGGGTTTGAAGAGTTGTTACATCTAACCCCAGTCTGTAAACGAGTCCCCTGATGAGGTATTCAAATGTGGTCATCCAGTTTGTTTTGAAAGAACAATGGCCAAGTGCCAACACTTAGCCTATCGACCAATGGTGTACCTTCATGACTCAGACTCAGGCTTTTCACTGACCAATGGTGTAACTTAATCTTTTGGTCAGTTAGTCTGACATTTGCATTCATGGTCCGGCCCCCCTGAAAAGACAGCACCTTAATAGTCTCAGTCTTCACAGTTGTACCAATGTTTGAATGGAACCGTCACAATATATTTGGAGTTAAGCAGTCAAACTACTGAAACATATCCTAAATATGTTGGGCTCAGTACTGTAGATAAAGAAGCCAGCATTTGTCCCCCTCATCGTCATCCATTTCAAATTCATGGGAGGTCTTCAAAGAGAGCGATGTACTGCTCTGTATCATGTTTGCCCTGGGTGACCCAGTCTGAACTCCAGATGCTACTGTGTGTCACCATGTCACAACCAGAGCCAAAAGGGCCAGGGGGAGGAGAGCCTGTCTGCCTGGGAGCCAGCTAACATCTGTCGAGCATATTCACATGTGTAGCAGACATACAGGAAGACTCTTCAGACCACACTGACTCCACACTGCAGGGCAAGACGCAGCGCCATAGAGACCGAAAACGTTGGAACCAAAACAGGGACTGTTTTTAGATTTTCAGCAGACACAGCCAAGGCCAGACAAGCTAAGCCAACACTTATTCACACGATGAGAAACCCAATTTCCCCAAAAGCAAAATGGGCTTTAATCCTGGTGCCATAAGTATGATTTGCCAACTGGTTCATACATAATATTCAAGCAAACGACTTGTTCTTACTATTCCGTGTTGTGAACATGTACTGCTGGCCCTGGCCCTGGCAAATTACCGATGGCCCTATTATGAGAAAGTGCAGATTGGGAAAGTCTACAGAGGCACCAGGCTTGCTTATTAGCAGGGGGTCCAGGGGGAAAAAGTCATATTTTGACTTTTCTTTCTTTCCTTTTGTGCTTCCAAACCAATTAAATAAAGTAAGGGTTGAAATATTACACAGCTTTGGCTCTTTGTAACTCAACATTTATAGGTAAAACAGATGCTTCTGGCAAATGTAAAGGGTGAAATTTACATCCACTTATTCCAAATGTTCTAAATACTCTTTCCGGTTATTGTCTGGATCCAGGCTGGGTCCCGGACGACGGAGGAGGGATTGGGATTGTACTGGGAAACCGCAGTGAGGCAGGCCAGCCAAGTTCAACTGGGAGTTCAAGGCTAAATCAATGCATATTTCCCTTTTAGTGGAGATGAGGCGAGCCAAATGCAAACTCTTTCCTCTACGCAGGACTTCAGCCTGAATTAAACACTGACTGGAAGAGTCTCTTCCATTGGTGGGTATGACTTTCACAAAAGATCATTTCCCTGCTTTGCTATCCCACAAATTCATATGGTTAAATTTCTTCTTCAAGCCTGAATTCATTGTCAAACTTATTAGCGGGGTATGGCTCTGAGCCACTGTTTGTCTAAGGCTGCTGCACTCGAAGGCCTTTGCAGACTACATGAGGAAACCTTGGCCAGCGCTTCTAAATATGTTTTTGTTGAAGTGTCCAGATATATTTTCTCTACCGTCAGAGCTCTGAGGCAGCCTTGGCTCACTCTGGCTCTGTACATGTGTTAATGCTGAAGAGGTTCAGTTATTTTAGCAGCACATCTGATCGTATGTTGACATATGTGATATTCTGGCCAAGCCCTGCGCATAACCATAGGCTGATATGCATTGTTCTGGTTTAAGTCGCCTCAGGGCTTCCCAGTGTGCTTGAACATGCTTGTCCAAACAATGCTGCATCGTCTATGTCAGTGCTTGGTTAAATGGCTGGTTTTATGACCCTAAAGTAGTTATTTGCATTATATAAAAAAAAAGAAATTAGCTGATATAGTTTGGAATTCATAGAGTTGAAAAATGAGGACCAATGTTTTAGAGGTTATTCGCCCTCATCACTGAAATACATCTGCCTAGCCTGAGGGTTTGTGGGGTAAATGAGCCTTGATGATTATTTTCATAAAAAGCAATAAAGACCAGTAATTATAAAAATGCCAATAAGAATTCATCTTTCAAAAATCTATAAAGCTATTAAGGCCGTAATTAAAAAGATGAGCGGCTAAGTCGGAGAAAATTGCATTTTCCTGCACAAGTGACTGTGAAGCCTCCTCTCATGTTTGTTTTGCAAATTCTTCAACAAAAACATTAACTTTGAAATATTAATCCGATCTATGGTATTGATAGGAATCTCCATTAAGAGACAGAGGCCAGTGCCTCATACACATACGCTTCATTAGCTACACCTCGGCTGCTCATCCAAAGGGTCATTAAGCCTCCATCTTGACAATTACACACGCGGACACAGATACAGACGTAGACACACACACAATAAAGCAGATAAAGTGGACTCTATAGCTCCAACCTGCTTAAACGTGTGCAAAGTGTTATTAGCTAAGAATTAGGTTTAAAGACCCGATCTGCACGTTTTAATGTGAATAGATAAACTGGTTTATTTAGGTAGAGATAATCCTAACATTTTCAGAGGTAAAATACACATTGGTCATTGAAAAACCTGTAAACAAATATAAATATACATCTCATCTACAGACAGATCAGTGCAATATGGGCCAGGAAATAACCCATTGATTTTTGCCTTGGATTGAAAACGGGTCAGATTCAGGATTTCTTAATATTGCAAGATAAAGTGTTTTAAAAATAAATGTTAATTTTTTTCTGAGAGACTAATTTATAGATCATAATGAAAAAAATCTGACATGTTTAGCAGACTGATATATACATATATACCTGTGCAATTCAATGCAGATTCAGAAATCTAAGATTCAAACGATGTTTGATGAGGGGACTGTCGGGCCTTGGCGGAGGTATGCACACTACTGAGTACCATTCTAGTTTGTGTATGTGATTAACCTCTGACATCTTAGCACAACACATGGGGATTCTTTGTTTCAGTGGTCACTGACATGGTGGCCTTGTTGGAGGAATTTCAACTTATAAGTGTAAAACATAATAAACACTACATCCTAATGACTTGGCTTTCCTACATTCACAGGAAATCTCCCAAGGCCAGATTTGAATTATAAATGTTAACGGGTCCTTTCTCCAGCACTCTGAAGAAGTGATCACCTCCCATCTCAGATGTTTGTCCTGAGTGTGTGTTTGTGTATATGTACATCTCACTCTCCTTAATGTTTTGATCTGGTGTGTGTTGTGTGTGCCTTCGCAGTGGACATTAGGCCATCTCTCAAGCCAGTAATGGGCTTTGATTCCCCAGGGTTGCAGTGAGATGGCCACTTCTTACATTAGCCAGTCAGGTATGACAGCGCCATGACTTGCCTTCCCCACGGCCAGCCTGGATAAATAATAAATGAAAGTGGTATTTCAGTCCTCCAAATCATCCGCAGGGTCAAGACTCCCTTCTCGCGGTGAACTTTGTAAGATGCGCCGAAGCGCAGAGAGATGCTAAAGGTTAGCGTCTCGGACAAGACAATCGTGCATTCGGTCTGCAAGCACAAGTAGTTTATAAACATCCACCACAATATCCTACCCCCCCCCCTATACTAGCTGGAGAGGAGCTTTTTATTCCCCCCCTGCACCAGGCGTCTTCCCTCGGCCTCTGTGGGGTAATGGGGAGACATACGAAGAGGAAAAGTTAGCATTCTCACAGAGCATACATCTGCTTCTAAGATGGCATTTTGTATTGATTTTTCCTGAAGCCTGTAATTTTGAGAGCTTGTAACAGAAGATGAGGTAAATATCTTTTTATTTGCTCAAATGGTTTCAGATTGGATTGGATTGAGATGAAAACGGTGGAGACGGGCAAAACTAGGTGCGAAAGCAGCAATTTCACATAATTGTCTGGTAATATATTACCGTTGTTCTAAACGTGTCAAGCGACAGACCTAGAAATGGACTGGAGTAGCTGAGGACCCTTATTCCTCAAGTCTTTGACATGTCGTACTCTCTTCTGACAATTTTCGCTGCGATGCGGTTGCATTTATCCTTTTGTGGAGAGGTCTCTTGCTTCAGCTTCGAGTATCAGTTACTTCAATGCAAATTACATCCTTGACATTCACAAAGACTCTGTCACTCCTGGTACCGGACTGTGCAGACGAAATGTCAATACAGTTTCACACTTCAGATTAGATTAGATCAGTTTACATCTGGAAGGAGTAAAACAAAAAAACTCCCACGGCCCAAATCACACACAGACAGCTCCGCTCTCCTCTTTATTTAAATCCATTTTCAATAAAACAAATTATACATATATATATATATTTTTTGTTGCTGTTTCTTTATCTCAGCAGAACTGACTCCAAAGCGGCAACCTTTCACAAATCTCCCCGTGTGCCGGCAAGTTGCGGAGCTGAGTTAATAACCATTGTTTATAACCCCATTCCAGGCGGCCATTCTGGTTCATTTTTCTATTTACCCTGGAAGGTGAAGTTAACCTTCTTCAGCTCATTGTAGCCGGAGGAGAATGGTACAGATTAGTGTATTGGTCGTGGTGATGTGACTGTGCATAAAGTACATGACAAGTCCTAACAGCATGGACAAATATGGCTATTCCCCACCAGGCAGCTGCAATAGGACTTTCGTCCAATAAAATAAGTGGATGGATCCGGTTTTCTTTGCCCAACAGTAGCACTCATGTGTTGCAGAGTTTTCTACCTTCATCCATCCATCCATCCATCAAGTGCTCTACTTAAACGTGGAACTCATCAGAACAAAGCAATCAGCTCTGTGAGTCAGTCCTCTTTTCATTAGAGGCACATACAACCCAAAGTGCATTCTGCGCGCGTGTGTGTGTGCGCACACAGTGTGCTTATTAGCCGAGGTCAGCTAATTATTTGGCCAGGCTAATGAAGGTCAGTGTGCTTGTCTGTCTCCATGCTGATGGCCTGTGTTTGATTGAGATAAGTACTCCTCTTCAACCTTCCTGTCGTCAGTCATCTTGATTAAAGGACTGTATAGAATTAAGCGAACGTCTTTCGTTAACCTTTCTTATACCGACATTCACTATATTCTGTATTTGCTTTTATATTCAATAAGACAGTTTCTCTATTGTACAAACTGTTGAAAGCTCACATTAGACTGCGAGAACAATTCATCAGTGAATACGTGCACCAAGGAGGTATTCACAATATTCTTGTTAGGAAATGTTCTCGGAAATTCTCCTTTTATGAAGACTATTGTGCACTGAATGGAATTCCCAACCGGTTCCATTTGGGTTTGTACACAGGTAGACACACTTTCTTGTAACCATTAAAATGAACCACATTGTCATCAACATTCAATAGAAAGATCTAAAACGCACAGTCTGTAATTATCCATAATGGAAAAGAACTCCGATGCCAAACGTTTTGTTCGTATATATACAGGCTTGTCACAATTGGGACTGAGCGCTCAGAATGGTGCTATTATCGTGATGGATGGGCCAAACCCAATTAGGTAGATTCAATAATAACTGTTAAATTACATATCCACTTACCTGAATGCTTAATGAACTGAAAGCGACATTGTCTATTATTCTTGTATCATGCATGATTAGCACTTTGCATGAATACGTTGAGGCTGCCATGGCTGTCGCTCAATCCAAATCACACGCTGGATTCAGCCATTGTACGCGTGAGCACCGGGTTATTGTGATAGAAACACAGGAGATCTTGACTCTGTCACTGGCAGCCATTTAGCGGTGGACAATCATAAATGGAAAGTTAGAGTAGAGTAGATCTAAAAATTAGATAAGCAGCATTCATAATGTGGGGAAAGGGACAAAGTCAAGTCTTACTTTTCTAGTTTAAATATAGGACGAGAAAATGAATATCCCTCCTACTCAAATCAAGTTACCAACTACCAGTAGATGTTTGCACGTGTTAGCAGCCACCAGCAGATATTAGAAACATATCTTCAGTTGTGCAATTTAGCGTGATTGGGCCTTGTATTGGGCCCGCTCAGTAGATCAGAAATCATTACTTATATGCCTTTTTTAAACTAAAAACTGTCCCATTTTAAACATGATATGATGGGCAAATAGAATCCCCACCATTATGGGAAATATTGATGTGTTTACATTATGTATTTTATCTGAGTACATAATAATACGACTTATTGCATTTTACATTCAGTCATATCTCTGTAAATACAATATCAAGTACCAGAAAAATATGTCCTTGCCTTAAGTTAAATCACAGAGCAGCATGTTAAAGGTATTGGATTGTGATGCATTAATATTCTAACATCGAAAGCTTTTATTTAAAATTATGAATTATAATGAATGCATTTTCAAGTTGTTCTGTTGTCAAGTGGAAAAAATGTAACCTTGCAACTCGTTGTCTGTTTTATGCACTGAGTATGATCACATCTGGTTTTACTACATGCATTATAAACAGTATAGCCCAAGGTTTTTTATTCTTTGAATATTTTCAAGGAGTCAGGCATGTAGCATATAGAATTTCTAATTCAGGGGATCAGTTGCGGAAAAACGATCTTGCTTTTCCGGCGAGGAATTGCTCCCAACATTTCTTCTCCATCAGTCCTAGTGTGGCTATACGTGTGCAAGCCCCAGTTCCGAGGCCCCAGCATCTCTAACAAGCAGCGGATACAGCGCTGGATTACTGTAGGCGTTAAATCAATAGCTGCTGGTCTCCCAGGCACAGCTATAGATTATGAATCAGTGTTGGTGAGCAGAGCGCCATGGTGGCGAAAGGGAGTAGGGAGACAGAGCGAGAGCGGAGAGGGAGAGAGAAGTAGGGGAAAATACCAATTGCCTCCCTCTAAATTATATCATATTTTTCACTGAATGACAATTGTACAGGTACAACAATAAATATTAAATTATTTGTTACATATACATTTACCTGTACATATACAATTATGACTCATATGTATTGATCTTGTCTCTGTAAACCAGGAAATATTCGGTCATATAAACTGAAAATGAGGCAGCAAATGTAAGTATTTTTCAGTGAACCTAATTGATTTTCCTTCTACTGGAACCTGTAACATTACAACATTTACATTTTAATGAAGCTTTCAACTTCATGTAGCATTCTCTATGTTTTGAAGGCGATACAAATATTATAATATTTTAAGAAAAAATATACAGTAGGATATTCAATCTTTTCTCGAGAGCCCCATCAAATTCTATAGCTTACCTATGGCAGCAAGGCCTATTAACCTGTGATAAACCTGTGATAAACCTGTGGTAATCTCAACAGCTCCCCGGTTTCTTAGCATCAGTGTAATTCAAGGCCCTGTGAGTCCTGTTTACAGACGTATCTAAGTGGCTTGATTCAACTGTCAATGAATATTGGCATGTGTCTACACCCCATAGACCCTGCTATTAGGGGTGGAGACCACAGGGTTAGCCAAACACAAACTGAACATGACATCTCCCCTGCCTCTGTGAGTCCGACACACTCACACGCACGCACGCACACGCACGCACTCACACGCATACACACACACACATACACACACACACACATGTTCACAGTTATGACTTTTTTTCTATGCATAACCAATCAGGAACATACAGGCAAATTTTGTGCTTAAAAACTAACTCCTACAAACAAAAATGTCCACACCAATGCAAACAAACGGCACACAAACACTCCACAACCTTGCTATTGGGGGAGTTTCTAGACCCATACTGCCCCCTGGCTTGCCTCACTCTGTTTGTCGAGCAGTGCAGACGCCTGAGGAAGAACTCGTCTCCCGCCACAGATCCAGGGTCAGATTACCCCGCACAGGCTCCCTTAAACTTAACCATTTAGAAGGATAAGAAAAATATCTGTTCCAGGATCAGTGGCTGGGGGGCTCGAGATGATATTGAGGAGCTGTCAGAGGTGACTGAGTTCGGGGTCAGGCCCTCAGGAGCCTTGAGGTGGGAATAGGGTCAAACCAGGCTACCGTGCAGCAGTGCCTGAGATAAAGTCAGAGCCCTGTGTGTAAACTATTATTCACACGGAGCATATTTAGATTTGAAAAACTCAACTTGCTAATGCTTTCTGCTACACAATAATAAAGGGGTACACTGGATTCAAATTGTGGGACTTGAGGAGCCACATGCTGCTGGTACGCTAGTAAAGGTGTCTAATTCATTAGAAAATTACTAATTGCCTATTATCTTGAGCTGGTAATTACACCTCGAGATGTTTGAATAGGTTGTGTAAAGTGCTACGTTCTAATGCAAAGCAATTGTAAATCACACGGTGGTTAATAAGTGCTCTCTCTATGGATAATTGTAGAGAGCAGGCGCAGTGTTAACTGGTAGTTGCAGGAGTCTGGTCGCCAGGAGCAGTGTCTGAAGGAGTGGCTGCTGCTTTTGTATGGAGCTGTCAAGGTCAGTAGGGACACACACACACACACACACACACACACACACAGGTACACATACATGCACATACTCACACATTTTCTTCCAGAAATAGAGAGAGACACACATGGACACACACACACACACACACACAGCAACCAGAATGATTAATCTGTCAATCAATGCTTCCGTTTCCTGCGGTGAGCCCTCCTCCTTTCCCTGCAAGGTTCCTGCGAACAGAAACGAGATCTCGCAAGATTGGCGTGTGTGTGTGTGTTTGTGTAACTGTCATAGGCTACCTTTGGGGACATGTTTCCGAAGAAGGACCAGTTAATTGGGGACAGCTTGTCCGGTCGGGGACAAAAGCCATGTCCCCTATTGCGGGTCAGTGGACCAGAATAGGGTCAGGTTAAGGGTTAGGGTAAGTCTCCCAGAAATGAATGCTAGTCTACGTAATGTCCCTAAAGTGGCCCATAACAACATTTGTGCATGTGTGATTGTGTGTGTGTCTGTGTGTATGAGTGTGTGTGTTTGATTTGTGCAATCAGAGCCTATTCACAACCTTTCACACAGCATACCACTGTAGAACGGCCGCAATGCAGATCATTACATCGCGGCGTCCAATCTCCTTATTGTGCCATACACCACGGTGAGTTATCATGGCACGTCCGATTCACTGCACACTGCTCTGATGATGGCAGCTGGGAGAGAGCCGGCTGTCGGAAGGCGCCCTGACTAGTGAAGCCATTAGGTGGAAATGGAGTCACAAAAGATGTACAAATCGCAGGAGGGGATATTGTGGCAGACGTGCGCACAATGTGCACTAGTGGCTAGACCCAGTTCCCATGCTGTGTCTGGACGGCTTGAAACAGTGCTGACGGCTGATGTAATGTATGTGCCACACCTGTGCAGCTGTGGCTTTGTTTAATTCCGAGCTACAGTGTGCAGCAAGGCCCAATGAAAAACCATCAGAATCCATAGCGCAAAGACACAGCTCCCAATACATGTAGCAACCAACTGATTCCGAGGCTATTAAAATCATGTTTGACCTTCAGAAGCAATATTTGATGAAGATAATCTGAGCTCACTATAGCGTCAAAGCTTTCAACCGTATCTCGCAGGTCTTTATTTGGACCCACCCTCAGCAGAGATGGAGGTTATGACCCTTCATCCCATTTACAACCACATTAAACATCAAGCGCCTGAGCCAGAATCTATCTCGATCGCACGCGCCGCTGATTTAGCACCTAGCTGTGATACGAACTGGCTAATGAGACTTGTGCAATCCTTGTTGCCATGTTGTTCACTGTATGTAGGAAAATAATAAAATTCATTATTACTTTCCATGGAATTAGTGTTCATTTCTTTTTTACGAAGATGCTCGGTTTGATAATGAACTATCAAGAGCACGCTTTTTTTTTCTTCCAATTTATATGCCGTCATTAACTGAGCATAATATAAGAGCGTTAATGTCATTATACATGTAGCATTCAGATTTAATGAAAACTGCACGAGCGAAGACTGAACATTTAATTAAGTGCTTCATTTCTAATGGACTTTTTTAATATCTTAGATTGATTCCTGCAAAGGGATATTCTGAGTTATTTACAAACTGTGCGTGTGATGATGATGTTGATGTTAATGTTCGACTACGACTATTACAACTACCACTTTATCATTTATCAACTACTTTTACTACCAGTCACACTAGTAACGTGATAACGAGTGTGAGTCTTTGATACCGCTGATCACAACAATCATATTATATTTGACCGTCTTTCTCCAAGTGCTGGGAGAACATGGTGTTCAGCGATAGCTCGTGTCGCCTCCACCTCTTCCTAATCACCTCTTCTCCCTCTTCCTCATGCCTCCCCCTGCTTACTCCTCCACAGTCACTTATTCTCCCCATCACTTCATCTCGTACTCTGCTCGGCCGGCGCTAATTGCGGACGGCCAGACCGGTTGAGGAGGGAAGTGAAAAGTTGGAGAAAAAAATCAGGGACAAATCCATTAGCGCTCGACTGCAGGAGCTAAGAGAGTTAGCCTTATTCCACTGGATCCAAACCGCGTCAATCACATTGGGAAAATTGGATTCCTGAATGAGGAAATCCCACGAGGGAGGTTAGACTGTCCATCTGGATCAGCGGCAGACGCTTCTTCTTCTTCTCCTCCTCCTCTCCTGCTCTCCGTCACTCTTTCCCTCCACCGAGGGGCTGTGTGTGGCAAGGTTCTGTTCTCACTTTAGTGAACCAATAGGGACATAATAAGTATTGATTAAGCTATTAGCCAGCATTACCCAGAGACTGTGTTTAGAATCAGCACCTCAGGAGTCCGTCACACCATGTCAGACACACACACACACACACACACACACACACACACACACACACACACACACACACACACACACACACACACACACACACACACACACACACAGACACACACACGTATAAACACACACACACAGATTCGAGAAGCTGATTGGGTGTGCTGTGGGGTTAGTTAGTGAGGCGACTAAACTACTATTCTCTTATCCATTTCCCCCTGCTCGTTCTCCACCTCTCTATCTGGCCGTGTAACTGAACTCCAATCAAGTGAGGACACAGTCCCGAATGCAATGGTCCAATGAGGTGAGTGTGAGTACCACACACACGCAAACTCGAGGAATCAGATAAAAGAGGCTTGATTACAAGCGACAAGGTCATAGTGAGGAGTGACACAGGTTGGAGGCGAGCTATCAGAGTCAAGCATCAAGCAAACAGGTACAAGTATAGCACGCACACAAAGACACACACATACATAGAACCTAGATGGTCAGGTAGCGTTTGAAAAGTTAAGACAATATTTGGGTCCAGTCACAATGCAAATAAGTGTGTGTGTGTATAATGGACAAAGGGACATTTCTAGCTGCCATCAGTACTCTACACCACCATATTTTGAGTATCTTTTCCTGGAAGTTGCCTGATTGAGCGATTTCTAACACATTGTCAGGACAAATTACCTCCACTTAATAAGATCTGTTGCGAGGCAGAGGCCTCTCGGAGAGGGGGAAAGGAAACGACAAGTATTAATTTGGTTTTTTTCACAAACTGACGCTCTAGTCTCCATCCTCAGGCCCTGGGGCTGTGTCACTTCACACCCACGCTTATACAAACACACACACACATTCCCTCTCCGTCTCTCTCTCTCTCCCTCTCTGCCACTCCCCATCCCTCTGTTCCCTCTCTCCTCCCTTCCGCCTGATCATGGAAGAAATTCTGTGGCGTAGCAATTACCTAAGTCTTTTATCAGTCATTTCAAAGGAGGAAAATTAGAGCAATTGTGTCAGGATGGTCATATGGGCAGAAATTGCACACTTATTGGGTGCACTTACGCCTGTGACTCTGCTCCGTGCACTGATGTGGCCCATTGTTAAGGGGACGGTGCCTTCGAGGCCACTGATTGAGCCTGAGAGCAGATGCAACCCCCCCCCACACACACACCCCCACCCTCTGCACCCCTCTCGCCCCTCCAAATATTCTCCCTCCTGCTCCACCTTAACAGGCCGACCCCCACCCCCACCCCCACCAACTCACCAGCGCGCCCACGTCTTTGTCTTGATGCTGCTACTGCTTTAATTGAATCTAAATGACAGCCGTGCTTTGGTTTGAGGAGACCATCAGTGGCATTGAGACGGAACCAATGTCCCCCTTTTTTTTTGACCCAACTCCCACTTGTCCTGCCTCAGCATCCCCACTCCTCTTCATCATCCAGTTCCTGCTCATCCCCTTGACATCTCCTACTGATTAACAATGTTGATGATTTTTGTTTTCTTTTGAATATTCACTTGATTTGTATCTGTTGATAATCAAAGGGATTATATTGGATGAATAGACACACATTTAGGCTTCCAGTAGCGCACAAAACAGTCACAAAAGCATAAGAAGTAGTGCTTATGGCGATATTGACAACTTGTTGTAAAATTATTGTACTACAACTTCAAAGGAAATACAAAATACAATGGCTGAATCTCAGAATTAGAGCGAGAAGCGTACTTTAAGAAAAACACATGCTTCAAGCAATAATCAACATTTTCACAGCTTCCAGATTCAGACAATAATGATGCATTCATCATATCAGCCATTGATATGATGAGATGTTTTTCTAGGAATTTCTTTATCACCTGAGAAATTCACTCATCATAATCCCAATCTTGGAGCAAGAATTCAGTATCTTGGGGGAAAATATTTACTAAGTGAAACATAGACTACAGCCGCTGACTCCAACAGTAGCTGCTAAGCATGTTAAAGCACTCCTGCTCCGGTGTGACCCCAGAAGATGATAGGCCACTCAGCTAACGAGCGAAGCCTCCATGTAATAGTAACACTGTCTGCTCACCGGGATCTTTCCCTAAATGCTAACTAGATTCAGGCAGTGAATCCTAGCAGTAAATGCTAAGTCTATGGCTTAATCGTCGACTCTAGCCCCTTCGCACCGCGGGGAGCTGCCAGGCCTCTCTATTCCCACTCCACTGGCCACACATCTCCACTCAATCTGTCTTAGCATATTGATTTCCCAGCTGTCTCATTGGTTCCTAACATAATTATGGCTGGCTGGGCTAGGGGCACAGGCGCAGGGCTAATACATTTACACCAGGCCCCATCAGCACGGGCTTATATTCATGTCATTGGGAGAGGCAGGAGATTGGATGCCCCTAAGAGGCAGATCTACTAAGAGAATTTGGGGGGCTTTGCTCTAATGAAAAAGGGAATTAGCTGGCTCAACCTCTGTCACATTGCAAGATCAATAGCAGCGTCCACAAAAAAAATATTCAGTGGGAAATAAAATGAAGAGAAGCAAAGTGACACATCTGTTAATAAAGATGTGTCATTATGCACAGTTTATTTATGCTGTTATTGGAGAATTAACCTTTATACAAGACACTTATGTGAACCTCTGGCCGAAGCCGCCTGCTGCGCATGAGGCTCCAGTTTAAATACAAATAACCTGTTTCATTCAGACTTTAACATTTTGTTCTTTGTGTTATTGTATGATTCTTTAGTTTCCTTTCATGCCATTTTTCAGTCTCCTTCCAGAACGTATCGGAGAATCTTAACTCCAGTAACCTGCTATAGTTTGTCTTTTCTTTTGGATTCCACACGCAGGATAAGGCAGGAGCAAGAATAAAAAAAAAGACTTAAGGAAGAGGGAGAAAAGAAGGTCACAGTCTATCTATTTCGCTGTGCCTAATTGTTGTCAGAAGCTGACCTAAAACGCAGAGACAGTATTTTTCAAAGTCAAGGATGAAGTAGAGGAGGGGTGGGCAATTCATCACGCTACCCTTCCTCCTCCGTCCACAGTGCGGGACCAGCGAAGGTCTGCTAGTTATTTAATTCCGTGGATCAGGCCCTTAATGGCAAACTCCAGCCCCATAAATTAGACATGCACTCGATTAGGATGTCTGGCTTAAGAAGAGGTCCGAGGTATGACACTGACATGGAAGGTCGTCCGGGCTCTCTCGGATCTATTGCAATTAATGATCATTAGAGAAAAGGCGGGGTGGTTGGAGTTGGAGTCTGTCAGCACCTTACAGGTTGTTGTAATAAACGCACAAGCTGATCATGCAGTGCTTGCGGACAAATCTTTATCTAGTAACGTTAAACAGATGCTTAAGTGGACTCATGAATCAATTCTGAAGATTTGAAACAGTGATTCTAAAATGGTTTCTGGCATGACCACTTAGAAGTTGGAAAAGTTGACGCCTCAAAAAATACACAAACAGCTGACGTGTTTGTGTATTTTCCCTACAATAAATAATTTCCATTCAGTTTAGTTTTTATCTTTATCTACGCCTATGGGCAAAGGCAGTTTTAAAGATACTGAGGCCAGAAACATGATCCACATATTGGGGCAAAAATTGGACAAACAATAGCTCTCAGACTAGATGTGATACCAGCCTTGGAAATGTCTGCCAATACTGCATTAGTGAGTGTGTTAATCTATGTACTGATCCAATACCATGTTTTTAAAGTATATTAGTTGCAAACTGATGAAACTGTGATTTTTTTCCAGGGATCACTCCAGGTGAAGAAGAATTGATTACTGGGAGAAGAAAAAATCATCGTGGTATCAATAAGGAAAAAATTGGCAGTTAAACATCCACATGTGAGTGGGCAAACAAATAGAGAAAACAACCCCTTCTTTATTTCACATGTTTAGGTTTGATACAGTGGCTAGTACCTGTTCTACCTCTCACTTCTCCATCACCTTCTCTCTCTCTCTCTCTCTGTCTCCACATCTTGTCCAGTATCACTTCCCTTCCGATAGCGATGATTGATGCAGTCTTTTTATTTTGGTTCTGCTTGTTGATTAAATGCAAATATTGCTGATCCCCATTGAGGTTATCCTGCAAAAGCAAATTATATACTGTATATACAATGTATTTTAACATAGATCTCAACATAAACTGAATGCAAATTAAAACAGTTCACCTTTCCATTGTAGTTTTATCCTTCTGACATTGAATGGGTGGAATTCATTGCGTCATTATGAACAGGCAATCTTTAAACTACAAGGAATATTGCAAGAAAAATGCTCTACCAACTACTGTTGGTGACTTAATCAAAGAGCCACCATGTTCAAGATCATTCACTCCAGATACACACACACAAACACACACACACAAACACAAACACACACAAACACACATACACACACACACAACATAACAGCAATGACGGCGGGGGTCAGATGTGAAAATCGTTGAACTTGGTAAAGAGCTTTTTCTTATCGGAAATTATTTGACAACTTGTTACACAAAACTCAATAACTAACTAATAACTAATAAATAAATCAAGGTCTGGAACCTGGAGGTGTGTGCAGAGTCCTCCTCCCGACCACGATTTCACGCACTGTGCGGGAACAGAAAGTCGTCCAATTACTGTTCAGAATTATACAGATGAATACCTGGGAAAATATAATGATGTGCATCTATGTGCTTTCTGACACACAGGCTGTTATTGTAATCAAAGGTACACAATTACACACTATTTCCCCTTTACAATGCATGAGAGCACAGCTGTGGTGATGACTGTACGTCGCAGCAAAATCAAATGTCCTCCACCATGTGGGCGCACTGGGGCTGTGAGCAGCATTGTGCTGGGCAGGACTACGGGCTCCGATTGTGTTCCTTCAAACACATGCGACACGTTTTAATGGCTCTAACTGCTCTCCATTGCTAAAAATTGCTTTATTGTATTCATTGTTTATCATCATGTCCCCAATTTACCTTCACAGCATATAGCAACGGCTAGTCCTTCAGGGGTTCTTATACACAAACTGTACAATGCAGACGTCACAGCGCTGATCTCTCCGCTCTTTCATGTGCCGTGCCACCTCACTCCTAATTGTGTGTCATTTCTGAGGGCGACAGTGAGGGTTTCTTTCCTTTTCTCCTTTGTCAAATATTATGTATTTATTTATTTATTTTTCAATCTTTCTTTTTGTTTTTTCCCCCCCCCCGTCTCTGTGGCATTTTGGACAGTCCCGGGCATTTGCTGACAGTTATTTTGGCTCCTGGCAGCGCAGACATTGACTGTCAACGGGACGTCTCCTTTCTTTTATTCATTTCTTCTGTCCTGAGAGATGCTGCTGAATGCAAGTCAGCCTTTTCTCCCTGGAGGGTGGGCGGGCGGGCGGGCGGGCGGGCGGCAGGGAGGACAGTTGCGGCGGCGGCGGTGGTGGTGGTGGTGAGGGGTGGGTGGGCAGACAGGCGGCATGGTGGAAAAAGGGCTGCGGGGGGGAGAGGTGTGATGTGGCGGTCCGTCTCATTCTCTCGCTCTGTCTCTCTCTCTTTCTCTCTCTGTATCTGCTGTGTGTTTAGCTGTAAAGTTTGCTCTTTGTGTGTTTGCGTGTGTGTGTTTGTCGAGGGTTATTCAGGAGGACACTCTCCTGCCCGTCAGATCAGCCTCCGTTCTGACATTCCTGCACTTCCTCAGCCCGACAACACAACACACGAACGGCTCGTTGAATGTTTGCACGTCGTTGCGTGTTGTTTCTGTAGATTTAACAAACACACTGACAACATATCTGTGTATGAAGCAGTGACTGTAGCTCTAGTGCACCTGTGCACACACCCCAAAAATATTTGTCATAGCTTGATACACAAAAAATATAATAAGTGCTAATATAGCTGCCTGTGTGCGCCTGCTTTTTTGACCTGTGTGTGTGTCTGTGTGTGTTCTCGTCTGTGTGGGCATAATTGGGATGTTGCGTGTCAGGGGAACACCAGCAGTATCTTTTTTGTTTTGTTTTTTCCTGAGCAAGCCAGCCAGTCAGAAACCATAATGGGTGTTTTTGCCTGATGAAAGCCTCAAAGCAGAGGTCCAGTGTGTTTTCATAAAAGGGATGTGCATGCCAGTGACTGAACCCTGCATTGATGCTCGGATAAAACATGTGATCAATAAAATAAACAGCACATCACCTCTATTAGTGACACAACACCAGGATCAAGGTATGTGGAAATGGGAAAAAGAGGGTCTGGTAGCGCCGCCGAGGCTTCAGAGTTTTAGGCAGAATTAGATGCTATGGGGTCTATTTATGCTGTGTGATTACTGAACACAAAGTAATAGGGATCCAGGGAGGGCCGAAATAATATACGAGCAAACCAGAAGGGCACTCTGAGAGCGCATACCTCCACCAAGGCTAATGCCCTATCTCATCATGTCAAAACAGTGTTTCCCATTAATTATCTAGACTGTGGTGGCCATTGTCTAATTTGACCCCGCTCAGTTTGACTATGAACCAATTTTTTTTTACACTTCTTATAATAACATAAGAGATCTCTTACTGAGTATTTTTGCTCCGTCGCAGCATTGCACAGCCGCGTGCAGCTCTACTTGGTGTTTGATCGCTCACACGCTTGCGTTACCATTCCAGCAAGTCAGAGCTCAAGGTTTCAGCTGCATTTGTGTACTCTTTAGTCTGTGTACCTGTCGTTCGCAATCCGTATGAGCGCCGTTCCTGCAGCGTGCCTTCTGGCCACATCAAGTTCTCATGGGCTCTTCTCAAGTTTCGTGGAAATTCGTCCAGTTTATTTTGCGTAATCCTGCTAACTGGCAAATCGAAAAAACACAACCCTCTTGGCAAGGGGAATAACAAGTGTGCCACGCTGCGGCGGCCGCTGGTCATCATGAAAACACGTCTGTTGAAGATTTGGTTTTACAATACAAGACGCAAGGTTTGATGTGAAGCAGGAAATAACCTAAATGGGCTGGATCGACAAACTCGTCTACGTCTGCCAGAAACAGACAAAGAAGAAGAAAAAAAAAGAACACACACTGACGAAAAGCCAAAACAACTTGTCCTTAATGCGGACGCTAAAAGCCTGAGAGTGGAGTTCCTCACTCAGCCAAATTGATTTCTGTTTCCTCTCTTTCTGTTTACAAGGTGTGCAGATTAATTTGCAACATGCCTCAACACATCCAGCGCTGAAACGCCTCTCACTTAAATCAAGGCAGCTTTTTTCTGAAAGCAGCGGAGATGAAATAATGACAGCGATTAGATTACTATTCTTAAGAATCCATTAGTCAAAAATGACACCCAGGAAATCACACAGTGCATTTTACCATAATGCAATAAGGTGCCAATTATAACACTCATGTGGAATAAGTGGGCTCCTCTCCCTCTGTTGGCTGAAGAGAACACAAATCATCATTACCATGTATTTCTTAATGCTACAGCACTGAGAGGCATTAAGAACAGACTAATAAGTTTAGCCCTTGCAAACAGAGTGCAGCTGCGTGCTCCATTTTCTCAATCATTTTTCCCTCCCTCTTTGCACCAGCTTTTCTGGACCTGTTACTGTATCGGTGTTGTATCACAGCTTCAGTCCTGTCTCTCCTTCGCTCTGTCCTTCCATTTGTCCTCTACCGGTGTCCCGCCTCTCAAGGCCCAAGTAGTTGTCATGTAACTAACCAGGATCTCGAGTGATTCCATCTTTGGTGACTGACCTTCAAGTGTTTGCCTGGAACTGATTTGGGAGCATGCGGTGTAAAAAACCTTTTCAGCGGTGCATCTCGCCATTAGAGCCTTGCAAAGATAAGTGGGTTCTATCTATTATCTATAACCTTTCTAACACTTTGCATGACACAAACAACACGAGTAAACAGAGCAGACCTAGGCAGCAAACGTTGGGCTGCTTGGAGCCAGCACTAATTCCACGCCATCAGCTGTGAAAGCTTTTCAAAAAGCGGGCGAGCAAATAACATTGTTCGACTTTGCCACCGGTGGCCGGCCGCTGGGCTGCTAGTTGCCTGACAGCCGGGAAGGGCACTAACTGCTGAAAAGGATCCTGTTGGGCTCGAGCAACTTTTCCAAACTTCACCTCATTGGATAAAAAGACAAAGAGAAGGAGAAGCGAGTTTTGATGGCAGTAAGGCAAAGCCATGGGGAATCTCGGGCGGTGATGAAAGCAAACTCTCAAAGAGACACAAAACACCACACACCCCCTCCATTACATCAAGGGGGCAAGCAAAGAGAATTATAATAACACTGCCTTTTCTTTTTTAATTAATGGAGACTGTTATTTGGTAGGAGGCAGGGCAAGCTGTAAGGGATCTTGGATGATTGGCAAACATCAAACGGAAATGGTGTGTTTGAGCGAGTATAGGGGTTTGTGTGTGTGAGTGTGTGTATGTGTGTGTGTGTGAATGTATCTAAGCCGGCATGTACACATGCACGCAGGCTGTGATTGTGTGAATATGATTGTGTTCCGTGTGTGTGTGGTTTTGCTGCCTGCCAGGCCAGCTTGTTGCCTCTTGTAAATAAGACATGCCCATCAGTGGCAGGCGGACTTTGCTGTTTGTCTTTTTTGTGTGAGTGAAGCCTCTGCTTCTCTGCATTAATGACTGAAGAGGGGGAAATGAGGAGAGGAAAACATTATTCATACAACACATTATACAAGTTATGGAGACTTTGAGAACTTCCCCGGTTTCCACTGAAGGTGGTTTTAATAAGGTTCCATGGGAGTTGGCGCTTCAGGGTGTTGACTAAAGGTGTGTGTGCGTACCATGCACGCGCTTGTGTGTGTGTTGGTGTGTGGGTGTGCGTGTATGTGTTTGCGGGTACATGTGTGCTCAGTGTGTTCTGTGGTTGGGGCGGCACGTGGTATGTATTACACATCAAAGAAAGGTCAGACTCAAACACAGAGCCGGGCTAAAGGTTAGGGCACAGCTCTATATAGAACAGAGAGAGGGATGGGGCTTATCAAAGCTATCACTTGGAGAGAGACTGCTAGAGGTCACCAAACCCTTGACATGACGTACAGATCTAATGTCTTAGCCAAGGATCAATACGACTACACACAGACAAACCAGATAGGCTTAACATCAGTGTAGCCCCCACAAGCCACTGAAACCAGGCACTCACTCACTCACTCACCCTCAAATCCAGGGGAAGAAATCAAAATGAAGAAGAAAGTACGTGAAATGAAATGAAGGAAGACAAATAATCAATTAAACAGGAGCGGAGGGATGAATAAGAGAAAAGGTTTCTTTGGATGCAAACGCGTGCTGGGGAGAAAAAAGTGTTTCTTCCCAATTTTGAAAATTTGATGGCGAGTTTTTTAGCGTGCATGATAAATGTATGCACAGCATCAGTTGGAATAATGCAATGAATAATGGAGATCAGAAGTGTTGGGAGATCATGGTGGTGGAATTATCTGCAGACATAGACAGATATACAGATATACAGATATACAGACAGATAGATAGATAGATAGATAGATAGATAGATAGATAGATAGATAGATAGATAGATAGATAGATAGATAGATAGATAGATAGATAGATAGATAGATAGATAGATAGATAGATAGATAGATAGATAGATAGATAGATAGATAGATAGATAGATAGATAGATAGATAGATAGATAGATAGATAGATAGATAGATAGATAGATAGATAGATAGATAGATAGATAGATAGATAGATAGATAGATAGATAGATAGATAGATAGATAGATAGATAGATAGATAGATAGATAGATAGATAGATAGATAACACACTTTCTCTACACTTAATGACTAATCAGTTGCATTTGACCGTGGTCATCTCAAGGCTCTATATGACTGTCACTTAAAAAGGCTACAGCCAAGAAAACAGAAAAAAAGGGAAAACACTGAAGGCATCATCCTTCTTCCTTGTGACTTCCATTCGCCTCTGCGTTCCTGAAAGTGACAGGACGCAGTGTGTTTTTGCTTACACATCAATATTTCAGAGCACTACACATGGAATGCTTCAGTGACTTTGAATATATGGGCGCTGCGCGTACACCTCCTCTCTGTTCTTTAGCGAGATGACATCGAGTAATGCACGGTGAAAGTTGAAGAACAAGAGCATCACCCCGCTCCCCCCACCCACCATCACCCCCACCACAAAAACACACACACACACTTACCTAATGAAATCTGTGACAGGATTTAAAGGAAACATTGGATCCTTTATAAAACAAGAGGGAAGGAAACGTGAAGATAGGATTTGTGAAGAAAAGCGCTAAAGAGATAATAGAGATAATCTCTATAAACAGATTTTGCAAGTGAATAGTTAAAATTTGTATGTGAGAGAGACGATTTGGAGGCCGGAGGCCACTTTGCAGTCCGTGTGCAGAGCAAAAGAGGTGGAGCACAGTGACCAAAATCCCTCAGATATTCAATCTATCTGTGTTCATATGGAGACAGCTGTTAATAGAGACACATACAAAAAGTATAATTTGTTTGAGTTTTGTGAGGAAAAAAGTTTTACTCTGACTTTCAACTCGCTGTTGCCCCAAGAGGCAAATTCCTCTTCAGTCGATAGCCGATGGGCTACGAGATTGATGTAGAGAGGCTAAGCATTGGTACTGCACGTATATACTCAATTCACAAAGAGACACAGAGATATTTAAATGCAAAGATGGAGATATGCAAAGCCACAGTCGCCCGTGCATATCAGCAGTGATGTGCACTTAGGATGTCCTTTGGATTATCAATCTTCGAAGTTACTCCCACATTCACTTGAGTTTTTATTAAAACGGCTCCACCATGTTGAAAACGGCTTGTTTGAGAGATTTACAGTTCGAAAAAAAACATAACAGGTTGCATTGAAGAAGTCATTTGAAAGTGCATGTCAACGCCACAGCCTGTGCTTGCACCTGCAAGCTCGTGCACGTGTTCTCTTGTGTCAGTGTCATTTGAAGCACATAGAGTCCATTTATCAAGGACAAAAGGGCCCCAAAGTGTCAGAGACTAATGGACATGGCCCCATCATCTCTCTCCCCCCGTTGTGATCATCCTCAGAAATTAATTAGAAATAACGAATAGACGGCCTTTTTTTACACTCCACTCTCATTTATTACAATGGTAATTGCTCTTCCCTCATTGTAGGTTAAGTCTTTAAACACTGTCTTACACCAAGACATGCTCATCCTTGCCATCTATAATTCATGATATACTTTGCACCAAGCAAAGCTGTTAAATATTTAGTGAATCATTGCCTTAAACTTAATCACCCTCTGATAAATGCATGTGTTTTTCCACTCGCTCGGCCCCTCTTGCTTTCTGTTCCCCAATCAAGAGGATACACACACCAACTAGTTGTATAATCTATTTTTAATTTCTCCATCAGAAATTAACATAACACGACTTAGCATAACGTATTAATTGCAGTACATTGTTAAGTGCTACATTATGTTCCTGTGAAACAAGCTATTATCATTGTACTTCATGAAGTATTAAATCTAATCCATATTTAAAGAATGCTTAAACATTCATTTTCAGACTGGGTGCTAATGTCTCTCCTCATCTGTCACTGCTGCTGCTAACAAGCACACACACACTCTGAGGAGTTTGTACTTAATCCTGTGTTTTACACTGATTTACTGTTTAGCCTGTTTTCATAGTTCATTTTCACTAAAAGCAATGTTTCAAAATGTGAATATATATTTTATTGTAGCTGAGGAGATTTCACTGGATAAACAAAGGACATAACACTTAAGGAAATAATGGATGATTATGATGATTTAATCTTTAATAAACTACAGGTCAAATATCGACAATTTGATATCAGGTGTTTTTTTTTCCATTAAACACAAGTGAAGTAACAATAATCATATTTTGCCCAAACAAGATCCGGTCTGGTCCGAACTGAAATGATTAGTCAATAAGCCGATAAACATGAAATTCATTCGGATGAAAATCTATACGTCACTCAAGTAACACACACAGACACACACACAGATACACACAGACTTTTTTCATACACTATAGATTGATTGAGTATTCAGAAAATAATCATTGACTTAATCACTTGTGGAAATAGTTATGCCTTGCAGCCCTATGGGACTGTGGAGACCACTAGAAGTTAAAAGGTCTGAAACATCTTATAAGTCCATTTCTTGAATGTTTATACATTTCTCTATATATGTTTCAGGAATCAGTGCATTAGGGGATCCAGGGGCCCTGGCCACAGCTAAAATCTGATTGGACCCTGAAGAGCCCCTGTCCTGTCAATCATATATATTTTTTTAAAATAATCTAATAACTTACCAACAATAAATATGATTCCAAGCATTTTTGCAGTACATTTAATGCTTGAATAATGATTTGCTCAAAGCTATAGAGCTAACAGTAAAAAAGGAATAACTTAAGCGTGCATGCTATGTTTGTGCATGAATGTTGGACATATAATTGGCCCCTCTGCGTAAAGTTTGGCCCCTTTATGGCCCCTGATTTAGAAAAATCCTCGACGTGCCACTGAATCATTGTCCCCCTTCTGCTTTACTGCCACCAAGCAGAAAAAAAACCCACAAAGCACAACTTTTTGGGGGAGAAAGTACGAGCAGCTCAACCCTGCACAGTCGCATTTCTCACTTCCTGTTTTGACTTCCTGATTTACATGCTGGCCTCCTGTCATTGGTGGCGGAGATGATAGGCGTGGTACCATAAACAGCCTTTTACATTACCATAAAATCACAGGTGTAAATACACACACACTCTTTCAAGCCCGGCGCCCCTCACTCGGAAGACACAAAGCGCATCATTTGATTCTAAACATCCCATTTGAATGCATCTGCCTCTCTCCTTGTCTTTTCCTCCCTCATTTTTCTTGGTGTCTCTTTCTCTCTCCCTCTCTCTGAGGCACTCCATCTTCCCGATGTTTAATTCATCACGCTTTTCCATCATCCTTCCACCTCTCTCCGCGGCTCTGTCAGGTAACAAACAATGAGTTTTTGATGTGAATAATTTAATGCGTGTACTGCAAATGCCGGCGCGCTGCATTATCCATGCTGCACACTCGGGCTGTCATTAAGACACCTGATTTCCCCTAAGATTCCTCTTCCAGCCTCGCAGATGAAAAGGTAACACACATGTCGGTCGTGGCGATGTATTTTTAGACAGGCTAAATGAGACAATGACAGTGGTAAGCAGTGAGAAGGGAAAAGAAAGACAGATGGCAAGAAAAGCAAAAAGGAGAGGGGGAAAATAAAGGGGAGGGGGGGAGGGAGAGAGTGACTGTTTCCTTGTACATATTTTTTGTTTTTTGTTTCCTCTTTCCCTCGATCTCACTCGATGTCGCAGCATCAAACGCTAACCCTGCTTTCAAAAGCCGGCGGAAGCATTGATTCAATATTTTCTCCCCCGTGTTGCTGTGATCCTGAAACTGCTCCCTGACTAGATCGAGACGCGCGGAGGGAAAATGACAGTGGCGACATCAAACGCAAACGTGTTGTGGATAATAACAGACACAGGCTCCTCTCTCTCTCTCTCTCTCTTTCTCTCCCATTTTTTCCTCCCCTCTTACCAGCTCTCCCATCGCTCTTCCCTGAACCCCCAAAGACGTGATGCACGCCATGAGCTCCGTGCATACGTCTGGGTGAAACCAAACGCCAAACAATTAATGGCTCAGCTCCTCCTTGCTTTTTGGTAATGGGAATGTATTCATCTCCGGGATCATATCTCGGAGCCTGATCTTTCTTTACATGAGAGGAGGGAAGAAGGGGAAAGAAAGAAAAGGGAGAGCAGTGGTGGCAATAGCATATAGGAGCAGTGGTATTATGTGAATTACAGCAGCAGGGCCAATACAGACTCATCTATCCTATTCAGCCCTCCACCCGGCCATTCTGCAGACAGACAATCAGTGCACACTGGGACTGGCGAATGAGGATCACCTCCACTGGCAGCAGGGTCCTCCGTTTCATTAAAAAGGATTAAAAAAAAGGTGGAGGGATGAGGAGACGGAGGGGAGGAGAAGGGGGCTGGAGGAGGGGGTTGACAGTGACTGAGATCTGGGGAGATATGAAGGCAAAGGGCAGTGGGTTTTAAAAAAAATATGAAGGACAAGGATGGAGAGCAGGATGGATTCGGGGGGGGGAAAAGAGGGAACGGGGAGAGCAACGAGGGAGATCTGGTCAGATATGAAGGCGCAGGGTAATATGAATATAATGCCGCGTGGCTCTGTGATGTGGAAAGGAGGGGAAAAGGAAATAAAAAGAAGGTGCGATGCGGCGGAGGTGGGTGTGCTATTAATAAGCCAATGTGGGGATAATTGAGGTATGGGGGTCTCTGAAAGCCTTTAAAAAAACCTCTCTCTTCAGTCTTTGATTCACTTTCATCACCTCCAATGTGGCCACGTTGATTGTGTGAAATCGGCAGGAGGGCCTTCAATTACTGCATCTTGTCTGTGGTCTTCATGCACAGGGACACACACACACACACACACACACACACACACACACACACACACTCACACTCACACTCACACTCACTCACTCACACAAAGGCCAACGTGCAAGAAAGCTGGCATACACGCTTGAAAAGTACACACTCATGAAAAACGTGAAAGCACACTCGCCTCTTCTTTACTAACACACACACACTCAGACACACATTAGGAAGATCCCTTGATTTTAACCAAATGACTGGGGAGATGGAGAGAGGGGAGAGATGATACACAATAGATAGTAGGAAGAAAGAAGCGGAGACGGAGAAGAGTGTTGATTATTCTCTTTGTCTATTTTGTCATTAGCAGATGGGAGCTCAATAATGTAGTGGGTACTTAATGGCAGCCACACAATGGAAAATGAGGGAGAATCCTATACATAATGGCATTGTGAATGGATTGGGGGAACTTAACGTGTGTGTGTGTGTGTGTGTGTGCAGAGTGTTCTGTGCACGCAAACGGGCCAAGATGCATGAAACCGGCAGTAAACACGGAATAAGAGAATAATGTGTGCATACGTGAGTATTAAGTTTTAGAGTTCGACATTGTAGTCTCACAACCGCACCACTGTGATAATTACGTATTTCCATTTCTTCCTCTCTGTGTCTCTCACTCATATATTCTTTTTTTCTTTCCCCTTTCATGTCTTGCTTATAAACAAATAAATTTGTCATGAAAGACCTGGAGTACATCATTCATACCCACGCATATACACACCAGCACCCAGCTTTCATTCTTGGTCATGGACGGCTCTAAGCCCTTTTCCAACCAAGCCTTTATTTCCCATGATGCTCACTGGGAGTATGTGTGTGTGTGCGTGTGTGTGTGTAGTACTGTTGGTGTTTGCGTGTGCCTCCGTGAGTGTGTGTGTGTCGCTTTCTTCGTCTTAATTAAAAGTAAGGTTCCATTGAGTCCCAGTCACACAACGGCCACTGGGAATATTTCTAATTATGCTCTACCTTTCACATCCCGTTCCCTCTTCTATATGTGATTACTGACAGCGACTGGAGATTAACTGACAGCGGGGTGTATTTGCACATGATTACTGTTTGTCCACGTTGACAGGAATAACTCTGCGCCGTACAACATGCACGTGTGATTGTTTGTGCACGTTTGTGTTGCTGCGCGTGCATGTGTGTGTGTGATGCCTTTAAGTTAAACGCAGAAATGTAAAACAGACACTGTGTTGAACTTTCTTGCGTTCTAGTCAAATTTCTGAGATAAAAGCACGTATGCACCCACAACCGGCACTTGCTGACATAGACCCACAACACCTACAGGCAAGCATGCTATACAAATCACCCCATATATTTTTAATATACACCAGAGAAGTACAAAGCACTAATAGCCTGTCTGCTTGCCTTGCATGATTTAGTGAGCAGCATATTAAAAACCGAAGCTATTCATTAATATGTAAACTAGTGCGCTGTCATTAATATAGGGTTGGGGTCGAGGGACCGGGGTGAAGGGGGGGAGATGCGGGGGCGAGGGAGTCAAGGCTGCCGAGCCTCGGCTTGATTGAGTTTAGCGGCGCTGTTTGAAAAGGGTGTGTGTGTGTGTGTGTGAGCGCGCACTGTGCGATTGGTTGTGCACGTCTTGTTGCCTATACGAGTGTTTGTTTGAGGATCTGTGTGCATGTGCGTGCGAATGTGTGTGTGTGTGTACGCATTTGCATGTAATCTTGTGCGTGCGCCTTCCTGAAATCTCCAGGTCCCCAGGGTGATTAAAGAGAATAAATATGCTTGATTACAAATGTCCTACCTCCCCATCAACTCCCCTAATGTATGCAGTTTAATTGAGCGTCACGAGTAAAGTATGAGTTATGGAATGAACAGACAAGCCAATATCTCAGAGACGCGGATGGGGGAGGCGAGAGAGAGAGAGAAAGGGGGAGAGTGAGTAATGTCCTCCATTTGAAAAAAAAAGAAGAAGTGATATCCATGCTTACAAAACGCATGTGAATAAATGGAACGTATTACGCAACGTTGCCAGCATTATGGACCCAAATTGGGACAATAGGATTTGGAGCTTGTTCAGTGACTGTTCCTCAGTTTGTAGTTGTAAATCAGCCTTTGAGAATCTGTGT
Organism: Pseudopleuronectes americanus; assembly: GCA_038501795.1. Classification (NCBI taxonomy): domain Eukaryota; kingdom Metazoa; phylum Chordata; class Actinopteri; order Pleuronectiformes; family Pleuronectidae; genus Pseudopleuronectes; species Pseudopleuronectes americanus. Next base: position 8,866,542 of record CM076736.1, read on the forward strand.
AAAATCTGAAATTTAAGGTTGTGCATTCGGGGGAAAGATCTCAATTTGTGTAAAAAATGAAAGGTGTTGAAGATTTTTCAGCAATGATGACAGCGCGGAATAGGTTTGTGTACATAGTCTATCACATTGAATGTGTATTTGTGTACTTATTTTCAAATTCAATTAAACCCGCGAGGTTGCACTGGCCCCACGTCATCATCATCCATCTTGACAGTCTACACCTCTCATGCAATGGAACCATGCTCCTTCTGATTGGAAGCTCACATCCAAGTACAAACACAGGGTGAACATTCTTACTTGTGACCTCAGCGTCGAATCAAGTGCGGGAGCTTTGAGCGTTTTGAATAAACTTGAATATTTTGTGCAGATTTGTTTTGCTACTGGACACATTAACAGCTACAAACTTGGGAATCATTCATGAATATCATCTTAGAAGGTCAATATATTATTGATCTGAGTTTGAGCTCGTACAGAGTAAACGGCAACATTCACACCTTTGGTTTCTTATAGTCATACCAAGATGTTTAAACATATAAAAATAAATATTGTCCCCTTTCATGAAATCTGTAACTTTCCCTGTTAACTGTATACAAAGTATGGCTTCTGTTTTCTTCTTCTACTCTTTTTTGCACTGCTTTCCTTTCAATACAAACACCAACCACCAACCCATCATACAATTGGAACCTTTGTGAACATTAAGTACATCACTTCCTTTGTGGTAGAGCAGTTATCCTAGAATGACTAAGCTGATTCACCTGCTTCCACATCACTTAAAATGTGTAAACAATCCAGATTAAAACCAAAGAGACGATACAGAAAAACAGCTTTACAGAGACGTTTGATTAATATATCTCAACTGTTTTAAACCTTTCCACAGCATCAACGGTCGTAGACTCCCTTAATCAACTGCTCGCTTTGTACAGAATTATATGCATATACATGTTTTTTTACTCCTCATCTGACCCACTGTGTCCCAAAGTGAAAAAAAGCAGAAGCTTCATGAGCTGGCTATGTGGTGACTCACTGCTGTTCCTGTCAGCAGAGGAGAGCAGCCAAGTGGAGATTTACTTATATGAAATTTCCCCAAATTAGTACTTTAAAATCTTCCCCCAGATCCCCAGCAGTGAGAAAATTATGAACGAGAAATTCGTAGTTGCTATTTCTCTATTTCTCTTTCACCTCTAACTCACACTTACATACTCTCACGGACCAACACACTCAGACACACACACACACACACTCATGCGGAGCCCTGGCCCTTAGCTGGGTTTGCTCTAATTGGCTTATTGTCTTGAGGAGCCAGTGACAGAGGAGTGGGTATAGGAGGCAGACTTTCATCGGAGGTTATTGAGAGAGATAGCTAATTTCCCCATGTTTCCCTGTCCGGTCCTCAGAGCTGCACACACACTGCAAACCCTCTCTAGAGGGATCATTAAGAGTCTGGCATTCTGACTCTCTCTCTCTCTCTCTCTCCCCATCTCTCTCTCACACACACACACACACACACACACACACACACACACACCATCTTCCTTTCTCTCAGTCAACAACCAAACACACACAGCTAACCTTTAGAGGGAAGTGAGACAAGGCTGGGGAGGTCCAGGGAAGACATGACCATGGTCAGAATACATTTTTCTGTTCATCAACCTTCTCTACATACACGTGTGTGTTCCTGCACTTTTATCTTTGAGAGGACCATTTTAAGAATAGACCCAACATAGGGAGGACATTTTGACCAGTTTTTCAATGGGCTGTTTGAAGGTGAAGACTTGGTTTTAGGCATAGGGTTAGGGTCAGGTTTAGGATAGGGTAAGAGTAAGGTTAGGGTAAGTGTAAGGGTAAGGGTAAGGGTAAGGTTTAGGTTTAGGTTAGGGTAAGGCATTTAGTTTTGATGGTTAAGGTAATAGTGAAGGGATAACATTATGTCAATGAGTGTCCTCACTAAGATAGATGTACACACGTTTGTGTGTGTGTCGGTCAAATGAGGTACCATGCCTCCTTAATAATTTATATTTTATCAATTTAATTTGTTATATATTGAGTTAATGTGACTAGTATCATTAAAGATTTACAAAAGTGCAAAACGTTTGTTAACATGTGTTTCCTCGCGACCTGTGAATGGAACAGAAAACGGATTGATCCATAAAAGTGTTAAACATGCAACACTGTGGCACGCTACAGAACAATTATTCCATCTCCACGGTATCCGCACTCACACCTGCTCTGAGAACCTTTTATTTGGATTATGAACTTCCTGCGTGCGAGTGCGTGTCACAGTGGTTCATGAGGAGAATGACAGGTGGGAGTTGGGGGGTTGCCGGGTCAGATTGTTGAAGGGCCCACCGGCCAGTCGAAGCGTCAGGGGCGGTTCTTCGCAGGCCATAAAAAGCCTCCGCTGGGGATTTAGGAGTGGGACTACAGGGAGAGAAGGGGTACTACTAATTTACGAGCTTCTTTGCTCCTCGGTCAACAAAAATAAAACAGCTGGGGTAATTACTAATTCATTATTAACAGGCAGCATTATTTATGAGTGGCGAGAGGAGGTGCGGGCCCATGGTTTTTCCAACCACACCAGAGCCGGGATGATGTGGTGAAGACCCAGCCTGAGGCGCTCCTACTGCCTCTCCTACCCAGGCCTGATGCACCGTCCCCTGAGTGCAGGGCAAAGACTGCTGGCGGGCAGATGTCGAGCGCTGGAGAAAGCAGTCCACCACTTCCATGTGACAAGAATCCATACGAGCTCCTATGATCATAGAAGTACAGATGCCTACCCTTACTGACGACGCACTGTGGGTCTTTGCCCACCCTTGCCTGTGTTTTTGTGTGTGTCCGTGTTTACTTGACCCTTTATGCATACTTAAAATGCATATAGTTAGACATGTATTGATTCTTTCAACACAGGCAAATCAGCACATATCTAAAATAATTTATCATTTTCTTACAAACAAGCTATATAGACCAAACAGGCTAGGAATTCAGCATATGTAGAAAACAAGATATCTGGCATGCATCAATAGTCATTGAATCAGAGTTTTTCTATTTTTTCGCCCACAATGGCACATTTCGGAATGCCAGTCGAAACAGAATCAATCTTAATTGCGGTTTCTCTTAAATGCAGCCACATACTGTCACATTCTACAGAATTACAGAAAACCTCTCAACAGCAGAAACTCTAATAGCTCTCGATATGATGAGAATGCCGGTATTTTTAGGCATTTGATCCATCCTGAGGTTCATGGATTTAAAAGCTTTTGTGTTATGGCTGTGAAATGATACATTTGCAGGCCTGCTTAAAACTCAATTTAATCGTAGCTGCAGCATTGCCATAATGGCTACCCTCTATTTCCAGAGCTCTCCCAATCAATAACAAATTGCTGAAAGCACAAATGATTCCATTTTCTGCTAGGGGGAAACGAGAATGATGAGAAAATAGGTGAAATTGATATGTGAGGGAATATTATCAATGCTCTAAATGTCAGCAGGATGAGGTACTATGACCTTTCAGGGCAGAGGGTGAAAAAAACACAAAGATAAACTCCAAAATTCAGACAATCATTCTAATGCTACAAATGTGAAGCCTGTTAAGGATTATCCCTTCATAGCAATTGATGACTATCAACCATGATTTCCATTAAAGTAGAATATTGGTGTAACCAACGTTTTCCTTCTTCTCTATATCATTATCCTATTGATTCAGGTCCATCTCGTTCCTTCAGTTTCCTGGAACTTGAAATCTGCAGCTCTGAAGCACGGAGCTTCAACACAGAAGTCATGCTTAAGAAGGAACAGCAATTCCTCTACCCCATATGGTGATGAAGGAAATGTGGCAGAAGCACATATTAGCTTGTTAAATTTAACAGTGGTGGACAGGAAATCTATCTAGAGGTTCATGGAAAAGATCACTGGTATGCACTTCCATCTACCTAGGAGCACTTTGAGACCAGAGAACCAAATCTTCTCCAACCCCCTGCGGTCTGGTTACCGGTATTGCAGCAGTCGCACCAAGACTTGCAGGTTCAAGAGGTTTTAACCCACATGCAGTCACAAAGTACTATATTGCTCTGGTCATCTTATCACTTCTCATTTATGAGTATACTGCTCTGCACTGGTTACTTCATCACTTTCAGCTTTTCCGTACATTTGATATCTTTATATATCACATTTTCTGCCATTCTAACTCTCCTTAGTTACCTTTTCAATTGATGTACAATGTGCTGAGCATTCGTTTCTAGATGTAACTAGAATGGGATGTAAGTGTTCCATTGTACTTGTTACAAATGCCAATAAAGAATCTTCAATCTGACCATCATTACTTACAGGCGAGGCCTTATAGTAGGAATCTATAGTGCGTTGGACTGTGAGCCATTAGAGCCGATGAAACACTTTCTGTACAGCTACATGCAACATCTATGTTGAACACAGTGATGACACCGTTCAGTTCAAGGTGTGGTTGCATCAACGAGAGGCTGTAATGGTTGCGGGTCAATACGGTTATTTCTAGACATGAGTGGAAAAATACACCACACGACACCGTGGAGCTGCAAAGTGCAATTACAGCAATACGTTCAAAAGACAGGAATTAGTCCGCTGGTTGCTATGGGCTATCAAGTTACAGGATGGATCTGCAGAGTAAACCTGTAAAAAACAACCTTATGTCACTAAGGAATATTCATTTTGTTTTTACCTCTTCAGTACACTAGTGTCCCCTCAAGTGGAGCATTACCGACAAGTCATTTGTTAACCGTTGATGTAGAAATGGGGCTTAAGTCATTTTTTACAAACATGCCGTGATGAAATTTTTTGGGGGGTTATATTTCTATAAATTTAGTATGCTGACTTGTACGTTATCAAAACCTAAATGCCACACTTGCAGATAAATTCTATACTTGCATTGAGACCCACCACAACAAGCAACACCACAATTGTTCACTTACACACAAACACAAACCCACTTACTGGCAAAAGAACAGATGCATACAAGGTCTTTACAGCCATATTCAAGGTAAAGTGTTCTATTTAATACAAACTGGTACTTCACCTTCGAGTAAATAAACGTTCTACATTTATCAAGACGTACAATGAGAAAACTAGTTAGCTTCAAGTAAACATATGTAAGCCCTGGAGCCCTTTGGATTGAATAGATATTTTCCCCTATATGTCTGGTTTAGTATACGTGTATACTGTATGTGTGTGTCTTGCCCATCACTTCAGGTCTTGGCTTTGAAGGGAATGTCCAAGACTTGTGAATGTCTAGCTCAAGGGTATACAGTTTGTATTATATACTGCTTTTTTTTATGAGCAAGGTCAAATACATGCAAGGATAGTCACTTCATCTATAGAGTGTAGCTTGTTTGGAACTGTAAACACTATTTTGAAGTTGTAAAGGACATTAGGTATGGGCCATGCAAATGTGAAATAGACAGGAAATAGCAGTTGACGGGACTCCAGTTCTTGGTAAGCTTGAGGTGTTTCATAAAAATAAAAAAAGGTAACTGCTGCATGTTTTCTTTGATTTCTAGCCTCAAATTTGAGTATATTGATTTATCTTCCATGTTTTCCCGTCTCCTGTACGTGAAGTTGTTGGGGATCTTCTACATCTCCCAGAATGCCTTTCAACACCCTCCAGAGAAGGTGTATCAAACTGTTGTATTCAGCTGTGGGCTATGGGTACAGGGATGTGAGAACAACTACAATGTCAGCGACAAGGAAGGTTGTCAACACTGAAACTGTGACTTGTCCCCTTTGGCTGAATTGCATTCTGGTCAATGGATGCTACTGAGACAAATAAGATGTGCTCAAGAATGACTCCTGCATGTTGTTGCTAATATTAGACACTTTAAAAAAATCTCTTTATTCATTAATTAGGGGTGTAACCTTCGAATGTACGATTATAACACGTTCATTCAGAGAGGAAGAACCAGAATAACAGTAAACGGAACCTAATCTGATCGCAATTAAAAAGAAACATGTTCCCTTTTGCTCCAAGAAGGACGCATGCATCTGAATAAAATGATCTGTTTAAGTTAAAAAGTACACATGGGTTAACTGTGAGCGGAATAATAAGGTTTTTGTGGCCAATATCTGATGTATTTATAACATTGAAGTAACATTCAAGTGCAACAAAACATCAGCAATAATTACAGGGAAGTCCTTTAAGCATTGGCTGGGTTTTTGAAGCAGCTGAATAGAACATTTATCCTTTTCACTTTACTGCATGCTGCAGAAGGTATCATTGTGTGGCATCTCTTGGCTAACGTACCTGAAAACATACACAACAGTTCCACTCACTTGCACTTCTTTAAAGCAACAACATTGGGTGAAACCGTTGACTTCTGTGTCAGTTACCCTTGTGTCATTCATTTGCCTGGACAAACATCATCCTCCACATCCCCACCACCAACGAGACAATATCATAATTTCTGTCATTACACAATTCTCTCGCCGCACATAGCGAGGCCACACTGTACTAATTTCTCAAAAGCAACAAAACAGCAACGTGTATTGTCCTCATCATGGCCAGTGCTCAGCAAAATCAATAATGACAGGGCACATAAAGCTCAGCCAAGGCCCCTTTGAAACCTCGTTAGTCGAAAAACCTCCAGGAGATATGTGCAAATAAATGAAAATAAAAATTAACAGCGCCCACTCCAGCTCCATTGGACTCTGATCTGACCATCGCAAGGACATACCCTGCAGTGTTTTAAAAGCTAGCCCGGTTAATTATATTTACTAATGCGCGGGCCAGAGCCAAATTAGAGGCATGCTAAACCCGCCTTTACCTCTTCCATGTGTCATCGCTTTAGGTTGTAAAAAAATACAATAAATAAATAAATACGTAAATGAAATAAATCATGCAACCTTTGAACTTCCCTCACGTGTTCCTTGAGGCTAATGATGGATGGAGTGTGAGATGGAGGTGGGTGTTGGGAGGCTTGCTCATGACATGAGCGTACGTTAGGAGCATGAGATACTTAATGGATTGGACTGACGGATAACAAGGTGCCGTGCACAATGTGCACATTAATCTTGTATGGGCTTCGGAAAAATTCAAATTCAACCGATAATCTTTTATTTATTTTCTTACAAATAATGCTAATTAGTAATAATTCACACAAACCACATGCTATAGCTTGAAAGGGAAGGTTTCAAGAAACACGACTTTGACGAGGGGAGACCTCAGCTGCTCAGAGCAGAGCTCGTGGAACATTCTGTGTGAGGAGACATTATCTACATGCCCTGTTCATTTGTAACCAGCAGATCGAGGTCAGCAGGCGGTCACACGACTGTGGAAACCCAGCTTTTAAACTCTGCTCTGTGTTGCCAACCCTGGATGTGTGATGTGAAGGTGAATGATTTGTATGTGGCTCAAAGCTGTGCACGTATAATTTATCCCCAGGATCTGGCTTTTGTGCGTTTAACATTCAAGAATTGGCATGAATAAAAAAAAAGACAGAGAGCTGAACAACAAACATGTTTTCTCATTTTTCTTTTTGGCCTACCTTCCTGCTGCCATGGTGATAGCCTGTGTCACGCCACGGTCACAGGTCATTATTGTAAGAGCACTTTGTCTTTGTGTGCATGCTGTTTGTGTGCATGTTATTTTCTCTGCGTGGGTGAGTGTGTGTGTGTCACAGCGAGTTACTACAAAACCAAAAGAGATACTATGATTCCGAAAAAGAAAAAAAAAGGTGTTAGGTTTGCCACAGGATATCACGAACAGGAAATTAATGAGTTAAAGAGTGAAACGAGTAAACCTAACATATAGCTGTTACTATGACAACAGATACTATAAACACACCTACTATAAGGCAGGATAAATTGACCTTAACCTTATCTTGATTTACCCCAGCTCTTCGCTCTGTGGTGTGTTAATGTTATACACGACACCTGCAAGTACAACAGGGAAGTATCGCTGCCAACAAAGACACAAAAGGCACCTTATACACTCACTTTATTATACATCTTTAGACTTTATATATTATTGATCAGCCAATCATATGGCAGGGGAGCGGTGCATGCAATTATGCAGATACAGGTCAGGAGCTTCATGTCAAACATCCGAATGATTTGGGAAAAATGTGATCCCATCGTCTTTGACTTTAATGATTGTTATGCCAGACATGGCTGGTTTGAGCATTTGTGAAACCGCTGATCTCCAGAGATTTACACACACTACAGTCCCCAGAGTTTCTTCCGAATGGTGTGAAAAACAAAGAAACATCCGGTGAGCAACAGTTCTTCAAAGACAAACATGAGAGGTCAGAGATAAAATGGCTTAGATAACTTGGAGACGCAATATTTACAATGTTGGTGAGCGGAGAAGATGAAATCTCTACCTTCAGGTGGATGAGTGACAACAGCAGAAGACCACATCAGGTTCTACTCCTGTCAGCCAAGAACCAGAGGCTGAGTGGGAATAGGCTCACCAACAGCAGACAGTTGAATACCAGTTAAATAATGTGGCCTGGTCTGATGAGTCTGGATTTCTTCTCAGGCCAAAGATGATTGGGTCAAAATCCACAGATCATACCGGCCTTGTTACAACACTCAAGGCTGATGGTGAAATGTATCAGTAATATTATATTGGCCATTTTATCTTTGGGTCCCTCAGTTACTCAGTGGCTAAATTTACACGGACAGTAATATTCCTACTATTCTAAAAAAGACATTACCCTGATTATGATGTTTATATCAGTCACTGAAGGTTTAATGTTACACGGCTTAGTCTGTTTATGACTCATGTCAACATTACGTCCGGTACGTCCCACTTCTTACGTTTCAGTGAACTTTAAAAAAAATATCACCTTTGCACTGTTTGACTTCATAATGTCCAAATACCTTATATACCTTTGGGTTCTCCCTCATACAAAAACTGCAATTTCTTCCTGACGCCGGCATGTTGTTTTGTTTGTGGAAGTCAAGTTAACTTTTTTCGTAAGATGGTTTTATATCGCCTGCTGCACATAAGCAGTGATTTGAAATTCGAGAATGTACCCAGTTGTATGAGAATTGGTTTTATTGCGTATGCTCGTGACTGTGTGCATCCATGCTCTCATGTCTATATGTTTTTGTGTTCCATTTGGTAAAAAAAGCCCTGATTGGTCCGTCCTCTCCAGGGGTAACTGACGGACCAGTCGCTGCGTTCTCCCACTGAGAGGTCAGACAGTTTAAATGTCGTGCTGAAGTGTCTCGTCTATAGTGGACTTCTCAAAAGGGAAATTAGAGGCCTGCTCAGCCCCCGAATCACTGCAGAAATGTAGTCAGACAGGCTAATCAAGGATACTCACCGTTTCTTCTTCTCCCAGTTCCTTCCACTTCAGCAGACCTGTTCTCTGTGTGTCTGCCTTGCAGCTGTCTTCCTCTTACCTTTCTCTTCATATTCCATTCTCTTGTTTGCCTTGTCTGTACCTCTCCCTCACTGTTGGTCTTACACTTCTTGTATTGTTTTTATTATAAATGTACCTTTTTCCCTTTGTAATGTCAATTGCTTCGGAAGTTGTAATCGAGACAGTCAAAGGCGAACAATCTAAAACATACCGTTACCTTGAATCAAATCGGAAATTAAGGATTCCTCTGGGTTTGAACATTGTTGGAAATATTTTTAAATACTCCAACAAATAAATAACATAGGTCTAGTTGTTTGCAGACACTTTAATAAGGAAATGTATGAATTGAATCTTTAGTATTTTTAGGTGGGGTTGCATCACCCTGAAAGAAACAGTGTAAACGTGTTCCCTTGTATGTTGTTGCCATATCATCATCAAGAGAGTCGAGGATTAAACGACAAAGTTTACAGAAAACCTTGCTTTGATAAATTGTTCGAGCAGAACCATTGCCAACTACTCATGTCGAGATGTTCAGCACCACCAGATCCAGAATCCCTTCTCAACTACGTCTCACCTCAGAGAGATCCTATTATCAAGACACAGGATTTAATTATTTGGGTTATAGCGTGAATCACCGTTATGAGGTATATGTATATATATATATACCAGGTATAAATTACACATTAAGGTCAAGATCTCCAGAATTAGCTTGAAAAGTAGATTGTAGACGCCTTTAAGATCGATCTCAAGTTGTCAGATTGCCAAGCCTTTATGTAGCTCACACTCTCTACCTCTCAGGGAGTCTCTCCATTTCCCCTCCATCTTACACACTCGCCTTTGTTTATATGTGGAGTTTATTACAATTTTAACACTGCCACTGCGGGACACAGGAGTATGCGGAGCGGTGTGAATTTGCGTTTCGCGTGCGCGTGCCGAGTGTGTGCGCGCGTGCCAATGTGTGTACATCTGGAAGGCCTGGCATGTGTGTGTGTTGACCATGGAGGTGTACCACAGGCCATTTGTACCGGCCCAGTGCGCTTACGAAATTGCCTCTGGGTGTGGGGGTGCTCACAATGTTCTGGACCATTAGCTCAAATAAGTCACAGCCAAAACTCTTAGTATCTATCTCACTGACCGAATGACAAACTGTGCATCCTCCTAAATCCTCTCCACTACCAAACAGGCAGGGATTGTGACGGAGGAGACGGGGAAAAGACAAAGGAAAAGATCTCGAAGGCAGATTTTTTACCGCTCTGTTGCGGGGTGGGGGCTTTATGACCTCACAAACATGACTGTAATAATGTAATTTATGTTCATTACGTCATACCGCTGTGTCCACCCATCAACAAACCTTGCATTACAACAGTTCACAGATAAAGAGTGAACATAATTCGCATACACTAGAGGGCAGCTCGGGTTTATTTCTTCGTCTGAACTTGAGAGAAAACCGACGAGCCCGACCAGAAGCCAAAAGGATATTTGGTGCAAACCCCGACTTGAGCCCAATGCAGTTCATGTAAGCCTCAGTTTGTTACCCTGTCCCTGACACACACATGATTACAGATATGTGTAGCCAGGCCAATGAAACTGACCCAACACGAACCTGCATATCATTTCAAAACTTCAGTCTGAACCAGGCCCCTCTGGGCTCGGTTTGGGGGGAGGTTTTCACACTGTCGCTCTTAAAGTAACTTTTGAAAAGCTCCTAGACGGCTTTCTGTTGTGAGGAGTCTAATCACAAACTGGTTTCACAAAGGGAATTTACAATTTTAGCTTGTGCGAAGAGAAACAATTTGACTTTTCTTACAAGGTGAGTTTAAAAAATAAATACTTTGATGTAGCAAGGACACACAGATGCACATCCTCCTGAGCAGTTTGTGGCTAATCATACAGAATTAGACCAGCCCTCGACATAGCCACTGATAGGATAAGGACACACACACACACACAAAGGATGAAGGTACATTTAAAAGTAGGGCATAGTGTAAATCATAAAAGAAAGACATCCTTCATGTGCACACACGTACACACACACGTACACGCACACACACACACACACATGCACTAGCCAGACAACCATTTGGAGCCACAGCTCTCTCTCATTGTTTATTCTGCAATTCTCTCTTTCTTCTGTTGTTCTTTAATTTATTTTTCATCTGCTCATCGTGGCTGTGTGTCTGGGGCAGCAGGCACAGCAAGCAGTGCCCTCTGTAAGATATATTGTATTACTCTCATGTGCACGGACAGCACACACACACAGACACACACACACACACACAAAAACCCTCAGATGCATGGGAAAATACACTTGTGTGCACATTTCTCACACTCATACACATAAACCATCCTCTAGAGTAAACGAAGTCTTAGAATTCTTGAAGGCACCCCCAGCTAGAGACAGACTTTGTTTTATTCATCCTCTCATCCCCCATGTTCTCCCCTCATTCCTCACCTCCTAACGTCAATTTTGCATGTGGGTACGGCTCCTTGTTGCCACCCTTCACCTGACTCTCCTTGCTGAGATCAGAGTTGGATTTGAATCCCCTCTTGGGGACAGACACACAATCACACAATCACACACACACACAAAACGACACATCAATGCAACTGGATACAGTATACCTGAATGGTGTTTCACATAGTTTCATCATTTCAGACCGTCGCACCACTGCATGTGAGCGGGTCCAGGATGTCCAGGCTCAACTTGAATTGGGGTTTGTTTGTATTAATGTACTATTTGGTTGCTGGTAAGTTACTATTGTGAGGATTTCAAATCTCGAACGACTTCTTAGGGTTAGTGTGAAAAAATAAAAGATAAGGCGACAACGATCTTTAAGAAGGAAAGGTTACAGCCATTCTTTGTTATTTGAAGTGATGTACTATAATGCTAGTGCTATTATTATTTCTATGTATTTTATATACACTTCCTGAACTTATTTTAAAAATGATCTAAATTGGTTTTATTGATATTTCTTTTATGTCCTTTAATCTCTTTACCTCTTTTATTGTTCTGTTTACTATCTTTTATTTTGCCTGGAATTTGTTTAAACTGTGCCATCTCATTTTAAATTGATTTATTTTAGTTATTTATTATTTATTTATTATACTATAAATATCGAGAATTAAACACAGTAGTTCCAGCTTGACTGCCACTGTTAAAGTACGGGTTCTGTTTCTTGCATACAGGGGACATGCACGCTGACACTCTCATGGAAATAAACACCTCTGTTGCAAAGACATACAGTGCCTATTTTATGTGCTACACACCTTGACACTATAATTCCAGCATGATAAAAAGTGCTGTTTACAGGTATGACCCCCAACTTAACAACCTCGCAGGGAACATAAAAGAACCAGTGTTTAAGATGCTGCACGCTCTGACAGCAGGATCTGTTTGGGAGAGATACAGGCTTGTCACGAACTCCTCTTCCTACCTGTGCAAGTGCATTAAATGACAACCACACCACAACAGCCTTGACCCAAGCTGGTGAAAAGATTTTAAAAAAAAAGGGAAAACAATTTACAGGAAATGAAGTGGACTGAGTGTGCGCCTGAGTGTGTGTCTTCGGTTTTGTGATGGTTTGGTGTCGTAGAATAAATAAGAGAGAATCCGACTCTTGCTTCTCTCTTGCTGTCAAGAAGCGAGCTGTTTAGCTGAGGATCTTTTCCAGCCTTGTCTGCTTGCTGACAGTCTCTGCCCACAAAAAATACATTTACATAATTATACAATAATCTTGAAGAAAATTGCCAAACGGTGGTTCTCTGTGTTGTCGATCCATGCCGACCATCTCCTCTTGATAAACTCTGTTACTTTATACGTAAGACAACAGCCGACCACCTCCTTATGCATCTGTCACAACTACACAGCCCCTAAACAAACATCTGAGTAAAACTATCAGTCGAGATTGTCGGCTTACGCAGACGACCTATGCGTGTTCTTGTTTGATGCAAGATGATGAGATGATCATATGAATGATCTTCACTGTTTTAACATGTAATGACATGGTTTGTTTAGTAAGACTTTTATTTATCGGCCTCAGTTTGTAAAATTTATAGTGGTACTTAAGTGTGTACCTACACAAGACTCTTATTGCATTTAAGATGCTAACATTTCAAGAGCTAATATACTAATAGAACTAGGATGGCACTCAGTAGAGCACCTACTTCATGACAGTCCCCTTAAATCCTAGCAAGCTGCACCAAATTTAACACACTCAGTTATCAACTCCCAAAAGGTGCCAGAATACAATGTAATGCACAATTTGAGTATATTATAGCTTAAATTACAGAAATGCAGTGAATAAGTCACCTCCGTTTGTAATCCTGGACTCTGGAAGAATTATTTAGTTTGAATTGCTCAGAATTTAGTTCAGCAGCAACAGGCAACCTTTCGATTTGATTGCTCAGTGGTTTTTAAAGGATGTTTGTTTACACACCAAAGAGAAGACTGCTTGGGACCAGGATGTCACCAAGTAACCCATGGACCAAAAGTACGGATCCTCTGAATAAAAAGATTTCCACAGCATCTAGTGTACATCACAATATGAATCATCTGTACGGAAAATCTCGGACATGGCAGAAACCGATTCCCTCACTTTGAATGAATGAAGTCTAATCAGAGAGAACCACATTCAAGTTCAGTGCGATCCAGTCCTTCGAGGGAACTCAAGTGCCACATCACTGACTTAGGGGGAAATCACATTAAGCCAGAGTTTTAACATTAAAGACCTCTAACAGGGAAAAAAACAGCTTGGAGTTGAAAATGTGTGTAAAACAGTGAGTCGAACCCCGGCTCCAGCACCTCATTTGTCTTCGTCTCTCTGCCAATGGAACAATGGCTTTTGTTTAACCTTGTTTGATTTCCCTCTTAGCGCTGATCCCCTGACGAAGAGGGCTATTATTGGGCCTCTCAGAGAGGCATGTTTCACTAACGAGCGATCACTAATGAAGGCTTTGATGTAGGATTAATTACACTCCAAATTGAATGTCTAATTGCTTTTATTCCCCTCCCGATGAAATATGCTCCAGCTGCCACTTCAATGCCATCTGTTGTAATTAGAAAAAAGAGAGAGACGGAGAGCGGGGAGGGGGGTGGAGGCCGAGGCCGGGAGATGGAGCGTTGGTTGAAAAAGATAAGAACCTTTTTCTTTTTCCATCTGCAAAGTTTATTGTCGTCTTTTGATACATTACAAATTTGACCCTTCCCCGTCGCTTGCCCTCCCCGTGCTCACCTCTTCCTCCTCCTGCTCCTCCTCCTCCTCCCTCCACTGCCTCCACCTCTCTGATAGATGATGGGAGGTTATCTGTTTCCCCTTGCTAATTGCATCCTCTGATGAGTTTAGGCAAACACATTAACTAATTGGATTTGCGCTTCTCAGACCGCTTGATTGATAAAGTGCATATGATGTTGAAGCATTGAACTGTTTGGTGGTTTGTCATCTTAATTGCAGTAACACACAGAAAAACACACACATGTATATATATATATACACACAGTGGTGATTGATGTTGTGTTCCATGAGATTGTTTTCTGATCTTATTAAAAAACATTGATTTTGTTTAACTGTTCTCATTGTGGGATGTTTGATTACTGCAGGAAATTTGGTTGATGACAAACAAGTGTTGAACTCTGTCTTTATTTTTTTTTATTTCCCAGGGGTTGTATTCTTTAGAGGCTTCATTTAAAGCGAGATTGTGTCACCGAGGCGAGACTTGGTCACACAGGGTCGAAGACTGGTCCAAGTGCGGCAGACAAATGGGTCCTTCCGTTTTAAACCTACAAAGGATCAAACAGGTGGATCCTTCTCGGGGGGATCCCAGATAACAAGTTAGCTGTGAGGATGGTTGAGCAGCATCTGCTCAAAGTAGGAAAGTAATGAGATTTTATAGGTAACCAATAACAACTACCCTGTACTATCAAGACAGCTTGCATTGACAACAATGGTGAACAAGCATTAACACAGATCTACAATCAAAGAACAGTACTGTAGCCTATGAGTGAATAACTTTAAGGCCACAGCAGAGGTCAAGGGTGAGAGAGTGACATATAATAATAATAAAACAATTTCTAAATTCATACGGCACTTATATAAACAAGGTTGCACCGTGCGTCACACAAAAAAAATCCATGGCAAAATGAGGAATGAATTAAAATAAAAGCTATTCAGGTAATTTTAGGAGGCAAATCATAACATATAAAGCTCAAGATCTTATATTTATAGAGACCCAATAGTTCCCACAATGAGCAAGCATTGGTGTTCCTATCCATAACTATAGCCATGCAAATTAAATTAAAGTTTAAATATAACACAAAGTGTACATTTAGCAGATCTTGGATTTAAATTTTACAATCCAATATATATTTTTGAATTCAAGTTTATGTTTTTAGTATTTCGCATGTCTATTTGATAATTACAGTAGAAACCCGCAATTTTTAATGTCTAGAAAGAGAGGTGTATGACAACAAACAAGGGAGGTTTTTGTCATATGATGTATATCTCAACCACTCGGCCTCCTAACGCACATACCGTCTAGTTTCTAAGACCTTTTACAAAAAATCTAACCAGGTGCTTTGATCAGGTGCCAGGTTCATATCATCCTCTCCACTTTTTGTGTCAAGTCTTCTTCTCATGTTGCCAGCTCACATTAAACCATCTGGACAAAAAAAAACATCTGGGAAATATACCATCATTCTAACAATACAGTCGCGCATGTAGAAAGCCAATAGGTGGGCCATAAGGCTATTAAGTCCTATAATGGTATTATGTTTTGGAGCTCACATTAGCATCCCAGTGAATGGACGTGTGGCAGGTGTGCTTTGTAGCAGCACACTGCCTCTGTCCGATAAGACAATGACACAATATGACGAGGAACAACGGCGGTTGTCAGCAATTGTCCTCATAGAAAAGATGACACAGTTGTCACTAGCCGTGCACAGGCTCTAACTTTGTGTGTGCGTATGTGTGTGTCTGTGTGTGCGGGTGTGGGTTAGGACTCCCTTCGGAGCAAATGGCTTTAAGCAACACAAGCACCTGATCAATACATCAATACTCAGCTTAGGAGGTCTGATGATACGCACACATTTATACACACAATCGCAAACACAACAAACACACAAGCCCGTACACATTTGGGCACAGCGACACATACACACTCACACACACGCACAACCACACGCTTCAGGCTCTGCTGTGCGTGACCCTTAGCTAATCAATTTTTTGCCACATGATAGGGATGCCACGCGCCGCCATCATCTCTGCTGCATCATTATACTGTGACAAACACACTCAAGCACACACGCGCACACACACCATTGTTGGTGTTACAAAAGATTATGGTCCACAAAGACAAAGATTGCTGTGATTAACATCTTGCCTATTCTTTGCAAAAGACATACACACAATTGTATGTGCACACACACACACACACACACATGCACACACGCGTGTATTCCCTGACCCTCACTCCAGCAGCTACATCATATTGCATGGCTGTCAGCTTATGGCGTTGTATGCATTGTAGTTATTGTTATTCTAATGACTGACTGAAACAACAGTATGGAAACCAGGGGAGATGACGCTTGTGTCTCCAGATAATCCGGGTGTCCATGCCCTCCACTCACCGATTGGTCACGGTTAGGGGTCTGCCAAGTCAGATAGCACGCCGCGCACGTGCGTGTGCCGCGTTGTGGGATCTTCTACGGGTGTGTGCGTAAGAAAGAAAGAGTGGAGGGGGGGGGTTGACCCGACACGTACAAATCTCATATTATGTTTGCATGTTCAATGTGGCGTATATATGCATGCTCCACAGATGTATGACCAGTTTGAGAGAAAGAAACATCAAATAAACTCTTGTGTTTACAAAATAAATGATTTCAAAAAACAATATTTAAGTACTTTCTCCAAATTCACACTGAAATATTGAGCCAAATAAATATTAAAACACAAAGCAGAGTTAGTAATTCCTTGAAAATGTAAAAGTTGGGTCTTCATAAAGACTTGGTTTACTCTAATTGACACACATCCCATGTTTCTAGCTATCTCAACATGTGTTTTTTTTTATAAATAATAGTTAACCTGGCAGCACCAGGATAATTCCATTCACACACTGTATTGCAGCTAAGCCTGGATATCTCATATCATGGGTTAATGAAGGCTAAACTACCTGCATGGTTAAATACCACCAGAAGTAAATGAGAAAATATTATTATTTTGTATTTATTTAAGTAATTTGGATGAATTGACCTGATTTTCTTCCACATTTTTTTTTAATTGCTTTGTGCTTTTATGGTTAGATGCTGAACTTTCTCTATTGAACCATTTCTTTCTATCCCCCAGTTGAGTACACACACACACACACACACACGCACACACACACTCGCAGTGTACTCTGTACACAAGCCTATCCAGTGAAGTAAACATAATTCAATTGCATATCTTTCTAACACGATTCAATTACACAGAGGCATTTAGACCAATCACTCCCATGGTCTTCATTCCTATCAGTGACATCATTCTGACCATTTGTGGCACCACTTAGGTACTAATGAGCCAAATGAAAACGGAAATGTGGCGCTGAGAGCATCACGGAGGGTTAACGAGTTAAATGGGAGTTCTGTTTTTATTGTTGGGATTAATTGACTCTCGCAGTTCCGGCAAACAAACAAACAAACAAGCAGATGAGGGCTGCATTGGGGATGTCGAGCACTTTCAAAGCACTAAAGTAGCAACTGGAATAGCACTCAGAGAGCACACACCCCCGCCAAGGAACAGTCCCATTATGAAACAACATAAGTAAATAAACATATATTCACTTCGTCCTGATTTTTTATTTGTATCTGCACCAAATTGCAAACACTCTAAGATATCAGATCCCTAAACATGGCCGATTTTTTTAATTCAAGAGCTATAATTTATTCTTGATCTGAATTTAAAAAAAAATGATTTGAAAAACTATCTTACAATGTCAAAAACTAACCTTTGGCGTAATCCTGCTTACAAACAAACAAACAAACACACAAACAAACAACAACATAACCTCGCGGATGAAGGCAAAATTGTAAAAGGGGGGGAACCGGACTCTGAGCAGAACTAATTACCACTGGGAGACGATCAAGATCCATTTGGCGTCATCCATGATGTAAGCCTGAGGTGAAAGACGTAACATAAACCAGATACAATAAACAAGTTAATGGCCTCAAATGAGGTCATATGATGAGAGCTTTAGAGTAGTCCCTTCTTTTTTTCTGTTTTTAAATGCTTTGATGTTTGAATACAATTTGAATTCCGGCCACAGCGCCGGTCTCTGAACTTCCTCCTCTTGTCAAAAAAAATGTATTGTTTTACGGTTGATGTCCTGACCTTATTTAGCATACAGATAGACAAAGAAAGGCAGAGCAGAGCGGGGGAGCGGGCATCTCAGCCGTACGCAGACTTTAAAATGGCAACAGTTATTAACTTTGAAATGTTAAAAGGCATCACAGTGTACAGAGTTGCTGTACAGCGAGCGGTTCCATCACTTAAGTGAAAGTTAATTGTACCTTGCGAGCACCCGTGTGTGCATGGCCTTAGAATACACAGTACTTTGTTTTTCCACTGCTGCCTGTGTGGAAAAACTTCAAAAAGAAACTGCATGAGGTGATATTGGATCAATAAGAGAAAAACAAAGCATACAACCCACAGACTAATCCACTGATTCCCATAAGGCGAGGGGCTGATTGGAATGGCTGAGAAGTAATGAAAATAATTCTTTCAAGGTTTAACCTTTTTTTACAGGGTTTAACCTTTCAGAGGTCACCAGACATGAGCTGTATTCCTGAGAGAGAGACTGGCTGGATGTTTTATTTACGAGGCCAAGGTGAATAATCTTTAACTGCCTCGTCTGTCTTAGTGCTTTTCTAATATGTTCATCATTTATAGACCGCATATACACATACAGCCACAGAGGCCAGCATGCGCTTGAATGTAAAGAAAGCAATGAAGACTCGAGTCTGTGACAAAGAAAAAGGTCGTACAGGGTTCAATGTATTGCTCACATAATGGTGGAGCTCTAATTGTTGGACATTTATTGTATATACTTGAAACCATAAACTGTGGAAAATAAGTATGTTATAGATATTTAATGTTATAGATATTTAATTTCACAAAATATAACTTCAGCCTTTAGGAGGCACATTTGAACATTTGTACTAAACTTTTTTTTCTACTACTGTATTATCCCACCTATAGTGTATTCATATTTTTTATATATTTATCTTGCTCTTAGTGTATTCATCATTACATTATCATACCTTACTCTTAAAAACTGTTCATATTCCATTTATATTTCCATTCAAATTCAATGTATATGTGTATAACTGTGCTTCCTATTTATTTACATATTCCATCTCTGCACTTTAACTTCCTTCTTTTGCACTTCTGGTTAGATGCTAAACCGCATTTCGCTGTATATGTACTTGTACTGTGCAATGACAATAAAGTTGAATCTAATCTAATCTAATCTAATCTCTGTATCAAATAAATTACAAAATACTTAGTTTGATGACTTCGTGGAGCAGTGTGGGATCATGGGAGTTGTTGTCCTCACCACCATTGGATATTAAAATATACCTAATATATATCAGGCACAAATCATGTTCACGGATGACGTTGTGTATTCACGTTTTATTCACGATCAGGCAAACAGCAATGAATAATCGTGATCCATTACAAGTGACCAGAACAAAGTGGAAGTTTAAGACAATGGACGACTAACGGGCTAACTCGCTAGCAGTGAGTGACAGAGCCACTGGTAAACCTGATTTGACACAATCCAAATACGACAGACCAAACCGTGCTGCTACTTTCCCTTATATTGGGGAATTCTCTGGGTTTTTGAATTTTTTTTTGAAAATGTCAGTACATAAATCAACAAAATTTATAACATATTTCTGGTATTAAATAAAGAATCGTTCCATATTATACATTAAAAATAACATTTTTCCATTCACTCAAAAGCAATCAGTTCCTCCACTGATGCTCAAGGAAATGACTTTATGTTTCCACATCTAGTTCAATTCCACCTTTGTGTTAACAACACCTCCGACCCTGGCGAGTCAAGAAAATACAAAAGGAGCCAGACAAAACCCATAACACAAAATTGTTACTTTTTAATTGGGTTTATATAAGCAATAAGCTTGCAGACAGATTGCGTGGTTTTGTGTTCTCTCCCTGGCTTTTGAGGACTAAACTCTAAGGCATTGAAACATCAGTTTTTTTTTGTTTCAGTACATCACTTGCCCAATCACACGGCTCCTTTCACTTTAAAGTTCCATCAAAAGGCTTTCTTTGATATATTTTGATGTATGGGTCAGTCTGTACCCGGGCCTTTCAAGGTGGAAAAGAGAAGTATATGTTTCTCAAACTTCACACATCACATGCTCCGCTCATTCACGTTTGATTGAACTTTTGTAAGACAGGACCAGATATCAAAAAATGAATAATTCCAATTTTTCCTCTGCTTTTTTTTCTTTGTCCACGTTTGCAACAGGACGTTTGGTTTCGGAGCAGGGCAGCATTGTAAGGTAGCCTTCATTTATTCTGAAGGAGACGTCTGCGTCATTAGAGGAGAACACAAACGGATAAATCAAATTAAAAAAAGATTTTGAGGTGAGGAGCGGAGGCAGAACGACAAGGACAAAGACAAAGAGGAAGATAATGGCAGGCGAAACTACCAGAGAGGAACACGGAACTATTAAAGGTTCTGACGCAGTGGTGAGTGAAGAGGCAGAACTAATATCAGTCAAGAGAACGGTGCAATATGGACACGTTGTTCTGTATGAAGTGGAGCAGGAGCCATAATGAAACATCAGCAACAACCACTTGAACGAAGCTGATTGCTCGGGGGCCAATCAGCTATTTTAAGCCCCTCATTTAAAAGCAATGCTTCCTGAAGTTATTATTTTACAGTTTTGCAGCCTAATAACAGAAAAGAAAAACAGTCAAGCTGCTGTAATCACTGCAGACGTTCCCTTTAATTGTAATGATTTGATCAGTAATCCAAAACGAAACGAGTTACCTCTCGTGTGCATACATCTTCACCTCTGCTACAAACTGACATTTCATCCATCTTCCACGGAGGTTTCATCTCAATATCACCGAGGATGTGACCGGCGGAAAAATATGGATCGCAATGTCCATAATGTGTCCCCTTACGTGTATTAATCAACTCTATTGACCTCACTTTCTCTCCGCACGCCACTCCGATTGTTTGTTTACCATTAGGGGCGAGTGTCTTGGCTGCTCGATAGCCAACCTCCATCTGCATTTAAACAATGAAACTATCAGCAAGGTAACAAGAGTGGGGACAGCAGCTCAATACTGCTATGAGAGGTCTCCAATAATCAGCTGTGTCGGAGGCAGGCAGGACACAGGCAAATACAAGCGAGCTGTATCGACGGGCGCTGGTTGCCTTCAATCAGCTTCTATCTACTGGCAGGGAAATCGGGGCCGCACTCTGCATGGACTTAGAGTTATCAGTGATGGAGACATCAGTTGGAGAAAGCGAGGTGAGGGAATAAGGGGAAAGAGGAATGATGGGAGGAGCGGGCCGGGAGAAGGAGCGATGGAATAGACTTGTGACAGACGCATTAAAGGATAAATGTGGTTTCTTGAGACTTGGGTCTTGTTTAGTTTTTAACCGTTATTCTCCTCGGTCGAAACAACACTGTACACACTAGCTTACTTGCTTAAATGTTGGAACATAATGATATCATAAAACAAATAGTATATGATATTATATTTGTATTCCATAACTAAGTCTTATTCAATAGAGCATGATGTTCATTTTAAATAAAATAAAATTAAGTAAAATAGACAACAAAGCATGGTTTTCACTCCCTGTACATTCACGTGATCCCATCTCCCTAGTTGAGAAGTCATTGTTCCCACTTCGGTTTGTTTGTGTGCTTTCAAGTCAGAATGTGGAAAAACATGGATGTATTTTTTAAATATTTTATTTAATATGATTTGAATCTAAATTTGACATAAGTCCAATCTTCCCTTCTATATCGTGAAATAAACACTCTGATGTCCATCCCTGCTGTGATGATGACCGACAACTGGAGGGGCAGCCTTTGAATGTTGGAGAGATGGGATCAATTCAAGTCCGATACACGCACACACACACAAACACACACACACACACACAAACAGACACACTTCAAACCCCAGTGGTATCAAGGCTGCCAACACATAATTTACATAATCAGTTCTTGTTAGATGCTGGGCTTCCTTGTTTTGCTAAAATATGCTTAACCTCTTCTCACACACACACACACACACACACACACACACCACACACACACACACACACACACACACACACACACACACACACACACACACACACACACACACACACACACACACACACACACACACACACACACACACACACACACACACACACACACACACACACACACACACACACACACACACACACACACACACACACACACACACACACACACACACACACACACACACACACACACACACACACACACACACACACACACACATAGAGAGAGAGAACCCAGCCACGTAGCACTGTGCTTGGGTCATATTAAGGTCACAAGTAAATTGGCTCAGGGCAGCAGGCCTCACAGCTCCTACTTTATGGAGGCAAATTAATTTGTTGGCCATGCAGCACTGTGAAATCAACACATTACAGATGCAGCTCACATCACGCTGATGGCAAAAGGATGTCTAAATATTTCTAAATATAATATTACTACTCCTTTCTCTGCCCCGGAGCAAAGGTTACGGGCAGAAGCCAGAATGTAGTCCAAAGGTAAGATGGGAAAAATAAATAAATAAATCACATTTCCAATTATATCAGCCATGTTTTTCTTATCCCTGTCAGATCTGTTTATGTTGAACATAACCAGTTAGAAAAAAGGGTGAAATCATTAGAATAATACATCAGATTAACAACTGACAGAAAAACTAATCACCATCGATTATGACGAGGGAGTCATTGTGTAAATTATCCTTGAAGCTCAAATGCAAATCCTCCTCCGATTCCAGCTCTTGAAATGTGATGGATTTATTTATGCTATCTTCATGTAATGGATTTATCTTTTATTGTTTTGGATTCATTTCACTGCAAATGTTCTTTCATTTTGGGCACATTTGTCAAAACGTTGTCAAAACTAAATAATATTTGGAAAACCAAATGAGCAATAGATAAATCAATAAAGAAATTAGAGGAAAAGGACATGGTCACTCGGTCAATCAATTCAGGATCTAATATAACCCAGTGGCCTGATGACCAGTGAAAGGTTAAGCAGGGCAGGTTGATTGTCAGCTTATTAAAAGAAAGTCCCTCCTCTAAGAACATTGGACACCTAGGATCACGATATATCACCTCATGTGATGTGTCGTTGGTAAATCAAAGTTCAGAATTATTTATAAATCTGCTTATTTCAGGGAATCATCTCATATGAGGTACAGGCCATTTATATGACACTTTACAGGGATATAGCAAGCCATGTTTAATTAGCATTGAACAGCTACAGAAACTTAAACTTAAAATATTGTCCATGAAGCAGCATAAATAATCCTTAAGTAGCGAATGCACTCATCAGCCTATTGGTCTTAAAATAAGTGTTGGCACATTGCTAACTTGAGCCAGTGGAAAGCGAAACAACCTTCTCTGTGTCTTACTGTGTAAGGGAATGATTGAAAATGTCATATTACCATAAGTCCTGCGATATAGGGCCCCTATAATTTTCAAATAATTAAATTATGAGGGTGTTTTAATGATTTGGCTGGCGGCTCGGTAAACAAGGGGCCAGAAAATCTCTGGTAAACTCGGTTTGTACGTATCATTCAATTCAGCACTGTGCGACTGCTGATTCATCAACAGGAGAGAAACTCACCCATCACAGCCACTGTCAGTTCAGGCAGTGACGGGGGGGGAACAGTTGGCAGCTTAGGGGCCTCGGGCCAACCCCGACCATATGGCAGACGCTGTAGCACCGCTGTGTCATACTCTGGCATGTTTTAACGACCAATTAGGCTCATTAGGCCTTGATTAGAGATGGTGGAGCCTGGGGGAGTCACAGAGGGAAAGGAGGAGGATGAACGGATGGGGGGTGACAGCGATGAATTATCAGGGAGAGCGGATGGCGGAGGGTATGAATCAGTAATGATGTGCATTCACCAGGCAGAACAGGTGTTCTCTCCTTGAGGTGAAGTGACCAGTTGAATTCTGGAGAAAGCCTTGATCTCGCATTTGATTTCCCTGATTCATCGCCTTCCCGTCGTGTGGGGGAGATGTAGATGAAGAGAGTAAGTACAACATGGGGTTTTGAGTGAAGTGGGCTCTTTTTACCTCCACCAAGGAGGTTGTGTTTTTTATCTGTTTCTGTGTGTTGCTTAGCAGGATTGTGCAAGAACTGCTCCACCGATTTCCATTAAATCTTGTGGAGGGGCGGAGCATGACCGAAGGAGCAACGTGGATCGGGGGGGCAGATCTAGGAATCATTTTCACCTTTTCTATCATTGACAAATAAATGCAATTTGATGGATATCAAAGTACAAACATGCATCTATAGATAATTTAAATGTGGTTACTAATCTGCCTTTGTATCTGGTGGTATAGGCTTTATCTGTGTTTGTTTGTTAGCAGGATTACCCAAAAACTACTAAATTGATTTCCACAAAACTTGGTGGAATGGGTAAGGGAAGAACCGAATCAGGGGGCTATCCAGGAAATCTATTTCACTTTTCTGCAACTTTGTGTTTATCAACATTTTCATTGATTTCTCTGAATTGGGGGTTGGTATTGTGTAAAGATCTGTATCTAGGGATGTATGCTTATTTTGGTGACAAATAAGACCTGTAACTACTGTGAATGTAGCTGAGAAACCTGATGTGGCCTGAGCTATGAGGCTCAATTGAAGGGGACTGTTGAGCTTGGCGGTGGTTAGATTCTAAATGCTGATGCACGTCAGCACTATAACCACAGTATCAAAGTAACACAGCTGGACACTACTCCTCATCCATATAATCAAAGTGACATCTCGTTCATGCTCATTAGCCGCTGACAAAACATCAGCTAATGATACATCTCACCTCTGTATTTTAGCATTCACATTAAATGAGATAATTTTTATTCCAGAAACCACGATAACACCAAGACAACAAAGTGGACTGCCGCATTTTTTAGGTGAAATCTATTTTATGTTGCCCAAAAATTATCTCTAGAATCTTTCAGGCATGATAGATAGATACGATGTGTTGTCTTTGTGGGTGCCAGAGTTAGACGGGAGTTAAATGGGCGAGAGAGTGAGGGAGTGAATCAGGAGCTGAGTAATGGAGGTCGGAGAGAGTGAGTAAAGCGAGTCGGAGTGACTGAGTGAATGAGATAAAGGATAAGAATACAAAAAAAAGAGTAAAATAAATATTCTTTCTCCCATTTTGCAATACGATTTCTCTTCTCACAACTTCTGGGTATATTTCCCCTCCCACTTCATCTCATCGCTTTTTATGTTTTCACATCACCATCACGGATCTGACCGAGAAGAGAAACCCATCACCGTGCAGGGGAATGTGTTTTGACCGTCGGCAAACACACAGAAGTCAAAAGTCACTAACTGCCAATCGCCATCATCATCTCTGTGGACGTTGTGTATGTGTTTTTGTGTCTGAGTGGTCGGCGGGGGATTATCGCTCTAATGATAATTCTACATATGGTGGCTGGATAAACCTGCCTGAGCGCTGAGATCATAAATCCAATCTGAGGATGATAATCCTTTTGCCAGATGAGGAATTAATTCCAAATGTTATGCGGTGGTCAGCGAGAAGATGGTGTTTGCGGCGCCGTCACACGGGATGGGAGGCAGGTTCATGCTCTATTTTCGATTTGGATTTCCTTTGTTCTTTCCTTTGATTTATCGCCTCATCAATTGCACTATGTATTTCAAATGATGGTCAGGTCACATAGGTATCATTCACCTCTAACTGAATTCATACATAAGCGCGTGTCTTCATTCAGGCTGCGTACATTGTTTGCATCGGAGAGAGTGGCGTTTTATTTCTTTTTTTCTCCTCTTTCTGTTTTTTTATTGTGTGCAGTCACCCTGCACTAATCCTACAGTGTTGTTATTAAGCTCAGGGCCATGGAAATGGACAGGGTGTAAGACATGCAGAGTGCATATAAGCCAGATTAGCAATAAAACACCCCCACAAACATTGTCGCCATATTCAAATTCATATTTATATCTGTGTTCTGCTCGGTAGGCTTCTCTGCTGTTGTGTAGAAGTGAAAAAAAAAGAGATGCTGGATTAAGTTATTTTGCAAAGGGACATTTGTACGTGAACGTGTCTATCAATGGGAGTGCATGACGGAGAAAAACAAGAAGAGTATGCAGAGCAGATGGAGTGAGGGGTGGCAAAGTGAGAAAAACAATGAGAGAATGATAGATGAAGGAGAGGGGTGAGACTGTTTTTTTAATGAAGTCACATAATAGCAATGGCGGACGATATAGAAACTGAGATTTGAAAAGAGAGAGATTGAAAAACGGGCTCTGTGAGAGTAGTAGAGCGGGGTTAACATTCAGAGAGAGGGAGATTAAGAGTCAGGGAGAACGACAAAGAGAGAGAGTGAGAGAGAGAGAGAGAGAGAGAGAGAGAGAGAGAGAAGTAGAAATTATAGAAAAATGCCTGGGAGATCCAGAGAAAGAAGTTCAGAATGACAATCAGAACTGGTGAGAGAAATTGAGGGAAACCATGAGTTTCGTGTAGAAAAGGGGGAGGTATACGGAAAGGGAAAGAGAGAGAGAGAGAGAGGGGGGGGGAATGAGAGAGAGAGAGAGCGAGAGAGCTCCAGATCCAGTGTTTGACATTTCACCTTGCTCAGTTGATAAGAGGTGTCACCCTTTGGTCCTCAGGGCTTTGACTGCTGTCTGCAGTCATCACCCCTCCCCAGCACAGGAAACTATTGATCAACCAGACAGCCCTGGCTCGGCTTGTGTGTGTGTGTTTGTGTGTGTGTGTGAGTGCATGTATGCTTTGCTGTTAGGTAAGGCTATGTGTATGCACCATGTTTGTGTCTGCATCTGTTTGTTCCAGGCCCTAATTACCAGAATTCACATTTCTTATGTACCACTTATCTCGTTCTTTGCGTTGGTGCGACGCCCATTAAGGTTTTTGGGGGGGCTCTGGCTGGGTGAAGGCAGAGATCGCTGGGCTGAGAGACAGAGGCTGCCATTAAAAAGCCTCAGTACTCACTCCAGTGTGGAGAATGCCATCACACAAACTCAGCAACAGTGGAACAGCGTGGTGCCTTCAAGGCTTCAGTCACTGCTCCTTCTCTCATTTATGTGACAATTTTTGTGCATTTTTCAAAAACAGCGGTGGGAAACTTAATGTGGAACTCTGTCGCTGCGCTCGTGAGCAAGGCATCAGCCCTGAACTGCGACATTGAACTTTGGTGGTGCTCTGCATACCAGTGAGTGGAGTACATATTTATCCCCACACTTAAATACGTAGAAATGAGAAATGTCATCATTCTGAGGCCCTGCCTACACCAATGTGGACACATTGCACAACAAACTTTTCCCACTGTGTTTGGCCTTATCCAGATGTAAACCACTTTTTATGCAACTGAAACTGAGACTTTTTAAAAGTTAAGATTTGTATGTTTAGCTAGCACTGCTTTACATTACAAGTTTGCAGCTAAATTTTGGCCTCAATGCACCACATTACCTGAATTCGCAGACCTCTGCGTCGGCCAATAGGACCAAAGCATTCTTCTGATGGATCAGAGATGAAGACTTTATCGCCACCTACTGGCCCGGCATGCTTGTTTGAGTGTTTGTAGTGTTTTTTTGTGTCCTCGCCTGGAGAGAAAAACGAAACAAAGGTTGTGTTTTTTTTTATGGAGTGGAAACTATTCGCTGTCAGAAATATCTACAGTCATATAGACAAGGCCAGTGAGAAATACAGAGTGTACTCCCTCAGTTACTGAAACTAGTGAGTTTGTGAATGACAAACGCTGAAATGAAATGTGTCAGCATGAAGTGCTAAGAAATATCTGGATAGTTATGCCTTAATTTATGTCTAGAACCACATGTACCCGACACAAAGCTATGATCAAATCCCATTAGAGATGTATTTTACTGTCTAAATTCAGACTGGGCTGTCCACCACTAAAATGTTGATAATATTCCACAAATTAAATTGAGTATCTGCTTCCACCTGATCACAAACTACACGATCAACTACATAAATAAAGATGCCAAATTTAATACTGCTCTACAAGCACATACTGTTTTGTACAGAAGTTTGAAGTTCTTGTTGGTTTTCATTCCACTTCAACCAACGTCTCCCTGCGGGGTAGGCAATTAATCTAAAACCTGATGTTATGCTTCGGAAAAAATTTCCACAGTTATACACTTTACCTCAGAAATATACCGGAAATTAACAAAGTTGTAAGAGGTTTCTCCTCATCTTATTATCACTGTAAGATTCCTTGGTCCTCACAAAAGTATACAAGCACACAAACGCACTTGCACAGCTATAAACACCGGGCGTTGTGTGGGATTAAAATGATGCACCTGCATGGAGCATTGTAAATTCCTCCAGAGTTGGCGTGGACGCAGCGGCCTGCTCGGCTCCGCGCTCATTGCGTGGCTCAGGGGAGAGAGGGAGGAAAGAGACTGAATAAAATGCGGGCAAGCACAGATTCATGTTAAAAATGACACAATTAGTTCAACTCTGAAGTGCGTGTTAGTCGCGCATGGCTTCCCTTCTTAGACTCACATGAGGTGATCAGACAGGCAAATACTCCCAGGGCCTGGGTGTATAGTCAAATGAAAACACACTCGCACAAACAGCAACACAGACGTCCTCTATCTCTGCATAAACAAGACAAAAAAACAACTCCTCGTTCTAATTTGTGATACAACATTTTGTGGGAGGAAAGATAAAGAAAAGCACTCACACACAAACACATACAACACATCCCATGAAAATAATGCAGTAAATAGTACAGTAAATCACTTCGCTAGAGTGGAAAACACTGCTCTAATTCCAAAGCCTCTCGCACTGAAAAATTGATCTTTATTTTCGGGGCGATGCACTTTGAAACAAAGGGGAAACCAACTTAATATGCAGGAAATGAAGAAATGAAAACTACAGTACACAGAGCACTTTGAGTTTGCGCTTTCAAAGCCGGGAGAAACGAGCGTTTGAATTCCCCCCCCCAAGAGATGGCAAGGGAAAGACAGGGCCTGATTTTATTAATTTCATCTGTAGTTATGTTTCTCCTGAATAAAACATTAATACTGCCAGGAACAAGGGAATAACAGAAACAGAAAGAAAGACAGCTGCTTCTCTTTTAATTAGCAAGCACGACTCACTCCCGCTCTCTCCAGCCGTCCCAGCCAAGCTATCTTCGCATCGCCCTTCAAGTGCTTCTCTGTCAATCACGCCATCTCTCCCCTTACTGCAATGAAGGGGGGAACTCTTTGTCAACTTTAAAATCACAGCCGCAGCTTCATACTTTTTTACGACCACATCTTAAAGTTGCACTCCATAAATGGTGCTAAAGACCCTAATGCGCTGTGCGGGGGGAAATGAAATATGAAAATGAGTTTGCGGCTGGTCTGTGAAAAAAAGGTTGTTGGTGTTTCCGCTCCGGCGCGATTATTCCGGACACGTACACATTTATATAAACTCATAAACAGCGAGGGGAGGGTGTGTGTGTGTGTGTGTGTGTGTGCAGACTTCATTGCCTGTGTAATTCCCACTTTTAACAGACTGCATTAGTGAAAAATTGTCCTCAGTGGACACGGCTCGGGGTAGATGTGCGCGGCCCGCCGACCGACCAGGGAGCTGGAAGTGAGGTAAAGTAATCCAAATAATCAACTCAAGAGGAAATCACACTGAAGCAATTAGTCCCTGTGGAGATATTACAGGAAAGTGACAGTGATGCCACAGGAAATAAATAACAAAAAAAAACACCATGACTTCTGAGGTCATTATAGAGGCAGGAGTATTATTGCATTGTTATAGTGATGTTCTTCAGGGGAAGCAGACACTTTTCACATCTTTTAACAATAAAAGCAGGAGCTAAAACGCAGTCAGGTGAATTCAAACGCCCCTCGTCTACAGGGGCTAAAGGGCAGTGAATTAAAATAGCACGCTAATAGCATTGCAAATCCATAAGTTCCATTCTGGCATGAGAGAGATCTCACAGATCCTAATATTGAGCTATGGAATCAAGGGTCTCCAGAGCGCTTTATACCGGGGCGGGGTTGTGCCAGCCCCGACACACTGTACACATACTGTACGCACTCATACACACACGTATAGTCTCCTCTGCCTTGCCCCAGGGTGCAGCCAGTCTGAGATCACACTGGCAGGTTCACTTGTAAAGCTGCAGCTTTAGGCTCTCAGACAGAGAGAACTACAGACGGCCGCTGCTGCAGGTAGAGACACAGAGCGCGGAGGAGATTTATTCTGAAACAAGACATGCTCCCGTCTGCAGATGTGTGACAAAATGATTCCTGGCATGAAAGTGAAACTCGCATTTTGAATGTTATTGATGTTATTAGTTTTCTGTAACCTCTGGAAAAGTGTCTCCAAACACACCTATGCAGTATGTTTGCCTATTTTCTCGGCTTGTGAAAGATGATTCCGATGCAACACCATGCAAGGGGCTCCGAGCGCTTTCTGCCACGATTAGTTCGAAATTCCGCTTTCTCCTGAGTATTCTCCAAAACCTAAACTAATAGAGCACATTTGAGAATGTAAGCAGCGGGCTAGAAAAAAAAAGTTATTTCTGCTCGTCATCCAGCTCAGAAATGGAAGGAGAGAGAGAGAGGATGTGCTGAGGCCGGTCTTAAGAGAGTGAGAGGGAGAAGAAGCAAAACGGATGGAAGTCTGGGGCGCAACGAGGGGTGAGAAAGTCCCACGAAGAGTGAAGGGCCTCCGTAATGATTGAGAGGGATTACCAGAAAACTCAGTGGACTGGGAAAGAGAGAGAGAGAGAGAGAGAGAGGAGAGAGAGAGAGAGAGAGAGAGAGAGAGAGAGAGAGAGAGAGAGAGAGAGAGAGAGAGAGAGAGAGAGCGTGAGACAGTGAAAGAGAAGGAAACTGAGAGAGAAAGAACTGTATGAAGGACAAAAAGATGAGAAAGTGACCATTGTGTGTGTGTGTGTATGTGTGTGTTTGGGGGCTGATTGAGAAATAAATTCAATCAGTATATGAAGTCATGCACTGGTTTTACACTGCTATAATGGAAGTGATGCAGAATGCTTGGAGGGATACTGTGACATTTTAAATTTTGGATGGTTTCTGCACTTCAGCCGGAACAGATCACATTTAGTTTCTGTCGATAAAAGTCCTGCTCACACACACACACACACACACACACACACACACACACACACTGCACCGTGCACAGATCCCGGTTCATATACGGGTGCAACTCAAACTTAACACATCTTTAAAATGAAATAGAGTGACCTCTTGTGAAAATTATCCAAGTGAAAAGGTTTTAAAAAACGCTTATATATGTCCCCTATAAACAACATTACATAAACACAGGCTGAGATTAGGTCGTGTGAAGTCATGTTTTATAAAAGGCTTGTTTTTTTGTTGGGAGGATGAAATTGAACAGATCTGAGCTTAACAAGAAGAAAATCACTCTCCATTTTTCATTATTATTTTCTGTGACCTACAATTAAAGGTATAACTATTGTAGGTAGAATAACTAGGTAGATACATTTCTGTATTTATAATCTAAAATGTCAGTTACAATTCAGCAGCTCGGTTATATCAAAATATAATACAAAATCTATTTAAAATCATATCTCATGTATTTTCCTTTATTTCTCATGACAGTCTTGCTATTTCAATTTAGACGATCTGTTCCAGAAATAATCAATTTGTTTATGTATGTACGGGATTGTTTATTTTTCTAATCTCGGTCACATGATGTGTCAGAATAGCAGCAATCAGAGTGGTGAAGTGGAGTTTATTTCACAACTGACTGGTAATTCATCTGCTTTTTATAAAGCTCTGCACATTGTTTTTATCATCCATTTCTCTTGCAATTTGCTGGTTTAGCTTTTGATTTAATGCCCATAGCTGTGCTGCATATACCCCGACGTGTTGTGCTTCCTTGTTCTGTGTCGAACAGTTTGTGCGACACAGAGAAAAAGAGAAATCTGGAACGTGGGGATCATCTCTCCCCTCGGTGCTGTGGTCGGCTGTGTGCGCTTCCGTGGTCTACCTATGCCTCCTATTGGTCTGATGGCTGCAGTCCACAACAAATCTCAGTCCTTTCCACAGGAGACGGAAGGAAGGAAGGAAGGAAGGACAGGAGGGATTGAGGGAGGGAAGTAAAGAAGGGAGGGAAGGAGGGAGTCAGGAAAGACAGATAAGAGACAGCGAAAAACAGGGGGAGAGAGAAGGGGAAGAGTGATGGTGAGTGACAGAGCAGGAGAGAATGAGCGAGGGGGGAAGAGAGAGAAGAAGAAAGGAGCCTGAGGGGGGGGTAGGAAGAAATTGAGTGGGAGGAGGTGGGGGACGGGGGAGGCAGGCGTGGGGGGAGAAGAGAGAGACAGAGAGAGAGAGAGAGAGGAAGGAAGATCTTATGAATGTTGACCACTGTCCCTCTACATAAATCTGCACATTAACTGCATCAAATGAGGCTCCCCCATGTTTTCTCATCTTCTCCTCCCTCACCAACCCTTTCTCTTTCTCTCCCACACACACACACACAGACACACACACGCACCACCACCACCACCACCCCCGGTCTCCATCTCGCATCTGATTGGGCGATGTCATTTATAATGCCTGTCCACATCAGGGGGACATAGCAGGGACCCTCGGCCCCTAACAACACTCCCCCCTGTCACGCCCCAGTGCCTGATGGGTAGAAATAAACCGACCGCCGCGCCGCAGAGAGAGCGACAGTGTCACGCTGCTAATATCGACTATGAATAATGACACGTCGCTATTACAACTGTTCTGATTCTCATCTGCACGACGGACATTTGGAACCTGGAAAAAAACAAATAACGCTGCGGCGACGTCAAACAGGTTTCAGAGATGCAACGAACGCAAACGAGGAGAAGTGAGGTGAAAGACAGGCGTGTGTGGTTGTTTGTTTTGGTTTAAAGTCCAGAGGGGCTGCAGGACAATGAGTGAAAATACATATTAAAGTACCACAAAGAGCAATATTGTCAATATTGCAGGCAAATGTCCCTATTATGGAAGAAAAACATATGCATGTACTTCTATCTGTATGAATATGTATACAATAGATTATAGATTATAGCACAGTACATTCATGATTTTTTAAATTCATAATTTTACAATTTGATTATTTATCCCTGATTCTATATATGGTTTGCAAATTCATTTTTCTAATGCATCAAATTGCCAATCTATTAAAGGAAATAACAAAATGTTATTATACAAAAAACCTCTGACAAATTTACTTCAGTGCATTATTCCAACATTTATCATGTTTTTCCTATATTATAATTAATAAGCTAAAAATATCATCCTGCAATTGTGTAAAGTAGTTTCTGACTATGCAAATATCCTGTTAAAAAAAAATCACAGGTATAAAGAACACACAATGATGTTAATACAAAATATGTATGTCTACTTGTGTCTACAGATTGGATTCATGGCAGAGGTGAAGCGACCACATGTAAAACCTGCGTTTGCGTCTCTTCTTCCGCACGTCCTCATCACTTCACATGAGAAAGACATGAAAGATCCGAGCGGAGCCTTTGAAGCCGACGCCAGGGCCACCGACTCCCTCCCTTTAACTGCTGCCACGTCCTCAAAGGCAGAGCTTAACTCCCACATGCAACTCAGGAACATTAAACGGGCCCAACAAAATACTAATGACCCTCTAGATTTCTGACCACACAAAAAGGGGGCAGCCGCCAATTTGCATTCGCCATTCTGGCGTTTCGGTGGCGAGCGAGCAATCTCCATGTGTAATGAGTGTGTTGTTTGCCACTCGCCCCTCCTGGTCAATAATTACCAGCCTTGCAGCCTGGAGTGAGTCTATTTTGGGAAGGAAACCCCCTGGCTCCAAGAGCTATACCTTGGCCATAAACACACAGAATCTTTTTTTTTACCCTCTCTCTCTCTCTCTCTCTCTGTAATCCCACTTGTGTTGGTCATGAAAAGGAAGGCGAGGGAGGGAGCGAGAGAGAGAGAGAGAGAGAGAGAGAAGGAGCTGAGGCCAAAGCCAAAGGCAAGCGTCATGTCACCGTAGATCAAGGGGGTCATCTCTAGCTCTCGCCCCTCATGGCTGCATCTCGCGTGGCCGGCCCCTCGAAGGTGACGCCGGAAATCTCGGGAAACACTACACAGGCGTTTCATTCATGTGGCCACACGCCCTGTGTGCGCCAGGCCTGCCGGATTGACCAGAAACAGCTAAGGTGATTGTTCGCCGGTCCCCGGGAGCTGCTTTATGCTAATATTTGCACCGGGGCCTACCAAAGCCACCGCCGCTGTCCAGAGGCACATCAAGGAAATGAGAGAGCGGGCCGA
Source organism: Pseudopleuronectes americanus (assembly GCA_038501795.1). Lineage (NCBI taxonomy): Eukaryota > Metazoa > Chordata > Actinopteri > Pleuronectiformes > Pleuronectidae > Pseudopleuronectes > Pseudopleuronectes americanus. The sequence goes on from CM076736.1 coordinate 8,901,450, forward strand.
GCCTTTGTGCGCGTCGTGTACAATAAAGGGAGGATTTAGAGGCCTGGCCGGGCCGACCGCAGGGGACGTACAAAATGAATGAAGTGAAGCGGAGTGAGGGTTTGGGACGCTGTCGCAGCGGGGCTGGGGTAGGGGTGATGGGGGGTGACACCGGCTAATGCACCCCCCTCCATAACCTCGCTGGCCGCCCCCGTCATCACGGGACAGCCCATATATAACGCCGACACGTCGGGTCCCTCCAAAAGGTCACAAAAGGGTAAAACTTAAGAGGAAAGATGAGAGCACCGCTGTCATAAAAAAGAGAGAAACGTGTGTAAGGTGAGGATAAGTGGCTATTCCTTTTAAGCCGCACATAAAATATTTCAGATGCAACAATGCGACTTCCCGGCCACCAGGGGGTCTGGATTTATTGCCGGGGTCAAAACTCGGCGCCGATCAATAGTCAATCAGAGTTATCAAACACCAATTATGTGAGGACAGTGTCCACACGTATAGCGACTGATTTATTGTCCTGGATTTGTTATTTCTCAGCAGAATGCGACTAATGGTTATCGAAGTCTAGATATTTCATGTCTTGATTCAAATTATTTAGTTTGAGGAATTGTCCTCTTGATGGATTAATTTATTCAGAATTTAATAAATCATGAAAAATGTTTTAATCTCAATAATAATTACGCAGTGTTTTTCTTAGGTCGAACATTTCAATAATTAATTTATTATTGATACAAAATAAAATAACAAAATAGTAATTACACTTTTTATTTTACTTTTTAATCTGGGATCTAAATAATCATTCATTAAAGGAAAAATGTAAAAAGAGACAAGTCCCTCTGTGTACGTGTACAAACTACAGACGTAACATATATGCAAGCAAAATAATAATGATAATAATAAATGAAGGGGATGCTGAAGAAACGTGGTGTAATGGAAGCACTTTATAGAACATGAGAGGTTTATTCTTCAAAGTCCCGTCATCCCCCTTAATGCACATCCATTTGTTTATTGAAAAGGGGTCTTCATTAAAAACAAGTTGGGAGGAGGAAGATGAATGAAAAACAATAATTATGTTGATGGCCTTAAAAATCACATCAAAATTAAGATATTTATCAGACACAAGTGCACTGTAATCCCCTAAGTGCTTAGTGAAGTTATTTTATAATGCCATGGACAAAAAAACAGAAAAACAAAAGCACCTCTCAAAGACTCTCCCTCTCTTCCTCTTCTCTCTGCTTTGTTTCCATCCATCTCTCTTCAATCAAGGTCTCTCCTTTTTTGTTTTGCCTTAGAGGAAAAAGGGTCGAATTGTACATGAGGAGGAGAGAGGTTAGCAAAACACACTGGACAGAAACCTATTTATTTTTATTTTTTTACGTGTCTTATTTCTTTCTAATTTAAACTTGAACGGCGTTCGGACAGTGCGTCGATCCGTCAGTCAACAAGACTCCTCTTCCTCTCTTTTTCTTCCCTCTCTTCATCTCCTGAAGTCTCATACCGCAGATATGCATCTCCTGACCTGTATGTTAAATTCATAGTTTCACCAGTGACATCAGCAATGCCCGGACAACTGAAGGAAAATAATAGTGTGTGTGTGTGTGTGTGTGTGTGTGTGTGTATACAGTATGTGTGTGTTTGTGTGTGTGTGTGTGTCATGGGGGTTGGAGTGGGCCATGGGGTGATTTTTTTTTCTGCCCCCCTGTAACCATGACAACCCTCATCTCCAGAGCATTGGAAAAGATGGCGACACACACTCAGGGAGATTCTGATGTCTGAGGTCCCCCTGATTTCTTTTGTTGTGCATTTGTGGCCTGTGTGTGGGTCCGTGCACGTATGATGCAAACAATTCAATTCAATTCTATTTAGATTATTCTATAATATTTAGTATCAGTACATCTGATACAGTTTCAAGCTAAATTATAATAAATAAGTGTTTTTTACTTTTATTACAGAGGAAAGGCAAATAATCAAATAACTACATCCTTGAAAAATTGAAACAAAATTAGTTTATGGATATTATGACATTTGATTAAACATTTGAGAATTTCTGAATAATATCCATTATATTGTGTAAATTCTTCATGTATATATATTCAAGCAGAATTGCTGCCACTGAGCCAGTGGTTTCTAATTGTAAAAAAAAAGTGTAATAAAATAAAACCATATCTTTTACTTCCTCTCATCTCGCCAACACGCTCACCAAATAACGCAACATGCCTAAATTGCATCTCCAGCCATAAACACCCCTCAGATCAAATTCCACACGGCCATCTCCAAATTCATATTCAACGCAGCCCTGCATCCTACGTAGGCAGGGATCCAGATAGGGGGAATATGAATGTCAGAGGGAACATTTTAATCATTTGGCAGGGTTGGAAGCCCAATCTCCAAACATCCACATTTTGACACACAATCTCCCTCTCTCTCCACCGCCCTCCCCTCCCCTCTATCCTCTGGTTTCATCATCTCATCTCACACCCTTCGTGTCTCAGGGACCTATTAAACCCCCCACACCCCCCACCCATCCCTGCCTCACCAGTACACCCCCACCCTCCTTTCTCTCTCTCTCTCTCTTGCGCTCTCTCAAATGTCACCTTCATTTTTCTGTTCATATTCTTGGACTGGAGCTCCCTGTCGATGGTTTAATTTTTTTGGACCTCCACTGCACACTGTGTTTGCTGTGTGTTCTTTCCTCGCACAAACTCAAACCAGTCTGATGTCACACGGGATAATGAAGCCTGTGTGTGTGTGTGTGCGTGTGTAACAGTGTGTATGTGTGTGTGCAGTACACATGTATAACAAGATATTGTCATGACTGATGTTATTTCCTCATTTCCCTAAACCCTTTTTATATGCGGGTCATCTAAGAGCAGGAACTGCACTTTATTTTAATCCGTTCAACCATCAACAAACTTATAAAAATAACTGCCATCCCCCTTTTTTTCCCTCCCACCTCCCACTAGATCAAAGTTTTCTTAAATACAATCTCATGTTGTCGTGGATTAACTCTTCATAAAAAACACAGCCCTACAAATGGTTTGTGTTAGCATGTACACTCGCAGGCCTGTTCGGTCCTGGCTCTTCGGCTGCCAGGCCCTGGTGGAGTTGATCACATGCACATCGTCTGGTGTTGACCTCCTCTTTCAAAGGACAAAAAAAATCAACACAACGATGATGGTTCGCAGTCCGTTTACTTTGTTTATTTTTGTGAGCTTTTCAAGGGAGATTATCTCATTTTACAGAAAAAGGTGCAGGATTTACAATATAGGTTTTATGAGCTGGTTAAACTCCTTTCAGAAATATGAGGGGAAATACCACACACACAAACAAATTAGTTTTTGTTTTTCAATAAAATTTGACTATTTGTGTGACCAGAACTTGAATTTACATTGAAAATGAGTTTCATATTTTATAATGTAGGAGCTATTAACTCAGATGTGGATTTTTGAGGGGGCGATGATGATAATGATATATTGGCTGATAGATATACATATATATTTATACATAAACAACAATACTTAAAAATATATTGTTATTAAATGGTCATCACAATGAAATGTAACTAAGGCATGATATTCTACATTTTACCAAGAAACTTTATTACCCATCAATCCATCCTGCTTATCCTTAATATCATCCCAGCTGACATTAGGCAAGAGGCACGTTACATCCTGGACTGGTCGCCAGTGTAACAACTTTGTTATTATGGTTACAAATAGGAAGCAGATACAAAAGCAAATATCTATGAATTTAATTAACAAACTAAATAATTTTTAATGGAAAATATGAATCTAATTGCACATCTTTTCTGTATTAAAATGAAAGTTGTCATATCGGTCAACATAAACACCGACATGTCTTAATGAATCGGTCGCTGGTTCTTTTTTTGGTTTTGTTTCTGCCGGAGCACCAGTTGGGCCGTGATCACGCGAACCTTGTAATAAAAACATATCGGTGTGCGGAGGCAGCCATACCACACACACCTTTCCGTTAATGCCCCTTGATAATGTCACGTCACCGCTACACTGCTATAGAGCATTATAGCTTATACCTTTATGCTCACTGCAGGCTTTGCAGGCTCCAGCTGCTGCCAAGCACTGCATGAGGGCATAAATTGTTAGGTGTTGGCCAGTAATTCTAAAATGCAATCTTCTCTGCTCCTTCCCCGCTATCTCGCTCTCTCAATTTGTATTCTCTCTCTCTTCACTCTCCGCCTATGCGCTCTCTTAAGCTCCCTCCTGCCTTGTTTGTCTCTTTGCTTGACCTTTCTTTCTGCATCTCTGAATGTATGCTTCTTTGGTTTTGGGTTTTTGTCTCCTCATGTCTGTCCTCTCTCTCTTTGGCTCCCTCTCCGTCCACATCTCTCTCTGCATTAACGCGAGCAGGGAAAGGTCTCATGATAAATGAGTTGGAAACAAATCAAAGTGTGTTCCACTGTACGCCGCCGTTATCGCACTGCTGACTTTTGGGGGGGTGGGGGGGGGCCCAACGCCACTGAGAGACAACAGCGTCCCCATTCTGATAATTCGGCGTTGCATTTCTTGCCAACTCTGCACGGTGAGTTACAGTTAGAGGAATGACAATTACATTTTTTTCCCTTTTTTACAGATACAAGACATCAGAGAATGAGGGACGAGAGAAAAAGAAAGGTCGCCGCCAGCAGCTCTCCACACCCTTGAAGCGATGGAGTCAGTGAGTATATGAAAAACCGAATAAGAATGAGAAAAGAGAGGTGGCGGGCGGAGAGGAAGAGTATTTGTCTCCGCTCTTGACACAGTGGGATGATAATGCATTTTAATGACAAGACCTGAGACCAGTTTTATGAGGGGACGGACGCACACACACTTGTACACACACACACACACACACACACACACACACACACACACACACACACACACACACACACACACACACACACAACACACACACACACACACACACACACACACACACACACACACACACACACACACACACACACACACACACACACACAACACACACACACACACACACACACACACACACACACACACACACACACACACACACACACACACACACACACACACACACACACACACACACACACACACACACACACACACACACACACACACACACACCCCCCCCCCGTCCTCCTCTTCGCACATTCTTCGGTCGGACCCAAGGAAGCAGCTCACCGGGCTGGACATCACTCCCCGTTTCTGAGAGGCAGCCGGGGAGGGAAGGGAGTTCACGGTGAGAAAATCAGCAGGAAACTATGGGAGAAGGCAATTTAGAAGCAATCAGAGGGAAATTTGAGGCGGATTAGGCTGAGAGCTTATAGGAGCGGGGACCCGACGCTGTATCCATCTGTCTACGAGAGGCCTTCATCAGCAGTCATCTCCAGGCTGGTTAAAATCAATCTCTCCTCTCCTCCTCTGCCTCCTATCCTTCCTATCCATCCACTCGGCTCTCCTTCCCTTCTCGCTCCCACTTATCTCCCGCGCCCCTCTCGTGCCGCTCCCCAGCATTTTACACTCAGGTTCAGTCGAATGGTCTCATCGAGAGCGGCCTAGGAAGAGGGAGAAGGTGTAAGCGCCCGGCGTGTTGCTCAAGAGCACATCAGCGGCGCACGTTCCCCAGCTGATGAGCACATATTCAACACACAATATGATGCTACGGGATACTATGGCCCACTTTTACTATCTCCACTTCCTCTGCTGCTTTTCTTCCATTTCCTTACAGCGATATATAAATGTGTATGCATGGGTGTGTGTGCGTGCTTGACCACACAGGCCACATGTGTGTGAATGATGAGTTAATATGAAATCCACGGAAGGCTCAGACTGTACCTTTAAAAAAACAGGATCCTCAGTAGACCCACACGTGAAAATGAATTGATTCAGTCTCTAGACACCATTCTCCCAATTTCCTACATTATCTCTTCTCTATCATTTACTATACATCAGTTATCATTGAGTCTCATTTATGAGGCCTATTTCATCTTAAGAGAATTCTCAGATGATAGAAAACTCATCTCTTCTGCTGCGGTATTACTTTCGACTCTGGCCCAGACTCTGGCAAAGCTGAAAATTGCTCTAATATTCTCTCAGTGGGAGCGTGTTGGTTAGTATCACACTTTGCGTTACAACAGCCCGGTCGTGGGGGTTGACTAATGAGGAAAAAACCGCTTAAGTGGAAGGTTTTTTACTTAATGAAGTTGAACCCTTTGACCCATGTTGCAAACACAGTGCTGCTGGGCAAAAAACACTGAAGTCCAGTACAGGCCAGTGTCAGGGCGGCTCAATAGCCGACCGTGAACTGGATTCCCAAGTGGGAGTGTGTGCATATGATTAACCTCTAATATCAGCTATACTCCCTCAAGCGGTATCGATTAAATTATGCTTTTTTGATAATCTTTCTTCTTATGTAAAAAAGTTTGACCAAATAACTTTGAAACTCTTTGGATCAAGTTGAAGACAAAGGGGTTGAAGTTTAGTTACAGTATATGTGTAGGGAGCCATCTTTATTCAGGTTTCTTTCTGTCTTTGGTTTAGTGCCAAACGTTTAGTAAAAAAAGTTCCTGTGATATTTTACATTTTAACCATAAACTTGATTAGACACCTATCAATAAAATAAACCCAAATACAACCAAATATGTACAACTTGAATTATGTAAACAAACAGCTCTTAAACGTAAAATACAAACATAATCTTTTCTGCATTGTGAAATAAAAGTTTTGTTTTCGACACACATTGCCAAACCTAAGCATCAATACTGACATGTTGGTGAAAGGCTGCTGCCACGGAGACATCAGGGAATGTGGTATCGTCTTAACGTGCCTGTTTGAAACCTGTCAAAGTTAACATGCTTGGTTTTCTTGCTCAAGAACTTGCCTTGTTTGAAGCGAATAATACTACGGTAGTAACTTGCCCTAAGTGAAAGATATTCCCTCTCGTGCTATAGATGTCAGCATGTCATATTTTAGAGATATTCTAAAAGGCTCAGGAGAAATCAACTTTTTTTTTATTATACTAAAAGCATGTTTGAATAGCACAAGCCCACTGAGATGAAATGATATCAATGTGTGGGATACTAATAGCATACACTATAGGTGTTCAACTATTAAAGGAGAGAGAAGTACAAACTGATCATAAGTCACATCGTCATGGCAATATTGAACAATGTTATCGCAGATCAAAGATTCTTTACACAAAAGCAGACCTTCCTCATGTCAACCAATCGTATTGGCCGACATATAAATCTGTCCGACCTTATTTTATAATGTACTATACAAGGTTTGTGAAGTATGTACATTGCCAACAGTACAGCCAGGTGACCACAGTATGCAGTTAAATGTATTCCAATATCAACATGTATCACGATATGTCAATAAAATCTAAATAATGTGCAAAGTCAATGTTACATATTATACAAAACCAACTTGTTCATATGTAGAAATTAAAAATAAACCAATAAATGTGGCTGTTTTTAGACTGATTTGGAATCATGGGAGGGTTGATTAAAATGAAGGCCACAATATTGTCCATGTGAAAAATAGTGTTTGTTTGCATCAAGGTAACCACTGCATGTCTTCTCGGCTTTCAGATTAAATCCTTTGCTGTAATAGCCTGTGATTCTGCTTCCAGTTTTCCATTAATAGCAACAGATAATGAACAAAGTTTCAGAGTGTGGTGTTCACACTGTGCTCGGGCCTCCTCATGCACACTGTTTATCCTTCTGTAAGTGATTATTTGAACTAAACGCTGGTGTCATCAGCAGAAGCTGCTCATAGCTGCGAGGCACTGGTGATACTTAACAGTTAGCATTAGACTGCTAACGAAGCGCATGTGAAGCCATGCATACATGACATTTATTACATTAAACAACAACACCCGCATGCTGCTTAGAGCAAGACACTGATCCCGTTGGATAATGCATAATTACCCCAGACGTTCTGAGGCTGACACACACACACACACACATACACACACTAACACACACACACTGGGAAGAGTCACCTTCATGCAAGCACAGACACAGATGCAGAGACACATACACAGCCACGACTGACAATGACAATTCATTAAAAAATTATTTAATTTGTTAATGACGCATAGGGCACTTCTAACAGGCATGCACTCACTCACACATGAATATGCTTTAATCTACCACACATGCTCTAAAGGTATTTATGAATATCATGTGGAGGGTGTTTTTATCAAAACCATTACAATACACAGACACATTGTTACTACAGACATCTCTCATTAGACTTTTCTTATACACGTCTACATTCAAATTACTTGGCATTTTTTATATCTATTTTAAGGGCATCCATACTTAAGGACTTTTAAAAGTTAGACTCAAAACGTACAGATTCGTTTTGACTATTTAGACTTGCAACAGCAGCCTTCTTGCTATATATATATATATATATACATGCTTATATAACTGAACTATGGTTGGTGTATCTGTACATATTGATACCACAAATAAACTCACAGTAACAATAACAAACAGAGCTAACTTATATTTTGACTCTGGGACCACATCATCTTCAACAACTTACATTGAACTGCTCCATCACGTAACCACGCAATTATCTGGGAGAATTCATAAGCTGCTGCTGATGATTCACTGTTCATTTGGTTTCTGTATATGTATCCACTTACTCAGCGAAGAAACACAAAACGGCTTTCGAGGACAACTGCTCCAAACAGTTTGATTTCATTTCATACTGTCGGATGTTGAACATTGTTTAGTTATCAAAAAGATCCGAAGCCGGCAATGGAGTCAGAGAGAGCCCCGTTTCTTTGTATGGCTGCGGTCCACAGTGATAGTGATCTCCTGCTGTGATAGAATTAGCCATAAACTCATTTGCGGTGCCATGACCCAGATTATAGAAGAGGTGGGTCATGGCAGATATGGCATTGTCCTTATTAATATTCAATAAAACAATGGGGGATGATATGTTGGAAAAATCAAAGGCTCAGCAGGTGGCGGCTTTTCAAAGTTCTGAAGCAGATAAAGGATTACCGAGGTGATTATCATCATGTCCGCCTCAAAAACAAAACTGGAAAACACAAAGAAAAAACAACCCTTTTGATGTGTTGATGAAATACAGAGACAAATCATATGATCGTAAATTCTTATTATAAAGAAATGCTAACTTTTTTTTGGGAAGTTTTCTAAGAAGCAAACAAAAGTCTACTCTTTAAATCTATCCCTTGTGTAAAACAACAAATCCTACAACTTTTGCTGTTAGCACACCGAAAAAGAGAAAACGACACGTGTTCCATGTGACGCCTCTTAAACGAGACAGCTTAAATGACTCAGAGGAGCAGATTGCTTCCAGTCAAAGTCCTGTGCATCTGCAGCGTCGCCTTTTCATTATTAAAGAATCACGAGGATGTTTGCGCGTGGCGAGAGGATGAAAAATAAAGCGAGGGAGAGAGAGAAAGAGAGAGAGAGAGAGAGAGGTATAGTGGGGAAACGGGTAGAGAGAGAGTGTGCATAGCATGTGGAGGCCATTATTTTTTTGGCATGCTCCGAGGCCGGGAGAATTAGAAAATATCATTCTGTCAGGGTGATTTGATAGTGCGATGAAAAATGTCAGAAGTGGAGATGACAAATCATGGCGCTGAGGAGAGGGGACTGGGAGACAGGGGATGTCATTTGTCATGAGTGCCATTTGACTGCATCCCCCCCCCCACACACACACACATCTCCTCCCTCAGCCCTCCTCCTCCTCCTGCCCTCCTTCCTATCTCGCCTCCTCTTCCAAATCTCACCCTTTCTCCTCGCCTCCTCCCGCCCCATCTACCTCCTTAGTCGTCTGCTCCTCTTCTCCATCCATTTCTCTTTTTATTCTAATGGTCTATTTACGCTCGTTCTACCGTCCCTCATCTTTCTTCATCATCATCATCACGTGTCCTAAACTCTGTCCACCTCCTTCCTCGACGCCACCTCTGTCTTCACACCCACTTACATTAAAGGCAGTGCTGTATATTTCTGTTTTCGGTATAAAACTAAAATAAAAAGCTCATCCTTTTCTGACTCAGCGCACAAGAAGAAAGGAATGTATATGTTTTGTTTTCTCCTCCACATCATCTTTTCCTACACTCCTCCCACTTCTTCTTCTTCTTCTTCTTCTTCTTCCCTCCTCCTCCACCTCCACAATCCTCCTCCCAGAAATCTCTCTTCTCTGTGAATGGGAAGGATTAGCCTGGCATTCAGTGCAGAACACACACACCCACACACACACACACACACAAATAGACAGACATAGACACACACACACACGGTCAAAATGTCAAGCCTGGTGACATTTAAGCATGTTATCTTGTGTGCTGTCGACTTCTGATCTTGAAGAAGAGCTTCATCACGCAAGTTGTGCCATAAACGTCACATATGAAATATTTCTGATTCTCATTTCTGTTTTTTACATCGGGGAAGGAGCTGGTGAAATGAGACACGGTGAAGTTGAACGGATCAACAAACAAATTATAAAAGTCCTCAGCTGTGACTGTGAAATTTGAACTTTCAATGTGGCCAATAATATCGCATTGTACAAATTGTACATATCTGACATTACCATTGCACATTTGTTTTTCTAGTGTTTATAACATTTATATACTGGTCCAGATTATTATAAGTTTGGATGCTTATGCACATAGACAGAAAATCCATTGTGTGGTTAAACCTGCTTGGCAATAAACCCTGATTCCAAGTATTCAGCTACTATTCTTCATACTCTATAAATATATTGTGCTACCATGCAAAGTTATGTGTAGTCATTACTGGGAATACACTTTCAAAACTCATTCACACTTATTTATTTCTCCAGCTGATTGCCTCCATCTCCACCATCATTGCCCTCAATTCACCCTCTCTCTCCTATAGTGTGTGTCTGGCTCCCCCTTCCTCTTCTCTCTTTAGCCTCAAGGTGCCATGCATGCATCTCTGTGTGAAAGTACACACACATTTGCGAGTGCATGTGTATACAGTGTGCACGCGGTGCCTTTATGTGTATGCATATCTGTGTGCATGTTTGCATCTGATGAAGGGAGGCAGGAGGTGTGGGAGGGGTAAAGGGGTGTGGGAGTGTGTGTATGTCATTACTTTGTTGGGTCTGGCCGTCCTTAGTGCAGCGTGGTCCACAGCGCCGTCCAGGCCCTTAATGCCGGGGTAATTAAGGAACAGCTTCAAGGTTGCATGGACACAAGACAATCCAGGCCTAATGAAGTATCGATCGGCCGCATTGGGGCCCATGCTTGGACTAAGGCAAGCTGACATTCATTTAGAGCAGGACCACTGCAGGGAGACAAACACACACACACACACCCACACACACACACACGCACACACACACATCACAAAAGCAGGCTGATGACAATATAAGAGACTCAACGGCACTTGGTTTTAATCACATGGGAAACAATGAAGAGCCTTGTTTAGAGCCACTGGGTTTATCGGGGTGTGCGAGTGTGTATATATATAAATGTGTGTGTGTGCGTGTGTGTATGTGTGTGTGTCCCTATCACACTCCGAACAACCAATAACAGGCTCAAAGCAATCTCCCACTAAAAACAGTCCTGATTATACCAATGATGATTACGGTGATAATGATCGCCCTGCCATCAGCCTGGTCATTACTGTCTGTTGCATATGAGGAAAATGTCTCACACCTCACAATCAATGTCATCACCATGTTCTTCTTTCATCAGGAAGGGTAATAACCCAATTCATATTATCTCAAACTATTATATTTACTTTTTAATTTTCTCACATTTAGCAAAGTGTGACAACCTCATCAAATGTGATTTGACTGACGTACACATAGATTTTCTATTTGTTAATATCCTGAAGGTAGGCTCCTATAGACCAGTGATTTTCAACCAGTGAGAGATCGTCAGGTGTGCCGCGGGAAATTATCTAATATCTAGTGTCGCCCTCCTCTCCACGCCAGCGGAGGCTCGGTGTACTGCACGCCTCGGGGGGAAGGTCCTCGTCCGCGGCGCCTCATGGCGTCACTGGTACGGGGGCTTTCTTTCTCTTGGAGCGCGGGACGGTGTCGGTCGGCGGTGCGGAAGGAGGGGACCGGATACGGCGGCGGCGGCGACTCCGGACGCGTGTCGGTCCCTTCTCGCCGATCACCTCAGCTACGGCGCCCGCTGGGGGAACCCTCCGTTCGCGCGGGGGGCCCCCTCCGGCGGTGCGCCTCGGCTGGCGCCTAGCAGCTGACTTAGAACTGGTGCGGACCAGGGGAATCCGACTGTTTAATTAAAACAAAGCCTCGCGAAGGCCCACGGTGGGTGTTGACGCGATGTGATTTCTGCCCAGTGCTCTGAATGTCAAAGTGAAGAAATTCAATGAAGCGCGGGTAAACGGCTGGGAGTAACTATTCGCACTCAAAACAGGTCACTCTGAGGAGGGCTGTTTTAGAAAGGGTAAAAAGGTGCTGTTCTAAATGATCCTTGTGATATTTTGACCAAAATATGTTACAGACATTTCATTAAGACCCCAAGGAAACATATTAACTGTGATAAAATGGGCATAATATGTCTCTGTTAAATAACGTTTAGTTAAATCAAAGATTGTTTCATAAATCTGATTCAATTTGTGCTCATTAAAAGATCAGAGTGATAAAGGGCTGAAATAATTTAAAATAGTGCTTTTTAATACATTTATAAACTACATTACTAACTATGTATTATATGTACTGTGTTAGGCCATAGAGTGTCATTTTGTGTCATTTTGGTTGGTGGTGTGCCCCAGGATTTTGCAAATGTAAAAAAATGTGCCGCGGCTCTAAAAAGGTTGAAAATCACTGCTATAGACCATTAAGAGAGGTTATTACCTGACTTTGCCTTGATAGCATCATGGGCGTTATCTTTTCTTATGCAAGTTCAAGTCAATAGGACAGAACATAATCAAAAGCTTTGTCTCAATACAGTGGGTGCATCCTGCGTAGGACATGGGCTACCCAGTCCTCGAAGAACTGCATAGGCCACGAAGGCAGAGCCAAATGGAGACGGTCTGGTCTTCAAAGGATTTCACTGATCGGTGCCACCATCTCTTCCCGTCCTTATTACTGTAGTTGGACGTTTACGAAGTTTAAATGTGTCTTGTTTACAGGTGTACCGTTAGCTACTTGGTTGAGCTGAAGCTTGATACTCCAGCTTTGGACATCTCCCTGCTTGCGTTTGCCCTTAAGTCTTAGAAAAAAGTTTGTATCAGAAGGGCATTGGATTCTGGGATAGGTTGGACTGTGAAGGCTCCGACCCGTTTCATGGGGATGGAAGAACTCATTTGTACGTCAAAATTGAAGGAGCCTTTGAAATGGTACAGTCTAGTCGCGCCGCTGTGACGCACTCGGTCCCAGCTAGTAATGTGTGTATGCTGCGTATTAGGACTTTAGCGAACAGCGTTGGTGAGAGAACAGGGAATAAGGATCAGGGACAATTGGATGCCACACATGGTACCTGCCTTAAAATCTGGCAGAAATCATATTGAAGCCTTTTTCTATGTTAGGTTAAGAAATTATCTCTATTTATTTCTGGCATGAAAAAAAGAAAAGAAAAAAGACATCTGCTCTTGAAACTTTGCCCATGAAAGCAGAAGGACTCGTCCACTGTTACAGTTCCCACCTCGGCCACAGGCTGGGTGATTATGCCCCTGATTGACATATGCTTGGATTCACATCTATTGGCCTACTTCTGCACTGATTGAAGTCTTGACTCCTCATCTTCAGACAACTTTATCAAGGCGGTAATGGTCAGACAATCAGACTGACAGACAGAGACAAAAGAATGAAGAGGGGAGAGAGAGCGACGCAGGCAGGATGAGCTGAGCATGAATGATCTTGATTGTAATGGGTGTAAGTGCTGTTTGTCTTGATGCAAAGGCCCTAAATGTCCCTCTCTCTCACTCACTCTCTTATTCACCGACACACACACACACACACACACACACACTCAAACACTCATGTTCCCTAAACTGTGGCAAAACAAAAAAAACTAAACATATGGGCACAACTTTGCCATTAAAACATTCATAATTGCGCAAAAAACTGCACTGCTTGCACTCTTTACTCCCACGACAATAGAGCTCCGTGTTCAGCGCCTATTATTTCTCCTCCTTGTATTCAAATGTATTTAAATGAGAGATGTTTAGATCCACTCTGCGCCGGCAAAACAGTTCTAGTGCTGAGAGCTGCACAAAGACAGGCGGCCGCCGTCCAACTTATATCTATAGCCGCGATTTTTTTTTGAGGATGTAACCCCACTCTCACCCCCGCAGTCCAGGCAACTTTTTAAACCTGCAGTTTAAAGCGCTGACTTCACATTACCATGCCTCTATCCCCACACACACCCCCCTACCCTTGATCTGGCGGCGTACTGTGAATTTTTGAGCGGAGCCAAAATGCTCTCATTTTAACTGATCGCTCCAATCATATGCAAATGTGGCAGGCAGGTGGGGGGATATCTTTCAGCGGTAATTGGTGGTTTTCTAATGGAGACTTCAGATGTCATTTGGAAATATGTTTTAAGCCTTAATGAGTTTTGACGGGTCAGATCAGAAAGCGCCAAGCATGCAACTGTGTGTGTGTGAGACTGTGCATGTATGTGTGTGTGTGTGTGTGTATGTCTGCGCATATGTCTAACGCTACCACGCTGAACCTGATGCATTTTTAAACAGCGCCAATTACCCCACATAGTGAGCTTTACTGAAACATTTTCATTGTGCAATACCTGTCACGTATAGAGACATCAGCATTCATTACACTCACAGTCACAGCCAGGTGATATCCAAGGTAATCCAGAACAAAAGGGGCGAGCAGACTCAAAAATGGATGCTAAACGCAACTGACTCCGCAGGGTCAAATATGAGCTTTCATATGATAATCGCATACGTTCACACCGGCCGCACAAAAACTCATTTCAGATTTTTCATAAAAATGTAAAAACGAAAATAACAAAGCAGACTGGATCAGAGTGTTTTGAAAAGTGAGGAGTGTTTTTTTATGTTTCCAAAAAAAAAGAAAAAGATGGGTTTTGCAGCGTTCAAAAGATAGGTCTGTTCTTGGTGAGCATTTAAAAAAAAAGATGACAATTCCAAACCGCATATCATGAATGCTCGATGCTTTCGTAATAAACCATGTCGGTACACATTGATTCAAATAGATGTCTGCTCCTATCTCTTAATGTAAGTGACCATCACATAGGTTTTGCCACAAAACATTCAGCAATTATTTATTTTGCATTGGTCAAAAATACAGGGACATTCCAGATCCCCACCTCCCCCCCCACCATTAATATGCATGTGTCGCTACCCCTGCAATTTACAAAGCAACTTATCATTTCGCCCGGCAATAAAAGTGCAGCGGAGGCAACAGATTGCTGTGACACTCCGAGTGGTTTGAGATTTATTGTGCATAAAAAACACATGAGCAGGTTTTGAATGAAATAATCCAATGAATCTACATCTAGTTTTACTTTATCTCTAGTGGATGAAGAAGGGGGAAAAAAAATTTTTTTTTGTGTAGACGGTGGGGCTTCGGCACCCGGATAGATCGTAAATCATGGGAATTATAAATCACGGTTTGTTTGGACGTGCAAGAGAGAGGGGTGGGGGGGTGAGGAGAGAAACTGCTGTCCAGTTTATAAAAGTGTACATTAATAAGAGATGCCCTCCTGGGTGGTCATAAATACAAAAACATGAGGTGGCAGCTGATGATTTGGGTTTGGGGTTCTCGCACGACGACTGAGGCTAAACTCTCTCTTCTCCTGGCGTCGCATGAAAGGCGTATTTATCAGATTATAGTCTCTGATGCCAAATCAGTATTTGTGATGAGGAACAGCTCATTCGCAAAGATGTACTCCAAGAAGACAGGAGGACGGCAAGTTAACAGTGTATTCTAAGAAGAGGAGGGAAGTAAACAAGTACAAATACTTTCCTAAAAGGTACTTTTTGAGGCATCTGTACTTCACTTGAGTATTTATTGTTTTCTGACAACTATTTACTTTTACTCCCTTTACTCTTTAACCTTCTGCCCTTTTCCCATGACCCTGCTACAAAATGATCTGCTCAAAATGAACAGGGTACATCTCTGCGACTTAAGAGTCTATTTATACACTCTTGGCAATATCTGTAGTTTCTTCCCCTTTTCAAAATTGTTTTTATTTGAGGGGATTTATCCATTGTTTAAAATTTTGCATCATCAAACTCCGGCTCCCTTAACTGAGACAGATTCCAACCTAAATGGATGGGACAGTAAGACAGAACAGAAGTTTCCTTGTTGTATATCTGTCACAGTGCAAGGAGTAACACTGTGTAAAAGATGCAACAAGACAAAACAGACAAGAGAGGGAGACTCGACCACGGAGAAGAGGCACGACGAGCACAGCATGTCCGTGACAAGGACGACCAACTTGAAAGAAAGTGAATCATCAGCCAACATTTATGACAAAGCAGAGCAACAAAACATTCCCCAGCCCTGGCCTTGGATCAAATTAAGAACACTTATTTCCATACACAGTACACATGTCCTCCTGGAAATTCTTTAAACACCTGTTTTTAGTATATATATATATTTTTGTTTAGTTAAGTAGTCTTCAAACTAAATGAATGTAACAAGAGTCTCAGTTTGCTTTGCACAGATAGAGAAGGAACTTTTCACTTGTATTGCTTTGAGTACATTTCAGAGCCTGTACTGTCATTTTTAACACAAATATCAGTACTTCTACTTTAGTAAGGAAAGTATTTGGTTTCGTCACATCTAATTCTGAGACCTATAAACTACAGAGTAACAGGAGCAAAGTATTTCCCTGTAAAAGTCACCTTGACAATCGCCCAGTTTACCATCAATGGGACAGAATTTGTTCACATTTCCACCTTGAACACTGACCTGTTTGCATTACAAGGGAAAAAAAGCCTTTAGAAATAAATTTGATTCAACTTCATAACCTCGCTTCTATTTCTTTAAATGTGTTGAAACTCCATCACTGAAAACCCCAAACTTCCCCCCCGACACAGTCGTCATGGTTTGAACGTTGCGGCTCCGACTGTTAATAACACGATAATAAGATTATCCTGAAAGTTGCAGAGGAATGCAATATCATTGAGCGGCGCAGCCTGCAATCAAGGCTCCCTGTGCAAGAGTTCAGAAGAATGTGTTTAGCAGTACTTTGCTAAACAAACCTCCATGTCAATTTATGCCATGTGAAAAAAGTAGGACAGCGTAATCCTTTAGCACAAACCCAATCTGGGAGATCTGAAGAGTACGTGATTAATTCTTCGGTATTAATCATGTAATTCTTTCATATAAAACAAAGCTTAAGCCTTATTTGCTAAGATATTTGACCTTGGCGGAGAGTTAAGACATTACAGCTTGGATTTAAAATGCATCTAAAGATTAAAAATGATGGTTGACTATTACTGAGGATTATAAACCCAAGGAAAATTGCTTTTTCATTTTGAAACAAAACTGATTTTAGAAGGGAGCTGCAGGGTCAGGTGGTATATGAGGTGACAACTTGAACTAGGATACAGCATTTGTTTTTCTGACAGTGAGCTTAGATGGTTTGATCTCTGAGAAAATGGTTAAAGTTTTTTTTTATATATATATATATATAATTTACGCCCTCTTTCAGCATTTTTTATTATTACTTTTTGGGCTCAAGCACCAAAATTAAAGTAATACCCTTGTAAGAGAAACAAGATTTGCTCAAAATTTATGCTTCACTGCTTGAGGCTACGCGGCACCTCAGACACACAGAGTTTATTTGATCTCTGCCTGTTGAGGGGAAAAAATCCTTTATGACTATCAAATGTGTCTCACTCTTTCCCCGTGAATCTTGTTTACCGATGCTGCCGTGTGTTTATCTGTGAATGAAAATGACTCTGGAGACACCATGCACTCCTTTGCCCCGACAACAACACATATTTCTTTCATTTCATGGTCTTTACAGAGTGCGGTGAGTAAAGTGAAAAGTACAAGGTCGTTCTCAAAGACATGGGTTTTATAATTCATGCTGAAGTTAGGCGCAGGTCTTAAACTTGAACCGCGGGCCGCTTCTCCGAATGTTTTATTTAAATTCATTGGTCGAACAGTTCATGTTTTTCCAATTTTGGCAGGAACCAGTTTCTATTCACACAAGTACAATAATCAAACTTCTAATAAGCCCAAGAACTTCCATCAGCAGAAACACACAATGCTTTAGTGCAGGATAAGCAACAGTGAATTGTTTTATTGTTGTTTAACAGCCACACACCACACACTTCTGTCCCGTGTTCAATAATCCTCAAACAAAACACACAGGCGCACGTGATCTATTTCATGTCCAGAATAATAACCTCAGTGAAAATGTTATAAAATGTCTGACTGCCGCCTGATTTTCCCAAAGATTCTTATTTATCCATTTCATAAGGTGAACACTTTAAAATAGCTCAATAAACAAAATGAAATTCAGCTTTATGTGTTTGTTTTTCTAGGATTCTTTCAAATAAATTCTGAATCGATGTTCTTAACCGTATCATACATTCATGTTTAGTGTGTGAGTTCTTTATTTCTTCAAATTTACCCAAAGCTACAAGTTCACAAAACAGCCACAATTTCAAAGTAAAAATCTGAAACCTAAAATGCCAGCAGAAATACTCAAACAACAATACATTGCTTTGGAACGATTATATATTGAAACTGTGATTTTGGTGTGTTTTAAGGTATCGTTCAAAACAATGATATAATATAATATATAATAAATCAGTCACAGTCTCGAAAAAGTAGATCGTGGACATCTTCGTGATCAATCATGATTTAATATGCCAAAGCGTAAGCATATGAAATAACTGGGATTAAGGCAAGAGGGGATGATTATTTTCACTTATTATTTGGATTGAAGATTAAATATCTGCATCTTAACATGTTATATTTGGCTCAGCATTTAGCTGATGAGTTTGGTCATGCAGATAAACATCACCAGCACCAAAGGACAATGCCCATTCATGTCTTGGGGAGGACAGCGCTGCAATCAACAGGATTAAAGATTATCTCATTATCTTCAGGATTTCCCTCTGAAGCTCCCAGAACCAACCGTTGAATTTCAAACTTTCCATGTATACAATGGCACGTTATTTCCGCTGAGTCTGCGGGTTTCTGCTGATTGTTCCTTGAGCTCTCCCGGTCCTGTTTCCCTCAGACGTTGGCGGCTGACTTTGAAGGATGGGGCGTTTTGCGGTGTAGTGGGGCTTGGCCTCTGAAGCAGCTGAGCCCAGGGGACGGCTCGACACGACACGCACAAACAACTCGTGTTGACCTTGGGGCTCGGGGCAAAAAGGCCTTCAAGGTGTATGCAAACGTCGCACAGGCAGCTCAAGAAGAAGGGCCTGCTTTTGAAGTGAGGTGTGCATGTGTGTGTGTGTGTGTTAGTGTGTAAAAGAAACCAAGGATACCCATAGGCCTGAATTCTGTGAAGTTCTTTGATATGGGCATCTCAGAGTGTTTATAATTACAACAACAAAAAAATACAGATCATGATTAAAACATTGCTACTGAGCACAGAGGTGGCCAGGGAGTACTGATCTGAACCAGTGTGTGTGTGTCTGTGTGTGTGTGTGTGTGTGTTGGCACATGCACCTACAGTAGGAGTGTTAACAACAGGGGCGGCCTTCACATTTAGCAACAGGGGCGCCCTTCAATCTCACGGTGACATCATCAACGGGCTCCAACATGAAGGTGAGGCCTAATGATGGACGATCTGCGTGTGTCACACCTGGAGGGCGAGCCACCGCCAGCAGCGCCCGTGTCTCCCAGCGTCTACTGTACATCGTGAGCACCCGAGTGTCTGTGTGTGTTTTCATCAGGGCCGTATATCAAACAGGGCATGTTTCAGAGGGAAGGCTAATCCTCAGAAATGAGGCATGAGATCAATATTCCCATGTTTAATTGGATGCCGACTGATTTGGTTCAGGAACAGCCGGCACGACATCCCTTCGTCACGGCGACCCGGGGCCCGCGCACGGCTGCCAATTTGACTCTGGAGGAGAGAGCGTGGAAGAAAAAGAGGGGCAGACAGACGGGCAGGCGGACGGACAGACGGATAAAGTAAAAAAGAGTGGAATTGGGACTTGACTTCAAAGTGTTAGGACGCTGTGATTGCTCCAGCCATTTAAGGAGTGGTTGGGGAGAGAGCAAAAACCTCAGGGGGTCATCCCATCATCATATGCCCCACTTGCTGCTGTGATTTGGTGATTTTTTTTCTTTTTTGTCCGGAAGCCATGTTTGGAGAGTATGTAGGAGGGCAGTTTGGGAGGGGTGAGGGGGAGGAGAAGAGGGGTGAAGGGGTTTAAGGAAAAAAAAAGAGGGGAGGAAGACAAGGACATAAGGAAAGAAGGAGTAGGGTAAAAAAAGAAGACGGGTGGGTGGAGAGGAGAGGAGAGGAGTGTCCGGGACCACTGTCAAATGGTTGAGGCGTTACCATGGTGACAGTAATGAAGGGTCTCAGGACACCCCGGGGGGACGACAGAGGGGGAGGAGGGGAGTCTGGGTGGCGGGTGGAGGAGGGAGAAGGGAAAGTGATGGTGGAGAGGATGGGGGGGGTCAGGAACGGTAACGCTGGAGAGGGAGAAAATACACAAGGCCTGCAGGCTTCTTTCTTGTTGTTTTTTTTTAGGCTCAGACAAACCGACTCTGTTGACACACATTATGCTACAATGCAGCCGTGGAAATGCACTCCATGATGTGCTGTTAACATTCGCACATCACATAATTCTGTGTAAACTGTTGAGGAAAACGCAGAAACTCTGGCGCGCTGGCAGCGGTGTCTTGACAATCTGCCACGGCCAAGTGCATGAAATCAGCCGAGTGTCAGAGTCAGTTGGAGCCAAAGGGCTTCATGAAAATATAGGTGTGTTTAGATTAAAAACCATTGTGGTTTGAAAACATGTTCCTCGTGTCCCAACATTTCAAAATCACACATGAATCATTCATCATTTCGATGAAGCTGATATTTAATAACCAGATTTTTTTATTGTAAAAGTTAACTGTGCCTCCAGTTAATGGTTTCACACATCTTTTCTATAGACAGCCACCATTAGTAGTGCTAATTGACTCTAAATTAGGAATTAGGATAAAAAATCTTAGTTACAAAGAACACCTTTCATTGTGGCTCACAAGGGTCCATATACGTTTATATTTCCATATCATTTCCAAAAAAGGGAGGTAAAACACAAAACACGAAAATTAATTAAAGTCTCTTATTCTCTAAAAAATATTTATGTATATTGTTAGCTGTTTTTAATTCCATATACCTCAAATGTAGAGGTGCAAAGAAGAATACAGTAACCTTGTTTTGACATGTCTGCGTTTTTATAAACATTTTACTGAATAATATTAATTAAACTTCTTAAAAAGAAGAGTCAGAATCTCTGTGAACTAAATCTATGTGTGGGATTTAAATCATTTACACTTCCAACTGCAATATACTACTGATCATCATAGCTGTATAAGGACAAAACATTCCATCTATTGATTAGCAATGTGTTCAAATATCTCGGGCCCTTTAAAGAAAAACATCTTCTTTTGAAGAAAATAAATAAAAACATGCACAAGCAGTAGTGTGCATTTTTTATTTGATATACTGTAATCAGATGTGCATTCGATGGCGCCTGTGAAGCCGTCTAAGAGGCAATAATCTTGCCCTGGAGTGATCTTTAGCTGAACTTGAGCTGATCTCGCTGTGTGGTCTCAGTTAAAGTCTAAACAGATCCACAAGGCTCTGCCTCAGCCTGAGATCTCTCAACGCTCATCGATACACTGATCAATACGTGGACATGTGGGTATTGACTAGGGTAATGATGATAGCTGCACAACACCGCGCAGCCACACGCACACATGCATATAGCTACACACACATATGGAAATACAGTACGTACACACACACACACACACACACACATCAGGCAGACTCGCACAAACACACAAATATGCAGTTTTACTGATCACAAACGGCAACTTGGGAGCAGAGATTGATTTAAGCTGAATGAAGGTACTTAGTGTGTGTGTGTGTGTGTGTGTGTGTGTGTGTGTGTGTGTGTGTGTGTTTGGGGGTGGGTGGGTGTGTGTGTGTATGTGCGTTTGGCTGTTTAGGTAAGTGTGTACGCTCTGTGAATGTACAGGTACACTACATATGTGTGCTCATCCATTTCTGTGTCATAACAAATAAACAGCACTCCTCTTGTCAATGGCTATTATAGACTTTTCAAGGCAGCCCTTTATTTGCTCCATAGTGACCCTGACATGGCAGTGAGTGACATTCATTGACAAGCTGACCCGGAGTGACAAAGACCATAAGACACACAATTTGACTCCATCAGTCTCTTCTTTTCTTTTTATTTTTTTTTGCTGCTTTGATTTTTCGTCCTTTGCATTTGTGACTATAGAGGCTCGCAAACAAAATGAAGTCCTGCTTTTTATGAGCACATTTAAAACAGCTGGCCTCAACTATGAGTTTGGAGCAAAAACAATTTGGCCACGGGTCTGTATTTTTGGCAGGTCCCCGTTGGACAAATGAAGCAATATATTTGAATGGGCCCCTGTATCATGACAAAAATATTGAAATGCTCACAAGTGTTTTTTAAACACAAAGTCTAGAGAGTATAGAAGCTGAAACACAAGTGGAGATAAATTTAACTCTGGGTTCATAATGACATCTTTTAACTAAAGAGAGATTATAACTAAAGGCCAGCCTTTTCCCTGAGAATATTAATAAAAATACAAATATGTGAGCCGGTGAATGACAGTTCTTTTTTCATGGATAAAGTTCTAAGGATATGACATTCAATCTCTCATATTGGCCTAAATGGCTACATCTCCAGGCCTCTCCAACTAATTTGGCACATTTTCGCTGTTTTGGCAGGCTTGACAGAAATCACTTTGCAATGATGAGTAAAAAGTTTCAGTTTTAGTAACTCTGTGCTGCATTCAATGCAGTTGACCATAAAATACTGCTAAACACCGAATAAATATGACCTTCTGGTAGTGTGGTATAAAAACAGTCAAAACATATCTACACGATAGAGACTACACCGTGTCAATTGGTATTTATGAATTTGAGCAACAAGAAGAAAAGAAAATGTGGCGTAACTCAAGGTTCCTCTCGTGGGATTCTTCCCCGGTGCTCTGATTGTGGAATATCGAGAGATCTCTTCCCTTAATTATGTCCATGACACAAAACTCTAACCATCATAATAAACTACAGTCCCTTACATTCGCTGAATAAACACTTTGAAGAAATCAATAAAGGACTTAAACTCAGTAAATCAATGACACGAAGGTCTCCCAATAAACGAGAAATCATGATGTACTTACATCTTAAATTTTAACACATGCAAAAACACACTGATAAATTCAGTCTTCTACCATTTAAAAAAAAGTGATGATCCTTTATGTAAACATTATCAAATACTATTGTTTGCTTCAACTATTTATTGTTTTCGCCATTTTTATGTATAATTAGAAGAGTTTTTAATTATTGTATGCCTCTGTAAAGGAGTATTAACAACCAGGAGTTTACTGTGTTTCTTAAAATTCTATTTCTTCTTTATATCTTCTTTTTAAAGTTTTTTCCAAAACTCTGGATTACATTTGAATTGCCTTGTGACTTTTGTATAAATAACCATGCCTTGCCTCTACTCAGACTTGGATCAAATATGTTTTAGGTTATAAATTGTTGTTCTTTATCTGACTTGCAGAGCTTGACAAAAAAGACCAAAGCTTCTAGCACGGATCCAGTGAGAGAGAATCCCGATCACTGCCTGCCATTCAAAATATATAAGAACAGTATTACATCCAATTCAGAAAGAAAAGAGAGATAAACAGAAGGTTCCGGCAAAATCAGGGTTATTTGTAAGGTGTTAAAACACGTGCAGAATTCACCAATCAGGAAATACCCTCACAGCAAAGAGAGGAGACTTAAATTCATTAAAATAATCTCAGCGTGTCTTGATGTTGGTTGGAGCGGTGACACGCATCAAGGCAGAAGTCAGGGAGGCCCAATAAAAGCAACACTGACTTAACAGGCAATTGTGTCTGTCTTGCTGCGAGCGCACTCTTAGTCATGGACAGTGAGTTTATTGGGCGGATCAGTGTCAGGAACACTCGCACACACACAAGCACACACAAGCACACACACACACACACACACAGGCTTTAATAAGCCAACACTTTAATTTAGGCCCCGTCACTGCAATGAGGCTTCCAACATCAGACAGCAAATTGTTCTTGTTCAATGACATCCTGTCTTCTTGTCTGGACGCAGAGACTGCTGGACAAAACAAAAGGAGGGGGGAGGGAAGGGGTGGGGGGCCCAGTGAGTGTGCAGCCATGTGTGTACGTGCATGTAGGGCAGAGATTTGTATACTTGTGTATCTTTGTGTCGACAGGGGGTTGTGTGCGACTCCACCACTCGCACACCTGGTGCTTGTACATGCACATGTGTGTTTTTCTGTGTGAATGTTTGAGTGTGTGTGTGTGTGTGTGTGTGTGTGTGTGGGGAACGTGGGGGGGTTCAATGTCTCTACAGCCTCTTGAATATGTTCAGTTAAATAAGCCAATTGTTCTTTAAAAGCTTAATCAAACCCTAATTAGCATAGCTGTAATTGCACTTGCCTCGTGGCAGTGGCCCATTGACATGGATTCCCATGTTAATTACGGTAATTGCTGCGCTAATGCTATAAATACTTCAAAGTTATGCAAATTGTGATGATGAATAATCCACCAAGTGTTTGAAATGGCTGTCATTAGACCCACACACACAGACACACACACACACACCCACACACAGTTGCTTGTGAAGTGCTGGATATGTTTCTCTCTGATGGGTACACTCAAGATCATGACCGATAGATCGCTGGTTCGATATCGGTGTATGGCAGATGTGTCTGTTGTCCAAAACGTGCCGATATGAAACAACAAAATGTAGAGCAATTATGTTTTAAGATAACATTAAATAATTTAAACTCAAACAAAGACAAAAGATTGGTTTCTTTTGAAAATTTTGCCAATTAATTCTAACATCTAGAAATGGAACTTTTGCTAATTTCCATTTCTAGTCCCCTGCTACAAATAATAAAACACATCAAATGGATAAACAACTAACAACCTACAGTAAATATATGTGTGTATACGTTGAAAATATAGGCCTATATATCGATGTTGGAATTTTTGCTCCCTAAAATTGGCATCTGCCCCAGAAGCCCATGTTTCTGTCGCGTTCTAGAACATTCACATCAGCCCAAAGGTGAAAATGTGCTGATATTTAACCTAACTCATCCAAAGTTAATGAGTACAAGTACAGTAACAGACACACACAAGTTAATACAAATGGGACACACACGCACACGCTAACATTAACCAACATCCCTCCGCCCACACACAATCAAACTCTCAGATCAAAGTGTTAAATCACAGAGATGAGAAGCTCTCAAAGAGTCGAACACTTCAAGCAGGGTGGTGGTTGTATTAGTACAAAGAATTAATGAGGGCGCACAAATACACTCGCCCTCTCACTCACATTGTCACACACACACACACACACACACACGCACACAAACACACGCTCAAACACACTCTCCATGGCAGAGACGCAGCATGTCAGACCATTCTATGGACTAATTACCCTTGGTTCATCTCTCTCATCTCTCTTACTCACTCGCTCGCACACACACATGCACACACATCAATGAAGGCGCTGTAATCCCATGCTAATACTCCGGGGAGTCAAATCAATGTGACCCCACGGTCTTTGTGCATAAAGCGGCGTTATAATGAGGTTGGTGTTGGAATGCGTGCATGCACACACACATACACACGCACGCATACACACACAAACACTTGTTTTTGGTTATAAAGTTTGATCTCGTTCTCAAAGAAAAGATTAATGACTCAGTAAATGAAGCATCTTTGTGAAAGTGTGTTCACTCGAACCGTAAAACAATTGTCAACAGTGTGAAGCTGGATTTATGGAGGATTCTGGCCATTACAGACAAATGTCATATGATATTTTAGTATATGTTTTATATGTTATACAGAGACACGGGCTGGAGGGGGGGAAAGGGGCTGCGTGTTACACTTTGAACTTCTATTTCCACATTCAGAGGTGAGATTTGTTTGTCAGTTTCTGCTCACACAATCCGAACAGATCCCCTCTGGCAGATCTCAATACGGACAATTTTAAGAGTGTACACGTGTTAAATGGAGATGAACCGGCAGCAGCGTCAAGGGTTGAGTGGCGAGCGGGAAACTCTGCAAACACACATAATAGACAGTGTCGGCTATTTGTGCTTCAAATGAACTCCCATTTGAGCTGAAATACATGTACGCCATACAATTTATAAAAGCTCCGTGAAGCTTCTACGCACTCACTGTTCATAAATGTGCATTTTCTTTCACGTGCTTGTGAGCTTTTAATAAGCATAGATTCAGCTGGGCCAAGTATAGCCGAGTGTATTTGCATAATGTGTACTGTACACTGCTGTTGCTGTTTGGCCACTTAACCAGACATGGTTGCAGCGAACGGTTGAATTAGAGATCAAAAGGCAAAGTGGGATTCTTGCCATTGTAAATGAAACTCTGGTGAGAGCAGAGTTTGTGCACGTAATAGAATCACTGCAGTTCTTTCACAGTCGCTCTCATCAACAGAAAGACATGGTGGGTGTTTGCGATGTTTGTAAAATGAATTTAAAGATGTATATTTTTGTTTCAGGATGTGCTGTCGAATGAGTCATTGAATTTCATTATGTTTCAAAAGGGATTTAAAGATTTTATTGCTAACTTCTCAGGCCCATTCTGGACTTCTCTTGACACCACATGTCGTAACACGAGGCCCTCAGCGGGTTCAGGCCCTGCTCGCCCCTCCACAGTGACCACTGAGGACCAGAGGTGACCAGGCCTTTTCTGTCAGGGCTCCCGCTCTGTGGTATCGTCTCCCTGAGGTGAGCCGTCTGACAAACTCCTGTCTTCAATCTCTCTTAAAGACACGATCTCACCATCCATCAGAATAATTCTATGTTTTATTATATACAAGTTTCTCTGTAACATGTTTTATGTCTGTATCTGTGCTCTAACCCTACTGCTTTGCCTTCATTTTTAACTAACTAACTAAAAGCACTTTTGTAACAGTGTTTTGAAAGATGCTACATAAGTAAGGTTTATTATCCAGGAACTTGTAAAACTTAAATGATTTACAGATATAAAAAAGAAATATAAAACATGTTTACTAAGTCTAAATTTGAATTATCTATTTCTATTTGTGAGTATATTAAACATACAGATATTGACTACGGGAGTTCATACAGGTTTCACACTGATAAATATTAAATGAGCATGCGTTGGTTTGTATTCTTGTTGCCTTCTACTGAATATTTTTTAAATATTAACTGCTCATGATATCGCAAAACTATGTGTTCACGCACAGCCACTGTCACTACTGCAGGTTGTGGTTTATAACAGCAGCTGCGAAAAGATGCATAAATGTGTTGTAATGGTCATTATCACTGTGGTTTCACAGGGACAGCGAAGAAAGAGGGCACACACATACTGTATATCAACTACACACACAATCATATACATGCACAGACAGGGCCCTCACCCACCCACACTCACACACTCACACACACACACACACAGTGACACAGTCCACACGGACAGCTCCCAGGAGAGTGCCACTACAACTTCCACCACTTTATTATTGGTCAATTTGGAGGCTTCTTTCACAGGGGTGACATGGCTTAGGAGATGTCACAGCCCAACCAATCAATACCACTCTGAGAGCTCAGGACCCGCAGCCAGAGTGTGCGTGTGTGTGTGTGTGTGTGTGTGTGTGTGTGTGTGTGTGTGCGCGCGCTTGCATGTGTACGTGCACATGTGTGAATATGTGTGTGACTTGCTGAAAGCTGCAGCAGCTGTGGCTGGACTCTACCCTTCTGACCTGTTTACTGGACAGTAATTACATGGGAAGAGACGTCCGTCCAGCTCCTGCTGACCAGCGCGACTAATGAACTACAGGGCAGACGGAGAGGCCGAGCTGAGGGGCAGACGGGCGGACAGGACAGACACACACATAAACACACACATAATTACACCCCGGCGATAGAGACGTGGATTGATGGTTTTCCCCCGTCCTCGTGTCACTGCCCCGGTGCATTTTTTATGTGTTGGTTTGCATAAGTGCATGCAGGGATTGTGTGTCCTCCACTGCCCCCCCCACCCCCACCCGGCCCATGTCCGTGCGCGAGCGTTCACGTGCGTCCCCGTGTGTGCATTGTTTTGCCGTTGCCTGTGGCAGAATAGGCCCCGACTAGCGGATGAACAAGCCTCACAGCGTGTAAGCAATCCCAGGCGTGAGTTTCCCTGACAAACCTATTGATTCTATGGATTTCCACCCAAAGTTGTGATAATGATACATCATGGGCAGATTTGGCAAGACACACTGCTGGGGGAAGAGATGGCAAAGCAATTTACAGCTGTAAAGACTAAGGGGGGGATGGTCTCTGATTGCTAATAACCCCCCCTTGCAAAAAAAAATGAGAAGGAGAAATATATCCATCTCCATCTCTCTGTTCATCCCTCTCTCCTTAGGTGTCTTGTTTCCTGGTGTGTCGATATGGATGTATGAATTTGTTACAGGCGGATCTGGCACAATGGATTGGCTTTGCTGCTTAGTTAAGGATAAGGGGCGAGCAGGCATCATAGACTTTGCTGTGTTTAGCGTGTGAGCGGCGAGGACGGGGCTCACAGATAAACCCGGCGTGTGCGTATGGGCGCCGTTTTCTTTTTTTCCTCCCTCTCCCCAGACCCAGAGCATCTTATCTCCGCGCTTGTATCCCGAGGTGTTTTGTAATATTAAAGCCATCTTTCACTTTCTGGCTGAAAGGTATTTTAAATAAATGTATGTGTTCTTCGCCCCCACGCTACACAACGCTGTACAGCGGCGTACATCGGCTATAAGGTTTAACAGCGAGTACTTTTTTGGGGAGTTTTGTCGAGGGTGATGCAACATGTTCAGAGCGGCGAAGCACGCTCCTTTAGGATACCAAGGAGACGGTTTCCAGGTATTACACAATGCGAGCTGGAAGTTTAAAGGTCCATGTCATGTATTTTATATTTGTATTTCAGTTGGCTGGCGTGTGTGAAAGCAGAGGCTGTTGTGATGCAGGTTATTTCGAGTTTATAACGTCATTCTGGGAAAAAGAATGTACAGTATGGAAGGATAATTCCCATGAGTGAAAGTATACTCGAACGATTTTTAATTCTGAGTTCCTGAACAAAAATAACTATCTTCTAAGCCTCTTAAAAATGCTGAAAAATTTGATTTGTGATGCGCCGGTGCATAAACACAAGTCTGCATGAAAGGCAATAATTTATGGCCCATATTTCACTCTGATTAAAAACCTAAGCGGCGATTATAGTGACTACTCAGCAATCTTCTCTGACATCAAGGCATGTTTTTCCCTCATTCTAATCCACTACATTATAATTATTCAGTCATTTCAACTTTCATAGGGGGAAAAATAATCATCCTTTGGTTATGCAAATGATTGCCCGGTGAAAAGGCCCCTCCTTGGCAGATGGCTGCTGTTTTAAAGGGGGTATGTGGTCATTTGGGTTTTTCTGTCATGAGATGGATCTTTGATTGAATGAAATAGGGGCTTAGATTCGGACTAAAGAATAAACAATGGAATTACTCTTTAGCCAGCATCTTTAATTATATTTAGTGTATTGTCTTTCCCCGCTTGTTTATCGGGAATTGCTCGGTATCCGATTGTATTTATTGTGACAGCATTTGTAGATGCTAAATTATTTTATGTTGTGTAATCTGAAGTTTATTGTAAAAACACATTATTTCAGTTTCTAAAAGAAGCAGCTAAAGAAAAACTTGTACAAAATTATTAATGAATGTTAAACTATGTTGTTTTAGATTTCTGCAGTTTCTTTTAATCCGTCTGATATCCACTGACACTCCCCTGATGAGCAGCTTCTCCACTCTTATTTATTCCTCCTAAAAAGAACACACACACTCTCCAGTTCCTTTGTCTTTAAAGGAGAGTGTCTAACTGCCAGTTGGGTATCCAATCCCCAGCCGTTACGGCCAAATCAGGATAATAACACCTCCCTTTAAACCAAATGACCGCAGCATGGGACTGCCAGCTAAAATTAATTCCACCTCTGACCAGAGGCGAGAATACCCCACTGCTTAACCCCCCGCCCCTCCTCAACACACTCACACACCCACAAAACTCACACTTAAGCTCTTAGACACACACACACACACACACACACACACACACACACACACACACACACACACACACACACACACACACACACACACACACACACACACACACACACACACACACACACACACACACTTCGACACTGACGCACACACGCGCAGGCTCATACATGCATGCACATGAGCACACACACACACACACACACTGAATATGGAGTAGTCCTTATTTGCTCTCGCCCGCTCGCTGTTCAGTCTTGATCACAAGGCTGTCAGTGTGCGCCGCGCTGCAGCGTTTGGCCCAACTAAGCTGTGCGTTTAAGCAAAGCGTTTTTTTTTCCCTTTTTCTTCTTATCTGTATCTCTAATCTCCGCTGTGAACTTTGAAATTGTGTAACAAAGAAGTTGCTAATTGCACACAAGCGAGGAGACAGGGGACATTTTAAGACGAGCATGAAGTGATAAGAGACGAAACCAGGGGGAAACAAAATAAAAAGGGAGTGTGACATCACTTCTTTCGTTTATCTGTATTTCAAACTGACCTGAACCGACCCAAACATAGACGTTTGAACGCAACATATTCCACGGGCGACATAAACTATATAAAATGCCCCGAAACACACTGTTCAGTGAGGAGGTTAAGCTGCTGCTCAGCACGTAGCCTGTTAAAATGGGTAAGTTTTGAATGGAACACTTGACACCGCAGCATTAGCTCCCCTCTCCAGCGGTATTGATTTACAACATCAATATAGGCCGGCTCCCTCTTAATACATTTAAAGTCTAAAAACAGCAATATGTCACAGCTACTTGACTGCGATTCTTCAAAATAAACACCACGCTGGGAACCCAAAAAAAACCAGCCGCGTGACGTGCGCCCATCAGGACCCTCGGGTTCTGTTTTATTCTGGTTCGCTGTTAAGTGACCTTTCGGTGACTTATATTTAAGTGACATTCGTTCTCCTGTCACAGGCCGCACTTTGTCTTTGTTTGGGGGTTGCGGCTATTCAAATCGCTGCTCTTCATGCTCCAAGCGATCATCGAGCCAACGCCGGCTCCCTCCGCGCCGGCTGCGGCCTTTTTTTAAGGTGCTTATGTGCAGACAGAGGTAGCAAATGATCAAGATTCATTGCCGCTCATTTGTCTTCACGAAAACCGGAGGGAGAGGAGTTCAGCCGCTGCCAGATTCGTGTCCAGGTTCAGTGGTTTTCTGATGAAGATGTAGAGGACGCAAGAGGGTGTAGCGCGTTTGTTGGATTCTTAACAATTTGACAAACTTCATATACATACAGTGCAGTCGTTACCCAAAGGAAGCCGCGGACAGAATTAATATAGTTTCACATAGTGGAAGCGCATGAAACAAGTGTGAGTACATGTGTGTGACTGCGTGAGAACATGGACGTGTGTGTGTGTGTGAATGGGTGGGTGTGTGTGTGTGTGTGTGTGCGTGTGTGTGTGTTGTTTCTGGGGCAGGTCGAAACTCTGTCATGTTGATTAGCAGGAGGTGTTAACGTGCTAGATACACTGCCTGGACTCGTTCTCTACCCGACTGATAACTGTCACTTTATGTCCCACGTGATGTCTCTCGCCTCTCTCCCTTTGATTCTCCAGTAAACATTTCAGGCTCTCATTTTTATGAGTTCAAAAAATGCGCTGGAAGTGAATCTAATGACGCAAAAAGGGGACCGGCACACATGAGCATGTAAAGTGTGCATGTGGAAGAGAGGGGCTGCGGTCGGAGAGTCAAAAAAAAATCTTCTTTCCGAACCACTTTTCCTTGACCCTGATGGAAAACACTGTGTGGTCAAGGAAAGATGTGAGGGAGAGACCTTAAGGAGTTATGAAAGGAGAATCGCGGTGAGGAGCAAACCCAGCTCCACTTTCATAAAAACAAAAAAAAACGACTTTATTTAAAACAGATTACACTCACAGACTGTACTGTACAGTGTGCTGCACACTGTGTGCTGACGGTTATAGTAGAGTTGTCCAAAACAGAATGACACGTTCTAAGAATGGATGTTTCAGTCGTGCAGAGGGGTTTACTATTTACCAAGTGACAACAAATCAGATTTGATTAAAAGTAAAACATAATTGAAATGTTCCAATAAAATGGAAGCATGAGGAATAAAGGAGAAAAAAACCATTCGGGGGATTGAAATGACTTCTACATTTATATCTAGCTCTGGCGTGAACTGTAAGATCAAAATACTTGTAGACAGATGTGCCACAAGAAAGCAGGAGATCAGACCAATGTGAGGATTTAACTCAGTTGTGGATCATGTCACGAGAATAAAACAACCATTTTATTTTTAAGCAGGTT
Organism: Pseudopleuronectes americanus; assembly: GCA_038501795.1. Lineage (NCBI taxonomy): Eukaryota > Metazoa > Chordata > Actinopteri > Pleuronectiformes > Pleuronectidae > Pseudopleuronectes > Pseudopleuronectes americanus. The sequence continues at coordinate 8,934,042 of CM076736.1, forward strand.
TGTCCAGGTGCAACTATGAGGTTGCGACGGCCTTTTCTCCTTTCCTTTCCTAAAGATAGGACCAGTGTTTCCTATGCTTAAGGTGTTAGGAAGCATTAAATCTCCTTTCCTTATCATTTGCGGATCTGCTCTAATTATGACAGCCGCTGAAATACGTCCGGGTCATTTCAGCCAATATGGACCATTCAAACGCATCCGTAATTCATGGCACCGGTTGGCGATTGAGATTTCAGCTTGTTGCTAATTGTTCCTTTTCAGCTGCCGGTGGGTTGGAACCGCGATGCAGCCGTCAGAGAGACTTGAGGCTCTCAGCTGCCACCGCCTCTGCCATCAACTGCCTCCGCGCCTCTGCCACTTGACATCTCCATTCGCCGTGTGTGATGATGTAAATAATTACACTCAATTAGCACTTAATTAACGATGCTGAAACAAAAGGACAAGTCCCTGGGCGCCGCTCGTCTCCTCTCCTCTCTCTCTGGTTCTCTGTACGTTGCCCCCTCTCTTTCTCTCTCTCTCTCCCTCCCTCTCCGCACAGACACATCAGGGAAAACAAAACATGTCAGCTTTTGACAATGTGCCATCTGTCCTCGAGCCAACAGATAGGCTTAGACACACGCACACGCAGATACAGCCCCTCAGAGCCCATAAGACATTCAGAAACACTAATCGGGTCCTTAGGCGAACATAATTACAGCTTGCCATGTTAATTACCTAACAATTAGCAGCCGTCTCTTTCCGAGGGGCAATCAATGAATTAGCTTGTGATTCCCATAATGAGTTGCTATAGCCGAGCCCTCCCATTCACGCTCCCTTCACTTCTCACACTTATTCTCTGACACTTTTCTCCCCCCCCCGCACACACACACACACTTACACAGGGCCAACACATAGGGCATTACATAACTTAGATGTCACAGAAAATGGGAATTACTTCACAATTCGCGCATTTTTATATCCCAAGGTGGATTGTAAAACCGTTTTGCACCTCCAGTAAGCAAAGTGGTCAAGAATTTAATTTCTCCCACTTGATAGACGCCCCCCCCAACGCCTTAGGGCAGCGCTTTAAAAATTCAATGCAAAACCGGCCGAAGGAGGGAAACGTTAAAGAAATAATCACAATAGAGGAAATTGAACAAATTGGGCGCCTTGTATTGCTCTTCGTCTTCGTAATTCCCCGTCGTTATCGAATGAATAATGAGAAAATTTCGCCGCTGTGATACCAAATATGAATCTTAATGCCAATTTTGATTGGAAACAAATTGGTGAAGCAGGTGCAGTCCTGAGACTAATGATCAATAAAATAAAAACTCATATTTCATCATTTTTAGCAGACCCCAAAAAGCCATCAGTATGAAAAATGTTCACCCTTTGGCAGAGAAATCATCCATCACCTCTCCTATTGAATTCCCCATATTAAAACTCCAATATGGAAGCCATACAGGCTGATAACGCAATCAGATTGAAAATTTAGAAAAATTCACCTCCTGCCAATGAATGTATATCAAGGATTAGACCGATTGGATGGTTACTTCCTTGGTATAAAAAGAAAACCTAGAGAATGTTGACCTATTGGTGCTTACTCTTGTTGCTCGACATGGGAAACCCTCAACGCACAAACCTCCAATATATAAACACAGTCCACAGCTTTATTTTTATACAACCTCGCATTATTTGATGTATGTAATTGAATTTTTGCCCGTTTTTTTTCTCTCGCCCTTATAGAAATTTTTATTCCTCTCATTACTCTTCATATTGCCGTGGATATTGCTGTGGATATTACAGCGGTACAGATTGGCCTTTAGCTTCTTTTTATTACTGAAATCCTGAGGTTGGCCACATGCGTAGGGAATTCATTCACCCTGATTGCCTCGTGTTATATTTATCCGTCAGCAATGTAAGCCTCGGCTAACCTGCTGTTGCAGCTGCTGGTGAAATATTGGACGCCATGAAATTAAGAGATTTCATGGCTCTACACGTATTTATACACATCCTGCTAAGTAGGGTTAAAAACATAATTATACAAAAGCCCCAAAATAGATGAACATCCTTTCCTTGCCTCTCTCTACCTCAGTATCCATACCATCACAGACCACAGTGGCCATGCTAGTCCGAGCCACAGACAGCTCTCTAATAGGCCCGGCTGTCTCCTTCTTAATTTGCTGAAATTGCAAAATCAATAGGTGTAGTCGTAGCCGCCCGCTCCCTGTTTTAGTGGGAAAAGATAAAGTCTATGGGAAGGCAATCTTCACTTTCAATTTGCTCCCTGTTCAGCATCGAGGCCGAAGTGCTTATCACTCTACTTAAAGAGGCCGTTCGGCTGTGTCATGGTGGGCCGTGCAGGTGGACCGGCTCGGGTCTTACTCAGTGGACTAGAAAGCAGGGAAATCATCATTTATTTTAGCATTATCAATGATGATCTGTGATCTAAACATGTTTCCTTTTTTAAACTGAAATAAAAACGAGTGCGTCCCCCTGCTCACTGCCCCGCTTGTCTTGTCAGGAGATTTTGGATTTGCGGATTAAATGTCTCTCCTATCAATATCAGTGCCCCACCTACAACTATTGCTTTCTGGATTTGGAAAACTTTAATGCTTAGTATCTCAAGACTCTCTCTGAACTCGGAGGGGGGGCGGCCCTCTAATTCTGAGCTCACAAGGATTACGTGACAACATCTTGGCTAAATCCTGTACTGTAGGATCTGTATTTTGCTTCATGTCGACGGAATTGTACTTTTCCTTAAGAACACGATCCTGAAAATTCAGAGACGCAACCGCACATCTGGGCTGGTGGTAAAAAAGGGGTTTTGTGCATATCTATACATAAAATGCATGGTCTCACTCGCACAGTGTGTGTGTGTGTGTGTGCTTATTTTTTTATGTGTGCTATATAAGCAGCTCTCGTCAGTGGGATCTTTTGTCTCAGCGAGCCCTGTTTGTCCTCTCCTAATCTCCCCTTGATGCTGCCTTTACCCGTAATCCTTTCTTTCATTAACTGCCCTCCTCGTACAGCGCCACCTTTATTGCAGTCTTTCACTTTCTAATTGCACAGAGACAAGAGCAGGGGGAGGTGAGTGTGCGTGTGTGTGTGTGTGTGCGTGTGGAGAGAGAGAGGCTAGGTGGGTGGTGGGTGCATTCAGAGCATCTGCATAAGAAGTTATGTTTGTGCCGGCCAGGCCACAGGCGAGGGAGGAACAGAGGGTGTGGGTGGGGTTTGGCTTTGTGGTTGATTGCAGAAATAATTTCACATGTTGTCGCAAAAGAGCTTAAAGAAGAAATTTTAATCTGGATATTAAGAACGTTATATGTCCAAGTTAAGGGGGTCAGCGCTGTGGCTGCTCCTGGCAGGAAATCCATAGAAATTAGAAACAGGATTTTGATGATGAAGATGAAACAGCAGAGAGAGAGAGATGGAGGGAGGAAGAGAGAGGGCGAGGGAGGGTGAGGGGAGGAAGAGAGCAGTTAATGTGTGTACTTGTAGGAGCAACATTATAAGTAGAATCGTAGCAATTCCTGGTATTTTCTAATTACTTTGTGACTTCAAAAGATATTTTTCAAAATCGTCCCACATAATAATACAATAAGCAGATTTACCCGGGAGAGAGAGAGAGAGGAGGAGGAGAGAGAGGGGGGGGAGACAAAAAGGGAGGAGAGGGGAGGGAATAGGAAATGTTTCCAAAACATCCACTGGTGGGTTGCATTTTAAAAATGTTGTTTTTGTGTTGTTAGCACTAAAGCGAAAAGAGACGGAGGGGAGGGGGAGACAAGGGAGGGATGTTCAAATTTGAAAACACTCGTACTGATGCATATTTATGACGTGCGCGTTGCAAATGCACTTTATGATAAAGCAAATGATTCACGCGGCGCATCACAGACGTCGCTTTAACATATTCTATAAGCAGAGTTAAAGACCGCCTTGTTTGCCGTTTCCCATTTCACAATAACCCCTCCAACAATGGCCCTCCTCTCTCCATCCTCCCCCACCTGCTCCCCCCCTCTCTCACCCCCAGCCTGTCTCCCTCTCTTTCTCTCTCTCTGTGTCTCTCTCTTCCACCAATGAATGCCGGCCTCACTGAGGCCCTATACTTGGTTACACACTGGCCCCTATTGGCAGGCTTACCACTTGGACAAATATAGAGGGATGCATGCAAATGGCAGAATTACATATCTGGATATATGTTAAATATTTTATTTTCAATGTTCTGGTAAATCTAGTTCTTTTTTCTTAAATATCTATATTTTTATTTGAATAAAAGGAATAAATAATAAATACCAGATAAATGTCTTGACAATAATATAATCCTTATAAAATCTCTGGATGGATACAAGACAACTGTATATTTATTTGTCTGAAATGAGGGGAACAGTATTCATATTGATTTCTTTCTCTTCTTCTTCTGTAATTTTCTCTCCTTTTGCACCCAGACATAAATATTTGTTCAGGTCTGGGGGAATGAATATCACTGTCAGAAACATGGAAATTGATCTCAACAGTAATATCCCTCAATTAATGTTGGGAGTTCTCATTTTCCAGGGAGGAACAGTGCATCCGTACATTTTTTATTTTTTTTTGCAGTTAAAGAGATGATTACACTTAAGCCCTTGTAGTTAGGTGTGCCCAATTTCCACACACTAACAGAGCAGGAAACACAAGGTCACACACTGAGTCAGAAATGGGCAGAAATGGAGGAGAGAGAGAGAGAGAGAGAGAGAGAGAGAGAGAGAGAGAGAGAGAGAGAGAGAGAGAGAGAGAGAGAGAGAGAGAGAAGGAACGGAGACACAGGGGAGGAGTAGCATGACCATGTTTTTCTTTTTTTGTTCCACCTTCCAGAAAGACATCCTTGTGACTCAGTTAATAAAAAAAAAGACACATTACAAACTAGATAATAGATAACCTGTGTGTTTATGCCTCAATGTCTCAGAGATGAAGAGTGATCACGGAACGAAGAACTTGTCCTCCTTTCTTTAGCATCCACCCTACTTTTAGGAGTAACACCTGAGAAGAAGAAGACAAAGGACTTCAAGCTGTGGAAACATGTCTGGAATTTTTACAATTTATTTAACTACACTTGAATATAATCTGCAACTGTGATAAATAATTAATAATTTTAGTAATTTTTTGAGCAAAAACTGTTAAACGAACACTAAACCTTCATTGGCTGAGAGGATTGACTGCTTTTTTCCCCCACATATTTTCACAAACTGCGTACCTTGGGTTTTGTTAGAAAACTAGACGGTATCTTGTGATGTAGAAAGATGCTGAAAACCTTTTTTGACACGTTTTTAAATAAATGTCAAAAATATCTATTTAAAAATCTGCAGAATAAAAAATAAGTCAATATTTTTAATTACTTTTGTCGTTTCAGCCCTTGACGTATATGATATTAGTGACTAATACAATGATATGATGATTAGACAATAATGTCAATGGGATTTCCAATACATTTAACTTGGACAAAAATAAAACTGACACACACGTCTGCCTCTTTCATTTTCTGAGTAATCCTTCTGTTATTATAATAAAATTTGAATTACACGAGTACCACAAAATATTACATGAGCTAATATATATTTGCATGCATGTATATACATGAGTGTTATTAGATTGTATTCATACAACCATCCTTGTAAAACAAGTCTGAATAGAGCAAACAAGAAGAAATGTGTTTTTTTCCAATAATTCTTCTACCAAAAATGCTCAAGTTCAAAGTGAGCAAGCGATTTCATTATTACACTCTCAAGTTCAAGCATCCGCAGCCTTTTTCCACAAAACACTTTCTCCTCTTTTGTTCAATTTTCCCATCATTATTTTGTAGACTTGAAACTACACCCTTTTTTTCCCTCCCCAAAGCATAATCTCCCACAACAGTCCAAAAAGAGCAATTTCTTATTTGGATTTTTTTAGGGGGGTTTCAGACGTCTGTCGTAAAAAAATTTCATACATTATTGTCATTACTGTCTTGACTGAGGCACGGGAAGGAAAATGAAGAAATGGAACAAAAGCGACACGGAAGTTGTCAAAAAAGGCCCAGTTTTTCAGGCACGGCAGCGATTGTATCCGTCACCGCACAGACACACACACTCGCACACATTTTATCCTCAGCTCTTCACACCGAACAAAAGACACCAAACGTATACATCAATGAAGCCATACATTTTGTTTACTCTGACAGCTCTTCAACGGTTACTCTTCCTTATGCAAATGACTCGCTCCCACTCTCAATCGTGGCAAAGTGATATGAGCCGCTGAATATAAATGATTGGGAATGATTGATAGACCCTCCCACTCGCCGCCCTCCGCAGACAGATAGAAATCCAGACATATGCATCTCTCCCTCTCCCTCGCCGCACGTCTCTCCCTCGCTCGCCCGCCAAATCCGGTCCGTCACACAGTTCGACACATAAAAAACGTGCCGATTGTCAACAAGTTATAAACCAGTGAATGGGGCTTTAATTCAGCATTGGGAGCCGGGAGAACCAGTCAATGCCACAATATCAACCCCATGTTTAGATCTCATGCACAGGAGGCCTCAGCCAGCCAGCCTCAAACACCAACACCGTGTTTGCGAAAAATCAGAATATCATCATAATATATTTCCTGCCCTAATTTATGACCCAAAGTGCCAGAAAGAGCAAAAACATTTTGACAAGCAACTCTCCGAGAAGTTGAGCGTCAACTCCGTCGACTACAGGACACGGGCGGTATGAATAAATCAATTCAATGGACCGTGAGAGTTTTCAATAAGTCACTGCAGCCATTTTAAATCCCTCAAGGTGTCAACTTTCCTCCACCTCGAGCCGGAGCGTGTGACAAGTAACTGCTGCAAAAATCCATCTCACTGGTTCTGCAACATCCCCGATTGACAGCGAAACTCACCTCGGTGCTCAGTGCAATAAATCTGACTGCGGCTCGGCGGCACACCTGTGCGTGCACTCACGCCGCCGCACTATTCCCTGACAGAGCGGCACGCCAGTGAAGAGACGAGACCCCCACCGCTGAAGAGGGAGGCCAAACTCGAGCACTGGCCTCTTTAAACATACATAAGAATGAGAGGGTGTTTACAATCAGAAGCTGACACGGAAGAAAAAACACACACACACACACGCACACACAGCTAAGACCGGAAACACACAACGCTGTGGACAATGCAGCGTGAAAAAAATAATAAGAGATAAGGCCACATGGTACATACAGAATGCCGACGCCAGACAAACACCAAATATCTACAAAAGATATATAACATATTTACCCGACTGGCTCCGTCCGTTTCCCTTTCCCCAATGCCCAACTGGCCAGGTGTGTGTGTGTGTGTGTGTGTGTCGGTGTCGGACTGTGTGTGTGTGTGAGAGCTACTGTTGGAGGGTCTGTGTCTGATTTCTTTCAGACAGGAGACTGGAAATGGGGTAGAAGCCATTACGCTGGGAGAATCACCAAGAGCACCCCGAAATGAGGGGCAGGGGCCTGTCAGCACGTGTAGATGTGTGTGTGTGTGTGTGTGTGTGTGTGTGTGTGTGTGTGTGTGTGTGTGTGTGTGTGTGTGTGTGTGTGTGTGTGTGTGTGTGTGTGTGTGTGTGTGTGTGTGTGTGTGTGTGTGTGTGTTTGTTTGTGTGTGTGTGTGCAAGCAGGCAGGCAGGGTCCAGCCGGTGACCTTCTTCCAATGAGCCCCACATGATTTATTTACTGTGCCCTTATCCAACCTCTCCCTCACACACACACACACACACACGCACAGACACACACCCGGACAAAACACATGATTTCTAGTATTTCAGTGATAAGGTGTAGGATCTGCAAATGTGGCTTTTTTCCCACTCGGAACAGGACGGGCAGGAGAAAATGGTGTTTGGGGCGAGCAGAACAGATCTGTCACCCTATCTCACAAAGCAGTAGCATCTTATTTCCCCCCTCCATTTCTCTGCTCGCTGTCCTCTTCTCGTTTTAGCTCCTCTCCCAGAGCCAACGTCTGCCTCACACCCTCGTTCTCCCATCCTCGCCCTCCCTGCGCCTTGCACTCTCACATTTTGCACCGCCCAGACTGGCGAGTCTAGATGCCATCTCCCGCTCTCACCCACTCTCTCTTTCCCTCTTTCCTTCTTCTTTTCTCTTTTTGCTCTCTCATTCATTCGTTTCCTGTCTCCCTCTCCCTCTCTCTCTCTCTCATCGGTGAGGGGGGTGGGGTTTAGCTGTCGTGGAGCAAGATGAATTTCTGATTGCTGTCGGGCAGCACGGCGCCCTCTCATTGGTCAGGGGGAGCCAGGGAGGAGAGGCAAAGGCCGGAGAAAGAAAAAAATAGAAAAGCCATTTTTTTTTATTTTTTTTTCATTGGCTGCATACGACTGTAATTGCACCCCTCCCTTTTGCTCCCCGTCTGTTTCCCTCTCTCAGCAGAGCAGCAGCGGGGCTATAATTTGAACCGCCGGAGCCAATTATGCAGATTGGCTTGCCCCAGGTTGACCAATGACCTTCTCCCCCCCGTTTACATTTGTTTACTATATGCAAATTTCCTCCAGGTTCAAAAACGCACTAGTGGGTGTCAAAACATCTTTAGACTAAACACTGTAATGACACAAAATCTGCCGTGCCCCCCCCCCTTGCCAGCGCCCCTCCCCACACTCATGCATGCGAGTGAACACATGCAAATGAGACAAACGACTTGGTAGGAGACGTCGTTTGATGCATGCGTTGAAGTGTTTGGGGGTGTTTTTGTGCGACGACAATGACAGGGTGTCGCTCTTAAAGGTTCAGTGTGTATAATTCAGTGACATCTAGTGGTGTAGTTGCATGTTGCAGCTGAACACCCCCTCACCTCACCCTCCCCTCCCCTTTCAAACGTAAACAAGAACCTGTGGAAGTCTTCCGTCGTCGTAAAAACTCACAAGGCGTCTAGTTTGTCCAGTCTGGGCTACTGTAAAAAGAACATGGCGGCCTCCTTAGAGAGGACCCACTCCCGATGTAAATATAAAGTTTCCATTCTACAGTAACTAAATGAACAACAATTTGTACAAGTTAGATGAAACACTCGTAAAATCATGACTAGGATTATTTTATATTCAATTTCTGCCAATACATCCCTTTCACCTAAATCTCACACACTGGACCTTTAAGTCCTGACACTGAGTTTCACACAGCAAAATGCAAAAGAAGAACAAAATTTTAATTTGCAATCCTGTAAGCTTCACTCCCTTCCTTCCTTCTCCAGCCTCTGCACCCTCCACCCATACTTCCTTTATTCCTTTCAGCCCTCTTACTCCCTACGTCCCTCTCTCCATTTATGCCCCTCCCTCCACCACCACCGCCGCCGCCACCTCCCACCCACCTCCCTGGTTGGTACAGAGATGGAAGCCGGTCTGTCTAATTAGCTGTATGGTTTACCTTGGCTCAGTGGGGCCTGGCAGCCTTAGCCGGGTTTAAACAGGGAGATGGACGGGCTGAAACGCTGAAACCCTAGACTGTAATTAGAGACAGGCTCACTGAGGGCACACCGCTGCTGACACAGAGCCTCTGTTCCACCGCGCACACACACCCACACACTGGGGAGGGCTTGGGAGACAGACACACAAACACACACACGAGCTCGGAGCAAACATACGCACAAAATGCATGGAAACAAAAGGTGTGGGCATTAAGTGTACCCGTCCGTCCAGGATCAGCCACTGGCATAAGAAAAAACGCAGAAGAGCTGGCATGCACTCCTGCCAACAAACACACTTGTAAGTCACTGATGCACACACACAGTGTTCTGTGTAGTCCGAAATATATATATATGAATGCCCTCAGTTCAGCTTCTCCTCTCTTATTCCAGCTGTGGTTTATTTTACTGTGTTTCAGCAAGATGTCCCCAAACACACTACCAATTATGTCTTTTCCCCTCACCTCATCTATTCTGGCCTGCTCTCCACCACGCGTTCCTTTTTTTAACGCTCTCTTTCCCCCCCTCCCCCTTCCCTCCCCATCTCATCTCGTGATTTATTACTTCTTTCTTCTGATTTTAATTCTCCTTCTCTAGTGGTGGGGCCTATTTCTATTTTCTCCTGTTGGCCAGATTAAAAAGACACGCCGTTCCAAAAATCGGCCAACGACAACACAGACACACGCACGCGGGGCCGATGTCGCACACATGAGCGCACATGCACGTCCGCGGCTGCTCTGATTGCACTGGATGTGTTGTGTCTATTCCCCCCTCGAAGTTAACTTCATCAAAACACGAGGAACAAAGAGACAGAGCCAATCAATGAAATTCATTAATGAAAACTGAAATGCATTTTATTCTTTTCTAATTACACGCATTGTAGCTCATAATTGAGCGGGGTGTATCAGACTTGAGATTACTTCACACTTTTGCGTCTTTCTGCATGTGTGTCTGTGTGTGTGTGTGTGTGTGTGTGTGTGTGTATGTATATAAATATATATATGCGAGTGTGAACAAAGGAGTGAGTCAGAGAAAGACAGACGTGCAAAAAAGGAAAAGATGGAGCAGAATGTGGTGGAAAATAGTGATATCAATACAAGACTGAGGTGGAGGATAAAATGAGAGACAGACAGAGAGAGAGAAAGGATTGAATCTACTTTTCTCTGGTATTGCACTGCCTCCTTCTGTTCGTGCACAGAACAGCATTTGCCCGTCACTCAGCTGAGCCTGTGTGTGCGTGGGTGTGTGCTAAGAGACCTCCTGTCCCACATCCTTCAGAGAGCAGGATTCACACGGGCCGAACACGCACACGGCATCGAGATGACATGTATAACTTTGATTCGAGGTCATAGTTTGACAGTGTAAACTAGATTTGGTTGAGTTTATTGACTCTCCAGTGGAAAGGGCGCTCAACAACAAAGACAAGAGAGTCATCGCCGAGGAGGATGCGTTTGAAGCTGAAGCAAAAATTGATTCGATTTCATTTTTTTCCTCCTTTTTATGTGTCTGAAAACACGGAGTTTGTCGTGAATTCACGTCAGCAGCGACAACCCCGCTGTTAGGTTCCATTGCTAAGATTGTGTTTGTTGCTGCTGAGATTAAAGTGGACTGTTACAAAGAGAGGATGCACTTACAGGTGTCACAGCGTTTTAATGTGTCGTGACAACAGCGCGGCACTGTCATCAATACGGATACAGACACCTTGTTTTGTTTTGAGCACTGTTCACCTCCCCAGTCAAAGTGATTAAAGACAGGTAGATGATGCTTTTGTGTGTTTGTGTGTGTGTGTGTGTGTGTGTGTGTGTGTGTGTGTGTGTGTGTGTGTGTGTGTGTGCACTTGTTTATGTGTGTGTCTGTGTGCGCATGCGTGTGCATAGCTTGCCATCTGGCCCTAACTGCCCCACAATAACAAATGTTCCACCTTTCTGATTGGGCAATTAAAAGCAGCAGGGGCACTGTGTTGACGGGTGAGAGTGTGACATCCATCATCTGAAACAATCGGCCCCTACCAAGCAGATGTGTGTGCGTGTGTGTGTGTGTGTGTGTGTGTGTGTGTGTGTGTGTGTTTTCGCTCTTGCTATAGGCCCCGCAAACTACCCAGAGCCCCCCTGTGTCTATATAATAACTCCATGAAATCAAACACACAACTCCTTATTCCCAGGTGATGCACGATAGCCAGTAGCATAAAAAAAAATCAATAACTGCCACGTCACCTAAGCAGGAGACGCTTGAACCAAAAGGCCAAGTGGCAGGAAAAATCTAATAGAAATATGGGACCATAGGATTTTGTACTGAAGTGAGTTTATTTCTCTAAAATCCAAACTATCCGGAGAAATCTGATTTAACAACTGCTTTTATTTCTGATTAAAAGATTATTACAAGGGACTGAATTAATGGAACTTTGACGATAGTATTCATATTTTGAATGTTCCTGCTCATCGTCATGTTTGCAGCTGCTGGAAGGGAATATAGGGACCAGTAAAGGAAATTCAGCTTGAGGAATCTGTCCTGCAGCTTATCTCTTTGTTTCAGTCACAGATAAGATGGAAGACATGTCTTCACTTCTTCCCACTAACTAGAAATGATCTGAAATCATCCCAGATATGATCGCCACCATTTTGCACCTGATCGGGGGAGGGAGACGGAACACATTTTGACCAATCGCCAGTCAGTTTCAGCTGTCAATCACAACGTTTCATCCACTCACCATTTTTGACAATCTTTATAATGAGTCTATTCTCCCAGTTTAGAATCAGACAGAGCGCACACTTTTGCATTAAAATGAATGATCGTTGCCAGTTTGACTCCATTTCCTCAAAATATATTAGTAGCTCACTCTGTATATTGTTGAGATTTGAATTTAATTTAATTAAATTTGTAAATGAGAAGTGTGGGAGTTAACGGCTCATTGTTTGGAAGCCTGGGAGACGTATGTAAATCTGTAGGGAAATTTGTTCCTTAATTTTTTTGTGATGATATATTCTTGGTTTAATGCTGACTAAGTGACAATGGTGTTTACTTGTTCAAGAAACTAAAATCTCCTATATGAGGAATGAGTATAAAATGATGTACATGCTTTGATAGACAATCTGCATCCACATATACAAAAATGGCTCCGTACCATTAGTTGAAGTCAAGTTACCAATTCAAAGTTAGGGTTGAAGCACAGCCTGCATCACTCACTTACCACAAATTTAACCTGTGATTGGCACTAATCAGTATTTTTATGCAATACATAATTACATAAATCTGTTAGTTTGACTTGCACAACATTTCAAAAGGTTAAATGATATAGAATCATAAATGCAATCCTTTTGATTGCTCCACTTGCTGTGACCTAAAAAACCAACCGTCTCTGACAGATGATGTAGTTGTGTGTGTGTGTATATGTGTGTGTGTTTGTGTGTGTGTGTGTGTGTGTGTGTGCTTCCAGAAAACTAAACTGAAATAAGTCATATAAGCCACTCCTGCTAATTTGACAAGTTTCGCGAGGGCCTTTGGTATGCAAACGACGTGCTATATTTAAAAACACTTAATGTTTCAGGTTCAGCACGTATCAGCGAGGCAGGACTTCACTTCTGCGAAACCGAGCTCGGTATCAAAGTGGAACCTTAGTCTTAGCCGTTGATTGTTTAAGAGCATAATTAATACAGCGACTAATCCGACGTGCCATCTCGCCAACCCAGAAACGTCCGATCACATTTAGTGTTTCAGCTGCGGTTTTGAAGCCACTCAAAGCCGAGTCGAGTTGAGGAGCTTTGAGTCCGACTGAGTGAGGCACGAATCATGACGCCATTAACTAAGAAAACACTGGGAATTAGTCCGATGAGGGGAAAGTTGCGCTTTTCCACAGAGCTTTTGTTTAGTTAATTCCCCGTTGACAGCCAAGTGCCCCGCTCGCCTGGAGAAAACTTCCCTGAGAGGCAAAGATTACTTTTTTATCCCTAATTAAAGCAGCTTATTTGCATAGCTCACCAAGTCATAATATATGCTAATGTGCATTTACATTGGAGAGTGCTGCTGCGTAGGCAGTTCATGTGGCCTGAATATGTCCATAAATATCATTTTTTAATGTTATTTTAAGCCTTATCGTGCATCTTTTACACTGTATATATTTGATGATTACCATTTCTCCTCTTCGTCTCTTAGGTCTTGCTCAATTACAGTCGTGTATAGATTACGCCGAACAAGTCACAAGACATCTGCAATCAGAAGGTAACTCAAAACATGGCTGGAATAATTTATGTTTCAGATCTGCGGTGGATGCGGTCGAAAGAATTGTAAATGCTGCTGAGTGTTTGAAACGAGGACAGACATACAATTATGATCTGCGTATGTGTTTACTTTGCCAGTAGACCATCCTGCAGATCGTTCAACCACTAAAGAGGGAAGTTCCAAATAATACCATGAAATGAGAGGAAGATACACACAAGGGTGTTTTCACAGCATCTTTCATGGACTGCCATGAATAGGGAATAAACAAATCTCGATGCTTCACGAATGCAGTAATAGAGAGGTGTGCAAGACCTGAGCATGAGGAGGACGACCCGACCTCATGTAGCTACACCACTGTTATGTGCTCTTTGGACAAAACAACAAATCCCTACCAGCTGGCAAAACCAGATTTATTATATATAATGGAATAGTGGACAAATATGGGTTTCTTAATGCATATGATGAAATAACAACAAATAACCAGAGATGGCAGAGGTAGAACACATATCTCTGCCAAGACCCAACAGCCCCCTTAAATTCCAAGAAGCCAGACTAAATTGCACAGGATAATAGAGTCTATAAAAGAGTTTTTTCATCGAGATCCGCCAATTATTTCCTGGGAAATCTGTGAAAATGTCCAAAAAGCGCCATATTTTAGAAAGTGATTTAAAAATTCATGATTCGTTTCTAAAGGTATTTGTGTAATAGTACAAACAAACAAACAAACCATGCAACCAACAAGCAAACCAACGGACAGGGGACAAAATGTATTTATGGAAATATTTCTTATAATATTTTCTCCTCCTGCACCTACAACAAAACATTCTGTGTTCAACAAAAAAAATCAACTATAAAATATAAGTTTTAGAACTACAGATCATTTGTAAGAAAAGCTTTAATGCTTACAAGCAAAGTATGTTTAATATGTTGGGTTGCTCCCAGTACTGATACATATATCATTGACAACGGGTTCTATGTAATTCAATTCTGTGTTATTCTATGTTTACATTCTACGTCATGTGAGTTTTAAACATTGCAAGCAAGGTGCAGCATATCATGTTGCTCTCATGTTAAATATGGAACAGAATCCTTTTTTATAGTGGATACTGAATACAAGCTGTAGTCACCATTAATATACCAATTCTCTGAATAAAACTCATCTCAGCAATGAGGGAGGTAAAACTAATGGGTCAGACGCAATTTGGATTTATTGCTAGGTCAAAAAGTTCTTTGACTACAACTGCTATGGGCTAATAAAATAAGTGAATTTATAGATATTCAGGTGTTTATTTATTACAGTTTGTTTTACAGGAGTAAATTCTTCGAGCCTGATGTTGCCTTACTATTGCAAAAAATGATCCCAGTCTCTTCCACGCAGTCAAGCATACATCTTATTAGTTAAACACTGGTAAAGGAGCAGTATCGAACATGTCAGATCAGTGCATCCCGGAGCACAAGTGACATCTTAGAAGACACACGCACTCAAGCAGGAAAACAAAGTCAAGAGAGGGTTACCTGTGCATTTATAATAAAATGCTCTTTCAGATCAAATGGGTGCATGTAAATGTCAGGTACCACATTAGTCTTCCGAAGGACACAACCCTCCGACACTTGAATGTGGGATCACACAGCTTCAGTGGGATACACAGGTGGTGCGGGGGTTAGGTTTGCCTGATCATCGCCATAGAGACCTGTGGTTTGAATCCTAGTATCGGTACTTTGAGGAGACACAACACGTAGCAAACAAGTGGCTATACACACCGTTCAAGAGTCAAGAGTCAAGCGGGGACAATGGCTGGCTACTGCACGGCTGCAAGGGAGACTTCTCCTTGAGCGAGACATGTGTCTCTTAGCAAAGACACAGAATAACCATTTGATTTGAGCCTTTTATTGGTGTAAAAAAGCCCTTTTTGGACATTTGGTGGACTGTTGCAGTTGCCCCATCAGAATACATTGTAGCCACTGCCACCGTGTAGCAGCTGCCGGTGGAGGCGATCCACTGGTCTGAATCTAGTTTTTTTAAGTACAGGAGCCAGGTTGAAAAATACCAGAACTGTTATGGTACACTTGACACCCACATTGGTAGAAAAGATGGAAAACACATACACAATTTCAAATGAAAATGAATTGTGGGTTGTTAGTGTTAAGGACTTTCTGTTTCATTCTGTTCATTCCTATGTCTTGATTCAAGCTAAAATCAAGTCAACACATGGGTCTGTTGCAAGCCTTGCTTCTCTTTCCCTGACTGACATCATTTGGCTTTTAGTGGTTTTAAGAAGAGAATAACTCGAGATAAGGCCAAACCCAAATGGCTCAGAATTCCCGGTCCTTATGGATATAAGTGTAGTGATCTCAACAAAGCGAGGCGCTCCTCAAGGGAACAAAGCTGGCGTGAACATTTCTGTTGTAAAAAAAAAGAAAAAGAAACAGACGGGCAGGGTAGCAAATGCTGAACATGAAAACAACAGGCATTTTACTTTCAATCTGTGGTAGTGTTAGAGCGGTTTTCTGGTGGACGATTTTTCCTAAAAGGACGGCGAGATTGAGCAACACAACAAAAGATGATGGAAAGGGAGGAACGGGCTTTCATTTTAGAGAGGATGGGGATGGCGGCACTAGAATAACAGCCCGCCGTTTCCTCCTCAAGTGCTCTCTTGTTTGATTTCCCCTCCTGCCCTCCTCCATCGCTCTTTCTGGGTATGACCAGTGATTTGTGTGCATTCCTGTAGCTTCGTTTAACACCAGGGGGTCTAAGTGGCAGAGGACATTGCCCATTGCTCCGTGTAGGCGCGTGTCCCCATCCACAACGGAGAGCATATGCATGCACCCGTGCCGGTGTATCTTTACACAGGAGCGTGACCATGTGTCCATAAACTTTTTCTATTTTCACCCATGCGGCCAAGTTAGAGTTCCATCTTCAAATCACACGGCAGCACCATCAAGTGAGTCACCCTTTCATCTCCTTCCACTGCTCCAGCTTCCTCGCCTTGCCTAATGGATTTTCAAATGCAGGTACGCAATTTCTTTCAAGATTTGACAGGCATTTTCCTTTGTGTTTAGAGATGGGGATCGGGCACTGAGTGGTTCGCAGGTGATGGGTGTTGTTGAAAGATTCTGCATACAGAGTAGAAACATTTTCCCTGAACTTGTTGGAAAAGGCCAAATGTAGTGAGACTTCAAGCGCAGTTTCCCATCTGGACAAACAAAGGTAACACAAAGCACGACTGATGTGCTTCTCATACTCCTTTTTGTGCGTTTCTTGTTTTGTTGGTTGGGTATATTCTTCTGTATATTGAACAGGAGGGTACATATAAAAGTTGTGGATATGGAAGGTGACTGTTTTTAGGACGATTCTCATTTCACGAGACACATCACTATGAGGTAAAATAAACATTTTGACGATGCAGTTTCTTTAAAAAAAAGATCGTAAAAAAAATATCGACGTGTGATTATTTCTTTCTTATTTCAAAATCACATCAATTAGCTCTAAACAACATCCGTTCATTTTTATTCCGAAAGAAAAGCAACATCCCCTCACTCCATTTGCCATCATTGACTGTAAATATATAGTATGAAGCCATTACGGTCAGCATCAGATAAGCTGTGACAAGCAGTGACAAGCTGACTCGCGGTGCCAAACTCGCGTTCTAGCCTGGATGTAATTGACTGTGATTTCCAACTGCCCTCTCCGAGCCACAACGACAATGTCTTCTAATTAAATAGAGAGCAATGACAGCCTTGTGCCACCTCCATTCAGACCCCACTTGAAACGAGTGCCATGTCCTGAGGGTTCCTGTCAGACCTAGTGCTCCGTGCATGGTGTGACATGTCCCTTCATGTCTCCATTCATCTCTCTCTCGCTCTCCGTCTCTCTCTCTCTCTCTCGCCACTATTTTTGTCTAATCATTCTCAGAAAGAGTGTGTTTGGCTGGAAGGAAGAAACAGATTGCATTAACGGTACGTGTGCGTGTGATGGGAGGGTGACCAAATGAGAGAGAGGGGGGACGGAAATGTGTGTGTTGGAGGGGGGGGGGCTGGGGAGAGAGAGATGTTCATAATTCTGCCATCTTATCTTGTCCGTCTGTGCACTGTGCTTCATTATGAGCCTGGCCCGGAGAGTGATGTCTTCCTAAAGCAGCACCAGTGCCTGCAGGGCGGCCGCCACCACCTTCACACTTATTGCAGCATACACAGGTCAACTGAATCATTTATTACATTACTCATAATTATGCACACTGACACACAATTCAAATTGCCAGAGATTACATATGCACAAAGGAAAAAAGAAAATTATACATTTTGTCCTTAAATGTAATGGCATCCTGAGCCAGTATACACTTTTTAAATGTTTTCATAAAATATAGGCAGACACAAAACCACTATATTAAGATATTGTGTTGTTTCATTACATTTCTCCTCTCGCACACGCGGTGCCGTTCCATTGCTGCTGAAAAACAACTGCTTTGTAAAAAGCGACTACATCTGTGGTTCAGTTGTTTGGACATTTATTGGACAGTGGAAACCAATTATAGTGATCACGTGTGCCCCGGGCCAAAAGGAACACTAGAAGCGATTGGTAACTAGAAACAAATTGTATAGTCTAAAATAGCCATGGCCAATGTGAAATATGTAAATGGTTAAATTCCATAATATTAAATAAATGAAAGAAAATATACACCAGGAATAAAAAGAATTGCAAAATCCAATAACATTGGCTTTCACATTACTTCAACAGCATCTTATTTTGAGAAATTATGGCAGAAATATGCTTTCTATGGGTAGCAGCTACTGAGATAAAGCCATCAAGCAACCTACTATATATCCAGTCAACGAGCTGTGGATATGATCCCTTAACTGGGGGTAAGCAAGTTTGCAGTCCACTCACACTCAGCCACAATAATGGCTGGTTTTCAGTCGAAGTCTAACTCATAAGACACAATTGATAAAGCAGGAAAATCAGAACAGAAAAATAAATGTAATCTAATGATCTGTAGGAAGAAAAATCAATTAACTAGGTGCTCTGTGAGGTCACAATAATCTTGACCTTTGACCATCAAAATCCAATCAGTTAATCTTGGACTCCAAGTGAATGTTTCTACTAATCTTGAAGACAATGCCTCAAGCTGATTTTAAGATATCAGAAAATAAGTGAGAATAATACACATACTTAGTGTGGTCACAGTGACCGTGACCTTTGGCTACCAACAAATTATCAGTAAATCCTTGAGTCCAAAGGAATGGTTCGACCAAATGAGAAATGATTTCCTTACGGAGACCAGAGATATTGCATTCAAAACCATAGGAGTCATTGCAGAAGCCAAGCAAAACAATTATAAGAGCTTTCAGGTAAACATACTCCTGAAAGGTTGGTGGGGGGGTCCTGGAGGGCCCTGCAGGGGGCATTGCTGAGGGCCAGAATTCCGGGTTTTGTTGTGACACACAAAGTCCTGGCAGCTCGTTTTGAGCTGCAGTTTCTGAATACTGGTTGTGTGAATCATTGGACTTAACTTTCATTATTACTTATGCAATACTTACAACTGCTTTATTATAATCAAACAATACGTGGACATCCCACTATCTACAATATGGCCTTTAAGAAATTGATTACGAAAAAAATAGATCATCCAAAACGATTGCTTGCGGTGTGAACCATTTACAGTATTATGCTTAATGTTCACAAGAAAATCAATTTGAAATGTTAAACTAAACAGGGAAGCATCAGTAACACAGCACATCTTCTGCCACTGGAATATCATTTAACTTGCAGTGAAGAATTATTATAAAATATACCAGGGATGCGATCGTTGGTATCCACGTTTGAGAAAGCACAAATCTGTACGGCCGTTTTAACTTTGTATTAGACACAGGGAAAAAGACTATTAAGATATCCTAGAGTTTATCCTTTAAGAGCTGTAGGGGGAGGAAGCTGGAGCCACTCCCAGCTGGCACAGGGTGAGGGGGGCGTACACTCTGGACAGGGCCAACATACACAAACAACCATTCACACTTACAGCTTCACAGACTTACAACTGAACATTAAGTCCAATTCGCAGAAAGTAGACATACATTGTCTATCACCACAAAACATACAGTGACATGATTTTCGGGTCCACGTCGCTCAGCCCTCTCCATTCCCCAGACGTCCCGTTCCTGTGCACACGTGAGCCATGACAACTTGGCACTGATCAAATACAAAACCCTTTTGTACGTTTGCCTGCCGACGAGGCGAGGGAGGAAAAATATGAATAAGGTGATAGTGACAGAAAGCGTGGTTTTTATAATTGTATTGTGTGGTTCAAAGAGCAGTGCTACAATATGCCACAAAACGTTGCGACTGAGTTGTCAAAAAACCCTGCGTATGAATTCCTCAACCGAGTGATCTTCTGTTACCAAATATACTCCGTCTAAAATGTCTCTTCTTATCTTGTCACCTCTTCGTCAGCTACTTTTTTTAATGAAAAACATAAAAATCTTAAAGCCAGTGAACTACTTTTAAGTTGAGACATGTTTGAATTTATAAAAAAAAGAAGAAAGAAAAAAACTCATCATAAACCTTGGACAACTAATTTTTTTTTCACTTTTGTGACACGGAGCAAACTGACGTCGGGACTTAATTCTAGTGGAAAGGCTTTTGTCCTTCTCTGACAACTGACTCTTGAAGTCCCCTCAATTATCCTTCACTAAACCTGGATTTACAGAAAGACATTTGTCACGAAACTGCAAAAAAAATGAAAATACACCCCCACTCGAGGCAGAGGTACTTATATGTTTTGCTAAATCTCGGTGCTGTACCACAGGATCTGTCTGGCAGTTTGAGGTGCATCACAATCAGCCTAATTGGACAGGTGTTTACCAGCCATTATGATACTAAACCGTTGAGTCAGTCGAAGAGTCCCAAAACAGCATGATACCCCCCCGAAAACCTGCTGAAGGATTAGCTCAGTGTTTAAGATGGGAGGGAAGGCTTCTGCGTGTCAGAGTTGAGAGAAATTAAGATGGGGAGAGAGAAACACAGAGCAAACGAGAGGGAGGGAGATTAAAGAAGAGCGGCACACTCAGTGTGTGGTAAGCCACAGACATCTCCTGTCAGCTGCCCCTGGTGGGAGCATGTACCCCACACAGAGAACCAGAGACAGACGTTAACACGCCGCTCCACCTCAGATGACTCTCATTTACCCAAAGAGCAAGCGGCACAAAGAAACTGGACAACAGCAAGAGGCCCTATCGAAAATAGGTGAAGCAAAATAGATCATTTAACTCAACCTAACCGTTTTCATAATTAATTCATTTGCTCCGTCTCCTTTTTTGGTTTTGGCACATTAAGATGCCATTGATGTCGTGTTTTCCCCCTTGTCTGTTTGTTTGTTGGTTACTGGGTTAAGAAAGGATTACCATGAAACTTGGTGGAATGATGTGACATCCACCAAGAAAGATCCCATAACAGTGTGACATGGATCTGGACAAAGGGACTCTGCAACATTGGGCGCTTTGACATTTACAGCAATTTCCAAGAAAAGTATCTTAATAAAAAGTCAGACATATTTAGGGAACTGATATCTATGAGCTTGTGAGATTCTGCATCAAAATTGAAAGGGTTCTTCCCAGACACATATCACATCCTTCCACCAAATTGTGTGGTAATCTGTCCACTCGTATTTGCAGAATATTGCTTGCTAGACTAAACAAACGTACATTCATGGACACATAACTTTCTTGGTCTGAGGTTCAATCAAACAGCATATACATTTAAAGACCTTGTGATTTATTGGAGCCAACGGGTGAGGCCTGGAGTAATACAGCAGTTGACCTCAAAGGGTGAAGGTCAAACTAAAGGGTCAAAGTTTGCCTCCAAGGGTTATAAGGTGATCAGATGCACACTTTCATACCTTTAAGCAGAGATAAACACACAAACACACACCAACAGCACCTTTTTCCACCTGCTGATCGATATGGAAACAAGCCTGAGGCCCTCATTGAGTAGATCCTTAATGATTTCACCAGACACCAGGTACCGGAGGGCCAAACCAGCCCCTCAACCACTCAACAATGCTGCATCGCCTCCACAAGCAGCTATCCCCAACCAAACACACACACACACACACACACACACACTCTGTCTCACAAACACACATATACACAGTTTCAATCTACAACAAACCACACACAGCCAGTGAAAAACCCTCTTCTCCACACTGCTCCGACCTCTGAGTGACCTTGTGAAATCAGGCAAGGCACTACACACACCAAGCTACAGTGCTGGAAACAAAGCAAAAATAAAATGCCCTTATTGATCAGCTGACATGCCCCAAATTCAAGCAGGCAGTGATCTGGACGAGGTGAGTGGCCCACATCCAGTCCTGCTGTCGACCACTGAGCTCGTGAGAAATTCTCAGCATTTGAACGAAATGGACGAGTAGCCAATTAGCAATTTTTAAGAACGAGAGTGTTTTTCATATTTCCTGGAATGGTATTTTGCCTTCGGTGATTTTAGGTAACAGATTTGTTTTTTATTCAATACATTTAACTACTCTTTGGTCTATGTTTTATTCAGCTATTGATCCGATTTATACAGAATGTATTCAGTATTCACCTAAAATAACCGTGATTTAATGATTTTAAGCATAGAAGCAATATAGTCCTCGTGAAATTGCAGAGCCTGTCAGCAAGGGACAACATTTTAGGTGAGGAAGCCTTCTGGTGTCCATTTCTAGTTTGACCAATCACGTTTGAGCGGGCTTTGGGATGCCTGCAGGTAAACAGTCCGGGTGGAGAGCAGAGGTTACAATCTATAAATAATAATTGGTTTAGGCAGCGGAATGTTGCTGCCATTTTATAATTTCTCTGGATTGTATTCCATAGTCAATGCTTTGCTATATTGTTATTTGGCTTGGAACTTTAATGAGATATGCTTCCTTTTCAGACTGCATGAAAAAAGCACTAAGAAAAGCTATAAAAGGAAAGATTTAAGTAAATCGGATTCAAACTGGGGGAAATATCTGATGGCGTATCACTGTGTAGGAGCTTCAGCAGTGGGTAATATAACATAGTGAATCATTTTTAAATGCCAAATCATTAGTGTTTGTGTCAATTCCTAAATGTCGCCTACAGGCATTGTTGAGTTTGTGTGAAAAATATAAAGATGTCCAATCAAGAGGCTGTAAATATCCTTCAGTTTCTTAGTAAAGTTACTGCGAAAAATGAGTCCACGTCCCGGCTCACACGTGTCCCGCTTTGCTACCATTGTACAGTTTGAAACACAAACCATGTTTATTCCACACATGTCACAAGCAGGTGAACCCACTGAATCTACTGAGATGTATCACGAAACACGACAGGACCCGTTGTGAAAATGACTCCACAGTTCGTCTTGCATCCACTAGAGTCACACATAAAAGACAAAAAATTGAATATAGCGTCAAAACCCGTAAAACATACTAATCCAGAATGACTGGTTTATTGTTCATACTCGAAAATCGAGAAAAGAAATCAACTATAACAAGCAAATCGTTGCCTCACACATGTAATGTCTCCATAATTTCGGAATGAGTAATGTGCAATCACCCACCCTGCAAAGTTTGGAATATAGGACGTCTAATTCATCACTTTTTCAATGATTTAGATTTTGTGGTTTCACAGGATGTATTCATTTCTTTGTGTGTCTGTGTGTGAGTGTGTGTGTTGACATGTATGTGTGTCGCTAGGGTAATTAGGAACAGGAGGGTGGGAGAGATCAAAGAAGGCACTTTACACTCTGTTTCAGTTCTGATACGAGTGTGGATCTGCATGTGTGTGTGTGTGTGTGTGTGTGTGTGTGTGTGTGTGTGTGTGTGTGTCTGTGTGTGTGTGTTTCCATGCACGCGCCTGTGTGCTGATCTCCTCCAAGCTTTGATGCTGTAAGCTCCGCCGGTTAATGTACTACGGATAAAAATACTACACCATGTAATCTGGCATTTATCCCTCGAGAGCAGGAGCCCAAAATGTGACACATGTCAAGAGGAAGGAGGGAGAACGGGGGAAGAAGAACAAGTGGGGGAAGAAGAGGAGCAGTAATAGAAGCGTTTCTTGCTTCACGATTCAAAGATTGTCAGAGATTCTAACCGCGCGGAACACTTCCCATTATTTATTAGAAATTAATTCAGCGCAGTAATACACAAAAGGAAGACAGATACCCAGGTCCTGGGAGATGCATTACAAGTGTTCTTGAAGAGTTACTGCAACACATCACAGGCAGCAAAGACTGAGCCCGGCCCCACGTCTCGTGACATGAACTTCACAAGCTCTACTTTAACAATGTGAGCGCGCTGTTGAAAGACGAGAGCATTTAGAACGTGGCCACTTCAGAACGAGGCTCAGGACGACGCCCTCTATCAGAACCCGACCGAGCCAGATAGAAAACTAGACACCCGAACCTGAAAGCCATTTTGGTTTTTGTGTCCGAACTCGACCAGAGCCCAGTGTTTTCCCTGTAACATGAAAAAGTCGAAAGGGTGGATCAGCCAACATGACTCAACCCAAATTTGTGTTGAAACACAAAAAAATATATCTCCTGTTCACAGTGTTCATGAACAAAAGATTTTTAAATATATCTGTACCATCCATATCACTAACGCGCCTGTCTTTAAGGATGTTGCACAAAGTCTGACTAAACAATAAGGTAACTAGGACACACTTAACAACTGTGGTGCAGGCTATATTTTTTACCACAGAGCTATGCCCCGCCGACATATTGATATACTGACTTAGTTTACCTCGGGATCCAGCAGAGGGCGCCTACCATCAGCTGGGGGGCTATTCAAATACAGTCGCATAAATTGTGCTTCATATGAAATTTGTTTGAACTTGATTTCTGTCAAACCTGACTATATAACATATGTTGAATATAATACCTTTGTTAAACTTAACACACCCACAGCTGTGTTGTGTAGGAAGTATAAATATCAGACCTATAAGCAAATACTTATTACATGGCAACAGTATAGTTATCTGATAAAAAACAGGATGAAATAAAAACCAGATATCAAGAAAGTCATTGAAAAGCTGAGCTTAGTAGCAAAAGCTTCTGTGTACACTAAAGATAACAGAGAGAGAGAGAGAGGGGGAGGGGGGGGAGAGAGAGAGGTGTAAACAAGACGGAGAGAAACAATTTTAAATAAGAAACCCAACTACAAGATTGCAAATGTAATCAAATGGTCCTCCAGCAGGGTTATGATAAAACTACTAGATATCCACTAGAGATCTTTTTTTGTAAGATTCAAGAACCTTTATAACAGCCTTGATGACAGATGTGTGTTAGTGCATGCAATTTGGTGTGAATACAGATTTAAATCTGGATGTAGAAATTGTGTTCACAAAGTGGACTTTAGGTCCTTGGCAGAGGTTTGCATTCTAGTAGGTTTTCCTCCCCTGTGATTGACTTTACTCTATACTTCATTCGATCTGTTTTTAATATGGATAAAATAGCTCTTAAAATTGGTTTTAGGGTTTTTGTTTGTGAAGCACTTTGAACTGCACAGAAATAATCTGCATGACAGATGCTGCACAAATGAAGATAGATTGATTGATCGATGTCAGAAAGTCAGATCATCTTACACTGAACCGTGTGTGTTTACATGAAGACAGAGGAAGTCAGAGGATAAGTAAACAAGCCAAACAAGCCAAACAAGACAACTGCAACACTAGACTACACACGCGCGCATCCACCTGCACCTCCTTCTTTCCACACAGTGAATGACACGCTGCCTCGTTCACTAGTAAAACTCTTACGGTGAAATAAATCACGGAGAAAGTTTCTTACCAGGGAGAAGTTTCATGTTCTGGATGTTCGGGGGCCTGGTCTGAGATCTGTAACACCCACGTGTCGATGCTCTCAAAACTCACACGCGGGTTGAAAGTGATCGTGTCAAAACAGCTGAGTCACAACACGTGGAGTTAGTTTTACTTCTGGTTCTCGGGAGTGAGAGTAAAGTTTCCTCCTCTTGGGCTCGTCTGGGTTTCCTCCTGTCTGTCTCTGTCCTCCTCTGTTGTTACTTCACCTGCTCCTGCTTTCCTCCGTTCACAAAAGAGACGCTGCATAGTTCACGAAAAAACACACAAAACGAGTAACACAAGATCCACAACAAAAATCACACCAGGCAATACTAAATCAGAATGACAGATGACAAAGGAAAATGGGGGGAAAAAACTACAACAAAAATAAATAAACAGTTTAATGAATTGCTTCGAGTAATAGGTTAAAAGGTGGAGGAAGGAAAAAATATTTATTTATAATTTATTTGTTTCTTTTGGGTGATGTAAGATAGAGATATGTGTTATCAGATATCGCTGAGAATAATTCCTGTATCTGCTCAAAGAAACATGAGGCCCATCTGGAGGACTGGTGTGTTAGGGGGTGTTACTGGTGCAGGTTGATGGAACTCCAGGGGACTGTTGGGCCTTGGCGGACAAATATGCTCTACTTCACGTTTTGGTTTCATTTATATGAACGTGTGGCGGCTGTATGAGTTTCAAACCTCAAATGGACCCATTTTCCTGATTTTCCCTCTAAGAGCATTTGTCATTTCATCAGCTGTGGTCTCCATCTTCTCCTCCTGGCTCTTTCAAGAAGCCATTTCTGTAACCATGAAGGATGAGGTCTCCTGTTCCTGTCCAAATATTTCATTGTTAGGGTCTTGGCGGCTCAGACCACTGGAGATAAATACAGCCTTTGGGGACAGTAATGCACCATGACTCGTTGGTCAACAAAAATATACTTTATTTTGATTTTCCTTGTCATTAATGTCGGTGCAGCGCTAACAATGCAGGATGACATGTCTTCCAAACAGTCACACTCACTCTCAGCTGATATGACTTAATGTTCCATGCTTGGTTCACTTATTGACAGGACAGTTCATGCACAAGTTTACTTTAAAACATTGTGCTACAAAACAAGGGGTAGGACATTTAAACCTCCACAGGACTCACATATTCAAAACACTCAGTAACACCAGTAAGACAAATTGACATGTACACAATGTTAACAAGGAGTTAGAGTAAATAAAGTGTCTACAACATTATATTATAAACCTTAGTTTGTACAAATAACCCCAACAGTTATATATAACATAAAATCCATTGTCTTTTTACCCTTTGGTGTAGTTAATCCAGAATTTCGCTGGATGACCCAAAAGGAGTGTGAAATTTACTGTATGTACTTAATTTTATACGTTTTGACTCTTGACTGTTTATAAACATGGTCAACATGTCTCCACTTCATCCCACCATCCAGAAATGAAGCCAAAATATCCAATCAGCCATCTTCTGCATACAGATGACTCAAAGTTCAATGGTACAGAATCAAAAGAGCAGGGTCTAAATCAAATAAACTAAAGGTCCATAAACACAAAGAGTCCAAACAGATTATTTAAATATTCCTTCAAATTATACTATCAGAATCATAACAGGTCACCCTGTTTTTATATAATCAAAATAACGAATTACAACCAAACGTACACTACCGTTCAAAAGTTTGGGGTCATTCAGACAATTTCGTGTTTTCAAGGTTAGAAATAATGATTTTTATTTGAAATTTTAATTTTGTTCTTCAAACTTTGCTTTGTCAAAGAATGCTCCACCCACAGGATGACAGAGTCCTCATCCAGAGAGAGGTGACTTAGTATGAAATGGCCTTCACAGTCACCACATCTGCACTTGAACTGATCTGAAAGAAAAACCCATGGGAGATTTTAGACTGATTTAAGGTGATGCTCTCCTTATCCATCATTAAAACACTGCATATGAGAATATCTCTAGGAAGAATGGTGTTCCGTCACCTCCATTTTCACAGACTCATAGAATCAAGGACGAGGCCCAGTGAGGCTGTTCTGCGGCAAAATACGTCACTGTGACACTTTGTGTTTTTTTTGCTGTTAAATTTGTCACCAAGGAGGAAATTTCACATTTAAACTGACAGCTGACAACCATGCCTTGAATATTAAACTTGAAAAAGAAAGTGAGAAACATCCAGTCCCCTAACGAGACAAAAAGAGCTTTTAAATTTATTTTATTTGATTATTTTCTATTCAAATTTAAATTCAAATTTATTTCCATCGTTTGGGGCCTGTGAAATAAAAGCCGTGGTATACAAATGCTAATATTCAAAAAGCTGATTTTGCCAGACCATTTGTGCAATGAAAAGCAGGTGGAGTACAGAGGAAGGTTGAGAGGTGTGCACGCATGCACACGCACACACACACAACACACACGCACACACATTACTTTGTTCCCTCGTATAGAATGTGGAGCCATCAAAACCACTCTGATTCTGAATTAGCTCTGATTGGCTGTCATTGCGGTGCGTCCCACACAGCTGAGACCACTCAAAACCAAGCAAACACACTTACAGACACACACACATACGCACACAGAGACAAACACGTACACCCTTTATGGTCTGGGCATCATGTTTCACTAAACTGCTGAGTTCTCTCGACTGTAAGGGCTGTTTTAAGAGCTGTGGTTGAGTATAAATGTGTGTGTGTGTGTGTCTGCGTGTGTGTGTGTTCGTGTCTGTCGATATGACTGCAAATAATAACACTGAATGTATGCAATTTATTCACAGAGTGAATGGAGAGGGAGAATAGATGTGTTGGCCTGGCTCTTGCTCTTGATCTGGATATTTTCTGAGTGTCGACTCTCGACGAAAACGGAAACTGATACTTTTGAAATTTAAAATAAGAAAATGTACAAAAGCATGTTACATATACAGTATATATATTTTAAAACAATGCTTTGGGTCCTCTCAAACACAGCCCTAGTGCTTTTATTTTATTCTCGCCACCACTGCCGTCTCTGCCATACTATTCACAATTGTTTCAGTATCAAATAGAGTTAGACCCATTTCAAATTAAGTCCACGAGTGTGAGAAAGTCTTGGTATTTGCATAAATAAACTGTATATGCATGTCAGTGGTGTACAGATAATTATCTCAAAGAAACGACTTTTCAACTAAGCCTGAAACAGAAAATCAATGGTTTCATGAAAGAGTCAAAGAACTTGTTTTACAATTCTGTCTCAACTATTTAGTTAGGAAATGTCACAGGCCCAGATGTCACTCTGACACCACAAGCATGCACTCCAAGAAAAACGTCCCAAGCAAAGCAGACCCGCCCCGCTCCAAAGGGGATGCCACAGTGTGCGGCTGAATCAGCAGCAGGGGTGCACCGGTCTTGCATAGCTCCATAACTCTGCATGTGAACGTCTCTCCGTAGGTATCTTCTCCTTCTTAAAAGTAAAATTGGTGGGAGCAACAAAAATAAGCAAAAGACAGAAGTGGGTGGAGGTGGAAGAGAAAGAAAGAAATTCGATTAAATTGTTCAAACCAAAGCTGGATTCCTTCTACAGAGGCGTTGGGATCAGGTTTCTCTGCAAACATTGGCATATTTATCCCAAAAGTGTGTGGTTAAGAAGGGAAAGAAAAAGAAGAAAAAAAGAATTCTTACAAAAGAGATGTGTGTATGTGTATATATATATATATATATATATATATATATATATATAAATGGGTGTGCATGTTATGTGTATATGTTTATAAATATATGCGTGTGTGTGTGTGTTTTGGATGCTCTAATTCCCTTTCACTATATTGAGGCTTAGATGTCAATTATTTATTGGTGATACAAGACTACCCTCTGGTGGTTATGTGCAAAACTGCACTCGTTGGTAGACTCGCACATGTTGTCCATTCAAAGTTTGGCAGCAGAATCACTTGCGGCCTCCCATGAAATAACCCCACGTGTTCCCCTAGGTGTCTAGTGAATTTACTCGTTCTTATCGTAAATACACATCTGTTTGCAGAAAAACATAGATCGAAAAAAAAGTTAATTTAATTACCTGCTTTCAAAGTTTACATTTACCACAGATTAATAATCTAGAAATCAAATTCCTCCCCACTAACCTCTCGAACATCGACCACAAGCAGAGGATACAATTTACAAGTTTGGAGAAGTGCCCGTTTATTCTGGTTTCTAAGGGGTTAAATAGTTCAGCCTTTATAGTTGCTTTAAGAAAACTGTTACACAGGACTGCGTTTTTGAGCAAACAGCGTCTCATCTTGGCTCGGCTCTTCAGGCTGTTCCACCCCCGAGAACCCGAGTTAATTTGAGTCTAATGTCAACATATTAACCGTGTACTGCATATCACATAACTGAGGCAGTAATGAAAACAAAGCGGAATCCCCACGGTGACAGAAAGCATTATTCCATCAAAGTCCTGGGAAAATGTCAGGGAATGTGGGAACGTTTGCTTATTTTACTAGTGTCAGTAACACTACTTATTACTTAATGCTATGGCTTACGTACATATAATCAGCAGATACAATACGGGGCATGGGAATACACTGCAGGCCTCACTTAGCATCACTGAACCCTGGAATGGACATGATGTCAAATCATAAGAAATAGAAGTTACTGGATGTAACTCCAGCAACATGAGTGTGAAAGAAGGCCTCCAACGGACTTTGTTATTGGTTAACCGACACATCTTTACTCTAATAGTCCAATCAGGGGGTAGTGGCCCCAAACTGTAAGTCCACAGCATATATGATGTTCACCTCTTGTTGATACCCAGCAAATAGATTCAAAATAGGGGGCCGGCTGGTCTTGTAGTTAGAGGGACATACTCATAGGACTAGTAACTATTTCTTTTTTGTACGCTCTCTACCCTCTTACTGGCTTTGCTATGGCTAACGCCAAGTGTGAAGTCCCCATAAGAAGGCCGACAGATCCCTAACCCCCAGTCACTGGTGGGTGTCAGGGAACTGGGGCTAGTCGCCTTGATGGTTGGTCATGATCTGGACACTTTGGAGGGGGTGCAAATGATGTGGCAGGTTTATAATACAGCCTAAAAGATTATATGTAACTTTTGATAGGACACAATGATTAAGTCCATATTCAATAAGGTAACTGGATATGATTTTAAAGTAGTTACATAGGCTATAAATGAGCCGGGTGTTAATATGATTACAGTGATCTTGATTTCACCATATCAAACTAGTATTTTAGCCTATAAAGTTAGTTTGAATTAGTTTGAATTACATAATGTTTGTAACTTGCTACTTAATAGTGAGACTGGATATGTGAGGAATGAAGTGTATTGCATTCACTTGAGAAAATAAAGTGCTCTGTTCTACTGTATTCAGGAGATTATTGACTCAGAATTAAAAGAAAAGTTTTCATGAAAATGCTCTGAGGGGATATTAAATTAAAATTACACTTTCATTCCCTCCCAACAGCCTTTGGAACGCATCTCTTTGTTTACACAAAGATTGAAAAGCCAAATGGAAAATATGGGGAAAATTATAAAGATGTAGTTTAAAATGTGAAATGTCGATCAGTAAAGAGAGTTTCATTTGAGATGTTTTCCCTTTTCTTATTTACATTTCTTTTTCATCTGTACAATTTCAACTTAAAGTTGACAATTTCAAATTTTACCTTTTTTCAATTTTTCACTTGACCTTTTCGAATAATCTCTTCACATATTGAATTTGCGTTTTCAATGTCCTTTTCACGTTTATTCATGACCCGAGTAAACAATTGTTTGCTGTGCAGTAAAATAATAATCTTTAATATTTTTTTAATTGTCTATTTGAACTTTTTAAAAGTTCCTTGTCCTTCACCTGTAACGGAAGACCCCAATGAAATGCAGCACAATCGATCTCACACCAGTAGGGGGCGCAGTTTGGCTACACACAGGGACTATTCACATATCACTTGAAATCAGAGCATCAGTCCTCACACTGCGTTTTACTACATTTCACCAATACTTTCTTCTTAGTTGACTTTACTGTGAAATTACAAAACGTGTCAACCATAACCGAATCAGGCTGTTTATGGGCTACATTATGTTTCTGTTTTGTTTTTGCTAAATCAAATAGATTAAAAAAGTACTTGGAAAATATGTAGAAATGGATTAAAAAATAATATATATATATGTATATATATGTATGTATGTATACTATTCACTCAGAAACACTTAGCTATTTTTCTTACTAAACCGGTCTTTGTTTTCTTTAAAAAAAAATGTTATGTGAA
Organism: Pseudopleuronectes americanus; assembly: GCA_038501795.1. NCBI lineage: Eukaryota > Metazoa > Chordata > Actinopteri > Pleuronectiformes > Pleuronectidae > Pseudopleuronectes > Pseudopleuronectes americanus. Next base: position 8,965,728 of record CM076736.1, read on the forward strand.
GAATGTGTGGGTCCTGAGCTGCCTACTGGAACCAGGAAGCAGGTGAGTATAAAAGACACCTACCTGCCTGGTGTCTCGGGACATTGTGTTTGACTTGCAAAGAGAAATGAAGACGTCAAGTTTCCAGTGTCCTCTCCGACATGGAGGATGTGAAGCAACGACGCTTAAGAAAGCGTTTAAAATCCTCATACTCTTTGGTTTCCTCAGTGCGTCTTACTTTGGAGTGCTGCTGGTGTACAACGGGACCCGCGTCTCCATCCCCCAGGCCCCGCTTCAGCACGGGGGGTCCACTGGGAACGACAAGCTGGAGACCAAGGCAGGTGTTCAACAGGTGCAGCCGAACATGTCGACCCCAGCCCCGATTGTCCCCCGGAAGGAGGAGGAGGGGACACAGCCGTGCCCCGATGACCCCCCCGGGTCTCGTCGGTCCCCTCCAGGTGGACTTCAGGCTCAAGCTGACTCTGGATGAGGTGAGGCGGAAGGTGAGCTCCTCTCTGCGGGAGGGAGGCCGCTACCAGCCCCCGGACTGTGTCTCCAAACACAAGGTAAGAGAAGACTTTCATATTCTGGAGGAGTAGTTCTACAAACAGGTGCCAAAACTCAGGTGATCTCTTTTTGATTTTATATTTGTGAAATCACTCATCTGCGATCGTCATGAGCAAATCAGCAATGGATTTCATGTCACGAGATCAGTGTTTCTAAAGAAAGAAATCACATAGAAAACGTCTGTGCTCGATAACTTCCAACCTCTACACACACAGACAGATAACCATGTTTAGATTTAGTTTTTTAAAAACTGGGAAGTTCATGGTGTGTCACGTCAGGTTTGTGTTGAATGTATTTATTTTATTTGTATTTGCTGTTCCAGGTTAGATAAAATAAACTGAATAACCAAAACTCGCCAAAAAATATTTGTGCTTTGATATTTATTACCTACTGCTAAATGTCATATTTCTATAATACTTAGCTTTATGTAGACCATCTTTGTACATTAAAGTTGTATAAATTTTTTGAACTTTATTACCCATACTGGATAGGCCCGTCAGTCCACATTCTTTGCCCTGCTAACTAAGTTATTTCATGTGTGTAGGTTGCAATTGTCATTCCATTCCGAAACCGACACGAGCACCTGAATTACTGGCTCTACTACCTCCATCCTATCTTGATGAGGCAGCAGTTGGATTATGGCGTGTATATCATCAACCAGGAGGGGGAAGGAGTGTTTAACCGGGCTAAACTGATGAATGCAGGCTATGTGGAAGCCCTTAAGGAATACGATTATAATTGCTTCGTCTTCTCGGACATAGACCTGGTTCCCATGAACGACCACAACCTTTACAGGTGTTTTGACAATCCCAAACACCTGGCTGTGGGGATGGACACATTTAATTTCGAGATGCCGTACAATAACTTCTTTGGTGGGGTTTTCTCGCTGTCCAAGGACCAGTACCTTAAGATCAACGGCTTCCCGAACACTTACTGGGGCTGGGGCAGCGAGGACGACGATATCTTAGGGCGGATCAGCCTCCGCGGGATGTCGATTTCTCGCCCCGACCTTCTGACGGGAAAGTACAAGATGATCAAACACGTGAGAGACTTGCACAATGAGCAAAATCCAGAGAACGCCGTCAAATTAAGCTATACCAAGGGGACCATGGATAAAGATGGGATTAACACCCTCAACTACACAGTCAAAGAGATTGTGAAGGATATACTGTACACTTTTATCACTGTGGATGTTCACGCTCCGCCACTGCTGAAAAAAAAGGGGAACCTGAAGAGTCTGGACTGAACCACTGTCTCTCACAAGCGTCTTAATAAACCACTCTGCATGTTCCAGAGGGCAAACAGTTACTGAGAAACACAATGATGTGTAGAGTTATTTTACTTTACTTATATTTGATAAGACATCATCCATCAAATTCTTACTATCTCACATCTCTTGTTCTTGCTCATGAAATAACTATGGTGCTCAAACCTGAACAAGGTGGATACATATTTGGTTTAGGCGGAGGTTGTGCTGTCGTGGTAGGGGCTTTCTATGGACGGCTGAACAATGGCAGGGGATTAAAAGTGGAACAAGGGTCAATTTCTCCTTGAATCCATAAAATATCAGAAATTGCTCATCAAAACTCAACATGTACTGAATTTAAGTTTTTTTAATGTTCAGCTAAGAGCCACCTCAGCCATATTTGTGGGTTTTAAAAATAGCCTTAATTTGACCCATAATCCACTTCAAATAAGACTTACCTAAAGAAGTAAATCGCCCTGCATCTGATTTGTAGAGACGTCTTTCCAAGAAGTCCGTTGCTTGATGTATACCACAAGTCCAACTTGATGTGAGGCTGCTCCTGAGTAGGTGATGGGATGTTCAATAAGGCGGGGGAGGGCTTTGATGTTTTATTTCTCATTTATACAATACTTTCATTTATGATGTGGCCATGATGACATCCCAAAAATCCATGTGATAAAATGTTTTATTTTGTGAGCTTTAATGTGTTGTAGGGGCTCTTGTTATCATTTTCTGGGTACAGAATGATCAAAAATATGTAATTTGTATGGCTATGGTGTTATTGTACCTTCTTTTTTATTGAGAAGTATTCGCAATGAAAGGTATGACCCCTGTACGCTACAGCACTGTGATTACCGGTGAACACCAAAGCTAAAATGTGTAATATATAGCAATAAAACTGTGAGTGAAAAACTATTTTAACCTTTGCATTTTGTTCTTGCAAACCGGAACATCACTGGTGTAGAAAGCAAGTGTTTTGTCATCCTTTCAACAATGACAAATGTCTTCTGGGTGAGTTTTGATATTTACTGGGGGAAAGTTCACTGAAAGCTGCAGTTAAAATTGTCTGGGATCGCACTCAGAACTTATATTTGCAACTTAACTGAAACCAGGCACAGAAGGCTGTTGCACGCATTTTAACATTACATTACATTTTATTTAGCCGACGCTTTAACTTGAACTGATCTGAAAGAAAAACACATGAGAGGTTTTAGAATGCTTTAAGGTGGTGCTCTCCTTATCCATCATTAAAACACTGCAGATTAGAATATCTTTAGGAAGAATGGTGTTCCGTCACCTCCAGCAGAATTTCACAGACTCATAGAATCAAGGACGAGGCCAAGTGAGGCTGTTCTGCGGCAAAATAAGTCACTGTGACACTTTGTGTTGTTTTTGCAATTAAATTTGTCCAAGGAGGACAACCGTGCCTTGAATATTAAACTTGAAAAAGAAAAGTGAGAAACATCCACTCCCATCGAAAAAGGAGACAAAAAAAGCGTTTAAATTTATTTGATTTGATTTTTCTATTCAAATTCAACTTTATTTCCATCATTTGGGGCCTGTGAAATCGAAGCCGTGATATACAAATGCTAATATTTCAAAAAGTTGATTTTGCCAGACCATTTGGGCAATGAGAAGCAGGTGGAGTACAGAGGAAGGTTGTGAGGTGTGCACGCATGCACACGCATATACACACACACACACAGCACACACACACAGATGCACACACTACTTTGTTCCCTCGTATAGAACGTGGAGCCATTCAAACCACTCTGATTCTGAATTAGCTCTGATTGGCTGTCATTGCAGTGCGTCCCACACAGTTAGACCAATCAAAACCAAGCAGAGATAATTGACTTAGAATTAAGAGAAAAGTTTTCATGAAAATTCTCTAAGGGGATATCTAATTAAAATTAAACTTTCAAACCCTCCCAACTGCCTTTGGACAACATCTCTCTATTTACACACAGATTTAAAAGCCAAATGGAAAATGCCTGGTGGAAAATTATAAAGATGTAGTTTAAAATGTGAAAAGTCGATCAGTAAAGTGAGTTTCATTTTAGATGTTTCCCTTTTTGGTATTTCCATTTCTATTTCATCTGTACAATTTCACCTTTCGGTTTGACAATTCAAATTATACCTATTTCAATTTTTCACTTTATCTTTTCGAATAATCTCTTCACATATTGAATTTGTTTTGTCAATTTACTTTTTACCTTTATTCATGACCCTAGTGAACTATTGTTTGCTGTGCAGTAAAATAATAATCTGTTTTTTTAATTGTCTATTTGAACTTTTTAAAAGATCTTCCTTGTCCTTCACCTGGAACAGAAGTCCCCATTAAAAAGCAGCACAACCAATCTCACACCAGTAGAGGGCGCGGTTTGGCTACACACAGGGACTATTCATATCACTTGAAATCAGAGCATCAGTCCTCACACTGCGTTTTACTACAGGGACTATTTCACCAATACTTTCTTCTTAGTTGACTTTACTTTGAAAATTACAAAACGTGTCAACCATAACCGAATCAGGCTGTTTATGGGCTACATTATCTTTCTGTTTTGTTTTTGCTAAATCAAATAGATTTAAAAAAAGTTTAAAAGTACTTGGAGAATATGTAGAAATGGATTTAAAAAGTATATATTATTCATTCAGAAACACTGAAGTATTTTTCCTACTAAATCAGTCTGGTTTTATAAACACATTTATAATTGTGAAGAATGTGTGGGTCCTGAGCTGCCTACTGGAACCAGGAAGCAGGTGAGTATAAAAGACACCTACCTGCCTGGTGTCTCGGGACATTGTGTTTGACTTGCAAAGAGAAATGAAGACGTCAAGTTTCCAGTGTCCTCTCCGACATGGAGGATGTGAAGCAACGACGCTTAAGAAAGTGTTTAAAATCCTCACACTCTTTGGTTTCCTCAGTGCGTCTTACTTTGGAGTGCTGCTGGTGTACAACGGGACCCGCGTCTCCATCCCCCAGGCCCCGCTTCAGCACGGGGGGTCCACCGGGAACGACAAGCTGGAGACCAAGGCAGGTGTTCAACAGGTGCAGCCGAACATGTCGACCCCAGCCCCGAGTGTCCCCCGGAAGGAGGAGGAGGGGACCAAGCCGGCGGAGGTGACCATGCCGAAGGCGGGGACCACGACGGCGGACAGGACACAGCCGTGCCCCGATGACCCCCCGGGTCTCGTCGGTCCCCTCCAGGTGGACTTCAGTCTCAAGCTGACTCTGGATGAGGTGCGGCAGAAGGTGGGCTCCTCTCTGCGGGAGGGAGGCCGCTACCAGCCCCCGGACTGTGTCTCCAAACACAAGGTAAGAGAAGACTTTCATATTCTGGAGGAGTAGTTCTACAAACAGGTGTCAAAACTCTGGTGATCACTTTGAATGAATTTATATTAATTTGTGAATTCACTCATCTGCGATCGTCATGAGCAAATCACCAATGGATTTCATGTCACGAGATCAGTGTTTCTAAAGAAAGAAATCACATAGAAAATGTTTGTGCTCAGTAACTTCTAAACTCTACACACAAAGACAGATAACTAGATTTTGTTTTAGTTTTTCATTAAAAACTGGGAAGTTCAAGTTGGTGTGTCACCACAGGTTTATGTTGAATGTATTTATTTTATTGTTATTTGCTGTTCCAGAGTAGATCAAAAAAACTTTCGAGAGACTGTAACCAAAACTCGACGAAAAAATATTTGTGTTTTGAAAATTACTACTTACAAAATAACTTTCCTGCTAAATTACATATTTCTTTAATACTTTTACAAATCGTAAAAAAAAATGTATCAAAAAGAATTACAGTTTTATGTCAGTTTTTATATTTGACTATAGACTATATTTGTACATTAAAGTTGTATACATTTTTTTAACTTTATTATCCATACTGGATAGGCCCGTCAGTCCACATTCTTTGCCCTGCTAACTAAGTTTTTTCATGTGTGTAGGTTGCAGTTGTCATTCCATTCCGAAACCGACACGAGCACCTGAATTACTGGCTCTACTACCTCCATCCTATCTTGATGAGGCAGCAGTTGGATTATGGCGTGTATGTCATCAACCAGGAGGGGGAAGGAGTGTTTAACCGGGCTAAACTGATGAATGCAGGCTATGTGGAAGCCCTTAAGGAATACGATTATAATTGCTTCGTCTTCTCGGACATAGACCTGGTTCCCATGAACGACCACAACCTTTACAGGTGTTTTAACAATCCCAGACACCTGGCTGTGGGGATGGACAAATTTAATTTCCAGCTACCGTACAATAACTTCTTTGGTGGGGTGTCCTCGCTGTCCAAGGACCAGTACCTTAAGATCAACGGCTTCCCGAACACTTACTGGGGCTGGGGCGGCGAGGACGACGATATCTTCGGGCGGATCAGGCTCCGCGGGATGTCGATTTCTCGCCCCGACCTTCTGACGGGAAAGTACAAGATGATCAAACACGTGAGAGACTTGCACAATGAGCAAAATCCAGCGAATCCTGGCAAATTAAGCCATATCGGGGGGAACATGGATAAAGATGGGATTAACACCCTCAACTACACAGTCAAGGAGATTGTGAAGGATATACTGTACACTTTTATCACTGTGGATGTTCACGCTCCGCCAAGCTGAATGAAAGGGGAACCTGGAGATTGTGGACTGAACCACTGTCTCTCACAAGCGTCAAACCACTGTGTGTGTTCAAGAGGGCAATCAGTTACTGAAAAACACAATGACGTGTAGAGTTTATTTTATTTTACTTATATTTGATAAGACATCATCCATCAATTTCTCCCTGTCTCACATCCCTTGTTCTTGCTCACGAAATAACTATGGTGCTCAAACCTGAACAAGGTGGATACATATTTGGTTTAGGCGGAGGTTGTGCTGTCGTGGTAGGGGCTTTCTATGGACGGCTGAACAATGGCAGGGGATTAAAAGACTATTCTCATGTGTTCCATTGGTGTGTAGAGTGGAACAAGGGTCAATTTCTCCTTGAATCTATAAAATATCACACATTGCACAGCTAAGAACCATCGCAGCCATCTATTTTGGTTTTGAAATCAGCCTTAATTTGATCCATTATCACTGTAAATTAGACCTGCAACTGATTTATAGAGACGTCTTTTCGAGAAGTCCGTTGTTTGATGTATACCACAAGTCCAACTTGATGTGAGGCTGCTCCTGAGTAGGTGATGGGATGGTCAATAAGGTGGTGGAGGGCTTTGATGTTTTATTTCTTATTCATTCAATACTTTCATTTATGATGTGTTGCCTTGTTATCATTTTCTGGGTACAGAATGATCAAAGATATAATTTGAATGGCTGTGGTGTTTTTTTACTTTTAACTTAACTGAAACCAGGCACGAAGCGTGTTGCAACTTATAATAGATGCATTCAACCATGAGGGTACAAACCGAGAAAAACAAGAATCAAGAACGGACTATTTTCTCACTGGAGAACAAAATAAATCTGCGTTTTTCATAATATCTGAGATAGCCTTTTTCAAAATCATTTCTCAGAATTCTGAGATAAATGTGAAGTAAATTCAGGAAAAAACGGCGTAGATTATCTTTTTTATATCTAGATCTATTCTCAAAGTCTGCCAACAGTTTGACAGTAACAGAAGAATACACTCAAATCTTGGGTGGGGGAAGTGAAGTTGGATAAAGTTTCTTCATGTTTCGTGCCATAGAATGGAATCTAACCTGCTTTGAGAGAGAGAGAGCAAAAGAAATGTAAACCTCCTTCACGGTTGCCTTGGGTTATTTTCACAGCAGTCAAAGAGAACCGGAGTGACCGGTTTGGAGTTCACAAAACTTCTCTGTCGTCAGGTTTGTTTCCGTATATATACACAGATGGCGTCTTGGGGTTCATGAGTAGGGTTCTTTAGAAAGACGATTCTGTTTCCTGGAACGTGAACCATTTCAATCTGTGTTGTTGCAATAGTGAAATGTTGTTACAATGTTCAATACGGGGATTAATAACAAACAAAAACAGGACCATTTCTGCATCGCACAAATGTTTCAGCACAAAGTCAGTTACATATCAGAACATTAAGTCTCATAATTAAATTCACACGGTTTTGTTGCTCACATGCTCCCTTTCAGTATTGGAACTTAATTAAAATATTTAAAACTTTTCTGCCATTATTATCCTTTTTATAAAACTGAAATCTTTCACAATAGAGATGCACCAAGAGCCAAGTGACCCTGCTCCTGCGTTGTTTTTACCATGCTTGTACACCCGTCTAAACCAGCTTTACCTGTATTCCCTTCTGAAGAAGGAAACCTTTGCCCAGCATCGCATTCTGCTGCATGCTCAGATCTATCACAGTGTGTGTACAGTCCGAAAGCTTGTATGCTGATGAATTATTGACAAGTGGGAGGATTACACAACACAGCCTCTGAGAGGGAACATGCTGCAGCATGGAGGGGAGAGCGAGAGAGGAGAGGCAGGAAGCGGGATGAAAACAAAACAACACTATCAGAGAGAAAATTGACAGATTATGAAATGTTGGTGGCGGGTACTCATGAGGTTTAAGGTGGTGCAGAGTAGAGGCGAGGAATTGATGAGAGTGGAGGATGTGTGCTTAAGGTCAGAACCCTGTTCAAAGCATGAAATCTGAATGATGCCATTACTCATTTACCAAAATATTCTGTTGATGGATTATTAAAGAACCTGTGTAAGGTCTAGTTGCATCTAGTGGTGAAATTGCACACTACATCCATGATTCCCTCATCCTCCGCTTACAAATATGTATATTAACCTACAGTTGCTTTCAGGTAACGCAAATATGCCACTGCAAAAACATGGCGGTGCAGCATCGGAGACGCCATGTTGGTGTGTGTTTATTTGTAGAAATAAGCTGCACCAGTTCAGCTCCAGTCACATCTCTGGCAGTTTACAGAGAACCAGTACTCTCCCAGCCACCTTCCTGCCCAGCCCCCTCTTTTCATTGGTTGACCTAGTGGAGTAACTATGGGAACGACTGGAGTGAGGCTGCCATGCAGAATGTGGGGTACAGCTTTTTTGAATGGGTCTCAAGGCTCAATCTCAATCTCACACACACACACACACACACACACACACACACACATGAACTAAACTTAAATGTGAATACCATCTCATCATTAGTCCCCTATGGCTGCTGTTTATCAAAAGTCACAAAGGCTAAGAACAGGCTTCATTTAAAGACCGCTTATACCTACTCACAACTGAACAAACCCCTTGTTCTCTTCTTCAGTGCTTTACACAACATTTCCTATGTTCAAGCACAAAGTAAATCCTCCCTGTCGTGCACGCACACCAGATTTACGCACAAAAAATAATGCACAAACACACACAATGAGAACGGTTGTCCTCACGCAGCACCGAAGCAGCAGCAGATTAATGATGAGATCAGCCAAACACACATGCGCACACCAGCGTGCACCATCCTCCCTGTCAGCATGGCTATAGCTCTGATGTGGTGGGCTGGTAAAAAGTGAGTGTTATGGTCTTACGTAAGGGCTTTTACACAGACCTCAGGGTGCAGGAACACAGAGAGGAAGCTGAGTAGAAAGAGTGTTGCTGCACCATTACAAAGGGGATTCGCACTGCACCAAATCCTCCTCCTAATACGCTTCATGTGCTGCACCCACAACACAACAGCATGTGATCTGTTTTCAGCAACATGTGTCTTCTTGAAATGATGAGACCTTCAATTTCATGTTTATTAAGCACACACATACACACACACACACACACACACACACATGCACAGGGTCCGTTTCCAAAGGAATCAGCTGTGTGCCAGCTGGTTCTTTGTTGTCATGCTGCTCTTCTGTCCCCGTCCCTGCATATATTTTCCCTTTTGCCCCTCTGGAGTCCAACGGCAGACAATGACACATCCATCAGGCTTCCAGCCCAGCAATCAATAAAATGTATCGATAACCTATTATGCCCAAGCCAAGCGGCGCTCTTTGCAAGTGTGGCTCCACAACAAAAATGCAACACGCCACAGATCAACAAAAAGCATCTCTGTTTCTCTGTTTCTCCCATCCCCAGCCTGTGCCCCTTGGGGGATCTGAGCCCCCAGGATGTGTTGGTGTGAAGGATGGAGGAGGGGGAGTGAAGGAGAGAAGGCTCAGTCTAGATACTCTCTGTCTATAAGAACAGGATTAAGCACATGAAGCTGCCGAAATTAATGAAATCCGTAAGCATGGTTACAAAGAGTCATGAGCTAGTTTGTCAGCGCAAACACTGTTTTATTCATTAAATAAGAAAAGTGAAAGGATTTCACACTGTGAACAGATGGTCAAATAAAGATAACAAATAAAAAAACATAACTTTGTTTGCAATGCAGTGATCACATGGAGGCTCAGTTTGTAGGACACGAAGGAGAGAAAACAAAAACAGAGGGAGCTGAGCAACATGGCAATATGCTGGCCTCCATGTTTGATGTCATCCCTGTGCAGCGGCGCAACACATCACAGTCAACACATTCATTAACCAAGGAGGATTTGAACAAAACCTGTTAAATATATAAAATGTCACAATACATTCTTGTCTAGTTCAACCATTTGATTGTGTGGTTTCCCATTCACAGTTGTGATTTTTGTACCACTGAGCCAACTGTTTTCGTCAGCAGTCCAAAAGTATCAACACATTTTTACCAGGTGCAATGGTTTATATTGTTGCCCACCCTGTACCCTGTATTACTCCACCCATTTTCCACCTGATTTCTTTCAATCCCTGCCTCAACTCGGAGGGAGGATGAATGAAATTGATTGCATGCTACTGTAAATTCAAAAAGACAGGAACGGACGTGATCCAAGTGACCTTTACTCTGCCCTTTCCTCCGGGGGTGAGAAATACTCTCGCCGCAGACCTGGGATCAGGTTACTCCGGGGCCTGTTCTATGCTCAACCATCAGGAGGATGAAAAGATACCTGAACCTGGAGCAGCGTTGTGGATCAATCATCGGCTCCTAAACCAGATGGAAAGCTATCATGAACTAGAACGACCCTCGAATGTCATTGGAACCCCTTGTGGCTCGGGTTAGAGAACACTTGCTTTTCCAATGAAAACGCCTCTCTTTCATTTAATGGATGGAGAAGACTCTGCCTCCAGTTACTTGCCTCACTCAGTCACTGACAAAGGCCCTTTAGGACTGCAACACACACTACTCATTCTTAATACAAGTGCACACACTGTGCAGTAGCTTGTCTCCGTTTTACAAAACACTGGGGGACTTGGGCAGTGGATTCCGCCCATTGTCTTGCCCCCACAGAAAGAGGGACAAAGAGGAAAACACACCAAGACAGGGGGGAAATATATGCTGACCAATGATCTACCATGATGTCAAGCTACATTCGGATTCACACGCAGCTAACAGCGGTTCCTAGAATGAGGTTGTATGACCAGTATAAAAGCCAGGAAATGGGGGTGAAGTACTCTGCTCTGAGTTAGCATCAGTCCCCAGATTTTACAGATAGAGGGCGGACTATAGACAAGTTGGTTCAATCACAGTTTAAGATCTGTGCAATGTGACCTAGGAAAACTGGGCTTACAAAACAGTATGAAATCCAATGAAGGAGAAAGTACTAACTAGAAAAAAATAGTTGTTAGTGCATGTGTCTTTAGAGAAGAAAGTCATCCAGTGTAGCTCCGAAGAAAAGTGCCAAAGGCTGAACAGTGTGTGTCTTAGATACTTCAGTGTTAAATGATGTTCCTGACCTTTGTGCCGGGTGAGTGTGTGTGGCACTGCATGCAGAGATGGAGAAAAAATTGTTTTGTGTGTGTGTCCGTGTGTTATGTCAGTGTACGGGATCCCTCCAGGTAGAATATTGCGAGAGTTTTCCAGGTTTCCATCTGTAACTTTTAAATCCCCGAGGTTGATGGATGGATGTACTTCCAGTGATTCAGTGATGCAGATCCAAATGTCACAGGCTTAATCCAAACTTCCAAAATAAAATGATTTACCAGTCAACAAACTGGAGCCTTTGCAGAGAAGCGTTCCTGTATTTGTCGCTGCAAAGTTTTACACCCAGTTCAGATCACAGAACTCATTTGGAAATATGCACGTTCAGTTTGAATAAACTGTGCAGTCACAAGAAGAGCTAAAAGTAAAATACACAACAGCAAAACAAAACAATGTGGGTCATCCCAGGCTGTGGATGTTGTTGAGTTTATTCCAGACTATTAGAGGACGTCAAACTTTGGCTCTAAATTCAAAGGATTAGGAGGTACTTTGTTACTGATTAGACAAGATGACAAACTCAAAACAAATAGAAAAACTTCATTTAGATTAGGTCCTTCTGAGCAAATTGAGTAATGCGATTTGGAATTCCTTAAGAAAACAGGAGATATAAAAAAAGGTGCTCTGCTGTTTTTTCCCTCTTTATCGCAGTGTGCAGTCTTGAGCTGATCCAAGTGTCAGTAGGTCAGGAGCTTTTCCAGGAAGCTACAAGGCAAATGTGTCTACTGCATGGCCATGGATTGTCAAGAGTCAACCTCCAATGTTCCTGCGAGGGGCCATGAAGTGTGAACCCAGCTTTTTGGAGTCTCCTCGTGACTTTCTCAAGTGAACAAACCCACTCATTCTAGTCGTCGAAAGCCAATACACTTGAGGAGTGAGTGCTTTTAGGGTTTCAGAGGAATTTACAGGCTGTTAACTCCACAGCTCAACATTTTTCTGTGTCTGGGAAAACTTTTCGGTGTGCATAAACCGCACCGTAGAAAGGTACAAACTCAAGCCCAGACATTAGTGGGGGAAAACTACCAGTTTGACAGAAACTACTTCTTGTAGGCAGTTCCTCTGCTGCCGGGTTTGTTTCCTGATCGACGGACAGGTACCTTGGATACAGGGATTCTGGTGCGAACTGGGGGAGGCTCTTCAGTCTTTGGTGGTTGGGATTCAGCCTCCAGGACGGAAGACAGGGCTGACTGGCTCACAGAGTGGGGTGGTGACGACTGTTTGTTGCTTACTGGGATTTTGGAGTCCCGTGGAAGGCTGGCGCTGCCTTTCATCGATCGAAATGAAGAAGAGGAGGAGGAAGAAGGAGGGGTTGTCTGGGATGTGGGACTCAGTTTGTACTCAGTAGATGGAGAAGGGGTACTGTTTAGATCGTCATCTCCTTCCAGTTCTTCATCATCTCGATGCTCTTCAGGGTCATCGTAAAGATCATACAGTTGGTCTCCAGAGTAGCTGTCGCGTGATAGGGCCATCCTCTGGTTACGCTGCAGCCTGCTCTCATCAGGCGTCGCTGTGGGTGTTGCTGAGGGTGTGTCCCAGTAGCCCTCATCACTGAGTGGCTCTTTCTCCCCAGGTGATGTTGGATGGCGGCCATGTGTGTGAGGGAGGGAGCTTTTAGCTGCCCGGACTGCAGCTCCACCGACTATTGGAATTTTGCTTAGCCCCAATGCCTTAACCTGGGGTACCTTACGTTCCGAAATCCTGGAGGCTAGTGAAAGGTGGCTGCTTGAGGGGTTGGCGCGAGGGGGATACGTGGAAGTAGGGGTGGTGGAGGGAGGTTGGTGCAATCTGGGCAAAGCCGGGGAGTTGTCCCCCGTGGAGGGAAGCATGTGCCAGAGCCCTTGCATGTCTGCATCGTCCACTCCTTCTGGACTTGCCATTTCTTCCCCTCCACCCATGTAAGCCACCACACCACTACCAGCTGGATGCTGCTGTGCTGGAGGTGGAGCCCGAGCCCTGGCTGGGAGGGAGGCATACCCTGAGCTTAAGGAAACAGAGTAGATGGGTTGGCTCAGCTGAGAAGGTAGAGGCGGTTTGGACGGGGATCCACGGGATGTGGCACTAGCGACACCAACAGCTCTCCCAACACTTGCTCCCACAGGCCCCCCCTCCTCCGCCACTACTGCTGCTGCTCGTGCCACTGCCCCCATTACCCGCCGGACCCTCATCATCTGCATCGGCAGTAATGTCCCCACAGCCTGTCAGTGAATCAAAGCTCTTAAGGGATGTGACGTCATTGAAGAGAAGAGAACAGAGTCTGTCCACCGAAGGTTCCGAGGGTGGGTCACCCGTGCTGCAGCGGTCCAACGGGGGCGAAGCAAGGGAGGGGGTGAGGCTGGAAATTGAGGCTTTGGCTTTTTGAATGGTTGGATGCAGCGGCGAGTCAGTGGGTGTGTAAGGAACGGGGGAGTCTGGTTCAACAGATGGCCCAGTCATGGCAACACAGTGTGGTGGTGTCATGGTAACAGCAGTAATGGGAGTCTCTGTTGCTTGGAGGTTAGGCTCTGCCTCTGCATTCCCACAATCCTCTTGGTGATGATGCGGAGGGGGTTCAAGGGTGAGAGTAATATCCTTTACCTTCTCAGAGTCGGTACTATCCCCATCCTTCTCCTTGGGACCTTCCACCTCCACCCCATCTCCCTCGTTCGTTTTTTCCTTTCGTCTCCATCGCATGCTGCTGAAGAAGCCCTTTAGGCCCCTCCCTCTTCTAACAAGTCCCGACCCCCCATTTTCACTCGACCTAAAACTCCCACGCCGGAGTAGAGAGAAGAAACTCAGGGATTTGCTGAGAGACCTCACCGGTCCTGCCTCCAGGCTGGCGAGCCCGTCCCCTCTCTGTCCATCAGCGTCGTTGGTTGAGCCTATTAGTCCATCGTGGGTTTTACTCCTAACGAGCTCCGCCGCCGAGCCATTCCCATTCAAAGAATTCCCATTGTCAGAATTCCCGTTGCTCCCGCTGTTTGTGGCCCCTTTGTTCCTGAAGGAGAAGAAGCTGGCCATTCCGGAGCCGGTGCGTCGCTTTCCGAAGAGTTTGAAGGCAGCTTTGTTGATCTTCCCAGTGGGCTGGGGGTCACACTGAGGGGCCACAGGAGGCTCTACGCACTCAGACTGCACCTCCATTATCCAGCTCTCGCTATCACTCCCACTCTATCGTCTCCCTCACGCTCTCTAGCTGCCTTGCTATCCCCTCTCTCTCTCTCTCTCTCTCTCTCTCTGTCTCTCTCTCTCTCTGTCTCTCTCTCTCTCTCTCTGTCTCTCTCTGGCAACACATACACTAACCCTCTCTCTCCACCCTGCTGTCTGGTCCTCTCACTCCCACTCTGACTTATTCTAACGCACGCCTGCTGGTTTTCTCTCCCTGTCTCCCTCCCTCCCGCCCTCCCTCCCTCTCTCTCTCTCGCTCTCTCGCTCTATCTCCGGGTGCTGCTCCTACTGTATCCATGGCAACTGGGTGGGCTAAGCAGCTTTCGTCAACGTTGGCGGGGTGCCAGTGTCTTTCCTCCCCACCCTCCCCCCATCCTTGTCCTCCCCTCATCCTCCGTCCAATGCACCGTTTGCTCATTTCATTTAACCGTTCATCAATCTACGAGGCCGGACCTCGTTTCCCTTTGGTTCTGCACAGGTTTCCCTCTTCACACGTCTCAGTGCATTTGGAGAATGGGAGACAAGCACTCACCGATGCGATATGAAAGATTAAACATGAGTTTAACATATTTATGCAAACTCTGTCAGTGAGTTATGGGACTTGAATGGCAAATCCCATCGCATGTTTGTTTGGATTTTATTCTGATTATCTATATGGGAATGTAAAAAACAAATGAAAGCAAACTATGTAATAGCAGTAAGTTTTACATATATAAATATTTTAGTTGATATGTCTTACTGCATCATTCCAAGAGGTAGGTCAAGTTTCTTGCAAACTGGCGCATGACATTACAAATTCTTCACGTCACACACTTCATCTCGCCCTGTGCATGTGTGTGTCTGTGTGTGAGAGAGAGCGGAAAAGCTCAAAGTAAACTAAATAAGCGCGTCACAATCCTGAATTAGAGGATTGAAATACAAGACCTGCTGATCAACAGAATGAGTGGGCTTAAGCCGGGATATGGATTTTGAAAAGGAAAACAATTATATTTCAGTGTTGTTATGCACACACTCAGATCCAGCTCAGACATGCGTCCAACACAGTTTGGGCCTGTCACTTTGAATAATGTCACGTTGTCATAATAAGGACATCGCAAAACAAATTTAATGTCAAGTTGTCATGACAAAGACAAATTCTGGTTATGTCACCTTGATTAATGTCAAGTTGTCATAATGAAGACAACCAAAATAATGTCAACTTGTCATTACCAAATCGAATGACACTTAATGACAACAGTCATAAACGTTTAATGACATTGACATAATGTTTATGACATTTTTATGACTGTGTCATGTCACTCTTATGACAATGTCATGTCACTCTTATGACGGTACCTTCAAGTAAAGTGTTACCGGCTTTGTTAACCTTAAGTGTTGTCTGGATCTAAAACACCTACAATAGTCTCAATGTTTGCGTTCTGAGTGGACAAATGTTTGATTGCATGTACTCTTCAGATTGTAAATAGTTTACGGCAAACAGATACCAGGTGTCTACACTGGATGACCCATAATATTGGCCATTGCCCCTAGAGATTCATTTAAAAGAGATTTTTTTGGATTGGGTCTTTCACAGCTTCCCTTGAGCCACTTATTTTTGGAAGGTACATCTCTGTTTTTGGTGCTGAGAGTGATCCACCATGGGTGCTCTTTTCACTGCCTATTCTATCCTCCCAACCCCCATGAATCTCCCAGATACCCCGACCCACTTACAAGCCTCCGCTCCCCACCTTCCCTTCCTCCCCTGCTCCTTTTCTCTCTCTCTCCTCCTCCTCCTTCTACTCCTTAGTCGCTGTGGGCATACAGACTCTCCTCTTCCAGCCCACTGCTATCAAACAATGTCTGCATTCATCCCCCCCCAAGGCAACAACACACACACAGATCCACAGACGTCCTCACACCCACACAAGCACATTCTGTGGGCTTCCCCAGAGTGAAGCGCTGGAGCGTATCTTCCTTGTGCTCTCCCGCCAATGAGAAAGATGATCTGCCCACGAGTCAGTTACCTCAGTCCTCCCACTTTCCAGACTGTCAGTCCCCCAGAAAGCAGTTTTTCAGGTACATCAGATACTCAAGCAGAACGCACCACTGCCAGCAGCTACAGCTACAGGCTGCTACAGCAGGTCAGCTGGCTGATGGGTGGACGTGAAGCTGACACTGAGCAGCAGATGGCTGGTGGATGAGGAGTGGGTTCAGTTATCACACGGTGAGACAAAGGATATTCGCAGAGTTGTAGGGGTGGAAAAGCATGCGTTATCGTAAATTGGTGGGAAATCCCCAGTTGAGAGGAAGATACCGAGACACGAAAAGAAAAAGAAATTTCTATGGATATTTCTAATTTGATTTACATTTGCAATATGCAACACGTGCATTGTTCCGAACCCTAATGAATCATTTCTTTTCAGCTGTAAGAGAGAAGACAAAGTGCACACATGCAATAGAAGAAGCCCCCCCCCCTCTTTTCTCTAAATAGGGTTCCCATTTCAGCCCCTTGAGGGTATCACGGCACTAAGTGGCACAGTTAGAGGACATTTCTCTTTGCCTTTGCGCTGTGTTTTTCTAATAATATAGCTGCTCACGTGTGTGGGCGTGCGATGCAGCATGTGCAACTTTTGCACAATGTCTGCATCTACACCCTGAATTTGCCCTCACTCCCCCAAACACTGTGCTGCTGGATATGAATATTGACGTGTTATTTAAAAGCACATGGGTGTCTGCGTGTGACATAGAGAATGCTGGAGAGGATGGAAGGATAGATGGATGGAAAAATACATGGAGGAATTGAGTATGTTTTTCAATAAGATGACGAGATGCTGGAAATATAACATTCAAAACGCAAAGTTCTGCTCAAATCAGCGAAAGAATGAGTTTAAAGTGACTGGACAGTTCTTACCCCGACATGTAGTCATGCACACTGTACACTGAATTTCATCCATAATCCAGTGGAAGGAATACTCTCTTAACTGTCCGTGCAATTCAATGGCTTATCTGCAGTTCATTTCACTGTGTATGTATTAGTTTTTATTCCAAATATTTATAATACTTATAGCATGTTTGCTTATTATTACATTTTTGAATGCCCTCTTGCTGCTGTAACACTGCAAATTTCCCTTTTATCTTATCTTATCTTTACAAGTAGCCTACTACTTACTCTCTTTAATTGAGTAAGAGCAATAACTATGTGTGTGGGGTTGAACTTTGCCGTTCCGAGATCAGGAACAAACAGCAACTTGCCTGTTCCTGTGAGTGCTTCAGTATTTGCATTTAAAATAAAGTAGTCCCAGCCTCTAATGCAAAATGTTCCAGAGATGCAAATGATTATGAGGTGATGCATGTGTTTGTTTTTCCCTGGGAATACAAAAGAGTCTCCTCTTGTAAAGCCGCCTCTGATTATTCCACCGTCTCCTGAACATAATTGAATTGGCTAGCCTTATAAAACTATGTGTTATCATCCAATTTATGATACCCAATGTTCCCACTAGGTAAATACACCGATTTTTGAAGTGCAACCTCAAACATCATGTTTAATCTCCGGAAGATGCTTTACGTTTCATTGATAGTGTTCATTTAGTCTTTAATCAGATTTGAATGATATTGTGAGTGTGTGCCCTTCATCATTTCTTCCTCATTGTCTTCCAGAAACCGATTAAACTAAGCTACATTGTATGTGTGTGTGTGTGCGCCATGTTTGTGCATATGTACAGAAGTAAGTAAAGCCCCTGGGATTACCCTCTCTGCCCTTTTGTTACTGTTAGTAATCAACAGGGAGTGGAACTAACTGTTGTTAATCCTTCTTAGCACAAATTCTGCAAACACTTCCAAAATCTGCGCACACACACACACACACACACACACACACACACACACACACACACACACACACACACACACACACACACACTCACACACACCCGAGAGCCCTCAAACGGCCTGCTCGCCCACAGCCAGTCATCTCGGAACCAAACTTTAAGGAATATACCATTTGGGTTGGAGCTCCCCGAAGGAAGGGTTGGCCATGCTATGCAATACTCAACACAAATGATAAAAACACCAAAATATTAAAACGGGCAAAAATATGTGTCATGTGATACATTCATTGTACAAGGGAAAGCATAGGAGGATGCAATTGCTTAATTGTCCAAAACATTGCAAACCTATGGCATCTTATTCATTTGAAACACATTTATTTTGCACTAATCAGTGACTAAATGTTTGGTGTAAATAGATGGAATAACATCAGGTGGGAGATTTTAGTCCAATGTTATAACAAGAGAGAGAGAGACACACAAAGACCCACACACGTACAATGGGCATGGACACCACCTGTGTGTATGTGTGTGTATACAGTGTGTGTGTGTACAGTGAATCCGGAAAGTATTCACAGGCTGTCATGTGTCCTTTTACTGAGGAGTGGCTTCCGTCTGGCCACTCTACCATATAGGTCTGATTGGTGGAGGGCTGCAGAGATGGTTGTCTGTCAACTGTGGGACCTGATACAGACAGGGGGTGCCTTTCCAAATCATGTCCAATCAACTGAATTTACCAAAGGTGGACTCCAATCAGGTTGTAGAAACATCTCAAGGATAATCAGTGGATACAGGATGCACCTGAACTCAGTTTTGAGTGCCATCGGGGAAGGCTGCAAATACTTATGTACATGTAATTTGATTTTTTGGATAAATTTGCCAACTTTTTTTTATTAATATGGGGTATTGTGTGTAGAATTGTGAGGGGGGAAAAATTAATTTAATCCATTTTGTAATAAGGCTGTAACATAAACAAATATGGAAAAAGTGAAGCGCTGTCCATATACTGTCCGAATACCGTCCGGATGCACAGTATGAGGACTGTGTCTGCCTGTCTTGCATGAGCCTGTGTTTATGTTGAATACAGCAGTGTTTCCCCCTTGTCTTCAGTGTTCTACCACCATGGCATGTGCTGCACATCTGAATGATTCAGGACCCTGACGGAGCCCAGCAGCAGCTTGCTCTCAATGTTTAATGGGAGATAATAAGAACAAGTAGGCTACATGAGGACGCCTGCCTGAACGCAGAGAGCCCGGAGCCACGGTGTCCGAGGTGCGTTAATTAGACTATGCTTAATTAAAAACAGGAAAAACAGGAACTTTTTTGGTTATCTGCAATCAGCCTTTAAATTTGCATTCTACAGAAACATGTTTGACTAACTATCCTTATATCACGTACTTCATCCAGCTTCCACCTCAAATCTCCCTCTGAAGCTAGACCGGTTGAGGAGCATGTTTGCTCCCACAGTACATTAATCAAATCCCTTCTGAGCTTTGACATGACGCAAAACTTACAACCGTAGTCTGGAATTAACCCAGAATTACTGTATCAACAAATTTAAGCCAAAATACGTTTTAGCTGAAAAATTAATATGAACTTATGGCCCAAATTCACATGCTACATCCCCTGAGCAATACATTTTCCAATGATGTATTGATCCAAGACATGGCAAAAACTCTAGATTGTTAGATAATACCCTATAGATTATAGATTATGCATATATACTTAGTGATATATTTGCTGTGTGGGGTTATTGCTGAGCTTCCATAAACGTATTTGAGAACTTGAAAACAGTCCAGCAAATCATGTATTTTATTTGACAAGCCAACTCATGACCTAAGGCCTCGTCTGTTGTGTGTGAGACCCCAAATCACAGTCAGCTGCCATAAAGCATAAATCACCGACATGGCAGAGACGGTGAACGTTAAGATTTCTTAAAACACAAATCAAACTGCAGTTTAGCCGGATACAGATACAGCAGTGGAGACACAATTTTGGCTCAGCATAATTTACTAGATTATTTTACATTTTTTGTCCAATCTGAGCCAGATGAGCTCATGTCACGAGCAACATCCAGATTAGTTTGGACTCAAGCCTTTGGGATGAAATGAAATTAAATATTTCTGCTGCCAAAAAAGTGTCTGTGTGGATTTTCATCTCGAGTATTGTGACACATTGATAGGAATATAATTTTGATTATTAAAACAAACTAGAAGACGCACCATTTTTCAGATGAATTTATTCTCCTCTCTATTCATTTCCTCCTCATAGTGCTTTTAAACATTAATAAAAAAAAAGAAGCCTTTTTTCCAATAGGTGCAATATGTGACAATGATGAGGCTTTCCATAGAGATTTAGACTACAAAGACGCACGACTTCATCCACTCGGGCCCATTCAGGACCCCTGCGTAATCAGCACAAAATCACATACAGAGCAACAGCTTCCCCTTGACATGCACACACTTTCGCCAAGCTACGCCTGTCCCTCAGTATCCCACAGCAGCCCCCCCCCCATTCGCTCTCAGCAGGTCATGCGTGCCACACCAAACTCCAAACTGACAATGGCCGGCTCTTCCTTGGACAGCTCGCTGTTGAATGTCCCTTCCAGCTCCCCATAGCTGTGCTTCCTGCTATCGGTGCCACTGCTGCCCTCAACAGTCCGCTCTGTGTTGGTGCTCTCCGTGGCCTCCTCGCCGACCTCTTCCTCCTCCTGCTCGTCCTCCTCGGCCCGCCGCTGCACCTCTTTGTGGTTGATGGGCGCCCCCAGGATGAGGGAGTCTGGACGCGGAGGGAGGGAGTTGGAGTGCTGGTCTCTGGTGGGGGGAGCCACGGGGGGCTCAGAGGTCGCGACTGGGGTCACGCCGAGCTGTTGAAGCCTCTGCAGAGAGACAGAGGAGTAGGAAAACAAATACATGTGAGTAAAACAACACATTCTCTGAATATAACAGCATATTACAGATAAACATTCACAGTTAATATGTTAAAAAATGTTTCAAATTAAATATAAATGTTGTGATGGTAATGCAGATGGGTTTTCATTCGAATGAACCTGACCTAAAAATGCTTCTGGAGAGTAAAGATGATGTGGGTGTAATTATTCTATCTCAGGACAACATCTAATTGTCTCAGAATAACGGTTGACCACACAGGATAGTTAACTCCTAATGAGATACAGATAATGAAAAGGATTCTACGCTTGTGTTTTTTAAATCTGCCAAGGCCATGTGTTCGCCCCTGTCTAATTGTTTGTGAACAATTTTAAGAAAAAAACTCCTCAATGGATTAGCACAAAAACCTGGTGGAAGGATGTGGTATGAGTCAGGAAAGAACCAAATACACTTTCAGCAACCAAATTATTGGATGCTGAAAAACTAACATGTCTAGGGGACTGAAATTGTGTGTGAGAAATTTGGTGCAGATCCAAATAACTGGACCTAGTGAATTTAACTGTGGCTTTATAAGGGGACTGCCCTGCCGGAGGTATAAACAGTTGCCTATTTATTAAAACTGATCATGCAAAACGATAAAATCTGAATATGGGCTCCAGAGAACAACATTTTTTGTGAACTCACGTTCTCCAGTGCGTTCACTGTGCTCTCGGCTTTGCGACTATTCTCCCTCAGAGTCAGAATGGTTTTGAGGATAGACTGACGTGGGTGCATGGAGCGATCGAACTGGTGGTACATGTTCCTCCAGAACCTTGGAAACGCAGGCGCACACAAACATATAGATAAGACCCCATTCACAGGATGACAGGGGACAATCAAAGTGCAGGACTATTCATATTTAACAGCCGGGAAGGTGAGGTAGGCCGCACTGACTTGAAATGGTAAGGCAGGGTCGAAGGCTCCAGCACAGGGTGCAGCTCAGAGTATGCAGGGCTGTAGAACGGATTCAGGTAGTTCTGTTTTTCGCTCATTAGAAAGGCCCACAGCGAGTGTGTCCGCTCTCTGAGCCTTGAGCACAAAACATTTAAGAGACAAACAAGACATTTGAAAACCATCAAACAAAGTGAATGTTTAGATCCATAAAACTGAGGATAAATATGAGATCAAACAAAGAAAAGAAAATATATATATATATATATATATATATATATATATAGGTGAGCGAATATAAAGACTTTTCTCATCAAAACTCCCTTATGTGGATTTAAAACCATAATATATTACGTTCATCTTTTTTGATAGCCTGATAACATGCAGCAGATAAGATGACCTGGTTAGAGATTGGAATGTGGAAATATCATCTGTCACACTTTCAATGTTTGTTAAAGGCTGGTACAGCATGAGGGTGATACCGCAATAGGACAATGAGCCCTTGCTGTAAATGAACAGAGAATATTTGATGTACCAAGTTGAGGTTGGTGGTAGTTTGATTTCTTTGACATGATGGATCGGAGGTTTGTTTTGTAGGTTGGACCCTTGTAAAACAACAAGGGTCAACTTAGTATTTCTATTTCTGTCAGACAACTCACGTTCGATCATGTAATTTATTTATTATGTAACAGATTTAGTGTTTGGCGTCTAGGCTCCAACTTAATCACTCCCCCGTTGGAGCCTACAGGTGGATGCTGGGGTGGTGGAGGGGCTGAAGCAACAGGTAGCAATACTGCAGCAGCAGTGCGAGCAAGAGGGGTTGATGGGAAATGTTGCACTGGTTAAATAGACCACCTGATAAGGTGGGTGTGTATTATAGATGGTTGTGGAGATTGAGGTATGTCACATGATGTATGTCACATGATGTATGTAACATGATTGGCGCAGCGCAGCTCGAGTTGCCTGCCAGAACTAGCTCGCCGGCGTCGCCACATATGTTATATGTTTGCCTACACCACTTCAACTAGGAGTATCTGTGTAGATCAATGTTCTGGATCCGTCTGTAGATCTTCACTTCAAAGCACAGGGAAGATCGTAAATATTCTCACTCTTTTATAATTGTAGATTATGTTGTTGTGTGCGAAATAACCAATCAACGCATGAAACAAAACCTTGACACAAAGGTGTGTGTGTCTGACTCACTGCAGCTCCTCCCTCTGCCTCTGATTGTTGCCAAGGAAGTTTCCATATTGACAGGAATGGACGTGTTCATGGATCTGCAGCAGGAACCACTCGCTAAACTCGAATGCCTGGGTACATATGTTGTACAAACATGTTACATACATTCATTGAAAAAATCAAAATGATCATTACTGCATGACGTATTAGGCACATACTGTACAGTGGCTTAAGTTACAATACAATTCACCTCATCCAAAGCACAAACCTGTGGGACCTGTTCCATTAGCTGCCAGACACATTCAAGGAACTGAGTGAAGATCGGAGAAACCTCCTTTGGATCGCCATCCAACTGATCACACCTACAATAGCAACATCAAACATGATTAACTTCTTCAACATTAAATTTAGCAAAGACCTTATTCATATTTCTGCAGCGCTACAGCAGTAAAAACAAATAGGGAACTATTACTTTTTTGAGCGATAGCTGTTTTGAGCAGTCTTCTCTGAGTAGAGGCAAGTTTTGGGTAAGCGAGAAGCAAGATTAGTGGAATATATAATGGAAATAAAATGGGGTGACTATGGTATTAATCCTACTTGAGCTTGCTCTAGATCTGAACACTGACTAGATCTCTGAGGTGAACCAGTTCAAAGCTCACCTGTCTGCAAACTTGTGACCAAAGGAGATCCAGTCTTTCTCTATCAGTACCTGCAAACAAATGCAAAGGAAGATCAAGTATGGCGCTAAAAATAAACATCTAGCAGACATTTAAATTACGCTCTTTGGTTTGTAATGGAAATTCTGCAATTGTGTAATGATTAATGGATGAGCAGACATTTATGTAGAAGATTGGATTATCAGATGTGTTCATCTTAAAGATCAGCTGTGAGTTAACTTAGGGTTTTTACGATTATTGCTCGGGGACTTAAAATTCATGGTCTCATGAAGCTTGAGAGCCTCTGAGCAGATTCCAGGGGTCTTTGTTTTGTAAATAAAGCCCTGATGACCCCACCCTGATAAAACATCATGCCCCTCCCCGTATACTGATTTGTCCTCTGCTTATTGTACATGTCAGATGAGTGCTACGAAGGGCACGGGCCCTCAAGGAAATGGATATAAAAATACCGTACAATGATTTCTCATAAAGCCAAATCTGGTCAATTAAGAGGTTAAAATTTGGGCAATGTCAAAACTAAAAAAGTAATTAGCTATTACTAAGGAGGGGCAGGGGGGCATTCCTTTTTATCAACTGTTTCCACCCCACCAAATTGATTGATCAGAGTTAAGATGATCGTTTCAGTATAATGTCATTAATAATAAATAATAAATTAGGTCGGTTTTTTTATTTTCATGAAACGAAATGTGTGTGTGTGTGTAGGTTTGTGTACCATGAAGCCCTTGATGGTACGGTAGTAAGGGTCCATGAGCAATGCTCCCAAGGAGCAGACTTGGGCTGTTCTGTCCCACCCGTCTGAACAATGAACCAATACACTGGCTCCTTCCACCGTCACCGCCTGGGATCAACGGTGAAGACAGACAGTTAAATATTCTGATGGTGATTTTTCATTTAAAAAAGGAACAGGAAGCAATCTTCGACTGTAAATTACTATGACGGACAAGTGGAAATGGGCCGGTGAAAGTTACCTTGGTAAGAAAAATGGCGGCGTCTACAACGGCCTTGATGTGCCGCAGCCAGCCGCAACTTTCCAGGCCAACCAAGTAGTCACTCATGGAGAGAGAGCGATTCCCAATCACTGAGAGGCACAAACAGAAAGCTACTGTCAGATTAACCATTTACCTATTATTGTCCCTTTGTCTGTTTGGTACCGTGTTCAACCTTCTATCAGTTTCTGCAGACTGGTTCTCATGACATGGATGTTTTCTATGCCAACAAACTGGAAGCGGATGTTGGAGTAGTTGTCCTCGTTCTCGTAGCCTTTACCCGCTGCTCGGTTAGCGAGCGCATTCAACTGCAGGACAGAAAGAACAGATACAAATAAAAAAACTAATAATCGCAAGACTCCTGTGAACAGATATTAATTTGTTCGTACTTATACAGACAGACCAACACCTGTACAAGTAACTAACCTTCGGCCTAGTATCCATGACGTAGACGAATCGGCTGTTGTGGTTGGCTTTGCTGATGACCTGCAGCAGGCTCTCGTCCTCTAGGCATCGCGCACTGAAGCCAGAGAGAGGCTGGCTGCATCGACACACTGCTGCCTGTCAGTTTGAACGAGTCAATACCGATCAGAACCGGGGATTGTACAAAATACTGCAGCTAAATTATAATTATTAAAGCCAACACTGATCACTTGACAACATTAATTTCTTCCCTATATGTGTCATCTTTAATATAACAACTTCAGCTTGTGTTGATTAAATTGAAAAGGAATCCAACGTCAACAGCAACTTAACAGACACTTTTTTTGTCGTTTCTCAGCTTCCCGATTATTAAAGGGTTATCGATATCTACCATTTAGCCATTTTGAGGTACAGTACCAAGGCTATGCTTGTACTCAGTCTTTATAAACCACAGAGATTAAGTGCAGACAAAGTTGATACATTAAAGAAAGTCCCACATAATATGGACAGGACAGAAACCTGGAATACTAGGAATCATTATGTGTCTGCGTGCGATCGTGGCACAAAGTTGAGAATTCCTATCGTTGTTATTTCAAAATGAATAAATCATGGTGTGGTTAAGTTCTGGAAAATGTATTTGATACGGTTTTGCTTTTTCAGGGCTCAATACTAGTCATGGTGTGTGTTCATCAGTTCCCTCAGGCCCTTTTTTTATAAAAGAAAAATTTCCCTGAATTTCCATCAGTTTCAAACAGAGATTAAAATAAATTTTGGTCATTTAGTCATACCCTACTTGCTACACCTTTAGCAGGAGTTTTCCCATTCTCTCTAAACTACGACAACAAGCAAACATATAAATTAAAACTATGCCAGATATAATATACCTTTTTCTCCTGGTAGAAGTATGTGAGTACAGGAAAGCGTCCTTTGCTTCTGAACTTGGAACTCCCCACAATGATAGGCTTACTGGCTGCGATGGGAACATACAGGTCTCGTGGATACGTCTCACACACCTGGAATAACCAGACATGAAAACATCACAAATACAAATCACACACAGGGACACAAACATATGTTGACCGACATCTCCTGGTTGATCAGCTTTGTCACTCTTACTTTGTTAGTTCCTAATTATGTACGTCCTTTCACTGACACACACTATGGTGGGTATCTGTTTTGTTCTGATTAGGAAGGATGTGGGTCAGTCTGATCTGATCACAAGTGGACAGCGCCGAGATCTTCTGTTCACACACTCAACCTGCATCTCATATGACTGCATGGGATTGATCTCACTTCCCCGCTCTATATGTAACATGGCTATTTGGGCGGGTTGCCATTTTACCCCAACAGACTACAGACTACCAGCATCAGAAATTCCGCCGATACCAGCAAGTACTGATTTTAAAGAGGCAAAGAAGAAGGGATTTCCAAGAGTGTAGCCCGAACCTCCTTAAATGAAATTTCATGCTGAGGAACTCTTAGCGCTGACCACCTGTGGACCCGAAAACTGAATTTCCCTGTGGGGATGAATAAGTCAATAATTCCTTAATTCTTTCTTGCTAAAGCTAATACAATGTTCATTATTACTTAACCTATTACTACTAACTTGACGGTTTTCAACTTATAGCCGACTGCCCACCTTGTAGTCTCTGTTGACGTCGGTGAGCTGCCACTGGTCACAGGGGACACCCATCCTCTCATACTCTGCCCTCAGGTCGATGAGCTGCCATCCCTCTTCTCTCTGTTGGTCATTCTGTTTCGGGTTGTAGGAGAAAGCGTAGAGCTCCGGATAGGACACTGTGTGGAGGAGAGGACAACCAGAAGATTAGTGCTTTGATAATGTAGAGTGTGTTAATATATTCTACATTATAAGACAGGATGGGGCAAGGACAGCAGACACGCTGACACGCACCAGGCCGTAGAAGACGCAGGAGCGAGCTGTAGACATCGTGGCAGTCTCGCTCTCTCTGTATCACGAAATGCACCAATCTGAAGTTACGACACTGGATGACCAGAGGGCAGCCTGTGGTGGTGAGGGACAGCTTCTCCACAGAGGCTATATGATGATGCAAAATCTACAGGGAAGAAAGAGAGAGCGAGTTCATTATTTTCAGTGGATGGTGGATCTGCCCCCAATTATATGACTGGATTACTAATAAAAAAAAGGATAAATTACTAGACAATTCTAGCAGAAGATCAGTGGAAATGCAAGCGCTATTATCACCTTTCCCAATAATCTTAAAGTTCTTCTATTTCATTAACAGCATGTCATGGGGCTAGAACAGTAATCCTATTTCAGGTGGATGCGATAAACACACAAGCTTCCCAAGGCATCTTGCTACTGTATAATGAGGTTTTGAAACTCTACCCAACTTGCTATTACCACAGACAATGTTGCATACTTCCACCTGTTTGCCCAACACCCTGACACAGACTTGCATGTATGTCAGTGTTATACACAGTGTGCTTCATGAGGTCAGAAACAGATTAAAGTGGCTGCAGCATTACACTGCAGAAATCCTGCTAATGTGGGTTTGCACAAATAATACGTGGAGATCTCCTCACCCAGATCTCCTGTCCGGCCGAGGTTGAGTTGTTAGAGCTGCTCTCCACGAAGATGAGATGTGTAGCTGTGAGGTACAGGGTGCCGCTCGTGGATTTGTTGCTGAAACGCTCCAACAGCCGCACCTGCTCCACCTGCAAGAACAACCGGAAATCATTAACAATCAGCGGCGCCCAGTGAAAAAAGGACCTCGCTAACAGGAATGAAACCAGTTACAAAATTAATGGGGTGGCACTTGGCATTGATTTCAACTGGCATTAGCTGCCAGTCTGATTATAATAACAAAAAGGCTAAATGATTGTGATCACTGCAGCGTCCCAAATAAATAAACCTGCTGCTCTTTCACCTAACCGGTCCAACTACCAGTTATTTAGAATGTGCCCTCATTCATGACCTCAACCCATCAGTTCTGAGAAACATTTACTAAACTTTTGACACAGGAAGAGGATTGAGGTGGAGTAGCTGTGATGAACAAAAGGTTTTATATTTCCTGGTTGTCAGAACACCCACTTATAACTTCCTTAAAAAGGCATAAAAAAAACGTACAGGTCCGGTAGTTTTCAAAATCACACTTTAGCCATAATTGTTTTAAAAGTTAAAACACACAAGTTACACCTAAAGAGAAAGTGCTCCAATTATCATTAGCCCTCTGGGATTATTGGCAAGTCTGTGGCACTGTTGTTCGGGTTGTGGGCTGAAGAGCTAGGAAAGCCTCTGTGTTTAACTAAAGTCCTAGATAAACATCTTAGGCCTTAACAAGACCCCAACATGAAACATACTCTGACAAACTGTTGGATTGTACTCTTTTCACCTCTCAAAGCCATCAGAACAAATTCTCATTGCTGAAAGTATACTGGTTGTTACAAGTAACCCTCACTCTGAAAAAACATTGGACGGAGGGATTTTAACTGTTTGTAGCGGAGGCTGCAAACTGTCCAAATGCATGATTCATCATAGGGAGAGTTCAGTTGTTGAGTCATACATCCTCTCCTTGGTTTCCATTTCCCGGCTCCTCTTAGTTATGATGAAATGCTTGAGCTGGCTCTTCTAAGCAGGAAGTTGACGAGCGAGTTTGACTGCATCAGAGGATCATTGTGTCATTATGTAAATCTCTTTTTTTTAAGCAACACTAAGCAATAGCTCCCTCTGCAGTCACATGTGGTGACTATTGGCCAATGTAACAGATACACAAAACTCGGAATTCTTGATATTTTTAAAGTTTTCTTTCTGATCATTGGAGATGAACACTGGTTTTTAATGACTTCCAACTCTTTTTTACTGATCTTCAGTCAAGCTTTATTGGGTCTGATTCTGGCAATTTATGCCGTGTCAGTTCCACACATATCGTACTCGCACACTGACGTTTCCTATGGAGGAAGAACAGACATCAGGAGGAAGAATGGGAAATAAAGCTAAATCATTCTGTCTATTACGAGTCAGTGGACCATCAAACTAATTTGGAACTGCTTTTTTAAGGTTTAAAAAAAGTGATAGTGACTTTTTATTAATGTGAAGTCCTAGATTTTTCCATATTGTTCTCATGCCGTTAAACTGTAAAACTACTTAACAAAATAAGTTCTACGTCATTCTTTCTCTGATTGTATTTGTTTAAAGGGTTTAACCTGAGCCATATCATAAAACAATAATCACTTCCTCACAGGGTTACTGGCAAACAGCTGTTAACATACATCACACAAGTTAATCTTTTGTAAATGCACTGGTAACGGATCAGAACTTAGTACTAGCCAATACGCAAAATCAAGGTATCTGAAGCAAAAAGGGAGAAATGTATTAATGCTGAAGAAATGGTTGTTGTCCTATATTTGACAAAATCCGTGGTCATCACATAAGATTTTCTTTTTAAAAGGCGATGAAAAGAGTTGGATTGTGGGCATTTTTGCAATGACTGGGAGAATTTTCAAATTCTACTCATTATCAGCCGTTTTGCAAAGTCAAGGGACGTATTGGGAAGCACAAGAAATGGTATGGGCCACATCTCATTTGAGGTTTGCCAACTCAAGGCTAGGAGAGAGAAGTCTAAATAAGTCTAAATAAGCTGCTGGCTGATAGATGTGCGCCTCATAAGAATTTCCCGCTTCAACTTTGGATCAGGGACTTCTCTGAGGATGCTCAGCGAGGCCTCCTGTTTGTTCTGGAGCTTGTTTGGCCTCACATTTTGGAGTCCAGGAAGTGATGCAGAGCTCATGTGATTTGGCTGAGCCAGTAGTCGAAAAAAGGGAGAATAGTCAGTTTGCACCTTAAAATTGTTGAGAAGGAGGAGGGGGGGAAGAAGAAGAAGAAGAAGAAGAAGAAGAAGAAGAAGAAGAAGAAGAAGAAGAAGGGAAAAAAAAGAATCATAGCCCCTGGTTGTTTTGATTATGTCTTGGATAACAACAGATCGTAAAATGAATGAATGAATGTGACATTAAGCTCGCATGCAGCCCGGTTGTGTTTCCTCACTCTGGATGCACTGACTGATTAACAGGAAGCGCTGCAGAGGAAAAACAAACAGCTCATCCATGCACGTCACGTCTGAGCTGCTGGCGACACCTGCTAGCTACCAGGCTAACACACACACACACATATGCACAGACACACATGTCGTCTGAACAGTGATATTAGGTGAACGTCACCGACACGACACACATCGCAAACATCTTCCCTCCCCGCATCAAGCAGACAAGGCCAAGCAGCTGACTGTTATCCCGTCCATTCGCGATTAGCTGGAGACGTTAGCTACCTTCGGCGTCCGGATGTGCTCCATTTCTTTCCCCCCCGAGTGAGAAACTACGACAGCGGTGGAGACAGCGAGAGCTTCAGGCGACAACCTCCGGAGCAGAGTCGTTCATTTGGGAACGCGGCGGCTGAAGGTGCAGCGCGATACCGCCCGGACTTTTTCGCAGACACACGGTTCTGTGTTTATTTTGTCAATTATTGTCACTCCTCCATCCGCGTAAAGCTACCGGTGCTAACGTCAGCGCGTGCGGTGTGGGGTTTCAAAAATAAAAGTTCGTGTATTCAGATGACTTAGAAAAGAAGGTTCCAAATACAAAAAACGGAAAATATTAATAACCTTGCATTGGCTTGATTCAAAAGCAGTAAATTTCCCAATATGTAAGTGGTAAGGTACTTGAGTGAACAAGAAATAATGCATGTGTGGCCCTATTTTGTTTTGTATCCAGTCTTGCATAATGTAGGCTAAGATAAAACAAAACAAGAACGATTATCAAATGAAATAGTGTCTTATTGTTTGCTTTGAATTTCTTAATTTAGTTTTTTACTTGTAAAGCACATTGTACCTGTGAAAGGGGCTATATAAATTATGTTTATTCTTCATATTCTTCATATTAAAAGAAAACACAGAGCAATTAAGTATTTCAATAATATTTAGTTCAGTTTAAGCGTTTATAATAAAGATATAATAAATTTGTAGAAAAACAGTCTTAAAATGGATAATCAGCAGCATAAGGATGGACATATACCGTATTTATAAAAAAGCAGTGACCCCAAAAAGCACAAAAACTAAATACATAAAGCTTTAAAAACAATAAAAATCCTGGTATATGGTATTATGTATACCATATTTCCGTATGTCTCAAATTTTTATTAATTTTAATTTGAAAGTAGTACCGGAAGCAATTTGTGTGCCTCTATCGTGAGTAAGTTTCTGTGGGAACATCCGGAAGTACCGGGGATCGGATGTAAATCACGCGACGCGGAAACAAGATATATGGACGACGGGTAATGTAGTTGGAGGAAAGATTACCCGAAATGCAACAGCATTGGGGGAAATGCCACCAGGCGGGCAATAGGAAAAGAAGCAGCACGCGAGGATTCGAACTGTGACGTTTGGCACATAAACAGAACTAAAGCAGAAGAAAAGAAGAGCAGAAACCAAGCGGACTTCAGTTTAAAACCCCTCCGTGTTTCTTTTGTGATGTTCCGAGTTTAGATTAATCCGCAGATTCGCCTCTCACGCCGGTGTCACGCATGGCTAACTAGCGTGTTAGCTGTGATGCTGGATCATTTCGGCTAAAGGCTGAAGTCCAGATAAGCTGCTCGGTGATTCATGTGAAATAAACAATGTCCGGCTTCAACTTTGCAGCGGGGACCCTCGCTCCAGCCACCGCGGGCGGGGGGTTCGCCTTCGGAGCAGTTACCAGGTGATGACATGTTGTCAGTTAGCATACTAAGCTAACAAGCCGGAGTAAACCGGTGTTTGTGTTTGAAGTCTTGTTTCCCTTCAAGTTGCGTGACGTTTTGTTGAATAACACGTCACCGATTATCATTTAGATTGTTCTTTTTCTATTACAATTAATTTAGTAAACAGTAGGGGCTCCTAAAATCAACTATTTTGAATTCCCAAATGTCTCTCAAACTCAAATCCTCATGTGATCATTTACAAGCTCCATCACTACAGTAGTTTGTCAATAAATTGTATTTCTCTTTGTGTTATCAATCCAATGATAGATGATTCCTCCCTATGTTTTATTCTGATACCCTGTAAATAAATGTATATCTTCCCGTCCAGTGCACCTGCAGCCAGCACCGGTGGCTTCTCCTTCGGCTCTGCTCTCGGCGCAGCGGCAGCTCCCCAGGCCGCCACAGCCAACACCACCCCATCTTTGGGCCTGGGCGGCAGCCTCTTCGGTCAAAAGCCCGCAGGAGGGCTGTCGTTCAACACGCCTGCCCAAACTAACACCATCCCACAGGCCCAGTTTGCACCTGGTATGAAAATAGACATTTCCTGTCACTGCTTGGGATCAGATCTCACTGTGTGCAAATAATCAGACCTGTCGTCTGTGTTCCCGAAGACTAAACCAATTCAATCTGATAATTTGGATATGTTTGATGATGTTTGAGTGTTGTGGGAGAAAGAGCAAAGTCAAGAGGGGCTGAATGAATGAATGTGCAGCACACAGGTCTACAACGAAGGAGGTGTTGTCTTTATGGCTTCCAACAAATCAATGTATAGTAACATGGGTTGCAGCGATTATCCAAATCCACAGGTTCACATCTAGTTGTTTATTATTTTTTGAGTGGAGGTTGTACACCAGCTCTGAATGTGGTCACATGGACACATTGAGGACACATTTGCCTGTGTTCAGACCTTTACTTAGCGCTGACCCCAGATCACCAGGATGGATGAAAATACTGAGTCTGAACAGGGTCAAAGACATCAACAGCAATATGATCCTTGAAAAAAGTCCTTGTACTATGGCACATGCAGCCTTATCTCATAATGTGTTTTCGTTCCCCTTCAGGCACGGCTGCACCCAACACAGGCCTTACATTAGGTATGTTTGTGTTTCTGAGATGTTTGAGCATGGGAAATTTGAAAGTTAACTTGGTTATACTTAATTTGTACCTCTATAATTCTCCTAGGTGCTCCAGCCACCTCGGTTGCCCCCACAGGCTTTGGCCTAGCTTTCAACAAGCCCACTGCCTCAGCAACACCATTCTCCCTCACCGCCTCCGCCCCCTCGTCAGCCCCTGCTGGGGCAGGTTTAACGTTTGGGTCAGTCCTGACATCCATGGCTCCGCAGCAGCCTGCAGCCACGGCCTTCACACTCGGTCTTGGTGCCGCCACAACAACCACCACTGCAGCCTTAACAGGCCCATCACTGGGCGGGGGGCTCTTCTCCAACACAGGCTCTATGGGTGAGATGCAGACAGCTGGCAAAAGGAGAAAATGCATATATTTTTGCAAAGCTACTTTTCATACAGAAGCTCATCCTTAAATTATTTTGTAGTTTTGTGAAAGGCTTTCTTTAATATAAAGTGTTTGCTTGGTTTTGTAGGTTTGGGTCAGACACTTGGAGGAGGCAGCTTGACGTTAGGTTCTCTGTTAGCAACCTCCACAGCTGTATCAGTGGCCCCTGCCCCCAGCCTTGGCCTGGGAGGAGTCGACTTCAGCACTTCATCGGAGAATAAAAGTGACTCATCCTCTGGAGCCAACGCACAGTAAGCATTATTATAATGGGAATGGTTGATCGACTGTACAGTAGTATAACAACATTTTAACAGCTGTTTTTTTCCTGAGAGGCATCGAGTGGCTTCCTATCCTGAAAAACTTTTCCTCTCTCCCTCAGGGACAGTAAAGCTCTAAAAGATGAAAATTTGCCCCCCGTCATTTGTCAGGATGTGGACAATTTCCAGTAAGTGTTGCTGCTTGCGCATTTATTGCTTCAATGCAGACATGGTTGATGACTTCTTCCTGTGCCCATGTGTTTTTCCAAGTGCTGGCACATGGATTTGCAAAACTCATCATTCACATTTGATTAAATTATTAACACTTGCCCTAGTGCCCTGATGATTTATAACTGGAAAATAGGTTTTCTGTCTTAGTAATTTCTAATGGTCTTTATATTTCTTTCTATAGAAAATTTGTGAAAGAGCAGAAACAGGTTCAGGAGGACATCAGCAGGATGTCATCTAAGGGCCTCTCGAAAGTCCAGGATGACATCAAGAGTCTCAAACAGCTTCTCTCTGTCAACGCCAGTGGTCTGCAGCGCCAAGCTCTGGCCATCGACAAGTTGAAGCTGGAGACGGCGCAGGTACAAACAGTACATGTCACACTCAATCTAAGTGGGAGATGTCTGTGTTTCCCACACAATTAAATTCCATGTGAGGCGCTGGTGGTCGTGCCAGTTGTTTACTTTAGCAGCTCTGTGCTTGTAAAATATCCAGCGTATCCTCGCAGAGCGGATGCAGGAAGGTTAGGCTACTTCAGCTTATCTTCAATTGTGAGGAAGTGTAAATAATTGGAGGATATTCCTTCATCTGCTGTACTTGTCATAGGTCAACTTTACACTCCAAAAGTCTTAGAATATATTAATTGAAACCTACAGAAACCCAGATTACAACTGCAAGCTGTTTCTGCCCTAATATAATACTTGTCATCTATGTTAACCTTTACGTACATGCTGTTAAATATTTTAAGTCACAAAGTACAAATAAAAAACACTGAATTTGCTCCAGTTCTACACCATAGTGGATGTATGTGGCGTTTCCCTAAACGTTATAGCTACGGACAAATCTACTTCTTTACACAGAGTCAATCATTACAGAAATTTTACCATTTGCTCTTTTACTTTCTTCTTAAGGAGCTGAAAAATGCTGACATAGCACTGCGTACTCAAAAGACTCCCCCTGGACTTCAACATGAAAACACTGCACCGTCTGAGTAAGTAAACCAAGCAAATCAAAAGGGGTTTAGGAATAGTGCAATCAGATGGATTAATGTATCCAAACTTTTTAACGTTTGACTCTGTTTTAAAGTAAAACTTTTGGATTTGACCGAGTTTGATCTTCTGCGTTAATTCAAATGTTGTCTGTGTGTAGTTATTTCCGCAGTCTGGTTGAACAGTTCGAGGTGCAGTTGCAACAGTACCGGCAGCAGATAGAGGAGTTAGAAAACCACCTGACGACACAGAGCAGTGGCTCCCACATCACGCCTCAAGGTAAGCAGGGTTTTCTCAAGGTGACCTGGATTCAGACCAGCCTAGGATGGTTGAATGGCACTCAACATTAGGTGCTGCAATTAAGTCTCATAACAAAAGGGAAAAGAGTGATGAGAGGACATTTGCATTTTCTTTCATGTTAATTTATGTTTAATTTCCAAGTTAAACTCTGATTGAACTACATTGCCATCTTACAGTTACTGGTTCTTGCAGATCATTATTTCTTGCTCTTTTTTCCACTACCTTTTCAATTATGAACTAATTTAGTCACAGATAATGATATTTAGGGATGTTTTCTTTCCAGACTTGACCTTGGCCATGCAGAAGTTGTACCAGACATTTGTTGCTCAGGCCGCCCAGCTCCAGTCAGTTCATGAAAATGTCAAGGTCAGTTCTTCACCCCCAGCTTTGTTTGAAATTGTTGTAAAAGTTGTTAGGATTCTGTTTAGTATAATTTCGTGTAACTTACTTTTTTCTTCTATCCTCTGTCATATTTCACATTGTAGATCCTGAAGCATCAGTACCTCTCCTTCCGCCGGGCCTTCCTGGAAGACTCCACAGACGTCTTCGAGTCCAAACGGGCCTCCAACAGGAAGTGGCAGAGCACGCCGCGAGTCACAACCGGGCCCGGCCCATTCTCCAGTGTGCCCAACGCCGCAGCAGTTGCCATGGCAGCCACGTTGAACCAGCAACAGCAGCCAACTACAGGTCTGACTGCCTTCAAGTTCTAGAAAGTTCTCAGCTTCACCTTGTAAAGAAGTATGAAGGAGGGAGAGGAGGAAAAAAAAACAATTATCGGAGAGGACAGATGATTTTGGGAACAAAAAAGCCAGAAGGGCACAGACAAATGATAACAGGAAATTAAAAACAAAAAAGCCTTAGCTGGTACAAAGAGTGTCTGTACTTTCTCCAGTGAAAGAAAAGAGGGAGAAAGGGAGAGATGAGATAAATCTGTAACTCCGACAGGAAACCCTTGTGCTGCCTTACCATCTTGTCTCTGACTGTTGAAGAGTTAGGCTTGTCTGTGTAGTGCGCCTTACAGTAACACATTGACATTTTATAGATGGCCACAGTGTGAATTCAATACCAGAGTCTGGCAGTGTTGGTACGAAACCTGAACAGACAACAAAGGTCATAAATACCCTGATAATACAGCATATCCCTTCACCTGTTTCCTCCCTTTGTCTCTGTGCACTCTTTAATGGGATGTGAGATATGAGGCTGACAGTATTGAAGAAATTAAACAGTACAAGAGAGAGTCCAACTATCTCTATTTTATCAACTTGAATCTAAGTTATTTATTAGATCTTCTGTATCTCATTGAGTTGGGATGTGTGTATTTTGCTTGAAATGAGCCGAATCAGTGAAGGAAGTTATGTAGTTGAATTGGACCGTTTCTTTGAAAAAGAACATGTCGGGTGATCAGTTAATGTTTAAATGATCAATATATGTAATGTGGCTCTTAAGTAAGGAGTCTCCAATTGAATGTTGCCAAGTGGCATCAGTTTTCTTCACTGACTCCCAAATGTGTTTCTAATACAGAGCTAATATAAAGATTGTGATGCCACTGTTCATAGAAGCTAAAGCTTCTCTTGTTCTTACCATGTGGGTCCAGGCTCAAATCAAATCTATATGAATAGTTTATACAAAGCAGTATTAATATCCAGCCTAAGCTTAAAGACGACGACTGAGCAGTATGATTCGCTGCCTCCTGTGTTTTACAGGTTTATTTGGGGATGTGTACAATCCCACAGGGTGTGTAGATGAGCCCTACACACTAATGTTATAACCTTATAGTTTCCGCCACATCAGCACACAGTGGTAAATACACTTTTACCTTAACATTTAACAAATGACTTGGTTAAGTAAAGTAGTGTCCATGATGGTTGTTGCCCACATCTTTGATGTGATGAACACATTTTCAGCCTTTTTTATAGGCTATGATTTGAATGCCATTTTACTGGCATATCAGGGCACCCACTTTTGATCAACAAAATGAAGCGACTCTGTATATTAGCATGTTTGTGAAGTTGTTTTTTTGGAAAACTTTGAATGATGTGTGGTAAAACTTTGAAAGCAATATTGTAATTGGTTCAGGTTACAAAGAGAGCATAGTTTAATAATTTTCACAAAAACTGCAAAATTCTCCTTCATTCTTTTGACAATAGTCTGAAAATTTGCTCAGAAGCCAAAACAGTTTTTCCCCTTAGAAAAAACGTGACAATCAGTGTAATAGCATTACAACATTGTAATACATTTGATCACGTGGCAGGGCATTCAGACGCTATTCTGAATTAGCATTTTGGTGATATAATCAAGTGCTGAGTAGGAATGGGAATATTCTTTACATCCATTGCTTAACCATAGATTGCACACACAAGGCTCTTCACAAAGAAGATCCAGATTCATTGTCAATATTTAGCATAAGTTATCATCTCTATTGCCAAAGAGTGTTTTATTCTCTAATATTTGACTCATAAAAGAAAGATCACTAGAGATATTCCGATGCCATTTGTTTCTCTGATACTGATTTTGATACCAGGATAATGACACCTTTGTTGAGAGCTGATGCCAAGTACAAATGTCTCATTTTCAATGAAAGCAAATTGCAGTATTATCTTGGCAAAACTAATCTACTTTAAGGAGATGGTATCGGATTAGTACATAGATTTTTCGGCAGTATCAGAGTCATTTCCAATGCTGGTAACAACACATCTGTACTGATCACAAGTGGATGTCTTAGTCTGTTCAGTATTTATTACCTATTTATTTCTACTTTATTTTTGTAAATTTCTGTAGCTTATACTTGGAACGTCAGAGTGGCAAGTATCAAAGCACATAAAACACTAACCACACAGCTTAACTTCAAGCTGCTTTTCTAGTGTGACCCTTGTATTTGTCAATGGGTGGGTGATTGTGCAGCCAAAGTTGTTTCAAGTCTGTCCCTCATCAGACATAAGCTGAAAGGTGCCAAAAGACTCAGGACTGAAACTATTTAATTGCCTGAAATGAAAATTTAAACAAATGTTTTTCCATTCCTGCACACATACCTTATCTCGTGGAAGTGAAACTGACAACATTTTAAAGATAAGCCCAGTTCTTTGTCACTGGATACACATTTTTTTTTAATTGTGAACAAAGATCAGAAGTTGATCATTTAAGCTTCATGTACAATATGAAGAATCTGTATTATCTCACCAGTTTGTTGGTTTGCTTGTCCACTGTTACTTGATTTAAGCTGTTTCACATAAGGGCTACTGTCATGTGTAACCGGGCTGGTTTGTTTTATATTTCCAATAAGTTCAATGAAAAGGCTAAAAGTGCTGTTCACAAGGCGTAATTTCAGGTATTTTATCAAAGGTGAAGGTTCTTTCAACGGACTTTGGCGAGATTGAAAAGTTTGTAGTTGAGCTGAGGTAGTTTGGTAGTTTTCAGAGAGAGATGTTTGCTGCTGCTCACAATGGTCCGTCAGTGCCAGTGAGATCCATTGGTGCCAAATGAAACAGACCGGAGTGTGGTCAGATTTGAATGTGCTCATCTCATTACTGTCGCACTGTTTGATGTCGAAAGGACACAGCGTTAGATTATTCTGATGAGAGTTTTTGGGACACAGGAGCGAGGACAGAGAAATGTGGTTCATCAACATCTTTTCATTTCTCTCTAGGGCTGTCACTTTTTTATTTAGTTTTTAAATCGAGTTAGAAGGATTGGACATGCAATTCATTTGAATGTATTCAAATTCCCCCTCATGGTACACGCAGTCAGATGAAGTTGAAAACATTGGTCCACTTGTCTGTCGTGCCTCCTCCACTTCCTCATTTGGTGGAGAGCGAACAGGAGAGCCTGCAGACTAGTTGACTTTGCTGGCTAGCGTCCACCATTTTTGTAAACAAAACAATGCAACATTACTGCCTTACTCTACTAATCAAGAGATCAAGAGCCTATGTAACCTGTAATGCTTATAGTGAGCGCCCTCTGCTGGATCCCAAAGCACCCTTCTTCAGTTCAAGTATGAATTTTTCCCCCCACGGTCAAATTTTGAATAAAAAGTGACAGCTCGCGTTCACTCGTCTGTGTTTTGCTGCAAGTCACCTGGTGATACTCTCCTGGGGAAACAGCTGCTTTGGACATTCCAGTCCTCTGTTAAACGAGTAATGTGGGATTGAGAAACAGTTTCCGACTGAGCTGGATGTCTGTTAGCAGAATTGCAGAGTTGCCCAGAAACTTTTACTTTCTAGGTTTAGTGTGGACTTTAAAGTATTGTCTTCCAAATCTCTACATTCATACTTGACACTACAACGATAATATTAATGATTTATGTGATATAGTTATTGGTCTGTCAAAGCTGGTTGGGCCTTTAAGGTGTTAGTAGATCTCCTCTCAATCTCTTTCAGTAACATGTACAGTATTCAAATGCTGACTGTTGTATTTTCTCGAATTCTATTACAACAGCAGGCGTGATCCCATTTACCTCCTTTTTTTGGTAAATGAAGGAATTCAAATGTGATTTTATTATTTTTTGTGTACTAGCACCACAATTTGCCTATAGTGCTCAACTAAACGTGAGTTATTCTGAAACCAGAGAATCATTTATGGCTTATAGGGTATTTCTCTCCTTTTTTTAGTGTGTGTTGAGCTTCAGAACAGCAGTTCACCAAAATGGGCTCAATGAGTCGATAAGATCCAGACGGTCTGGTCTTTTGATTGGTTGGCTGTTACTGTTTGGAATGTTTCTTTCCTTTTGATGATCTTTTGCTTACATTATGCCTTTTTTGCAGTGTTTTTTCTACACGTGGAGCTACGACTCCCATTACAGGTTTTCATTGTTGAGGTAGCGAAGTGAGTCAGTCTCTTGTGTTGTGTGCCAAGCTACACCTTAATTAATGTTTACCTGAAAACTACACTACTTCGTTAAACAGTCACCTCACCTATGTCCGACTTAAACAAAGTATTTGCAGACTGTAAGCATGTGCGCATTTATCCAAGGTGTTGTCTCTGTCATTTTTTAAACCTCAAAGAATGTAATACACTGAAAGTATTTAAACAAACACAAACCACAAAGGTTGGTGAGATCCTGTTGGATGAATGGCCCGTATT
This sequence comes from Pseudopleuronectes americanus, assembly GCA_038501795.1. Lineage (NCBI taxonomy): Eukaryota > Metazoa > Chordata > Actinopteri > Pleuronectiformes > Pleuronectidae > Pseudopleuronectes > Pseudopleuronectes americanus. The sequence goes on from CM076736.1 coordinate 9,006,406, forward strand.
AACCTCCACAGGCGAACTAACATATCAATAAGTTTAATTTATTTTGATGATTTCACAGAGAGGCAGGTACAGATGCCAAATCCACAGTTGTTATCTAACTCTTGAGTGCTTTTACTTGTAGATGAATGTGTTTGAACCTATATAACCAATGCCTGTTGATGCAGTATAGTTAATATATAATATGGTGTGCCTTTTCAAACTATATCCGACAGTTGTGTGATTCTTTCTTTTTTTATTTGGTGTATGCTAGTTCATTCACTCTCAGAAATTCATAAAATTTTTGAAACTTGTCCAATGCAGTAGCAGTTAGCAATTAACAATCAATCCTGTTCAAAACTGTTTGTTTGTGTTTTAATGTAAGTGGACTTGCATATTAATTGACAATAAATCCATTTTTAAACAAAGAAACGTTTGTCCTTGTTTCTTTTTCGACTGAAGTTGATGTAAGAATGCAGACTAATTGGACATTTGATTGTACAAAAAGAAAAATTGCCGAGAGGAAAAAGACAAGTTTCTGAGTGAAAGAACTAGCAGCAACTTTTTATTTCCATAGTCAGCAATACTAACTGCACTGCAATACCAGGGATAGTAGTCTAAAACACATTTCTAAGGGGCATATATTTGTGAAAGCATTGTGCATTGCCTGATTCTGCAAACACACTGTGGTAATGATGCATATATGGGATTACAGAGTGTTTGCTTAGCAAACAACCATGACACGGTGACTAAATATTTTACCATCTACTGCAAACAGTTTATTTGAGGTACTTCTAAAATTATTCTTAAAAAAAGCTGCTAAAAAAATAAATAAGTCAGTTTCAAGAGACAGTAAATCAAGTTACGAAATGTGTTTTTTTTGTCATGGTGATCGTTCCTTGTGTCAGAGGAGAGGAGGAACACAATTGACCTCACACAACACTTTCAGAGGAGTAAAGGATATGCTCTCTCTCCGTGCCTTAGGGACCCAGGCACCCTTGGGGGCAGGGTTTGGAAACCCCTTTGCCTCGGCAGTGGGCAGTAGCTTGGGCTCTTCTACCCTTGGAGGTATTACCTCGGTTACTTTTTTTGTTTAATGAATGTTCCCTTTAACTTTGCCCTTTCCTTACACACCCTACTATCCAATGTCAGACAGGTATTATTGATAGAGCCTTTGTGTTCCTTTGTAATGTTTGTGTGTGTTTGTTACAATCAATGGTAGCCAAGTGCGTTCACACCACAAGAAAACTAAGCAAACCCAGTGCCACATGTTACTCTTTGCATTCACATGTGACTCATTGGATGGAAGATAAATTTGGCTGAAAAATAATCACCTAAAACAAAGGTGTGTATACGCTCCTCAAACATCTGGCAAATCCACTTGACAGTGTGGGAACAAGTGTTCTGAACGCACACAATAGTTGGTGTGTTCTCTTGTGGCTGGTATGAAAACCCTGTATTTCCCCCCCACCCTCTGACCGTTGCTTTGCCATGCAGTGCTCTTTGGGTCCCCGTCAGAAGTCAGGCTGTGTGAATGGTGCTGTTATTGATCAGGCTGTGGCATTTGTTTTTGCGTACGTGTGTGCTGCTAATACCTGCCTGTGTTCCCCCCTCTGAGCCGCTGCTGCTTGTGTCCGTTTCCAGTGTATCAGGCCCACACAACTTACACCCGTATTACTTTTCCCCACAGGTTTTGGTGGTGGGCCAGGATTTGGTGGGGTGGGGACTGGGGGTTCTTCTTTTGCCTTCTCCTCCACCAGTAAGCCCACAGGAGGCAGTCTGAGTGCAGGTACATACATACTGTATCTACCCCCCTTCATACCCAGACCCCCAGAAATGACAGAGTCGGAACAGACTTCACTAGTCTACCTCCTAAGTTGTTATATTTCTCTAAGCATATGTCACTTAGAAGAAATTGGACATGCTTCCTATATAAACTAGATTAATCCTCAGCTTCAAAACAATGTACTACCACTGTACTATTTATAGTTTTTCTGCAGTGAGAAGCCAGCAACACCATCCTTTTAGTGTGCAGGCAGTTTCCTATTTGACAGTTTAGGATAGGGGGTTTTACACCAGATGGAAAAAAATCTGTTCACAACTTGGCAAAAGTCCTAGAACCTCTGTAGCACCCTGGGTATTCTTTATTATCATTTGCTTGCTCCATTGTTTTAACTTCTCTTACATTGTATCTGTCCTCTGATGTGTGTGTGTTTGCTTTCCTAGGCTTTGGCAGCAGCAGCACCTCAGGCTTCAACTTCAGTAACCCCGGCCTCAACCCCTCGGCCGGCCTGACCTTCGGCGTGTCCAACCCACCGGCCGCAGGCTTCGGCACGGGAGGGCCGCTTCTCCAGCTCAAGAAGCCCCCTGCTGGTAATAAAAGAGGCAAGAGATAGGAGCAGGGAAAGACAGAGAGAAGCCCTGCAACTGACCAGCTTGGGGTTTGCACAGGGTAAAGCCTGGTCTCCCAAAAAGCATACAAGCATACAATAGTCCTCATAGAAACAGAGGTCAAAGAAAATGTAAATCTGATGAAATCATCATGGACTTGATTGAATATAGCATCGAACAGCAACACACGATCATAGAATCACATTGACCAGCTTGTGTCATCTTTCACTCTCACACTGTTATGTATTGCCCACTGTGCTACATTGATTTAATTTAATTGAGTATTATTCAAAATTTCAGTATTCATTCAAAAAGTTGCCTATATTAACATTTTCCTCTCAGTTTTTTGTCAGTTACTTGGGCCTTTATATTCAGTTACTCTGGGTCAATGCGGTAGATGTCTTTGGACAGGTTAAGAATAGCCTCTGCATTAATGTAAATATGAGTTGCAGAATTGCATCACCTCAAAACTTAATGATCTGGAACGCTGCTATGCTTTTTGGGTTCCCAGCCAAGGACGGAGTTGGGTTAAATAAACGTCATATCAGCTCTGTGAGGAATTGCTTTAGTCTCAACATTATACAAAGATGGATACGCTTTTTGCGCTTCGAGAGGGACAGTGCTAAAACATTCTATCAACTGGAAACCTGCCCTAAAACGCCTCTCAAATGACGACTAGGCCCAAGTCTTGTCCAAGGAAGGGTAAGATAAGGGGTGAGGAGAAGAATATCATAGGGAATTGGTTGAGAACAGTAGAGCTGGTGTCAGTGGGGGTTACTATCTGATTCTGGATAGTTTTTTAAGCAACAGGAGAAAGTCCACGGTGGGTTTTTTGGGGAAGCACAGTTTTATTTTTGTACCAGGTTGAGAAAGAGACATTGAAGAGGGGTAAAAAAAAAGGGGGGGGGGAGGCTACCACGGGATCTAGTCCACATAACCTGTGTTGTTTGTTTTTCTCTAGACTCCATCCTTATAATTGTTTAATTACTTTTGAGACACATTCTGTTTCCCTGTGTACCACTGTAAGAAGACGGGAGAGGAAACTGTGCTGTGTGTATTACATGGCTCCCGGATAATGTTAAGTCAGCTGAATCTAAAAGGGATATTCACGAGCAGATTCTACCCAAGCGATTAAGTTTATAGACATGCTAGAACAAGTTTGTACTTGCCAGTGTATGTGACCTGACAGTGATTGTGTGAATGTGCATGTGTGTCCATCATGGTTGTTCGACTTCTGTTGTGGTTTTGTGGCGGTTAATCTGCTTTTTTAAACTGTCCAAGTCTCTTCTGATGCCAAATACTGGTAGTTGTACTATTATTTTCTAATCACAGTCTGTGTAAACCTGTATTTTCAAGAAGCTGTTTAATAATAAAATCATCAATATGACGTCTTGCCTGTTTACGGCATCACTTCAATAAATGTGTGGACGCAGAATGTCAATGTGTTTGTCCAAATGTGTGTCTCTGGGTTCGCAACAGGTTCAACTTTAATTTGACAATAAAGACTCATAACAGATAATGAACTCTGTCAACGTTTCCTTTGCCTGCATCTACTTTATTTTCCCTGGCCTTCCACAAATTAACCTCTTCAACATCTTTTAGAGAGTATTTTTCAGAAACTCAATGTATGGTTACAGAGGGTCTATTCATGCTCAACAATTAGTCAAATTTGAATACAGTTGATTCTTGTTTATATAGAGACAAATTATTACATGATCTTGAGGCACGTTGCAGAGCAAGAAACCTAAGCCAGACCTGGACTCTGGGTTAGAATGGTTTGAGTGGGGAGAGGGACCAGGAACATACTGGTCTATTCAAGAAATGCAAGACAGTTTTTTTTAGAATAACTAGAATAGCTCTCAGTAGAGTGCATACCTCTGCCAAGGCCCAATTGTCGCCTTAAATTCAATCAAGTTAAACCACATTGTAAACCACAAACCAGAATGGGCTCATTCTTGACCAGCGTAACATCCTTTCACAAAGTTAGTGGAAATCTACTGAGGGTTTTTTCTGTGATCCTGTTAACAAATTGACACATTGCATTAAATTACATCCAAAGCAACTTACAATGAGGCAATTTTTTGGGGTTCAGCATGTTGCCCAAGGACACCTCGGCAAGGGTTGGGATTTGAGCCGCTGACCTTCTGATTAGAGTACTGACCTCCTTTAGCCCCTCAGCCACAGCTTCCTATAACACATACGCTCCCTGGGGATGGTTATGATAGTAGGTGTAGTAAGAGAAAAAGCACAAACTAAGAAATCCATCCATCCATCTCTTTCCTGACATTTCAAGGGAAAAATATCTGCTGTGACGTACTCCAAGCTGTAGGGGGCGGTGATGGGCTTCAAGCGGCCTCCAGCACTTGTTTAAAAAGACAGGAAGAAGACAGCGCCGTTGCTAGGCGACCATGCTGCGCTACACAAGCACAGATCTGACATCACATCCACGGAGTATAAATCCCCTTTATTGGAACCAGCCACGAATATTCCAGCACACATTTCTGCGACCTTGATGAACACAATTCACCACTGAACCGTACAGGTAACGTTAATGTGTGTTTATTTAGTATTTGCAGTATTTCAGTTGGAAACAAATTTATTTTTAACTCTAATGCAAACGTTTGACAAAGTTAAATAACATTTAGTGCATGCATCCAGAAATTCTGATGACTTTGTTTCATTGTGCTTTCTATAGTACCGGTAGTTAAACAAATACATCTAACAAAGTAATAGTAATGTTATGTCAGCCCAGTTATTTACCACATGTCTTTGATCTTATGCTAGTCAAGATAACTGCTTTAATGCTACACTGGTGTCAATAAGTTTCGTTATTCACCGTCTCCCCAGTGGATTCAGCAGCTGTCACTGTAAACACAACACCTCTGCAGCAGCCAATGTTATATTCAAAGACATTATAATATTGTTTTAACATCCTTCTGTATTTGTAATGCAGGGAAAAATGGGAAAAGGGGGATACTCTTTTTTATTATAGAAACCGACTGCTACCACTATGTGTATGGCTGGTTGAGGTTGTATCTCTGTGAAACATGCTTTCATGTTGTTTACATCCATATTCCTGAACTCCCCCAGTGTAACAGCATCAATCCATTGCGAGGTCTAAAGAATCCTAATGTGTTTTTAATGTTAATGGTTTGCTTTTGGCAGTGTGGGTAGATTTACGTGGCCAGGCACTTTCTCTAAATTTTCCTTTCAGCCTTGATGTTGGCTGGATCTCAAAGTGCTCCACTGCTTTGTTTCATCTTGCAGCCATGCCGCCTCCAGACACTATGTACTGTTCCCAGCAAATCAACATCCCACCCGAGCTGCCCAACCTCCTCAAGAACTTCACCAAGGCAGCCATCCGAACGCAGCCCAAGGACTTGCTGCTGTGGTCCTCAACGTAAGCCTCAGTGTCTGTCAGCAGTGATTCAGGCAGAGGGGACGTGTGATTTGTGTTTATAACACTGACTTTCTAACAAAGACAAATACTTTTAAAGTAGAGGATGATATTTAGATATATCAAGAATTTTTTATTTCCCCCTTAGGACTTGTCTATCCTCTGCCATTTTATTGGCTGTTGTGGCTTGGTAGTGTTTACCACAAAAGACAATTAGGTGAGTCACATGGAGGAACAGAAACAATTAAAGTAATGTGTAGATCCCAAGGTAACGAAAGCTTATTTTGCTGCTACAAAAAATACTCTGTTCATTGTAAAAGTAATTTAAACTGTGAAGTACGATAAACCAGTGTCTCCCCTTTTAGCATTTTAGAGAAAGAGGGTGCTACACAAATAAATACAGCACATAATGATTAAATTGGTCCTACTCATGAGATATTGTTCACACATTTTTGGCCTATTTGATTGGCATGTTTAGGAATGAATTTAACAGATTGGCTGAAGTTAAGTTAAGATAATATTCAGGCACTTCACACTGTGAGTGTTTGTTTTTCCAGATACTTCCATGCACTGTGTAAAGGAGAGAGTTTGCCTGTGAAAGACCGTTTGGAGATCGTTGCCACCCAGAAGACAGACACTGGGCTGACTCCAGGTCTGCTTAAGACTCTTCACAAACAGGTACTTTCCTCATGGAGTTGATCACATGATCATTTACCTCAAACTTCCGCTGCTGGAAGAGAAGCAACGGATTCAGTGCCCTAGATATTTTCCAGAGCTGTGAGTAATAATGGGTTGTGTGTGTTTAATATTCTCATCGTTATCATTCCACTTATTAAGTCTTAATTACTCAGCTCCCCATAAACAATATTGAAGTCATTATCACTGGCTATCAGAGTCCCAAGAACTAATACTGTTGTTTATTTCAACCAATAACTGAACTCAACTCCCCTAACCGCTACTTACTACATCCACAGCTGTCCCAGAAGACAACTTGCAGCAAGGAGGAGCTGCAGAAGAAATGGGAGGGTCTGTGTTTACCAATGGATCAGATGGAGACCCTGCTGTCGCTGGGCAGCTTCAGCTCAGAAATTGACTGGATGGAGTTTTTCGCCCTGGGCTGCAGCGCTCTGGGAGGGGTGAGTTGTTAAATAAGGCCAGAAAGAAATGCTAATACCACTTTATACCTCTTCCTTTGAGCCTCAAAGCCAAATCTAAGACCAAGAACAGCTGCGTTGTTGCATTCATCTTGTCTTATAGTGTTTAAACTAGCTCCGGGCGTCTGTGATCCAGACTTCTCTATCGGGGTCCCAAGACTCTGCAAAGAAAGAATAAATCCTTCTCTGACTGTGTGAGTCTTTGCAATTCTATTAAGCCCAGGATTGGTCAGGAGATGCAGATAGAGCAGCAGAGACGGATCAAAGAAAATACCTTGAAGAACTTCGCGGATAATGACTTAGATTCTGCAAAAGCAAATGCAGATCAGCATCAACATCTTCTTGTGCTCAGTGTGAGGAGTTAGGAACATTTTGCTACTGTGAAAAGGGCCATTAACCTCTTTCACCACATGAGGGCAGTCATGTTCTGTAATGACAAGGTAGTTGTATTTTCAGTGTGGGCCTTTGCTCCTCCTTAAAAGCTGATTGTACATTTCTTTGTCACTTTTTTTGAATGTCTGGTTCTCTTTCTTAGACCCTCAGGAGTTCTCTGAAGTTCGCCTGTGAGATCCTGACAGAGGATGAGGAGGACGGCACCGCGAGGATCCCGTTCGACACCTTTGTGAAAATGTACACTTATCTGGCTCGCCTGGATGGGGACGTGCCACAGGACCACATTGACGACTTCATCCGCAGCCTGCATCCACAAGTGTAGGTGTCATCTGTGTGTGTGTGTGTGTATTCTCCTCAGATGTCTAGCTGTCCATCTTGCAATAAACAGAGTGGATGTTGGCGCTGGCAAATAAGGCTATTTCCTTAACGTCTCCTGTAGAAATGCTTCCAACTTCTCTCACTCTCTTTTTTTAATTGCTCTTATTTATTTTTCACATTCAAATCAGTTCCTCTTGGATTAAGCTGCTTATAATTGTCATAAAATCTCCTTAGCTTCAGTAATCACGGTCGTATGATGTCTTCAAGTAAGACCACATGACATGTTTGGACCTCAAATAAGAATAACTGCCCTTTATTTAACTACTGGATATTTTATTCTTAAATTTATCCCTGGGTTTGATTAGGTCAACATTATGATTTGATTGGCAAGGGATATATTTAATGAATAATAACACTGGAATACCTCTCAGTAAAGCACACACCTCCTCTCAGGCCCAACAGTCTCCATAAATTCAACCAAGCCCCAACAAATTGTACACACTCACATATATAAATTCCTTTAACATGCCTCATCAAGATGCATGAATCGTTCCGCTAATCTGTAAGAAACTTATCTCTGAACGTTAAAGGAAATGAAAAATAATTCCTACAATTCAAGGCATTTTGTCATAATGATAAGTTCCTACAAGTGTCTCACGTACGGTACTTCCCTAACCACAAGAGTGGGACATTTCTAGGCTTTATGCCTAAATGATAAGTGACTAGAAGTGTCCGGCTCATTCCTATTGGTCAGGATATTTCTAGGCATTTTTGCTATAATGTTAAGTGCCTACAAGTGTCCCATATTTTACAACCCTAACCACAAGAGTGGGACATTTATAGGCATCATGCCTCAATGATAAGTGCCTAGAAGTGACCGGCTCATTCTGATTGGTGAGGAAATTTCTAGGCATTTTGCTACTATGATAAGTGCCTAGAAGTGTTCCAAGTACTGCACTTCCTTAACCACTAGTGTTGGACATATCTAGGCATGTTGCTTTAATGTAAAGTGCCTACAAGTGTCCGGCTCATTCTCATTGGTAGGAACACTTCTCGGCCTTTTTGCTATAATGTTAAGTGCCTACAACTGTCCCACGTATTGTACATCCCTAATTACAAGTGTGGGACAATACCAGGTATTTTGCTATAATGTTAAGTTCCTACAAGTTATTACATTACCCAGAGTGCATCATCTCACCTAGTTTCATTGTAATCAGTCTTGGAGTTTTTTAATGCTGCTAAATAATGGACACAGAAACAAACAAACACTGATGAAAACGTAACCTTCTTATAAGATGTTACTACTCCAAGCTATAGGTACAATAAAGTGTATTTGGCCCAACTTTTTTGCCAGTCAATGTCAGTATCGGCACGATCCAGGTCTACAACTTCTACGTCAGCAGGGCGTGAGGAAAAGAGAGACGGAAAGCAGCCAAAGACAGGAAGGAAGGAGTCAAGATGATGGTGTTCAATTAATAAATGGGCCCACTAATGCTCCTACGTGCACAGCTGTTGTCCCATTACCTGGAAATTGGTTCCATCAATTGTTCGCATCAGGCACAGTGGGTTGTTATTCATCACTGTCCAGCTGAACAACGCTGCTGTTTTTTAGTCAGTGTAGAATATTTTAATGAGCAGCGAGAGAGGCACAAAGCTGCCTGACACAGGCTGTCAGGTGGACTGTGTTTATGCTCTTTTATCGCCTGTTCCCTTGTGTCGGGATTAGCCAAAGTTCATTTATCATAGGCACCCCCTCTCAGCCCGCAGACTCGCAGCACTTGGCCTCTCCTCCGCCGGGCGTATTCATTTCACTCAGCAGAGGAAAAAGGAGGAGAGGTAAAGAGATAAACTCCAGAGGCATGAGAATGTGATTTTCAATCGGTGTGAAAGGCCTAAAACCTCCTGTGTTTTTTTGTTCACTCCTCCAAGCAATACTGTAAATGGGCAAGTGCACAATGTGAAGTTCATATTTTCTCACAAACTTGTTTTTTCCTCACACACACACACACACACACTCTGGGAGAAGCTTACTCCTTAAAGGATTGCAGCTGTAGCCGAGTCGAAGCGGATCGGAGGACATATAGAATCCCTGATAACCTGATGACTGCCGCCTCTCCACCCATATGACACAGCAAAGAATGAACGTTGTCAGGGCTTAAACAGATCTTCCTGTGAATGTGACAGTCGAGTCGAGCAGTGTGTTGAAAATATCTCGGGGTTCATTTTAATCTGTTCAGAATACTTTCAGATAATGAAAGATAGTTCTCTTCTCAGGCGGCGTTTGAAAATCGAGACATTGGGTATCAAAGATTTGGCATCAAAGCCATCAAAACTGCTGTGTGCAGTTTGTAATGTATTAATTATGTTATTAGTTTATTCAATAACACCACGCAACCACAAGCTATTATTCAAAGACCATGCATGAGAATGTGCATGACCCAGTTTTTAGCACAACGTTTGACAGAAACTTTACTCGTGTGATTTTCAAAGAAAGTTTTAAACAAGATAAATTAAACATTAATTATCCAAACAGAATTATAGAGGCTGATTTTGGTTATTTGAAAATTAAGCCCAAAGTTTTTGTCTCCCTAAAAAAGTCCCTGCTCATCAGCTGGTACTTCCCAGTTGCCCAGTAACTTTTGGGATTGAGTTTAGTGCAGTGCTGAACATTGCTTAAGACTAGTGATAAGGGGATGGAGCTGCTTTACTAGTCCCATCAACACACTCTCGACCAATCACGAGTCAGTCTCAGCTGTCAATCATGACATCTCTCCTTGTTTTTATAGTCAAGCTTATTTATAAAGCAAATTTAAAAAAAACAGAGTTGACCAAATTGCTGTACAATAAATGTAAACAAAGATAAATACAATATTAAGTTCTTATAAGATAATAAATAGCATCAAATAACTAATGAACTAAAAGTTAATTATAATCTAACCGGCTGGAAAATTAACCCTTGAACAAACATCAGTAAATCATAAACCGTATCATTATGCATTGGTCAGCACCTGCTTCTTTTCTTTCCAACTATTCATGTGTCACATATGTTGTATTGAGGTGTTTGTGTTGACTAATTTTAATGTAATTATTCATCTGTTTATTTACGATATATATTGTGTTCCAGGGAACTCCAACATGGGATGATAAAACCTCTGGACTTCATCCATCAGGACAACATGGACTGAACCTCCTCACTCATCAGACCTGAACAAGAACAGGAAAAGACTCATGTATGCTTATCTCCAGTGTTCATTCCAACACATCAGATATAACCCTATAATCATGCAGTTGGAAACTTTGGCGTTGAATTGTTTCTCTAATATTCAGGTCTAATTCAAAAGCCAAGCAGTAATTCCTAGTTTCATGACAGTTCACCTCTTCATTTTAAAAACATGCTGATTCGACTTGTTTTAGTCTTTATAAAGACGGACAACACATCTTCACTCCTTCCTGTTTTTCATAAATGAAGCTCAAATAGACCTGATACAGTTGCTGCCATCTTGCGCTTTTGAGGCTTTTCTCCCTTTATACACAAATCTATGGTTGGTGGTTTTTTCCACTTTGTCTTCTTTATATCAGTGTTTGTTCAAGAGCTGGCGTTTGTGATAAATTTAATGTGATTGACAGCTGAGACTGACTTGTGAATTGTCAAGCATGTGGTTCGAGATGTTAGGTTGGACATTTTATTTTTTGACATTTTCCTCAAATACATTTTTCATTTTTGGTTGAACTATCCCTATAAGGTAGTCACTGCAAACATTGAGCTATCTGCCAATGAGGCAATGTAATTATAAGAGACTGAACAAATACTTGGTGAAACAATACATTTAACTATAGAGATTTGGCAGTTTTTCTTAACATCATGGGCTACATATAAATTGTGTATTAATCAGATTTAAAAGATAAATTCTCATTAAAGAGAGAGGGTGAGAGAGCTCTCTTGGAGCTTCAGATCTCAGGTGACAGCGGCTCTGTGAGGATGATCGGGAACACGCTCTGACTGTACATGGTTCAGCAGATTAAGGGGTTTGTGTACTTGAAGCTCCTGCAGACAATTGTTTCACGAGAGTCTGGTCTTGGAGAGACAGCTCGTCCCATGCGCGCGCCCCCAGCGCGCCAGGCTGCGCTCCACCCCGAGGACGGTGCCCTAGACCCGGGGGTTAGATGGTTCTGATTACCGACGACAGGGATGGAGGAGGCGTCCGGGTCAAGCAGCTCCAGCTCCAGCAGCATCAGCAGCAAAAGGTCGGGCGAAACGTCTCTCAGGTCCATCCGACCATAGAGGAAGAGCTGCCGCCCAACTACGAGGATGACTACCCGAGCCAGAAATATAAATATACAAATGTGATTAAACCGGAATATACAATGTAAAGAAATATATTATGTGTCAGAATATGTACAGTAAATGGACTGCACGTAACAACCCTAACCCTCAGCCATGACCAATTTATGTCTAACCTTAGCTTTAACGTCACCCCAGTTAACATCTTATCCGTAACCGCCTATAAACAGTTTGGCATCAAAGGCAGCTGCCTCCAAACTGTTTGGCATCAAAGGCAGCTGTCTTTCTTATCAGTAGCAGTTTCTTTTGCCACTGGAAGTGTCTATACGAGCTGCTGCTGCCACGATTTAATCTTGCCCTTACTGCTAATATTACACCCATAAGTGTATAAATATCCTTTACCAGACAAACAAATTTCACCACATATTTTCAAGAAAAAGGTGTCATTTCACCAACAAACTGTAGAGGTAACGTTACTGTGTTTATTTTATGTTATTTTGTAGTATTTCTGTCAGAAGAAAATGCCTTTTAACTCTAAAGTTATTTTGAGGTCATAGGTTAAATAACATTTAGTACATGAATGCAGAAATTCTGATGACTTTGTTGTATTGTGTTTTCCATAGTCATTGAGGTTAAATGAATACAGTAATTAATAAAGTAACTTTATCTCAGCACAGAGTTGTTTACCACATGTCTTTGATCTTAAACTAAACAAGCTAATGACTTTAATTTTCCACCGTCTATACAGTGGATTCAGCAACTGTCACTGTAACACACCATCTCTGCAGCAGCTAATGTTATATTCAAAGACATTATAATATTGTTTTAACTTCCAGCTGTATTTGTTATGCAAGGAATATGCAAAGTAGTGATAATAACTGTAAAGGGGTATTTTTATCTTGAAAAAACCCAATGGCACCAGGAAATTACAGATGTATAGTTGTGTGTGGCTGTTTGAGCTTGTATCTCATGCTTTCATGTTGCTTACACCCATATTCCTAAACTCCCCCAGTGTAACAGCTTCAATCCATAGCGAAGTCTAAAGAATCCTAGTGTTTTTTATGTTAATGGTTTGCTATTGGCAGTGTGGGTAGATTTACGTGGCCAGACATTTTCTCAAAAATGTCCTTTCAGACCCGATATTTGGCTGGATCTCAAAGTGCTCCACTGCTTTGTTTCATCTTGAAGCCATGCCACCTCCAGACACGATGTTCTGTGCCCAGCAAATCATTATCCCACCTGAGCTGCCCAACCTCCTCAAGAACTTCACCAAGGCAGCCATCCGAACGCAGCCCAAGGACTTGCTGCAGTGGTCCTCAACGTAAGCCTCAGTGTCTGTCAGCAGTGATTCAGGCAGAGGGGGACGTGTGATTTGTGTTCATTATGACCTTGATCTCTTAAACAACACCTTATGGTGCCCGGACACAGTGTGGCCGGGCAGCATCACTGTACAAAGAGGTCGGCCCTTTTCACTTGGGAATCTCTCATCTTGGCACTGACTTGTGTTTTTTCTGTTGTTATATTATGTTTTAAGCTTAGGTCACTTATTTCTTAAATTGTATTGGATTCTGCTGCAACACTTTTACCCCTGAGCCTCCTAGAGCATTGTGTAGACTCAAACACCTCACCCACCCCTCCATCAGCATAGTGGTGGGTAGATAATGAGTGGAATTTCCTTTCTGGGTGAACTATACCTTTAAAGTAACACCAGCTTATTTTGCCGCAAAAAAAACTAAATGCCTCTCACTTCACTGTAAAAGTAATTTAAATTGTGATAAACCAGTGTCTTCCCTTTAGCAATTTAGAAAAAGATGGTAAACAACACAAAGACAAATAAATCACATGATGATTTAATTGGTCCTTCTCCTGGGCAACTTGTGTTCCATTCTACCTTTTGACCTATTTGATTGGCATGTTTAGGGATGAATTTAAATGACAGACAGATTGGGTGGAGTTAAATTAAGACACTACATGTATTTGTTTCTTTTCCAGATACTTCCATGCATTGTATAGAGGGGAGCCTTTGCCCGTCAAAGAGCGTTTTGAGATGAACGTTGCCCCCCAGAAGACAGACACGATGTACTGCTCCCAGCAAATCAGTGTCCCCTCCGATCTGCCCATCATCCTCCAGAACTTCACCAAGGCAGCCATCCAAACGCAGCCCGAGGACTTGCTGCTGTGGTCTACAACGTAAGCCTCAGTGTCTGTCAGCAGGGATTTAGGCAAATGGGGGAAGTGTGATTTGTGTTCATTATGATCTTGATCTCTAAAACAACACCATAAACAGTGTCTCTGGGAAGCGTCACTGTACAAAGAGGTCGGCCCTTTTCACCTGGGAATCTCTCCTCTTGGCACTGACTTGCTGTAATTGGATCCCGTGAGCCTTTATGTTACTATAGCGGTTAGACAACTTTCTAACAAAGACAAAAACTTTAAAAGTAGAGGGTGATATTAAGATATATCAAGAATATATTTTGAATGTCCCCCTTCGGACTTTTCTATTCTCTGCTTTGATATTGGCTGTTGTAGCTTGGTAGTGTTTACCGTAAAAGACAATTAAGAGAGTCACATGGAGGAGCAGAAACAATTAAAATGTCTCCTGGGTTACATCATGTGTGGATGCCCTTAAAGTAATCACAGCTTCTTTTGCTGCTCAAAACCACTAAATACATTGCTGCCTCTCACTTGTTCACTGTAAGACTGGGAAGTACAACAAATAACTGTTTTCTCCTTTAGCATTTTAGAGAATGATGGTAAACAACACAAAGAAATCCAACACACAATGAATACATTTTTCCTAATCATGAGATATTGTGATAATAGCAACTTAGGCCTACAATTGATTGGCATGTTTTGAGATGAATTTAAATGACAGATTGGGTGAAGTTGAGTTAAGATAGTATACAAGCACTGCCCGCTTTGTGTTTGTTTTTCCAGATACTTCAATGGACTGTGTAATGGAGAGCGCTTGCCTGTTGAATAACGTTCTGAGATGAACCTTGCCACCGAGAAGGCAAACTCTGGGCTGACTCCAGATCTGCTTAAGACTCTTCACAAATAGGTGCTTTCTCTACAGCAGAACCAAACGTCATTGAACTGATCACATGATCATTTATCTCACACTGCTGCTGCTGGAAGGGAAGCAGTGGATTCAGTGCACCGCATATTTTCCACAGCTGTGTGTTATTATCGGTTATGTATGTTTAATATCCACATTTGCTGAAACAATCTTTCCTGTATTTGCATACTGTTGCATTGTTGTCGCCCCCTCTAGCTCTGGATCATTAAAGTTTTACATTATTGTTAACCTATTTCCCTCACCTGGAGAATCTTGTTGTGGTGGATCCATTAAAATAAATAAAATAATTAATATTTCCTTAAAGGTAAACACCTACGCACCAGTCTTACCTTTGTGAGGATGCCTTTCTTCACGAAAGCGATTACTGTAAGACTTACTAACTTTGTTATTCTTAAAATTATGTTTATTTTAGGAAATTGTCCTGTTGATTTGAGACGGTGCTCAGAAATATTCCAGCTTGGAATAAGAATCAACTCCTCTTCTTCTGTATGAATCCTTGCTTTGTCTTATTACATACCTCAGTATAAAAGTCATTATCACTGGCTGCCAGAGTCCCCAGAACTAATAATGCTGTTTATTTAAACTAATAACTGAATGATGTCTTTCTCCTCAACTCCCCAAACCACTACTTACTACATCCACAGCCCCAGAAGACAACTTGCAGCAAGGAGGAGCTGCAGAAGAAATGGGAGTGTCTGTGTTTACCAAAGGATCAGATGGAGACCCTGCTGTTGCTGGGCAGCTTCAGCTCAGAAATTGACTAGATCGAGTTTTTTCACCCTGGGCTGCAGCGCTCTGGAAGGGATGAGATGTTAAATAAGGCCAGAAAGAAACGCTAATACCACTTTATACCGCTTCCTTTGAGCCTCAAAGCCAAATCTAAGACAAAGAACAGCTGCGTTTTTGCAGTCATCTTGCCTTATAGTGTTTAAACTAGCTCCAGGCGTAGTTTCCCCAGACTCTGGAAAGAAAGAATAAATCCTTCTTTCCTATTAAGCCCAGGATTGGTCAGAAGATGCAGATAGAGCAGCAGCAATGGATCAGAGAAAATACCTTTAAGAACTTCGCGGATAATGACTTACATTCTGCAACAGTAAATGTAGATCAGCATTAACAACTTCATGTGCTCAGTGTGAGGAGTTAGGAACATTTTTGGCTGCTGTGAATAGGGTAATTTAACTCTTTCACCACATGAGGGCAGTCATGTTCTGTACTGACAAGGTTGTTGTCAGTGATAGTTTCATGTACATGTAAATGTATTTGCAAAGTGGGCCTGTGCTCATCCTTAAATGCTGATTGTATATTTGTGTGTCAGTTTTGAGGTACGTGCCACAGGACCACATTGACGACTTCCTCAGCAGTCTGTATCCACAAGTGTAGTTGTTATTTGTGTGTGTGTGTATTTTCCTGAGATGTCTACATGTATCTTGCGATGAACAGAGTGGATGTAGGCGGTGGCAAATTAGGGTATTTCATTCATTTCTCCTACAGTTCCTTACTTGTGCCTTTTTGGACTTGGAGTTCATATCCCTCCAGACCTCGGGATAACAGTCATAGCTTTAAACATCAAAGTCAAACAATATCTTCAAAGAACTCTGTATTGCTTTAAAGGACCCATCAACACACACCCTCAACCAATCACGAGTCAGTCTCAGCTGTCAATCATGAAGTTAAGTTCCTTTTTGATAGTCAAGTCAAGTTTGTTTACAAAGCGCAATTATACTTCTCTACAATAAATGAAAACAAAGAAAAAAACAAGATTAAATTCTTATAAGATAATAAATAGCAATTTATTAGGAGCTTATTGTAATAAAATCTCCTGGAAAACGAACCCTTGACCAAACATCCGCTTAATAAGAATAAACTATAATGAAAGAAACCATATTTCAGATAAAATACTTCGATGTCTGTCTTAAATTTTTAGTTCGGTCCAAGTTTCATGAACTAACATAAAGAAGGAGTTTCTGACCTGTACTGCAGCCAGCCACAAGGTGGCAACCGATGCACGTTGGCTTCACTTTTGGGAGCTGTCGTCTATCTACATTGACATCTGTCCTGGTAGATAAATCTAATAGAGTCAATTCTAGTTCTTATCCATGTGTAAGTCACCCAGAAAAACATAAACCATGTCATCATTCATTGATCAGCACAACTTTACAAGTCCAGGAGATAAAGTTGAATCACCAATCTGTTCCTCTCTGTTCTTACACCGTCCAGCGAACAGTGAGAAGCAGGGGCATGTTTTTCTTAGAGCTCCATTGTTGTAGGATGCAGGAAGAGGAAACATGATGTCACTGCAAAGGTGTTAGTGGTTAAGGAGTCTCAGCTCCAGGGTGGAGCTTGTTGCACAACCTTTACAGTTTGGCACGTTACGTCCCTTCCCCAGGGACACGATGAATGTAGCGGGGCAGTGCGAAAGAGATGGGAGAAGAGAAAGTGGACACAGAGGTTCCCCTTTAGCGTTCCTCCCTGTAGCTGTTGTGTAACAGATGCAAGGGAAAGGACCAGGGGAAACATGATTCATGGTGGATTGTGCTATTGCAGAACACAGATGTGTTGACATGATGGACTGTTAATGTTCTTGCCTCTTAACAAGCCTCTTTTCTTTCTAACTATTGATGTGTCACTTATTTTGTATTGAGAGGTGTTTGTGTTGACTAATTTTGCTTTAATTATCCATCCGTTTACTTATGATATATATTGTGTTGTCAATGTTCCAGGGAGCTCCAAACTGGGATGATAAAACCTCTGGACTTCATCAATCAGGACCACATGGACGGAACATCCTGACTCATCAGACCTCGCCAGAGCCACATCGAGGCCTGAACAAGAACAGTGAAAGTGAATTTCAAAATAAAGTTGCTTGTCTAACATTGAACAGCGATGTATGGATTGTATTGCCATTGGCACAACCTATATTTGTCCAAAATACATTTTAAACTGAGGATTTTATGTTCAACACTCAGTATCAACCTAATGCCTTTTCTTTTCTTTTAAGTCTCATCATCTTCTTAATGGAACAATAAACCTCGTAATTCCAAATATCGAAATTAATATTTGAGAAAACTCCTTGTGAAAAGGAATATACAGAGTAATTACTGTGTTTTCAAGAGAAGTCTGTGGATTCCAAGGCAGTATCCTGCAGCTGTTACACTCTAAGACACCTACAAACTTGCTTTACTAGCGTTGTGTGGGCGTGTGGACTTAAGTTCTTCTGCAAAGTGCCTTGGACTTTTATCATTTCGTGAAATTCTTTGCCTTCAAACCACACTTGTTTTGTTTCATTAGCGTAAAGTATATAAAATCTTTAATCCTATTTAATACATTTTGTGACATTATTTAATACTTATTTTATCTATGAGCATTTGCAAAATATTCCAACAAAAAACAAAGTTCTTGTGCTCATACGTGAGCACACATCTCAGGCGGCACTTAATTAAGGGGACGTTGCAGGCTGATGGAAATGGATTAATTAACACTTGTGGATTATTCAATTTCTCCCATTTAACTTGAGAGCTATTGATTTTTCTGTCCCTGAATTTAAGTGTCCTCGTTAACTCGCGCATTGGACAATTTGATGTCTTAATTGATTAGGTTGTGATGTGGAGACTTTCTAATCAGTTCAAATAAATAGACGGGATATTAGAGGAGAACATTTTTCGAGCAAATCCTCTCAGAAACAAACAGAAACCCCTCAGAGCCCAGACATAAACACTGGATTTTGGTCACTTATTCAGTCACTAACAGTTCGGCGCTTGTGTCATAGAGGAGACTCATAGACAGATCTTTGTGCAGCGCCCTGCTCCAGGTATGCCACAGAAGAGACCATGGTGTGTTGGAGTGTTGTGGATGTTTGTGGTTTTAGGGCAAATACATGAATGACTGAATGAGGGAAGCCATACAGGAGCCTGTCTCAACCCACCATGTTGTGCTCGTGAGGTACATGTGGCCTAAATAAGATCGACTGAGAAAATTCATTTTAAAACTCCACCTTTCACAAACTAGTCATTTTTTCATCCAAAACGCCTAATGCTTATGGTCAAAGACATATTTACAAAAAACAGGATAATGTCTTAGAAGTTATTGGAAATTCTTGTAATGTAACAGTGGCTGTAGCTCTGGAGGTAGAGAGGGTCGTCCACTCACCAGAAGGTCGTTGGTTGGATCCCTGGCTCCTCCACAAGAACAATCCTCTGGCAAGAGACTGAACCCCAAATGGCCCCTGATCAAAAAAGTGCTGCTTATAGAAGCGTTGTACATTTGTTTGCGGGGAAATTGGTGACTTGTACTGTAAAAGCGTTTTTGAGTGGTCGATTTAACTGTAAAAGCACTATATAGATACCTGTAAACTGCTTTTTCAAATTAAACCCGTGTGGCCTTGTGTGACCACTGGATTTGTAAGAAATCATCATGTCTGTGATGACTGTTGAACAATACTTCTGCCCAACCCAAATGAGATGGAGAAGACAACAACAATCATAGAAATTACACAGTCCTGTTGTTGCTGCTCTATTGAATCTGCCACAAAGGGTTTGGGTTAAAATAGTCCTTAGAGTTTGGAGTGGCATACTCTCGGTAAGTACAGTTCTTTGAAAGAGCTGTGAATATATGATAAGATGACAGAAATCTCATCACATTTGCGCGACACACATTCACAGAAGGGCTCCGGTCAGCTCCCTGTGGTAATCTGTCCACGCAACTTAGATCTTGTTCTGAGTCCCGGGTGGAGCTGAAGCAATTGGCTCTGCAAGCGAGGGTGTTGCAAATGTTCTGCTATTTACATTATGTCTCAGTCTCACATGAATTCATAAGCACATCACAGATTATGAATCCACCTCAAGGAATGGACGAATCGTTTTTTTTCTCAATTGGCTGTACTTCTCTCTGATGTACAGTAGATTGAAATGCAACAGCATGCACATTGAGAGATATTTCACTGAGAACATATGATAGGGGGGGGATTAAATCTACATGTTAGAAGTCCTTGAATGAACTACAAACACCCCACCAGCTGTGTCACTGAACAGACCTCAGAGCAAACAGGAACATGTGAGAGGTCTTGCTGAACAGAGGAGTTGTCATTTTAAAATCAACCCGCCTGTCTCCTTAGTAAGTATTAATTGTTTCCTCCAATTTTGCTGGGGCTAAATAGGAGCCACCGATGCCAGTTTACGGTGTCAAATAAACCACTGCAAACGCTAATGGTTGATTTTTATTTCACAACACAGCTGTCTGCACACATCTCCTCAACAAGAAAGAAAATAAAAACACGACTGACTAATGTTAAAGCCAAACATGCTCGGCTTTTATGGAAACTGTTAAGTGCTTTCCGGGCTGCTCGCAGGGTTTTATATTAAAATGTTGATGGATTTCTGCAATGTAATTGACTCTAGTTACTCCCTCGTTTCCCCCGAAAATACCAGTTAATGCCATATTTCCTTTTTCACTAAGACAGCTAATTGTTGGCTTCACGGCAGCTTTATCCCACTGAACATTTCACCGAGCAGCACTGCTGGAAACTGGAACAAGGCTCGGCTTTGGTAACAGAAAATATTAGTGTTCAAAATGAAGGGCATTGTCTTGACTGCACTGCTTAGGACATGTTAGACAGATGTGTATCTCCAATGTTTCTCAAATATTTAGTTCCATTTAGCTAAAAGACATGCAGTCGAATTCAAAAGCCCAACAGTAGTTCCTAGTAATTTGTTATTTAAAAACAAGCTGATTCTACTCTGAGTCTTTATAAAGATGGACAGAACACCTTCACTCCTTCCTGTTTTTCATAAATGAAGCGTAAATAGCCCCGATACAGCTGCGGCCGTCTTGCACTGTTGATGCTTTTCTCCCTTTATACACAGTTGGGTTTTTATCTTATTTTGTTGTCCTCATATGAGTGTTATAAATGTGCATATAAATGTATATGAACCTGACTGCTGCTCAAAAGTATAGCTACAGCATCTTATTTGCCTCCAAACAAAAAACGTCAAAGAAGACGTTTAAACACATTTTACTCAAAGAGGATTTCTGTCATTTGAGGTTGTTCTAATCATACTAGTGTTTGTTCAAGTGCTCACTTTTCTGATACGTTTGATATGATTGACAGCTGGGTATGACTTGTGATTTGTCAACCAAGGATATTTTTGGATTCATTTCTGGATAATGGAAGGAAGTGGTGACATTTCGTCCATCTTTAGATAGAGTCCATAGTCTAGCACTGGAGCCCCTTTATCTTCCTGGTCTCTCCTGATATTAATATTTCACTTGTATGAGCACATATTCTGTGATAACATTACAGTGCAAGTGTCAGGACCCACCCTGCAATACAGTGTAAAATACAGAAAAACATCTTCGTACTTTCAGTGTACATGAGAGAAGTATTTGTGAAGTGGTGGATTGAACCTTTCAACTAATTCTAATCCTGGAGATTTAAAATATATCTTTGCTCGATTGATTGTGTTTGTGTTTCGACCAGACAACTGAAACTTTCCACGGTTAATTATATATCTGTAGGATTGGAAACTGGCTGTCAGCCACACGGCAGCAGAACGATACCATGGAGATGGACGAGTCACATGAGAGTAGAGCTCTCAGCAGGGGGTAGATGAAGTTATAATTAGGCTACACACACTGGGACTATTATGCAATTGATTTCTTTCCATAACAGCAAAGTGAATGTATTAATTAAAAAGAGAAAACGATTGTTCATCACTTGTAAATGTTCTGTGTAAGTTACAATCCAGGTATTTGTTACCTCTAGTGTGGACAACTTATTATCAGGATGTTCCAACTGCTGTGTTAGCTTCACTGGTTCCAGTAAAATCAAGATTTAAAAAAGTATTGTCCTTATACCAAGCCATTAATGATCAAGCTCCATCACATGTTATAGACCCCATATCATCTCTTCTCTATGAACGTGGGCTTGGCGTTTCTACAAGAGTAGAATGGGAGATAGAACCTTTTAGGGCTCCTCTCCTGTGGAACCAGCTCCATGTTGGGTTCAGGGGGAAAGATATAACTTCATGAAGTTTCATTGACCCTTATTGTGACCTAACAGCTAAACATTTTTTGTATTTATGAAACAAATGGTTTCATGGACCATATGGAGGCCTGAGGTTTCCCACCCCAGCCTTATACAGACTTGCTTGCCTATTGAGAAAGAGCATATATGTTTTAACTTCTGATACGGTACATTTTCCGGACATAGTGATAAATACACATTAAAGTATGTCAGGCACATATATACATATTAAAGTTTCACTGGTGCTTCTAGAGAGAGCAATAATCCCTTATGAGAGAGAGAGAGAGAGAGAGAGAGAGAGAGAGAGAGAGAGAGAGAGAGAGAGAGAGAGAGAGAGAGAGGTCCCAGGCGCATCTAATCGGCTTACACGACTCTAGGTTGACACAGAACTGTCTCTCTCCACCCAACGTGGGACGGTCGTGTATCCTGCTCTTTATTTTCTGCTTTGGCTCCACTTCCCAGAGGCTTTACCTCCATGCATGTCTCCTCCGGACAAAACACCGCTCGGCGCAAAGACCTCACTTCTCTGGGAGCTTCAGATCTCAGGTGACAGCGGCTCAGTGAGGATGATCGGGAACACGCTCTGACTGTACATGGTTCAGCAGATTAAGGGGTTTGTGTACTTAAAGCTCCCGCAGACGATGTAATTGTTTCACGAGAGTCTGGTCTTGGAGAGACAGCTCGTCCCATGCGTGCGCCCCCAACGCGCCAGGCTGCGCTCCACCCCGAGGACGGTGCCCTAGACCCGGGGGTTAGATGGTTCTGATTACCGACGACAGGGATGGAGGAGGCGTCCGGGTCAAGCAGCTCCAGCTCCAGCAGCATCAGCAGCAAAAAGTCGGGCGAAACGTCTCTCAGGTCCATCCGACCATAGAGGAAGAGCCGCCGTCCAACTCCGAGGATGACTACCCGAGCGAGGATGGGGAGTATGATGAAGAGGAGGACGAATTCGAAGAAGTGGACTTGGAGAACCTGGATGACGGTTGCAGCATCGCGTCCGACGACTCCTTCTACCCGCCGGACGATGTGTTTGCGGACTCGGAGCGCACCCCGTCCCCGGACAGCCCGGAGCCCCTGTCCCTCCTCCAGGCGTGCTGCACGAACAACGCGGCCATCGTCCGGATCATGATCCGACACGGAGTGAAGGAGGAGCAGGTCAAGGAGTCGGACAAGAACAACAGGGTATGAATAACTTATTAAGTAACACACATCTTGAGTCCACACACAGAGGCTGCTGCAGATGCACTCATCACAAGTTTGCATGACTTCCAATCATTGTGGACAACTACACAAAACGGCATCCCTAAATTCAACCATCACCAATTCATACCTAACTCTAACCTTAACCTAGCCCCAGTTCACATTTTATCCCTAATCTCGACTATGTCCTATTCATACCTATGTCAGGCTTTGGTCCCCATGGTCTACTGGTCAGAATAAAGTCAGTATTTACAGCCGACAAGCTCCTAAATATGCAACAAAAACGAGTACACGTACACATACACAACACACACACACACACACACACACACACACCACAATTGTTCACAACATGAATTTATTATCTTGTAAGAACAGTGTGAGGGACAAGGTTAATTAATATATGCTCCAGTTACATATCATAGCGTATTTAATCTCATAACTGATCGTCTATGGAGCAAGTAAGGTTTTAAAGTGTTTCTTCCTCGGCTGGACACTAAATGTGTCAACACTGTATCTGTTTATCAAACTGAAGCCTGTGCAACAGGTTCTGACAAGAAGCTTCACAGTCAGTCGGTGGTGGAATAATTAAGCCTGAGTCTGCAGCATTGATATACCGGTACTCACCTATTCCCAGGCCTTGGAGGAGGATCTGGTTTGACTTCTATTTAAAACCCTAACGTATGTCACAGGTTTAACGTTATGATTATGCTCAGCCTCAAAGAAAACTTAAAGTTATTTACCTATAAATAATTCTTTATCTCATATGCTACATGGGCTTGAAAATTGTAAATTTTTCAACTTGTACATGTTTGTTAATAATTTTCTGCTCAATATCAATGTTTTCTTTGTATCTTTCTGCAATGAACCACCTCAGTTTGCAGAGAGCGAGCAACCTCAAGAGCTTTAAAAACAAACTGAAGTCTCTGAAGGTCAGGGGAACACACACCCCTCTGTGTGTGTGAAAGTGTGCATACTCTAACTTTGTGTGGTGTGTGTGGGTGTGTGTGTGTGTGTGTTTGTAAGACTGCATTTTCATATTCTATTTTTGGACTCAATTTGTGTAATATACTAACAAAATGTCATCAAGGGCAGGATAAAAACCTTTCGTAAAAGCTTGAACTCAACTAAAGGGATGAAGCATTTTCTGTTACACTAATCTCGGGCCATATAGGGATTTTATTTGTTTTATTTGTTAAGGTACATGAGAGTTGGGTCACAGCTGCCACTTTCAAATTCACAAACCACAGTAATAATAGTGGCACATCTCACATCTTCCCCATTTCCCTCCCTAAAGTCTGAATGTGGGAAACACACTCACTTCCAAAAAAGAGAAGAAAGAAAAAACCTCTGTGACCCAGGATTCACTTACGAAATTGTTTAATGAAGTATTGAGTAGCAGTGTACAGAAGCACGAGGGAGCTAATTTCTTCCATCATCCATGCTGATATCTGCAGAAATAGCTCATAGTATATATAGAGAACATATATATATATATATATATATACATAGATAATGCAGTATGTGCATTATGTACCCTATGTCTGAAATCCTGAACAGGAGAGTTTAGAGTTTACTTAAAAAAGACAATTACTTAAAAGTTTATAATAATATAATTGCACTTTTCTCTAATAACTTTAGGAGGGAATTTTTTTCCCCATTTACAATTTTACCAATACCATACAGTAGTTTAGAGTATGTCTGGGAAAAGGGGATAATCTTGATAATCTGCCATTTTTCATGATAAAACACTCCTATGCCTCTGCAGTTTTTCCCCTCAATTACTGAATATCTGATATTTTTCCCTGAAGGTAATTCATCAATTTAATAATTACTGCTTTCTTAAAGAATGTCAATATATGTAAAGCATGTTTCCATATGCACCTTGTAGAAAAAGGTCACTCCAGCCAAAGAACTGCAGCCCAGAGCGCAGAGATAAATCCATAATTATGGACTGCCAGACCAGCTTTCATTCATCTGGACATTTTGCTAATAGTAATTGAATTAGTTGGCACTGGGGCCTGTGCTGAATCTCTTATTAATGTGCATTATTGTGACTCAGTGTAGTTGTGTTATTATACTTTATCGTTAGACTCCTTTTTATCCAGGGAAAGCTGAGAGAGCAAGATTCACCATCAATGTGCACACTTGGCTTTACATAGGTTAGCTTCCTACTACTGTTATACTTCCTATAGATTCAGATACCTGCACTTTGCATGTATAAAAGTAACTTAAAAATATACAACAGCATTTAAAAAATATGAACTTAAACAATGTTGTTATATTGTAACAGCTGTGTGATAGTAACCCTGTATGGAGGTCACAATTATTTTCACTGTTGTCTGACCTGACTCATGTTAATCCCTTTGAAAAACAAATATACACTAAGAATGAATGCGGTGGCACTTCTCGTATAATCTAGTTTGACAGTCATAACTGAAAAATAACACATATAAATAAACGTAGGAACACTAAACAAGTACTTCTTTTAAAAGCTGTTAAAGTGCACACTCGGCATGGAACATTGCCAAACTGCTGACATCTTAACTAGTTTTGACTAATGCTACGCGACTGGAAATAACTTGAGTGACAGTACAGTGTAACTGCTGTTTTGGTGCAGTTGTACATTGCCGCGTCCGTGACGGAACATCAGCTCTTCCGTGAAGCTGAGCTGTTTTCATGGTCCTGACCTTAAATCACTAATCTGGGCCTCTAACCTGGAGACAACCATCTGTCTTTGCCTCTTCTTCCATTTCACCTCCTCTTCTCTACAAACCGACCTCATCCCTGAATGTACTGGATGCAATCACCGATGAGCTCACGGGGAGATAGCGTAGCATGACATCACTGGAATGCCCCAAAAATCTCTCCTGTTGAGATCCCCCTGATTCTTAAGCATTTTCATTCCTTGCGATTGTACAGTAGTATAGACAGTGTGCAGAATATATAAGTGTTTATTCAGTATACACAAAAAAGATGCACATAATGCACAAAACCCAACAGAGAACGTTCAAGGGTCCTACAGGCACGAGGATTAATTTGGCAAACCCCCCCACAACAAATGGTTGCAAACAATGTGTGTCTCAGTGTGAGAGACGAAGCAAGAAGGTTCCATGTTTGCACAGATAACCAGGATGTCTGCCATAGTGTGTACTCGCCACTTGCTGACCTCAGGGTGTGTGCACACAAACACAAACACAGACACAATAAGATTAAGCAACACATCTATTGGAAACACGCTGATATGAATCTGCAAAGCTCATTAGTGTCCGTGCGTGTGTGTGTGTTTCACATCCTGAAACATCCTAATATAGCAGACAGGTCGACAATGTGATGTGTGTAAGACAAAGAGAGGCGCTACAGTGCATCCCAGGCCCGGCGGTGACCATTTACAGCACGTGCTCCATTTCCCTTTCCTCTGGTCAGCAGTTTATAGGGAGTTCCTCAGTATAATGATTTTTTAATCTTGCAAGAGAAAAAAACTATGAGTGTTTGTCAAATTATAATAGTGTAATAGCCTGGCTAATCTGTTATATCTGATATGCATAATTATAATAAACAAATGCAGCCTTGAATATTTAGTAATATAATCTTTAAGATTTCTAATGGCTTACTTAACTGCTTATTAAACAGAAAGGTTTGTGTCATTAAACATCTGGGTTAATCTTTTAGTACCTGTTGAAACCGTGTTAACTGGAATCCAGATAACAACAAAACAAGCAAGACTTTAGTTTCTAATCTGTCTTCTGTTGTATTAGAGGACAGGGAGTTTCCACTATATGCAAAGCATTAATACTAAATTTAACAAGAAACCTCACAATAAATACATGATGTAGTTTGTATGGAGGTATATGAATTTAGTTCTGCTTCTGAATTCCTGAATTCTCAGTGTTGTGACTGCCGTGATGCAACAACTATTGGCAATGTCTTGTCAGCTTTAAAAAAGAGAACAAGTCACTCAACATGAGGGGTTATCCCTGATGAAAGTAGGACTTATATGCAATGTGTGTTTGTGTGTGTGAGTTTAAATGTGAGTTTAAATGTGACGTATCAGATTCCACTGGAACCTCTGACCCTGTTGAGGACAGTATGTGTCCCTCTTGGACTGCATAAGCATACAACTCAATACAAACGTACACACACATAAACACACACACACACACACACACAGAATCCAATCAACTTGAATGAGGCCACCCTGCCGGGCTGATACCTCTCTCTCTCTGTCTCTCTCCACCCCCATCTCCCTCTCCCTCTCCTCTCCCTCTCCCTCTCCCTCTCCCTCTCCCTCTCCCTCTCCCTCTCCCTCTCCCTCTCCCTCTCCCTCTCAATCACACCCGCACACAAACACCAGATTCTCCAAATTGGCCGACACACAGTGACAAACCATTACAGATACAATACACTGCAGCCCTGCCTGTTAAGACAGCATGTGACAGAGTCGGCCACCGAGTGTCTGATGCACAAAGAGAGCGCCGACCAGCGCAGATCGACCATCACGCCAACAGGCAGACAGACTGAATGAGGGACACGTGGGGGAAAGAAAGACATTTGGCATCACAGAGAGGTGGCGAGCCTGATGCTGCTAGCCAATATAGATAAGTGGAAAAATCAAAGCAACAGTCATACACATTTGATTTGATACAGCCGTGTGAACGCCCAGCTGCAGACAGAAACACAACATAACAGGGAGGCTATTGACAGAAACACGGCCCAGTGTGTCTGTGACGCTTTTAGTGTGTGTGTGATTGAGGGCGGTCTAAAGGGTATGTGGGTATGTGTGTGTGTGTGTGTGTGTGTGTGTGTGTGTGTGTGTGTGTTTGCGTGTGTGTGATGCTTGTATTTGCAGACAAAGATGTGCTATAGATTGTAAAAGGGATGCTCAGTTTTGTATTCGGTTTATACAGAGGGACAGTTTGTTGGTCGCTCGTATGACTTAGGAGTTAGCTCCGACCATTGATTGTCTATAGAGATGGACGATGCGTGACCCAATACAAGTCGGTCTCAGCTGTCATTCATGATGTTTCACCGCATTTCTATAGTATCAGAATAATAAATTAAAAGCAAACTTACCAGAATAATGAACACTGTGATCAGAACAACCTTAAATGACAGAAACCATTACATGGAGGAGGATGGATTCATGATCTAACGCCACCTGGTGTCAGCCAGCCACCAGGTGGAGATAGATATATCTTCCATCTTTATCTAGACCACTACTGCTTAGACCAGTACTTACTTGAATTTTTTTTTAAGTTAGTCAGCCTTTGTCTTGGAAACAAAAAAAGGAAGCTAGATTGTTTTATTTCACAATGGTTCAGGAATCAAACATGGGAGTATCTTGGTTACATGGTGAAAGACCAATATTAGACCTAATGTTGAGATAAAACAGGCTTCTCCCTGTTTGGGAGGCTGTCTTGGATAATACTGCAAATTGTTCGTAAAACCCATTATAAGAAACTGTAAATTGATTATCAGTTATAATATATATATATATGGGATGCAGTGTGTCACTGTTGTTGGAGCCAATTATCATTACAGCCTTCTCACATTAACAGTAAATACTCAGTTATGTCTCAGTCCCTCCCCCTCTCTTTGTGTCTGGCTCACTGATAAGGCTAAGCCTTTCTATTCTTAGCCCTGGATATCCCCAGATTACTGAGGGTGTGTGTGTGTATGTTAGTGTCATTCCCTGTGTTTATGTGTCGACATGGGCTAATCTTAAGATGTTCAGAATTCTTGTGTGTGTATCTGTGTTCAGATTGAATGAGAGATCACTGAACTAATACTAACGATACTTCCATTTTTCAAGCGGAATACTTTCTCGCATCAGAATAATTGTTCCAAAATATTTAACTACATTTTTTACAGTAGCTTTATAGCAACACTATGTAACTTTTACTGAGGAACAGCGCCCTCTGCAGGCAAACATGATGACCAATTCTGTTGTAGTTTGTGCGTTTGTTGTATGATTAAGGTGTGCCAAGTGGAAAACTGAAGAAAAGGGCCTGTGTGTGCGTGTATGTTTGTGTCACAGAGAAAATGGGACGTTTTGTGATGAAATTGCTCCAGACGAGCTGCGGGGCATGTTTCTAAAGTACAACACTGCCAGGCTGGAGGGCTGCCAAGTATGTGTGTGAGTGCATGTGAGACAGTGAGCGAGAGACAGACGAGGTCTTCATATGTGTGTGTCTAGGTTTAACTAGTACAGTTCTCTGGCAAGGTGCCACTGTAAGTGAATTTCTCCCAGACAATCTGCCAGTTACTCCACAGGACCTCTCTCCACCTTAGAACTCTCAGGGCTGAGAACACTTAACGTGACTGCATCAGGAGCTGGATGACAGCAAGGCATGTTTTTACATCTGTACATTTATTTTACAGGTAAACAAGTTGAGGATGATCTAAATCAGGGGCCATAAATACGCCAAAAGTGACACAGGGGGCCAATTGTATTTTATGTGTACATGACACAAATGCACAGTTCCTGATTCAGTTGTGTACTGTTAACTTTATAGCTTTGAAAAAAGCCACACATAATTTAATATATTTGGAAAATTGTTCGAGCACATTGTCAGCATTACCCACAGAATTAATTCAATCTATTGCGATAACTGGGATGCACACCCATGAATGCCACTTTCAGGCTCAACAAATTACGAGTGACAGGTACAAACTCTTGCGTAATAGAATGCCACAACTGCACCTGAAACTATGAGGCCTGTCAGTCTACGTATATGGTGAAGACTTTACGGACCACAAGCATGTGGTACAGTTAGAGATCTCGCTAAGAGAAGTGTAAAAAACGTTTTGTTTAACGTTAAAACCCTGGCAGGACAAATTTGAATATGGCGGGCCACCACTGAATAGACAATAATGGGATAAAATGCACCCGACTACGCAAAAGCTTAAAAGAAATTGCAACACAATTTATTTTCGTACTATTAGTAAGTGACTTTTACTTTTAAGTCTATTGACATGAAAGGGCCCCTGCAGCTGTAGCCTGTATCTTATTTAACTGAGCCTGTGCCGCAGAGCAAAGTTAAAGCTTGTAATGAGAACAAATGTTTTCAGTATGATACAGATTATTATACTAAAATAAAGACAGTGGTGAAGAAATCCCTTTAGCAACTGGACAAAAAGCTGTGGTGATAGGATTCATCAGACAATCTTAATGTTTGTTAAATAAAACTATTATTATTTTACATTTAACGTTATTTAGTGGAGATATTCAGAATTTGGAGATCCACATTTAGCTTCATAATTTCACATACTTTCAGTGTTTGTGTGCGTACTTGTTCTTGTTACCACCTCAGGACATTCTCCATGATAATCACTGATCTTGTCAGGACCTGTAGACCTCATGGGGACCGAAGCCTGGTACAAATCAGGCGAAATTGAATTTCCGAGGTCCTAGTTAAGGTGAGAGGTAAGATGTTGGTTAGTGGTTAGGTTAGGGATACGATTTGGGTTTGGCCGTTCACCATGAATGCAAAGCCCTAATAAGGATAGCTCTGCAAACTTTGTGTGCGTATGTGTGTATGTGAGTGTGTGTGTGTGTGTGTGTGTGTGTGGGAGTCATAGAAAGACACAGGAGAGGCTGGCATACACTTTGTAAACTGGTTTTCACCTTCAGGCCCTCTCTGTGCCAATCCTGTTCATTTGTCTTTTTTTATTCTTCTCCGTGAGACAGAACATTTCATCACATTCATACCAGAATTTGCAAAAATAATTCAGTGAAGTTACACAGTGTGCTGCTTAGAAACCAAGAATACAAATTCTTAAAGGGGGTTATATTTAATAAATTTATGAAGAGAACATCGTGTGACTGGAGTAGGTTCACAAATCAAGTCTGCTGAGGGAACATTAAATGTGGAACATATTTAAAGTTTTGAACTTGTCATGGTAAAATATTCTTCACACACATATTCACATAGTGCTGTGTAACATATGCTCAGTGTTCCATTGCAGTGGCTTGCAGTGATGTGTACACATAAGTGAGCAGGGCTGCAGGCCAGGGGAATTCTCATATTATTCGCCCTATTGGGTCCTGTGTTTATAAATGTGGTTGTGTGTAGATTTGTTGGCCCTGATAAAATAAGTTTGGAATGTGTGCGTGCATTTGAGACAGTAGCTAGAAATACAATGCTCAAATTGTTAGTCCAGGTCTTTACTAACAATCTGGAAACATTGTATGAGATTTTGAGCTTTGCCACTGAGCAGCAGCTAGTTCTGCTTGTTACCTCTCTCTCAAGAAGCTCATTGAAGGCCAAAGCTTCATCGACATTGAATCACAACAACTTTCTGAATATCTCTGATTAAATCCAAACTCCTCTCTTTAATTCTCACTCTCCTTTCCACCTCCATCTACCTGGATCGACTCAGATACAGGAGACTTGAGAGTGAGGCTTCTCATTGAGCGAGACGTGTAATGTTTCCATACTGCTATGCTCTCTCTAAAGACCCCCTCTAGTTCTCCATACTCTCTATTTATTCTCCTACTCTTATTATTTACATATATTCATCAATTGTGAACTGATTTATTGTATGAAAACATGTATTCCAGATTCCATTGATGCTATGACCAATCTATAATGAAAGACATTTCTTTCTCTGTATGTAGAAATACATTTTACATGACAGATCTTTTGAGAACTGCGTGTTCCGAAATGCAGCCCCCCCTCCCCCCATGTCTCTTCACTCTCTGGTGGTAACCTTGTTTGTTTTGGCCCATGAAACTGTGTGCACCCTCTGGAAGGTACTCAACTTTTACACAAATTTTCCAGGACTCAAACACCCTCCAAAACGGGCATAAACTCACATTCACAGACTAACATTTACACATCCTGCCACACACAACACATGAAAGGGTTCCTATTCTGGTAGGAACACACGCAGGTAAACAAACGCATACATATGCTCACTGAAAAGACAGCAACAGCAGCAGAGACAGACTATTTTTCCACTGAGTTCAGGGGGGTTCAGGTTCTCGGTGAAAGCACAACAGATATCCTACTTTTAAAAGATGCACCGCTATGATCACATTTTATTTCCTGTAACTTCTACATGTCAGCATTTTTACTGCAGCCTGGCTTTATCTCCTGTGGCAATCTTTTTTTTGTTTGTTTCCGATTTTTTTTTGCTGAATCTTAACATAAGCCTTTCACCCTTTGCCTTGTATATTAACTCCTCCATCTCTATTTTGTGTCCTGTCACTTTCCTATTCATCACAGATAGGGCTATTGGTCGCGTGCTACCAGGGCTACGTGGATGTTGTCATAGCCCTGTGTCAGTGTCCGTATCTGGATGTGAACTGGCAGGACAGCGAGGGGAACACGGCTCTCATAACTGCTGCTCAAGCAGGTAAGTTGCACGCGTACGCACACAGACGGACACAGTAATACATCAGGCTTAGATACACAGTCACACAGGCATTTACAGTACCGCGTGAACACATGCACACGCAGATACAAATACACACCGCATGCTGACTAATGCTGACACGGGTGAAGACACACAGACGAGCATAAAAAACACGGTCGGTACTGCTGTGAATGTGGTTTTGACTAAAATATGGTGGACGATGTGGAAATGTGACCCACAGTTAATAACACCCTCTGTCGTGTTCTTCTTCGAGGCCACATAACCATCACCAACTATTTGCTGAACTACTACTCTGGGTTGGACATCGAGAGGAGGAACTGCCACGGCTTCACCGCTCTGATGAAAGCTGCCATGCAGGGCAGAGTGGAATGTGTGCGCTCGCTCATGATGGCAGGTGAGGCAAATGTGCAAAGCTGTAGCTGTCGGATTTCATACACACTAACACAAAAACAGACCGGGTGTCGGAATCTAATGTGTTGCACTGTCAGATTCTAAATTTAACCCATGCCTAGATTCTCTGGCCAGATTTCGAGATGAGTATTTGCTTTATCATTCTCAGCAGCTCAGTAAACTGATTTTCAGATGGACAGATGGACAATTAGAAAATGTTTTGGCAGTTATAAGATGAAAACTCTCCTTTTGAACAAATGGAATTATAAGAGGCCAAGGTTTTTAATAAACAGGATTTCAGTTTAACTTTGACGATGGACACAACACCTTCCGATTCATTTATTCAGTTTGGCTAACAGACTGGCTCTTAACTTGTCTCTTCGGCTGTCATGCATTCATCATACTATATTAAATTGCAAGTGTTGACATCTAGATAAATATTAAGATGAGATTAAATGTGCAACATTAATATTTGGGGTATTTTGGCCCTGTGAGATTTGCATGATGGTGTGTGCATTTTCTCCTGAATAATTAGACACACATTTTTGAATTTTCCAATCCCTTACCCCTCGTCTTCCTTGTTATCCTTTTGAACCTGTATACTTGTGTATCCACCCTATGACATTCTCTCTCCTTGACATTTTCTATCATATTTGTTGCGTCCACCAGGGGCAGCCCTGAATGCCAAAGACTTTGGGCGCCACTTGACTGCCAGGGACTGGGCCTTATTTACGGGCCGTTACGAAACCGCCTGGGTGATGACACGTCTGATGGAACGGCCTTTTCCCAACCAATTCTGTGAATCATACAGGTAAAAGGG
Source organism: Pseudopleuronectes americanus (assembly GCA_038501795.1). NCBI lineage: Eukaryota > Metazoa > Chordata > Actinopteri > Pleuronectiformes > Pleuronectidae > Pseudopleuronectes > Pseudopleuronectes americanus. The sequence goes on from CM076736.1 coordinate 9,040,205, forward strand.
TTAGTCAGCTGGGAGCAACAGCATACGCCAAGCATGTGAGAGTCACTTACCCTCAGTGTCTCTGTGCAGCGGATTTATGTCTAAACTTGCTCCCCCTCAGTCTAGAGTGGCCCCCACTGACGTCACTGGTGACCAAATCCCAGGAGCCCCGGGGCTGTCTGCAGCGCCTGTCCGACAGCATCCGGAGCGTCTTCAGCATCGCGAATGTCACCAACCCCGAGGAGGAGGGCGTCATCGACCACATGGTTTCTATCACGACGGCCATGAGGAGCCCCGCCATAGCTGTGGCGTGCCATACAGTGAGTTACGGAGCACCAGATCCCTTCCTTTTATTATCAACGCTGAACAGAATTCCACATGTTTGTCGCTTAATGCCGCACAACAACAAGCCCATTTGAAACAAAGGCTGAGATAAAGTGAACCAATGAGTAACACTACTGTGTGGGGTAAGGAAGAATAGGTCTGCATTATTCCTGGTGGCATCTGCACACATACATAGTAGGAGATGCCTGCTCATTTCCTATAAGTCCTCATTTCCTTTAGAACGCAGCCAGACAATCTTGTACGGTATGAAAATCCCTTTCTACAGGCCTGAAATTTGACAGTTTATGTTTGTGTGTTTAGCATTCATGTGCAAATGTAGGATAATGTGGGTCTGTCACGGCTGTGTCAGAGAAGCAAATTAACTGATACTATTGTGGTAATAATGCAATTAAAAGGCATTAATCAATATTTTGTTACATTCCAAAAAATCTGCTTTTTCATGGGATTAGTTGATACTAATTAAAGGATATAATTAACGGCAGTCTTTTCAGATAAGCAGGTTATTTATAAAAGATTACCTCTGTTTTTTTCATTAATAAAAAAAACTATTCTGCTTTCACTGCTGCAGTGACATTGATATCCAACAACCAGATAATAGTGAGTAAGTAAAACCTCTGAGTGACTGATCTTTATTTCAGGTGTGTCCTGACAGTCCCCCAAGTGTGGGAAAACGGCACTATGCAGTTCCTGAGATCATTCGCCAGCAGCGCGCCAAAGAGCTCCGCTCCGTCAACCCGGACAGGGTAGATGCACACCTCAAACTCTTCCAGAACTCCCGGATCACGCTCGTGGCCAAGAACTCTGCCGACCGCCGAGCCAGCCTCCAACCCCAGAGCCTGGTGCCCCGACAAAGGAGCTCCAGCCTGGGCTTGGGGGCTTACAATGAAGCCCTGGAGCTGCGGAGAACCAGCCTTCTGCCTGTGCACATGGTGCTGAGGAGGAGCAGCGTCAGGCCCGGCTTCAGCATCCCCAAACTGAGGGTCTCCAAGGCCCCCGTACCCACTTACGAACCGGAAAAGGTCCGGAGGAAGAGCAGCGCCAAAGACGGAGGCGGGCACCTGCTGCAGATCCCGAAGTGGAGGTACAAGGAGCTAAAAGAAGAGAGGAAGAAAGCAGAGGAGGCAGAGAGGAGGAGGCTGGAGGCCATAACCAAGAGACACCTCGCTGCCGGGAAAAGGAAATAATATCATAGCCTCAAAGGATGTGATGATGCTCAGTAAACCTAAACTTAATAGAGTTTTATGCTGGACAAGCCATGAAATGAAACTGTTTGGTCTCAAGGTGTTTGCAACAATCTTCACGCTCAGGAGGAGACTCGAATTACCAGCAGTGTTCCTGAAGGGGCCGGTAGACTGAAGGTTGCAGTAGTCTGCTCTGTGTTGCATCCTGAAATGCTCTAAGCAGAGCTGCAGGTTGGCCTCTTCAAAAGGGGTTTTACACTAGATTGTAAGCCACACCCAGGGGATTTGATACTTGAAATGTTTTAGGTAACTTATTTTTCATATTTATTGCTTTGTAATGGACGGTCAAATCTATTTTTTGTTACTCTTTGGATGCTTAATACACCAGTGCTTTTGTAAAGCAGAAGATCAATACTCAAACACACTCACTCAGACTGTAGCCACAGCAGGAATGTGTTCATCTTTCTTCTTAAACGAATGGAGGCAATTCATTGAAGATGTTGTGGAATAATGTCTTTATAATATACAGTGGATAATACTGATAGGGGCATTTCATATGGCCTGAGAATGTGAAAAGTAAGCTTTTATAAAATTGAATGTCATTGTACAGCAATATTTAATATTTTTTGTTTAGCTTTACGATACATTTTACTGATACTGATTAAAGATATTTTATATTAGAGATTAGAGAACTTTATTTTTTATTCAACATGAACTTTTTTCACCTACTGACGTGTAAAGAGTTGTGTTTTCTAGTCTTAACTTTTGGGACCAAGACTGACATGTAGAGCACTGCTGTGATGTTTCATCTCACCAGGTTGGAGGAAAGTTTCAAAATCCTCTCCCATGAACTGTTTACATTGCAAAAACCCAATTAACACTGGTTATATCAGTGACTCTGCATCATGCAACGACGACTCCCAGATGTGTGCATTCGGTGTAGAGAAGATGATAAGGAGATGCACAAAATAAAACACCTCTGCTGACAGTAACTTTGGATGTGTTGTAATATTATCATATTTCAAATGCCTCCGAAAATCCTGGAAACGACGATTTGATGTTCATACAGCTGAAAATACATGTGTGTGTGAATGCTGGGTTACTGAAACACTTTGCTGGAATCAAGACGGAAACACACAATGTGACATGAAGGCCTGTGGTGCATAATGTCACAACTTACACAACTCAAGTAGACAGCCATTATATATCCAGAAATTTAAGGGCTGATAAAAAGAAAAAAATGCAAGCACTGCTGTCCTAAATATGCAGCTATTTTTGAAGTTTGCGATAGTTGTTGGGGATCAAAGCCCAAAAATTGTAGGAAAAGTATAGAATCGAATAATTCAAAAATAATGAAGAGTTTGAAAAAGAGCCTCCATGTCCAGAACAGTTCTTTGTCTGAATCAGAGACAGTATATAAAGATGGACGACATCCATCCGGTGGCTGGCTGCAGTTTACGTTATAAATCTCACGTCCTCCACATTAATAGACGGGACATGGAACAAACTAAAAAGAAAAAGTGCTTGTCAAATACGTTTTTGTCAAAGGTGATTTCTGTCATTCTAGGTACTTTGATCAAATGTTAATTTGAAAATGAATTAAAACAAGGTGAAACATCATGATTGACAGCTGAGACTGACTCCTGATTGGTTGAGCACATATATTGACCGGACCTTTCTATCGCGGCTCCACCTTGAATCGCTGCTGTGCAGACTCTGGCTCCCAATGGCTTCATTTCTGGATAGTGGAGTCGTGTCATCCATCTTTATACACGGACGATGGTTGAAACCAGGTGAAGCATGAAGCCCTCCCTGGCGACCAAAGCCCCAAAATTGCAGAATAATAAAGAAAGAGTAAAACGATAGTGTGACTGTTGTGTCAGCATTTACTAATTAATGAGAAAAATCCAGTTGAGTTTGAGAAACTGCTGAACCAGAGTCGGTGTGGCAGTAGAGCTGAAGAAATAATCACTAGCACATGGACCCTTTGATAAGAACAGCTCGCCTATTATAGAGCTTTGTCTCCCTGTTTTAACATTAGAAGAGTGGAAATAGAAGTTTAAACACACAGAACCAGAATGGGTGAAAAGCGGATGATGACATTGTCTGGATTTTTCGAGAACACAATTTCACGGTCCTGACTCCTTGTGGTGATTGCGCTTTAAGTACCATCCAAGAGTGTGCGTCTAATATAAATGGTGATGAGCTGCTTAAGAGGTTTTAAGGGCAATAGTGTCCCCAAAATTGTTTCCTCAAATAAACTTCATTGACTTCAGAGTGGCACTCTGCTTAGAGGAAGTCTTTCGAACGCGTCCTACTCTGAACAAGTGGTTGCCGGATTAACATATTTATCGTTGACAAATATCCAAGGTTTTCTCACCACGAATATGAGCTTTATATATTTTCAATGTTTTACTTGTTAAGTGTTTTATAAGTGAGTTTACAACATTTCAATAAAACTTCTAAGATACTTTTTGTAAACCTGTGGAAGTTCAGCGTTCAGTTGAAGCACCACCTGAAGAAATATCCCATGGAAAGTGATTAGAATAATGTTATTTGTGCATAATATGTTAATTCACACCATGTTCACGCATAGTGGGGATGAATCAACCTCAAGAGTGGTTGTGTGTGTGGAGCGAGAGAGAGAGAGGAGAGAGAGAGAGAGAGAGAGAGAGAGACAGAGAGAGAGAAAGCCATTACCCCTGAATGCATTGGATGATATTTAGGTCATCGTTGTAGCTCAAACAGCTGTTGGCTTAGATTGTAACCTGAGATTATGAAGCGCTGCAGCCTTGCTCAGCAGTTCACCCACCCACCTCCCACTCACCTCTCCTCCTCCCCGCCGCCCTGACCCCAATACCCTCACAGGAAATTCAGAAGTGGCCAAGTGAGCCGGGCGCCACCCACTGACACAATGTCTGTTATGTCATCCTGCTGTGACGCTGCTGGGTGATGTTTAGACAGGATGACCTGAATCTATATATCAGCACTGGATGCTTCTGTCCAACCTGGAGAGGGGGAATCCTTGGCAGGGGCCCCCTGCTGGTTTGGTTTTGGAACTACATATGAGGATTTCTGCATGTTACATACAGTACATGCAAGTGGTATTGATGATAATCCTCATAAAGGGCATCCATGCACAATTCCTGATTCATTAATGTGCACGTTTAGGCAATACTTGTTAACAGTTCCCTCTATAGCTTTGAACAGAGCAACACATCATTGAATATTTACTTAGATATTGTTTCTTGTCAAAAAAAAACAGATTGCCATATTTACGGTTAGTATTGTTACAAAGTGACTGACAGGACAGTATTCTGTTAGGCACAACCAGATTTCACCTGGCCCCTCCCCTGGATCCGCCCCTGACCCACATGACACAAATCTCTGTCTAACTTCTGCATCACAAACATGACTACAGTAGATACAGTGGCTACAATGAGCACTTTATTAGGAACACCATACTATCACTTGGTAAATGGACTGTATTTCATTATTTTTCCAAGAAAACATTTCCCGCACCATGACACCACTCACAGAATCAAAACTAAAAATACTTTATCAATAATCAGGGGAAATCTGGGTTTCATTACACTTGCTCCCATCAAGAATAGAAATATATTCAGATCTTAATTGAAATATAAAATATAAACTAGAATGAAACTAAGAAGAGTTACCACTGCCACGGCCCAACAGTCCCTTTATGAAGCCACATTAAAATTTTCTAAAATTGCACCTGCTCAGATATTAGTTCATTGTACGTGTCTGATCCATACCAAAGATTTATGGGCTCTTTCCTGAACTAGTCCACATTCATCGCGTGGTAGTTTTTGGGTAGACCTGCTAACTATCAGACAGATTGAAAGATATGTATCCTCCTCGATGAAGGGGTAATAAGATATATGTAGTAGGCAGGGATATGTACATTATATCAAGTAGGAGTATGTAATCCATGTATACTACAGTATATACAATAGCTGAAACATAGGTTCGAAAAAAACAAGTATACAACTTAGTTAAAATGCAAGGGAGGTGAGGTTTATCGATTCATGCTGTCGAGACCACATCCCTTCCCCCCCCCCACCCCCCCCCACCCCCACCCACCCATCTGTGCGCCTCAGCAGGAATCAAGACTCAGCAGACCAGGCTAAACGTCTTAAAGTGTCAAGTCCATGTCGGAGAGCCAGGGCCACACGGCTGCCTCAGACACATGCTCTTGGCTGGCAGCCGAGTGGAACCCAACATCCTCTGCTGCTGTTGTGGCCCATCTGCCCCGAGGTTGGACACGTAGCACATTCTTGAGAGGCTGCTCTGCCCACCCACTGTTGTAAAGAGTGGTTATGTGAGTCACCGCAGCCTCTCCGTCAGCTCTAGACTAGTCTCACATCCACATCAGCGGTTTCAGATACTCAGAGCAACCTGTCTGGCACAGCCAATCACATCATTACCTAAAGCTCCTGACCTGTGTCAGCATGGGTTTATGCACCGCACTGCTGCCCTGTGATTGGTTGATTACATGAATGAGCAGGAGTATAGATCCTGATAAACGTGAGAGGGCTATAGTAAGGTTTCTATTTGAATGTGATCTCTTACGCAAATTAACCAAAGTATTTTGACTATGTGTGAAACAAATGTGCATATCATACAAACAGTACATATCAAGGTCCAATACATACGTTATATGGTACATGTACAATAGTTGGCTTGTTGAAAGCAGGATTAATGACCCGAGCCATTTTCTTATAGTCAGACTTCTTATTCTTATAGTCACAATGAGTTTCTCTGTATTTTATCTGATTTATCAAACCTCAAACGTAATCCGTCCCATTCTTCAAGATATGGGTGCAAAATAATTAGATTTTTTTCCCCCTCTTGGTATTGAAATTATACTCTGATGCAATCAAGGATAAAGTAGGTCCTTATTAATGAATTCCATTTGTGAAAAGGCTGACAAGTATGAATAAATGATCACGTCCTGAACTTAACTCAGCACCAAAACTAGTTACAACGTACAAACTGAAAATGATATCAAAGTGGTGGTGGGTGCCCTTATCGATAAAAAGTGGGGAAAACTTAACAGAGAATATTTTTCTTATGCAAACACATAAAAACATCCCCCAGGGTGAGAAAATAAAAAGAACTGTCGTCTACCGTCTATATTGTGAACAGTAACATGACAGCAAATGGGTTAGTTTGACGTAAAATATGCTGTTTGATGAGTGCCACCCACGGTTCTGTGTGATGCTTGGAACATTAAATCTGTTTGGTTTTTGTAACACTGTAGCTGAAATGTCACAGTAACTTTGTGATGTAAGTCCTGCTGCCTTATCAACACAAATATGTGCACATCCCAGGTGGTCCTGACCTGACTGAAACAACACTTCCTCCTCCTCCCCCTCCTCCTCCTCCTCGTGCTCCTGCTGTTGCCTGAGCAAACCAACACGGATGGACGATCTTCAGTCCCGACTAGTCAAAGCCGTTTTAATGTTCCTGAGGTCCACATGGCCGGCGGCAGCTAGTGGTGTGTACTCAAGGCTAATGTAATAAAATGCAGCTAAATGAGACGCTCAGTGCTGAGAGTGAAGTGCTATAACCTTGATTGTTTTTATGGTGGTAGAAGATAAGCAGAAAAAAAAACTTGTTTTGGAGTCAGACTGACGCCATAGATAGAAAATCTCTTTTACCTGCAGAGTCATGGTTACAAGGAGATTTGGGATAAACGTACACAATTATATCTACGTTTCATGGCAGTGGCTTGCTCATCTGCAGATATTTGTTGTTGCTGCTACTAAAATTAAGGGTGATCCTAATAGTCAATGTTATAGACTAGCTATGAAAGCTAAGTAATTTAGACAACATGTGGATACAATTTTTCCTTTGTTGTGGAATTCATAGAACCAGAAATTTATGCGCAAGGAGCGTACAACATATCCTAGCAGTAATACTCTTGTTGTGTTCCTCCATTCGGTCTAATAGGGCACGGCAGGGGATGAGAGGTCTGCCACATTGAGAGAACTACATACAAACATGGAGAGTCAAGGAGATTGTGTCTGCTGTAATGATGCTCAGCTTGCCACCACACACTCGGTACCAACCGAGCCAGCGCTGGTTGGTTTATTGGGCTAACATTAGCTGACAGGACACCTTGGTACAGATGCTCGCGTAAAAATGGATTACATGCGCTAACACCTGGTGCACAGTGTGTGTGTGTGCGTTGAACGGAAACACAGCTCTTGGAGAGAGATGTTTCATTTGAAAACACCAGCTGAGCCCTCATCCCTTGGAGCAGGGTGCTAATTCGCCACAGGGCGCTCAAATTCTCAAGAGGACGAGTATGAACGTTATAAAAACTATTTCTCTCTTTATAAAATTTATAAAATGTCCCAGCTTTGTAATTCCCTTATCTAGTAGTGAGCTATTTATCATTTTTTTTAATGTGACAACACAAGATATTTGTTCAGTCATCGCCCCATTCACCCAAAGACAAGCTTAAAAAGAAAAGTCAAGATAGTCAATATCTTTATTTACTATGACAACCACACCCAAGTCCACTCGTCGACTAAAGATTTATACAATTTGAACAATTTACTCATAATAAAAAAAAAGAACAGAAAACAAAACAAAAATAAAACTCTTTTAAACTTAATTAAATTAACATACGAAATCATTCGTCCTTGGTAAGGTAAATTTCTTTTCTTTCTTTCCTTCTTGGAAACCTGAACATTTTTTGTTGTTGCAACAAATGACACTTGAGTGTAAGGGGATTGGTGCTTAAGGAAAAGGGTAGGTGCGTGTGTGCGTGCGCTGCACAGCGTGGACATTTTTGGCTACGAAGCAGGTCTGCATTAATATTAGTAGACATTGCTAGGAGAGCGGATCAGAGGAGAGAGAGGCTCTCCTGTGTTAAAGTTAAGAACTGTAGCAAGAGGGAAGTAGCACTGTTTACTTCTGCTATAATTGTAAGTAGCCATATTGAGTCACAACATTAAGGACATGCATCAGGTAACTACTTGGGTAATGACGGCCATTGTTACAGAAAAATGGGTCGTCTCTATTATTCTTACTGGACATTTATTAAATCAGTAGCTTCTCTAGTGTGGATATATTTCTAAACTCTGATTGCTGATGAGTCACATCTATATTTTGATGGGTATTTCTGTTGGGAATATAGGGGAAGGTATCATAAGGAATGCTTGTCAGTCGCTGCTAACCTCAGCATTTGGGCTAATGCCGGGTTAGTGCTCTCATGCTCTACTTCTACTTCCTCTGGTCCAGGCTGTGCACATGCACTTTGGCAACGGTCTCAGTGATACACTCGCATCAAACTGATTCTTGCAATTTAGATAGATGCTTTGGATTGTGGCAATCGTGCAAGACCTCTGTCCACCTCTTGGATTCGTCGATTGGTTCTTTTGGTCTGGGATGCTCTTAGGTAGAAGGCTGGAGCCTGGGCTCATCACTGGGAGGTGATTGGTTGGTTAGTTGGCCTGATTGACAGATTTGTTGCAATTGGCTGGTTGCGGTGACGTAGTAATTGTCAGCAAATCGGTGGAGTGAGAGTTGCCCCCAGAGACTCAGTTATAAGACCAGTTTCTCAGCAATTGAATCCAAGTAAAACAGCCATTTTAGAAAACCCTTGGACCATTTATACCATATTAAGACTGTACAACTGTTATAACAACCTCTCTTAAGGAGTGGATCCAAAATTGCAGAACTTAGTTGCACCACTGCAGCAAGGGTGTAAAGAGTGGGACTTCTAAAATGGCTATATAAGCATCAGGTGCCTGTTTCTGACAAAAGGCTCGCAAAACATTATACTTCAACTAATTAGGGGGAGATCTGTGCCAAGTGGGGAAACCTCTTCATCCTGTGTGTTCCTTTGGGAAGGCCGGCTAGTGGAGTTAGCGGAGCCATTGTAGCCTGGTGCCGGGCTCACTTGCGGGGCTGGTGGATGTGCTGGTTGCATTGCTGGATATTGGGCAGCTTAGGGACTCCAGGCTGGGGCTTCTGGTGGGCCACCTGGGCAGCAACTGGGGTGAAGTCCTTGTCACCCTGCACAGAATAGAGTCAGTCGTCAGGACATTAGAAGAGAATCACCTGCGTTTAAAGCTTAGAATTTCAACACGAACGTACGGTGGGCACTGAGAGCTCAAAGACCTCAAGATATTTTCTCCATGTGAATGTGTTGTGTTTATTTGAGCTCTCAGGGCCCAGGTATAAAAGGCTTAGACGCTAATCCTCACAGGCCCTAGCCTTATTATTAGTTCAAGCATATTTTTGTTCATTAAACAAGATGAAGCTGCTCCCATAATGACCAGAATTAAAACACGAGACCAAAACAGTTTTGAAGCAGTTTCCCATCACATGAAGCGTAAAAAAAACAACGGCTAAACTAACTGCACACGAAGAGCTTCACATTTTAGATTCTTTTCATTGTGGTGCGACTCGGCGCTCAAACCTCGAGGGAAAACATTCGCCTCACTCCCGGTGATCATACATTTGTCATCTGATTGAATCTGAACTTTCTCTTGACACCTACCACAAGTTTTGCTGTAACTCGACTGCTAAGAATCACTTTACCATTAAACAGTGAGTAGTGATGTGGTTGTTACACGAAGACCAAGCATAAACAAGACATCTTGTTTAACGGAATAAACACCTATTTTCTAATACATTTGTTTTCAGAGCTTTACCAATGTTGGTCTGTGAAAACTTACGTGTGAAATGAATATGAGGTAATATAATATAAATATGATGCCTCTGATAATCATATTAACAATGAGGATATGCCTTGCTCATCTGCTTTGCAAACTCAACCTCTCATTCAGAGAAAAAGGCTCATAAACAGATCAGCTTCGCAAACAGTTCAAAGCAGGAATTTGCTCAGTCATTACATTTCTTTATTCAGGGACTTTCAACCATAATGACTCAGTTCCTCTTGTTTCTTAGTTATCCTTACTTCTTTTTTTTAGCCTCTACATGCCAGCTTTCTTTGGGATTTTCCCTTTCTTACATCTGCTCCTCTCAGAAACATTAGTTTATGTGGATAAATAGAGTTTACAGCTGTGGCACAGCATGCTCACATAATAAAAACACATTTGTTTGCTGCATACACAATTAAGATCATTATTATTGACGGTTTTTAATTCCATAATTTATAATACTGGACTACAGTACATCATTCCAGATGTTGCCATATGTGAAAGTCACTACTCCAGCATTAATATAACCTCACACGCCTTTCCTTCATATTCAGATATCTTCGGATTTCCACTTGGATAAAGTTATATAGCCAATTTAAATTGATGCTCTACACTTACAGACACACACATCGGCTGTGTCTCTAAGCCTTCACTGAACTTTACTCGCCCACCCTATCCTTGCTTGACCCTAATCCTCCCTCTGCACGGTTGGGTTCTGTATGGGCGGCTGTGCGCTCGTTTTTTTTCCACTGCATGTCTGCACATTATGTGTAGGTGGGCACAAAACATTCACAGTGTGCACATGTGTGTTCCTTTGATGAAAAGCCAATTCCACAGCTAACTGTATGGGGACATGGAAGCATCTGACCTCCATTAGGGCCCTCTTCTCTCTTCTGAAGCTTCAGCCTCCTCTCTATCTCCATCCCACTGATGCAGACGTACAGGAGGGAATGCAGCACATTAACTCCATTACTGCGGCTCACTATGATTCCTGGTGTCATACCTCATTTTCACTATTTATATCTATCAGGAGAAGTAATAGCATATTTGCAGTTTTTTTTATAAAATCTATTTCCTTAAAGTCCATTAAATCATTAATGGGAAAAAAATTTAAGAATGAAACAACTTCTTTTAGGTCCCAGCAGCACTACCAGCTTCTAGGTCTGAACTTAGACCAGACTCATCCCATATCGTTTATTAGACGACAGAGTTCTTGTGCCTTGGTCTACCATTCAAGAGAAAAACAGAAAATACATAGACAGGAAATGTTTTATTTCTTTATTTTTGTAAAGTCCCAGGGGACCACACACTCAGCGCACGCAGATACACACACGGGTTTCACTTAGCTCCTACGAGGCTTTTCTGAGGCTTTGTGCACTGCTTGCCTCTGGGTTTGATGGCAGTGATAGGGGGGCAAATGGGAAGGCAAGAGGAGGATCAGGGGGATAAATGGGATGCCTGCCACCTTGCTGATATCAACGCTATCTTCTGCACACACAGACACACACACACAGGGCAGGACACAGAGCCATTCAGCCAGTCGGACACTTTTTTAACCACACACGCACGTCTCCATGACTTCAGAAGAAAGACACTACATTGCAGTTACCTTGATTTTCTCGCTCTACTTTAACCATGACTCCTACTTGCCCAACCCTACATCTTAAAATATTGCAGCATTTCAACTGAGAAACAATTCTAAATTAACTTTGTTCTGAATATATATTTAATCAATCAAATGATGGGTATTTAAGAATTTATCAAATTAATTCCACCAAATGCACAAAAATCTGTAAAACTAAATTGTATGATATCAATATATCTCTCCTATTAGGAATATTATATAATATTGCTTTATTAAATTGTTATCATAACATAACATTTATTTTCTCTAGACCCCCTTGTGTCTGTGGTCTTTAAAACATTCTCCTATTCATTTATTCCTTCTATGGTGGGATTCTAACCAATCAATTATGGTTGTAATGAGGAACTTTCTAAGTGCTTATCAACATTCAAGGCCCCACTGTGCACATGCCCCTTATATCACTCCTCCTGACTGCAGCGTTTTAACCCCAACATAATCATAGAACACGTCTTACCCCAAGCATGTATTGATTTACAGCTTTTTGCTCCGATAAGGACGACAAGCCGTCAATGTGCAAAATGGCTGAAGCTGTCCACAGACTTTAACCCACTTTTTCAAAGTGTGGCTGTAACACTGTAACATAAACAATTTGTTAACGCTGTGTCAACAAGTACTGAAGTTGCAAAATGTGGTGGTGTTTATTTTGTATGGTGTTAGGTCTTAGGAGACTACACACAATACAGACCACAACAGCTATTATTACATATAATAAAATAGCCATTATTATTATGAGAATATTATAGAGTGAAACCAAACAGTTCCCACACAGTGATCAAGCACTTGGAGTCAGTGGAAAGAAAAAGTCCCTTGTCTTCCTTTTTTTTTACTGTTCTCTCGTATCATCACAGCGCTGAGCCTCTACCTCTCCCTGTGGAGCTCATGTCCCAGATATAAACCGGCTCATAGTGCTTACTTCAACATTACTGGCGGTGTGTGTGTGCGTGTGTGTGTGTGTTTCTCTTACCTTTGTAACCACTCCAGACACGATAACAGGAGCCTTTGGTGGACTAAAGAAGAAAGAGAGATAAAAAGAAAGAATGAAAATTACATATCAGTATAACAACATGGTGGACATTGAGCAGAGTGTGTATCTGGGGCTTTTCTCTCTGGTGATTGTGTGCTTTTGAAAGGTTACCAATCTGGCTACGTCAAGACCCGAACATCCACACCTGTCCTCACAAATAACACCCACAGTGTTTCTCACACAGGCACACACACACACTTGGATGGACCTGCCAGTAGCTCCAAATCATCCTGGCCAAACACCGGGGCTCACTGCCTCTGGATGAAAGCTTGACAGGAGGGGAGAGAGGGAAAGGAGCGAGGTGATGAAAAAGAAAGGATTTGGGAAAGAGAAGGGAAGAGTAGAGGAAGGGAGATAAAGGCTGAAGGCAGGTCAGGGCGGAGGGAGGAGGGGGGAAAGTGGCAAGGAGAGATGAGAGGGCACAGGGAACTGGGAGCAGAAAGAAGGAGGACAGGGGGAAACGATCGGGGGGAGAGAGGGAGCCGAGCGCTCACTCAGACGTAGAGGAAGGGATGGAGGGAGGGAAAATTCGAGATGGAGAAATGTGGACCCGAGGTAAGTATCGACCTTGACATGACAAACGAGCGGCGTCCAAATTTATGACATCGTCACCCCCCTCCCCGGGCAAAAGAGTAAGGTTGTGGTAGCCACCTTCAAAACTCCAGTCAAAGACATTAGTTATAACAGCAAGCGTGTCCAGCTCCGAGCTTACCCCATTAACAACCTAAATATGGTGAAAAGATTAAAAGTTTCGGACACGGACGACAAAGTGCAACCTCAGCCGTCGGAATCCACACAACTTCTTCCAAAACATCTGCGAATCACTTCTCTTCAAATCAACATCTTGGCACCGAGTTTCCTCTGCCGCTTATCTCAGAGTATTTACCCTACTGCTAGATTGATGCTCGGATATGTTGAGATCCTCAATAAACACTTGTAAAATGTGGGGTGTGGGAAATATACACATCTTATCACTTTAACATATGGTTTGTATAAGGCCTTTAAGTTGGACGAACAAATGCTTCAACCTTTTTACAGACAGTAACACATGGATACCTAATAAGCAGTAACCTTTGGTATCTACATGCCAGACAATCTACTTATTCTCAAATCAGGGGCGTGAAATCTATTGACAGATCCCAATCAGAATCATGTCATCAACCCATCGAATGGTGGATCAGTACATTGGCAAAGTTGGCACAGGCCCCGCCCCCTGAAGCCAATGGTGGCCCTTGGCCTTGAGATTCATTATAAGGCTCATTATTTTAACAAGTATATTAATTTTTAAATTATTGGAGTAAATTCAATTTTGAAAAAGTTGTAAATTCAAAACATGCTCTCATCGTGGCATCCTCTGAGAGCACGTCAAAGAAGAGACCTGTTGATTTCCACATCCTTAATTTGTAAAGAAGTGCTGTGTATTACTATGGTTTCCTTCTGTTAGCAATTTAATTAACTAAACCAGAGCAAATACTGTATAAGCAATGTATTTCTCATTCATTTTAATTCTGAAGCATCTAGCGAACATTGGCTACAAAGTCAAATCTTCAATAATAAAAATATATGAGAGAATGGATGAAGTCAGATGAAGAAGACAGAGAAATGAGAGATTCATCTTGGATGTTTATGTAGAGAAACTGTCATCTGGTGGAGGATCGTTCTGCATAGGAGTTCCTGCTTTATTACACCCATGGTGGTTAAGAGAAAAATGGCATGCTGGCATTACGAGATCCCAGATTCCCTCATTTAATCCAAAAAGCTCTTCTAGCTGTAAACTAGCTTGTAAACATTCAGCTCCTGGGACGATGAAAACAGCCCAGTCAGCTGGTTTTCTACGAATGACAAAAAACGTGTACATCGTATAGTACATATGTACAGTGACAGTATATAAAGTGAGGTATGACATTCACATGGGTTGCATGCGGGGCCTTCACGTCTCTGTTGAGATGAAGGTCTGGCACCATGATCAATCTGAGGATAAATTGTGCAGTACTGACTGCAAAGGAAGGGGAGGTGTAGAACTACTGCATTTGAATCCTGTTAGTGTCAAACGTTGCCTTTTGTTGAGGGGGGGGTTTTAAGGGCCGAGAGATGGAGCAGTCCGATGTGTCTCGAGAGACAAAACATGAGTGATGTGTCAGCCTGTCAGGGATACTCCGTCAAAAGTATGAAACACTTTATTTAAGTCAGAGAGACTATAACACTTGACTGGTGATTAAATATATATAGATACTGTAAAGACACATGACATATTTTAGTGATGGTTATCAAACAGAAAGCAGACAATCAGTTTGAAGACATTTTAATCAAAGATTAAGAAAATGGCACGATGCGCTGCCAGACCTGAATCTAGACCCAACACAAAAGCATTTGCTGTTAGAATTATGAAACCAACACCTCTCTACCTCTGTGGTGAAAAAGAAAGCAGCACTTCGAAGAGGGCACATGAGACAAAGCAAAAGTAACATATCTCTGCTGTGGTTGTGTGGCTACAACAGGAGTAAGAGGGGGGCCTGCAGGGGGCAGTAGAGATCTGTTGGGAATCCTGGTGAGGAGTTTGCTTTGTGCCAAAGGAGGAGAAGAGTTGGAGGAAAGGAGGCCACCGGGGGAGAAAAAGAAAGAGCGAGGGAGATACAGCACAAGATCCAAATCTGAACAAATAACTCAAAAAGAGTAAAATGTACATGAATGCTTTTTTCCAGGTTTCACTGTGTCTATATTTAGCTTCACCACCAACACTGCCCCACCCATCTCTCTCCGTCCGCCTCAGCAGAGCAGGAATCTTGCTGTCGTGGGCGAGGTGGTGGTTGCCATAGAAACTTACGCCTGTTGCCTGTCTCCTCTCAACTTTATTTTTTAACCATGAGCTGTCTGCTTCCTGCACACTCGACTACAGTTGCTAACCGTGAAAAGCGTACACACGCGGCACCAGCCCGTCTTTTTCTGAGCGTCTGGAACACATTCACCTCCCGACCAAACATGTAGGAGAGGTGACAGCACAAACAGACATGTGGCCCATGACCATGTTGTCTCTACACATTGCACAGATAGTCTCATCACACACTGAAGTGATGAAACGACCACATTCAATCTATTTAGCTCCTTTACCATCTCCTTCTTCTCAAACTCACTATGTATCACAAATGCAGGTAAAAAACACAAAAAAAGCCAATTGTCTTCTTTCCTATTGCCGGAAGAAGAGTTTCTGTTTTGCCTCCTGATGTGTAATTTCAGTTGTCATAAACACCAATTAGCATGTTCACCGGGGTGTCATGTTTCCACTCCTGACGATCATAAATGATTCCCATTAACACCTGTCATGTGACCGACTGGGAATGCTGATTGAATCCATTCCCATTGTTAGTGTGTTTCAGTAGGTTTTTTTGACCAATGGAAAAAGGGGCAATGGTGAGCAAGAAGCATCTGCTGGGGCACCACCTTGCTTCCATATGCACTTTCTTACCCTTATCTCAAGCCCCCCCAGCCAACCCTTCCCTTCTTCTATTACCCCCTCTCTTACTGAGGAATGCCTCTTTGCATCTCAATCTCCACGGCATCCCTCGGCCGCCATACCAAAAATAATCCTTCCCTCTCCTCCTTGCCATATCCAGCCACCTATCTCTCCCTCTTTGCCCCATCTGTCCATCTCAGCTAGATTGGGTGCGGCAGGTTTTCCCCTGACTACAACGCTTCACTGGCTGTTACTAATGTGAAATTTACCCACCAGCCACCTGCTAGACGTCCATCACCGGGACACAGCGAGGGACAGAGTGTGTGTGTGTGTGTGTGTGTGAGAGAGTTTCACTGACTGTATTTATTGATGCGGTGCAGGTGCTCTGCATATTATCTTGGAGGGGCCAACACATAATGTTTAGCTCAAGATGAGCATTTCACGGGGAAAAGGTAAAGTAGCCGGGCCAAAGGGAGTTAATCAAGTTGAAGGCAGATTTTAAATGGGGTTCCTCCGTGATTAAAACGCACTATTTATACAATTTATTTCCACAGCCCCAGTCATGATTCCTCTTCTCTGACTGCAACGTATAAGGAGGAAATATTTGGCAGAATAAATATTCAGGCTGCTATTAAACACTGTACGGCTCTGTAGCCAGTTTACAGATCCGTCTTTTCCACCCACAAAATTCTATATTGAATTTTTACATCAGGCATTTTGCTGGCTGCTCTATCGTTGCATCTTTCAGTGAGAAACCAAGCAAGGAATAAAGCAGATAACACAATAATAAAAACAGTAGGGAGCCATTTCTTTGAAATCTAAATGCTGATTCAAGTTTCTGCCCTTTGGAATGTCTTCCCCCTCACAAATAATAAAGTTTATATTTAATTTAACTTGAATGAATGATTAAGTCTTTTCCAGCTTCTTAAATGTGAGTATTTGCTGCCTTGCTTTGCTTCATTTCACTGGAAACTGAATGTGTTTGGGTTTTGGACTGTTACCGGGACAAAACAAGACAAGTCCCTCCTCAAACTTTCAACTGGTACTTGTAAATGCTATTTATATGTGTGTCAATCGTCTTGGGCTTAAGAGAAGGGGAGCATAACATACAATAAATAATCTAATCTGTGTGTGAGGTTGCAAGCATGAAGTACATGCACGGGAAAATACTTGACAGTTGGCAATGTTCTTGAACCCTGCTCGCTGCACTGCTTGTCAGTTCCCATTTATCACCTCTCATTAATACACACACCGACTGATATGTGGTGTGAACATGCCACCTGTACCAATACGCACACGGCCGACAGGCTTTCATGAATATTGAGTAGACGTATGTGGGCGTAATCACTATTCTATAAAAAACACATTGGTTGTTTGATTTTCATTTAAAATGACAAATATGTGAATTACCATAAAAGAGAAAAGTTTTCTTTTTTAGAGTTAAAGATGTTTCCACGGTTAAAGTAGAAAAAGATTTGCACACGCCCTAAATGCTCCATGTGCTTAAGACTGTGAGCTTGGATTGTCATAAAGCCTCAAACCATAAACAAAAATTTGAAAGGACTTAATAATTAAATTAACAAATTAAATGGCATGAACAGATGCAGCCGCTTTGCCCTTCCTGAGGTAGTTTACTATGTGTAGTTTGTGGTGTAAGATTTTATGCTGTTAATTGTTTGTTTTCATATTGATTTATTAGACCACAAACTGTCTGTGAGTTATGTTGCCATCTGTACTACTGGGACACGTAATTTCCACATTCACTTGTGAATGATGATAAAGGCATTGAATTAAATAGAAAATTAAAAGTCATTACAGTTTCCTGAAGTTTCTACTGGACGGACACTTGAATAAGAATATAAATAAGTGACCCCTTTTTTACGTTTCTGTCTTCCAATATTATGTGTTATATAAAATATGAATTCTTCATCTTAAAAAACAAAAAGACTCATATCTGTTTATCTGAGTTGAAAAACACACACACCCACACACACTGAAAATAAGCATGAACGTCCGCCACCCAAATCGCACAATGGTTCTACTACAGTATAAACAATGGATTCGAGCTAACATGCTTATATGGAAAGAGAAAAAAAACATGCAAACCGAGGCTGCTTGTAGGAAACAATAGCAACTGCTAAATAGGTTGTAGAAGGTAAGGCTGTAATTATGCACCAATTATGTTGTGTACTCAATTAGTCGTCTGTGCTGTGGCAACAGCACACAAGGGGTCTGCAGCAGGATGTCACACAGTGCAGCTCCACTGAAACGTGAGAGCAGCTGTGGTGTGTAGTTTATTGTATGTGTGGGAGTTCTATCTTACTAACAACCCATGGAATCGTAAAGTCTTGCACTCGATGGTCTCTCAGTTTTACTTGTGCACAGACGGACTGGGACACAATGTTCTCCTCACCTCTCCTGAGATGGAGACACTCAAACTTGAAGGTGACATGGCAGTGATTTGTGGTCATTAAGCGTCTTTCTGCAGTTGTTTTTCTTGTCTCTTCACAGTCATTGTGCGTATCTAGTATCTTTCTCTTTGTAGTCCCGCAGTCTATTTGTGGTCCTTTTGGAAACATATTGCAAATGTGTGCAGTTGTTTGTGTCTCTTTGTCATCGATTTAAGTCTTTGTGATAAATCAAACTGGTTTACATCTCTCTATGGTTATTTTGTGTCTTTAAGTGGTCATTTGTCACTTTTTGCAATTGTTTCAAATCTTTGTGGTTGGTTTTGTGGTTTATTTTTGGTTGTGTTACGCGGTCATTCTGCAGGACTGCGTGGGTTTGTTACCTAGTGGTGACGTACTCCTCCTCGTCTTCATCTTCTTCTTTGGGCAGTGGTTCTGGTATGGCAGCCGCCTGGTGCTTCTGCACTATCCTCATCCCTCCTGCCTTCACTGCAACATACCAGCAAAGAAGGGAAATACCATCAAGAATGGCCAGTACCTCAGTAGCTCATAAGTGTAATTCATTTTAAATGTAGAAAAATTTGGAAATACAAAGATATTGGTATTAAACAGACACGTGGACCTTAATGACAGTTGACCTGTTGATTTGGTCACATGAGAAACCTATGGAAGCAGCAGGTCATGTGTCAGTGATCCTAATCAATGGAGTCGGGGGCTAAGAAACTTTCTGGAGGGACTCTGGGACTTTGACTGGTCATATCTCCCTTTAATGTAGGTCACAGAGAAATGGATCTAAAAAAAAACAATAATAATCTTGTCCAGCTGCATATTCATCTGAACATTATATGCTCTCCACAATATTAAACATAACAGCATTGTGAGGGGAAGATAGATATGACCAATCAAAGTCCCCCCCACCGCAAAAAAGTTCTAAATTTGTTTGTCTAAATCTCCTTTAATAAAGATATAAGACTATAACATTTTTGATTCCATAGGTTTCTACTTAAACCATGTTGAGTCTGGAGACTAGAATAGAAAGAACCTAGTATTTTGTACTTTCTTGTCAAGGGAACATTATAACTTGATGAGTAACATTAAGTAAGATTACCATTTATTCTTACTGAAATAGAATCATAATTTTGTGGATCGTGAAGGCAGCTGATCCTGGATTATGATTACGACTGATAAAATTAATAGATCTCTCTATGGACATGTAAATACTGGTATTCTGTTGATGTGCTCTGTTACACGTGGCACCTCCATCAAGGGAGAGGGATCCCTCACTAGAGGCTCTACCGTGATGTTTGTTCTCTCTTGTATTATGTATTATCCAGATACAATTTGCTTGGTAAATAGTACAACAGGGAGGCATGGCTAGTTTGAAGTGAGTCCCTCATCTAAGAGACTTGTGCCTTTGAGCAAGAGACAGAACTCTGAGCAGCTGCAGGACTTGTGACGTCTCAACAGTTGATAGTAGTAATAATGTCAGTGGCCACACACAGACAGCAGCACACCTGCAGGCCTGGTTCCACTGCTTCCCCGGGCCTCCTCTGTAATCCCAGGTTGGGAGCGAGGTCCCACTCGTTATCTCAGTATCAGGCCTGCAGCTGCTGTGGCCACACTGCTTATGTCCACGTACACCTTAGGACCTTTCTCCCCCCCCTCTCCATGACCTCCACGTCATCCAGCATGCAGAGACCAGTACACATAATATTAAACCCTTATATAAGAGCACAGGAACACGCTGTTTTTACTGGCGCTGCAGAGCTCTCCCTTTGGATCAGGAAGTGAGGAAATGCACGAAATGTAAAAGCGAAGCAGATCCCAGTGTCCGCGCGCGTGCAAGCGGAGCCACGTTGTCAACAGCCGCCTCTGTGTTAGTCACCGTCATGTGATTTGTGGTTTTTAGCTGCGAGGTGCTGCAAAAAGCGAAGGCCTTCGTGTTGGTGTGAGGCTGTGAGCAGCAGCACGCACAGCCCGTGGATCCTTACCTGCAGGGGGGTGTCCTCCTTTGGTCTCCACCTTCTCCTTCGGCGGGGATGACATGTCGGCTGCTAGCGGGACTCTGAGGTGGGGTGACGGAGCCGGAGTGTGGGGTCGCGACTCGAACCTTGCAGCGTTATTCTGGAGCTCACTTCAGTCTGGACCGTCAACGTGGCTTTTCCTTCAGTATTGTTTGGAAACGATGCGTGATGACGTAATGCGCCGCCCGTCGGAGCGCTGAGGGCACGCAGGGAGCGCGCTGACGTCGGTTCTCATGCGCGATGTCCAAGGTGATGTCATAATAAGGGAGTTGCTATGATTTTAAATATTTCAAAGCTCATATATCGAACTATTATAAAAATGTATACATAATGTGCAGACTGAGTCAAAGCTTTAAATGTACTGTTGTTCTATTACATTCACTGTGTTTCACCAAATATGAGGTTTATTTTTGTAATTGGAGGTTTTGCTAAAATATTTGTAGTTTTTTTGTTGTTTTGTTGTTTTTTTCTCTTTTATGACGTTTTTTTATTTGTTTTCAATGTTATTTCAATGTATTTTTACTTTGTCTTTTATTTAAGAAGCACTTTTAGTTAGTCACTTTGTTTTAAGAAGTATTGTTATTATTATATTATAGTGTGTGTATATTTATAGCACCTTTAAAAACAGAGTTTACAAAGTGCTTTGACAACAAAGCAAAAGGCAATCACACACACACAGACACACACAAATCCTTAAGGGGAACATAAAGATACAGCAGCATGCACATTTTCTTAGAAATAAATCTGACATTCAATTATTATTGATGGTATTGTCAATATTTATGACATTATTTTGAGTGCTATTCTTGTCTGATTTTCTTTCCATTTGAATTCTCCCAGTGGTTTCAATACCATTTAAATGACTTAACACTAAATCATGAATCTAAGAAATGTGACTGTGTCCCCAAAGGATCTGCAGCAACAGATGAGTTAAGTATCAATGCGTCACCTTAAGTGTTTAATGACAGACAAAGAACAATTTAAAGCTCTCACTGAGCTTATGCTTAAATGTCAAACTAAATTATTATGTAAGGTGTCATCCATTCCATAAACCATTTAAATATCACAGAGATCCCACTCTGCAGACCTGGCACAACATATTTAAGTGGCTGTCCAGCCACACAGCCTCTGAACCTGAAGCATTTATCAAGAGGAGAGCTCTTCTAATGAAGAAGCCTGTTTCCACCCCTCACCTGCTGTGTGGGAGCTAGCTGCTGTGCTTTAACAGCAGCAGAAACAGGAAGAACACGAAAATGCAACATTCAAACAGAGAGAAAGAGAAACTAGTTGTGTGACTCTGGGACCTCAGTGACCACCTACTTTCCACAGTGGCTCATTAAGTGGTAGACATGACAGTGTCCTTGGGCGAATCTGAGATATGCAGGGGAGGCCTGGAGGTGTTTTAAGTAGCCGAGAGGACAGAAGGGGGAAAAAATCATATTATGGATAATATTTAATTTCCAGCATTTCTGTTCATTCCCCAGATGACTGATATAGCATATTGAGTTCTTCAAACATATGGCATCTAGAGGTATCTGTCTAGGGTGGGTTTGTTTGTGTTGGTGGAACAGCTGTTCATTAATACTTTGGGTATATCTAGGTACTGGTGAATGTGAAGTAAGAGTGTGTGTGTAGTAAAAGTTGAGGCTGTGGCAGTGACATTCATTCTTCCATAAACACAATATTTTTGTATAGTTATTGAATTATAATGTATTAAATAAAAATACCATAACATTATTTCTCCTGGTTGTCTCCTGATTGTCTGTTGTGAGGAACGCTGCTGTCACTTAACACTGCAGTGACGCCGTTATAGAGTTGACTATTCGCCTGGACACATGACTGTAACCAAATGCACACACACGCAGACGCACACGCACACACACACACAGTTGATGAGCAATGGAGCAAGAATCTGTTACCAGGGCATTAGTGTCCCCGGTGGAGGGTGTTGACAACAGATCAAAAGGCCAGGAGTTCACCAGGGAGTCAGGATCCAGCCTGCTGATAAACTGATGATTCAAGATGTTTAAAAAATGTTTGGACTTTGTTAACTCATATTCATCAAGACACATCGATTAAGATGTCATTCTAACTGCCAACAGCAGCTCGGGCCCTGACTGGCCCTGTCTGTTCACACACAGTCCTCAGCCTCATGAGACAAGATTTCAAAGATCACTGTGGAATGCTTCAGGATCAATTAGATAGCATGAAAACAACAATCAATCAAATGTCTATTCCAGCAAGTTAGTCTACTTGCAAGAGAGTTTCCAAAAAAAAAGAGTGTGCCAAAAAGTTTGGGACTGCATTTCCCATAATGCAATTTGGAGGCATTTTTGGTAGACCCTTAACACATTTCAAAAGCAAAGCCTTCAGTTTGTAACTCTGTAGATTATGTTTATATATTTTCTCCAGTCCCAAGCTGAGGTTAACGCTGATGATACCACTCTGATGTCATCAGGGATATCTCTGCCGACATTAGAAAAAACTTAAGATTGATGCCAAAGCAATTTTATCAATTTTATCTATGTTTTAACGTCATAAACAATGAAGTCTGAAAGCAACAATACCGGTACTTACTGGAAATACAGTAAGGGTTATTTAGTTTTTAGTTATTTTACATCAGAGACATTTTTGAATAAAGATACAAATATGTACATTCAGCAATAGATGTGTATTATTTTTTTCTAATTCAGTGCACTTTAACATTCAAAATGCTTAGAAATCTCCCGACAAATCAGAATGAGCCAGACACTTGTAGGCACTTATCATAGTAGCAAAATGTCTAGAAATGACCCACACAGACATACGTGGCCACTAGATGGAAGAATGCATCTTCCCTGCGTCAGAGAGGTGTCCCCAGTTGTGTGGGAGTTTGTGTCCTGCAGGATTCATCATCTCTGTCACTCCGACAAAACTCTGTGATGTCCCAGAAACACTGAGGGATGATGAGTTGTGAGAGAAAACTCACAGCTTAGGAAGCAACAAGAAAAAAAGAGACTTCTACTTTCAGCTCTTTTTCCCCTCTCTCTCTCTCTCTCTCTCTCTCTCTCTCTCTCCCTCCGCCCTTCATTCTGTTCATTCCGCCCCTTTCTCCCTCTTTGACTAACATAACACACAGGTGATAACACAGAGAGACAGGGGGAGCATTCATTACTTAGTGTGAAAATATATGGCACATGTTCAAACTGCCGAAGGAGAAATCCTCTTCAGAAGTCAGTGATCTCAGCACCTGCCCATGGCTGATACCACTCTGTGCACTCTCAGTGATGGCTTACAGAGAGACAGAATGAGGACGTCACAGGTGAGTGAACTGGCTCTGACTGACAGGTGAACTCACACACACACACACACACACGCATGCCCACACACCCACCCATCCCAACACCCACACACACACACATACACACACACACACACACACAATCGTACGTTTGACACATACATACTCTCCATTTCTCTCTCTCTCTCACACACACACACTTTCCTTCACTCTCTCACACACCCTGTTGTTGCTCTGTGGGAGCCACTGCAGCAGCACTATCACACATGAGTAACCAAGGTGTCTGCTCTGCTCTGCTCTGCAGCATTGACTTTTCCATACCTGACAGGTCGCCTTATGGCGTGTGTGTGTGAGTGTGTGTGTGTGTGTGTGTGTCAGTGTGTGTGTGTTCATGTGCATGTATGGCTCTGTAACATCCATATGCAACGTCTTTGCATGTGTCATGTCAATCACAGTCAAACTGAAACAGAGTGGAGGGGGAGGATACAGAAAGGAGAGAAGAAGCAGTGCAACAAGAAGATTGATTAGCGGTGCTGATTACCACACAGGCCTTTCTCTCTTTGCTCTTCCTCTCCTCCACCACAGGGATCAGGTCAAGTTCAGTCAGTAAACAGTTATTTTCCTCACAAGCACAAAGAAACATTAGGTACCTACAGCGAAGGCAGTTTTCAAGGTTCCCCCGAACACTCGACTTAACCATCACATGGCTCCAGAGACACACACACATTTAAGAGCCAAAATACTCGTCAACCTGCTGCTTAAATGACAGTTACTTCATAATTACATCATGATTCTCTACACCCGCCCCGCTCTGATCTTGCCTGGTTCAGCTCAATACAAATTATCTGCATGCTGCTCTTAGAACTCCTCTGGGTTTTACTACGTTAATAAACATGATCATTTTTTTTTATGAACTGTTACTGCTGTTTCTGCACACAAGGTCAAGTTTCTTGTAACACACATAGCAGTCATTTATGCCCACATGATTGGTTAATCTCAATAAACTGTCATGATCATTGGGACTTCTTCTTCATGATGTCACTTATCACATGATATCATATGAGGTAGTATCTTTTTGGTGATCAATATAAACTTCAGATTGTCTATCTATAGCAGTATTACCTGCAGATAAATCTTGGACAATGAGGTTTTTGGGCCATTATTGTTGACCTCGAGCTTGACCTTTGACCAAGCAGCTCCAGAAGTGAATCATTTAGAGATACTGGCCTACATAATGTTGCCACCAAGTTAAGGGGAAATCATCTGTCCAGGTACAGCTCAGTTATTACGTTCATACTCACCGAAACATGCCATAACAACAATTTGAAAAGAGACGTAAAAAATATGGAATAAACACCAGGCAACACAACCGAATATTAGAAATCTAACCTCTTAACTTACTGTGAAGTGCAGTTTTTGTTGATTTAATTACAAAGCTTTATTCTGAATTATTGTTCTCGGCTTTTCATAAAGGTTATCCATCACTCCTGATTTGCTGCGACTACCCTCAACTGTACTTATCAACACTGTTACGTCTCGATGCTCTGTGGAATAATTCTTGGCGCCTCCACCAGGTGTAAATGACCCTTGATAACAGCCATGTCAACCAGTAGTGAACAGCTCACTGTGGGAACCCCCCCTTGCATATCCCTTATATGCAGCAGATTTGACAGAGAACAGGAGAAATGAGAGGTTCATGTACTTGATTCAAATAAGCAGAGATTCGGTTTGACTGCTTGATAAACTTTTGTCTGCTTCCTCCTCTGTCTCTACTGCCCTCTTCATTCATTTATCTTCTGCAACGTTATCCTAACCATACTCCTTGGTGCAGAGTAAAGAAAATAGGAAGCTCAGTATACACTGTTTACTTTTAAATTAGAAAACCAACGTGACCATTTTTTGGGGACTTTACAAGCACTGTTAGTCGCTATTATGTAACTTAAAATATGGACGACATGACTGCGAACCCCAAAATTGAAGTTAAAGTGTCGGTGGCCAAGTAGGCAAAGCTATCCACATGTGTTGTGACTTTTTGCAGCGCGTTTCAGCATTTTAAGTTGTTAGGGTTGGGCTCTCAATAAGCCACCGTAGCTCTCTCTATGTTAATGAGTGGGATATGAACCAAACAAAATAATAAAAGTTGAGTTTAAATAAATAAGTTTCTGTCATTTTAGGACACACGTCTTCAGTAAGTATGGCTTTAATTACCTATTTGATTGCTAAACAAAATATGTATTGTGTGTAGCCCACTGCTAGGGCTCAATCCCATGATCACTACTGAACTGGCTCCAAATGTGCACGACGGCAGCGTTTGTGTCCAGTGTATTTTGGCTTCATTTCTGGACAGAGGGACAAAGTGGAGACACTCTACAGCATTCAAAGATAGATCGTGTCAGCGCTGTCGTTTTTTTTCTCTCACTTTAACTCTGGATGTCTTTGATTTGCACATATTTTTATCAGCCGGTGTCTCAGGGTATATGTAAATTACAGAAACTTTATAAGGTTTCCAGAACTTACACTTTCACATAGAGCAGCTCCTGTGACTCAAACCTTGTCCCTGAACAGGGCCCTGATTCCAGCTGCCATCTGTTGCAGCCACAGTTGACAAACTGCTCAAATTGAAAATAGATTTTTCTTTTTTTAATGTTTTTCCCGATTTTTCATTCTTTTTTTATGAGCTCAAAAATGAATTTGAGGTTTTTGGGGTTTTCCAATACATTGTTTCAGAGGCATTTTAATCATACTGCTGCTATTCACATAGTAGCTTCTCTTATGCCTGTGATTAAATTTCCAAAATCTTCTTGTCCTTCCCCATTTCTTATTTACAACTCTTTGCACGCCTCTCCATCTTCCTCTCCCTTGTCCATCCTAACACCTCCTTTCCCCTTGAGGCACTAACCTTCCTTCCCCTTCACTTTTAGACGAGAGCATTAATTTCTCGGGGTCTATTTGTGGCTCACAGAGGCTTCACGGCACCTCACGTCTCCTTAAACACAAATTGATTTCACAGTCAAATCGTATGAGTGTAAATCATGGGCCCTCCACCTGCTCCCCAATGTATTTCTGTCTCCTACTCTCCTTTACGTCTCACTTTGTAGCCCTCCGCTCAACATCTGCCCAGTTGCCTTATTTGCTGCAATGCATGTGCATCCATACATCATCCATTCCATTATCTTTACCTCTTGACATTGGGCGAGAGGGGGGGCATGCCCTGGACAGGTTGCCTGTGTGTCACAGGATCAATACACAGAGAAAAAAAAACATTCTCGACCTCCGACAATTTAGAGCTTTCAATTAACCTAAATCAAGTCTTTAAGGGCATGTGGGGGGGCACACGTAGAAGAAAACCTCTCGACAGTGCTAACAACTGCAACATATGTAGATGCACATACACTTTTGAATCTTGACTGAGGTGATGAGAAGGGAAGCTACTATAGTAGAGGTAGAGAAAGTTGGGAGAGAGAGAGTGAAACAGTGAAGACCTGAGGCACCTGCAGGGTGGAACAGGGACGTCTCCAGAAAGGCCGTGAGTAGGAAAATTGAAGAGCTATTTTCATGCTACATTAAGTCATATCAGCCTTCCACTATAGAGCTGTGCTCAGACACAGGCGGCCTGTCTCCATTGTGAAGGTTAATAATCAACGCAATGGAGTTATTACTGAAAACCGCAATTCACAGGCCTCACCTAGACGGCAAAGATGGGGCAGGGAAAAAGAGAGAGGGGAGAGCGGTGAGGGGAGACGTAACAAATACTGCTTCATCCAGCCCAGCATCATTCATTTAGTTTGCCTCAAGTTCAGTTCAATGGATTTCTGCAAGAATGGGATCAAAGTCATATGGAAAAAAAGGAACAAAAACTACGGGGACACTTACAAAGTGGGAATTTACATCTTTGATGTCTGTCCACTGTCGTTAATGTGACAATTGAGGCTGGTGGGTGTGAGGACTGTAGCGTTGGCTCTTCACATCTCTATTAGGATGAACACTCCTCTAACCACATCCCACTGCTGTCACTCCTGGGCAACATTACATTGAAATATTAAGACCCCTGTCGTGCTTAAACATGCCTGTCATCGCTACGCAATATATGTACATTAATAATATGGTAGGGTGTGTGAATAGGGGGGGATACCCAGAGCGCTATCATGTACCATGTTCCCATATGCCTATCGGTGTAGAGTCCCCAGTGAATGTGTGTGTGTGTGAAAAGATGATGCTATCAGGATGTTAACAGTGTTGATTGTCAGCCAGGGGAGACAACAGTTGTAAATTGCTAGTGTGAAAGTAATTTTAACATATAATTGATTGTTTGCTTGGGGATGTGTCTCTGATGTGTATATATAGACATTTCACTATATCACTAGAGGTATATACTGCTCTGAAACATTCACTCTATAATTCAGAATGTGCTGCATCAGTATAGTAGAGCTGTGGGCTGGTGCAAAGTGGGCCAACGACGCATGTGGGCTGCTCAAGCAAAAAACTAAAAGGATGGAAAACAGGATTCTCAAGTGGCCTACAAAGCGATTGACCCACTGGGATCCCTCCAATTGGAACCTGCCTCAAAATGTCATGGTCAATAATCATGGACAAAGGCACACAGATGATAACATAATATGGAGGCAAAGGTCTTATCTGCTGTGCACAACATGTGTTGACTCGACAATATGTACAAATGTATAATTAAACAGATCTTACCAAAAGTGGAGCAGTTCAAGACAATTGTGGAGGGAGATCCCACAAACCACGACTTTTCTTTTTCGTTATTAATGATTTTATTCAGAGACTGAAATCAAGTTTTACTCAGTGCATTATGGTAAGCTATTGTCCGCCTAGTGTTCTGGCGGGGAATTGCTTTGCAGCACGCGTAGCCTGTGGAGAACAAATGAAAGAAACCCTCCTTTAAGTCAGTGTGGATGCAGCCTGGAAGTTCATTAACAGTGGAGAAGGATGTTTGATTGCAAAGAGTCTTTATTTATCCTTGTGTTCAAGTACGGTCCTCTCTCAGCACAGTCATCTAAGAAGCATGGACACACAACAACACACAACTCGCACCAGAGCCTGAGCAATCCTCAGGTGGGATTTGTCTTTTGTCTCGATTGAGGGGTGGGGGTTTGGGGTGGGGGTTGTTGAAGGGGGAGAGGGGGATCAGCAGTTTCCACGTTTAGGTCAAAGTGAACCTGTTGCACACCACATAATCTTTTTTTTTCTCCGCTAACATTTGTTGCATTTAGTGACAATGACATCTGCACATAAAAATTATATATATATTTATATTTATATTCATAGATTTATACATTTTTCATTCTATATCAACACTTCATTCTAGTGATTTTTACCTTGGTTTTCCATGGTTGTAAAACTGGACAAACTTTCGATAGGAATGCCTTGTTCGGACACTGATTTGTACAGGAACGCACATACACGCAACAGAGGCATACGCACACTACTACACACATGCATGCATAGATACGCTCGCTCAAGTTTACGTGTACACACATGGGCCAGACATACGGTCACACACACACACCCACACACACACACGTGTCCACGCGCCCACACATGCTCAGCAAACACAGAGAGGCAGGTCTGTACATCTATGGGAGGGAGATGTTACCCATGATCCCCAGCAATAAGTTATGTTCTCACCTGATCAACACAAGAAAATAAAGGTTACAAACAGCAGAGGGAGTCATCCGGTCATTGTCTGTAAACTTTGACAGAATGTCCCTTTAAATTCTCACAGGACGGGTGCACAGGAGGTGTCAAAGTTTGGCACAATGTCACGTCTCTCTCAGTCTTTCTCTACTGTACAAGGACATGTACAATATCTATGGTTGCTCTTGTTGGACGGATGAGTTCTTATGATTTTTTACTGTCGATGAGAAACCGCTGAAAAATTACACGGTCCAATAAATTTGCTCCCAAAAAAGGAAAAGACAACCCTTTCCATAGGGTTCTGGACACACATGTATTTTCTTGAGGCAGTGAAAAAGAACTTGTGTTGACTGGGAGCGTCTCTGCTCTGCCTGACTGGTGCTCTGGCAGCCTAGAACTGCGCTTGACGTTTTGAGCACGTCCACAACAATCAAAATTAACTTGATGGAGAGAGAGAGAAACAGGGGTACTGCAAGGCTTCCTCTCGGGCTCGGAAAGGGCCAAACGCAAAGGTATCCACTGGCAATCCGTCCTGACGACTTCTGTGTTTCCTGCTTTTGCAGCTGACTCCAATTTTGTTGCTTTTTGTTGTTTGAGTCAAGGAAAAAAAAATCATATTTTCATTAAAAACGTGTAATATACACACTATATCACCTTTGAAATTTAGTCAGGAAATAAAAGTGCTTTTTTCTTTTAAGTGAAAATTTAGAAAAAGTACAAATAAAAAAAACATGTAAAAGAACGATGTGATAAAAGAAGTCTCTTGAAGATGACATTCCTTGAAAAGAAATTCAGACGTCTCTGTAGGCAGCAAGGCCATTTGAACAAAAAGACAGGGGGATAGAAGCAGTGCTACGTTTTGTCACTCGGGTGAAATGGTAAACATCCACAACTTGTCTTATGTCTGATGTGCTTTCATCTTCCACTGTGCTTATATTCTTCCGGACCTCCTCAAGAACCCTGATGCCATCGTTGCTTCACCTCTGTGCCTCCCTCTATCTTTATCAAAATGGTCTTCACACTTCTATAGAGTCATCTGCTTCCAATTATTTCTCCGTCCCTTTTTCTGTCCTCCTCTCCAGGCCTCGGTGTACACTCTGTGCCTGGTCGTTTTCTCTCTGTACTCCCCGGCCCACTTGTCTCTCACACTTCATATCTACTCCCACTTGCTCCTTATCCACTCAACGTTACAATGGAGCTGACTTTGAAGAAATAAAGTGGTCTTAAAAAGAAAAGGAAATGTTGGCATGCACATGCACAGACTCTCATTGTCACTCCACCTGACTTCACTCCTTTCCCAAATCTGTCTTTCACCTTATTTTAAAGGAGCGCTAACTTCCTGCCTCGGGCTACAAGATACCTTTTCAAAACGCCATCGCTGTCACTTTCGGATTCATCTGCTGCTGATCGCTTGTAAAAAATAATCCCTTTCACACAAGCATACACAGACTCTCTCTTGTCCCCCTCCCCCATAATTGTCTGACTAGACCCAGGAGTCAGGCGAGGCTGGGTAGTGGCTGGTCTCATAGTTCAGTTCGCTGTACGGTCGAGAGGCTGAGTAGAAGTCCACGTAGTTGCCAGTGGATTTGAGGCCCAGATGCATGCGTAGGTCTTCCCGCGGATCTCGGGGCGGCCCGGTTGAGCTCGGCGGCTGCTGGGGTTGGGCCTGAGGCTGGGCCTGAACTTGCACTTGTACCTGCGGCTGTGGCTGGGACGGAGGAGGCGGCGGCCCCTGGTCCTCGTAGTAGGCCTCGTCGAAGCTCCGGCTCTGGCTGTGGGGTGGAGGCTGAGGCGGCTGTGGGAAGGAAGGAGGGGCGGGGTAGGGGTCGTAGTCTTTTAGCACGGCTGCTGACGGGCTGTCCTGCTGGGGCTGGGGGGGCACAACGCAGGGCTGGGCTGGAATCTGGTGCGGGACAGGTGGTGATGGTAGAGTGGGTGGGGAGGTGAGGGCGAGGTGCAGAAAGCAACAATGGAGAGTGGTAGAAATGAGTGTGCAGGGAGCAAAGTGAAAAAATGGAAGAGGTGAGAGATGGAGAGAGGACAGGTAGGCCGTGTGCACAGGGGGGAGAACATTACGAGAGGCAGGCAGTAAAGGTAAAACACCTCAGATTGGTATCAAGTGGGCAGGGACTCATGCTGTGAATTCTCTATTACATGCAGGTATTGAAGGGGACAATTTATCTTCCACAGGCTGGTTGTGTGTGTGTAGTGTGTGTCTTGTGTGTAAAAACCCATTGCTTACAGTCAGGTGTAGTTTCAGGCTACAGCCATACTAGTTTTTTTTAACTAATTCCTATTCCTGGATAGCTATCATCATACTAACATCCATGAATAATGCATTTTCGGTGACAACACTCACATACACTGGGCATGTTAATTGTGAACTTATAAGTGTCTACGTCATCTTGTCCGAACTAAAGCCCAGTGTGTGACTTATCATGACGAGACACTTTTCTGTGCCTCTTCCATCCTGTTGCTATGACTGTTGCTACGTCTGGTATTAACCATCTTGTCAGGAAATCATATGCCAATTTATGCCAGCCCTGATGACCCACACACACTGTACTGTGAATGTGTCTACTTATAAAGGTGTAGGGCTGCATTTACAGAGTGTTAACTCACCTGGTTCTGCTTGATATCATCACTGGCAGTCAGGTAAGAGTTTCTGAACAATGTAGACGTCCCGCATGATACTTGAACTGGATGTAGGAAAGATTAGAAGAAAAGAGAAACACAAACCTTTATGTAAACGAATGATTGAAGATCTAGTATCACTTC
Source organism: Pseudopleuronectes americanus (assembly GCA_038501795.1). Classification (NCBI taxonomy): domain Eukaryota; kingdom Metazoa; phylum Chordata; class Actinopteri; order Pleuronectiformes; family Pleuronectidae; genus Pseudopleuronectes; species Pseudopleuronectes americanus. The sequence continues at coordinate 9,072,680 of CM076736.1, forward strand.
TACTACTGATAATAATAATTCAAAGAACAACAAAAGGTAGTATTGAAAAAGTTGGTCTGTCAGAAAACAGCTAATTAGAGATCCGGCCATTAGTTTGTCCACAGTGACCTCATGAGAATATTGAATGAAAGAGAGAGAGAATGAAAGAATAGAGAAGAGAGCATTAGATAAACAAAACAATGGAAGAGCGAGAGAAAGAGAAACCGTGAGCGGGAAAAGAAAAATAGTTTGAGGCTGAAAAAGAGATAAGAGGAGTTAGAGGAGAATCAGGGAATGAAAATAGAAGAGAAAGAAAGATATAGAGAGGGATGAAATAGAATCATTTAATTATTCTCTGTCTCTCCATCTCCATCTCACACACACATACGCACACACTCACACACACACACACACATGCACACACCTGCCATGCCGTCTTTCCGGGATGTGTGCTCGCCTTTGTTGCTATGGAAACCAGCGTTGGTTGCCGTGGAATCGTAGTCCATCTTACGTTCCTTCAGACACATCATCTCTCTGGGGGAGGCTGGTGCGCTCGCTAAACGTACACACACAAACACATACACGCAAACACACACACACACACACACACACACACACACACACACACACACACACACACACACACACACACACACACACACACACATATACATATATATATATATTATACACAGTATAAGCATACACATAAGCACATACTGCTGGGTTATTACTTATCATGTATATGTGCATGTGCGTGTGTGTGTGTCTTTTTTAAGGTGCACAGTCATTATTCATCATTTAGCCTGTCAGCATTAAGGGTCACCTTCGGCTTGTTAAAGGACTTCTGGGAATTCACACACAAACACACACATACACACACACATGCATATACATCAGATTTTAGACACATAATTTAAATATATCGACATTTGGCACATTTCCTCAGATTCTACCTTCTGTGTTTAAAGCTCATGCAGGAACATCCAGGTCTGAAAGTGGTAAACTAGACTTTAACAGCTGGAAAAACGATTCAGCAGCAGTCAACTGCTCTCCACTGCAAACTGTAATGCTGTAGTTTTAATGAAATGATCATGGGATCTGTTTCAAAAGATTGAAATTGTTAACCAGACTGACGTTTTGTCAAAACACACCAGCATCACCTGCTTGGAAATACAGCAATAGTTTAACCTGCGCCAAGGAGGTTATGTTTTCACCCATATCCATTTGTTTGTTGGTTTGTTTTGAAGCAGGACACACTACTTACAACGGAATTTGGTGGAAGGATGTGTTATGGTTCAGTGAAGAACCCAGTGATTGTTGGTGTGGATCATGAATTTGTTTTGCAAAAATCTGTATCTACTGAATATAAATTTGGTTTCATAAGGGGTCTGTTGTGTCTTGGCGGTGGTATACACTCAGCAATGCAGTTATGTTTTCACTCCTATCCACTTGATTGTTGGTTTGTTTGTTTGTACGCAAGATAACAAAAAATTGTGTACTACACCAGGGTGCAGTATGGGTACATTTTGGCGCGTCTGAGTTGGGGTGCTGAAATGAAGCCTATATAATGCCTTCTTGTTAAATGCAGCACAGCTGGGCAGCATGGCAGTTGTTTACTATTGTAAACCAATTTTAGAATATTTTACATTACAACAGGCAACAAACTTTTAGACTTCAGGCAATTATATCATTCTCATTTTGATCAAGACTTCCTGGCTAACGATAAATTGTATCTGAACACATCTCTGGTATAGAGGAATGAATAGATAATGAACAGCATAAATCAAGAATGAAAAGGATAAATAAAGATAACAGATATTTTACCACAACTAAAATCAATGATCCTTTCATTTCACTATGTAATGTTCTACATTTGTGCTTTGGAAAGGCACTGGAGAAAAAAACCGTGAATGGTCCCATATTAAATCAAATATTGAAAATTATATATAATATTCCCCAAAAAGTCTGGAGACACATCTCAAAATCTTGCAATAGAATATCAAATAAACATGTCCATTTATTTTAGAAATTGTTTTGCCTTGCAGTGACAGCACTATGCCAATAGGAGGGGATGCAGCCTCCTCAGCACACCAACTCCCAGCAGGAAGATCCATGAACCTTTTTTTATCACTTAATGAGTTTTTGGACAATTTCACTGATTTCCCAGGGAAAAATTTGTGGATTTTGATGAAAATAATCCAACATGTGTGCAATGCGGTGAAGCTTGATTGAATTTAAGGGGACTGTTGGGCATATGAGGAGGATGCACTGTGCTTAGAGCCATTCTAGTTATTATTTACTATTATTATTTAACATATTGCTATATGACTTGCAAATGTATTTTACCTATTCAAACCCCTTTTTTTACTCCTCCTGACACTTTCTCAAGCTTTTAGACCGAATGTATTTTTTACCAAACTGGAGGGATCACTGCACATGTGGCTGCAGCGCTCATACATAAACATGCACGCACACACACTGTACATTCAATCTCCCTCTCTCTATTTTCCACACACACCCAGCATTTCACAATGTAATCCTCTCATGGCACAGAAATGCTTACTAAGTTGCTCTTATCTTGACACACTGAATTGCCAGAATACTGCGTACCTGTGTTATCAGCCCCTTCAGTTTGCTTAGCCAAACATTCCTGCAGCTATCCACTGTATATTTTTTTACTGTATATTTATCTATATAACCTTTAGAGGTAGAAGAGAAGGATATTTCTCTCTGGACCCATTCAACCTGACTTTGAGATCTGTGGATGTTTGTGGAAATGTAGCTGCAGGAGAGAAACACACGTGCATCAATACTGAATATGTGTGTGTATTAATATCGGTCCTAACACGTGCATGCATTTGGAGAACACTGGTCTCAGTTGCAGAACCATAAATCTTTCCCACGTTTATGCAAAAAAACATCAGCACAAAAAGCCTTTGTCGGATTTCTCCTATACTCTGATATAATAGCAGCGGGGTAGAACTCACATAAGACTAAAGAATAAAGACTGTCTAGAAAGCTCACTTTATGTATTTGTATTTAAAAGGACCAAATCTTTTAATGTTTGACATTAGAAAGAAAAGAAGAATTGTAACCTCTCATCTCCCCCCACCCAGCTTTCTCTGTAGCAGGACACACACACAAACATCTTTTTCAAAGGCTTGTTCACATGATTCGGTTTGGTCACAGTGAATGAAATTGCAAAACGTTTAGTTCAACAAAAGAAACAAAGAGAGCGATTGTTTTTGACACCTTTGATATTTAATTATTCTCATCTGACACCTTTCGCGGCGCATCCCATTAAGGTGGATGCTCAAAGCTGTCACACACACACGACTCCCCCAGAGAGGGAGTCATCGCCAGTGGTTACGGTTACCGTGGGGACCTGCCTTGAAACCGCTGGGTATGAGAGCTTGGGAGACACGTTTTATCAGTGCAAAACACAGCAAGACCCTGCGGGGGTAATGATGGATGCAAAGGTCTCGCTCTCCCTCTGCATCTCCCTGTGTCTCTCTGCCATCCGAGCAGCCTGCAACCTCCCCTTCGTCTCTCTCTATCTGTTCTATCACTCTTTCCTCACACCAACTCTTTCACTCCCCCTCTCTTACTGTGCCTGCACGCCATCATTACTCCTCCTGCTTTGATCCGTCTCTAAGGGGCTGGATCGCAGTCCGGAGCGTATGCAGAGAGGAGATATGGTTGCATGAGGGTTTGTGTATATGTGAGTGTGTGCGTGCGCGCACATTGAGGCAGTCTGCACAGAGTGAGAGATCAGAGGGAGAGGTGAGAAGAAAGTAGGATTACTGCAAAGAGGAGGAGGAGGAGAAGTATGAAACGGGTGAACGAGGGCTAGATGAGCGTAAAGTCAAAGGGTGGGGGGGGAGGAACGGGAGTCATTTCTAGCCATTTTACCCCAAACTCCTACCAAACTCCAGCACATCCACACATTGTGATTTTCTTTTATAAAATGGATAATTTCAGTTCCTGATTAAGATTGACTGTGCTTTGTTCAAAGCAGCTGTTAAATACTTAATGAATATAAAAACAAACCTTTGAGTCAATGCAGCAGTAATTTGTATATTCAGGGAATTTACAATGAGAGAAACAAGAAGAGCCTTTAAGTGTTTAGGTGAGGGATGGTGCAGCAAGCAGAGTCAAGATGTAACGTATTAACTCCACTGCAGAGATCCACCAAGTGCTTTATACAGCACATCGAACCAAGCATATCGGCTCTTATCACCAAAAGCTCCCTTAACATCTTTGTCGGTGTCTTCTATGTGTAAGACAACACTCCCACTCGCTTGCGGTGAACCCTGCGAAGGATCTCCTTGTGTTTCCTAGGACTCTCTCCATAGTTTCTATAAGGGTGATGGCAGGAGAAACTCCTGAGAAAGTCTTGAGCCTCGCACTCGGACATTTGCGTTCTCACATGCAGCTGCTCCGGATAATGTCGGGGGGGTTATTTAAAGTTCAGTGCATGTCTGAACTTTAGACGTATACCCGCATAAAGTACAACAAGACTTAAACAGTTGCACAATTAATGGCGACGTTATCCCTCTAATCTTTAAGCATTCTTTCCTCTGTGTCTCTCTGTTGCGTTGGTTATTTGCTGAAGAACTACATTGCTTTGCAGACGAATCGTTGTGTTATCAATACATTTATACATTTCTATGTGTTTATTTTATGCAACTTCACTGTGAATATGTAGTAAACATTTTATAAAAGCAAGAAAACTCAGGCCATGTTTTGCAGTGAATTTGGAACAACTGAGTTTTTTTTTAGCACGTCATGTCTAAGAACTCCCCCATAGCTGTTCTAAACTCACTGTTAACAACGTCCTCTCTGAGCCTAATGCTTTAATTTTCAATGTCACTGGCCAAAGTCAAATCCTCATCCTTTACTTGCTCGCCTCGGCATTAACCATCCCTCAATCCCTAATTCTTCTTGCCTCCTTGCTTTTTCTCTTTATCTCCCTCTCTGTTTATCTCATCCCTCCCTCTTTTACTGTCTCCGCACACGCACACACACACAAATACAGTTTTTCCCTGCCTCACTCTCCCCCTCTGTCTCTCTCCTTGAAGACCTCTCTAAGCTGGGAGGAAGGAAAAGTACTTTTCTGCCTCATCAGCTTGCTAAGCCTGGTGTGGAGAAATCACAGCTCAAGGCATCTCCCACCACTGATGCTAACAGCTAATGCTAATGCGCCCTTTACGAAGCATGAAGGCTGGCGGGCTCGAGCTACAGGCTAATGATAATCACACTTTATTTGCATGAGAGCCTGCAGATGGTGAACGCTGATGTTAACAGCTTCAGAGCATCGATGGAGAGTATGATCAATTGGAAAAGTTGAAGCTACAGGCCAACGTCTTAATTATTTTACTGCCAATTCAGGATGCTGTTGTGTCTGTCTTTCTAGACTCGAGAGGGACATTCACCTTAACTATGGCCTATTGCTGACCTGAAGTCATCATCTTACAAGCAGGACTTTTGTCATATATAACGATAGGTAGCTGAAAGAAATATTGGTTTATTCCTTTTTAAAACAGCTGACTGTAAAGTTCTTGTTATCTTCAACAGGAGCAGGTTATGGTCCACAGATTCTGCCATTTTGCAGCATCATGCTTTTACAGTAGCCCAGAGAGGACAAACCAAACACAGGCTCTATAGAAGGCCTCTGATGTTTTTACTTTGCTTTCATGTGTCACCGCTAAATAATCCTACAAACTGGAACTTTAAATTCTATCATGTTGTTAAGAGAGTTAGTAGAAGGAAAACACACAGACACACCTACACAAAAATAAAAAGGGTCATGAGTTCCTCACCTGAGCGGTTATTTGGGGACGTCCTGACGGGGGAGACGGACGGAGTTCGGGAGGAGGAGTAGGGCCTCTGTCTGTCTCGCTCTATCGTTGAGGCCGAGCCTACAAAGTGATACTGGGAGTAGCCATCCTGCAAAACAAACACACACCAAACTCATCATCCACCAAGGTTCACTTTTGAAACTTTCAGCTAAGACAAAAAAGAAGGAAGAGTAAATATTTTAAAAGAATCTCAAGGAAGAACCTGAAGTACAACAGCAGCAGTTTCGTGCACAGAGGTGTTTTTTCACTGATTCCATATTGATAAATCACAGAACTGTATCAGTTGAGGTTTGGAGATAAAACTCTCCATGAACCTCGTGTCGCTATTCTCCTTCAAAAGTGGAGGAGACAAAGTTTATATTGAGCCAGCCCTTTCGGGTAAAAGGGTAAAGTTTTGTTTTTTACCTGTTCAACTTGTTTGGTGGGTTAGAAACCGAGGGCTTTAATGTTTACTGTTGACCGTCACATTTTGCTTCAGATTTCAAAAGAGGCAACACACAACACAGTCCGGAGCAAGTGGACGGAACATGTGGACGAAACACATGCAGACCATTGAAGTACAAATGGAATGATTAAAGCAATGTTTGGAATTTAAGGGGATGTGAAACAAGGATCACAGTGAATGTGAAATGTTCAACTGAAAAAACAATTGTCTAAGTAGCTGAAAGCAAAGAGAAACTGAAGGAGCGCATCGATAAAAATACTAAATGTTTCTAAAACGTATAATAAACAGTAACTTGAGCTTATGGGAGATCGGAATAATTGACTCATTAAGAGAGATGGTATTACAGTCTTATCGATCACTCAGTCCAAGCTGCAGTCACCCATTCACACACACATTAATACAGTACTCAAATATGCTGTGCTTTTGTCTCCATCGCACATTCAAACACCGCTTGCACGGGGATCAAACCAACGACCCTCTGGTAAATGGACAACCCACTCTACCTCCTGACTTGTGCCTCTTGGACATGACTCACTGAAAAATATAACTCTCACTCTGAGAAGCTACATTTCGGAGTTGGTTTCCTTGAGTTTACAAACTCGTGGGAAGTCCAAAATGTCTTGTGGACACTGAAGGACACCAACAAATACACAGCGCCCACACACACACATACAGCGCTGCACATACACAATGAAGAACTGCGCTTGCATTGAGTCTCAGCTTAGTGAATATCCCAATGTCCTTGCAGGAAAAGCTAATTAATACAACTAACATATGCACAAGCATAATTACTGCCGAGCCGATGAATTTGTTTCTGTATTAGTTTAGCAGTGATTGGAGCAAAGCCCTTTTCATAGAAATGAATAGTGAGAGTCAACAACAACCACAGAGCTGGAACCAAAATTCAATTTAGCATTAAGATAATTGGCAACCTCTGAAAGCAAAGTGTATGAGATGATAGAAGATAATGGAGACATGTCCTATCATTGCTTTACCGTCTGGGGGCCACGGCTAAGCCGTGGGAAACCGGTCGGACTGCGGTGAGTGTGAGCACATGGGAGAAAGTGTGAATCGCTTCAGTAGAGTTAGACTGCAGAGGAGGAGAGGGAGACGCTGAGGAATGGAGGGGCTGAGGCAGAAAGAGAGGAAGGAGAAACAGATGCAAGCTAAGGAAGACAAAAAAGGAATAAGAGGGTGATGATAGGAATTAACAAAAGGAGAGAGGCAACTAGAGAGAGACAGATGGAGAGGTGGGGGGAGAGAGGTGGGCTGACCTCCCCTGACTCCTGTAGCCTGCCACGAGACAGGGGTCTAACAGAAAGCTGGATCCTCTGACTCAAAGCGATTCAAAGGTAGCTGCCTTCTAGTCTCTGCCATCCCACCCTCTCCCTTTTCCACTTAATCTATTTATCCACACACCAGTGCATACACACGCACACGCACACACTTACCTACACCTTACACATAGTCTGACAGTATCATATCTTGAACATCAGCGTGATCCCTGTCTTCAATGATCTTAAGATATTTATATAAGTTATTCAGAACAACTTTTGATTGCTCAGATTTCAGCCTGACAAACTTGGTATCTTTGGAAACTTTAGAAAATCCAGCATTTGTTTGTATTGCCTGCTCAACCAGACAATCAATCAGGTTTAATGGGTTAAATGACACATCAAAACCAAATCAGACACCGGTTGGAGGCCTGAAGTCTTTGAGTTGTTTGCACCAAATCTTCAGTCCTGGTGTGCTTGTTCACTGTACACTGTAGACTGTATATAAAGATGGGCAAGGCATCTCAAGCTCCTCCCATTTGGAAGCAAAGGCGCTATTTGGAGCCAGGGCCTGTACAGTAGCGATTAGGGGATGGAGCAGAGGATGGAGTGGTTACCAGGTGCTGCAGAAACATGCACACAACTCAGTCCTGTCAATTACAACATTTCACCCCATTTCTATAGCATCAAATAGCCAATTACAACAAGGTTCTGTAAAAATGAACAATTATTCTGTGATCAGAACTTCCTAAAATGATTGGAGATGTACTTTGAATTTTTAGTTCGGTCCCTTGTCCCATCTACTTACAAAGGATGAGGCAGAAATATGACTTAAACTGCAGCAGCCATGACGTCCATCTTAATATACAGTGTTTGTTGTTTATCCCGAAAACTTGAATTTTAAACTAATCATATGTTCCTGCTGGTGCATTTTACACCCACCACTTCTTTCTCCTTCACACTCAAACTCTAACACAACCCTAATAACAGGTTGCCAGGCAACTATTTTGCCTGTTGCTCTCACCATCACCGGATGGTTAGTTGAAGGTCATGGGAGTCTGAGGTAACAAGCATTTACCGCCGCAACAAATGAGGTGAACGTGTGTGTGTGTGTGTGTGTGTGTGTGTGTGTGTGTGTGTGTGTGTGTGTGTGTGTGTGTGTGTGTGTGTGTGTGTGTGTGTGTATGAAGGCACGAATGCCAGACAGCAATTATGGGAAAAATTGTAAAAGGTTGCTCATGCTGAGAGGTGGGTGGCCGGCGGGGCACGGCAACGACGCGACAAAACATTGTCAATCCTTTTCACTCTCTCTGATTTCACACTATGATTTACCGTTTTACAAGCACTTTCGTCACACACTTTGACGTATCTCTGCTTACAGGGATAATTTTCCTCTCACTCTGGCGTTCTTTATCTTCACCGCCTGTGGTTCTGGTTATTTAGGAACTGACCTTTATTCTGCGACATTTATTGCAAACGGCGCAGAGGACTATAAGCGCCTGCTGTGGCTTATACCTCTCTGTCTCATTAAAATACTGTTGTTCGCCCTTTGCACCGAGACAGGCTATCTCAGCGCACCTCCATCTCTCGCTGTCTGAGAACAGGTGAGCTTCAGAGAGAAACTGGGAGAAACATCAAGGCAGCTTCACAGGCCTGGTATTGGTTTGATGTCGAGTGAACTTTTTCAAACGCTAGTCTTCATCTCGCTGTCTCTTCCCGTTTTCGCTGAATGGGAATGGATGATAGATTCATTATTACCTGTTTCTCCAAGAGGAGCATCTCATTTATTGCTGCAAAAATCTAAAATGTAATCATGTTAATGTAAAAAACAAAAATTGGAAATTGCAGTGCACCTACTGTAGCAACTATGGTGTCATTGCGATATGATTTGTGGCCTAAATCTTCCAGAATATTTTGTTCCAATGTATTCATTTGATTACCAATGATCCTCTGAAGGACTAGGTCGTGCAATAAATGACCTCACACACATTTCTCACACACACTCATACCACACAAACACACCCACGTACTGAATTACACATCCCTGGACCATATTGTAAATCTGTCACACGTGTGACAAACACGGCATCTCTCTGACACTGAACCCCATCTGTCATACGTATGTGAATCTGCTTTTTGTGATTTGTGGAGTGTGTGATTTATGTGGGGGACATGAGTATGACATGTATGTATGTTAGTGTGTGTGTGCGTGTGTGTGTTGGAGAGAGGGTGTGATTGAGTGCACAAGCTCGGTGATTTATCAAGAAATTAGGCACAGTAACCTGACAGAAATTATGCACTGGGCAGGGACATGACAAAGTGTAATGTTGTGAATATACAGTGCAATATTTGCTGCTAAGCTTGAGCGTAGAATGTGCAGGAGAGTTTGTGTGAGTGAGACGGAGAATTTGGGTCATGAAGAATAGGTTTATTTCTAATGTTTATTCATGTTTAGTTCTCCTGTCAACCTGTTCGGCACATTTGTGGTTTACTTAAAAGATTACCTTAGCTGTCCCACCATGGGATTGTAGATTAAACACTAAACACACACATACGGCAGTCTTCAGTGTGTGAACCAACTTCCTCTACAGGATAAACTACAGCGGCAGTCAGCAACTTGGTGTAACTTCAAAATCCCTGTCGGATCATTTGGATTATCAGATTTTCTTTATTACACCATATTGGGCTGACACAGATGTTCATGCGTGCTGATCTCCGTCAAAGCAACAACATTCTTAGAATCACTTCTTCTTTTTATTAATCTTTATCAATCTCAATGCTTGATATGGAGCTGAATTAGAGAGCTTTTATTTTGAAAAGCTGTGAACTTGGGTGTAATAACTTCTAAAATAGCCATAATGCGTCAACAAGACAAAATAGCATCAGATGTGAAAAGTATTCAGCCAATTCAGTCACATTTTATGTAAAACATTCTCTCTACCATCTGAACACAAAGTTTTCTAACTTCACTCTGAATCATAGACTGTTTAGAAAAAGCTCTGCACACAATGTCAAGCAAACAAACAATACAAAGTGACAGTATATTATAGAAGTCCTTGAGGAGGACTCGCTAAAGACAAGGAATAATTCTGAAGTAGCAACAGAATAAACGCAGGCCAAGCTAACAGGCAAGTTTAGAACAGGCACTGCACTGGTCCTGTCAAATAATCTGAATAAACACAGGTGAAAGTATTTGATTGCACTCTGGTCACAGCTATGTGGGATTTATCCTAAAGTTGTTGCTCGTGTTGGTGCAAACTGATTTTTGGCTTTCATTTATTAATGACTGCTGCAAGTCTGATCTTTCAAATCACCTCAGATGCCTCAACGGTTTATTTATGGGCCTGCAACTTTTGTGTGCTGGGGCATTAAAAAAGTGCCGGGCAGCAGAGATCGTTTGCAGCTCTCTTTCTCGTTCTCTCTCTCTCTTTCTCAGCGTGGACCGCTCCCATGGCACCGCTGGAGGATGTGATTAACTCTTCTTGACAAACGCACACATTTCCAAAATAACACACATCACGCACAAAGACAAACACACACACGCTCCCATACTCATAACTTCTACGCAGTGAAAGTGTTTCAAAAAGCTCTCATTACTTTGAGACTTCAAAGCAAACAACTCTTTGCCACAGCTCAGACTGACTCATTATTGACCCAACACTCTTCTCTACTTTCTGAACGTACAGACACACATACACACAAGCACACACCCGAGCACGCTTATTCTGTAACTCAGAGAATTCAGGAATTAATCTCACTCTCTTCCCCTCACTTCCCCTCTCTCCTTCTCCTCTTTTTGCCGCCGTCTCTTTCTTCCCCCTTTTGCTATTGGCTCTGAAACGTTTTGCAGGGACACCCGACTCCACTCGGGACTAAATTGTATGCTAATCCATGTTTGGATTGGAGGCTAACAGGATTTTTGCTGCACCTAACACCCATGACCTAATACGTCACGCAGGGATACTGAGAGTAAAGTCACTCACTTCAAGCTCTGGAATCGGGAGATAAAGTCAAAGTGTGGATCCTCTAAAGCAACAATTTGCACTTATGAAATTAGGTTGCTTTGTCACCAGCCAGGTTGTCTGCAAGTAAACAGCAATGCAGGCTGTCTATCAGCCTTTAAAACTTATTTTCAGAATGAGTGAATATAGCATAAAGTAGGAGCTAAAAGGTATAGTTCACCCAAAATATAAATTCCCTCACTATCTACTCAACACTATGCTGATGGAAGTGTTTGAGTCCAAAAAAACACTTTAGGAGTCTCAGGGGTAAACAAGGTTATTTAAACCATGTTTTAATCCTTAAAGTCCCCTACCGGAAATTGGGGGAGATTGCCTGCGGGTTTCCCATGTGTATGTGAAGGCGCCTCCGAGGGGGATAGCAAAGGACATTTAGGTTAAAAACACGATATAAGTGTTGCTCATTCGAGTTGTACTTCAATGTTAGGGCTTGCATACACTTTGATACCATCACACGAGCAGTATGAAGGCATGCTCTGTTTTTACTGTTGTTTTATTACATCTGAAGAAGAGGTCACAATTTACTTAAATTGTATTGGAATCGGTTGCGACACTAATTTCCCCTGAGATATAGTGGTGAGTAGATAATTAGTGAATTTTCATTTTTCTGCGAACTATCCCTTTAACTGCTTTAAACGTGCTGCATTTATTAAATTTGGAAAACAGCAAGATTAAAACTGCATTATGAGATGTTGATCACAGAAACATTGGGATGAAGCAGAGGTGGATGGGTTGGCACCAAAGGGATGTTCCTAGAGGAGAAACTGCAGATGATATCTTTTCAATTTAAGAATGATGGATGAGGTTGGATTGTTGCTGTTGAAGTTGAACAAGTTGTTTTTTGTTTTTGTCTTATTTGACAAATGTTTACATTGTATTGGATCAAATAAGACATTTCACTCCGTTGTTTCTAAATGTGCAGCCATCAATCTTAAGACTGTTGTTTTCCTCCCTTTATCTGAAGTCGTCTGAAGCTCAACAGTCCTCTTGTGAAACCACATGTAAATTCACTAGATCTGGAGTTTGCATATGGTTCTGCAACAAATCAGATGCACTCATAAATATCAGCCCCCTAAACATTTGCATCAGATTCAATGCAGTTCTCTCAAAGGAATCACATGAATATATTGAGAAACTCCCTGTCTCGAAAAAGTTAAAAGGAAGTGGAAGAATTTAATGGCTTCTCCCTTGGAACATGCCAAACAGGAATCAGTTGAATAAGATTTACGTTAACAAACAAACAAGCTAGAAGGGCACTTGGAGAGCACATATCCACGCAAATACTTATTGGCCAATTTATCACCATATTGCATATACATGCATTCTTTCTGCACATAAATCTTCAGCAAGCTGTTTACATTAAACGCAGGTAATGTATCCATTCTCTGATATACTTGAAAGTAAGATTTCTTACATTATTAACTGAATCAGACCCTTAAAAAAATATTAATTTTGATTTACAAAATCTTAATTGTTGATAGTGGTTTTCAGTCAACATAAAGCTCTCAATATTATTTGTTTAGGCCACATAATTGTAGAAAAAAGAATCTTTGCAACGTTAAAGAAAGAGAAATCCTGATCCATGCAGACCTGCACCAAAATGAAATGCATTCTTTTCCAACTCTTATCTCATACTTCCATCAAGTTTTATGGTCATCAATCCAGGTGTTTTTGTGTAATCCTGCTTACTATCAGACAAACAAACAAACAAACAGACATAACGTCCTTGGCGGAGGTGATAATTGTCTGAGATGAAAGAAAAAAAACTAGTCATGTTAAGCCAATGTCCCTCATGTCTGATTATTGGTGTGCCATCCAGCCAAGTGTAACGCTATCCAGTGGCAATGATTAGAGAAGTGTGAAGCAGATGAGGCTTCAAGGGGCCGCATGGGGATTCTGTCCTGAGCAATACTTGGAGATGAGAGGGTGACGAATGAAGAGAGTGGCTCAGTTGTCAGGATGAGGCGAGGACACACTGACGCCTCGGGGCGGCCCTGTCCTCGAGTGACTGCAGCAAACGGTCTCAAACCCCTAAATCAACGTGTGAGTAGTAGTTGTTGTAGTAGTTCAGTGCTTCTTGTTCCGCCCCTCAAAACAGGAGGGAAACAAATTTATAGGTCGGGTGAAGGATTTTGTTTTGCTTCTTCACAGAACACCAGCTCAATCTTGTTGTTTTTCAGGATAATGTTTTGGCGGATGGACAGTTTCTTTGAAAAGTGTGGCTACTTGTTATTCAAGTATGAAATCCCACAGTTTATCATCAGAGATAAATAACACAGGATTTGGATTGTGCTGCGGTGCTCAAATAGTCTCTTTTGATATTCTGCTAACTAGATTTCTTGAAATTTTTACATTTGTGTCTCAAGATGTGACAGGAGTGCATAATATTGATATATTTTCCTTCTAATCAGCCTAAATAAGAGAATGGACTCAACCAAAGCCATGTCTCTACCGTTTTAGAAAAAGAAAAGTTGCGCGAAGTAAACTCCGACGTCTTTGTTTCCTCAATGCTCCGTTTTACATGTACACACAAATACAGCGAAACTAGAGTTAAAAAAAATGAATCTTTGAATAAATAAATCTTTGTTTTAGTGACATAACATGCTGTTTGTGAGACAAGGAGGAAAATCTGCATTACTTTGGACAGGGGAGGAAAATGAGAAAGCACAAACTTGCGGCTCAAATCACTAACGTCATTCTTTGTTTTTCTCTCCAAATAGAAATGGAGAGAATACATTCAAAGCCAAGGACACTTTCCTGAAGTGTCTTACTTAGTCCTGCTAAATAACTCAGTGAAACTCATTGATTACGCCCTGTAAAAGTTTCAGTGGCCCTGAAAGCCAGATAACCTTGGTGGCAGATATTCACTCAACAACATTCATTACTGACAAGTGAAAGTAGCAGAACATCTGTCAATACTTTTAATCAGGTTGCAAGTGTGTGAAGGTATTTGTGATTTGAAAAAGAAATGAAAGAGTCAGAGGAGCAGAAAAGTGTATGTGTGTGTGTTTGTGTATGTGTTAAGAGAGTGAGAAAGAGATAAAAGTGTGTTTCTGACTGAGAGCAGCACACAAACCAATAATTTCTCTTAACCAAAGCTTTCAGTCTTCATAAGAGCGAAATTGTGAATGGCAGTGAGGACATTTTGGCCGGTCCTCACAACCTCAAATGGCTCAGGAATGCATCATGTCAAGTGTGTGTGTTTCTCTCTGTGTGTGTGTATGTGTGTATAGACTTTTTTTCTCTGTAAACACTGTTGCTCTCTTGAGAAGGTGCCCGGCAGACGTCCATTAATCTTTTATTTGGAGGTGGTTATGACTCACCTCAAGGCAAAGGGACACACACACACACTAACACACACAAACACGTGATGCCAAAAAACACACACACTACAGTGACCAATCCCAAAACCAGGGCTCAACGCCGTACTTTCGTCTCAGGGACAATCAAAAAAACAAGTTTGAGTTCCTCCCAACCTCTGAGATAAAAAAGGATTTTATAAATATATTATCTAGTTATGTATTTTAAAGGATTTCTTAGGATAGGAAGGCAGAAACTGAACCAAAGTCCTTGAAGGAGCTTCACTTTTCATCAGGTAAATTAGTGACTCACAACTATGGAAACAAACAGTGGGGAACACCTTCACACTTGGCGTGTGTATTTGGCGTCCAAAAAAAGTATGTTGTGATCATAATTTGGTGTAATTTGGACACACAACCTGTTTAGTGTTAATAAACTAAATAAAAACTTAATAACAAAAGATGTCTGCTCAGCTCTGCAGCTGCACGGCAGGGCTTCACGACGGGGTATTTGATAATTTCACATGGCATGCTTGAAAGAATAAATAAATAGGAAAATAGGCAATGGCACACTTCACAATCGAGCGAAACTGTGACTGCCCACTTCTGGACTGGCTCTGCCTCCAGTCAAACATGTGAACCTCTCATTTTCTCAAATGATGTTTCAGAAAATCTGTATTACGAAATGGCCGACAAGATGAATCGTGAGCAACATTTGATGTGGAGCAAAAACGTAAGAAACGGCAAAAGTACAAGACAGTATACATTTTGTATATTTAGTGAAGGAGCTCCCTTTACTAAAAACTTTGAGGTTTTAAACTTGGCAGAACTTTTACATACATAAATAAACCTGTGTAATACACAAGAGGAGATTAAACTTAAAGACCTGTGGTTGGGACGAAACTGCAGATTGATTTTTTTTGTAGAAAAACTTGTTTCCAAAAATGAGCAAATAAGATGTTCTCTGCCGACTCTTGCAGGGATTTTTTCAGCTTTTCTTTTTCATTCTATTATCCAAAATACAGCAGGATCAATCAAAACCTACAAAACGGTGCATGGTGTGTACTCCATCCTACCTTCTTGTAGAGGGAGCGTAGGTCTCTGTACTGCCACATACTGCTGAGGACCTGAGAGGCTGCCTTCACCACCTTCGCTGAGTGTCTGCAAAGACAAAACGATTCAGAGTTATTTCTCCTGGAACCACATCCCTTTGGATAATATGGACAATGTTGTTATTCTCTCCATCTGCTTAGCTGCACAAGGTGTGTGTAGAACAGGGGCACTTGAGGTGGCTTCAAAAGTAAGAGGGCCATTGCTCTTTTTGAGCAGAGAATGATTTCCCTTGCACAAAACAGAGAGTTTCTGGATGAGTCTAAAATGACCCTCTCTGCAATGCTAATGGTCCCATCAGTGCCACTTAGTTGAAAAATGACTCTACTAGGAGTCATTTCATAAGCCCTGCCCTTCTCACGGCTACAGAGGGAAGAAACAGGGATGCTCAATTTGCATTTGTCCACCAAACTTCACAAAACCTCTCCTGAAAGCAGATTTCACCTCAAATTGTATGCACAGATAGTGTTTGGAAGATTGCCATCAATAAAACCCAAACGCATTGGAATGAATCATAGTTATGCACAAATGTTCTGCATGTGAAAAGGGGTGGGGGGGAGCCTTCTGGTATCCATTTGTCCAATCACATTTGAGTAGGCATTGGTTGCTCACAGAACAAAAGAAAGAGTTATCGGCATTCATATGCAAAGAGCTGCAACCAGTGATACACTTAAATGTCTGCGTAACACACCTAGAGAAAGTATCACGTTTTATGTTTTAAGTGGAAAAAAACCTTGTCAACAAACAGTCTAATCACCACGATTATCTCGGCAACATGATTATTAGCTAATGCATTTGACTGCAGCAATAAATAACAACCACCAAGGAGCAACTTGAAAGCTTTGTAAAAAGTCCTGTTGCTCTTTGTATGATGAAGGTATGTTTATAAACTTCACTGTTACAAGGGTATAGGTCAGAAGCCAATGTTTTATTTTCATTTCGTTGTATATTTCGGGGGCAGCACAGTGGTGCAGTGGTTATCTGTTCCTCAGCAAGAGGGTTCCCGAGACTCTAAATTGACAATAGGTGTGTGAATGTCTGCGTCTGTGTGTGTTGGTGACCTGTCCGGGCTGTAACCTGCCTCTTGCTCTCAGCTGTCAGCTGGGATTGGCACGACCCTCAAAGGATAAGTGGTATAGATAATGGATGTATTTATTTTTCAGGTCCTGTGCTGCTCCAGGAAAGCTGGGATGTGGTGGCTATCTGTGGTTGCACTGTAATGGGCCTTTTCCCAGTTTGAAAGTGTGTAATTGCATAAATGCAGCAAGGCACCGCTGATAAGGAGCATTTATCCTCCGTCTGCCTATCCTGAGAAAATGAAGATGTGTGGGCTATTAGCAGCGTGCTACACTTATGGAGGTTTTCTTGCACCTCTCCTCTCTGTGTAATGGCGCCCTTGAGCACAGTTCCCTAAATAGACCTGAGCCTCTCTCCATAACAATAAATCACCATTTGACCTCCATCTGATAACACTCGGGTGTCATGGCAACCCCTGACCCACCGGTTGCCATAGCAGCTGGGCAGAACACCCAGTCCGGTCTCCCATAGCGACAGCAGTTACAGTATATCCCTTGATGCATCTTACTTGTTGTTCTCCAGCAGTGTTTCATGGATGACTGGTCACAGAGGAAGTCAGACACGGTTATGAATGATGGATGTGTGGCTGCATTAAGGCACAGGTCATTTCTGACTGAATGGAGTGTGCTGCATTGTACCGTGACAGGTATGACACAATGCATTAATGTTCGAATACTATCGCATTTTAGTATTTCAAATACTTTTCAAAGCTGGTTGTCCTGGGGAGTGTCATTAGTTTGTTCTCTTGCTTATTCAGGAAACTGAACATAATTTTCCCTCTGAGGCGAATATTAACAGGGACTTTATGATCCAGAGGGAAATTTAGGACTACTACATACATCATGTCAATATGATCTAATAACCACTTAAGCAACAGTGTAAGAAAATTGGTTCTGGGTTCAGAAATAAATGCATATATGGAATACTTTTTGATAGAAGGTTATATTATATCAATATATTGAGTAGTGTGACCATATAGCTGTTTTCAGACATAAACTCCAGAGGATCTCCGCAAAATTGGTTCCGGACTTTCTCCAGAGTTAGCCTTTCACTGTGTGGACAATGAAGCACAAGATCAGACGCTTTCTGAACAACACAGAAATCTCTGGAGCTTTCAGGTGAGGGGTTGTGCGACAGGTCGATGCAGGATGTAACAACTTAATTCCACTGCAGCGATCACAGGTTTTTGTTTACAGCACATCAACAGTAACATCGGCCCTAATCCCTGAGAGCTCTCTTAACGTCTTTGCCCGGCTTCTTGTGTGTGGCTCTACTTTTTCACCAAGGGATATTAGTACTCTTTTATCAGTTTTGCATCTGTCAACATTAGAAACATCATCAACACACCCAAGAGCTCACAAGGAATACATCTTTGTGATATCAAGATGAAGACATCCTTTATTGATTCCTATGTAATAAGAAACCGTGGGAACTCAAGTATGGAGTCAGGTTTGATAGGTCCAACACAAGCACAGTAAAAAAAAATGCTAATTCAAAAGCCACGACAGGAATGCAGAAGTGACACCGCAAATGCAAAAGCTACACAACCGAAACACAATCATAGTGGAAGTGAGCAATAACAGACGTTGACAAGCTAAAGACTTTCTTCATTGAAACCAGCCGCCATGTATAATTTGATGCTTGTGCATTTGAGGTGTTACCATATAGGTGCTTGGAGCATCCCAAAGAAGAACAGTGTGTATATTTCATAGTTGTGTTGTTGCCTTTGCACTTGTATTCAGGCTTTCATAGCTCGGCTGTTTGCTTTTGTGGTTCTGTCACTTATGCATTTGAACTTTCTGTTAATGTGCTTGTGTGAAATGTCTCGGCCAACTGGAGCGTAAATGTTAATATCATTTTCAAACAAATCAGCAACTTCACTTTCACAGTTAATAACCCAAACCGTGTCATTTTATACTATTAAGTCAAAACCTTGGCCCACTCACTTGTCTCCTTTGCTGCGGGCGATGCCGATGAGTTTTTCGATGCCACCGGCATCGCGCAGAGCTTTGGCATTCTCCATGTTCTTGGTGATGACTTCATGCAGCGCGCAGCAGATGGCAGTTACTGTGTCGTCCGACATGGCCTTGCTGGGAGGGCCTGTGGTTCCAGAGGTCCCACTGCTGGTGGCGTTATTGTTGCTGCTACTGCTACTGCCTGGTAACCGATAGATCAGATCTCTCATGGCATATTTACCTGGCGCAAAGGAGAGGGACAGAAATATTGATCAGATTTAATTCCATGCACATCCTCCTGTAAATAGCCAATTTTGTTGAAAACACCTTGAAATATTGTTCAATAAACTACCCTGGGATGGATTATGTGAACAATGGAGGGGACATACTTTCCCATGGGCTGTAATGAGGAAACAACTGTTTGTTATTCCCTGTAGGGTTCCTGAGTCAACTACTCAAAAACTCCCAGCAGAGTTTAGGAATAGAGCGAGAACAGAGGATATACAGATGGCTGAGGAGACAGGCCAGTAAAAGGAGGGATCAGAGCAAACGGGGCGATGAGCAGAAGAACGGAGGTCAGGAGAGGAAATGAGAGATGTTCGGAAAGAGGTGTTTGTGCTGACTGAGGCAGTGAGGAGTAGTCAAAGGGTGAGACATGCTTTGAACATCATGAACACATCTTGAACTCACAAGACCCTCAAGTCATGTTTCCTGAAGCATTCATTTGGATACAGAGGTAAAAAGAAAATGCTCTAAACGTGATTATGTTTGAACTAAATCTACCCAGTTTACCACTTGGACACGGATTCTCACAAAAAGCAACACTTGAGTCAATCGAACGTCTCCTTAAGAACGAATCTCTATGACACGTGTAGCTGGGAATAACAAAACCCTTTGAAACCGTGCACGCCAATTTCTAGATAAAGCAGATAAGTGCCACTGCAAGTGTTAGAGCTCCTGTCGTATCCTCCTCAAGTGGACCATTGTCTCTGGCGGCAGAGAAAAGTGAGGCCAAAATTAGAACACAAAATGCTTTTAGATTTCATGGATTTCATTGGTTGTCAAATTCATTTTCTATAATAACATATTTTTGCAGTAACAGTGCAGAACAACATAATTGACATTTTGAGAATAATATGGTACAAGAATTATGTCGCAATTTAATGAACAAAATTCTTAATATTACAAGTCGTAAGTTAATGAAAAAACTAGAGTAAAGTTGGAATTTAACAAGAAAAAAGTTATATACTATAATAATAATACAAATTTACTTTATTGTAAAGCACCTTCCATACAAAAAGATGACGCTTTAAGTGCTTACAATATGACATACAATATACATGAAAAAAAACAACACATTAAATGTAATTCATCAACAGATTTAAATTAGCATTACAACGAAGAAAAGAGAAAAAGAAGGAAAGAAAAATTATATGAATCCAATCAAGTGCCAGATCTAGTTAAAGCTGCAGCAAAGATAAATGTTTTAAGTTTTCTTTTAAATAAGTTTACTGAACTAGCTTCTCTATAGCGGCAGTCTGGTTCTCCGATTTCTTTGGGCTGTTGTTGGGAACTGCACTAATGTGGTCTCTCCGCTTGGTTCTGGTTAGCAGCCGAGCAACAGAGACCTGAATGAGCTGGAGTCTCTCTATTGTTTTCTTTGGGAGGCCTGTAAAAATGCATTGCAGTAATCCAGTCGGATGGCAATGAAGGCATTACTCAGCTTTTCAGGTCTGTCTGATTAATAAATGGCCGAACCTTTGCTACGATTTCTGAGGTGAAAACGTTTGGTTTAGGTTACTTTATTAAAGAATCTAATATTCTATTATTATAATAAAATTGCAGAATGCAGTCGGCATTTTAACTTAAATGTTCCTATTCATCTCCTCCTTCCTCTTTATTCACGCTTTTCTCACTGTATTTCAGAAATGCCCTACTTTTGCATTGTGGGTATCTCTTCATCCTTTTATCCAGTGACACCTTCGGCCTGGTGGTAAATCCCTCACTCAGGTTTTACCTCTTGCAAGTCTATGTGATTTGAAAGTGGCTGAGAACGTAACGCAGGACAATCAGATGACATCAACCTTCATAATATAACATACACTTCCGCGGCTATCTCAGGCTGAGCAGAGGTTAAAGCCTCATTGTCTTTTGGCTGCGAGGACAAAGTTAAAAAACGTCCTAAGAATAAAAGTCATTATTTGACTAATTTACCAGCCGATGACTGACTGAATCATTAGCTGACTACTTGCTTTTTATTTAATGATGTGACTAATTTCAGCGTGAGCGAATGAATTATTCACTGACTGACTGCATGACTAATTTACTGACTGGCTAATTTACTGTCTGACTGCCAGCAAATTTACTGCCTGAATGACTGACAATTTATTGATTGACTGACTGACTGATTGAGTGAATGAGTAATTTATCAACTGACTGAATATTGGGGATCCAGTAATAACAAAAGGAGCGTGTGGAGTACAGAGAAAAGACACAGGGAACTTTGTGTGTGTGTATTTTTGGCTTCCAGACAGATGGTCTGATAAAGTGCTGTCGGCATATCCCTTGCATTTGTATTTCTCTGTGTGTGTGTTTATGTGATTACACAGGTGCCTGCATGCTTATCCCTATCAGTCTCTATAACGTCATCACATTCATCCACATTACGTATAGAACAGGGAAGATGATATGGACTTTAGAGAGGAAGAGTGGAAGTGGGGGACAACATAGCAGTCACATCATAAACATTGTGTATATATATATATATATAAAAAAAGAAGAGGAACAGGACTGGAAGTGATACAAAACTGAGAGCAGAATGAGAAAGTTACACACACACACCCACACACGTGGCCTTCGATACTTTAACATTTTAGAAAAAATGCCACTTATACAGAAAACCACTGAGCAGTGAGATGCATTACTCAAAGCCTCTCTGAAAGCAACCTTGATAATTCACACACACACATCAGACCCGACCCGACCCTGATGCAGTTTGCCCTGATTACATGTGCGATTTAAAAACAATCAAGGCGGTTGGCTCAGCCAGTATAAACCTTAATCTAAATATAATAATTTTGCAAAATTTGTGTCTGAACCTTGCCCAGCTCATCAGGACCTGTCAGCAATGATGCGCTCATTACCATGATGAAAACTTTGTTCTTTAAAATATTGGGGTTTAATCGATGCTAAATGAATCTCAAAGACATTTGAGGTAAAATTGGCAAGAAATAACTAATCTGAATGTGTCACAAAGTAAAAACTGTGATTAATTCCCATATTGTAATATATGCAACCAGATGCCAAGCTGAAGTTATGAAGCAATTATTGCTGTCACAGTGATGTGGCAGGATTCAACACTGAAAGGGAAAGAAATAAAAGCCAAAGAGAAAATTTAGATTTTTTTTCACGAGTGCGTGGTGACTCCCTGCAAGTCCTGATGTGACATAGACAGCACTTCAACAAGCTGGGGTGCAATCGGCGCTCTCCTCTTACACCTACTTGCTCTGTCACTGAAATGAAAGCTACACCTGGAACATGTCCTTGAGGAGAGCAACACACCCCGAGCTGATCACTGCACAGTCTTATAAACCTGTATTACACAGCTCCTCCAATATAGCCGTCTTCACCTGGGAGGCAGAGCCGGTAATGTATTCCTCGCCGCATTCCCTTATGTGTCGCCGACTCCCAGGGAGCAGGGCGTGCTTCATCTGGGCCATAATGGCTGATTTGATTTAAAAGAGATGCAATTACCCCTCAACAATGGAGTGATTTGATTGTTTACTGG
This sequence comes from Pseudopleuronectes americanus, assembly GCA_038501795.1. Lineage (NCBI taxonomy): Eukaryota > Metazoa > Chordata > Actinopteri > Pleuronectiformes > Pleuronectidae > Pseudopleuronectes > Pseudopleuronectes americanus. The sequence continues at coordinate 9,095,489 of CM076736.1, forward strand.
TGGAGAAGGGAGAGTGTTATTCAAGCAAAATTGTAGGTAATAGTCTCAGGGAGATGTGTGGAAAGATGACATGGCTTGATTGGCTGTGGCGTCCGGCGGTCTGAGAATAGAAGATGGTTATTACACACCGTTATTGGTGACTGGGTTGGGGTTTCTGAGGTGGGCTGCTGTGTGCTTACTGGTAACAAAAGCTTCTGGTTAGTCTCTTTGCTGGGTTCTGTGAGTGTGTGGTGGACTGAATACAAACACAATGTAAGTTTACCCCCTTAATGAGAGGCACACATTTGGTAGTTCAGCCAGCACCTCAGGAATCTGTTTTAAATTTGAAGAAAATACACAGAATTTGTGATAACTTTTATCTTAAAGGCCCAATGCAAACACTTGAACGCTGCAGGTATATTCATATGTATAACTGATATGTTTTATGATCTCATCTCATTGAAAATAAATTAGCGTTAAAACCTCCAATTGTGTTCATTTTATTTAAGCCAGTAAAATCACAGCATAAGTTTGAAATGTATGAGGCTTCATGTGGTTGTCAGTAACTGTGTGATATATTCATCCCATCATCAACAGGGGGCGCCAGATTCAAAGGAACACCGTGTGGGTTTCTACTTTTGTCTGTTGGATTATTCCTTTATTGAAAACATTAAAGTGATGTGTTTACGGTCTCTGGGTGTCAGCCTCCGAGGTCTCCGACTGAATATGAGCCTATAAAACAAAATTACCCCAACACACATAACCTGGAGAAAAAACAATATCCTCACTGAGGAAGGAGAGGAAGCATTTTATTGACTCCAATTTTACTTATTTTTCCTCCACTATATTCCATAGTGTAGAACAGTTCAGCATTCTAATGCATTCAGTGTTATGGACTCAATTGGAAATTCAATTGAAAAAGAAGCCACATAGTGCAAACTGTACACACAGATGCTTCCACGCACGCACACACTGAGGTCCCCAATTATCAACTTCCTGCTTTCCTTCCTGATTCTTTACTGTAACGTGATGTGTATTCCTTTCAATTCATGAACATATATATAAACATATATTTATAAGTCATCCCAATGTTGATCCCATTATTTGAGCCCTTTTCAAATGTCATTTCAGCTTCTTTGATTTTCACCTCTATACAAACCCCCGACCCTTAGTAGATTTACGCAGCAGGTTTCAAGAGCTTAAAAAATGGAGGTAAATTGGAAAGTGCCATGCTGTCGCTTCCCTGTGGTAAAATATTCTGTCCCTCTGTATTTGGTGCTCTTCACATCAGTTACATCTCGCCCTCTGTGTCTGTCTTTGATGTGAGCGGTTGACAGGTGTACAGCGTAAAGTGCATAGGAGAGAGAGAGAGAGAGAGAGACAGAGATAGAGAGAGACGCGGAGCGAGGGAGTGAGGGAGGAAAGGCAGGGAGGTCCACCCCTCCCCCCCGTGAGGAACCTGTGGCTTCATTAAACACATTCTACTGACACAAAGATGATGCGTGATCGAGAAGACGTGTGCACACACAAACACACACAATGTAGTTTTTTCACACTCCCATTGATATACAGTGTATCAGAGCCAAGTAAAAAGGCTCTGTGTCAGTTTATAAGGGAAATATAAGATTATCAGCCTTCCACCTGCATTGATATGAGGAATATGGAGACTCTTGTTCAGTTATACTTAGTGTAGGTCTCACAAATAATGTAATACTTAATTATTTTCACTGTCTATATTTGCATTTCTTCAGCTGGCCCTGATACTTGAATAAGAATAAGAGGATTCTCATTAGATGAAGTTATACTATGACGCCTCTCAATGTTGTTCAGGTGTCTCACAAGAGGAGACATTTTCGACAGAAATTTACTGCATCCGTTGCCACCCAGGATCATGAGTGTGATCCTGGACAGAGAGCAATAAGCCCCCCTAAAAAAAACCTCATCATCATATGACTGCACTTTCATTCTCCCTCTCTCTGTCTCTTTATTGCTCTCTATTTCTGTTTTGCTGTCTGATGTGTTCCCAGTCTGGCACAGTGGAGCAGAGGACGAAGAATGCCAGAGAGAACATATTGTGCTGATAAAAGACATGTCAGACCCTCATACACACGGGATTCATCCTGAAGGCGACACAGACATTAAATAAATTACTTCTGTAACAGGGATAGAGACGTGTGTGTGTGTGTGTGTGTGTGTGCCAGCTTTGTGTAAGAAGATGGACATGCCCACACTATCCCTTCCAAAGTTGTTTGTTGTTACCACAGAGAGAGAAGTCTGTTGACAGCAGGGACGATAAAATATGTAAGAAGTTGGTTGCAGATGAGGGAAACAAAAAATGAACACTCTCTGCTGATCTAAAAATATTCGGTTTGGCGGTGAATCCACAGCCTGGGGTAAACATGTAATGTAATTGCTTAGTGCAATTTTTGCAGAATACTACCATGTGAGAGTGTCAGATATTTCTTTCTATGCTTGTGAGGACCAATTGTGGTTAAAACCCATCGTTGTAGTTCTCACAACTTCTGAAAGAGGGTTAAGAATTTCTATGGTAAGAATTAGGTAATGCGCAGGAGAAGTGTTGGGATTTAGCATTTAGCCGTGATGCTTAAGGGCAAGTTACGGGACTAAGGATCTGAGCAGAGGTGAAATTAGAGTGATGACCTGACCACAGAAAGAACATCAATTGTTTCCCTACCTTTGGTTACTTGGCGCTGCTAAATTTCGCATCACTGCCCCACATTACTGGCATTTCACAGGTGTATTATTCATACTTACAACAAACCTTTCCCACACTTCCTATATAATTCAAAACAATCATACTACTAACTCCATTACATTAATTCAATAAAATTATTACAAAAAAAACAACATTATTTACCTAAAACTAATTCAAACAAAAACACCCACACCCATATCAATCATCAAGTTTTTCCACACAATCCCACAAAACTACCCCAATAATACCTAAACCCCACCACAAATATGCTATCAGATATAGCTCTTACTGTCACGCGCATGATATATATATATTATTGAACTGCTATTCGTTTTTTAGAGGTATATATATTTATTCACCCAAACACCAATCCCACTAATCCACTAATCCCCTCCCCCCCCCCCCACACTCACCCCATTGTGAGATAACCCCCCTAGATAATCAAACATACAACAATACTAATCCCACACACCCATCTATCACCCCCCCCGATAGAGAGATATCATCACAGTTCTTTCAGATCCCCCACACCCTATGGATATAGAGATACCACCCACCACGCTCACTACCTCATCTCTCCACCCACCCCCTCCACCCCCCATTACCAATAGTGACTAGAAGAGTGAGATATCTCCTGCCCATCCGCCTTGCCGTGTAGTGGTGGTTTCGACTCTGTACCGCTTCCTAGACAATAGACACGCACTCAACTCGCACATTGTCCGTTCATGGGTTTCTAAGTGTGTGAGTGTTATCAAATGTCCTCATAACTAATTAAACTTATTGGGTGTACCAGCTCAGATACTCTCTCATGAGCCTAGCCATGCCCCAAACCCTATACCACCTCGTCACTCACATAATCCACTCTATCTGCTATATAACTCGCTCGCAGATTGTCGTGGAGAGATAGAGATATATAGAGTGTCGGGGCTGTGTATGTTCTGATGGGGTGCCCCCCCCCATCGCGTACAAGTCTTCTACCTCCTCGGCTCTTCCAAGCCCCCCCACAATCTTACCACCGACCATCTTGCTCTCCCCCTCCCACCACCACGCGCATTAATTGGTATTGATATATATATAATAGAGGATATACCGGTCCCCCCACATCTAGATCAATATATATGTAACGCTATGATGGATCAGTAGTGTGTGTGTGTGTGTATGACTGTGTGTGTGTGTGTGCGATCTACGTACAATTTACTGTTAATCAACTGCTCTAATGAAAACACACAACGTGACATCAGCAATCATGCAATGAGCGACATCCCTGCGGTGTACGACTTTTGTTTCCGCAGTAACAGTCCCAGGCACTGATGTCATCAACGAAAGACACAAAGAGAGAGAGAGAGAGAGAGAGAGAGAGAGAGAGAGAGAGAGAGAGAGAGAGAGAGAGAGAGAGAGAGAGAGAGAGAGAGAGAGAGAGAGAGAGAGTGACTGAGAGAGAGGATGTGAGACGTTATGAGCTCATGTCTGAAACGACACGAGCAGGAGACAGAGAGGGAGTTGTGGGTGTGGGATAAATGGATCAGGGGAGGAGGCGAGGGAGGTAGGAAGAGAAGCAGGGTTAGTTGGATAAAGCCGTATTATAATCATGTTGACGACAGGAAGGTGAGAGCAGCATTGTGCAGTGAGAATGAGGGGAGGAGAGTGGGAGGGGAGGCTTAAGTCAAGAAAAGGCATGGGAAAGAAAGACAAAGAAAAGGGAGGAGAAGGGAAAAGAGAAAGGAGAACGCTTAGGAGGTGGATTTCTTGATTGAATTTATTTTCTACATAGTTTATGTACTAATCCAGTGTTGTTAGTGTTGCTTTTATTCATATCACAGCTCTTAAAGGTTTCACATTTAAATTTTGGGTATTCAACATTTTCGACATGACACTTTTTGGATATTAGAATCCACAAATCTAGTATTAAGAAGCTGATTGTAAGTTGCTTTGGATAAAAGAGTCAGCTCAATGAAATGTAATGTAATGAACTGATAATTTTCCTTAATGTCTTTTTCGATACAGTCTTTTGCACTAATATCAATTTTCTTTTCATTTGTAGAATGAGATACAATGTACAACATGAGTATTAGGGCCATACGAAAAAATAGAACGCAAAGAGTGAGACCGATGTCATAATAGTGCTAATGAAAACATCCTGATTGAGTATTAAGTTGTAATAGAAAAATAATTAAGTCATAATTCAACAAAAGTCATAACCATAAAGAAAACTGTTTTTTGGGGAGGGATAAGCAGCAAGCAATAAGCAGTCCTAAAAATATACTTGTAATATTATGATTTTATTCTCGTAAATGTATGACGAACCCTATCCCCTAATATTACAACTTGTAATACAATGACTTTACCGCTAGATTTCCCTTTAGGTGGCCCTAATACTCGGTCCCACAAATGCAATACAGCTGTAAGGATTAATAACTTTGAGCTATTTAAAAACAACTTGAGTCAATACACTTTTCTATGAAGAACGCCTCGTTTGTTTGAGATGTGTAAAATAAAATTAGCTTAACAGTTTTACATCCAACTGTGTGACTATACATCATATATTTAATGTAATATCCACTCCAAGACTTTTAAATTAACTGTAGAATTCCCCCAAACTCAATTAGATTTAACAGCCAGAGCGAATGACTTGGTACATAAAACATTATATTAAATTATTAAATATCTTGAATTAATACAGATTTTTGCATTAAGCTCTCTTTCATTAAACATTAACATTGGTTGGTGGCAAGCACAGCATGTGTTTATAGGAACCTTTCGTAAATTGCTGCTCTATTTGGGTTAAAAACAGAAAGAAAAAAAAAGCTAACCCTTTTTGGCATTTGTGTGCTGTTCCCAATTCATGTGTGTCAAATTACCGTCAGTAAGTAAATGGGGGAGAATTGTGCTGACAGACGGTGTATCAGAGAATGGGACTCATTTACTGCTTCACAGCCGTACAGTACATTATGCAAATCAAAAACTATGAAGGAGATGAAATCAGGAGGGAGACAAAAACATTGACAGATGAAAAGACTGATTCCCTGCGACATCAGTATGGCACTAAATCACATTACAGAGGGATGGGAATCTAAGCACACATATGCGGTTATCACTATCACTGCCTGCTTCTCTTTTCTTGTCACTTTCATCTTCCACCCCTCTCTATTCACTCTCCCGAGCCTTACTTGGCCTCTCAGCTCTTCTCCCTTCTCTCCAGCCTCATGCCTCTCCTCTCAGGATTTGACACTCTGACGTTATTGTGAGCGAAAGACCATTCTCGGCTCGGCTCGCTCTGCTGAGGTCTCGTGCGAACCAGCATCCCCATGGTGACGCTGCTGAACTAAGCGGCACTAACAGCTTGCGACACGCTATCGCACGAGTTTCAAGAGATGCTTTTCAGAAAGAGACGGTTTTCTTCAAGCGATCCGTGTGAAATGTTATAATTTGGTAGGAACTTTGATCTCACAAAGACACACCAAGCGCTCTGTGAAATTGCTTTGCTGATGCGGGTTAAACTGTTGTTTTGCAGACGTGCATTGTGTAAAGAAAGGAGTTGTAGCACTCTGAGGTTGGAGTCAGTACTGCGAACAAAGCTCGGGAGCTTTTCTGTTCACACCTATCATCTCCCACTTTTGCCAAAAGCAAGGGCTCAACCCGAACTGCACCTTATCCATTTTCTCCTCCTCGCTCCTTTTTCTTTCGGCATCTCCGACACTTTCTGTCCTTTTGTGTGTGATTGACTCTGTCACTTTATCTTTCATTTACCATTTGACCGTGTGTATAGAAGCCAACTGAGCTGATTTATGAATGGAAGGTGATCGTTTATTCCCCTGTTAGCTCGCTAAACAGAGCCAGTGTTATCATTGCAGTCTCATTAGGCTCAGTGACAAATTAGTATTTTTTATATTGAACAAATGAAACCCTGAGAAGGTTGCTGGTAAAGACAATCCCTGTGAGACTCGGAAGCCAACCCTGCAGCTCCTCACAGACCTTAGCTCCTTTTAGCTCATTATTTTTGTTTGCCTTCTTTAAAAAAAAACAAAGTTAGTTCATACTCAATATTTTAAGATAAAGAGAAGATTAACTGGTGGAATAAAAAAAACTCTCTTGAAATGCCATAAAATATTGACATTACCATTATTTAATCCTGGTCCCAATATTACATTATGTTTTTAGTTTTTTCCTTTTAAGTGTTTTATATATGTTTTTTGTTTCTGTAAAAACTCTTCTGCCACGCCCCCTTACAGAGCCAATAACTCCTTTATAATATAACTCCTGTATCATGACTATAGGTCAGACTGGACAACTCATCGTGGAGAGCCACAGGAGATGTTGGGAAAAGGATGGTAAAAAACATCCTTCCAAATCCTTTAAGTGGTAAAACGCACAACTGGTGTGTTGAAGAAACACATAGTTAAAACAAATGAACAAAATCCGTCCAATCAGAATGATACGTGTCTTGTCTGAGCAAAACGTTTCAATCATCCCATAATCCGCTGCCATGCGCCAGCCACACTATCGCAGTGTGTGCGTGCTGAGCTTTGCCAATGGCATTCCTTGTTGCTCCTACAACACTCCAGTAGAAGCCACAGAGGCTCCAGAGAACCCCTACATGAGGCTGAGGGTTGCTATAGAAACCAGCCGAGCCCACCAGGAAGCTGAGATAATCAGAGATACCAGAGACAGTGGGGTGATGTCACATGCAGGACACACACAAAGAAACGGCATCGGGGTGTGTGTATGTGTGTGTGTGTGTCTGTGTGTTGGGGTGTGTGTTCGTGTGGGTGTGTGTGTGTCTGTGTGTGAAGCAGATACAGCCACAAAGGAGGATCATGCATCACACACACCTGACCAGCCCCCCCTCCCCCCACATACACACACACACACAGCAAAGACACATCAGGTCAATTACTGATCCGGTACATGTGGTGGTGCTACCAATCAGGAAGCCTGAATGAGGGTCACTCATTACCGACATGCGCTGCTGTTTTCAAAGCCTCTTGCAAAACCTTTGAAGTGATGATCTGCTGTGGTACAGCATCCCTCTCCTCCTCTCCTTCACCGTCTTTTTATCTCAACATGCATAAACCACCAGTTTAATTCCCTGACACACGACTTGCCCTGTGTTTCCTAAAGAGACCAATTCTCTCACGCGCGAATAAAACCTAAGTAAAACAAGTTTTTATGTAAAAGCAAACACAGAAAAAACTCTTTCCCCATCATCCTGTATAATATGTATGGAGCATGTGAAGCTTAAAGGGCATTATATGGAATTGATCGCAGGTAATTGGCCTAAACAGCAATATATAACTGGTGTAAATCATGTTTAGTTCTCCATGGTTGTGCTACATTAGCCATTACAATATATTACTGCTGAAAGGCAGAGGCTTTTATATTACTTTTGTCATATTGTTAATATTACTACTGCAGGTTATTATTTGTGTTCAATTACTTCTAATTGATGCGACTGGCCACAGGCTCTTTACCCTGGTGTTGCATCACTTTAACACAACGTCTTGACTTGTGAACGTAAGAATGAAAGCAACCTGAGAGCAACAAACGACAAAAGAACGGCTGTGAAGGAATGTTATTCAATGGGCTCAAACGAGAACTATGGCAACTGAGCATAACAGTGAACGGCATCTAAATTCATATGGCATGAATGTAGTGACCTTATCTCACAGGTAGGGGGATGATTCATCACCTAATATCCGCTCTAGGAAAAGTCTTTGTTAGTACTCACCGATGAGCTCCTTGTTCCTTATGTCCAGGGCCATATTTCTGAGCGCGGTTGCCACGGCACACACCACCTTGTCATTGTCTATCCTCAGTAACTCCACCAGAATGGGAAGGCCTTTCTCTTTACGCACAGCAGCCCGGATGTACACCGACCACTGAGGGAGAAACCAGGAATGAGTTAAAAGGCAAAATCGGGTCCGTGCAGGGAAGGGATATACATGTCTGCCAAAGAGATGTTTTTTGGTCAGCGTTTGTTTGTCTGTTATTTAGCGAAAACAACAGTTGGGTGAAACAGGAACATTTTGAGAAGAAGCAAGGGCCGATCCAGGATTTGAACATTTAGAGAGTTTTTGCAAATTTTTGTTGATTTCTCAGAGAATAATTCATGGATCTTGACGAAGTAAGAAGCCATCTTTTAAGCATTCTGATATTTTGACAAACTTTTCAGTAACGCTCATCAAAAGCTGTGATATCAGTCTACTTCTTGAATTAGAAAATGAGTATTTGTGACGACAGCAACTTAACACCATCCTCATACTTGCTAATGGCACCATGCTTTTTTGGCTCACCTTACATGCGGTGAAACCTGGTTTTCCATCAATGCGTTTCTTTCTTTGTTTTTAACTGGAAGCTGTGATTTAAATGGTCGTGGTAGGAAATGGGAAAAGTGATGGATGAAGCACAATGGGCAAGGTCGTGTGGGAGACGTTGTATTCAGGGGCGATATGAGAGTGGCGGAGGCATTGCGCTGACTCGCAAGTGATATACTGCAAGAGGAAGAATGGAACTAGAAAGGTTTGGAGCTAAGGGACCACTCTATCCTCCCTCAATAACCATCAAAGTACACTTAAATGGACATTAAGCAGCTCAAGGGGTGCTGCCATGTGGGTCAACGGCAGCAGACTGGGGAGGCGTTAAACATCACCCAAGATTGGATATCAGCTTCTGTCAAGAAAATAATTTACCTTGCTGGACATGTTATGGTTAAAACTGAGAATTGGGCAAACTGTGGTTCATATAATCACTTCAGGAAATAATTCACACTCGGAGGGAAATGATCTATAATATGTTTTTGCCAAGAGCTTAGTGAGCAGAGTGTGTGTCTGGCAGCAGTGCACCAACACACGGCTGCCTCTCCGGATACTGTGAGCAGTGGTATTCTCCGAGATGGGAGTGGGAGCTTGGAGCAGACACAACAAAGCACACGCATGTACACGCGCACGCTCGTGTCGAGGCTAAAAATAGAAAATGTGATTTCCTGAAGTCCACCTGCGCCCCTTTGTTTTTTTGTCTCTCTCTCTACTCATCTTAAAATAGTGGCCCTTAGCAAATCTAACTCAAATACACACACTTCCCTCAAACCAGTGGTGGATCTAGAATTTTTCTAAATCAGGGGCCATAAAGGGGCCACAATTTACACAGAGGGGCCAATTATATGTCCAACTTCCATCCACAAATCCTGATTCAGTGAGGTGCACATCTAGTTCATTCCTTGTTTACTGTGACCTCTAGAGCTTTGGGTAAAGCCACAAACAATGAACATATTTTTTAAATTGTCCGTTTTTCCAAGCACATTGTGTACTTCAAACAGGCTTAGTAAATAAAAGTTCTGAACACATTTTCATATTTATATTTTATGATGAGCTAATTCTTTACTTCTAGTTCAATTCAGATACATTTTTATTGCAGCTGGCTTTTTGCTCTATCTACTCTTAAGGGCTGATTCCAGTCTCTGTATGAAATGGGCTTGAAATGTGTTTTTATCAATAAGTGTTTATCATTAATAATAATCTCTGAGTAACTGATCCTTACCATAACCATGACACAGCAATATTTTAATATTCATTTACATTTTTAATTCTGCTTGTAATTGTAATACACTCCTTTTGTCCATTGTCATTTATTGGTTCATGTGTGTCTGTACATGTTTTAGTTGCTTGTGTCCCTGGGAAAAATTAAAATACAAAAACACATGAAAAAACGAAAGTGGAGTAAAAATATTTGAAAAATATTTAAAACCTATGCTGATACCTTCCAACTGCCTGCAGCCAGGTTCTGCAGAGCCCCGGCTGCTCCCTCCAGTGTGTCGGGATTTGAGCATTCAGACAGCAGGGTGAGGTAGGGCTTGACGATGGTCGGGTGCCACAGCATCTGAACCCCTTTCGGAGGCTGCGCTGTGTCTGGAAACGGGCCCACGCCATCCCACTGCGGGAAGGACGACACAGATTGGGACTTTTATTCATGAGGAGCTTTACGAACAATGACATTTTGACTAAGGACAGGTGAAAAGTTTAAAATACTGGAGGTCAAACAAATGTGGGTGCCGTTACTCTTAATAAACCTCAGCAGTGAATTTGGAAAGGAGCAGACACGTCATTCAGCTCTGGACAGTTCATACACGGAATGCAGGTTTATTCCTGACCCGAAGATATTTTATTATTGACTGAGACAAAGTGACATTATACGGTTATAGCACAACATTTATTGCTAGTAGAGATTTGCCCGCTGTTAGCTAGCGGCTGCTTGTTGTGCCGCTCTCTATAGACCTTTGATGTTTGGCTTTCGAGGTCATTATTCAAGATATCTGAAAATCTTACGAGCTATAGTGGTGAGATTTGGTAGTGACACCTGGATTTGATCATTTAATAAATAGCCATGATTAATTGACTGCAAGCTCTCTAAAGTACATTCTGGGAGTTAACTTTTTTGTTTTGCAGTTCCATCCGCATGTCAGTAGGAGATGCTGCAGCGCCCTCGCAACCCTACTTCCAGCATCCCTGACTCAAACCTATAAGAAATTCTGAGAGCCTGTAAATCACTCCCTGTCAAACCGTTGTGATGGAGAGGAGATACGACAAAGGGCAAAGATTAGACAGAAGAGAGATGAGAAGAGACACTGAGACAAAATATTTTACTTCTGCCTTTACTTTGAGGGATAAACCTCCACGCTCTACCCATACCTCCATCCTTTTTCCCTCTGCCACACCTCTTTACTGTGAGCCTCTTTCTTCTCTTTTATTCCTGTTTCTCTCCTCCCCTTTTCTCTTAACCCGGTTTTCCCTCCTCTTGATTATATCTCTCTTGATTTATCTTATCCTTACTCTTCCTGTTTCCTCATTTCTCCCTCTTTTTCTCTCTCCATCCTTCTCTCTCCACTCCTCATTTTTTCCCGTTCCCCATCAACCTTCTCGGCTTTGCTCCACTGCTCTCCCCCCCATCACCTTGTCTCAAGGTAAACTAGGCTAGAGTGTGTCTTTGGAGAGATGCTGTGGTTTTTTCATCTATACATAGATTCTCTGATCATGAAATCAAAGCCTTCTTATAGTTTGACGTGTGTAGAGAAACTACTACACGGGGCTTTGACTCTTTCACAGGAGAGTACTTTCTGTTGCCTAGAGACGTGAACAAAGGAAATATGTTCATTTGTGTATCTATAATTCTATTAACCTTTTCAAATGTGTTCGTAACTGTTTCATAGCTGACTTCCATTATTTTTTTTACAAGAATTCAAATTGTACATATCCTGTGTCTTTATTGGTAAGACTCATAAAACTCCCCAAAAACAATAAGCGCTACATTGTCTGCTATGTAAAAACATATCCTATACCTGTCCTGTTTGCCAATAACAGTCAAATTCAAGTTATCTGCTCGTATAACAGGAAATCAACATTGTTACACATATATCAAGTTACAACAATACATATTTAGTCATATTCATAGTAGCTACAGGTGAATAATGTAAAATTGTTCCAGTTTCAAAAGACATTTTGATTTTAGGTGCAACTTCACCTGTAAGTTTTGTCTGAGGTTCAAAAAATCCCTTTAGACCACAGTACTGGTACCTTAGGGTGTTAACCTTTTCCATATATCCAAAAACTGGACTATATGTAAGCGTGTTCAACACATTTGGTAAACAACTTAATACCAATACTGTCATTATCCAGCATTTTTCTGACTGAACCAGGGACATCTGTAATTATCTCCAAATGCAATTTCAAAGAGAATTCCTATTCCTTTCTTTCTCTCTAAATACAAAATGCATGTGGGAAGCTGCAAAGAGTTTTGCCAATATGTTTATATATTTGGTGCAGTGGGGTTGTCAGTTTTAAGAATGCAACCACACACACACAGACAGTGTTGTGCGATTACCAAAACAGGCAAAAACGTGACTTGTGAGTTAATATATAATAGAAGAAGCTGTCCCAAATTTATATTTTCATCTCTGTTTTCCATTATTTACCACACCTCCCTGCTGAGAACGAAGTTGCGAGAACCACTGATTCCTGCTTCATCATGAAAGCTGCCCTATTTGCTTTTGAAATCGTGTGTATATTTACAGATGTTGGAAAAATAAAGATACAAATCTAAATAAATGATTGGAAAAATGGCACATAAGGAGCGTGAGAAATCACTGAATGCTTTGGATGCGATATTATGTGATATATAAATCTATCTGGAGAACGGTGTTCATCCATCCAGTAGCGTAGCACAGGCTTCAGGCATCGCCAGTAAATTGACTTCAAGCTGTCCATTGTCATCCCCCTATGTCCTCCATCATCTCCTTCCTCACCTGGTCAACCCCCTTCTTTTTCTTCTTCTTCTTGCCCCAGCATCCGGAGCTCTCTCCATCGCGACCGTTGGCGTCCCAAAGCAGGCTGTCCAGCTCCTCCAGCCCCCCCTGCTGGCCGTGGGACGTCTCGGCAGCCAAGCGGTACGACAGGTTCCTCAGGATGCAAACGCAGTTCTCTACGGTCTGGAGATAAAGTGAGAGATGGGTGAGGGATATACGAAATGTGAGAATATAGAACAGAGACATTTAAATGAATGGGGTGTGAAAGCTGAGGCGGGAGATTTCTGTTTGAAGCCGTTTGATGAAACATCTTGCCTGGAAACAAAGCGCAAACTCACAGTCAAAGCATGCTAATAAAAAAACGCCCACTCTGGCACTTTCACACTGTTGGCCTTCCACCCCCACCAACGAGCCAGACAGAGAGCGAGAGAGAGAGAGCGAGAGAGAGAGAGAGAGAGAGAGAGAGAGAGAGAGAGAGAGAGAGAGAGAGAGAGAGAGAATCACAGGTAAATTGCTTCTGTTTTTTGTTTGCTCCGACTTTGTGATGAGATGAAAGAAACACAAATGAGGAAAAAATTACAAGTCCAATACATCATGTCACACCCCATTAAACAGCAGGTGTAGAGGTGATGCTGCCAGCCTGGGAACACATGAGTGTGTGTGTCATACACTGCATGTATTTGATTCTTGTCATTGTGAGTTTTTGTGTGAAAAGGGGAGTCATCGAGTCAACAGAGTGGAAATTGACAAAGGCATCCATCTTGTCTGACCGTTCGTTTAGACAAAAACCAACCGAGGAGTGTAACTGAACAGCCTCGAAAGATGCAACAAACAAAATAACGCCTCACACCAGCGAGCTGCAGCCATGTCTGAAACTCCAATCACATGCCATAATAGAATGATGTAGGAAAAGTTGCGTTATATTTTCAATTTACCGTGACATTTCGTATTTCGATCTGTTATTTCACATTAATTCCGATTGCTATTCTTTCTGGTTGCGTGGTTTATGGAATGAAAACAAGAAAGGTTTTTGGTTTCAAAATGATTACAAGGTACAGGAAAGACAGAGGCCTGTGTCCGTTAGAGAACAGCAATCCAAACACTGCGGTCTCTCTCAAGAATGCAAATAATACATTCCAAAAACGTAAAAACAAAAAAGCAGTCTAAGAATGAAGTTTTGCCTGTATTCCCTTATTTTTTTACCAGATTCATTTGACGTCTCTTTGACCTTCAACCTTTGACCGCTGAAATCTTTAAGTGCAAGTGACAACTGATCAGAATTTGAAGAGATTCCCTATAAGCAGACCTGAGATGTGACGTTTTGTGGGGCTTTAGTGTTCTTGACCTTTGACCCCAACAATATAATCAGAACCCCTACGGGTCAAAGTGAACCTGAGGCAGTCTGGAGATCGTTTGCATTGCCTCTGACAGCTTTGCTGACAGCGTATGAGTGATGCGTGTCCTCCGCTGAAATGCACTGTATTAATGTGTGTGTGAATTGGTGAATGGCAAAATCGTAATGTAAAGAGTTAAAGTGGTCATCAAGACTAGAAAAGCCCCATTTAATACAGACCATTTACCATCTAGATATAGTGTTTACAGGAAACGGGCAAAAAGAAAACGTAATGTCACCAGCCATGCAAAAAGCCAAACAAAAAGAACATGTGGCTAATGTGCTTCAATGCTGCGACTGTGACCACTTGCTGCTACAGCTGCCAATCAGTCTTAGTTACGAGCGCTGCTCTGATGACTGCAGTCAGAGGGCGGAGAGGGGAGGGCGTTTAAACAGTGATTAAAGATGGCCATTTAGAAAAAGGCTTGGGAGACCTTGAGGAGTCGGCCATCCACAACACTATTTGTATAGCATTGACTGGCCCACAAACACTGAGTCATGAGCACACACACATTATCCTGTACGCCAACGTGAACACGTCAATAGAAATAGAAAAAGGCAAAGTGAACATAAACCCACTCAGCTTTGACTACTATCAGAGCTAAATTGGCAGCAAGACGTTTTGCCACTATTTAAATTAAGAGTTTAATTTTCCCCAAATAAAACACAAGCTCAACTGAATTAAATACTTCTTAAAAACGTATTTTTCGTGGCTGCAGTTGGCAGTGAAAGCAGATCCAGGTTTCCTTATCTCGTGACAAAATGTTGACTTGTGGGTCTGTGTCTGTATTTACTGCTCTTTAGCTTTGAGCAAAAACTATTAACAAATTCAAACAAAGACTTTTAAAGGAGAGAGGGGGGTGAGATTTCAGCTAGGGCCAGAGCCCCCCTCTCTGCCTGGATCCGCCCATGCTGGTATGATTTGAATACAAAGCTAAGTGGACTCAAATCGAATGAGAAATAACAGCATGAATTAATTTATTCAGGCACAGTCATGCAACAAGTCATAAAAACACACACACACACACCTTGCTGTCGATCTCGCCGCTGCCCAGCGAGGTCTGAATGACGTAGAGCAGAGCATCTGTCAGGCCGTCACACTCCCTCATCCTTCGTCTTGCCTCTTCACCTGCAGAGCTTACATTCCTGAAACACACAAACAGAGACTACAGGTCAGTGAGTGTGTGTGTGTGTTTGCCAAATACTAAATCGAGAAAGAAAGAGTTGGTGAGGAGGTAAGATAAGACAGTAGAACAGAAAGATGCAGGAAAGCCCTTATGACGCAAGATGTAGAGCGAAAGGCGGGGGGGGGGAGGGAGACAGATACAGGGAACCTGGCAGCCCTCCTAAACTAAACAATTGAAAAGGGAGCATTAAAAATCTGGATACATCTCAATCTATGCCCCGAAGGCTCGCTTCAATTTAAAGCACTTGACTTGAGTCCAAAAAAAAGGGAGAGAAGGGAAAAGGAGGAGGGGGAAAAAAACAGCTGTAGTCGAGCAGTCGCTGCCTGAACTTCACAGCCAACACACACACACACACACACACACAAAAACACACACACACACACACACCAGCATTGCTTTGATAATTTGAAAATATTGTTCCAGTTATTATTAGCAGCTTTGCCAGTGTGATGCACAGAAACAATGAATTTTAATTAAACTGGAGGTACAGGTGGGTGGTGTGTTTTCTTTGGGTTTCAGCACAAAGCTGTGTGCAAACACACAGAGGGAAGGAAGCTGATTCATTCATCTGACCCTAGGACAGATATTGTTATTCCTCCATGTAAAACACCTGTGGCAAATAAATGTATAAATTTGCACAATGAATAACTGTTCATCAAAACACTTTACGAAAGTGCCAATCCGAAGAGCTAAGGTTGATTAATGAATTATATTATATTATCATTCTGCAGAAGAAAGAATAGACACACAGATCTGAATATTCACATTGCTCTAAGATCACTTCATATTAGTCATTGACCTGCATTAAGTGACTCGAAAGGGACATATTGCGATGCCATGTGATTTACTTCAACTCAGAGACGGGAGAAGTACGGTGCAAATCACAAGGGCAAATTACAAATCACAAAAATAAATCAAAAAATTAACAACCCATCACAAACACAACAGCATTAACTTCTAACGGAGATTGAAGCTACATGTTATCGACAAGGCTGGTTGATGATTGTAGGGACGTACTGTAGTGTTTTCTTGTCTGCAATTGCATTTTCTTTTTTGCAGTTTTGACATACAGTATACTCTGCACTTTCCTTTAACGACACAGTAAGAAGCAGATTTTAACTAAAGACAGAACAAACATCAAAAAAATTATCAGTGAAATATAAAAGCAAGAAAGGATTTGTAGTATTGAGGGTCTGTGTTTGCTTAATGCGTTTGAAACCCCTTTTAGGAAATCAATGTTAGAGCCCTAACAAGCATTGTGTAGTTATGTATTGTGTGTGTGAACACCCAAGCATGTCCACATGCAATCTGTAGAACTCATTGTTACAACCACTCAATAGAATTCCTCTGCACAGTTACAATCAGCAGAATCAATGACTGTCAGTGTTGTCACACTGTTCTATCACATGCTTTGGTTACAGCTGTGTGAACACATAGTGTGTTTTATTAATTGAATTATTTCGAGGAAAATGCTGCAATAAACCTCCATTATGCCGTTTTACTGACACGGGTGCACCAGCAAGAAATCAAATGAAACCACGGCCCAATTATTGAAGTATGGTAACATGAGTTAAAACATCTATTTTGAATGGTTGAGTGTTGAAACAAAAACTGATGAAACACACACACAGTAGTTACATGTACGAGGAGACTGTGATGTCATGAATGGATAAGTTTGTCCATCACGTCGGCACAATGAAGAGATCACAGCTGTTCCATGAATCCGTACGAGATGAGGTCGATCACTTATTGTACCGATGGGAAACAGAAAGCCGAGGACGCAAGAACTCAATTAAAACTTCACGTCCACGGCTGCCTGCTTCAAAGAGAAGGTCAAATCATTTTTACGCACTTTGAATGCCAATGGGAAAACAAGCGCACAATGGGAAACCCACTTAGCAGAGACACGATTCTCTGTCAAACCGACATAAAACAACAGAGCAGTGAAAATGCTTCACCTTGACTAATGTTTACGCATTAAAGACAGGAGGTGGGTGGGTGAGAAGGAGGCTGGATTATTTGTTGCTTTACCACTCGGCCTTGAATATGTTGACTTCTACTGAGATTTCCTTATACACCTTATATCTGATATTATTCTTATATTTGATTTCTTATAATGGGTGGAGGCGAAAGTGAAAGATCTCACAAGATTTAAGATGTCCTTGATTCTGTTGTGGAGAAGTATTTAAAAGTTTGTAAAAGATAGGTAGAAAAATATATAATGTTGAAGGCTCTTATCCAGCAGAACTCTTCACCTGGAAACTACTATCAAACACAAACAGCAGCTTAAGTATAAGTTTGCATTCTATATCGCTGCTTTCTTCTTCTGGGGTGAATGACTAAACCCTGTAGTACTTTAAGACCTTACAGCATTTCTTATTTAATGTCACAGTCAGATCTTTTCTAGCACGCTCAGTTTTTCTAAGACTTCTAACAACGGCTCAAGTTGGATTTGATCCTCTCAGAACAGGAGATGCACAGGCAAATTTATACAAGTCCTATTTCTACCCTATTCTAAAGACAATAGCAGTGTCTCACTTCAGAGGCGGCATTTGTAGATTGATTGCTTCACAGCTGCTCGACAAGACTGTACCATTAGGAAGGCTCCTTAAAATGTGGCCGACTAATCTCAGAGAAACAAAGACTCGAACCGGTTGATCCTTGAATGCCCAACCTATCCCAGGTTGGGCCTTGACAAACAGTTGTTCAAGAGGTAACGGCTCTGGCAAGCGACAAGACATCTGATGCTCGAGTATCAGGTTTCATTGGTACAGTCTAAAGCACCAAGGGGCTTTAAAGCGTTATCGTCGTGTCCGACTGCAGATGGTAATTTCCCTTTGATTTTTGTGGATGACTGTGAATGGGTAGTGTTGTGTAATTTCTCTATGTGAAGAAGGTGGACTGTCCATCTTGAAATCCTTGAATACTTTACGAACAGACCGCTGCTGCGGGACAATACTCATAAATGCAAGTATGAAATCTGATTAAATGAAATCAAATAGCTGTGACAAGGTGATTGGTGTCCTGTATATACAGGTGTAAACAAGCTGAATGGCTATTGCTGGAAGAGGAATTGGGACAGGGCCTTAAACTTCATCTGATATCATTAATTCAGTCCAACCCATTAGCCTGTGTTGTTAAATAATTACCTCCAACAAGACAAAGGCCCTTATTGAACATCCCATTTGAATTTAACTGTTGTTTTAGCCGCAATGAAGAAACAGGAAAGTAACATTGATGCCAGTCCTCAAGATAAATCCATTTCCTGACTCCATCTAAGGATATTTGTGAAAATCAATTGTGTACTAGCTGTGTAATGATACAGTTTGCCATTAAATGTTAATATTTAGTAATTACTGCATTTCTTAAATGTAATAAACATTTGGCCGACTCTCGTGGGAAATTTTGGCAGTAAAAACGTAGAGAATCGTGGCATGCACCCTCTTTCCTGAAAAAAAAACAAATTAAAAACAAATTAAAATATTTATTGCAGTGCTGTTGCACGGGCGAGCAACAGTAAAACACAAAATACTGAAAAATGTAACTAATGAAAACAAAAAATAAGGAAATGAAAAAAGGGAAGTTTGCAATTAAATGGAAACAAATCGAACTTAAACCAGAGCAGAGAACGATAACACTTTTTCTCAGCAGCACCCCTGTGGCTTGGGGTAAGATGCCAACTCATTTCCTCCCTACTTTCCAACAGGCATGAAATACACCCCAAACCCTCTAACATTTCTGAAGTGATGTCATACATACACAAATATACATGGAAGCTGCCGGGATGAAGTATAACCTTCTTCTTTTGGACATTGCCTTACTCAAATACAGTTATGTACTTTTGTAGTAAAAACATCCTTATGGGGTTTTAAGACATATATACTGTGGTTCAGAACAATGCTATTAAAGTATCAGCCACATATGAGTGAGAAAAAGCTTGGAGAAAATGTCCCTGGTATCTAGAGCTGCAGTGGAAGTCACTAAATCAAGTTTTATATTTGGCATCAGTTGTAGTTTCCATGGTGCAACAGTGTGACTCTGAGTCAATTAACAAATCACACTTTCAGTTGTTGTAGTTGTTTGAAGATTCATGCAACATGGACAAGGAGAGGTGTGAACATGAGTGTATCTCAGACAGTTGGCTCACTAATGTTGCCTAAGGAACTAACAACAGTGATTGACTCTGTCTCCAACAGCTGGTGCGCCTGTGTGTGTGTGAAGGCACAGGCAGCAGAGGGTCATCACCAGCTGGCACAAACACACACACACACCAACACCAATTAATATGAATGGAATAAATATGGAAACTAATTCCTTTCTGACAACGCACTCCGTATTATCGATTCATCTTAAAACTCATCCAATTTCTCTTCCAAATCTGTGGGTGTCTGAAAGGAAACCAACTGAGTGTGTTTCCACAAGGTGTGATCCTGATGAGAACAGAAACGAACACGTAACAAACATTGTGCGGCGCGGAGGCAGCAGCTTTTTCTTTCTGGGTTGGCAAGAAACCAACAACCTGCGGGGAGGTAAACATCCCCTGAATGGAGGCTGTGGGAACCAGTCTGCAGGACACCCTGTGTCTGGCCTGATAACACGGTGTGTGTATGTGTGGGTACGCACACGTGTGAATAGACAACATATGTGTCCATCAGGATCATTAACTGCTTGGCTCACACACACAGAACTACACACATTCACACACGCCCTTTATCCAAACCCCTGTTGCCCTGACACCAGTTCATTTCCATTATCATACACAACTCCCCAAGCTGGCTGTGATTCACTTTAATATTTACCTTTCGGTGGCCACAAATGTGTGTGCGTGTGGGTGTTTGCGTCTGTGTGCTCACATATGCAGATATTTTGATACACATATGTACACACGCAACACGCATACATACATATTCTTTGTGGCAGGCCAAGTTCTAAATGTTGCACACAAGGTGACATCACAACATTGGGATTGATTTATGCAGCTATAATAATGTGCATCCTCAGTGCTCCTGTATCCAAAATGGACAAGTGCAGGCGACATAAGTGTGGATGACGATGTCCCCGACTTTCATTCCATGTTTTGATTTACTGACTCAGAAAAACTTGATCATTAGGGCCTGAGCTGAGCCGACTCTGAAGCTGCTTCCAGACATGCACTGAACACCAAAATCCCTCCTGTCGTAATGAGCCTATGTGAGGACAGACCGCAGGATTCACAGCCAGCGAGTAGGTGTGTTGAGGATATTTCCAACATGAGACAGACAATTGCATGGATGCACACTAACAGGTACATACTGACACAAAGGCACGTGACATTTTCATGTGTTGGACAGACACACAGGCGCACACAGTGAAGGGTAATGAGAGAGAGGTGAGAGGTCTGAAATTGAGCTGAGATACACAGGGACCTGAACAATGTGGCCTTGTGTCATTTTAACCTCAGAGAAGAGACGTTGAGATCGAAAACAACCCTGGAGAGCAGCAGCAACACCTTCATTACTCTCTGTGTCTCAGCTCCCTTCTCTGAGTCCCTCCGTCTCATAGTTCTCCACTACCGAATTCTCTCTGTTTTCATCTTTCCAACTTTTAGCCATCTTTTCCTTCGCGCTGCGTTCTTTCCTTTTCCTTTAGCAGCTTTACAATTTGATCTCTAACTTCACAGTGTGGAGCGGTGCCCTGACAGCATCATTTGTCTTCCCCCGCAACTGTGGAGGTTCACAGACACACACACACGCTCAAACACACACACACACACATGCGCAAACACACACACACACACACACACACACACGTGCGTGCCACCTTAGTGAGTGACAAAATAATAAACTTGACAGATAAGTCAAAAGTCTACAGAAGTCACAGGCAAAAACTGGGGCTGCATCTTACTTTGGGATAAACACGCTGCTGAAAGAAAACAGCAATAATGATTCCTTTGCTAAACAAATCTCAATCAAAATCCAGGCATCATGCTGTGTGCAGTCTTATCAAGAGTTTCTAGAAATCCAAAACTGCTGTCACCACTACACACCTCCTCTATTCTTGTGTCATGATTTAAACGTGACTTGTGTAATGGCCGCTGTAAACCTGCTTTTTTGGAATGGCCCATTTGGCCAGTTTCTTAAAATATAAAAGTCACCTGCAGTAATTAGGCTGCAGGGAGTAAAGACCGGCTGCGGCTCTCACTCTGCAGGACCCTGAAGTTACACCACTGTTGCTGCACCACTGCTGCTCACCTGTTTGTTCAATGTTTGGTGAAGCTCGACTCAATACGCCGAAACTAGAGAATCAGTTGTTGTTGCCATTGTTTCCAGCAGTGAATGTATTGTTGTTGCAATCAACAACGTCACCGACTGTACGTTACTAAGTCCCTGCTGCATATGTATCATGTTGAGCTGCTAAGATTAACAGTTCTTGTGGTATTCAAGCAACAGACAGACAGACAGGGATTTTTGGGAATATGGTGGCGGTATAAGTCGGTATCCTCGTTACTCATCATGGGAAGCTGTACACATGTTGCTGTGGGTTATACAAGGACATAGAAGAAGACATGTTCAACACGGTTCCTCTGCCCCACCTCTCCATTTGTTAAAATTGCACCTGATTCAACACTGCAATTTCTCTGGCCCTTGACGAGACACATGCCAAATGTGAAGTTGACAAGATAAACGGTTCTCAAGATGTAATTTTTCCAAGTACAAAAATGACAAACAGAGATTTCTGCAATTAATAAATTGACAAATACTCAGAAAAAGAGAATAAGTATGATTAAATCTCAGACATGAACAGCATCTAATGGCAGCATGAAAAATAATTAGGCTGTCTCTGCAAACACACAGGTGGACAAATTTATTTCAGTTAACAATATAATGTAATCCAAAAACAAGTTCAATAATGGAAGCCAGTCCAAGAGTTAAATTTGCACAGCTACAATTAAACCCAGAAACTAAATAAAACCCTGCAATATCCCCCAGTGTGATATTTATGGCAAATGCAAAGCTATTAGTGAGCTGCACTGGTACAGGTGTTTGTGATATTGAATAATGGTGTATAATCATCATGTACTGTACCACAGACCCCCCCCATGGCAGTTCCTGCGCTGTTCCATTATGAACGCCGACAACCAAAGCCACAGAGGTTTACAACAAAAAAACACCAAGCTGAATTTTACCTTCCAAATGCTTATTTATTATGCCCTGTCTCTAAATGCGCCCGGGCTACACGCCTGCTGCTGCCAGCTATAGTTACATATTGAAATAAAACTCAAAGGTGGTACTTCACTATACGGGCGAGCCTCTGAGGTGGAGTACAACAGTGCAAAAGAGCTATGGTTGTTTTTTATTTATTGTGGAATTTAATAGTAACTGTTGGATTGGCGTCTTGACGCTGACTTCTCGGCCAGATGTTTGACAGAAAAACATTCTTAACAAGAAATATGTAAATATCTAGAAATTCAATGTTTACATGTTTTGAATAGATTTCTAAACACCACAATTACACAAGCCGGTATACATATTTAAAGTGATCACAATGCTGCAATGACTAGAGCTATGCAAGCCCTTGCTATGGGATGTTAATTGCAGACAAACATGCACTTACACACAATTCAACACCCTGCACACAAAATTATATGAAATATGTGCAAAAGCCTGTTTGTGATGTCTCCGGAATGCCTTTGAGAGATGTTGAATAGCTGGATACAACCATTAGAAAGGAGCCTGAGAGGAGCCGTGCAGAGCGAGGGGTGAGGTTCCATGCACATGCTGCTGGTGGATGGTTGAGGACAAAACTCAAAGACAGATGATTTTTTCTCAACTGTCTCAGGGACTGGGTGGTGTTGGTTTGAGTGTATATAGATGAACAATAGCTGTTCTGGGGAGTAAAGATTCAATTTACTCTTCATGTTAACTAAAGATGAGTCAAATCATTGGTATTATAGTGAAGGGAATTTCAATATGTAAATAGAAAACATGCAAATTACCAAATGCAAAGTATCCAAAATACAATGAATCCAGAAAATTATGCAGGTTTCAAATCACAGGGGAATTCTTTTTGCGAATTCTTTAAACAATTGGCATAACAGCATAGCTCAATGATCTGTGAATGTAAAACTTTTTACAATAATTATATTTCTGTGATCTCAGTTTTTCTCATGCTCTGGTGGGCTCTTAGCAAATATTTGGTTAAATAAATAAAAATGACATACACAAGAGGGCTTCATGGCCAGCTTACTCA
The DNA here is from genome assembly GCA_038501795.1 of Pseudopleuronectes americanus. Taxonomy (NCBI): domain Eukaryota; kingdom Metazoa; phylum Chordata; class Actinopteri; order Pleuronectiformes; family Pleuronectidae; genus Pseudopleuronectes; species Pseudopleuronectes americanus. The sequence continues at coordinate 9,119,284 of CM076736.1, forward strand.
TAATCAAACACGAATGCCATTAAAACTGTCAGGTTCACTGCACCTGCAAGATAACTCAAGGGATGGGTTGTGTTATGGACACTGCAGTGTTACATTTGCTGACAAATATCAACAACTGTTTGGCAACCCTATGTAAAGGTATAACGAGCTGGTAAGAAACCACAGGCGACTATATGAGGGTTCTTCGCCCAGCCACAGAGACTAACAGCTGCTTTTGCCCCTTATTTCATTGAGAGGTGCATTATTACAACCTCCAGCCCCATTGACATGTTTATTGTTGACAGGAATACTTGCTTCTTTGTTGCCTTCTAGTGGATGTACCCCAACCGTAAAGGACAAATGGAAGTATGTGAGCAGTGACAGATACTTTCTTTGAAACGGAGCCTTAATACAGCAGTGTGGCAATAAATCCTACCGACGTAAGGGTTATAAAGTTCTTTTTAATCCTGTGTAGCAGTGGTTTTAATTCCAAGGGTAAGATAGGCTGCAGTTTGAAGTGCTGCTTACCTTTATTCTTACACTGACAAGGTGTTTCTGTGATATATAAGCTTATAGAATAAGGCCTTCAAAGTCAGGGTTTTGCTGCCTCTGTGCAAGTAGGTGTGCTTGTTAACGTACTGTTTGTACTGTGTACAGTACAAACAATCAGCAGCTGCAGTTAACGTTCACATCAAACATGAGTAAGTAGTAGAAAGGGGATGTCAGTGAGTTTGACAGTGGTGTAATTTTCGGTGTCAGACAGGCTGGTCTGAGGAGACTCAGTCTCTAGAGGTTACTCAGAATAGTAAAAGAAAAACAAGAAATCAAGCATCTATTCTTTTAAGGTTGGATTTGCCTTGTGGCCGGACATGGTTTGTGCTTACAGAAAGACCGTAGTAACTTAAACAACCGGTCTTTACAACTGTGCACCACGTCAAGCCACGGAGGATGTGCTACAACACTATACATCAGGTTCCACTGCTGTCAGCCGAGAACATCAATCCGAAGCTTCACCATGAAAGGACAGTTGAAGGCCGGACAGTCAAATCCTCGTCTGATGAATCTGCAGATGGCAGGGTTAAAGAATCTGGCATCAACAGCATGAATGCATGGAGCCAACCTGCCTGGTGTCAATAGTCCAGGCTGCTGGTTGAGGTGTTGTGAGGGGGGGGGGACATTTTCTTGGCACACATTTAGTCCCTAAATAACAATCAATCACTGTTAGAATGTCGCAACGCTAGTATTCCTACTGAACATGTCCTACTGAACATATCTGTAGAAACTACCTGATGCGATCTTGTTAATGTACCAAATGTCACCATCATCTTGTGGAATCCACACCGAGAATTAACAAGGCTGTTTGGAGACCTGACCTAACATGAGTAAGCTGCTGCTTATAAAACGTGTATGTAAGTCTATTTGGTTCTGAAAATATGATAGACAGTGTCTGCAGACTAAAGTATAATCTTTATTTAGAAATTTGTCATTGTCAAATTTGTCAACAGGATGCAAACACTTCCCCCCCTAAATACATTCACAGGGGCTGCATCAAAAATCAAACTATAGGCAATATTCTGACAAAGGAACCACACACTAGAAGCCAGCAATTGGAATAAATTAAAATAGTAGTTACTTAAAGGTAGGGATGTTAAATGACGAACGAGCCCGTGGGAGTGGGCGTATCAGTTCCAGCTTTAAAGACCCTAGCTATAATGAAGTTCCTTGATTCAAATGACTGGGAGCTATTGCAGTTCTTATTAATGCCTTTATTTTATTGTATTGGCCTGGCATTAGAAGTACTTGTATTGTTGTTAGTGCCGGATCTTCTAAACAAAGGCACCAAATAAAGTTCCACTGTTTAGGCAAAGCAACATTGTCATGCGATGAACCCAATTTCCTTTTGCAGAGTGTCAAATAAACGTGCAATGCTCCACAAAGCTGTGAGGTCGTCCTTCATTATTTGAAGCTGTAACAACTGAGGAACATATTATATCGGCACAATGACACTAGACGCCCTCTCCCTCATTAAAAGATGACGTCTTGCTCACCACTCGCGCCGCAGCGAATTATGCAGAGGTGGAAAGACTATTGAAAATTGCAATTGAATTTAAATGACTTTTTGCCCAAATAAAAGTACAAAGAAAGTCAGTAGAAAAGTACTGAGAGGAAGGGGGAGAGGTAAAAAAAAAGATAAATGCTGATAATAATGATATATATGATATTAACTGAAGAACATATTTAGGCTACCAGGCATCAAAAACAGCAGAAAGGTGGTGCTCACCTGACTCACTGTCAAATGGAAAAATAAGTCAAAGATGAAGCGTGTACTGTCAGTTTTAGCTATTAGCTTTTAACCAGACTCAGCATGCAACTGTTGGGCAAGACACATGACAGGTGATTGGTAGAGGTTCGATTTTGGAAACTTGCCGTGGTCACCGGGTGTCTGAGTTAAATCTGTAGCTTCCTTTCTGCTGCACCTGCCTATCGGGTTCTTTTCATTTGATCAATGAAATGATAATTTGATTTACTGTATATACTGTAGTGCTGATGCGTGAGGAAAAGATGAGTGAAGAGAGACAGAGCGAGGAGGAGAAAAACACAGTACATGTTCACCTTGACATGGTTTCCCATCGCAGGGGGCTCATGCATGTGTGAGTGCTGCTTTTACCTGAGGCAGCCAGTAGCGTTGCGCAGCACCTGCGAGGTGTGGAGGTGGTGCTTGCTGTCATCATGGTGATTGGGGGAGGAGTCCCAGCTAGAGTGCGGTATGATGACACTGTTGGTCAGAACGGCCAGGGCGTCCTGAATGATTGGCATCTTCAGAGCATCACACGATGAGAGGTTCCATAGGACACCTGCAAAAAGAACACATTAGGAAAGTGTTTTTAATTCGCATAATTTTAAAAGAATACTGAAGAGAAAGCCACATAATTATGTGATGATATCAAATTTGATTGTTTTCCGCTAATTTCTTTATGAAGAACTAATAATAATTGGGACTACAGTGTAAATTACTCATTTCAAAGCTATGAATGAAAGAAATTCCATCTATCTAATATCTATAATGCTTATCCTGGAAGGACAGGTCACCAGTGTATCACAACATATAGAGACACACAACCATTTACTGTCAAATACACACCTACTCCTGGGTTAAACATTGCAACTGGAATGGTGCACCCGTACCCTAAAAACTAAGGGAGGAGTCTTTCTGATAACATGAGAACTAATGAAACTCAGTTTGCTGCTCAGGTTGCTGAACTTTGCAGAAAAGCTTTAATTAAAGACCATTGCCTTTTTTTTCCTGATTTTCTTTCAGAAAGAAACTTGCTCTTGCTCTAAAGTCTACAAGATTTTAGTGACGTTTAAGGAAATTTAGAAGTTTGCTGGTCCAGAAGAAAAAAAAATTTGCACACGCGCGCACACACAGTACATATACAATACACTTATTACATGTACAAAGTAGAAGTACACAGCGTTGGCAGAAATACTTGCAGGTTTGTATTAATACAAGGACATACAATGACCTGCAACAGTACACACATGCTATCACATACTGCATGGGTCCGCACACAAGCACGCACACACACACGTTAACTAGTGCCTGCTGCTTGTTCAGGTCATCCCTACTGACAGAGCAAGACACACAATAAAGGAAATAGTCTCAACACATATGTGTGAAACGGAGGATGACCGAGATGCGAGACACAAAAATAGAAAACTAATCAGAGGGGAAGAGAGCTGCAGCAGCTGAGTGATAGCGTAGGAAGACAGGACCATATTGAAACAACAGAGGAGCAACATGTTTTAATATGACAAACTATAAAAAGCTGTGGTGTGGAAGGTCAACATCTCTCACATATTTGGTGTCAGACTCCAGATGTCTCAGGTCTCAGATGACAGATGTTACCACACAAATAAAATACGGGCACGACTGAGGACACACTGTGCTGCGTACGCAATGGACTGTGTTCATAGGGGCTGTCAGCCAGCTGAAATATGTCACATTCATTACACAATGCATTATGCACATTCCAATTTCTGCTCAGGACTGGTTGGATGTGACTGCAAAATGAAAAATAAGGGTGTCGGGGAGGTGCACACCGGTGATTAAAGATACTGTCACCTGAAATGACAGCAGTATTCAAGCTGAGCAAGACATTGAGTTCCTGAAACCATTGTGCGACTGCTCCGTAGGTAAATTTGCTGAGTAAATGACTACAATACGTTTTATATTAAAAAGATGGAGAGGGAAGAAGGGGCTGTGGTAAGCTGTGTCACTAATAATTGATACGATTAAGCCTCACAATCTTTACTTCCACTGACGTGGTGTATGCAAACTGCCGTGGAGGCACAGGGCGTTGAATGGCAGCCAGTTTTGCGTCACCAGCAGCAACACCGGTCTTGATGCCTTATCATGTCAGTCATACTGACAATCCAAAAGTGACAGACAAAGGAATGAGGGAGGGAAACCAGGCCAAGGCAGTGAAGGAGAATGACATAAAAGAACTGCAGAAGTAAGAGTAGGAGGCAAAGAAAAGGTTATGAAACAAGACGAAAAATGTAAGAAATTGCCAGACAAAAGAAAAAGCATTTAGCAGAAAGGTTAGCGGTAGCGTCTAATTAAAGTTGTTTTTAAAATCGATTTCTAAATAGCCATACCTCCAGGATACTACTTTATGCAAGGTAAAATCTTATGCTGAAACAACAATCAAAATTAAATTGCTGGGAAAACAATGTAAAAGATGCATTCGTAGTGAAAGCATTTTAAATGGAATCAAGGAGGAGGAAGAATGTGTGAGAAAAAAAAATTGTGAAAAATGTTGAAAAGAGAAAGAGTGAAAGAGGACAGTGTGTGTGTGTGTGTCTGTGTGTGTGTGTGCATACAAGGACAAGAAGAGGAGGGTGATAATAAGGCGATGACCTTGGACGCTGTTTGGCAGCAATCAAGTGCTCAAACTCAGGCTGTGTCAGGGTGTGTGTGTGTGTGTGTTTGTGGTGAGGGGAGATGGCAACATTTGTCTTTACTTTCACTAACCAACATCTTGTTTTATAACTCCTGACTTTCTCGTTTCCCTCTCTCTCCTCTCAGGGGCTCGTTTCATGGTAAAGGCTCAGACATCGACAAACAAAACACTCTCTCATTGGAAAAGAAACACTTCACTCATGAAACTGCATTCAACCATCTCTTTCTTTCTCTCCATTTCTCCCTTTCTTCCTGTCTTGGTCTGCTTCTCCAGTGGCGAGCGTCGTCAGTGTGTGATTGCCATCATGTTAAAACAGTGCCGGCTCTGATGAAGTGACAACAATCTGTCTGTCAAAACAACGCTTGCCAAGACAAGACAAACTGAGGATGTGTAAGAGTTCTTCGCAGACAGAGATGGAGACAAGGTCTGAGCAGAAGGAAGAACAAACAATACACTCCTCGTTTCTGTGGTGAAGATATTGTGGCTCTCACTTGTTCACACACACCCACCTTCTCTAGAAATATAGATCTGTAACGCTTCGGTAAGTCCAGCATCCTTATGGGTATAAAATCAGGTGACCACCAGAAAATGACATCATACTCGAGCCTCTGTGTGTGTGGGGGTGTGTCTGTGTGTGTGTGTGTCTCTATATTTTCCATCTCTGTCTCTCTCTCTTTCTCCCCGGACTAGTTCCCCTCAGACACTTGACAGACAGTTTCCTAGGAGCTGTGTGGTTTGGAGAACTGGGGAGATGATTGCATGAATTCATGAATAAATGAGACTATATGACTTGTAAGGGGAGAGTGAGGAGTGTTAGGCCTCAAGTGGCGATGTTTTATTAAACAGCTTTCATCTTAGAGGAGCAATTTAAATTAGGAAAGCCACGGGGTCAAAACCTGGTGATGAGTAAAGCCAAAGATGACAAATTACACAGCCATGTGTGCTTGTCTACGAAAGTCTGTGAAAGAGAAAAAACTAAAAGAAACACTGATTTCGGACGATATTGTAGGAGACTGCGGGTTAACAATTTCTGAATCGACCCTGGGGTCGGACGACTTTTACTCCTGCGGCGGGTTTGTGGAAAACATTTGACAGCAGCAGGTAAAGTCATGTATTCAGGGTAAAGTGTCACTGCCTGTGCTGGGGGCTTCATTCCCACCAGAGGCTGCCCACAGAGAAAATGCTGCAGTGAAATTACTGCAGGACAGCAACAATTTTGTAACATGGAAGCAGCAGAAATAAAAACCATCCTGGCAAAGATCCAGTCTCTTGTTTGCCAGCTGGATTCACTGTGACGACTAACATGAAGCCCTGTCCTCGATCACTTGTGAGAGAATGTTATGAACTTTGATTTAAATTAGATGGCTTTGGAAAATACTCTCATTTTGGTTTTCAAGTAAAAGATGTCATCACTATTGTTTAACTCTCGATCCAATTCCAACAAACCAAAAAAATCTGGAGCATTCTGACGCAGTAATATATCCGCCACACCAGTACACAAATACTTCTGATTTCTCCTCGTAATCCGTATATGCCTGTTCAGACCTAGTTTTAACATCCATCCCAAGAGATCGTATTACAAGTGGTTGGCGTGAAGGCTGTGTCTCACTTCCCTGCTCTATATGCAAATAAAAATGAGTTCATGAAGAACAAAGAATGTTGCTTTACCCGGATTTGAGTGTACAGAGGTATCCGATTGAATCTGTGTGCCTGTGTCGGCGTGTTCGAGAGAAAGATTGAGTGGATTCAGGATGGGCTAAATGGTTGAATGAGCACAGTAAGAGAGACAGATTTACTTTTAATTCAATAAAAATTATCTGTCATTATGTCAGACCACATTCACAGATTGTCAGAGCGATCGGATCTCAGGACGTTAGGGTGCTAAGGGGGCGATGGACAAGGCAGTGCAATGTTACAAATGTGACAAAATTAAGAGGCTATTGCTGATGTAGAAATAACATTTTGTCTTACATGTGCTGTTGCGTAAAATGATATAATTGAGATGAAAAAAACATTAATCTTACAGTATGCACTGTATTTAACACAACAACTCTGGGACTGACATCCAGATTCCCTGTTCAGAGCGCATTAGGGTGTGTTCACACATGTACTAGTCACTCAGGACGGACGCTATACCAGGTCTGCTGCGCAAGCCAACGCAAACCAAATAAACTAAACCAAAATTGCATATATCAGTGTTCAAGCCACAAGTTTCCAAAAAGTTAAAGACCAGCAGAGCATAGCGACTTTCTCCATATTTTCAATACATGACTTTCCTCAGCAGTTCTCAGTTTAGAGACGGCAGCATCAGCAGCAGCTTGCCATGGTCCACTGCCTCAAGGTGAGCCCATGAGTGAGGATAGCATCTTCTATCAACACCTGAAGCCTCTGCATTGACTGGACTTTGACTGACAGGCCCGCCGGCTTTGACTTCTCCCTATCTTACTCACTCCGAGACCTAGGAAGCCAATAAAGCTCGTCTAAATTTACTGACACAGAGATAAATTGTTCATAGAAGGTTTTTCCAAGGCACCACAAGAAACATACATTGCCAGGCGTAAACAGATTTTTAATCACAAAGAATACTAAACTACTTGAAGCTGACAACGAAGGGATAATAATGAGGAGGGTGATTCATTATGACTCCAGCACAGCCACCTCTGGTTATGTCAAGCAGTTGAGGATTGTTTCTTTTCATGTCATTTGTGCATGCAGCACTGCCCCTGATGATCTCTGGTGGTTACTAACTGCTACTTGCTTGCTTTCAAAACATTTACCCACCAATTAGTAATGAAGGTCAAGCTCTGAGAAGAATGTTATTTGGCAGAGCAATGGAGTCAATTCCTTAAGCACTTGTTAGCTCTTTCTAAAGACACTGCTTGATGGTGTTTGCAGAAGTAATCTGAAGAAGGAATTTAATCTTGGTGCCCATGCCAAAGCAATATAAACTAGAAAGACATTTAGTAGAACACATACCTAATCCAAGACCCAACAGTCCCCTCAAGTTAACAGACGCTGCACCAGATTAATAAATTCATAGAAATCAGTTCCCGACACATACCTGATTCTTTCATCAAGATTTGTTTATAATTCCCTGGGACACAATGAAGATGTTGCAAAATACCCACAATGTTAAAGAAAATGAAAAACATTCTTGGAAATGCCTCCTGATCCAGTATATCTGTCGTTAGGCAAAGGCAGTAAGAGCGGACAATCATGGAAATCCTCCAGATCATCTTATTTCAGTTCAACCTTTGCTGTCTACCCGGCCAGCGAAGACTCTGTCTCCTTTGTGGGCCACGTAGACCACGGCCTCTGAAGTAGAAAGCCCCTCAGACCTTAGACACTTTGCTCACTGTACGTCATTGCTCTTATATTTCATTTGTGACATAAGTCATAATAAGCACATGCCTAATTGAACTACCTGATATTTATGCATCATTTTCAAGCTGTATCCAACACAAGCAGTGTTGTAATTCATTTGCCACGAGGCAAATGAGGATAGACTTCAGAATTCCGTGGTACTGACATGAAAGCAATTGAAATGTAGAGTTGGATGCTAAGGACCAGGGTAAACAGACAACAGGGCACAGTCATGCATAAAACTGATTCACTCCGCCAGCAACATGGGAGAGCCAGACAGAGAAGAGCAAAGACAGGAAGAGGGAAGGAAGAAGGACAGTGTGTGTGTGTATTAGCTTATTTTTTGTAGAGATGACTAAACCTCACAAAAGTAATACCCCAAAATATGAAGCAGCAAAAAAATATGACTTGCACTGCATTCATTGGTTAATCTGCTCACTGAACAAACACACGCACTCCATCTCCAGGCTTTTAATCTTTAGTCTCTCCAGCACTGTAGTGATATACTTGAAGGTGCCAGGCTGTCTCTATAGGCGTGCAGTGACTGGGGTGAATGTCATTGCTGACGTGCAGCTTCAACGACAAAAGCTCTTTCTGTGAATGTTGATTTCCTCTGTGTCGGCAGGAGTCTGTACACTGAGCGCGTTGCAGGACTGATTTGGTAAAATAACATCCACTGGATTTTCTCTTCATCCTTCCTTATTATTCTCCCTCCCATCGTTCCCACTAATTACACACATTTTCTTGTTTGCTGCTCACCTCCTTTCCCCATGCACTCCCTATCTTCCTATTGTATTTCATTATCTGCGATATCAAAAGCTTTTTGCAGGAAAGTAACAGCTTGCTTCCATCCATCTTTCCTGTTTCTGCTCAACAGTCCTTCCTTCTCCCTCCACCCACGTGTCTCTTATTGTCTATCCCTTTTTCAAGCTGTATTTCCTACAGTTATTGTGGCGTCAATAACATTGAAAAGGACTAGAAAATACTACCTCTCTTCCATTCTTGATTTTATTAGTTTTCCAGGGGGTCTATAAAGAGAGGAATGCATCTCTTTATTGATTGCTGCAGATAATTTCCAGAGTTTCTCTCGCTAGCCCCCAACTAAAAACCCTGGATAATGTCAGAGAATGCTCAGGAGACACAGTAAAAGATCATGTGGAGGATTCACTGCGAGCAGGTGGATGCGATGAATGTATTTCTAGCATAAATTGACCTGATAAAGACAACAACAAAAAACGGTGCAAGGTGTAAACTTAGAAAGACAACAAGATACAAATGCTTTTTGTGAAATGGGTGGATGTAAGCCTTGATTCGGTTCCGTCCTTTCTCCTGCATGCAGCGCCACCCTTTGTTCAGATTTCTTCTGTTTCTGTTGTTGCTAAGCTTTGGACACCAATGTGCCGACAATTTCCAGAGTTCATATCTGAAAACAACTTATGTCGGTGCATGTATTGGTGAATGAGTGCTCTTGAAGTTTGTTTTGTAGGAGTCAAATCCTCTTGTATGAGCTTGCATGTATCTCTTTTTTCTCAAGAGTACCATAGTGCTTACATATGAGCAAAGAGACAGATACAATGATGATCCATGTGCAGACACAGCAGCACTCTGTGACGCAAGACACTGAACCGCATAAAAAGTACAGTTAATGGAAGAAGGAAAGAGAAGAATAGTGTGAGGAGGAGAGAAACTGGCAAGATAACATAGATGTGAGACAGAAGGAAATGTGGGAGAAATGAGAAGCCAAAACTGTTTCAACTATCTGGTCCATTAATGAATCAGTCACTTTTCCTGCAGGAACGGTGGAACCAACCAACCAAATTGTGTTCAAACACTCAAGCCCTGGCACCGGCCAATCAAATACATGCAAAAGAGGAGCCAGAGGCAGCTGGTGAACTTGGTGTGTGTGTTCATCTGGTTGTGGATTTGATTTCTTTTTAGCATTGTACAGATAGCTGGCACGGGACGTGAGCATATAACCCAGCTATGTTGCGTGAAGCAGTGATAGTTGTTGTGATGATGATTGCACCTGCACCATGTGTAAGGCACACCAGCCATCATTCATGATTGTAACACATCAAATTAATCTATTGTTAGAACATAGTCATGCTCGACTTTAGGGATGTGTCTCTTAAATTGTTTACCTGTGACCAGCTCTCTGATCTCCACGTCTCCAGTCTTCCTCAGCAGGCGGACCAGTGCAGGAATCCCCCCGCAGTTCTTCAGAGCTATTTTGTTCTCGTCGTTGGCTTTGCCGTACACCAGGTTCCTCAGGGCTCCGCAGGCGCTGCGGTGCACCTCGCTCATCCTGTGGTCCAGGAGGTCCACCAGCAGCTGAATGCCTCCCTGTCTACGGATCTGAGGAGGAAACAAATCAAAATGTGAGTGATTTACCATGGAGTCCAAAAGTTGGACTGCACACTAACGTCTGCCGGCAGAAAAGCACTGGTGGTCAGCAGCAGGTTTGTTTGTCAATGCAAGTTAATTTGTGTGTAGAGTGTGTCCTAATGTGTGTGTCCTACCAGTCAGATTACCAGCCAGATGTGTACTAATTAAACGTACTACAACACAACTAAGGACTGTGCTTTCACAAAATTACACTTGATTACACTGATGAGGGAAGGAAAGGAGAAGGGACACCAGCCCTGTTTGTTATCTGTCTGTCAACTGCACCGTCTCTAACCTGCTTCTCAATGTTTCCTATATTTATGTTTCTGTTTCTCAGTTTGGAATCTCAGAAGTTCGTGTCCATACCTGTGAATACCAACTCACCTTCAGATCTGTTAACCAAGTCAAGTATAAATTAAATGCTTGGAGCTGCAGGATTATCAGGCTTGAAATTTTAAGTTGCCGGTTAAACTACAAAAGACCAAACTTCATTCTCCGTCACCTTTTTTCCACTTTAACCAGACGAGTGACAGCAAGTATTGAAACCTTAAAATACAGCGGAGAGAAGCCCCCCTGGCTGATATGAGTCTCCCGAAAATTCAATATGACTGTCAAAGGTGTCCCCATCTCAGCAGACAAAAAGGTTATTTCTGTCTTTTTTGTCTGCAGCGACATTCTACCCTTTCCTTCATAATGATGTTTCCATTTTGGCTTGTTTTGAACCTGTGTGCACCCTGACACAGAACAGGCACGGGAGAATTAATCGAAGGAACAAAGTGATCGCTGAGGTTTCGCTCTAACCTCTAATCTATTTTAGTTTTAATGTTATAAAAGAACTCTAAATCACGCAACCTCTGTATTTTATATATGTTGATACATTTGCACAAAAATACAAAAATAGACAAGCAAATAAACGATTGTCTTGGACATTCAGAGTGTATTCAGATTTTATGAGAAAAGATGGCAATCCGGAATGTGAAGGGATCACAAGGAGGGCACTCTGGTGATTTAGATTCTGCCTTACCCCTTTAGCATGCGACAAACTGCGTTCCCCTCACGATGCTGCACATATTGCTTTTTAAACCATCCCAGGTTGCTTCTCCACTGCAGGGATCTTCATCAGCCCCAGGGAGCCCAAGAGCTTAAAGCAGCCTGTGTTTAGTCCAGACAACAGGGGTGTAGTACTAATCACCAGAAACAAGCTGCTGTGATCACCAGGACTCTAGTGGGGATGTGGATAGAGCAACGAGTGTGATTGTGTGTGTGCGCGTGTGTGCATGTGTGTGCGTGTGTGTTACAGAGAAAACCTGTCTTTCATGCTTCCATTTTTATTTACTCTCTGGAGTGCTGCAACAGGCAGAGTCACTCAGGCAGATAACTTGAAAAAGGTTTTTCACAGTTAACTGCATAATCAAGCTACCCCAAAGCCTCTTATTTATCTCTAGGTTCTCCTCTCCTCCACACACGGGACATCAAGGCCTTGTCCATACTACTGTGTATATATTTTCCCTATGTTTAAAAAAAAGAAAATCTCAATCCACATGCCCTTCCTTTTACAAAATACAAACGCTAAAACATGTGTGCCGCGCAATTAGGTGGTGATAAAATCGACATCAACGATCTGTGAAATACCAGGGAAGGATGCTGTGGTCCAAGTCGGACAAACTTGTAAACCGTCAACCAGCAAACTGGTATGTATAGCTATATATATAGCTGCAACTGTTGCTGTTGTTTCTGGCACATGGTCATGTGTGAAGTAAGCTGTGATGCCATCAAAGAAATTAAACTTTGAGGAAGTGATATAATGAAGGTGTCTGAAGACACAGTTCGTTTATAAAGCAAAAGCACTTTGCTTATCTATTCGATTAAAATAGATTATGGAATGCAATGAGTGTCAAATCAACCACTGGCCACCAATTTGCTCAACCTGATTTGCTGTCCCTCTCATGCCCTCCAGACCTCATCTGTGCTCCTCCGCTCCTTCCCCTTCCCCTCACCAATCCCTCTTTATGCTCATGTCACAGTTAATCTGTTATTCTATAAAAGCCACGGTGCTATTACTCTGTATTGCCTCTGAGCTACCTACAAGGCTTGCCAATACCTCTGCGCCTATCCCTCTATTCCATGTAAAGAAGATTAGAGGCGCAGATTGATTTGTCTTTGTCTCCCGCTGTTCCACGGCGGTCACGGCTATTGGTAACCCATAGCGACAGCATTGCCGTGGTAACAGTTAGCAGCGGTGACAGCTGGGATTGTGGGAATTGGAGGGGCTGTCGGTGTGAAGGCTGGCAGCGGGATGCCTGGCTGACACGTTCCTTGGAAGGTACCATGTGAGGCCTAACAAGTGCTTATAAAAGTCACCACATATGAAATGTCGACATTGATCAGCAAGACAGTGAAGACCGTTAATTGCTTGAATGTGAGTGAGGAGAACGAGCTAAGCTGTGTTACACCTTTCAGCTTTTAAAACCTTTTGCATTTAATCTATCAATCGGATTAGCGCTCACAGCTCTTTGCAGAATTTGATGTTTGGCAAAATGTGTTTACTGCCAACGTTTCTCTTTGGTGTATTTTTTGAATGGGCCACACATGACATCAACCTATGGCTTTGTGAGGCAGCATCATAGCTAATTTCACAGAATTATCAACTGGAACATTCACAGCCTGTGAGAAACCACCATGACAAATACACCAGGGGCTTTAATCTGTTGTTTGAAGAGTGAGAGCAACAGAGAAAAACACAAACCTCTACTGTTCACAGCAGGGGATCATGAAAGTACTTAATGTGTGAGTGTACAAGTGTATGTGTTGTTGAGTGTGTCATCCCGAGGAGTTAGATCCCAACATATGAACACCGATGGACCCATTTTTTGTAAAATAGTTGTTCATTATTGATGGGAAATGTTCCATAAAGGCTGATTTACAAAATACGCACACACTTTGATCTTTGTCTTTTCAGACCACTGTGACCTTTGACCACCCAAATCTAATCAATTAATCCATGACTGTAAATAAATATTTTGCGAAATTTGAAGGGATTCTCTTGAGGGATGCTTAGAATAATGAAATTACATGGCAAAAAAGGGTTTTGTGAGGTAACACTGACCTCTGACCTCAAAATTTTAAGCAGGTTACCCCTGAGTTCAACTAAATGTTTGTACCATATTTAAAGAAATTCCTTAAATGCCTTCTTGAGATGTTGTGTTCACAAGAATGGGAAGAAGGAATGGCCATCCTGAAAACATAATGCCCCAGGCCAATGGCGATTGAAGTATTTCAAATAACAATTATAAACTACATAGCATATGCACTTATTTACCTGACACTGGGATTTGACTAATGCAGCATTTTACTCATTGATCAGAGTGGAAAGCTGTGCATATGGTCTGCACAGTGTAAAAACCAGAGACCATACAATGTTAGTGCAGGATTTGCTATAAAGTTCTGTGTCTTCAAAATACACTAATTTTCCAAGATTGCAGTTTGCACAGAACAGCTTTGATTTAAAACCACAGTTTTCATTCTATTGACTTAAACTCATTGGCTATCTGGAGAACAGTGAGAATATACTTTAATTATGACCACAACAGAATATGATCAAGCCTCCAGTACCCACAAGATATTTGTATTTGGTCTGTGCTGTATAATTAAGCAGATCTGTGGTGAGACAAAAAGACATTTAAAAGGAGTGAAATGAATTGGTACCAAAATGAAGTGAAAGAGGCTTTTAGTAACAAATGAGGTGAGGGAGAAAAGGAGAGGACTGACACAGAGTCACAGAGCGTGTTCCTTTCCTCTTCTCTCGGGACATTTCCCTTTAACTGGTCTGTTGGATAAATGGATATCGACAATCCAGCTACCTGAAATGCATCACTGATGTAGTGATGTGACTGATCTTGGGTCTGACATTGATGTTGGTGCGGTTTTGTGTTTGTACGACAGACAGGACTGCACGACTCAGTAGAGAAGCCTGAAGCCGTTGCTGCACAAAGAGCTGTGTTCAAAGGTCTGTGAAACAACTTCGTACACTGAACCCAGAACAGTCGTCAATATGGTTGTTGTTGACATGCAATTGTTGTGTGTCCCTGCACGGCCCATCTGTTAATTCAAAATGTAGAAGCTTTTCTTTTATTAACTTTTGTCTGGATATTGACAAGCAACCTGACCGGTGATGATATAACAGGGATGAGGTGATGGACCTCTTGCATCAGGAGCAACTCTTACCTCATCTGTGCAGGACAGCTCTACCTAACTGTTCTACTACACCTCACAGGCATGTGTTTGTCTACACTGTTGATGATGAGGCATTGCTGGTGTCAGCAATATATTTCTACTCTCAGTTTTCTTTGGGTAATGACCATCAGGAGTAAGAGTCATCCATTGTTTAGGAGTTGGTTGGAAAATGAAGAGTTGTAACCAGTAAGCAGCAATGCCACTTATGTTACCGCTGTTTTGAGAAATGATCGCCTGTCACCTAATATTATATTAACTTATTGGAATAAACATTGCTTACATAAGATTTGTGCTAAAACGACATAAAAGCCTCCACATGAGGCATCCACTTTCACTAGTAATAACATTACATTTTTTAAATGGTTTTAAAAAAGTAATATGCATAATAACACATAATTTTCATGGTTGTTGGTCAGTCACAATTGTTTGTAGTCTGGATAACTTTCTTCCTGGGCGACCATAGTGGCCATATTTATAACTGGTCTTGTACCGGTAACATCAACCAACAGGATTAGCAGACACAATTAGCAGCATGATATTTGCATGAGAGAGGCCTGGGAGGAAATCAAATAATGCTTTCAAATAATTATTTCAGTCCGCCCCTGGCAGAAGGCAATTTTCTCTCTTTTCGCCCGGTCTGTGCCTCGGTATCTTCGTCTCATCTGTCACTGTCCCTATCTCTCCCCCTCTCTTTGCACCTGCTAAATATCGCTTTAGTGTCTATTGGAAGTCATGTTGTGGCTGTGTTTGGCTGCACAGTGTGTCTCCTCTCTGCCATCTTTGTCTATGGGTCTGACTGAATATAAGCAAATACCTTAGACAATATCTCACAGTAAAATATTTGCCATCTACATTCAAAACAAATGTTAAGATGGCCTGTACGTCATATACAAGGTATGTTACATTTTTGATTGAAAACATTTCATTCCAATTTAAGAACTGAGGGCTGGTTCAATATATTTCCTTATCTTCTCTAGAAGTTGACATAAGCTTTTAACTTGGAAATTATAATTTTATGAAATCAATGAGCAACTTTAAGATTTGATTTATCATTTCATCTGAGTATAGCTATGAGTATCTATGGTATCATGGTAAATCGTAAAGGATGCTTTAGATATCGCATTTGAACATTAGATTATTCAATATCTTAAAAATATAAGTGGTATCTTAGTAAAGTCAAGTATCGACTTACATGAGCCAGCCTTCAACAACTTAAAATATGATAATTTCATTCACTTGATTATTATTATTTTGTGAGATTAGCTGTGGGATTTGGAAATGGCATCTCTGAATGACAGACATTGGTTAATAAGGAATGATTATAACCTTTAAAAGCGAATAATGTTCTCATTGGGTTGTAGCTGTGTAATCACAAAAAAGAAGAAGTAATGGTGCTGCATGAAAACAGATGTCAAGAAAACTTTGCAAGTGTAGACGATTTCCTGGTCCTTTACAAAAACTTAGCTGAAGTTTGCCTTTGCATGCACATGTGGCAGTGCGTGCATGTAGATTTATGCAATGCAAAAGCCTGGTTTTATTTGATGTGATATGAAACGTCAAGTTTTGGTTGTCTGATATCTCTTCCCAATCTAATTTGTGTAAATAGTGTTTACAGGGCCCTGAGCAAGACAATCAAAAAGACTGATGAACGCAGGCCAAAGCATCTACTGTCAAAACACAGTCGCCATTTTCTCTATTGTTGGACACGTCCATTCATGCAGTAATTACACCCGTTACAAAAGACACAAACACTGAGGGTTCTTTCAGAGCTGCGCGGATGAGGGAGTGGGAGGGGTATGAAGTATGATTTTTTTGTATGCAAGAGGGATTGTGTTTGTGTGTGTTTGTGTGGGTGCTTAAGTGGGTCATTGTGAGAGAGAATTAGCTGTGTCTTCATGTGTAATTGGTTGCATTAGAAGACAGTTAATACAATTTTTGTTGTGTATTGAGTTTTTACGATTGTATATGCATTTGCGTGCACATTATGCTGGTGTGTGTACTTGTATTTATTTCCGAATGTGAATACTTCAACACTATAGCAGCTATCAACCGATTTAATACAATTTGCTAATGTCATCACCTGCATGTACAAGTTAGGGATAATATAAGGGGAAGGGGGGTGTAAATTTGAGAAAAAATTATATTTGAACATGTACACATTTTTCAGAGACAGTCAGAGATAAAACCAGACAGTGAATCCAGACAAGAGGATCATGAGCAATGATGAAGTAGAACAATTAAATAAATACGATGAAATCAATAGCAAACATTTTAACCCGAATCAAACATTTATAAAAGCAAAAAGAAAAGTCTCAAAAATTGATTTGAAAAACGCCAAAGACTATTCAGAGAGTTCCACATTGTGGGAGCTCCAGTAGAGAAAGCCTTGTTACCCTTTGTGACAAACTGTGGTGTGGGCGTAAGCAGCAACAAAAGACTGTGTATAGCTGGAGGTTCGGGAAAGACTGCATCTATGCCACTGACATTAGCATTGTTTGAAGGGTTTATGAAAGAGTTCTAAAAGGGGGTCTAGTCAAAAATTTGATTTAGAAAGACCGCATGACCTTAGGACTAATTTAACTTTTTTGCCAGACACAACTAAATATCGAAGCTAATAGATTTAGAGCACTGCGAGCTTCATCATGCAGAGGCTAAATCCAGTGTTTCCCATTAGTGTGGCAGGCAGCTATAGTTTAATTTGTCCAACCACGGATTAATAATTTTTTCTTTTGTCAAACTTTTTTTGCACTGTTTCATTGTGCAGCACTTATTGCCCTGCTGTCGCAACTCTCTCTCCCAAACACATTGCCCCGTCTGTCATAGTCAAACTGGACATCGGCAGCGCCCAGAGAAATCCCACAGTGTCAGTGGACTTTCAAAACATCCATAAAGTTGTTTTTTTTACAGTCCTCTGTTGGCAGATAGATCTCGCCATGTCACATGTAGTTTGCAAAAATGGGCGTGCAGTTCGCAGCAGGCAGACAGACCTTGACTTAACACCTGCCCTCTCTGTGTACCTGTCACTCGGTTGTGCATTGTTGTACTGCGTGCGTGTGCACCGCACACCCACAACAATGTCCCCAAACACACACACGCACACACACAAACCTCAGCTTTGATCTTGTTGTCTCCGAAGCAGAGGTGCTGTAGGTATGCTGCTGCATTGGACTGCACCGATGGGAACTGGTGCTGTAACATCTGGATCACCTCTGGCAGCTCCGGATCTCTCCATCCGAATTCTCTGCAGAGATACAGACAAAGACACTTATTCCTCCACAACTTCACACTGAAAACATGGAAGATGGCCTGAAAGTAGTCGAATAAAAGGAGTCTCTCTTCCCAACATACCCAGAAGTACAGATATGCATTCACTTCCATGGATACACAGAACAGACACAGAAAGACAGACTGACAGCATGAGTGAATGAGAGATTTAAATGTCAAAAGCCACTTTGTTCCCTACCAAGGAGATGTATTTTAATGGCAGATAGCTCTACAGGCTAAGCAACACAGTCAGATGTCAACCTAGGACAATTTTATAAGTAATGGGGAAACATTCGGCTCAAATAGCATTTGAAAATGAATAAAGAGCAGTGTAATTTTACCTGAAGAACAACACAGTTATTCTGCAAACTCTTTATAGGCAGATAGAGTGAGTTTCTAAAAACAGTAAGTCTGTGTTTCTGAGAATGAAACCATGCCCGGCGAAGACAAACGTGTCAGTTACAAAAGCTCCAAGGAGATCCAAAGGAAAACAGATCAAACAGCTCTTTTTTTCTCAATAGTTTGAGTGGCATTCGATTTTATTTGAAATGCAAAGTGCAATCCAATAATAAAGTGGCTGGAAAATTTGAGGATCCCAGAGAATAACATGTTGAAGGGCATTTCTGATGTAGTGCAAAACGAAGGCTGAGCGTTAATTTAACACAGCTGTGAATAAATACAAGCCCAGAAATAGTTCGGAGTAAGCTGAGTAAATGGGGTTAAAAGTTTGAGGAATTGCACAACACAGCATTATGACTGCACGCTGTCAGCAGTTTGAGAGGTGTGAGTTATGTTCTATTCCTTCCACTCACAGGGGTATACGCTCATAAGAGCACGCTGGACAAAGTGAAATAAATGTTTTGTCCTTTGGTAATACCTGAGAACTGGTTTCCTTTATTGTATTATCCCCCACTGATAATTGCTCTCCAACATCCTCCAAATAATGTGTGAGAAAGTGTGGGTGGTTGTGTGTACATGAGTGTGTCTTTCTCCTAAGTCTACTGCAGTTTTCTCCAATAACCACGCTATATATAAACAGTTTAACTGATTCTTTATTTCTCTTGATTCCTATCAGTGCTTTTGGATAACTCTCAACTCTATGTGATCTGAACAAAATGTATATCTGTCATCGCTTGGGGTATTTGAAGATTGATTTTTTATTATCTGCCATCATGCTCGCCGCTGCGTCCCTAAGTGCAGGTTGCTTTCATTCACATCAAGCCATTGTGAAAAATGGCAATACAGTCGGCCTCCTAGTTCAACCGCAGCAAACAAGAAAATATGCTATGTATGGGACAATCGACCTGTATGTTTGTGTGAGACAGGTTTTCGCAGCAGAAAATGACGCCCTGACACCATGCAGTGCATTCCCGGAGAGTAAACACGGCTCTTAAAGATAAAGCAAGCTACGACGTGGACCACTATTTATCTGCCAAATGATAAGTGTTCATTCAGCCAGAAAGCAGGACTGAAGTAGGGGGGCAAAGGAGCTACAGAGGGAGGGCGGAAGAGGGAGGAAATCCCAAGGCATTCAGCGGAGGAGAGACCCTCAAACGACGCTCCTCAAGTCACACAGCAAGATACCATCAGGGCAGTTGTTTGTTTTCTAAGTGCGTGCGTGTGTGGCAAGATTAAGATAGGATCATGATGTGTGATGTGTGTGGACAAAGTTGCCTCAGTGCCTGCTTGCCTCTGTGTGAGTTTGTGCCTGTGTATCTGTCAGTGTGAACCCCGGGGGCCTGAGACCCGATGCAATCTTATGTAAAAAGTGCGGCTCTGGAAAATCGATGTCTGTCTGTGGCTCGCCTATATCTCGAGAACCATTCAACGTATTAGCATCACTATTGGCGTGTATATTGTAAAGGGCCCAAGGACATGAAGTGTTGACCTGTGACATGTACTATATCCATACTATATTAAAAAACTTGTCTTACTGTATATATTGTTGTTTTGTTTTAATGTACAGTGCACCAACCACAAACGTGTATTTGCAATATATGCAAATACACGTGGCAATAAAAATAATTCTGATTCTGTCAACACAAGTGACGTTTTCAATCGCGATAAAATAACAATCATCACAATAGTAACTACAGCTGATTCTCATTGCTTTCTGAGTTCAGCTTCACCAAACTTTTAATAAACAGCTGAACAGCTCTTTTACAGTTTCACAAAGCAGCAATCAGAATTGCAGGCATGTTTGCAATGAGAGCTGCACGAGTAATGTGAAGAAAGCACAAGATGCTACTGCGAGCAAACAGGAAACTGCATCTGTGGCCACATGGTAACACCACATAAGCTGAGTGTTCTCCTGCAGCGAACGTTGCTCCTCGGGAGGTGAAAAGAGATAAGATTAGACTTTCAGAAAGCAGAGAATGACAGCAAATTAGTATTGCTAACCATAGCAGCCATGGCAACGAACCAGCAAATGTTCAAAGGGCAAAAGTAGAAGTTGCCTTTATTATGCCAGAAATAAAAACTATTAAAGTATTCATGTATCATATTCACAGTGCTATTATATTGCATGGCCTTTCTCGGTTCTGCAGGACTCTGGTTTGAATTGTGCACACACTTTTGGACCTGGGAAGACATTTACTTCAGTGTATTTAGGTATCTGATAATGTGTTGCATTCTTGTGTATTTTTGTATTTCAGTGCAAGTGAACGTTTGTGCGTGTGTGCCATCCATCCCCTGCAGCCTCACAGTTCTGCCAGTGTCGTTAATAGATAGCAGAGTGATCTGCTGATAAGATAAGCATCATGGCTCGCCATTAATTAAAACCCCCTGGTAGAGAGAGAAGGAGAAACAGAGCTGGGGAGAAAAAGAGAGCGAAGCAGAGAGAATGACAATGAGGAAGGAGGGCTGAGGAAATAACCAGAGCATTCCAAGGAAACTGTGGATAAATCAGGCAAGAGAAAGCTGGTAGATGTTGAAATAAAAAAGAGGGTTTGAGAAGGAGCAAAACAATCCACGGATGAGATGCCAGTCATGTCAAGTCACAGGTACTAATGAGAGCTACAGCCCTGGCAGATGCACTGCCAGGCGACAAGCCAACAATGTGAAACCATGGGATGCAAACAGAGAGGAATATATCCCATAAACGAGAGACTGATCAAAGAGGCAGTGCCCAAAAAAGAAAAAAACTGTCGGGTTCACGTTAAATACCCACACAGCTTTTTGACCAGGGGGAGTCTGCAATCTCAGGGTTATCTGCGATCTTAGGGTTATTATCCATCTCGGGCTAATTAAACCTGTTCCTTCTGTCTCGCAAGACAAAGGGGTATGTGCCAAGGATAAGTCTGTGGAGGAGTTGCAGCACCTGCTTCGACAGAGCATCCACAATTCTCCAGCGCCAGTTTCTGTTACAGTTTCTGCAGGTTCAGTCCGGCTGCCTCTGTGGATACTGATTCTGTCGCCCGCACTCTCTCCTGTCCTCTCTCATAGACACTTCATATTTTGTGTTCTTCACTTTTTCTTCCCTATTTTAGCTATGGCAATGTACAGTAATAAGCAATACGACTCATAAACATAGTGAATGTAAAGGATCTCAAAGAACTCCAGGATCCGTCCGATCTTCCCGCTACCTCAAAACCTATAAAAGCTGCTTGCACATGCCACAACCCGGGACAAGGCTGGAACAGGTAGAAAAGACTTAAACTAAAAAGTAGGTTTATTTAAAGAAATGAAATGGACATTTAAATGTAGAAATCTAATTAAAACCAAAACTAAATGCTTTGGAAGCCGTGGGGAGAAAGACTGCAGCAAGTCTAATCCTGGTGAAGTGACTCCTTAAATCAAATGATGAGGATCCTTGAAGGAAGTGTAATTTCAAACTTTGTACATTAAAGTAAATGTGTGTTTCTGTTCATGGAGTCACGGAACAAGGACTTAAATGTTAATAAAATATGAAATTTAAGAAAAAGTATTGAAAAAATCTTTTGAACTTATTGCAATATTAATGATATGATAATGACTGTTGATTTATGTATAACAGATTTAATCGTTTCTTATTCGTGCTCCTTTTTTATTTATTGGAATGTGCATAGGTGTGTTGATTTCTGTTGTTTTTGGATTACACAGAGCTAAACTAAACTTGTAGAATAATATAAGTTTATGATTTACTAGTTTAAAAGTGTTAATTAGGAAATGATAACAGCGTTTTGTCAAGTATGTGATGGAATGAGAGCTCAACAGGCTGCACCTACTGCTTAAGTGGCATCGGATGGAGACAGGTAATTGCAGTTCTGCTGTTGTGTTTCGTGATATAAGATTGTTGCCTTTTGAAGAGATATGAGTCTCACTTTCAGAATAGTTGCACTCACTACTAGTTAGACTTTCTTTTTTAATGCTGAGGAAACACTAGGTGTGGCAGTCTGACATACTGAGAATAAAGGCAGGTGGCGAGGGAGATGGTGGAGGATGATATAGGAGTGATATAAATGGGACAGAGGAAAAGACTGCTGTGTGATGGTACGGCTTTGATGCGCACGCGCGCGCGCACACGCACACGCACACGCACACGCACACGCACACGCACACGCACACGCACACACACACACACACACACACACAGACACACACACACAGACAGACAGACAAAATGTGATAGAAGAGTACAACACAAGAAAATACAGGGATTATCAAAGGATTTCTTTCATTTCATAAGACTTCTCTTCATCTCCTTCTCTTTTCATCTCCAGGTCCCATGAGACATCTGAACTTCAATCTGAAATCCCAACATGACCATTGATATACAGTACACACACGTCGAGACATCTATGCACACACACACACGTAAAGAAAGCAAAGCTGTGGCCGATCTGAAAAAACTCTAGCCAGCGTGATGCTCTGGTTTGAATAATCTAGATTTCCGCACAGATTGGTCGATTGTTGCTGTGAATAATTCCTCTGCCTGGTCGAGGGAGGTTGAAGTTGTGGGGGGGGGACACAGGCGACACAGATACATGCTGCATTACTCATTGTCATAGTCCCTATAGCCTTGAACTCAAATGGCTAAAACTGCAGTGGCAAAGAATGAAAGGGTGAATTATGTAGCAGAGGATGTGATAAATAACAGCAAAGCTCATAAAAAAAATGGCTTAAGAGGTTTATGAAGAGTCAAGCTAAAGGAACAGAAAGGCTAAGGGGCCTTGAGCATAGTCATGAAGAACTTGCACCTGTCAACGGACATAAAACATTACAGTAATATTACAGAACCAAACACACGTGATTGGCCATATGAGCAGTTGTTTGGCATCGACCACTCAGTAGCAAGGGACCAACCTTGCTGTCTTGTATTGGCTGGATTTGATGCCAGGTTATATTCCTACCTGTACCTTAATCTCCCAGTGAAGATTTACACAGATTTAGGTTTGGGGTTTGTTAGTCTTCAGTGAAAACAACTTATGTGTCATCTCTGATCAGTATCAATGTGTCAGTATAAAACGCAGACTTTTTTCTTTAGTCTTTATAAAAACAACTTGTGTTTGCTGTGATGTAAAAAGACCAACGAGTTATACTAGTATTAGTATTAGCATTAGCATTATCAGACCAGTTTCTATTTCACCTTCCATTCTCAAAACCTTGAATGCTGCACGACTCGAGAATATAGGAATCTGGACTTGGACGGTCTTGTAGCTCCACACAGGAAGCCTGTCCCACTGCCCTTAATGTGATTGGACAAGGCCTGTCATGTCTGTTCACTGATCAGGGGGTCTGGAATGGACAGACTGGCAGTGTGCATGCAGAAGCAGATGCTAATTAGGACCTGAACATCAATCTTCATCAGCGTGTTGGGACGAAGGGCGGACGGAGAGATAGAAGGGGGCGTTGTGAATTGATGACCATGATGACAAAGCTCTGATATATGGCTGCTGAAGGACAGGGCGGATTAGTGTTGCCATGTCACTACTGTCTATTTCATAACTGTAGCATGCCACACTAACTTAAGTCTTTATTCCTAACAATGTGCATCCTCTCCCTTATATTCATATTCTACCATATTTTGTTTTTTCCCATTGCTGATATTTTAACATTTTGGCGGTATGGATGTATATAAAATAAGGGGATAGCTCAAAATACACATATAAAACACATTATTGAGTCATAGTTTGAGTTCCCATGTGTATACATGCATGTGTGCGAATGTCCCTCTATGCAACCTGAGTGGATTAATCAAACTAAAGTCAATATAAACAAGAGACTTCGGCAATTCCTCCAATAAACCGCAGCCTAAGATGCAGGTGGAGAAGCACCAACATTGACTTTAAATGCAGTGCAAGATCTCTCTAATTTAAAGTGCAACTTAATTACGATGCGATCCAGGAAAACAGCTACGACTATTAATTTGCCCTATACCGACAAACGCTTGTAACAAAGTTCTCGCTTTGGCACACAGCCATCTTCAGATTACAACTAAGAGACACAGAGAATTTCACCTGAATCTTTCTCCTCTCAAGGATGTCAAATAAAAATACAGCTTAAATTCAAACTGTCTGATATGTGTGATAATGTATTCCCCATCTTATATAGTTCCAGATGGGACTATTTATATCAACTGAAACTATGTCAGCAGACTATTCATTAAACAACCACATGAGGAATTCCACATCTGGTCTGAAATACAAACTAATTAGCATTGGTTAATAACATTATGGTGGAGACCTTAGCCAGATTATATGTAATGAGAAAGTATCTGTAAAACGCTGCAGGGAGCGGCCTGGGCATAAGGCAAATTACTTTGAAACATTCTGTCCTATCTCATGACAAGGGAATTTGGTCAATGTTTGAATATGACCATTTTCCTTATAAAAGCCTAGATAAATTAACATAGTAATTAAAGTATGACGACAATATATTTGACTGTAAAGTGTAAACATAAAAACATGCACTCACAACTGTAGGAGTGGTTGCATGTTCTGCCACACTGGATTTTCTGTGGTGCACTGGTCCCTAACACCTTAAGCAATATTGCATGCTTTGCACATGCTCTTCCCTCCTGCGAAAATATCCTCCGTGTAGAGCTCTGTCACGGCTGACAGAATTTAACACAAATCCCAGTCACAATAAAGGGGATCAATGGAAGGTGGGGGAAGTGAGAGGGCGATGCTTCCCAGGCCGGAGACAAATGGAGGGATAGAGATGGGAGGATGAAGCTGGGATGAAACCTATCCAGAAAAAGACGTGAAGAAAACTACATTGAGTCAGCTGCACCTGATCTTCTGTCATCATCCCTCCCCTTATACAAACTGCTCTCCATTTGCGGATGAGCAAAGGAAATGACTGGTAATCACAGATCACCTCTGTCTATGCAAATAGAAAAGTGAGCAGGAGGTATTAATACCACAGAGAGGAATTCCACAAACCATAAACAGAAAGATAAAGAGTAGCAGAGAGGAGGTCATGACTAGGAGCAACAACTTTTTGTCCAGAAATAAAGAGGAAGAGAAGATCACCTCGCTTTAAAATCAGGGTGTGTATTCAGTGCATGCATAAAAATGTAGAAAAAGGATTGATCGATATGTGTAAGATATAGATCACTCCAGGTACAAACCAGCCATAAACATCTGGCTTCCATCTGCATTGGGAATGAATACAAGTGTCAATCACTTTTGATCATTGACGAAGAAATAGCCACGGATGTTTGTGCACTTATTATTATGTCAATCTTGGAGACAATGTGCAACAGGAATTTGCACATTGTGAACAGAAATAAAACAAATTCAGTTTCAACAAAAAACAATGACTCTAAGTCTGTTGCAGATAAACCAGGTAGGATGAGTTTGGATCTCTCAAACCTCACTCTGCACCACTTTGACAAGAAAAAAGTGACGGTTTATCGAAAGCCTGTTTCCTTGTAACACTGGCAAAACAGTGAGGTGAGAAAGCTTTTCAGTGTCCTGCACATTTGTGAAATTGAACACACTCACCAAGGGGGAAAACAGATAGGCAAGGGGAGCTCCCCCACTGGCACGAGATGTGTGCATTAAGATTTTTTATGAATGGGTTTACCTGCTTTTTAAAAACCTGCATATACCTGCTTATTTACGTTTAAAATACATATATGAGAGGCCACAGTTTCTCTCTCTTCATTTCGTCCTTTCGTTATAGTATCCCCCCCCACCTCTGTATTTCTTCCTCTCCCTTGTCGCGCTCTCTCTCTCTCTCTTTTTTTGGATGAGTTTTTCCATCAAGAGCCCAGGCAGCAACCACGCAGGCTAAGAGAAAAATCAATAGTCTTCTCTGTGGTGTCCGCCAGCTGGGAATAGGAGGCTCAGGAGGTTGAATGAAAAGCGAACAAAGGACTGAGTGAGAGGAATGAGAGGTGTTGAATGAGACTGACAAACAATGAATGGGACGGAGGGACAGGTGCAGGTGGGAAAAAAGAGCTGCTGATATATGATGTCATGCGACCTTGCGAAGGGAGCTTGATCCATTATTAAGTTATTATAAGGATTAAGTTGGGACCAAGATCAATGAAGTGTACTGTAATACACAAAATACGTTTGTCCACTTCATTATGAGGTTAAAATACTTGTCATTTTCAGAATAAAGTGAACGTCTTCAACTATTTTAAGTTTTAAGAGTACAACTCCAAAGGAAAGTGGAAGGGGATGTGGAGCTTTTAAGGTTTAACGGGTTACTGGGTTTTCCACTGTATCGCTCTCCTTTGAACTGCTCTACCGCACAAACACTTCATCAATGAGGGTTGATCTTTTCCACTCTTTGCCCTTTTGATAATTTGCTTTAGATAAGTGTGTCTAGTTGGAGATTAAAATGTAGGAAACGTCATTTAACATGCTCTATGTGTGAGCTGTGTGTGTGTGTGTTTGTGTGTGTGTGTGGCTTGCATGGGTGGGGATAGTGAAGGGGGGCATTAGTGTGCAGGTCCATACAGCGATTTTTGCCAGGGTAAGGAAATCACAAAACACCGCGACTAGTCCTTGTAATTAGCTGAACACACAAAATTGGAGGCCTAATTTAATATGGCATTAAGCTGACAGACAGGTGCTCATTTATATACACACACAAACAGCGGAGGGGGTGCAGATACACAGCGTATTTAACACATACACACATTGCAGCGGACCAAAGATATGCACACTCACACCTGGTCACAAACATTCAATAAAGCACTCACACATACTGCACCCAGGCAAGTGCACACCTTTGCATATGGTATGTTCATTAAAAACCCACACAAACACACTATCATATCTACAAAGCAAGATAAATTGCACACACTCGTACACACAGCTATTATGCCACATTTGCTGATTAGTAATTTTCAGCCCAATTGCATTAGGGCCCCGTTACACAGTGACATTACTGGATGTTTACACAGCCAAACAATAGGGGCACTGAAACCTAATATACACACAGTTGAATGCAGCATTCATTAGAGAGGGCCAATAAAGGCTGAAGTGACCAGCACCATCACAATGTATCACACACACAATCCTCAGTCATATTGAGCTAAGTACTCTTCTTTAGAAAAAGAATGATTAAAGTATAAGGTGTTATCCTCACAAAAGCAACCTACTAATTCCACAAACGTCTGTCTGTATGTTTGTAGAATGCATATCTCAAGAAACGCTGAGATATGTGGGAAATGTTGGGTTTCTCTATAAAATATTTTAAGGTCCTAACCGTCTTTATAAAGTGCCTTGGGACAATTATGATTTGGCGCTTTACAAATACAAAATTTAATTGAATTGTATTATTGAAGGGCCGATTTAGACATGCCAATGCTTTCATTATTAATAAGAATTGAATAAACAGGCAACAGCGCTCTTCTAAGTCCTCTAATGAAATACAGCAGTGGTCGGTGACTGGGTCAAAGCAGGAGATATGGGTCAACATCGCTGACAGATAATTTTGATAATATGTTGTTTTATACCGAATCAGATTGACATTCGCCAGTGGACATCTCTGTCATGACGGCGATGTGCTGATCTCCGTCACGACAAAAACGCTGAAATAGCCTAAATGCAAACGTATGAAAAAATAACGTCAGTTCAGTGAATCATTCAATCTTATATAAAAGCCAAAGCAATACAGAAAAGAACAACTATAAAATCTTCAGTGTGGAAAAAACAGGAAGGATGAACTCAAAGTTTTCTAACTTCACTCTGCACCATCGACTGTTTATGATTATATCTGAACACAATGTCCCGTACACAATCAATAAAAAAGTGACTGTGTATTGTCGACTCACTAATGGCTAATGAATTCTGAAGGAGACTCCAGAGCATTAACACAGGACCAGCAGCAGGTTTAGCACGTACACTGCAGAAGTCCAATCAACTGAAGTTTGTGTGGTTTGCATTTGCGTGTATTCTTCTTTGCTACGTCTATAAAGTGGCAGGAAAGGCAAAGTTTGATATTATTGGTCATATCACTTCGAGGGAGACAGTTCACAGGAGCGATGACTGATTATAATGGTTTTCATAATTTCCCTATTCGTATGAAAGCAGGAGATAAGTGGACCTTAACAGGATACTCATGTGTTCACTCCACTCCTCACAAATGGTCATGACACCAGCAAACCGCCATCAGCCGTATGCCCACAATGAGACTGAGAGGAAACCACTCTGACTTTAGCCACGTTACAACACAAGGGAACAAATTGACCAATCAAACCCCCACTAGCTACACTCTGTCAATCAAAGCACAGGCAGATGATTATGTTGGTGGATGGAGGAAAGATTGCTGAAAAATGACTGCCCCATTGTCTCTTGATTTGCAAGCTGAGATGCAATCATGTCAACGATTCGGCTCCGGCCTCTGAATGTCAAACAGGGAAAGGTGAGCTATTTTTACCCTGATGATGCTAATGATGTAGCTAGCATGTACTTGTGTGTGCGTGTGCGTGTGCGTGTGTGTGTGTGTGTATGTTCAAAATATATAACCAACATATTCCCCATCCTGTCTCATCCCCAATGAAGGTCCCACACTGACAGTTTGCGTATGTGTGTCAGGTAACCACAAATTATCCAGAATTATTCTGCCACGAGAATCTCACACTGATAAGGTCACGCTGCATATTAGCACCGTCTATGTTTGTGTGTGAATATGCATGTGTGTGTGTAATGCATTCATCAACTGTCAGATTCACATTACAGAGCCACACATTTACTGTAGAGGTCAGAGACCTGCCCTGAGGTTAAACAAGAGGACACGTGCACACTCAGAAGTGTGCATGCAAAAACACATACACTCAGTTCTTTTACTCCCTCTGCCTTTGCCGGGTTTTTTTTCCACAGAGGTGAACACGCAAGCACGTCCACACGCACACCTACACCTACACACACACCTTGACTTGAGCTACCCCACTTAAAGAAACATTATCATCACTCAACTTGTTCTTATTTCCTTCCCTCTCCCTGTACTTTGCAATTTTGTATTTCTTTCCTCTGTTTTCCTTTCCTCTATTCATCTTCTTTTTCTGTCCTTTTTTGCCAAGCAAACACCAAAGAGAAAAGGGTAAGTGGAGGCCACAGTGACAAGTTGCACTGCTATAAATAAATGGATGAATAAAAAAGGGTGAACCAGAGAGGATGTGGGGTCAAGTTGAGGTCTAAAAATATTTTTTGTTCACAAAATAAGTTTGTAAATGTACTTTTTGGAAAACAAAAAAAAAGGAAAATAAATATGTATGAGGAATCAACGCTCATGTTTTAGTGACACAAAGAAACAAAGCATTATTCCCTTGAACAGTCAGTGACAGCTTCCATTTCATGCTCAGAAAGTTGATGAAACTCATGTTTGCAAAGTCTGCCTATCTTACAGATAGGTTATAATGGCAAAAAAACACAAATAAAATTGTAATATAATAATATAATGTAAGTGTGTTTATCTGTGATTGTTTGTGGACAATACAAATAATAGTCTCTAGGTACAGATGCCTAAAAATCCCCCCACTGATATCAAGACGTGTCATCCACAAACACTCGTCTAATCGGTCTTTTACCCATTAGGAACATTTGTACAAATTAAACAAAGTAACTTCACACAGCGGCTTTAGTTTAGAGGCCCATGACTCCCAATCCATGAGATTTAAACAGTTAAAGCCTTTTGAAATGCCATTGGCAAACGTTTATTGTCAAACTCCTGATTTCAAGGTGTGTTTTTTAACAGAACTTTCCTCCAAACCTCCATTCACCTTCCTGTGAAGCTAACACAAACTGGCGCCATCATGTATTCTAATTTGCCTCTGACCAGGCATTCCACTGGTATTCTGAAGTTAGTTTGTTGTTCACAATCAGGTGACTAAACTCTCCTTGGGCACTGTGTGGGTTTAGGTATATTAATGTGTGTGTGTGTGTGTGTGTGTGTGTGTGTGTGTGTGTGTGTGTGTGTGTGTGTGTGTGTGTGTGTGTGTGTGTGTGTGTGTGTGTGTGTGTGTGTGTGTGTGTGTGTGAGAGAGAGAAAGATGGGGAGAGAGAGAGAGTGCAATCAGTGAAGTGACGCAAGAGGGAAGAAAAAGTAATAATCCTGTGATTAGCTTATGCACCTGCTATTCTCATTAGTTCACACTGGGGCAATAATACAGCACAAAGAAATGGAGGGAGTACAGTATCTGCTGGAGGCTGTGCAAGACAATATAAAGGACATGCTGATAACAATGCTTTCTATGGAGATGATGACATAACGAGTAAGTCAGCAGTGATTATATAAATAAAACAAAACATGATGTAAAATTAATAATTAAGATAATTGAGGGCTATCTTCTACTTTATTGTTCACATCTTTCCTCTAAGTGCAGACATAAGTATATTAAAGGATGATGATGGAAGGAAAAAAGAAGATGGAGGGGTAACAACAACTGGTTCTTAACCTGCCTGTATGGAATGGGCGGGTCTCATAGGCCTGTGGTTATGCTGGTTGCATCTTTCTATCTGAAACTGTGAAAGTGACCAGTGACAACATCACTTGCGTTGATGAATCCATGTCGCTACTGCCACAGATCTCGAGTCGTTTGGTCCTTCAAAGTTTATTAATGGTGATTGTTTGCATGTCTGAATCCCACCAAATTCGACAGTGCATGTCCTTAGATACTTACAATTACACATGCCACAAGTGTGAAGCTGCTTAGACAAACAGTTCTTGAGATAATGATAATATCAATAATAATTAGGATGCCATTGATGTTCTTATCATAATATTAATGGTTATTATCTAGTGGGTTTGTGTTATAGCTCCGACAGGATTGTATTATCACACAACAATTACATTTTTCATGCGAGAATGTGCGCCACACACACACACACCTACACACACACAGCCACACCCACACACAAACAAACAAACAAATAAAGTGAGACTAAAAGCTGTCATCCGTTTCAAATAAAAACCGAAAAGAGGCAAGAGCTCTGCAAGAGGAAAATCACGTGCTGGAGCAGCACAGTGGCTGGAGTCATACAATGCTGCAAATTATAAACGATATTCACTGACTCCACTGAACAAACATCTTACAACAGCATACTTTTTGAAACACCAGTTCATTCATTAAGGGAATCTAGGTGTCAGCCATGAGATTTGATCTGAGGTCTATTTTCTGCCTGATATTCACTAAGCAACAATTCAATGACACAGATGACTGCATTCTCTACAGTCGTATAATTTGGTAAGAAAACTTGTATTTTCCATGTTCACCCATCCTTGGAAAATTATTGCTGGCATTAGAGCAAGCTCCATCGTGGAGTACAGGTTAAATTATTACCTAGTTTGAACAGTACTTGTTTGCCAGCTCTGTGACCAATCCTGTCTCCCAGAAATCATGTTTTTGTACAACTCAATGGCAACAGCAAGTTGCAGGAAACAATCAGCGGCTGAAGGAAAAATGTTTCTTGAATGAATAAGCACTATATTTAATTAAATCAATGGATCTGGCAGTTATTGGTTGAGGACGATTGTATATGTGCACACCCCAATACTTTGTGAAACATGAGACATGAATAAAGCTAAATGCATTAATCCCTTGTGTATACCTCAAAGCAGCAGTTAATTCTGTATATAAATGCAACATAGAATCAAACTGACATAAAACTCTGCACTTGGTATTGATCCATCCTGATGTAAATATAAGGTCCTTCGCAAGATTTATGCCTCAACATGGAAAAATGTAACTACTAGAATACAAAAATGACAAAATGTTCACAGGGGTCAACACACTCACGCATGAATGCACATGTTACTAACTGGAGTGTGTGTCGTTGCCTCCTGAAACATGCATGTGCTGAATACACACACACACACACGCACACATACAAACACACACAGGTAAGACAACACCAACAACCTTGTCCAGTGACTCATACGACCGCCTGCCCTCCATCTGCATCACTCTCCTATTCTGGCCATCATTCTGCCAAGATTTGTGTTTGACTTGAGTCGTGGTCAGAATGAAAAGTCTCACTGGCTGTAGGGCGCGGCCTTTATTCACATTATGAAGAGAAAGCATGTGTGCCAACACATGGATGTGAACGGATGCAAACTTACACACAGGACTGTTGTAAATAGAGTAGAGAAACAGGAGAGAAACACTAAGTAACAGGGAGGAGAGGGTGAGAGCTGGGAAAAGAGAGGGAAAGAGTGGATGGGATTAAAATACAGAGCGATGGACAGGCTGCTTATGCAGACGAAAAGAAGAGGAACTGTTGTGTTTAGACTGAGTGAGAGTTAAAACACTTGAGGTGCTGGATGAATGCCTGCACCTAACAACCCGTCATCACTGTCAAGCCGCCTCTACCTGCAGAAGTGTGCTGTTGAGATGGAGAGGGAGAGATGGAGCGATCCAGTCATGTAAATTGAGTCAGCACTCCGAGAATGCATCAGAGTTATTTTATCATCAGTCAGTTTTTAAAAAACTGGATGGAGTGTGGAGATCACAAGAGTGGAAGGGGGGGGGGTCTATGATCAAACCTGGAGAGTTTCCTGCAACAAAAATAAAAATGAAATAAATAATGATGCAGCCAAGCACCTATTTTTACACAGAAGTGTTATTCCACACAGGAAACAATTATAGCTGGGCTCCACCGACAACCATCACCATCAGCACTATGCAATCGACATTTTATTTTATTCAACCACGGTAGATTCGATGACCATGCAGCTAAACACACAGGCTAATCTGACAGTGGCTGAGCACCTCCACTGGAACAGCTTAGGGGTCAAGGACCTTGCTCAAGGGCACTTCAGTGTTGAGTTGTAAGGAGGGGTATTAAAGAACAAAGTCCTTTTTCTTTATCGTTGCAGAAAAAGACTCGTAGATAACAAGATTGAATAATACATTACGTTAGTCATTGATACTCCCTTCCCCTCTGTCAAACCTTTTTCTTTAAACACTTCAAACATTGATTAAGACACTCTTTTCTCATGATTAATTTAATATCGTTAATTTGTGACGTGCTCTGTTACACACAGCTTCCAAAGAACTTCTGGCCTTCCTGAAAGAGGGATCCCTCACTTGCGGCTAATCATTAGATCTTCAATTCCCTTGTTTTTTTTGTTAGTTATTGAAGTTTTTGTCAAGGGCTAAGAGACAAGGATGTCAAACCTTCCTAAGCCAAATGATAAAGAGACAAACTTTTTAATATGACCTGTGACCTGTGAATATGGGCTATACAAAGAAAATTTGATTGATCGATAAATTGATAAAAAGCTTGTTCCCCCTCCTCATGCAAATTGATCCTAAAAGTTTGGGGACTTAAGCAACAACCTTCCAGTCAAGCCTGCGTCTGAGCTTTATACAGTTAGTTTAATGCGAGTTTGAAAACAGTTTATTGAGTTTGTTGACTCTATTACAACATCTAGTGCTATAACAACAGCGACTTTACTAATTTAAATCAGTGTAGGACTTAAATGCTATCTGTAAAATGTTATTCGAGCTGTCGAAATTCAGCCAAGTTGAATCTCACAGAATCACAAGAAGAGCAATAACTTTCAAGGATGTAAAAACGTTAGCTCCATAATATACGGTTTATAAAAGCCTACTGTTAATATTTGAAAAACATTTATCAAAAGCTTTCTTTAAAATCAGCTTTAGCTCATTTATCCACAGTGTATTTGTTTTTGTGAGTCAGGCTAAATGCATATGAATGCCAAAGGGTAACTTACTTAGATTATGAACAATAGTGGTTTGAGTATTTTGTGAATAAGTGAATTTGTGTGAGTGAGTTTTATTTATTAGGCATTATAATATAATATTATATATGAAATGATTTGCTGTTGTACCAGCCGGCAGAAATGGCAGCGTAACTAAATGTGATAACCTATAACAAGAAACTATTGGAATCATGATTTTAAATCAGCAAGACGAACGTACCCCTATCCTAAAGCTTTAAAATAGGTTTGACTTTGTACACGCTCACTGTTTATTTAATAAAATAGTTTCTCTCATCTGCTTTCAAATTATTAGCTCCCGCAACTACCCAGTTTCTGCCTTATCTGAGTTCTGTGGTCATTACCGGATCCTGCTGGGCCCAATAAGAAGCATGATTTCCTGAAAGCTACTCAGCTGAAAGGTCAAGATTCCTCGGCTGCACGAGAACAGTTCATCTCGCTGACCTTAACGTCTGCAACCCCACAGAAGATTGTGCCTCATACAACGTTAGCGGCGGGAGAGATGTGCGGCTGCTTGAAATTCATGTCTGCCGTGAATGTTAATAAAAACGGTAATTAAAGAAGAGATACATTTATCTGAGAGTTAAGTCGATAGAGCTGAGTTCATGCAAGACTGCACTGAAGTCCAAGGGAAAATATAATCTTAGTAGCACCCTCCCATGAGGGTACTTATATCGATAGCACTGTGCTACACGTGTAACTTAATTCTGCTCGCATTCAAGTGAGATGTACTCGACAGTCACAGTGAACAGTTCCCACAGACCTGCACGGAGAAAATTTGTCTCAACTGGAATATAGACTCATCATAACATATAGATTCAAAACACACAACAATATTGTAATATTGATGATATCACTTATTTTAGGAAAACAGCAGAAATAAACCATTTCTGCTGTATAATCTGTCCAACCCGATATCGATGGCCCTGGATGTGCTAATGTCTGTTGATGGAGTATGGTTTGGCTGTGCTGTCAAGTGCGGGCTCCAGGAGAGGAGAGGTGAAGTAAAGCTTGGGGAAGGAAGGACGATATACAGTAATTGTGCTGGTGTGACATTTTCCCATAATCCCTCTGAAATGCTGCCAGTGTCAGGCCACATGGAGGCACAACAGAGGTGGGAGGTAGAGAGACAAGGAGCATCTAAGGCAGTACTTTAGTTAAGCATGAAGTAGAACCTTTTTTTCACACCTATAACCAATACATTAGTTTGTTGTGCTGAATGGGGGCATTTGCATTATGTGTGTGTCTGGTCCTGTGTATGTGTGTAGAAGGTTTGATGGATGTTAATAGAAGGGAATGTCAGTGGCAGTAATTATCGTAAAAAACAATAATGAAATGATTGGATCAAAAGGGACATGACAGGTTCATTACTGACTGAACACATCACACAGCCTGCCAACACACACACAAACACAAACACTGGATAAAAAACATGGTGGCCAATACAGTAACAAGATTGTGTGTGTGTGTGTGTGTGTGTTTGTGTGTGAATAGTTGTGTAACTGTATCTCATTCATTGTACCTAATCAGATTTGTTAATGTATAAAAGATTCTGCAAATGTAAATTCAGAAAAAGCACCAAGCTTTTTCAGCTATTAATATCTATGTACTAATTTAAAGATTTTTAAATCTGTACAAATCTCAAACACTAGCAAACGTCATATTTACACTTACAAATATGAATACACAAAACGAGATTATGAATACACATCCAAGCACAACTTTAAAGATATTTTTACACATTTACAAATGATAACTGATTATGGACACATGGATTGAGATGGAGTTAAATAACTCCACACAAACACACACAAAATAATATCGCTTTAACAATGGCGCAACCATTCTACTGCTAAAACTGTGAGCACAGCAATACAGTCCAGGCTTTCAATGTGGACTTCTTGCTTCGCAGTCAAAAATCATTTGGCTGTTACCCTCAGCCTCTTTTCCCTTCGAATCTAAATGCTTAAATGTTAAATGGTTGTAAGTGTGTCTGTATATGACAACAAAAAAACCACCTAAGTCACATATCAGTTCCTTTATCTCTCAGGCCTTAGATTGAGAGTCAAGCTCATCATAGAAGGGAAGGCAGATGAACGTTGTTATCATCCCAAGGTCACACACACACACACACACACACACACAAACAGATAGGCTACCTCAGAAAAGGAAAATAACTACAATGGGCAATTTACCCAGAACAGACAGGGATGATGGCCAGGAAGCATGCGCACACATACACACGCAAACGGAACACACATGCACACACGCATCCCCCCCCTCCACACACACACACACACACACAGCTGTCCCCAGGGCCAAGGCTCTGGCAATGCATCATTACCCTCCCTTGGAGGTGATTCCATATCCCAGCATGCATTTCTCATGCGGAGAGGAAATTACCCCTGGGCCGTGCTGAGAGCCAATAGAGTGTGTCCTCTTTCCTCTATCTCTCTCTCTTCCCTCCTTTCTTTTTTTAAATCCCTCGCTCACCCCATGACTGTGCCTATCACACCCTTACTGTCCTTCCTCTCCTGCTCCGTCTCCCTGAGTCACCCAGTCACTAACATATCCATTTATCTTTCTTATCATCTTTCTGTCATTGCCAATTTTTTTTGGGCTCTTCTTCTTCCCTTTTTTCCCTACATCTGATGTGGAGCCCAGATGAATAACAAAGAACAAAAATAGGTACCGACCGGCTCTTTCCCTCTAAGTCCTACCCCTAAGTCTGTGTTATTTTACGGATTAAATTTAAATATTACATTACAATAATTTACCAGTTATGTTTGACTTCTTTCAGAAAGGTATTGCAGGTAATCGTGGTTGTTACATAGTTAGAACAGGTGGTGCACTTTATAGCATAAGTTGTTATACGGCAGTAATGATCCCCAACTAGTTTCTGTGTCCAAGGTGCTGACACTCACAAACCATGTGCAGGGTTGTGTCGCTGTCCATGGTGCTGAAACTAACAACCCAAGTGTCTTTGTGTCTCTCTCCATGGTGCTGAAACTCACAAACCAAGTGTCTTTGTGTATAACATCGACTGCATTTGCACAGACAGTGGTTGCAAAAAAAAGGAACATGAGCAGTGCTTCTTTTTCACACACATGGACATAATTAAACAGACTATACTGACCTTCTGTCAGTAATACACACAAATATACAAACACACATACACACAAACACAGAATCCCACATTATTGTTCTGTAGACTGTGTGACACATGGGAGTCATTGCCTCATGCCATCATATACTATAAATGTCAAACACAAAAGTAAGTGCATATACACACACATACTGTCTCCATCTCCCTGCCTTTGACCCAGCCTTGAACACACACGCACTCCCACACACACACACACACACACACACACAAAACCATGCACAGTCACAGCTGACCATTACAGATTTTCCATTAATAGAGCGATGTGTTCAGCCTGTGAGCCGACAAATGCTGACAATAAATAGCGAGCGTTGACAATGACATGTCATATCGCATCATGTCATATCAAGCTACTACAGCTATTTCATGTCTGCAGCTGTTTTTTCTTAAGATAATAAAGGAAGGAACGGGGGACATTTTTTAAAAATCTACCAATACAGTGTGTCTTTTCCATCTATTTTTTCAGAGATGTGAAATTAACCTTGGGATTCTTGATCATGATTCACTGGGTTTTCAGTTTGTGTCTGGTAAAACAATCAGCTAAATGGAAACGTTTAGTGGAACAAATTAATTCAGACATCAAACATCTGTAACACTACGGCTGCTATTGTTGCATTAAAAAATGTTGGATTGGTGAAGAAAATGTCAACATGGGGAGTTTGATTTATCTTACCCCCGAGCTCAGTGCTGTGTCTCCGTTTAAGGCTGAATGATGAGATAAGACGAGCACACTCCTGCAGTTGAAACAATACCGCAGTCTAATTTTTTGATCAACATTTTATACCTCTTCTTCTCTCTTCTTCACGTCAATCCTCATTTCTACCATGCTGTGAATTCTCCCCCTCCACTGGAACTCCGCTTGTATGATGTTTTCTGTCCTCGACAAGCTTTGTAACAATAACCATTGGCCCGCATCTCATTGGTCCCCAAATCCCATCCTCCCCGAGTAAATGTTCATCGCTCTCTCTGTACTCACAGACCCACATCACTCCCTTCTTCCTTTCATTCTTTTTCGTCTTTATTCAGTCCCCAAAGGTAAGTCTTCCTTATTCCCTTCAAAAACTTCTGTGTACTTTCTACCCCTCACTTAAAATTCTCCTGTACTTTTTACTTTCTATTTCATTTCATCCATCATTGTTCTTCTTGTCTTCCTTTCTTTATTGGTTCTGTAGCTGCACCTCAACACTTTGCTCTTCACCTTGCTCCTTATGGAGGATTGCAAGTGTCAAAGAAACATTACTAAAGCATTTATTGAATACTGTCAATAAAAAAACTGTAACTCTAAAAAATCTGTAATCAAACTAAATAAATAAACTAATTTACACATTAATATATATTCTAAGGTACAATAAAAGAGTAATTTACAAATCCATCAATAAATAGTTGAAATTCCAAAAGGGATTTTTAAAAACAACATAAATTGGTCTGAACAAACTTAATTTAAAATGAATTTACATCAATTTCTTGCTAAATATATAGTTCATGAAAATGCTGATTAAAAGTTGAAGTAAAATAAAATGGATTCATAAATTGAATTAAGGAAACTGATTTGAATCCTAAGGGGCATTTATCTTATCATTTACATTTCTGCACAGTTTATCCTGAACCTGTTAGCCATTTGATTTGCTCACTCATTTAGCCTTCCTTACCAAAGGCTCTCCTACCAATCAGAGAGTTTGTTACAACCCGTGGGAAATTTACATTGTTTTACCTCGTTTGACCCATGTAAGGCCCAAAGGTTAAAATGATAATCACAGAAGCTAAGTGTCTGAAGAAATCAAAACCAATATGAAAATTCATACCAGTGCTTTTTGATTAAAATCTGAATTCATAATTCAATTTGTGAATTTCCTTTATAGATTTCATAAATTATTGACTTGTGTTTATGCTTTGTTTAACCCATCAAAATAATGAATTTGTGGGATTTAGTCCATTTATACTATAGATTAATAAACACATTTGTAAACAATGTATCAATGAATATCTTAAATGTATTATTAGTTATGAATGAATTCAATTCTTTAACAGTAGTTCCATGCCACCTGCAGTTCGCCACACGTCTATATGGTAATATTCAGTTTAAGCAGGGCAACCAGTTGGGTGTTAATCCTTTTTCAAAGAGACAGCGGAACAAAGACGGCTGTAAGATTTATCTAAATTATGCCTCGTCCTTCACCACACTTTTATCCCATCTTTCTAACATTTACCTCCTCCCACCTTGATCTTTATCTACCAACCTCCATTTTTCCTCTCCCTTCCAAAACCTCTCTCCTTCATGCATTCCCCACCTGCTTATCATCATGTGCCCCCCCCACCCCCCCTCGGCTGGGTTCATCCCTCCCTTTAACTTCTTCTTCAGCAGACCCTCCTTCCACTCTTCCTTCCCGCTATCCCATCTCCCTCTCTCCTTCTGCCCCCCTCTCTTCACTGCCATCCATTAGCGGTTATTGAGTTTTCTCTTTTGTGTCGCTGTCCTCACCTCTGCTCTATCGCGCTCCCTCTTCTGCGACTGTAATGGCCCCTAACTGTGTAACCGGCTGACACGGACACACACACACTCGACAGCCATGTACACAAGTCAAATAATATACATAAAAATACAGTCTCCTCTCAAACACACACTGCATTCTCCCACAGAAACACATTAACACCGACATAACCTCTGCCCCTCGCTCAGTGTTCCTTGTCTCTAATAGCTGCTAACTCATTTAGCACTTCATGTTAGCTCAGCTAGATCCAATTACAGCAGGAGAGAGAGTGTGAGTAGGAGGCTATTTAACCTCATGGCAGAGAGAAATGTAACACAAAGCTCAAATTCAACAATATCAAGAAGGATCATGCAGGGTTTTAAGAAATCAGCAGTTAGGGTTTTAATTAAATTTACTTATAAAAAAAATAAAAAAAATAAATTTGATTAAGTGTTTTCCTGAATTAAGGCAACATTTGTGTTTAAAATGGACATAATAACAAAAAGCCACAGGAAGGTTACCGGAAATTGATGCCTTGACTTAGCGATGTGCCAGACTACCAATAACAGAATTACAACATCAATTAACTAAGTATTTGTTTGTTCATACTGTATCTCCTCAACTGTAGATGTAACCCTTTATTTACCTCAGCTCCAGAAGGTAACTGGCAGTCAATAGAGGCAGGATTTT
Organism: Pseudopleuronectes americanus; assembly: GCA_038501795.1. Lineage (NCBI taxonomy): Eukaryota > Metazoa > Chordata > Actinopteri > Pleuronectiformes > Pleuronectidae > Pseudopleuronectes > Pseudopleuronectes americanus. The sequence goes on from CM076736.1 coordinate 9,159,921, forward strand.
ATTTTGAATTTGAGTGGAGCTTCGGTGAGGTGAGGATCAGACGTTTTAATTTGGGTTTAACCCATGTTTTCCACATTTTCACAGAAACTAACTCATGAATCTCGATGGATGAAATCAGGCACAATAGGGGAACTGATATCTATGAGTATGTGCAATTTGGTGCAGCTTAATTGAATGTAAGGGGGCTGCTGGGCCTTGGTGAAGCTATACCCTCTACTGAGTGCCATTCTAGTTGGTCATTGTTTTAGTGCAGAGGTTATTTTTCATTTACTCAAGCCTCAAATTAAATGTCCTCTAGTGTTTCAGTGGACTTTATGTCTTTAAATGGCTGTTACAGTCTTACAACAGCCAAAATAGTTAGAGCTAGAGGGAATTGAGAGATGGAAAATCAAAGTGGATACACATATAAACCCAACATTTGAAAAAAAAAGACACAAACTTGTATTAGTCCTTTGTTTGTGTCAATTACCTCTCTGGTCATTAGCACTGGAATACAAAAGGCCACATTGGGGCAGTGGTTAGCACCAACCTGCTTTTCAACCATGGGCCTGTATATGTGGAGTTTGCATGTTCCCCCCATGCCTGTGTGGGTTTTCTCCAGGGTCTTCGGCCTACAGTCAAAGTCTGGTTAGATAAATTGATGACTCTAGGTTTGATTGTGAGTGTGAGTGGTTGTTTGTCTTTGTATGTCAGCCCTCTGATAGACTGATGACCTGTCCAGTGTGTACCCTGCCTCTAACACAAAGTCAGCTGGGATTAGCTCCAGCACCCACAAGACTCTCAAAGCAGTACCAATGATTGATGGGAGGTTTATAGAATTCATTTTACGTTCCCCCTAAAAAATCCAAAAAGGTAAGGTCAGCAATAACATGATCATGTCAGTTATAATGAACACTCAGCTCATACTTACAGGGATACCATATTTTGGATGGTGTTGGTATGGAAGTCTGTTAATTGCTAGCTTCTCTTTTCAGAGTTGTTTCACTTTGGCCACCTGTGGTTCGTAATGTATTGCTCACCGCTGCCCTAAATTAAAAGTAAACAACACACTGAGTCGAAAGCAGTTTTGTATGAATTTTAAAGCAGTCTTTGAGAACTTGGTAACTTCCAATTAAATAAGGTTTTATTGGACTCTCCAGGAGGGTGTTAAATGCACAAAAGAGCTCACAAAATACTGGAACCGTATCCAAGATGGCCACATTCCCTTAATCGTGCTTTAGGATACTAGGTATTAAGTGTTAAGGCAGGATAAACAATATGTATCTCTGGTTGTTGCACATGGAGTATATAAAGCTAAAAAAGGTTTCAGAAATAGATTGATCCCCTCCAGTAAAAATAATATTTCACTTGGTACGAATAAAGAGGCAAATGGGTATTTCATGGGTCAGAGTCACTATTCATCTTACATATTAATTAACATAGTAAAATATATATTTTAGGAATTAATTTGCATATTATTAACACATTTTTCTAACAGAGTGGTAGAATTTGATAATTTCTGTTTGTATGAAACAATGTCTAAGGGCCATCAGTGCTTCCTTATCAGTATCAGGAGGATTATTCGTTTATTTCTGGCTTTACATTCTTTGCCATCGTTTTAACTCTCTTCCTCCACCTTCTTCCTTCATATCGTTCACAGTGTCTTTCTCTCCTTCTCCGTGTCCCTTTCTCCCGTGACTGACAGCTGCTGCTTAGACTCAATCTACAGACGTCTCAGTCCCTCTCGCTCTGTAATTAAAGGAATTATACATCAAGAGTCCTGTGAAATATATATATAAATAAAGAGGGAGAATGAGCTTTGCTTAATTGCAGAGACAAGAGGGTGGAAGTGATCACAGCCCAGTAGGAATCTTCTACACACAGCTTGACACTGAGGGAGGTGAAATAGAACTTCTGAAGCTACTGGTGTGCGGCTCGAGTGACACTGTCTTTTATTAGTTTTTTTTTGTCTTTATGCATATGTGGTACCTCTGCCTAGGACTAGTCCTGATGTAAATAAGGTGTAATGAACCACAGTAGCACTGTGTAAACGAGAAACTCAATTATTTACGTGGGGCCACTACATTGGTTCAGCAGCTCAGACATATAGCTCTTACGACTTAGTTGACCATAGAAATCTGAAAAGGAGTTCTTCCCGGTATGTATTTGAAAAAGGGAATTCTGCTGTTTCTCTGTAATGTAACAAATGCAATAAAGACCTGCAGTTATTGAGCGGGGCGAGTGAAGACCAGCTGTGAGATGCAGTCCACAGAACCCTGAAGCCCTGCCTCCACTGCTGCACAAAGAGCTGTTCATCTGTTCAATCATCTGTTTATCCAAAATGTATTAATATTGAACGTATCATGTGTCCAAATCTCACTGCGCTTCCATGAGTACTTAACAACACACATGCAGAGTGTGAAGCAGAGGAAAAGAACGGCTCTTGAGATATGCATTCTAAACACAGACAGACAGACAATCCTTCACACGTTCCTTCCTCTAAACTCCAGAAACACACACAGCCATAATCAAACTACAACAGCAGCCCATAACCACCATTCATCCTGGTTATTTCTTCCTACCTTGGGTCCTTCTGAATAGAGTCGATGGAAGGTGAGCGCTGCATGCTGCCTTCAGGCGGTAGGGCTGGTCCAGACTTGCTGTAGGGTGAATCCACCACTGAGGGGCAGTACTGCAGGGTGCGGTAGGGGTCGGCCACATATGGGTCTGAGCCGTACACATCGCCGACGTTGCTTGAGGTGTAGCCCGGGCCCACTGTGGCATAGTTGTTGGTCCCGCCACGGCTGTAGTTTCCTGTCCCGGTGCTGTGACTGGCTGTGCGCTGCAAAGGGGTGGAGTCGACACCAGGGGAGGAGGGAGCTAGGATAGGGAAGTAGGGACAGAGGACATAACTTAGGACCTGGTCATGGATACGCTGGGTAAGGTCTGAAGGGTGGAGAGTGGGATAAAGGAGAGGAGAGGAGGCCCAAGGAAATGAGGAGAGGCAGAAAGAGAGACAAACAGGTTGTTGGGTAAAGATGAGCGTGTTTCCATACGGATGGATAAATATTGGCCGCATGCCCAGGAACAATGTTCAACAGAGGGAGAGATTGAGGAGGGAGAAGAGAAAGATATTGACACATGATGAGTAGAATGAAGGTTGAGATCATATAAATGACTGCTCAGGAGAAAATATGAACATACTTATAATTATATACTGCATTTCAAATGCACAGACAATACCAAACTATTCTTTAGCGTACATAGATATACATCTTGTTACATGTTCCCAATGAAGGCTTGTGATTTTCTGTTCCATGACAAAACACAGTAAAATAGTGCCTTTATTTATATAAGCTCCTTACTTATCTATAGTTCTATTCAAATATGAAGTAAAGTTACCTCATATTATAAAAAAAATCACTTTCCCTTGAACAATACCTTCCACCCCACTGACCATTTGTTAACAGTGTTAGCCCATCATTCCCATGCTATGAAACTTGGAGACTTTGCTTGTAACGGAGCTACAGGACCGTTGCAGAAACCATTTTCCTTTTCCCGCCTGTTGAGCAACAAGGACAAAAAATACATAAAATAAAAAATAGATGAATAACACACCGAGCTAGCTCTCTTTAGAGTGAGATGAAAATTGAATAGGGATTTGCTCAGGGGATGTGAGCAGCACTGCAGGGGCACAGTAGCTGTCACCTCTCCCTTCCCTGTCGCGTCGGGAGTGGCAGATCAGCGATATATCAAGGTGTTAATGTGAGTCTGGGAGCCTCGTTTCTCTGGCTATAAAAACACAGAGACAGATGATGTGGCGGCTGAGGATGGGGTGCCGGGCAGTGAGGGGGGTTTCCATCCCATCCGTCATTACGACAAAAGGTATGTGTACACGAAAACAGACATGTACGCACATGCAAAAAAGAACAAAAAACTCCATAAATGTGTTCTTTAAACAAGCACGTAATAAATCATCAAGCCTCTGAATCAATATGTGGCCACGTGATGGACTAGGGCTTTAAAACATCCCGAGCCTCCTCTTATAAAGGGAATTAGCCTTTAAAAAACAATGTCTGGATGGGAACAGGCGCACCAACTACAACACACACTCCGCATACACTCTGGGCCGCGACACAAGCACTCCCATGCAACTCGTATACAAGTACAAGAGGGGCCTCATATAAACGCACACATTTACACATTGTATCAGCCCCTGCACAGAACTAATGAAGGCTGTGCGAATGAGTGTGTGTGCCGAGTCCATCATCGTTATGTGGCCAACAAACTTTGCTCTTAAATGTCGTCCTGAGTGGTGGCATTTACGTGACCTTTACAACCCACTTTCTCTTTCCTTTCACATGCACACGTTCACACGCACACACACAGGTTTGCACAGCGCTTCTTTTTAGGACTCTGCATTGAATTCCATTAATTGTGGACAGCCTGACCAACCACCAAATGCACATGCTGTCTGGACCGTGGTTTTTACGACAGGTGACAGTGAACACACTACCGCTGGTGTCCACAGAGGTGCCACTCTAAACAAAAATGAGAGGTTCCTTGTAGGAGGTTTAACCATGATTAACTAATGCCTAACTCTAACCTTAACCAAACCACAATTTGAATCAACCACTGACCTTAACCAGGACGTCACAATTACAAGTTATCTCATTAGGACCGGGCTTTGACCCTCATGAGGTCTATGGGTCCTGACAAGAGCAGTGTTTATGCTGAAAGAAACAACTCTCTCTCTCACACACCCCTGTGGTAGAAGATTCAACCAATCTTTCTAAAACAATTTCCAATTCTCCTCTTTTAAATTCTTTGCACCACGTCTGGTTAACTCCATTATTTGACCCACCACAAGCACGAGGAACCTTTTGAATGATGCAAAAACATTAGCATATTTTCATTTCAAAACTCTATAATCAGGTTAACAAAAATCCCTTTTCCAGCCAATCAGTGAAAAATCCAAGATTTAGATCGTGCCATGCAATGCCCACGAGGCGCAGGGCTGTGTGAGCTCTTCCACTGATGCCCCACATTTGACAAAGATCCAAAGAATCATAGGCAGGGAAAGAGATGTGAAAGAGTGAGAGAGTTCTGGAAACAGAGAGAACCAGTTGAGGGATGAGGTACGGGGCTGCAGTATAAAGAAGAGAAATACCAGAGGATAGAGGGAAGAAACAAGAGGCGATGGAGGACAGACAGAAGAGCTGCATAGAAACCAGAGCGTAAAGGAAAGGTAATGAAGCAGAGTTATTCTCATCAGAAGAGATCCCCAGTCTTTTTCAGTGCTCTTTAAACGGTGTCTGTGGCGTTTCTGCTTTTCTGAACGTCTCATTAGTGGCCGAGGCTTCGGGCTAGTAGTGTACGCCACCAGTATCTGTTTCAGCACTCACATAGAGAGACACGACTTGCAAAGATGATGAACCTCAGAGCAAAAGGGGTGGTGGGGGACCCAAGGAGAGAGGGAAGACACACACACAAAAAATGGCCTGTCAAATTATTTTTAGCGCCCAGTGCTGTGACCACTGAATAGGGATGTCCTTGGGAAGAGGCCGAGAGGCTGAGGGAAGGAAATCACAAAGAGAGACAGATGGTAGAGGAGGTTCCCGAAAAAGTGTCCTGCCAAATTACTCCTTAAGTCCATCCTTCTGTTTGCATAATATTTTCTTTCCTTGTCTTCTTCTTCGAACTTAAGTAAATGGAGAGCTGCTGAATTTATCATTTGCTCTGGTAATGGTGGAATCTGACTGGTGACCTGACCTTTGGAGCGAATATAGCCTGGGAGAAGAAGAAAATCAACAAACATGCATGCATGAGGACATGTATTTCACTGTGTGTGTAGGTGTATTATCGTGTTCCTAGAGAGACGTTTTCAGTGATTTCTCCAACTTTTAAAGCAGTTGTGTCAGTCAGGGCTTTGGTTAAAGAATAGCATTAGTTTCAGGGTTTAAGTTTAGCATGGAATTTAACATTTAAGTCTCACTTCAGCCCTGACTTTTAGCTGAAGTGTCTCTCCTTACAGTCCTGGGGGTAGGGGAAAACATACTTCGACAACCCTACACACATACACACACACACAGAACAATTGGCTTGCTTAAGCTAAATCTAGGTTGTCTAGGAAAAATATTGACATATGATGAGTAGACTGAAGGTTGAGATCATATAAATGACTGCTCAGGAGAAAATATGAACAGACTTATAATTATATACTGCGAGCCACATGGCATTGCCAATGCACCGACAAAACCATTCTTTAGCGTACATCGATATACATCTTGTTGTATATTCCCATTGAAGGGATTGTGGATTGTGATTTTCTTTCTATAAGCAATGACTCCAGGCTGATGGTTGTGAAAAACTGTTGAGGGGCAGGAGAGGATGGTTAACATCTCTGTGGGGTTGACGATGTGTTGGGCTCTAGTTTCAGCATTAATTAAAACTAAGCCCAGCTTTCCAGTTTTCCAACTCACGAGTGGTCACTGGTGGCCGGGGGCTGCCAACCTTCGATTACAGGGATGTTTACCTTTTCAAATAAATATAAATGTGGGTTAGAGACGTTCCAAATGGTTGTAACTATGTTAGGAATGAGGTCCAAGATGGTTTGAAACTCTTGTTTGTGTTATAACCCAAAACATTATAAATTAGGTTGTTAATCTGATATTAAAAAGTCATATAATTATTGTTAGAGCTCATAAAAAAAAACATTTAGGTTTACAGTTTCTTATTAAGGTTTAGGTTTGGTGTTACAGAATAACATGGAACAAAAGGTCCTCACAAGTATTGTGAAACCAACTGACAAATGCAAGGGATATGTCTTTTCGAGCATGAGACAAACTCATAGCACTGTGTCAAAAATAATTAAACACATCACGAAACGTGCACAAGCATACACATGTGCGTGCACCGCTAACACACCTCACACCTAATGCTCTGGCGGTGTGAAATTGTGTTGGAGAGAAAATAAAAAAGGGCGGGTGTGTCCTTGTGTTGCTCTGCTTCGACGCAGAGTAAACAAATGGTGGCTGCGCTCCTGCTGGTGGATTAGCGATGGGAAGGGAAACTCTATTAGTCATTTGACACAGTGATACCCCAGCAATTAGCCGGGCGAGGCCGAGGGGCTGGCTACTTTAGAGCAGGGTTTACTTTTTTCTTTGCAGCGCTGAGTGGAGGCAGCTGCTGAATGTCGGAGTTTAGAAAAACAGGGCAATAGGAAGAAAGAGAAAAGCAAGAGGGGATCAAACCAATCCTCTGAGCCTTCCATGGCCATCCTCTCTTCTCATTCTTGCATCTCTGCCTCCATTTCTTTCAATCCCTCTCCGTCTATCTCTCACTTTTACTCAATCGCTCCCCTCACCCTTCTCTTTGCCCTTTACTTCTTTCTGTCTCCATCTAGATGTGTCTCTCTCTCTACCCATGCCCCATCCATCTTTCTCTCTCAACCCATCCCTCTTTAAATCTTTGTCCTGCTCTCCTCTCTCTCGCTGTCGTTCACTCCTTCTCTGCTTGAAATGTTTTTTTTTCATCTGTCATCCTGTCTTCACCATCCATTCATTTCATGTTTTTCTCTCATTTTCTTCTTCTAACACCCGTTCTATCCCCCTCTCTCTCTATGCTGGTTGTAGTAGACTATGTGATCAGAGCTGAGGACATGTCCTTTCTCTCGACACGCTTCGGCGCTCAGCACGATTACACAAAACCCTTCAGTACAGTCTCTCAATCTCCCTTCGAATACACACACGCACACAAACTCGCACTCGCATAGACGTGCACAAGGATATAAACATGCATTTACAAATATGGGAGTGATTGACATGGACTAAACATGCGTTCCTGTAACACATCTTTTTCTAATGCTTTGAGGTCAACAGCATGCACACACAACCTTGCCAACAGCAACACACATCCACTCTGCCTGGATGTGGAGAGGAGTAAGGATTAGTTTCTCCCCCTGTTTATCCCTGGGAGAGCCTTCTGGCCAGCACACAGCTCTTGATGTTCCTGAGCTGGAAGCTCTCGAGGACATGCACATGCACAAACACATACATGCACACGCACACACACACGTTTGTGCAGCTATCCTTCTTACGACTTTGCATTGACTATCATTCATTGTGGTCATTCCAACCAAAACCTTATCCCCAAACATAACCAATTCATGTCCAACACGAACTTTAACCACAATTCATATCTTAACCTTAACCAGATCCTAAGAAAGTATCGTCTGCGGAACTAGGAGCAGGCTTTGGTCCATATGAGGTTTACTGGTCCTGATGAGGTCAGTAGTTTTGCTTAAAAACGAACATACACGCACACACTCAGAACACTCCATGTCCCTAAGACAGGAGCTCCAGGCCAGTGACTGTAGCTGATGAAAGAAAGTAAACAATTCTACGGATTTGAACATATTTTCTGTGATTGAATATGCAGAAAAATCTAAGAATGTGAAGAGGAGCATAGCCAGTACAAATCATGCTGCTATTTATAGTTCCTATACAGTATATAAAGTATATTAGACTTATGGGAAACATGATGGCTGTGACTGGGGTCTCACAAGATTTAGAATAGGGCCTTTCTGCACAGACGTAGCTTTTCCCTTGTTTTCACAGAAGTTTCCTTTTTCATTCATGCAGCTGAGTTGGATGTGACAATGTTTATCACCCTGCATGGTGAAATGTGAATTACCTTTCCCCTGTGTTCTCTGCCACTCGCCCACTGTATACTGAAATGAACTCGGCAGAAAATAGGTGGCTTTCACACGTGCGTTGATCGTGACTTTACAGGTCATTTACAAAGAGTTAATAAAAATGTTTACGATGATAAACCGTAAATCAATGAATGAATAAATCAGGTTTAAACAGTAGACGAGAGCTTCTGTTTTGATGAAGACAGTTGTTGTCAGAAGCAGTTTTTTTGTGCTGACATTAAATGTATCAGTGTGCTCTCCGAGGACAAAAACAAATCAACGTTTCCTCTCTGCAGTTATGAATTCATTATTGCTGATGAAACAGAGAATATGCTAATCATGTAAACTGAGACAGCACGGGACACGAGAATAATATTTGAATGTGTGCGTGTTTCTGTGAAAGCCCATATGTTCGTCATCTGTTTTGGTTGCATTATGGATCTTAAATGTTCTATATTTTTATTTGCTAATTACTTTCTATATGAAATGCATTTCCATGTTCAGGACCCAACACTAGAGGCACACCCATGTGTTTTTTTATGGGGATCCTTAAATAAACAAAACTAAACGTGGGTATGAACAGTTTTTGTGGAAACTAGTGTGTGTTTTTGTTTATGACTGCACACTTTTTGCTTATGTGCAGAGTTTATGAGAGGATGGTGTCCAGTTACTGACACCACTTTAACATAAAACTTGCATTTAAGCGCCATATGTTTCCACAAGGGAGAGAAGTTGTGCAGATCTGTAGAGTTAGTCAGATGCGTTGAGCTGGAAATTAAAGCTTTAAGAGGCCTCAGCAGAAAGTCACTGTAAATACTGTGCAAGTTAAACCACATTGATTCAACTTTAGAACTCAGTTGTATATTATATTGAAGAGTGTTGTAGATGATTTCATGTCAAAGGTTGGTTTGACTGTTTGAAACAGGGGCAAGATTTAAGTTGTTCCTGTGACAGAGTAAGTGACAAGTTTCAAATTTCACACTGAGGCCAGTGCCCCCCTGGCCCTGGCCCCTAGATCTCCCCCTGGTTTGAAATCAAATAACCTGTCCTTTCCTTCCTGAATCAAAGTAAGATAAGACATTGTCTTTCAGTTTGATAAAGCTGGCTGCCGAGCGGCAGTCATAAACTGGGCATTTAACCAGCACAAATGTTTTCACTGTGGAGTAAACAACACGTTATAATTAAGCTCCAACTGCCGATGCTTTGACTGGTGTTCAACAGACAGCAGGTTCATTAAGAGACCAACAGGATCACAGGGCGAGCTGGAATTGATCCTGGCCAAACAAACCTAATCTAACAATAGCGTCAGACGGAGCCTGGTGAGTGACTCGTTTAAGTGACTGGGAGAAGGTGCAGGAGCCAAAAGGTCAAACAAAACAAGTTAATTAAGGTCAACTGATGTCAGTCAATTTCCAAAGCTGGTCGCCAGGCTGAATAGTATGTTGGAAACAAATGTCATTATGTAACTTCTATGGAGTTTTTAAGGATTATTTAAAATTGTAATCACATTTCATTGAATTACACCACTCACTCTCCTGCACCAGGTGACAAGTGCAGCCATAAATATAGACCCTCACATTTCTGAGCAAATGTGTGGGACATTCCTCCTTCTTCTATATCAGGTAAACAGTGAAACTACAACCTGGAATCAAAAGGGAGGCAATGTTCTTTAGCTAAGGCGAAAATTCCAATTCCAAGCGATGTGAACTACATTTTTGTGTCGCAAGAGATTACATATAAAGTCAATGCAAAGTGTCAGGGCACAGTCGCACATATATGAACGTAGAAGTGACAACCCTTCGTCATTTGCAGCTTGGCTTCGCAAAGAGCTAAACTTAGTGAACTGACCCTCAGTAATCGCCTGCATTTGGATAGGTCAGACCTTGCTCTCATTTATAGTGTTCCCCTCATTCTCTTCACCTGCTCAAGTTGAAGTATTTGAACTTGAGTGAACAATGCGCCTGACGTAATGCCGTGAAAACCAATCAGTTTTGAGAAAGAAACTCACAGAAGACCGATCCTGGCACTTGTTCAAGCTAGCAGAGCATCAAACCTGACCCCAGTCAACCTCAGAGAATGGCAATCGTCCAGCTGTGGTTCCTGGAAAGGACAGTGAAACTCTCACAAGCTGTGTGCGCCTCCGAATGGTCTTGTGGACCCTCACACACGACAGCCCTGGCTTCTCCAGCATTTCCACAACAGGTACAAAGCAGCAATGTGGTCAAGTCAGCAGCTTCCTCCTCTCCTCTTTTAATTGCATTACTCGGGTGAGTAAACACAAATGATCCTGCGGCCAAAATTCACCTCTCGCTGGGTGAGAACGCTGCATAATGATTGATGAAAAAAATAAAGCAGCTTAAGCTGAAGAGAGTGGACTCTGCTGGTTTCAAAGAGCGTAACAAAAAAGGCCAAAAAATACTTGTTTACATTTTAATATATATATTCTGTTTGTATAGTTTTCCATCTTCAATTAGGTTTGGTTAAGTATTGATCTGGTTCAAGGGTCATTCCGCAGCTCCTTTTTAACTTTGAGCACATTCCCTTCTAAAGGTCTCTGCACAGCCCTGCTCTCCTCCATCACCCGCTCTGTTCTGTCGCCTTCATTAGGAAAACAGATCTCATTAGAGAGGGAGCTGCACATTTAAAGGAGGAAGCAGATCGGTTTAATGGTTTGATGCAGAGCCTTCCTCATATTTCTTTCTCTCCTTTTTGCTAAGTGTGTGTCCGTGTGTGTGTGTTTGTGCACATTCACACTGGCGAAAAAAGACCTGCGTGACAGAGCTGCAACTTCAAACAGAAACACTCCTGCTTTGCTTTCGAGAAACAACAATTCCCACACATACACGCATGCTTTTTTACGCTTACGTAACACAGTTGATCCCCTGTCCTGCCGACTGCTTGAATTTAATTGCCAAAACATAACGAGGAAGTTTGTGTATAAAAGTGTGTTTATATTTCCTGTGATTCCTGCAGCCACACAGCCTCAGAAGGAAACAAGGTTAATGAGACCATGGCAGAAGCTGCACTACAGCGGACAAAAAATATCTGCAAACTTTAGAGCACGCAGAGCATTTATACTGACAACATGGAAAACCCACTTATGGACACATCAAGCCATTTAACATATGTGTGTAATAAAAAGAAGGGAAAAGCAATGATTTCAAAATGAAAGACAATTACTTAAGGTGGTCAAACGTTTGTATTCCATCGATCTATCTTCTTCAGCGGTAGAGAAATTAAGGTTTTTGTCAGCTCTTCAGATTTTAGATGGTTGCTTTAATTCAATGCGGTGCCTTATCTTAAAAGCATAACATTTCCCTAAACTGTGCATTTTGCTTTTTCAAAACAAATGAAATCTACATGTGTGAATATATATCCTGAAAATACTAATATTATTGTTCTTACATATGTATAGGAACGGTTGACCTACAGTAAAGTTAAGAATGTCCAAGATGAGCAAACCTTCTGGAGCGGATGCAAAATGAATCGCTGTGCATGGTGCTGCCTGTCTGGCAGGTGATAGGGCATAAACACTTAAGTAGTGTTTCTGTCGTAATGTTGTAAAATGTGTGCAATAAATGCAACAAAAAGTAAATGCCCACCTTTTTTACATGCACATCAATATCTGCCTCTGTTAAAGGTTGAGAAAATGCGACCTCGTTTCACCAGAGCTTTTAGCGATTCCTGATTGTTGAAGAATTTGTGTTCTTTGTCTCCTTCAAAGATACTGCAGGGAGTGATGTTAAACTACATAATGGCCCCTTATCAGTAGCAATAGCTCAACCTGGCTACTAGATGCACTTGACAAATAGCCACGGCAGTGAATCTGCCCATTCGCACTGTCACCATCTGAGCTATGTGCGGGCCTGATGCTAAGCTATTAAAGAGAAAAAGTGCCACATCCATTTAGAGTCACTGTTATTCCCAGTGGTCAGAGTCATTAATATGGGCCAAGATAGCTCTCCATGACACATACTGTAAGGACAGGAGGTACAAAGGGAAAAGGGTAAGAACAAAGGAAAGGGTGGATCGAGGGAGAGAGAGAGAAACAAAGATTTCACTGACATGCACAGTCCATTGAATTAGTGGCGACTATGACAGATGAGATAATGGGAAAAACATCAGTGAAAGAAAACAATGCAGCTTTAGTATATAAAAGGAGACAGAAAGTCTGAAGAAAGCAGAGGAAGAGAAAAATCCCTAAGTGAATTGAGAATGAGAAATGTCAAAATCAGAAACCATAAAAGAAATAAAGAAAGGGAAGCATACCAAAGTGGAGGTTGAATTCAGAAACACACACAGTGTCACTTTGAAAGAATAAACAAATGTGTGAACCATATCTCGAGGCCTTTTTTTTCTTTTCTTTCTTCCTGCGATTCGTCTTTGTAGCAGAATGCATGTGTGCTCTGGAGACACTTCGACCATGCAGGAATTATCGCTCCAAATAGGCCACATTAACCTGCAGTCCTCTGGGGCACTGGCCTGGATTAATCCACCAATGAAACAGTGCGTGCCACTGCCTGAACACACGCAAAGTGCAAATACACACACAGACACACAGTCATAATCGCAGAATTATAGTGCTGAACATAAAGGAAGAAGGGAACAGGAGGAAGGAAAATCCAAAAGTATGAACTATGGTATAAACTAAGGAGATGAACTGATGGACGGATAGATGTGATAACCAGGAAGCATTGGAAACAAAGCAGACAGACAGGTTAGCCAATTGACAGTGTTCTAAACTGGACCTGACCGAATTGTCGAGTGTGTTGTCAAACCGCTGTCTGCTGTGCTGTAAATAAACGTCAGCAGACTTTGGAAGACTACACATCTGTTTGTTTACTGCTGCTATGACTCGGTGGACAGGGCAGAGAGAGCTGCAGTCGAGAGTTGACACAAATCACAAGTTCCTGAAGAATACAAAGTAAATCCAGGACTAGCAGTGCCGCCGTTAATACACAAACCAAGTGCTGACATCGTAAATGATTGAAGAAGCGGTAACAAGTGGACCATGAAGACCGACCACAATGGTAGAATTACTTTAACATCCTATCAACGACCATAAACTGTCCTATCGCTCTCTTTAACATTGACATAGGTTGGAAAAATACATCTCCTGTGATTAATTTACTACTTTTTGGGAATAGGTGACAACTACAAAAATGCATTAGTTAGGAATGCCTGTCCCCATTTCTCTCTACGTCACAATCAGTCCACAGCTTTAATAAAAAATTTGTGACACTTGAATCACTTGGGTTCTACCATGCTACCACCTATTGAGAGATAAGTCATCAGTAATGTGCACTCATTGAACTGCAAGTTTCTTGTTTAAATGAGGTGAAATTAGACTGACACTGCATCGTACATAGACCAACTGACTACAACCTTGCTAACTTTGAAGTGTAATACCAAATGTCTTCTTTCTCTTTCCACCCAAATGATTTATGGCACTAATTGCATTGATCCATGCCAGCTTAATGAACCAATAATGTGAGGCTGCCATTGCCAAGAAAAGGCAAGATGACATAATTAATGACTTATCACTAACTGTGTCAGCAGAGCTCTTATCAGTTCATTAAGTGCCACCACTCTGTGCATTTTAAATCCTTATTACACCATCTCCTGGTCACGCTACATGCAATTCACATGACTTTTGGAACATGCTGTGCTGTTTGCATTAGTTTGTGTTGACTTACCGCTGCGGTTATGCAGGCCGAGCACAGCAGGGTGTGTGCGCGGTGAAAAAAAGCCTCACGCTGATACACGATTTACCTCAAACAAAATGAGACTATCTATGAAAATACTGTATCATGGCAGCAGAAGCATACTGTTATCCTCAAGTGCTGCAATTAGATGTACAACGTCTAATCCACAGTGTATTGATTTTTCTAGCTGCTGTGCAAATTTCCTTTGTGAGTTTTCCTATACCCATCTATTGAAAGTACGAATACATGGCACAGTAAATTAAAGACAACATTGGATCCTCTTCGTACCCCTTTGAAGAACACTTGTTTTATTACTCCCTGCTCGCAAGAAGACAATCCTATCACTATATACACTGCTCAGAAGTTTCCCCGACACTAAACAAAGCAATAACTCACAATAATAAAAGCAAACCCAATCGCCCCTCGACTCTGAAATACGCTTCTAAAGCTGTGCCACACGTTTCAAGGCAATTCTCATTCTAGAACTGATCAAGTCAAACACTGGTCTGGATATTTACTGCTGTGATGCTGACCCAAATGCTAATGATAGCTATTAAGGCTAGGCTGTTTAATGACATCAAGGGAGCTGTGAACATGGCGTGACCGACTTGGGTGTTTTCATGTGGGTAAGATACGGTAATGGGATTAACATGGCGTACCTAAACCCACATTGAGATAAGCTCAATGAGGCTCTATTAAAAACACACAGCTGGCAACAATGAAGCTGTGAGGGGAGCGGGTGTCTCACTGTGTGCGTCTGATCAAATATGAACTGGAATTTATTCTCAAATGGAAAAAACTAGATGAGTCGATGGAGGTCTATTCCTATGTTGTGCGATGGAAGCTTCAGTGCAGTTTTACAAAGAACAATAAAAGAGGAGTAAACAAACCAGAGACCTGCTTCCTACATCTCGTGCACAGCGTAGTTAAAGTCGCGTCACTCTCAAATCACGTTACTAACAGCAGGTGATATCACCTCACTTACTTAGGTGTATTAAAACTGTTTTTGACTAAACAACATACATATATATTATTTAATCATTTTAACCAGAGTAACAAGCAATTCCCATCTTTACATTTTATAATGTATTTAAAGTTGTGAATGTGAATGGTTCTTTGTCTCTACGTTCTCTATGTTGAGAGTCGACCACGCCTCTCGCACAATATCAGCTGGGATTGGCTCAAGCACCCCCCTCGACCCTCAGAAGTACAAGATGTACAGATGATGGATGGATGGATAGGTTGGAGGAAGTTTGCAGGACTTGCTACCCAGCATAAAGAAGCCTTAACCAAACCAGGTAAATAACATCCATGCAATTTAAAACTAACAAAACATAATACCTCAAGAGGATTATTAAACCTCACATGGTAATAAATTGTCCTCATTAGTGTTGATGCATCTATACATCACATAAACCTGCCACTGGGTAAGTGAGGAAATTAACATGAGGGGAACACATGCTGTGCGGCTGACACTGTGAAGTAAAGCTGCTAATGAACCATATTTTGCCTCCACATACAAGTTTGTCTCAGCTCTAGATTTGTATACAGGCAGATTTTATCCAAACTATTATAATCGTTGCCTTCCTCCAGTGTCATATGACAAGGACACAAGAATGTGCCATAGTCTTTCAAATCTGAGCAGTTCCAAGATGCATTTTGTGTTTAAAAATACTACAAAAGTAGGATATATATAAGATGATTTTCGTTTTCATTGGTGTAAAACATTGAAGGCCTTCAAATGCAAAGCAAACAGGACGTCAAAGTCAATATAAACAGAAAGATACTAGAATGAAATAGCTTAGATGTAGATCACAGCAAGGACCTTACCGGTGTTGTTGCGATAGGGGCCTGTGTCAGGCCCCTGGCTCTGGCTGAGGCTCCTCATGGGGCCCTTGTTGTGATAGACACGCTCTTCATAGATGGGATCTATGTGGTGCTCTGGGGACCCCAAGGGCCTAAGGGGCTCCTGACTATGCTGACTACTGTAGGAGCCACGAGAGCCTGGAGAAAAGAGAGAAAGAGAAAAACAATGAAAGAAGGACACAAGGAAAGAGGACGAAAGAGGGTGCAAAATGAATGAGAGGCTGTTATGAGAAAGAGGAGGTAAAGTAGGGATCTACAGAAAAACTGATGATGTGAGTTTTACAGAGTCATGGACCAAGGGAAGGGAAGGAAAGGAGGGAGGGAAGATGGAGTACAATTTCAGGTGGAATGGGAGGGCAGTGATAGAAACAACACGGGATGGAGAAGGTGACTCCAGATATAAAGACTGCGAAGAAATCAATTAGGACAATTGAATGTGTCAGAATAAGCACCAGTAAAAAAACTGAAGAAAAAATTTGACAGTTGTGCAGTTGAAGGGATAAAACAGTGATAAGGAAAAAACATTAACAGTAGTAGGTGAGTGTGTGTCCTAACAAAGTGAGGACTTTTTGGGATAGACAGCATATTTTACCCAGTCCTCACACGGCAATCTAAAAGGTTGGCAGTGCAGTCTTACATTGTCAAAGCAGAAAACGGCAATTAGTTGTGTGTTATGTGTGCGTACATATAGTTGGACTTCTATCTTCCAGTTTGAGTTATAGAAGTACCAGAGTGAGTGGGAACATTCCAGGACAAGGAAGACAATGTGTTTGAGTTTAGTGTCAGAGTTTGGCATTTAGCTGTGATGCTTAAGGTTAGCTGGTGGCTGGGCTCAGCCTTCGAGATACGGTTATGAGCTCAGACATCCGCAGGGAGCTGGGAGCAGAACCGCTGCTACTGCATGTCGAAAAGGGACAATTGTGGTGGGTCAGACAGAGTGCCTCCAGGGCGTTTTCCAATGGAGGTTTACCAGGCAAGCCCTACAGGGGGAGACCCTGGTGTAAATCCAGTAGAAGCTGAAGGGTTTTCATATATCCCATCTTGCCTGGGAACACCACGAGATCCCCAAGGAAAGGCTGGAAAGCATAGCTAAGGAGAGGGATGTGTGTACCCAACTTAGCCATCTATCTCAGCTGATGGATGGCTGGATGGATGGATGGATGATTGGGATAACAGACTAGGGAATGCAATATATAATTGTCCGCACTCAGTACAAGAATGTGTGTGTGTGTGTGTGTGTGTGTGTGTGTGTGTGTGTGTGTGTGTGTGTGTGTGTGTGTGTGTGTGTGTGTGTGTGTGTGTGTGTGACAGTAAGGAACGGATGAGTTAGAGATGCACCAAATCAGAGCTCATCAAAAAAATGACAGAAAAATAAAAAGAGACATTCATGGTGACACATGAGATAGGAGAAAATAGACAAGAATCGAGGGAGAAGGGGTACAACAAAGAAAAGAAAAGAGGAGCGCCTCTGTGTTTCACTTTTTTAATCTCCACGGACCACATTGCTGGTTGTCAGCTATAAAATAATGAGATGCAGTGTCCCCCCCTCTTGCTCTGCGTTTGGCAGGAATCCCACAGTAACGGGGCAGGGAAGTCATTGACAGCAGGCATTTGTTCATTACACAGCAGAACCAATGTAAGGCAGGAGCCTCTGTATGAAAATGAAAATTAGGAGAGAGGAGGAAAAGAATGAGGTGGAGAGTCAGGGTACGAGAAGACGAGTCAGCGATGCATTGGTGGCACGACAGGAGATAAAGGGAAAAGACGTGCACACAGTCGTATATGCAGTCTTAGAAGCAATGAGTGATGAAGAGAAAGAGAGCCTGTCCAGTGGAGCTAAAGTCGTATCATATCGCATTAGTTGCGTGCCAAGGATTTTCCAGTGGATGAAGGGGAAAAGTGTCGCACTCAGTCTCGGATTCAAACCACCTTGTGTATCCAGCATCAAGTTAACACAGTCGAACCTTTCAGATCATATCAGAAATCAATGCATGAGTGGCACTCAGCCGTGCAGTAGCTTTTTGATGCAGCTTAGCACCGGTGTCTATTTCTCGTCCTGGCTGTCCAACAAAACTGTCAAGGCCAAAAGAGTATTTTAAAGATGAATCAGAGCGAGTACTTGCACAGAAATACGCAGTAGGGATCTATTATCCTAAACCGTCTTTGTATAATAGTCTTTGAGGTAGGGTGTTGCAAGCAGCCTGGGGTAAGAACAAGAGCCTGGTCGCACTCGGTGTACTCTAGAGCGGTGAGTGATACGACTCTGGTTTGCCTGCCTTGATCATGACAGTGGCGACTGCTTTTCCTGCAACTGTGTCCTCCATTTGTTCAATGCGTGTTCAAATGACCGACCCGTTAACTTGCCCAGCCATAAAAAAAAGGGTATTATTCTATATTTAAATATATACACAGTTACATACCTTTGTTTATGTTCATATTGTACACTGTGAATTTCTGCCTATTTATGTATATATATATATAAATATATGGATACCCTTATTTTGTATATAATATAATGAAATTTAGGATACAATGTTTTTACCCATGTATGTACATATATCACATTTATAGACCAATTTTATTCATATTTTGTACAGTACCTCCTTTATACTTACAAAAGCCTATATATGCATATACAGGCATACGTCTATTTCAGTAACTCATACATAATGCAAAAAATAGCAAACGTCATCATGCAATCAGATGCAGTATATTCACTTCCAAATACATCATGTAAAGACTCACAGTTGCCTATTTAGTTTATTTTCTATTTTATTTCCATTTTTTTTTATTTCAATTCTTTAACGTGTTCTCTTATTGCCTTAATCTGATGCTGTAACGTGATTTTATCTTATTTTACCATATGTTATCTAAAGCTGCAAGCAGAGAAAGCAAACTTCAAGAAAAGAGGGAATGAGAATTAGGGATTGAGGGAAAAAATAGGAAATGGTGATGGAGAGAAGTGGGGAAGAGGACAAATATGGAGAAGGGAGGGAGCTTTAAGTTTGGACATTAAGGCACCTATTGAGCTTATTTGAAATGAGGTTAATTTCAAGACAGTTACCAACAAAAGAAGCGAGAAAAAGACAGCGATGGTCAGAATATGCATGAAGGACTGCTAATTAGAGTCATGGACACACCCATTAACAGCATGACCCATCCCGACTCTCCCTCCTCCTCCCATTCCCTTTGTCTTTGAAGTCGTGGTGATTCAGATTTATTTCTTTATTCAGTTATTTTTTGACTCACTAGGGCCCACTCATCGAAGTGCTGACCTCTTTCTTTCAAAGGAAGAGGGAACTTTCAGAAGGGAAGACAGAATGTTGCGCAGAGGGGAACAAAATAAAGATGTCCTCCTATGATGTTTCATTCAATAAAATATTTAAACAAGATAACAAAATGACAAAGGGGAAAAAAAACACTGCCTGGTCCCTTGATAGCTCAAAGTCCTGTGGTTTTCAGGAAAAAAAAGAAAAAAGAATATTGCCTACATTAAAAATAAAATAAAAACACAACTGACATTCTGTTTCTATTTGATTCTCTCTTTACACTGTGTTAAAAGATCTACTGTAATTTCACGAGCGGGCAGGTTTAGAATAGGCCATGCACTTAGTGATCCCTGCTGCAACCGAGGCTCCATTGTCAACCACCATTCAGTGCTGCTCATTCACCACCTATCAAACCATATCTAAGTTTTAATCACAAATAACTTTTTATCATATCTATTTGCTCAAAGAGGCTCAGTCATTCATTTTCCTCGGCTGTGAAAATATTTATACATGATGGATTGTATCGCTCAGGGCCGCTCAGGAAAGAGAAGGGGAATTTCTTTTTTTAGGTGATTTCTGTTCCACACAGCACAGCTTCACTCTAGAGTAGTTGCTGTAGAGATGCTGAGTACCACTTCAAACAGGCTACTCAGATAAAATGTACTGGGCTTTTTTTTCCAGGAGGATGTCACCCACTGGGAATAATCAAACCTCAAACTAACAGGGACTACAAATAGGGCTTTGTTTGTCCAGTTTTTCGAAACACGGCAAGCAAAATAAATTACAGTCAATCGCAGTGAAGTATTTGAAAGCAAATTTACAGGATTGATTAGTTGTCCACAGCATGGCCAAGCTCATCAGAGTAAATTCTGATAATCATATGACCAAGGTCTGCTCGTTATAGTTACAGTCTGAGATCTGTCAGAAACTAATCAATCCTGCTCAGTCATTCAATTTAAGTCTTCATGGAAGATGAAACTCATCAACCACATCGCCTCCCTACTCATATCTGGCAAATGTGTCTTTGGTGAGATCAGATAGTTCAGACCTTATTTGGAGGAGATGTGGGCCAAGTGTGACCATATTCTTTCCACACCACTCTCCTGGGTCACACTGAGGGTATGTCTATTCTGACATACTTTTTATGTTTTTTTGCTTAACAACCATACCAATGTAAAGGACGCATGGAAGTATGTAGGAGGTTACACTTACATTGTTTGAAATTGACATATCTCTTTTCGTCCAAAAAGGCAGTTCATGAGCCTCTAGACTGAAAAGTCCTTGAAACAGTAGGCTACCAACAGCATTTACACTAACCTACTATGCACCATCAACAGCTGGCCCAAACCAGGCTCATTTTGGGCTTGCCATTCAGCCAACTCAATTATGCAGAGTCAAGAGAGAAAGCCAATAACAAGTCAATGCAACAGCAGGAGCAAATATGTTGCGACATCTCCCTCGATGTACAGCTGCTGTGATAGAGGGTAGACCTTGAGGGACCAAACACAACACACTGATATGCACATTCAAAGACTGGCTAATTCAATAGACCTGAATGCAGCACTTGACATTTCTTGGAATCAAAGCGAGATGCAACGTAATAGAACACAGGGGTCGGTTATCGGGCAAAAACTCCACTGGCACTAGATGTTGAATAAGCAACAGGCACACACACACACACAGTCAAAGAAACATTGATGCTGGTTGAGATTTCCTCACATCCCTCAGCACGGGTAGTACTGTTGAAGAGACATTTCACATTTGTTTTGAAGGGAAGTGAACCTGCACAAGTGTGTGAACTCCCACCTGCTAGACTGCCAGGTCTCTGCAGCGTAGCTGTAGCATAGAGCTCGTGGGAGATCTTGTACTGGTCGGAGGCGTGGTGAGATGCCAGTCTTTTGGGAGACAGAGTTGCATAGCTCCCTATGCCTGAACTCATCTGAAAAGACAAGGAGGTATTGTTTCTTTCAAATGTTAACAAGAGGCTTGGGGAATGCACAGGGTGGTGTCTATATACTGGAGCAATTACTTGTTTCACTGCAATGTTATGACAGTTAGGAATGTGATTTAAGTTTTAGAATACCTACATAAGAATCAACAATTGTGTTATTTGTAATCATGTTCCATTGCTTTTTGAAAATAGTATCCATTCAAAAACTGTTAACTGGCTTATAAAGATCAGTTTTAGTCGGATGTTATGAATGAATCTACAATCACTCGCTGGCTGCAACACCCCATCCTTTGTCATATTCAACGATATAATTAAGTGGATATAAATTTGATCTTCTCTCCTAACACTCAACCACATGGCATCAATCAATAGTCTGACTGTGTGATATCATAATTAAACAGAAGCTAAGTGACAGCTTTGTCAGAGAAACAGCGGACATTGCAGCATGAATGTTGTTCTGTCAGTAATCTTTGTGAGCCTCAGATCACTTTATAAATCCTCCGAACTGTCATGAGAATAATTTGCTCTTGAATGAAAACCATGCTGTTAATGGGTAAAGTCAATTAACTCCTCAAAACAATCAGACCAATTCAAATAATTATCAAACCAGAACAATATTTAACTAAGACTGACGACATGAGGAAAAAAAAACACACTTTGATGACACAATTTATCTCACGGACGGAGGGAGAAGGTTCTGTGTGCACATGAGTTAAATGTTGACACACACACATTCTGAACATCTAACATATTTCCGTGCACAAGAGTGTGTGTGTGACATGATTCAGTTCTTTTTTGTGGATTTCACCACTTTGAGGAACAGAGTTTATAATAACACAAACTCTGGTGTAGTTACACTTGCTTCACATAAAAACATTTGATACTTATTTCATGTTTGGGCTGTAAAGGTTCTGGGACTGTAAAGCTACCTGGTGAAGAGGCGACGATGATGAGCTGGCCCCTCCCCCCGCTGCTATAGAGTTGGGTGGAGATGCCACCCTCAGGGGAGACCCGGCCCCTCCTGCTGTTGTCACGGCAACAGTGGTGCTGGAAGACAAATGGTAAAAAGTAACATCATTTGTCAGAAATAATGACTCTGAATGATTAATTCCATTTAGCACATACAGTGACTTGTGAGAAATATAATGTGGAGTGTGTTTCCCCGCATGCCGACAACGCTTGGAGGACAATGAACTTCAAAGGTAGAATTTCCCATTCAACTCTGTTGTATGCCATCATCATGTATTTACTTTTCTCTCAAGCATGACTGATGTGTAAATACAGTAATTCCTTCATCTGCCACCCCCTTTATCCACCTTCAAAGACTTCAGACTCTATTATACATCAGTGGTAACAGCGATACGTCAAAATCAATATCAGTGTATCAGCCTGTACCTGTAAGACTTGGCCAGTCGATTACCGGTAGACTGTTTGTTGGGAGAGGAGGAGGAAGGCAGGCGTTCAGTGGTGGCGTACCCAGGCGCATCGGAAGCTGATCCCAGGCGCTGAAGCTTGCTGGGGGAACTGGACCCTGAGCCTCCTCTTCCTCCAGACAGAGGAGAACTGACACGCTGGGCAGGCAAGGTGGAGCTGGAGTAGTAGATACCTAGAGCGCAAGAGAATGGAGATCAGAGGAGCGCATACCTCCGTCAAGCCAGACACCTTATCATACCACGGTACCCACATTTTATTTGGATCTGCACCAAATTGCATCAGATATCCCATAAACATGCCTGATTGTATGTTTTTTTCAACAATATTGATTTGGTTATTTCCTGGGTCAAAGCCCACCCCTCAGTAAAAGTTTAGAATTAATAAACTTGGGAATTAGAGAACGTTAGGTCATACGGTTCAGCTGATATCGATCATTTGGAGTTCATGGAGCAAATGCCTGATATTTAATAGTGGGGTGATATCAGGGAGAGGGAAATTAAAGCATAAAATATAGAGAGGCTCCAGTGACGGGAGTTAATATGGCTTGTATATAAATTACATTGAAAAAAGAAAATTGTGGAAACAACTTTAAAACTTACTTCAATTGGTAACACACAAAATGATGACACTTGTTCGATTTAATAGGTAATACCAGCATAATAAATAACTTTTCTTTTCGGTGTATGGAGGAATAATATTGTACACATCAGAAAATATACATACTACAGGCTCTGAAAACCCTTTCCACATCGCACCGTTTTTAGTTCAATTCTCATGCACGTCCGTCACTGTCTCCAAATGTCATCTCTGAGTATCCACAGTGCTTCATGCTACGTCAGATTAATTAACAATAAAGAAAATGTATTTCCATAAGGAGAGAGAGATGGGGGGGGGATAGAGGACTTCTTACCTGATCCCGCCCCGCTTTGTGATTGCTGATGATGGGCGGCACGGCTCGATGTCACCTGAGGGGCAGAAGGGCGACACGGGGCAAGTTAGGGAGGAGGAGATGTGAGGAACAAATCAAGGGCGTGATTGGTGGATGAGGAATAAGTTGTGGCGGGGATTGAGTTAAGGAAAATGGGATAAAAGAGAATAAAGAGCACTGGCCATCAAAAACTTTTATGCACAATGAGTTCAATCGAGCCTTTGAGGATCCCAAATGAACCTAGAGTAGCTAGTAATGAAGTCCCCACAGAGAACAGAGGGGTGATTCAAACAGACTCACAGAGGCAGACCGTGTAGTCCACAGAGCTCCACTGACTGAAACCACTCCTCCTAAAGACTCGCTGCACCACACTCCTCGAAATCCATGAAAGCACTACACGATCCATATTCTCTTCTTAATATTTAACATCGTTCTATTTAACATGAAATCTCAATTTATCGTTGAATGCGAATATTGTTCTTTTGTGTAGGGTTGTGCCTGCTCTCCATGTGCCATTGATGGAAATTGCACAGCATCCACTGAAATGGACATAAGGAAAATAATGTGGTGGTGTTTGTATATTTTAAAGTTAATTTCTATTAAATTAACTCTAGCCTCCGGGGAGCATGGGGAGCATATGCCAGTGCTTCACTGAGCCTCATAGTCTTATGTTGATGTTAAACGCTTCAAAGGTGAATCAAATGCATTATTACAAGAGTGACATGGCTGCAGTTGTAAGGGGCCACATCATTCAGGCACACAGTCACTGAGTCACCTTGGAGCACTGTCATCACTGAATATACAGTAGCTGCACTCCAACATGCACTCATGTTTGTCTGCTGTTCAGAGATCTGTACAGTATATTATGGTAAAAACATGTACGCACATTTATACAAACACACATTTGCCCTGTAATGTATAATGAAGACGTACATTTGATCATCCAATAAAACGCACACATACACACACATATAAAATCTGGAGTTACGTTTTAGTTGGTCAGTAAGAAAGTCTGCAAACCTAAATAGCACACGATCACCTCTTATGTTCTCTGGTTGTATTTCCCTGCTTTGTGAAGAGCTAAAGTGTGTCTTCTGAAGACAACAAGCCTTAGGTTGCCACTGCTGTGTTTGCACAGGGGTCATGGAAAGTGTCTTATCACCAGTTGAGTGGATTAGCAGTCTCCTCTAAAAAGAGAATCATAGAGTTTATGATGGACGACAGGAGGAGAAGCAGAGGCAGAGGAGATTATAATAAGGTCTGATAATGCAGTATAAAGTGTACAGTAAGCTGCGGTGCTTTCATTTTTCTTCTAACATGATCTGGCACAGCAACATGTTTTTGGATGTGTGGGGAAAACGTGTACCAATGATATAAGAGATGAACAAATAAAAAATGAACAGATACAGTAAAAGATTTTATGAGTTTGTTGCAAAATAGTTTTGCCCCAGATTTTGCAGACATCACACTGTCAAACTTTCATTGGTCCCACATATTGCTAAAAATGATGATAAATGCGTGGTCCACTCCTTTTTGCCAGATCTGGGTCACAAGTTAGCTATTGCAATACCTCATATAAACCAAAAGCCTTGTGCCAAGAGCACTGCATGTTTGCCACAAAGGCCCAGATTTGTTTTGGGAGTATATTTCGGCCATATCTTCTAATTAAACTAGACACCTTTCCATTTTGTTCAGGCCCCAAGAAGGTGAAGATGGTGGGATTTATCCTGTGCATGTTTTCAGAGTGTAGCCTTCTTTTAAAAAAAGTTTAGCTCAGATTTGCTATCATTACCAACCCGAGCTGTAAGTGCAAATTTCGAAAATGATTTCCCAGGTCCTATAACCATAGGAATCAGCTTAACATGGATTACTGCTATAATAGTTTCAGTCTTTAAAAAGAAAGGTATTTGAGTATTTTATGTTTAAATGCTTTACTTATACAGTGTAACTTGATCGGTTAGTCTAAGTGCACATGGACAAAAGACTATTAGTAAAAAGCAACAGCCAGAGAGAGGGACTCTTGAATATGTATGAGCCAATTTATGAGTGTCCACTATAATAGTCCCCTGTGTTAGTTTAGTAGGTTATGAGGCCAAGTGAGAGATCATGAGGATGATGAGATACAACCAGCACAACTGAGTTAAGGATTCCCGTTTACCCAACGCTGCAGCTCTGTCTCGCTCATCAAGATTTAAAGTGAGACTGAAATGGACTTTGGACTGATGAAGAGGTGCGTGGATGTTGTGGAATGAATAGGTGACTGTAGAAACGGATAGATGGATATGGATGGCAGAAACGCTGGGTAAATAAATTATGAGTATAGATGAATTGTTGGCTGAATTCCCTCGTAGAAGAAACGCTGTGACACACCGTGCGAGGGAGAGCACTTTCTCAAGCTCGCTCTGTCATCTCGCAGTGCTGCTTATTTTCCCCGCCAGTAAAACACTGGGATGTTTGAGGTGCCACGTATCCATGCATTATTAAAGCTGGGCCTCTCAGGGTTATAAATATCCTACAGAGGAGCAGCAACATGCCAGACTTTCATATTCTCTCCCTGAAACAGTCACTTGCGAAAACTTGCTAAAAAATAAACTGCACACATGGTAGAAAGCGTGCATGCAAAACAATCCCATGTTCATATGCATTTACCCCCAGTTGCACAAGTCTGCAAACTCACCGCCGTAACATGCATGTAATGTTTGCATATACATGCTAGTGATGCTAGAAAGGCAGCTCCATGCAAGCCGCATCTGCCTATCTAGCAGCACTGGCATGGGTAGAGCTATTCATGGGCAACAAGCCCTTCTGACAACACTGGCCCCATTACTCTGACAAGCCAAAGACATCAGAGAGAGGAATCGTACACACACGCACACACACACACTCATGCTAACACAGACAGAGATGGTGAGCAGAGAGAAAAGCAAGGCAGAGGAGAAGGGAAAAGAGGACAGGAACACTGCAACACAAGGACAAGAAATGTATAATTCTGACTCCAGAAAGAAAGAAGGAGAATTCCTTTTGACTCATCTGTCCCTCCAACTATATGTCTGTCTATTTGTTTTTCTGTCTTGCCCCCTTTATATATTATTCATCAAAGGAAGGAGGGAGCGCTTTTTCTGAAACCAGAATGAAATGAGCTAAAATGAGCTTTGGTTTGACTGTAGGGGGGAGGAATTGAATAAACGTCTTTACAAAGACAGACTATGTCACTGTGTGCAAAGAAACACACGACTATACATACAGACACACACACACGCAATTCAAAAAAATAAACACATCACAAAACAAAAATGTGTGTGTGTGTGTGTGTGTATATGTGTGTTTTTGGCTAGACAGTACTCTCATGGGGTTTCTCTCTTCATCATCACATCGTTAATATTTGAGATCTCAATGATAACTGTGTGTAATTAATTGTCTCCTCTTTTTGGTCAACGATAATCTGTATACCTTCCTCTTTCTAAACAACCTTGAGGAATTCGTCCCGAACCTCCTCCAAGATACAGACAAAGTGCTCTTGACTGCTTGAGATGGTCTTCATTAATGCTAATGAAAAGGGATTTCTGTGTATATAGGCAAAAACAAACCCACATTCTGTGAAGGCAACGCGAGTCAGAGTTACACTCGGCTGATGATGTTGGTGCATGAAAAAAGTGTTACAGGATAAAGAAAGGTCTCTGACGAGGAATCACAGCATGGACATTAACACTAAACACTATGCTGGTCCTCAAAGGTCAGGATGCCTTTGGACATTGCAAAAGTTAATTGCAGTAGTACTTATAAAATGAGGAGAAGTCACTTCAGGGGAATTCCCTTCACAGTAAAAATCATGTCAATTATTTATATAGTCTGGTGGTCAAAGTCGTCTGAGCAAAAGTTTAACAATTCTTGTCCAACTGTGCATTTCATCATCATCATCATCATGAACAGCAGCATCTGCATTATCATGTGTGCGCAGCAGCATTTCCTACCTGGTTGTAGCTGTGCACAGCTCCTCCAACCTGCCCGCTGCGCTGAGGAGTTGCTGCGGAGATGCTGTCGCTAAGGGCGAGGGTCTGGTTGCTATGGTAGCTGGCAGAGTACTGGAGCGAAGCCTCCGGGGTGGAGTTGAGCTGCAAGGAACTCTGGGAAAGGAGAGCGGGTCCTACCGATAGAGACAGGAGCGGTGTGTGTGGTTGGGTGGGAGGAAGAGGGTTGAGTTGAGTTTGTGTTTGTGTATGTAGAGAGAAAGAGGGAGAGAGAGAGAGTTAGAGAGAGAGGGGGGGATAGAGGGAGAAGGGGGCAGAAGAGAGAGAGATTAAGAGTGAGAAATAGAGGGGGCATGAAGAGGAGGGATTGAGAGGTGAAGAGTGAAATAGGGAAGAGAGAGAGAGCAGCAATTTAGACCAGATAGTGCAGCAGTGCAGCACTCCTTGAGTTGGCGATGGCATACATAATTTATTAGCAGAGGGGAAGAGAAACAGAGGAGCAGAGAGAATGGGAGGAGGAGGAGCAGGGAGATGAAGAGGATTGGAGGAGGAGGGCTGAAAATAAGAAAGTTGTAATAGATGGAACACCTAACAACTCGAAACTTTACCCCCCCTAAACATGTTAATTTCTACTTTGCTGCATCGGGGATGTTGCAAAGTGGCTTTGTATGCCCCCCCCATTTCCGAAGCAAACTCAATTCTCACGTTAACAGTCTATGCTACCGCTGCAGGGAAAATGTAGAGGACTGAATGAACTGATTCGGTGAATGGTGAGTTATGGCTTTAATAACACACAGCACACACAGTGAGGATAGTAGGATTCATTGATTCAAATTGGTTCAACAGCATAAACTTTCATGATACAATTCCCTAGATTTTTATAATTTGGGATAATCCACTTTATATATGTAATTATTGGTGAAGGCTATTCCTATATATCTATGCCTTTATTATTAAGAAGTGTGATCAATATCATTATCTTTACAGGATAATAAATAAATGTATATATAATAAATACACAAGTATAGAAACAACCCCACTGATATCTGCTCACGAGAGAGCTGTTGAAGGTGTTCTGCTGGTAGTATTCACGGCACATCATTATAAATGTAGTTATGGCATTTCAATTTTGTATTGTTAATCCAAAGCATAATTAAAATGTTTAACTTTTAAAAGTGTGCAGTTATAAAATAATGATTTAAAGACAGAAGGAGTTCCAGACCTGTTTTTATCTTCTTTATCTATTTTGCAGTACATGTGAAAGAAAAATAAATACACATTTGCCTTCCTTTATGAATCTGAAGGAGAACAATAGAAGAACAAGATAAAACCTGTACCGCATTGAATTGCAGAGCGTCATATCTGTCTGCAGGTCATTGCATTGAATTGAATCGTTAATCTATTCGTGTGGAGTCGCACTGCATCGCAGCGGGGGTGAAACATACTCGCTTCATGTGTGTCTTTAATGTACTGGATAGTCATCGAGATTGCGTATCCCATCGGCCTCAGTCATGAAAATGCACGGCTCACACACAGACAACAATCTCAGGGCCTCACCACCCCAGTTCAGGAGGGACATCACCGCCACCGCCTGACAGAGTCACTACTGCAGCACCGATTAATAATCCCCTTACTCTGATTCCCCTGCTTGGGCTCATAAAAGTGATATTGATTGGGAAGAATAACATCATGAGGTCGTTTTGAAGATGGGCTATCTTTTAAACTGCGAATTGGGTGATGAGGTCGGCTGGAGGGAAATGTTACAAACCACTCGGTAGTCAATGGTGAATGTGGTTGTATGCATTATCTGTGTGTGTGTGTGGTTTGGATGCACCGAAGAGCAGTTAGATCTGTGACCTGTTCATTCAGCAGTCTATACATATTTCATTACGTTGCTATTTTTACACTCTCCCCCCTCTGAATACAACGTTCTAGTACACGAAATGTATGTAATTATAGTTTGTAGCATAAGGAAGCCAAACTAGGATCTTTCTCCTTTCCTTACTTTTGAGATTTCAAATGTTTGAATATCATGAATATATCCTTACAGAGTCTACAACAAGTGTCTTCCCCAGAGCTCACTGGCATGTCGGTTCCATCCCCAAAATAACAAGGGGCCTTATTATTGTTATTCTATTTGCCTGCTCTCCATCTCTCTCCCTTTGTCTCTCTCTTCCCCCAGAATCCCTTCTTCTCCCCATGACTATGTGCGATGTGAACCAAGACCAGCTCTGCTGCTTCTCCTCTTCATAAAAGACCTGTCTTTTCTCATCTCAATTCATTCCCAGCTTTTTATGAATTATTAAACAGCACTTTGTGTTACACGGTCTGAGTGGGAGCTCCCAAAGTTATCATCACTCAGGCTTGGTGTTTGTTACATTGTGTGTGTCGTCGTGTGGCAAAAACTGTGTGCGTTTGTTTCCATGTTCATGCGTGTGAGGGGAAAGTACCTTTTTGTGATGGTCAGATGAGAGGGGAATCTTTATGTTTGTTCAAATGAGGGATGTTCAACATGTGTTTTTGCTTGTGTGATACCTCACCATGTAGATGGTGTAAGTAATGTGATGTTAGAGTGTGCGCTGTTTGTGTGTCAGGGTTTGTGTGAGTGGATGAAATGAAAAGAGAACTGTTGCCAGAAGGGCTTTAAATCCTTTTGTGTCTATGTTGAGTCGCGGGCTCCAGTTTCCCATGAAACATGAATTTTTCAACAGCTCAGTATAATTATGAAAGTCTCTCTCACACATACACACACTCAGGTCTCTCTATAGATGTGAGGACACTCACTGGCATAATGCTTTCTCTAGCCCCTCACCCTAACTTAACCCCTCAAATAAGCCTTTGGCATTGTGAGGACCAACAAAAATGTCCTCAGAATTATGGTACTGAACCAAAATCGGCCCTCATAACCATAGAAGACATGAGGGTTTCGCACAAACTCGCAGTCATGTTTCAAAGACTTCAGATGACATTGCATTGACTTCGTTGAGTTACAAATATGTATATATCTACTGTCTACTGGCCCACAGTCTGCTAAGTGATGCTTTGATAGAGAAATATTTGGACTCATGGACCTCCTACAAATAAGAGTCTAATTATTTGATGTTATTTAATTATTAGTTTTTTCACTCTGCTGTTGCTGCTGTGCATTGATGAGAAGAAGGATGCAGTTTCAAGAACACATAACAATTGTTAGTTAAATATTCCCAAACCCTGTCCAGTGTTTGTGTCATCCTACACAAGTCCTGACTTTGAAATTTTAGATATTGTGGGTTGTATGCTATAGGTGCTCCACTATGGCTAACAAAAAGGACATATGGTAAAGCCTATGCTAAAATATTAGAATAAATGTGCTGGACCTCACATATGTGCATGCTCTTAAAATGCCATCCATTACAGCAATATCAACCAATATCAAAAAGGTCAGCAGACAATAAGTAAAATAGGAACGCAGTGTTCCACATCCAATGAGCTGCAAAGAAAATGCCAAGCACATTTAGGGACCTCTCACGTAGCCGGCCTCTCAATCACAGACTGAATTTGTTTATCAGAATTCAAAGCTCACAGGGTGTAAAAGCTGCAGTAACCTGGGCAGTTGTTTGTACAAACCTAAGAGGGACATGTGTGTTGTTTCTCTGTCCATCTACACATCAGAAGAGCAAAGACATTTCTATCTAATTTGCAATAGGGTTTGCAACTTCGACTATCGGTACCAAACTACAGTTCTAATTTTGTGTCTAAGGGACATATTCACATTTTATATTATACTTAATCTAACTTTTTAGATACTGTCTGGTCTGGAACAAAATCCTCCCTTGACTCAACTCGCTTACTGTAAGTAGAAATTAAATCTGAGTGAGAGCTCAATATTAACACAGGGAATTGCTGCACTTAGGCCAGATATCTAATGGCTTATGGGACTAATAAGATAACATTTTCTCCTTTGCTTTCAGCAGAACAACATAATTAAACATTACACACCCACCTTGTATCTAAACCAACCATAGATAATATGTTTTTATTAAAAATCTTCGGGATATGCTTAGTCACTGGTCTAGTGGCAGAAACTTGGACTATGGGCAGAGAAGGTCTCTGGTTCGTCTCTGGTTCGATTCCACGGAAAGACAACAAAAAGACGAACCTGGATTGATCTGCCCAAAAATCCAAGGGTCTGTCTAGACCCTGTCTAGTGCCCCTGAGCAAGGCACCTTACTCCTCCAACATCTGCTCCCCAAGCGCTGTACATAGTCGCTCACTGCTCTGTGTGTCCCGCACACAGATGGGTCAAAAGCAGAGATTACATTTCCCTACCTGCATGAGTGTGCGTTTGCATGTCTGTGCATGTGTGTGGGATAAATAAAATGCATCTGCATCTACTTAATTAATAACTCTTTGTCAGGAGAAACATTTTTAGAGATTGTTTTGAAGCAGCAATACGTTTCTTTACATTTGCCATGCAGATTGGGTTAATATCCTGTCTGCAGACATAAGCACACACTCATTGATGTTGATAAGTCCACTTACGTTCTCCGCTGTCCAGTATCCCTGATTCCTGAAGGGAGCGAATGCAGGAATCCACCAACTCCAAACCCGTGGTCAACTCATCCTCGATATCTTTCTGTCCGTCCGCTGCGAAAGAGGAAAAACAGGATGTGAGAGACGGGAAATGAGGGAAGGAGACGATGAGAGATGCAAGAGATCTCCCTGCACTGTACACTCTGATTCTCTACTCTCACAGTCCATAAAACTCCAAACATTATGTCTTGCTTATGAGCTCTAGGACATTTTGATTAAATGCTGGAAAGGACCCTGATAAGTCTTCCCTGGGAGCTGCCTGAGTGTAAATGAAGTTGTTCGAAAAAGTGTAGTGGATTGAATGTTAAGTTTGTGTAAGGAGATTTGGGACTTTGTGTGAATGTAAGTCTGTATGTTATCTTTAAAGAAACAGGTTTGAGCAGTCACTTCATGCAACAATAGCTGTACATGCACGGCTGAGCAGCAAGTGGATGGGTTTGTGAGAATGGTGAACTTTACCTTGAGCGTTCCAGCGAAATTGCTCATCCGTCGAACTGCAAAAGAAGGAGGGGGTCAATGTTAAGAATGATAAGAGAATTAAGACAATAAAGTTCAATAAAATTGTACAATATATAGCAGCCACATTTTAAATATGTTTAAATATTTACATATATATATATTATTTGCTGGACTGACAGCATCTTCCAATGAACTGTTTTATTCTGAGGAAGTTTGAAAAATAAATTAGAAACAAAATAATGGGAACAAAACTTTAATGTCATTTAAGTTTTTAGTCAGCCCAGGCCAATTACTGTTGATTTTTGCAGAATGAAATCCTGACAACAAGTCTTTTCTGTTCTCAAACTGATGGTGTTATGGACGCATACACAACTACAAAGCAAACGCACACATTCACACTCACGGACGCCAACACAACCAAGACTTATTTTCCATTCTCTTGATCACTGTCAATTGATCTGAGATTGATGGGAAGGGGGGATGAGCGCAGAGAAAAAGACGAAGCCAGGTAGAAGGAGAAGCAAACGAGAAAAAAAAAGATAGTTGAAGGCGAGTACTGAGCCACCAGCTGTTAGATCAATACAGACACAGACACACTAACTGATACATATAGACTCTTTCATCTGACTTCATCTACACCATTAGTCTGGATGTCTGGCTGGTTTCTTTACCTGTCCTATTAAGACTGTTTGGTATTCCACATGCCCAGACCTCTTTCTAATTGAATGTCTGTCAGTGTGTGTGCTTGCGTGATTTGAGTGCCATTGCACAATTTGTGTTTAAGAGTGCCTGTAAGCGCTCGTGTTTGAACAAATGGGAATGGGTGAATATGTTGACGTGTGTTTATTTGTCTATTTGACATGGTGGTGATGATTATAGCCGAGATGGCATTGGTCTCCCATAGATGAGCGTCTTCTAAGTGGTTGACGCAGTTTGAATTTAGACACAACAGCCTATTTCTGGGAGACCTACGTCAAAAAGGGAATCATGTGTGGCAATATATTTGCAATAAAGTACCAAGCAATTTAGGTAATCATGTATAGACTGTATATAAAGAAGGATATGATAGCTCCTCAAAAGTGAAGCCAAAGTGTCTTGACCCCGCTCCCCTACTGGTTGGCTGCAGTATTGCTAATAAACCCAACCGCCTCCATGTTAGTGAATGTAATTTGGGCCAAACTAACAAGTCAACTTTTCCGCAGAGATGATGTCTGTCATTTTAGTTCTTATTTCACTGATCTTCAATTGAAGGGTTATTTGGTTCTATACAAAAAGGGTGAAGTATCATGATTGTGTTGAATCTGACTGTGAATGCCCCAAGATGGCAGCCTTTCAGATCTGGGATATTTTGACATAATTTCTGTAAAGTGGGAGGAAGTGGAGACGCGTCGTCCATCTTTGTATACAAGTTTATCTAAATAAAGTATGACATTATGCTGTTATCCTTAAAACCAGTGGACCTATGCTGCTTACAGAACAGCTCATTCTGAAGCACGATGACCATACCAGAGTTCAGGGTTTGTGAGGACTGATTAGATGGATGCTCCAGAAGGAGCTTGTGCGCTGCTGACATTTTACATGAGTTAGCATGCACACAATAGCACACTAAACCATGGCTGAAACATAACCATAGCCATCTGTAACCTAAATGTACCTGCTTGATTAGTGAAACGTGTTAAGACTATTACAGGGCATGCAGAGTAATATAATGTAATGTAATATAGTTCTTAAAAGCACTCAGAAGGTTCCGCCCAATACACAACAACAGCTTATATGAACAGTCAAGGGAGTGCGAAAAGATGGTTAAGAGTGTCTGCCTTTTCACTCTACTGAAAATGTTTGTACTGGTTGAAGAAAGAAAGAAAGAAAGAAAGAAAGAAAGAAAGAAAGAAAGAAAGAAAGAAAGAAAGAAAGAAAGAAAGAAAGAATCAGTATTCACTTTCTTTTATGTTTTCAATTAAATATTGACGATAGGCTAAGTCAATGCTTTACCATTCCTGATATTTTTGACATCATCTGCAGGATTCAAATTTATCTTGCCCCTGAGGATGCGGCATGCCCTGAATTTATTCAGTTCAAACTAACAGTTACATAACCGCACTAAGGAGGAATGAGCATCTACTGGTGCAATAAAGCTCAACGGCAAAATCTGCAGATTTGTC
The DNA here is from genome assembly GCA_038501795.1 of Pseudopleuronectes americanus. Lineage (NCBI taxonomy): Eukaryota > Metazoa > Chordata > Actinopteri > Pleuronectiformes > Pleuronectidae > Pseudopleuronectes > Pseudopleuronectes americanus. The sequence continues at coordinate 9,194,909 of CM076736.1, forward strand.
CAAGTGAAATCTTTTAAACTCAACAATTACTCTCCAGCTGCGACTGAATGATGTAACTAAAGGTCAGTTGGAAGCTAAAAGAAATGCTTGCAAGGCTAATGAAACACCATCATTATGTGGCAGCAACAGCCTGAAGGTCAGTAATGTGTGACAGTGATCAAAGGATCTTTTGGTTAAATGCTTGGACCAGCGGAGACATTTTCAATCCTTAAATTTAAAATTCCATTTGTATATCTATACCGTTTATAAGGATTACGTTAGGCAAATCTTTGAAAGGTTAAAATAATAAATCATAGGGCTAACCATTGCCTTTCTGCTTGAGGATAGTAAGTGCCCTTCCAAGAGACTAAAGTTGTTGTACAGCAGACACAATTGATGTGTTTACACATTAAATGTCTTACATTTAATACATTTTGTCTGAATGTAGCAACTGCCCACTTTGTCATCTAAATATTTGAATTAAAATGAGGACTGGGCAAACACCATTAAAGTTGATGTGGTGGGATACTTGCATATACATTTAAATTATTTGGATATTGATGGCAAAGGGAACCAAATAAGTCAGATGTCACAAGGATAAGCTATTTATTTTGTACATTATATGTATAACTTACATACATGATTTTGTGTGTGTGTGTGTGTGTTTGCTGTAATCTTTAAGTAGCATTATGTTGCTTTCTTTGCGGTTGGCCCAATGTCGTAAACAGCAGGTTACAGTAACAATTCTACTGTGGTTGTATTTGGTCTTAAAAGAATGTCAGCAAAATATATGCCAGTATTTCTGACAGGGTCTTATTTTCACTGGCATCAGCAAATACAAGGTTTAATTGAAGCTTAGCGAGCAACTACTGATGCACATGGGACACACCGCCACCCACAAGTAAAATCTCCACCTTAGTGAAATATTACTCACCGTGACTATAGGTGAAGTGATTGCATTGCATTGGTATAACCTACATTTTGCAGATTCAGAGTAATAGCGCTGTACTTAATGAGAATGAAAACCAGGCGATGGGGAACTGTGCCTGAAGGAAATCCAACAGGGTATCGTAGTGTCACTGTGTTAAACTGTAGTTAGTTAGAGAGAGAAGGGCAAGACCGAGAGAGAGAAGTTTGCATGAGACACTGAGAGCTGATAGACAGGGCAGAGAGATTTAATAAGCATTATTCCACAACATTGCACACTCTCGCCTGCAATGCCTGAACACTACATCCAGCCAGGCGGCATCTCTTTTAACAGTGAGCCTTTATTCCAGGGACATTTTACCCTCACTTCTCCACTATTAACAGACAGTGTCCTCTACTGTCCCCAATGAAATCCACATGCACTCATATGCACGTACTCTACTTAGCATTCACAAACATAGAGCCCGGATGTAAACCACAGTTTGCTCCCGGAGTCCTACTTTGTGCATGGGCATGTAATGTCGACTGGTAATTATTGCATTTACATTGAAATAACAAAATATAGATGGATGACAAATTATAGGGTCGTTTTTCCCTTTAATTTGTTTAATTTCATATACACATTAGATACGTGCTGCTAAAGGTGATGTCAGGTTCTGGGAAAGTGCACTTTTGAGATTTTAACACAAATAAAAGAAAGAAAACAGGTAAACATGCTGACAATGTGCTTATGCTAAAAATATAAAGCCATCTAGACGGTATTCCCAGTAGCCACATCCTTCATGAGTTATTAGGTCTCAGCTTGAAAGACATTACTCTGAGAGAGTTACATACTGTCACACAAGGTTCTGCTCAAATGCTGCAGCTGCCTCCTTTCGCCGATAGTAACACTCCCTGTCCTGATAAGGCTGTCAGCATGAGTGTGTGCTTCTGCGAGCAAACAACACACGTGCACACATGCACAGTTTGCTCTCACAAGAAATAGGATATGCAGACAAACATACACTCGCTCTTGGTAAGACTTTAAGCTGCAAGTTCTTCACAGAGCAGAATTATTGTACACAAATACACAGATTAAAAATACCCACACTTATAAAGGGTGTAAAATTCATGCAGTAATTCAACTCAAATCACTTGGTGTGCACTTCAGCTGTTTTATTACTGCCTGTATTGAAACAGGAGCCTGATAGACATAACGTATGTGGTCATGTATAAGAGGGACAACAAATAACCAAGCTAAATTCAGTGTTGGGCTGCGTCGAAAGTGTAGGGAGATGAAGCTTCACTAGACAGTAGCAACCAACCACAAAAAAGGAGGGAGCTAACTTACACATACATGTCTTCTCTAGTTTCGGCCTTACATTTCCATTGGGGTCAATAAAGTATATATTTATCCAACTTCATCCATTGAGATACACAGGTTAAATGTTATGTTATTTATGTATGGCCTCTAAATGGATGGATGACAGTTTGAAAATGTGTGAATATGAGCAATATGAGTGATTGTAGGGAGGTGTACTTTGTCTCGTGTGTGTGTGTGTGTGTGTGTGTACACTTGTATGTGAAGTCTCTGAAACTCTATACAAAAAGCAGTCTATTGTTCTCATAACAAGGCTGAGGACAAACTTTTGTGGATATGACGGCTGAAAGACAGTCGCACTGGAGGCGAATTGACTCGTCACAGTGTTTATTGAGATGACTTCCTGACAACTGACGGCTGCAACAACAAATAACAAAATGCCTACAGAACAAAAAACAATAGGGATATTTCAACTACCTACTGATATCTCCTCCTTTCGGCCCTACACATTCATATGCATACGTTTAGTCTACAAGTGTGCATTAATGTGTTATTAGGTTTATGTGCATTAATGTACGTAAGACATGCACAGCAGTAGTAGACTGAGATCATGCAGCTATACACATATTAACATATGTTTGACATAAGCAGATACAAAACAGTGATTGTAATTGTGTCTGTATAATGAAAAAATAAATAAATAAAAAGGTCAGCATAAATAACAAATGCAATCACACATCTTTGCATGCTCTTAGTTGTCACAGCATCTATGAGCATATACGCACACATGCAAGTCTGTACAATGTCATCTATGAAGGCTTAAACATGTTTATTGAACAAATATACAAAAAAAAATGTACAAAAAACAAACAAATGTACGAAATATACTAAATGAAATACAAATATACAAAAACGTCTTGAGACAAGCCTACCCCGGTTGCTTGGTTACTCCATGGTTGGATTGTGTCCCCTGTATATACATGTGTGTGTGTGTTTTCATTCGATTTACTTTTGTGTGCATACACATGCACAATTGCGGGGAACCACTGTGAGCAGCACCTGCTGGTTGCACTATTACAGCTTCATGGTACATCTGCTGTGTGTGTCTAAATCACTGAGCTATTATAGTTATTATGATAGGTGGGCTATCGCTGTTTTGCACCAGCACAGATAATGACAGAATACCCCCATGCATAATTCACCAGGGACGGGTGGCCTGACACCAGGTGTGCCCTGCGTTATTGCGTTATTGTCACACACACACACACAAGCACGCACGCACGCACGCACGCACGCACGCACACACACACGGACTGTGAACATTGTACTCATCTAAAGAGGCTCACTGCGGCAGGACTGTTACACCACATTATTGAACTAAAGATTAAAAAAAGCCCTACGGCTCCAAATGTGAAATGTTATGAAAAAAGTTTCTCTAACTGTGGATTATTGAGTGGTATAACAATATAATAAAGATTTTGAAGTGTGATCTTGTGCTTGAGCTACAGATTGAGTTTATCTTTACATATTAGTCAACTATAAATTTAGCGTGATCATAAAACCTGAAAATGTAAAATAAATATGTTTTCCCTCATGATGTATTGAGATGTGAAAGAGCTAGTTTATGGATTTGTTTGTGCAGAATATATTTTATACACGTTCACTGGAGCACTTACAGATCATACTGTAGATCATGCAGGGACATTGGAACCTCCTCAATGTTGTCTTTGCGATCAGCTGTAGTGGAGGCATATTATGGTTTTACAAAGCTACAACTAGCTACATGTGTAGGAAACTAGCTTTTATTACAGCAATTCCTGTTTAAGCTACTGCACCTTCCCAGTGGACATGAGCGGTGATGTGATATGCGTTTTTGCCGTTGGTATGGACAGGGATTTAAACTGATACTTGGCCAAAATGAATGCTTGTGTGAACAGAGGTAATTTTTAACACAGTATTATGGATGTAGCCGATGTTCTCAAAGTAAGTGTAGATTTACTTTCAGTAGTTTTGTATTCTCATACAATTATATCTACTGTATAATCCTCTACTTGAAAGTACTTGGATAGGCTTTGTAGACTGTATGTTGCTTAGGTTTTGAATTTTGTTTTTCTGTACTACACTTTTCTTCAATAGTCACAGAAAGACGTAACATAAAAACACTCATCAGCTACACTACAACATGTATTAACTCCATTTAAGGCCTTTTTGACTGAATCATAATAGTATGTTCAATAATATTAGCATATATTTTACACATGCAATAATAATACCAAAGACTGCTAGGTACAGCGGCAAATAAGTCAAAAGATGATGATGATGATGATGATGATGTATCAGCTCAGTGCTGGGCCACAAAGTGCGGTGAAAAACAGTTGGCTCCACGAGAACAAGTCAGCAGTGCTTCTATAGCACATCCACTGTAACACAAATCACAGGTTCACACACAGTTTTTTGAGGTTTCAGTGGTGTTGTGACAGAAAATGGCATTTTCAAGATGTGATGTTGACCCTAATAAGTATGTTCACACAGCACAGTATAGTATTACTGAGAGAGAAAATCATTGGCAAAACAGTAAGGGATTAACAGAGATTACAGAGACCATCGTGAAAACACTTGGCCAGATTGTCAACTGCGTTGCTGGCTCACAGTCAGAAACACTTTAGCCTCACCCACTAAGAGTATTCCACATGTTGAACTGACTAACTGAGTTCTGGACACATTGTTATAACTAGTTGTGATTTCTGAGGAGGGGATTGTCCTCTCGAAAATGAATCTGCAACAGATCCTGACTTTGATTTCCCATTTTATACTCAAATATCTGCTGTGTTGTGATGAACAAACAAATGCTTTGGCATATTGTCTGCATTGGGAACAGCCTACAGGAACTTCCCAGATTGTTTGTCCGTCTTTGTGGACAGATGGAACACTTTCACAGCTTTTTATGTTCTTATGTCAATCGCTCCCCTCTCCCCATTTACAATGACAAAAACCTGTTCCTTCAGATTACGCGGACAACAGTCTATAGTTTGTCTGTTGAAAAATAATTATCTTGTACCCTGTAAAACCCATAAGCACATATTAATATGACACAGACGCACACAAACTCACATACAAGGGCAGAAGTGTGATGCAATTTCTCGGAGTGGACACCTCAAAGGTTTCTGGGCCGAAGCATTCAACGATATAAAATCAGTCACAGAGTCAATCTCAGCGGCTTCAACTCCAGTGGAGGAATATAATATAATGTGTATGTGTGTTTACGTCTTTCTACAGATACATTCTAGTTCGAACTATTGCACGGCTGTTTGAATGTTGACACGTAGTTTTAAGGTATAATAAGGTTATAGGGTTAGGATTAGGACACAAATTGTGGTTTGGTATTTACCTGTGGTGAATAATGCTAGGTAGAGGAGATATGCATGAGGTCATTGAATGTCCTCACATCTATTGAAAGACAAACGTATGTGTGGGTGTGTGATGGTGAGCATGCAAGGGGAGAGGTTATTCACCTTACACGCCTCTCTCTTTGAGGCCCCCATGAGACCAATTACCAATACCCAGTGGTTACACACACACACGCCCATGTAATCTTACACCCCACTGCTTAACAGTTTGATCAGTATAAATGCTCAACATGAGTCTTATACTGTCAATATTCATGATTCAGGGGAGACAGCTTTAAGTGTGGGATACTTACCACTTTAAAAAAAAACATAAGCACACTGTGAATCTTACAAGACTTGATTTGCACAACATTCAACAAATGTCAGTGGAGAAAGATCTTGATGACACTGATTCTGTGTGAGCAAATAGAAACCTTTAAGGAGTGCTTCTTGTCTAGTCATTTACAGTACAATGGACAGTAATCTGGTCTCCGTGTACTGGGAGCTGTCAATCCTCCTGCAGTATTGAACCTAATCTCGGCGTTCCTTCAAGTCACTTGCTCAGCTATTCATTTTTGATCAGGAACAAACACCTCTGGCTGATTCACTTGCTCTACAGGACATGTGTTTGAACTAGTGGAGTTCCCGCTCTAATCCTGCCTGTTTGGAATATGCCGGTTTCTTGTCCTCGTCATTTAGTGAGTGCCCCTCAAACCGTTCTACAATATTCTGTCACTTTTTATCATTGGTTTGCTGGTCGTTTAGTAAAATCAGTTTTTGATTTATTACTGTTGCATGTATGGCTTTCATGTAAGTTTGAATTATTTACTGCTGATATTATTATAACTGTTAATCAACCAACAAAATCTTCAAACCCATGTTAACTTTTCAGAATGCAGGCACTGTAATTCAGCTTGATATAAAAGTGAAAGAAGAAACGGTGAGCTGTTCGTTTGAAAACAAATTGCTAAAGAGGAAGTGTTTCTATAAATGCTGTTGCCATGATGGAGATCAGCACCTGCGACAGCCGTGAATGTCTGTGTCAGTCTGATATGGTGAAATATTGGACGGCATGACATATTATTGGCAGCAGGCTGCCAGTTGCAGTCCAATGCTGTAGTTGATCTGAGGTCATGGAAAAAGACTTGTTTACCTATGTCTGCCGACTGAAAAATGTTGCATCCCCAAATCCCCCCACATTAAACACTGCACTTCCCCTGGGCCATTTACAATACACAAGTGTGGCAAGTATGAAGCAGGTCAGATGAACAGTTCTCGATATTTACATACGGATAGACTAGAAAGCCAGACAGACATTTGTGGAATTAGAAGACAATGTAATTGAACTTATTGCACTTACACTAGCAAGCTCCTGCGAGAGCTGTAATCATTTTCATCTCATTAACACATTGCCACATAGTCAGAAAAGATGTGTCTGTAATCAACAATGTGGGCACTTATATTATAGTGTAGTAATGCCTTGCTGGACCTATCACTCACTCCCCCGCTGTGATTAACGGCGTACAATGACTAATGTTCCACTGAATGGCGACATAGTATATTTAAAGTGAAAGCGAATATTCATGATTTAATAAACAAATAACATGGTGTAGGTTTGTGTGTAGGTGTAAACGATAATAAAGTCGTTCACATAGCTTAGGGTGGATGCATTTATATATAGTGTTTGCATGGGAAATGTACATTACATACAGTTTGTGTGATTGATTGATGAATGATGTAACAGGACATGAACCAGGGCCTCACACACAAAAGCCATCTGGCTGCAGCGCGGGGTGCAGCTAACTGGTCTCTCTCCGTGCCTGTTAGTATTGCAAAGTTGTTAATTCTCATCATTTTACAGGCTGTCATTAACTGGCACGAAATGTGTAGAAGTCAGCAATGGATAACATCTTAAAAAATAGAGACACAAAACTGATGACAAAATCTAATTTAGAGACTTTATGGGTTAAAATATGAAACGTTCAGGTTTTTTCTTGGTTATTTCCTATGCTTTTGTTCTCTTCATCCAACAGACGCCCCAGTATTGATTTTACATGAATCCCTTTGATGATTGATGATGTAATTTCTGCATGCATGAGGAGGAAAATATACAGTTTGTGGTTACGACTACAGGTGAATAACAGGCCTGCAGCTTGCAATCAGTGTATTGATTGCACAAACATCTGTGATTGTGATGTTGCATTGAGGAAGAGGATTTCCATTCAGTCCACGTCTCACTTCCATGGGGACAGCAGCAAACAAATTGAGGTGCCTCTAAAACCTTTTCAAACGCGGAAAAACTCCTTGTGTTATTTCAGCCTATTCTGGATCACACTCAGATGTATTTTTTGTCGTTGTAAATTACTGGCATTGAGAAAATGGGAATAAAAGTAGTACGAAAAAAAATGTAGTAATGACAGTAGTAGTGGAGGACTGTGTGACACCGTAAGTGTACTTACTCTCTTAGAGAGAGTGAGCAAGAGCGCGAGAGAGAGAGAATAACACTGCATTTGGTTTGCTGGCTGCGTCTGTATTAGGATGATACAGAAACAGCTGGCTTCAACACAGTTGTTTTCTGAGTAAGACCTAAACAGGCCATTTCACAGTAGATATACATGGGCCATGTTCAACATGATTGAACGTTTGAGTTTATAAAGCCACTAGCTTTATATGGGACTGAAAATACAGACCAATGAAAGAAGACAGGGCCGTGAAAAACAAATTAGCACAAAGCAAACTATCCTGCACCTTAAAAGCCTCAGGGCGTCTACAGCTATAAACGAGTAACGTTTAAGACTTTTTAAGACCTTTTTAACATCACTTGAAATCAAGTTCATGATCAATCTCTGCTAGACTTCACTGCCTTTATCCCTGTTTTTCCTAGTTTGAAAGACTTTCGACACACACCATGTTCTTAGACTAGCAAGTAGGATGTCTAGAAAGGCATTAGTTTGACCCATAAACTTACCCAATGAAAGACTATTGCCGCAGCCCATACTGAAACTACTGATTCATCTTCTCGAGTGTTGCAGAGTGGAGAAATCTTTGTAGAGTATTTAGGTGGTAATGTGTTTTAAAAACTAACACCTATCCAAACTGAATAGAATTTATTTGACTTTATACAGCTTTTTATTTGTAAAATTGAAATGCAAGACATTTTAGGACTTTTTAAGGACTTGCAGTCACCCTGACCATAAATGGAAATCTTAAGACACACTTCTGGATTGTTGACAATAATGTCGGCATTTTTGAACATTGCGGAAAAAGATCTATACAATACTTTAAGGTTTTGAAAAAGGTATTTGGAAACACTGTTAAAATACGTACATATATGCATAATTAATAAGCTAGAATGAGTATTTATTTAATTCCTTAACATGTAAACAATGCAAAGTCACAAGGGATTTCACATTCTGGGATCCCCTCTGTGCACAGCTCATATACAAGCTGGAACCTGAAAACTATGACTCTCGACAAAATGTGTACAAGATTATGCCAGGTTTGAATCATCGTCTGACTCTCAACGTTGAAGATGCCGTGTGACTCACTGGGTTGCGATGCAAAAACAAAAATCGATGTAGAAGCATCCAGAGCAGGTGATAAAGTCACTATGAAAAGTGTAATCAAAGAATCCAGTAATGGCTCTTGGGAGGATTCTGCCCCCACATCCAACCCCTGGCCCAAAGGAAATAAAACCTGCTTGCTGCCTGATCTAAATCCTCTGAAGTCTTTGTGGGAAGATGATGCTTTGTTCAGTGCAGCACAGTATACAACAGTGCTGCTTTATGCCTCAGTTAATGAATCAAATCAATCATTTGTCCCGTCTTTTTGTTTGGTATCAAGTTGCTGGAGGATTTTGTATTCATGCAGGCAGCAGAGGTAACGAGGCTGAATAAAAGCTCGGAGACGAAACAGACACTTTGTCTTTTTGGTCGATTGTTGTCCCCTTTACATTGTCGTTACGTATTAATGACAAAGTGTTGGTGTGTTGGCAAAGATAAAGTGGGAGAACTTGAGTTTGTGTAGAGGCCAGGCTCTATTGTGTCCACACGGATAGACACTAACACAACCTGTCGATGGAATACATGCACAACCTATAGCCCACATGACCTCAACTCCACGAGTGAAAAACCTTTCATGAAACTGCTCCAGGCATGGATTCCTTTGGCCACAGAGTGTTGTCCCTGAGGAGGAAGACCTCACTAACTCTGCTTTCTCACACCTTTCTGAAATATTGTACATATGCAGATGAGAGCTTTCTGAGGACTTCCAGCATTGACTGAAAGGAGCCATGTTTCTGTGTCTCACATCACATCGGTCCTATACAAATTCACTGGGACAAATATCTTCATTCCTGTGTTAGCATTTATCATTAAGCTTACCATTTACCCTAGTTGCTATTTAAGACAATCTCTGGGGCACATCAACTCACTTATATTATCTCCTACCTCAATCCCCCCACCAGCAATCAACAACCTAGAGATATTTGTTTCACCATCATAGAGAACTGAAGAAACCAGGTGATACTTTTAATTAAGAAACCAAAGAATATTAGCTTTGAACGCTCAAAATGCTTGTCACATACATCAGAAGCACATTTCTGTCATTAATTGAGTTATCAACTAATAGGTAGGTACAGCTCAGATACGAAGTGTTATATCAATGCCAAAATTATTACTGTATTGTACAGGTAACACATTTAATATGTGTGGCATGCATGTAACACATGTTACTGACTCGTCTGTCCCCCTCAAATTCCTCTGCACACTCTTGTAGCAAACAATTGTGACACAGCTAACAAAAAATTACAACCACACTGGGAAAAAGGCAAGAAAGAAGAAGAGGAATCGTAACAGAACAGTTTTGGCATCGGCTTGTTTCCTCCCGGAGCACCACTTTGGAATTGTGTGCAGTTCTTAACCATGACAAACCACCCGCAGAGGTCTATCCATAGTTTTGTGCAGAATGCTTTGTCTTTACCAATACTCTCTGCAATCTCCCTCCAGGATATGCTCCCTCATTATTGACATTAATCAGTATAGAAATGTCTGTGGAGAAGGACCCGTTTGCAGACTCTTGCCTCTGGCTCAATCCTCGCTGTCTTACACATGCTGCAAGTCAAAAACGCTAGGAGGTGTGCGACCAGCTGAAACAACGCCGTGGGCAAGGACAGGGAAGACGAGCATTGGCCGGATGGTAAATCCATGTGATTGAGTGGCTTTCCTTCAGCTTTGAGCCATTCTCTTAGGCCAGCTTATGTTGACAAGGGATCAAATTTGTGTACTAGTGTAATTCTACCATTGTTAAATTAGTTCGACCAACTATTAAATTAAGTTTGACACAGCAAACAATTTGAATCAATAACAAATGGACTCAAATTCAATACATTAAGTTGGACAAACACAATTGCTCAATGCTGAGAGAACGTTTATTTTTTCAGTCTAAACAAACAAAACACTAACTCTTTCTCGAATACCCATTAAGTGTCCTATTATATAACCTCTGTGGAGACATTACCTTCCCCAACATTGGTTGCAATTTCTCTTTGTGCCTTTTTCTCTTTCCCCACTCCTCACCTTGATTTTGGGGCTCTTTCTTGCTGCATCATTTTATAAATCTCTCAGTGTTTGTCTCAGTTGTTGTCCCAGAGGTTGTCTCAGTATTTGTCTCAGTGGATGTCTCAGAGGTTGTCTTTCCGCTTATTTCTGTCACACACACAGTTTTTCTCCCCCTGTCTGCCACTCTGGCATGGTTTCACTGGTTCTTATCTATTCTCCCCACTATCTAGTGCTGAGGGAAGATAAGAATGCATTTGCATGTTTAATGAAACAAACACCCCCAATTTCCCACAGCATGAGGACACACACACACACAAAAACTGTTTCACTATTCCCGTGGGGGACACTCACTGACATAATGCATTCACAAGTCCTTTACCAACCTTGATGGCTATCTTTAACCATGTCTTTATGCCGAACCAAAATATTACTCTAACCCTAATAAGTCTTTAAAAGTGTCCACCTGTGGGAACTCAAGTTTTCAGTTTGAAGTCCCCAATGGGCTATGAAAGCAACACACACACACACACACACACACATACATGTTGCTACTGCTGATGTTGGCCCTGCAGGCGTCAGTATCCTTGCAACTGACATGGAGTCACCAGCTGCTGACTCCTACAGGAATAAACATGGCCAACCTACTTGCCTTCACGTTGACAGCTGGAACAACATTCTGCATGGACAGAATTGGACCAAACTAATTTATTTAAAAAAAAATGAACAGAATTGTATAAGTTGATCTTGTGAAGTGGCTGTACACTCGAGGAGTTGACAGAGATGCAACAGAATCCTTGACAGAGACTGCAGAACAAAATAATCCAATATCTATGTGGAAAAAATCATAAATTAGCCGAATTCTAATAGAGTACACATTTTAGTAGTTAAATAGGAGTTAACCTGGCTGCTAGCAGTGCTGTCAGGCCTTTTTTAGGAAGAACAAAGTGTGATGAAGGGTTTCTTGATACACAATGAAATGTTAGAAGATGCACTCAATGAAATGCAAATAAGGAGTGAGATGTGAAGGAGAAATGAAACAACACAGAGAGGCATACAGAAAGATAGACACTGGGAACATAAGCATTGTGAGGGATGTCGCTACTGGCCACCATTATTCTCAACTCTTCTTAGAAATGCATCATCAGTCATTAGGCTGTAGCATGACTCGTGGTATCATCATCACTTACGTGGACACACACACTAACACGCACAAGGTGTATTTTAAGGTATATAATGCAGGGGCCTATAATTTGAGTTCTCTCTATGCAGCATTTTGCTGAGCTTGTAAAAACGCCTGTAGCTAATGGTGTGATGGATCCCTCTATTATAACCCAACGCAGGGGCAGAGAGTGGGGTAGACTCAGATAAAGGGAAGTAATTGGGCAGTATTTTAGTTGTGCGAAAAACAGGAAGGTGAACAGGAAGAGAGCAGGTAAAAAACCATAAAATGATATGTGCATGATGAAGTCAAAGGGCTGTTCGAATGTGATAAACCTGACCTGATCACCTATGTGTGCAGTGTGTGTGAAGCCGTTTCACATTCAAGTGCAGAAATGATTCAATATTCAAGGTTCCTACTGTGTAGCATGCAAGTGATTGTTGAGACCCACACTTTGATTGGGTCATTAAAAAGGACAGAGCAGTAAATTCAAAGAACAAAACAAATTTATATTGGTAGATAAAAGCGCAGTACTTGTAGTTTTCTTTTCATTTTGACAGCTGTGCAGTGGGGTGCTGTGAATTCCATTTGCTCGCTCAGTCCACCACATTACTCTAGACCTCAATATCTCAGTGACTGTTGCACTGTTGTTCACGGCTTGACATTATAGACTGTGAAATTATTGGAATTCTGTGAAATGTGTCCAGCATCCATTCGTGCTCCCCAATGGATGAATCGTAACAAATCTGGCGTCATCATCAAGTCAAGTGTACCTAGTACCAAGACCTATCCGTCAACACATTTAGTATGCATTCTAACGCCGTGTGTGAACAGACAAACTTATAGCTGTCCTTTTGTGTTCAAATCGCTCAGGACGGATGTTCACAAAAGTCTAAACTGGACAACAGAGCCGCTGACATGTAGTTGGAGATGAGAGTTAATACACAGAGGCCAGATGGGCTCGGAAGAAAAGAGAACACAAGAGCAAACAGAAAAGAAGCTGCAGCAAGTTGGACAAAAACATGACTGAATGACAGACAAGCGGGGGGCCTTCTCTGAATGTTTCTGGCACTCTCTGTGTGCCTGGGGTCTATTAGTAGCTGTGATCAAGTGTGTGAAGACTAAGCCCAAACCAGTGGTGTGAATGTCTGCTCCTCAGGGTGGGACAACTTTCTAGTCTATAAGCCTGTTTGCCTCTGAGAAAAGTCTTGGCCACAGGGTGAGGACATGTGTGCGCATGCATGTGTGCGCATGTGTGTGTGTGGTCATGCGTGGAGCACAAACAGTGGAGCTGGCCAATGCTGGTGTGGAACTAAATGTCACAGATTGATTAGAATAAATAGTTCAAAAGAAGCTGGGCACTCGCATACAGCCGGGAAGTGTTTGTGTGCAGTGACATGATTGTCTTCACCCGTCCCCCACACACTAACTCTCTCACCCACACACACACACACACACACACACACAATCGCTCTCTCTCACACACACGTTTCCTGGATACCTGGGCTTTACCTTTCTCCGACCTCCCCGAGGGGTCTTTGGGCAGATGTGTGAGCTCGAACAACACAATCAGAAAGCTGTTACTGCCTCAGGACATGAACTTTACACCTCACACTCCCTTCTCCCTCTCCCTTATGCTATCCTTCACACACATGTATCAATGCACAATATGCATGTGCTGCCAAAATTGATTTATCAGGGATTAATCATCTACTTCTTTTTTTCTTTATCATAACAGTCTTCAGTTATTTTTCTTTTTTACTGCCTCCTTGTCACTATCTGAATATATATATAACATGCATCCACCCATATAAGACCATATTGTTATCAGTCTCTTCTATGCCTTGTGATTCTATGTTACGCACATAAACCGTCAACAGCAGTAGAAAAAAAAGAATCAGTGACGCCTGAAGCCATAATCCACAGGTTTCAGCCATAGAACTTAAATAAAGATGGACAAAATGACTGCTCTCCAATAGTGAAGCCCCCTGATGGCTGGCTGTTTTAAAGGTCATAAATCGCACCTCCTCATTTTTAACAGATGGGAACTAAACAGGTCTAAACTGAGACTTATGATTCGTCGAGTTTGTGTATCGATGGGAAGTAGCTACTGAGGCTTCACCCCCATCGCCACTGCTAATACAGTCTGGCATCAAATAGTCAAAATTGCATCATATTTATTCGGTATATATTTCATTTCAGGATAGTGGGAGATGTGTCATTGGCTTCTAACCCTAATACTAATATATGACAGCAGCAAACAAAAGAGAACAAATATATGGCCAACAGATCTCTTCAAAAAAGCACACATTAACACACAAACACATGCGCTTCCCGATATCCACCACATACTGTATAATAAGTTGAGAGAACATGTGGCAAATCGATTGAATTCATCCGCACAGTGATAATACAGTAAAGCAAAATCAACATCTGTCTTACAGATGAACATTAGAGAGGATAGAGAGAAAGATGTGTTCAGCAAGAGAATGACAAATGTGAGAGACAATAAGACAATGAGAACGAGCATAAGACGGAGAGCAAGAGAACAGAAAAAAAATGGAAGATAATAAATCAATGAACCTATTCTGTGGCTGCCACGGGGTAATGAAAGCTATTTATTTGCCATCTCTCTCTTTCTCCGTTTCTTTCTTCCTCTCTCTTTCCCTCTCTCTTTCTGCATTGCTTTTTACCCTGCACCCTCAGCATTGATAGTCTCATCTCTCTCCACTAAACGCTAATAATTCCATGAGGCACAACAAAACAGTCTCTTAGAGACCACATTTGTTTCGCACAGCTTCCTGTGTCAGCTACACAACGACGGATGGGCGGCCTTCCTTTGGCTTGGCTTCTTGTTATCTGACGTGACCTTTCTGCCTTAAAATAAGTGGCAAATTATAACAGACTTTCATGTGCTATGTCATTTTTAATTAATGGCTAGCTTTACAACACCGTTATTCTGTCTTTTTCTCACTGAGGATTATTTGTTCTAAAACATAATTGATTGCTGAATATCCATGTATCATGTGATATATAAATACTTCTAATACTACCCACAATGCATCAAGATGGTACTATGTATGCTTGTAGCCAGTAGAATACATCAAATCTGTAACCTATGCAACAGCTTATATATGGCCTTGATATTATCTCACCCCAAATCACATTTCACTTAGTAGGTACAGTAGCTGTTCATTTTCCCAACAGTTAAATATTCAAAACTAGAATGGCACTCAGTCAGTACATTGCATACTCCTGTCGAGGCAACTACAGTGACCTCAAATCCAACCGAGCTGCGCCAGAATGCACACAGCGGAAGATGTCAGTGCCCTCAATATGCCTGATTTCTTTCATCAAAAACTTTATTCCCTGAGGAAATAACAGAACATTTTGAAAAATGTCCTAAAGTCCCAGTGTAAACAAAAGTAATAAAGACATCCTGGATTAGCCGCTACATCCAGATCAATACCAACATTTAATGGATTTCTATCTTGGCCCATGTCTCTTTCCTTATTCTTTCCATTAACAATTACAAAAACAATCTGATTCACAAATCTTATCTTTACATAATTTTTGGGGGGGGGGCATCCTCACAATGGTGAAAAAAAGTCTAATCAAATTAAAATACATCAACCTTAACTTCCCCTTCAGTAGGGCACTGAACGCTTGCACTGCAGAGCCAGTCGGGCAGAGGAGACAGCAGGAGCAAACGTTTCCCACTGGCTGCCACTTACCACTAATGTTAGAAAAATGATGAATTAGTCTCTGCATGGTGTTTGGAGTCTACGTGTTTGCATGTGTGTGCCAGAGTGTGTTTTTCTTCTTGTAAAGTGTTGTGTCGCATGCCAACAGCTCACAGTGTGAACAGATGTTAGTCAGTAATGCCCTGGGTTTCTGCATCACAGTCAGGCATTTTTTTCCAGGGTCCTCAGCTCTGAGAAGGAGTCAGTGGAGATGCCTGAATTGCTTTTTCGACCGGAACTCAACTAAGGACACGCAGGCTAACAGCGTCTGCCAAAGAACTCACACAGACACAAACACAGCACTCGCTCAAAGCATGTGAATTACACACCCACAAACAGAGACAATATATAACCCCACACATTTGGAAAAATATTAAACAGACACACACAACAAAGTTTAAATGAGGCACAATTAACTTGTCTTAATAAATACCTAAATAGTTGGCCGACAATATAAGTACTCAAATCAATAGAGTGGCCTTTGATGGAGTCAAATTCTCAGGCTGAATTATTGCGTCAGTCTGCCCTGGCAAAGACTCACATCTGCTTCCCTTCATGTTTACCCGTTGCTCCATTATAACACCTTTTCACTAAGATTCAGCCACTGCATTCTATATTTAGCTGCTGCCTGTCACTGAAGCCCTGATGAAGGAGAAGAAAATGAGTGGTGATGTAGGAGACCATGGGAAAGGTTAACGCTGTCTCTTTGAATAGAATCAGACACACTCTCTGATCATTCACAGAAATACTGCAGACTCTGATATCTATACTTAGGTTTGGATGAAAAGAAATATTAGAGAATGGAAAAAAAAACTGTTGTTACAAATTGTATAATTTGTGTATGCATAGACATAAATGAAAGTAAAATGTACATAATACATTTGAGTTAGCATGCAGTGACAGATTAGAGCACACATTTGGATGGATGTGGACTCTGGCACTATTGTTCCTTCAATATTACATCCCGAAGTTGATATTGTTTGTCCCACCCCTTATCGAGTTTGATTGGTCAGAGATAGGAATTACATAGACAAGTATGGTTGTGCCCCCGAAAGTTATAATGGTTTTGACAAAGAAGGCCACAATATACCCTTAGGATATTTTTGAGCAAAGGAGATTGAGCATGATGAGCCCTGAGATTTATAGTACTGGCACAGAAAGTGCACACTGGCGACACAAAAAATATATTTTCATCAAATGAACTCAATCAATTACACAAGTTGAGATGAAATTGGTGTTAATTGTATCCCTCATCTACCTACAATGAACAGACCATAATGACCTAATCTTTTTTTTTGTGAAATTATTCAGTAAACACTGATAAATGGCATTAATAGAAACCTTTGTTATACTATTTAAATTGGATCTGGTGTCTTCCATTTCCTCTTGATCATCTTTGAGCTGTTTCCACAACTTGTTTGGAGTCTATCCATGGTAAATGTATTTGACTTGTCAAATACAAGGACTGATAATAACACATATCAGATTAAAACTCAAACCATGGGGTTAAAGAAACTGCTCTGAGAAACATCTGGAGAAAAGGTAAAAAGAATTTCGCTGAACTGAAGAATCCTGAGAGCACAGTCTGTTCTGGTGAAACAAAAATTGAGCAGTTTGGCCTCAATTCTACACGTCATGTCTGGAGGAAACCAGGCGCCCCTCATCACCTGCCGAATGCAATTCTGGGCCCACAGCATGATGCTGATGGCATCTAGCATCATGCTGTGGGGGTGTTTTTCCCCAGCAGGGACAGAGATTTTTGTCATTGTTGATGGAGAGGGGAACAAAGAAAGTACAGAAATTTCCTTAATGAAAACCAGAGAGCTCAAACTGGGCCTATCAAGTTGACCTTCCAACATAGGACAATGACCCTGAGCACACAGCCAAGACAGAACAGGAGAAAATTGGGGACAGCTTTGTAAATGTCCTTGAGTGTCCCAGTAAGACTCCTGACCTGACCCCAATCAAACATCTCTGGAGGGAGCTGAAAGTGGCCATCCTACATACAGCGTCCATCCAACCTGGCAGAATGCAAGAGGATCTCCAAGTAAGGAACAGCGAATCCCCAAATCCAGATCCAGAGGCTTGTCGAGTCATACCCAAGGAAACAACTGAAGGGGCTTCAACAAAGGAATTAAAGGATCTGAAGGCTTATGTCAATGTGATGTTTAAGTCTTTCCATTGTAATACGTTTGCAAATATTGCTTTGTCATCATTGATTATCGAGTGAAGCTGGTAGCCTAGAGCAAAACAGTGAAAGAAAGTAAAAGGGGTCTGGATATATTTTTAACACACTGTGTTCATTTAAATATGACACAATGTGTTTCGGTCAGACATTGAGAAAAAAAACCATGTTCTTTTTCTAGATATATGAAAGAGAAAAAAAATCGTATGTGAAGTTAAACTTATATTTACATGAGTGATTTCATTAAGATATTCAGTGTTATTTGTTGTGTTTTATGTGTTTCACAGTGGAATCACAACATGGATTATTTACAACAAAAACATACCACAGTAAATTATATAATATTCTGTATAATATTAAAAATACATTTACTGAGTTTTTGACAGTGGTAGTCTGGCTACTGTTATACCACAACCCAGGTTCATTACATAACTGGCACAAACCGTGGAAGGAAGCCTCCAAACTATTTACAAAAACACCTCTTCTAAGACTTAGCTGCAGCAAACAGAATGAATTGGGAAAGTTCAAAAGTGTTTTTTTTCTCCACAGTGTGCTCTGTTTCGCTGCCCCAGGGTTGTGTACTTATGCAATAAGGTGCCTCAGGGAGCCAGAGGGATTCTGCATTTATGAACTTCACTCTTTGACATGACAGAAATAATTCATACAAACACAAAAACATAGACAAAAATGTAGACACACAAACACACACAAAACAAAATGTCACAAAGTAAATAATTTATAACCCCAATCTTTTACTTTATTTCTGCAGTTTTTTTACCCGAGGAAGGCAAAGCCTCTGCGAAATAAAATATGAGAGAAGTGTCATTTAGTAAGAAAGGGGAGGATAATAAGCTAAAGGTTTGAGCTGTTTGAGCATTAAATTCTAAATTAGCATGCTCACACATAGTATCTCTCCCCTCACTGCTTCATCTTGAGTGTCTCTCTCTGTTAAGAGCCCTGTTTCTCTCATCTGAAAACTGTTTGAGCAGCAGAAAGGTCAGACTTAATTGGGAAACATAATGAAATATTTTCAAGGGTCTCGGGGCTGTGCCTGATATGCTAATTATTCTTGGAATATGCGGAGAGGGGTTCCAGGAAGTGTGATACTATGACCTGACCGGAGATTCTGTTGCAAAGCAAAGTCGTTTGTGTTCCTGCAACTCAGCAACACTGCCAATGGTTGTGATGCATTTGTGATGCATGGTCCTGGGAAACTGTGTTTGTGGGCATATTTGTGTGTTTGTGAAGTGTGTCATCATACTCACAACATTGTTAAGTCATGCGTCTGTCTTAAATTATGTATTTTTATCATAAGCTTAGTGTTATTTTAAGACATTTGTGTGTGTTTGTGTGTGTTTGTGTGTGTATGTGTGTGTGTGTGTGTGTGTGTGTGAGATTTTGTCTACAACCCCAGTTTAATCTAAATCCGTCCAGCTCTTGATTGGTAGGGTGAAGGAGTATAATATGGAGGTCAGCGTTGGCAATGCGTGGGACATGGTTCTGTTATTCTCTACCTTTACACAAGCACACAAAGACATCCTCTCCATGCAAAATCTAACCAGCACACACACAAGAGGGGGGCAGTATGTGTTACCACCCCACCACACACACAAAGGAAGATGGATAAAGAGAGAGGAGGGGGTTGCATGTTACCTGATGCTGCTCATGCTGCCTGCCTCTGATCCAAGTTTGCATCTCTCCAGCTGGGTGGCAACGATCTGACGCTCAGCCTCAAGTTCTCTGGTCAGCCGTTCAAACTGAAGCTCCTGAAGAGATAAAGGGGAACAAAGTGTGCGTTAGACAGAGCGAGAGAAAATGATGTGATTCTTGTGGGAAGCAGAACCGTGCTTATGCATGTTACCGCATGGAAGCATATCAATACTGCAGCGAATTCAGGCCCACTGAGGACAGTGTGTACTTGCGACTGAGTGTGTGTGTATGTGGGACCAACGGAGAGTGTGAGCGAATAAGTAGGGAGAGTGTGCACTGGTTTGATTGGTTTTCTCAAAGCCATTTGAAGCTCTGAATGAGTTGATCCCTAGTCTATCTCAAGTCTCCCACTTCAATCCCCTCTCCTCCCGAAACACTACAGAGCACAATGCAATTCATCCCCCCCCCCTTTTCATACATGCTTACAGCAATTTACTCATATCTTTGCAGTCTCTCCCCCTCTCTCTGCCTGTCTCCCTCTCATATACACAAAGTACAGAAGGAAACCCCTGACATATACAGTACATATGTAGTACTAGTGGAGGTAGATGTTTTATCATGCTGTTTTTTTTATCTTTGAAGTGTTACCACAATGTGCATAAACAAAATTAGAATTCCAATCAATGCTAAATATATAGCACATTACAGTTATGCACAGTGTTGTGACTGAGTTGCATCTTTGATATAATATTAGACAAATATAATATAATTTCTGTAAGAGGCGAAACCCCAAATGCTTAGTTCAGCTTGTGTTGCAAAACCTGTTGATCGAGGAAAATTGTTAGATAATATATTCATCATTTATTGCTGTATATTTTTATAGACAAATCTTTGCAGTCTACTTCCTGGCACTCACAAGGAATCATCATGTCAAGCCCCTGTCGGCATCCAGGTGGACATTGACAATTGAAATGATCCGAAATTGTTGAACCGGTAAAGTGCATATGATGTACTTGCTATTTAAAAATAGTAGCTCTTTCACGGTCGAGCAGTTTTGAATTGAAAATGCTGCAGACAATGTTATTCTTATTTCGGATTCTAATAATTTAATTTGGGATGAGGTCCCACCACAAGGCTCCCGACCGGAGAGTGAAGGAGACAGGTACATATGAGGGTAGCAAATAATTTTTATTGAGGGGTGAGATAAAGAGAAAGACTGATGCTGCCGACAATGTTACTGTGTTCTTCAAGGTACCATATAGCCGTTTTTCCACTGGTCAAACAATGTGCTAACACCCAATAGCATCTGTTTTTTGTCTGCAACAGGAATGGATATAATCAGCATTCGCTCCGGATTCAGATGACTCTTTAGTAGACACAGGTTTCTAAATCGGCTACAGGTCTAATCTGCAGTGTCAAGCATGACACCTGAGTCAATTTGCTAATTTCCTCTTCTTCGTTGTTTTTTCGCAGTCTAATGCTGACTCTGCCCTTTTTCATGTTAGGGTTAGCCCTGCAAATGGCTCCATTCATCACGTACTGTATGGTACTTTCATATACTGTAAGCTCACATAGAAATGATATACACATAAACAACAAACTAGCTGGTTCAGCCACCCCTTTGAAGCGAGGTGACACTGGGAATGCGAGCAGGGTCTACTAAACTCTGTGGAACCATAATTTGAAATTACCGCTTTGTTTTACAGTGAGTTGCCTCCTCTGAAAGCCCTGCTCTGCTCCCCCACTGCAGACTGCTTTGTCACCTTGCCACAGCTGTAACTATATTAAATCCTTAAGGTGTAAAAATGTAAATCCCTGCACCCAAAGTAGCATTATGCTAATTAGAGGTATATATAATACCTGAACAGTATAAAAACCTTCTACAGTACCAGGGTAAATGCCTGAATGCCAAAGCAGATGGGAAATCTGTTACGTCAAGTCTGTGTTGAGGTGAAATTTGTTAAATTATGCATAAACCTTTGTCACATCTTTTCTTTGTACAATCCCTTTGGTTAAGGAAGGACTGTGTTGTTGATATTGTAGCGACCCTGTTCAGTCAGCGTAGCACCTTCTGTGCTCTTAGCAAATCAGGAATACAGGTTGGTTGAGCCAAGGGAGTTGGGACGGGCTCTGGTTTGTTGTCGGGATCTGCCTGAGGGAGCTTGCCTTTACCCATGAGCTTTTGTGAAAGAGCACGTTAATAAAGCAAGCGATAAACTGACATCTGGTGCCCTGCTATGTGTGTCAGTGCTACACTGGTGACAGAAGTGCCTTCCAGCGTATATGAAAAATTTACTTTTTGGAGGTGAAGCTCAAAGAAATAGAGACAAAATACGACAAAATAAGGAGTAAAGTATGACTGTGTCACAGGTATTTATCTTCTCTACATTCCATTCGCTATGTTTTCAATTATTATCTGAATTTGATCCCTCTAAAAACAGCAACTGTTGGATCAGTGTTTAGTAGCATCATCTTCTTTACAATGTTATGTATTTTACTTCTGCATGTGCATTTTTACAAAATCCCCCAAAAACACGTTCTTTTGTATACAGTATAATTTACCTCAATATGTGCGTGGATCACATCCCAACAATGATGAACTGGGAGATGCAGCTCTTTATGCTCTTTGTGCGTTTCTATCAGATCGCACTAGGTGTGGGATTCCACTCTGTTATACATGTGCTGTGTCTCAGGACTGAACAGGAAACAGAGCGCAGCAGGCACATGCAGCAACAATGGTGTCTATGGTAACAGCAGAACCCCCATCCACAAGTCAGCATAACAAATGAGGTCCTGACTCCTCCTCCACCCTTCACACACCTGCACTACTTGATCTGTGTACTGTGTTTGAGTTTTCCATGAAAACACAGCAGGTTTGGACTCAGGGACTGATCCCAAGAGCTGTGAGAGTGAACGCATGTACATTACATCTATGAGCTGGCTCCCAATTCAGGGGCCATCAACATTTCAAGATTGATTGCCTCACAGTGGCGTCTGTCTTATTTAAAAACCTCCTCCAAATGCGTCCTTTCATCCCAGAGAAACTAAGGCTCCGAAAGGTGGATCAGTCATGCCAACCTATTCCAAGATTCAACCATTTTTCAAAGACATAAAGGCGCCGGCAAGCAACAAGACTTCCGATGCTTACACTTAAAAATGTCCGTATCACGCTTCAACTCAACCAAACAAGGGGTATTAAAACTTTCTCATCTGGTCTTATCAGCTCTGTTACTGACAGTGTCTTGTGTATAAACATGGTGTTTAAGAGGTATACGTGTATATCTATACACATGCAGTGGCTTGCTAAATCAATCCCAATGGCAAAAGTCATGTGCAAATTCAAGTCCATACAAATATGAACTAGCACCTGTGTATACACAGGTATTTGTTCACATAAAGCTTCGAATTTGGGCCTTCAGTGAGGCATTGAAGGCCCAATACAAGGATGATATCTGACCTACATTATTCTCTTTAGAATAGAAACATCACTGGGTTAATAAAAACACCTTAAAAAGTGAATTATTCTACAACCTAGTACTGAAATTGCCATTTGAGGCTTTCCATAATGTGAGTCTGTCAAAAAAATGGCTCCTGCAAGACAGAAAATTATGGACCAGTTGTAAACCAGGTTGATTTCCAGGATAGAGCCTTGTGCAGTGCTCCTTGGGATTTTATATTTGTGTGTCTGCAGGAGTATGTGTATATGAACTTTTCCAGCTTGACACAGAGTATATTCTCATTATAAAGTGTTTTGGGGGTTTGCCCAAAGACAATAGAACAGAAACATAGACAGTCTTTTAAAGCAATAAAAATGGGGCTAGCACATTGGGACAGAATGCAGGATAACATAGCTGTGGTCTGTGTATTAGAGCTTTAATGGGATAAATAGCCATCATGGCCTCATATATTGTTTCACCACTGTTAGTTTAAGAACCAGCATCAATATATTTATTCTTCTATTTAAGTTAAGTTGCTCATATTATCACCATAAAGCGAGCATGTGCCGTCTGTGTGTTTCAACAGATAAAGTCCAATCATTATAAAGTGGCCTTTGGGCAACTATTAACACTGCTGGTTTTTGATGAGAAACAAAAGGCTTTTCAAAAAGAGCTTCGACCTTCTAGATGGGAAGTAACACTCTGTCTCTCTCGCTCAGTCTTTCTTTTACACGCCTTCCTCAATCAGCTCAAAGGAATGAAAAAAACTGGATGAGTGGGATGAAGGAGTGGGAAAGAGAAGTGCGATTGGTCGCTGGTAAAAGGTCACTCTCCTCTACTCCATCACTTCCTTTGCATATTAAACTTCCCGACAGCAACAATCCCCTGTTCTTCCTTTCTAATATCATAGCTTTGCGTTCGTGTGTAGTCTACGTATGGTTCAACTTTAACCGAGATTCATTTCTCAACCGTCATTTTAATGAGAGTGAAAGGTCACCCATGAGTCAGGAGAGAAGTAGTAGGGGAGGATGAAAGGGGACAAAGACTGGAGGACAGAAAAGACAGATGAGACTTTGATGACTCGGATGATGATAGTCATATGAGACGATGGCTGAGGGAGGAACACCTGATCTGCTGCCTCTGCATGTGACTGCAAGAAAGAGAGAACAAGAAAAATTGAAAGATAAACCAGTTTTTTTCCATAAGACATGTTTTGTTATTGTTGTACACAGGGATGTTGCTCTTTCCTATTACAGTGATGAGTGGCACTTACCACACCATCCTGTGTCTAACAAAATATAATTTACATTAGCAGCAATACCTGAGGGGAGTTCTTTAATGTGATAATGGGTACAACAGTAATGCAATGGACAGCATATCAGTACTGATCATAGCAGTGAGTACTTGCCATGAGGGATTTATGGCCCATAAAATACACACAATTAATGACAATAATACTGCCAATAAAAGTAATAATCACGAATAGGGAAAATTAACAAATACTCAAAGATGTTCTGATGGGAAAAAGGGTATAACTTGATTGAAAGTAAACAAAGGGTAGAAGATCAGCCAGGAACTAAAAACTATTTTGATGTACATGAATGAGTCTGACAAACTGGTGAAGCAACAGGACATAAGGAAGATAAAAATATGTTTTGCATACAGTATATGCTCTGCTTTGGATTTGAACTATGTTCAGTTCAACTCAAAGTTTCACTTTGAGTCCTAGGAGTGATTCAGTGTAATTTAGCAGAGAGGAATTCAGGAAAACAGCTTCAAAGACAACCATATCAAAGAGCCACATCATTAAACAGATGGAAATAAGATGAGGCTGCATCCAGGCTAATGGTTTGTCACGATTCTAACAACAATATTCAGAGTAAATTCTTAAGGTAAATTTCCAAACCCTTTTCATACTAAACTGGTAAAACCACTAGTGATGC
This sequence comes from Pseudopleuronectes americanus, assembly GCA_038501795.1. Lineage (NCBI taxonomy): Eukaryota > Metazoa > Chordata > Actinopteri > Pleuronectiformes > Pleuronectidae > Pseudopleuronectes > Pseudopleuronectes americanus. Next base: position 9,220,176 of record CM076736.1, read on the forward strand.
ACCCGAAGCCATATGTGTTGGAATTTCAGTTCCTTTTAAAAATAACAGCACAAGCCTGAGCCACATGACTGCCAACAGCTGGCCCTTTGCGGTTTTATAAGCATTATAAATATTCAACACACAAACACAGCAATACAGATCTTTCCCTCATTAAATTATTTAAGGGCTCAGTGTGCAAAAAGAAATCCTCTCCCAGCCTCCGATCTCACTCCCGTGCTCACTCTGTCACACTGTCACTTTCTCTGCGTCTTGTTTCAGGACATCTCTTTCTATTTCACCGTCTCTGTCAGCTGGAGATCATGAGCTGAGAACACAAAGCTCTGAGCAGCCCACAAATAGTGCCGTGGGTATGTGGGATGTCATCCTGGTTAAACATACATGCAGCCACACACACGAAGACCCAACATAGCTCTCTCTCTGTCCTAAATATGGATGCATATTAGCATTGATTTGGTCTTTCAAAATTCAGAATAACATAGAATGACACGTTGAAAATGGGGAAAAGGCAGAGTAGGTTTGTAAATTGAAGGATGGGCAAAGAGCATTCTGTGTTCTCATTACATGATTATCAAATGGAGGTATGTAAAAAGTGGCAGTGTTTGCATGTGTAGCTGCACAAATGCACGGTTTGTTTAGTTTAATGTCAGGCTTAATGTAAGGGTTAGGGCATTCATATATATCCACTAAATGTCCTCTTTGCTGATCTTATTATCTCCCCAATGGAGGTAATGTGTTGGCTTTATTTGTCTCTCAGCGAGCATAAGACTATCTACTACATATCAAGACCAGAAAAACGCTACATAAATACAAAACTATTTTACAATAAGGATTACTCAAAAATTACTGGACAATGTCTAGAGCTAATTAATGGGAAACACTGCTTTCACATGGTACGATGGGGGCACTAGCCTTGGTGGAGATACCACCACACTTAAGGACTATGCCAGTAAAATGTTTGTTTCCTCTCTCAGCTGAGTGAAAATGTTGTTCACATAAAAACTTTTAGAAAAACCTCAAATATGCTGAAATGTTCCCTTCCAAACCTCTGTACGAGTAAAACTGTGCTCCTTGACAAACAACACATGGGTGGAAGCATTTGTTAATTATTATTACTTTTTAAGATGCATCTCTTTGACGTCTTTGTGTGTTTGATTGAATGTGCGTGAACTTGTCGGTGAAGTGCAACATTGATTAACTTGTTTGTGATGAACTGTGTGTTGTAGCAGACTGTTTAGTTTTCTTATGAGTAACACAAACTAATCTCCAACTCTGCCACTCCTTGAATACTGTGTTGAAAGTTCTACTGTATTTAACTTGTGATTTATTGTCTAATTAGAGGGCATTATATAAGGAGGGCTAACCACTACCGATCCAACGGTAAATACTCTCATCGCTCATCTGTCTTTCCCCGACTCTCTGTTTGCTGGCAAATTCAATAACAACCATACAGGCGAGCAGCCACAGACAAACACATTCTAGTCCCTTAATGCTGTATATGCACATCTAGTTGGTATACAAAAATACACGCTATACAACAGAATGATTGGAAGAAGGAAGCAAACAGCAATTGGTCTCTAAAGTGAGCTAACACTTCAATGCAAAACATTACATTTACAATTCAGTTTGGTTGTTGAGCAACATATTGACAACACATTTTTATGATGAAACCTAAATTTCTGCTCGTGCCACCATTGACCAGACTGAAAACAGCCGTTCCAGAAGCTCAAAGCAGTTTTTTTATGTCATTTATTTTTCATTGCTTAGCCTCCACTTTAGACATTAAATGTGAACAAATAATTAATACAAGGAATGTTCATATTAACAAGTTTTGCTTCAGGTAAGCAGTTGATCTAACTTGAAAAGTACTACTTGATACAGACCTTATTTCATACTTGATGCACTGTTATTCCCAAAATATTTTAAAACATTTATAATATGTGAGCTGCAGTTGCTGATGTAAAACGATGAGCAGAAAGACATAAATTAGAATAAGCTGTGTGGGAAATCCATGAAAATTATTTTCTCTGTCTATGTGTAGGGGTTTATAGCCCAAAAAGCATTTAAATAACTTCATGTGGACAATGCAAAAAACAAGGATGTCAAGGTCAAGACAGTTAGGAGGGTCCAAATCACTATTTAAAATGTTATCTTTGGTTAAATAAAGGATATATTATTATAAAAAGAAGTTGGAGTTTAAATTCTCCACCTGTAAGTCCATGACATCCTTTTATTTTGTGTCCTTCTCTGTGTGTGTGTGTGTATGTGTGTGTGTGTGTATGTGTGTGTGTGTGTGCGCATTTGTGTGCAAGGTCACATCCATGCGTTAAGTGTTGGCTCCATGACAGTGAGGCAGATAGCATGATTGGATTCACACTCAGTGACTATGGGTTTGGCCATAGACAAAATGTCACTTGGAAAATGTCACTGCCTAAATGCCATCACATCTTCCCGGGCCTGTGTGTGCTGGTGTGAGTTTGGGCCTGTGTGTGCGTGCGCATGTGTCTGTGTGTGCATGCGTGTGTGTTTGTGTGCGCACGCCTTTGTGTTTGTGTCCCCATGTTTACACAGTCACAACATGATAACATTTCTTTCTAATGAGGACAAAGGATAAGGTTTAGGACAATCGAGAGGTCGATATGTCCTCTGAAGAGCTATAACCTCAAAAGACCAGACTCTTACTCTCTTTTTGTGTATGTGTGTATGTGTGTGTGTGTGCGTGTTAATATAACGTACAACAGACCTATTCAGTTATTGTCCATCTTTAAGGAGCTTGCTTGCATATGAGGTTATAGTTACAGCACACACTCTGAAACCTTTCATTAGAAAACAAAGTAAATAAGTCAATGTAAGTATGCAATTCTCAAAAAAATAAATCAGAGAAGACATTCTGGCAGTGTTTGAGTGCATAAGGTATATATATTCCATTTGATATTCAAGAGAAATTAACCTGAAAGGTGCCATTTTGAATTTATCAGACCACCTGGGAAATTCTGGGCAAGTAAAGTGAATGTGTAAACACCGCGTCTTCTTTCAACATTGGCTGGCAGTTTGCCCTTGAGCAGGGCAGTCGCTCTCGGTTTTGGCTCCAGTGGAGCAGCTCAGTGATATAAAGTAGAGCCGTAAACCGTGGCTGTACTGGGAAGCTGCCAGTTGAAACTCTGTGCAAGTGCATGAATATGAAGCAGGGGGATGCCTATATATATATATATATATATATATCTGTATATATCGTCAGCAAAAACAAAAAGCTGAAGAGCAAATATGAAAAAAAAACAACCCTTATTCACTAAGGAAGTGTCTTTTCTACCTTCTTTGTCAGCTCTTTCCCCTCCTGTCCTCTATCTCCACCACACAATGTGACAGGGGAATCCACAGAGACCCCAAAGGTCATCCATCCACTGGTAATCACAAACACTTGTTTTGATAGATTAGCCAGTGCAAGCGCTTGCATGCTCCCACAGACAAAGGACAAAACATGCAGACAAAGACGCAAGGGACTTGCTGTAACAATACACACACTCACACACCCTTGTGTGCACATAGGGATGGTTAAACTGTAGGCTGACGTCACGCCACAGCCATGTAGAGAGTGTGTTGCCACCAGAGGTAGTCGTATAGTTTCATGTGATGTTTATGTGGCCTTTAAGCAGGGTAACAATTTTTGTTCAAAGCTCTGAATTCGGTCTGGTGGCACTGGTCGTGTAAGAACTTGTGAGAGCAGCTAATTTCAATACCAAAACCTGCCTTACACATTGGGTTTCATTCTCCCCTTCAGACACACATTCGTATAGCTAATACACAATAATACACATGGTTCGGGTTTCAGTATCTTGCCCATTTCAACCTGCAAACTGGAGAAGCCAGGGATCGAACCGTTAACCTTTATTAGACAACCCACTATAACTCCTGAACCACAGCCGCCCCTGGCCATAATGCGGACAACAGTGCAGCTCCACATCATGAAATTGAGGCCTTACATATTCACTGCTCGCCCGTATAAACGACAGCAGTTGGTCACTTTTCCTTTTAATGGATTTGAAGAACCGAAAGGGAGAAACAACGTTAAAGGGTTTTGGCTGTTGTCAAAGATAAGGTTTTTATCAGGACATAAACGGAACAAAGAAATATATTTACTTACACGCATACACACATACACAGGAAATGAGTGTAAGAAAAGTTGATCCTACACCACTGTAGTGTTTTTGGCACTGAAAAAGAGGGAAAGTGAAGCAGGTCACTAGCCAGTGAACAATGGCTTAAGGCGTAAAGTCTCTGAAGCTGGAATATGTGTGTGAGGGGGAGACTGCACAGTTTCCTTTATCTGGCCAACTTGTCTGCATATCTGCAATGTGCATGAGCGTGTAGGAACATATGTAGAAGCAGGTGCATTCGAGCATTTGAGCGTGTGTAGCTGTGTGTGTGTGTGTGTGTGATGTCTGTGACAATCCCTAAGCCTAAACCAGAACGACAGGCATGACAATGATAAAATCATAGACAGGCCCTTCGGCATAGTTTCTCGATGATGGGTAAAGGGTTTAACAAGCTTCCCAGCCAGCTCCTTTCTTTGGAGAACATTTACACCATTAAAATAAATCATTCACAATTCAGACAAAGCGGAAGTGTGTGGCCGATTTAACGTGAAATTAATCGACAAAAACACAATCCCGCACGCAAACACAGACAGCCTGTGTAGGTATGTACACTGAGTAGTGTGTGCGATTGTTTGTAAGAGATACACAGCCAGCAGATGCTTTAAACTGGGCTGTTGTGGTACTTCTGATAAATCCCTCGCTGCCTTTTTCCCCCCCAAACCTGCCCACTTGTTGTGCAGATAACACGATGACTACAAGTGTTGCTGATCGTCACAGCGAAATGTCAAGTGCGCGCATTCATTTAGAGGTAACAGCAGCCGCTTAGCTATCAACATAAATGTCACTATATCACACTGTCATCCTCCCAAGGAGCCGTCTCACCGTGTATCTCATTAGTTTTTTCAAAGACACTGGCTGACACTACTTTTTAAGAAGGAAGTTTTACATTACATCTATTTAACTGCATTTAAAGCTGTTTCATAACATGCTAGTATCACACATTAGCATTATCATGTGTAAATCCTCCTTTAGCCTCAAATAACCCTAAGTTTCTCCAGGCGTATCAATCATTCTTATTCTTGCTCTAATACCGTTTGGGTCTCAGTTTTGAAAAAGTAGTCCCAAATATCCTCACAGTGTTCGCCTGGCGCCTTCACAATATCTGTGCTACCATGGAATTTTATAAAAGCTGAGCAGGGAATCAGATTAACTGCTTGTTTTCAGTGAATCGGAAGGTGTGATGATTCACTGCGATGAGAGGCGTTATTTTTCTGCTGGGACGCAGCGCTGAACAGATTGCCATTTGCCAGCACGTGAGCGGGCTCTCATAAATCTCTAGCTGGCTGCTGCTGCCTTAACACGTCCCTAAATCAAACAAATTAAATATATCAGGAGATTTATTGTTGTTTTTAAACAAACTCAGATGAGTTTATGAGCAGGCGGTGACGGGCGGTGTTTGGGGCCCTGTGATGCCCCGAGTATGGTGGTGGGTGTGAGGAAAAAAGGATGCTACTGTCTGACTACAACTTTTTATGATGATACTGTTCTCTGTTTGGAGCAGGCGTGTTTATGGATTAAATTATAAACAATAAGGGATTAGACATAAATATCAATCACAATTTCCCCTATTGTAAAGAAACACAAACACATTTTCCAAAGCAATTAACCTTAGGATTGAATAATTCATAAGATGTAGCTGCCGCAATTCTAGGTACCGCAACAACCACAATATTATTTGGTATGAGCATACAGCAGGATTTTGTAAATCCTTTTAGTTAAAAATGTTGTTCAATTTAAAGATAATTAAGTTGCTAAACTTTAAAAAAAATTCAGTGTAGAAAATATTCCAAGGATCCCCTCATGTATGATCCTGGGAATGACTTGACATTTTCTATTCTTTTTGTACTTAGTTATGCAAAAGAACAACACAAAATAAATGTCTTCGAAAGATATTGGACATTTATTTACTGACCCCATGTCAGATAGCAATGGGTCCCCGGGGGGGCCGCTGAACCCAGTTTGGGAAGCACTTTGTTCCACCACTGACCTACACCAAGTGAGTCCATATGGAAATATAGTGAAATAATTGACATGTCTTGGTTCATCAATCTACATATTTCATACATCTATCACTTACAAATATCACTGTAGCATGAGTCTTAAGCTCATCCTGCACAAAATGACAACAGTATTCTGAACCTTTATCCTTTTGACTGGATGTAAAAAAAAGATAAAAACAGAGCGAATCCCACTGGGCTGAGATGGATCATCAAAATATGAACAAAAATGTGTCACTGCTGCTGTCCGTGGTGCTGATCCTTGGACTGCTTGGAATACACAAGTAAAAGAACGCAGTACATTCAGCAGTTTCTCTGTGTGTTGCTTTTTCTGAACAGCACTTCATCATGGTCATGTGTGACGCTGTACTACTCTTACTGAATTTAATTTAGCCCCTGACTGTTCAATTGGAGCAAAAGTCATTAATGAATAGTGTGTCTATCAAAGGCGGAATAACCTTTGATTTTAAGTTGAGTAATGTTTTCTCAAAAGGTCTTTTATACACATGTGAGCCCTGTGTAATTTAACTCTAATTCATCATGGGTCTGAGGCCTTTTTATACAGCTTTGTACTGCTCTGCAGTGGGGCAAGTAATTTACAGCTACATTAAAGGACCATTATTCAATTGAAATTGTACATCAGGATCACTCCTCACAAGACCTGACTGCGCGTGTTTGTGTTAACACACATTTAACCCAGTGCCGAGTGTATCAAATTAAGGGTTGTCTCATCTCTACACTCAGATGTGCTGACATCGATGATAATTTTCCCTTTCAGAGACGTTGGACTTCTTTAAAAAGTGCAATCAGGTATGGACAGGTGTGCACCACTTATACCGCGGCACAATTTTCCACAATACAGTTTGAAGGCTGAGTGTCATGAAGTAATTTCAGATTTTACTTGTATTTGTAGTTTATTTGGGTCCCATTTTCCTCCTCTTTTGATGTAAACCCTACTATCATCGTGGATGACAAAGCATACACACAGCAAGCATGCTCCAATCTACTTAAAAAGAAAACCAAAGGAAGTCTTCAGGTGTTTATTAACATATAACATATATATATATATATATATAAAATAAGTATTTGATGCATATAAATACTGCCTATACATGTATGATGTATGATTTAATGTATATGCTCAAGTCTTGTATGTATAACACACACACATCACCTAAAATCGCCAGCCTTTGAGTGGATCGTCTAATTTTTGGGTTGTAAACAGACAGAGATGTAATCTCTGAAGGCAAACTGAGAGCTGGCGACTCCACCACTAATTGGCAACAGAGAGGCTGTCACTGAGCGTAAGAAAAACATCTCGTCACAAGAGGCGCTGGAGCCATGTCATCTCAATAGAAAGAGAGGGCGAGAGAGATAGAGAGAAAACTGAGAAAAGGAGTGTTGAGCAAGAGGAGGGAGAGGGATAGTGTGGGAATTGAGAAGGAGGGGGGGGTAAGCTAAAATAAAAGCTGGGAAAATCTGCAAGCAAATTAACAGCAAACAAACAATCCCACGTGTGTAAATATGTGCACACATATGCATCGAAGCCGAGCATATACAATTATAATTAGTGTGTAAATTGCATTTGCATTAATCTTAGTCAATTAAAGTAAGAAACATCTAACAGCCAGGACTGGCAAGTGTTATTTTTCTACCATACTGCCTTCAGTCTACTACAACATGCTGTTTACTACAGAGAAGGATGCGTTTGTCATTAAAAACATTCCACCTTACCTCAGCTTAAATAAAAAAACTGATTATGAAATATCATCTGTAGTTAATTCTGCTCCTGCAAGTTTGTCTTTACACAAATTAACCCATGGAAATCCAGATTTCCAGACTCACAAAATATATATTATTTTATATTGCAGGTAGTTCATAAATAGAATCATCTGCTAGCAATTTGAGCTATGCTAACATTCAGTTACGATGCTAATACCTTCTAAAAAATTAGTTAATTAAAATCCACTCTTTTAAATATAATGTTAACCAACACATTGAGAAAGGGGATGCAATTATTGAGACTAGGTTTTCAAATTGAAGGATGGGCAAAGAGTATTCATAGTTTGCTTTTTATATAAATGACAGGAAAGTATAAATAAACTGGAACGGCTGTCATTCAACTGCCTTCCTCAGTCAAGGCTCTAAAGTCCTCTTAAATTCAATGAGGTAGCACACACTCTTACACATAATTCCTCCAAACGTGCCTGAATTGAGTTTCATCAAGATCCATTAATAATTTGCCTGGGAAATGGTGAAAATTCAATATTAAAAGAAAGTGAAAAATAGATTCCTGGATCTGCTCCCTGATCTGGATTTGCATAAAAATGTGGCTGATTCTTCACTGAAGAATACTTCCATCCATCTAGGTTCATGAATTATTCCCTTGCAAATTGGTTAGAATGTAAAAAACTGTACAATCAATTAATGTTGAAGAAAATTCCTGGATCTGCCTCCTTGTCAGAAATTGTATGGGTTCTTTCTTGGGGGTTCTAATTCAGTCAAGAGGAAGATAGATCGTCACAGGAAGTTGTGGAGTATTTGGCCTTCAGAGTTATGCAAGTACAGGAAAATGGCCTTTGAGAACAGAACATTATTTGGAAAAAAAGGCACAGGAGCAAAATACCACCCCCTCGCTGACTGGACCTTGTTTTCCTGGCAATTGTTTTGCTTATCATCATAGGGATCTTATTAGAGGGCCCAAGCCCAATCGATCAGGGTATGCGGTGAAACGATTGTGATAGAGACATCCATCTACACTACAAAAGTCTACACAATTATTATGATACCCAGCCTTTACAACTGTGGTGAGAAGAGAAGCATATTAAAAAGCACAGTGCAAAACATGTCCAACATTCAGGTGTATGGGCTTCAACAGCACAGGAGCCACGAGGTTCCACTGATGTCATCCAAGAACATAAATCTGAGCAGCAGTGTGCGCAGGCTCACCGAACCCCGGCAGTTGAAGACGGGAAAAATTAAGCCTGGTCTGCTAAATCATGATTTCTGCTGAGGCTGCAGATGGTTGGGTCAAAATATGGCATCAACAGCTTGAATCCAACCTGCCTTCAGCAAACAGCCCAGGCGGCTGGTGGTGCATCAGGGCCGAGAATGTTTTCTTTTTGGGCTCCTCGTTGATCACTGTGTAAATGTCCACATCGACCTCAATGGTCTCCCCATTACCTCATCGCAAACCCAATAGAAGGATGGATTTGCAGCCTGCCATATACACGACTGTGCTGCCTCACTAGGCAGAGCATGACTGTATTATAGTGTTGTCTATATCTGAAAAGTCTGTGAAAAACAGCAGTATACGACAGCAGGGGGTTGTGTTCAAGAAAGCAAGATACAAAGAATAGTGATGTTGTCAGGGTTCTGGAGAAAAAATAACGAGGGATTGATGGAGGAAAAAGAAGAGGAGAGAAAGAAAAGTGATGAATTAGATGGCTTTATATTTTTTTATTCTTCAAAAATCATATTCTTTAGATGAATTTGACTTTCCAAATAAATAGTTTGCTCGAGCTGACATTCACTTTTCAAGTTGAAACAACTGAATAAACAGACTATGTATTAGAGTATGTCTGAGCCTTTTATTGCTCCGAGGGGAATTTTTTCATTCTATTCTAAGTCACACAAATAATGTGGGAGAGGGTGTTGATGACTCACTGCCGTCTCTTTGATGCACAGCTTCACATTGCTTTGGTCTTTCTATTACTCTGAAAAAAAAGTTAATAGATTGATATACAAGAGGAGACAATTGAAGAGAGACGAGATCAGAGTATCGCTATAAAAATGCTCTACATTTCACTACACACCATGTACAAAGAATTACGATAAGATTGGCTGAAGAGGGGGGGGCACTATAAAGTATGTCTGCTTTAAATGCAATTTGTCCCTTAGATTTGTCATCGGACACTTTCCCTCACACTCAGCACTTTTAGTGGAGAGAGAATGTGTGTGCTTTGCCTGGAGAGGTGGGGGAGAGACTCTGCATCACTGTGTGTTGGCCAGACTTTCTTCTTCTGGAATCAGAAAAGCTATTCTGATTCGCCAAGGGGAAATTGCTTTATTACAGTTGCTCAACATTCAGTGAGTAAAACAAAGTAAATAAGTAAAAAACTAGCATTTTGAATAAATAAACAGACAGTAAACAGACAATATCTACAAATGTTAAAGTGAACAAAATAAAAAGGGTGTATTATATAGAATCTCAAACGGGAAAAAGAGTGCAAAAAAGAAAATTTGCCGCAATTTAGCAGTAAAGTAGTTGCAATCTGCAAAGATATATTAAATCAAAAGGCTAATGTGGATCATCAGTAAATTAATAGTTGATTGTACTGATGGAGATGAGCAGAAAAGGGATGAATTGTATTTCTGGATGGTCACAGGAAGGAATGACCTCCTGTAGCGTTCAGTGGAGCACTTAGTCATTCTCTGACTCTCTGAACCTGTTCGTCTGACTAACCACAACACTGTGTGGAGGGTGGGAGACTATGTCCATGACTGAGAGGAGGTTTGGAAACATCCTCCACTCCAGACTACATCCAGTGGGTCCGGCTCCACCCTGCGACTGAGCCAGACCTCTGAATCCCTCTGTAGACTCTGTTGGTGTCAGCTACTCTCAGGCCTCTGCCTTCAGAAAAACATCTGCAGTATGGTGCCAAAGACGTTGAAGGAACGGAGCACCCTGCAGGAAAAAGTGCAGTCTTTGGAACTTCCTGTAGAGACCACAGAGTTTCTGGTCCAGACCAGTTGGATTTCTAAGTGGACTGGACACCCATGTATTTGTACTCAAGAACTTTTTGCTCCATGTCTGCCCTTTTGGAGGTTGAGTAGCAGGAGTCCTGGATCTCCTGAATTTCACCCCCAGCTCATTTGTTCTGCTGATGTCAAGCTGCAGGTGACTCGGCTCACACCAGTACACTAACTGCCCACCACCCTCTGGTGCTTGTACCGATCCTCCCTCCTGATGCATCCAACAACTGCTATTTGTTGGAGAACTTCTGCAAGGGGCAGGTCTGCCCACCTTGCACCTAATGTCTGAGGCGCACAGGAGATAAAGAGATAATGGGACAGGACAATCCCCTGTGGAGCTCCAGTGATACTCACTGTTGGATCTGACACATGGCTCTGAGGGGACACATGCTAAGCACTGCAGGTAAGATATTCTGTGATCCAGGACACCAGAGGAGCATTAACTTGCACGGCAGTCGTCTTCTTACCCAGCAGGGCAGGATGAATGGTGTTAAAGGCAGAGAAATCAAAGAAAATGATTCTAGCCTTGCCCCTGGCATGTTTAGCTGGGTGTAAGATAGGCAGAGCTATGCACTTGCTTTCATTTTTGGACAATTTCCTCATTTCATGTGCATTTTGTAATGCTGTCTGTCAAAACTCTGCCTCTGCTGTTTGTCAGCACTCAGACTGTATTATCACTGATGTGTTCCAATGCTCAAATAGGACTTTACTGTTACAATCCATAGTGGTGAGTGATCACGGTACCTCCAGGTAAAATAAGTAAAGTTAACACTCCCGCAATGAGGCTGTGACGTTGGTCAAGCATGGGGCATTTGAGCAGTTACAGTATATGTCAGCACAAGAAAAGTTTTGAGCAGGAGCAAAGTAAATTGGCAACCCCTCCGTAGAATTTCAGGAAATTATTCTGAGTTCAGTGCAAGTCTGGAAGCAGCTTGGCAGAGCAGGTGCATGACAAAATCATCCACTCTGACATCTGTTTAGTAAGTGAAATGGAGGGGTTCCAATAAAAGCATCACCAAAGGATGGAGGGAATTCCAGACCGTGTGTTTTTGATTTGGATTGAACCTGGTGTCTCTGTTTACATTAATAACTGTAGCACTTCCATTCATCAAAAAACAATGGCCAGCAGTGCAATGATGTTCCTAGAAAACAAATTCGCTGTTGGAATTGAGGTGAATCAACATTTCGATGTGACAGTTGGCTCCCCAAAGAGATTGAGCGAGCAGAGAGAAGCAGTATCAGAGTGTCTGAACAAACTGTCATCTAATCATTGTGTTTTATGACTTCTCATATGTCTAGTGACTGGCTGTTAGTGATTATGGCATTATTGATCAAAGCTGTCAGAAGGCTACAGGAAAATTACAGTTTGAACATTTACTCAGCCAGCGAGTCCTTGTGGGAAGGTGAGCTGCAAAACCCACACTGTGGTTTTCTGCAGCGTTCTCTTTGCAATCTAGTTTGTTCAAACAGTTCGGCCTGTGAGGAGAAGAAATATGATTTCATTAATCCTCCGGAAATTAAAACGTGAAGGCGTGGGTATATTGACGGAAGCAAGTTAATCCTGCTGTGATCAGAGGCAGAAGTGGGCTTTGGAAAATGTAAATAATATTGCAAAACCAGTCCATTTTATACACAGAGTAGCCTAAAAGCATACAGTGAATACACCAATTAATACAGTGCAAGGGCATATGAAATATGCATACTTATACACAAGGATTAATACCTAGAAATTAGGTAAAATACTTGCATAAATAGACACAGAGTGTGTGTAGTGTAGATAGATGGACAATGTAGGTGTGAGGCTCTCTAAGGATATTTTTTACCCTCCTTTTCAAAAGTTCTATGAATGCAGTCTAATATCCAAGAGAAGAAACATTAAAGTAATGGAATCGAACAGTTTTGCAGTTCTAGCTATTGCTTTGCAAAGAAGCAGAGGAAACTTAAATATTTGATCACCTCAAATATTTGTTTCCAAAAATGCGTGAATCAGCAACTTATGTCCCTTCTTGAAATGATGGAGGTGTTATAACTACCTCATGCTGTGTACAAGTTATTTTATAAGCCAAAAGTGTCTGGGCTTCTAGGCTACAATTATAATAGCTTACTACACAAAAATGTGTTTCCATTATTACCGTCTCTCGCCTGTGGTTTTGTTTACTTAAGTGATTAAAAAGTTACATTTACTCAGACTTGTTTGGGTACATTCAGATGCACACAGTGATAGCAGTGCTGTAAATGTGAGTAAAGCAAACCACGTGTTTAAGCTGTTAGTCTACATAAAGTAACAGTGCCATGTAATTATTCTCCTGCTGCACCTTTCTACACTCATCAGTAGGAGCAGGTTCAGTCTAGGCCTCACCACCGAGGAGGCACTGTGCTGGTGTGACCACTTCTAACTGACGGATGAACTCGTCTTTGGAATGGGATGTTGACTCTGTGGTGATGCTAATTGGCAGCTTTCTATCTGAAACTGCAAAACTGACTGAGCTGAGATGAGTAACGATCGAATGCTCAATGACTCAGTCCGTACAACCCTGAAGCTGCGCCAACGCTGCTGAGCAAAAAGCTGTTCAGCAGTTTATTCAAAGTTTGGTGAAGCTCGACTCAGTACACTATTGTCGTGAAGGTCCCTATTGTAATGAACGCACCGGTTGTCGTGGTCAGAAATGTCATGTTAATTGTATATATGTATATTAGGTGTGTCTCAATTCAGGGGTTTTGAGGACTGATTGCATTACAGTAGTGTGAGTCAACTGTTCCATTTCATTCCTGAGACACCAATGCTGCAACCTTCTGATCTTTCCCAATCCCAAAATGTATTGCACTTGAGTAAAAAAACATTTTAGAAAGAGGTTACGGCGCCACCAGGAGATGAAACGTCTGATGCTTCACGGCATTAAAACTTGCTTGTCATGTCCAACTACAGCTCTGTTGCTTGGCGACTGCCATAAGAGCAGGACAAGCCCGTGACGCAGATCATGGAAACCCTCTGTAGAATGTCTCATTTCGTCTTCGTAGGGACCGCCTCCTTTATGCCGTGTAGACGCCGTCCCCTGAAGGATGCAGCCCCTGAATTAAGAAACAGCTAATGAGTCCCAGCTGCTGCTGCTACAGAGCGCTGGTGGCCTGTTTATTCAGATTTCATTAATATTGACCGTATGGCGCGTCCAAATAACATCAAATTCAACACTGCACTTCCTTAGGCCCTTTACAATATACTTCCCAAGAGTGAAGTTGATAAAATGAACTGAAGACATGTGTAACACAGACGGACAGATTTCTGGAATTGGTTTATATAACAAGTGTATTACTCAGTTTCTAACTAATTAATCCAGTAGAAATTATAAAACCGAAAACATATATATATATATGATCAAATTTCTAGTTGCCATTAGTGAGGGGGGTGTGGATCAAGACCATGCATGGTTCCCCGTTGACAGGTATGAGAGCAGAAAGTGTATAAGGAGGTGGACGATGTGATGACCGACCATCCCAGCCCCCTCTCCTTCACCGCTGTGCTCCTGATTTCATTCTAGCTGGTGCAAAGAGCAGCCTTATAGGACCCCTGTTATCTAATCGAAGGCTGGTTGGAAAGCACTTTTAGTACTAGCGCCATAAAGGGAGACGCCACAAGAGAAGACAATAAGGGATGGAGATGCAAGCAATGGAAGGCACATATGTGTGTCTGTGTGTGTGTATGTTTATTTGCAAGTTATACAGAGAAGTGATTGGCCAGGTGAAATTCATTTACACTCCTTCGACATGCTGTTAGTGTGCATTTTCTTTTTGTCCTATTTCCTTCAAGTCCTTACTTGTATTCTTCTCTTATCCATTCATTCTTCGACGCCCTCTCATTCTCCCAAGCATCCATCTGCGTCGCCATGCAAATGCATGTCACACATGAGCACTGATCTGTCAGACAACCTCACCAACTCTGATTTATGGCAAGTTTCCACCTGGTGCCACGGCCTGCTGTTTGTCCTTTTTATTTATTCTGCTTCAAAGTGTCAGATTCCATTTGCCATTAATATTTCTTCATAATACTGATTGTCACCACTTAAAAGGAGATACATTTTTTCTTGCAATGTGTATTTCAGAATGTTTATGTCTATAATAAATGCAACCAGAACAAATACTGTAATTCTAACCAAAGTCTTTGCCTTTCAAGGTTTATAAGGTAACTGCACACTTTTCTCTGTGTTAGTCATTTATCCTACCTTTACTATCCCTACATCCTTTCCTCTGTCATTCACCGTTTACCCCTTTCACGTTTGTCCCACCTAAGTCTTGAGTTCCTTCCTGCCACCTTTCATTCTGACTACTCTAATTTCCTTCCATCCATGATATAAGAAAAAGGAACATGAAACTCTTTCACTCATTCACACTTTCAATCTTCTGCCGTTTACTGGGTTCATTTAATGTGTTCTACACTGGCATCACATTAGCTATTTGTTCCTAATCCTGCAAACAAATCAACAAACAAACAGACAGACAGGTGATGAAAAAACATAACCCCCTTGGCGAAGGTAAGTATGTTTGATTCCAGATGTAGCTTTGGTGCAGTAGATGAGCTACAGTTCCTGAAATGTTTTCCTCCTAGAGTTTGTGTTGGGGATTATCCATATGCAAACAATGGGCCTAAGCCTTGTAGACAGTGTATGTGTGTGTGTGTGTGTGTGTGTGTGTGACTGCTACTCACAAATTGCAGCCTAAGACCATAAATTTCAGGTAAGAAAAGCTATTCAAAAAGCTTATTTTTGAGTCAATGGTTAAGCTAAAGGTTACTTTAAGGATAGACGGAAATAAACTAATCACCTCCAGAAACATAATGAAAGAAAGCTATGTAAAATGGTAAACATTCTGGCTAAGCAGCTTTTGGTGGTGATAAAGCTAACAGGTAGGAAGTTGAAACTGTGATGGGGACCTAGTTGAGCTGCAAAGTAAAATTGTTCCATCATGAATAAGATAATATTTTTCCAAAAGATATGGAAAGAAACAAATGTGAAAAAATTTCTGACACACAATCCTGGCATAGTGTGTGCACACGGACAAAAACATATAACTATTCACAAGAGTGAGGACAGGTAGGCAGACAAGCCAAACCCACAAAGCCTACAGCCATGGCTGTTGTTAGTGCTTTCGCACAATGAAAAGAGATTTGCTTTTGGATATTGTTGTACTGTGGATATTACAATTTTGGTTTTAAATACTTTAGAAGGTTCCCTGTTGATACAGTCTGCTCTGACAATGCTGTATTTCACCAACTCGATTTGATTTTAAGGGCAAGACAGCGTGAAACGTGGGCATATATTCGTTCTGTGTAATTTGTTTTAAGCTTGCATGTTACCCAGGAGTCTCAGGAGTGTGCACTCATTATCCCTGGGCCACACTGGGTGCAGCTGCAGAGCTGCTACTTTACTCAACTCACACTCAATAACCCCTCAATTCATTTGTGATTGCTGCTCCCTTCGTCTCTATCAGACATTTTCTTACATATAAATTGACACATTCTATTATGTTACAAACTGTTTCTTATAATTCAGTTTTTAAATACTGTTACTTTGGTAATGTTCTCATTTGCCAGCACTTCTGTCAGTGCTGGAAGAGGGATCCCTCACATGTGTCTCTGATTGATGATTGGTTGGTTGGTTGTTTGGTTGGTTGGTTGACCTTTCTAGGATGACTACTGTATTTCCTCTAATAAAAGAAGGCCTCATTAAATGTCAGGATGAGCTATGAAGCCGTGCATCTTGTAGTTCTGCATATATTTCCCAATAAACACTTGTTAAAATGAACTGACTCAGTCAACATAAATGCTAGATTGCTTTAACTTTAGAACAGGTGCAGTAAATGTGGCAGATATTCATGTTTGTTACGTAGTTGACAGAGTGCATCATTCGCTCTTGACTAACACACACGTACATGCTACAGAAATCAAAGAAAAAACCCTTGGCCCAGGTCACTAAGGTATAAGCTCTCGTCCTCCAGAAATAACTTGGTATGTTGTTGATAAAATGTAGAGTGACATGTTGTGCTATGTGCCGGCTTTACCTTTGGCCAGCCGAGCCCAAGGGGCAAACACTCAGTCTGCACCTCAGCCCCATCTCTCTGCCTCTGTCTCTGAGTCACACACTGTCATTCTTCGCCTGTTTCCTCCTCCTCAGTGGTTCACTCTCTCCTTCTTCATCTAATCTACCTCACCCTGCCATCCCTCCAGGGATACGTTATCACAACATGCTCTACCATTTCCCTTGCTCAACTTTCTCATGGCCTTGTACATTCTATTCTATATACGTTATATTCAAACTTATTTTTGTTATCTTTTGCCTTTTATTCTTATAAGGTCCTTTACCTTTGTGTCTGTGGCTGAGTCCCTTCAATTGCTCATAAGCCATAAGACCTTGCCTGTATTTTTGGCGTGTATCAATATGGTGTCCTCGTTTGGGAGTGACTGAAAAGAGGCACAGAGAAACTGTCAAAAATAGAAGGGGGCAGATAATGCAGGACATTACGAAGGGAAGAGGAGAATGAGGGAAGTAAAGTGGGACAAAAGGTTGTCTATGACAGGTGAGGAGAGGAGAGAACAAGTGAGGGGAAGGAAGGGGCCGACTCCGAGCTCAGGTGTTACAGTCTTGTTAGTGCACCTCTAACGGAACTCCACTCATTTCAGGATCATGCCTATATTTGTCCAAACTGGTGACGCAGTTCAAAGTCCTGCACTTTTTTGTGTGTGATCACATGTGGTCAGGGAATGTGTCGTCCATTGATTCCTCTACCCTCTCAACCAGGCCTAATTGAATGTTTCGATGCACAAACGTCTAGGTTGCAGTTAACTATCATGGACTGATTGGAGACAGACCTCTAATTGCAGCTGCTTCATCAGCGAAATATGCGATCAGACTTAAAGGAAAAAAAATACTAATTTGCATCCAAGGTTTAGTCTTTGTCGTATTGTTTTAAATTTGATGCTGATAGTTTTGGTTTCACGTTGGAACTTAAAGAGCGCACTCAATAATTTTGTATGACACACGTACGTCTTCGTTGGGACATTATATCTAAAAGTAATTTCACACTGCAAATTAACCTTACTTTGGTTCAGTTTGATGGGGAGAGAGACCATCTCTTTTGTCAGACTAAATGTAGGTTTGTCGTTCCGTACCGGGGTCTGAGGCACAGCTGTTATTTTAGTTCGGACTATAAAGTCAGAATGTTCGGATCAAATAAAAATGAAAGCCCCCTTAGCAAACAAGAAATCATCACGACCTATGACTGCCACAGACATTCCCAGTCCCAGTGTGACTTAGTTGTGCAGGTCTCTCTTTATGATGTGCATTTAACTGCAAATTACTAATTTCTTTCAAATGAAGCTATACTGTGATCGACCCTGGCAGCATTGGCAAAGCTGCACGTTGGCATATTTCTGTCAACTTGATTGAATCTACTGGCCCATTAGATTAAAGTAGATTATTAGACTGTACACTGTTCATTTAAGGACAGATTTTGGTCTTTATCCATGAAAACACAGGGGACATCAAAGCAACAAGTACCACCTGGAAGAATTTTGTTTCCGAGTAATGCACTCTTTTCTACTCAAGTTATTGAAATGGAAATGAAAGTATTACCACAATATGGGTTGACACCTGTTTGTACTGTGTTGCCGTGGCCCAGAGCGGCAAAAGGTTATCGTCTGTGCGCATGTAGCTATTGTGTCTCACTGTATACCAGAAAATGACAGGAAGAGATTTTTCCTTCTCTCGCTCTCTTTATCAGTCTTCTGACTGTCTCTCTCTCTTGTTATCATCTACTTTCCTCTGTGGATTTCCAGACTGCTGGCTCCATTGCTATGCTTCAAGTGATATTCAGACCAAGTTTTTAAATGTTTAATGCCACGTTGACAGACCCGGTCCCCAGCCATCTATCTGGGAGGGCTGAGGCAGGCTGGTGCAGAGTAATGCCTCACCTTTCAAAAGGCAGATTACAGATGCACACAGACCCTGATCAAGAGCTGCAATAGGTGAGGGAGTAAATCTCCCCTGACAGAAAGGTTGCATTAGCCTTTGCACCCCATATCGCAACGGAGTTGAAAGGGTAAAGTTGATCTGAGCTGGGCCACCCAAGGAAGGGATTGCACAGCAACATGGGAAAGTATAAAATGAGAGCAATGTGGTAGTAGGAGAGATTTGGAGACAGATAACAACAGAAAAAGAGACTGATTGTTTATGGAGACAGATTAAGGAAGAATAGGAAGAAGGAATTGTGTTGGAACGAAGAGAATAGAAAGGTGTGTGTGTGTGTGTATTTTAAAAACACATATCACGGGCAATAATTAAGCAAGGAAAGCTACAAATTTAAATTAGCTTAAATTCAGAGAAAATCTAAAAGTAAGAAAAATGACAGACAAGTTGGTGACACAGAGAGTTGTACGACAGAGACTTAAGGGAGATGGAAAGCATCAAGGGAAGTGTAGAGAGATAGTATATGATGGAACAAGAGATTAAAGTAGAGAGGCTTACAATTTAAAGATGGGTATACAGAATGAGGATCAGATAAAGGGGGAATAATCAGGGAAAATGGGACAATAATTGAGAGAAAAGGAAAGTGGATGAAATGGAGAGTAGGGAAAAATAGAGGGTGGACAACAGTGGAGAGATGAGGGGAAGAAACAAATAGAGGTAGTGACGGGGTTTGGAAAGAAGAGAGATGGGATTGAGAGATGAGGCGAGGAGAAGAGATGGGAAGAAGACAGGAAATGAGTGAAAGAGACAGAAAAGCACAATCTTTTTTAGAACATCTCTACTGACATTTATATGTAGGCCACACCGCTGCTTCCGTGGGCATATCCCACTGACAATATGACATTTCTACCCCAAAGTGATGGGGAAAATAGCAAATGAGTTTTTACCCCCCACCACCACTAAAACTATTTAAGGTCCAGAAACAGTTTTAAAAGAAATTCCGTTATGATGAGATGGCTTGTCAAAACTTTGTTGATCACAGAGGAGAGTAATACAGAATTAAACCAGTTTTGGAAAAGGCCAATATTTGCACTATTAATCTTTCTTAATAAATGTAGAGCATAAGAAAGAAGGTCCATTAATTTCGTATTAAGTTAGTATACTTGATGGCACTGGTATTACAATCTTTGCATACCTTCTGTCATTAAAGGACATTGAATGTGAATTAAAAAATAGAATTAAAAAATAAAATCTGTATACTAACAGACCAACTGGGTTTTCCACAGTACAATAATGGAGATATTATATCAAATCATATTAATCATATTTCATTTGCCTGCCCGCTTCCAAGCCAGCAGCTATGATATTTTTAAGCACAAACTAATGACGGGCACATTTAGCAGAGACAATCTCTATGGCAACCGCAAATCACTTCACCGTAAACAGCAACAACAACAGCGTTGAACACGAGCAAACTCATTAGAGATGGTTAGATGCACATCTCCAGCTGCCGCAAAGCACTATGGGTGGAGGGGTGGGGTGGGCGAATGGGGGTGTGATGCATTTGCAACACCAAAACCTAATTTATTCCATACAGACAGAATCCGGTGACAGAGTGAAACGCAGGGAATGAATGATGAGTGGAGGGGCGATGGAGCAATAAGGGACTAACAGGAAGAAAGAGTGAGAGAACAACAGGAAAGACTGGGAGTGAGGGAGGGAGAAAGAGAGATGGAGCGATCCGCCTTATTTCCAAGACAACTCCAATGACAGAGCCATTCTTCATTAGCCAGTCCCTTTACACTGTATATGTCAACCCTGGCGGCCAGACAACTGCAGAGGAGTGGGATCATAATTTATCTATTTTGAATGCCTAGGGGAGAAGGCTAAGTCGCCCCGCGAAGCTGTTAGCTGAGCATTCTTGCTGCGCCGTGCAGTATCGTGGGCTTTGACATATTACACCGAATGAGATGATGGAGATAACAGAAGTCAAAAATAAACTTTTCCAGAGCGGGATATGGAGATGTAATGTTGCATACAGGCACAAAGCCATCCTATGTTAGGGAGCTAATGCTATATAATAGTGTATGATAAAATCATGGGCATGCCTATAGTACAGATCTGCTAGTGCGAGAGGTACACTCAAAATCACAAACCACTCTTGAATAAAAATAGGAATCCAATTGCTTGCAGCTATTATTGATGTGTGAAGTATGCATTCTATATGTTATGGTATCATGTTTGTAAGTTTTAGTTTCATAAGCCACCTTTTTGGAGCTGTTCAATTTGTGTAGGGGCTCCATACCAGTATAACATTGACCAGAGGATTTTGTGCTTTGGCTCGTTTTGTCAGAATAAATAGAGATCGCCTCCAAAGACATTGGCAGTCCATCTCCTTTCATCATATAGATCAATGGAGACATCGCTAGACTCGACCGGTTACACTAGCCTCAACAGTTGATGAAAGAGGAATCAAGCAGATCGTTACAAGACCCTGCAGGCGGCAAGCTGTAGCATGTTAGGCAGCAGTAACTGAATAGACAGTACTCTGATATCTCCTATAGGCTGTGGAGCAAGTTAACTCTTTTTAGAGTGGAATAACAGTCAGTCCCGTTTTAGAGCAGAAACGCAGACAGGATCGAACATTCCCTCAAGTGTCGCCTTTTGGGGCAAAGTATAATCGAGTAAATGCAGTCAGTCTGACAGCAGCACAGTAGTCAACCAAGGTTAGCAAAACAATGTTTGATGGGGGAAAGAAATGAATAATACTCTATATGCTCCCTTAAGAATTATCATAGAAGTGGCCTCAAGCAACACACTTGATCTCCATCTACCCCAGTGGAGCTGCTCAGTGTCCAACAGCGGAGGACTATTTGTGCTGTAGAGTTCCCACGAGTGACTGTGTCCTAATTCATTGGCTGTATTTCACTGAAGGACATGGCCTACAAACCAGGTCCGTCATTAGACCTAAACACCAGACTGAATGGCGGCTTACCTAATAAGATGGTCTCTACCTGATATGGATAATAAACCCCAAGGTGCATCCAGGCTACTCCTGCCCTCTCGTCAAGTCAAACATGTCCCATTCAATGTAGTGACAATAACAGTGTTGTCAATACTACTTAGAAAGTGGGGCAATAGTACACCTGATTACATTCCTCCATTTTGACGTATTGTGACAAATAGCAAGGTGAAGGTTATTTTGGATATAAAACCCAGGCCCAGAGTTGTCAAACTAAAATTCAGAAAGCAGCATTTCTAAACTACTCAGTGTTAGCGGCTCTACAATTGACAGATGAGGGCCATAAAACCGCAGGCTTTGAATGATCCAGGTCCTACATTGTTAAACAGTAACTATCCAGTGGATCCCCATTCAAAATGGTTTTCATAATCAGGGAGCATTCCCCTGGATAAATAAGATTAAAAGTGTCCGTGAACTGATAAATACTCTGGCGTTTCCAGAGCTCTTTGACTCCCCAGCTCTTAAATAGCTCTTCCATCACAAAGTAATCTTTCCATTTTCAGATCAATAGAGACTCAAGGAGAATGAAAGGTCTATTTCCTCTCAAACAGGGATAAAGCTTAACCACACTGGGACATCTCATGTTTTCTAATCATGTCAGCAAGACTGCAGGAACAGATGAAGAGGCACCGAGTGTAAGGAAGAAGTCAGCCTTTAAATTGTAGTACAAACACTAAAGTAATGGTGATTCCAGGCTGCTGGAAAAAAGAAGCCATATCGTTCAGTTGATATAAATAACATCATACAGTGCAACTTTAAAAGCAGAGTGAGAGAGATTGCCAGTGAGGTAGTAACCCACACAAACGGCTGGAAACAATGGGGCTGGAAAAGTGGAAGCTGTGTGGATCTGTGTGGGAAAAGGTACCCTTCAAAACACCCACTCAACACCATCTGACGTGTCTGCGGTGGTTTTGTGTCACGAGGGACTGAGGATGATGGAGCAACTGTTGGATTTAGCAACAACGTTTCTCCACATCTCTCCAACAAGATTATCTCCCCTGGTGCCTGACCTAAACGCTTAGCTTTGCCTGTGAAGACAGGGCCCGACAGATACGTTCAATTAATCAATGCTATTCTCTCACCATGTCGTTTTTTCTTTTTCGTAGCCCTAGGTTACTAACTCACTGCAGCATTATCATTAATGGGTCAGTGGTAGGATTTAACAGTACTTTTACTTTGTCTTTGTACTTGAGTGAAATTAACTATATTCGCTTTTTGGGGCGAAATTTTTCCTCTTACATCACTGCATATCAGCAAATACCTACACTTTCTACTACAGTATTTTTACAAGGCATTGTGTTACATCTTCACCTTGCTTTAATAGTTTTAAAGTAATCATTAATGAGAGGGGAATTGAGATAATGATCCCATCAGAGTTGGCAGTTAATACTTTCATTACAGAAACCCCTGAAATGGATTCTTGACATGATAATACAAGTCTTTTCACTAGCATCATCTGCAGCATTCTTAATTAATATGACAGTCTGTATTATTCTTGTACTAAATAAAATATACAGTATGCCCAGTTAATATTATAGTAGAACATTGCATGAGGGATGGACAACACTCTAGCAACTACTTTTAATACTTGAAATATTTGAAACCAACTTCTTACTTACTTTTACTCAGGTAAAACTGTTAATGATACTACTGTAGAAAAATTTGTCCATTTACTTGTATTCTGACTGATGTAAAATGTTTAAGTACTTAATACACTCCTGCAGAGTGCACTGCTTTAGACCTGCTGAGCCTTGGACGGCACCATTGACACTTGACAAATAATTAATGTAAATTGCCACAATAAAACTAAATTTAAGTCCATCTTACTATTCGCTACATTAGCTTTGGTTATAGTTTTTATAGAGTCATCCTGAGAAAAGGTATGGCCTCCTGCTGGCAGGTACCCATCAGATCATTATTCCTCAAGGAATGGGGGTTGAGAAAAGCTATCTGCCAAATTTTGCCATTAGCATTAAAGTTACAGTGCTACCTGCTGCTATTCCAATTCAATACATTATTAGCATTCAGGATACACATTAGCCCTCAGGCTGTTGCAACATTAGCATTCAAGATTTTGCTAACAAGTTCATCAGCATTCGGGTGGATGCGAGCCGGGGCTGCAATTCTAGGCTCAGGCAGCATTAGCATGCAGATGGAAGTGGGCCTGTGGTGGGGATGGAAGAGGGAGTGGGCTCTTAAGTGATTAGCAGGTAGAGCTCTTACTTCACATGCAGGATCAGTTTGAGGCTCTGTCGCCGTGTTAAAGGCTAATGAAACACAGGTGGAAGAGAAGGAACACGCATGAGGGGAAGAAGGAGCACAAAAGGAGTTCATTGTGATCCTTCCAGACAGTGGCGCCATGATCACACACTCATGATGTGGGTCTCACAGTCTAACTCATCCTCATTTCATGCAGGTACGGGCGTACGGACACAGTTTACTCTAATTATGTGAAAGTAATCACAGTTACACAAACAACCACACACACACACACACACATCTCGGGGGGGTTGCAGTATTTTGGCAGTACCCAGCTTGTTTACGAGTGGATATTCCAAGGTCCTTGTGATTAAAACAGCTCCAAAGCACTCCTGACACTCCATTACCCAGCATGCTCCGGGTGAGGCAGGATTGTACATATTGATTTCATGCCTCATTAGACTTCCTGTCTAACAATATCATTGTTCTTCCTGGTTCTACAGGATTCTGCATCGTTCAGAAATGACCAGATATAATTCTGGGAGGGGAAGGTGGACACATAACAAATGAACACATTAACAGCGAGTCTGGCCTTGTTGGAGAGTGATGGGGGAAACCTTGGCAGGCTGCAGACTTTTGACCCAGTTTTCAGTTTATCACAATTGCTATCGACGTACTGTTCCGGGTCCAGGCCGAACATATGCTGTCTCAAGTCGCATATTTCCATATTTAAACGACGTTTTCAGTGCATACATGTGTTCACATTGACATTTATGGCCAGATTTAATGGACTATAAGTAAGCAGATGGTGCAAAGTGTGAAAGAGTCTGAAACCAATGGACAGTGGAAGGACCACCAACCGCATAATGTAAATAAAGATTGACGACATGGCTCTCTGAAAGTGATACCTAAGCTTCTTAATGTTACGGTTTGAGGGAGGAGAAGATGGACCCAGGATGCGGAGGTTGTAAACAAAAAGGTATTTAATGTAAAAAGGGCTTAAAACAAGCCGAAAACAAAACACTAACAATAACAGGTAAGTTCAGGCGACACAGCGCACGGAGAACAAGGACACAGGAGAGGCTGGTCGAGACAGCAGGAACAAACCATATCTCACCACGTGTGGAAACGAGAGAGAGAAACATCTAACAACGAGTACGACCCGACACCAGACAAAGGGAAAACAGAGGCTTAAATACAGAGGAGGAAGGCAGGGCAATGACACACAGGTGAAACACATTAGGATCGGGCAGGACAATCAACAGACAGGAAGTGAAGATCGAAACACACAAGGAAAGTGAGACTACAAAATAAGACAGGAAACACCAAGAGACAGAAATACATAAACATAGGTGACCGAGCGTCACACTTAATGGCTGCAGAATATTCCATAGACCCTGTTTATTCTGTATTCGTGGTATCAGTCAAAGTAAAAAGTCAAACTAAACATCAAGTAAATACATTCGGAAGTTTTTGATAGTTCTTATTATACTTCTGGAAAAGTTGGTATTAATGAGTTATTTCATGACATAAAAATGGGGTGAGAATGTTTAAGCGCATGCATCAGCCCCTGAACACTACTGCAGAGTGTGGCTCAAAATTACATCGGAGCAAGACGGCAGCGTTTGTATCCGGAATATTTCTGGAGAAGGAAAGCAGGTGGAGACACTTTATCCCCCTTTATATGCATTCTATGATTCCAATGTCGGAGGAAGGAGGCTGTGATGGCGGCATAATTCCCATCAGGCATGACACAGGGGTCTAAGCAAAGAACACTCTTATTCTTTGTCAGCGGTGAAGGAAAAGTTTTCACTTTGAGGTTGCTTATCCCTTATTCCTCTGTTTTCATGAGCTTTTCAGCAGTTTGAGAATATTTGTACTTGATCATTTATCTCTTCTGCAGAGAGTGTACAAACAGCATTGTTCTGTGATTCCACTTTCACTGATTGACCTTCAACCAGTAATTGGCGAGTCTTGTTTGGTAGTTGTCTCAGAGTGCTGGGTATTGGATGGCTGCCACTGAAATTCAGCTCTCTCTTTTCACGCGCTCTTAGGCTTTTTAATTCCCTTTCTTCCTCATTTAATTTAGTAATTCAATTCTACAAATTCCTGCACCTTCTGCTGTGCCCTTTGCACAATACCCTCTGTCTTTCTCCCTTTCTAACACACTTTTATGTTTAATCCGTTCTCTCTTCTTGTTTTCTCTCTCTTTGGCCCAAAGGATGACAGCTGCAATAGCATGTAGCCTGCCAGCTGCCAGTTATGATGATGGTGACAGTGCAGTGGGGGTGCTGGCTTGATGATGTTGACTAAATGGAACACGGTAGCACCACTGGCAGACACAAAGTCGCACGCGCACACGCACACGCACACAAACACAGAGAAGCAAAACATAGCCGTTGGGCCAACTAAGGATTCTTCCCTTGCCAGAACACTTCTGAGCCAGGGTGAGGTAGCTGCACACCACCCTTCTCTGCCTCAGTGTCCCTCAGATGCTCTCTAACAGTGTAAATGGCAAGTGGATACTGCTGTTGGGACCTCCCACTCAAATCATCACCTTGGCAGCTTACATTAAAACTATACCTCTAAATTTTGAGTGACTAGTGTTTTGAGTGCTGCAGAATTGCACTGTCAGACCAGATACACAGTTCTCTACTGAATGAATGACTGAAAAGGCAACTGCCTCACTGCAGATCGACAGGTTTCTCTTCAGAGTGCAATCAGATATCTCTATGTGTGTGTGGTGGAGTGGGTGCAAAAAGCTGCCATGTTTCCCATTCTTTCCTGGCAGAGTTGAGCAATTTCCACAGAGCTGCTGAGTGATTTATTTTGATCTAAAAGACAAGCATTTCCTACATTACAGTGTATCCTTATGACTTACACACTCACACAAAAGGCTGGCTGAAACCCATCCACAGCCACACTGAAAGCATAGTGGCCTACACAGGACATGTATGGCCCCAAGCTAAATGACACACACAAACACGCACGTTTTCGTTCAAAGCACAAACCACTTTGAACCATTAAATCCACTTTTTCATGTGCCATCAAAGTTCGAACTGTAAGGTAGTATGACAGTGTCATTCCACCACTGTCACAGGCCAAAGAAGTTTGCATAAGCAATTTTTAAAGCAGGGTTTACTCAATATTGTGATAGGGAAATCTTCGAACAAAAAAATTAATCGAATGCTTACATGGACTTCTGTTTGTTTAGGGTCACAAACGTTTTAAAATATTTCAAACCCGAATTGAAAACCAGAAGAATACCTTTCAAAAAGGCTTTTTGTATATGTGTGGGTGTGTGAGAGGCTTCATTTCTCCACTATCCTCCTGCCTCTGATACAGAATTAATTCATTCCTGCTCCAAGACACAGCTGTCAACCCCAGCAGCAGACAGGGTATCGATAAAGGGGAGATAATCGGAGAGGCAGAGACGGACAGTGAGACAGAGAAGCCTTTTGGGATACACAAAAACAGAAACTCTTGGATTAAGTTGTAATTAACACACAGACACCTACACAAAACAATGCAAAAAGAAACTTGTGGACGAGTGTAAAAGTGTCAAGAATAGGCAAGGTCAATAATCCCAGTGGTAGCCGAGCATCTCAGCAGAAGGAAAGTTTTCAGTTCACTCTAAAGGCCAATGAAGTGCACTTGTAACTCCAGCAAAGAAAAGGTGTCTAAAAAACAACCGGCAGTCGAGATGATAAATAAATTACCTTCTCAACTCTGAGGGAGACCTTGTTCCTTTCGAAATTGCTGTACTGACAACAAATTGCTGTACTGACAACAGCGACGGCCACAACCACCCTTTTAACAGTGACCCTGAAAAACACTGAGTTTCAATCTTTTATCTGCTCAAAAGGAGCCAGACACTTAGGCGAGTACAGAATGACTCATAACAACGCAAACAGGAATTCTGATGCGTTAATCAATTCAAACACTGATGTGAAGCAAACAAGCAAATATGTTGAGTATATTTAATATTTCTTACACATCAAAGAGCCACATATGGATCATTATCATTAGAATATTTATAACCAGACAGAATAACATTGATGAAACAGGTGAATGGATTTGAACTGAAATCCTCTCATCCTCCCACAGCCATCTGACAATGTACCAACCTCTGGCAGCTCACCAAAATCTTTGTTCCGTTGGACGTGTGCAGACAGCTCACTATCCCGGTGGCCACTAGTCAGCAGACTGAGTTGCTGTAGCGAATCGATTGCTCTGTGAATAATTTTTTTTATGACAGTTGACAGTCTTCAAGTCTTTTTTGTTCATCATCTTTGACAACTGTAATTGTTGGATGTTTGACAGATGTTTTCGCCCCCTGGTTTATTCCTGTAGCTAAAAATATGAATCAAATTAGTTTTACCTCATCGCTAATTCATTTATTTTATGGTAGCCAAACATGGCAGCTTTAAGACACTGCTGCATGGTAAATATAACACAACACTTTTAAGGCTATTTCAACCCAGTTCAAGCTAATGTGGAAAATTTGCGAAACGTTTTTAGTCACTTAGACTGACATTCTTACAAACTCCCTCCAAGGTTCGGATTTTCAAAAACTCCAATTTGTGTGAATCCGTGTTTTCACTTAAAACTGAGCTTTTGGCATTTTGTTTATTGTAATCAGCTATAAATTAACATTTGTTCCAAATTTGATTCTTGAGATATCATGTTCACAAGAATGGGAAGGACAGGTGTCTCCGACCACTTGCTGTCCTTGGCACAAAGGCTTAAAACCTGCAGGTTAAAAGAGAAGGAGTCTGTGGAATTTTCTAGTTCCAACATGATTTTAATAATACTGAAGATCCATCCTGTTTCAAAGAAATGTTCTGGCTCAATAAACCTGACAATTTAGTAAGTAGTCTCAAAATCTTAGAGTGACATCAAAAACTACTTCCACTTTGTAATTGTGTTTCATTATTGAAATCCTTTAACGATCGCCAGGTCTGACATTGGACTTCAGCCATCACATAAAACCACACCATCCGTTATCTGAGTACATCATTAGGCGTCTGGTGTATAAATGTTATGAAATATGATGGTGTTGTACAAACTGACCAACTGAAGGCAAGTGTATCATATACACAAGACCTGAGCTGCAACAAGTGGTGTAGGACCACAAACAGAGGAATGAGTATATCAATTGCATCTTTGCAACTATTGATTTCATACTTAATTTCAGAAACAAAATCAATGTTATAAATGTTTTTTGGTGGAAATGCTATTTGTGGAGAAATTGCAGCGTCTAATCTGATCCAGTCAATTTCAAATGAGCGTTTCTGAAACTTGAGGTATTTTCCACATGTGGATAATGTATTTACTGTTGACCCAATCAGATTTGCCAACTATCCAGTGAAGCTACTGTCTTCCAATACTGGCCACAAATAAGCTGTCATGGAGCACATGGAGGACAAATCTGGTGCTCAGGGATATGCCAGCAAACATGTCTTATCTACTTCCCCAGTTCCAGATATCAAGGTTAATTTTTAGAGCTGATCTCTGCAGAAATCTTAAACAATGGCTGTAGTCGTGATACATTTCCCTTAAATGTGTCACGGTAGGCAGTAAGCAACAATCGGATCTTGACAATATTGACAATGAAACAGAGTAACTATGCAGTCAAGTGAGCTAAAATGGTTAGTTTTCATCAAATGCAGAAAGGAACTCAGCTTGTTTCATTGTCAACATCCATTGTCGCTCAATTCCGTTGTGATGGTGTTTCCGTTTTTTGTCATATTTTGTAGTTATTTTTTGCCTTTGTGTTGTTGCTTATGCATTTGTGTTTTCAGTCAATGCGCTAATGTGAGACATCTCAGCCACCGTACAAATGTGCTCCAGTGCTTGGACCTGACTGAACCCATTTTGCTTCACTGGTTCAGTAATGTGAGAGGACTGAGTGGTTCTCTGGTGGAAGACTTTTTTTTTCTATTTACCACGGCAGAAAAAGCGAAAATTGCCATCAGCGCTTGTCCTTCATTCAATAGGGTTAACTGACATACATCATGGTATTAAATGATAAAGAGCTTCAGCATCAATGGGCAACGTTAACAAGCAATTAACCTTTTTCTGTATTGCTTTTTGCTTTCGAGTTTTTCAGGGGGACGGAGAGCTGCACATTTGACTGTGAGATTCATTATTTTACTGTTCACTTCAGTATAATATAAAATAGACAAAACAGAAGTTGACAATAGCCACCCATTTCCACATCCCTTATCCCCTTCTTCATGCAAACCTCGAAACAAGGCAGCGTCACGTCCCACTGTTTGTCCTCCTGCACGGCTGCAGCTACCTTCACACACTTCCCATCAAGTAATTGCCTTGATTTTAATGACCGTTTCAATTATGCCTTCTTGGCTACAGCTCTCACCCTGTAATCTCCATCATTTCCATCCATTACAGTCTTGCATTCCCTTGGCACCAATCAATCTTTGGTTTATTTTAAAGACTTTAAAACAGAGAAGCAGCTCTTTCCCTTAACAACAGTGACAACCTCCTGATCCCCCCCCGCAGCAAAGCTGTTAAAGTGCTATTAGAGGGGAGAAGATGAGAAGAGCAAGAAGCAACCAAGAGCAAGATTGTGCCTTTCTCCACAAAGTAAAACCACATAGGTTTGACATGTGTTCATGGGAGAGTTCCTACCTGCTCTTTGACAGAGGCGAGGATTGAAGAGGTCGTCTCCGGCTCAGATCTGTCGCCGTTGGACGATGGCATCACAGGGGGAACCATGGCCCCCTTCTCCTGCTCTGCAGGCTGATCTGGCACCGGCATTGCTAATTTAACAAACACAAAGAGGAAGAGTTATTGTCTAGCCAGCAGTTATAAAACAACAGTTATGCAGAAAAAAAGAGTTGGGTACAAATGGGTCATATCAATGTCGATCCACTGGTAAAGCTGTACAGCAATCTACTGTAGAAGGAATGAAACCTATGCTGCCGGCCGACATCTACGTCAGACTATCCAATTAACTACACTTTGATTAGATGAAGCAAAGTACGTAAAGTACTTTAAAGTCATCAGGCATCCGGTTTTCTATTCTTCAAAAGGATCTGTAAATGTGAATGCAGACAGGATTCAGTTTTCATTATTCTTTAGGCTGCGATTAAATGCATATGCAATAAAAGGTGAAGGGAGAGTGCTAGTTGGTCTGGGGAGGACAACAGTGTCATTCTTTTTTTGAATAACTTACTCATCTGCCAACATCTATATTTTTGTTCTGGGAATCCACTAGAATAGCTTTGCATGATTCTCACTCCACAAAAATGTATTATATTCGCAATACTTATCTCAAACAGCCTGTCATGCAGCCCCTCAATTGAGCTGCAGACTCAAACAGGCACATAAATCCATACTAAACCTTTACCACTGTTAAGTGTACATTTAATGACAATGATACTATTTAAATATTGTGGAGAACGAGCTGTGATTGGCGCAGATGACTGCAAAGGCTGATAACAGTTTATCTTTTCTACACCAATAAACAAACCAAAGCAGTCTGATGCAGGAGCTATTTTCTCACATTTGCTCTACACTTTCATGATAGAAAACAAGTAAAAGCATCATAGAGCCTATTTTGTTCTGACTAAATAGAGAGGGAGAAGAAAATTACATTTAATCTGCAGGTGAAACCAAAGCTTTACATGTGTACCCCAAGTCGACAATTCTGTTGAAACACACGTACACAGACGCATGCACAATCAAAACTCTGTCATTGCCATTACAGTATGTCAGCTTACAAAGAGGGACCCTTGTAGTCTCATTAAAAATGTGATGCCCCACTTATGAAGATTTTAATTACTTTATGAGCGCGTCTCTAATTGACAGGTCATTTCAAAGAGATGAGTCACAATAATTCAGTAATGTCTGAGGTCTCCACCTTCATCATCAACCACCTCATCAACCATAAAAAATTGAAATCAGTCCTGCCTGGATAGATTGGCCTTTTCCGTTCGATGCACTTCATCTATTATGATGCACTGCAGGCCCTGATGTTTTCAAGGTTATATACTGGTTTATCAGTATGTCAATTTCACACCAACTACCAATACCTCAAACCAAAAAAAAAGGCTTTGTTGACGACATTTCTGGTGTTGCAAAGTACAATGACAATCACACAACCAGACACAACAAAATAACGATAGCGAATAACAAAGGTAAAAGTAGTTGCTGTGCAGACTGGTATAGTAGATATGAAGAGCTGCAGGCACTTTTGGAACCTCTTAGACATTTCAGTCAGTAAATATGTGTTTTTAAAGATTATTAAGAGGCTGAACTTACTATCTCACTCTCTGAACTGCCTGTAGAGTATGAGTCTGAGGTCACAGTTCCAGAAACCTAATTTACCTAATTAGCTTTAAAGTATTGTTCTTAGTTCAAGAGGGAAACTAATTTGGAGGAAGAGGAGAAGTTCTGTTGCACTGAAACACCACTTCACACTCAAGTTAGTTAAAAATAGTTTTTACAATTTGAAGCCATTGTTCTGTGGTGACTGAAGGTTGAGAGACACCATGTGTTTTTTTTTCTCCTGCATTGTATTACTCGCATTGTTTCAAAC
This sequence comes from Pseudopleuronectes americanus, assembly GCA_038501795.1. Lineage (NCBI taxonomy): Eukaryota > Metazoa > Chordata > Actinopteri > Pleuronectiformes > Pleuronectidae > Pseudopleuronectes > Pseudopleuronectes americanus. The sequence continues at coordinate 9,252,821 of CM076736.1, forward strand.
CGCACTTTGTTAGGAAGTCATACAAAGAGTTGCTTCTAATGATTTAGAAATAGTGGGCGAAATTGCATTGGAATACTTCTGTAACATTAATTGGAATAGTTCTAAATCACCATGTCTCTTTCCTGTCTAAGAACAAACAGGGAGCGAGATGAATCAGGAAATTGGTCTGTAGGTTTGAGTAAACAGACAAAGGGACAGGATTTTGTCGATACAATGAACCCGACCTCAGTAAAAGACAAAATAATGACCTGATTGAGAGTGGGATTACATAATGGAGTCTCTTACTTTACAATGTGCCTATTCTGAGCCCTTCACTATTAACATTTGATGAAAAGATCCAAATCTCTTACTGTCTATACACTTACTGGTGTATGTGCACTTACCGTCTTGAGTGTTTTACAAATTTAAGCAGTTCTTATGTTAATGTCATTGAGAGAGCTAATCAGACGGTGATGGAACCATTAGCATCAGGCAAGCCATCCAGCTCACACAGACAGTAAACCAGCCAGTAAGGATGAAGACAGCCTGCAGATCAAACATCCAGTAAAGTCTATCAGCCAGTCAGCTAGCCATCAGACAGACTGCAGGCAAGACAGGGTGGTGTTGGTAAATAAAAGATGCTCGCAAGATGGCCTGCATACTGTTATTTTCACTCTCACTGACAAACACCACTTCTGTGTCTGGCATCTCCTCTCCTGAGTGGAGATGAGTCACCAGAGTTTAGCTCCTGAGCAACTCCAGCAAAAACCACATTGCACCATCTGGCCTGACTATTTCTCCTCAATAAAACAAGTCAAGTTAGGTTGTATGTTTTTGCTCAAGTCTGAATTATTAACATATGGACAAAATCCAAATTCATTATGGCCTTCCAAATTGCTGTTTTGCATTTACTGATATTGAAGAACTGAGTTTAGCGGCACTAGCACATCAGATTACCCAAAATCGGTCCAACACAATACTTGACCAACAATGGACTGACAAATAAAAAGCAAACAAATACAACTGCATTCTGCATATGAAACAAAATTGAATGATTCTGATAAAACGCAATCATCTGGATTAGAAAAAGCAAAACTAAATGTTAATCCAAAACCCTAAAATGTAGTTTTGTGCCTCTGCGTACAGCATGCACCATTTATTTTCTGAGGAAGCCAGGGCTTGTGTATTGAGAGGGCGCAGACCCTTTGTGATTAGTGTCCAGCCAGGTGCTGTGTCTAGGAAATTGCAAAGTTGGCTCACTGTATATTGGCTGCTGCGGAGGTAATCCTCGTACCAAAACATTCACCATCTAATGTCACAATCCTCCAGCATCCCAATATTCCTCTAAGCTATTGTCAGCAGGCCCAGTTGAGCTGCTATTGAATAGACGTGTTACGTGCAGAAGGGTACAATGTAATGGGATCCTCAGCTTAGAGGGGGCTTTTGTAGCTTGGGGGACCCATTTAATTGTAGCACATTCGGGTTTGAGGTTTCCTCTTGAACCGAGAAGGTATGATGGCCTGTCACTTCAGTTTGCTCAGGCCTGGGGGAGACATGAACATTTCGAACTCCTGTTTTTGCCAGCATAGCAGACGTAGCGTTTACAAGATGTCTGCTATTTAGGCTTAACCCATGACTGCTCAGGACATTCAACGACAGTTTAAATGAAACAAAAGGTTATCAGCGGTACAATGGTACAAACCCAGGACACCTTCTTCCTGTCTGGTAGTAGAAGAGATCTTGGAGATCTAAGTTGGCTACAGATGTACAGATGAATCAACTTGACTGTAATAGTAATGTTCCACCTAACTGTCTTTTTGTCCCAGGTGCTGTTTGCTCACAGGTCCTGCATGTGGTTCAAAACTGTTTCCTTTCTATCCCTGGAGACAATCACACTCTCTCCCTGCTTCAGAGGAGTATTTGTTGGCTTCGATGGAGACCGACACTTGAGCATTGGTGGCAGCCTGTTCAGCCTGTGCCCGAGGGAAAGCTTGCAACTGGTCTATTACGATCTCCACCTATTTCCGATATGAGTCTAATATGGCGTTGTATTTTGTTACAGACTTGCCTCAATCCCAAGGTAACTCTCTCCTTCTATCACCACAGATCAACTTCCCATAGCTGTGCGTTTTGCTGTCTAAACTGCAGATCTCCGGGTGGAACATGTATTCCAGCTTTATTGAATTCCTCCGCCTAGTGAACAACGGTTAATTTCACAGGTATGGAGTTAGGGGTCAGATTTCCTCTGGTTTTCATACTCAGACTAATGGTCCGACTGAGATCCTAATAAAATATATTGACTATTTGTGAATAGTCACTCTAATCAGTCTATTGATTTGGTTAAATGTAGGGATTATGGTCAAGGGGGCTGGAGAGACAAACAGTAGTGTAAGTAATCTGTAATACTTAAATGGCTTAAATCTCGTCATCCAATTAAATAATCCCATTTATTAAGTTTTAAATATTTGTTCATATAAAATGTAGGTACCTGCTTAGTCGTCCCTATCTGCCTACCACTGAAAAATCTACTTTTGCTCCACACATTCGTACATGCACAACCTCAGGGGTTTCTCACACCATGAGTTGGATTTAACCGGATGGACAACTCTGACCCATGCTCACACCGTGACTGGACAGGCCTTCACACCTGCTCTCTTCCGGCTGAACACACCTTACATAGACATGTTTCTGACTGCACACATACACACACACACACGTGCACACACACAAGCACGCACAAACTTTCCCATGTGATTCTAACAGAAGAACTTTCCTTTTCTAAATTGAATTGCTCTGACTTCCTGGCCAGCAGTTTGCAGCAGCCGTTTCCGTGCTTGCCATAAACACCACGGAAGGATTAAGCATTAATGATGATGTACCATTTCACAGAAAACTACAGAACGAATGCTAAAATCTTAAGTGTCTGCTGAAAAATGTAGTGACCACTTCAAAATGTCAGGCTAGCGATGATTATTCTTATTTCTTCTAGGCCAGGTCCCAGGTATTCCATGTTGAGGAAGCCAATTTCCTCGGTGTGTGTGAGTGGGTGGCTGCTCTTCTAAGGAACACAATCAAAAGCGTGCCTTTTCCCCTTCACATGAAATGACACTGATGAAATATTTAAAAAGCCTTGACATGCAGCCTGAGTTGAAGAGCAGGAGGTTCCTTTGGGGATTTGAATCCTCCTGCAGGTCTGCCTTAACACACACGTGGTATTTTTCATGGAAGACATTTTGACTTGGCACTGAAGGAGAGGTGCAGATGTAAGTAATAAAATTAATAATGGCTGAATTTGCATTTTGCTGCATCAGTTTCAGGGTTTTAGTTTTGTGGGTGCAGGCACACTGTCAAATTGACTGTATAGCCTGAGCTAATGTTATTGATACCTGTAGTATTCCCTACATAGGCAAGTATATATACACGTATAAAAAGGAATACGCAGGCTGGGCAACATGATGCATCGAGGAGAAGTTAGCAAATACTGCTCTTTTTTTCAAAACAATAACTTTGCATTTCCACCCCCATATGTCCTCACTTCCAATCCTTCTCCTCACAATAATAAATACAACCTGTTACAATTCAACCAAAACACATGAAATATGACTGGGTGTGGCTCTAGCCCTTACCTGGTGAAGAAGATATAAATTAAGATCACCCAACAGTTGTTTTTCACAGCAGCCATTTTAAAATGAACTAGGTGTTACTAATTTACACTAACGAAGGCTCTAGGGCTAAATACAAGTGGCGTGACGTCACATCACCAACACCTGGGTTCACATTTGATTTCAAAATGGCTGCTGTGAAAAAAAATCTTTAAATTCCTGACTTTCCATCTGTAACTATATCTGTAACACAAAGTACAAGCAAACACTCACTCAGCACAAATTCATTTAATGTGCCATGTGACGGCATTAAAATGTTGAGGCAAGATATTTTTTTAGTTTTAACAGTGTTATAATATTATTTAGCTCTGGTTCAGATCCAGACGGAATAAAAGAAGTTGTCCTTTGGTGCAACACACAGAAGAAAAGGGGGAATGAATCGAGAACAGAGGATATATGTTTGCAGTTTCAGGCTGCCTTAAAAAGTGATTTATCCTTAAACCACTCCTTGAGGCAGCCTGAACATGAGCATCAAAATGTAAAATAAAGAAAACTATAAATGTTGTCTGTCCTGCCACACACAAGTAGTTCTCCTGTCCTGGACTTCCTCTCTTGCACAGCAATAATAGTTTACGAGCTTTGGTTGCCATAAAAACACTAGATATTTGTGTATGTGGATAAAAGTTGACTGAAGTGCAGCAGGGGAAACTCTTCTTCCAGGCATTGGTAGGTGTAAATCTAAATTCAATTTCCCCCAAAAAAGCCAGTTCCCATTCAAGGCTTGTTCTTGAGTCCTTCCTCAGTGTTTCCCATTCATTATCTAGACTGTGGCAACACACTTTCATCCAATTTAGGTTTCACATTTTCATTATGAACCAAAACATTGTTACACTGCTCTTAATAACATTTGAGATTTCTAACTATTTGCCGCGTGTTCGCTTACCCTCCTGCCCTACCATGTGCTTGCACACTGCCTGCTCTACTGTGAATAATGTTTTTTACCATCCACCCGGGCAGTCAGACCTCGTTATTTCAGCTGCAGTCGTGGCATGCATTTCACTTCTCTTCCACTCTTTCGTCTCTGTACCTGTCTCTCAGAATCTGTTGCATGTGAGAGCAACCTTCTTGTGCATGTACGGCACCCCATTGACGCCAAATATTGAACTTATTCTGTGGGAAATGATGCCAAAGCCTGTTTATTCCTGATTTACTATTTTTATTTCAAAAAATGAGGTCTACATAAAATAATGGACTAAATGAAATATGGAAAGTTTTAAATATCGTGTTGCTCATAAGCTGTGTGCACTTGACAAGCACCCATAAGAGCTCAAACAATCATCTCCCTCTGAATGGAAGCAGAGCTGTGAGAAATGAAGAGAACTTTAATCAGAATTTCCATGATTATTACCATGATTTCTTGGATGATTGATAGTTCCATTTTACCTCCATGTTAAATCTAATATTTAAACTCAGAATGATGCATAATTCATGGGGAGTGTGCACGGTACATGTGTGTAGAGAAATGCACGCACACTGATGCACACCACATGTGTGCTCAAAATGTATACCTGTGCGTCAAGCAGAGAGTAAACATTTTTAATTATGCAGACACATTCAACTATAAATAGATAGTGTTCTCTTATGGGGAATGTTTATGAAATGAAAAGATCCAAAACAGGCTAAATAAAGTGGGAGATAACAACTTTAATTATATGTTTGGCAGCTATTTTCCACCATGAGTATTATTTGCAACAGTACTCATTCAGTTTCATACAGAATAATAAGACCTCAGATATTAATAGGTAGAGGGAAATATGTGATTATTACATAGGCTGTATAAAGGTGGACGACATGACAGCGCCACAAAAGTGTAGCCAATGCAATTTGTGCAAAATGTGTGTTGGCTGGACCTTGATACCACAGGACGATCATACTGCGCTGACTCTGCCTCCAAATAACGTCAATAGGGCAAAATGTAATAAAATGTCATAATATGTTAAAGGAAATAAAAGTGTCAATGTCCATATGCAAATTTAGAAAATGAGCGCCGGTGGTCTGTCAAACTGAGATAAGAATGAGCTCAGGGGACATTATAGAGGAAAACCTTACAAGACCACCGTGTGAGACGAGAGGCGGGTGCGGCTCACGGCGCCTGCGGCCTCAGTGATTCGAGAGGCTGGTCACAGGCAACTGGGATCTGATGCCTGAGGCCTGTTTCGCTCACAATCAAAAGCACCAGTGCAAGCAGTCAACAGAGACAGCATCATTGATTATTTCAGTCAATATCCACAGCTACTGCAACTGTGGCATTTCTATGATAAACTCTACCCTGTTACTCTAAAGTAAACCAATTATTTGGTACTTTATGCAAAAAGTTATACTTCACGGGCTTCTCTTAAAGGAGCCAAAGCAAATATATTATCTATTGTTGTTTTTTTTGCCTGTAGCGCTGAAGTGCGGCACACGGATACACACAAGCACACATACGCACACCACCTTATACGCTCACAGCTCAGTCAGGCAGCTTGGAGGCAGTGAGATGGTTGACCTAGATTGGGTGCCGGGTTTGAAGACATGCAGGAGAAGCCATCTGCATACAAAGTTAGAGATCTCTAACCCAGCATGAGAAACCAGGGAAGACGGGTAGAAATAATGCCAACTTTTTTTCTGCTATACAGACTGCAGGTTTCTCCCTGTGGTCTGTTTTTCCCTATTTTGACATGAGGACGACAGACAAAAGACAGGAAGCATGATTGTAGGAAGACAGAGTAGCCCTGCTTGGTGCCAATTGATTCTAGACTCACTCTATCATCTCTACGTCCACAAGGACAACTTATTAGTTTTAGTTTTAAATTAAATTGATGTGACCAAAAAAAAGACTGTCGATATGAAATTTGCTTTTACTGCCAAATTGTGAAGAACGCATTTCTCCATAAATTCTCTAGTTCTTGAGAGAATTTCTCAGTCTGTATTACATTTGGACAAATAGGATCTAAAACATTATATCTGATGTAGAAATATTGACCAAAAAAATGACACAATTCCCTTGACATGTAAATGAATGGAAGATATATATTAAATGACGTTTGATTTGGATACAAAAAAGTAACATTGAGCCAGCCTCTATAATGCCCTTACACAATAGCACATGAATAAATGTAACCTAGACTTTTGTTCTGACAGCAGTGGTATAATCCACAAAATTTGCATTTGCTACAGAACAATTATTGAGATTATTATTATTAAATAAGAGAGGATATTAGGTGATTGAAAACTCTGGCGTTCTGAGGAAACCAAGTCTAAACATAGCAGCTGTGATGAGTTTTACAACTAAGGATGTTGTCTGTATCAAAGATGTGACTTACCAATAAATGGTGTTAGAAAAATATGGTCTTCAGACTCTCAGATTACTATTGCAAGATTTTGCCTAGTACCTGAAAACAATGACGGCCCATAAGCAGGTTTTATCACCTTGACTGGCAGACTAATGGGAGCTGTGGCTCATTAACACTTTTGAAAAAACACTGTCACCTTCGAAAGCCAGAGCTGTCAGCACGAAGGCAGCGTGCCACAAATTCCACCGTCACCTAAGAAACCAGACACCCAAGACGGAGACAGACAGGAAGTCACAGCAAGTCACACCTCAGTGCAGCAAAGATGGAGACCATCGCAATGTAGAGAAAGTAGCGTTTGAGCAAAAGACGCCAAGTAATCAAGAAGATAAGCAGTAAAAGGTTTAAGGACTTAAAAAGATGGGATAGAAGATGAGACAAAGACAAAAGAGAGGGCAGGAGGGGAAGAAATCAGCCATTTCCTCGTCTGAATCTCAATTTTCTCTTCTTTGTCTCGCACCTCCCTCTCGCTTCCTTCACACTTGTCAGAATAATAACCACCTGATAATCTCCTCATAATCGGCATAATGCCAACTATAGACACAGGAAGGCAAACGCCAACTCCTTCCTTTACAGTCTGATATTAAGCCGACGGATTTGATCAATGGAGTGGAAATCTTGCAAGCAGAGGAGAAGCAAGCGATGAAGCAAAAATGTCTTTGTCAAAATAATAAAGAGGGCTTATGGGAGATATGGTCTTCTGTTATTAAGCCATTCACACTGTCAAACATAAGTGGCCGAGCTGTATGACATACCTCGTCACAAAGAGAGGCAGAGGCATATATGCAGCAGGATGCGCTGTTGTTATTGACAAGTCATAGCTGTCATGCATGACTTAAAGACGGCAGTGTGCAGGGGTTCCCCTCTGAATTTTTATCAGCAGCGGGGGCGGGAAACCCTGGTGTGGGCGCTAAAGCAGCAGACATGCAGCGACAGTGGGATCCGGAGAGAAACACGACCACGCGCCTAAAGATGATCAACATCGTGGAAATACTTCTTCAGAGCAGATAACGTTGTCAGCTGCAACATATGCATGGTTGACCTAGAGCCCAACAACACCAGGGCTATGCATAACCTTCACAAAGTACACCCACTTACGACTAAAGCTGTCAGCAGCAATGTCAGCGAGAAGAAGTGTAAACAAAGTGGACAGGAAGGGCAGACGACAGTCAGAGAATTCGTCCTATCACCAACCACCTGAGTCCCTGTCTCTCTCCCACACATCGACAAGGGCTGTAAACTACCTTTTAGTCGTAGCTGACAACTTCTAAAGCGCAGTGGGTCAGCTGAGAGTTCGACCATCAGCAACAATCATTAATCAACCTCCCTCAGTCAGTAGACCAGGCACCAAGCTCAACTTCTCATTTATTTCTTGATTTATTTTTGACTCCCCTACTGTGCTCACTACTGTTGATTAAATCCCTCATTCCACTCATTCTCTGAACGTGACATTTGGAATCCAATTGTACACAGTGTGTTTGTGTGGGGAATTACCACTGTTTTATGTTATATGAGCCTTACAGGAGACCCGACATTTGCAATGATATATTGAATGAGCAAAAAAAACCTTTCATATGGAGAGAGAAGCCATATGCATTCTCTGAAGCACACAAAGAAATCCATGTGATGATGTGCAATATTCCCAAATCCATTTAACGCAGTGAAAATATACTGTCCGCAGTCCTTGAGAGAAAAAAGGGGATAAAGGCTAACGGCTAGCAGTTGCCTGAGGGAGAGCTGTTTGTGGCTCTCACAGATTCTTTGCAATTGTTGAAAGCTTCCGTTATATCTCAGAAGCTTTGTCCTCGACTTAAACAAATCCTTTGACCACAGGAAACACAAGGAAATGAGCATTTCGGAGTGATTTCAAACATTCACACATTTACCTAAGTACAGAACACTAAAGAATGTATCTGCCTTTAATGGACTGACTTTTGGCCAAATGCAAGAAAAACCTGGGGCGTGTCAGTTTATATATTGTAATGTCATGATCTTAAAAAACGCTATCAAAGTAAATGTTTTTCCTTGTCCCACCATGGTGAATATTAACATAGCACTTTTCTCACAGATTGCACATGCAAGCTGTTAGGAAGCCATTAAGCCAGAGTACATTTCCAGTGCAACAATCGTACCCTTCCTTTTCTCTTTATGATATGAGATGATGATATCTGAGTAATGAAATACAGTTTTTCTCTCTTTTTTTGAACAGATCTTATGCCACAGATCCAGCTCTATCCAGCTGGCCCTGCTGGGGAAAAAGAAGCATCATTACTCCCTTGCCTGAAAACACAGCTGGTTCAGACTGAGGCCATCTTGAGCAGTTCAAAATTATTCATTAATTAATTAATGATTGAAAGGATGGTTCGGTTTGACTGCTGTGGGCAACTGTAGATTCAATATGAACCTTGGTAATTTTTACAATTTGAAAATTGACTGATATTAATAATGAACAAGCTTCAGTTGGCCCTTTGAGACCCGGAAGTGAAAATCAGTCTGGTGATAGTAAATTCTGAGCATGAAAGCTGCAAATAAGATATGAACACACCCTGAAGCTATCTGGTATTGAAAGACCCCTCTACCCCAATATGCTCAGAGTGGTTAGAGTTAAAAGGAGCTTTAATCTTTGCAAATAAAAAAACGTGTTGTACATAAACACAACACAGAGCGGCAGGTCAGTCGTGATAATACATCATATCTTTTATATCTATTAACTTAGAAAAGTGAGAGAATCTATCCACAGTTCCCTTGATCTATCCCAATTTAAAGCTTAGATGTCATGTCATTTAAATTTGCTAAATTGTGTTAAAATACATGCGCACTGTATGAGCGTGTTATCGCTCCAAAGTGCTTTGAACGCTAGGAAAATGACAACATGCGTCACAAGCCATCATCAGAGCCACTGACTTTTATAGAGCATCATTCTGTTAATGCTGGAGATGACGTGTTCCCAGCACTTTTGACAGGTGGTCAAATAGCGTGTTTGGACTAAAAGATGTGCTTTTAGAGCAGCAGCCCCATATTCAATATTTAAGTGCAGGTTGTGCTTTCTGGATTTTTTCCTTCCTTTAGCGTGTCATATAGCCTTTTCTTGCATGCAAAAAGGTCTGCTGAGTAACAAAGACGAAAGTCCATGGAAAAAGAAAATCATTCATCCTCTCTTTCTTCAAAACTGCTCCTGAAGTGCCTGAAAGACCTTGTTTGCATTACTGCCTTTAATCGACTTAAGCTGCCAGTCTACTGGCTGGTTTTGAAATAATGGAATTACAGCTATTAACAATCTCCCAAACTCAAATATTGACCTGTTACTGATATTTTATGCATTTACTGTAAAATGGAGACACAGTGAAGCAAAGTCAGAGATTGCATGAATGAGAAAAATGACGTTACACAGGCAGACAGCAATGGAGAATATTGGGTTAGGTTGATAACCTTGACCATGCCTGTCTTCACGTGCCGTCTTGAACATGAAGACATGATTGACAATCAAAGGGACCAGAGGCCAACATTTAACTGGGTGTTATCTGTGACAGAGCAGGCCCGAGTCTGATCTAATGAAAGACAGCATTCCTCTTTGATAGAAGTAAAAGGGAAATTAGATATACTAAGACCACAGACCAAATTTGTAAAAAAATTCTCTTTTTTGCAAATTGTTAATATTATAAAATGTGGATAAAAGCAGAAATTGTAACAAACCAAATTATGTGCTTCTGTAAACAATTTAATAATTGATGCTAAGAGGACAGTGAATTCAGATCTCTCCATAGAATATTAGGAAAATATAGTTCAGGGCATATCTGAAAGCAGCCAATTTAAATATAGATATAGAATACTATTGTTTTTATTCATGTGAAGCTACAACAACATATTAAACTCTTTACTTCAGTGACTCAGAGATAGATTGCTGCTCCACTCCATCCACAGCAGCAACGTCCTCTTCATAATGCAGCTCACCACAATATCACGTTTTATCATTTGCATCCATAGCAGAGGCTTTTGAAGACAGCAGAGCTCACCACAGTATGAAACCTATAAAGCCGCAGTATAGAGGCTGTGCTGTGGCTTCAAAGCAGTAACCTACCCCTGAGGGTTGAATAAGAGGGGCCAGGAGCTGCTGCAACATGGCTATATCCACACACATCCTATCATTCACACCTTTGACATTTAATACATACACAATTTACATGAGGCGACAGTGATCCTGCACTAACATGCACAAACACACACACACAAACACACGCACACACTGCCATCATCACTGCATGTTCCAGAAACTAGTTTGCATTCACATCTAAGCGCTATGAAACAACCTGAACGTAAAGATTAGTCAAGCGAAATCATTGGCTCCCAATATATGTGGAACATCTACCTGGCTTCTCTGGTAAGTCTCTAAGCTCTGCACACATGGATTTAAGCAGTTTATCCCACGCAGATCCTCTGAAGCTCAAGATTGGATGGGAAGTGTCTGTGAATTGCCATCTTCTGGGGTTGAACTCCGAGCTTGGGCCCCTTGTGAGATGAACATTCACTTCAGCCTCAGGTCACATGCGGGTTTTCTGTAACTCTGGGTGATATCCAGATGTCCCGATGATGCCCATTTCATAGCATTGTGAGATGGGTCAACAAACCAATATGCAGCCCATCAATAATCCTATTAATTTTTGCAAAAAAAGGAAATTAGCTGTTTAAGATTACCTCTCATTCACTCTGTAAGACAAGAGGAAGAAAGTAAACAACGCAAAGTAAAAGCCACATGTCTCTCTATCGTCAGAGTAAATTAAGAGAAGGTCGTCTGTGTCCCGCTCCTATTTAAACACTTCTGAGCCCTTGCTGCCTCTCACACTCAATCACTTGCCAGTTGATGTCAATTAAGTGTGTCAGAGTTCAAGGCTTCAGTCCTCAGGGGGGGCATTGACATTCAGTCTATTTGGCTGCATTCGTCCTACTTTCAGTTCTGACCAGCTTCCTTGTCTCTCCCTCTCGGAAGCACCACCATGACTCCCTGCTTTGCCATAGTAAGGGGTTTTGCAAAGTGTTAATATTTTTGTCAAATCAGACCAGATAATAATTTTCTTCATGCTCTCCTTAACATGCCACAGGTCAAATTCCAAGCAAGCTTTCGATACCTTTGACTCATATGATTGATGGGGTGCTGCTGAGAGGATTGTCCTTCAGCCACCTCTGTAGAGGACTTCTTAAGCTGTTAGAGTGACCTTTGGGTTATTTTTCACCTACATGACCAAGGACCTTTTTGCTGGATGGTCACCTCTATGAAAACAGTCTACAAATTTCCCAATCACAGAGGCCACTGTTCTCCTGGGAAATTGAAATGCTTTAGAAATGTGTGTATACTCTAATCTATGCTCAAATACAATTCTATTGCCGAGGTCTACAGAGACTGAGAAAAACCCAGCCTTGAACTCAAAGGGGTTAGGGGTTACGGTGTATTTTTTTTAATCATTATAGCTTTTATTGAAATATTCATTGAAAACCTCTAATGATGTCCTACTGATGTCTGTACAAAGTGTCGGCACGGTCTGTGCTGCTGCACCATCTTAAATATTATTTTAAACATGTTGAGAGAAAGGCAATCAACAAAAGAAGTCAGGGGTTCATGCCACAGAAAGTTAATGACTTTAAAACCTGAGTAGAACAGAATAAGAACAGTGGATTCAAACGATGAAAGACCAGCACAGTCTCTGAAACTTTATGTTACATGGTATTGAAACATACTGCCACCTTCTCACATGTGACGCATGTAAGTGAAGCCGACACCCCTACACACATGGCACATGCAAGAGAAGGCGCGCACAAAAGGCTTGGATGTTATTCCCATGCTCTTCCAGCTGCTGGAAGCTGAAGGTCTTCCTGCTGGTTGCGTTTGATCCCACTGGAGATGCCATACAGTCTGTCAGAGGAAGGGAGATCCCACTGGGACCCTGCTGCCTCAGTCCTATCTGCATGATGTCATCCTCCCACTAACACACTCTTTTTTTTTCTCTGCATTCAGCAGCCTGAATCAGTCCTCTGCCTTTCTTCTCTCTTCTCATCGTTTAATTCTGGCTGTCATGTGTTGTATTCGCAGACAATCATCTTCTGTGTATGGAAACTGTTCTGCTGCAAATGCGGTATTCAAACTCCTTTCTGCGGTTTTGTAATGTAAATCATAGGGCATCAAAGTTATAATTTACTTTGTAGCTCCGCCACATCATGTTCTTTTCTGCTGCACTATTCATTCAAAATGTGTCAGATTATTACCAGTAATATAACTGGAGTCTATATGTCTGACAGGTGTATATGTATAGACGTGTGTGGGTGTGTGTGTATTCTGTATTCAAATGTGTGGGGCAGGTCTGTGTGGAAAAAGAAGGTCGCTGTGCTGGCATTTCTGTTTAAATATTATTTTCCTATTCTCCTTATCAGCCACTAAACACTTTCCTCCAGATAAATGCATTGGTGCTCTGTGTGTCTGCGCGTGTGTGTGCGTGTGCGCAAACTCACCATGTTTAGCCATAATGTGACCGTTTGTTTGGCAACGCCTGAATAAGTGCATAACATCATTTGCAAGTGTGTGTGTATCTGTCAGAGAGACAGTGGAATAGAGGGAGATAGGGCGAGCGAGGGAGCGAGAAAGGGTGAGGGGGATAGAGGCATTCAGTGCTCTCTCCGTTTCTCTCCCTCTCTTTCTCTCTCTGGGTCCTCAGCCCTCGGGTGTCACAGAAGAGTTCCACTGTGTTAATCTCTGTGTAATAACTGAATCACAGTGAAAACAATAGAGTTCTTTTCACAAGCCAAAAGGCCTCTGGGCAGCTGGTAAGTCTGTCTGTTTGACTCTGTGAGTGTGCGGGTGTGATTTTGTGTGTGCATACAAATATATGCCTGAAAATTGAAAGCCAGACAGAGCGCTCCGTCGGATCTGAGTAAAGCGAGTGAGGTTAGGAGATATTTCTGCCCGAATCCCGAGTCATGCTTTCAAAACCAGTTTCCACAGAAACAAAGAGGCACAAACATAGATGGTGCAGAACATTGAATTCTTTATACATCCAATGCATTGTGTTGAAACAGAGAGATGATCATTAACAAGCAGTCGGGATATTCTTCCCCTTTCTTTCCTCAGGGGGTTTAAAAAGGCTATTTTTCCTGGCATGGACGTCGCCATAAACCACTCCTTTTTCTCTCAACTCTGTCGCCGATTACACATTCATTACTGCACACTTTTTAAACGATTCTAGAATGATCACCATTAACAATACAGCATCGAGCAATGTGCCCTTAACTACTCCCAGCAGGACACCTTCAACAGTTCGACAAACTCAGCGCCAACTCTTTTGAACCCTTTGAACCCTGTAATAGAAATGGTCCGCCAGTTTTCTTTGGGTATTTTTAAATGCTTTATATCTCTCAAATCCATACAACTTAAGCAAAAAAGTTATACAAGTCAATAAAGCATAATACACCCAATTATACATGTAAAAGTCAAATTTTTTTTATTAATGTTTTTCTAAATAAACACAGAATTCGTCCTGATCCAAAATATGTCTAATGAACAGGCGAATACTTCTTAGCATCAAAAACAAATGTATTTTGAGATACGACACATTTTCTCTGCTACTCTCTCTGACATTACCGCACTTTTCTTTTTTCAATTGTTTCAATGTGTAATGATGTCATCACGAGAGTCAGGGGGCTAGATGACAAAGCACTTTCTGCTGTAAATAAATAAATGTTTTATCTACTATAACTTTTATTTTAGGGTTGATTTGAACAGGAAACAACGACCTCACGTAGCCAATTAGGGGTCGTCTAGGGAAAGTCCCTTTTCAGAGGGTTAACCAGAATCTTACCCCATATTGTATCCTGTGGACACATTTTTGGGCCATTTATCATAGTGCTTTATGCCACTTGAATTTCCTGCCCTCCACCAGTTTGTGTGTGGGTGATGGATGGACAGAGACGGAAAAAGAAAAACACTGCTTGATTTGGAGAGGCAGCGGCAGGTTCACAAAAGCAATTTTCCTAGAAGCTATACCACTGCTCAGACTCCCACCTAAACAAGAGAACCAAGGCTATCAAGGTTGTTTGAGGGGGTTAAGACTAATACATTGAGTTCTTACAAGTGCTTTTGAAAGAAGAAATGAATCAGGAGTTAAACACAAAGACTCATAAAACATGCCTCCCCCAGCTGATGGCCTTGATAGACTGTTGTTGAGGAGCACAGCGAGTCCAGTACTTTTGAGGAACAATGGTTGCCAAGGAAACAGACAAATACAGGAATCAATGCATCACCAAAAATATCAGTACGTTAAATAACCTGGAGAATAGACACATTCTATTTCAGCCATTTGTCCAACAGCTTTTGGTCTTGATTTAATCTCACCACCTACAGCTTTCACGATTTCCAAAAGTCAACAAGGCTCATAGGCGGGATGGTTAGAAATTACACAGCAGGGAGGTTTCCTTATTCAGATCTCGGTTTGGTCGGCGCCTGTCTGTGTGGAGTTTACCGTCTCTCCCGGTGTTTGCGTGGGTTTTCTCTGCCTACTCCATTATCCTGCCATGATCCAAAGTCAAGCAGATTGTGGTTCGGGTTAATTGGAGACTCTGAATCGATCATAACAGGTTTGAATGGTTGCGTGTGTCTGAATGTTGGCCCTTTGACACACTGGTGACCTGCTCACGGTGCAGCCCGCCTCTCAAATCAGCTGGGATTGGCTCCAACGCGACTCTCAAGAGAATAAGCAGTGAAGATGATGGATGGATGGATGGATGACATGCAAATTTGCCATCAATGGTGTAAAACACAAAACATTTCACAGATGCAGTAGTGTCGACTTGGATTGCGAGCGTCATCTATTTTCATAGCAATACAACGTGACATTAAAGGCAGGTCAAGAGGTCAAGTCGATGGTGAGCACCCTCTTTTGGATGAAACGACAAACTACTTCTTAGCCCGATCCGCTGAATGGATGGTCATCAAACATGTCATTACAGTTTGAATGTCAACTTATCTGTCCACTTTCAAATGAATGTAAACATAAAAGTGACTTTAGCATACACTCATTTTAATTAAATTTTTGCATGGATAGCTTATTATTCACTGTGGTCTGGAAATTATCCATGTGTTTGTATAACATCAAATTGAATTGGCACTAAATGAACACATATATAAGATTTAAATCAAGGAGCAAATTTTTGTGTCTGCCTTGTTATTAAATAGCAACACACAATAACTACGGAGGTACTTTAGTCTCAGTTTCGTCTAATTAACCTCATATTAACCCACAACACTGATACCCTGTCATTTTATGATAATTTGTTAATATTTAGTTTGCTTTGACCATAAGCTTTCCTCAGATATCGAAAGGAATAATCACAGGTCATGCTGTTATATGTCAGACCTCTGTCATCTTATCACCAGTATGCATGACAGGCTGCTACTGTGGAAATTAGAATTTCAAATTCCTGTTTCCCCTCCAACAGGCGCTTTAATGAAAGATCAGCTCCCTTCTCACGAGGCCACAGTTAATGAGGGCCTGTCTGTTTGGGTATTCCTACAACCGCCTCTATAACGTTAATGAATGCATTTAAAATATATATATGACCGAATGAGAAAAATACCAGCCAAGCACTACAGTGCAGACAAATTAATAGAAATTACCAAAGATAAATGCATTTCTCAAAAATTATCATAATGATACATTTCTAATATTGTCAGGGTAGAAGCACAGCTGCACTGCTACAGTATATACAGTCATATTACAACATTATTGATAAAACACACTCTTCTTGCTATACTTGGATGTACACCTCACAGATTCTAATCATTATTATGACACATTATATCACTCCCATCTCCACTGTGGGCTAATGAGCTCTGCTGTCATAGCAACCAGAGCAGCTCAATGAATAATTACCACTACTGTCGGTAACCTGCTGACCCTCTATTTACCCTGCGGTGCAAGTGACAAGGACACAAGACAGCGGGAGTATGTTTCCTCAGCTGATTAAAGTACCTGCACCGGGATGCATTCGCTGTGCCTGTGTTCATCACATGTACCTCCACAGTGTAGTATGTGTGTGAGCTGGTCACAGTATGGAGCCAGTTCCACTCAGCCCCCACGCACCAGTCAGCTAACAAAGAGAGTCCACCGCTGGGCTTGAGTCTGAGGGCGGTGAGCCGCCGCTGGAGAGACAGTGGAGGCCTCTGTACTCGCTTTCGCCCCCCCGCCACCTTAGTGAATGTGCTATAATAGGCGAAAGTATAACACTGGCTGACTGACCATCAGTGAACTGAAATTCAGAGGATTTTCTGTCATCCAGGTCATGGTATCTTCAGAAGTTGGACAAGTGTACATAGGCACCAGGACTCGTGCCTGTGTACACTCTTGTACAATTTAACAATTCTAGAAGGTCCTTATTTTTGGTTGCATCCTGAATATATATACGTACCCTACTTGTGTTTCCTTTACTCAGATTTATTTTACTGACCCATTATAATCTCACTACATGGAGGGGTAAAAAGGAAATGACTGTCTAGAACAAGGTTTAATGCAGACTTTCTGGTGGGGGACATGCAAATGATGTAACGCTTTGAAACACTTGACAAGATCTAAAAACTTCCGCTCCTGGCTCAGCCTTACCGTCGTAAGGCTTTGCACGCTGGCGGGCTGAGAACCTCCAGAAATGATCAAAGCCAAGACACCTCACTGTGCCTTTGGTTTCATTAGAATTCGTGATCTGAGATTGTTCAACATTTTAACAAACTTGTCACGAGTGAGAGACGAACAGGTTTGAAATCAGTGTTCCGGGTCTCTTTAACCCTGTCGGATTAAAGCTGGTTGATCTCTAACCTTTTATGTTTTGGAAAAAAATGACACTTTCCCTTACACATGCAGACGTGAAGATGAGGTCATAAAAAAAGAAAAATACAAAGAATGAGAAGAACCACCTTAAAATATCTTTGAGAAAAATGTATTTGACGAACACTTACATTTTTCAGTTTGGTCCATGTCCCATCCACTGACATGGAGGAGGCTGGACTTATTACCTTTATTGCAGCCAGCCACCGGGTGGAGATCAAGAAGCTTTGGCTTCACTTTTGGGGAGGAGTCATTTCGTTAGTCTATGATCCCCACCCACAACTTTTTGTGCATTTTCCCATTCAGAAATGGTCAAAATCACCACCATGTCAATCAAATGTGACCTTTTGAATCTGCAAACACCAACCCTGGCCATCTTTTAAAGAGTAAGGATCCAGACAGCGCAAACTGCTTGCAATAAAATTAACCCCTAAGTGCGTCTGTGCAATCAATATTTTATCTATTGGCGAGGCCTGTGTGGCCCATTACAGCCTGAATGGGTCCTTTGCAGACACACACTGACAAACCATCTCTCATCACTCCATGTCCGCAGCGCAGGTCAAATCAGTTCAATTTATATCACATATGCAAAATGATAGCAGTGCTGCAGGGAGTCATGAATTCAACCTCCAGTGTTGTGTCGTCTTGTCTATCTGCCGCCCACAGAGGGCAAAGGCGAGAAAAGAGATATGAGACTGACAGAAATGGTATGTGTGTGTTGAGTTGTGCAGTTTCCATGCATTTCAGGGAGGCTTTTTTCTCCCCTTAATCCCTTTGAAAAGCGTCTCTCTGACACAAAGACTTTCACTCCAAATCTCTGGCACAAGCCCAAAGCCAGCAGATTTCAAGCCTAATTGGCCTAAACAACAGCAAGGGGTATCTTATCTCCACAAATCACCGCGGAATTTTGCAAAGGATGTGTGAGCAGCTTTTGTTTGGTTTGACTAAAAACAGTCTACCAAAATACAATTGAGCAGCAAAAATTGGTATCATGCAGACATGGCACATGCTGTATAAGTGGAAATAAATTAACTGAACATTTGCATAAAAGGACGGACAAAGTTAAAGAACAGATGGTGGGTGTTCGAAAATGCCAAATCGCAGTCAATGTGTTTGTGTGAAACATGCAGTTCTTTCCCATTTCTGATCTGCTCTCGCTATTTTTCTATTACCACAAAAAGGTACTGACACAGACACACGTTTATTCCATTATTGGAATCTGCAAATTAAGCCGTTTTCTTGACGTCTTGAATCTTAGTTTTTCCAAGTTGTATTCTTAGGCGTATTCCACCTGTAGAACACCTTTTTTTTCATCAAGAGATATTTGAATTCTGTTTTTCATATGTTAAATAAATCATCAACATGGCCACTCACTCACTGTGAATCTTACACACAATATCCTGCTGTATTCTCACAAGTGCTAACTTTGACATTCTCCAGAGTTTTTACCAGGGGGCCGCCAGGAAAAGCTTATTTAGACATTTGTGTTCTCAGATACAGCCACTCCCGCTTATATCAGGGGTTTATCCAGAGTTCAGTGCAGGTCTGAACGCACTTTTTCCAGTGACAACGGAGCTGCTGTACCTCTGTGGGGCCACTGTTTACATACGCCAGTAGAAATTCATCAGCTGCACAATATCTAAATTCATTTATATGCAGATATCAACAGAGAGTTACTTGATGAATTATACATTGCAGATGCAGCCCACAGAAGACAGATGAGTGAAATTAATGTGCACTTGCACTTCCACAGCCTGGCCGCAGCTGGGATCTGCACGGTTATACCCATTGAAGAGGCAATTTGATGTCAAATGAGTAACCACAGCACTCCCTTAGCAAACAAAGTTCCCCGAAATTACGCACATCCCTCTCAAATAAGTTACATTTTGAACAAAATTTCGTAAAAACAAGGTTTGAAGGACTCTGGTGAAAGGAGTATGAAAACTCATCTTTACGTGGAAAAGTGGAAGATGTGGTTGAGGAAGAGCGTCGTCCTTTTTTATGAAAACATTTAAAGACCCCCTTTTACATGTCAATATTTCTTTATACTACAACACATACTGCATCACGAGACGGTTTCCAGTTCTGTGTGTTAGATTTAGTCCTGTGTTACCACTTGCCAACGATGGGCGAGGACCAATTTACATATGCATAGGTCTGTGACAACCAAATGAGGCGAAGGTAAACTCGAACATCCAAGCCATTCTAAAAGCATTAAGAGATTTAAAATAAAATCTCTCAAAAGTAATTAGTTTAGGTTTACAATTCTCAAATGAAAAGAATCCTAGGTTCTAACAAACAATTAGAGCCTGGGAATAGGACATCTGTGCAAACAACTCGTAGCTAGGTTTTATTTTTAGGTGACCTTGGGAATTGTTGCAGGAAAAGTGTTGTTTCCCCAGATTGTACTGTATATAACGATGAAAGCACAGGAACACGATACCACACAAGATGTCAGCGTTCGTATGCAGGATATTTCGGCTTCTTTTCTTGACAGTGGGAGGAAGTAGAGATGCTTCCATCTATTAATACAGTCATTTGTCTCATCTGAGTGTAAGGCTAAACAACTTGTATTTGTGCCGAACTGTCAGCATCCACTGCATGCTTACTTAAACACAATCTTAAACATAAAGCATTCCTCTTCCTGATGTTTGTGATATATAATTCATGGCCCACCACAAGCAACAAAACAAATCATGCATCTCCATCTTTCTTTGTACCATAATAACTTAACGTTATGTGGCTCTCTGCCGCCCATGGCTGATTCACTTCCATTTTAATCGGAAAACATCACTCGAAGTTACGTGCTCTGTACACTTTCAAGTTAAAAGACAGCATTTTGTTGCCAGGTGTGCCGTTCAACAAAGGATGCCTCAGGAGGAACTGGGCATGAATAAAAATGCTGAATATCGGGAAAGAGCACATAGTTTGTACTGACATGAGCTTTACCCGGAACAAGCACAATGCGGAGCTGGACAGAAAATCGGTCTTTGTTAGCTCAGAGACTGTGAAATGAAATCGAATAATGTGGACAGCGGGAGCTGAGGCGCGACTGGATGTAGCTCTCCAGTGTCAACACACATCAATAAACAACCTAATAAAATGCCCCACGGTCAAAACATTATTTCAGCGGCTGTTCTTTCAGACGTGTTGAAAATGCTCGCCGCTAAAATCCTCACTCAGCTCATTCCTTACAAATTGTACCATGTCGTCTGCGTCCTACAGATGGTTCATATTGAGCGTGTCAGTTTTTTCTAAAAGCATCTTCCCTCTTTTTCCTCGGCTTGCTCTCATGTCAGCCTCTTCCTTTTTCTATCCCTGACCCCAAATGCCATGTTTCCTTCCCTCCATACAACTGCCTCCATCGATTGAGGTGGACACAAATCTACACACACAAACCCCTTCACACCGGGGCAATCAGGTGAGCTGGCTCGATCAGTTAATGGGTCATACTGGTCTGATCTCCATCATTTTTATCGAACCCTTCATCTGTGGATATGTGTAAGAGATTGATTGATTGACAGGTGGAAGTAGCCACAGCAATACTTGGCTGATAAGGATCAGTGTGTGCTGCTGACTACAGGCATCGCATATGGCATATAGCACTTGGCTGGCCTTGAGCTTGTAAGATAGGAACACCAGTGTGTCTGTGTCTGCGTGTGTGTGTGTGCGTGTGTGCGTGCGTGCGTGCATGCATGTGTGTGTTTGATCAGGTATTACCCAAGATCTGTCGAATGAGAAAAGTGAATAAAGGCAAACTGGGTTTTGGCAAGTAAGAGTTAAGATTGTAAATTATAGAACATCTAATTTGTTAATATGTATGTTGGAAAAAATTCATGATGTATTATCGTGTTTAGGTGTCACACTGGACCACCTTTAAAGTAGAGTGGGATACAATATATCATGATGCTGTCCCGCCTCATTGGGCAGGGTTACAACAACTAGGTTAAAGCAACCGCCTATACAAGACTCTCAAAGAAGGGAAGCTAATGTACCCACGAGGACGGGACAATTTCATTTGTCAACACTACATCAGGTATTCTGATTGTAATTGGTTGACGACATTTAACAGTCTTGTTGCAAGAAGAATCCAATCGCAGAAGAAAAACTACTAGCACAAACGGGCTATCTGAGTTTTAGGTTTGAGTATTACAAAAAAAAAGGTTATTAAAATTGTTTTGGTCAATTAATATGAAGTAAACATGCTTCATAAAGATAACATATTTCATAAATGCAGGTTTGTAGATGAAACAGTTGAAAGATGAGAGTGAAAGTGAGATAAATCCATTGCAGGATTTCACAGCGATGTTGCACACATATTGCACAAGTTGTTTGTCTCACTTGAAATGAAGTTCAGTTAATCATCATCACTGATACACTACGGGGTGGAGGCAGAAAGCAAACATCTTGACTCATCCGCTTGTTTGTTTTGGCAAAGACGATCTGAAGTTCAGCACCAAACCTTTCATGTTCATTATCAGTCACAGCTGGAGGGAGTTTTAACTTTCAGAACATTAAGATTTTTACTTTTACATTTTAACTCATCTTTTTGGGGTTTTCTATCATGTTTTTCTCTCAAAGGGCAGAATCTGTAGAAACCTTCGTCACACAGCAAGAGACTGTTCTACAACAGGTTCATAGCAGTGTGCTCTAAATTACCACCAGTCATTTCTTGTTATTCTCCTTTGTTTGGAGAAATGTTCACTTCCTGATGATAGATATAGAGCCTCATTTCTCCTGCTCGCTCACATTCTGTTGATGTAAAACTATTACAATGACTAGAGATAATGGTGAAGTATGCTACATTAAGGTTAATGACAGCAAATTAAATTTGAGCTCATTTCAGTCAACTTTTGCTGCCCCATTACTCCAACAACATACAAATATAGTTCACAATTAAAAGAAAATTAAATTCTAAAACTCTATTAAACTCTATGGGCAGTAAAACTTTGTCTTATTGACTCAGACATTAAGATTATTCCTATGCTTTCCTTTCCCAACGTTGACATTTGTAAACAATAATCTGAATGATATTTCTGTTTATTTCTCATAGCATGCAAGCCTCAGAAGTTGAACTACATCAGCCATTAGATTCCTGGCCTCTAGGTGGCGCACACTGTCTGGGGTTACAGGTGCAGAGCATAGATCAGTGTTCACCAACCGGTCGATCAAAAGTGAAGCCAAAGTATCTCAGTTGTATCCTGGTGGCCAGTTTCAGAAGAGGTCATAAACTCCGCCTCTTACATGTTAGTGGATGGGACATGTGTAATTGTTAAATAATTATTTTCTCATATATTGTGTCTGTCATCTCAGGTAGTTCTTATCACATAGATGTTTGTTCAAGTGTTAATTTTTCCAGCTAGTTATTTGATGGGGATGAATCATCATATTTGACATGATTGGCCAGCATTTGTATACAAATACCTTGGTTGCAGTAAAGAGGACATGTACATTTTTATATTCGGTCTATGATGCAGAGCAGCAGGTGTAAAAACTGCTGGCTGCAACTGGAAAATATTGGCACGACTGGATTTCAAGTGCTAAGACACTGTCTCCGACGTGCGCTCTAAAAGAAGAGACAGCACACAAACACACACACTGCTCACACCGAGGCGCAGGTGTTCACATCTCTACAAACACATTATTTCCCACTTGACCGGCCAGATGGATAATGCTATGTTTCTGTGCAAAGAGACAATACATGAAGTCAACAGCAATACACCTCTCCGCTTCCTGCCGCATAGTGTGTCATCACGCCACATCTTTTTGAAAGGGGAAAGCAAACGCTCACACTCGAGAGCTGCAACGTTTTGTCCAGCACTAGAGTCGTTGCCTCAATGTCAATAAAAGGCCGACAGAAATGAGTAGGCAGAGAAATAGGAATGCAAACAACACCATTAACACAACGTCAGGGGGAAACAGCTTGCTATAGAATAATGCATTGTATTAAAATTACCCACACACGCTCCTACACGTTCATACCGCACATACTCAGAGCACAAGCCAATAGCCACACAGTCTGCCCAACCTGTGGATGTATTGGAATTCTGATGAAGGGCGCACATACATACCATAAAAAGGTCATGATGACGTTTAAGCAGATGAACAATCACGCACTTCCGCACTTAGTCACACAAGTCATACAAGCTGCAGGCACATTTTCGCCCGGGGAAATCAAGATGATCTGTGCTCCGGCTATGGCTCGTCTTTGATGCTCAATTAGCTCTGACAGACCTGGCTAGCTGATCCAATTATTAATTCAGCTTAGCAAGTACAGTGTGACAGGCGCAGACATGATGTCACGGCGAGGCAACCGCAGACATATTGCTCCCACCGCCGGCCTCCGCGCTGAACAAAGACCATTAGGCTTTAATATGCAGCTTTTTAAGCTTCTGACTCGACAGTGGTGAAGGACTGTGGTTTTATCTCATCTCACCCTCTATGGTTTGTTTTTTATTCACACCTTACCGTCACTCCTTGCATTTAATGACCCCTGGTCTCTGATAAGGAGGTTCGGCTGATGTGCAAACGAAGGCAGGTCGGTGCATTGATGATGTGAATGGACAGGTTTGATGAGGCCTCGTCTAAACTACTGTGGATATTTTCCCCTCAGTTTCAAATAATAATCTCTAAATCAAAAATATATCTATATCTGATAAGAGCACAAAATCAGCAATCTGTCAAATACCAGAGAAGAACACTGTGGTCCACATAAACCCTGGCAGAGGCGAGGAAAGTCCATATCGTCCAGAGTGTCCAAAGAGTCCCTGTCACGTCCCTCATTGAGGGTCGGATCATGACACCCATCTCACTCAACCTCTCTGCTGCCTCCTCTTCCGACCGCTGACAAGCCTCTGCCACTCCCCAACAAGATCTGTCGATAGCTCTTAAATTTCCACCTCTCACTTTACAGCCCATCTCTCCACGTCTTCCTCACAATTTACCCCTCATCGTTAATCCATCCTCCCCTCACATGCAGCCTCAGTCCCCTCCCTTCTCTCCCTCTCCTCATGCTTTTTTTTGTCTCATCACATATTTTGGCTTCACACCCCCCTCCCCTCCTTTATTTCTCTTCTAATTCGTCTTTTCTTTGTTTCCCCTGCCTTGCGCTAAAGACTGAAGGGGAAAAGGGAGGATAATGGAGTGGAGGAAGAGGAGGAGGAGAGCAGAGGGCTGACAGAGGGAGTTCCATCTGCAGCGAGCTCATTAGACGATGGGAGGAGAATTGGCAGCAGAAACACTCAAGGCATCCACGCACACACCCCTCTCCATTTCTGACTGTCTGCCTCTCTTTCACTCAAACCCACATACTGCTACCTTTCTGGACTCGTTTCAGCGCCGACACATCCCTACCTCCCCTCGCTCGCTCTCCCTCTCTCCCTCTCCTCTACCTGCTGCGTTCATCAACCTCCTGCTCTCATTAATCACTACAATACACAATACACAGCAATTGGCGAATGGTTTTACCTTTTACTACCTTCCAGTACAACGAGGCAGTATATTTTTACTACTTGTGGCATCAGAGGAAACCAAGCCATAAATCCAAAGCATTGTTTAACTTGGACAGGTTCTCTTCTTCGCTTGTCTTTTTAACGTAAGAGAAAGAAGTGTGTGAGATTTTCGTGACAGGAAGACGCAATGCTCAGCCACACTTGCGATGGCTGGCTACCTACGCCACCTGCTGACTGCGATTGACCCTGCATTTTAACATAATGCCACGATACATGATAGATGATTGGCTCGTCACTGTATTCTTCAAAATTCACCTCAAGGGCCATTCGGAGCCACTGAAACGGAAAGAGGCCAGGCTCAAATTCAGAAAGGTAACCTAAGCAATTGCTGTCTGAGTTGCAGTAATGTAGTGACATTGTCCACTTCTTAGACCTCGAAGCTGCCAAGAATTTCTCTCTCCTGTCTTGCTTTCCCATGAAGGTCAGCAGATGGCGAGAGGATACAGTTTCGGTGCTGGGAAGCATGAATGAAAGGTGGCCACGTCACATCAGCAGAAGTATCTGCTAAGTACTGAACAGTTCTTTGTTGGCATTCAAAGAATTACTCCCATGTCGTCGATTGGTTTGGACATTTAAAAAAAATCTGTCATCCTGATTCGCCGTCACTACGTAGAGGTCAAAGGGCAAGAGACCACCCAACGTCCTGCGAGCTGTGAGGGATTTTGTGTCGTGCTCAAGGACACTCCAGTGAGACAAATGAGGCCTTGGATCCAGATCTTTGGGTTGACAAATGGGCTCTCCTGAACCACACTTTGCACAGCTGCATACGTCTCAATCATGCTCACTCAGATGTGTCTATAAATCGAATGTATAAGTTTAGCATAAAGTTAATCCATGTGTACATGAATAAGGTCAACTCATTATGCAGTGTGTTTGTCTTCCTATAGCTGGCTTAGATGAGGAGAGCCAAAAACATAGGTAAGTGTAAACGTTCAGAGCTGAAGGTATTGAGAAACCCACACATTTACTTTGTGGCTTTGCAGAGTGCTGCAGTACATGTACTCTCCAAGGCTAAACTAGCTGAGTTTTTAAAGGAGAAATGCGTTTTTTCAGTTTCTAGTGTGTTGTAGGATTGTAATCCTTTGCAAAGTTACAAAGACCAAGCCCCAGAAGTAAAGGGAGCTCCTCTACGCCACAGAAAACACTGCTCCTGATGTTCCTGAAACACCACATCAGTAATCAGGCCGCTACTTCCGGGGGAATCATGGTATCCCGTGACATCACACCTTACCGCTGGCTTGCCCTCTTATAGAGCCAGTTGAAGCAAGATTGGAGGTCGACAGTTCCTACACATACTGGTAGCAGTTGACCAATCACAACAGAACAGACTAGCTGGCCAATCAGAGCAGTCTGGGCTTCAACCAGAAGGGAGCCTTAAAGAACCTGAATATGGGAATTTTGTCTCCTTTGATGAAGCAATGCTAATAAAATTAACAAAACAAGTAAGGTAACTAATTACTTTTGAATTAATCACAGAAGTTTAATACTGTCTAAGTTTGTCGATAAGTACGTCGTGATTCCTTTTTCTAAGTAACTTGCCTAACACTGCAGTAGCACTGACGCATGGAATGTGGCATAATGTATGAATCGGGCTGTGTACGCAGAAATACTTTCAAGTTCTCATAACCTAAATTAAAAACATTTCCTTCCACATAAATATGCTGCCAATCCAGTATATTCACCAAAAAAACACTATAAAATGAGAAACTCTGAATATATCCCTGATACTAATTCATTCCATTCCAACTATGATTAATAATGAAATCAATGGTGATGAGAATCTAAAGACTGACTCTAAAGGACAAACTTTAGGAAAACAAATCACAACCAGGATTGGTCCGACATATCCCGATAACATAGCGATGTTGGGTGCACTATATACGGCACCCTTGAGGGAGAAGAAGAGTGATATTAGAGGTTAAATGGTCTGTAACATGTCTGCAATCTTGTAACAATTCCACAGTAATGGGGGATATTGTAAAATTGTCCATTAGCAGTGACACATCGCTGTTTTTTATATCATTAAACGGGCGCATACGCATCTAGTAGCAGACACGAGCATCAGGATATCTGATTGATGAGTACGGCGAGGCTGTCAATTAGCACATCCCCTATGGCCATGAATATGCAGTTAATGCAATCAGCATGTATGGATCAAATGTCAGCCAGTTGCCTGAGGCCCACTCACACTGCAGTTGAGTGGATATATGGAGGTAAACCTGAACAACACATCGCAGGTAACGGAGCTCAAGGACACAAACGTGTGAAATCAAGGCATCGGCTTTTCAGTCTCTGATTCATCTTGAAGCTGCTTCATGTTCAACTGCTGTAATTTCTGTGTTTTTTTAATTCCTTTTAGTCATGTAGATGTAAAAGATAAAAGGGACTTATTTAACGTAAATGTGGATATTCTATAGTTTCTAAATTGAGTTGAGTATTGTCGAATCACCAACATTTTTACTGCTAACAATAAAGTCTATTCCAGCAGCAATAATGATAACTGCAACAGTAGCTTTTCAGCAGCATCAGATGTTGTCTCCGGGCTTGTGTCCCACCTCAAAGAGCTGCCATATCTGCCACTGGGACCCATTGCTTCTTGAGAGGAAAGCCATTTATTCATTTTGAACAACCATCAAATCCAATATTGAGTTGTTGATTTTTAAGGACAACACACTGCTGAGGAGAAGAGATGGACACATCCACTTCTTTCAGGAACATACACGACTCAAGTTGAATTTGGGGTGTATCTTGTGATAGAATAATAAATGTACAGTTTGACACAGAAGGGGTGAGGGGGGTTTGAGGTCAAAGGCCAAGAAAAAAAAACCTCTCTGAAAATAGTAGAGACCCATAGCTTTGATCATACACAGTTGCTCCATGTGCTACTGCTGTCACATGAATTATGAAAGATTCCTGGAACAAGTGAAAGGAGAAAAGTCTCATCCCACTTAAAAGTTTCTGCCTGCTGTCAAATATATAAAACTAAACTATGACATGAACCTTCAATGTTCAATAAAAACTTTACAATGCTCAACATGGTTACATCTACAAGACATCCTCTGATCATCAGCGCAGATATGGGACACGGCCTTTCCTGTGTCAGATGTACAAGATGTCACTACTTGCATGACAAACTCTATTTGTTCCATTCCAACATAGTTCACACTATCTGCATTAACCACACCCAACCTCCCCTCTGTGGTGATGAAACAAAATCGAATTCAGAACACTTACAGTATTCTCAAATCCTCTCTGCCCCTGCTCTGTTACTGGGAGGATTGCTATAACTCAAAGTCGTCCCCTCTCATCAGCACCACTCTGCGAGGCAACCGCCGGCCCAGCACATCCCGGCAACTCTTTGGACTGTCGTCAGCACTCCATCCTGTGGACGCCTGCCAGCAGCCCCTCCATCCGATCAATAAGCACCGGCGGCTAGCCTTCCTCTCCTTTGCTCTCACTCCCCCCTGTCTCTCTCTCCTTCTCTCAGCTACCACAGTGTAAAGACCGTTCTGTTCTGCCGGCGCAGCATAGTGATTAGGCCTTAGGCCTGTGCTGCTGTGTGAATTAGCTTAATCTGTGTCCCTGATGAAGGACAAGGCATTTCATGAACAC
The DNA here is from genome assembly GCA_038501795.1 of Pseudopleuronectes americanus. Classification (NCBI taxonomy): domain Eukaryota; kingdom Metazoa; phylum Chordata; class Actinopteri; order Pleuronectiformes; family Pleuronectidae; genus Pseudopleuronectes; species Pseudopleuronectes americanus. The sequence continues at coordinate 9,281,773 of CM076736.1, forward strand.
TTTAGACACTCACAGGACATAAAAGAAGCTAATCTTTAGGAAATATAGAGCGGGAGAGGAGTGTGAGAGCGTGTGAGGGACGCCAGACAGTTCCCACATTGATAGGTCCCTTGTAAAGCTGCTTATCCTTCAACAACAACAACAACAAAAATATATGAAATTGTTGAAGGTGTATGGCTTGTGAGCGAGGAGGGTGTTGTACTTCCATTGCTTTTTAAGTCCTGGGAAAGTGTATAATATGCTGGATTAAACAGACTGAGCGCTGGTTATCTGTGGAAGACACAGGAGGGAGAGGGAGAAAAAATATCTTTATCCCCTTGTTCCTGCACCAGAGGTCAGTTTAAGGGGAATTAGAGGGGATTGTCTTCTCCTTGTTACACAGCTGCTTACCTGGCTACACCAGCTGCCTAACCTGCAAACCCAATTTTTTTTTATTTTCCAAGTGTCACACACTGAAAGATAATGCTTTCTACAGCCGAGCATGTGCCAGGACCCTTTGCCCACTCTGTACTGTACATCTGTGCCTCTGCTGTCCATCATGCACCGGCCCAAGTGCTGACATGCAGTTGAACATGAAGCCACAGCATGCCTCACAGCAGCCTGGCCCTCCTTCTCATCCTCCTCCTCTTCTCCTCAAAATCATCTGCTGGATATACTGCACGCCCTTGACAAACTGCCAGAGCACAACCCCCCCTCCTGCAGATGTCTATTGATCAAAGCGGGAGTAAGACTGTGGGAAAAGGTATGGAGTCTCACCCATACTCTTATCCTCTATCACCTCCCATTCACCACAGCAATGGAGACAAAAGGAAATTCCATAAAACGTAATGGGCAATCCGCAGACAATGAGATTCATGAGCAATGTGCAGAATTGTGAAACCTGAGGCACAGAATTTGGATCACAAATAAATCATGTGCCACACCATGGCTTCAAATCCAGATGTTTTAAGTATATAACAACAACCCCTCTGGTAAGGAAGGAGTTGTCCAAACAAAATAAGGATTGATCTTGAGAGGAAGAGCCACCACAGCCCTCGTGTTTACATGGTGCCTCTTTTTCGCACCCTTCGAGCACTTTTACGCACAACCAGTGGTGGATTTGGGTCAGCAGTCAGCTGGAGCCAAAAGGATGTTGTGTGCTGGGCAATCCGAGCCCAGCTGCGCCGCACTCGTGTTACCAAAAGCTGGGGCATCATTCTAAAGCACGATCCAGAGGTCACGTTCACATTTCTGCACACGCGTCTCCAAAAATTGCAAGAGTCAGTCCCGGGTGAAGACTCGGCTGTCACCTTAACCTGCTCTGGAACATTGTTGTTTTTAAAAAAATAAAATAAACGAAGACTTACCGAGATTAGATCCTGGCCACTTTCAGCAACCGGCGTCCTCCTCGTGTCTCTTCCCCGCGCGTGGTCCGCCTGTCCTCCCGAGTCCAGTCCGCAGTGTGCTCGGATCAGAAGGCAACGGAGCCGTGCGCCTTTCCGCGGTGTCCTGCGTCCGGAGTAGCCGAGGATGGAGCGACCATTTGCCGGGATGCTTGGCCGGGGGTGAGAGGCTGGGGCATGCGAGATGGGAGTGGAAGAAAGATGCAAGGGGATAAGGAAGAAGAGGAGGAGGAGGAGGAGGAGGAAGAGGCGAGGTGCGGCGAGGCGAGGCGCTGGGCACGAAAGCGAGAGAGAAAGGGAGGCAGAGAGCGGAGGAGAGCGGCGAAAGCACTGCGACGGCGGGGAGGCAGCACCACCGGAGAGGAGGCAGACGAGCGCCTCTGTCTCCCCCCTTTCCGCGTGCGCGCGACCGTGCATGCGCGCAGCCCTCTGTGGCAGCAGCCGCCATCATACAAAGACATGCAGCGCCATCTTCAGGCGGCGCGTGGCAGGGAGAGGCTGGGGTGTTGCCCTCGCACATTTATCGCGTGTGCAGGATGACTGCGTGTGCACATTGAGCTTCGTTCCTTTTCTTGATCGTTGCGTCAGAGATTGTCCATCAATGTGTGCATGTTCATTGAAAGTCTTCCATGACACCAAAAACTCCCTTGACCCCCATCACACACACACAAGCTGTTATTTATTACCTATATCTTGAATTTGACCTTAATCCTCCCTGAACATGTACTTTAACAAAATTACTTGTACTTAATTGTTTTTCTTCTATCACTGCTGTTTCCATTTGTTTTAAGTTCTGTATTATCTGCTTTATCATTTAATTTTAAATCAATTAAATCTATCATTAACTTGGTTGCTCTTGATGTTTTGTTGAAATCTTTCCGATTTGGCCGAATGGCTGCTTTGAACTAACTATACAAATAAAGTTATTGTTATCATTATCATTATCGTAAACACTACGTGCCAAACCTGAACTCTTATCCTAACCTTAGCCCTTATCTAAAAACCAAGGCGGGCCCCGTAATGTGACATTGGCGAGATTGTTTTTCTTCCCAGTATCACCACTGCATTCCCAGTATCATCCCCCCCATTCTACACAAATACACACCTCCTAGCAACCAGATCCCTATGGGGTTATGATGATGATAATATCACCCGACCTGCACTCCATCATCTCTCTCTGTCTCCCTTTGCACACACACACAAGCACATTTGTTTGTACATCTATCTCAGTGAGGACATTCATGGGCGTAATGCAATCCCTAGACCCTTACCCTAACCTTGACTATATGACGAACCTTAAGCTTTACCCAACCCTAACCTAAACCTTATCCTAACCGAAACCATAAAACTAAGTCTTCCGTCTGAAACAGCCCATTAAAAGTGGGTCAGAAAGTGACGGTCGGCTCAAAATGTCCTCACTCTTTAGGTTGTAGGCTCAAAATGGTCCTCACAAAGATATGGTATACACACACACACACACCTGGTTTCCCAAGGTCAAGACTTGCTGAGTAGATAGAATGTGTGTGTCTGTATCTTGTGCTCTGCATGGTCAGTCCTGCGTCAAGTGCCTTTGTCTTTGTTCTTCACTGCTCGTTCTCTTACAATATTTATATTTGTGTTTCACAATTAACGTTGCACCACTATTAGCCCCATAGCACCATCAATAAGTAATAACTTTTCATTTATCAATTCCATACATACATGTAATATGTTGTTTTCTTCATCCATCTCTTGAGCAAACTTCTTTGTAGAATATAATTTCCGACCGTTGTCGATTCTTTATTTTTCACTTGTTGAACAGAGTATTTTAAATTACGAAAAATATGTTATTTAAAGGCTTTAATGGACGTTGAGGTATTGGATGTTGAGGACAGATGTTGAGGGGAGGGGAGGGTCAAAGTGGGAAGATGGATGCTCCGGGAGGACGCACTGAAGACCCGGGGGAGGGAGACTCAAAGTGACGGTTCCATCTCATGTGTGATTCAACCCCAGCTGAATACAGGCCCATCAAAACTAAAGGTCACATTTAAAGTGAGTCCACTCAAGTATGGTTTTCATTTAGGTCATTAAGATGGTTCCGGATGTGGGAGCGATGTGCTCGAGCTCATCAGCGTTCAAGGACCTGGGTGGTTTGGTCTGAGATACCCAGACAGAAAAGTGGGGGCGGAAAATGCAAATAGGGAAAGTAACTACTAGATGATCTGTTTTAATAATTTCAGAGTCAGAAGTCAGGACATAATGTTGGAGAGATGAGGATGAGGAGGATTTAGGAAGTTCGAACAACTGAGGAATTTAAGAAAAGCCACCAGGTTATCTAGGGTTAAGTCAACCACAGGGGGTAAAATGCCTGAGCGTATAGAGGTCAGCAAGAGGCTGAGAAGGTCAGAAGTGATGGGGAAAGCGCTTATACATCATCCAAAATAAGTCTATGTGGAGATAGGAGATGGCTTCAGATTCAAACAAAAAGTTCAACATGGATTTTTACATTCTCATCTACAACCAAACATCTAAACTTGAGAAGCTTTTGGCAGAAGGCTGGTGGCATTGGGCCTTGTTTGGGGCTATTCAGCCATTGTGAGAATTTAAGAGGGTTCTCTAAACTGCTGTTGCTGTGGGCGCCAAGACACTATCTACCTTAGCTACATTGTTGCAACTTCCCTGAGTATCGATAATGTTTGTTGTGACTGTATTGCTGTCAGTAATAAAGACAAATCTACACTGCTACATTTAATGATGTAATTATCATCCAATTCAACTCACTTTACTGATGTCAGCCCCAGCTGAGGTTTCTAAGTCTGTTGGTTTTAGATCTATAATCTTTATTATCTATTGCAACAGTAAACTCTATTGCTGGACAGTGGCCAGCTATCATGAGTTTAACATTTTACTCATAATTCATTTAAAATCATGATCTACGTGTGTTCCAATTCAAATAATTTAGAGCAACAGGATTAACAGCTCTGCTTCCAATGCCTTTTAAACCGTTTTTTCTTGCTGTGTGATGTCATACACAACTGTTCATGTTTGTTCACTTTATTCTTCCATCATCATGCATTTGCAATATTATTACAAACAAATGGGTATTTGATAGGTAAATTCTTAAATCGTTATCACATTGAACACGAATCAGGTTTATAATCGGTTGAGGCTGATTAAAATACTTACTAAGTCCAAGCAAGCGTCTGAGTGCACATGCGTGTCTGACGAGTAACCACTAGATGGAGCCAATTAGCTGAGATATGACTTACCCTAATCATTATTTAAAAACAAAACCATCCGGTTTCAAGGCCATGAACCATACGTGTTTTCTCTTTTAATACAAATTAATGTTTTTGACGAATATATATATATTTATACTGCAAGAAAATCTAGTTTGTAAAAGTATAGGTGATGTTTAAATCTTTTTCAATTTCCCTATTTGTTTCATTATAAAAGAGCTTTTCTAAAACTGTAATGTAGTATCATTCTAACCAATGCCACACTTCCAGTGGATGTATGATATTACCGATTGAATAAAACACTTGCAATTGTCACCCAAAAAAACGTTAATAAAATGTGTTGCAACACAGTTAACAGGAAATGTAGTTTTAACTCGAGATTATTAAGCAAGAATCAGTTCCAAGATGTCACGCCCTCATGTCTCTAAGTTTCTGTGAAAAGTTTCATTCAGTGTGTGGGCGTGTGACCAACACAAATTTTGACAGCAAAAGCAAAACTGAACATGTTTCTAATACAGACCATCCATTGTGTTTGTTTGTGCTGCATATACTAAATACCGAAAAGTATCATGTGTAACCAGTCACATCCAGTTACATGTTGGAATGTAATTGTCAGGTATCAAATTTAAATAATGTTCTACTAACATGTAGCCTCAATAATCATCAAATCATGAGGTGTATGTTATGAATGGCTTGCTGGTTAACAAAAGGGAGGGACACAGCCACAATTGGCGATAATAAACTTTTATTTATTAAAGACAATAGTAACACTAGATGCAATGAGATTGTTACAGTCAGACAATGTCTTCAGGTTCAGAACGTTTAGATTAACAGAATGAATTAGATCAAGTTTGAGGTCATCTTTAAAATAAATGTGCAATAACCTAACATAAAGGCTGATTCGAGCAATATAAGGTAACAGGTTCAAGTTTCATATAGTAATGAAGTGAAGCCAAACCATTGACTGCCTTCTCGCATTTATGTTGATCAGCATGTTATAGTAAGTGCTCTGCAGAAAATGAGGTAAAACTATAAAACAAAAAACTGGTGTGATCATTTTAGTCTTTTAAAGCCCACAACAGACCAACACAGCACACAGAGCTGTCCGACTCACCAGAGAAATCTGTTACTGAAAATATGAAAGCCACATGATCTGGCCTGGAATGTGATCCGACCTTTGCATTTGTAAAGGAGACTTTTTTCATCACTGAAATCCTCCAACCCCAAACAATTCCCTCCCAGCATTTTGAAAGACCCTTTATCATCATCAGCTCCTTCAGCAACACAACCAGATCCCATTACCAGATATAATTTTGGCGGAAATGTCACTTTTACATAAGTGTATCATATTCAAACAGGATTATTATCTCAGAATTCTTCAAGATATGAATCCATTTAAATCTGAAAAACATGGCCGATTTTTTAATCAAGAGAAGTCTGCATCAAATGAGCACAGATAATCAAAGTCACATAAACAGTATCGATGACAACGTCACTGATGTTATCTGTGCACCTCACACATAGTTTATAAGTGAATCAGAGCAAACTGTAGGAGAAAGAAAAGGGATCTTGCTGTAAATCATCTGTTTGATTGCTGTCATGTTTAACCTGGTCACGATCCAAATCCCACGATGCAAAGCTTCCCTGCGCCGCTGTCATAATCTGATGGATGTCTTCAATAACTGCAGATTCCAAGACTGTAACACAACACACACACAAACACAAAAACACACACACACACACACACACACACACACACACAGACACTTGAATAATTATTTTATTTATGTGCACAGCCAGCAGCCTAGATGATACTCTGATTTCAGCCTGTACACAATTAATTATTGATCATTATTATAATTTTTACAATTAACAAATTTGTATTTTGTAAGGTTTCCATGTCTAATCTAACATTTATTACAGGTCACATGTAGCAGCACTTTCACCAAATACAGCAATAACCAAAGTCTACAGAAACAATCATTGTACCTCCTCATTTCACAGTCATCTGGAACGCATATCTTCCAAACTGTTCAACTTCTTGGCATCTCACCTGCAATGTCTATCGTTTATGGCCCAGTGAAGTGCAGTGTTGAATTTGGTGTAATTTGGACATTGCACTCTGCAGCAGTCAGTGGGGGCGTGTCAGAGCGGTAACAGTCCCTATGTGGACCAACTTGAACACATCTTCTTCAACGACCTCAGATAAAGAACAGCAGCGGTGGCCAAATCATTTGGATGATTCGATTATGTAATTGTATTTCTTCATATCGAAACTGACGCGGACATTCGCATGTGTCGTAGGTGCTAACCTCCCTCACGTTAAGGACATTCTAGTTTGTTTAGTGAATAAAGTAAAAGAACAGCATTGGTTTTGTTGCTTCAATGCTTTATATCAGGCATTACAGAGCTTTTATTTTGAACAGCTGTAAACTTAGGTATGAAGACGTTGTCACTTGCTTAATAAACCTCGGAATATAGCCGACAATGTAGAAAGAAAATAACAGCAGTTAAGTAAACAATTCTAGCTTATATATAAGCCACACACATAACCACAATAAAGCAAGCAATTCTATGTAAAAAACATTGACTGTAAAATTTCATTGCACATAAACCAGGTAGGATGAACGCAAAGTTCTCTAACTTCACTCTGCACTGTAGACTAGAAGAGGCTCTGCAAGAACGTTTACACCGGGCACTGTGTAATTCCTGTATTCTGTATTTTATTTATATCTACATGCCAGAATTGTTTATACTCTTAATTTTTCAGGTTGGTGTGTGTTACCACTATGATCGTACAGAGTTGTGGTTGTTATTTACAGGGGGGGCGTCTCGCCCAGGGCCCCACACGAACCTGGAACTGCCACTGCTCAGACCTGTCCCAAGGAACCCGAGAGGCTTCAGACCTGTGCGTTAGACGCGTTTATTTTGGGAGTAAGGTGAAACCTCGGCGTGCAGGACGGAAGTAAAATCACATGCTGCGCTCGCGTGTGTGCGTGTGTGTGGTAGAAGAGAGTTGCGCAGGACGCGGGGGGAAAAAAGAGAGAATTCCCTGGAACTCGGCAGAAAACCGCGTGGAAAGGCGAGGACGCACGGGGACATGTGAGCAGTGGTTTCCAGCTGTGGCCAGAGGTGACCATGAGTGAAGAATGACCAATGGTGAGTAGAAACAGAAGGACTGCAGGAGGCAAGTGGCCTGAAAGGTGGTGACGCACTGGGTTAAAGAGACATAAAGCCCACAAAGTCGAGGCGTTCCTGTGCCAAATAGGTAAAAAGTGTGGAGCTGAGGTAAACAGTGTAGGGTGGAGTGAAAAGTGTGGTCGAGAACTTACCAGGAGGCGAGCACGCGTGCATCCGTCCCTCTGCCGTCTCCTCCGCACACTGACTGACTGGCTGGCTGCTGATTTACCGCAAGTTGGTTAAGTGGCTTTCACAAAACAAAGGGGGAATTCCGTTTGAATAATTTCCCAGCTGCCTCTCAGAAGGAAACTGAAATAGGATTCAGGATTTACGGGAATTGACTGGTGGTTTACAGAAACTGACAGAGGCGTTATGATGATGATGATGAAGGGCTTCTTGAAATTCCAACGCAGGCAAACACATCCCGAGACAGGTTGTATGTTTACATGGGACCAATATTTGAATAATTAGTTGATTTGTGTATGTGTGTGTTTGTTATACAGTGGGGTCCAAAAGTCATTGAGAATGACAAACACACCCACACACACAGGTTCAACAAATATATTATATAATATCGTAAGAAATCAAGTTAAGAGAATTTCCTCGACATATGTATTTTTAATGAAGACTTATAAACCTACCTTTTAAAGTAAATAACTCATTAAGTGGTTGTGTGTGAGTCCACCATCCTCATGACACACATCATTCATGCAAATACATTGCATAGCTGAATATGCTTGATTTAAATGTGCAAATCTGTGTGTGTGGGTATTCAGATTTGTCGACACAGGTCAGTGCCCAACACATTTATACGTTTACAAATCTGACTATGCATACACAACAGCGATATTATGTTTTGTGAGATGTGTAAACGTGTAAAAACTAAATAAAAAAACTCCCATTCAAGCCAACACTATAACAGAATAACTGCTACAGAAACGGAGTGAGAGACGTAGACGTCCTTGAGATGTTTTCTCTCTGCAAGGCAGAGAAACAGGGCTGTTTAAGAATATCTGCAGATGATGAATGTCCTCTCCCTCTCTCCCTCTCTCTCTCTCTCTCTCTCTCTCTTTCTCTCTCTCCATTGACTCTCAGCCTCTTCTTTGCATCAGTCTTCTTGCTCTTCTGCTTCTACCTCTGTCTTTGACCTGTGACAGCATAAGGCCCCCCCAAAGAAGTTCGATCCAGTTACAGCGTCATCGTGAAAACTCATCTCGACAACACGGTAAGACTTCAATACTGTTTTACTTTCCCACAGGACACGTTTAATTCTAAATGTTCAAATCCTATGTGCCTATAAGTATTCCTCTACTATCCCCTGACACAGATTGGCCTCCGTGATTTGAAAACTATACTTAATAGTTCCAAAACAATTTCCTGTGCAGTAAGATCGAAGTTATATTACTGTTATTGACCGTTGCTATGTTGTCATCCATCCAAGAGAGGAAACATCAGAGACTTGCTGAACACGTCCTGCCCAGAATTAAAACAAAAGCTACGGAACTGCACAGCAAACCACACGGTGAGTGCTATTTTGTAGTTGTCAGCTAGAATTGCGATAGTACATTTTACTCGTGTTGATTTTTTTAAAGTATGTTATTCCTTTTGAATAATTAATTTGAGTCTCTAAAATATCAAAAATATTTCAGTGACCATGAAGACAAAGAGCCTTCCCCTGCTTGATGTGTATCTACTGCAACAACACTCGGTTTCGGTCACATGTAGAAGCCCACAGCTCCAGTCATAATGAAAGGGCGTTCCAAGCATGCATTACTGATCCCACATTCCATTGATATCCAAGTAGGTGGACATATTGTTCCTGAAGCATGCGCAGACAACGTGGGCAGTCAGCGTGGTCATAAAGTTTGGGCGGCGGACATGAACAAATGATGACCTTTCATTTCGCAAGGCCCGAGCGGACTGATGGGTGCAGACACTATGAATTATCCTTTACACAATAACAGATTAAAGAAACTCTAAGGGCCATGTAGAAATGAGCAATTCCAGCAAGATCATTTTTCGATAAATTTACAGAAAGCACCATCCAGGGTAACCAGGCCATTAAGAGCACAATGCCAAAAGGGATCGAATGTGCGGCTGCATATGGGTTTCTGTTTTTGTGGTCACTGAGGGCATGCACTGTATAATTCAAATGTTTCAAAGCACTGACATACCTTTGTTCTGCAGACGGTTGTGAGCACCCTGCACTTCCTGACCTGCAAAATGAAGACTTTAGGGCTTTCCCACACAGACACACTGGCCGGAGTGGTTCTCAACTCGATAAATTGCCCTTGTCTTCAGAAATCGGTGAGTCAAGAAATACACAGGAATGAATTGGTTCACATACTTTCAGTTTCTCCGTGTGAGAGTCATATTCTTGAAGTGACGGAGACAGCGGAATGTTGGCAGGCTCTAACGTTTCCTTCTGCCTTTTCGCCGGTGACTCATTTACTGCTTTCATAAGCCGCTCGGTTGTGGCAGCGAATCAAACCATGAGCCGATGCTATTGTTAAACTTATTACATTTGTCCCAGAGACAAGCTCCAGTAGATTAGACCTAGAAACACAATTAGTACTTGCCACCAAGATTTGTAGTCGTCCCTCAGTAATGCCTTCAATTCAAATTTAAACACAACATATATTCATTCGTGTTTTTTGCAAAAAATGCCTTTGGATAAACTTAGCTGTTCACCTGCATTTTGCGCATCCTTTGGTCGGAATCAGATTTCAGGATTAAGGCTCATGCTTAAAGTCTGACTCACACAACAAAGCAAACAAGTGCCTATTTTGAGCCTTGGGCCTAACCAGACCTGTACAGGTATCAAATACTAGCTCAGATTGTTTACTGATAAAAAATTGCCTGATATGAGCCTTTCATGGACATGTTGGTAAAAGCACTGATGTGTTTGTGTGAATACAGTGATTTTTTAAAAGAAAAAACCAATGCAGACGAGATGTGCATTTAGTTCATACATATGTTTTAAAGTTAGTAAAAAGTTTCTTCGCATTTTTTCTTTTTATTTATAGTTGTTTATTATAAAGTTCATTTTTAAGCTGTAAAATTTCCAGCAAAAATTATATTTCTTTATCTTAAGCATTGGATATAAACATCCAAGGAATTATATCCAAAGTTTACGAATATTGTTTGATATATATCAGAATATCGGAAAGATAATGCACAGTTAAAATGCACATTATAATTTAGCAACGTATGTAACTCATGTTCATCCATTCAAATGATTATCAGTTAAATAAGTAAATTCACAATAACAAGGGCTCGACACCATTGAAACCTTTTGTCTTTGTCGTTTGACTTCCCCTGATTAGACTAACAGGAAGGTGAGGACAGCGAGGAGACGAAGGAGGAACGAGCACAACAAGAGCAAGGAGACTAAGAAACTTTGCAAAGCCAAAGCCATCCTGTCGGCCGTCACTGAATGCTACGAGATGCTCTCATCGCAGTTTACGGACACCTGAAGCCAAGCTTCCTGTGCGACACGGTCCTTCACTGGATTACACAAGAGGAAGCTGCCACTTCATTTAAGCTACCCTCTCAAGCACTTGTTTATCTTAACTGACTCTTCAGATGTGTTTCCAAGTTCCACAGGAGCCAGCTGTGAAGCAAAGTGGAGAGTTCCAAGGTTCTCCAGCATACTGGACTATCACACTCCATAAACTGTGCACGATGCACACAACTAAGCAATTATTAGATTCCCAAAAATGTTTTGAAAGATTAAGTTAAAGATACAATGTTTTTTTTCTTTTTTGTCCTTAAAGCACTTAAGATTGTAAAGAATATGCTACGAAGGCCGCCCAAGCGTGAACAGGGAACATTAAGGGGATCGAATACAGTTTTTCTTTCACTTTGGATTAGAGTGACTTGCCCTGGCACATTTTTTGTTATCTCTGTTATCATAGGCCGCTCTGCTATTTTTGTGTGCGTGGAGGGAGTTGTTTAAGGCTGTGTCATTGATGCTCTCCCCTCAGGAGCACATTGCACCACAGATAGTTCAGTTCAGTTCACGGGCCCGAATGTCCTGGAATAAATGTAAGAAGCTCTTTTTTATTGAGTAGGTGTTTTGATAAATGGTGCATACTTAATTCATGTACTGTAGTAGCCCAAATGCTCAACTGCCACATATTTCGTGTTACATATATACATATATTTTTCTTGTTTGTGTGTCTAAATATATTTCCATAGAGCCTTTGTCAATATTTCCACTTCCTGTCAGGGATCATAAATAATGTATTATCATGTTTCTAATATCTAAGCTAAGGCGATGTGAAAATCACAAAGTTCTGAGGTAATTAGGCTTGTGTGGCCATGTTTCAGTGATGGTTGTTAAGCCCTTTTATATAATATTCATGTTGACCTTTTATTGTCAACATGAATATTAAAGTCACAGACAATAACAACTTTATCAGTTTTTAGGACTAGCCTAGAACAAAACATTTCAGAATTAGCCCCTGGAGCACGGTAAACTACATCAAATATGATTGCCTAGCAAAATAGAAGCAACTTCACCTCCTCTGCCAGAGTCTCAGGAAGGTGTATATTGATATGACTGGGCTGAGTATTTTCATTTAGGCTGACATATTCTTTAGGGTGCAACTATCAAATTTCACTGAAAAACTGTGAAAATATGATATCTCCAGGGGCTTTTACTTTGAAATGAAGCATCAGAGGGTCCTGATATTGTCAGAGTTAGACTCCGAGGTGGTGATCTGTCATTCTGAAGTGAAATTCATACTTTCCTTCCTTATAAAGTTTTACCTTTTATTCACAGAGTAGTAATGACAAACGATAAAACTAAAATCAGTCTCAATTTTAATTTAAAATGTTTTTTCCCGACTTCACAAACTGTTCAAGTGTCCCGTCCCATTAACCGGAAGGTCGCCTTTTCATTTGGAAATCACTCATACATGCTCGTAACATAATGCTTCATAAGCCCGGTAATGTTCGGGCGGTGTGTCGGTGAGCGGAGAACATGCGAACAGCACCACGCCCCCTCCGGACAGTCACCCAGCCGGAAGTCGAGGTACTGTGAGCTAAGCTAGGTGGCTCCACGGTGGCTAACGGGGTTCAGCGGGGGCCGGCTAACTTCAGCTCACGAAGGTTGTAAGCTGCGGAGCCTCGCATCCGTCCTCCGGTTGAAGGAGACAGAGAGAGGAGTAACTGAACGGGAGAGACACTCGGAGCAGGAGAGAGCGGTGCAGCGAGAGGGAGGGAGAGAGGCCATCGTTAAAAGATTATTCTACGAGGGTGAGGTCAGGCAGAGAAGTCCGGTGAAACCCAGGTGGAAAAACACAGAGTCGCCCGCGCACCAGAGACGGAGTATTTTTGTTCACTTCCATCTAAGCAACTTATGAATATGAGAAAAGCAGAGGTCTTTACCATAGTGGTTAGGATCCTGCTGTTTTAATAGGCTGCCAGTCATGCATCATGGCAGTTGCATAGTGACAAGGACTTGTTATGAATAAATAGTGCATTCATGTTGTGTCTGGAAAATCTGAAAAATGTGCTTCTCTACTGGGAAAAGCTCTTAACAGCTCTTAACAGATGGTAATTAAAAATGTCATCTTAATTCTCACCACAGAGCTACGTTACAGATTACCTGCTTCATGTGAAGGAGGAGGAGGGTGGGGGAATTGTCCCCTGTTCTTAATAGGCCTTTTCCCGGACTGGAGAGGATCAATGAAGTCCTCACGCTTAATGCAACAATTGGACGGCGTTTTGCATTGTAAATACTTTCATCTTCCTCACAAAGTGCTCTGTGGTGGGCCCTGCAGTCTGTTTGGGTTGTAGCCAAGGACACAGTTTTGTCCAAACACCTCACATCCTGTCAACCACAGCAACCTCAGCACAACAAGTTCAGACTTCCGGCTGGGTGACAGTCTCGGCAGAAACTCTGATTTAGTTTTTTTAGTCTCCACACACCTGCCACTTTTCCACATGACCGTTAACAGTGTGGAGCCTGAAAGCACCACGCCAAGCTAAGACCTTTCCACCGGCTGCCCGGCATTCTCTCACAGCATTTTTAATCGAGTGAAGTGTATCTACCTCATTCTGTGCTTTTGAAAGTAGTCGAAGAGTTGTAACCTCACTGTTACCGAGACTAGAGACCTGCCAACTTTAGCTACACAACGTTTGACTGTTAACTTTCTAAAACTTTTTCAGAGGTGGGAATTGGGCCCGCTTCAAGCTAGCACCATTTACCGAACTCATTAGCAAGTTTCAGCGGTCGGACATTGTTCTGGTTTAATTTCAAAAACCAAAACATGAAAAGCAGCAATAAAAGAAAAACGTTACCTTGTGAGGCAGACGATTCAATAAAAGTACAATAATAATTTGGGCTGAAAAATCTTTAAAAAATCACAAACATAAATTGACCCCACAGTAATCATCCAATCCTTCATCACTCCATAATATTGAGTGATTAGATAGGGCAAATACAACCATATATTCTGATAGTTGAGAAGCTGAATATACAAAATATTTGACAATTACATCTGCAGTTGAACATAAGCTACACAATTAATCAAGTATCATATTAGTTTGCAATTCATTTTCTGTCCATAAAGTTGTTGAAAATACTTGCTTGTATAGAGTAATGTAATGTTGTTAAGATCCTCACTTATGTCCTCACTTTGGAGGATTATTAATGATTATCTGGATGCATACCTATCCATAATATGATGATTTATAAACTGAATCAAAAATACCAATTTAAATCCTAAAAAATAGCGGCCCGTGGGAAATGCATTTTTTTGTTATAGTATAAAATCAACTTAAAAATAATGAGTCAATGAAACAAATGATATTATGTCACCAGTACATTAAATTATCCAAAAATATAAGTGCCCTAAAAATAACAAAGTTATTACTTAAATTATTGATAATGAGTGGCATCAACTTTATTTGAGAATTAAGTTATTGTAACTTACTTCATTTATTAAGATGTACTGTTAGGTTTTACAGTCTGACATAAAACTTACATTAAATTTAAAAAAAGGGGGGGCTTCGTAGGGACCCCTGAAACACAGCCAAAACTTGCATGTATCTCCTTGCAAAGCACAAACATGTAGGCTGGTCTGTATGATATCTCCTTTTGATATCCAATGTAATATTTGTTTCACTTCCATCTGAGCGCAATGAAAGCTGCATCCCACTTTGAAATATCATGATCAACATTATTTACAGCGCCACAATGTAACCTGCTTCCTCTCCCTTCAACATACACTTTCACAACTTGGTCTTTTACCAATTGATGTTTATTGATGGAGAACATACATGACATTAGGTGCACAACTGTATCTAGGCGACTAAGTTTTGTCATAAGTACAGGAAAACACACGGGTCCAGTCTTTCTAAGTATTTCCAGTCATACATTATTAACATAGTGTTTTTCTCTTGTGGAAGTTGAATTAATGCTTTACCTTTCTAAAGATTATTACGACTGATATGATACTTGAGGTTAATGATCATTAACTATGCATCTTTTGTCTTCCCACTTGTAAAAAGAACTGTGTGGGGCCATAAAGTGTTGTTTTGTATCAAACAGAGAGATCAACCATATCCACACAGATCATTTAATATCTTACCGTTCTCTTAATCCGACTGAAGACCGACTAAAGACAGTTTTGAGGAAAATAAAAACTGCAACAAACCCAGGTGCATTTAGATTTCATACAAATTCAAATAAAACCCCATTTCAATTCTGCAGAACCTCAACAATACATGCAGCCAATTTTCATTTGGTGAAAATAAAAAGCTGATTTCTTTGCATAAAATGAGAGGGGATAAAAAAGGGACAGAGGAAATGCTACATTGGTCTAGAACATGTTGGTCAAGGGAGAGCTAGCGTTTTAACAGGTAGTTAATTTTTTCGGACTGGTCCCAGACAAACCGCGGCAATATACATAATTTTCCGAGGACATTTCCTTGAAGGGAAACACACCATGTTCTTCAGTAGTTAATCATATTGCACGTCAATAGTAACATAGTGTTTGTGAGGAAGTCGAGGCAGGTGAGGGATTCGTTTCAAATCACGGTTGCAGATACAGGGACACAATCACATCCACCTCTAATGATGTGGCCTGCACTTGTCCTCCCACTACTTTTTCACATTTTACAACCCACCACTCCGCTTGTATAAACACTCTCACTCTTCTCTCCTCTAATTTCTCCAAAGGATGCATTGGGTTTAACTGCTTGTAATGACTTAGCTCTGCAGGGTACTTCTAATTACTGTCAAAGCGACAATAAAAGTAAGAGTTTCAAATAACTCAGACCACATTACTTCCCATGAACAAAACTATTGAGGGAATTAACTTTTCCTTGTCATTCCACATTATTAATCCCTCCATCACAGCTGTTTGGAATCCAGCAGTAAGAAAAAGGTCTCCTTATGAGTAATGAGCTCTGTGAGTTGTTCCTGTTTCACTAATATCAGCTACTGAGTTGAACAGCTTCATAGCAGATTAGTTATGAGAAAAGCACAGGGAACATTAATGGACGGACGTGCAACTCATGAAACTCTCTGAAGCGATCTTGAGTTCTGGTGTGTGTCCTTTCTTCCCTCTGCTCAAAGACACATCCTCCTGAGGCCACACTCGCAGCAGAACTTAGCGGATTCGACCGGGTACCTGGTCCCGCAAGAGTGACAGAACTTGCTCTTCATTTCATTGTTGTCAACTTCGTTCCCGCCGTCAGCATCTTTCCTGAGAAAGACGACCCAGCAGCAGGGTTAGAATCTATGTACTGCAAGTTGTTAAATAAATTATATTTTTCAAGCTGCTGATAATGACTGTTGATGTTAAAGTATGTATTTTACAATAGTCTAAAACTTCTTAAGGCATCTACATAGAGAGAATATTTAACACAGGTTACTGACTAGAAGCAGATTAGACTGCCGAGCTGTATGCAACAAACCACCTTAACCACAAGAGGTCATTATAGATTAGTAGGAATGCCTTACTTTTCTTACTGTCTAAGTTTACCTGGATAAATTGTTGTCTACTTTCTTCTTGTTGAGTCCTACTCCAGGGTAAGCAGTCCTCACGGAGCTGTAAGAAGAACTTGCTGCTCTTGTCTTTGTTCCCACTCTAACAGAAGGAAAGAGGGGCGGGGTAATAAACATACAATGTCAATATATTTTGTTAATGTTAGTTTAAAATCAAGATGCACATTATTTCTGAGCTACACTGATTTAAAGAAATTCAATTTTTTTTCATTGAACTGAACATTTTGATGTGACAAGAGTGATCTTATCTAGAAAAAATAACCACAGCAAAGTTGAAAAGGTTTTGTTTTTAATTCGCGTTGTTTATCAGGCTTAACTAGATTTTAAATTCCCAGAGGTAGGGTTACTATTCTATTGGAAATGAAAGACATAAAGCAAAAACACTAGGTGGTACGCACAAACAATTAGACTGAACCAACAAATGCTTGAGGAAGCATTAGACATCAAATTTGTGTGTGTGTGAGTGTGTGTACACTTACCCTGATGGAGGGCTAGTGATACCGGAGGGATTCATCCTCACTAAACCTGCAGAGGAGACCTTACCAGCGGGGATTCCTACAGCGAGAGAGAGGGTTGGGAGACAAGAGGTGAAAGAGCAACAGAGACATCTATTACTGCTGTAGTCCATGTAATAGAGGTCTTCACACGTCCACCTGATCCATGGGTCGAGACCCATTCTACTACCGCAGGTCCCATGTCTGTTTAACACTATCCTGCCATCATCCTCCAAATAGACATCCACACTCCCCATGAAAAGCAGAAAACGCACCATAACTGTCCGAAACCTCAGCTCCAACCATCCACCTTGTCTCTCCACTTATCTATCTGAGCACATCTCAGACTTCACCCTCATGAAGAACGTCTCTCACACCAACCTGTTCATTTTTTATAATACCACACTCTCCTCCTGCCTGGACCAGATAGCAACCATTCAAACCAGATCTGTCTCCTTCACCTTTTCGGATCTTTAAGGGGCTCGAGAGCAAATTTCTGGACCCGTGTAGAACTCAATGATAATGTTATGAACTCAGCCTGGCCAATGACAAAAGGTGCATCTCCGGACACTGCCCCGTGAGATGCATGATCGACACAATTGTCCTTTCTTACCAGTGGGTTGTCCAAGACCTGATCTCTGGGGTAAACGAGAAGAGGCTGAGGGGATGGTTGATGTAGCAGGGGAGTTGGCCTTCTTAACAGGAGCTGGAGGCTTGCACTGAGGACAGAGAAGAAGGCCCGGCTAAATAAATACATTCACTTTACAAAGCATTAATGTATTCACACTCCCTGAAGAACCCCCTATATTTCGTTTTTTACTTCCTTAACATGGTATAGAGCGTAGGTACATGCTCTCACTGCAGCCTTATAGCTAGGTTCTGTGTCTGACTCTGCAGAAAGTGATATTGACATGTTTTCAACTGCTACAGAAGAAGAAAATCTGAGAAAACAGAGCAACTATAGATTCACTCCACAGCAGCACACTGCTCAATGACAGACTGCTCAATGACTAGGGGCAATTTATGGTAATAAGAAAAGCAGAGGTCTTTACCAAAGTGGTTAGGATCCTGCCATCGTATAGGCTGCCAGTCATGCATCATGGCAGTTGCTAAGTGACAAGGACTTGTTATGAATAAATAGTGCATTCATGTTGTGTCGGAAAATCTGAAAAATTAGCTTCTAAACTGAGAAAATTCACACAAACGCGCCTACTCACGTTGGAATAGATACAGATGGACCAGCTGAGGTGCATGTTCAGAATGTCCGGTATGTGTGTGTGTGTGTTTGTGTTTGTTTGCACTGTGCACACACAATTGCCGCTACTGCACGTGTGTTTACCTGTGTACGACCGGGAATCTTCTTGACCTCTGCTGGTTTGCTCTTGTTGGGATTACGGGCCGCCTGCTCCTGGCAGAACTTGATGTGTCTGTCGGCTGCACTCTCGTTAAACCTCCGCTGACAGTGAGGGCACTGAACATAGTCTGAGGAAGATGAGAAAAAAACCCAGTGGCAACGCCGACTATAAATCATCCAGCCATATACATTTGTAAGTTTAAACCCCAAAAATGGTTCAATGCCCAATTCAAAGCAATATTTGTATTTTTTACTTTGCTGTGTCCAGTCTTTATTCCTCATTTCCATATTCATAAGCAGTCTAAAAAAGAATGTATGGGCCCAGCGAACTATCTTGTTGAAGTTATCATCACCCTTGTAGTTCTTAACAGATGGTAATTCAAGCAACGAATCAATTATTGAGCGTAATTCTCACCATGCAGCTACGTTAGAGGTTACCTGGGTCATATGACGGAGGAGGAGGTGGGGGTAATGGTCCCCCGTCCTTTATGACCTGAGTTAGATTTTTTGCGGCCCGGATAGTAGCAATGAAGTCCTCATGCTTCCTGCGCCAGTTGGACGGCTTCTTGGGGGGCTCTGCCTGGCGGGAGGCAACACAGTTCACATTTTATTGACATTTTATGAATTTCTCAAGTGATAATTCAGAGAAATGCTAGAGTAGACTGCTAATTTGGAGAGGATCCGGATAATGATTCAGATTTGAGAATAACTTGTCATACATATTTTGGGGAGGGTGATCTTTATTCAGTTACTGTCGAATAAGAAATATTCCTTTCCAGTAAAATCCATGTACCCTTCTAGTTCCTCTTATTTCTGAGTCATGTTTTATTGAGTGCAGTTTTCCATAACCGGCTACTACTGTCAGCATTAATGAACTTTGTTCCCCTTTTTAAATGTCTCTTTTCATCCATAGTGGCTGGTGATTTCTGACAGCAGCAGTTCAGGGGGCCTCCTCTCATCTGCTTCAGTGGTAACACATCGTTTCCTGACTTCCAACTTCCTGCCATAATGTTATGGTCATCACATCCATAAAACATGTTTGTCTGACAAACATAAAGTATAAAACTATTTACTCCTCAGGATCTTCACTATGCTACACATTTGGGTATAATTTTACATCCTGTAAACTGAACTGTTGTTTTGACTCGTTGTTGAGGACTTCAATACAAAAAAACAGAAGTATTTGTGAAGTTAAAACACAGATAGAATTGAGGCAGAAAAGGTGAAAAGGTGAAATAAATCAACCTTACAGATAGTTGAAGAAAGTAGTTAGGAAAGTGTTTTTCATTTTAATAATGACTACCACCACAAGGCAAACTATTTCTAAAACCAGATATGGTGAGGTTCCAGATTAATTATGTTGCTGGAACTCAAGTAAACAGAAAGAAAGGACAAATAACGGCAAATCAACTTACTTTCCCAGTAGCAGATGTACTTTGTGACTGAAATACAATTTAAATTGGTTTACATTTGAAAATAATCTGCCAACACAAAATACTGCATGTCTTAAGTGGAAGATTCAGAATTTGATGAATTTCAATAGGGTTATTAAATGTAAAATCATCAAACTTTTGGGCCACAAACCTTACAGCTCTTAATAAAAGGTTTTTTCATAATGATTTGATCACATCAGAAAACTATGGGAGCAAAATGTCTAGTGCCTCAAATCCTAATTAAGGGAGATATGAGCTAATGGGGTTTGAACCTTTTGGTGGGGGACTCTGTGACTTTGACTGGTCACATCTTCTTTATAGGCTCTTTTCCCTATTTAATAAAACATAATTTAATCCTCACTATAAATAATAACAAGTTTGTTCTCCCATTGAGGATCAAATTGAACTTTCTCGGAGTTGGAGTTGAAAGTGAATTCCCATCTTAGGTGCAGCCTTACCTTTGGTTTGATAGGTTTGAGTACAGAGATGTCTGTGCCCTCCGCTCTCTGTCTACTGGAGTCAAAAGTCTTCCTCCTTTTGGTCATTGACTTTTGGCAGATTTTTGCATGTTTCTCCTGTGGGGAGGAGAACAAATTACAATAATCACTGTATCTTAAATGTGGCTAGATTAAACTACTATATAATCACATTATAGTATTTATTTATACGATTGGAGTTACTTTAATAGTGCATTGTGATCCCTTCATAGCTGAAGTAAATCACAAATAGTCCAGAAGTCCCAGTTGTGTGCGTGTGTGTGTGTGTGGTTGGGGTCTGAAAGGGGAGGAATAAAAACACAATGAGGAAAACCACTAAGTGTGCTTATATGAAGACACAATGAAGATTATGTGACTACTGTACACAGGCCTCAGACCGAATGACTGTCAAAACACCAAATATCAATCTATGGGCACTTTAACTGACTGATTGACCAGAGAAACTTCCAGGCTAAATGTGAACTCATGATTACGAATGAGAACTTAGAAGTGGGCCCATTGAATGCACTGACATCACATAAACAGTGCAATGCACACGCTCTAAACTTGACTAATTAGCAGGACCAGGCGGGACCAACACAAGAGGAAGCAACAAAAGTCTTGAAAGGTCCGATGTGTAAGATTTAGGTGAAAGGGATATATTGGCCGAAACTATCATAAGACAATCCTAGTGATGTTTTCAATACTGTGTTTCATATAAATTGTAAGAGTTGTTGTTTTATTTCCCCTAGATGGGGCCCTTTATATTTAAATACTTTATATTTACATCAGGAGTGGGTCCTCTCTATGGAGGTCACCATGTTTTTTTTACTGTAGCCCGAACTGGACAAACTAAAGACCTTTTGAGTTTTTATGATGACTGAAGGCTACCACAGGTTCTCTATCTGGTGAGGGTGAGGTGAGGGGGTATTCAGCTGCAACATGCAACTTCAACACTAGATGTCACTAAACTCTACAAACTGAACCTTTGAAGGTGATACATATATAAACATGGAATGCTGATGGGTCCTGGTGACCACCATGACAATCTAATGCTTGGATACTGGTGACTTTCCTCATGTGCAAGTAGACCAGGACAGCTATGATGGTCCACGGGCTACAGCAGTGCCAAACCAGAACCATCACAAACCATCATTATTTCCATGCTGATCTTGCTTTTTTATTTAGCATAGGGAACATATCACTCTAAGGGTGTGGTGTTGGAATAGTCCAAGTGGTGCCGCCCTGTTTTTTAAAAACTGTTTGTTCTGTTAGTACCACTTCATAGCTCCCCTGCTTAGACTTTTGAAGTAAAGACACAGAAATGTTTTATTACAATAGCAGGTACTAATCCGTGTTTCCAAACCGTGTTCTCTAAAATGGGAAACATCTGCTTCAACAAATATAATGTCCCTGCATTGCAAATACTTTCATCTTCCTCACAAAGAGCTCTGTGCTGGGCCCTGCAGGCTGTTTGGGTTGTAGCCAAGGACGCAGTTTTGTCCAATCACCTCATATCCTGTCAGCTGATGATCAGTGAGGTAAACACTGTGACCACAGCAACCTCAGCACGAGTCAAAGACAACATCACCTTGATTACATATTATTAGTCTAAAAAAAACACTGCACTGCAGACACGATGACAGGGAGAGGATTGTTGTAGCTTTTGATTTATTTTACCAGCACTTTACGGTTGAACGATCTCTTGCAGGTGTTGCACTGAGCCAGATCCTGGGGGGCTCCATCTTCTGCAAGTAAATAAATACACGAATAAATGACAGATTGAAATAAATGTCCGACACAAGCACTGGATGAGTGATTCCACCAACAATGACCAAATGCTGAAAACAAACAAAGGAAGGCAGGTTGTAGCTATGGTAACATAAACTTCAGCAAAGTGTATACACCAATATATTTATGCATAATTATATAAATGCACGTCAGAATAACGGTACACCGGTTTCATTCATTTGACAGTTCATGAGTTAGCATTATGCTAAGGCTGGGGCAGCTACTGTGGCTAATGTCAGGATCAGACCCACAGACACATAGAGAGGGAGACAGAGAGAAAGAGCCGTTAGCCTGTGAAGACACCTAGCATGACAACAGCTAACCCCTGCTAAAGAAGAGGAGGTTACCGTCCAACCTAACGTGTTATATAAGCATTTATAAGCCGCTGTCATTGAGAAGATGGATCCCGAGCGGTTATAATCACGATTATGTCTCCAAACAGCCACAACCTGAACATCGATTCCTCTCACCTTCCACCTCCTCCATCATTTTGTTATCTTCTCTGGAGCTGCTCCCGTTGTTACGGACCGGGAAGAAGGAACAAGAGGATTCCCCCTAAAGACTTCCGGGTTCGCTCAAATACAGCGCGCAAGGTCTCTAATTCCTGGTGTTGCCTCTGTACCTGTGTCCACTGATAACATTAAATACAAACACGATTATTTGTGTTGCCTTCTTTTGTGCGCACTGATTCAAGCAGTCATGTGTCAGTTGTTTTGTGTGATGCGTGGTGTTATTTATTTATTTTTAAATCAGCTCTGAACAATATCTCCGTGTTTTCACGTGCTCCTCCAAAGGTTCCGTTTTCCGATTCGTGAGGTCATAGATCAGACCTCGGTTTGATAATGGCATGTGGAAAAAATATGGCCGCTCTTAAAAAATCGTTTACAGTGTTTAAACATCACGTTGACTTTGTAATATTTGCGTAATAACAGAGAGCGATGAAAAGGGATCACTTAATTAAAAATATATGTACATTAATCACAATTAATCCTAAAAACGTTTGTATTCGCCAAAAGGTGGCGTACAGGCAGACGTGCGTATGATGGGAATCGGACGCTGAGCCATGCTGGGATTTGATTTAGGAAGCCAGTGTTTGAAAATGAACCATCTTGACCTCACTCATCTTTGGTAACCCAGAGTAACGGCTTGTTGGAAATGCTGCTTCAAGTCCTAACATCCGAGGATCCCATTGGCTGCTGGAGCACGGTGCGTGTTAATACAAGGTAGGTTGAGCAGCAGGTGGAGCCTGGGAGGGTGTTTCTCAATATTATTCCCATTAAGTCATCTCGCCATTTTCAAGTGGTGAAGAAATTGGTTTAATCAGACCCATGGTTTTGCTCCAGAAGTAATTTTGTTCTTTCAGGTATTACAATGAATTGAAAGAAGGCCACTTCTGCATTGCAAATATATTAATTAATCTATTCTAATAATGGTATATTGAGCTATTAGTGCTTTTTTACTCCCACCCAACCAAGTTGGATCTTTGTTTCCTTTGTGAGCTGAACTACTCGGAAGTTCCCAGTTCAGCATATTGAGCACATGTGCCAACTGAATGGAGCAATTCACATCCAGATGCTATGAGACCACAGTAAATGTGATGCCTCTGCGGCCTGTGTGCATTCACTACAACAAGATCACTGTTCTCTCTCTCTCTCTCTCTCTCTCTCTCTCTCTCTCTCTCTCTCTCTCTCTCTCTCTCTCTCTCTCTCTCTCTCTCTCTCTCTCTCTCTCTCTCTCTCTCTCACACACACACACACACACACACACACTGAACAGTAAGGGTCCTGTCTTGTGCTGGCAGCTGACCTTTTAGCTTTCATTGTGAATTTGAGTGCCAGTTTTTCTTTGATGTGATTATTTTGATGAATAATAATACACGATTGACTTTCAGATAAGATAAGATAAGATAAGATAATTCTTTCAAATTTGCCATATTACAGCCGCAAAGGCAGATAGTGAGAGTACACATTCAGTACAAGTAATCAATAAGTAGTAGTGTAGTAGTACACAGTAAAACTGTATTGCACATATATGAAACTGAAATTGGATGGATGGAATTGTTTTAATAATATAATGTAATATAATATAAGACAATATAGTAGACTATAATATTATATAATGTAATATAATATAAAAGGTTCATAAAGGTTTTATTTTGAAATCCTATCCGGAAGCTAGTGTTCTAGCAGTGGCTTGATATGAGTGATGGGAAATACCGAAGAGCTGCTGATGTGATCGACCCCCTGCGAATATTGGAACGCCCCCCCACTCTAAACAGGTACTGATAATACTAGCAATAATAATTACAATCATAATTATGGGAGGATAGTGTGCGTGTTTGGCCGCGTGCATGACTCCATGGGTGACGTTAATGTGCGTTCAGGCTGCCTTCACTGAACTCTGTCTTTGTGTTACATGGCAGAATGATAGAAATTGATTTATCATCAGTTTGGGGAAATCTCTACAGTGTCAACAATGTTAGTGGTTTGTGGCCTCGCACGAACAGATTTGATGGACAGCTGCTCCGCCACGTTAGCCTCTTAACGCGTTGGAATACGTCAATTATTTAGTTTATTTTCTAACAAAGGTTTTCTGGGGACGGGAGCCAGCTCAGGGTATTAATTCATGAGTGACTGAATATAATCAATGTGATATAAGCAAAGCTGTTGAGGTATTGATAATATAATTATGAATAACATGAGGAGTGTGAGAGTATAGTGTTTCGGTGTGTCTGTGTGTGTGTGTTTGTGTGTGTGTGTGTGTGTGTGTGTGAGAGAGCGACAGATATAGACAGAGAGAGAGAGAGAGAGAGAGAGAGAGAGAGAGAGAGAGAGAGAGAGAGAGAGAGAGAGAGAGACAGAGACAGAGACAGAGAG
This sequence comes from Pseudopleuronectes americanus, assembly GCA_038501795.1. NCBI lineage: Eukaryota > Metazoa > Chordata > Actinopteri > Pleuronectiformes > Pleuronectidae > Pseudopleuronectes > Pseudopleuronectes americanus. The sequence continues at coordinate 9,306,999 of CM076736.1, forward strand.
AGACAGAGAGAGAGAGAGAGTTGGGCCCAGATAACCTAACTGCACTGCTCTCATAGCACTACGGTGGCCCTGAAGTGCAAATCACAATGTCTGATTATGCAAAAACTCTTGGATGGATTACCATGAAACTTGTTCATACACATCTTCTGGAGAAACTCTTGAGTCTGTCTTCGATATATTAGATATATTGTGGTCTAGGCGAACTCATTACACACAAACACACAAACACACACACACACACACATTACAATGGTGTGATTGAATTATGTAAAATGTTGATCAATATTTAACAGAAGAGGAGCAGATTGAACACAGATGGCACATGTAGCTCACTTTTAGCTACAAATAAGAAGCACATCTTCACTCTAAATAAATATCTTTGTTAACCTCCATTTGAAAAACAACTAAATAAATAAGGATGGTAAATAATCAATCACTATTAGATGTGGTGAGAAGTTGGCTGTAAGTGTTAAGCTTCATGTTCCATATAGAAAAGGACGTACAAAGACATGAAGTCACATGAAACTTAAACAACAATATGACGCTCAGAGTAAAGCACTATCTCTAACTGTACTTATTCCATACTAACTTCTGTGCCGTAAGCGCAGACATTTAAAAAATCCAGAAACACAATAATTTCCTGACTCAGCATTAGCGTTTGTGAGGAGGACACACTGCTTCTCTGTCGTCTCGTGATCTGCTCTTCATGTTGCGTCTGCCAATCATACACAGACAACATCTGTCGAGGTCTCGTCCATTTTGACACCGTTTTTTTAGGATGACAGCTGAGTGGGGCAGTGCACTCGGATGATGATGACAGGGGAAAGTCCCAAAATAGCCTCGGCCAGTCAGCCAGTCACGACTCTGGAAATAGCCACAAATGGATGTGGGAGCTGAGATCGTTGACTCGACGCTGTCAGAAGAAATACATAAAGTTAATAAAAAAGAAAAATAAATCTCAGACAAGACAGATTTGAAGTGGTGGAATCGGGGCAGGGAGGCCAGAGCATACTCGGTGCTGAAGGGCAGATTGATCCGGGGCATTAGAATGTCAACAGCCGAGGGGGTTTAACCCAAATCTCTGTGGCAACACAGCTCCCAGCATGTTCAGGGCTTAAACCAAGAGGGATGACATTTGAATTCAGTCCTGATCTCTTTTGTGCCTTAACTAACCCCCGTGAGTGTGTGCTTTTGGTTGTGGTGCTGCATTTTTAATAGTTAAGATTAGATAATCCTTTGGAATTTTCCATGCTACAGCAGCAAAGGGGTAATAGTGAAACAGTAACAATAGTGAGAAAGAACATATACAGTAAAATTGTGTTCCAGATATATGAAATAGAAATTGCATGAAAATGATTTTGTTTTGATAATATAATATGTTATTTTATCTTTGAAATCCTACCTATCCTAAGTAGTTCTAGCATGGGCTTGTCGTGAGCAAGTGTAATAATAATAATATATGTATCTAATGTTATTCAATTTGTTATGGGCTGGTATTGTTATTTGTTATTGTTTTTGTTGGCAGTGGTTGGCGCTGTCGCCTGACGCATCCCTGCACATTCCAAAGACAACAGGTAACAGTGTGCCCCGCCCCTCAGCCAAGGTCAGTGTTGATTGGCTCCATCTGACTTGTAACCTTTACAGGAGAAGTACGTATAGTAATTGCTGGATGTTTGTGTGTGTGTGTCCCTGTGCACCTGTGGTGTGACTTAAGTTGGTCCTCCTGTGTGTTTCAGGTCCTGCTATGGTGAGGTCTGTCAGCGATGACTGATGTCGAGGCGACCCTTGAGGACTTCATCGCCTCTCGACGGTCCGGTCGCAGGAACGCCGTCCATGATATCCCAGCAGGCCCTGGAGAGCAGGGAACCAGCGACCTGTCAGAGAGACTGGCACAGCTCAACATCAACAAACCAGGTGAGAAACATCACTGGTCAAAATATCACAATGTTTTCAGGACTCTGTGTTAATTGTACACTCAATCAAAGTGAAGATTTTTTCCAACTGCAAGGATTTGGAAGAGTTGGAGTAAAGCCTCTTTTCTCCTCAGGCAGACCAGTTATTCTTCCTACATGCTCGCTGACTCAACCAACCTCATTTGTACATACGTCACCATCTCTCCAAAGTATTAACTAATGCATGAAACTCACTCATCTGTCTGCTTCTCTCCGTTTCCCTTTCTCTCCGTTGGTCAGGCGAAGGAGGAGACGCTGAGAAAAGCCAGGACTCTTCCGATAAAGAGGAGGAGTCTCAAGGGGAAGGCGACTGAATGGAATATTTTGGACTCAGGAAAGCCACACTCACTGTTGTCTGCCTGATTCCAGAATGCTCGGCCTCTGACTGGCCCAGTGACTGTAAAGACACAACGCTGTCACCATCCTACCATCAGGACGACATCACCGTGGCAACCACAATTCTCCGTCCCTCCTGCACACCAGTATGTTCCCTTTTCCTTAAAAGCCTTCTTTCCTCACTGCCTTTTCTTTTGGGTTTGTTGAAACGGGATCAGATGTGATGCACGGTGAAGACATCATGATGAGGACAACCAGAAGCGGCCCTGTTTGTCTGCGAGCAGCTCGGAGGAGGAAGGAGGGAAGGGAACAGAGGCCGTTCAAGGCTTTGGGAGCAGGATCAAGGGTGTCAGATGAATTTGAGTTTTGTTTTGCCTTGAATCAGTCCCCACAGGTGAGACTAAAACGCTTCCAGGGATCCCAGGACAGTGATTGGACAGCTACTCGTCCTCTGCTCTTATCGCATCAACACCCGCACCCATGTACTTTCCTCATCAATGCCCATTGTTGACTTTACAATCTCCCTCAATGATTTTTGGGGTTCGAGCTCCATTCGGTACTGAATTTGGGAAAGCTAACTTCACAAAGTGAAGCCAAAAAGTCTTACTCTATGGCAGCGGAGACTGACACTTGATTAGTCGAGTGCATATACAGCGACTCCATGCCCTCGAGCACTACACTGCACATTCTGGCTCCAAATACACAGATGGTGGCGTTCAGGGATATTTTTGCTTCATTTCTGGATACTGGGAGGAATTGAAGATGCCTCGTCCATCTTTATATACAGTCCTTGGTTTATACATGTCATGGGTTAAATATCACGGACTAATTATGTAACTAAAAAAAACTCTGCCTGAATAATGTTGTAGCCTTGCCAGGAATATCATGTTTTCGCCCCTGTCTGTTTTTTGTTTGTTGGAAAAACGCCTGAACAGATTTCCTGAGGAATCTGGAAGAATGGGACATGGGAAAAGTAAAAGTAATAACTCATACTTCATCTTTAACAATGCCAGATAGATTTTTTTTTGACACTTTCACAAGTTTCCAAAAATAGAATTCTGTATCCAGCCGATTTAAATGTGGCTTCATAAGGGGACTGTTGGGCCTCGGTGGAGGTGTGTGCCCTACTGAGTGCCTTTGTATGATTGGTTTGACGGTACACAGGAACATAAGACAAGATAGGAAAGTTATTATTTACCTGCTCTTTCACTGTCATGGTGGTGAAGTTCAATCGAGTTGTGCTCTGTTTCACCAGCTGACTGCTATGCTCTTACACGGACCCCACAATCCTCACTACCCGTTCTTGTGTCCACCACCAGGCTTCACGTACGCAACAAGTCTCTGCTTCTTTTAGGGAATTGCCAAAAGCTACTCATCTCTGCTGTCGCGAGTAAATTTTTTGATATATTCAAAACATTGTAAAGGTTTTATTCTTAGTCTTAAAAATACCCAGAATTTTCTTTTTTTAGTGATGATTTTGCTATGATTCACGTGATGAACATTTTGTACGAAGTAAGCTGTTAACATCTAATTCTTTATTCAGATGCTTTGGAATAACAAGTAATTTGGGGTAGTGACTATGTCCAGATATATTTAATCATCCCTCTCAGTGTCTATTTTTTTATTTTTTTGTTAAGTACAAGCTTTAATGATCCTTTATTACTCACAAAAAGTGTCATCATTATGTTGCTGTGTCCTGGTTAACAATGATTAGTTTATGATGTTTTTTATGACAATTTAATTTATTTAAAAATGGCAATACTGACTGCACTATAATTCTTACTGTTTATAATAGATCTGTGTGTGTGTATAAACGTGTCATATATACTGGATTAAAGGGTTTCTGTTATATTGGGATTGCACATAGAGTAGATCATCTTTTTACGTAGACAAGGAACCACCCCTCTTTCCTATAATATTCTTGGATTCGATAATATTTTTAGAAATATTATTTATTTGGAATTTAATTAACAAATATTATTTGAAACGACATATTAACGTTGGCTCGACAGGTCAAGATTAATTTGTGCATTGAGTCAGGTTCAGTCTCGCAGTTTTGCGGAGACCTCCACAATGATGTTTGATTGTTACATTGTTATTCACAAGTCATATTTTTGTGTTGTTGATGACCTCACTGTACAAATTGCTAAATTTCGACTTTCTATTTACTTTTCATGTGCAATTAAATAATTTTGTCAAAACTAATTCATGAACTGAGTAAAAGCTGGTCTTTGCCTCCCTCTAGTGGTCAAACGCACCGTCATTTGTTTGGTAAGTAATAAGGATATGTGATGCGATAAATCCTTTAAAATCCTTTTTTTGTGTGCTTTATAAAACTATCACCAAAGTACAGTATATAATCACCCATCACAAAGCTTGTGAAGACACAACTTCTACACATGAGTGACGCTTGAGCGAAGCGTTCACTCAGATTGCGTGAATGGACTTTGTTTGTGAGTTAAGCTATCTTAGATTACTAAATTAGGTGATAGGTTATCACATGGGGGGGGAGTGACAAGAGATAGTGTCCTCCTATATGTAATAACAACACATAACCACGACTGCTCAACGTGACAGACCCACATCTGAAGTGTGGGTTGGATTTATTCTTATCATCTTGTTAAAGCAAAGATCTGGAATACATGTCACACTTCTATTTTGTTTTTGTACAATGAAAGTCACAGCAGTACAAATGAATAATGCAGGTTATATAATACACAATGATATATACATGCTATCAATTGATCCACACAAAATCAACGATATTTTGTTGTGATACAATATGTTCAATTTGACAGTGAGGAGGCAGTCCATGAAACTACTGTTCGTGGAACCTCATCCCACTTCGGTCTAAAACCCAATATTTCCAATATTCAAATACAATCCTTCCCTGTGCTTTCCTATTTGTAAGCAGTTGTGGTTTGGTGGAAGGTTCTCTAAAGTCATTTCTCAATTCTCTTTTTTACCCTAATGACTAATTTCCTTGCGGGATAAAAAATCCATGCATGTCCTTGTGGAGCGCCGTGCTCAGGTTTGCACGAGCGACTTCCTTGAATGTGCTGCCGTCGAGAATCACGATGAAATCGGACTTGCCTGGGTTGGAGTTGATAACTGTTGATAAGACCACACCTGCAAATGGAAAGGAAAGTGGGTCAAAGCAGACAGGTTATCAAATCTCTGGTTTTCGATGCCAGTGACACAACACACATGCAACGTGTCACACACTCTCACCATCATCCTCTGCCTCTCCGGCTGGCTTGGGGATGAAAATGGGCTCTGAGGGCCAGCAGTTCTCTTCATTCCAATAAATCATTTCCTTGGTTTCTGTGTCAAACTTGGAGATCTGCAGAAAATATACAGATTAGGAGGGGAGGGGGGTCAAACATGTGTGTGTGTGTGTGTGCGTGCGTGATTCATTGGCTTGTTGCGGTGGATCATATAAATGTTCTCTAGTTCTAAACAGAGCCGAGCGTTAATAGCTCATCCCTCTAGTAGATAAGCACGTGATGGTGCAGTACTTTGTCCCGACTGTGAGCCATGCTCTTAGAAAAGAGCAATAAACTATTAACTGTTGTAATTATATCGGTCGGCGGTGCACATTAAGGAACTGGCTCCAGCTCATTTCCAGGTATTAAATGGGGTAGACTTTAGACAGAGAGACTCACTAATCATTAGAGAGCTAGAGAGAAACTGTAATCAGTATATTATAATATCTATAAAATGTTAGGACCATGTGTTTGGTTCATTTAAGGCATCAGTACAAAACAAAGGGGCAAAAATGATTGCATCTGTCAACACAAATGAAGAAGTGTTGTTATATATATATTTTATGTATGTTTAGACACAATCTGTATCTATGATTGAAGTGACTTACTGACTCCGATATCTCTTTTGTCAAACGGGCTTCGGTTCAGCTCTATGCTTTAACTCTACCAAAAAACAAGAGTCCAGTGGGAGTGAGCAGGAATCTTATTGTCTAAACTAATGTGTTTCCTTTCGTGCCTTCCTCTTTAGGTCTGTGGACTGTGATTAAACTGTGAGACCCGAGGGAATCCCTCTTCCAAAGAATGAAACCTTTGTAAGGGAACGCTTTGAAGTTCTTCTTTCCATTGTTTCTGCATTCGTGTCCAATTACGATCAATGGAAAGGAGGTGGGTATAACAGAGTATTTGCCATCTTCTGTTGTGCCAATTGCTAACTCCCAGTTCTGCAATCTGCTCCCCGAATCCGTGGGAACAATGCAGACCGGAAAACATTTACTTTCTCAAAGGCCTTGAATCTAAAGTCTCTGTTCTTCAGGAGTCCCACCAGGCCCTGCTCTGCGACTGCCACATTTGAAACAACTTGTGCATGGCCTGTTTTAAACCTGCCTATTTGGATTTTACTCGGCCTGTGATGCTGGTTGCAGCTTTCTCTCTGAATGTGTGAAAGGGACCTGTGGCGAGTAAATACCGGCTGCAGGACTCAGACCACAGGACCCTGAAGCTGAGCCCCGGCTGCTGCACAAGGTTCTGTTCGCCTATTTATTCAAAGTTCTGCAAAGCTTGAATCCCAGCCCCGAAATGGAAAGTGAATATGCTGTTGTCGACATTAACAACATCCCTTACGTCAATGAGTCAGAATGCTGGACACCTGCTTATCCATGTTTTATGGTATTGAACCTATCGTGGGGTGAAATCGCACAAATTCCACACTGGATTTTCCTGGGCCATTAACATGCACATGCCAAGTGTGAAGTGGATAAGATAGACGGTACTCGAGCTATGTCAGCCAAAAACACAATCACATAGATTAGATAGGGAACCTTACCTCTTTTGCCAGTGCAGATTCCTGCACACAGTTGCCGTAGACAAAACGTTGTCTCTGCCCGTTGACGTTATAGTTGATTCTGGGTAATTCCAAACCTGAGTTTTTTGATTCGTATGGAAAAATAAATTAGTCTAACAGATACACAATGTAAGAGATACAACTTGAAGTGTCTGTTTGAGGGGCACTGTGGTTTTACCTTCACAGAACACCTCCGGCTGGCATACCAGTTTGCCCTCTTTCTCCTTCACAGCGGTGGCTTTTGTGTTTTTGAGTCGGACCATGTCCTCTCCAACTGCAACTCCCTGCAACAAAAAAAACAGCCCATAAATAAAACCAGTTCAATCGCAAAACCTCTGTATTATTATTGTTGTTATGGTTTTTGTTATTTTTATCCCACCTTGTTAGCATGGATGGGAAGTACAAATCTCCTGTAGGTTGGTTTGGAGTAACTCTTGTCATGGCCAGCGTTTTCCTTCAGCTTGCTCAGGTAGAACATTTCATAAAGGCTGGTATCATCGTAGGCAATGACATCGAAGACCACATGGCCGTCTTCTTCGAAAGCGTTAACGTGATGGTAGACGACCATTGCTCCAGAGGAGTACCTCGTCTCAACCACTTTGCGGGTCTTTCTGTCTATCAGGTGGATCAGAGTCTGAGGACCGAAAGATAATTTGTAAAGTAAATTAGAGTCAATCCCGTCCTGCTAAGGTTTTATAATCGTCCATATCACTGGATTCCATACTCAGTAGTATGACCATAAAGTATGAAACACACAAAGCAATAAACATAACAGATAGCGACGCTCCCTTACATTTTCCTCAGGGCAGAACTTCAGACAGCTCGCCCAGCTGACTCCCCTCATGTACGCTGTGGCCATCCTGAGGATGTCCAGTTTGAACGGCTGCTCGATGAAGATGAAGTAATTTTCCGTCATGCCGAAGCTGTGGTAGTAGCTGGGTGTAAGCAGGGAGCGGCAGGGCACTGTGCAGACCACTTCCACGTTCTTCAGCGCAGGGGCTGTCTTGTCTTTGTCTGAATACCCAAAGACACAAAATAAATGAATATAGTGCAACTATCAAGTTGCACAAAATGTCACACTCTCAAAGATATCTTTCTTATTAATATCAAGATGTTAAATATAGTGAAAACTAACATCTGCATCAACCCCCTAATTCTTATCCTCTTGAAACTGACCTGAAATTGGAGCCATGTTGAGTAACAAGGTTTTGTTCTAACTATCACATCACTGTTTATTACATGTTGATGTGGAAACTGATATATTTTTATAGAGCGAAAATTTACATCTAGAAAAATAGATGGGACCAGATACTGAAGGACTGATCAGCATGTAATAACTTCATTTTTCACTCCTACAAAGTGCAGCTGATAGGAAGAGAGAGAGAGCGCTGAGGGAACCGGACAGAGTAGAGCAGGTTCTGACGTTTACATACCTTTCTCTGAAGCGGCAGGGACTTTGAACAGAGTGTATTTCGTCTTGCCCTTCTCTGCTATTGAGGTTCCAATGTTGTAGGCGTTGCCCTCCTTGTCGTAGTGCGGATGGGAGCAAGCCAGGTTTACAGCCAGGTACTTCATGTAGTCCACCTGGGACAAACAGAAGCACAGGAGCTCTGAAACCTGCTCTTCACTCCATTGGTCAACCAACAGTGGTCACTTGTTGTTGTTGTTGTTGTTGTTTTACCTTTTCCTGAGTCTCCAGGGTCACAGGATCAATCTTGAGGATGTAGTTGGTTTCAGAGGTGGCGTAGTAGTCGTTTCCGTACTTGATGAAATTGCTCGCACCGTTGTCGGTGAAGTCGGGCACCGTGTGGTTGAGGAAGGTGATTGCCCTGAGAGGTTCGGGAGGAAATGGGCTAAGTTCAGGGATTATCCAACACAAAATACCTTATTTGTTCACAGTGGGGCTTTTAAGAAATGTGTGAGTTGCATCTCTATGGTAAATCGACCACAGGAAGGCAAACAGCAGGTGGCTTCTCCGACACAAACCACTGATTATCCTCATACAGAGAATATCCTTTAGCAGTGGTGGGATGTAACAAAGAACTATGCTACTGTACTTAAGTACATTTATGTGGAGGTTTCTATCATCTACTATCAGTATTTTCTAGTCTGCAAAGAATTGCATTAAATATTAACATTGATTTTTATCTTTTTAAAAGTAATCAATAATTTGTTCACTGATCCAATCACTGCAGGGAGGAAACTTTCAACCTAGTCTGTAAAAGTTTGTATAAAAAAATATATACAATAGGCCCAGTTAATGATGTAGTAGATCATTGCATTAGTGAAGTACAAGTACATTTACTTTTAATAATTTAAGTATATTGAAAAGCACTTAATTCCTTATAATTACTTTCCCTCAAGTAGAAACGTTACGTAGTACTATTCCTTGTGGTAAGTTTGTAAAAATGAAATCAGACTACTAAAATGATAAAGATTATGATATGAATGAGAGGGTGTTCTTACTTGAAGATGAAGTTCTTGCGGGGGTCTGGATAGGCCATTGTCCCCATTTCAGACACAACTATCCTGTTTTCAGCCATGTTCGCTTTGTAGGTGTCCCCTCTGAGGAATCTGCTTCTGTGGGTAACTTCCCCTTTAAGGAAAAAAATTAAATATTGTTATGATTGATTTTGTGTTATTTTGCTTATCATTTCTTGGCTCCTCTTCACACTTAAATACAAATACGTTGATGTCACGGATCAATAACTGAAGAGGCAAACAAAGCTTTCAGTTTTTCTGATATGATCTTTCATTAATTTGTGTAATAGAACAAAATTGCAACACCAACCATCTTTAAAGGCGAAGCTGTGCATGATGGCCATCCCATCAAACCAGTGGTCGTAGCTGGTGTCCCCCACAGAAAAGATGCCGGGGCCATTACGGAGCAGCGTGCCTTGCAACCAATCGGGGATGCGCCCTATTCGAGAAGAAGCAAAACAAACCTTCAGTGATGTCAAATAACTTTGTTCATCTCTCGGTCTTTTTGGTTAAAATGTCTCGACTTACCTTTTACTTCTGCCTTGGTAGGCTCCGGCTTCTCCTCTGCGTTCTTGGAAAAGTCTGGGTACATCATGTTTGCGCACTGAAAGACGACTGGCTCTTGGAGGTGTCTTGGAGAAACTGTAGTCCAACAAGCGCTTAGACCACTCCCTTTAAAGCTGCTGTCTCCGCTGGGGAGATGGCAAAGGGCGGACTATCTTATCTTCACGCTGCCCCCGGGATGATTTCATTGCAATCTCCCAGTGACCAGTTCGGCGAAACAAGTTCCCTGGAGAAAGCTTTACCTCGAACAGTCACGCACTGACCCACGAGAAACATGAGATTTTGTCAATTTTGTCCTTAGATAAATAGCAGATTTAGTTGAAGTGCTCACCTGTTGCTGCACCTTTGGATTCTGTGAAATTTGTATTGCACATTGCATATTGTGCAATACAGGTGTATTAGCCACCACCTTGTCCGTTTTCAAACACACACACACACACACACACACACACACACACACACAAACACATGATCAACCCTGGACACTCATTGGCATAATGCATGCCATAGTCGCTTACTATCAAAGCACCTAAGTGCCTACCGTGACATAAATCTATTCCTCAGCCTGACGTTTTTCATTTGGACCGGCCAAAATGTCCTCACTTTTCCAGCATATCCACAACATCCCCACTTTCTAATAATGTCCATGTAGTCCATAACTTGTTAGTGGTCCTCACGGTGTAAGTACAAGTACACACGTGTATAAAATAAATAAAAAATACATATGAACACACGTTGTTACAAATGGCTGAAAAAAGCATCCAAATTGTGACAGTTACGTACTGTTTACCATCAAAATTGTTGAAAACAATGCATTCTGGGCAATATTTCCCTTCTCTGGGTGTGATGTGTGAATCAGCAGCGAGGCTCTGCAAATACACAACACACTTCTTTATTTTCCAAAGGAGGAGAAATCCTTGCATATATATATATAGTATATAGAAACTTCTGTAGCTGAGACTATCGAAGAATTTCTTAGTTATTCCTTTGATCATTTGGGATGATCTCAGTTCTTAAGTTAATGGTTTTATTTGCTGTGGTGATCAAGGTCACAATATTGTTTTACGGCTTCATGTTGCTGGATAGCATATCCATCATACACTGCACTGTGCATGTGCAACCTATTTATCTTGAGAATTTGGGGAGCAACAAAGTCAGAAACAGCTAACTAGGACCGGTTATCCTGTGTTTAATGTGTTTAACATACACGTTCTGCGCAATAAATGGCTACGTTCATATTTTTTAGGGGGGACAAATCACCAATAAAACATTTAATATTTTTTGGATCTTGTCATGAATTTGTTGTGTTGCTTCTTATCTTGAAGTTCACTGAGTCAATGCTTCACTTATGTAATATGCCATATAAATAAACTTGACTCGACATTCGTGGAATAATTTTGTCTTAATCTTTTTATTACATGCATTATGTTTGTTTCCAGGTAGAACCAGCTGATGATGAACATGTCCTGAGATGACCGGAGCAATCTGTGGAGCAGTAGGGAAGTTGACCCTCCCATTCTCCTGCTGCAGTGGTGACTTGTCATTTTTTTTAGGTTAAAAGTACTTGAATCTGACTTGTTCTTTGAACATTGACACGGATACTAACTACAAGAAACACGAAGAAACTTATCTCAAGTTTCTTCCATTTCCAACAACGAGTTACACAACAATTCCTCACATTTTTTACAACTCGGTCTGAGTCCGGATGTAATTAGTAACTGGTTCAACTGGTTGTGTCTTCATTTTTGTTGTAAATTATTCCAATTGTCTGATTTGGACAGATGTTCAGTCTGTTTGACTCTTATGAGATGTTATTCCTTCCTGCCGTGTACATTTTTTTTTCAAAAAAGTGCTGTGTTGAAGTTGTGTGTCATGTAAACTGACCAACATTTTTTCAGACAGATGCACATTGCAAAAATAAGACATTAAAATGTTTCTACTTCAATAATAAATACACAACAAATATGAGATATAGTAAACTTTAGTTGCATAAGCTTTTTATCATTTTGAGGGGAAATGCTGTAATGACCTGTCTTATCTGAAAAGAGGCTCAGAGCATTGAAATCTGCTTGAAACTGTTGACATGTCAGAGTGTGGGAGGGTCAAAGAGAGTACAGTAGATAGCCCCCAGCCTAAGACCCGAGGAGTTCAAGTGTACACGCATGTCATAGATTGTGCTGCAGGATTTTGACATCATGGGGGGGTGGGCTTAGCTATTATGGCACATGATCAGCTAATGGGGGACGTTTGACAAGAGAAGCTGGAGCACAGGCCCAGAGGGTAAAGCAGGGAGCTGGGTGTGGGATTCAAAGCCTTTGGTCTGGGCCTCTAACCGTTGTTAAGTTGTTAGTGACTGAAATCAACTCATTTCACCTGCAGACGGACTAATATGTTGAAAGAGGTCGTTGACATGCAAACAGCCACTAGAGGCTCACACATTCACCGTCTCACCCCTCTGAAGTGTAATGAACTCTTAAGTTCCTGGTAACTTTGTGGCACACTCTGCTGTGGGTACTGCCAACATGGTCATCTCTGTTCTCTGAGCTACTGGACGGAGACGTACCCTGTGTGGAGGCCGACGATTCTCTTAACCCTGATGGAATCATGGGGTCATCCAAGGTTACGGCTGTAACTACGGATCCCTGAGGCCGAACACTGGTCAGAGGCTCTCCAGGCAAGAAGAGGAGGATGATAATCCCTTTGGATGCACTGATAGCCGTAGAGTCTCACCTCCTCCAAGGTCAGTAACATGACTTTGTTGACATGAGGTGTCAGGATAACACGGTGTAGGTAGATGGATGATATCTTCATCAAATGAAGACTGTGGTACCGGATCACATTGGGTCATATAGATTTGCAGTTACAGACAATTTTTGTTGTTTAATATGAAATTTGTCTAGTCACTAATGAATCAGGAAGACTTTCTCTACGTCCATTCTCTCCTAGCCCTTATTTAATCAGCTGAGTATTGGATGTTTACAGTAATCCAATTTGATTTTGCCATGATCTACATCAGCCGGTCATTTCATTCTCCTCTCTGTCACCACAAGCAGTTATTTCAGTGATTTGCTGCAGCCCTCCTCCTACCCAGTCACCTCTAGTCTCCATATCCAAAGTCTTGGTCGAGCTCAGCTGAGTCCTCTTATCTAAATCAATCATTTTCAACTTTTCCGAGGTCCCATTAACCACTGGTGTGTCTCCTATACAAGGTAGCCCCTAACAATGCAAGGACTTAATAAAGACAAATAAATCCCTCAGTAAAAAAAGTAGTAACCGAGGAAACGCTGTATCTTGAGGAGTGCACACCGGCAGCTGGACCCTGGAAGACGCCCCACCCCCCGTCAAAGAGGCCTCCCTAGCCCCAACCAACCGGCAGGTGGTCCCAAGCATATCTGCATATACTCTATGGGTCTTGACCTGTGTAAATATACCCACCAGGCAGCTAGATGTTTACCAATAACAAATGGGTAAAATGCAGAGGTTTCAGACTCTCTGTCTGTAGTTGTGTTTATCTTCGATCTGATCGTCTGTGATGAAATCCTTTGCATGCTGATACATGCCTATTTTGTTTTTGAAGCAGCATATCTCGAAATTCCTGGTTTTCCTCCCTATGAATTAAAGAAGATTCAATCATCTTTTGAATGTTTGTCTTTCTCTGTTTTTCACCGTTCAAGTCAAGTCACATGAGGCAGATGTGCTGTTGAATGGTAGTTTTCAGGTAAACAGAGATAACAGATGGCCTGATAGATTCATTAGAATTGCTCCAACCAGGGGACTGCTTTGTGGGCAACATACAATAAGGTGGGAATAAACCAATTTGTTCAACGCCCTTTTCCTGTAGATGAATTTAAAATCTAAATCTATCCTTTTAGTCCAGTTGAGTTGCATGTGAGGTTCAAGTGAGAAGAAGAAGTATCAGGCTGACACATTTAATCTAAAGTCCAATGTTAGGTCAGACAAACAGGCAGCAGTATTTCTGATTACCGGTATATGAAACACAGGAGTGAGTTTACCCTTTTTTATTGATAATGAGAACACAGCACAATGAAAGAAACACAGGCACCACTGCCCTCCTGTGGCTCATGAAAGTTATTACCATACTCTAACATATTCAGGCAATATGATGTTGATGACACCCATGTGCTTAATTATGACAAAAAATAATGAATGTAAACTTTAAGACTTTTCTGGACAATAACCATCTTGAATGTGAGCCAACAGACATCTTGGTAGAAACCCCAACGCCTTCACAGACTGATATCTAGAAGAGCAGATCAAGATTTATTTTGTATTGTTTGACGAGATGTTAACTTACGCCTACCAGCATAGGGCAGGAATGCTGAAGAAATGCTTCAATGGAAAATTCAGCAATACAATTCCAGATGGCAAAGTTCACTATATGTCTTTATTGGCAGTTTCTGTATATTGCTTTTCCTGAAAGCAAATGTCACATGAACAAAACAAAGGCAATAATAACTTATCATATATGCTCAGCTGTACCCTGTAATAATGACTTTCATGTTCTTGGCAGTAGATTGAAATCCATACATTTATGGTTTATTAATTCAGTACTAAAAAAGACATTATCTTCTTGGCCAAGGGTTAATTTGGTATTTATTGTGATGGACAAGTTTAAAAACTGGTGACAAATATTTTTCTCATCTCCAAACACATTCATGGATCGTCACCAAACCCTCCACCTACATCTCTCCTGTACATTCAGAGCAGACGACAGCGCCACGCTCCGGTACTTTAATGTCTGCTTTGTTTTATTCTCTTGGATTAATAAATTAAAGACAATGTTACGCCTATGTTGCAAGGTGATCCTAGTATTCATGTGTATTTGCACTGCCCAGATTCTTATAAACTGTGCTGACTAGTATTTCAAGTTTTCCCTTTGCGATTTACTTCTGTACTGGATATTGAACTAAAGTTTTTAAATGTTCTCCCCCACACCATCCTCCTCGTCAGTTGTGGATTTACATTGGGTGACACAGTACAAGAATAAAGCTTAAGTAAACATTATGTACATGTACTAAGAAAAAAAGAACAAAATTACTCTTGCACGTGTATATGCTTGTTGTACAATGCATACCCATGCAATACCACATGCAGTAATTGAGAATGTTGACCATGCATGACCCTGCTCAGAGACGCCCACTAGTGGCCGTCTGCTGCCGTCCTGAAACCCCTTGCAAGATTTTCTATTGAATCCAACTGACGTATTAAGACGCCACATCCTGGCGGCTCTTTCACAAGTAAGATAAGCAATATTCTCTTGTGATGTGGAGGACATATGCCTTACATACATACATAAATCCATCCTGATCCAAACACACTGGTTTAATTGCGCCAACTGAAAAGTTTTACCATGGCAAACTGAACAGAACTACAGTTGAACAGAACTAATCAGAACCACTGTGCTCGTGGTTGAAAGTTGGCACTGCCGTCTAGGGAGAGAAAAGCAGCATCATCCTACGAGGACACCAAAAGATTTTTTTAACCATGGAATTGTAATGAATCAAGCACTGGCACATAAACATACTGTTTTGTATGTATTTGTTTTCAATTTTAAAATCCTTAACCAAAGCAAAAACAACCAGCCTCGAGAAGCCTCTTGGTTTTGTACATTTGAATTTGCTCCATTGCAAAAGTGCCAACAATCACATTGTACATGGGGGGGCACACACACAAGTAAATCACAGTGGCGTGTGGAGTCGAGTAACAAAATATTCACCGTGCAACAATAATTTTGCAACAAAAAAGGCAACAGAACCAAAATTCGGAACATTAAGCAAGGCATATTAGCAATCCCTGTTTCACTTTCACATACGCCAGCTTATGATGTACAGCTCATAAAATGATACATGTACAATTCAAAATTCAAGTAGGTATCGCGGATCACCGATGAATTGCAACTTAAAATTTTTAAACAGATGATACACATACCGTGAATACCTTTGAGTTGCTCCATGTGCTCAGTGTTGTACGGGGGTCAGTAGAATGGTGCTAAACAAAACAAGTAGAACTCAGACCCACTGACAAAATTAAAACACTTGTGTCCAGCTTGTAAATCATACACAACAAGAGGCAGAGGCTGGCTTTATTAAAATGCTCTTTCTGGCTATAAAATATTTTCTGACATTAACTTCTAAACCGTATGAAACACAGATTTTTTTGTCTGGGAAACAAACTAATCCACATTTGTAAAACATGTAGCAGCATGCAGCTTGTTGGCAATTGTTGCCCAGGGGTCAAATTAACAGTTTGTGCCTTTAAAGAAACAATTAACAGGAAGTGTGAATATTATATAAACCTCCAAACAAAGCTGTGTCCCAATTCAAGGGTCAACCTCCTTCAGAGGACCCAGTCTACCCAGACTGTAAAGGAGGCGGCCTTTGCGGGCTGGGTAGTGGTTTGGTTGACTTGGAAGTGTGACACTGAAGCATCAGATGTCTCATTTCTTGCCGGCGCCATTTCCTTGAAAAACTGTAAAACTCAATGAATTCTGGGATAGATCCATACATTAAGGGCTCCATTTCCTGGAGATGAAAAGACTCATTTGTCATCCGCGTTTGAAAGAGTCTTCGAAATGAAACGGCCCTGATCGTGCCCCTGAATTGAGACACAGCTCATAACTCTTCATGGAACATTAGGTTTGTCTATGACAGATTCCAGGTCAGTTTCACCCCTTCACATACATCACAACGTGAAATAAATAAAAAACGCAGTGTGAACGTTGCGTGAATGTTGTGTGAACGTGACATGTCATTTCGTAAACACATTGAATCATGTGTATTGATTGGATGTTAACTGTGGCCTCTATTTCATTACGGTTACAGTCCTTGCATTGCAAACTGAAGAGTACATAAAAATACAGTATTGACATTCAGCTTCCCTTTTAGCACTTCTGCACTGATGTACCCTGAACACATCAGAGTCCTGTTCCTCTTCTGCTCCTGCAAGATTAAAGACACGGACTACAGACGTGGCACTGACGCCCTTCAACCCCTACATATTATAAATGAACCATTCAAATGCCACCAAGACACTCACAATGTCGCCATACATTTCTTAAAGGCGGATTTTTAAAATGAAACTCTCAAGTGAATGAAAACAAATGAGTGACCAGGTGATGTATTCACACGTATTCTTCTCAGTTATTACCCTTTGTGCATCTCAACCAAGTACCTGCATCTAAAAGAAGGAGGGAAATAAAAGTGATGCTAGACTCTTCTCCCCCAGGAGGCATCTCCCAATGATTCCATGGCACCAGTACGTTTATTACACGGTTCCCTCAAGCGTTGGCCTCATTGTCAACACAAACAATTTTGAATTCATTCGTTTTCTAACAAACATGTAAAGAACAGTAAACTTTTTGACAATTTCTGGTTCGGTCTAACAGTCCACTGTCCCCGCACAACTCCTTTTGTGTAGTCGTAAAATTGTTCAAGAGAAAAATAAGTGGCCATGCCGCAGAGTATTGCTAAGACGTCATTTCATGGCTTACGGACGGCCAGTTAATTGGTCCATCGGTACGTCTCAGTGACTGTACCCACTTTCCCTCATTACATTCAGCATTTTAATGTCACAGATCCCAGGTGTGCTCCTGCTGAAGCAGCTCGACATGTGAGGGTCCCACCTGTTGCCAACCAGTGCAATGAGAGTGACGTCATTTTTGTCCATATGTTGGCCACGGACTTCCTGGTTCCCTTAATCTGTCTTCCCGTTCTCCTGAGGCGTGCTGGCTTTGCTCCGGTGAGCCGAGCGCAACACCTTGTAGCAGCCACGGGCGATCTTATGCATCCACATAACGTTCATGACATCCAAGCAGATGCTGGAACAGATCCACGCTACGCGCCCCCCCCACGGCACAAGGTAATAGGGGTCCGTGCCATAGACTGCATACATGCGACTGTAGTAGACGGGCATGACGGCGATGCGTACCACGAAAAACACCGCTGCCATGGCAACGCCATTTGCCAGGTTGGGCCGCGAGGATTTGGCGTAACCTAGTACCTCGAAGAACCAGCTGAAACACAAGACAAATTAAAAAAATACAGTATCTAGCAGTATTAAAATGTCAATATCTAAAAGTTTCATTCATGAGTAACCTGAACAGTGCATGTAGGTTTAAGTTTGTCAGGTTTGACCTCATCTTAATTAAGATAAATGTTTTTTGAAAACTGCATGTGCATATAATTACAATTCCAAATTATCAAAACAACTTATGACACATCTCAAGAAATGATAAAACATTGAGCCTGAATTCTGAATTAAATAACGCAAAGGAGATACATACCGCTGGTTCACACATGGTGTCGAAAACTCAGCGAGCAGACGGAAGTTAGCAAAATAAGGCAACATTCCACAGCCCTGGAAGAACAAGGCAAGAACAGGAAAAACCACAAAAAAATGAAATGACCAGCAGGCATGAAGCTGCTGAGCGATCTGCTCCTCGGTGATCACCAGCCAGTCAGTATCTAGCAGATCCACAGCACTTACATCAATGACAGCAAAGATCTCAATCAAACGAAGGCATGTTTAAGATTCAAAGACTTTTTTGGACCTTTGATATTTTGTATTTTAATTTAAATTTAAGAAATAATTGTAAGGAAGGGGGAAACTCTAAAATTAGACCCACCAAATTTAGACCTATTTGAAACATCTAACAAACGACCCTTCTCTCTCAGGGAACATTATTATTCCTTCAGAATTTGCAGGCCAAAATTAGACTGTCATCTCCAATTTCACTTCCTGATTCACTCTCTCTATTAATTGAGAGAAGGAACGACCCTACTGGAGGGGCACAAAGAACTGGCCATGGACAAATCATATCAATCTGGCCAGTAACTTTCATTGCCCCAGTCCAACACTCTCATATAAAAATTTTAAGAAACTGGTCATAATAATCCTCCTTCTTTCAAGAAACCAAGAGGACAAGGTTCAAATGCAGAAATGCTCACATAAAACTTTATATTTGACTGTACTGAGGTAATAATCACTAACATATCTTCTTCTGATTATGCATCCAAATATCTATATATATATAGATATATAGATAGATAACTTTCGAGAGACACTTCATTAAAATATACCAACAATGGAAAATGGTATTAAGAAATATCAAAAGCACAGGTTTTGATAAACATACTGTACAATCATACATTCACTTATTCAGCCAGCCACTGGTTGGAGGACAGACTAAAAGCCATGCAGAGAAAAAAAAAGTAAATGTTTCACTGTCACAGTTTAAGAGTTCCCGGACGGAATTCCAGTTTGTCTTGTATGTAATCGGAGCTCAAAGCTGAGGTATGACAGCTTGAGGCAATTCCTGATGGAACTAGTAATATCAACAGTCATGGGTGATTTACCAAACGTGTGCGTTTGCTAAGAGGCCCTATTATAAGAGAAGCGCTGTTTTTATTGAGACTTTTTCTCAGCACCCCCAACTCTGACTTAATTCCAGCATATGCTAGAATGAATTTATTTTATATTGCACAATTTTTCAACTGCTGCTAAATAGAAAAGAGGAAATGAAAGATAATCATAAAACCAAGACTGTTTCAGGAGACCTGAGCTTAAGAAACATTGACCTGGCAACAATACTAAATCATCTGTTGTGTTCAAACTGCTCTGGCTTTATTTATAGGTTTTGAATGAAGCCTATGCAAGAGCTGCTATTAGGTGTTATGTTTCATTCCAGACAATACAAAACAAATCCGAGTCTAAATTTGGAAGAAAAAAAAATATGCAGTATTCAATTGGACAAAAACATCCACAGAAATGGATTCAAGGTGACTTGTCTTATGGCCTGATTTATAAAGCATGAAAAAAGAAGACTTACCGTCAGGGCTGAAAAATAATACTTACTACTACAAACAGGGTGCATCTGCATTTCAGTCTTTCTACCTTGTGATTTGAACTTTCCACCGAGCATGAGAATGCTAATACCTCTAGGAACTGGTAAATCCATACTGTGACTGGGCATCATATCTGCTCAGTGCAACACAACAGCAATAACAGCAGACAAGACAGGAATAAAGGAGTCCCCATCTAGATCCAGACCCAGCTCTAGGGTCTCTTAATGATACACAACCCTTTTTGGTAGTTTTTGCATGAACAGGGATGACACACCCCAAAGTGTTTGTTGGTAGTTTTTGCATGTGGGGTTTAAAGAGGGGCGTTTTCGTGTTAAAGTCAGCGGAAGACACAGAGACAGACAAGACTGTACAGATACATTAGAAAAAGATTATTGAAATGAAAAAACAGATTGCTGCCACAATTGGAAGCGCCTCAGAAGCGACACTAACAACACTGAGAAGAAAGCATGCATCTGATATTTAAACAGCATATATATATGTTCTGCTTTTTAGTTAAGCTTTAGTCAAATCAGATTATGCTGCTATCAGATCATCCAAAGTGATTAGTCACTCTCACAACATTAGTGGCAGACTGATCAATAAGCAAAACATTCCAAGATAAATATATTAATTTTAAATATAAGTTTCCCAAATCCGAGTACATTTTATTTCCCTTAATTAGGCTGTACAACTCAGGATTTAATGTTTGTACAGAATAGGTTTGGGTTTTTGTGTATTTTTCATGTACACTTCCACATTAACACACTCAACACAACAACTAATAGGACAACATGTGACATATTTGAAAACATAACTGAATCAAATGAAAAATGATATCAAAGGTTATGAAGATTTCACTGCAAATGTTAAGCGCCAGAAGTAATTTAAAAATGTTTTTCTTTTTTAAATCACAGTTGTAAAATGTGGAGCATTCATTCTGTTATCCCAAATGAGCATCAGATCTGGTCTGAGGAAACAGTCACAAGTGTCCAGTAACAGTATGGCCTACTTCATCTCATCGACCTAATGGTTTCTAGATACAGATGCTTGCTCTGTTTCTCCAACTAAAGGGCCGGATTGATGCGTGTCACATTTAAAACGAAATCTGTTAATCCAGCCGACGACTTGAATATTGTGTAGGGTAAGAAATGTAAATCTTGGTTTCTGCATTGACACAAGTCGTCCTCAGTGCTGTGCTGAACTTAGCACTGGCAACATAGAGAACAGTATAGAACTAAGCAATGTAAAGCATGTAGTTCTTTATTTCTGGTCCGAGTACAGTTTAAGTATGGGGACACAGAGCAGAGCAACGCATGCTACATGTCCTTTTGAGTTTCCCTACAAAGAGCATTTCTTGTTGGGGAACTGATGGAATTCCCTGCAAGTTTTCTTCACTCTAAATAAAATGGGTATAAAGGAAAAGACTGACTTTTAAGAGCAACAACAACAGTAATTCCATTGGTTACCCCCGACAGAATTCTTCCAGCATAGTATTAGAAGAAGGACTTGGCTACTTGGTGACGGCCTCAACCACCTGGGGTCATATGGATGCCATTCCCTGAGCTGTTTGTCAGTATTCCCTCATTGCAGAGGGCCGAGAGGTGTGTGAAGCAAGAGAAAGAGGCGGCAGACTTAGGTTCTGGCACAAAAACAGGAAAGGCTGAAGGTACTGCAGATAGGCAGGTTTGTTATTGAGAGTGAGCTTGTTTGGCATGCACAGCAAAGAGAAAGGAACCCTGCCTGTGTAGGAAGCTGCCGGCATGCACACAGTGGTTACGGCTCGGGGGGGGTTCAGCTGCGCCTAGCTCCGCAGAGCTCAGCTTGAGTCATAACAACAGTGAAGGGGATCGGTTCAGAACAAACAGAGAGCACAGAAACTGGAAGAGCAAGGTGAAGGGGGGAGGGAGGGGGTCATCAGCCAGTATCATTATTGAGCATTCCATGCAAAAAATACCATAGTCATTCATTTCTATAGTATATTCTCCGACAGATCCTGGAGACCTAGAGGGTTTTGGACTTAACCAAGAGTGAACAGCGCTGCCGAGGACGCCACCTGAATACCAGCAGCACAGGAATTGTGATCATATTAAAAACCATACCCACAATTGTTGTCACCTATACAACGCAAACTGCTCGACCTCAATGAAATATGTCAAACTCAGGTTACATCCATACTACTACATTTTCATTTGAGTGTTTTCAAACTAAAAGGATCTCTGTCCTCACTAGCCTTTTGGCTCTGCCTCAGTTATCCAATCCATGCTAACATGCCTTAAAAACGCATATTACATGACCAGAATTGCTTGAATCATATCTTGTCTTCTACGCATGTAAGCAGTTGTATCATTTTCTTCCAGAAGGTGGTCATGTGATAGGAGCCTGGTCTAGACCTTGTCTATGTCGTGATCGATTCTGCAATGGAGTAGTTTTAACATTTTCAAACAAATACGTACTAGTGTGGATGTAGCCTAACACGGTACCTGTGCATATCAATGTTAGTACGACACACCTCATGACAATCTATAGACTGTGTTCAAAAGTTTTGAGACAATCTTAAACGAAACACAACCATAGAAGTAGCAACAAACATAAAACCTTTTCTATAACATCAAAACTGTAGCCGCTGCTGAAAACACACCACTATGGACTTTATCCATTCATATCGTTTCCTTCTCTGACGTATGGACAGTTTTGGGTGCATTCTTTCCACATAAACTCACTATGCTTATCTTGTGCATATTGAACTAACCTATATGAGCTGAGTGGCTGCGCAGGGACAGCCATGGACACTGAACAGTGACTAAATTCGTTAAAACACCCAACTCGGCAGGACACAGCTGTTCACCCTTGGTTGTCTCCTTCCCATCTTGCCTGCACGTTCTGCTATTGGACAATAGGGCACTCACCAGTACATAGTAGTAAGCATACAACGCTGCCAGATGGTGAATTACAAAAAACTTGTCCCCTATCGCCTTCCAATAGTAAAATATTAGCAGCAGATCTGCAAAACAAAAGTACAGAAGACAGAGAGATGACATATCATTGGTGCAATAAAAACATTTGAAGTGCATACAACTGATGAAACACATGCTGTAAACTTGAAATTGTCTACGGTAGGGCTGGGTGATAAAACGATATTGATAGTGATCACGTTATAAGTTTTCTTCGATAGAGATTTTTAAGACATGCTGATAAAACGTCGATAGAACTCATCCTGTCCATGTTCTGAGAGACAACACAAATAGCCAATAAGAATGAGAATAGCGCCGCGCCCCACCAATCATGTGCCTGGAAAAGAGATATGTTCATGTTTTCAGCTACGTTCATAGTTTCAGCAGGTTTGCCACCGCTGAACAATTATAACACTACTGCTTCAGCGGACAGACATTTTACATAAACACAAATGTCCCAAAAAGTTATTTCCTGATTATTTAGATTATATCGCGATATATATCGATATCGACTGATATCGCCACAGTAGCAAACTTAATGGGGTCATCAAGGGATCAAGTTTATCGTATCTTTTGCAAAACATTTATTAAACAGTATGTTTCTCTTACCAGATATGAGGTAGCCTGTTGTGATGGCAACATTAGTCTTCACCAGTGTAGGATCTCCCCTATTGAAAATACACATTTGGTTTGACTGGGTTTGTCTGATTAAAGTCACTTTGTTCTGGCCTTCGTAATTTCAAAGTTTGGCTATTCAAAACATTTGTAAAAAAAAAGACACTTAAATAAAATAAATGGAAGGAAAATTTGCCAAATATCTGCTACTTCTAACCCAAGTCCCACCTCTCATCCATGCCTGTCAAGCTTTCTATTCTAGCACACAACAGAAGCAGACCCCACCGATGATGCTGGAAGATGTAACAAGTTATTTGTAATATTTCAAACAATGGGGATTTCATTTCTCAATTTAAAAAAGTAGGTTTCTTAGGTTTTTTACCAGCCGAAATAACTGTGGCTGGTAGAGATGTTCTGATACAAATCTTTTCCTTCCAGATACTAATTCAAAGCCAAACTCTCACCAGACTGGGTCTTCATTGACGGCATCATCGAAGAACAAGATGGAGACACAGAAGATTCCCACCAACAGTGCATGGAACGTTGAAACTGTCCTAAAATGGAAAAAAACACAACATACAGGTATGATCAGAGGCATGTGAGATTTTATGTTAAATAAGGATTTTGGGAGATTTATCTTTATTCATCAGAAGTGCCTTTTTTTAAGGTTTAGCTCTGAGCTTTTAGCACAGTGAATGATTACTCTCATTAAGCAAATCCTGATTAAATAACAGACATTACAAAGACAGCCTAACTAGCCCTGTTTGTACGTAGTATTACTGCCGACCTTCATTCAAGGCAGAGTTGCTTTCCTTGAAAACCATGCTTGACATTACCGAAAGGAAGGAAGGATTTGTTTGAGCACGTTGTTTTGGGTAGAACCAACAAAGAGTAGAAGCATCGTCATCACTTCCATCTGACATCAGACAAATTGCCAAAAAGACCTCCAGCTATTACATTAGAGATTTAACATTCAAAAAACCCTGATAGGAAAAAAGATTAAAATATCGATCCGCCACCGCAAAATGACCAGACCAATTGCTGCATCAGCAGGGGGATTTGTTTTATCAAGTTTCATTATTAAGTTTCATTAGGTTACATTTGACAATGGTTTAATCTGCCAGTTTATCTTCATATTTCCTTGTTTATTTGGTCAGTTGTTTGAGCTAAAGTCTGTTTGGTTGACCTCTTGGGACCTGTTTTCAACTCGTTTGGCTTATTTTTCATTCATTTATATATTGACATTTTGGGTTAAATAAATCCAATCTTTTAAAAAACGAATCATCTGCCCTTTTGTCATTTTATTGCTTGATGCCTGGCTGTCTACTTACACAGACAAGAGTGTATATAAACTGAAAAGATGCTGGAGCACACTTGAAGCAGTGGTTAGGAGGCAAAGGAGGAGCCATACAACCAATAACAAAGGACACAGTAGCTGTCTTTGAAAAACAACACTGCATTATTTATGCTACCTTGCATTAATAAGTCTGACTGTGAAGGGCATCTCATGAAGTCAGCCATAGCCTCTAAGAAGAAAAAAAAGAAGATTGGACTTCTTGGCAGATCCGATGGGATTCGGGATGTTTGATGGGGACATAGCTCAAACAAGTTAAATTGTATAAAACCAATAGGATTTGTAACTACTAAACTTGCTGAGCAATGTACTTATCTTCTATACTTTGTACCGGAATTTTGAGGATGGTAGGGGGTAAATGAGTTGCACTACTGTAGGGAATTGTGAAAATAATGAGTTTGAGAAAAAAAACACAACATGCATTGGGTTTCCACCACACTACCAGAACCTTGAAGCAGTGCCCTGTAGAGCAAGCATTGCAAAACACACAATTCATCCTACTGGTGAGTCAGATGTTTGTGTCACAGCAGCTGTGTAGGTTGACTGCCAGTGCTTATCTTTGGACCCAGCTGAAACAAAACCCTTCTGGCCAACATCCGAGCTGAGCGCACGCTCTCCCACCTCACGTAGCATGTGTGTTTTACAACTCATAGGTTCATGTCAGGTCACCTTGAGTTCCATTCCACCTTCTGCTTGTCACTTAGGCCGAGGAAGCCAGGGCTGATTCGTGTGGACACCCAGGGGCTGACTTTGTGGAAGAGCCACTGGAAGGTGAAGAAACTGGTCACTGAGATGGCGAGGATAAGCTGGCTGAATGGGTCCATGGCCACCCAACCCCACTGTGGGAGGAGGAGCACAGAGAGGGTAAAGGTTAGAGAGAAGACTTCAGCCAAGACTTCAACCTTCACAGAGAATAATCACAGCATTCACATTAATTAATCAGTCAACATATATGTCTCTATCATAGTACCTGACTGTAAGGAAGACTTACCGTGGAACTAGGGGTGATAAAAGTAATGTTTTTTTAATGTGAAATTACAGGACTCTGTTCTCAAATAATGCTATCCAGTGTGACCACATCTACCCAAATAACCTTTATATCATAAAAGAATTTAAAATGGATTGTAATGAATGTAATTAAAATCAAATTTACCCCATGTGATGCTGGATAGCAAGGCAAACAGCTAGAAGTTAATATTTGAGGTACTTTGTCTATTTTAGGGAGATTTATGTGGGACTGGTATTTCAGGTTTATTTTAAGGGTTCAACCCTGTGAGAGTGGAACATGGGTTCATGTTATAAATGCTCATCAGCACGCTAGGTTTCAACAAAATCTATTTCATTCCTAGTCATACACAACTTACTACAAAATCTAGGCCTTGAATTATTGTGGTGTGCAGGAAAACCAGGCCCTATAGCTTAAAGCCATGTTAAATCTAAAAATCCATTCAACATGTCTATATTTGGATCAAACGCAAGACCACAAAGATCCAAAATTAGCAGCTCTTCACTCTAGCATGCAGCTGGTCAAATGTAAATGTATGTCAGTGACAGAGGTCTATGCTCTGCAGCCACAGTGAGTCCTGACCACCGAACTGCTTGGAGCGTGGTTCATTGAGCTATTTGCATATTGGCTAATTTGACTCTCAGCCCTTGGTAAGAGGCCAAGTCTGTTAATTGAAAAGACATATTTACAGTGGGTCTCCCCAGTAATAGAATAGAGTATCTTGCAGTTCAGGCTCACAAAACACAAACACACACACACACACACACACACATCACTCCCTGGAGCTCGAGCCTCTGTGATTTTCTACCGGCCTTTGTTCCTGTGTTATACCAAAGAAATGCTTGAGGGCCTCACTGAAATCGCTGTAACCAAGAAAAAGCCACCAGGGAACTGAGGCCATTCCCACAGAGCCCTCTCCTTTTGCCTGCACATAATGCATTAGTGGTCAGTGAGTAGCAGTACTTTAAAATAGCATGCTGCGAGGTAGAAAAATACTTGTATTGTTCTTATAGGGACACTTGAGGAAACTATAAGCAGGATTCTGCCTGATGTCTTTTGTCAAGCTGTGTAAGGTATACACAATTCCATACAGTACACTGTAGCTAAGGCCACATAGTTACAGAGGTCAACTCAAAGACAGGCTACAGACAGGAAACGCCATGGACAAATGTATAGAATGTCCCCATAGAGTGGATGTTAGGATGGACGAAGCGTCTCCACTTTCT
Organism: Pseudopleuronectes americanus; assembly: GCA_038501795.1. Classification (NCBI taxonomy): domain Eukaryota; kingdom Metazoa; phylum Chordata; class Actinopteri; order Pleuronectiformes; family Pleuronectidae; genus Pseudopleuronectes; species Pseudopleuronectes americanus. Next base: position 9,334,174 of record CM076736.1, read on the forward strand.
CCTGTTGTACAACATTGAAGCTGAAATAACTCAGGTCAAGTAAATATTACTCAAGGATGATTCGGTCACTTATTTTTTACTAAAAGATGGTTCCTATCTTAATCGTATCTTAATCTTAAGGTAGTTCCAATCCCTTTTTTCAGGTAAGTTTGGTTTCTGTTAGTTATTTGTCGCTAAAAAAACGAGTTGAAACAAAAATACATGTGTGCATTTGAAAATCTACACTCTGGAATAAATGTGTTATTTGGCCCCCTGCAATATTAACCTCATTTTGATCATCATTGTGATTTTGTTCCACTCCAGTCTCTTTGTTGGTTGTTAGGTTTGTATGTTGTATTTTGTAAGCAAGATTACGTAAATCTACTGGATGGAGAACCAGATCCGGATCAAGGGGCGTTTACCAAAATTCAAATTTTCACTAGTTTCCCAGGGAATAATCAATAAAAAAAAAGTAAGTTTATTTAGAGGACTGCAGTGGTTGATCTAAATTTATTTTTGCCTTAAAGTGGCCATCATTTACACATAGGGGCCACTTACATGTCCGACAGCCATACATAGTTCCTGACTCAGAAGGATGCACATTTAGGGACCTCCTTCTTTACCCTTAACTCCAACTTTTTGAGCAAAGCCACATAACACTGAATATATATTGTTGTATGTTTAAGCATATGCGAAAACCAAAAATTCCTAACAAATGGTCATATTTATTTTGGGTACTGTTGGTAACTGACTACAGTTCGATCCCAGTTTCCCCCTCTAAGTGCTGCCCATAGATGTCCTGTATGGATGTGTGACTGAATGGGTGAATGGCAATAAACTGTGCTGTTAAACACTTTGAGGGGTCACTAAGGCTGTAAAGATACAGACCATTTTCTACTTGATTAAATATTAAAAAAATCAGATTTCACTTGAGGCCTGTGCCCCCCCCTGGTAACGCCCCTGGAGGAATGATCTTACATACTGAACCTTTAAGGGGGGGGTTAGGCCTTCGTGAAGGTTAGCACTATACTAAGGGTTATTCTAGTTTGTTATGATCACAGCCATTAGACTGGCCCGCTTGGAGGGGTGGCGTCTATTTCGACTGCACAGGAAAGACACAGGCTACTTCCTGGAAGGTTGTTTCCCTCTCCACCATGTTCCTATGACGACTGCCACCGACTCTCAAATGCGCTTGCGTAAAACGGGGTGGGCCGTGGAAACGAAAGCATTTCGGTAGCGTCACGAAAACAAGACGCAGGTTAGAATCCAACCGACAACAACTGACACCGAATATGACACGTTATCGTCAAAGGATGTCAAGCCATGCAGCAAAGCGTGCGCACGTAAACACACACACAATCCAACAAAAACACACACAAACACCCACTCACCGACCCACAAAGCCAATTCACGCCGCATTGCCTGGACAGCAGCTGGAAGAACCAAACACTGGCCTGGTGGTGTTTGTGTGAAGCAGCTCCCCGACACACACACACACACACACAAACACATGAGAACAGCGCAGGTGGAGGAACCGAACGTACCTTTTGACTTTCATCCAGATGATTAGCGCGTCACTCTCTGCGATGTGCGGTGTCCAGGGTCACGCGCGGAACGGAGTCGTGTGTGCTGGGTAAAAGACGCCACATCCATGTCGAAAAACACAGCCTGCCTTTTCTGTCCCGCACACACGCACCAACGCACGCACGCTAGCAAGTTGCGGGCTGTGCAGTGGTCCTCCCCCGGCTGCTCCGTGGCCGTTCCGCGACGTTCACCGAGAATCCCACAGTGTGACAACACGGAGCGCGCATGGTGGATGCAGAGGCGACGATCGGGAAGCTCGACGCTCGATTACCGAAGCGTGTGCACACAGGAGGGGGTGGGAGGTGTTGGTGTGTGTGAGGTAGCACGCACGCTGGCACGCACGCACACATCCCCCCCACCTCTCTCTCTCTCCAACCCGCAGAGATCATATTTCAAGTGAATTCTTAAAGAAACAGACCCTCGTGCGTCGAGTTCAGTGGGAACAGCCGTTGGCATGGGGCCTAAACCCTTATCCCAATTTAACCTTAACCCTCAAACAACCCTTGAATAAAAATGATAGTTGGAAGGTTACCATCCCAACTAAATACCTAACTTTAGTCTTTATTGCAATGGAAATAACTAGCTGTGCTGGGATTATTAATTAAGATATTCCGGGTTTAAAGGTTCAGTGGGTGAGACTTATCTGAAAGGGATCTATATGCAGAAACAGAATATAAAATAATCCAATTAATGATTTCACCGGTGTGTTTCATCTAAATTTTAAGAAATGTTGTTTTCTTTGCCCTTGAATCGGCCCTTTATATTTAAATACTGTGAAATGATATCGGGAGCAGGTCCTCTCTACGGAGCTTCAACGTTTTATTTTCACAGTAGCCCTGACTGGACAAACTAAACACATTTTGAAATTTTACGACGACTGAAGGCTACCACAGATTGTTGTTCATGTTTGGAAGGGGATGGTGGGGTGAGTGGCTTTCAGCTGCAACATCCGATTTCACCACTAAATATCACTCAATTCTACGCACTGAACCTTTAAGGAATTAATCAGTATTTTTTTAACGTTCCTCATCTGACTGTGTAGCACTCTTTAAAGGGATAGTAGCAGTAACTAGTGGGAGGACAACAGTGGACATTTAGGCTATAAACATGGTGTAAATTGCGCCATTCAAGTCGAATTTGTCCTGAACTTCCTATCACTTGGGTGACACCACAGGAGCAGTATGGAGGCGTTCTGTTGTTTTTTTGACATTTGAGGAAGTAGTAAACATTTACTTAAATTGTTTTTGATTTAACTACAATGCTGTTTACACCTGAAACAAAAGTGTTTTGAGGACTCAAACACTTCCCTCATCCCTCCATCGGCATAGTGGTGAGTAGATATCAGGTTAATTTTGCTGTGTATTAACTCACAGTGCTCTTTGTGGCACTTGACAGGACAAAATGTCCTCACTCTCTAGGTTCTTGGCTCCAAATGATTCTCACAAGTACACACACACACACACACACACACACACACACACACACACACACACACACACACACTGGTCTTTCCAAGAACACTCACTCAGTCTATTTATAGCCAAGGCTCGTTGAACTGATGTGAACTGATCCAGGGTAAACCAGCCAGTAAAGCAAACTGGTCTTTTTATCGATGAAGATCCTGATCTTATCTTTGTTCATTAACAGCAGTTGATTTCTTATCAAGCCACAGATGAAACAGTTCCTGTCCTTCCCACATATGCGGATTGCAGTCCAGAGTCCACCCATAAACATTACCAGAGGGCAGACGACATATTAAATGATCACTAGGTGCAGTATATAAAATGATTGTGTTACTCTGTGATTGGAGCATCGAGATGTGGTCAGGCCCACGTCATCAGTGACCTGATTTGCAGTCGGGCACACTACTGGTTTAAAAGTGTCCCTATATATATTTACATGACTCCTACTGGCCTTTGTGACTGAACTCTGCCACACATGTTCAACAGTTGTGATTTAAAGCCTTCCCCTAAATGCTGGAAAACATTAACTTTGGTATTTCAACAACCACACGCTCCAAACTTTTCAAATCACTCTGTGCTCAACATCAGGCTGTAGTTCAACGTGTGATTTATTTTGCAACAGGCAGGTTTTTCAGGTCTTACAGGTGCAATGAACCATTGAGCCTTGTGATTGGGGGATACAGGCTAGAACTCCATGACTACTGGCTTGCTGCTTGTGTTGCAACTTCCTCCACCTATTTGGCTTCTTGTGTTTTGCCCTATGACATGTAAGTGCATGGACAGCTGATATGAGCCAAGTCCACATTCCAGTTCATCATTTGAGCGTGGGTTATAACTTGAAAAGGTTGAAATGCTCCAATGTTCAAAAAACACATCATCGTCCTGATACTGTCCATTGCTGAAGCTCCTCTTTTTAGCCTCTGTGTGAAACACCTGGTATGAGATCCTGTCTCTTTAAGCCCCTCCCCTTGCCGATAAAGCTCCCTTTACAACAGACTTTGGGATTTTTTAATATGCAAAACTGTACATACACACTGTCTCCTTTAAGCTTCTATTGCAGGTAATGTTAATCGTAGCAACGGCTTGTTAAGTGAAAGTTATTAGTATGCTCTCGAACAAACTTATTACAAAATTGACAATAAGAAAGTAAAATTGTATTTTATTGTCCATAAGGAAATACAAATGATACATGCATTGGCATAAATACAGTATAATAGGAGCAACATAGAAAATAATTATTTTTAAAAAGGTGAAAAATGTTTTTCCTTTAATAATTTAGCATTTCTTAATGCTGCTTTTGAAAGGTCACAGGGTATTGAGTGTAAATGAGAGGACAAATGAATTGAACATCTTCTGAGTAAAGCTGCAACATGAATACTTTGTGTATGTACTGTCTATATTGCACTTCATGGACATGTACTTTGGTCAACAAAACAAAACAATAAGCAATGTAATGAGGCAATATAACAAACGCACTAGTCAGAGGACATTTTCTGACATAGTGTGGAGGATGATAAAGGAAGCTTCAGTATCACATTGATGACATTTAAAGCAACACATTGAAAGCTAAAGGACCAAAGCAGCAAAAGTATCGGCCCGTTTTTACGACTCAATGTCTATTAATTGAGCTTGTGTACCATAGATCTTGTCTGCCAGGCAAATAATAAAACAACATTTAGTTATTTTTCTCAGTCAGTTCTATTTCATTTGCACATTCTTCACACCACAGACAGTTCAGCATTTAGTGTATAGATAAACGTAGATCTTAAAAATATAGACAAAAATATGACAAAAACGCACAAACAGGAGTTTTAAGTGGATAATGGCTCATTAAATGTGATAACTATTTTAAAACAACTTAAAGAAAACAATATGTACAAATATAACAACTCTGAGGGTTATTAAAAGTCATTATTCCTCTTTCTGATTTAACTCTTGATGAAGACATGTCACATGACACGATGGAATAGTGGTTTCATCTTCAGTTCTGAGCCCATGGTGACACTCTTGTAAACCCAGAATAATAATACATCCTACATGATAGATCACTATTTTAAGCGTGTAATTAAACCCCAATGTAAATGTGCTGTGACTTGAATTACTAGTGACAGTGAATATACAGTATATAAGAATACAACCTTAAAGCTTAATAGGAACCTCATAGAAAATAGATATTTTACATCGAGTATGCACAGAAAGAAGGCACTTTTTTTTACGACAAATATATATGATGCATGTAATTAAATCAAGATGAAAAAGTGTAAATATAAAATATATCTGCTCAGCTACATTTGCTAACTTTATATGCATTATTTATTGTGTACACATAAAATGGAATAGATGATTTACAATGCACTTGAAACCATCTGACATTTGATAAATCCTTTTAAAATTTCAGTTTCTCTGTGACACATAACAATTACTGAAGGTTGTTTGGCACTTAGCATTTTAAGACACAACTTTTACGTCTTTCCCTTGTCGATGTAAATAACAAGATGTAGATACGGATGTAGTAAAGCTCAATAAGGCTGGCTGAGATTTTTTTTACAGTCACTGCCTTAATTAAAAGAAATACTAATGTCACCTGCATGTGCAAATCATTGTAATACTCCTGAGCCCACTGCAAGGCACTGCAGTGACCATAGCACCAATTTCCTCCACTTAATTTCTTCTTTTGGCCTGAACCTGATTGCCTAACAAAGACAAAATTATTATCGTACATCTGCCTATTCTATTTCACAAGAATGGTCCACATAAAAATGTAAAAAACCTTCCCATATTGAAAGTTAGAGAACTCAAGGCAGCCGTCTCAGCAGAAACTGTTTTCTTTCTTCAACATAGATGCAAAAAAAAATCGATCCAGACACTAAACCATGAACTGGGTGTATCCCTCAGCACCTGTGACGATTACATCCATCCAGATCCTCATCGCCTCCGGTGAGGGAGCGACCATGTAGTAGACCCGGTCGTGAGTCTTAATACTGAAGGTCAGGGAGGGGTTTGGACTCTGGAAGGAGAAGAACACGAGGATGAGAGAAAAGGATGCGCGAGGGGAGAAGAAGGATGAATTTAAAATGAAGAAAGATGGGAAGGAAACGAAAGAGTATTAGAAAATAAAGTAAGAATATTGATGATAAGAAACCATATTTTTCACAACAGGGGTTAGAAGCATCCATCACTGCTGGAGTAATATACAGTATAGGCAAAGGATGCAAACACATACCTTGTGTGCGTTCTTCAAGTGATCATAATACACTTCCTCAATAGCTTGAAAGTAGACGACTCCTTTCAGCTTGACTTCATGTTTATCTAAAAAAATGACATAAATAATAATTACTGATATGATACACACATACATAATAATACAGTGTGAAGTTTCTGACTGATAAGAAAGCGATGCGTTTAATTTATATATAATCTCCCCTGCTCCGTATGACCAACACACACACATGTCTTCATTTGGGTGCATGTGTGTGTAAATTTCTGTCCTACCTGCATAGTAGGAGAGGGTGCGTCGGTTGCGGTCGAAGACAAACCAGCGTTTCTTCCACGTTTTGATTTTGCCTCCCATCTTGACCAAGTAACCGCGACAGGTCTTTTCCGAGATGGACAGGTGGAAGCATGTGTCGGCGCTGTGGCCCGCCGACTCGATGTGAGCCCGCAGGTCAAAGTCGTCCTTTCTCACTGGCAGGTAGCGTGTTAATGGCCGGGACTGGACGGAGGGGTGAATGAGAAGGAGAGGGAACCAGTTCAATTAATGACAATGATGCATTTCTAATATCTATTAATTAGAAATAGAATTACGAACCATGGAGATGAACGCAATATTTAGCAGTTGGTGGTAAAAATAAAAGGTTAATAGGTGATGCTGATATGAAATTATCTTTAGGTAGAAAGGAGAGGATAAGAAACCTCTTCCTGATGACGCTGAAAACTTCACTGGTTGTAATTATGGTGGTGTCCCAAAATAGAATCACCTAGCCCCCAACATTGTACTTTCCGAGGTCTCACCTGTGCCCTTTGTTTCTCTCTCAGTTTCACCTCCCGGTCGATGAGTTTTTGGCGTCTGCTCGTCTCCTCCAGTAGCCTCTTCTCCAGGTCCTCCCTTCTTTTCTTTTCCTCATCCAGCGCCTGCTTTCGCATTTCCATCTCTTGCTCCTGAAGAAATTAAATCAAACACATACCGGTTTAGTTGTGACTCCTGGTGTTCAAGTTTAAGATTTGAAATCAGGCTTGATGAATCTCTTCAGTGACCTTGTTTTCGATAAGCCGGTTCTTCTCGGCCTGAGCCTCTCTCAGCAGACGCTCCATCTCCTCCAGCTTGGACACATTTGACGTGCTGGCACTACGGAGCACAAATACATTTATTTTAAAGTTATAGAAAAACACCAAAGCGTATTTCAATGTTGAACCTTCAATTTCATCACATTAAAAACGTCATGAAGTTGTTATGTTAATGAATTAAACCTGATAGACTAGCAGTGAATATGACGAACCGATTCCATTCTGACTTTAATATTTACTTTGTTCATCTTTGAGTCATTATCACAGCTATAGATAGGCTTAACTTTGCCTTTTGTACTTAATCTTTTACCGAGACTGTGTTAGAGTATGTTTTGTGTTTCTGTAAATTAATAAACGGTCCCTGGATGTGTGCGTATAAACTTCCATATAATACTGAGAGTGTATCCATACATCATATACAATCAGTAGTTAGATTTTCGCCTAAATGCTGCCCTCTGCTGAGAATTCTCAGTATTATTCATGCTTGTGTGTGAGCTGAACCAATCTAAGGAGTGGAGCCAATCATGTCCGCTCTAGTTTCAAGTCACCCAGACAGCTGATTACCTACACATCAGATGAATTATCACAGGGAAGAGATTTGTGCACATGTTTGGTCATTTCATCATTAACAACAGCATTACTTGTTTCTCTCTTCATCACTCGATTGTTCTCTCTCTTCCTCTGACATGCAAACACACTAATTCTTATCTGCAGCAAAAAGTAAAATGATATCACAACTTGGATAAGATGATTGGTAGATATTGAATGTCCAATCAACTTATTTATAATAATCAGGCAGACAGAGAGAGGGAGGAAAGAACTAAAGCATCTGAAGACAGGATTTGGAAAGATATCCTGAAAAAATGAAGGAAAGACAAGAGTAAGTGATGAAGTGAAGAAAAATGATTTTCATATTCAGTTTCACTTTGTAGCATCCTGCACATACAGAATCAAGGGAGAAATAAAATTTCCTGACATAAATAATTTAAATATATATATATTTTAATCCTAAAACCTCATTGTCACTATGACAAAGAAATGTAATTGAGACTTGATATGTAATAATTTAACCATAACCGTTTATCATAAAATAACTAAATTAAAAAAAACCATAAATACATTCAAATATACTCTATAGTACTATACAACTTAAAATATATAAATATAATAATACATCTTTTGTTCATTGTTAATACTGTAAAATAAATGATTTCTTATCTGTGTACATCTGCAACAGTATACCTGAAATGACAAATTTTTACCCGCCAATCAATAACCTGGCAGGGCTCTTCTGAATGCCTCCGATTAGACGGTATAGGAGTTTGGACTTTCAATCCAGGTTGTTAACATGTTCAATATAATTCACTTTCATTAACAAAAACTACTGGTCATTTCACATTCAACTCCATTCTTTCCTCTTCCTGCATTTCCCCTGCCTTTCTCTTACCTCAGTCGACGAGAGGGAATCCTACTCATAGTCATTGCAGACTAACCCAGAGCAAATATATTCCCTTTAGTATTTGGGTTACTTGGAAACAACTTGATCTTGCTCCAGCACTTGCATCTCCACAAAATGGGACATCACTGACCAGATAACAAAACTAAATCAACTTCTTTACTATCCTATAACTAATTCATAGTTCAACCACCACGCATCGTGAAATTCAATGCAAGATGCTGCAACACAATTCAAACTGGCGCCGAGCGGAGGAGAAAATGCAATGCAGGGAGATCAATCTGCAAATGGTTTAGGGAAACAAGACTAAACCATTGAGAAGAACAAGAGAAGGAGGGGGGGGGACAAAAGACAGATGCAACCACTGGAAAAAACATGAGGGGGGAAAAGCACGCACACATGGTTTTAGTCCAAGCTGACTGGACCCCTAAAATGTACCTCCACATTCAAACTGGTTCGCTCAGTTCATCTGAACCTGAGGGGGTTGACTGACACACACACACACACACACAGACACACACACTTCGATGTTTTTTTCTCCTCTGTAACCTGACCCCCAGGAGGCCTAATCAAGAGTTCCCATTTTACTCATAACACACACAATTGTACAAATCCTGCGAGGGACCATGAAAGGCGGGAAACCTCTCCACATACTTTTTAAATTAACTTACTTTTCTTTCCTGTTCTTTGTTGCTGACCGCCCCCCCCACCCCCTTTCTCAGAATCAATGTTTCATATTAAATTACACAAAGGGACATTTTGGGGGTTTTCTGTCTGTCTCTTGTTTTGTTTCATCCTTTTTTGTCATTCTTTCGTGGTTTACCAGTTGTCTCATAGCATACAGGCTTAATTTGTATTGTTCCCTTAACTTCTATTAGTGTGTCCACAGTAAAACAGGTGTGAACTTACTTGGAGACATTGTCAGGAGAGCAAGCGGAGATGCTGGTTTCAATGGAGTCCGTACTGTCCATGCTCATCGTGTCAAAGGCCTGGTGGTCACGGTACCCAAAGGCATCGAGGTAGACGTTGGTCTGGGAAGCGGCTCGAGAGCCAGGCTGACCTGGAAACACGCAGAAAGAGAAAAGACATTTAGTTAATTAACAGTACTCTCGCATTTTCATGCACATCCATGTTGTACCTGTTTCAGTCACATCCTCTGGCTCAACACTTTCCCCAGGCAGCTTCGAGTTTGGATCACAATTTCCCGCCACGGTGAAACGAAATATACCGTATCCACACCTTAATGGTGCAACTCTTCCTGTATCCAGAATGTGTAAACTAACATTGTACAAAAGACTCCTGAATATTATATCCACATTCCAAAGGTGTGTGGGAAGAAAAATGAGACATCCTCAGGACGAGAGCGAGGAATGGTGGCAAAATTACAGAGCCGATACTTTAAAGAGAGACAAACTCAGCCTCTGGGTACAGGAAACAGAAACACGCACACACACAACTTGATACTATCAGCTCCATGCAGCAGACCCACCCATCTGATGAGCCACATCAAGGGACCAAAGGGACTGGGGGGCCAAATACACATCCCAGTGTCAGGCACAAAAAAAAAGCAAATAAACTGTTCTATTAGAAAGATTAAAAGTGGTACATAAGTAAATCCATTCTCTTTAAAGACCAAATACACATTTAACTGATCTCACGGCAGCAAAACTTAGGTTCAAAACCACAAGTCAGCAAACGTCCAAACCAAAAGAAAGTAATAATACTGGTGAGTAAAACGATTTAAAATTGCAATAGGGAGTTTCCGTGTGATGACATTTTGTAACAATGAATTTTAGACGCATATAAAAACACGTCTAACTGTTCATTCAGACTAATTGTTCATTCTCAAAAGCATTAGGAAGAAAATTGTCCACTTGTTGTAACGGTCTGTATCACTTGAAGGGACAGCCCTCCTCCACTCGCATTCCTCAATGATCTTCCCCGACAGATAAACAAAAACGCAAAGATGTGCACACCCAACCACAACAGCCCTGTTTGGGTTATTGTGACCATATAAGGCTTATTTCCATGTCACAACCCAAGCGAGAGATGGAGACACAACTGACAGATAAAAAACACCCGCCTGTTCTCATTTCATCCCTATTTTAGGTTTCCAAGCAAGTGTGTTAGTGGATGTGTGAGGGGTTGTGTGTGTGTGTGTGTGTGTGTTTGTGTGTTCACCTTTATGCAAACACCGAGAATCATTTTCCTTGCTGGACAGCGAGAACATCCTTGGAAGAATGCTGCCACAGCTTGTGCTCTGTACCAGGGGCTGATGGGACTACGAAGAACCAAGAAGAGACAAAACGTTTTTACTTATTCCCTAAGTTAATCAATAACCAGTAGAACTTCATAGAATGATCTGTGCGTGTGTACCTTGGTGGGGTAACTGCGTCCGAGTGTTGCACACGTGAACTGTCGGCTCATGTTGGGAGTGACCTTCTTCCTGGGTAATGTGTCGCTCAGATGGGAGCCATCTCTCTCTGACCTCTTTCTCTCCTCCAGCAAACGGAAATGCTGATCAAACACACACACAAAAACAGAGGGAGGAGATGTAAACCATTCATTTTTACATGAATTAATGAATTCATTTCTCATTCTCAGCATTTATCTCAATTAAAATCCACAATCAATATGATCCTGGTTAATTTGTGGTGATTTAACATGGTCCAACTTTGTTCTATCAACTACACGTATGAGTTGTTAAATTGAATACTTTGCTGCCCTCTAGTGGTTGTAAGAAAGATAAAAGACGACAAGACAATGTGGCAGACAAAACCACACTCCATTGACTTTTTTCACAGCAGGTATTTTAAGCATGAAACAATAGGTTAACACTGCAAACACAATAATCAAAGCTCTGTTGCGTAAAATGGTTTCTTGTTTAGCATGTTCCCAAGAAGACGCCCCCCTAAAATGTTGATATTCCCAACAGGTGTCATCATTGCCCCCTGTTTGCCAACAATTTTCCCAGGAATAATTCATGGATCTCAATGAAAGGCTCATTTAGGAGACTGATATTTATAAATCTGTAGACTGGTGTGATTGTGTTTAGAGGGGACTGTTGGACCATAGCCGATGGGCTCTACTAGGTGCCCGTGTGGGTAGCCTCTGCCCCTTATAGACACCAACAGAAAGGTTAATAATAATGTCCGCGTAGTTGTTTAGCAGTGCTTTGATTTGTGATTTGTGTTTGCTGACCATTTCATATCAAAATGGATGCAGGGAAAAAATGTCCATTGTGCATTACAACTGCATTTTCAACAATCTATATCTACAGTTCACTTTACCTGGCTGAGACGGTGGTGGTGTTTTTTGACAGGAAGAGGAGGTGGGGGAGAATCAGGGAGAGGGGAGGGGTCTCGATAAGACACCATGTTCTCTGGCCAATGCACAGAGGGGGTTTTGGGGAAGGGGCGGGTATTACGGTGGGAGGAGGAGAAGGAGGAGGAGGAAGAAGAGGAGTGACAGTCGGCAGGTGAGGAAGAATAATAGGGCTTTGGAAAGAAGAGAGGAGCGTGTCAGAAAAGTGGAAAAACATAAAAGGAGTAGGAGAAGAAAAGGGAAAATAACTATTTCACACACACGTCTATAATCTGTGTCTGTGTAACTAACAGCACACGCAAGTCTTTGCACCATTACACACACACACCTCGTCCTCCAGTGGTTTGGGGGTGTCGTCGCCAGGAGAGGGCTTTGCCTCAAGGTCAGGAGAGGCATTGGCCAGAGCATGGGCGGGTTTAGGGTCTTCTCTAAGCTGTGAGTAAAGCTCATTGATTTCACTGACTGTGACATAGCCCTGGAAAGCATCAACAGAGAGATGGAGGAGAGAGAAGGGGTGAGGCATAGCGTAGCCATATTAATATGTTATTACAAAGTAGTCGTTAGAATGATGAAGACTGGCTTTAAACAGACAATCTGGACAAAGAAGTAAACAGGGGATAGAGGGACAAATTAGTAAAACAACACAAAAGCCGCAGAGGATTCCAGAGGAAAAAGAGGAAAGGAGTTGTAGTTGTTGACTGCACCTGGTCACTGACTGCGTTTCAATGGACAGTAATATTCAGACTATTGACCTTAGGCCTATAAATGTTAACATAATGGGACTGAGGTCAGAATACTCCACAAGTCAACATGTTTTGATTGAAGTATTGCTTATTCTGAGTAAGACCTTATTTGGGTTAAGTTAATTAGAAAATGCTGTTTGCATAGCAGTGTCTTATTCTGTTTATTGTCTTAATCGGGTTATTATGTGAACATTGTTGTCCATGAAAACGTGTCTATAGTTTGTACGAGGGAGATAATTGCAGATGATGTGCTGTAACAGCAGAAGTCACTAATAAACCCTGGCAAGCGTGGAGGGAAAGGCTCAGCCATTACAAACACAGAGGCTCCCTTCCCTTTTTATAAATATTTCAAAAGTAGTTAGTCTCATTTTCTTGCGTGGCATCTGTGAAATAAACCTACCTCTCTCAGAGTGGAACCCCTGCTTCCAGTGAGGTCGGCATGTTTTCCCTCCAACTGGGAAAGGTTTTCTTTTTCCTAGAAGATAAGCAAACAAAAGGGGAAGCAAAAAATAAAAAACTTAATTTTCAAAAATATACCTTTTGTTGATGCTGGACTTTTATGAACATTTTTATCACATGCAGAAGCAAAGAAAGGTCACATGCAAACATGGATTTCCTTGTACCCTTTGCAGCATTGACTCAAGGTTGCTCCTCTCCTTCAGGAAGCTCTCCTTCTCTCGCTGAGCCTGCTGGGTAATTTGTGCCGCCTGCTTCTTCAGAGTCAACAGTCGCTCCTAAGGTTTTTGAAAGGGGAAAATAATGATGGATTGTTTCCCCCCAAACATTTCAATAAGACTGCAATACATTAAAATACAAAGTCAAGATTTTTCTGTACTGATATTAAATCAAGATATTGTTGTTGGGTAAATAGCGAAGAGGCAGCTGTCACCTTGCGAGTGACTGTGCTGCGCTGGTACTCTGCGATCTCTCGCAGAAGTTGCTGTGTGTGCGTTTCCTTGTCCTCGTCCTGCCTGCTCTCTCTCTCCAGCTGCTGAAACTCCAGGTCCTCGAAACGCTTGGTCTCCGCCTCAAGCACCTCACAGTCCTGCACACACACACACACACACACACACAAGAATAATGCATTGGTAAAAAGGCATGATAAAGGAATGCATGTGTACAGGAGTGTGTATGCAAGTGGTTAATAAACACACACAAAAACCCTTACAACTTTTTTTTATTATTAGAAAAGCAGCTTAGTATTATTATTATTATTATTATTATTTTTTCCCAACTGCTTTTAGAAAAAACAGACATAAAGATGCAATCATGTATTTACAAGCACCTTCTCCGATTCTGATACACTGACAAAGTGAACCGGGAAACCTGATGCCTTATTTCAACATTCATGCAGACAACTACACAAAAGCATAACCAGTGTTTTACAGTTTAGGCAACATGTTACATTCTGCAAGCATTTACCCAAAATATAGAGTTGAAGAGTTGTACAAAGAATGAGGCCCTGGCCTCGACATTCTATATGTCTTGGATTTCTGTGAGCCCCAAACAGATCTTATAGCTCATCCGACGAAAAAACTCTTACAGGATCAAACCATTTCATGAAATAAAGAGATGCAGTTAGTTAGATAGTGAGAAGTGAAGATGAAGATGAAGATGAAGAGGGACAAAGAGAGCAATTTAGCTGAGCAGAGAAAATGTTCACATGCAAGTTCAAGTATGCAAGCATCATGTTAACTCCACATTTATAGTGAATTGATCGAATTTTGTTCTGGTTTTGTGCTTCCAGTGTGTGAGCACAGCGGCTTAAGTTCCCACTTCTTGTTGAATATTCTTGCTTGTGAGATTGCCTACATATTTTATTTTACTTTAATGGATCCATGGTTTTTTCTCATTCAAGATTATGGGATATATCCATACTGTAATGTCATTGTTTTGAAAATGCATCAACTCTGCCGGTCTGTCGGCTTCACTACTACTACGAAGTTTAAAAGATGCGAAAATGGAGAAATTAGGAAACACTTCTGACACAGTTTAGTTGGAAAACTCTGGGATTGTGTTTTAGTCTTGACGGGCAGAAAGGGAGATGTTTGCAAAGGTGACGCAGAAGTTTACAACCGTTTGCTGATTGGGTCTTTTCTGTCACAACGTAGCATTTGCTGATTCGTCAGGCTCCTACCACATGACCACTTAATGAAGAAAACAACCGGCATCAGCCACGGAGAACAATGTAGAACACAACATTTAAAAATGTTGTCTTTGCTAGCAGTTTTTACAAGTTTTTACAATTTTACAATGATACAACTGCTTACATGGAGGCAAGCCACACATGCCCAGTGATGTGTTTTATTGACTTGGATTAAAACTGATTCGGAGCCAAAACAGAGTACCTGTATGGATTTAGCGCATGATTCAATTTCCACCTTCACCAGAAAGGGAAACTGGTCTGTTTTTTTTGGGACTCTGCTGTTCTTCCTGTGCATGCATGAGTGCGGTGTTGAGTGTGTACTGACCCTGGCTAGCTGCTCCTGCAGGGGCTCCTTGGTGGCCTCAGGGCAGCTGTCCAGCTGGGAGCGCTGCTCACACACAATCTGAGCCAACCTCTCTACTCTGCCCTTCTCTGCCTGCAGCAACTCACACGCCTTCGCATACACACATGAGGATGATGCCCGCACAAGGACACATGTACCATGTACATGGTTTTTTGTGTACACATAGTTACAAAGACAAACACACACACGCACACACACACACAAACAGGACAAAGAGAGGATGGCAGCGTTAGTTGGATTGGGGAGCCACGGTTAATTACTACAGCAACTGGGTCAGCGACATTAGCTGGAAGGGAGGGGAGGGAGGGAAAGCTGGAGAAGTAAGATCTGCTCAAACGGAGCAGGGAGTAAAAATGAAGGTGGGATAATGGTATGTGATGTTTCATTAGTTCTGTTTCCTGAATTTTTTCCTTTATTTGTTGAAGGAAAATCAATGATGGGTGAGAAAGAAAGGGATATATGGGATGTTTCAGCAGAAGGTTAACTGACACATGAATGATTGATTCAATAAATACCACACACACACGCACACGCCCAAAACCCGTACAACCACTCACATTCACCACTCTTATACATGTCTAGCATTTAACTGTTGAATCTGTCTTTCCCTGTGAATCACTCAGTATCATAATGGGGTTTTACCATTGACTTTATGTACCTCTAATTTGGGGTGCATGGAAAATTCACAGTCAGGGTAGGACTCAATCCAACAGAAGAGAACTTCACAGCACATGTGTGCGCGTCCCCCACAGCAGTGTGGGTAAGATGGGAGTGTTGGTGACCGCTATACCCTGGGCAGTATTAACAGATATATATTTGGACCAGAGACAGCATCAGAAGGATTAACACCTATCAGTCAGTCACATGAACCCAAAATGCTGGAGAGTCTTTGAGTAGCACATGTAATTTCATGATCTTTCTCTCACACACACACTTTGGGAGGGGAAATTCAGGCTGCTGGTTTAAACCATAAATTGTATAAAGAGATGGACGATGCATCTCCACTTTCTCCTGACCAAATTTCTGATGTAACTTTTGAGTCATGTCCCATCAATGTCATGTCAAACATGACGTTTCACCAGTTTTGGATTAAACCTCTTTACATTTCAAGTCTCCTCTGGACAGGCTCTTAGTAGAAGTACCTCCTCCCTCACATTGTTTAACAACAAAACTCACACAGCTCATACCTTGTCTTTTTCCTGTTGGGACTTGGTCTCCAGGTCAGCCATCTTGTTGTAAAGAGCTTCCAGAGCCTCTTTTTCCTGCTGGACAGCAGCCACCTCTGACTCCTGCTCAGCCTCCACCAGCGCTCGCTCAACCTCCACCTTGGACAAATACACACAGAATAGCTCATTTATGAAGACCTGGTTTGTTCTTAATTTTTTTATAAAGTATTATGGCACCACTTCAAAATGTGAGTTTTTTCACCTAGCTATAAGATAGAGTGGTGTAATACAGGTTGACAATTTTTTCACGGATCAGAAAAATATTATGATGCATGATTAAAAAAGATAATCTGATCTGTTTATAAATATTCATTTCACAAAAATTAATTATTTCAAAATATATCATGAGCCATCTCATTGCGTTACCTCGCAGGCAGACTCTTCCACTTGGTTGTCCAGGTCCTTGATCTTTTTCTCCAGCTCCTCCATGTTGTTCAGCAGCTGGATCCTCTCCTCCTTCACTTTCCTCACTTCCTCCTCTGAAGGTCTCAGGTCCTGTCTGCTGCGGCGAGCTGCGTCCTCCAGAGCCTGGTAACATCAGCAGGAGAGTCAGAGATCTTATGCATTCATAGGTGGCGGTAACAATTGCCCACAACTCCACAAATGTAATAAATCACTGGCATAAAGTTGAAAAGGAACACAGATAATTATATCACACACATAGATAGAAGCTCTCAATTATAAGTTCTCACACTTGACTAGCTCTAATCTAATAAAAGCTCTGTATATATCTGACATCTGCGTATGTGAAGTATGTGCGTGTCAAGACCTTCCATGTATTAAGAGGAGTGATCTTTAGCTTTCAGGAAGAAGATGGCGAGTCGCCACTTCCCACAATTAATCTCGATTAATCTTGTAAGAAGTGACCAAAGTCAAAGGAGCAGCCCTCGCAGTCTTGCACTCCTTTCCTATGTCATTAAAAAATTATCTCTAGGTTCAAGACGGCAACTGTGCATCATAACACATTACAGCTTCCACCACAGAATGACACAAAACAACTAGAAATCACTTCTATTCACCAACTTGTGCAGTCTCTGGTCTCTCTCTTGCCAGCGTTCTAGTACTCTACTCTTCACTTGTAATTTGACGTAATGAGTAGGATAGTCATGTTGTAATGATCAGTGATATCAGATTACACCCCACCACTTCAGCTGCTCTATGATATGCACGGATCTCCGGATAATCTCCCAGCAACGAGTCAGTTGCTGGGGACATTCTCCAGGGTTTTTCCTGCCAGCCCCTTCGTAATAACTCCAGTGAAAATGCAGCAGAACTATGTCCTGAGAATTGGGCACCTATACATTTTCCTCAGGAGGAAAAGGAGGAACCATTTGACTGGGAAAAACATTATCTAAAGCTTTTGGATCAAAAACAAAAA
Organism: Pseudopleuronectes americanus; assembly: GCA_038501795.1. Lineage (NCBI taxonomy): Eukaryota > Metazoa > Chordata > Actinopteri > Pleuronectiformes > Pleuronectidae > Pseudopleuronectes > Pseudopleuronectes americanus. The sequence continues at coordinate 9,352,121 of CM076736.1, forward strand.
ACACGTGATTTCCACAGACGTGTTTTAACATCATGCCCTGCCTCCTGCTCAATCTACCAAGGCATCACCTTTCACGTGAACGCTTCAACATGTCACAGACTTTGGGATAAAGCAGGAGGACCTTGACAAAACCCATGCACACACGTAGAGAACATACAAACTCAACAGAGACTCGGATACGATTCAAGAACTTTCCTGCTAACCACTAAACCACTGTGCGACCCTGAAAGTCGTGAAGTGACCCTGATAATAACAAACCCATGAGGTGGAATCAATTCACGTATCAGTTCCCTATTCAATGCTCGACTAGAAAATGTGATATTAATAGGAGAGCTGTAGATGTTTTAACAAAAAGTAGACATCTGTATACTAATTAGAAATCAAATACTGCATCTCATACCTCATTGGTCCTCTGTGCACGCGGAGAAGGTGAGGGGGCAAAGCTTCGCAAACTGACAGTGGGCGATTCTGCCCTATTGTCTCGTTGGCTTCTGCGCCACTGCAGCTCGTCGTCATAGAAACCATTCTCTGATCCAGGGGAGGTCATGTGTCCGCTCCCTGGGGTGTCGATAACAGCCGAGAAGTCAGAAAAGACAGACGGTGCGTCATCGTCGTCGTCTTCATCGTTCAGTTGGAGCTTCTGGAGCTCCTGGTTGATCTTTTGGAGATCTGCCACAGCTGAGGCGGGACTTGAGGTCGAGCCGCCGCCGTCCCTCCCGGCCTGGCCCAGCTCCGTACATAGAGACAAGATGGTCTCTAGCCGCTGTCGCTCCTGAGATGAACACACACATATAAACATGCATGAGGTACATTGTATGCAAATGTAGTGGGAGGTTTGTTATCGATTATTGTAGTAAAGTAGCAGATTATTTAATAAGGTGTACTTTAAAGTGAAAAGGCCCGATTTAAAATTGTGTCCGTTTTTTTGTGTTGCTGTTAGTATGCAACAAAAATTCAATATAAGCCTATTTAATTCAATTAAAAAACATATTTTCGTAAAGCTCAGGAGTGGTGTTGAATGTGTGCACCAAATGATAGTAATACACATCGATAATAATAATTTAAATAAAGATATTAGAAGATGATATATTTCAAACAGTTGTCAAACAGTGCAACAACTTCTGACTTCTGACTTTTCCTTTCCTCATATACATGCATACTGTGTAAAGAAAATGTAAAATTGCTGATTCACAACAACACAGGGAAAATATAATTTAAAATTTTCATCATAAAGAAACAACAACTCTTCCGTGCTCAGGTTACCTGAGGAAGCATCGCAGAAATCACTGTCTGGTTTGTCCTTGTGTTGTTGAAAATATACTCTGCAGTATAATTTCTTGTGTGTCATTGCACACCGATTTAGTAGATGAATTCCCAACTAGAAAGTCTAAGTTCCTCTCACTGGGAATCCTAGGAGAGAGAATCCCATTTTCCCTTGTTCCGGCCAACCCAGATGAATCTATATGCGAGAGCTACAGAGGCTGCAGGGAGTGAAAAGTCCTCTTAAAGGTTCTGCAGTCACTTTCCTGGCGGGTGTTACATGAGGAGCCTGTGAGTAACGTTAGAGAGGGAAAGATGGAGGCAGGAAAAATGTAACTCGGGATGGCGGTGGGTGTGTGTGTGAGCTAATGAGGCGGTGGACAGCTGTCAACTATGATGGGGAGAGTAAGAGAGAACAAGCCGTGGCTCCAGACAGAGGAATGTGTCTGTGTGCTGCCACTGAGAAAACAAGACTCTTTCCAGGGAATTGTACTTAAAAAAAAAGGAATCTGAACCAGGTGAAAGTCTTGATACAGGAACCTGCTTGTTTAGAAAGCCTGGAGATATAACTCCTATGTAGGAAATGTGAACTAATATAAATAATGAATCACAGCATTAAATAGTTTGATAACGTACTTTACATTTGTACATTATGTGTACATGCACACAAGCAGATATTCATAGTGTACTGTGTAATATGAACCAGGAGCTGAGACCAAAACAAGCCAGTGTCAGTTTGTCACCTTGCTCGATTCTAATGGCCACAAGCCTCTGTGGAGCCCTTATAGTAATCAGCTGTCAACTGGAGAGGGACAGATGAGCGACAGAGACGGGACGTTGACCACGATAACAAAATGATGGATGGATGGACTAATGTGAAGGGAGAGGGACGAGGGGATCATCTCGGGAGCTGCAGCATGAGCTCTTACTTTGGCGAGAAAATGAGAGAACGTGCCGGCTGTAAAATATTGTTTTTTTTTATCCTGATTGCTATTTACTTACATTTTAAGAATGAAAATGAATATTACGAAAATGAATAATATCAAAAGATCAGCCTGTCGCATGCGTTAAAATGAGGAATGCAGAACATCTTGTTTCAATACAAAATGTTATCTTTTGTCACATCAGCAGCACGTTATCACAAATATCTGGACTCTGACGGACTGAGCACGAAACTGTGTCTGTTCCAAAGAACAAACCAGGAGGACATGTTTGATAGAGTTCGACGTCAAGAGACCTGCACGAGATTCAATGTCGTAGTTTCCCCTGAAACACTGAGAATGTTTCAGGATTTTAGATCCAGAAGGAAATAAATTCCACAGAGCAAGTGTTCTGCTTGCTGCTTAATTTTCCATCTTTTTCCTTTATTCTGGTGGTCTTATGACTATTTTTAAAATTAAATTATCATCTTGGGAAAAAAATGACATTATTCTCCCCCAAAAAAATGTCTTCAATGTGGCCCGTACATTCCATTATAACATTTTAATCTCACGCTTTCTCTTCACGCAATCTCATGTTTCTTTCTCCCAATCTCTGCCCCTTTGTTTTTTTTCATTACTTGTCAGTGATCCCATGCTAACAACAAACACATTTCTGCTCTCTTGTTCATTCTGTAAATTCGAAAACCATTTACACAATCAACACCAGATCATGTTGATGGCTGGTAACACAATGCCATAACTGAGATTGAACCAAAACTCACCAAATCCATCTAAACTGCATATTGTAAACGGCACAACTGGTAATATGGTCAGCTAGTTCCCAGCAGGTTTCCTGTACCACCACTAGAGGGCAGACACAGCTTGAGAATTAGACCTGATGATGCTGATTAATTGCTTTCCATTCCAGCGAATGAGATCAGCTAATATAGAACCTGCTGTTCAAATCATTCAGGTAAAAATCGCTTTGACAATTAATTAAAGAAACACAAATAACTGCATCAATTTAAATGCATATTCACATGTGCATCAGAGGAGGTTGCAGTTTTATATCATCTACTAAAAATAACAGACTAAACCAAATGAAAGGTAAAACTGTGGGGTGAAAAGTAAATATTCCATCTTGAAACTAAACAAAGTAAAAAATGTCTCTCTGATCAGAGCAGGACATTCCATTTTTATATCATAACTACAACATGTGGAGGTTAGCCCAAGGCCACTGGGAGGTTCGCGGAGCAGTTTAGTTTGTACAGCATCCAGAAAACTATTTCTCACAGCTAAAGAAGAAGACACCAGTTCCCTCATCTACGCTCCCCTCTTCTGAGTGTAAAGGACAGTGGGATTTCTGAGTCCACTTGTCATTACACAGTATGTTGAGCATCTGTATGTTTTTCCACCTGCTCCACCATAGCTCTGCTCTCTAATCTTCGAGAGTTTCTCTGACCGACAACTGATTGATGTGCTCTGTGGCTCCTCGGTGGACCGAACCACACTGGGTGGTTTTCCAGATGACTGATATAAACACACATTACACACGCGCACGCACGGACACGCACACAATCAAGCCAGGGGTTAAGAATAGTCCTGCTAGAAACGGTTAACTGTCAGAGACATCTGTGCGAGTGGTGAACCTCACTGTGTGTGTGTGTGAGTGTGTGTAGTTGTGTTTTAAGCTCCCTGGGAGAGTGCATTTGAGAGGACAAGGAGGAGGTCAGTGATGGAGGGAGGCATTCCTGAACACATTCCTTTTCTTTCCACCTTCAGTCATTTTTAACAGAAACGATCAAATGAAAATATGTTCCCACAGTGTGGAATTACATTTGCTGGAAGACATTAGGAAAACATGGCGTTCTTTATGCATCTGCATACAAACTGCAACTCACCAGTCTCTCCACCTCCTGCTCACGTAGTCTCTCCTCCTTTTGGTGCAGGTGGTAGTCGGTCAGTTCCTCCTTCCCAATTAGTGAGCTGATACTGCCCCTTCTTTCCCTGAACCCCCCCTGTGTAAACACTCCTCCCTTTCCAAATGACGTCCTTCTATCGCCGAACCCCATCCGAGGCTCCAGCCCCCCCTTTCCAAACGAGGACCTCCTCTCCCCAAGACCAAGCCCCAGGGTGCCGTTGAGTTCAAGATCGACCCCTCGCCTCTCCTTCTCTGCCAAAGTCTGCTCCATTGATTGGGCGACTCCATGGCCGGCATAATGTTCTGTGTCTGGTGAGCTGGGGGTTGTGGAGCTGATGGTGCCAACTGAGCTAGAGGAGGTCAGACTGAGCTTTTTGGCCACACGAGGTGATGAGGAGCCCCCCGCTTTGGCTGGGATGGTCACATCGGGTGGGGCTGTTGTGGTCGAGATGGATGGGGTGGTAGAAGGCAAGTTCTTGGTGGAGGAGAGGGAGATAGACACAATACTCTCTCCCTGATTTGGGGTCTGAATTTGATTCCTGCTGTAAGCACCATAGTGGTTCGCATCCTGGCTGATGTTGCTGTAATGGTCTCTACTAAATTTGTGACTCCCAGCTGTATCGGATCTGCGTGGGGGCAACGTTGACAAGGTCATCGATCTACCGTTTTCATGAGGAGAGGACGAGGGGCAGAGGCGTGGCAGGGAGCGGCTGTACTCTCCTCCCATCATCCCATTCAGCGAGCCCCCCGAGTATTTCCTGGGTCGACTGCTGGGCGACGGCTCCTGGTTCCCACAGCTGCGACGTCCGAGACGTGGGCTTGAGGGCATGCTGACTGCGCCTCCTCCCGAGGGAGTGCGGGATGAGGAGGAGGAGGGAGGAGGAAGGGAGAGGAGGGAGCCATCCATACCAGCAACAGAACTTGAAGAGCCTCCACCGTTCCAAGCTGACAGCAGCGGAGAGGAGCTCTGGCTGTGCAGTCGCCGGCTCTCACCGACACTGAAGCTGTCCTGGTTGCGAGAGGAGCGTGAGGCCAGATAGGAGGAAGGGTCAGATCGACGTCCAGGGGGAAGAGGGGGAGCAGATTTCAAAGACATGGGTGGACGATCCGAGCCGTAGAATCGCTTAATCTGTTCCTGACAGGCTGATGAGGATGTGGAAGGACTTGTGACGGGTGTTGTGGGGGGGGACTGAGAGAAAGAAAAGAGAATAGAAATAGTATAAAACACCATTTTATTGAAATGTCTAATGCACATTTATACACTGAATGTAACGGTGCAGCTTCAGTAGATTTAAGTTTATGACGAAATCATTTGTTGCCGGTTCAACACTTTAGTAGAGCCCATGGATAATGGGTGAACCCTGGTTAGCCCAAGACAAACATCCAGGGTAACTGGAAAACCTCTTAAAATGAGTGCCCCTAATAAACCATTGGTGGAGCTAAATGATGGCCGACCTGTGTCATGCTGAAGTAGGAGGGGTTTGCATTCCCATTGGCTTTCAGGCTGTTCTCCAGGGCAGTCTTCTTGCGCTGCAGGGTGTCCATCAAGTCCCGGAGTTCGGAGGCTGACCGCATGCCCCTTGCACTGCTGGTGCCGCCCACCACCGCATAGCTGTAGTCACTGCTAAACTTCAGGTAGTCTGGAGGGAGGGCAGAGGTAGAATGGGCAAGAAAATAAATGGACAACATGGGAACGTGAAGATACACAAATACAGGGGAACAGTCGTGGGGAAGAGAAACAGGATGAGGAAACAATTGTGTGTAAAATAAATGTTAAGACAGGTTCAAAACAAAGAAATCTGTATGACAGGGATAAGCCACAAAGATGTATAATGATTCTATCAAGATCCATAGCATAGATAACCTGACATGCAATGTTAAAGAAAGTCTGCTTCCAGATCTGTATTCCCAAAAATGTCTCATGACTCATATTGCATCCTTCTACCAAGTTTTGTAGCAAACCATCTAGTGTTTTTTTGCATAATGTTACTTACAACGAGGGGTTAAGAACCATAAATGGTGGCAGGAAAAAGAAAGTTTATGTTCACCTGAAGCTGCAGCTATTCATAAAGGGGGCCCTTGGCTGAACAAACCCAACCCAAACAATTCCCAACTGGCAGGAGATCCCCCAGAAAAGGAGCCAGCACACATACACACACTCGCACAAAACCCTCAATCTGATCCAAGACAAACAGCTCAACTCTAACTGGAGTTCGGTTCCTCACTATAAGATTTGGGGAAATGAAAAAGACCACAAAATATTTTGGAATACCCTCAAGAGGCCCCAACGCCCCCCGCCCTTTCTACAGCCCTTTATTTAAAGCCGCTTTCAGCAGTGGAAGGGTCTATTTTCCAAACCTCAACTTAGTCCGTTTTTACTCCCTCTCTGCTAAATATAAGACGGAAATATCAGCCAGAAATTTGTAAAATATCTCCAAGATCAGCTGGAGTTCATTTGATCGATATCTCCAAGTCAATTCTGTTTCAGAGAATCCTTAAAAAGCCTGATCTCTCAAAAATATTGTCATCAAAAAAGGAAGGTAAAACAATTGGGTGGTGGAAAGGAATGTGTGAGAAACCTACCTAGTTTTCTTTTTTATCATGTGTGGTGTTATGTGGAAAAAAGGAGCCATTACAATGTTTAAGCTCGGACCACCCAGTGTTTGACTGCCTCACACACCCACACGCATAAGCTGCGGCTCCGCCTGAGAGAAATGAGTACGCTGCACGTCCACATGCCAAGAGCCAACATGTGTGTTGTATTCAACGGCTACTACAGCCTTGCTGAGTGGTACTGTACGAGGGGAAAGTAAAGGATCTAAAAGTGCACGTCAGAGGCCATGTGGAGAGAAATGGGGCAGAAAATCAAAGACATCATCAGATCTGCACACGCACACACTCTCTGGGTATTTGTGTCCATACATGGGCAGATTTATACTGGAGGTCTGGTGTGCATCAACTCTCCTGTATTGTGACCACTCTCGCCTTTGTGGGAGTCTTCACTTTAGGTGCACATGTCCGAGTGGGAGTCTTGGCAATCTGAAAGGTGTGTTATAGATGTTGGCAGCCAGTAATAACACAGATGGGTGTGTGTGTGTGTGTCTGAGGGAGCGATATAAGTCTGCGATGTAAGGCGAAGGGAGACAGGATTGCATTCCTTGTGTCTTGGAGTGTAAGGAGCAAGGATTCCAGTGATTATGGTGTGCTTGCACCTTCCACACCGGCCGATCAATCACCACGGAGACAACAGAGTCCAGCTGAATCACCACGGCGATGAAGGGCCAACAGATGACGAGAACATTCCATCATGTTTTGAATTTAAGCTTGAGCATGTGTGTGACAGTGCAAGCGTGTGTTGAGGAGAGACATCTGAGAGCGCTGGAAGAAAGAGCTGCCCCCCCCCCTTACCTGTTTCTCTTGCTTAAACACACACTGATCTTACACACCTGCCTGGGTTGTGTCTACCTGAAACTTCTTTTACAAGGGGTGTTGATGTTACAACAGGGAAAACAAGCTGATGTATGTCTAAAGGTGGAGAAAAGGTGAAAAGCAGCTGTGTGAGGATGAAAACAGAGGAGGTGGAGGAAAAAAAGATGGTGATGCGGCAGAACAAAGGCAGAGGGGTGGAACAAAGACAAAAAGAACAGGGATTAACTGCAGTTCAGAGGTCAGGGAAGGGTTTTACCGTGTGTGTGTCTTTGTGTGTGTGAGTGTGTGTACCTGTGTTGTAAGCCAAAGCCGATACAGGACTCTTCTGTGGAAGCATGCTCTTCATTCTGCTCGCCTCCTCAGGATGGTTGAAGCGGAAGAAGTAGGATTTACCCAGACACAGGGAATAACCTGGAGAGAAAAGAAAGAATAGTAAAGACCCCAAAAAGCACAATCAAGTAAGTCGTGGCCTTTTAGTGGATGGAGCCGCTTTCAGACAGGCTCTTAAGTCCGCACACATCAACACTGACATTTTCTGGAGGGGCTGTGTGTGAGAATGCAAATGTCAGATTCCTCTCCTCCTGAATTCTTCATATATGAACGGCTAACTCCGGAGAATGTGCAGACCCAATTGTCCGGGCATTTTCTGGAGTTCAAGTCTGAAAAAGACTCGATAGACTGAACTTTAGCTAGTACAGTTGTTCAGTAATTGCTGAGGCGGCATCGTGTGATTGGATCATTCTTCATGAGGGAGAGATGAAAATTGGAACGCAGGCGATGGAGGGGGAGGATAGAAGGGAGGAACTGGAGAAGAGGCTACAAGAGGAGACCGGCAGAGTTCAGAAATAGGGGGCCGGACATTTTCCAATATTACCGTCTGAAAACAGCTCTGGTTATTAGGTATATCCTGAACACTGTATGAAGAGTCACGAGTGGAGCTTTAAAATGAGTAGTTTTTGCTCACACACACAACCACACACAACCAGCAATTCCAGACCACAGTGTTTACTCTGGCCATCAATTAGACTGAGAGGGCCAGGTATTAAACAAGATGTCAGGGTCACAACCTCTGTAATACACACAGTCGGCCACAGCTGTCCAAATACTTCAGAGGGGAAAGGAGAGAGACGGCACTGCTGACACAACCCCAAACACACACTAGCACACACACATACACAGTCTGTAAAGTTAAAGAAAGTTGAGAGACGCTAAGTCACAAATCAAAGCACGTCACTGAATAAAGAAAAGATAGGAAACCACAAGCCTGACTAAAAAAGACACACTTTATCTTTGCTCCCCTTTCTTCTTCCGACCTCCATCCTTATTCACATAAGCATTAGAGCAAACCCCCACAATGTTAGCATGTGAGTAAAAGGCTAAAACAACACAACGTCTCCTTAATAGCTCCATTACAGTTACATCAGATTCCTTGGACCTGAACCTCAACATAACCACCGAGGCAGGAGGGGGATGGCGAAGGGGTGAGTGGAAAAAGACAGAATGGAAAAAGTGTCAGGATCCGTTTTTTCATTCCTCCCCACTTCCCCGGTTCCGATCTCTACTGTTCCTTTTATTCCTCATTCTCCAATTTCAAGTTCAGTTCCGCGGACACCTCCACTCAAAGGCTGCATAATGTGAGATTAAAGTTTAGCTCCTAGAGGTCATACCTGTCTCCACACTGCCTCAGAGCGCAGAGAGTGCAGATTCTCTTTTTTGCTTCCAAAGCTGTAATTTCCCAGCACAGGGGGAGACCGGAGTGCAGCACTGAGGTGGAGCTAACACCACAGACCCACACACACACACACAGACACACAAAACAGCGTAAGAAATGTTTAGTCTACACAGCTGTACTCTCAACCTCTTCAAATATACTCTAACACAGCCATGCAGGTTTAGGCAGAAACTGTAAGGAAGTGGCATCACGACAGGGAGATCAAAAAGATGTGTATCTCTCTGAAGAAAGAGAGAGAGAAGGACACACACACACCCTCGCACACACACACACACACAAGCAAGACCTAATATTATGTATTTTTCTCATCAACAGACATGAGTAATGAGAGTGTGTGTCTTCACAAACCATGCCTGAATGGGAATGTGTCTTGTTACAGGGTCTGCCTAATGACTCGCAGTAGCTCTCGGTATTTTGCTAAGCAGCAAACTCACAGGCATCTGTGAGCACACAGACACACACAAACACACACTTAACCAGCCCTTGTAAAAATCAAATTTCCTATCTTCAATGGCCTCACCATGTGCAAAGTGTGTCAGCCCCTCATTTGTTCACAGCCCTCCACCCCTCCTTCTTCCTTAGCTAACAAATAACTAATCCTCTCCTCCTTCCCTCCCTCAGCATAAACAAATAGCAGCCGCATGTGTGTCCATGTGAAACGAGATAACAACAAATATATCGTGTATTCATTTTACTTCCTTTCTCTGTTTTGGACCCTGAGTTATTATTACCTCCGCCAAGGATGTTAGGGTTCAGCCACTGTCCGTTTGCTTGTTTTTGAGTCAGCAGGATTACGCAAAAACTACTGAGTGCATTTCCAACAAACTAGAGCTGCTTTGAGACATGCACTGAACTCGGGAGATCCTCCAGATCAGGCGCGTGTCTGTGAACACAAACGTCAGAGTGGGAGGCTCTGGAGTTTCTGCGGACTTTCCCCTCCTGGCCCCCCGGTCTAAAGTCCGCAGAAAGTGCTGAGGAGCCGATGTGAGAGCACAGCAGGAGACCCTCACAGGATTCACCGTGAGCAAGTTGACTGATATCTATGAGTGTGTGCGATGTGGTGCGGCTTGATTGAACTTGTTGGGGCCTTGGCTGAGGTACATGCTCTATTGAATGCCTTTCTAGCAGACGTTTTCTATCCTAGTCTTAGGACTTACTCCCTTAAATTCATCTAATACAATAACAAGGGAACAAACAGCATAATCATAATTTCTTCCACACAGATCAAATTTAAGTCTGACGTCCGAAATAACCATTTTATGCAAGTTATTCAGGACAAACACATGTTCGCTCCCCTCCGCGCACAAAGACGTACCACATCCACAACAAAACATGTTTAATCTTGTCCCCGTGTTTTCTTGTTTATAGGCTTATTGAGTTTGGAAGCATGGGGCGCCAGCACCCCCCAACGAGTACATAGGGCACAGACTTTCTTCAATAACAATAAAACTCGAAATTAGTCTGCCTATACATTTATAGGATAATTGAAAGTTTGCAATCTACAAAGTCAGACCTCAGAGTCTTTGAGGACACAGATGTAGGAGCTGTATCACGTCTGGAGTCAATTTACGTCCCTACGTAGATCCGAACAAACTAAACTCTTGCCGCAATGTTATGGGAGGGGGAAACTCAAAACGGCTTCTCTGTTTGGTTAACATAAGTGGAGGAACTGGCAAATTAAGACCATTGGGTTAGAATGAAAAATAAACCAATGACAAAGATCCCATACTATCTGCTAATTGGTCAGTTTTGATGTCCAAAGTGATAACAATTAAAACGTTCAAAGTGCAGCCTGTCAATTATTTTAGTTTTTAAATCAAAATGTATCCACTGGTGGACAAACTGGGTGTCCTCATAAGGTTGCTAAGATCCTGAAAATAGGACGTGCATGGTACTTAACTGAAGAGGAATTTACTCAGGCATGCAAAGATGCAGACACACACACACAGACAAACACACACACAGGTCTCAGTGGGAGTGTGACTTGGCCTCAAAACCACAAATTAACCCTCTCTGGGGCAAACGGCTGCAGAAGTATCATCACAAACACCAGGCTGATCTTTCTCAAGGGAGTTGGTGTAGATTATTTCACTCTCTCTCTCTCTCTCATTCATAAGCATATTGTGGCCTAGCACCAGCTAAGAAGCCATCTTCTTTCTGTTCCATTTCAACTAGTATCCGCAAAGATCCACCTCAACTTTCCGCAACCTCTGATTTATCAGAAAGTAAACACAAACAGATGACAAAATAATCTATCTTTCATTTATCTTTGTAGCATAAGAGGAAAAATATACGCTGGAGGCAGGCAGAGGAAAGTCTTATGAAAACAATACACCCAGAACAATGAAGCAGGTTTTGTTTACAGGTGTCAGGTATCCTGACCACGCACACTCTCTTCATGCCCTCAGGATAGTTCTCTCTCTCACATGCACTCACACCACCCTGCGATCCTGCCAGCTAATGTATTTTAGCCCGAGGCATACGCAACTAGCTTATTTCCATTAAAAGGTGCAGGCGATGAACCACAAGCAGGGTGTGATGGAACGAGTTTGACTTCCCACCCTGGCTGGAGCTGGATTGGATTGAGTGGCTGCACTGATTCACAACTTAACTCCTGCTGAACGAACACGCCATGTGAAGCATAAGGCAAAATAAATCATTGAGTTAAAAAAGATCCGTTCAGTGAGTTCAGGTCTACTGATTCACATAGATACTGATCTGTAGTGGCAGATGGACCTTCCAATACTCTAGTTCTAGCTGCTTCCATAGAATCTTACTGGCTAAAGATGATAAACTGACCATTTTAACTAGAGTAGCACTCGGTTAAGTGCATACCTCTGCCAAGGCCCAAAAGTCCCCTCATGAAACCACTTTTAATGTCAACAGATCCAGATTTAGACTCACACCAAATTGCACGTAAACATAAATCTTGCAATGTTTAGGAAAGTGATAAAAAAGTTATTGTATCCGCACCATCATTTTACCCATACCACATCCTTCCACCAAGTTTTGTGTTAATCCATTGAGGTGTTTTTGTGTAATTTTGCTAATAAACAAACACACAAATCATCCGACAAACAGACAGACAGGGGTGAAAACATAATCTCCATGGTGGAGGTGACAAATTCTTCAATTAGTAATACACATATTATATAACTTCTTTCAAATTAAAGTAGGCAGCTGTGTTGATACATTTTTTCACCTCAGTGTAATATCTGCTGTTGAAGGAAAGCTGTTTATCCTGGCTGGTCAGAGAGCTTACACTGCTTATTTAAGTGTCAAGTCAGATAATCGTTTCAGCAAATGCAAATCTATCGACCAGTGATGATAAGTAGAAGATTTCAGATTGAGAGCATTGTCCAAACATGTCCACAGAGCACGTGAGGCTGGTTTGAAAACATTGATCACAACATGATACTGAACCATATCGATTCTGACGCCATGTTTGGTTACATCTGTCTTATTTCGATCAACTTTAAAACATGTTGATTTAGATTATTTTATGTAACCACTGAACATAATTAAATGTAGTATATTTTATAGTATATTTTAATACTCTTTCGTGTGCTGTGGTCAAGGTGAATCAACCATAAACCCGAATCAGTGAAGGAGAGAGTCTGAACCCACACCCATCATATCCAGACTCAGCTTTGCACACAGACACACAAAAACACACACAAACAAAAGGGGTAGGAAGGTCGTGATAGCATGACGACAAAAAAATCCAAATTACTTGATTAAGTTTAACAGATGGCCGTAAGATGTGTAGCGTCGCAAATTAACACAACCAACTATTTCATTTACAAAAATTGCAAGGTACGAATATAAAATACAGTGAGGTCGAACTGTCTCAATAATGAGTTGAGTTAATTAACTGTTGCTTCTTTGCACGAAGCGATGAGAAAAAGAAAGAAATCCGTTACACACCTTTTGATTCCCATTCAGTGCGCACTTCTCACGACAGAAACACCAAACTTCTTTCTGGATAAATGACTACAACATAACCTGAGTCTTCCTCAAAGAAAGAGAAAATGGGGATAACTGAATTGTTAAACCACTATTCCCCTCTTCCTCTCTCTCTCTCTCCCAGAGTGTGTTGATGTCTGCCCGTGTTGACTATGTGAGGAGGAAAGTTCACAGATTTACTATCCACCAGCCAGACTCCAGGACTGAACCAACCTTTGGGAAGGGAAGGGGGTGGAGGAGGCTTCAGGTTTTTCACGAGAACACAGTTTTAACTACCAACGATTGTAATTGTAGTAAGATGTCTTCAAAGTCTTCATGTCTTCAAAGAAAATGAACGAGTGAAGGAGAGAAAACAGGACTTAAAGTGTTGAAAACCGCATTTAAAGCAGTGAAGTCACATGCCCTCACCCCCATGTGTAGTTGGGGTTTAAAGACCATTCGACATTGAGGTATTCGTCTGACGCCCCCTCAGCTTCTCTTTGTCTACCTACCTATTTTCTTTCTTTCTCTTTGAAATACCTCGGGTCAGAGTAACCCCCCACCAGTTAGACTGTAGAAAATGGTTTTGGAAAGAACCTTTTAAAATTGGTGGTTGTATTCTGTTTTAATTATAATATCTTTATTTGTAGAGCACTTCTCAAAACAAAGTTTAAAAGTGCTTAACAAAAATGTTTAAAAAATGTTTAAACACAAGAACAGTCTTCAAAGAAAGGAGAAATTATAAAAATGTGAAAGAAATGTGACTAGAAAAACTAGAACACACCCATACCTGCGCCAAGGCCCAACAACCCCATAATGAAACCACATTCAAATGCACTAGATCCAGAAATATATCAGTCCCCTAAACATGCACTAATGTCCTTTGTCAAGATCCATAACTTATTTTCCGAGAAATTAAAGAAAATGTTGAAAAACACCCTAACTCCAAATGATGAGGAAAGTGAATGCTGACCCAAGGCTCCGCCTGTCCACAAACTGTCATGGAAATCAGTTGGGTATAGTTTTTGCGTAGTCCTAGTAACAAACAATCAAATAAGATGAACGAAAACATAAACTCCTTGGCAGAGCAAGTTAAAATCATGGAATGGTAAAAGTATATTTTAAGCTTTGATTCAAAGGAAGCTACTCACATAGCCTGCTGTATTTCCTCTGGCAGGGTGTTCCAGAGCCTCGGGGCTCTTATTTCAAAAGCTCTGTCTCCCTTAGTCTTCGGCCAAGAATCTGGAACAGTTAAAAGGCCCCTGCCAGAGGATCTCAAGGTGCAAGCAGGGTTGTGTGAGGATAAAAGATCCACAAGACACTGAGGAGTCACACCATTAAGCCTTGTAAATGATTAGAAATAACCTTAACATTAACTTTAAAACGTGCTGGAAGCCAGTGTAAAGAGGCGAAAACCAGGGTGATGTGTTACGACCTGTTAAATCTGGTAAAAATAGCCCGGCGGCTGAGTTCTGCTGAGTTCTTCTACCACAACCTAGTTCAAAAGCAGCTTCTTAGATGAAACAACAGATGACGGGTTGATTGAGATTTTAGGGTCAGACAAATTGAGAGGGTAAAATGGAGGAAAGGAAGAGACACCACTGAGAAGACAAAGGCTTTGTTGGGAGAACTTTGCCCCCTGTAGCCTCAAGTCAGGGGTCTGTGCTACTCGTGTTTCATTTAGACAATTTGTGATTTGCAGCCGAGACATGGACCCAGACGGGGGGCAGACGGTGCATGTGTGCGCGGAGACTGACGGGGGGGTGGAGTGGTTGTTCAGAGTTGTTGCATTTAATTCAGCAGCTAGATTTGCATTGGCTCCAGACTGGTGTGATTGCTGGGAGATTGAGTTTTATAGGCTCCTAAACCCCATGCTGACATGTGTTCAGAAATAAAGAAAGCAGAATTAATGAGGCCTGTATTAGTAACACTGCTTGTTTGTCAGTGCTGTTATTGGCCCACAGTGATTTTTAATTGGCATCATTTCTGTTTCTCCCATGCTGTGTGAACATATTATGCTCTGGTACAAGCAGGGGCGGATTTAACAAGGGTGAGATTGGGGTCCGGGCCCCAAATATTCTTGGAATGACAGATAATTATGAAAATGAAGAATCTTAAGCATTGAACGATTTCACCCCCGTCTTATATGCCTCACAGGGATTTGATCATGTAGCAATATCATTTATAATATTTAAGACTAACCTCCCTGAAGTCTTCTTTCTCACTCCAGAGTTTAACATATTGAAAGGAGAAATATAAGAGACCTGCTTCCTTGGGCAAACCGAATTTCCATTGGAAAAACTGTGCATATGTAAAGAAGAAACACTGCTATTATTTTTACTTTAACTATTCTAAACATTTGGACATCCATTCATTATCTATACTGCTCATGCTTTGAGGGCTGCAGGAGGAGCTTGAGCTTATCTCAGCGGACATTGGGCGACTAAAGACATAGAAAGGCCGCGGTTAAACTGGGATTCGACCCGGGAATGTTCCTGCTGTGAGGCAGGGATCTCCTGCGGATCCAGCAAGTTAATAGCGAAGTCGATGAGATTCCAGGTCAAGTCCCAAGTACAGAGTAGATCACTTCCTAAACAAAGCTAATCATCTCCAGACTCTGTGTAAGAGAATGCGTGTGTGGTTGGAGTAACTCAGCATTGAGCGCACCCTCTCTCTCTTTCACTCTCTCTCTCTCTCTCACTTGTTGCATGATTTTCCAAACCATGCCCTTTTTTTAACCCCTTTTTTCCCTTCCTCCATCCTTTCGTTTTTCTATCCATCCCCTCCCCACTCGTGCTTCCTCACAATGCCCCGGCCTTCTGTGTGTGGACACACCGACATGATGTCAATATTTGAATCGGCCAGGCAGGGTGGGAGGATATATAGCCGGTCAATATTTAACCCAAAACAAGGGCAGGCCACACAGGGCACAGTGAAAAGGAGAAAAGTGAAAAGATGGACACTCGGGGAAACAAAAAGCTGGTGTAATGCAAAAAAGGTGTCTGTGAAATACAAAAGTGAGAGTAAGAAGAAGGGAAGCAGAGTGGAAAGTGGCACAGACGACAAAACACTGTGAAACTGAATGTGCTCTGCAGCTGCAAAAATCCTGGGAAGTTGGGGGAAGAGAGAAAAAGAGAGAAGAAGAGAGAAGACAGACAGAGGAGATGAACTAATCAAGATACAGGCAGAGGATAATCAGACACAGGCACATGGGCAGGGCTAGAGAAAGATAGGAGAAGAGAATGTGGGAGGCTTCTCTCTCTCTCTCTCTCTCTCTCTCTCTCTCTCTCTCTCTCTCTGTGTGTGTGTGTGTGTGTGTGTGTGTGTGTGTGTGTGTGTGTGTGTGTGTGTGTGTGTGTGTGTGTGTGTGTGTGTGTGTGTGTGTGTGTGTTGTTATCTGCAGTCTAATGTAAAGTTGAAGAGTACGTCCTCTGCAGTTTCTGGAAGCTGTGACTCATTGTATCAGCTCACTTTTCTATATTACCACAAAATTTAAACCAAACCAGAGGTGCACATACATGCGTTACATCCCACATACTCATAGGTTTGGGAGAAACACACACATGGGCCCATACATTTATATGCATGCACGCACACACCCTGCATAGATATACTTGTTGTTGCAGAATTTCAGAGTAACGTCCAATGTGCATGTATATGACTCAGGCTTTAGGGAATGCACATTACCCAAACCACAAACCAACCCCACTCTCTTTCTCTCACACACACAGACACACACACACACAGAAACACACACACACACACACACACACACACACCCACACACACACACACTAACACACACACTAACACACACACACACAAACACTGGAAGTACAGTATATACACTTCTGATGCAATTAAATAAACTTCAGTCCACCACTTTACTACTATTGACCAGTAGATGGCAACATTTCAAAGCTTGTACACTGAAGCTCTCACCCTGCGTCAGTGGCGTAGGCGCAGTGACCTGGACTCCATCCAAACTGCAGAGGTGACCACAGGGGTCCAGGGTCACCACCCCTCCTGTTGGAGTGGATAAGAGAAGAGGCTCAGCTTTACACACTATCAATTTGCAATTCTATCCTACCACACAAAACCGTTGTCATTAAAACCCTTTTAATCTGAAACAATGAAAGACAATGTGCCACAACTGTGTGTACTAGATCCTTTTTTTCTTGTGTGTGATAAGATGATATAAGATAAGTTTGCACAAACATGTAATTAAATTTGCACGGATAGAAAATACGATCGCACTGTTAAATCAGTTGAAACGCTGAGTGAGGTATATCATGTGGTCGGAGCAGAAATGATTGTAGAGTCTAGCAGCAGCAATAAAACTCAAAATGTGATCCCTCCTTCACTCAATACACTGCACAGTGTGTCTA
Organism: Pseudopleuronectes americanus; assembly: GCA_038501795.1. Classification (NCBI taxonomy): domain Eukaryota; kingdom Metazoa; phylum Chordata; class Actinopteri; order Pleuronectiformes; family Pleuronectidae; genus Pseudopleuronectes; species Pseudopleuronectes americanus. The sequence continues at coordinate 9,369,716 of CM076736.1, forward strand.
CACAAAGTTGTCTAGCTAAATGGTTCATTAAATCTTATCTTAAAAGATTATCTTTCTCAAAAGATCAGACCCTTCATAGTTGTGCAAGTGTGTTGCGGTAAATTCTGTTGCAGATTCACAATAATTAATCCTCTTTTCATAAATTGTAATCTCACTTCAAAGGCAGAATTTTTTTCCAGTACATTTAATAGTTTCAACAAAAGAAAGATGTTAGGAATTAACAATAAAAAATATTAAATTTTTTGGAGTCAATGACACTTTGCAATGTACAAATGTGAACTAGTACACATGTTTTAATTCAGAGGCCAACCAGTGTTACAAATTCTATTGAGAGAAAGTGAAATGAGACAAACCTTCATTGAAGATGAGGCAGTGCTCCGCCTCGATGCCCTGCCCCTGGATGGTGATATCCTGAGGAACTGGAGCATCGTCCCGGCCGATGCGAGTCACCCCTGCAACATCAATAAATACATGTGATCAGCAGTTCAGTGAAAATATAGGAAATATATTTAAAAAAATCAGGCTTGATGGGGAACAAGACACCATCTGAACCAAACACTCATGGAGAGCATCTTTATTTCATCTCGGTTAAACAACTGAACTATAATGTATGCCAGCAATTAAAGATGCACTTCTACAATATGAATTGGAAGTGATTATCCTTCTTCCTCAGTAGATACATTGTGGAGATAAATAGACCTCCATTTGTCCTCAAATGGCTTGTTCACATTGTTGGAATTCCTCAGTGAAAGGAAAGGACACACCAAGAAGGGAGAAAATGTGTGGCAAGGCTTATACAACAATGAAAAAGTCAAAAATAAATATTTCACAATGCTGACTTAGCCATTGCAATCGACCTTTGTACTGTATTTGTCCAATTAATACTGTAAAATATACTGTGGCAACCCTGTGCTTGTATGCAACCAGTGTGGTTTCAGTCTGCATTCATTTTTTTAACACTCAAATGAGCTGTGACAACAGAAAGTTCATCGGATAATCATTGAGTCCAGAACTGGTCCAAATTTGAAGAAATTCTCTTGACATATGTTCAAGAGGCCAAGAAACATATTTTGTGAAGCAACTGGGACCTTGACCTTAGACCCTTGACCACCAAAATTGTATAAATTAATCCGTGAGTCGAAGTGAATGGATGTCCCAAATTTGTGTTCTGAAAACAGAAATCTAATCAGTTCATCCTCAAGTCCAACAGATCATTTGTACTAAATTTGATGGAATTCCCTCAAGGTATTTTCCAGATATTCTGGTAAAAAATGGGATGGATGGACAACCTGAAAACATAATGCATAATAATGATAAAACATGATATACTGGAAGTCAATCTTTCAGTTGATTTTAAGAAGGGGATTTCACTCTTTGTATAAATCACTTCCATGAAACCGTGCAGTGTGTGTCATCACTGTTTTACAACTGTTTGGGTTGTTGTCATCATTTTGATGGTAAACTGTGAGTTCAGGCTGTGCAGAAGCTCAAGAGTGGGATAATTCTCCTTCCCCAATAAAAATAAACAGAAATAACCAGGGATGTTTATGCAGTAATTTGTACAAGTATGGGTTTCAGTCCTCCTGTGTGGCTTTATTATGACCTAGGATAGAGTAACACTTTCAATTATTGAACCACTCCCAGCACCGGTCTCCAGAAACCATGGAAAAGAAAGGGAAAAGCAGAGAAGGAAGGGTAGAGAAAGAAAACAACTAGGGAGGAATAAGGAGGAAGATCTGGCAGTGAGAGTAATCCTTCCATGTCTATGCTGCATGTGCTTTACCTTCTTTCAGCGGCAGCAGCGTAATGGCCACACTCAGCCTCCCGCTGCCCAAGCTAACTAGATGAGGCGTCGCTGTCTGGACCTTCAGCCCCTTCCCTGTGTCGATCAGGTCCAGGTTTGGAGACTGCAAGAATCAGTCAGAGAGGAAAGATCAATTCTGTTTATTTAGAAACCTTATATAATCCATTATTTGTTCATTCATGAAACAACAAATGTACTTGTGTGTATTGTCTTACCCTCGATTCAACTGGAGACATCTGATCTGACTCCGGTTGGAACATCCTCTCAGAGTCCTGCAGCAAAAAGCAAATCATGTAAAGTTTTCTTGTTGAAAAGGTCAAACATTAACACACTCATGTAAGGACACAAACATTTCCTATGTGAAAGCAAAGTAGTAGAGTAAAGAGTAAGTAGTACACATGTGCACAGATGTTTTTACCCTTACATAGCCCCACTTACTTATAAACTCAAAGAAGAAAAACTATGAGTGGCATGTTCAGTTCCCACATGAGAGGAACTGCCTGTGTGAAAGTCTTCCAGGGAAAAAACCCACTGGAGAGCAAAATTACAAACACACACAACAACACAGGCTTGTATTGGGAACAACTGGTAGAAATGTTCCATGAATACACAGATAGTCACTCTGAGAGCACATTCCTGCTCCAAGGCTGATTAGCCACTTTATCACCATATTATCAGGTACATGTTTTTCTGAAATAAGATCTGGATCCTCATCTGGATCGACACCAAATTTAACCTGTTTATGAATGTTCATATGCCTGATAATGTTTTATCTCTGCATTTTCACGGCCAAGGAAGATATGTTACTACCCTGTCCATTTGTGTGGTAAGCTTGTTTGTTTGTCAGTCAGTTCACACAAACACAAGTGAACGGATTTCCACAAAACTTGGAAGGATGTGATATGGATCAGGAAAGAACAAATTAATTTAGGTGCAGATCCAATATTTATTTTACTTTCTTTATACTGCGAGATGGGGCATTTTAAACTATTTCTTTATTTCCAAAGGGAATAAATCTTGATGAAGAAAATCAGGCACATGAGGGAACTGATATCTAGCCTTGGCAGAGGTATGCAATTTACTGAGTATTTACTGAGAACTTCTCATGTTTCAGTAAGTGAGAGTTTTTTTCCTGAAAGATGGAATCCATTCCAAAGTCTATTTATTTTTTCATTGGCCCACATCTCACCATTTCACCAGGTTTCAAGAAAGTTGGCAGAGCAACTTTTACGTAATCCTGCTAAAAGTTTGAGAAAAAGATGAACAAACAGTAATGAAAACACAACCTCCTACTCCCCAGAGGATGAACCATTACTCCATTGGCTTCCCTTTTGTGCCAAAGTTCAAACGTCAAGTTGTCATGGCCGATATGTCATAAATTAACAGGGACATTATGTTAGCTAATTCATGGCCATGAGGAGATAAACCTTTGCTTTAGTTGTTAAACGTTCATAGTGAACAGACTTTATTTTATTTGATCTTTCAGAACAATATCTATTTGTAGTGACCTCAGCATAATTCATCTTGTTGTGTGGTTATGTGTAAGCCCTCACAGCACTTACTTAAGGTCAGGGAAAGACTGGTTTGGTTTTATACATATTTACATTGAACCAAAACTGGTCTCTGGAGTGACAGTGGTTCCATTCACCCCAACCAGCCCCTGTATGGTGACTCCAGTGCTGTTAACCAACATAGTGCTTCTCCCATTCAAAGCTTCTCACCATAGCACAGATGATTGCTGCTTACAGGAAACCACCCCAACCACATCTCCCTGACCACCCTCTGTAATCTCTTCCCTTCTTCCCATTTCCTGCTCCTTGTTGTCCTCACCACCATTTTTTCTATATATTTTTTTCTTCCTGATGCTTAATTACTCCTCTATTTCTTCAACTGTTTATCTTGTCTTCTTTATTTTCTCTCTCTCCCTGCCCCATCCTCTGGCTGTTCTACTGTCACTCTCCCCTCCCTCCCGTTCTTTCCTCCAATCACCAGCAGAGGAAGCACAAATTAAAGTCAGCTCCTTGGCACTTCCTCTAATTCAGTGCCAGCTTCCTTTCTGAGTTCACTTCCTTTTGCTGCCTTGACACCCTTATTGCCTTCAAACACACAGACACACACATCACCCTTGTAGCTCTTATACCCACACGTACACACGCAGGCACACAAACATCCACAAATACGGTCATGCATCAGCTCTTTTTGTTATCGCATGAAGATATGAGGCCCAACATTCCACTGAGTTTTTTTTTCTTTTTCCTTTCTGGTGTAGACAAAGCAAACACACAAACGTGTGATGGCAACATCAGCTCGACAAGAGTTACGAAGTCCAGATGAGAAATCGAGGTCAGAGTCAAATCTCAAAGGTCAAGGAAGACTGTGGTGAAAAACGGTGACAAAGCTCTTTCCTGATCTTTTCTCTCCTCCCAATTCTTTCCTTCCTGAACGTCCCTTCCGTTCAGGATTCCTGAACGGGTTCCTCGACTCTCCACCCCCCGTCTCCTCTCTTCACTCTATTGTTCCCAAACTTTGTGTCCCTGTCATTCTCTTTCTTCCTCTCACAGGTGAGCTTCGGCCTGGGCAGGTCAGGACACATCTCCCTGGCCTTGTTGTGCTCTAGCTAAAGTAAAGCAGTGAAGTGTGTCAACCCACCCCCTCCTCGACTTTCAGATTCTTTCTCTGGCATCCTGGAGATTTTCCTCAGGTTCTTAGATCCAAACACCAAATCTGATGCTATCAGGGCCTTTGAACTACTGGCTTGTTGGGGTAAATGTGAGCATAAAGGTAATAAGGAGTGAGTGAACCCACAGAACGCTATCAGTCGACTCTGCTGTTTCCTGGAGATCTACACACCTTGTTATCGTCTTTTATCTCACTGTTTGGCTTTAACATGGTTTACGTGTTGTGTCTTAAGTCTTAACCACAGACTGTACATAAAGACGGACGACATGACTCATAATCCCCAAAAGTGAGGACAATATGTCCTGCTCTCCCGCTGGTGGCCGACTGTCGTAGAGGTCATAAACACTACCTGCTCCATGTTCGTGGGTAGGACACTGACTAAACGAAAATGTCAAAGTAAATGTCAAATTATTTTTTCGTTCTATCATTTTGGTTAACCAGAGTCTGCACTCTAGGGAACAGGGATGGAGCAATAGGATCAAGGTCCTGCTGAAATGTGCGCTCAAATAATCGTGAGTTTTGTTCGTGAGTCAATCTCAGCTGTCAGTCACGACTAGTTACCTCATTTTTATAGCAACAAATAACTCACTTCTGACAAGTAACTTTTTTGTTTTAATGATGTGACATGCACTTTGACTTTGACTTTGACTTCAACTTCTAACTTGATGTTTAAAACTCTCTGACACTCTAGTTCACCACATTTCACTATATGTAATATGGGAAAAATAAGCATGTTTAAAAACGATGGAATCAGTAGTAAACAGAGTAAAAAGACGAACTCCTGAATCATACAAAACACTTTGACTATATCTAACGGTATGTTTTTCAATTTATGGAAAAGATCTTGGGACCCGACCTCATACTTTAAACACCTGTAATCCTAAATCTGGTATACTTCAGAACTCCCATTAAAATAATTGAAGACTGGCTGAAATAACTTTGAAAATACATTTTTCTTTCTAAATCTGCAGTCAGGACGGTGCATGCACCCACAAACTCTCTTTGATCCCATCTGCGGAACAGCTGAGAATGCTGTGTTTAACCTGCATCTGGAGACAGAGAGATACATGAACTAATGAAAAAAAAAGGGAAAGTGATGAAAGACAGGGAGGGAGTCTGTGATACGAGAAGGGAAAGACCCTGAAATCCCGGGCTACTACTTCTTCATCCTCTGCTTTCATCCCTCTGTCTACTACCTCTACTTCCTCTGTATTTCCTCTCCATCTGTTTGGTCTTTTCCTTCTGTTTTGTTTTCCTTCTGCATTATTTCTGCTTTCTTGGTTGTAATGTGTCTGCACTCTCATGACCACATCTCAGTGCCACCTCAAACACCATTGTTTATGTCACTGATTTGAAGTATTTAGCATGAGTCAGTCATCATAGAGTTCTTTGCATACATGTATGACTTCTTTGATGTTAGCTCTACAGTAAAATCTTCAATATGGGCAACTCAAAATAGGAACTTTAGAATTTTTTGGTCTGTGCAGGAATTTGCCTTTGGAATATGGATTCCAACACCAAACAATTTAAAAAGCAGAAAGCACAGACGATTATGCAACAGGCAAGTCATCAGTATTTTTTTTTCTACTTCAAGGAAGATATCTGATGTTGGCCATCTGTCTCTTCACTGCATCTGGCCGCGTTATTAAAGGGGCGCACAGTAGCCTGAGGCTGGAGGGTCTTTTGAAGCAGGCGCCTCTTCAAGATGATGGCCATCAGCCGGACTATGCCATAAAAGGTCATTAAGGTTCAAATGACAAAGCCCTCTTGTGGCTGTAGTCATAACGACAGGATCAGAAGAGGAGCAAAATATAGTAGTTAAACAGGAGAATAAAATAATGAATAATAAGTGATAAGTGTAGAGATACCAGAGTTTTATTTAACAATTTAATGCATTGCTTTCCATCTATTCGAAACAAGGCCAACTGCTGATGAAATGAATCAAACAAGGTTAGAAAACAAAAGATTGCCGGTGTACATAAATGTTAAATTGTTTGTACTGCTTGCAGAGTATCAGTGAAAATAGTGTGCCTGTGTTGAGTAGTACTTATGCACATGCTTGGGTGTTATACATGTGGTATAATCATGTGTCTTTTTTTCCACAACTCTTCAGCTGCTCTTTAAAATATGAGCGTTTGGCGTCACATGGTTGTTACGGGATCTCCTCCTTCCTTCTGTCTTCATAACTTTATTTCCTTTGATACTAAGCCAAAACAAGTCCTCCTCTTCTTCTTTTGCTCTCAGTCTCATATTTATTTACGAGTCATGCCTGTGTTTAATCTGTTTTGCTCGTTTCTTTGCCTGGCTTCTCTTTCTGTTTGTATCTCCCCCTCTCTCCATCTCTCTGTCCCTCACTGACATCTCCTCCCCTCACATTCCAATGTCACCCTCTCCTCCTCCCACCTGACAAAGCCAGTATTGTATCACAGATGCTGGTTAACATGGAGTCGTCTCAGGCGACCTTGTACGGAGCAGCTCACGTGGCTAAATCAGCTTCAACAGGACTTTAATTAGTTTAATACGAGCCCGAGTCATTCATGCACACGCGACATAGATACAGCCCCTCCGAACCCACACAGATTATAAAACACTGTACTTCTATGTACCTTATTCCATAAGACCATTTCAGATTATTCATAAAGTATTCAGACTTGTTGACTTTTTTCACATTTTATTTCGTTTTCTGCTAAAATCATTTAAATCGGTGGTTCAACCTATAGTCAAGTGCAAAGCAACAATGTATTAAAAAGAAAACCCTGAAATATCACTGGATAAAGGTTTCTCAGATCCTTTACTCGGGACCTTGTCGAAGCCCCATCTGCAGAAATTACCGCCCCAAGTTTTTCTGGGTATGATGCAACAAGTTTTGCTGATCTGGATTTGGAGATTATCTTTTCTGCAGATGATCCTGAGCTGTCCGTGCGTGTAGCTCGGGGCAATTCAAGGCCTCTCCGGAGGTGCTTGATTGGTTTCCAGTCATTTCTCCAGGTGGGCCACTCAAGGACATTCAAAGAGCTGTCATTCAACCCCTCCTGTCGTGTCATGGCTGCGTGTTTAAGGTCATCGTCCAGTTGGAAGGTGAACCTTTGACGCACTCTGAGGTCCCGACCACTCGATGCAGGGCCAACATGCAGAGATAAACAACCATTCACGCTCACATTCAAACCACCGGACAAAACCAGAGTCTTGAATTAACCCAACCCCAACGTCTATGGGCTGTGGCGGGAGAAAACCCACGCACACTCACAGGGAGAAGGTGCAGCCAAGCATGGATTTGAACCTTGCTCTGATGCAGCAATGCAAACCACTACAACACCAAGCCGCCCTGACATTATAATGTTCTTGTACAATGCCATAACTCAGGAGAAGAAGATTTAGACCATATTTCCTGCAGCTTGACCGGCTGGCAGAGGTGGTAATACTAGTTTCCTTTAAAGACATTTGTTAAAAATTGTCTAAAATTACAGCTTTAGCTTTGTCATTATTGGGTGCTGCATGTACACTGATGTGGACACGAGTTTAAACATTTCAGCAAAACAGAAAGTAAAAAAGTGAAAGGGTCACCAAATATACATTGTTTATGTTTGGTGTGAACTCAGCAAACCGATTAACACAACCTGACATTCAACTCCTGCCAAACACAAATACGTGCCAGCATTGTTAAAACCAAATTCTAACTCTCCCACACATTTCTTTCATTTACCAAAAGGCAAGGTCCTCACAGGAATCAAAGTCCATTGTTGCTGCAAATGACTCAGAGAAGCAGGAAATCTAAATTAAATATGTACTGAGTGTGTGTCTTTGAAAATGTCCACAAATGGAGGAACAGTGAAGTTGTGGAGGGACACATGACCCACATTAGTGCTAATGGCTCACGTGGTGAAATGAAACGATGGAGGATAGAAAAGAAAAGAGGAATGTGAGATAAGAGGAGAGACAAACAGAGCGTGAAGGGGAGACTGGGAAAAAAAGAGATGAAGGAAATCACAGAGGAAAAAATCAGGGATGAAGGGTAATGTGATACTTTTACTCAGAATAAAAAAATCATACACATTTTGTTTAATTTTAAGTTCTGCATTGACACCAGCGTTGGTCCTCATCCCAAAAAGATATTGAATCTCATTGTCTTTCTTCGTTTTTTTCCGTGTATGATGTATTTTTCATCTTGAGATATTTGTATTCATTTAGTTTTCTTAGTTTTGCATCCATGGAGTGTTAGAAACATTATCACGTCCACTCATTTAAACTACTCCCATACCACCCCTCCACTACAAATTAAGGATAGAAATATACATTAGTGCTGTAGTATCTGTATAGATTTATATGTTCATGTAAATGCATATTTGCACATATACCACATACCAGATGTTTATCAGGCCTGGAGGTAATAATAGTCCTTCTGATGGAAAAGTCATGTCAAACGGATTTCCTCATCATGGCCAGAGCCAACTTGACAGGTTCAACATTTGCGGAGCATTCTGATGGAGCACTGCTTTTATAAAGCCACATATGAATTTTTTAACTTGAAGCTGAGGTCTCAGCCTAATGATACTACATCACATCATGTATACTCTTTCTCTGTGATAATGTGTTTATATCATCAGCCTAAGCTTGTGCCTGAAAATGTCACATTTGGAGGAAGGATTTCTCTTAAACACACACCGATGTAAAATATCATGTAAACCGTTTATCATCAGTCAAAACAGTGCTCTGATTGGCTGTTGAGGGTCCTTTGATATCGTAATCAATGGCAATATTGAAATAAAATATGATCATATAATGAATAATCAACGTGATTCAAATGTCAGAAACAAAACTTCTCCTGTGTTTCATTTCCTATGAAGAAAATCTGCAAATCAAATTGAACCTCATTAGCCCTATGAGAGTCACACACAGTGGAAAATGAGCTCACCATTATTGAAGCAGGACTGGCCACTTCTGTCATGGTTACGCTGCAGCAGCTCCCAGATCCAGGATTATGTCGCCTGACAAGAACTCCAGATCCAAATATTCCCTCACTTCTCCCCTTTGGTGATCACGGACTCTGCTTGACAGCACACACATTCCCAATGAGCCACCTCTGGGTGCCTATAGGCAGAGACCGCAGCTCCGGCTCCCTGACACGAACACACACTTCAAACATAACACACACAAACGTGAAAAAGCCGGCGGCCCCTGCCAATTGCGACGTGCAGAGGAATGCAACAACAGCTGGAAAGTTGAGCAGGAGAGGGAACAAGGGGAGGGGGGGAGTCTCTCTCGCTCTCTCTCTCTCTCTCTCTCTCTCTCTCTCTCTCTCTCTCTCTCTCTCTCTCTCTCTCTCTCTCTCACTCAAACACACACACACCCACACACACAGACAAAGAATAAGGTGCAGGTGTTAACACACCACCTACACTTGACCTCTCATTCTGACTGTTTCAAAGGGAGAAGCCTTAAGAGGTAGAGACAAGGTGAATGCGAGGGAGACAATTTAAGAGGGACAAAGAAAGGGGGAGAGAAAGAGAGAGAGAGAGAGAGAGAGAGAGAGAGAGAGCATTCTTTCAGAACAACTTGGCAGCAATGATAAGAAACAATGATAAGACGCATGTTTAACTAATGATATTACAACAGGAATGCAGACCAGTTGGCTTTTCTCACAACACAGTCCAGTCTCGATACTGTGAGTTTAGGTACAGTCACTTTTACCCTGTCTACAATAAGGCAAATATTTTGATTTAAAACTAACTTTTCTACGCAAACAAAGTTTTAACTGATTGAAATTTTTGCGCCTTTCAAAGTAAAGATTTTAAAAAGCTCCAGTTTTTGAATTCAAAATGAAGTGCATGTATCCTGTAAGTATTCTTAGCTAGCAATACATGTGACAATTAATCAACAAGAAACAATTTTCAAGACAAGTTCAATGAAGTGAGGCTTTGATCAAAGCTGTTGCGCTAACAGGAAACAAGGAATGACTTTGATTTAGGACCTCACTGAATCAGGAAGTGTGCATGGACGTTGACACAGAATTGGCCCCCTCTGTGTAAATTGTGGCCCCTTCATAGCTTCCCATTAGGAAAAATCCTAGATCCGCCACTGACCAAACATACTAGTGGGTGGGTTCTCCTGGTGAATGACCTGTTGTGAGCGACGCCCATCTCACAATGCAAAACTCTTCATAATGATATATGTTAAATATATGGTAGAATCCCACAACGTACCTCAAGACAGACCCAACGCCACCACACCTCTGACAAGAATGCACATTTATCCAGGAGGACATAGAGTTCATGAGCCTGGTACACTAGCTTTCCTCAAAATAACAGTTATATACACTGAGAATCAGAATGTCCCATGTCCTCCCTGACATCACACATTGCATTTTACATCCAACACCTGACCCACACATACACATGCATACTCAAACACATAAATAATCTGCAGGGGTGTATGCAGGCAGTGGCAGGCTGCCCTTTGATCTTTTTAAAGTTATGTGCACCATCTGAAAAATCTCAGCTACATGTACAGTCATGCTTCGCCCTAAGACATCATGCAGGTTTGCCACTAGGCCTATATCAGAAGACATCTCAGGTGGAAAAGATTCATGTCTTTTCAGCCAATACCGCAAAAAAACATATTTATATTCAAGTGACAGAGCCCTCTGGTGGCTGTAGTCATTATGACAGGAGCAACAGAGGAAATCAGGAGACGTTATGTCATCTAAAAATTCTAATTGGTGTGAAAGCCGAAACCGATAGTTGGAGAAAGTGGAAATGCGCTGTCCATATTTATATACAGTCTATGGAAATAAGTTGTTTATTAACTGTTTGATGCGCTCCCCTTATTTTTGCCCATTTTAGGCGTAAACTCAATTTAGACAGGAGCCAAAAGTCTTAAATTGGAAACAGCTTGAAGTTATCAGGATAAAACTCTTGCATTTCCTTTTGACTTCTTTCTTGTCAAGTGTCTCCAGGAGCTATTTTCCCTCTGTGGATGCTCGCTGGCATGAGAGCTGGCGCGCTTTCCCCGGTGACATCATCCAAGCGCCCGTGGGCTCCACAGCATTCCCGAGTCAATTCCTCAGCTCCCATGTGATCCCAGGAGGCCGAGCACAGACGCTGGAGCTGTTTGGAGAAGGATTCTACCCGTCGTTAGGAGACTCCGCCATGAAAGACCAGTTTCATTCAGATAAATCCTCCAGCTTACGTTTTGAACAGGTTCTAATAGCCATTACTTAAAGGCCTACATTCCTTTTCACGTGAAGTTATTTTCCAGTGCAGTCCATCCTGCGTGAAACAGTTGCTGTACCACTTATAACATCAACATGTTACTTTGAAGTACCAGTACCAATTGAATTATTGAAAACAAATTATTATTGAATTATGGCCTTTATTACGTCATTGGTGTCAGGCTTTGAGCATTTGTGTGGGTGGAACTATTCAAACTGCTTGTTTTTAACAACATCTCCAGTACAGATAATTGGATGAAATTGATGTTGTTTGTGGCTTAAGAGGAAGTGAGGTCTTTCTGTTACTTCACTCTGCCTCTGTGCGAGATACAGGACACGACATAAGATACTGAGCGTTACCATTTGTTTTTAACAGCTGTTTCAATACTGCAGTCATCGTGGTCTAAAAGAGAGCACTAATAAATCTGTGAGCAATTATGTTAATGGCCTGGTTGGCTCCGCTCACTGACATCACTTGTGTGGATTCAGAAAGTCTTCAGACTCTTTTTAACACATTCCGTTGTGTTACGGATTTGATTTGAAGTTCGTAAACTGCCCATCAATCTACCCTTATAAAAATGGTTTCTCTTAAACACTGACCAAAGAGGTAAATGGTGGTAATTGAGGGTATTGTTGCAAACTAGTTTGAAGCTGTGTGATCCAAACTGACAGCAAGACTCCGACTGACCCTTTGCAGCCAAAGAGTTTGAACAATAGGTTGTAAATAAAGATGGCAACGTGTCATTTCCTCCCACTATCCCCAATACGAACGTTGCTATCTTGCGCCGATGACATCACTTGGAGCCACTTGGAGTCTGCACAATAGCGATTGGTGGATGGATGGAACAGCGGCATCATGATGTTCACTCTGTTTTTATGTCAATAATTAAATTATTACTGACAAAATGACCACTTGAACATACCTGAACTACTTAAAATAACAGAAACCCTGTTTGAAAAATATTTAAGGGTGAGAAAGAGAGAGAGAGAGAGAGAGAGAGAGAGAGAGAGAGAGAGAGAGAGAGAGAGAGAGAGAGAGAGAGAGAGAGAGAGAGAGAGAGAGAGAGAGAGAGAGAGAGAGAGAGAGAGAGAGAGAGCTCCTCTGCTTTCTCACTTGCCTGCCATGGTAGGTGTAATTACAGCACTATTTAGCTGTGTGTGTGTGTGTGTGTGTGTGTTAGCTTTGCACTGCTTGGTGATCACACTCAACTGTGTAAACAACAAGCTATTTCACTGTAGCTGTAAATTACTCCGGGAGTGAAGTAATGAAAGGCAGATAGAGGATGCCGCTGCTGAAGGAACCTCTCTGATCAACACTCCGGGGGAATTCATTCCTCTCACTTTCTACACACAGCTGAGTTCTGTCATTTGTCTTTCTTTCCCTATGTTTACTCTCTCTTTCCTCTCTGCTGAATAGAGGCACCCACTCTGTGAGTAACTTTCATCTTCTTCTGCTGTCGTCTTTCTGTCCTCTCCGTCTTCCCCTCGACTCTGTCCATGTCCCACATAGTAATCACAGGGCCCATAGTGAACGCACACTAAACACAGTAACACACAGCGAGAGAGATACAAAACAATTCAGTCTGCATTCCCATTGTTTCTATATGATGGGTGAATATTTTATGGAGCGGGCTGCACATTGACATATGCTGGACACGGCCATAAACTGACTATTTCTGTCTCCATGTACGCAAATAGCAAAAACACTACAAACGCTATACCATTTATTGCCGTGTGCATATGGCTGCATACGTTTTATGAGGATTGTGGCACAGGCTCCACACATATTTGGTTTTCCTCTGAAATCCTGTAATTTATTTAATTAAAGATGCCAGCGTTTGCATCTCTAGTTAAACTATATCGACAAACCCCAGTGGATACACTTCGCTAAACATGGATACAAAATCTCGCTGGGCCTTTGCTCGCATAGACTCTATATGCATGAAAGCTATGGATGTAATTATTTGCCTGTAAACTGAATATTTGTCCCAGTTGCATCCCAATACCTCTACTGTGTACACACATCCCTTATACATTGACGTCTACAATATGTACCTTTGGCATTTTAATATGTAATAGTGGCTTACATTGCCCAGAATCAGGTCCAGGGAGTGTAATGTAAACAGAATTTATCCCCACAGGTGGCTGCAGAGGGCGCTGCTGCTCAGACCAATTTACACAGCGTTGCTTTAAGGTGTCCGTGACAGCTGATGAAAAAAAATCCTCACTTGAATCCATGATGGAAGAAAATACAATATTATTAAAACTAACTGTGACTGCCGGAGCACTCCCAACGCACTATGAGTCAGCAGCACACATTAGTCCCACTGTTCATAATGTGTCATCTTGCTTTGCCCTCCTGTTCGGACAATAGACGGTTATTGAGTTTGATAACAATGTTGGCAAAGTCTGTGAGCTCCACAAAGTCTGAGGTGATGATGTTAACGCCGTCCTTCCCCGGCCTCTGAGCCTCCACCCAGGACATGATGGTCGGCAGGTTCCTAGAGCCACCAAAAGTGAGACAAGGATGGAGATTAGATTTGATAGTGTATTATTGCTGAATTTGTTTGATTTTAGAAGTTTCTGTAGTTGTTGGTTTCTCAGGTATAATGCTTTACATAAGAGGAACTGAGTTATAGCAGAAAACCTATCCAGCGTGGGAGAAGGGGAGTGATGTTTGTGTCTGTCAGTGGGAGACGACTGTGCCACTATTGTTTCCAAATCAAGTCTCCGGGACACTTTCTGTTTTTGGTTCCTGGCACAAACAGACACAAACAGACACACACACACACACGCACACATGCCACGACTGTAACTGTATCACTTCCAACACCCTGTGACTTCTGTGCTATGTTTGAGCCGCCAGCAGAACAAAACCAGGAAGTCTGAGTGTTTGTACAGCGGCGATAAACAATCCCGTTTCCTCGGAAGGGCAAAATTAGGCCACCTCCTGTCTCGCCACAGTGTCCATTCAGGAGCTTCATACATACCCCAGCACCACAGGCGGTTTCTTTCAGATTTAAAGGCACGGGTGGGTATGGATTCAAGTCAGGGTTTCAAGCAATATTTCCACTGAAATCTCGGGATCTTTTTGAGCTGGATGAGTGAAACTTAGGTTTAGAAATAAGTTCTCTATTCATAGAGATGAAATTGGATGGTCTTTGGTTTGAGCCTCTATGGTTTGACGACTATCGATTATTCCCTGATATCGGATAAAGCATTGAAGAGATATAATATTGTAACACAGAATCTAAACACATGTGCCTGGAGAGTATTTTTATTATATTCCTATAACACTGTAGAAAGTTTTTGTTGACATTGTGTTTTTCAAACCAATTTGTTTCCACCTTTTTTGTGAGGGCATGCACACGACTGGTATTTGCAGCTTTTACTATACTGCCCCCTCCTGGCCATATATGAGCGTTATTAATGAAACTAAGCAGAAGAAAAGTAAAGATTTTGAGATTCCAACAGTGATAAGGAGAGATTAGAGTTTATAATAATAATAATAATAATAATAATAACACTTTGCATAGCGGGCATTTAAAATATATAAACTAGGACCGTAAAAGATTTAAAAAAATAAAAAAGTATTAATAAAACTTATTTTATTACAATGCTGATATAGCTTGCAAAATCTAATCCAGGATTACACCAAGCTTTTTTTTTACATCAGATTTGGTCAGCAGAGCCATATTTCCAATCCTACATATGAATATACGTATTATGTGTAAAAGTGATCAGAACCAGCGATGCTGTTGACAAGCTTCTTTTTTTTTAGCTCCACACATCTGAAAGTGCACTCCACACCTCCCTCTGTCACATGTTCTCATAAACAGACCCAGACTTATGGGGACTGACCTCTCCACCAGGTAGTTGCGGAGCCCCCAGACCAGGCCCTTGGCCACAGTGTTGACCCTGGGGGTGAGGATGGCCTGCGACACGTGGAAGGAGCCCTGTTTGGCTCTTTCCTTCAGTGTGGTTTGCAGGAACTGCAGAAATAAGAATGTAAAATAGAAGAAATCTAAGCATCCGTTTTAATGGGAGAAAATTCTTGATTATTCAGGATATCAGTATATAAGGGAATAATTCATGGATCTTGATGAAAAAGGTATAGGCATATTAACCCGACATATATTTATTAGTGTGTGCAATTTAAAGTGGGTTGATTGATTTTAAGGGGAATGTTAGGTGCCAGCTTTAACTACTTTTCTTTTTAAAACACATAGTAGGGGTCTGACCTGTATGAGCTTGATGGGTTCTGTGGTGTTGGCCCACGGAGCAGGGATCTTGTTGCCGGGCCACATGTTGGGGTTGCCCTGACCAGAGGGATGATGGTAGAACACTATTACCTGAGAAAAGCATGAAAAGAAAGACACTGAACGACAGCACAGGAGAAAGTGTTTCTAATTTCCTTACTAGATGCATCTTCACACAAATTGGAGCCTGTACATTTTCGTTTTGCAACCTTAACACCAATCTCACTGTTTGATTATATATAATCCTTTCATATAATCATGGGATCCTACCCTTAATTATTTCATTTTTTTCTAAATAGACATGTACTATCTTCCTTCATCAAGTGTTTTCCTTCTATTTTGTCATAACTCTAGATTTGGGTTCTGAAATCAGTGTAGGAACCGTGACACACAGAGCAGGAAGTGAAGGCTGCCATCTCCAGCTCTCTCTTCTTTGCCAACTAAGTCAATCACAGATTAGGGTCATAGGACCAGATTTAACTGATAGCGGGCTATCAGCATGAAACACACGAATGGGAGAATGCAGATGCAACGTGACCCTATCTGCATCTAAACCAGGAACCACATGCAGCAGCAAACCAAGAGGTAAGAAGTAAAGAAGTAAAATGAAGAAGGAGGGACATTTAGCTAGGGGGTGAGTGGAGGGTGAGTGGAGGTACGAGGAGGAAAAAGAGAGGGAAAAAACAAATGAGGAATGTCTTGAAGAAATGCTGAATATGATGAGATGAGGTGAGAGAAGGTTTGTTGGATGGAAGAAGGTGTGTTAATAGGATGATGCTCGCCACTAATTCCTGCACAGGAGAGTTAGAGGCAGCACAGATTAACAGCACAAGGGTTTAAAGCACCATCCAATAAACCCCTGCACACTGCTTTTACTTGCAGATCTGCATGCATAAATATTCTGCTGCAGCCACTAATGCATGCATGCTACTGCACACACACGCAGTCATGGGACAGTCCTGAAATGCAGGTGGCCACATCTCACTATAAGATCTGCCAATTTAGGCATAACTAGATCCATATGATATGATTATTGGGATTTCCCCCAGTTTTTCTAAACAATGAAATAACTGGGAAATTAAGATAATGTAACTAGTTTCATAGATGCAGCCGGTTCTCACCTGATGTCTCTTCTCCCACAGGAAGTCCAGAGTAATGTTCTCCACGACACAGTTGTAACAAAGCTTGCTGCCGAACACCTCCCGCAGCAGGTTGATGAGGTACATGTGATGCTCTGAGTCCATCGCATAGTAATGGTTGAAGTCCAGGAACACAACCTAAACCAATCAGAGGTTACCTTCCATCAGTTGATCAGTCAAAATTCTCACTGGTCTTGATAATAATCGAATCAGTGCTTTACTTAATTCACTTATAAATACATACATATCGAAAGTTCTTCCCACCTCTTTCCTGTGTCTGCTTAGGAAGGAGTTGATTTCCAGCAGACCGTCACTGACCTGTGGGGAGAACAGACGAAATGTTGTTTGTGACATCAATCTCACAATATTCAGGAGAAAATAAATACTGGATCTACCGGTATCCCTGAAATGTGTCTGCACCAAAACTTGGTGGGTTCTTCCCTGACCCATTCCACATCCTTACACTGAGTTTCGTGGAACTTTGACAAGTTCACATAGAGAACTACACACTTGAACAGGGACAACGTCATCAAACAGGTGCTC
Organism: Pseudopleuronectes americanus; assembly: GCA_038501795.1. NCBI lineage: Eukaryota > Metazoa > Chordata > Actinopteri > Pleuronectiformes > Pleuronectidae > Pseudopleuronectes > Pseudopleuronectes americanus. The sequence continues at coordinate 9,387,347 of CM076736.1, forward strand.
TGCTCACCTTGTGTCCGAAGAGGCCGTGGATGAAGTAAATCTCGTTTCCTGGCTCACTTGGTTTGGAGGAGACCCTGAGATCGAAGTAACGAATTCCAGCGTCCAGCTGCTCCTTGAAAGTCAGGTTCTAGGAATCCAAATCACATCGCGTGTTAGGCCCACAACTGGCAACAACACACAACACATCTGCTGGACTGTAAAACACATGCACAACTTTTAAAATATGCCCCAAATATTCACAAATCATCTGCAACCTGCTGGTTTGTGAGCGGTACCTGTGTCATGGACCACTTCACCATGACTTTCTTAGCTAGGACGCTGAACATGGTGGCCAGGTATTTGACATAAGCCTTCTGATCTGGGCCAACGGGAGCATGCACGTCCACCCAGAAGGTGAATGAATCATGGGATCCTGTTTAAAAAAGAGGTGATGATAGTGATGGTAATACAACAGGAAAGGAACAGAGCAAAGCAAAGGGGGCATTGGGAAGTAAAAGGAAAATTGCTCATTTGAGGGAAACTGTGAGAGAACATACGTGAAGGACATGTAAGAAAGAAAATTAAAAGACTGAAAGCTGCAAAGGAGAAACTGAAACAAACAGCCTAACCTCAAGCAATATATATTTAATCCTTAGTGCAACCTAGTCTCAATTCATACCTTACCCCAACCTTAACCTATAACCACAATGCAAATCTTACTCCTATAACCTTAACAATCAAACTGAATTCCTAACCATAACCATAACCTACTTCTAACCCTAACCCCAAATGCAAATCTTAACCCTAAAACAGGTCTTTAAATAAGCCAAAGTTCCTCACACCCTAAGGTCCAGTTCAAAATAAGATACAAGTATACAAACACACAAACACAACACTTGTCTTGTGTTGTCCTTTAACAGTGTGACCCTATCCATACAGTGATGGAGAGAAGGGGACTTCTCTACGCGCTCCGGGCTCACCTGGCACGGCGAGGTGCTTCAGGGGCATGGCACTGAGCTTGGAGGGGAGCGAGCCCATCCAGTCGGCATGGACATCGCCGATACCGGCCGGTCTCGTCTTCATGTCAGAAACGGCCCGTCGACAATCCAAGCTTCAGGAAACCGCTCGCCGGCGCGGACGCACTCCCAGTGAGAATCCCGTGCGCTCCCAGTACATACAAAACAACTATATATGGCATCTTGGAACGTTACAATTTAAGTTCAGAGTAGTTTTTACTTCTGGTGAACGCTCGTGTGAATGAGATCCAGGTTGAGTCCTATCCTCGCCCGGGTCCTGGGAAGGCTATGGCACGCTGTTGCGCTGCGTAACGCTCCAAGCGGCGAACCGGGCACACGTTGACAGGACCAGCGGGTGGTAAACGACCGGGATAATCCTCTTATAGCGAAATCCCACTTGTTATCCCCCTTCTCCTGCTTTTTGGCTTAACCTGTATCGTATGTGTGTGAGCAAAGACCACCCCTGGGTACAAACACACATACACACACACACACACACACACACACACACACAGAGCAGACATGTCTGGATAATCTCTCAGGTAAAAGGTGAGTTGCTCGTTAACTGGTGTGAGATGATTAAGAGGACTTGTATGAGCAGAAGCAACCAGTAAGTCCAGTTAGCAACCAGTCCTCTCCCTCAAAGACTCTACAGAGCTGATAATGATTTCTCCAAAACCTCTTCAATCATAATACATACAACATTATTCTTATCTCCTTGTTGCTTGTCGACGTTTGATTGTGCGCATGAGCATTCAGAGGCTCAGTGACTCTCCATCATAACCTGTGTGCTGACCAATCTGTGTCTGTTCATTGGCTGAGATGGACAACCACAACACTGCAGCGCCATCTCCTGGTGCAGCACTTTAACTACCACTGAGTTTCAGATAAAACCCCCTCCACTGTATTTCAGCTATCCCAAACGCGAGTCTCTGGAAATCTAGACCTATGTTATAGACTTACTTTGATTACTTTTGCAGACAAGATACAATTCGACATCTTTCAGTAGGAGAGCAAAATTGTTCAGCTTGGTTACTGTGGGTCTGAAACATCCAGATAAAGATAAGATAATATAATATAAGATAATATAAGATAAGATAAGATAAGATAAGATAGGATAGGATAAGATAAGATAAGATATGACATAAGATAAGATAAACTGTATTGATCTCATGCTGGTAAAATGAATTTGTAACATAAGCATTTTGTCAAAATTAATTAGACAAGAGAATATGTGGAATTATAAGACAACAGATAGACAATAAAGTATAATTGGTACCGCTATACATAGCGATGTGAATTTCACAATAAAAAAAATGCATGTGGAATAGTGGAAGTGGTATATGTTATACAGGAAAAATAATTGGCAAGTGGACACTAATGTTTAGAAAACAAATGTGCAAATGAGTACTTTGGCAGTTATTTGGAGTCACAGGATAAAAAAATATTCTTTATATATAGTTTTATACTTCCGTAGTTTATTCGACCGATCACCGACCCCCCCAAAGACCACAAGTCCCACAAAGCATTGCCCCTGCAGGCACGCACGCGCCGTTGGTCACCTAGCAGCTTAAACAAGCGTCCCGTGTTTGTGTGTACGTTTCCATAGGGAGCGGACACACGCGCACACACCCTCACGCACGCAGCGAGTGGGGATTAAACAGTGTGTATTTGACCCGAAGACGCTCGGTGCTTTCAGAGGACACAGAAGGCAGCCGAGGAACTACACCCTGAAATGGTGAGTTTAAAACTGAGAGGAGGAAGGTGCTGTGTCAAACTGTGTTCCTCCTGGACGACATGTTTCCCGGTACCTGAACCTCCCCTTACCCCCTTACCCCCTAACCCTGAACACCGAGTTGTAACTGGAGAGAAAAAACCTGTGGGAAAACTTGTTGTTATTGGTTGGCCAGAGGAACTAAACTGTCAACTGTCAAGTGTTTTGCTTTTGTTTCTTTATCAAAACAATATCCGTAATTCTGATGATAGAGTTGTATGTGTTAACTCTGCCGACATGGAAAGACAAGTCTCAGTGGGCTAAACCCTTGAGTCTGACAGATATGGATGTTTGGGGGCCTGGCCTCCATAATGATCTTAGGGAATAAACTAATTTCTGATTTGTTGGCCGATACTATTTATACAAAAACTTGTCAATGATTCCTTGGATACTGTTATAAAACCATAATAATTAAGAAATACTATCAAGGGTTTAGATTTGACAGCTTACCATAAACATTTTTATTAACAAGTTTAAATTAATAGATAACAGAAATACAACCAAATATATAGAGCTTTATTGAGTAAAAACTAATTATTTATGAATCTGATGATGTCGATATGTTTACTTGTGGGTGAAAACATGTTAATACATCGAGGGCGATGCCAGTGAGTTGTGGGGAAGGAGCAGAGACAATTGAGGACAATTTATCCATAAACGTGGTTATTGATAACTATAAATAAACATAATACATAATACACAAATACAACCAAATATATAGAAGTTCTATTAAGAAATGAACAGGTTTTAAACTAAAATACATACCGATATGTAGTGAGTAATCGTGTTTCACATCACATTGACCAGTTTCCTGGTCACTGACAGGTTAGTGTCTACCCTTGCTTTCAATATAATTGACCTTGAGTAGCTTCTTAATGTCATGTGGCCTGGATACATCTTAATTCCCTTTAAATCCCTCCACAACAGATTGCCATATGTGAAAGCTGAGGGCTGAGCAGCCTCTCCACTCGTCCTCTCGCTCATTGTCTCAGTGAGACTTGAATATCAAGCAGGGTATTGCTGGTTTGAGAAATGATTTCTTATTTGAACTAAACATTCACATGATGTTTGTTGAGCTGATTTGATCATCGTAAAGAGGCAGAAAGCTAGATTCAGTTTGGACATTCTCTTTTGATGGGAGCTCTTGTTCACCTCCTTCTTTCAAGTGAAATGAACACTGATCTTATTTTGTTTAGCTGCCCCTGACCCGACTGCAATTCTATTTCTTTAACCTTAACACAGCAGAGTGGCTGCACTCACTAGAGTTTCATGAAAGCAGCTCACAGATGGAACTCAAATCCCTACGCCCTAATCTTCAAAACCTTTACCTATATTTTTTTACATGTTCTGCATTAGCAATTGAAACCAATTCATTAAATATATTAATCCATTGAACTTCACAATTGTTTCTTCACAAATACCCACTTTTCTCCTACATCTCCTCAGTGGATATACGCTGTAAGAACAGCTCCACCTTTCAACTGGAGGGGTTCCTCAACCTATCATCGATTTTATCGGGGTATTTATGTAATGTCAGTTTAAGAATGCATATGGCTATGGATATGATCTGACTGCATGAAACAGGCTAGCATGTTGCGTTGAGTCAAACAGAACATTGGGCAGCAGTGGAGTTTGGGTTTTAGTTTGTGACTTGTTGCTTTGAGGATTTCTGTCGGCTCATCAGCTTGTTTTCTGCTTCCATAGAATTTTATTTGAAAAGTCCTGAGGGAGATTTATTTGGCCGATTATACAAGCTAACAGTCAAATCCTCTTGCCGGGCAGGGTGCTTGGGGAAGGTAGCTCATGCCGGTAAGTAGTGACAGTGATGTAACATCCTATTTACATCCCCGTGGGCCTAATCTGCCCAGGGCTGGCTATGTCATCTTCTCTGGGTCGTCCTGTTGGTGCCTGATACTAGTGTGACACACACCTGCCTCACCTCACAAAGCAAAACAACAAGAAATGCTCCTAGCATTGAATTTGTTCTCTAATCACTTAAAAATACAGCTAAGCATGGATTCTCTGGGGTAAGAATGGGGTAATTATTGTGTCTTTTCCTGATGATATTTGTTTCTTCCTTCTTTTATTTTACCAAAGACTTGCAAAGGCCCAGTGTTGACTGAGCCACACCAGGATTTGCCAACCATGGATCAGTTTCTGGAAGATGAGTTGTGAACCTGAAGAACAGGTGAGCAAAAATTTGTTGTGTGGACCAGTGGTGTGTTTCCATAACTTGAATCATGCCTCAGGAAAGTTAAGAAGCTGTTGAAACCAATGTGTTGTAGAGATGATGAATCGTTACACCACCTTGAGGCAGCTGGGTGATGGCACCTACGGCAGTGTGCTGATGGGGAGAAGCAACGAGTCAGGAGAACTGGTGGCTATCAAGAGGTGAGGTTGATGACCAGTCTAAACACACTAATCATCAGGACATAGTCTTCATCAATGACAATGTAACAAATGTCCAGTAAATATCCGATTACTAGATCAATATATTGATCAGAGAGGAGACATAACACATAATTGATCCACCTCAAAACATTGTCCCCGTTTATTAGGTGTTTGTCATTTTCTGCTCATAAAGAGAAGTTTAAAACCACGACCTTCACTAAGGAGCAATAATCAGTATCTTTAAAAGAAACAATGTGACAATTATGAAGAGAATTATAACAATAATAACATTGTTTATAAAGCACATTTCAAAAAAGACGTTGCAAAGTGCTTCACAAAGAGGAATTAATGAAAACAAGAAGCAAATTGATCAAATGTTGCTTAAAATCAATGACAGCAAATTATATAGTACAACATCATTTAAAAGTAATGGAAAAAGAAAAGGTTTAAAGATACATATGCAAATGCAAAACAAACATTGAGAACGACTGATACCAACATTGTTATCTTGATATAATATTTGGCCATATCGTATGATTCACATTTACTTTGTTAGTCTCTAATTTTAGAAGTTGCTTTATGTTATAGTGAAGACGTATTTAAAAGTGAAACAGTACATATCAGGGAACCTACTGAAAAAGCTAAATTCTAGCTTAGCCCATTAAGCGCCCCCCTCGTTGCCCTGAAATATTGCTTAATCAAATCATCAAATTGAAGATAGTGAGAAATTGAATGAAAGATTAAAGAGGAATATCCTATTTGAATTTGACAATATTTCCAACCTCTCCTACAGAGAATTCTTTTAAGTCTCTCAACCTTTTATACCAATAAGTTTGTATTTGTTGCCTGGTACAAACGGTTCCACTCGGCAGATAATGTACTAAATATTCATAAACTCGTATTTGCTTGATGAACTCTGTCTTTGATGAATAACAGCAAAATAAATTCAAAGTGACTCCCCGGGCGGAGGTTTTCAATGGTTTCCTGCCATCACCAAGGCAAACAAACCGGCTTTCATGGCTTTGTTTCAGCAGCGTGGCAGCAGGGTTCAATAATAGATGAGGAACCTGGGAGATGTGTCCACCTGTTGATCATTCGGTTACCATGCAAGACAATACCTGTGGTGACCGTGAAAGGGAGTGAAAGTAGAAGGGGGCGTGTCAGGTTGCTGACACTGTAGAAGGAAGGCGCCCAGAGAGGAGAAAATAGATATCTGGAAGTGCTGTAACTCTCACATAAGTCCAGAGGGAGGGGAGCTATTGTGAAAGATGCTCCATATCCCAGAGTGTTGTGTGGTGTTTTCATGTATTTAGCAACACGACGTGTGTTTTGAGTGTGTCAATGGCTAAAAAATGTATCTGTAAATCCCGTAACATTGAAAACGTCAATTCATTTCACGTTAAAATACAGAGGTGGTGGAGGTTTTCTCATGATATGAAATGAGCTGAAGTTAGAGACGTGTCAAAAGAGCTGAATTATTGATGCAGCCACACAAAACAATGACCATATGTCGGGTGTAATTTATGCGGCCTGCAATCCTGACGTCATCTCTTACTCTTGGCATATGCATATATCTACATCTGTGTTTTGTCTTTCATAGGATGAAGAGGAAGTTTTATTCATGGGAGGAATGCATGAACCTAAGAGAAGTGAAGGTAAGGACAGTGATACGTTAAGGGGCTTTCACACCTGCTTGTTTTTTTTAAGACTTCAGACTTTTTCAGTTCAGTCCAAACCAAAGTAACAGGTGTTTAAAGTGCTCGGGTTCAGGGTCTTGACCAACAGGTTAGTTAGTTAGCTATTTTTTCTTCTTCCTCTCCCGTGGTGTGTCCCGACAGTCACTGAAGAAGCTGAACCATGCAAATGTGGTGAAACTGAAGGAGGTCATCAGAGAGAACGATCACCTCTACTTTGTCTTCGAGTACATGAAGGAGAACCTCTACCAGCTTATGAAGGACAGGTAAGAAGCAACACATCACCCTTCATGGAGATACTATTAGTAGAGCCTGACCAAGGTATTATGGGGGGCTGATGGTGTATTATATGGTGGAAAATTCTATATTGACAAATGTGCCGGTATATCACAAACCTATATATCACACCTATATCTATATATAGCCCAAAATTGGCAAGATGCCGTTAGCAAAGCCTTATGACTAAGAAATGCAATTGAGGATTGATAGTTTACAGTTCAAACATAAACTTGGTAACTATAAATAGATATAAATAAAAAGAAAATGCAAATACAACCACATGTATAGCAAAGAAAAACATATTTTTTTTATCTCATCTCATCATCTCATCTGCACATCTGCTCTGCATTGTTTATTCTGTAAAATAAACATTTTCATATCTGCAAACATAAATGCAGATACTGAGATATAGGCTGATTTCTATTTGCCCATGGGCTCTAATGCTAGGCCGTACCCAAGTGTGTTTGTGTATGTTCTGGTTTTACCGGGAGACAGTGATGTGTTTTTTGTGATTTGTTTTTCAGCATATTTGACCAGTTCTTCTATGTGCACAACATTAGCGGGTTAATTGGAATAATATCCATTTTATGTTTCCAGAAAAAAATTGTTCCCCGAGTCAGCTATAAGAAACATAAGCTTTCAGATATTACAAGGCCTGTCGTTTATTCACAAACATGGTAGGTGTACATGTTCTCCTCTTGCCTCGTGCATGGGAGCGGCTGCACACTGCAAGATTCAATGAAGAGTTCAATAGAGTCAAATTAGAGAGGTCGCTATAAATTGTGATTATTTCAACATAACTCATCAAATTGGCGATTAGCTGATCAGAATCTTGGAGTTTGTGAACCCTCCATAACTGCCTCATTCATCCTGACTCTCTGATCTTCATTTCTCTAACTAATGGATGTGTGGATAACTCATATGTTGGGTAGGAAGTTTTTAAACTCTTACAGGAGTGAGAAAATCCACACTCGTTCAGAACAAGCTGGCAAGTGTCTCACCCATAACCCATGCTTCCACACATCCAGTTTAACTGCATGCGCTTTTCCTCCCTTTTTAACACTTTTTCTTACACGTATCTGTCTTTCCTCTCTTCTTCTTCTTCCTCTTTGGTCTGCAACTAGAGAGAATAAGATGTTCTCAGAGAATGAAATTAGGAACATGATGTTTCAAGTGCTCTCTGGGCTGGTATTTGTGCATAAGCATGGTAAGAGGCTTTACTCTCTCACTCTTGTTCAGAAAGAAGCTTGACCTGTAGCTTGGATGCTGTGTTTTGCAATAGTTAGAAGTCAGTGTGACCCTCTCCGACGAGTACTAGGGACATTTAAAGTGGCAAAAAAATCATTACGAGAAGAAAGTCATAATATTACAAGAATAAAGACTTAACTTGTCATTTTACATGGGGCGATCATAGGATCAGCCTGTTGCCTTCGTTAAAGTGAGGAATGTGAATCATCTTGTTCAGTTGTACTTTAGGCTTTCCTTATAACAAAATGCATAATATTTGGGCATTTTATTTAATTATTCTCCAAATCTCTGAAAATTATTGGATTTCTTTTATTATGTCCCTAGTACTCTGTCGGAACCCTCAGACAGACTCATATTGTTTTATTGTGTATGTCTATGAGGAAATGTAGGTTAATGCATGAGTTTAGATATATTCTATGGCAACCATCACAACTAAACACAACTAAAATCGCTATGTTTATGTTAAGAGGAAACTATGTGGCCCTAGTTACTTTAAATACAAAATAGTGAAGTACAAAAAACGATTGTGATTCCATGCAAACAAATAAAAACCTTTTTACTTGCTCCTCTATTTTTTTCCAGTCCTTTCTGAATTTTACTCATCATTTGCACTAAGAGTAAAATGCTTCTCCAGAGTCAGTGTGTATGTAATCTCAGTTGTCTAAAAGCGTGTGGTTAACTGCTCTACAGGCTTCTTCCATCGAGACATGAAGCCGGAGAATCTGCTGTGCATGGGTCCAGAACTGATCAAAATAGCAGATTTTGGACTGGCCAGAGAGATCCGCTCCAAACCGCCCTACACAGACTACGTATCAACCAGATGGTGAGAAGAGCTTCCAGAACTAAAAATAAAATCTATTATAGTTTGTCAGAGCAATTAACGTAGAAACAAGTTAGACTCATTGTAAAACCTGTAGTAGGTCGGAGGATATCAGCTGAGTAGGGGGCCCTTCATATGTGGCCCAAAAGGACAGGGTCTTTCATTTGGGTCCTACATATTTGTTTATTGCTTGTTTATCTCAGCACTGTTGAGAATTACGTTTTGTATTTTCTCTGTGAAGGTATCGTGCTCCAGAGGTCCTGCTCAGGTCGTCTACCTACAGCTCTCCTATTGACCTGTGGGCTGTGGGCTGCATCATGGCTGAACTCTACACACTCAGGCCTCTTTTCCCCGGGAACAGTGAAGTGGATGAGATCTTTAAGATCTGCCAAGTGCTGGGAACCGTCAAAAAGGTGAGAAGAGGCTGAATGGAGAGGTGGGAGTGGAAACACTTGCTGGAATGATGTGGTATGGGTCAGGAGAGAACCTAGTTTATTTTGGTGCGGATCCAGATCAAGGGGTAGATCCAGGAATTTTCACTTTCTTTAACATTTCCAGGCACTTTTCCAGATATTCATTGATTTCTTATGTTATTCATGGATCTTGATGTAAAGAAATGAGGCACGTTTAGGTGAGTTATCATTTTAGAGCATAGGACAAGATGCTTAATATATAGCTTGTGTAATTTGGTGTAGCTCCAAATAATAAATTTGAATCTAGTGAATTTAAATGTGATTTGAGAAGGGGACTGTTTGGCCTTAACGGAGGTTTCTAGTTAAGTAGAATGTATACTTAGAAATATTGAACATTAAACCTCAAACTGATTCACAAAAATATAAATACTAGTGAAACAAAATCTCTATTTCAGTCTTATGAATGAATATAGTCACGTGTAACCATCCATTTTTCTCCATTAGATGGATTGGTCAGAGGGCTACCAACTAGCTTCTGCGATGAACTTCCGCTTCCCCCAGTGTGTGCCCACCCACCTAAAGACCCTGATACCGAATGCCAGCAATGAGGCCATCGCCTTGATGAGGGACATGCTGCAGTGGGACCCCAAAAAGAGACCCACTGCCGTGCAGGTAGGCAAGACTGAGCCTCAACGCTTACCACAAAGAAGCCTCACATCTACACTGGAATACTGCCAATGATGCAAATAATACAGATGTGTGGCCAAAAGCCTTTATGTTTGAAAAGAGTCAAATATGGTGATGTGATTATTTATCTACCTCCGCGGGTCGCCTAAGTAAACTTTCCTGCAGGTCTGAGCATGCAGGGAGGTTCTATGGTTGTTATTTATGTTGTTTGTATGATCAGGTTTTAAATAAGTCCCAGTGGTTATAGAAAATTCGGAAGAACAGAATAGCAAAATATTCCTATCTTTCTCTCGCTAGGCCCTGCGTTACCCGTACTTCCAGGTAGGCCAAGTGTTGGGGCCTCGTCCTCAAAGCCAGGAAGTCAAAAAAGTCCAAGCCAGACCACCAGCCCAGAAGCAGACCTCCGAGACCAAGACTGATCACCAGCAGTCTTCCTCCGAGTCCAAAGGCTCCACACCCTCAATTAAAAATCATCAACATCAGCAGCAGCAGCAGCATCATCATCATCATCATCATCAGCCTCTTAAGCAGATCCCTCTGCCTCAAGCCGAGAGTAAACCAGGAGCTGTCAGCCATGCAGTGAGTGTTTCTCTGTGCCTCAGAAAGTTATTTGCAGCATTCTGTGTTTAATAAAAGAATGAAGGGACTCAAGATTCTGTAGATAGAGAACATACTGAAGGGCACCCAGTCCTAATGTGACTGTTTCTCTCCCTTCTGCAGAAAGCATCGCAGGGCAGTGAAAACAGCGCTGGGGGTGGCGGGATGGGGGGGCTGAAGAGCAGTCGCCGTCGCTGGGGCCAGACGGTGGCCAAGACCCTGGATAGCTGGGAGGAAACCGACCAGTTAGAAAACACAGCCTCCAACTCCAAGAAACCGAGCCTGGGAAACGCAGAGGAGGAGAGGAGTTCTAAGGAGCACCATTCACAGTAAGTGCCACCATGTCGGCATAGAACTGGATTAGCAATTGGACAAATGTGAGCATTGAAAAGTCAGAGGATCAGGACTGAACAACTTTGGTGTGAAAGCCTTTTTAATGTAATGCATAATGTTCTGTCTGGTTTCTGTTTTCAGGCCCAAGGAGCAGAAACCTCTTTATTCCTTCAGCACAGTTACTAAGCTGCCCAACAATGTGAAGGTTAGCCAGGTGGACAATAGTCTTCCAGGATCTGCAGCACGGCAGCACTACCTCAGCCAATCACGGTACCTGCCTGGTAGGTCTGCACGGTTAACAGCCAATCATCAATCATTGAATTAAGGTCAACTATAACTTGGTGTAATACAAACAATTCTGTAACTTTGTTTAGGTTTCTGTGTCATGATAAGATAAGAAACCTTTTAAGATTAAAATAAGAACAAATCAATAAGATCAAAATAGAAATATCATATGCAATAACAATATACAAATACAATATAGATTATATAAATTGCATGGCCACCCAGCTTCTCTCTGACTCAAGTTGCCCTCTGACTGCTTTTAGGTTTGATTGGCAAAAATCAGACGACCTCCTCGGGCGATAAGGAGTTGAGCGCCATGACGCTGCGGGATCTGTGGGAGACGTCCTCTAGCACTGTGAACAAACCACTTGCTCCCATTGGAGGAGGATTATCCGTCACCAGAACCAATGCAGGTGAGCGGATGGAGTTTGGAGGAGTTGATTTGAAAAAAATCATATGAATTATAACAACTACAGTAGCTTATAGAGCTCCTATTTCTATGAACAGATTTGTCGTAATAAAATAAATTAAAAATCAAAGGTCTTTTAATGCAAGTTTCCTGTATTGCATTAATGAACGGGTCTGTTTTTGACATCAAGTCAAGTCTCCGGCAACGTAAATAGTGACGCTGTGACTCGTCTTATTTCGTCATGCGGTGGAAACCTGGCAACTGTCACTGTCATCCACCGCTACACGATATGAGATTGTCCTCATGACACTAAAGCCGTAAATGCTAATGACGCTGCTAATGTCTCCTGATCAGTAGTTACGGGGCCGCGGACAAAGCCGTTTCAGGGGTGGGCCTAAGTGTCTGCGAATTTAGAGATGGGAGCCCTCTGAAAATCATTTGTCATGTAGACAGACACACAATATGACTCCCCGCTGTGCTCCCTCCTTCGCTCTCCTCCGTCTCTTTCTCTGGCCTCGTCTCTCCCTCCCCATTGCTTATGCATGAGATTAAGGCTGTCCGTATAAGATCAAGTGTTTGAAACGGCTCTCGCACCCCCTGCTCATGTGGCCCACCTCCCCGGCCTTTAAACACACGCACCAGCATGTTTGTGATATTTCTGTTTTCTCATCTATTGTTCTTCTTTTTCTCTGATGGCATGTCTTTCCCCTCCAACTCTCTTTTTTACGCCGTGAGAGTAGAAGAGAGTTCCTCTAAGTCTGTGGATAGCTCACAAGAGAAAACGGTTGTTAAAGAAAGAATACTGGAGAAAATTGATCTGTCCAAAGGTACTTGAAGCAAATGACTTCATGAGAACTGTTTGCTGTATTGTGTCCTTGTTAACAATAGCATAAAGTTAGATATGTGTTGACTGTAAGGTGCTAGCCATGCTAAAGCTCTAACTGTGTAGCTGTAGTTGGAGTAGATCACAACAGCTAGTGGCAACATTTAGAAAGGCTCTGGTTCCATTGAAGAGTTTTAAAGGTCCATTGTGGGTCCAAGATTTAAGTGAAAGGGATCTATTGACAGAAATTGAACATAAAAAAAGTATGTTTCATCTAAATTGTACTAATTGTAGTTTTCTTATCCCTAGATTGGGCCCTTTTATAATAAAATACTTTCTATTTACATAAGGAGCGGGTCCTCTCTACGGAGGCCGCCATGTTTCTTACAGTAGCCCAGGTTGGACAAACTTAACACAACTGACAACTGAAGGCTACCACAGGTTCTTGTTCACGTTTGGAAGGGGAGGGTGAGGTGAGGGGTGTTCAGCTGCAACTTACAACTTCTTCACTAGATGTCACTAAATTCTACACACTGGATCTTTAAGCCTGGAACCAGGTTTACAGGCAAGGCCTTTCTTCTAACAACACAGTTGATGCTTCTACAGGATAATATAACATTGTTTCTCAATCTTGTAAATCTACCTTGGATGGTTGAAATATTGTGGCTTATAATCAGAATCTATACTCCACAGAAAATTAAATTTTTTTACTTCTGGAACTATGCTGTTGAGCTCTTGGGATTGCGGGTAATATACCGTAAGATAAACTAACAACCAGCATGGCCTCTGATACAAGCAAGCCTCAGGTACTCAGCCAGTGACTTAACATGAGAAAGAGAGCCAGCAGCTAAAAGCTCTGCTGGAGACGAGGGTATAAATACACAATTTAACCTGGGAACTAAGAACACCCGTTGCTAAATAGATGGTAAATTGCACTACAACCACAACAGCTTCATGTGGGAACAATGGGGCTCTCGACTAATTATACTGATAACCATCTGCGAGTGCTGGTAAAGCAGATCGATGTTGTCACTTGAGAAAATTGAATGACTTCAATCACTTGGCCTTATTCATCTGTTTTGGTCTTTTTAGTTTTTTTCTTGTTGCATTTGCAGCAACTACTTCACACACAATTAACAAGAGAATCTACTAGATGTTAGCTTTTCTAAGTTTGTGTGTTTCTTGTCGCCTCAATGTAGTTGTTGTTAACTTGTATATTATCTCTACAGCGTATGCATGTGAATATGCAGAATATTTAGGCTAAGGGAAAATATTTTGGTGCAGTTTCTACTTTGACCAATCCAATAGAGAGTCTGTGAGGAGGTGGACTACATTCAATGAAACACATCAGCTATCTGCTTTTTATTTTATCAGCATTCATATGCAGATAGCCGTTAATGGAGATTGGGAAAAATGTCACCTGGACCTGACAAACCCACAAAAAGTGTCACTGTTAACATTGAGTTGGACTGTTAATGGTGTACGTGAAAGGAAGGCGGAGTCTTGGCCACTCATAGACAAAATATTGGCCGTTGCCCCTAAGGACTTTAGCCAATGGCCTCAATGCTAGGTGGTTACCTGAAAGGTTTAACATCAAAATACACAAAAAACACTAACTATGTCTTTCTTCTTGTGTACAGGGAACTTTGTAAGCACTAAGTACAACCTCTCAGGCGGTTACATCCCTTCATTCCAAAAGAAAGAGGTGGGCTCAGTGGGGCAGAGAATCCAACTTGCTCCTTTGGCTGGGCAGCACGCAAGTAAGGACACATTTCATCTATGTCAATACACAAGCACGATGATTCTTGATACTTTTAGCCAGATCACCTCGGATCTGATCTGAGATAAATCCAACACTATTTCCCCCTGACGTTCCTCATTTCTGCTCGCTGCATTATCGGCCCCCACTCTGCCTTTATACCTGGTTTCCTGCATTCAGTTTCCCCTTCCTCACTTATTTCCATGTTCCAAGTTTTCTCTCACTGGTACTACTTGCTACTCTTTCTTCACTCTTTCAGTCAATCTCTCTTCCTCTCCTGATAATAAAAAAGACAAAGCTATAGCTGCAAAGCCCAAGCCCACATCCAACTCATCTCTGAGTGAAACCAATGAAGGTATTGTCATTTTCTCGTTGCCACATATACATAGGATACTGCCAATATATAAATATTGCTATACCTCAAATCTTAGAGTTTGCTGCTTCAAATATTGTCAGCATTTCAGTGGAAAAAATTTGTCCTTCATTGTTTTCTACTGCATTAAATATAGAAATTCTCTTAATAAAAATGGATTTGACTTCATACAGTAGATGTTATTTGAACTGACTGGCCTGTTCCTTACAGATTACGACGGCTGGAAAAGGAGGACGGACGGTTCTCAGGTGAAGGGGAGCAGCTACTCAGCTCTTGGGAAAACCTCTGGGAGCCTCCTGACCAGAGCCCCTGCAGTACAGCCCGTCCACGGGAGAATGGACTGGACATCCAAGTATGGTGGAAATCGATAGTTGTTGGGAAACGGGGACGCAACGACTTCTGCTTGTTGGCCGGTGTTGCCATGGATATACAACTTTGAACGTTTTGAAAATGAAAACAAGCCGATTTTGGACATTTTTTAAACTCAAATCCTGAGGAAGTATGATCATTTTGTATGTTGCTGAAAAGAAATAGATCAAGGTGTGCACGACACATCCCACGTTCTTCGCTGAGACATTTTTCATCAGGCAAGATCAACTACACTTATTCTCAGTCCGTATATTGTGGAGATGAAAGTTGCCTTGAACCAAGACTGATCCTGTCTGCAAGACAATCCCTCTGTTTCCCTGGAGGATTCAGTGTGAGCCAATTCTACTGTTAGCAGGTGGATGTTCTAAGTAGGATTTAAATGTTGCCTAGCTTTTTTAAACTAGTTTTTAAATTGTCAAGTATTGTTTCACTACCCATGGACAAAGTGTTAACAGCCTTTTATCGACTGTTAATGCTGCATTCTCTCTGCTTTTATCCACCATTGTGTAACTGATAGATTCCCAGTGTAATGGCTAAAAGGCCAACATCAACTTACTCTTAATATTATGAAGTGACTTCAAACATCTTTATGTTATGCAAAGCATAAACATACAATTTTGTAAGCATTTTATACCAATAAATATTTGAAAGTTCATAGCATTCTTTTTTTTTAAATAAAGGACTCAGCAGACATTCTTATTATATAAACAAAGTACTATATTTCAAACATGTAATATGGGAAATATTTCAAACATAGTTTTAAACACTGAATGACACACGGCTCCTGAAGCAGACGATGGGACAAACTTCACAATCTTCACTTCTTCAGGACGGCTGGGGTTTCTGGAGCAATGACACGCCAAGCTTCCCCACCATCACAAGACTGGGAGAAGATAACAGAGGTCGTATCAGAGAGATGGCAGATGTACAACCACAACAAAATGAAAAAAGTCATGTTTTTTTTAAAGGAAATGTCACATTATGAGCAAGTTTCTATCAAGGATTAACAGCAAAGGAGCCAGAGTCCTATGTGGCTCCATATTTGCCAACTCACACCAGCAAAGCTCTGTACCCGACCTGTTACTATCTCCTAATCAGGACCCATGAGGAGCCGCTAACATATGACATTATTACTTCTCGAGTTTGTACTGCATGATTTGAATGATACCTTGCTGCAGCCATCAAGCCAGCCGGCATGAACTTCCTGGACCCATAGAACCTCTTTCCCATAACGCCAGTCAGAGCTCCTGAAGTAGCTGAAACGCAGTATGTGTTGGGACATATTGGTAAATGTTGACAAATACAGGAGGAATGAAGACCACAGGGGAAAACCCTGATGCTCTCGGGAAAGGGAGATCTAATTTGTCCACATGCAACACACACGCATGGGGAAAATAAAGATTGTACCAACCGAGGGACACCCAAATATTCTTTGGGTCGTTGGAGATCTGGTAGGCACCAAAACCTGAAAGGCCCCCGAAGAGGAGACCTGCAGCCAGAGAGGGGACGCTGCCTGGAACAGACAACAGGCGTCAGGTCAACACCTGCATGTGACATCCACCGGACATGTATAGACTGTCGTGTGGTTTATTTCAAAGCACACAAATCATTTGATGGACATGGAAACAAATCTTCTGATTTTGTAGGCCAGTACCAATATTTGAGAGAAAAAGATTACCAATAATGAAATATTGCCTGAGGTTTCGATCAAATCCTTATGACAAATATAACTGAGGTTGGATATTTTACAGTTTAACCATACACTTGAATACAAAG
Organism: Pseudopleuronectes americanus; assembly: GCA_038501795.1. Taxonomy (NCBI): domain Eukaryota; kingdom Metazoa; phylum Chordata; class Actinopteri; order Pleuronectiformes; family Pleuronectidae; genus Pseudopleuronectes; species Pseudopleuronectes americanus. The sequence continues at coordinate 9,404,372 of CM076736.1, forward strand.
AACTATAAATAAAAACACAAATACAACCTTTAGTGTGGATAATACACATTTAAGAGATATGAAGTATTTGGGATACTGCAAAAAATTACTTCAAAGCATTTAAGAATACCAAGGTAGGCATTGAAGTACCACGTCTGGTTTTCAAGTAATATGAAATACCTCTAATTACGAATAAATGCATCTCATCTTAAAGAGGAGTAAGTTGTTTTCTTATTTATTTGTAGTAAACGCTTTCTACCTTGCTCTTATTTGAATTTTACTTTTGCACTGCTGAGCTGACCTGTTCCTCCTCACCCATCACCTTCCATTGTACCGTTTACCTGCACGTGACAAATACAACTCGAAAACTAGTTCCCAACGTACCTGCTTTGACGTAACCGATTACTCCGCCGGAAGCGATCAGCGCTGCGTACCCGTAACCGACCCAGTCCACGGACATGTTGGACACCTGTCAGTACACACACACACACACACACGTTAGACAGTGCGCACTTGCCCTTCAGGTCAAGGTCACTTCTTTCTGTTATTGACTTACACGAGTGAAAAGTTCTGCAGGAGGGAGAGAGAGCGTTGACCCGGAGCTGCTGGAGAGGACGAGCTGAACCAAAAGGAGACACAGGAGCATTGTAGCGCATGTACACACACACACACACACACACACACACACACACAGAGACACTTGCTAAACAGGAGTGTGTTCACTAGATCGTTAGACTGTGGCCTCATGGGCGAGCACATGTGCGTGTCTGGCTTCGTTAGATAAGAACATAACTGACAAATCTACTGAGCCTTAGCTTGAACTAGCTTCACACACACACACACAGGACATACACACACACACGGTCCCCAGTCCGATGGAGGAACACGTGTCTTTATGTATATGACAGTGGGATCTTTACATGTTCAACAATGGGTAAACACAGATATAAATATAAACACATACAACCTTGGGTTCTTCTGCTTCTCCTCTGTCACGACCAGCAGATGCAGCTTGTTCCTCGTCGAGCACTAATTATTGGTGCACACGTTCTGTGCAGCGGGATGTATGATGGGAAATGTAGGCTGGGTTTCTACAACACTTCAACTACTACATCGAACAGGGTATCTATAAAAATAACTACTACAACCAATAATAACTCTCGAATTTCATATGATTACATTGTGACATTTTGTTTTGTTTCTCTTAAATTGATCAAATAATTTTGCTTAACACTTTATCGCTATATTTCATAATGACCAGCATGTTTTTTTTTATAAGGAATGCAAATTTCTTATGAATCAAAAGCAAGAAATCTCTTAATTACAAAAGTATTTGTACCCTTTGTTGCAAACTATGGCACAACCACATCCTGTTTGATGTAATTATCATTGAATAATTGTAGCAAAGTGAATAGACTTGATGTGGTGGTAGAAAAGCACACACAAGGTTTAGATGGCCTCTCTGGATAATAACAAGTCATGGAATATTCGGAGCAATCTCTTGGCAGGAGGCCCTCTTGACTTACATGACATTTAGAGTTTGCCTGGCAGCATTTTAAATGTTTAATAGAATTCAGGCTAATATATATCTTTGGTAAAGTATGGTGGTGTCAACATCATCCACAGTCGGTGTTACATATAAAGATGAATGCAAACCTGCTGCAGAATGCCTGGGACTGTGGTGATGGTTCACCTATCAGGATAACAGTTATTCAATGAGGAAAACACCTGAATGGCTGCAGTCCTCAGAGTTAAACATCTGTGCAAAGACCGGAAGAGATCAGCTAACAGACGCTTCCGCTTTCGCCACTCACACCAACATTCTGTGAAGCACTCTCTCTATCATACATCACTCTGTGGCAATTTGTGGCAATGTCCAAGAATACACTGGCCCTTGTAATGGGGGAAACTGGAGTCAAACCTTCTGGTCAGTGGCCGATTCACTTTATCTCATGAGCTCATAGCCGACCCAAATGTAAGCCAATGGGGAAATCAATGTCAGTTTAATGAATTTACTATCAAATCTTAAAATACAATGGGGTGTGCAAAAAATAAAGGTGTGTTCATAATTTCTGAAGCCACTATATGTTCAAATATATATAGACTATACATACACATTGGAAAGCCTCTTAATCTTCTGTATGAGTGGAGTGTGTGAAACTGAACCTTGTCTTTTTGTATCTAAACTATATTCTTATCAGTTTAACTGTTGCAGCCTCAGTCACTCAATGGCGGCCTGTGTCCTTTTCACGACCACAAGATGGCGCCACAGGATTACATTAGGTTTTATTGTGTTTTGGAATAACCCCCTCCAACAACGTCCCTAAGCTCTAACTGTACTTGATTGTTCCCCCCTCTGTGAATATCTCCGAATATATTTTCATTTCTCTTATTTTGAAAATGTCCCTTTTGATTCCCAGACATCACTTTGGCACGTTCACTCCCTGTGCACACATGCTCATGGTTTCCAGCTACCTGTCTCACTGTGTGTCCCCGCTCTCCTCCTGCAGGAAGATGGCGCTAGTATACAACTTTTTCACAGCATCTCATATGACTGGGGGAGCTGAAAACTCACTCAGCTGTCACCGATCTCATATTTTATGAGGCTACAAGGGGCTTTTGTACCTGGAGTGGCTGTGACGGGATTGTTGGTATCATCAGGCATGAAATATGGCACCTCGAATTACGCATTAATTACGCACGAATTTACGCACCATAATTATAATACACATAATAATAATATTAATAATAATACACTCATCAGTGCCATTTATTTCAATAGGAATGGCTGTACAAGGTGCCTGAGGTGCAACCGTCTATTAAACACAGCCTCGTCGTTTTCGTAAACTGAACGCTGCCGGAGGCCCCGTGCCATGGTGGAAGTGCTTGAAACCAAGCCCTAGACAAACACGGCTGGATACTCAAAAGGGACCCCGCGCTCCTGTCAGACAGTAACCCCACTCTCCGACAGTTCGGCGTTAAAACTCCACTCCTCCCCAAAGTGCACAGAGCCCCCCCAAACAATATTTCAGATCCTCCTCCCACCTCCCTCTATACCCTGCTTTTGTCCAGGCCTGGTAGAGGTCCGGGTCTATATAGCTGCAGGTACTGTTCAGTTATTGTGCAGTTAAAATGTCTGCGCCTTTTGAAGTCAGACATGAAGGCTTTGTTTTAAACATTAGCACCAGAAGAGAAAATCTATAGATGCATGTGTGGAATTATATATTTGGGGGGGAAATATGAACTATAAATGGTTTATTGGGGAAAAATGAAAAGAGAAAGTTATTTTTCCTGTGAGAAGTTTGTCCAGCATTCTCTGATCATGCATGAAATGTGTTTCATGTCAGTGTCTGAAGTGGAGAAGCATCCGTGCAGCTGTCTGCTGGAGACGGGCTCCGCAGCTCTGCGTGTGTGTGTGTGTTTCTGTGTGTTTTCTCTGAAAAAATGGGTTTTGGACTTAAGCTTGGACTATTATCACCTATGTGAGCGCATATGTTGCACTGTGTGTGTGTGTATGTGTGTGTGCGCGTGTGCGTGCGTAAGAGAGAGACAGACACAGAGAGAGAGAGAGAGAGAGAGGGAGGGAAAGCTCATTCGCTCTTGGCCCGAGGGGTCTACATAAGTATGTATTAGAAATAAACAGTGGATAAATAAATAATGACCCTCACAAAAGCAGGGGAGCTCTCTGTGCAGAAGTAATGATGTTGGCAGTTAACCTTCAAGTTTTTTAACTTGACACAGTTTCATTTGCGGCGAGAATTCATGTTTTCGTTCAAAGACAAAACGGTAAAAGAAAGAAAAGATGGATAGGCAAATTGACTTAAGGAACTTTAAGAGATCTGTTAGTTTTCACTCTTGCACTAGTTGAAGACAAACCTTTAGTTTAAACTTGATATTTTAACCTCATTTTATCCTCTTTAATTTGCAGGCATATTGTCTAAGAACTCCTCTTTATTATTGGTATCTTTATTATATTGTTAATATAGTTTTCTGACTTTTCATGTGCACAACACACATTAACTCACTTTCCATTATCAACATTTATCTCAGTAGTAAATTCATTCAATGCAAATAAATTCTCAGGATTTTATAAGTGTATAAGTGTAAATTGAAACATTTCTGCAAATATTTGTTATTCATAGCAGTGGTATTGATGTCATATATAAAACACATATTTCCGGTTTTGTATTATTATTACCATTGGCTTAATAACACGAATACCTTGTTGTCTGGTACAAATTACATGAACAGCCCAACTTGCACACACACACACACACACACACAGACAAATAGGCCATTTCACTTTTTCTTCCCTGCTCATGGAGTTTCTCCTTTCTCGTCCACACCCGGCACAGTGCGCATGCGTCACCAGGTGGCCTCACACCGTTTTTTATGGCCAGGTGAGACGATCCGGTCCAGGTGAGAACACAGTGGGTGTATACGTTCGGGACCGAAGGCTCAATGAGAAAGACACAGCAACGGATCGACTAAAAAAGACGAGGAAAAAAAAACAATCCCAGCAGGAGAAGGCAGCAGAAGACAAAGAATGTCAATTATGGGCAAGATGGGGGACTGGCAGGTATGTGCTTTTTACTTTAAGACAAAGACACGCCTGAGAAAAAATCCTAGAAAACTGTCAAAGTGTCGAGTAGCTGTGGGATGAGGCTCGGTGGATTGTTTTTAGTAAAGAGAGCTGGTACAGTGACTTGACGCTGATATATTTGATGTTGAGATATATGTTGTTTTTTCCAACTCCAAAAATGATCCATCTCTTTCCTTTGCTCTGGATGTTGATCGCATGTTGTTGTAGCTTGTAAAGTCTCCGTGCGTCTTTCAGACAGATCGTAATGTAAAGGGAGTGTTTTTAAAATCAACTAGAAATGGATAAAAACGACATGGATCAGATTGTGCAGCATTCACTGAAACTCAAACCGTATTCAAAACACTGCGCCGAGCCCTCGGTGCGCACTGTAACTTTTCATAAATCTCCGTGTGCGTGCAGCTGCTACATGTCTCGTATCCATACGCCAACTTTGGGGATATTCTTATTCTTTATTAAGTTGCCTGTGCGTAATTGCAAACCTGGCCTTGCTTTCTGAGGGAGGTGTGTGTGTGTGTGTGTGGTAGGGTGGGGGGGGTTAAGAGACGAGTTTTCCTGAAAACACTCGAGTTTCACTCCTTTACAAAAAAAAACTACAACCACCCCAGACACAGTTTCTAGAAGCGTGCATGGCTGTCATTGTCAGTATCATCGCTCCATTATCATTAATGACAACTGCGCGTAAAAATAGGGTGTTAGTACAAATGGTAATCCGGGGGCCAACGCCTTTAAGATGTGGCGACCTGTCTCCTGACCCACGACCCGCTGAGGTGAAGGCTCGGCCGGCGACAGTAGCCGAGACATGTCCCCCCCCCTCTAACCTAACCTGTATTTGAAGTGAAACAAGGCCATGTTGTTGTGTTAATTATTGACGCCCCCCCCCACCTTATCTCCAAACCCATGCGCCCTTCCTTACATGTCGTCAATGGACCTGTAGAGCCGCTCCGAATTGCATGGTTCACCCCTTTTTAACATAACATTGAAAGAATGGCCTCTCAAGGTCTCCACTCTCAATGGGATTAAAATAACAGTTTGGGAGTTTAAGAAAAAGAAAAGAGAAGTACAGGTCGGTGTGTGGCAGGGGGAGGATCTGCATATAGGTACAGTGTTTTCACATCAAGAGAACGAATCAATAAGACGCTGGGTCGTGCGTAAAAGGAGCGAATCAGTTGCCAAAAGTTCACAGGACAGACATTTGCTCCTTTAACAGAAATGTTATTAAAATATTATTTCTGGGGTCTTGTGTGCTTTTCCTTACCCCCGGAAAGTCATGCAAAATGATCATAAAACCGTCCCATGTGCAAGCAGGTCCCCATGCATGACAATAGCCTGTACCCCATCCCTTAACAAACACTGAGACACACACACCAAGATGAACGGTATAGAAATCATGTCAAGTAATGCATGTGCTGCTTCGGTTTTTTTGTTTTTACCTGTGTGGTGTCCATTGGTGTTGAGTGAGCAGACGAGGGGTGCGGGGGGGGGGAGAGAAAAATCAAACGGCTGTTGATATGCTAATGAGGCCCTGTGCCAGCGTTATTACAGAGCTGCTCCAGCCCCATGTACTTCCACCATTAGAGGGAGACCTCAGAGCGCAAGACAGACAGCGAGCAACACACAGCTTCAATAAAAAGTAGTTTTTTTCTGAGCGGGGGAAGCACAATTCACTGACTGAAAACAAGGGCGATATAAGGCGATATACCCACACACTCTAAATACCAGCCACTTCTACAACCCATGAAAATGCTTTGGAAATTAACTGATAACATTAAATATGAAGATTGCGAGGTAAGGGGCTGCTTTTTTTAATTTTTTTTAAATTGTGTCATGCCATGTAAAATATATATATTTTTAAAACTTTACTAAGAGAAATTATTTTATGGAAATGTCTTTATGTTTTTAGTCCTTATATGTCATCCTTGTATAGTTGTGCTCAGGAGGAATAATCATTGTATTTTTATTAATTTTGTAAGATTTTATTTTTGTGTAGCCTCTTTGTATGTAGTCTTATAATATTTATAATGATAATAACAACTTTGTCAAATATTTTAGTTGCATGAATAAATTCGTGCCACTATTTTAGTTTCTATCTGAATTCACATTACACATACCTACAAATATTAAATGACACGTGAAATCATTGCTTGTCATATTTAATTAAAACAAATACATATATATTTTTTAATTTCATTGACAGCACTAAGCGCTAACACGGTCTGCTTTATTTATTGCGTAAATTGCACGGGCATTTACCCTTCACTTTTAATATCCGTGCAATTTGAGCTGCTTGGATCTTTTGCGTGCAGCTTTCTGTGCATGTGTGTGTGTGTGTGGTGTGTGCATACATTGAGTGGCTGTTGTTGTGGCCGCAAAGTTGTGCAGCAATATCGGGGACTTGTTTGAGGAGTGGAGAAGCCAGTCCGACGTGTTTTCGGCCGCGCGTCCAGTCCTGGGAGGGATAGACACGGCAACGGGAGCAGGGAAACAAAAAGCTCGGCGATTGTGCCAGTTTGCATTCGAAAGTGATTTCCCGTTTGTGTCAAAGCAGAAAAAAAAACGTATTACAAAATTGGTCAATCGAAACCGGGTCCCCAGCCGGTGTTTGGTCATTTTTTAAAACGTGTGATTAGAGCAGGAAGCGCAGTTGGAGCTGCTACAGTCGTGCGTAAAAGTTGGTTCGAGCGCCGGATCCGGGCGGCCCTAAAGACAGACAGACTTTTAGGAATTTTATTTTTGTTCTCCCTTTCTCCGTCTTTCCGGGTCAGAGTTAAAAAGTTAGAGTTTTTGGAGGCGAGGAGGCACCGGTGGATTGACTCGGCAGGGGAGAGAGAGAGGAGACCCGTGGAGGACAGCTCTCTGTCGGAGTCTGAGGTGGAAAACAAAGGGATGAGCGGTGGATACGAGCCGGCTGCAGTGCCCGTGTATGAGTCTGCTTGATATTTCACCCAGTTCAGAGGTGCACAATTGTTCCCTTCCCCTGCCTTCTCCTTCCCCTGGCTCGCTGTCCACCTCCCTATATTCCCGTGTCTTTATTTCACTTTTTTGCGCTTTGGCCCTGGGACCCCCTTTTTAAAAAAGCCCCCCTCCTTTTCCTCCTCCTCCTTCCTCACTCTCTGATTCGCCAGACGAGAGTGAATATCCCTCTTTTTTGTCTCGCTCTCTCTTCACTCCCTCCACACTCTCTCTCTCGCTCACTCCCTCTTTCTCTCTCTCCCTCCCCATCTCTGATTAGATATACTGATTCCTCCTTTCAATGGACGTCATTTAAGCTCAGACTCCTGCCTCGAGTTGCGTCCTGCGCCTGAGCCACTCTCAACCCGGTCTTTTCCCCTGTTGTTGTTAGCGTTATTAAGTATTCCTGCGATATTAATAGCCATGAGCGCGTTCCATTAGGAGTCCGAGAAGGGGAGACGAAGAAGCGGCTCTTTTCGCTAATATGAGCGCAAGCGAGGGGACGGCAGCAGTGTGATAGAAGCCAGGAGAGCGACGAGGAGAAGAAGGGTGTTTCTTTTTTTCAACCGAGAGAAACTTTTCGACCTAAAAAAGCCACAAAGACGCCTCCGAGTATCTGCATTTTTTATAGCTCCGGATGAAGGGCAGCGGGGATCTAACCATTTCTTTCTGATGGATTATCGTCCTGCTACTGTGGCACATATCTGATCGCCGGGGCCATTGTGGTCTTGCAGGAAAGAAGAAGAAGTATTTTTATCGGGGGCAAAAAACATCGATATTTTTCTTCCTGGTTTGCTGTTTATTCCACTTTTGCTCGCCCCGACTCCAAATAGTGTCTTTTTCGACCCATTATTCTCTGCTTGAGTCGCACTAAATCCTTTGAGATGTTGGTGCACAGTTTTTCCGCGATGGTAAGTTGCAGGAGCCTCACCGCGTCACATACTTGAGGGTATTGTTTGTCTAGTATATCAGATTTTTTTGTTGTTTACTAATAATATTTATATAAATTTTTACCCCTCCAGGTGATTCATGTTTTGCAAAGCTTGCACGCGTAAAGCCCGCGGGACATAGTGTAAAGTGATATGATGCAAATTCAATTGAAGACATTTCACCTCCGGAATTTCTGTTTCATTTAACTTTTTTGAAACGTATTATCAAATAATTTTATTCGCAGGAAAAAAAACAAAATGTGGACGTGTAGTTGTTGTGTAGACATGTTGTGTGTTTTTGTTAAAAATTGGAGTTATATGTATAAATTGGTCGAATTCCTGTCATCCACTGGGGCCATATCTGATAATGCCCTGACACCAGCCCGCAAAACAGCCAGCAATAACAAAGAGGACAAACTCGCACGTTTACGTTGAGTCTTTTTTTGTGTTTTAAATGTGTTCATGCTGAAATCAACCTTCCTCTCCGTGTGCTTCTCTGCCAGGATCGTCACGACGGCTCCAGCAATGGGACAGCCAGGCTACCTCAGCTGGGCGGCGTGGGCCAGAGTCCCTACACTAGCGCGCCGCCGCTCTCCCACACGCCGAACTCGGACTTCCAGCCCCCGTACTTCCCCCCGCCCTACCAGCCCATCTACCCGCAGTCTCAGGACCCTTACTCGCACGTCAACGACCCCTACTCCCTCAACTCGCTGCACGCCCAGCAGCAGCCGCAGCACCCGGGATGGCCGGGCCAGCGGCAGGCCCAGGAGAGCGGCCTGCTCCACCAGCACCGCGGCCTGCCCCACCAGCTGTGCCGGGACTACCGCAGGGAAGTGCTGCTGCCGTCCGGCCACGGTCTCGACTCGGGACTGTCGGACTCTATCTCTATCCATGGAATACCTCACTCTTTAGAAGACGTTCAGGTGAGACAGCGTGTCCCTGCTGGGTTGTGAACTAAAACATTAATAAACGTGGTGTTGGTGTTAATATAATGAACAGTTGAGCTCTACTATATTTTTTGATCAAAATTGTTATAATTACAACGAGTAATGCTGGTGTTGTTTTTACGTTATTCTCTTTTTATTATTATTACTCCTCAAAGAAATATCCTACATTTGATGTGTTAATGGTATAAATATAAAACATATTTAAAATATGTTATAAAACAGTTTTCATTGTTATTACTAGTCTTATAAATGACTTACATTCAATTATTATTATTAATTAGTCAGGTTCGGCCTCATTGTACTCTCTTATTGCGGCCATTTTTCACTGCCTGAAAAATCAGCATGACAAAAAAATATTCAGAGCTCTATAATAATATTTTAAACAGATCTTTTTAAAACGCTGTTGTAGCCAGATCCAATGTTGTGTTGATCAGTATAATAACTCAAATTAAATTAAATGGATTTATAAAAGAAACAACACACACTGTACGCCTGTGATTTAACAAGGGCTTCTTCGTGTCTTCTGACTTTATTTAATTTCTCAGTTTACAATAACATCGAGATGGCCGTGCTGCCTGCACCACTCAACCAGAATTGAGTTTAGGTCGATTAGCAAAAAAAGATGCACGATAACACGGTCAATAATAATAATAATTATAATAATTATCATCCTAACTGGGATCATTCCTCCCAATTTTTTGAAATCAGAAACAAACACCGATAATCCTCTAATTAGTTCATAGGCCTTTAATAGGCTGCGCCGCCGTAATTACTATCCAATCTAGATTAGAAGTTTCCCTGTGAGTGGAGCCAATATGAGGGCGGAATTAGGTCAGGATTATGGGGCGACACGGCGTCGTTATTTAAGTCTGCAGTTTGTGATCTGTTGGAAACGCGTCCATCAGTGGAAAAATAAAGAAAAATAAAAAGCCAGTGAAAACACTCCTGGACAATAATAACAGGAATGGGCCTCCAGAGCTTCCGTGTTGGCTGATCTTGCCCGTGGCTTTTGTTCGTACATGCACACATATATTTTATTGCTCCCTTTCCTTTTGTGTGCTAAAATTGTCCATCTTCTTTTTTTTTGCATTTGTGTCGCAGCCTGTTGAGGATCAAGGAATTCACATCCCCGACCAGACTGTAATTAAAAAAGGTAAGCGCTTTCCTCCGAGATAGTATGCATGTTGCAGGCTGGGCGCACACACATGCACCCACACACGTACACACACACACACACACACGCGCACCATGCACCATTTCTGCTTGAGAGGACTCAATGCAATGCGGTAACGCCTGACTGATCCTAATATGCAGTAGCCTATTTTTCATTACATGGTTTCCAAGTGCATCAAACTGGCTGCACCTATTTTTTTTTCTTCTTCGTCTCTCCACCACCTCTCGCTGATGGAATTTACTGTCAGCGTTTCAGAGCAGGCGTGGAGATGAGTATAGAGCTGGTGGGCTTTGTGGGGGCCCGTGGTGTTGATGGTCAAAGACGCACGGAGCTATATAGACGATCCTGGCTCTCGGAGCGGTGCGCGCAGGCCAATATAGAGCTGAAATCACTGCATGGTCAAATCTAAAATGGAAGTTGGTGCCGCTGGATGGAGCCTTATGCTGTCATTTAGAGGGAATTCAAAAATTCATCCTCCGACATGGTTCCCAACGGCTCCAAATGTGATTTTCATACTTACAGCACTCTGGTGAAGCTTTCTCGGATTATATTGCTTCATTTCGACTTATTTGCTGTCAAACAATTATTGGTACAGTACCAGGAGGAGGCCTGTTTCCATGGTCCAGTTTGAAAGCGCATTGTCAGGTCAAATTAGAGCTCACAAGATCAGACATGGAGCTGAAATTTCGTTCTTTTTTTGGTCTTTATTTCCGTCACAGTGCTTTCAATTCTTCATTCTTTTTGGAGTCTGCCTATCTGCGCATCGACGTGATAATTGGCTTCTTATATTAGTAATCTCAAGAGTTCGTTTAGCTCCTATTGTCTCTATTAGGCTCCCCTGAGCCATTAATGTCACAAGTGATCTATCCAAAAAGGCGCACGGTCGGTCCCCCTTTGTTACTGCCACACCAAAAAACGGTGGAAAGCCCAGTAGTGTGCTGAGTCCCCCACCATCACCACCACCACACCCCACCCACCCAAGAAACCAACCAAGCCCATGTGCAATGAAATCACACACGGGCCGATGCGTGGTGCTGTGCTGGATACCGAAGATCTGTGTCACAATTGGCACAGTTTTGCCAAATCTCTCGGTTGAGTCGAGGCATGGTGTGACGCACGCTAACACTACTGATAATAATATTAATAATTTTATCCCTCTTATCCTATGTTCTAAAATATGGTGTCTGGGGGGATCGCACAGGCCCTGGGGGGGTATTGCTGTTGAGAGATTTGTGCTAAAAAACATTGGCCAGTGTTTTTTAATGTTGAAGGAACATGAATATAAATATTGGACATTTGTATAGATGAACGGAAATTGTGGCAACTAGTATTGATTCTATGCACAATAATATCATCTGATTGTTATTATTGTTATTATTATTATTATCGTTATTAATATAATTACATGTTGTTGCTTAAAGTGTACACATGTGGTGCTAAACTCCAAAATCCAAGGCCCAAATCCCCCCTTCTCATTTAGTTAAGGCTCTGCATTGCATGAAATTCACTGAGCACGCTCTCTCTCTTTCTCTCCCCCCTCCATCCCCGTACTCTCTTACTACCCCCCCCTCCAACCTCTCTCCCTCTCTCTCTTTCTCCCCTGGCTCTCCATAGGTCCAGTGTCTTTATCCAAGCACAACAACATCTCCTCCATCCCCGTAAACAAGGACGGTCTCTTCGGCGGGGTGGTGAACCCCAACGAGGTGTTCTGCTCGGTACCGGGCCGCCTCTCCCTGCTCAGCTCCACGTCGAAGTACAAGGTCACGGTGGCCGAGGTGCAGAGGCGCCTCTCGCCGCCGGAGTGCCTCAACGCCTCCCTGCTGGGCGGGGTTCTGAGGAGGTGAGTGTGAAGTGGAGGGCTGTAAAAAAAAATGAAAATACCTGCCTGTGCGTGTGTGTACGTGCGTGAGAGCTCTCTCACTCTACACGCCAATCCATTCTTTCTTTGAGCATGCATCTGCCTCTCTCTCTCTCTCTCTCTCTCCTCTGTACCAAGAATAATTAAAATCGACCAACCATGACACCTAGCTCCTGCATTTAAAGCAGGAGGGGTCTGTTAAATTCCCTATTAACTTCCCCATGCTCTCTCTCTCTCGCCCTCCCTCTCTAAATTAATGTAGGCCTAGTCTGTTTCAACCTCAGCTCTATAGGCCCAGTGAAGGCATTACGCATGAAAACATTGGTCTCTAGTGAACTGTCGAGTGAATTGCTGCAGACACGCAGCCCTGCCTATTAAGTAGGCTTTTATTTATTCATTTTCTACAGTATTTGTCTGCTGCAGAAAGAAGGGCTGCACAGGGATCTTTTATAGTGTTATAAAGCTATAGTTTGTATATCAGGGATGTGGAGGAGAGTATATAAGGCCATGCAGCCAAACTTAGCCCATGCAGTCACTTTTAATTAGTGCATAAAAGGAGCTATGGGTTTCATATGATGCACATAAGCACGATGCATCCAAGTAAAAATATCTGGCAATGCATAAGTGAATTTTTTGCTTGTGCACAATTTTTGCCTGTTCACAAATGCAAGACTGCAATATTATATAGGCCATTTCAAACATGCCATATATTTGGAGGGCAGCATGCATCTTTGCAGAATGAAGAACATATCCATCCTCTAAAATGAATGCCCACTCAGAGAAAGAGTCATCCACTACAATGAATTTCCTCTTTGTTCCTCTGTCACAGGGCCAAGTCTAAGAATGGAGGAAGATCCTTGAGGGAGAAGCTGGATAAAATCGGCTTGAATCTACCTGCGGGCAGACGCAAGGCAGCCAACGTCACCTTGCTGACGTCACTAGTCGAGGGTAAGTTGCCGTAAATCACGTTCCCACTCTCGCTGCTCCCGCGATACCAGGTGCTTGCGGGCTGGGAATTTTTCTCTCGCTCCCTCTCTCCATCTCTCCCTCTCGTTCTTTCTCTGTGTTTTAAATCAGCATATGCGCTCATCCGTGTAATGTGGACCGACTTTGCCTCGCAAGTAATAAACCATGAAGGATGTGTGTGTGTGTGTGTGTGTGTGTGTGTGTGTGTGTGTGTGTGTGTGTGAGAGAGGGAGAGAGAGAGAGAGAGAGAGAGAGAGTGTGTGTGTGTGTGTGTGTGTGGAGAGAGAGAGAGAGTGGCAGACAAGAAGAGAGAGAGGGAGAGAGAGAGAGAAAGAGAGAGAGATAGGAGGAACGGTGCTGGTAATTCCTGTGGCTCTGCAGCGTTTGGCCCTCGCTTGCAGGAGCGCACTTGCAGGTCCACGGCTGGCCTAGTTTACACGCTGGATGAGTTTGTGTTGAAGTCCAGTTAATTATTGAGTGCTGCTTGTTTATTGGGCACCGCTGAGCTGTTTCACCTCACGGATGAAGAAGTCGATTGATTTATTAACCCTGCATTGTTTCAAACATTAATACAGCCACGGCCACGGCGACAGTCGCGCGCAGGGGCTGATGTTTTTTAATGGTGACTTAATTCTCCCGTTAATAGCTTCTGCTGCTCCCCCCTCCACCCTCCATGCTTTTGGGTTTCTCAGTGAAGATTTTTTGTTGCATGCAAATGGAGTGGCTCTGACCTATTGGGAGCTATATGTTTTGGGGCCTATTAAAGAATAAATGAGTCCGTTATGGTTGCGCGTAAGGAGATGCCTTTTTACGCGTGTGGATAAATCCATTTCGCTTGCAGAGTTGAACCTTATTATTCAGTGCGGTGGTATTTGGTGCGCTGTGGGTTTGCAAAAGGTGAGAGCCCGTGACGGTTCATTGGTCCCTGTTAATCATTATTACAGACGAGGGCCCGGATGCAATATTCATTGTGCGCCGTAGAAATTTGGTGCTGTATTTGTAATGAGCCTGGAGAAATGTATGATTGTGAGTAATAAGCGGCTGGTTGCAGATAGGGAGAGAGAGAGGGGGGTGGGGAGAGGGGGGCATTGAAGGCAGTCGGTCATTTAGGGAAGATCCACTGTGTTTTCTGGAGAGCTGTCATTGTTTATGGTCCCCTCCATTTTATGGAAAACGAGTTTACTGGACTTGAGCTTTTGATGCTAATTGGCGCATGCGTTCTTCCGGAGCACGGGGCTTATGGACAGGAAGCCCCGCAGTCAAACTCAACTGCTTCAGGAAATTAAAACCAAAGACTTTGGGGGGAGAAGAAAAAAAAACGAGCTCAGACTGAAACCTGCAGTGATTCTCATAGCTGAAGTATGTGCAGGAGGAAACGTGAGATTTAGACATAGCCCTTTAAAATTGCATGTCCCTGTGATCTGCTGGACTTCCAATAATGCGCAGGGCATTGGTAATCAATGACATGGTGTTAAGCATGATGCCTGTGTCTATATTTCATATCCACTTATTGTGTCTCCTCCACACTAAAGCGTTCTCACGGTATGGAGGAGGGGGGCCTTGACGCGTATTGACAGCTCGCAGGGGCTGCTTTATTATTAGTATTAGTATTATTATTATGGGCTATTATTGTTCTCATCATCATTAATGTTGTTATGGAGGCACAGGTGCCATAACCCCGCTGTCTGCACGCGTGAACACAAGTGGAGCCTGCTCACATCAGATTAATCAAGTGTGGGTGCGAGGAGTGTGAACTGGCCCCTGGATTAGATGTGGCCACATTCAATAAGCACAAACAACATTCAATCTAATATTTTTTTCTTCCTCTTCCCTTTTCTCAGGCGAGGCGGTGCATCTTGCCAGGGATTTTGGTTATGTATGCGAGACCGAGTTTCCATCCAAGGCAGTAGCTGAATATGTAAACCGTCAGCATTCCGACCCAAACGAACAAGTCCAAAGAAAAAACATGCTATTGGCCACAAAGTAAGTGCTATTATCACATTTCACTCGGTAGTTGCACCGAAATGCACCACCACACACACACACACACACAAACCCTGTCTGTGCATGCCCAGTGTGTGTGTCCTGTTTACTGCAGTTTGCAAACACACACGCACGCAAGCACCCGCACACACACACACATATATCTCTGCAGTTAAATGTGGAGCAGCATTAATTGTATCGCACATTAATTTTTTTACAATTTAAAATAAGTTTGTTTTAAGCGTTTATTCCCTCTTTACACACTTGTTTTAGCATTTATTTATATACTGATAATAATTACTCATTTTAAGGATACAAAAATAAATCTATGTACATGTTTGTCTATACATAATTATTTAACAAACTAATATGAATTTATACACGTTGTTTAACACAACACACACACCACACACACACACACATACAGTTTATGTCTTCTCACTTAGATTCTGATACATGGTGTGTCCTGTCAATTAATTTGATTAGGAACCTCACACACACATACACACACACATACACACACACTTGACATCTCTCCTAATTACGTATTCCATTACGTTCTCTTTTTTTTAATTCATTTCATTGATACAATATGATCAATTAATGACGATAATGAAAATACACAAAACACATTAGTGCACTTGAGTGTACCCCGCTGCGTGCATGCGCGTCCAATGGGGGTTTCTCTCCGCTCGTCCACGCGCACAGCAGCGCTGTTGTTTGCCCTGTGATTTCAGTGACACTGACAGATCGCTGGTCCTCATCCAGCGCTGCCATTGGACATGTTTTTTTCCCCCTTCACGCATTTACTTGAAACATGGGAAAGTCCTTTGCGCGGGACACAGATAAGCGCAGCGGCCTGCGTTTAATATTGATGACGGGCCGCCATAATCAAACAGCTGTCAGCTATAACCGCTTATTACAGAGCGTTATTAAGATACCCATGAAATAGAGCAGCCCATGAATCTATTTTACATGGACTCACAGGGGAATACATTTAAGTAATATGGGCTATAAGTTCCATGAAAGGAAATGTCTTTTGAACGAATAAACGCATGAATTAACGTATTTTTTCCCACTGTTTTGATATTGTTTGTTTTTACACTGAAACAAAATATTCACCTTGCCTCAATAAGACTTTGTTTATTTATAATAAAAGTAATTGCCAATGAGCTAACAGTATTTTTAATTTTTTCCCAAAGTTTTATTTTTTAGAACGAAAGTAGAATAAGAACAATAATTGTATTAGATTAATAGATGTAATTTTGCCACAAAAAAAAAGGTACACTAAGGATTTGAAGACACCTGCAGACATGAGTGACTTTCTGGTTCCTTCATGTTTGATAATTTTTTATCGAGACCTTAAAGGCCAAGCAGGGATTTGCGTAAAACGATATTAAGGGGTGGCGCGTAAATTGCGTGCCACCCCTGCAAGGGACGTCTGTGTGCATTGGAGTCGTGGCTGCAGATGGGGGGGGTTTTGCCCACGGGCCTGACACTCTCTCTCCCTCTGTTACAGGCAAGTCTGCAAGGAGTTCACGGACCTGCTGTCCCAGGACCGCACGCCGCTGGGGAACTCACGGCCACAGCCCATCCTCGAACCGGGAATCCAGAGCTGCTTGACCCACTTCAGTCTAATCTCGCACGGTTTTGGGACCCCGGCGCTGTGCGCGGCCATCACGGCCATGCAGAACTATCTGACCGAGGCTATCAAAGCCATGGACAAAATGTACCTCAACAACAACCCAAACAGTCACGATAACGGCACTAAAGGCGGAGACAAAGACGAGAAACACAGAAAGTGATGTTTCCATGCATCCAGCCTCCACTTGAGGGCCAACCCCCCCCCCGGCCCCTGCTTCCACACCGGCCCTCACCCCCTCCGCCTCGGTCTCGGCCTGGCCCCTACCCATCCAATATAAATATTATAAATACCTTATAAATACTATTGATAAAAGTTAATTGTGCCACTTCCTGATCTTGCGTGGTTTTACATGTTTTTTTTTGTTGGTTTTGTTTTTACATCCCAAACTTTGGATCCACCGAGGAAATGACGCAAGTATTTTCTGCTTCTTCCAACACCTGAACCACATGAAATGATATTTAAAAAAAAAGAAAAGAAAGGAAAAGAAAAGAAAAAAGGAGGCTGCAGAGGATGAGCTCCGGGGCAGAGGGAGGGAGAAAAAAAAGGTGTAGGCCCACAGCCTCAGCCAGAGGACTTTTTATGTACTCCCTCCACCTCCACCTTTTTTTATGAGCTGCAGCGAATGGACTGAAATCCAGCGACCCCTCTCTATCTCCATTTTACGATTGTGACGAGAAAAAAAACAACACACCGAAGCTAAAAGAGGATGAATTCTTATCAGTATTGTGAATAATAAACTTGAAAAACAACGAGAAATTCCACAGAGCTCCCTGTCATGACTTCAGTTGTAGACTCTCACACACTCTTCTCTCTAACTCTCTCTCCAAGCGACCAACTTGAACTTTTTTGAATTTCGACACGATTCGCGGTTATATAAGGGAATCAGTGTTCATGTATGTATATATTTATTTATGTGTAATTTAATGGGAATTGTAAATATGGTGCGTCTGTTTAAACTTCTTTTTTTTATTTATCTGGTGCCTCCTGTTTTAGTGGGTTTTTGAATATTCGGTTAGTTCTTCATGTGAATTTATGGTTTTTAGAAAACAAGAAGTTTTGGGGGATCTTTTTTTTTCATTTTATTTCTCTGGGATATTTCAATTCAGCCCTCTTGTAGCATGTTGAGGCGACATTGAAGCAAGTGAACAAATTTAATAGAAATAAACTTCCATTTCTCTCTCTATATATCATCTTTATTTTTTGCAGTTTTTTAATTTGAGACAGAGCATAAGTGAGACCCTGAGGAAAACTGTTTTCTTTTTCTCGTGTGAGTGTGTGTGTGTGGAATGTGTGTGTGTTTCTATTTTCGTTTTTATACAAGCTTTTATGTGTTGTGCCAATCAGAATACGTTTCACCCCTTGTTCTCTCCTTGAAGCACCATAAAAGCAATAAATGGAATATTGTCTCTTTTTTTAGATAAAAAAATTGTTGAAAGACACTCAAAAAAGCATTTTTTTGGGGGACCACCTGATATCCTGTTATGTCCGATAATGTCCAAAAATTGGAGGCGGTTTTAGCTGTATTGTATAGACATGTGCTGGCAATAGTTCCCATGCCTGTCAATGTATTATAGTCCTTTGTTGCCCTGGAAAAAATAAATATTTGATACGCTTCATCTCGATTTTTATTCATATCTCTAAATTTTTTATTCACTTGCTTGATAGCCTGGGTGTTTTTTCTTCTTCTTTTTTTTTGGTCTTTGCTATTTTTTTCCTCCCCATTCTGAACGGCTACAGTAATTGAGCTTAAGTCTCCCCTGACAATTGCTCCTTGCAATAAGCAGCTGAACTCATTGTTTCCCTCAAGTATAAAAAAAAAGAAAAGATTCTTACTTTAAACTCCCTAGTTCAGAGCACAGGATCTCGTGCAGGCCAAGTGGCTCACAACAATGGGTATATTCGCGTTTGAAGTGTGCAGCACCACCCCTCCAGCTAAAACCCTCTGAGATGTATACAGGCCTGGTGCGCGATGTTTGGATGTTGCAGGGCTATATTTGGCACCACCGGTTTATTCTGCGCTGGAGTCTTATTCAAAGACGCGCATCAAATATTTGTTAGGCTGTGTTGTGTTCGCCTCTCGGTGTAATCAATGAACAATCAGTGTGCTGGAGATGTGTGTTGGTGATATAATCACAATACTTTCATAACTAATCTCCCTCTAACTGCGATTTAATTTCGCTGTGTTTGGCTGAGTGAGTCGATAACTGTGGCTGTAATGGCAACACACACACACACACACACAAAATCTGATGCTGGTCTCTCCTGTTGTTTTGTTTTTTTCTCTTCTTTCTCTCTCCTCTTGTATTTCGTGAGCTGCAGAGACTGGCGCGTTGGTTGCATAACATTTGATTGTGTATCGATGGCGTGGCACCTATATAGCTCGGGAATCAATGTCGTCTGGAGCATGAATCAGGCGAGTGATGTGCAGAGATGCATCTTGTGTGTTGCTGTTTTTTTGCCTTTTTCGTATTTCACTGTCTGGTAACCATGCAGCTTAAAAAAATAAAATAATACTGTAACACAAGGGAGATATGGAGCTGGACGACCCCTCCTCCCTCATCTCCCTCACCCATATTTGTTATCTGCACAATTCCTCCCCCCCCCCTCCACCACCACCACCTCTCCTCTCCTCTCCCCTGGTTTTAATTCTGAGGCGCTTGTTTTGCAGCAGGGTGAATGAAACCTAACTGTACATGTCCTTGGCATAATTGCGATGCACGGTGCTGGAGCAGGTGAAGCGCAGCATTGTCTGTCAGGGCCCCTGTTTTTGTTGGCTCGGGCCTCAGATTGTGTGTGTGGGATCCTGTCCTCGGGCACAATAGCTCACTCATAAAAAAAAAGGGGGGAAGAGAGAGAGAGAGAGACGACTATACCCCGGCTGCTCCTGCTGTGGTGGATGCGTGTTGGTGGTGGAGGTTGGGAGGGGAGAGAGAAAAGCATAAATAGTCACTTTAAGGGGGAAAACAATCGTGTTAAAGCAGCATTCATCGGTATTAGCGAGAAGGGAAGCCCCTCACGTGCAGTATCATTAATGCTAATGTTATTTAATAAATGCATCGGAGCTTCGTCTTTGGTTGAATGGGAACAGGTTTTTACGCATTAGAACTAGTGCTATCTGCAACAATGGTGTGTGCCATATTTGTGCGCATTATCAGTATGAGATGAGGCGGGTTGCGTGAAAAAAGGCCTGTAATTGTGTCTTTCTGCATGCGTAACGGCACCGGAGTGTTAAAGAAACTGCAAATCCTATTGTCTTGCGATGGCTTTATTGTTTCCACCGATACCAGTTAATAATTAGCATTCCTTTTTATTACGGAAAAAAAAATGGGATGTGGAGCAGGTAGAGCTGGTTTCTCGTGATTGCCTCAAAGCGAAAGTCATTTGGAACAAAAGTCGGAAATAAGAAGAGCCAGTCAGCTGAATTTGGTTAATTCAAACCTGCTTGACTCCAACTCAAGCAATTACAGTGGCTTCCCTGTATTATAATTAATAATTATTATTATAAGTGTGAGGTCTGTTGTTGTCGAGTGATGTGGAAAATAAAAGACACAGGCCTGGAGAGGTGGAAATGATAAATTACGTGTGATTAAGCGTACAAATGCAAGGAGGTGATGATCGTGACGGATGACGTGTGTCTATGTGGAGATAGATCTTTATTTTTCCTTTATTATTTTTTAATGACACTGCTTACTTGATGCCATATTTGTCTGCTGGTAGAAAGAGCTGTGTGTGTTGGTCCAAATCAAAAAGCTGCACCATCGAATAACCCGATTTAAATAAATGCTGTGTGTTTCTGTTGGATCCATTCAAAGGATAAATGGGTGTTCGCGTGCCAATACCCACAAACATATTTATTTATTGTTCACGCTGGTCGCCTTCTACTCAACACTGTCTGTCGGTCATGCAACGCAACTCATCCGCAACCAGCTGCACGTCACTGCTGCGCTCATCAGTCCTCTTTACGAACGCGCTCCCCCCCCCTACCCACCCAGCCATTCCACTTTTACGCGCTAGCAGCCATGTTTGTGGTCAGAAAGTGTTTAGCTGATGCTGCTGAGATCACTGCTCCTCGGTGGAAAGAGTGTCTGCCGCGGCCTAATTACCCCGTAGCACCACCACCGCCACTACAACAGTCTGCACTGTAACGCTGGGAGGCAATGCTTTGGAGCTGCTCGCCTGCAGAAGATATAGGGCAACCACGAGGCACAGATTTTCCTTCTTTTTTTTTGTTTTTGCACTGTTATGCCACGAATGTTATATTGGCATGATCGGAATTTGATTTAAGCCCAGCCCTGACATTTAGACAGAGGGGTGGGATGGAGATTGGAGAGCTTGTTTAAAGATGATAAAGAGAAATATCTGTGCAGAGGATCAGTGTCCACAATATGCTGGCAACTTTTCTCCTCATTAATGGCGGAGAGGTGTTTTTATGGACTTGAAGATCTGGGAGAAAATAACTCTTAAATGATAGGAGCCAGATGGCCGCTTCCATCGACAGATTTCCATGATGTCAATTTGAGCCACTTTCACATTTTCTTTTTTGAACTTATTTTAAACTCTATAATAAGTGACTCGGACAGGCCGCACGGGTTTCCATTAAATTCGACGTGGTTATTGGCCGAATCCAATTACTTGACTTTAAAGCTCGCAACGAGGCGCAAATAATGGCTAATTGTCCTCAACTCTTGACATCAGCCGTCATTTATGGGGGCTTTGCATTCTCGCCTGGCGCTGACCCCCCTTTAGCCCACTTATAGAGCCGGGGCGCAAAAGCCAAGAGAGGTCAACGACTCCCACCAAATCGCCCTTGATTACTTGAGACATTAGCTAATCGATTAGAACACATTAAGTCACTTTGAATAAACAAAAAGTCTCCTGATAGGCAAATGGAGCTCGATAATTCCTCCGCAATATGAGAGGTTTTGATCAGGTTGTAGTTCCCATCTGCATGGAGGAACATGCGCGCGCTTCTTTACGCACACCACTGCAGGCGCAGACACACAAACAGAATATATAGGCCTATAAATGCATAGATGTTTTATTTTCCAGGCTTTTTTATTCGATCACAGTATTTTATGCCCTGTTACAGGTTGATTCACGTTTGATATTGATCCTGCTGATTTGGTTTTATTCATGTTTGGATGTGAGGAAGCAAACTATTTACTTTACAGGACATGCACGTGCAGTAACATTATTCAAACGTAGAATATTGTTGTCCTCCAGTTTCCGAGGTCTGACAATTTCACAGCCTTGTGTTTCCCCAAATATAAGAGAAAGAAGAGCGGATTAAAATTGTGTTAATGTTTCTCCACTCGGTTAATGCAGTTTATATTCCAGTTTTAGTCATTCTCTCTCTCTGCCTCTTTTCTGTGTCTCTACCCTGCATCCTCTGCATGCAGTCAGCCAGGGGGAGGGAGTGTGTCGCCCCGGGCCAAACATATGCTTCTTTCCATTGCACTAATCCAAATGCAGCGTGGAGGAATAATTGCTCGAGTGGCCGTGGCTTCGCAGGGGCTTTGTCCCTCACTGGCTCCCTTCAGCCAGGCACACGCCATTTCAATCAGCTCCCTCTCTGTATCAAACCCCCAGACCTTTTATCAAACCAGACCCCCACGTTCTTTACGCACACAGCCACATCCCTAAAATAAAAAAAGGGGTTTTATTTATTTTCCACCCATGTTGTTGTTCCTGTCATGTCATCCCATTTGGTTGCACCGTGTTCTCTAATAGTTCTGCTGTTCATTACTGGGGAAACTTCCACATACGAGCAACGAATGCAAAGGAAAGTGACTTTTTTCTTTTATTCGTTGACTTTTCTTGCATGCGCCTTTTCTTTTCATTCCAAACACCAAGTGCTATTCAGTCAAGAAGGGATAAAATCAGCCTGGTCATCCAAGCAGAAAGCTGACATGGCTTATATGAATTCTGGGTAGAAATGACTGAAATATGTGTTTGTTTTTTTGGGGAGAAATGATAAACCAAAAGAGTCAAAGGACATCATCTGCAGAGGTTCACAGATGTTGTTGAAGCATCACAGGAGTTTTGGGAGCCAAATGGCTGAGGGCCTTTTTAAATATAAACAATTGTTATTCATAAATTGACAAAACATAATAATGCGATACTAATGACACTAATTCTGTTCATAAAAATAATGTAAAAATACTATAATAGAAATAGTAAAACATACAATACTAAGTTTTTGGGGTCATTGCAGACTTATGGGATACATTGTGCATTTTAATGTTAGGTGTTGAAATGTTGGTGCAAAAGCAGGTGGAAAAACTATATCCAGTTAAAGGTGATTATATTAGGGAATAAAAATATCCGCTTTCTTGGAATGAATTAACAAAGGTGCACGGTTTGTCATGCTAGTGCGTAAAGCGAATGAAGGCTCACACATGCAGGCCCTGCAGTGTTATCTCCTGCACAACTCTCATTCATACACACGCAAACACACACGGCGCTTTAACGCCCCATGTCAACATCTCGCCCTATATTCCGTGCATCAACAATGAAAAATCACTCGCAGTAAAAATGGAGAAATTTGCTGTAGAAATCACATATTTCCACGGATGAGGGATGGAGTAAGACAGAGGAGGGGGAGGTGGTGGAGGTGGGGGGGGTCGACAGAGCCGTGGATGTGTCTGACTGAATTAATAGACATGATAATTTCACACTATTTCATAGCGAGCTATCTGTTCCATCACAGGAAAATAAAAGGGTCACCGCGCAGCTGTGGTAAACCCCAAGCGTTATTATGAAGTTTGATGATAGACCTCCCCTCTCCTTTCTTTTTCTCCCTCCCTCTCCCTGGTACTTCGCTTCAGGCCAGCAATAGCTCCGGGCCACGCCGGTGCCTCCCCATGATAAAGGACTTAGACTCTGCGCGCAAAGAAAGCCGCAGCAGCTTCTCTCCCTCTCCCTCTCCCTCTATCCCGAACCTAATCAACTCACTGGCTTGGGCCTATTGCGACTGGTACACAACCCCGCTCTCTCTCTTCCTCCATCCATCTCTTTCTCCCTCTTCTTTTCGTTGCTCTGTCTATCTACGAGTGATTTTGGATGTTGGACATTTATTTATTCATCATTAAGTCATAAATAATATAGCTCAATAATAATAACAATATTAACTATAATAATGTAAATGTACTATACAACCAAACCGGTTACCCACACCTGACGCACTCTCACATGAAGCCCACCAAAACAAAAGGAGGAAAATAAAGTTATAAAATAATAAAATAGCTGTGTAAACAATCATAAAGCTCGATGAGGTCACTTGAAACAACCATTTCTTCTCCCTCTCATTTTCACTGGAAGAACTTTGCGCAGTTCTCTGAATCTGAAATAAAGAATATGTGGCCTGTATTTGTTTTCGTTTTTTGCCCCCCCCCCATACTGTCGGTTTTATTTCCCAAATGGAGACGATAGCTGAAATTTATTTCTGCAGAAATGGGACACACAATATTGACCTCTTACCCCTGAAGCATTTTAATGGACCTAAAACTCTAATGCCAGGTGAGAGAGCCCATTCTGTCCATTTGGGTTTACTTCTGCCTTCAGGTCAGCCAGGGACAGAGAGAGAGAGAGAAAACACTGCAGTTTATTCATCCTGAGAGTTCACATTTCCACAAATGCCACAATTTATATTTTGATAATGTATTTTTCTTATTTTTTTTTGCCACTGCCTCTTTTAAAAAATATCCAATGGTGTTCCAAAAACAAATTTTTCACCATCATTTTAAAATAGAAATGAAGTGAATCCCACCATTATCGTCATAATCCCAGAATAAGAGTAAGGGATCAATAAAACACATATTAACTTTTTTCCTCCGTGTATTGTTTTGTTTAATTTAACCTCTCACATTATTGACGAAAATGTATATTTTTAACAGTTAGGAATGACAGTGAGAGATGAAGAAAAGAGAGGGGGTCCGTGACATGTGACCAAACGATCATGAGCCACTTCCGAGCCAGACTCACATGTCTGAACCTCCACATGGAGCCATCAGGAGGTCGTGGAGGCCACATGCTCTTTGTATCATATGCAAAAGAATCACAGTGATTCTTTTCTTTTTTACATGTATGAATAGGGGAGGGGTGTCAGGACTGAAGCAGGCCTCATATCATGTGACCCCTAACAGAAATATAAAATATATAGGCACTGTCAAGCAGGAAAACAGTGAAGGCCTTCACTTGAAAACCAAAGGATATAACTTTTAGCATTTTAATAGATTGAATGCATTGATCTTCGTATCTTTGCTGAGTTGTATGTCTTCAGCGAGCGCTCTGTGTATTCCTCCTCTCCGTCATGCTAAAGATTTCATTGTTTAGCCTTGAATTTTACAGATAACACAGTGGAAAACCCTGCGAAACAGCATTGAGACTATTGTTCAAGGAGAAGTCTTTGTTGACACCAAAACTAATGGAACTCTTTATAGTATAGTTAAACAACACCTCAAGGCAGACCCTCTGTTTCACTTATTCACTTAGAACAAATCGGCTTTTTGCGAAAATGGACCCACTGTTAGGATAACATTCAATTTGAAACTATTGGCTGTATTTGTGTTATTTCTTTTTGTTTTTGCAATATCATTCTTTTTATTTAAAATTGGCACGATATATATTTGGTTATGTTTTGTTCCACTGTTTTGGGCAAAAAGAAAGAAAAGACGAGGTAAATCTACTTTGCCTGAGGTTAGGGTTTAAAAAATTTGGTCACGGTTTGTACAATACACAAGTTAAAATGCGTAAAAGCCTTAATAATACCCCTCAAATGACGTTAATGGATTAATGCTATGGGTGACCACATGAACGTCTATGAAAGAACACTATTCTTTTGCTGTGATTGATCGTTTCAACCTGTTAGTTGCCCCTTGTATGAAAATAAAAATTATATATATATATATTGCATACAAACTGTAATCGTTCGTGACAGGGCAGAAGGTCCCGGCAGTTCTTTCTGTCATTCTCAGTAGTTTCTGTGGCCAGCTGATAATAACATATTCACTTTATGATAAACAGCCACATTATTAGCTTAAAGCGGGGACCTGTGTGGTTGAGAGAGCTCAAGAGCTCGGTCTGGCCTCTGCGAGCCTGTGAAGAAATGGTTTTGATCTTACCACAGGCTAAACATTGCCAACAGGACTTGACGTTGCAGAACAATTTCCCAATTACCTTTTGACATGCATATTGACACAAATGCGCAAAACTGTAATTTTCTCTCTGAATTTGTTAGCTTGAGGGGCTCACTTTCATGCCAGTGGATTGTCAGATGTGCTGCTCTCTCTCTCTCTTCCTCTCCCTCACTTAGTATCTCTCTCTCTCTCCCTCTCTCTTCCTCTCCCTCACTTAGTATCTCTCTCTCTCTTTTTCTGGTGCGCCTCTATGTGAGTGTCCAGAAAAAGGATTCCCTCTTGACAGCCGGAAAATGGAAAAAGACCGTTTTCAAAATGGAGGAAAAAAAGAGTGTGAACTTTCATGAGGGCTCCGCATAAGAAACACATTTTCTGCCAACTCTTAAATCTACATGTAACTGAAGTTGGTGTTTTTCACTATCTCTACAAAAATGTGTTGATGTTTTTTCCACTCATGGTTTTTTTCGAATAGCACCGTGGACGTTAATGTAGTCTGATAGTTGGCTTCCCCAAACAAGTTTTATTTACTATCACTGAACACGTTTGTGTCACG
This sequence comes from Pseudopleuronectes americanus, assembly GCA_038501795.1. Taxonomy (NCBI): domain Eukaryota; kingdom Metazoa; phylum Chordata; class Actinopteri; order Pleuronectiformes; family Pleuronectidae; genus Pseudopleuronectes; species Pseudopleuronectes americanus. The sequence goes on from CM076736.1 coordinate 9,431,095, forward strand.
GACCCCCCCGACCTTTCTCGGCGAACTTTGCGACGCTCACAAACATGTTGTCTCCCCCGCTGTCAGTCTCGAGGTTCTGGTCAAACTCAACATGCCAGTTGACACTGAAATGCCATAATCACTGGGATGTTTTCTTCCGTTTGAGATGTCCAGGCAGCAAAAGTGGAGCGAGGACGATGACCATGTCATGACGGACTTCGTCATCGCGTTGGACTTGATTGGCAGATGCTAGGCTGCGTTACAGGAGTTGGTGATGATGGAGGGTTACCCTGCGACTCCCAGACGCCTGCTATTAGGAACCCCTGGAAACTGGGTCAGACTCGGGCTTGGCTCTGCCTCAAGCCACCTAACCCCCACCCCACCACGGCCCAGTGTTGGTTCTAGTGCAAGTTTGACTGGAAGAGAAGGATGACATCTTGGGCTTTCCAGATGAAGGATAAATAACACAACTGTCTCTATAATCAGAATCAGAGTGTAACCATCTTAAATAACCTTCTTTTTTGGCTTAAATCCCTGGTGTCCCAATTCTACAATAACGTTTCCTATTTATGTTTCTACTCCTTCAAGCTTAATATGACATCCTCCGATAAATACATACACTGTCACAGAGGATGTAAATGTGATCTGAGGTACAAAATCTGATCATAACAACTTCACAATTCTTTGTAAAATACAGGTTATAAAGAAAATCAAGCATATGTATTTTTGAATTGTTAACAAATTTCTAATTTTGTTTGGTGTTTCAAACTTCTCCGTGGTCGTATGGAAAAACAGACCCCATCCAGTAGCATCATGCCATGTATGCTGCTTAATACAGCCTTTAGCTATATTGCTAGGCACCCTGGAGACTGATACACTTCTGTTGGTTATGGATATCCAACGGTAGGGAGAAATGGCCTCACAAAGGCCGTCAGATCACAAAGGCCGAAACCAAAATGAGACGGTTTGGTCTATAGAGGATTCCGTGACGTGCGTCATCAGCTTGTCCCGCCTCTCTCGCTCAATGTTAAATGTCCCTTGGCTATTAAATGTGTACCGTTAGCTCGTCGGTTCAGTGGAAACCCGGACCTTGTATTTAAAAGTGTAGGCATCAGACTTCTCATCGCTTGCCCGCTCCATTATCCCTTTGAAAAGCGGTTAGTCACCGAAGCGCACAAATCCCGAGATAGGTTGGCCCGAGATGGATCCACCCACTTGAGCCTTTGTTGCTCTTGTATGAAAGGACAAATTTGTTGTCCGCATTTGGACGAGCCTTTGAAAGGGGACAACCTAGTTGCGCTGCAATCGCTCTCCAAATGCAGCTCCTGAATATTGGACACAGCTATAGGGTGAAGCCATTTAAAGTTTTCATTTGGAAAAAGTTGCACTCTGCATGTAAACCAGAATATGTAATTTCCTCTCACACAAGTTCACTCACAGACTTTTTGCAACATCTTAGATGCAACTTGGAATAAATGAATTATTTCCCCAACCCAAGTCCTGGAAGAAGTTGCAAAGCAGATGCAAATGAGAAAATGTAAATGCGGCCTATGTGAATTCAGTATGTGCATCCTCTTTATCTCCCACCTTGGCCGTGGCGCACACTTTCAAAGTGTGTCCCCCCAAATGAGCTCCGTCTTCTTTCAGTAGCCACCTAAATTAAAGCAGCCACAACTAAGGGCTGAACGCCAAAGCTTTGCAGTGGCAGCACCATGTTTAACACAAGTTCCATTAAAAAGAGCCCATTACTACTACTGAAGGAAACGGTGCCCGGGGCCTCTCTAAAGTGTTGCGAAAACCTCATTGATAATTAAATGTTGGTTACCCCCGGTATGCATCGCTCCCGCACTTTGCTTACCAATCAAACCTGGGCCCACCACTGCTGCCATTTGCTCTCTCTTCTCGGTGTTTATCAAGGAATCATACAGCCCTCTAATAGGTGCCAATTAGAACCAGTGGGTGCTCTGAGGTTAATTATTCCTAACACATTATTTGATTGAGCGTATTTAGAGCTGTACAGTGCAAGGGGGGGAAACGGTGACAGCGGTGGAGGTAGATAACGCCTCCGAGTCTTTGTCGACTCTCGCTCTGGGCAGACAGTGACAGACTCATGCACCTGCAGAGTGTGCTCTTACTTATGGTCTGTTCTACTGTATATTTGATGCTAAACGGTGCGTGTAAAACAATAAAACAAAAAAAAAGGGAAAGGCCTCCTGCCGCCCTTCCCTCATTTCAGAATTGATTTGATTACCAATGCATTCAAAGCGCGCCGCTCATAACAGCCTGCGATGGTCTCTCGCAGCCGCGTGAGAGCGTGATGAAGGAGGCACCTTGTTAATAATTTGCACTGTTGAATAATCTCACTCTCACAAACAGCAAATGCCCCCAAATGTATTAGATTTCATTGCGGCGGCAAACAAACAAAAACAACAACCAGGAGAAAAAAAATCGTTATCCCTTTTGCAGGTTTTTTTAATTTTTCTTCTTCTTTTCCAAAGTGCTACGTCAGATGCATCGCCATGAATAAAATAATAATATGTGAAGAGGGAGAAACAAATGTGGATTCAAGCAGCTCTCATTGAACAGAACCTGGCAGGAGAAAGTAAGAAAGAAAGAAAGGAACTGTACATGGTATCTGATTTATGTCGGGCGAGTAGATAACAATCATTATGCCCAAATAGTGCCTCTCCTCTGTCACACTGCAGAAGAAGCAAAGGCATAAAAGTAAGTTGGGAACGAAGCTTTTGACAGGTTGCTAATGGATCGCTGTAGGCCCATCTGTTTCACTTGCAAATAGAGAAATGGCGGGGTTTTGATTTGGGTGTTGAAACTGTTACCACTGTCACTGTAAACAATAATTGTCAAACATATTTACCCCGCAATCGCTTTAGCAGATGTTCTGCTTTTTGTTTCAAGCGGCTTTTTGTGTGCGTTGTATCTCCCGTCTGCAGACACACCACATGTCCCACCACCGCCGCCACTGTTGCACCCCCCAACTGGAATATTGAGCAGGTATTTGCGAAAGGTGCTCCGGGGCACGGAGTGTGAGGGATTGGGTGGGGTGGGGGAGATGGGAGGGTGGTGGTAGGAGGGGAAAGAGAGAGACGAGGGGGGGGGGAGGAGGAGGGAGGAAGAGATTATCTGGGCCCTTCATCAGCGGTTCAGCCCACACCCACCCCTCCTCCTCCTCCTCCTGCTCCTGCCCATCGTGGAGCCCTGAGGGCCCGGGGAGGCGGCCCCGTGCCTTGCAGCCATGCAACCTCTTTATCACTCTAATCTGCTAATTGTAGGCGCTCAATTGGCACATGGTGGCTTTTTATTAGAGCCTCCCAACATTAACTAGACAGAGAATGTTGAAAAGCTGGTGTGGCCCTATAGTCTTTTTTTTTCTTCTGGTTTTACTCCGTCTGTCTTTTAAGATGAAAAGCACTCAGTACTCCATACTTAGCATTCTTCATTTAACATGGTGTACTCACAGCCCTCATTCTCGGCCCTTCAAAAAGCTGCTTCATAATTCATAAAATTAACATTTTAATGAACTGGGGTCTGTTTAAAAATGAAAATCAGCAATGAAATAACAACCCATCAACTATTTTTGATGTTTCGAGTTTATACGCTACATCGCGGTATTAAAAATGATCACACCCGTCTCAAACGAGAGACACAATGCATCACTTTCTTTTTTTTCCTGTAAACCCCTTGAAGTTTTTTTTTCTTTTGGAACGGCTCTTTGAAGGGGAGAATGAATGAATGCAGGGACGACCCTTTACTCCAGGCAAGTGATCAACAGATCTGATCTCAGGTGTTCAACTCTCCTCCCTCTGCTCCTCCCATTGCCTTTGTGCAGCGAGTTAGCGCGGGGCCGATCCCCCCCCTCGTCTGAGGAGACTCTGAGGGACGAGCGGTGGAAGGCCAGAGGTCTCCCCTCCTGTCTCGTCCGGGCTTGTCCGGGAGCAACTGCTCTTTTTTTCCCCCTAGCCCCTCCTCGCAATTTCTCTAACCTTCCTCCTTTGTTTGTGGCGCATCAGCGAGACGCCACAGACATTCACAGGTCTATTTAAAAAATTAAAAGGGGTGCAAGGTGGGGGGGGTGGGGGGTTTGGAGGGGGTTACTCAGGTCGTCCAGGTGATATGTGCTCCTCACCCACCTTCGATGCTTTCTTCCCAAACAGCTTGTGTTTGTTGTCAAAAGTCTGATCAGGTAAAAGAGCCCTCACAGCTGGCTTTACTCTCACAGCTCAATAGCAGCTGAGGGTTTATCCACACTACTACGTTTTCGTTTGAAAACACATCAACCCCACTACGGATACGCCCGTCCACAGTCCGTTACAATGGTCACAAAACTCTGAAGCTGCTGGCGGAAACGGAGATGTTTGGCACCAATGACGGTGACGCACACGCTCACTTGCTGATTGGGTCTTTTCTGCCACCACGTAGCCTTCGCTGATTCTTCAGTCTCCGATCACATGACCCCTTTCCGGAAGAAACAACCAGCATTAGCCTCCGCTACCAGTGTAGAACGAAACATGGATAATCAATCACAAGATTTGCTGAACTAGTTGGGTGCTAACAGTTACCAAGATACAACTGCTTAAGTGCATACAATTTAAGCAAAATCCTGTGCACACTGGCACATGCCTGCCCACGGTACGCGAGTGGTCATGTGATATTAGTAAGAACAATGATTAAAACTGATAATGAACCAAAGCGGTTGAGTGGACAGAGATCGTTTTTGCCCCAAAACCCTGTATTCTAATGAAAACCTAGTTGTGTGGATGTTGTCGAAATCTTGACGCATTTCTGTGTTTTTCCGTGCAAACATTAATCACGCTATCAGAATTCCACCAAAATGGCTGACTCTTCTACTTTGTTTAACCACAAAAGAAGACATTGATGCTTTTTCAGTTTAAATTTTTTTAGAAAGTTTATAAGGCCATAACCAAATTGTCTGCAAAGATGTTGAAACTGAGGTGGAGGTGATTTGCATGTTTGTGTGTAAGGGCCAGCTGCTCTGAAGTGTGTTTTACGGTCTCAAAGGTATGGTGGACCTTTAGTATGTGAGACGTCAGAGAACAGGAGGGGTGGCGGTTGGGCGGTTTATACTTTTCAACAAACTTTTACCTCATGAATCCCACAGAGAAATGCAGGCCTGCAACCTGGTGACAGAACAATGGAGTGAGCGATTTATGGCCGGCTATTAACAGCTCCAGCTTTCAGGCCCACATACTGCAAACAGGTGTTTTACGAGTCCGCCCCCATGCTGACACAAGTCCTGCTGTTAATTTCCACCAACTTTTCGGCGTTTCCGTTTTTATTCCCGACCAAGGGTGAAGCCAACAGCTTGGTGGATGACAGGTTGACATGACAGGGTTAATTCTTTCTCTCATGTTTACCTGAGTTAGAGAAGAAACAGCAGCCAGTCTACAGTTGAGTGCTGAATATTTCCCTTGCCATGACTAATCACTGACTACGCCTCGTTTTATTGGTTCTATACCACAAAGGTAGAAGAATTACCGCGGCAAGAACATGCAACTTGCATGACAATCGTAAAAAAAAGGGCAGGAAACTGCTTAAAGTGCAAGTACAAATTGCTTTAATTATAAACGTGTCAGGCTCACAATCACCATCACAGCAGTAATGCCACCGACAAAGCCACCTGATGTTCTTGGCTGCTTGTTTTTCTCTCATGTGTTATCACTGGTGTTAGATTTACCAAGAAGAACCTGGAAAATAAAGGAATCGTTATAAGAAATTGGATTTGGACTTCTGTCCTCTGCTTTAATCTACTTATGGGACGGAGGGACTATTTGACTTTTGGGAGAACAGATTCATGCAGTATGTAGGAGTATGGATTTTGTGTATGTATTTGTTGTTGATCTATGTCACACAAATGATCAGGTATTTACCTGTGTTTTTGGGTACACCCTGAGAGAACAAGCCAAGGTCCATGTCTTTGTAACATTGTTGACTTTACATTGTTTTTATATCTTGGTTTCACGTTGTAATTTAGGGAACACACTAAAGACTTTTGTATGACATAGTTAAATCCTTCCATCCCCTACATGGGCGGCGTCTACCTAAACATTTGATTGGTTTGTAGACGGGCGTGCGCCTGACATCAGTTTGGTGATAAAACCTGCCCACGGTTCTTGATAAAATGCATTGAAAGAAATTTGTCTTTATTTTAATGGAAATAAAACAAATGAACCGGTTCACTTGTTTAATTTCATTGTCAGTGTAATATAATTATGGTGTTAGTACCATCAAACTGAACATCTAATGATATCCTCAGAGAGAAGACTACAAGCAACCCTGCAAAACCGATTCACCTTCTTTTCTTCTTCTATCATTTAATGTTGTCTCAACTTCCTGCAATTGGGTTTGATAGTCTGAACTACCCCACAAAAAGTTTGCAAAGGATCTGATCCATGGTTCAGTTTGATCCGGACCGGGACCTCCTCTTTTGGTTGGACTAAATTTTGGGCTGTTGGTCTGAGCCCACTTTCACGTTTGTTATTTTGATTCGGACTAAACTAAAAAGTCCCAAAACTGGGAACAAGGACTCCATGTGGTAAACATGGATTCATTGATTTTTGGACTGAACCCACCTCAATCCCATTTGCTCATACTCTTCACAGTTTAATGTAGAAGCTACAATTTAAGGATTGACTTCAAGATTCAATGTTTATGTATGTTTTAGTCGCTCAGCTACACACGAGTGACTCTAGTGACTGAGAGCTGGCCCAAATGATCACTGTCGATTTCAGTCTGACGATAATGAGAATGAGTCATATGGTCGTGTGGTTTTTAAACATAGGAGTTTTTATCGAGGTATCAATTTTTGCAAAATGGAGAAGAAACCTGTGGGAAAGGAGGGAGAGAGGATGTGAAGCATTTCCTGAATGGATACATTTTCAGGTCAGGGCAGAAGACAGGGAGGAACTCTGCCATCCTCCGTGGAGTGAAACTAATCTAATTCACTTTGAGGAATGTAAGTGGGCCAATGCATACAAGGTGTGAGGAGATGGCCTGTAAACAAAACTCCTGAAAGGTTTAATTAGAAACTGACAGAGGCCTACCTTTTCAAAAGCTAAATATAATCCGAGAACTGAAATGGAGACTTGTTGGCCAGCTGAGGCAAGATGGAGGAGTTTTACTCAAGTTGCAAAAAAACAAACAACAATGTTCGCATAGCAATAATTTAAAATCCAAGCCATCAATAAAGACTATTTCATTCTGTGTGATTTGGAACAGAAGAAAATATGTGCTTGTTGAAAATTCCTCTTGTGGTGGTAGAGAAACAGCATTACCCAACACCTTTATGTATATGTGACTGGCTGAAACCAAGTGTCTGTGTAGTGATGCATTAGCCTCCTCTGCTGACGGCTTTGTCACCGGTGGTCAAGCGTGGGCCAGACGTGTCAACGCGCTCCAATTAAAAGGCTTTTATTGGGTGACTTTTCGACAGGCTGAACGGGGGGGGGGATACATTTTTTATTCTCGGCGTTTGGGGAGAGCCCGAGGTGTGTGCGGCCGAACATACAGTAAGTGGAAAGGCTTTGCAACTTAAAGGAGCTCCTTACCTCCCGGCGCTGTTTTATTACAACTACTGTTTACATCTCCCAGTACATCCTAAGTATTTCCATTATTAAGTTTGGACAAATCATTTGCCTGGGGTTCAAGGTAGTATGCCATTGAAACATGATCCTACTGTTGATCTTATTACTGCCAAACCAAACAAGCAGAAATCAATTTCAGCAGGAAAGGTAAAGGAAGAAGGGAGGAAGAAAAAAAAAGGAAATTAGATCAAAACGATCGGGGGTGGCAGTTGCAGCTGTGGATGCAGGAGAGAGGTGGGGCTGTGGAGGTATATATTCCACGAGTGTTTGTTCGCTGCCCAAACAAGTCGACAAATAGCGAGGGGTAATTCTTGAAGGCATTAAAATATAGTACCTGCTCGCCCCCCCCACCTCCTGCCCTGGGGGTGAAATCAGACACCTTAGATTACAGTTTTTATTTTTTTCCCATATTCATCACATACTGTGCTCGGTTTTAAAAGACTCACACGACACTGTGAGAAAGTGTGTTCCAGCTGCTTTGGTACTAATGATGCCTCAAGTCTGACAGCTTAAACGTCTGCGTACACCGTTGTTACATTTCATAGATCAACTTAATAGAGTGTTAATGAAAATACAGATGCTATAGCTCCAGACTACATCCTGTATTTATTATTTACCACTGGAGAGGACTTTCGTACACATGTTCCGATTTAATTAAAACATAAAAATTAGATCCCGTAACCAAATATTGAAGATTTAACTATGAGAGTCCAACGTCTTGTCTGATTTTCTCTAGGGCCGTGAAGAGGTTTTGATCAGTGCATTTTTATTTTATCTATATTTCAAGAAATCGGCCTACACTGCAGTGATGTGTCCCACTGGACGCCACGGCCTAACCCAGGAGAACTCACACCCCTGGAGGAGAATGAGTGAGAAAAAGGATGTGATAAATTAGCCCTGGGAGGAAATGCAAAGCAGAGGTTCTGGCAGCGGGCCACTTGGAACCCATATAAAACAGCAACATGAGTCTCCGTGCTACAGTAATATTGCCTTTCATTTTGGGTGGCACGGGAGAGGAGAGGATGAGGAGGAGGATGCGTGAACACTCATAATACCAGACGAGTGATGTCATGGAAAGTTAGCCATGTTTAGGAGTTTCTACCAATTTACACAGCGAGGCCACTTATGTCTTATAGGTGTTCATACTGAAAATTGTTCCTTGGTCACACACGTGATCTTCAAGAAAGCACAACAAAAATAAATAGTCATATTCAGTGTTAGCATGGTTAGTAAGTGACTATATTATAAAAGAGAGACTACTGAGGACAGAGGCCCTTCAGGGGCCAATCAGATTTCTTCTGGGCTGAGTGGCCCCCTGGCCCCACCCCTCAATCTGTCCCTGGGTAAAACTGCTTTTTAAAGAAAGTTATTATAGCTTGATCAGAATCTTGGTTTTCAATGAACTTGGGTCCATGTGCACCCAGCTTTAAGCATTAGACATTGTCATAAATATGATCTGTCTACAGACGGTCCTCTCTGAGAATACCAATGAACAAACGTATTTCCTAGCTCATGACCAAAATCATTACCAAACAGAGTGGGCCATTTCCACTCCGCTTACACATTGGTTAAACCCCTGGTGCAGAGCCTGCTTCTAGCATATGGCATATTCCTTTTAAATATCATCCATATTTCAGATATGGTAATATGGCACAGATTATATGCAGTGTGAGGTTACAAAACTCACATTAGAAATCCATGAATTAATCTCATGAAAAATGCAAACCTATCTAATTATTCTGTGGGACAATCATCAATTGCAAAAAAAAGAGCCTCTTGCATTCGCAGAGATGGAACAAACAGTCGGGGAGGAAACGCTTCCTGCTCTCCTGCATTAGCATCTTTTGGTGTCAGAAACCGAGGCGTTTCCAGCACTGGTCAGTCACGCAGGCTGATCGAAACCAACCAGACTTCCCAGGCACTTTCGCCCTCTTACATCATGTATAGCAGAGAAGGTAATGAGAGAAGAAGCTCTTTCTGTCTGTATGCTAATCCTGGGGAATGTGCAGGGGCCCTTAATGCTACACACAGTTGATTTTCCAGCTTTGCTGCTTTAAATAGCTTTGTGTACCGACCTCGGATCACCGGCGTACTTTCTCATACTTTCGCACACACATTGATGAGCATGGGTGCTCACTCATGCACAAAATAAATTATGATTTGCACAAAGTGGTGGCTCGAAAATGTATAGGTACGAGGGAGTGGTACGTAAAGGAACAACAATGAGCTTCATTCAGAGGTGCGATAATAACCCGAATGCTGTTCTAAGGCTTAATTTCAAGCAATTCAAAAAATGAGGTTGCTATGAGTTGTGTCAATCAAATGCATGCAGTGAATGGACAAACTATATGGCCATGGCAACACTAATTGCCTGTTATCTTTGCGGAAAGCTAAGGTCTGGCTTTGATTACATTCTGTTCTACGTGTGCAACGTTGTGGGATTGTCAGGCTGTCTGTTTGTGTCTGTCACTCCCAGCAGCCAGTACAAATAATGGCACGTCAACATATGCTCCAACCAGCATAAACAACACACACACACACACAAAAAAACTTGCATTGTGCTCACACCAAACAAAAAATCCCTACGCGGGGAGGTACCTGTAATTTTTTGACAACTTTCAGACACGTACTCCTGATACAGTTAACAGCTAAATAAAACATAGCAGTGACTTGTCAAGCTAATGTATCTCTCTGCGCTCCAGTCAAAACATATTTATCTTAAAACTTTAAAGAACAGCTGCATTGCATCAAACGGGAGCTTGGCCTCAAACGCGGCGCTCTCACCACTCCTCTACCACTCACAAATCTGAGGGAAGACAGCGTTTCTTTGATGCCAAGACAACCCAAATGACAAACATAATACTGTCTGCAAAGTGTGAATATTTGTATCTTCTTTCTCCCCCCCCCCGCCCTTCCTTCTTCCTTCTTCTCTTCTCTTTCTCCCCTGCCTGCCCTGCTGTCTGTCTGTGTTGTTTTGAAGCGGTGAATAGATTTAAAAGATGCAGGATGACAAGACAAAGAGCTGTGGAATAGCCCCTCGGGCGCTTGTGCTTTAAGTCATGCCATTTCCTTGCATGGCAGGCAGCCCTAAATAAGTTACTTATAAGCATTTATTGATGCACAAGTATGGCATCTGTTCCCGGGCTGCGGTTCTGGATGTAATTAGCTCGGAACCTTGCGCGCTTCAATCAAGTGACACATTTAGAGATACAAGCACCCCCCCTCACCCCTCCCTCCCTCGCACACACTCGCGCTCCTCCCCAGCCTCCCCCTCCTCAGCGTTCCCTTCCTCGTTCCCTCTTTCAATCTCTCGGATCTCTCTCTCTCTCTCTCGCTTGGGTGTTTTACTCATTCTGCGCCGCGTGGAATCCTCCATGCACAGTAATTACTCCACGATAACCTCCATCATCATTATCGTTATCCTCTCCAGCATTGAGCCCCGCATAGTGGGGATTGCTTCACTGTAAAAGCAATGAAGTGCTGCTATGGTGCATGTGTATGTGTTTGTGCTTGTGTGTGTTGGGGTGGGGAGACTTGTTTTATGTCTTCATACATGTACTAAACTCCGTATAATCTCCTGACAGAACATGAGAGGCTCCACACAGGCTCCTGGGTCTCTCCTTCCAGTCCCCCCCCAACACCTGAGTATAAACTCCAGATAATGTCTGAATGAGCCCATGTGAAAAAACAGAAGGAGATTCTGAAAATTGAAAATATAAACTACTCATTTTGTTACATAAAACAAAAGAGAAGGTTTAAACCTAGCCCAGGGGTAGAGCCTTTGTGTTGAGTCTCCTTTGATATTAGTGAAGGCTTTTTATTGAGCGCTTGACATGATAGATAAACCATACAGTGGATTGAATGGCCTTCCTCTGCAGCACACAGTAAATGCCATTTGCCATTAACAATGCTGCAGTGGGGGTACATAAACCATTAATATAACCTTTATGACCACGCCGTCTAACTGAGCATGTCTCCTATATGCAGCCCCTGCTCTGATGGACGCGTTCGCTGAGGCCTCCTCGCAATACCACTAAAAGAAGAATTTAATTGCACCAAACAGATGAGATCACAGACATTAGCTTTTAAAGGGCCGTCGTAAAATGGAGACAGGATGAGACAGGACTGGTGCACCTACAGCATCTCCTGCAAAGTCGGCCAATACAAACGGTACACCTCATGTTGGAAATCCCAGAATGCTTCTTGTTGCGTCTGACAAGGAGTCTATGATCTGCTGTTTGGGTTTAATTGAGGAGCCGACCACTAGTGCCTTGTCCTGTCCAGGGGTGTGGAGAGGGTGGACAGCGACAGGCGATCAGTCACAAGATGAGTGGGCCCAGTACTGAGACCTGTGGGGTGCCGCAGACCCTCAGCCACTCCAGCAGGGCTCGGCCATTGATCATCACTGGGGGCCAATCGAGGAAGGGATGTGACTAAAGCAGGCATGCATGTAACAATGGTCCATAGTTTGGGCGACGTGCTTAAGCAGCTGGGCGTCAGTGCCTTTAATAGAAGGGGTAGACTCCCTCTATATGCTCTACAAAGCATTGTCTGTTTCTCCACTCAGATAGAAAAGGTGGTTTTCTGTGAGGGGCCGGACCCGCTATCATGTGGTGGCTTTTTCCCCCCGCAGCCAGCAGTCTCCATCAGTTGAATGGACTTGGCTGACATGGTCTATATGTTTGTGTGTGGATGGAGGGGGGGGAGGCTCCAGAGGAAGAAAGCAGCCCATTGAGTCACATAGCAAGGGGGGGAACACACACAGCATATCACAAGGGAGCATCTGGTAGGAGGAATGTGTACATGATGTCAAATGATAGTCCAAAGATAGGCCTCCCTTCATAAAAACTAGAGAGGGTGATAAAGGGCAGCCCTGACAAGAAGAGTCAAGAGGCAGAGAAGCTTGTTTGTGTTGCCTCATCAGAGAGTTTTTTTTAAAGGGGTTCGTTGGTATCATGGTGCAAGTTTGGGGAGGGCTTTGCCTCTCGTGACACATGAGTCGGAATGTTTCCATGACCGGGTAAACTCTCTGACTCAAATTGTGCGGTTGGCTAGAGGAAAAAAGACAATACAATAGTTCCTGTGTGGAGAGATTAAAAAAAAGTTTGGAAGAACACGTGTGCAAATCCACCTTGACGCGTCCTTTGAATGCACACTTACTGTCAGCGTAAGCAAAGGCATGTTCAGACACATGGGAGCTATTAAGAATCCTGCAAACACCTGCTATAATGCGTCGCAGTTTGAGTACAGCCATCAAATCCCCACCTGTCGGGTATAAGGGAAGATAAGCCTTCTTTCATGAATGTCTCTGAGTGTAATAAGAGTTTAAATATCTGGTATTTGGGCGTGCGATTTGGACGGAAAGACTGATCTTTAGGTGAAAGCCCCCTAAGTCATGAAGAATCTTGTGTCCTACACTGACCAATTGAGTATCTCTATCTGATACTGCTCATATGCTGTGATTTTATATATTAATTAATTGAACTGCTTTGAGAATTACAACTCTTTGGACGTCCCCTTGTCTTTGGGAAAATGTACAAATAAACGTTGTTATTTTGGTACAATTATATATTCTATATTTACTTTTCTTATATATCTTAAATATGTATCATCGAATTGCTATTTTCTTTGCTTGAATTAACTTTGATTAATTCTGTACTCTTTTTTCACTTCATTCTTTTTTCATATTATTATATTTAGATATGTATTGACAGCACCAGGTAGAGACATATGGAAAGAAGAATTAAATTACATTGATAATGGTTATTTCTGCACATGGTAATAAAGCCTTTGACCTTAGTTCCCTCACCCAAACCATGCCATATGGTGCCATGTGCAGAAATTGTAGACAGGGAGAATATCGGATATAAAAAAACGATGTAACCGAGTGGCATCAATTATACAACTGTGATGCCCTTTTCTGGCAATTTAAATTGCTATATGCAGCTGTGGGATTGCATTGTCCGTTGAGGTATAGTAGTTAAGAGATAAGAGCCTGTATATATAGATTATACATGTAGTTGCTACAACGTTTTATAAAACAATCACGTAATTCTAAAATGTATATACAATTTATAACCAGAGAATTAGATGAATCTTGATGTCCCACAACTGGGAAGAAATAACCAGTCCCAAACATCCAGTCCCAGACCTTCATACAGCCCAAGTGGAAGTGGGAAATGTAGGATCGACGCAGCCATTTATCATGCTCTCGTCAGTTCTTGACTTCCTTACCATTAGTACACGTTTTGTCCAATTCCTATGCCCTATGTGACAATGGCCAGAACCACCAATCTCTGTGTATATAGACATTTACATCCACATCCACATTTGTTTCGGTTACAACAGAGCCTGGGCCGGGAAGTGTGAATGGTTATGGGCAAGTCACAGGGGAACCCTCACCTCAGCTCTAAAACCCCCTCGCTGCCTGACCTATCCCCCTCCATCTTCTAGTTTATCTCTAACCTCTTTCTCTGTCCCTTGGGGTCCGGTCGACTGGGGTCTTCCCAAGGGGGTCCTCCTTTCTCCCACCTGACTTACCTGTGGAGTGAGCTGTCACAGTTAGCTACCTGCACAGCGGTGATACAGGACACACACACATCAATGCACACACACTCTGGTGGCGACACCCTGAGGGAGCTGTGTGGAGGGGGTGGGGGGTAATGGGACTGCCAGGGGACCCAGCAGCTCTAGGGAAAGAGAGCCATGCCATCAGTCAAGTGCTGGCCATGTGCTGGTTCTGACATGAGCTAAATATCCTTAGAGTAATCAAACTATGTCTTAAGATGTAAGAATACTTTACCAGAGTTTTCATCGGAAAATAATTTTGCGATTGAATGAAAACAGTCAAAAGTTTCTAAAGGAAATTCTAGAGTCAATAACTGTGTCGTCCCGCCTAGTCAGACATACAGTATCATTCTGCTACAGGGGAGGAAATGCTCTGGCTTATTTGTGTTGCTGTAGAACAAGCACAGCTGTCTAAGTCTGGGATACAGCAACAGGGCCTCTGCAAAATAGCATTGTGGATTGCATTTTGTTTAGGGGAAACATTTGCTCTTGAGGAGGTGAGCACTGTCGTTACAATGTATAGATCCTTGCAAAAGAAAATTCCCAAAAAATTTAAAAAAAAGATCTGTGTGTGGTCATAAAACAGGAATAAAGTGGAACATTTTCTGTCTCATCTTGCAAGAACAGACCAATTAGACAGCAAATACTGTAAACTTAATCATTTTTAAAATGCCTCAGTTCAAACAGTCCTTTCTTATCACACAATCTAAATCTCCCCTATGACCATATTCAGATAAATGAACACAGCAACATAACAATATCTTTAAATATATAAATGATAATTATCATTCATTTATTCGGGATGTCTGTGTGTAAAGGGAAGACTGATAACAAAATACTTTTCTTTCTCCAGAAAATGTTGGTAGAGGAGCCACAGGTTGGTCTTGAAACAATCCGCCAACCACAAACCCCCATCCCATCCATCACTGTCAAGGCTCCACACCTCACTGCCCTTTCTTCCGCTGCCCTATATCGAGACCGGCAATGATACAACTGCTTGGCGGCTAATTTAGTGATGCTATGTCCTTGTTAGCATTTGAACCCTTTGTTAAATCTCTGCCTCCTTAAAACTGGAGCTCTGTTAGCATTTCTGCAGCACTTCAACCCCCCCAAGCCCCAGAAACAGATGAGACACAGAGCACCTCAGGGCCTTGAGGTCACAAGAAAGGCCAAAGTGAATTTTAGTTTGGTCAGCTCTAATTCATTAGCTACGTCAATGATGGGCCCTCCAGACAGAATCTCCTCCAATGTTAATACAGAAATTCACCATGCAGCAAGGCTTTTAAATGATAATTGCATTTCATGGCTTGCTAGGATCTCACTAGTCAGTTTTGGCTGTAGTCCTGCTGAGCGACACTCAAGCCTGGCTGCTGAGAAGTGTCAGTTGAGGTCTTTTGTCCCAGTTGATTAAGCCCCCCAAATGTGCCGACTCTTGGTACCCAGGGAAGTCAAACGTCCTAGGGCCACTGTAAACTTTATTAAGCACAATGCATACCCTATGTAGTGCCCAGGAAAGGGCAGGAGGGGATGCGAGGTGGACAAAGCAGATCAATGTGGGTAGAGGCTGGAGGACTGCTGCGGAGAACCACATGCTCATTTCCCACACTTATTAGCTAGGGGCCGGCCTCCGAAGATAACAGCTGATTGCTCATAACAGCAAGAATCCACAGTTCTGGTAGAGAGAACATACTACAGTTCTGTGTGTTCCAATCCTATAATTACTCACTAATATTTAGTATTTACATTATTCCCACTGAAAGCTGCGACTGCAGGATAAAAAAAGTATTGTTACACGGCATCCGGTGATTAATCAATACCTTTGAATATTGTTTATTTACTCAACAGCTCTTAAAGGGATGGACGATGAATATAAAAAGAGTCCCACTGGTTATATTTTACATTTTTATCATCCACTGTAGGGTGAAGGCAAGAGAAATAAAACAAATAAGATCGGTCCAGGAACATGATTGAAGAAGTTATTGTACTTTTTAAACAGAAGCCTTTTAAGCAATAATAATTGTTTCTTTCCAGTATATCATCCAATAAAGTATAACGACGGTACTGTAGTAAGTATATTCATAGTAGTATATTCTACGTTTAGGCATCACCAAGGTTTAAAAATGTTGTTTTTAACGATTTTATTTATTTATTATTCGTACAATACTTTTCCACAGTAAGAAGTGAACAGTGTGTGGTCCCTGAGGATAAAGGTTGTACCCTGGCGCAACACATTGACCAATGGGGTCTCCAGACAGCGGAGGAGGATGAGACGCAGAAAACAATCTCCTGCTTGTTTCTGCTTTACCTCTTCTGCCATGACCTGACCCCTCCATCGATCTCCTCTCCGCACAATGAGCTTCCTCCTGAACACATGCACCGAGTGTGTGCGTGTTTGTGTGAGTGTGTGTGTGTGTCTCCTCCTTCCTGACAACATTTCTTTTTTTGTTCCCACCCAAAATGCTCTCTAGAAAGTCAAACTCTGATGTTGTTATTGTGTGTGAGTTGTACTAACATTCTGATATAGTGTTTATACTTGTAGTTTGAAAATAGAATAGACACAAACTATATTTTAAGATACAACATTTTCAGGAAAATGTACCCACCAGAGGTAATCTTACCACACACACACACACCAGTACACATACACACACAGACACACACAGGCTTGTATGCAAACAAACAGAGTCCACTCATCTTATGTTAAATAAATACGTTTAGTAAATTTTAAAGTAAATACAGGGCAATGAGTACACCAGGAGCCCATCCCAAGAAATTGAATACAATAAAATAAAAAAGAGAGTTAGAACAAACCAAGAAAGGGATGGAGAGGGAGCTGTTTGGGCTTAGAGAGTGACTTGGGATAAAAATAACTAGTCACACGACACAGAGCAGATCTGGGCGCTGCTTCTCTTGCCCCGGGGCTCGGCCTGCCCAGCAACTACTGCGAGAGAACAAGGGGAGGATGAGAGGGAGAGGAGGGAGGAAGAGGTGATTGGGGAAAAAAAAAGGATTTGGGGAAAGAATGGAGGAGAGTGAAGAAGGGAGAAGGTGGCGGTCCGGGGCGAAACCTGTAAAGCTCACAGAGGGAGAGGTGAAAGAGGAGAAAAAGTACAGAGGTGATAGGAAGGGTAGAGAGGAAGATGACTAAGTGATGGGACGAAAGACATGGAAATAATAGGGGTTGTTGGCCTATAAAGAAAGAAACAGATAAAAAGAGGAAGAAAGAAAGAAAGAAAGTTGTGTGCTTTTGCATATATTGTGTGTCCCCCTGAATGTGCTGCAGGCAAAACACATTCTTTGTGTTTAAATGAAACAAAGTGGACTGTAAGGAAGTGGCTGCAAACAATCATATAAAGGAGTGTTCAACGCTCTTACTACATTAATCTGAGACATCATTATGTATGGCTCTTACCGGTCCACTTTGGGAGAGAGGTGACTTATTGCTTTAATACAGTGGAGGTGAATGATATTTTCCTTTTGAAACTTGATGCATCCAAAAATGACATTTGAAACATCCCTTTCCAGAAACAATATTGTTCGAAAAGTGAGAACCGTTGTTTCTGCCAACAGTCAGTGAAGATCGGAAAAACGTGCCAAATAAAACTGAAACTGTATATCTTGATTCCATCAGTAATAAGTAGGAAAATAAGTTTTTATTGGTATTTGAAATGACCTTTTCAATAAGAGAAAATCCATCCAAATAAACCCTGCAACACTTAAACCATCTCCCACAGCACTGGTTCTGGCAGTTGCCTTTGGGAAAATCTTCCACTATGAATGTATTGTAAATGTAATTCTACGGTGGCCCTGTAGTACAATTCACAACAACAACACACAAAGCACAACAGCTAATGAGAAAATGCGACGATGATTAAGAAAACACAACAACAAAACATGTGCATCCAATCGAGTCGATAACAGGTTTCGATTGCACCTTTTCTGTTAGTTAACACGGTTGTGTCTTTGTATTTTATTGTGTTTTGAGATTTGCACCTCTGGCCACCGTCAATCCAGACGCTGGTTGGAACAGACTGTCATCAGCTCACAAGACGTCCCACTCAACTAACATGATGAATAGCACACACGCCTCCATATCAACGAAGGGGACCTAAATGGCTACTGTGTCCCTCCACCACTGCAACGACATCAAAACATTTTCTGTTTCCCTCCTGTTAATGTGCAACTGACTGACGACAGCGTGTGTCTGTCCCGGCACCATATGCCCTCCATGCTGCTTAACAACCTCGTCAGAAGCGTCTGCAAAGGACCATAAAAAAGTAGGCGACCGCGGATAATGCCTGATGGCCATTCGGGGCATCGAGGGGGGGCGTGGGGGTCCCCCACCCCCTCCTGAAGCAGGGCTAATTAACTGACAGGCTTATCTAATGATACCCCAATCTCTCTCTTTTCTGTCTATCTATCTCCCTCGGCCCATGGGCTCCCCCCAGACACCTCTCCCCGCACGCCAACATTGTTTTCTATTATTATTCAGGCGCTGATGCCTCACTGAGTAGTAAAAAGCCTGTTGACCATTCAGCGGCCAGTGGGAGAGAGAGAGAGAAAAAAAGAGCCGAGCTGGGTCTGTGGATAATTAAAAGTTCCCCAGGTCTTTGGCCCTCAGGGGTTAGAAGGAGGAGAGGAGCTGGGGGGTGTGAGGGGCTGAAACAGGGGCCCTCAGTGGTAGTGATGTACAAACTGCTCTTTTGTGGGGACGGAGGATCAATCTGATCCGATCTCATGAAGTTGAGGTAATATGTTAGAATTTAGCCTTGAAAACATTCACTATTTTACAATAATGTCAGATAAATAAAAGATTTTCCATAACTGGTTATTTACAACTTTTTTGTGTGTTGCATTTCCTGTTTTGAATACCTGGAGCAGGCAATGTCATTATGATCATTTACAACAAACTGCTGACTTGCACTAGGGTTCTTTGGCATGTCCCCATAAAGAACCCTTGGTACCTGATATAAAGGTTTGACTTCGAACCCTCTCTTATCTAACATGCTTTTAAGAACGCTTGAAGATCTCTTTCTTCCAAAAAGGGTTATTTGAATAAAAAAGGTTCTTGATGAAACCTTTAGTCTTACAAAGAATCCGTGATTGAAACTATTTAAAAAGTAAAAAGGTTCTTCAGAAGCAAGTGGTTGTAGTACACAGCCCTTCAGGCAGAAGCTCCCATTCCTAAGAGTGTATGATGTACAAAACATTTTGAGGAGCAGTGTCAACATTTTGTTGAAAAATAAATAGAAGAATTATGAGATGTGTTTTTCACATGTGTCATTGTCTTTTTGTCAATACACAACTTCTCCTACCTGCACACTGAAGTCACAGGGAGGCAAGGACCGTGGCTGCGGAGCCCCTCCTCTCCGATCGATCAACTGATTAACCCTCATTACTGATTGGCTCTGAGTTGATTGCATCCCATCGCCAAGAAATCACCTCCTGCCTCAAGGCTTAGTGTCTCTCTCTCTGTGTGTGTGTGTGTGTGTGTGTGTGTGTGTGTGTGTGTGTGTGTGTGTGTGTGTGTGTGTGTGTTTGTATTTGTGTGAGTATATATGATGGGAGCTGTCACAGCTCACTCGATTACTGGAAGGTGAGGAGGGGAATAGAGGGGGGAGGGTTTGACCATTACAACACACGTGCACACACACACACACATACACACATAAATGCACACACTATCCAGGGTCAAAGAGGTGAAAACAGAGGGCCAGAAATCATATTGCAACTCTCTTCTCTCCCCTTCCTCCTTTTTTCTTCCTGCCCTCCTTCCCCTCCTCCTTTTTTGGTGGCAGATTTAAGCTGGGTCAAGCAGAAATGCTAGCCCAGTTTCCGCTGCTATGGCCGATAAGGCATTGTACCTTGGCTCAGTAAACAATGGGATGCCATCTGTCCATTAGTGGGAGCACAGCTTGAGGAGGGAGAGAGAGAGGCTGAAAGAGAAGGGGGGAGAGAGAGAGAAATAGGACCCATTAGTGGGTCCAATGTGAGGGCAACTTGAAACAAATGAACGTGAGAGAGAGAGACGCAGCCACCTCAGCGAGGGGTCAAACAAGTTGGTCTAACGTTTGGATGTTGAGGAATGAGATTTCTTTTTTTAATACTTTCCACCATATGATGGTGATTCATAATTTTAATGAAAATTCAACAGTATGTATCTAATTATATATTTCATATTGCCGTTCATTTGTATCTGTGGTCCCTAGCCAGCTCTTACAAAGCAAACTGGAATAGAAAGAAATATTGCCGGGCTTATATCATTACAGATATCTATGGATAATTCATGTCAATGAATTATACAATCAAAACTCACAGTACAAGAAACACAAGATTTAAACAATACACTTGATAAAAAACAAGGAAATAACCTTTGATTAACACATTGAATGCAATATATCACATGAGATAAAGTGGAATAAAAAGTGGTCTTGCAATGTTGGGTGAAATCTTATTCCTGATCCGGATCCACAACTAAATTGAATGGGTTCTTCCCTGAACTATACTGCATCCCTCCACTAAGTACTGTGCAAACAGGGCTGACAACATGAACACCTTGGAGAAGGTAAAAACCGGACACCACATCTCCAAGAGCCTCTGACTCTTTTTCCAGCCAAGGCGTTGAGCACCAAAGTGGCCGAGTGGCAGATGCATGTCTACCTCCAGTGTTGAACCCAAAACGACCACTGTGAAAAATCCCCCGGGGGTCAATTCAATCTGTAACTAAACGGAGGATTAAAGTCAAAGATCTCTCACCGCAGAAAAGTCTCACTAATGAGAGAAATTATCACCAGTCATGTGATTCTTCGTCTTCTGTGACGGAGACGTTGGTTATATGAGGCCGGGAATAAATGCCTTCTTTGAGTTCATTTTGTTACAGTGCCATTACAAAGTGCAAATTTGAGTTTAAACCCTGTTCAGTGGTCTATCACTCTTTCTGTCTCTCAACCTCCTCTTTCCTATTCACAGCCCTTCTGTGCAAAGCTCTTTTTTCCCCTTTCTCTCTCTCTCACACACACAGACACACACAGACACACTGCTAGAGGTGGTAGCATCACAGCTTCTCATCAGAGCGAGGCAGTAACAGGTACAGATCTCTGCTCTGTGGATGACACAGTGCGGTGCCGCCCTGGCACTCGGGGAACTTTGTAGATTTGCTGCAAAGGAGCAGATCTGAAAAAACTGTTATGTGTGTGTGTGTGTGTGAGTCTTTGAGAGAGACGGTGTGTAGTTTTGTTCAAGTAAAGTAAATTCAAGCATTTGACAGATGTCTCGGAGTGTGTTGATGTAAGTGTGTGTGTGTGCAATTGGACATTTGTGCATATGTAATAGTATGTGCAATGAGTTTGTGCATGCTGATGCTTCCGAGCGCCTTGGACTGACTGTGGGGGAGCTACACACACACCCACACACATATACACGTACACACACACACATGCACACACACACCAGTTCCATCCCTTAGGCAAAGTAGTTTTTCCAGTGTTTTCACTAAACAATCTATTTCTCACTTTGGTTGTAACTCTCCCCAAACAGTGTCGTTTTCTGCTGCTTGAATCTGTCGGGGGTGTGGTACATGCTTACATTGGCACACCTCGACAAGACGGCAGTTTGTGAAGGAAATGTCGAGACATGTGCCGCTGCAGCGGAGCATAGCCGTTCAGCAGAACCCCCGTCATGGATGGGTAGGGTTCAAATAAAACCACAACAAAAATTAGCTTTGCGAAAATACGTTTATCGACATGTTACGTGCTGGCAGAGCTGCAAGAAGGTTTTGAAGTGGGACATATCCGAGCCTTGTTTTCACCTTTCAGATTAAAGCGACACACGTCCTGGAGCAGGATGAGCCGATATTCAGGAACAGACAGAAAAGGAAAGAAATAAAAAGGCTGACTGACAGAGAAAGAAAGATGTGGACTGGGAGCCTGGGGATGGATGGGAGGGGAAGGAGTGGAAGGTGGAGGACTACCTGCTGCGAAACTTCAAAGACCAACCTGTCATCCACATTATTTGACCTTTCACCCCCACAGAGCCCATCATATTATTATTATTCCGACGTGTTGTATGTGTGAACCCCCTTTCTGGTAAAACAAATTATTGCTGTTGTTTGCAAATTGATGTCAATGTTGAATTTTCCACTGGTAGTAGAGTAGTGTCTGCATTCATTGTCTTCTGGAACAATGGTCATGTGATAGGAGCCTGACGAATCGGCAAAGGTCTAAAATGCAACCCCTGGTGTTTATCAGTCACAAAATTCATGCAGGTAAAAAACATGCCTGCACAAAAGGCTTTTTAGGGAAGATTAGAGATAAATTGGAATTGAGTGTTCCAATCGTGACCAATCGGAGGAGGGAGCATCAGCCACTGACCCCGCCCCCAAAAGGCTCGGAATCTACCGGACGAGTGACTGCCTTGTGCCGTTGAGCTGCTGAGCCGCGGTTGTGGGGATAAGAAATGTGATCTTGCGAGTATCCCTTTCCCCTTGTGGATACTGTTCTGTGCATCACATCATATAAGCATATTGGTTTTTACAAGCAACAATTTTGGGCCTTTAAAAATTATAATTGGGTCAGCAATGTTTTCAAAAGTCACCATTTTACAGGATTTGATGAATTCTGGAGAAGTGGACGCTGGATGTAAATGTAGAAACATGTGTTATTAAACTACAATGCATTAGTGTGGATTTATCTTCTCATGAGGTAAGGAAGAGGAGAGCATTTGCAACTTGGAGGTGTGCCTCATCTCTCTCTCTCTCTTTCTCTCTTGCATTCTCTTTTGCTCTATTTTCCCTCCCTCTCCCTCAATCTCCTTCCATCTATCTTCTAGCGATCGTCAAGAGAAGATGCCTTAGAATGATTACAGTTAAATAAACGCTGGTGGCGCCTCGGGGGCCTGGAGACAGAGCTGATGTGACATCAGATGCTATCAGCCAGGTGAAGCCGGTCTCACCTGGCTCCGCGACGACAACAAGAGGAACGGCAGCATGAACAACTGCTACGCACCCCGCTTAATTGTCCCGATTTACATACATTTGTTCTTAAAAGCGTGGCAGAGACCAAGGAAACACAGAAAGCGTGGGAAAAAAAGATATACAAGGAGGCAGCTCAGAGTTCACCTCCTCACAAAGAAAAGGAGACATGCAGCATAGTAGTGTGACAAAAATTAGTAAACCGCTTGTAGTTTAGATTTGAACCACCCAACAACACACACACTGACATAAAGACACTATCAGCCAATCATCTGACCAACTTTTCATCCGGTGTATCAGTCTGTATAATGTGCGGACATATTATAATAATTCTAAATGATCTTCTATCTGATGCAAAGGTCTATTTTTCTCAAGCTCGGTTTGGTGAGGAGATTTTCCAAGATTTACTGATAACAGCGAGACAAAAGCAACGGAGGCCGCAGAGCCACTTATACAATATATCTATAGTGTTTACGGATACACACTGAGAAAACACACACACACACACAGACACACAGAGTTTTCAAAATAAGTCAGCGGCTTTAAAACCAGAAGCTTTTGTTAAGTTTTGGCTTTTGTGACTGGTTAATCTCTAATGGTGCCTGATGTCATGCCTGAATTGTCATTTGTCTACTATATCTTTTTTTGTGTGTGTCAGTGTGTGTGTGTGTGTGTGTGTGTGTGAGAGAGAGGTCATGCCTGGATGGCTATCTATCTTTTTGCGTTCCCTTAGGGCAGCTACTGAAATCTGATAAGCCAAGCAGGCGCATAAATACCTGGCTACTTTGACACCACAGCAAAGAGGACGCACCTTGTTGTGTGTGTGTGTGTGTGTGTTTGTGGGAGAGTGCGTGCATGTTCCTGTGCACATGTTTTAATCTTTATAATTCCCTGTCATTTTGACTTTGCACGGAAATTGGTACGTGCAAGTCTGGAGCGTGTACGAGTGAGAAACTTAACTCCATCCCTTGACTGTTGTTCTTTGTTCTTTAGGTGATGTTTATCGTCGAGTCTCAAAACTGCACATGTGATGGTGTGGTGTCCCTCAGTCATGATAACAAAAAAATAACAATTTTGTAACAGTTACTTTTTTTCTCAATAATGCACACATAGCGCACATATATTTAATGTTGCTGAGTCTGTGACCCTGTTGGACATCTGTTGAATTGTATCCTTTATTAGTCCCACAATCACGACTGCATGAGGAAGTTTATTTGCTGCAGCTTCACATCAGGAACCAAGTCAGTCATACAGTTTTGAAAGTGTGAAAGAATAAAATATTTTTCTCAGGTTCCTCAGAAGATCAGAACTAGGGCACTATTCTCTAAAGTCTAGGACTGTCTGCCACTGTGGGTGCAAACACTGATTGACTAATTCTTTCATTTGTGTCACTATAAAGACAGAGGATGGCATTTGTTGGAATAAAATAAAATAACTAATCTATCTAAAATAAAAAGGTAATTAGTTACACTCGTTAATGTCAAAAGGAGCACTCATCAGCTGTTTTCAGACATGACCTGAGGTAAAATCCTGACAACTGTCTACGCCGTTAACTCAGAGTTTACCTTTCATGGAGTGACGTATTGACACCCTGGATTTTATACTAGGGGGCCAGGTGGAGAAGGTCTGCAGAGAGATTGTCTCACTTGGAAATTTGTGTTCACACGTGCACCTCCTCTGTAAAATATGGAGTGACTGCAGAGTTCAGTGTCTGTCTGACAGCAGCTTTACAGTAAAGCATTAATAACTCAATTCTGGTCACGATAATGTTTCTTGCTCCACTGCGACGGCTGCACGTTCTCAGACTTCACATCTGCCGCTGTTTAAATCCTAATCTTTATAAAACATTACCAATTCCTGTTGCTCCAAACAAACACAGACACACATGGGACAGAAGAATACAGAGGAAAACTCTCAGTGAGGAGCACGTCAAGGCCCGACAGTCCCCTTGTTTAACTACAGTTATTGAACACATTGTACACTCATGAATATCAATCCCCGAAATATGCCAGATTCTTCTCTGAGAAATCAAGGAAAATGCTGATAAATACCCTGTGTTTGTGTGTGTGTGTATAAAAGTGTAAGTTGGTCTGATTGTGTGTCCGAGAAATAAATTCCAGTGCTTTTTGTTTATCCCCTGCTAAGTGTGTAAATCCAGGGGAGCAGGCTCGGGCAGGCTCTTAAGACTCAGACCTTTGTCGCTCAGTCATCAGCGGCTGCTTTGATGTGCGACCCCTGCTCCTCTCACTGGAGGAGGAGAAATTAACGGCTAAACGAGCTCAGAGAGTCTTACTGCGCATCGGACTCACACGCACGCGTACAAACACGCATCCGTGCATGCATTCACTTACTGTACACGTGCACATAAGCAAACGCATACAAACATATGCGTATGTAAGTAATCACACAGGAACACACACAGGGCTCTGCCTGTCAAAGTCTTTAAAGATAAATACTTTTTTATTTTTCTATTTTCAGCCTTAGAATCACCTTTTTAAATCATTTAAGAAAGGCGTTAGACATATTGAGTCACTTCTGATCAAATCACCATCAAAATATTTAAATGAAAATCACATGGTGTATAATACAAAACTGAAATGTGCTGCAGGCTCACCTTTGACTTTTAGCTCCAGCTACATTTTACTTAAAGTTTTACTTTTGGTTTTGCCTGGTTCTGACATCTCTTGTGTCAAAACATTAGATAACCACTGTAGATACATTTTGTGTTGGGCAATAAACAATATCTATCATTATTGCAATATCATTTCATCGATAACGGGAGAACAAAAGTTGAATGTATGTATCAATATAGTGAGGGCGTATTACACAACGTCAATGTAACTCAGATTTGTAAAAATTTGTAAAGTGACCAAAATACAATGAATCCAAGGCGCCCTGAGCTGTTGACGTGCTCTGAGCACACACTGCATTATGATTGTAGAGCTGATGAACATAGAGCCCCTGAGTTAGTGATAAGAAGGAGGATTTGTGAGGGAGGGGCCTCTCTGCCTTTCTGTCTTCTTTCCTCCCTACCTGACAAAGGCAGGTGGGACCCCGAGCATTACCGCAGCACTTGAGCACGTAATGATACTGATCCACTGAGAATGTGAACCCGTGACCCCGACCTGCACCTCTCACGCCCAAAAAAAAGCTGCCTCCTTCCTCCTTTTTGTTTTGTTTTTTCGGGGGCCTGTCCCACAACTCGTTCACACACACCAAAGCCCGGCTATGAGCGACGTCTGAAAAAGTGTCCAGCTGCAGCCCCAGTTGAGACTGTCTCATCCTCTGAGTCTCCTGGGACTAACTGTCGAGACTCTCCATCAAACGGGGCTGAGCCGTCCCTCCAATCCCCAATCCTCAATTTAGCCTCTTTTTTTGGGGGGGAGTTGACAGCTTTAAAGCTCCAACCTGATCACACACACCTGCCCCACGCCAGAACTCATTCTGGATACAAAATCACGTGCGTGCCAAGTGTGCCTCTCCGTCCCGTTTTGCGAGCTGCGTCTTTGTGTCGGCATTACCGGGGATTTGAGAAAAGAACTCTGGGATGCCATTGCACTTGATCTGTTATGGAAACACATGTGGATCGTCCATGTGGCAAAGAGACACCGCTGGCTTTTGTTTACATCTCCGCAGATGCCGTGAGGAACAATGAGGGTCTATTAAAACCACATTGTCAATACGTACGAATGTCTGGCATGAATCTGGGAGGATATTTTCAATACTTACTTTGTGTTTTGCTTTTTACCCCACATCCTTGTTTTTTTTTCAAACGACTCCCACGCCTGGCCCCACATAAAGCACTGGAACTACTTTTGTGTTGAAAACCTTAACTGCACAGTACTATTTAAGGGCATTTAGTGGTTTGTGGCAACCGACTCTAAATTGCAAAAACATTTGCACAGCAATACTCCCTCGCTTCGGAAAGTAGTTTCTAGATCAGGGTTTTATTGTGTTTGTTGATGACTGCTGTCTTTTTATGTGTTTTGCTCCATTGCTTCACTCCTTGCCCATTTTGGAGGAGGAGAGAAAAAAAACTCAGAAAGACAAAGGGAGGGCGGAAAAAAAAAGAATTTCCACTTGTTAATTCGCTGATCTCACCAACAATCGATTGAGAGGCGTTTGTCACTGTTACGGCACATTGAATGGCCCACAAAAGAACATGGAGGCAGTAAAAGCCAGGGCAGTTTAATCTGGAGTTGTGAATGACAATATTGATTTGCCTCTGCTTTTTTTGTGACAGGGCAGAATAGTGACTCACAATCCCAGGTAATGGGGACTATAACTGTCACGACGTGCCGTTTCTCTTCCGTCTCGGCTCCGTCTTTCGCTCTTCTCCTCGTCTTCCGTCTGTATGTCTGCCTTTCGCTCCGTCTGCTGAGTGACATGTTTTCAATAGCACATTTATTTCTGACGAGAGGGAAGAGAGGATGTCAGCGACAAGATTTAAAAGGGATTGTTGAGTGTATTGTGTCATAGTTTGTGCAAGAATAGACAGCATTTATTACACAAAATGAGCCCTTAAACAACCTTCAGTCAGGTGTTGGTAACCATGTTAAATGGCAGCTACACGTCTATTGTACGTGTTGTACTCTCCATCCCATGCAAATGCGACAGAATGACTCAATAAATATTAAACGCCACCCCAAACGAAGTTAACAGACATTAACTTTCATTCTTAATTCGGTTCTGGAGCGGCACAGAGCTCAGTGCCGCCTGCACCAGAAGGAAGCTCATCCTTTCCGTGAGTGAGTGTGGAGGTATTTGCCTTTAGAGGGCCTTGTGGACACATTAAGGCCTATTTGCATGTCCATAACGCCAACTGAGAACCCCATCCCTGCACTTGGGCTCAGTGGAGCCGTAGGTTTAAATATTCCAGGGAAGCAGAGCATTGAACAAGTAATGAGTCCCAGCGATGGCTTGTTTCGGATGATTTAAACGCTATACCAACTGTCTGCATTAGTCCTAGGACAATAGGCTCCTATACCTTTTTGAGGCAAATGTCCCCAGGATATTTTTAAATGAACACACGTTTAACTAAGATCTGTTATGTGCTTAATTGACCTCAGTGTGGAATCACTGTCCCTTAACATTTATGCAAAGACAGCTTCTCTTCACCGTTTGCCGTGCCCCTCCCCTGTCGCCTTATAGAAAAATGTTACCTTTTTCTTCGCCCCTTTTGTCCTGACCACCACAATTAAGGGCCACGGCTCTGAATAACAAAACAGGGCCGCCTCCTTGCGAGGTAGCCTTAGGTTGTGTTTACACTCCGGACATCAAAAGCATTGCTGAACTTTTCCGAGCCCCCTCCCGCTCAGGTAGTAATCCCAAAGTATAATCTCTTTAAAAACTGTAAGACCCATTAGAGTGACACCATCTAAATCCTCACAGACGAAGAGAGAGCAGGAGAGGGGAGAAGAAAAAAAAAGTGAACTTTGAGGGCCTCTAAATTGCGACAGAAGCCTGTGGACTTATAAACGTGGCAGCTGGAGGAGGAGGAGGAGGAGGAGAGGGTGGTGTGTTTACCCTCTACATTTCCTGGCGTAGAGTCGGAGTAATTGGCCAGATAGATGGCCGCTTCCCGAGCAAACACGCTATAGGTGGTTTAAACAGCGTAATCTGTGTTTAAAGAAGAGATGTAGCGGTGTTAATTTGGTCAAACTAACTCTAAAACAACGGACGAGCCAGTAAAACAAACAAATCCCCCTCCGCTGCCGTGCCTTCGGGGAGTTTCAAAACATAATTCAAACTCAAACAAAGGTCGCTAAATATTTGCCAGCATCCTATTCACGTTGGGCTCTGAGCAACGGCTAGAGCCAGGATTCGTCTTATCTTCACCATCTCACAACATTTACATGACTGAATAATTTGTGTACATACATCCTGGAAATCAGCTACATATACATTAAACTGTAGCGGCAATGACATGCAACAACAGACAGGATTGGATCAACAGACCAAAGTTTTCTTCTCGAAGGGGGGAAGCTCTTTACTTTAAAAGCAACAGTCAGCGGGAGGAGTTTTTGGGCGGAAGTGCACAACTGCCACAGAAGAGTGTTTGCAGCCAGATTCCAGTCTGCGGTTTGGTTTAGGCAACAAACGACCAAATCTAAATAAACACCTTGTGTGCGAAGTCACTCTTTACAGTTTCTGGACAAAACGAGACGACAACCTTTTAATCTTAATCTGTATAATCCACGATAATGCCATCACAGACATATTATGGGTCACAGAGGTCAGCAGTTTTCACAAGGTGGCAAACTAAACCTCAAAAGCAAATGCATTTTGTTTCCGATTGCTTTTACTGTGCATTTAATAAAGTATATGGTTCAGTTACATATTAGGCAAGGTGCAAATATGATGGTAAAATATTTAAAGTTAATTTAATGCTTGTTTCTCCGTATCCCTTCTCTGTTTATCTTTCCTTTTTCTGCATCCCCTATTGCTCCTAACACATTCGTCTAACCGCACCTTAACCTCACTTTCCTTCTCGATTACCCCCCACACACACATATACAGTACATACATGCACACACAGACACACACAGAGAAACTGTTCAATCATCCACTCCACATGCAGCGAGCAACTTTCCAAAAGCCATAAATCCTGGGTGGAAGAAATATTCCTTTTTGCTATGGCCCCTTGCTGTGTCATATCATAATCAATCCCATGAGCTGAGCTGGTGAGTGAGGTGCTGTACGAGGGTCGGAGCCCTCTGAGCACGAAGCACACACCCTCCGCACCATGTCCACGCTCTGTAACTCTGTCCAAGGTTTCACCCAACACATACTGTAGGTATACTGAACGTTTCTAATATTGTGTAAATGTTAATTTTTCTGTTTTTTATATTGCCAAACATGCCGAATAACCTTATTTTCATCAGGGTAAAAGCATATTATACCATGACAGAATAATGAAATTATTTTGATGGGTTGGCAGTTGCTTAAGACAGATCGGCCAACCCCATTTATTCAATCATAAGGTAAACTCAGATACGGGACTGTCTTCAGATGAGAAATTAATTTATAAAAGACATAGTTGAATATTAAAAGGCGTCCCGGGGCAATGGCCGGTATATAGTGGCTATCGATGTAGTCAGATATCTTGGCCAAGTGGTTCAGATCCAGATTATCTCTATTAACAGCCATCTTATGAATGCAGATAAATTAAAAAGCCGTTAGCCGATGCATTAGTGTCAAAGTGCTCTGTCTCTTTTGCTTTCCACGCAGATCATTTACCGGTGGGAAACCAAAACCAGCTAGAAAGTGATTAGTGAAATAAGAAAGGATTCCGTCCCAAAAATGTTGTCCAACTATATTTACATGCGGAATCTGTTTATAGAGCTTAAACAATAAATGACTATGGCAATGTGGAAAGAAAATGTCATGTTATATTTTTAATATGTATCTTCAAAGTTTTGATGTAGCTGTGTCATTTTTTCCCACTCCAACCCTATGTTCTATACCCGTCTGCACCTCCTCCCCATGTATCTCCCTGCCTGGTTATCCTGCAGAGCATGACTGTACATGACGGAGCGAGGCGGCGTTTACCTCCATGGTTTTGATTAAACAGGCCACAGAGAAAGAAAAGGAAACTGAGAGTATTTCATTTAATGAGCGTGACAAACGCAAAGATGTTCTCGTAAATCATCACATGGTTTACAAACTCAATAAGTAAGGGCTTCCTGCCTCAGTCAGCCAGGCCAACGAACACCTAAATTATTAACGAAGCTGGGGTCCCCCAGAGGCACAACTTTGATGATGTTATAAACAGGGGAGAGGACAAGGTGCTTTCTCAGCAAAAGATTATAGGGCCTCTTACCTCAAATCCGCTGTCCCCATGCTCTCACTCCTAATTACACACCTCCACTGGTGAGAGGGAGAGATGGAGATGGGGGGGAGGGGGGGGGGAGGCATCTAAATAAACTTGACACATTCCTTTCCTCCATCTTGCTATGGAAACTAAAAGAAGAAAACACGAGTCAAACTTGCTGAGTTCGTTTTAAGGTGTAAAATCCACCGTTGTGTAAATTTTCAGATCTTTACATGTTTGTAAATCACGAATATGCTAATGCAGAGTGTGGTAATGCAAATTGAATGCTCAGGCACCCAAGATGATCACACCAAGTTTCATTGGCAGAAATCCCCCCCCACCTCCCCATATAGGATAAATATGTCTCTGGGCGATACACTCAAATTCACCGAGCTTTGATAATAGCTGATCCAGCATTTCATTGGCTGAGGTCAAGGGAAATAGTGAAAGAGGGTATGGAATCAGTTGGTGAGGAAAGAAGCTGCAAGTTGATTTAATGAATTAATGTGAGAGAAGCGTGACTATAGCACTCCATACACTAGGGTATGGAGCCGTGCATGTTACAGTCCCGCAGGCATGTCACAGTAAAATCCTAAGGATTAAGTCAACAGAAACGCTAGAAAAAGTGCGCTTTTACTTTGAAAACAGGTAAAAAGAGTATTGCAAATATTTCTGTTTGTGACATATTCACCTAGTAGACAACTGTGGTTTGAAACGGGCAGTGTGGCCACTTTAACTTGACAACAAGGTCCCTGAAATGAAAAGCAAAACATTCTGGGACACACACACACTGCTCACACGCCTAGTATGCCCCGGCCATGTCCCCGTCAGTCATATGAACAATTATTGCTTGATTTCCCCAAATATAGACACGTGCATTATAAATCCGTCCAGCCAACTTGACCGACCCAATCTGTAACGCAAATAACAATTCCAACAGGCACTCTAAAGTAGGGGAGTGAAAGAAGAAGTGAAGCAGTAAAAGAAAGAGACAGGAATTAAAAAGAAGTCTAAACTTTTTACACTTGATGAACACTTTGAAGTGCAAGTTGCCGCAGTTTCTCGCGCACCAGCATACTTCACAAACCTCATCCAACGCACAAATGGACAAATATGTGTGTAAGATGATGAAATAATCTGCTCTGCTCCACATCAATTAGTTCTTTTTTGGTATTATCCTCCCAAATAAGGCGACTGGCTTTGAAGGCCTCGTTGTACCCAGCTGTTAGTAAACTCACTTTACGCGAGCACTGAAGTCTCTGGTGAGACAGAGATAAAAAAAAAGTATGATTTCCCCGGTGCAAATATGCTCCAAATTAACAACTAAAAAGAGGTCCCCTGTGTCTTTGCTCTAAATCTGAAAGCAAGTCGGATGAATGAATTTGTCATTGAGAAGATTAAAACTGTTGTGATTTCAGTTAAAGAGTTTGGGCTGTAATAGGGTCTTGCGCAATGATCTTGTAATTATCTATTTTTTTGCATCATTTCCGCTCTGTGTTATAATAAACTGAGTAAGAATAATGAGAGCGGATAGAAAGTCGGAATAAGGGCGTGTAAATGTAGCATTACAACTGGTGTGTAGTAGTAAAAACTACAGCACCAAAACCCATTAGCATGTGCCTGCCACACTCAGCAGTCTACTCCTGGTACTTGACTAAAGACATGAGGGCTATTGACCTTTAAATGGTTATAAAAATACTGGAGGTCTTGGTTTTAGATGGACTATATGGGCTTGGATGTTGTAGCGTGCAGATATCACGGCCTTTATTCAGCGTTTTTCAAATCTTATAGGAA
Source organism: Pseudopleuronectes americanus (assembly GCA_038501795.1). Classification (NCBI taxonomy): domain Eukaryota; kingdom Metazoa; phylum Chordata; class Actinopteri; order Pleuronectiformes; family Pleuronectidae; genus Pseudopleuronectes; species Pseudopleuronectes americanus. The sequence goes on from CM076736.1 coordinate 9,463,835, forward strand.
ATCTTCAAGTTTGACGTATAGTCTGCGTTTGGTTGTTTGATTGGAGATTACAAGGTGAGGTAGAGATTCAGATTGAGAGATGAATCAGAGCAGTTAAAATAAAACTTGATGGTGAATGTTGTTTATTTATGGATGTAAAAGTATCTAAGTTTGGGATCTACCTTCAAGGCAGAAGAGCGCCTAAATGGGAAATCCTTTTTGCTTTTCAAATTGAAAAAACTCTGTAGAAGTGCTGAATATAATATGCACATTAAAACTTGCACGACACGACCACAAAAACAGGTTTGTTATCAGTAGCTAGTGCCACTATGCAAATACATCAGATGTGTTAGGTAAATTTACTGACTCAAAGGGTTAATTTAGTCATATATCGTTTTAATTTAGAATTCAATTGAATTTAAGGCCTTAAAAATCTTAAATCCTTTATTTGCCCCCACATTAAGATTACTTTTTAAGAAGTGTTAGGGTGGCACATAGTTTGTAATATATCTGTCATACTTGACAGTGGTAATTAAAAAAGTCTTAAATTCTTAAAATTAACTTATCTTAAAACAAAAGTTTACCCTCTCCCCTCCATCCCCTCTGCTCTGCTGTGTCTCTCTGTTCTGAGTGTTGAGATGGCAACAAGTGAAATAACAAAGCAAACACATGGGCCACCATTGGAACAAAAACACATGTTCTTCTTACTCTTAGGCTTCATCCACACTACTTCAACATGTTTACATTTCAGAGTATTTGGAGCTGATATGGTGAAGTTTGTAAACTACTGGTCCTGTTTTAGTTGAGAAATTCAGGGGTAGAGTTGTCGACGGGAAAAAAACTAAGATTTTATATAAATATGGACAACAGGGCTCCACTTTCTTCCATTGTGTAAAAAGGATACTTATGGGCGCTGCCATCTTGTGTTGGATACGTAGTCTTTGCAGTAGCTGTGGAGGGGTTGGAGCCACAGTATGGAGGTCTCGCTGATACACGCTCACGACTAATCGTGATTCAGTCTTGGCTATCAATCATGATCTCTCACCCGTTTTTTAGCATTAAAATAACAAATTCAAACCAAACTAAACTTGAACACACAGTCAGTTTGATAAGAATGATCTCAAACATGTCCACGTCTCATCTGCCAACATGGAGGAGGCGATCAACCACCTCATCGTCAGTCCAAGGAAAGAAATCCCTGCTCTTACCGCTTCCTGTTTACACTAGCACACACATGCTCAGTGTACGAGAATGGACACATGATATTCAGTTGTGTTAGCCTGGATGAGGGTGGTGTGAACAGAGATCGTTTTAGTTTGAAAGTGATAATAGTTTGGATGTAGCCCGAAGTAACGAACTCTCGGTTCAAATGTCGCTGCCATTTTGTCTTGTGCATCCTCCTCCGTCCGTGGGAGTCCGGGGCAGAAGTTGTCGGTCGACATAGGTCCATTGACGAGGGGGATTCAGCCGTGCACCGAGCCTTTGAAAACGCACAGAGCTTGCTTTCATACTTTCCAACCCCATCGCAGTTGAGCAGAGAATTGAGAAAATTGTGTGTCAGTGGACGCGGGGGGGGGCTTCCCAACCTCTGGTCCTGAACTGCGGCCGAGGAGGGGCGGCGGTGCTGAGGAGTCATGGTCGTGCACACAGCCTGATCTCCCACTCGCACTGGAACACCAGAAAAACACAGATGCCCCGAGGGCGTTTGGTGGCATACGCAGGCCTCTGTCTTTCTGTACCCCTTCGCTCCTTTTTTTAAAAATAAGTGTGGCTCTTGCATAATGGCCTCAGATCAGATGACGGTTGGTGAGGTAAACATCTCGCGCACTCTTGTACTTTGTGTGTCGGCCCTTTCTCGAGCTCTAACATGTGATTTTTTTGCGTCTCATCCGGCGGTTATTTGCTGCTAATCGGGTTTTCACATTTGTGTGCATGTCCATGTCCCCCCTGAAGAAGAGGCCTCCATTTTTATACGTCTAACATTCATGACTGGTGTCTCTGTCCTGTGCCAACACTTCTCTGGAGTGCACATTAACAGAAGTTATGATTAAAGCACACAATCCCACAACAATAAGTCATCTGTTGATGTCCCAAAAGTCGGCAGATGATACACTTACCAAAGTATGCACTCTGAGACGGAAGTGATGTCACTGCTGCCTACTAAAACTGTAGCTGTCCAAATCAAATTAGATCTATGGCGCCCTGGCACATTCAATTACCCGAAATACCCCACACCGGAAATACCACCAAAGAGGCAGCCGTCATTTGACATCTGCGTGGACAAATGGAGCGCTAACACAGTCTCTTACATTGAGCGGGAGCTGTAGCGGGCAGACTTACTGTCTGAGTGGAGCGGCAGACGCTTTTCCTCACCATTGTCTGTGTCTGAAACTCTCGACATGCCATTGATATGAAGACATCGCTTGAAAGATGAATGAAAAAAGTTGTCGGGGAAATTCTTGCCCATGTGTCCTCGTCTGCTCATGAAAGGGGAAAGCGGCATTCACTATGAATGAAGGGATTCTAACTTTTGTCTATTCTGTGCATATTATCCAAGATCAATACAGGCAATGAAATCTGAAACATGCAAGGACCAGAGAAAGTGGGATATTTATATCTTCTAAGGAGGATGTTCTCGTCACTTTACACTTGTCTGGTTGTTTGCTGGATTCCAGGAAACTTTCAGTCTTGAACTTCGGAAAATGGTGTCCAGGCTTTCTCTGGACTTTGCATCAGGAGATCATCAGAGTCCGAATTGCTTGAACAGGAACATCTCTGGAACATTCAAGCAGGAGGCAGCACATGACTTATAAATTCTGCTGCTGCAGAGATCACGTGTTTCTGTTTACAGCTCATCCACACAAGCACTGCCCCGCTTGCATTAAATCAGCTGATATAAAACTGCCTTATTCTCAGAGACATTCTCTGGACTTTTTGGAAGGGGCCTGGCTGGAAAAACTCTGGAGAATGTAGGAGGCCTCTGATTTGATGATGGAAGATCGGGAAAAAGGGGCGAATCCAGGATTATTTCGGGCAATTTCACAGAATTCCCAGGGGAATAATTCATTAATTTTGACAAAAAATTATAATCTGGTATATTTAGGGTACCGATATCTGAGAGTGTGTTTAATTTGGTGCAGCTGTATTGAATTGAAGGCCTTGGTGGAGGTATGTGCTCTACTAAGTGCCATTCTAGTCTTTCTTGTTCTACTTACCAAATCCACAAAACACCAGTGACACCAGACAGAATCAAATCCCTCCCTCCTTCATCTCTATATGCTGAGGTATCGATCACCTGTCGTCACTGGGACTTGACTTCACAGCGGTGACACTGTGCATCTTGGACGAGGTAGGTGCAAGCTCGCCTCCACAGCCATAATTAGCCTGCCATCCAGGGGAAAGTTAATATTTCTCAAGCTGAAGTGAAGCTTATTGGTTTCCTGGACAGGCTGTAATGGATCACCCAATGAGGCCAGCGTGTACCCGCACACACACACGCATTCAAACGGTGGCGCACAAATGAAAACACACACACGTCCGCTCCCCGGGAGGCCAGCAGTCAGACAGACAGTGACACACAAATCTATCCCCATTCCCGACATGAGAGACGGGGCCGGCTGGCTGAGCAGCTGCCTGATCAATAGTCATCACTGACCTTGTCCACTTGGCCATCACTGAAACCACAAGTGTAAGACACAAATTCAACAAACTGCACATTTCTGCACTTCTTTCAATGTCTAGTTGGTATAACGCTCTCATTTTACTGTTTATATAAATGCGAAACAGATGAGTTTTGATATCTAAACACAAGCACTGCACATGTGCTTTGACATTCCTCATTCATAAATCTTAATGACAAAAGGGTTCGCTTATGGGTGCACATCAGAAGTATTGCTAAATATGCTTTTTTGTAACAGAAAAACAATGGGAGTGTCAAATTAGAGGGATCAATTGTTTTCTTGGGTCGCTGATCAATTGTCACACATGCCGATCAAAATCTAATTATAACTATTTTACAATTATTGCACGGGTAGTCTGGTAGGTAAAGCAGCAACTAGTCAGTCAAGAAGAGATGGGTTTGGTTTTGTGGCAGTGTTGTTTACACTGAATATTTTAGGATGGACCACAGCAGCAGAGTTAGACTTGTAAATGCAACTGTGTGTCACTGACTGAGTGACAGAATATACAGCTACAGCATTGGTCGACCGGCCGAGTGTTTCCCCATTGGCTGTCGCTCTTTCAAAATGAATTGATGTGGAAAGCAGCAGCAGGTTGGTCATGACTGCAGGTTAAAGTTGGCTCTTAACTGGCTGCAGTTCAGCTACTTTTTTCAGACTTGCTCCATTGTCGGTCAACAAAAACATGAAACTGAGAACAGCTTAAGGTTTATTTAACTGAATTAATACACTGTGTATATGAACACAGAGGAAAGGAGGGATGAAACAGATAAAGGGATCGAACACAAGGCAGAATGCAAGCAAATGAATTCACAACATCAGACATTGAGCCGCTTTACTAGCAGGATTTTGCAAATTTCAATTAAACCGTGTTTAAAACTGTTTTAACAACTCATTGCTCAGTGAAGGCCTCCAAACCACACGCACCTCACTAGTTTGCTGCCCACATGTTTGTTTTAATTCATTTTTTTATCTAGGTTCATGTCCTATACATTCAAATATTAACAGTACACTTTTTTTATTTATTAGCTATTTTTCTGTGTTAACTTGTCATGTTAAACCTTTGTGTGTGGGTCTTAGTACCTGTGATCACATGGGAAGGTCTCTTCCTGGTTCAGCAAAAGTTGTGTCAGAGGGCTGAGGACAATGAAATACTGGAGCCAGGTGACTGGGCTGAACCATGTACTGCCATATCATAGGGGGGATTTGAGATTAGACAAGGAGAGATGGATGGATAGATAGATAGATAGATAGATAGATAGATAGATAGATAGATAGATAGATAGATAGATAGATAGATAGATAGATAGATAGATAGATAGATAGATAGATAGATAGATAGATGATAGATAGATAGATAGATAGATAGATAGATAGATAGATAGATAGATAGATAGATAGATAGATAGATAGACATTATTATTATTATTATTCATATACTTAGTGTTGTTTTTATAAATACAAGGGAGGTGTAAGTGGCAAGTGTAATTCCATACCTCTACTTTTGGAAAATGACAAACTATAAATAAAACATTTGTTTTACTGATTCTGCACATGGTCCAATAATTAAAAGAAGTCAAATATATAAAATAAACAGTTCAAAATACCCAGCATGTATCATGTGTTTGAAAATAATAAATAGATAGTTGATTTAAGAAGCGGAGACCTGGGGAGGCAGCAGTGCCACCACAACAACAACAAATAAATGTTTGCTGATAAATAAAACATATTCAATCAAAGCATAAATGCTAATGAAATGAGAACGTGCAATCACACGAGCTGAATGTGAGAGCCCTGGCACACATAAAGACTGAGTGAGAGAGAGAGTGAGAGCGAGCAAGAGAGAGAGAGGTGTTAATTGCTGTGCTAATTAGGTCCTGATTGCATTGCTCTTGTTTTGCACTTGCAGGTGATTAAAATTTCAACAGAGCACATTATTTGGCACTGTTAACAGGTGCCAAGCTCGGCATACAACACAGCCACGGAAACACACAGTCACACACCAACACGGTCACATGCATACATAAACACTCAATTAAAATGAGTCTTTCAACAGCCATTATAAGCTCCAGACTCTTATGCCTCTGAAATGCTTGATAGGAAGTTTGTTCTTATTCGATTCATGGAGGATGGACCAAATGAGCACAGAGTGTGTTCACGAAAAGTTGCACATGCTCTCCTGCTTGGCAGTTGTGACCAATAATATCGATTTTTTCTGTTTTTGTTCCCCCCCCAAAAAACAGCACTAAACATATTGATTTCATTCACTAATCCCCAGTCGCAGAAAAGCAGAAGGACATATCGTCCTCTGTCACCCTTTTGGGAAATTTGCTCTGATGCACTTTTCTACTGAATTTTATATTGCAGATTTTAACATGAAAAACAACTGTTAAATATGATTGTGTTCACATTTCACGTTCTGCATGTTGCATCTACATCCCACGATAAGCCTTTCATTTTCCTCATCGCTGAGGTTTACACATAATGTAAAAAAATATTGATGAAAATATAAAATGTTCACGACTAGCAGATAATAATTATGCATTTCAATTAAGGTTGTGAGTAAGTGCTGAATATTCACCGGCACATTTGCATTCAAATAAGCACAAACCATTGACTCTGGATCTCTGAACTCTGAGCCTGTGGGGCCGTGAACAATCTCAATATGATTGGAGGGGTTTGTGTCAGTCAGTCAGTCAGTCTGTCTGTCTGTCTGTCTGTCTGTCTGTCCTTTTACTTGAATTTTTACTTCAGGCTGTACTGATGTGTATTTCCTTCATGTATTCCTCAGGACGTAAGTAAGTTAATTGTTTAGTTCAGGCCTTAAACTGCACTTGCAACCTTTCATGATGTCAAAACAGAATCCAACGTCATACTCCAGCTTGATGGGAACTGTGCACAGCATTAGTTATAATAAATATGAAATGTTGTTGAGCTGCGGGTCAGGAACCTGTGATGTTCTTTACTCTCTCACCACCACCGGTAGCAGGAGGTAGTTGATCGGCCAGTAGCCGGCTGGCTGGTTGACAAGTCTGGGGAAGGATGCTGTTGGGACTGTACCATGACAGCAGCAAGCTTGTGATGTTCTCTGTTCCAGAACACTTGAGCACCATCCCCACTGAGGCAGGTGTGTGTGTATGTGTGTGTGTGTATGTGTGTGTGTGTGCGTGTGTGCGCGCCTATATTGAAACAGGGCCTGGGAAAGTCTGCATCTGCTCCTTGAGCGGGATTGTGGGGAGATCTCAGCTGTCAGAGTGACAGGCCAGTGTCTCTCTTCTCTCTGTGGTGTCAGATATCCATCTATCTATCTATCTATCTATCTATCTATCTATCTATCTATCTATCTATCTATCTATCTATCTATCTATCTATCTATCTATCTATCTATCTATCTATCAGTTTGTCGGTCTGTCGGTCTGTCATTCTGTTTATTCATCTTTCTATCTGTCTGTCTCTCGGTCTATCTATCTATTAGGTAAAGAGAATAAAAGCAGCAGAATGACAATGAGTACATGGACGAAGAAGCTGTGAGGTAGATCCTGACATTTGTTTGTTCTAAAGGACTCGGCCCCAAAGCACAAACCTTCATCACTGGTGACAGACGAGTTACTCACACAGGAAACTCACCAGGAGGCACGAATCTGCAAACTTCAGAGGCTTTTGTCTGAGTCATCATATATCACCGTACGCAGTGTCCTTCATAACTCAACCTTTAGAGGTCAACTATGTCAGGAAATCTCAACAGAAACTCTGATGCAGTGTGATTACCACCGTTATGAATATCGATTGCTGAAAAAAACAATATATTACACATGCGTTTAATTCAAGACGTCATGGAGCTTGAACAAGGACATAAAATTCATGAATACATGTAAGTATTAAATATATCACTAAACAGTCCTTATTACTTGATGTGAACCATTTTACAGGGGGAATCAATAAAAAGGTTAAAGTATAAAGTATAGAGACAACTTAGTTACATATCTCTGTTATGCAGTGTGAGGAGATCTCTTCACTTCGCACTCTGTTAATTTTTTCACTCAAATTTTGTTGGTCACATCAAATTACATTGTTATCTTATGTATATGTGTTATTTTAGTAGTAGTAGTAGTAAAAGTGGAAATACCCTTTGGGTTTTAATGAGCAGCAAACCTATGGAGAACCTTTATTGTTGTTTGGATCAGCACCAAATTGCACACACTCATAAATATCAGTCCCTTAAACAGGGCTTTTATTTCATCAAGATCCATGAATTATTTTCAGAGAAAATAAACAACAAACAAACAAAGAGAGAGGTAATAGAGATTTGTATAAAATGATGCAATATGTGTTCACTTTAAAATATCAGAGTTAAGTAGTACTCCATTTTATCAATGGCAAAAGCTTAGTACACTAGAAAGTACAAATATTTTGAAAGACTATCATCTATATAAATGGATATATGACCACATTCTTTTTCATATTTAAAGGGATATATGGTGCATAAAGAAGTATGGGAAATCCAAGGGAATGAAGTCCAAGCACAACAACTAAGCTCTGACCTAAGCCAGGCCCTGTCACAGACCCATCCAACCCGATCACTGATCCATATGCTGATGGATAAATGGATCTCCCATCAACAGACCACCCCCATCCTCACCCCCAGCTTTCTGTACTGCTATTGTCACTGTCACAAAGTCATGACTTACAAGAGCTGAGTGGCAGGCTTCAATTCTCTCTCTCTCTCTCTCTCTGTCTCTCTGTGTCTTTGTCTATTTCTCTCTCTCACACACATATAAACACACGCACACACGCACACACACCCGCCCACACACGCACACACACACGCCCACACTGCCCGAGGTCCTAACCAGCTGCTTTGTCTTCCAGAGAGGCCACAGTGCTGGATGGGGACACCTGTCATTCTCCCACGACTGAGGGAGGGAGACATAAAGAGGGAGAGAGAGGGAGCCAGTGTGTTTAATTTCATGCCAATAAAGAACAGAAGTGAAGTGAAAAGTACATTTGGACATATGCACTGAAAACCTGGCACTCAACATTTAATGTGAACAAATGAACAAACAGTGAACGCGTACACTCACGGGCCGGTGGTCTTTTGTTACGTGGATCAGCAGAAACAGAGAACCAGGCTGTGGCTTGTGGTGTGTGAGGGACTTTAAGGTATCAGCACAGATATCGAACAATGAAACGTGATTATTCATCGCAGCATCTGCTTTCAATTACCATTTTAAAAGTGCTGCTATTGAGTTTTAATTGCTTTTTCCCAGGGGAAAACAGTGCAAAAAGTGTAATTTACATATATTCCTTGATGAAGTATACATATCGTTGATCTAGTCATATTCTTTGTCCCTTAGTATGTATTGTCTTCAGTGTTAGGCCTCTCTTATCTAGGATGACAGTAGAATAATAGTCACGCCAGAAAAAGCAGAATGTTTATACTGCTGCCACTGAGACATGCAGACTACCTACACGACTTTCAGAATAAATAATGTTCTTCTTTGACACAAAGCAACATGTGGGCAGATGAAATACTATCTAGTTACCAAATAAAACACTGTGGTGTCGAACTCTGCATGGTCACTAAATGTACAAGCATCCCTCGCCTCACTGACAGAAATGGAAGAAGCAACGAGAAAGAGCTGTGTGCTATTTTTTGCCCCAGAAACTTTATAACTGCTGATAAAGATCAATGGCGCTGCTGATGATATAAATTCTTAGCTGCTAGTTTGTATTGATCCGGCTGTAATGCTTTTGGCTCTCAGGATGGCAGATGGAGCTGCAGAGAACCTTAGCACAGGAGAAAAAATATATATATAAAGATTAATGTTGTAGGCCTCCTCATCAATAGTTTTGATAAAGAATTCTTCAAGCCAAATATACATGGCCGCAGGTAACAGGCTTAAGAGGTGTCTGACCCTTTCTAAAGATGGAAATGATATGATAGTTTGGGACTTCTTGCACTTATATATTAGTTAAATGAGATAGTGCCCTGTAAACTTAAAGAAAGGAAGATGGAAATGGTCATTAGTTATGTCATATCTTGTGTATACAACCATTTGCAACTTTCATCCAACGGTCCATATATCTATCCATTATCTATCTGGGGAGGACTGGAGCAAATCCCAGTTGACATTGGGTTATACCCTGGACAGGTCACCAGTCACACCTACAGTCAATGTAGAGTCATTACATCTACCAATGCCTGCACTAATTGGGTAGGTATAGGATGCACTGGTCACTATTTGCTTTATTCCCTTTGTTTAATATGTGTTCCTTCCATCGTCATGTGATATGTGTTTAGTTTAATGTAAATGTAAATCCATATTCTACACATTGTTTTTGTGTTGGTGCGGAATCTGTGGATGAACCAATCTGACATGTTGGGTTGGTATTAGTCCTGATGTTTCTGCTGTTCCATAAATTCAGGTCCGGACTACGTTTATTTCATTATTTCGATTATGATGTTTACGTGACTTGTTAATAGAATATTCCATTCATACCCTTGTTGACATGTTACAGAGCATAGTCTGATTATAACTCATATCAACATTAACTCCCTCTACTTGTTTACACTTGAGCCCAGGTCCTGCATTGTCAAGCGGTTGGTCATCTCTATAAACAGATGCTGCATTTGAATATTCAGAATCTGTGGGCGAAGGACAAGGTTTCTGTTTCTAGTTTGACCAATTGGTTGCCCTTAGGTCCGTGTGGGACACAGTGAAACACTTACAATAAGTACCACTGTTGGTGTTTGGGGGGAAAAACTGTCCATTCAGACTGTAAACTGTGTAATATGAATAGAAGATGGAATCTACACCGCAAGCATCAAAATATTGGTTGTTTCCAATGGATGCTAATTCATCATCACACAAACCAGTTTGGAACTGACATATGTCGAATCTGCAAACTCTAACAGGACGTTGAACTGTGATTAAGATGCAAACATGTCTACATAATGGGACTAAGGTCTGAATGCTGGATTTATTTGTATTCGATTATTGCTAATTACAGGTATGACCTTAAACATGTCCACTGTGAACCACAAACTCTGCAACACTTGTTTCCCATCCCTCCCATCAATGTGCCAGTATTGGTAGAGTTGCACTTTAGGATTAGCAGGTAATGGGAACCTATCAGCAGCTCAAGCGGCGCACTATACCATTGTCTAATTATGACTCCTTGGTAGAACATGGGGCTTTTATCTGCAATCGGATCAGTTAATTGGAAGCAATTACCCAACCGTTCACTGACAATGCACACGCAGGATTGTAGAACAGGGCCTGCACCTGGATGCACTCGAGAGTCGAGCACGTCATCTCCTCAACACACACACACACACACACCTGAAAACACACCTGAGCAGTCACTGCTGAGGTAATCATCACCATCACCCCCCCCTCCCAAACACCACCTCGCGTCTTCTGTTCAACTTCTAAACCTCACCCTGTCATTATCCAGCATTTGATATTCACTCTCCCTCGACGTAATAGGTTGAGTTTCTCCTAATTGGGGCTGGATAATACCGTTTTACGAGCGTTCCCCGGTGTTGCCACCGCTGACGCACAGATTCCGGTTTCATCCCGCCAGTGGTTTTTCGTAGGTATCATTTCTCTCGACTGGAAAAGGCCCCTGTTGGGTTGTCAGGCTCATCGCTCAAGGTAGGCGCCGGGTTTTCAGGAGAGCCCGTGCTGACACATTCATAAATATGACACCTTGTTTTGTCCTTCTGGCGTCTTTTTGGTTGGCGATGGCCTTTGAATTGGAAACAGGTAAGCTAATAGGGCTGCGTCTGATGCATGGGAACGAGGGCTTTGGGAGAAGGCAGGGTGGCCCCGGGCGACACATGACAGGCAGATAATGACTGTATAGCTGTCGAGTCAAGGATACCTGTCTGCCGGTAAATACAGATTTGCCTTTTTGACATCATTTTTCCACCTCCTGGAAAATCAACTGAATGCAGCTTTCAGACTATTTCAGACTAGCTATCCGACACGTTCACTCACGCAACACACACGCACACACTCTAATGCATACGCTGGAAAAAACACTCGTGCACACACGCTCACGAGTGCGAACAGGAACAAAGGCGCTCTAAATGTATGCGCTTATAATTGTGATTTTCTGCACCATCCGACGTTCCCACGTAATTCTGTATGTTTGGGAATGCATGGAGTGAGTTAATATGATTCTATTGTAGTCAGGCATGAAAGATAGAGGGAACGTGCGCGTGTGTGTGTCCTGCATGAGTGTGTGTGTGTCCGTGCACGAGTGTGTGACTGGCAGGCCGGCTGAGGCCTGTGTTTTGCACGTCGCCTCGGGGAATGCAGGTGAAAGCAATCTCGGGCCATGAAAGCCGACGAGATGCGCCTTTCTGCACCCCGAGAGCCGGCGAGCTGATTTCTTTTTGATAGGCTCAAGCCCTGACACCGACACCCCACCTCCCATCACCCCGCCTCCACTCAACCCCATATCACCGTCAAGGCAAGGCCGCGGCACCGGTTGTTCACATCTCAGCCATCTATTCATTAGTGAGCTGTAATATTTCCACAGTGCGTCATTCACATCCATAAACGGAACGCACCATTTATTGTCTATCTTGTGTGGACTCTCTTCAGCGCACACACACACACACAAACACACACACACAAACGATAATCTCTTTCACTACCCTCGTCTCACTCGGCTCTCCCGGCTGCCCAGGAGCCAGAACAGCCGAGCCGCTCGGTGCATGGCTAAAATGATGAAACACAGTCTAAATATACCTCATTTGTTTACCATTCACTTATATTTCCCTGCATGCAGAATGATTAGAAGCACATCATTGTGTGTTTTAATCGAGAGGTATTTATGGCTTGATGTGCTGGGACGGAGCGTGCATTAGGCGTATAATCTCGTAATAGACCGACCTATCAATTCCGCCTATGGATGCAGCACTGACTGTGACACAGGACTCCGGTAACTCCAGTGAACCGAGGGCAGCTGTCCCCGATAATGTAAATGGCAAACAACACGTTGTTGTTATCTCCTGGAATTCACGATTTAGAATTAGGGCTGATCTGTTATTTGGTTTGTGTGGTAAACAGAGCTATGGGTAAAATTTTACTCTCAATCTGTAGTTATCGTATTTAAATGCACGATCCATAGATATGTAACTTATCCTTTCGCACACCCCTGTTGTCAGTGTCTATCGTGCATTGTGTGTTGGTTGCAGCGTTTTGTTCCATTTGTCCCCAAGGGGTGAAGAGAGCTGACACTTAAGGCAGTTTATTATACAGTGACAAAGCTAGTGAGCTAAACAGATCACAATCTGTCTGAATGCTGCCAGTATTCATGCAACTGGTGAAGACCCACTCTGAAATCCAAAAATATACAATAAATGGCTGCAGATCCACCAAAACCTTCACGTTGTTTTTCGAATTCAACATCTTTGAAAATAACATTTAAAGCAATGGCTGACTTAGTGTAGCAGGAAAACATTCTCCACAATGTTACAACACCGACGACAACCTGGACGGTGGACATGAGGCTGGTTGGGTTCATGGATTCATGCTTTTGATGCCAAATTCTGGTCCGACAATCTGCAGCCGATCTGCAGCACCAAACTAAGTTTCTCAAAGCGGTAATAGCCCCAGAAAGCGATGAGAATCATGATTTAACTCAACGGAACAACTAACAGTTCACATTAAAAAAACAACATGGGACATTTAAACTTTGTCGCCATATCCATCTTCAGCTTTGTTCCTAGGCAGCAGTTATAAGGGCAGGACGAGCTAGTGATGGTTCAGGCTTTGCAGTCTAACCGGCCCATGAAGACTACCTCCTTCGTGGAATGGGTAGACCACATCCTCCGAAATGAGGTGGCAAATGAATGGGGACACAGCTTATGTCACCTATCTAACCCTAACCCTACCTAAGTGGTTGCTACATTTCTGGCTTTAGTAAAATGAAATAGTATTTCAATTCCAAAACTTCTAGCAAAACCTTTTACACAGTTTGAAAATAGAAACAATCTTTTAGTCTTCTTTCTCACAGCCATGGCAGCCAGTCAGTCAGTCAGTCAGTCAGTCAGTCAGTCAGTCAGTCAGTCAGTCAGTCAGTCAGTCATCTTGCTCGCCAGTCATAAGATATCAGCCTCTTTAGCTGCCCCCCCAGCTAAAATGGAAATGTGTGTTAGTGCCAGCTGTTGGACACTGTTGAGGTACTATGCCATTACACTGTTGAGATAAAGTAGCAGGCCTAAGCCTCGCCTGGTGAAATGACACCCCCCCCCCAACCTTCCTCCTCCTGTACAATCGCCATAATATTGTGTTTCTATCCTGGGCCTGTAACCTTTGATTAAATTAGTCCAGTATTGCCTGGGTCCTTTTCTAAACTGTAGGCACTGGAGAGGTACTTAACGGACCCTGTCCCTCGGAGGGAGGAAACTGCTTGAGCTTACAAGTGTATGGCCACAGAAATATCAAACCCCTCTCCCTCAAACCTCTTTCGTCTTTCCATCCCTCCATTTCCCCTCCTCCATTCTTCCTCTTTCTCTTTCCATTTACACCCTCTGCCCTCTCTCCCTGTCCCTGCCGAAGTTCTCCCTCTACGTGTGTGTTTGTGGGCTTGTACTGTATGTGTGTGCGTGCTTAAGTCAATCCATCACGCTCTGTCACTCTCCAGGTGAGGCACATATTATAAGATGTCAAGAGCAGGAAAGGCAAAAATGACATTTTGTTGTTGTTATTTTTCAAATCCGTGAACTATTGCTGCTGCACACTGTATGACAGCATAAATCAACAGATCAAAATTGCATTTGTTCAAGGAAGTGGGATTAATGTGGGGAGAAGGCAAGAGACATGGCATTGGTCAAACGTCAATCAGTGGCAGGCCTTGGTTAAATGAAATGGCACTTCTCGTTCACGCTGTGTTATTTACTTTGGAGCAGCAGCGAGCCTTTTCCTCCGGGGGCCACGTGTGTCCCTCTCTGATGTGAGTGACTGGATAAATTATACGTCTACATCAACCTTCCATTAATTCCATCATGTACCTTTTAACAACATTTAAAAAACTTTACCCCACATTTTCCTGTCGAAGGACATTGCCATCTTCCTGGGCACGTCAAGGAAATACGGTCTTACTGAAAAGGATCAACTAAAACTGTTGATTTTATAAGAATATTTATATGGCTTGTCTTCTTTTTGTAAAAATTGTGCAATTGTGTTTTTTTGCTACAATCAGGTTAACAGGTTAGCCATGGTTGAACATCCGACTAGTAGTCAATGCAACAGGCCCTGTGTCTCCAATTCTAACCTGTAAGGACTCAAATTGTGTTTTTTATGGTGCATATCAAATAAAACACTTCACTTATTTCCTAAGTCAACCTCGAATATGGCGGTTAACCTCTCCTGAAGGATTTATTGTTTTGTTTTTTTACCCCATAATGAAAGCTTCATCATATCTGTCATTGTGGTTTCCTTCCCACAGTTATCTCGCTGATTAGTCTTATCTGGAAGCAGGTCGATACAAGAAGAAATCAGTCATCAGAAACCCTCTCAATGACTTTGTTGTATGTGAATGGGTGTGAGTTGTGTGTGTGTTGGTGTGTGTGTGTTGTGTGTGTGTGTTGTGTGTGTGTGTGTGTGTGTGGAGTGTGTAGGAAAACGTGTTTGCGCACCTCTGATTACTTGTGTGTTGGATTGCGTCCGTGTAATTAAAGGATGGTGTGTGAAATCTAAAACTCAAACAGGATGCTCAAATAAATGGCGGGGTTGTTGTTGCCTCCGCTTGAAACGAATCACCGTGTCAAACCGTGCTGGTGTATCTCTAATAATAACCGAGTGATGAGAGGAGTCGCTCGTTTAAAAAAAAATGTGAGAGAAAGGAGAAGACAGAGGTGGAGTTAATCAGACGTGGGGAACGGGATATCTCAGGGAGCGCTGGATCCAGGGGAAAGCTTCACCCTCTGAGAAAAAGCTTGACATCTCCTCTCGCAAAAAATGATTGATAGCACAAATGTCTTCAGTTGACATTTTCAGAGATAATCATTTTTACACTCTGCATATCCCAGATTTCCTGTGGAATGATAGACTTGGAGATGATCACCTTCATGCGTCTGGATTTTCGAAAAATATTTCTAAATAACCTTGGTAAACTACTGAATGTGAATTTCTGACAGAATCAAACATGCAGCGTTGGAGGTGAATATCCTATCCCCCCCCCCAAAAAAAACTATTGAACGTTTTCAAAGCTGCAACATTTCCATATTACAAAAAATCCCTGCTACACACAACGCACTGTCACTCATGGCACAACCCCAGCGACTGCCAGTGCAACGCAGGTGTGTGTGGTGTGTGTGACAGGTGTGTGTGTGTGCGTGTGCAAATCTACACGAGGGACCCGGTAGAGTAAGATGGAGCACCACCCGTCCACAGATCCCTAATGGGAGGTCTATGCACCTGGGCACACACACACACACACTCACTGCTCAGACATCATTTCATGTCAGTGGGCATTTGACTGCAGACATGGGATATCACAACATGACAAGGTGGAGCGGGGCTTTCCCCACAAGGTGACATAACAGCGCATAAGCCGCCATGTATGTGCGAGTGTGCGTCCGTGTCCGTGCGCATCTGTGTCTGTTTCCGTGCCCGCACTTTTCACACGTGTCGACACACACAAAAACCACATGGGAGGTCACTGAGAGCGGCAGCAGCTGCGGAATATGTTATTCAAATGGTATATGAGTGTTTGTGTGTTTGTGCGTCGTGGCGTTTGTGTGTGTGTGTGTGTGTGTGTGTGTGTTATCATCTCTGCTTGTAGGGATAAACAGCGTTGATGTGTCTCTGCGGGGAGCTTATAGAGAATCACTTACCTCTCTGCATTTACTGCAGCGTGGCAGCACATCTCACTGCACGGTGGAGTGAGGGTGGGAGAGGAAACCATAAATAGGCTCAGATCGCTGTTCAAAATAATAATCAAGGGATTTATTACTCAGATCGAAAGCGCTGGGAGAAGATGTGAATAGTGGCTGATGCCTGTTTTTTTAATTTGTGCTCGCTGGCCACCGTACTCTCCCTTTGACCCTGAGTCTTGCATTTGTGAACTGTGTTTCCTAATCCCCAGCGTCTGAGGGTAAAATGATACCTGAACTATCGTCTCGAAGAGGGATCGACTGTTAGAACGTGTTTCAGTTTCACTCTGCTCAAAGATTAGCTCTGAAAAAGGATATGGTGGCATATATCTTTCATTATTATTTTGCCCTGGACAGCAAATTATTAGAAAAAAA
Source organism: Pseudopleuronectes americanus (assembly GCA_038501795.1). NCBI lineage: Eukaryota > Metazoa > Chordata > Actinopteri > Pleuronectiformes > Pleuronectidae > Pseudopleuronectes > Pseudopleuronectes americanus. The sequence continues at coordinate 9,480,761 of CM076736.1, forward strand.
AACGTTTCAGGGCCTTTCCATGTACTGCAGAATTTAGTTTGCACCAGACTGGGTTGTTTCCTCGCAAAATGGGATGTGTGTGTGTGTGTCTGTGTGTGCTCACGGGTGTGTGTGTAAGTGTGTGTGTATGGTTGGCTCTCTAGCCTGTGTCTAGCCTTTGCGGCATGGGCCAGGGCTCTGCGGCTGCCCCGGGGCTACCATTGTCCCCGGTCTCCACAGCCCAGTGGCCACAGATGTTCCCCGTTTGATACCGTGTTCCTCACACACATACTCCCCACTCCTCTAGATGTGTGGGTGGCCAAGCGGGGTGCCCTGTTGTGTGCCACTCTCGCACGCCATTTGCCGCCTGGTGCCTGCACGTGACACCGAAAAAAAGGGGGGAAGCCATCGCCGTCTACAGTTTTAATCCCACCACCATACATAATGGAACAGAAGTAGCCCCAAGTGGAGAGGGAAGCTTTGCATGAGGAGGATAGAAGCGGAGAGCGGCAGAGGCACACTGAGATGTTGTTCAAAACACCTGGAGGAAAAGAATAAAGAGTTTGGGCGCCAACTGACATCGCTCCCCAGTTGTGCCTCCGTGTCATGTGTGTGTACATGTGTGTGTAGCGCATGTAATGCATGAGAGGGGATTGATCTGGTGGCTCAATGCGACAAACACGGCGTTCATATTAACGACAGATGTGACGATGAACGTCGAGAGACCTTGGCAAACCGGAGGAAACACTGTGCTCGTAGGGGAAATGTTACGCTCGGTTTTCCAAGCACAAATATGAAATGCACACACAAAGAAACAGTATGTACTCCACTTCCTCTGTAGCATCATCTAAAGATCGGCGTGCTGCTGCTCTCCGGGCTGCATGCTCCGATAAAAACTGTTTCTATAATCAATGATCCGGGGCAGATTTACCAAATATATAAGCTCTTTATATAGAAGTGCCTTTTATCCTAACGTTGCTCATGATTAGTTGAGAATTATATGAAGGCTGAACATCATTCAGTTATTTCTTCGCAATCCAGTAAAGATTGGAACAGGTTTCTCGTCACACTCCTGCAACTGTGGTAAAAGCAGACAACTTGACACAAATTAAACTAGCCCAATATTTGAGGTTTAACTATCCCACTAAAGAAATACAGATAAGAAGTCGATGTAACGTACAGTTCCTCCTGAGGCACAACATGCACTGTTTGAGTTGGACCTTATCTCGACAGCAATTGACAGCTTTCATCAGGCCTCTCATTGCAAACAGGAATGTTTGTCTTCGAGTTACAGTTGTCCAGTTAAACAACCGACACACACATTGTTTGCTGTCGTATCGTTACATGAACCTTGTTAGAATCCGCGGCAAAACTCCACAGAGACAGAACAGGTGAGTTTAGTTCAGTGAAGGCATGCAGCAAGCCCATGACTTTGTCTGCACATCAAAAGACGTGAAACACGCCACACCAGTCTGGTTATGTAACAGTGTCCATTAGCCTGTCACTTCAAAATTAAAATTGCACAGCAGAAAGAAATATTTCCGAAAACAAAGGCAGTCAAAAGAATCGACGACAGGGCCTGTCCATGAGAGCATACTTCAAAAAGTTCAAAATCAAACGGGAATTCTAACGAGTTAATTTACGGGATAGTGCTGAAGAGGCTCTAAGTGGTGGAGTTGCTGAAAACAGGTGGAGGACTAATGATGGTGCCTTACGTAATATACAGTGGACGCGATCGCCACAGAGGGACGGCTGCTCGAGGACGGGGTTTGTGATCTGTCGAAAAAAAAACGAGAATTGCAAATGCACAGAGACGAGCACAGACAAAGGCAGACAGACAAAAAGACAGAGCAAGTAGAGGAGAGAGAGAGAGGAACGAGTCGCCATTTTCTCCTCCTCCAAGACACGGCCCAGTCTTAATCAAAATCCCACACAGGAAGAACACTTGAGTAGCTTAATCAAAGATCAGCCTGCTCGGTATTAATAATAGAGCAGACTGCTGAAATGGAGTTTTACTTATTCAAGACCGCACTTATTTGCCTCATATACCTTTACTGTATATCAGGCTTTGACTGTGTGTGTGTGTGTGTGTGTGTGTGTGTGTGTGTGTGTGTGTGTGTGTGTGTGTGTGTGTGTGTGTGTGCGTTGTACTTTATGTTTTGAGCGTTTGAGTGACCTATGGTCGCATATTTTTGGAAAACAAGGACTTATTGGTTCTTACAACTTTAGGGTCAAGCCTTGTTTTAAGCTTCAGGTTTAGTCTATTTTACATCACAGTCAGCAGGTTTTTGCGGATTTTTTAACTATAACAGGCGATTGACTCAATGCACAGAAAAGGGTTAGGGCTAGGGTTCGGGTTAGAGGCCCTATATCACCTGCTGTTTAGCCAAATTAGCCCTTTCCCCTTGTGTTTTGTTTATATCAATGCCAATTGGAGCCGGGGCCTTTAAAAAGCATTTGACCCGGTAGTGTATGCTTAATCTCACCATTGCAATTGGAGACAGATAAATATGTTTAGATATGGTTAGGCTATGGGTTGGGGTTAGGCATATAAATATGGTGAATGGCTAGTGAGGGCTCACCTAAGGTTCCAGATGGTTTAATGCACAGCACCATCCTTGAAGGCCTTGTTGGAAACTAGACCGGAGGAAGAGCGCCAAACATATTTTCCATTGAAACAAGTGCCACCTCTTTACTTCTCCTTCAATGAAGAAATCCACTCCAGTTCGGATACAACTGATGCCTATTGTAGTGGCATCGATGTTCAACTTCTTCATCAGCTGCCATTTTGGTTAATAACCAGTTGCTGCTTGCTTTTCTCACAATCAAGAGCCTCTGTGGTTTGGCATCTAGTGAACAGCTTGGAGCTTGGCAAGATGAATTCTCAGTTTCGAGAAATCCAGCTGCTTCATAAGGTTAAAGGAATGCAGTGTGTCAATCCATTTTTCTCACAAAGAAAGAAGCACAAGAGTGTGTTTGTGTGTGTGAATGTGCGTGTGTGTATGTGTGTTTGTCCGTTTGCATGTGTAGTACACGTCTTTCTATGGTTGTGAGGACAAATGTAAACCATCATTATAAGGACATTGTGGCCCAAGCTCAAAACTTCTAAAGGATGTTTGAGAGTTAAGACCTGATTATATGGTTATGGTGAGAATTAGGTTAAGAAACGAGGTAGTTATTCAAATGTGATGGTTAAGTTTGGATAAACTACGGTTTCCTTACAACCAGAGAAAGACAAGGTGTGTGTTACAGCACTTTATTAAGGAAGCAATTAAAAATAAATCCCTTTTTGATATTTTCCTTGTATTGAGATGAATTGGGGATTGTAAACATAACTTCCTCCTAAATTGGAGTTGGGTAAACATATTTATTTATACATTATTTAAAAAAAATTAACTTAGGTAGAATTGGGTGATTGGAGACGGGACCATAAATGAGCAAATTACATGTCCCTTCTGGAATGTATATTTATTGACTGTGTATACATATTTACCACTCATCTCCTGTTTCTCCCACTATCTAGTAAAGAAATGATAGACACCTGTCCTTCATGTTGGTGGGTTTTCTCCTGCTGGGATGCACAGTATGAAGTATTCCTGGCATAAAAACCACAGGCAGCAATAAGGGGTTTATAAGGATTCACAGGGAAAGAACACAAAGGTATCCGCACTCCCCTCACGCGCATAACTCAGGTTACCTGATTATCTGCACATCTCAACCTGCCACCATCCCATTCCTAATTCCCTGCACCTCACCTGCTCGCACAGAGAACAGAAGACACTTTGCAACATCACACCTGTCTTCCCCAAGGGCAACACAGCTTGGGAAAATATCTGAGGTGGGCTTGACTTTCTCTCCCTTTTGACTCCTTCCCTCCGCAGAGCGCTACACTGGAGGTGGTACGACTTTTTGGAATGTGACTCGTGAGGGTCAACCCTGAGCTGGGAACTACTGTGTTTTAATGATCTCATAACTTATTTTCACAGGCAATAGTCTGACGCGAGGTGTTGAGTGTCATGGATCAAAATAACAGACTTGCCCTCCGATTTTTTTTTATCTTTTAAAGAGGCTGACATGTTGTCTGGGTTAAATAGAAACTGGTTTTATGTGTATATTGCTTTGTTCCAAACAGGGTTTTCTAACGTGGCTTTAAGATAATCTTGGGAGCATGGCGTTAAGATACGAAGGAGACTTATTTTAAATCACATATCTGCATTTTCCTTGAAGGTTGTTTTCAATAACTCAAAGTTGTGAACATGGGGCTTTACCTCTTAAGGTTTTATAATTCCTTCAAGACAAAAGGCCCAAACAGAGGAATTTAGAGGGAAATCAAGTATCGTCTATAAAGGCGCGTCTGGTCATGTCACGTCAGGACTTAGATCGAGCAACCCAAAGACAAAACACGCAGGCGTTACACAGGATTATTGAAGACAACCTGAACAGACAATAGCCTGTTCTGATCAGTGGGACAGAGATTCGTGCAGCGACAGCAACAATGGACATGTGTGGTGCGGAGATAGGCAGGCGTCAGCTAATTAGCTCAGTGGGAACACCCCATTGTTCGGGATTGGGAACAACTGCACTTCAATGGCACCTCACTTGTAGATCGCTACGCTGCACACCGGGTTTGATGTGGCTGGGCCATTGTTGAGCTAAATGCTATTAACTTTTAAGCCGAGCGACACATAAAAGTGAAGCTGGTGTAAATTACAGTTCCCCTGCACATAATCCACTTGCTGATGGAAGACATTACAGCGGCCTTGTGTCTTGACAACAGATTACGACGGCGGCTTTGCCCTACCCCGCTCGCAAATACTAGGGGCTTCGGGATTTCTGTTTTTTATCCGCCCCATCCCCTTCTTCTTCGTCTTCCATCTCTCCCTCCCTTTCCGACTCCTTACTTCCCTGTCCTCCTGTTCTCGCATTGATCTCACAGTGGTATTCAGTATCTGCCAATGCTGCATGCCTGCAGGGGGGCCACCAAATCCATTATCAGGTAGGACAAACAGTTTCCACTCTGTTTGCCATGTACTGTATACTACACAGAGGAAAGGGGGGGAGGAGATTGGGGGCAGGTTTTTAAACCAGATTAGGAGCCAATTGAAATATAAAATTAAACACGTCTAAGAGCAGTTTAAAGGGCGTAGGTTTACACATATACTGTGTGTTATAGTGTAATCTTGCATAAAGAGAACATAAAATAAATGTTCTCTACGTCCATTACACACATCCTCTATCCATGCATCAGTGATCTTATAATATTTCAAGGCCAATTAAGAGTCATCAGGACATGTCGGTGCAAAAAGTTGAATATGGTCAAATTACTTCAAGCGTGCAAGATTTGTTTTGACACCTGAGCTGCTCAGAAGTATTACGTGCATGACTGCAGACACAAGATTAGACGAGGCATAATTATAGGGCGAGGTATGTTAAGGGGTTTGCTTCTTTTGCATTTAAATAACCAGTGAATTGGAAAGTTATCACCAACTTTTTTGACACCGTACCTTTGACTTATCCTTGTATTAAACTTGAAGGAGGCAAATAGTTCTCATAGGTCCTTGCTTATAGCTCTAAAGTCAGTCTATATCAGTCCAGGTTCATGTGTGTATCAGGCAGATGAGCCAGACCCCTGCTAATCTCAAGAAACACCACTGGCGACTGGCATCAGGCCTCACCAGCTCTCACATACATGCACATAACAGCCACACTGTGGACTAACCAAGGGGCCATTGAAGCAATAGTGACGGCCAGTGTGCTAGTCTGAGCACGAGTGTGTCTAATTCCAGAATAATGCCATCTACCCCCCAGGTCCATTGTCCTTGGCTGCCTGCCACTCTCTCAGTACTGCACGATGCTACTTTGAAAGTACAGGGGTAAGGAGCAAAGATAAAACAATGGAAAGAGGAAGACACAAGAAAACTGTATTTTTCTCCCTTTATATATATATATATATATATATATATTATCATTTACCTATTTCATATGTATTCATATATATATGAATATTTTTTCATGATATATATTATATATATGAATAAAAAATGAAATAGGTAAACTGTGAGCACGATATGTGAGGCAACCAGACAGTATTTGAAACATTTCAAATGCTAATGCATAAAAATAATGTGGCAGGTTTATTTTATAAGATCATGGTGTACTTTAGTGACAAAATGACATTAAAGTTACTTGCTAACATTAGGTGGTCAAAAAGGAAATATAATTGCCTCCATATATTGTTCAATCAGTACCTAAGCGTATTAGGGTTGTAAGAAAATATGAGAGGAATCATTTCTTTCAAAAAGAAAGCTAAAATTTTAAAGATAAAGAACATATGTTGAGAGTAAAGATGAAATTTCCAAAATAAAGTCAAACTCTTCAGAATAAAGTCAAAATGTTGTGACTTTGTTGTCAGTTACTGAACTAACTAGATTTGTTGGTCGAGACATGTTGAAATTATTCTGGACATTTCAACCTTATTTTCCAGATGGAAAAAATCAATCTTCCCCAGATTTATTTTGACTTTACTCTCAAACTGCACTCTTATTTTTATTCTCATGCGAGCCCCGCCCCCACTCTCCCATAATTCAGTCTATATCCTGTGCTCCACATCCCTGTCATAAAATGCAATAAAAGCATATCCCCTCATATAAAACCAGTAGGAACAGTTGCAACTTACAAGCAAGGGGTCAAACCGGAATTTTACTGCCTCTGCTTAGACCCCTGACCTTTGACCCTTTTCCTCCCCTCCCACGCCTCCACCCTCTCTCTCCTCCTCCAATCCTACCACACTAGTAATTTAGTTGGTGAAAGAAATGTTTTCCCCTTAGTCATGCACTCACCTTCCCGTTTGCTCCAAGTTGCCAGTAGGTTTTGGCTCCATGTGCGCACACATTTACATGAACACGTGGGTATGTGAGTTGTGCAGATGTGTCTCCCATTTAGGGCCCGTGGCTTAGTGACATTTTGCCGGAGGCGCTCCCTTTTGAAACCTGACGCCTGCAGCTGAAGCTCACAGATAGTCGTGTTGGGTTTGCCTGGGGCCGGCCTGAAGGCTACAAGGGGGGTGAACTAACCAGTCAGGCCTGTGTGGCTTGTTGTTGTGTTACGTTCAGCTGCGTGGTTACTTGACTAATAACTTTCCCTCTCATATGGCCACCCATCAGTCTCAGAGGAACTCAGATAAGGTTACACACACATGCTTCCTGCAATGTATCTGTACACACACACACACACACATGCAGTGCGTTGATGATGTGTTCCTTTGCTTGCATCAGAACCCAGCGTTAACAAGGCGTGTCCGGCAGCGCACTTATCAAAGTGTGTCATCTCTGACACCCAAGGCCTTTCTGAACATTTCCCTCTCCTCCCTCGTTTTTCACTGGGTTTGTTCTCTCAAGGAATCCAGAACAAACATGCCCTCCAAGCTCGTTTGAAACATATTGTCATCACGTTCACCCCCCAGATATGCATTTCAAGCAAAGAACCACTTTTTTATTAGATGCCAAAACATAAATGCTCCTCTTCAGGTTATGAAACAAGAGGGATTTATTTAGTGCAGACGGATCCTCAGTGGGATTTTTCAAAACTTGACTCATTCATTTTTCCTCCCCCTCCTTTTATCACCTGGAGTATTTGGTTCTAGGTGGCCTTAAAAAAACAGAGGCCGCCTGCACAGAAAACAGTGGTCTATTTTGAATGTGTCAGGCTAATTTAAGCGTGATAAACAAAGTCGGGGAAAGTGGAGCAAAGCAAATTTGCTCTTTCGTAAAGGCTAAAGGTCAAACTCACACTTGTGACTGTGTGAGGTTTGTTTGGAGAACTTTAAAGTGCAGCATCGAGGCATGTGAGACATCACAGAATTCCAACAATCTTTGACTCTGATCTAACGCAGGGTACTTAAAACCAATCCGGCATAATATCTTTTCATGTCATATCTGTTCTGACTGTTCAGATCAACAGATAACCTGTGCATTAGATGGTGGTGTTGTGAAAAAGACTCGGGAACTAAAATAGAAAACAGAATGATATCTAAATTAATTCTGAACCATTATACTAACATTCGTGGGCTTGTGTTATCTAACAAACAAGGGATAAGGTTAATGGCCATGGGGGCTGTGTGTATGTACAGTAAGGAAATGCAAATGTCTGCAAGAGAAATGAGGATGACAGATGTGAGTGAGTGTGTGTGTGTGTGTGTGACGTTGAATAGACATGGGAGCACGATGACGGCTCTTTGAGTTTTCATCCCTCTCTCCATCACCGCCTTAATCCCTCCTCCCTTCCCCACTTTCCTAAAGGCACAAACTCTGCCGGTTGTCACCTTAGAGTATTGCAGGCCCTGCTGAAGCACTCCACTCCACGGGAGGAGAATGTCAGCCCAGGCTCGGGGCAGTTTTGACAAACAGAGTATATATTGATACATGATAAAGTATGCTAGAAATCACTCGACTGCTGAGGGCTACTATAGTTTTAATATCATCATTTGAATTAACAAGCATTCTGTGGAGAAATAATGAGCTTTCATTATTCAGAACATCATCCTTACCCCGGCGGAGACTCGCAGGGCTATTAGTGCTTGAGAACTTAATGAAAAGAAGATAAAGAAGGTTTGAGATAAAAGTTTGAATGGCCACACTTGGTAACCAGAGTTAAAATTTAATGCGGCTGCAGCAGATGACAGATGAGCTTCTTATCTGGAGCTCGGGGAACGTGGAGACAGGGGACCCGCTTTGGAAGGTGTCATTCGGCGGACTGTTAAAGACCCTCTCTCGCCTCCTGCTTTCCCCTGACACATCCAGCGTGGAGGAGTGGCAACCTGGGCGGGACCACCCACGTCTCACCCCGTTGTGCAGTGGTTCGTCCCAAACCCATGGATGAACGGGTCAAACACAACTTTAGATTGAGGGACCAAAAAATACTGTTGCTAGGCCAAAACGATATCCCACTAAATTAACTTTGATTGCAAAATATGTCTGACTATCACTGTGCCCAAAGTGAAGTCGGCCTGACTTCCCGTCTAAGGGCTGTGGCGACACTGTGTGACATAATTAATGATTAGTTATCAACAGGAAAAGATAATTGATGCCCACGGGAGTTGGTGGTTTAAGTGAAGACAGATCAGCAGAGGCTATAAAAAAGTAAAATAATTCCCAAAATGTAAAAAGAAATCTCATCTGTTCTGTTTCATCTATTTCATTTTTCACTACAGTCACATTAATACATGCAGGACCGCCTCAGGGTAAAATCTCGTCATTCAGCCAACCCTGTGGTGATGCCTTTTCTCCAAAACAAGTAGCGAGTGCTCCTCGCGCTTCCCCTGTGTTTTGGCTGCAGCGTATTACGTAAGTGACATTCACAAGGTCGACAAAACATCGGAAATAAATGAAATATTTTCTTTATTTTGCACAAAGCTAATAACAGTGATGAGCAATCTTGGGGAAGAAATTGTGCTATCTGGAAGATCTGTGGATGGGGAAACGGTACAGATGCAACAGTGCAGTTGTGCGCACAATACACAGTGAGAAACACACACTTGAACACATACACATACACAAAAAAAAGCAGCTACCACTCCTTGAGTCCCTCTGCTTGATGCTGTGTTTGTCCCAAGGGCCTTAATGGGAAGTATGTTTGCTTGCTGAACCATTGTGAAGTCTCCAACAGACATGTCTCGCTTGCTGCTGCGTCGGGCTGTGCTGTTCTCTGCTGGAGGAGATCTCTGTGAATGGGAGGGGAATGCATTGATTTGATGAATGAGTGCATATTTGTGGGAGTACTGGTGGCCAATGTGCAGTCTGGTGCGAGAAGTTATTTTTGTGTGTTGCAACTTGACAACAAAAGCCTTTAGCTTTGAGCGCAGGCTGCGAGAATCACAGTTCACTGGGCGGCTAGCAGAGATGTGGTTTTCCCACACTGACTCGCTCTGGAGGAGAAGTCTCTGAGGCTACATCCATACTGCTCCATTTTTTTATTGAATGTGGCGTTTTTCAAATGAACGTCCACATATTATAACACGTCTCAAAATGCACATCACATGACCACTCGTGCACACTGAGCATGAGCACGCCATAGTAAACAGGTAGGTGCAGATTGCTCAAATAGCAGCTCAACTCCTACGCAAGAAAGCAGTTGTATGGTTGTAAAACGCTGCACATCAGCTGTTTGCAAAGACAACAGGGTCAGCAACGCTTGTTATTGATTATCCGTGTTGAGTTCTACACTGGTAGCCAAGGCTAATGCTTATTGTTTTCTTCAGGAGGGGGGGCCATGAGATAGTGTTGTGTTAATCTAAATTTCTATCTAAAAAAATAACAAGAAACTCTTCACGTTTCGCAAATGGGCTACAAAGTCTGAATTCTCACAGGCCTCAAACAAGGAGTTAAACGTAGACAGACACAAAGTTGGGCTTTTATAGCATCTTCCCTCGAGCTCCGATGACTTAGCCCAAAGTGTTCCAGGCTGTGTTTCCATTTAGCGGTGTGCTGCACCAGGTCCCATTCCCATACATCAGGACACATATGCTGCCAATGTGCCTTTCAGTTTATAAAACTCTTTAACTCGGCCTATATAATATTTTTAAAATAACCAATTAATACTTCAACAAGGACAATAAAGTTTGACATCAAACCCAGGTGTTTTATGGCAAAAGGGAAATATCATTTCAATGCATTTTGCTCCGCGACTTTTACTGTTCGTAGCACCGATGCGGTTTATACTTCAAAGAAGCTGCTTAATTTTCTAAGTTCCCATAAAGGTTCCTTATCCATAATGGCGACTCCATTTATGGTGGCCATATAACTTTAATTAAACACACCCATTCGTCAGCTGGTACAAGCACTTAACACGGAACAGCAACATAGGACCTGGTAAAGACGTGCGGAGGGAGAAGAGAGAGGCTGAGGTCGCTCTAGTGTTTCACGGCCTAGCTGGAATCCAGAGTTTCCCAAAGAACGCTGGAGTCTCACACTTAAAGGTTAATACAGGTCCAATTCACAATTACCAATGTTTTCCTTCAATGGAGTAATTTGAAGCAAGTTTAAATTAATTAAGGATCGCCAATTATTCAGGTTGTTTGACCCTCTTGAACATGGTGTGCTTAAAAGTCTTTAAAGACAAACAGCAAGGAATTCATGCTCTTGTCAGTGGCTAGTGATGAAGATGAAGGATTTTCCTCTCATGTTAATCGACGATTACCACGGATGATGTATTTTTGATTGAATCAAGCCTCAACCTGACAAGCTAATCCATCAAATAGTCAGGATTTTATTACAGTCGTGCTATGAGTTTCAAAGTTCACCAAACTGAACTATCGTTAAATATATTGCCAACGTTTGTTTTTAGACCGGATTTTACTTTAATTGCTGCTGTTATCCCCCGTTAGATTTGACATTCACCTAAGATGTGTATAGTTTAATCAATATCATAATGGTGTTCAGAAGTTCATGCATACATTTCAGTGGTGAAGCATCACAAAGCCCCGTGCTATAAAAAATACTCTCAGAGGAGTTAAATGTGACACAAAACAGCAGACTCCGGATTAAACATATTTTGTAATTTTAAAAGAATTTATAAGGGGGCATAATACTGCTACATTTATAGATGATCTCTGCCTCTTTAATTCAGTTCTGCTGCATAATTTTTTATGGGACGGGCCAGGGATAGCCGGAGGGAAAGGCTGGGGGATGGAGAGGAGCGTGGTCTAAGCCCTGTGCAAGTACTAACGTGCCCAGGAAGCAGGAAGGCATCATGAAAAACGTCCCACTAATCATTTCAGTGCAGCGCCGAAGAGGAGGATGGATTCATGCATGTAAGGACGCACACATGCACGACAACAGGTGACTCTCATGCAACCTGAAAGGACACAGTTGTGCAGAGATAAAGTCCTGTCAGCAGCCTCGCTCATCAGAAACCACTAAGACCTTAGTTGTGTTTGTTTCCACAAGATGATCCAGCCTGAGATGTGAGGACACCTCGCTTAGATAGCTGGAGTAGTGAGCGGCTGTCATCTCAAGAGGAATCTTGCTCTTAATTTCCCCTGGAATCACAAACAGCTGTTATTTGAATAAGACCAAATCACTGTCACATGGCTGCGGGGGCCCGGAGTAGCAGCAACACAACCGCCGCTGCTCCTGACTGTCACTACCCCGATGGCCATTTCGAACGCTGATCCCTTTCAGGTACTTTTAATGTCCTCGTCTCCTCGTGAGACAGTGGGGTTACAGAATACTGCAAAGTGAAATCTGGGTAATATGTATTCCTTTACTATGCTCACAACCCCTCTGTCCACGTCCTGCTAATAAAGATGGGATCTGCTTTGTCGTCTCAATTTTTTTTCCTGTTTCCTTCCCGACCCAGGATGTATGGGCCTCATCTCGCTCCGTTCTTTCCCAGGATCCCACACTCCTGCCATGTGTTGTTACTTATCACAAACATATGGTTTAATTTCTGCACACGGCAGACGGGGAGAAGTCACTACAGCAAACACAGACCAACAACTACGTACTGTAGATTTTTCTTCTGAACATTCACGTCTAGAGTTATTTCATTAGACATATGTAACTCAAAACTGTCGCTTTTGCCACATACCTTTTTTTTCATCGTCATATTTTAATCACATTTGTCACATTTTGTTATGTTGCAGCTTTTTTAACAATCTGTTCACCATTCTTGTTTGAATACACAATCACAACCAAGAAAACCTTTCCTATAAAAAAAGGAATAAACTAAAATATGTAATATCAACGTTTTAGGCCCTTTGCATCCATCCACCGGTGGTAATTCAAATGATTGGACATGATTTAGAAAGGCAAACATTTGTCTATGGATGGCTTCCCTGCTGCATATCAGATTAAGAACCAAACCCTGAGGTCACAAGAGCTTCCTGTGTAGCTCAAGGACAGGATTGTGGCGAGGCACAGATCTGGGGAAGGCTACATAAATGTTTCCACTGCATTGAAGGTCACCAAGAGCACAGTGGCCTGGGACACAGAGGTCGCCACAGAGATCCTGTTTGGAGATGGGAGGACCTTGTAGAGGGACAGACACTGCAGCCCAAAACCAATTCTGACATCACAGCAGCCTCTCCTCGAAGTAAGAGACACATGAAAGCCTGTCTCGTTGGCAAAAAAACCCCACATAAAGCAATCTCAGAAGGGTAAGACTTCCGTCCAGGTGAACATCTCTGAACATGACCGTCCTCTGATAGAGGATCTGTGGAGAAAATGGCTGAAAAAACCCCAAATCCAGGTGAACCAAGCTTGAGTCATTGCCACGAAGACTCAAGGCTGTAATTACTGAGGTGCATCCACAAAGCAAACAGAGCAAAGGTTCTGTGTACTTATGTCATTGTGATATTTCAGTATCTCTCTGGTGTTCGGGGTTTTACCAGCTTAGCTAATCTTCCATTAAACAACCCTCCACATCTTAACTCAGAACAACAGTCAACAGTCTGGCCGGAGTAAATCATGACTCAAGGTGTCAGGCATTTTTATTACCCCCAAAGGAATTTTATAGGCGTTCCATTAAGCCAACTTTACAAACTGACATAGCTGAGGTTAAATAATTACAGTGAACACCTTTCACCGTATAGTGTACCTCTCTCACTCATCGGCCACAAGTAGTGAAACTGGTACTGATTAGTTAGTGAGTCTTGAGGTTGGACCACGTACCATAAATAAAACTGACATTTTGGTTCTTTTTTTACAGGTTCATAGAGAATTATACCTTAAAGAGTACTAATTAATTCATAAAGTCCACTTATAAGTTATTCTTTTCTCCTTAATAGGACACATTTTGGCAATCTGGTTTAGGCCCCCGACGTCTGATCTGAACTTTCACGGTCGATTTAGACTGATATACGGGGGTGGAGACTCTAAATGAGAATGTCACTCCGGTGAGGTTAACGTATATGCACGTAGATATCGTCGTCCCCGTGGAGATCTGTCTTCCTTATCTCAGCCAAGTAACAGTAACCGTTCTAACAACTGCGTCCTCTAAATAATACTGCACATAATTAGGCTGTACTCTCGCTAGCCTAGAGGCTTTACTGGAAGCATGGCTTGTATTTACACATCTGACAGTTGAGGGAGAGAGAGAGGCTGCAAGACAGAAACAGAGAGAGAGAGAGAGAGAGAGGGAGAGAGAGAGAGAGAGAGAGAGATGGCAGCACGCTGCAGTGATCTTCTGCAGACCACACTTCAGAAGACAGACATGAGCGTAAAGAAGCAGAAATGTAAATGAGCGCGTCCATCCATCCAAGGCTGCGCTCAAAGCTTTTACACATGTGAACTTTAAATACCACCCACCCAGCTCCATCCCATCGCCTGTCTGTCAGCGCCTGTCTTCACAAAGGGCAGCGGACTGAACTCTTTAGTCATTGATTATGTGATTATACCGGCTGAGTGTGTATCTAACGTGGTTCTGTGGACGCGTCTCACGAGGAGCCGGCCTCTTCCTCGGGACTGGGATGCGCTACGTGTACGGGTTAGCACGAGTGGGAGTGCAGGCGGACATGTTTGTGCGTTTGATCAGCCACTGTTCACCTCACATGTGTGGAGCTCGTCAAATCTGCGAGACAGGCTCATTTATGCTATCCCACGTTTCGGGAGGTTAACATGCAACTCACTGTTTTGTTTTATTCTCGGTCCAACTCCTGCCGATAAACAGTAGCTGTTATCTGAACACTTCACGTTTATATAGGGACCGGTTTCCATTTTTTTCCTCTGAAGCTCGGACAAGAAAGGCCGTGTTGTTGTTGTGCGTTACTCATCGCCTTCCCATTGTGTGGGATTTGCCCGCTGTACTGATCACAAGGTAAGAGCCAAATCATCAGGTGAGTCAGAGAGAGCAGCATTCCTTCATCAACACTGTGAGTCTGAGAGTTACCACACAGTAAGACACACAAACACACACACTAACACACTAACACACACACACACACTCTGCAGGTGTGCCATAAATTAGGTGCATGAGTAACTGTCTAGAAGAAGGAGAGAAAAAAAAGCAGACACACTCATAAACAGATGTATGATGGTATCCTTCACACACATAGGCATACTTACTACTTAGAGTAACACAATAGGCTATGTTTGTATATATATTATATCAAATGTGTGTATAACTGCACAGCTAAATAATTAGTTGCTTTATAAAGGGTTTGTTAAAATATATTGTGTCCACAGCCCCTATGTCAATGTGGTTAGAACAGACCACCCAGGATTACATACAGTTTATGGCCTGTATACAATTGGCTGTTTCTGCTATTATTGTTGTTTTCCATGCTATACTTCTAGATATTTATATCTTTATATATGTCAAAATACACATATGTGGAGAGAAACCATTTAAATGTCCTTGTACCTGAGTATATTTACAATAAAGATCTTTAAGTCTTTGAATTAAATCAGTGCAGGACTTCTGACTGTTCTACGCCGTCAACGCCAGTGACACAGAAATCATTTTTTCTGAAAGTGGTTTCCTGGTTGCAGTCACTGCGGAATGTGGCAGAAGGCAATGGCAACTTGACAGTCCGGTTCCGCGTCGGCCTGTGACGAGCTCAACCAAAAGGTCAGGGACATCAAAGCCTGGAAGCGGCTTCAAAACAGAGCTCCACACCTCCGACAACTACACACTATTTGTGTACGTGCGTTTGAGTTATGAGGGGCGGTTGAATTTTGAATAATGGGTTTAAATGCAAACCTGCCAAAGCGTACTGTTGCCTCATGTTGACAGGTCAACAGTAGAAAACACTTTGATACTTGTGTGCTGTGGGAAGTGGGTGGTGAGTGGAGCAGACTTGCATGTAAAGGGACCAGAGGACTGTTAAGATTTAAAAATGGAACGGTGAGTATTTTGTTGAATGCGAATTGTCAGAGTTGTTGCCCCAATGTTTGCACTTAATTTGGATGTAAAATTAAGAGTGAGAGCTGCAGCGCACTTGACATCCGGTGACCTCTGGTGACCTGCAGGTTTGGAATGCACTTGCTCTTGAGAAACTTGATTGAAAGATAAAAAGGAATGTGACTCGTGGGTTTGTTTAAATACTATTCATTAACGGCGGATGCAAGACAATCAGTGCGGAGATGTGTCTCAAAAACTCTGCAAAGTCACATTTAACTCACACTTTATTTTTCGTGGGGACTCTGAAAAAATTAATTTGTAAGCCCGACACAAATAAACAGCTCATGCATAAATATGCCCGTAACTTTAAGACAAAAGGAGAACAGCTCTATCTTCGCGGCAAGGGGGGGATTTCTCTCCTTATCAAAGCAACACAGGGCAAGATTAAAGAGTCAAAATCCTCCCCACGTGTGTGTAGTTTATGTGTATTCATTCCTGCATGCCTGCCCCCGGACGTTCTCTCTCTCTCCTCCTCTCCCTCCCTCACTCCCTCCCTCTCGTCACTCTCCCCGTAGCATTGGGAGCCAGCTGCCAGGTTCTCCTCTTTAGCATCAATCCATCCGTCCCTCCATCCTCACCCCTGGAGGAGTCTGCATTAATCAGTCCTGTTCCGACGGAGGTCTTGCTACAGTCTAGCTGTTGTGTTTCCTCTCATTTGTTACCATGCAGATGTGGCCCCACGGTGAAGTCACATCCATCCTCGTACAGTGTGGTTACGCAGCCGGTCGATAACGTTCGATAGCAGCAGGACATTGGTCTGTCCACTCTTTCAACCCAACCGCTGACGAAGGCAAATTCTAATTCTAAAATTCTTAACAATCCTTCAACCTGCAACAAAGGCTTAGGTGACATATTTTTCTTCTTCAAACATGACACAGACATTTTTTGTGTGTTTTTCACCGTAGAGACGGATGCTGGAGAGTTAAGCCTTGGTAGAGCAGCGGTATTGTTATTGATCACGGATCAGATTTGGATCAGAAATAAAGGATCAAGAGTCAACAACCCTGGAGTTTGCAAATTGTTGCTTCCATTACATGTGATATTGTGGCACGTAGTCAGGACACAAACAAAGACAAAGCATACATCGTACAAATGAAGAGATGTAATATTAACTCTAAATAGCTTCTCAGTTTATTTATTTGCTCTGTATAATTTAATTACATTCTTTTAATTAAATGACAAATATGAAGTTAAGACATACAAATGTACCTCTCCCACCGGGAATGAGACATAGGGACAAATATAAGAAAGAGAAAAGAACCGAAAAACCACAGGAAGATTCCAAAATTGTCACAAATGTAACTTTATCATTAACTTTGACTTAATTATTAATAATAACATAATCTTATTACAATAATAGGGAAACATTGAATGGTCCCAGAAGGCACAACTCAACCTGTGCACCCAAGAGACAAGTGAGTGGGCCCTCACAAGATGGAAGAACACGAATCACAGAATTATTGGATCTCATTGAACATAATCACATTTGGTTTGCACCCAATTCATCAAAGATGAACACATATAAAACCCTTTCCATATCGCTCTGATGTGTATATTTACATTCAAAGGCGTTCTAATGCTAGTCCTGCTTCTCTCTGCTGCAGCGGATCCAAATCAAGCTGTCTGCCAGCGTGCCAGCGTGTCCAGAGGGCGTCACCACACATACTGCACTGAGCTAGGAACAAGCACCACTGCATGTAGCGGGTACACAGTGGCTGCCAGAGGCCGGTGAGGACAAGAGCCGGGAGAGGAAATATTGTCCAGGAAGATGCAAAGATATGGGGAGGAGAGATGGAAAAGCGAAAATTGGGAATGGATGCACACAGAGCAGAGGAGTAAAAAGTGGATGAGAGAGGAGGTGGAGGATGGCAGGAGGGCAGCATGCAGATTGCCCGGGACCTGACTGGCATATTCTTGGACGGCCAACACACATGGAGCGAGGGAGAAGGGGAGGGAGTGGGGTTGGGGGAGCTGGGGAAAGTTAGAGCCCTCCGGTTGTTCTGTCCCACTGCCAGCCCCAGAAGTGTGGCTAGGAGATAGCAGGCCCACGTGCAGCGGTGCACCAGCATATGCACCGACGGTGAAAATGAGGGGAGGGAGCATGCATGGATCAAAAACGGAAAAGTAAAAATTGCGTTAAGAAAAAGGAATACAGTGTGGGTATAGAGAAAACAACACATATTAGATAAAGAAATTGGAGGGATAGAAAAATCCTTCACTTGATAATTATCAGGATCTGTTTGGTGGCTACCTGACTCCTGCAAAAAAATATTATTCTCGTGAGATGCTCCATTTCCAGTTAGAATTTGGTGGAGCCAAACTCCATCTTTTCACAGATAGATAGAGAGAGAGAGCATGTGGCTGCATCTTCAGTCAGGTCAGCTCTCTCTCTCTCTCTCTCTCTCTCTCTCTCTCTCTCTGCTTATATACTTTTTCTATCTGTTGGCTCCACGCTCTCATTGGTGATGGGGAGTGCTGGACCTCGAGGCCCTGTGTGCTGGTTTGGGCCAATTATAGGGATTCTCATCAGTGCCGGCCTGCCTTCTTGCTGCAGGCGCAGAGCACACAGACCAGCAGAGGGGCCGCACAGGTCAACTCTGTACCCCTCACATCTCTACACAATGAGCCTACCTGGGAGATGGGGGATGCGGCGTGTACGGCTGGTTTTGCAGATCTGATATATGAAAGACAAAAAAATGGAAAATGCACTGATCGTTAATCTAAAATATGTAACGACTTTGCAACACTGGTCGTAATGTATTAGTATTCAAGCAGATTAAAAAAGGCAAGTCTTTTTTAAGCTCTACCGGCTAAAGCATTACAATAAAAGGCTTTTTTGAAACTTTACTGTTGTGGTGTTCCACAAAATATATAACTAAAATAAGTAAGCAATATAACTAGTATGTCTTGCCTCACCAACAGTATTTTATCTCCACTTAGGTCTATTGTTTTTGGTGAGATTGACTATTTTGTATTTTTGTACAGCTGTCCTTTCAGCATTGAAAGTAGTAAATCATGGTACCTGATCAGTGAGGTTATTGCAGACCAAGTGATCACAACTCCGGTGCCCATGCAGTGTTATGTTAGAACAGTTTGTTGTTCAACCAATTTAAGCTTATGGAGCTGTCACAGTTTGGTTAGAATAATCACAAAATCGACTTTGTTATGTTACGGATCGCTATTTGGGTTTAAATGATCACTTCCTGAAGGTAACACGACCTCTTCGTCATCATGGTTACAATAATAAACACATGACTAGTAACTACTTAAACTAGAATGACACTCAGTAGAGTGAATGTCTGTGTCAAGGCCCGGCAGTTTCCTTACGTCCAATCAAGCTGCATCTAATTTCACAAACTCATAGATATCATCTCCCTAAATAAGGCAGATTGTTTTTTTTATCAAGTTCCATGTACTATTTCCTGGGAAAACTGCCTCCACAACAAAACTTTGGTTTTTCACTGACCCATACGTCATCTTCCCACCAAGTTTCGTGCTTATCTGTCCAGTATTTTTGCGTAATCCCTCTAAATGACGAATGAACAAAATCAGACACAAAAATAATGAATGTGACCTATTCTCACAGATTCAATGATCAAAATTGAAATGAAAATTGAAATTTGATATAAATACCATGACCTTACAGACTAGGTTGCTTGTTATGACCCTCAAATATGACCAGATTTAATACATTAGATACCTAAGAAATTTTAAGAATAAAAATGAATACATCTCAATTTGAGGATTTTTGCTTCTTCTTCAGATATCTTTTAAAAAACAGGCTGTGATCCAAACACAAGGAAAAGCACAAATGGAGATTTACTGCCTTCAAGATGACCTGATACTGCTCTCAGTCGGTATCTGTATGAAGACCAGGTTGGATAGGTTGACTACAAGGTTACAACACCCAATGCAGGCTCTATAACAACAGCAGCAACAGCAGTAGCTCAAGTATACACTTTATTCAACCATAACTAGGAGCTCGGAGGGAAATTCGGCTGAGAAACTGGATTAAGCATGACCGAATCTTCTTAAGTGGTTAGAAAATCAAAGCACACAGCTGAATGTTTGCCCCATACACATTGGCTTTGGGATGAAAGGCTTGGCCGAGCTTGTGAACTAGCAGTGACACCGGGAAGGTTTTTCTTCTTTTCTTTTTTGTCTAAATTATCTGCTTTTTATTCTACTGGAACTTTGAACAGTGTTGGTCTGTGTGTTTGCTGCTGAAACAGAAACTCAAACATGGCCTGGAACTGTGTGTCTTGGAGAGGGAACCAAACTTGTGGCCTGTTTGGCGGGGTTGCAGCAGCAAAGCCCTGAAAGTGGATTGTGCTGGTGCAGTGGATTAGCAGAAGGCAGCACCCGCCAATGTGTGTGCGTGTGTGTGTGAAAAAAAAATAAGTATTTGTGCATGTCTGTGTGTTGGCGCTGGAGGCTAGCGTGTGGTGAGGAGGGAGATTCGCACCTCCATGCACACTGCTGAAAACCTGCTAACCATTGCATTTATAAGTGTCAGTATAGTGAGGTAAACACATTTTCAGTGAAACGCCCGTCCCCCGTCCCCTGTCCCCGAGAAGATTTTTTTAAAGGAAATGCACAAAAAAAACAAAACATAAACAAAACAGCGATGCCACTAAGGAGGGATTTTCTTTGCCCCTAAAACTTTGCCAAATTGTCAAATGATGCTTGTCATCCACGTGCAAACATTCCCTGATTCACACGGACTTAAGCCTGCTGACAAAAAGGAAAACACAATTTGTGAGGTCACACTCACTTACAGAAAGTAGCACTGACATCAAAATGTTCTCACTGAGATCACGTTAATCCCCTGAACACAGATTTAAGTGCCCTCGATTTTATTAAATATTAAAATATATAAAAAAAATACTCATGTGTATTAAAAAACTGATTTTAAGACCCAGATTCCTATCCCACAATGCATTGGGGGATGTTAATGCTAGTTAAGAAGGCACACAGGAAGCTTTAAATCTGTGTCAAGAAGAAAGACATTAGACCCGTGCAAGATGTTCATTTAGGAGAAACCTGGCGAGAAGGTAAGTACGTCGGTGGCCCATTAATTACAATAATCACATTGTAGGTGTTAGAATAATTCATTAACTCAAATTTAGTTAAGGCTTCATTTAATAAGTCCTTGTTGGTCAGGAGAATAAGAGACGGGAGAGCGAGGGAGGCGGGAGGGAGACGAAGATAGAAAGAAAGAGGAGGGGAGTGCTGAGGAGACCGATACAGGGTGCCTATTAAACCACAAGGCCGGGGATTGTCAATTTGTGTTTGAGCGTTCCACTGGGACAACTGTTCCGTTCTTTTTAAGAGATATATCATTTTATAAAAGACCAAAGGGAGGGAAAAAGGAGACAAAAACTGGGGGATGGAAGGGTGGCGGTGAAACAAGGGAGGGATGGATGGAGGGAGTTATGGAGGAGGGGCGGTTGGTAAGGGAATCAGTTATGCCTACTATATTTAACTGACCCATAAATCTGTTTTTAAATTCCCCTCCATTTAAAAAAAATGCCCAGGCGAACGGCAGAAGGCATGGGAAGGGAGGCAGGGAGGGTATTTCTTTTTCGCGCCAGCTGTTAAGTACCACAATCCATGCATAGCCCGCGCTACATTTATCCTAACAATGTAATTGGTCCAGCTCCCTTGGCTGGTGGCTCAGTTACTGGCCCTCCCTCAGGCCCCTGAATTTGTCTGGTTGTGTGTGTGTGTGTGTGTGTGTGTGTCTGTGCGTGTGCATGCGCGACCGAGGCCCTCCCCTCAGCCCTGAAACCACGAGAAATCCCTGGCTTCCATTGAGACTCACTGGCACGACGGCTAAGCTAACGCTGCTAATGCTAACATAAACTAAACACACCTGCCAAGAACGTAGGGCTATGAGCGCACGTGTGTGAGTGCACGTGTGAGTGTGTGTAGTGGGAAAGTGGTTATGAGTGGGGCTGTAGCTTGCAGCGCGGGCAACAGATGAAAAGCAACACACACACACACACACACACACGCACGCACACACACAATTAACATTATGCATTCCATATCCCTTTCCTCTAACCCTGACCTAAGTTGTGATCACAACATGTCCTCATTATTTATGGTTTGTAACTAAAAGTGGTTCTCACAAAGATAGAAGTACAAGAACACACACAAACAGGCCAAAACAACCCCCCCCCCTCAACAACAACCCCCAACCCACCCAACCTCCTCATTCTTGTCTTTCTGTCTGACTCATGCATGTACATTACACACACACACACACACACACACACACACACACACTCTCTCTCTCTGCATCGAGCCTCGCTGCAATTATGAGGAGGAGGACAAAAGCTTCACAGACAGAGGCAACAGAAGGGTTGGCTCACTGTTTCACCTGGAGCTAAATATCTAAAGCGAAGGGGAGTTAAGAGAGGCGAGGGAGGTGTGGAAGAGGAAGGAGGGACGGGGGAGAGCGATGGATGGATGGGGGGGGAGGAGGCGACGGCAGGACAAGAAGGGAGGAGTAGGGTGGAGAGAGGGGGAAAGCAGGTGGTTAATCGCAACCATTGTGTGGCTGGATAGGACATTTTAAAGTTTTGTAGACTCTTGTCATTATCATGTTCAAGCTTATAGTTCAATTTGAGTTTAAACTTTGCTTAGGAGGAAGACTTTTTTGAGAGATCACGGACAAGGGGTGACTTGGGGAGGTTTCTGATTAAATGCGGGGGGCTGGAAAAGTAAGAATGAGACGGGGGGGTTGTCAATTAGAGCTGGGGTTGGACAGTGGGCCAATGGAGAGAGGTGAGGATAAGGATAGATGTCGGGTAGGGGCGAGGAGGAGCAGGGAGGTGGAGGAGACGGAGGAGCTGCATAATGAAGTGCTGGGCTAATTTGGAGAACTCCAGCTGGCTGGAGCCAGAGGGGCTGAGCTTCCAGAACATCTGAAGCACCTTAATGTCACACACACAGACAGACACACACACACACACACACACTCACACACACACACACTAGAACACATATAAGAGTGCGCATGCAGTATTTTTGCAGTTGAGCAAACTTACACATTTGACCTTATACTGTTTTACAATCGAAAATTCATTCACACACACACACACACACTACAAAACTGTAAAACATCAATGCATTGCTGGGATGTGGTTCTGTGTTTATTGTGTACACACAGACAAAGTGGTTTTAACTTTTGGACCCATACTGGGCCTGTGACAATGTTTTGGGAACAGAGCTCAAAAAGGTTTTGGAGCCTCGAAAGGGATTTTTACATACAACTCATAATTCCAAAGTTTGTTGTGGTAATTCTAAACTTTGTAAACCTGTAAACTATTTCTGTTTGAGAAATTGCCAGTTTGCACATGTGTAGAAAAGTTTTGTATTCATATAAGAAGATTTGCATTTGTTTGTTTGTGTATTATCAATTGTTTACACCAACACTTTGCTGAGAAGTCTCTGTCCATGTCCCATGCAAACACAATAACAAATACACTAAGGCCCTGATAATACGTGGCCTCAACCCATGACGCATTGAGGATTCATTGGGATATGATCACTCAAATATAATTAAATAAAATATTTTATTTGTACAAATCACCTGGTAGGCCATAAGCGTTGTGTTGTATTTGTTGAGTCGGATGTCAGTGCATCCCCGCCCCCAACACTGCGCACACCCCACATACCCCTTAATAAATTTGATCACCAGCCACCGCTGTTAGGCATCTTTGATGTTCAGCTTTGCACACTGAACTATAAAGCATCGGGAGCTAGCTATGAACCGTAAATCCAGCTTGTTCATTATTGTGGCAGTGTAAGGTTTGTATTTCTTAAATTGATATATTTCTTGCTCATATCTCAAATCATAACTCCTCATCCTGTAGTCTGGAGTTGGTTGTCAAGAAAACGGAGGGATTAAGAAAAAGTCAGAGACAGATTTCTCATTTCATTAGTATTAGTTTTAGTCTGGATGTGTGGGAGGATCTCAGTTTCTGGGTGGATGAAATTGTACTGTTTGTGTTATTTTAGTTTCCACACTGACATACAGCCGTGCACGAACACTTCTTTAGGAGCAACCTACCTTCCTCACAAACAGAATTACTCTGATGATCCTGAGAAAGATGAACCTGCCATGACACACAATGCAACAGTGGAGAAAAGATACATGGAGCACATTGAGATAGAGTTCACTCCATGTTCTAAGCTGCACCACGTAGCAGTCACACGTGTGGCGTGCACCAGGGCGAGAGCAAACAGCAACAAATTGGATTTCCCAGTGATGATGGTGTGATGAAAGATTGTGTCTTTTTCTCATCTACCACCAGTGCTGTTAGAGCACGGCGTGATTAAATAAAACCTTGCCCAAGTTTCAATAAACACATTAAAACAATTGCATTTTGTTGACAAAGATTTAGGGACTGGTGTGATGCGATTGGATTACAGGGGAACATTGAGCTTTTTTAATGCTGTTTTTGCCCTGCCTTAAGTTGAAGGTACACCTCCACTTGAGCAAATTTAAAGGATTTCTCTCCCTCAACATGTGGTGAAGGACATTTTGATGAAGATGATGGAGGTGGGGTGGCTTGGCTCTCTCTCTCTCTCTCTCTCTGTCTCTTTTCCCAGTTGTTATGAAATGGAGAAAATAGAGGGCCAGTCTTTTACCTTTCACACTGTCGGGAGATGTGTCTTCATCCGCAATCAGTGGATCTGCATTGTATCGTTGTCTATATAGAAAATGAACAAAAAAATAAATTAATGCAAACTATTTGCCTTCATCAAGTTGTCTAACAACAACTACACATATTTAATTGACTTGTTTGCTTATATTATCCAAAATGTTTCCAACAAAGGTCAAACCCAGATAAATCTCCACTTTCATTCAATTATTACTTTAATCTTTTCCTGTGGCTTTGTCCGTCTCCGCTCCAACTTCGAGATAAATGACACATGACGAAGGAAAACACACTTCTATATTGTCCATATTGTGTGGTACTGGAGCTCTGCAACACAACTCATGACAATGCATTGCTCAAGTTCTAGCTCAGACTAAACACGTTTTTTTAATAGTAAAGGAAAATATGAATTACAGATCACTCAATGTCAAACAAGGATAAGTTTGATATTACAATACCTCCTGAGAACTACAGAGAGAGAGAGAGAGAGAGAGACAGCTATTAAAATCAAAGGTGGAGACAAGTTCGCTTAAGTCTTGTGTGTGTGTGTGTGTGTGTATTTGTGAGACTATATAAGTGCACCACCGTGGGAAGACTACACCGCTGTTTATCTTCATTTAAGGTCAACTGTCAGTCTGTTTTCATTGATTAACCCCCTCAGTGTCAGGAGCCGCACAAACAGGTATGGCCCAACACAACCCACCTGGGATTCTGGCAGGTGGAAACAAGATGGTTAGCAACGCCACACCTTTTTTTTGTCTTTGCCTTGTCCCCCTCTCACCCTCCACAACCACAACCGAGCACAAGCGTAGGCGTGCACACACACACACACACACACACAGATTATGCACCGATAAAGCAGGATAAATTGAACTCACAGCCAACCATTGGAAACCACACGTTTTGTAACCAGTACACTGGTATTTTGTTTCACAAAAAGGAAGCAGGCAGTTTGATTTATGTCAGTCAGGATCATCTCTGCCAAGGAGGTTCATGTTTTCACCGCTTTCCCTCTGTTTATTGAAATATGGTCGAAGCATTTGCTTTAGGCCTTACACACTCATTGGAAAATAGTTATTAACTTTTGAGAGTTAGTAATGCTAGTTTAGGTTGTGATATCTTTTTATAACTACACAAATACTGAATGTTTTCATGCAATGTTTATGCAAATCAAACTGTAGCCGTAGAGAGATGACTTTATTTAGGAAAGGAAGTTGATTATTTTTCGTGAACACAGCCAAGTTAATGGCATTTCACTTAGATTAATGGACACTTAAGGTAAATTGGACAAAAGACAAGATAGCAAAGATATAAGAAGCTCTTCCCTGTTATCCCATCCCCACGGGAATATAGTTTCAATGCACAAAATATTTCTGGCAACCTGACAGGGGTGCAGTTTATAATGTGAATAAAATAACATGTGTTTTTGAGTCTGAAACCTACTTGATATAGAGCAGCGTTGAAATTGCTGATTATTTCACCAGGCAAACAGACATTATGGAATGTCACAATAAAGTCACATTGGGTAATAACAAAAACATGCAACAATATTCCACTTTGAAGAGGGCTGCTGTGTCAAATCATTCCCAGTTAAGGTGACATGCAGGTTCGCTAAAAAATAAAAATAGAAAAAAGCTTAACGGCATTATAATGAGAGGAAATGGCTTTATTTATGTTTTCCCCTCTTCTCCCCTTTTCTCTACGTTGGAGGCAATCGCACATCCTCCTCAGCGTAGCTCACAGCTCCTCCCCGCTCGCACTCTCTCCTTGGAGGGGAAGTCAAAAGGTTTCTGATTTATCTCAGACCGAAGACGAAGCACAAAACGCAAAACTCCCGGGAGAGACCCACGAGGAAACTGCGAACACCTTGCCCCAAATATCTGATCTTGGCGGAGCAGAAAATAGCATGCGCATATTTGTTTGCCGGGACAAAGACTTACCTCAGTCCCCAGACGCTGTGTTGTCATTGAACATTTTGCAGCTGTGCGTTCGGAATATAAAAATACATCTCGATTTTTATTGGGAAAAGAAAAGACGTCTCAAGAACAAAAGATAATTGTATTGATTTCCTGAGCGTGTGGAGCAGTTATAAAAAAGTGTTGTTGATAATGTTTTTTCCCGAGCTCTCATATCGTGAATGTGTATTTAGAATCAGGCATGTGAGTACTTGTGTTTCTGGATTGTGACAGTTTGAGTACACTCACAGTATTGACCAAGTTCCCATCAGTGCTGGGCTGTAGACACAAAACGGGTCATTAGGCTTTTAAAGTTGAGTTTTAGAGGAAGCTTTAAAGTTTAAATACTGAGGTGAAAGAGCAGGAGATGCACTTTTGAGTTTTGAGCTTATTCGGAAGGTGTGTCTTTATTGTACCTGCATAGTGTAACTGCATAATATGAGTAAATGTGACAGGAAGTGATAGTTGAATGCATAGCAGTTTCATTCACTCTGTCCCTCAGGGTTCTATCTATAATAGAAAGGCCACTGCACTGTCAGTTTATTGGCTGCCTTAATCTGAAAAATTGTAAAAAGCAATTTAGTAACATATCAGTATGAATCAATGGTGAGAGTTCCATGTAATGACCCTCCAAAAATGTGGAAACATAGATAGATATACATGTACTGTAACAACGTTAGTCATCAATGTTAGTTAATCTGACATTGAGATATCGTAACTGCACAACATTTTAGCATCTAGCATCTAACATGGCTGAAATTTTTTTTCTGATAACAACTACCAGTCAAAACATTATTTCATGTCGGAAAAAAACTAAATTTAGATCACTATAGTGTTTACCATACCCTCTACTGAACTAGAGTTAATGCTAATGGTAACAGGTCTGTATGCTTGTAGATAAATGTGAATGATACTTTGACTGTTTCCTTAACTCCTGCCATTGGTAAATTCAAATTTAAGTTGAGATGGAGCACTGAAGTTTCAATTGTATGTTTCAAATGTATATTTTTATGTTTGTATCAACAATAATGTGTACTCCTAAGCTCCCCTGCTACATGGAGTTCATCAGGGCTTAGTGCTGGCACCACTCATCTTCTCAATGACTAAGCTATTCTGGGTCAACTGTTGCACCACTTTCAAGACATATCTCTGTAACATTACAGGTGTATCTTTATTCTACTAATCTTGAGTTATTATTATTTTAATAATCAAATATGAATTCACCTTTTTGTTTTCACCTGTTTTTATTATTGTAAATCTGGCCAAAGTGCCTCAATCAAGCTGCTGAGTTACAGTTGGTTCAAAGAGCAGGAATATTAACTAGAACTGTGGGTCCCACATTAATCTTTTCTATCAACTCCTGACAGTCCCAGCCCTGTCCCGTTGTCAGAAGTGTTTTATTCCATGTGTTCTGTGTGTTATTTCATTGTATTTTTGGTTACATTTATTTGATTTATATTGAAGTGATTTTCTACTAGTTTAAACACGTCTCTTGCCCAGTGATTCAACAAACTTGTGCTGCTGCACTTATAATATTTTAGTACTTCCTGGAGGTGAAACTCCCCAGGTGGCGTTGTGGCAACTTTTCAATATCCCCGCTTCCCCTCACGCTACATTCTGGACATTTCTGATCTCTTTATTCCTTATTTCCACTTTTCATTTACTCCGATGCTCAAATCTCAGGCTTTAATTGATCCTCTGCTCAACAAAGGGTTATTGAGCCTTTGCTATTTCAGCTCCAACTCTGTGGAATCATCTTCCCCAAACTTACCGTGTTATGTTTTGCTGAATGTTCAGATTTTAGTTTTGTTTGTTTCTCTCTCACTTTTTAGTGTTTGTATTGTATTATATATTCTCACTTTATTTCTATTAACTTCCTCTGTGTGTGAAACTCAGTAATTTGGTATCTCGGAAGGTGAATCAGGCTGTTTCCCATGTACTTCGGTTTTATATATTTTTGCAAGATATAGTAGAAAAACTTCTCTACCCTCACGGTCTGTCTTTTGCCTGGGAGGCACTGTTACTGTAGCGCGAATGGCAGACTTATGTTGTGTGTGCTTGTGTGTTGTGTTTCTGAGACAGTGATGCAGTGTACTCAGACAATAAAATAAATCCTGAAAACGTTTCTAATTTCTGATTCATAGCAGTGAGTGATCGCTCGTACTTTCTCACCTCGCCATCTGTGATAAATCCCATATTTCATTAAAGCCGCTGACGAAAGCCTCCATAAAATATTGCACATTCAGCCACATCCAACAACTGCCACATTTCCGCACACATCGATTTGCAGCAGCGAAAACATACAGATGGCCACAGAATAATTGTAACAGAGCCGTCCAAAACACTTCCTGGGGTGCATTTGCAAGAGACCCCCAGGGAGGCCGGCTGCAGGGGGCAGCCCGCCAGCCTCTTTGCAGCGAGGGTGACCTGCAGGAGGGAAAGGGGAGCAATAAGACCGGGCCTTCAAAGGCAAGGGATCCAGGGAGGAAAGACGAGCCGGGTCTACAGTATATTAATGCCAAACCCACATGCTTATGAAAACAAGCAGAGCACTTGCTCCGTTTGAGCACAAATACGTACATTCAGTGCACGGCCAGATGTGGGAAACAAACAAGCTTTAGAACAAATCTGAGAACATTGAGATGTGTGCACCTGAACACAGCTCCACATAGGATTCTCACTTTCATTCACATAGCAACAAATACACAAAATGAAATAAAAAAAAACCTCTTCCTTTCACTTACACACACACACACAGCAAGTTTCAATCTGGTTATCAGCCTTGGTCTCTTGGCTACAGGGCTTGTGGGATACCCCTGCTTCTTGGCAGTCATTTCTAACACAAGCTGGAAAAACAAGCTTTGGGTTTGTGTATGTGTGCGTGTGTGTGTGTGTGTCTGTGTGTGTGTATGACTCACCCTGCATATGACTGAGTTTTTTGTTTTTATTCGAGTGCAAGTGTATTTTTGCGAGCGCGCTTGCTTCTCAGGCATGTGCATTTGATACAGGTTTTGTTTCTGTGATACAGTAACCTGCGTGTTTGTGTGTGTGTGTGTGTCTGTCTGTGTGTGTGTGCGTGTGGACTCCCAACTACTTATGTGTATGTGTCGGCGGAAGCAAAAATAAATCTCTAAATAGACAGAAATAGAGACAATGACAAAAATATACATATGTGAGGAAAAGGAGAAACAGAAAAAGATCCAAAAACAACTTGATATTCACGATTTCTGAAAAATGAATCAACCCTCCCTTGACTTTTTTGAACATGCAACAAAAGGATTTCAGAATGTTCTGATGCACGACTTTTTTGTTGCCACTTCATTTTTAATCAAAGTGAAAGAGACATTTTAGATTTATATGTGAATGTATAAATGACAGAATCCAAACTTTAAGAGTGCTCATTCCTCTCATTTTATTTGGGCTAAATTGCCTCAGGGGCCAGAAAAAAGAAAGAATTTGTAACAGTTCATCTCACACTGCGTTTGGATTGTACAGAAAATTTCCATATCTGAGATATTCTGGTTCTTCCTTTAATATGACTAGCTTTTAGGTGTGTATTTGAGAGGGTGCATATGAAAAGAACACAGTAATGCATAAGTCAACCTGTGTCCCCGGTAACACATTTCAAATTTATCAGGGTCGTGATGTTGTTTCTGAGGAAAAGTTTACAAGAAGCTCTAAAGCACGATATCCGTTTACATGTCACTTACAAGTTGCCCTAAGACCTCCCACATGCTGGCCTGACTGCAGCTTTTACTGCCTCCTGTCTGGGCTTTAAGGTCACCTCTTTCTTTCATTACTTCAGTCCATCCTCCCCTGCCTCCCTCCATCCATCCAGTCCTCCTGCTTCTTCTTCAACCAAAGCAACAATGGTAAGGCTTTTGCAAGAGTCAGGCACTTGCATCCCTTTTCTGTGGCTGATGAATGTTTTCTTCCCATGTCCGTTGAGTTTGGACTAAATAAACAGAAGGTTCGGACAGGTAAATGGTAAATGCAGCTTAGGTTGTCCTCTTCTTGTTCACATTTGAACACAAACTGTACCTACTTAAGCTTAAAAAAGGACATTGGTTGCTTTCAGGCTTGATATATCTATGGATAATATTATTACTCATGATGTTAAAGTGAAGGCGGGTTAAAAAAAAGAAGAAGCCAGAGACGGAGAGGTAACCTTGCTGCCAGCCAGTGAGCCAGTGAACCATCCAGCCAGAGAGCATTGCTGAAAGGCGGAGAGAGGCCATTGACTAATTCCCCCTGTCAGTCAGGAGAGCTACAGGTACCTGCTATAGGGCGGCCTGCCACTGGGAGACGTCCTGGAACTGACTCTGTGATTTCATGTGTTTGAATGTTTGCACACATTCTTGAACAAACGAAACAAACAAAACAAAACTCCATTACAAGGAGCTCCAAAGAAGCTGTTACAGACTGTGAGAATCTGATGAGCTGAAATCAAGCAGGTCTACCTGACTGTGACGACTGGACCAAGAACACAGACTCATGCAGGAATGAGGCAAAAACACAAAGCTCAAAAAGTACAGAGACAAATGTGTGAGCAGGTGCATGCAAACTGAGTGAGTGGTCAGTGATGAGGTGCAGGTATGGTGAGTGCAGTCAGGGGGAAACAGAACAATGTGAGGAAGTGAAGCTGGAGTGAGTGAAAAACCACAGGAAGTGAGTTTAGTTTTTACAGATCGTCACACTGACTCTGAATTGAGATTAACTTATTAAACACCTCTACAGGAGGATTCCAAAAGATGTCGGATTGCATATGAGGATCCTGTATGTTGACTACTATTGGGGAAGCAAATGTTATCGTGCACAAGTGTGATAGGACACACTAAATTAAAATAATTATGTCACATTTTATTTCTAAACTTGCCTTTAATAAACACAATTTGCGGTTTCGACCAGAGTGGAGGCCAGGAAAGTCAAATACATCTCACCTCACATCTCTCTTCAAGGAAAACGTGACTTCCTAAAGGTGAGAGTTTTGATTGGAGGTTTCAGGCCCTGCAGTTATTACACATTATAAATTGCCTTCAGAAAACATAATGAGAAACTTCACCTGTACATTTTTAATTATTAGAGATGCTCCGATTCAATTATTCCGTTTCTAAATCCGATTCCGACCCCGTGACTCTTTGCAGTGCACAGTGGACCTACTTTGTTGAGAAATCAATCGTGAAAATCTATCAAGGAATTTCCCCGACCTGAAGTCATCAACACTTTTGAGTCTAAACTTGTTTGCAAACTCACAGCAAGCAGCTCCGTGCAGCTGCTCTCCTCCTCCCCTTTAGTAAACCAGGTTAGTCTGAAAATGTCCTTGACTCAAGTTGCTTAATGACCATGGCTAACGCCGCTGTGCTCTCCCCTCTCTTTGTCTTGTCTTTGTAGGCAGCCTAATCGCTGCTGACAGTCAGCTTTGCTCTTTTATTAGCTCTGCGTCGCTTGCAATCAGTGACAGTGAAGTCAGGCAGCAGGAGGGGCTTGTGTGAACTCAACACCCACTCAGGCCCAACATTCAGACACACACACACACACACACAAACACACACGCACACACACTCTCACACTCACAAACATGCTTGTACACCTATCAGTATGGGGACCGGTCATTGACAGAATTCCTTCCCAGGCCCCTTACCTTAACCTTAACCTCCACAACTAACTGCATAACCTCAACCCCTTGCCTAAAACGTTTTTGTTCTCAGAACCCTTAAACCAAGTCCTAACCCACAAACAGCCCATTTAAACTCATGGCGTCCAGAAGTTTGGTTCCCACAAAGCTGTTAAACCCTCACGAGTATGGTACAACCAAACCACTCACCACACTCGAATTAATGTGTTTATGTGCATTTCCAACAGACACACACACACACACACAACCACACGTGTATATACATATGCACATGATCGCCAACATGCATGTCCATACGCTCACACATGCGCACAGACACGCACTTTGGCACATGCACACACTCCTCCAAGCGCACGCTCGCTTTCAAAATAATGTCACCGCCTCGCCTGGCCTCCCTGTATGTGGGTCAGGCACAGGCAAAGCTGTATTGATTTTTTGGCCGTGTGTCTGATTGTGTGCCCCCATTTTAACAAAGCTGACTACTAATAACAGCGAGGCAGCAAATCTAAACACACACACACACAAACGTGCACACAATAATGCGCAGACGAGTGGCTCCAGAGTTTGCGGGCCGCTTCTCGTCAGTGCCCATGAATTGGCAGACAATGGACTTGTTTGATAAAGAGAAGGCCTGACATTCGGATTGGGCAATTTGTGAACGATGGGGCAAGAGAGAGGGGACAGGGGTGGGGGGGTGGGTGGTAGTTGTCGTCAGGAACATGCTTCCTCTCTTTAAAGAATGTAGCGTCACCCATATGTCCGTCTGCCCCGGTGCATACTCGATGGAGTGGAAGGGCAGGGATGCGAGAGTGCTCTCTCTCCCTTTTTTCCCTTTCTCTCCCCCTCTCTGTTTCCATTCTATATTGCTGACAAGCCTTTCTTCCCACTCTGGCATAGAGGAAGAAGCTTAATGCCATTTTGTCTATTGCATTAAAACCAGGCAGTGGCCATTTAGGACACAATGTGGGCAGGACGGCAGAACGAGAGGCAGTGACGGGGAGAGAGATGGCTTTCAAACCTGACTTCCACAGCTGAGGTCAGAGGAGGGCACAGCTCAGTCGCGGGGGAAACATTCCGAACATTTTAGAAGCTGACATGTCACTCATCCTGAATGGCCAGTCCCCATCTTCCATTCCAGTAAAACGTGTTCTGTTTAACAGCTTTAGAACAAGCCCTTATTAATCCCCTTAATTGCAGGTTTGCAGCTCATATTTACCACAGCTGACCTTTTGACCCTCGCCACGGGCTAATGTCTAATGCCGAAAATTGACTCATTTATGAAATGGCAGGATTTGGGGGTAAAGACCACTTAGAGCTAATGGCTGGCTCATCTGAATATGAGAGGCATTCTGGAGAGGAGGGCAAGCACGGGGCAGCAGTGCTACCAGTGTTGGTGAGGTGTATTTGCAAGAATTGCAGTAAGCCCGGTATATCTCAGCGCTCACATCAATCTGAGCACCTCAGACGTTCACTGCCTCCATTATCTCGCCATTTGTTATCCTTGTATGCTGTAGGCTTTTCCTCAATTACAGCCATTTATGGTTTCAGGAGTAATTACATCAAACTCGAGTCAGTTACCTGTGAGGTGTGTGCTACTGTAAATTAATTTGGAGGCTTCACTGCCGTGCTTCCTTTTCATTTCGCAGTAATGGGCCGAGCTTGTTCTTATGCAAGACAACCAGAGGGCTGAATGGATTCTGAAGCAGGAAACTGACCTCGCGAGAAAGGGAGGCAGGATATTCAAGAGTTCAGAGCAATTCCATTAAAGCTGAGAAACAGAACATGCTATGTGCCAACGATGGTGGGCTTCTCACGTCAGGCATATTCACATACAAATTAATTAATAACTTGTCTAACTTAACTAATAATTCAAAACATTGTTTAAGTGATAATCATGTTTTATGCTGTTGGATATTTCATTTCCTTCATTATTCTTCTGGTTCATTAAATCGCATTCATTGGAATTATGTTATTAGATAATAATAATCATGGGTGAAGGGGAGTTTAATTTGAAAAAAAAGTCAGGTGCCACTTTTTCTGTTTCATCCAATGAACATAGATTTGTATTTGAATTCTATAATTCTAATTAAAACTTGTTTTGGTTGCACACATGGGATTTTCACCAAACATATAGAAAATAGATGTAAGGAATCACTCACATGTATATTAGTATTAATGTATAGTTCTTTCATCATATAATGTTTAATATCATATGCAGTATTCAATATTACTTACTTCTACTATGATTACGACTTACAGCCACTTAAGTTTAGTATTAGTTTACTGCCATATTTTATTCTCATTTCTATTGTTATTTCTAGTAGGCAATGGTTCTGCATTTACTTTGTATACAATATACATCTTCACTTATAATACACTTTATACTTATATTTTTATTTTCACTTAAATTTTGCAACAAGCTGGCACAAGAATTTTGTTCAGGATAAATAAAGTGTCAACTTATTATTGCCTTGACTTTTTTTTTGAAAAGCAAAAAATTATAAAAAATAGCAATATTCGAATGTTATACAATCAAATTAAATTTTGTATACATTTTTTCATTTCATGAAATCCCAAACAAAATGTGCATGATTCCAGCATCTCCCCTGTCAACTTGCTGTAATTTGAGCGCTGTATATTTCGCTATCTCTCTTACCTTCAGCATATTTAGCCAGCCCCTCATTTGCACTCGTCGTTTAGGCTAACAGCTTATTTAGCCTGTTTATAGATGGCCGCTCAGAGCTAAATTAATAGAAGAGGCTTTGGGGACCAGAGAGGAAAGTCATAAGCAAGACTGTAATGCTCATTTGCAACGGAGGGGCTAATTACCAATTTGCCACTCTCCAATCTTGTTTGATAATACATTCACGACTCAACTTCTTTCGTGTTTTGGTGCCTGCGAGCGATGTATGACTTTTATTCAACAGAGGATGCTTTGCTTCTGTCTTCTTTATAACTTCATGTGCTGGAGATATGGAGCTCTTAGACTTGCCCCACGCAGACTCACATCTAACACTCGCTCATGTGAAAATGGAGCCGCGATCGCCCTCGGCTTCGACGACATCCACTTTGGCTGCAAGTTTTTTGTCCTGTGGAGAAAGAGAGAGGGGTAAAAAAACAAAACACAAAGGGGAAAGTGCTCAACTGAGCGTCAGCCATCACTCTGAAGGAACACTGCAATGATATAGCTGCAAAGCAGCTGCATAGTTTCATTATAATTGTTGGTGGATTATGGGTATTAACATTTTTTTTCAGTATTTGTGATCTGAGACACTTGGATAACCTGCCGTTGAATTCACCTAGTTTTTCTTAATCTTTAAAAACTATTAAATGACTAATGAAAGTGGAATATTGTGCAATACAATGTATTTTATATATATTTATAAAATTTGTATCTAAGAAAATACTTGGATATAGATATAAATAGATGGATTTGCAGCTGGAATGTGAACTAAGACATAAGCAATTAAAGAATAAGCACAGGCAAACGACCATTGACTCCTGCCTTTTGTGTGCTTTGCATCTCTGGTTAAACAACTTCCAAAGAGAACTGGGTAATGCTCTTCATCTCACAGCAAACAAACAAAGTCTGTGGATTAGCAAGATTTACAATATAAAAGGTTCAAGTTCATCCACGAATGCGTAATGGGTGTCAGCTAAAAATTTTTTTTCTTGTGGTACTTTGTTCATATCATAACACTAAACAGACACATTATGTGTCATGATCTTTGTGTGTGTGAATTATAAAAAAACATGTCAGCAGGATTTACAGAGAATTACCTGGCTTGCTTGTGAAAAGCTTGCGTAACAAAAGATGAATCAGAGTTAACTTTTAACACCGACCACGCTGAGCATCCAACAAAATAAATAAATGACTACAGAACTGTTATTAAATTACTTTTCCTCTCCAGGACTTTGTTCATTGTAGCCTCTTGAACCGATAACTAACAAGTGATTTCAGGACGACGTGGAGCTTGAACTGCAGTTGCCTGTTTTTGAAATGTTTAACATTTTGCTAAACACGCTTTTCATGTTGTTCCAGAAAAGGACAAGGGGATATTTCTTAGAATATGCAGTGGGACGAATCTACAGTATAAGACAGTATCCAATGCTCTCATCAGGGCATAGTCAGGGGTGTAGCACAATACTTCATACGCTAACATTGTCTTACAACTCTGGCTCTGAGATTCATAATGTTAAAGGTCATATGACATTGTAGCTATGATGTTTATACAACGCAGTATTAATAAAGTATCCGTCTATCTATTTATCTGTCTATCAATCAGCCTCCTACCTAGATTCCTGGTTGACGACCTTCAATCTTAACAACTTATCAGTTTAAAACTATTCTTAGACAGTTTTAGTTGAGCTCATCTTTCTTTTAAAATGAATCCACCACAGCCGGTTTTCACTTAGTTCTCTCTTCGTGTAGCTGGATTTGACTTAACAACAGGTGATCCAGCCTCCTGCTCCAACATCAGGACTGACGTGGCTAGGTTAGCGTTTAGCGTAGCCGATCAGATTAAACCATTAGTCATCTTTTGTAAGGGGTAGGGTAGAGCCTTAAAGTGTCTGCACTTTCTTAAAGTTCAGCATCGCAGTTAATTTATTCAGTCGATTTTATTTTTGAGAATAACAAAATCCTTAGAAATAAGAAACTGTAAATAAACAGGTTTTGTTTCAGGCTATTCATGGGGCCACTTCCCTTGAGGCCTTTGAGACTCAGTCGCACCTTTCCCTCCGACTACGTTGCCCCCGTCTACAGTGGTAATGTTTATTCAAAATTACATTACATAGAACAAATTCCAATAAAAAAAAGTCCAATGGGTTCAAGAGTGGGACAAACAGTAAGAAATAGTGCTCCGCCATTGAACTTTTAAATCTAGCAGTGTCCTTGCTTCGCCTGGGCATTAATATGTCAGTGCACACACACACAGTAGTAAACTTTGTGTTGAATCATTAACTGTAGGAAATAGATCATTAAAAGTTAAAAAGAGATCCAGGTTAAACTCACAGAGTGAACATTATACCCTTTATAAAACTTGAAAGGCAGGAGGCAGAGGACACAGTCTATGAATAGTCCAATGAGCTAGCTAATGCCCTAAGGGTCAGTGATGCATGTCCATTGAAGACAAGCTGAGTGCAGTTGGTCACTGAAGGCATTTACATTTCAAACGCTCTCACAGATATTCAGACAGATGCGTGGCTTAGCTTAGTGACCTGGGAGCTCAGGGTCGACTCATTGCAGGTGAGCAGCTGCTGTTGCTGCAAGAGTTTGACAAACTAGTTGCTGGTATTTTATTCAAACAACCTTATGAGCCACCAACAGAGGAACTGCTCGAGCTCACGAAGCTGTTCCATGAGGACTCCAGTTTGTTTTTCCTTTATTCTACATGAGCTGAAACTCAAAATCTTGTTGAACAAACCAACAGTAGAATTTACAGGAGTTTTAGCTGTTAACACTGTAGCTGAGGCTCCGCCCATGCTGCAATGAACAAGAGTTTTACAGAAAAGTAAACAAGAAGAAGGCTAATCAATAATTGACGTGAAGACATGTGCTTTGCTATTGGCAATGTCAAATGTTTGTAGCCAGAAAATGAGTGCGGAGAGTGACATGAAGTGAAAGGGCGAGATGTATTGACACACAGATCATTTTAAAGTAGCAAATCAGAACGTTAGCAGCTCGGTTGACAGTTTGGACCTTGAGAGGAACAAGAGGACTGAAGCTAGTTTACCAGTGGCTGTGCACTGTAAAAAACCCACCTTTATTTTGGCAAGCAATAGCCGGTTAATGATTACTTTTAAATATATTCAGAAATAGTCAGATTGAAACGAGCGAGTGAAAGAAAAGTTCTGGATCTATGTGGTTCTATGGCACAAGCTTGATTGTATATAAATGTAAAATGAGAAGTTATTAACAACTTCTAAGGTTTATGTTAAATCCATATTGAGGCTTTATTGCTTCTGTTTTATTTTGGCGGTCTCAATAAAATAAATAAATAAAATAATCTCAATAAATTATCAATATCCTCAACAATATCCCTCAGTTTTAAATATTCTTCTTCATTATCATGATTCATCAACGTATGTCTCCACCCAGATACATCCCAGACTGTATTCCCTGTCATATGCTTCTCTGGCACGGGGGCCACCACCGCCTGTGGCCTCTTGATCTTTAAAAAAGAGCTAAGGACCTCCGCTGTGCAATGACATCACCGCATCTTCGAACGAATGACAAAGAAAGGAAACAATCTATCCGCAGCGCAAAAGTTTCATCCCGGCGCTCGTCTAATTCCCTCAAGTGTTTTTGTGCGTGAGCTCACAGTGTGCTCATCAACGGGGAAGATTCACTGCCTGTCAAAAGTCGCATTATCCATCTTTGTCCGAGCGACGTAAGTAGCATGCGAGATACCCATGTTGGTCAGCAAGATGTTTCTGAGACACTCCCCCCTTTTGCTCTAAATTTCTCTGAGATCATGCCCTAATGAGGACCCTAGGCCAACTTTTAATCACTATTTGCATTGCCCTTTAAACAATTATTCTACTCCTCTGCACAATTTTAACTCCAGAAGCATGAGATGGATCCCTGCGATTGTTAACCGCCTTATAGACTCGGGCTTCCGGGGGCCACGTCAGACATGAATCCGTTCAAAGGAAATGTTGAAAAATGTAGTATTGTACTGTATTACTTATGCTGTATCATGCAAGGCGAGCTCACTTGCAAAGCATTTGTTCTCAAGTATCATTGAAGCAAAGTTGAGGCTTCATATAGACGCCTTCTAATAAAAATATTCAAATGATAGAAAAAGACAAAATACGACAGGAATAATTTGATTTTTAGAATTATAAAATAATCCAAGTCTCTGTAAATGACACTCTGACCAAATAACTCATTCCAAATTATCGGCAATAGTTTTAATGATGTGTAAATTGCTGATTCTGATTTCGGAAAGCAGCAAAAAAAAACGCAGACAAAGAATATTTGGGTAAATCTGATGGCTTTTCACTTTCGGAACAGTTTGACCTTTGCCCTTTTCGCATTGAAATTAAAAAACACAAAGCATGAACTCTGCGATGGGAGATTTCAGAGTTCAGATCTAAGAAAGAGCTTTCTCCTGCTGCCGCGCTACGTTCCTGTTTGAGTAATCTATATGTGAATAATAAAGCAGCCTTCAAGGTTTATGTATTTTCCCTTCACAGGCAGCGTTATTTATAACCTCATCTTTCTTGTTGCCTTAAATACGGAATGAAATATTTTTGACGTGTTGATAACGGAGGGAGGGAGGTCCAGGCCAAATCAACATTTGTTTTAATTAATCATAATTTTGAATTAAAGATAGCCTTACAGCACACGGGGCCTCTCGCTGCAGCTCTGACATCATCCCAAGTCAAAAGGTGCACGGTTGCTCCCGTAAGTCACATCTGTATCTATTTAGGGAAAATCTTTACAGAGATGAATTATTTTGGCGCAGTGAAGGATGAATATGTTTTCTGTGACCTTGTGAGCAAAGTACAAAGAGGGGAGAAATTGATCGCAACCCTCTGAAGACGCTGTTTGGGAATTAACAGCGAAAAAAGAAAAGAAAAACAGAAGTCAAGCCAGATGAACAGCTGTATTGAGATAAACCGTCACCCCATATGCTGAGGGAAAACAATCTCTGCACATTACGGAGACTGAAGACGGAAAAAAAAATACACTTAATCAACTAACATTGATATTACTTCTGGCAATTAGGAGCATGCTGGTAATGATATGAGTTTTCAGCTGTAAATAATTATGCTGCCTGCGGGCCATACTTTAATTCTCGGCTGTATCTATAAACAATAATCAAACCAACAGCAGAAGGCTAAAAGTTAGAGATTTGTGGTTTGCAGAGCAGCGGCTGAGGAGCAGCTTATTG
Organism: Pseudopleuronectes americanus; assembly: GCA_038501795.1. NCBI lineage: Eukaryota > Metazoa > Chordata > Actinopteri > Pleuronectiformes > Pleuronectidae > Pseudopleuronectes > Pseudopleuronectes americanus. The sequence continues at coordinate 9,520,800 of CM076736.1, forward strand.
GAGCCCTGTGGTGATGCCAGTAGTCAGGGTCACCTTCAGGTGCTCTCTCATCTGTGCACGAGTGTGTTTATGCACAGCCATATTGATCAGGCTGTGCGCGTCAACACATGCACAGACATGCATGCAGACACACACACACACACATGCAGGTGCAAAGAAGTCAGAGATGAGCTTACATCTTAAAGCTCATGCATTGACATGGGGTTACAAGTATGTAGATTAAATGTTGGCCCCTATACACACAGTTTGTGGTTTACATACACTTCATAACATCAGACAAGGATAATGAGATGCTTTGGCCAATCGCGCACTGTTACCATTTACATCAAAGTTAATTTGTATTTCAATATATATCCAGATATTATACATTATGTACTTATGCATTGACATTGAAATACACACATGTATATATATACATAGCGTTATCTGTTTTAATATAAGTTTAAAAATGTAAGCATGTAATCTGATTGTTAGAGCCTGATTTTCTAACTACTCTAGTGGACATTTAATGGTTTATGCTACTGGTTTTTCGTAATTGGCAGATTGCTATTGGCTGATTCATTAACATAAGGTGACTTAACGCTCATTTATGTACAAAAACAGATACGTCTTTTTCAAACGATTTTACCATTACTGCCCACACCATTTCCGTGCGTCCTTGACGTTGGCATGGTTGTTAAGCAACGCATCCACTAGAGGGCCGTGCAAAGTTAGAGGTGGGGGGGGGGTCCAACTTACCAACTTGTAAAGTCTCTATTGAAAAAGTTCCAGCTGCGTGGAAATGTTTTCTTTGTCTTCTGTGGCCGTCTTGCTTGAGCTTTTGGCAACACTGCCCCCCACCATTTCCAGTGGTACTGCTCCATGTTGCCTGTCACGTGCTTAAACGCAACCTTTCTGAAGGCATGCACCAATACGGATAGAGTATGGACAGAAGGCTCAGTATAGTCGAGCATAAATGAGCCTTTAAGGTGCTTAACACGCATGTTTGCCGCGCTGCTGCTGCTGGAAAACAAAGACCTGAGAAAGGGGATAAAAAGGAGCGAGACAAGACAGCTAACTTTTACTCACTGTCAAACAGGAAGTGGCAGCCTGCTGATGTGTAGGAACTAAGATGAAGTGCATAATTAAGGATACATATGAAAGCCGGCACTGGGCCTGAGATTAATTAGGTGCGTGTCAATACCCTCATCAATATCCGATTAACTAATGACACATGGCCCAATGAGGGCTATTGATCTGCTGCAAGTCTGCTGTGTTAATAGGTTGAAGCCATCACTCAATGGGGAAGCTGACAGAACACCGAGAGAATAGTTTCACAGCAGCCACTGAACGCAGAGGCCCTCGAATGCGGCACAATCTGAAATGTCCCCTCAGTCATAAGCAGTCAAATCACATCCCTGTAATGTGCTCTCATGGGATACCGCTGATTGCTGTGACCACAACTGAACTTATTGGGCTTTGCTAGGATTCCCATCCTTTTAGTGATAATTAAAAATGACCCCAAGGATTCCCCTCCCCTATAAGAAGAAAAAAAAGAGGACTCAATCTAGATTAATGGTGGTGGAATGGCCAACATCATAAGTTAGCCCCTTTATGATAATGATTGTAATGATAATAATGAACGCTCGGATGAGGGATGAACAATCCCCTGTCCTGGAGTTGAATCCCTATACAGGTTAATTAGGTAAGATAACATCATTAGCCACTCTCATGCCTGCACAGAGAATTAATTGGATAAGATGGAGATTTAGGTCTAAATTTAATCGCATAAATGATCAACGACAGCTAAGACAAGAAATGGGAGGTCCACATCGCTGGGCATCTTATTTGGATCAAATTTAACCAGCCTAATGAGCAAAATGGATCCCAGTGGTTTTTCTAACGTAGGTGCGGCAGAAATCCTGTTTGCATGAGCTGCATTGATTAAAATGAGCAATAACGATGTGTTATTGTGCATAGTTAACTTCTGATTGTTTGCACTATTGCGGGATAATCATGGAGAGATTGCAGCATGGATGAACAGAGGAGGGTCCACTAGCAGCCAAGATATACTTTAGATAAAACACAACATTCACCGCCGCGTATTGACAAAACAAATGAGGACTATTCATTGCGGATACATATGAGCAATCTCTCTTCCTCAGTTGAAAAGGCCACCAATGGCCTGATGGCTTCGCAGTCATAAGTAAAGCAGAGTGTGACTGTTGGTTCCGAGGGGAATCATTAGCTGTAGTTCATGATCTGTTCTGAGGGGGACATTAGTGCTAATATGCCTTATTCCAAACGTGAGCAAACGGGTCCGTAGGGCGCTGTGTACCTATTCTTCACAGCAGCCATAAAAAGCTCTCTGGGTTGTCTTTGGCTTAGAAACACGTTCGTCTGGAGTCCCCTCTAAATAATGCATGGGGGGAACTTTGTAGGAATTGTCATATGCTACATAATGAATGTTTACAAAGCACAATGTGCTCCTTGCTTTTTGTTTGGGGGAGTTTTATTGTTATTGGCACTGAAAACTGAAAAAACTGCCTGTTTTACCACTTATATCTCTGTTCTAGACTGTATCCCACACTCGATATTAATAATGAAACATCATTTAAAACACAAACAGTCAGGCCATATGGTAAATAACGTCCCACAATTGAAACCTTCCCTTGACACAACTCAGTTTACACCAAAATGTGAGATTAAAATACAGCCTGACACCCATGGGGCTCTTTGGCCTTGGTATGATTCAGATGTTATGGTGTTAAATAACACACAGTTCCTGCTTCAATTCCTGTGTAGTTTAACATAATTAATAATGCACAGCACCTGCAACAATTAGTGTAAACTATCTCTAGTGAGATTTAATTGAATACATCCAATAGAATTTAACCCAGACTCTCTGTTGAACCTATTGTTTCAGTGAGTGAAAGTGAACATGAGTAGGTTACCTGAGAAAGTGTGTGTGCGTGTGGGTGTGTGTTTTCAGGGCCTGCGTCATCATCGCCTTGACGACTGCGGTGTAGCTAACCACGGAGAGGAAGAATTCGGGCTGCACAAGGTAACATACCTCTTAATCCTAAACAATAACAATACCTTTATTCCCATAATGTGGCAGTTATTTGCATTAGATTGGCTGAATAATCCTGTGAGATCAAATAACATATTTTAGTTGAAGAAGTACTAACAAAGGTATTACCCGATTGAAATTTAACCGAGACGGAGCAGTTTGTTACGAAACACATGTAGCCGAAACTTGCATGAATTCACTCAAATATACGAGACAACAATGTGCTGCTGCAGATGTATAGGCTGCTGCGAGTGGAGTTTAAAGTGCAAAGAGTAGATTTAGGGTAAATGTGCATGTAAAATGTCTCTATTGCCCAGCGACGAAGAAAAACTGCCCTTTTTCTACCCCTGACTGTCAGCGGTGCTAACTCTATGTCTTGAGGGAGACATGGTTGTTGTCAAACACTAAGAAGGCATCTGTCCAGGAGCAAATAAAATATTCTTTGCTGCACGGTGCCTGGTCCCTCGGTGACTATTGAATTACATCCCTTATCTGTGTTCAGGGGGGGAAACAGAATGTCAAACGAAGATTTCAGGTCGCATGCCATTGAAAAGGGGAGGTGCCCCTCTCTAGTGCAACACAGGCCGCACTGTCGTAGTGGATTAGGAGTTGATTGAGCTTAGGTGACTAGATGACAGAGGAGATGGTCATTCCCAGGGCAGGAGAGGAAGTTAGGGTAAAAACAGTGGTCATAGCAGATGTCAAAGTAGATACTTTCTTTACGTATTGTTGTGCGATATAAGTGGTATTAGCCTGTGAGTAGTTCATTGCTGTATGTTTGTACCTTTAGTCTTTGTATTTTGGGTTAATAACACACAACCTCCTTATTCATCATTAAAATTATTAAAATATATAAAATGCATTTCAACAATCAAAAAAGTTTGGAGTTTGGGTCTGAAAGAAGGCCAGAAGAAAGGTATTTTATATTAATTATATATTAGCAGCGTTACCTCTTTGCTGTTTAACTCCGACCACAATTTGGTAATTCCAGACATTTTACTACAGTGGCGGATCTAGGATTTTTCTAAACCGGGGGCCAGCGCCACCCCTGGCCCCACCCCTGGACTTACCCGTGTGTTGTTGTGATTAAACAAGGAAACATTGTTGTGGCGCATGGATTTAAAACCTCTGTATATGGATCATTTACTGGCAGGTGGTGGCAGTGCGTGTTCGAATGAATGTATTGTTTAGTAAGCACATGAGATAATTTGATATAGCAGTGAAGTCAAACATAGCTTTTTGGACATTTGCTCACTCCAGCGAGTGCTTCACACTGGTAGGACTTCGGGGGTTTTCATGCACATACTGTAATATATTCACATATGGCTTTTGACAGAGAGCTTGAACCCAAAGTGGAAAAGTGAATCAGTAATTTATGTGGTTAACAACAGGGCTGGCACTCTCATTGGTTAGGGAGCCAGTATTTGGCAGGAGGCTTGCAGTTTTAACAACTAATGGATGTATTTTTCTCACAACATCACAATTTTTACAGCCTGTATAAAACATTTATACAGACACGCACACGCACACACACACCCATATCAGTAATTCTCACAAACAGCTCTTAAATTAAAAACAGCATAGTTGGGCTGTCTTTAAATCAATAAAATACAAATGTAGAGGAAATGCAGCAGAGCACGTCTCTATCTGAACATATTGTCCTTCCGTTGTGTAGTTGCTGATAAGTGCCATTGGACACAAATAGACACAGCTGGAGCCACAGCCCAAGAGTTTTATTCCCCTCACTTACACAATCAAGTTGTTTTTTTTGTTTGTTTTTTCGTGGGCCACGATAAGGTGCATGGATATCCTGTGGTCTTTGCCTAGTTAATGTGCACGGACCGCACACTGGCTCTACTTTCACTGAGTTATTACACCGGGTGTAATTTGAAACAATTACAAAAACATTGGCCCACTTGTTACAACACTCATTTTCCCTCACATAGACAAACCACAGATTCAATAGCTTTACATGTTTTTCAATCACACCCAGTGGAGCAGTGTTCAGTGTGAAAAAGTGTAGCATTTCATCCTAGCTCGCATGGTATGGGATAATCTTTCACATTTTGCCTGGGGTTTGTTTTGCTATTTCAGCAGAAACTTGTGCAAGCCATGTGAATTACCATAGGAAAAGATGATAAAAACCCAAACGCTATTGTATCAGATATAAATGAATAAGCTATTTGAATAATCAGGGCAAATAATTTGTCAGTGATAATAAACAGTGTTTATTGTCCTTTATTCTCCGAGATGCATTGCAGAGATAACCCTTTTAAACACACAAGCAGGGGAGAGATAGTGTTACACTGCTCGGAATGAGGGAATGAGGCTGAGGACCTCTTCTGCAAATTTGAGCTTGAATAACTCAAACAAAAATTTCAATTTGTAGGCATATTTAAAACTGCGCTTAAAATGTATATACATATCGCCTTCATGTGCAGTTCAGATTCTTGAAATGTTTTGCATTGTTCTTGTTTTCACAGATTTCTCATCATATTTTCATGCACTATGCTCTTCAGTCCTTGCCGTTGATCGCCCGGCGATGATCTTTTGCAGTTTATGGACATGGACACCTTTGGCACCGTGAGTACAATTTCACTCCTGGCCCCTCTAAGCAGCGTATTGTCGAACACAAAGAGACCAGGCCACGCAGGCTACACCTCCATCTCACTCCCTCTGAAGGTGCTGGTGCAGTCTGACCATTGACATTTAGCATTCCTCAGCGCTGCCTCTGGGTTCTCAATGGGGGATTGAGGGGTGCAGAGGCCAGGGCTTGGTTCTCAAGGGTAAAAACAAAAAGGCTCTTGAAAATCCCAAAGAGTTCCCATGATCCCAGGAAAGACCTTGATCCGACCTGTGTTGAATTTCCATTCCTCGCATTAGGGCACAGAGAAAGTACATATTTGGTGGATTTATTTGTGCACTGGATGTTTGGAGGGTGGATTGCAATGGTTTACTGGACAGGCCCTAAAATATTTGGCATTGTGGTTTGGCAATAATTACAATTTGTTAAAGTTTGGCAGTTTAGTCCAGGAAGTTTTTTTTCTCCTCATAATTATTCAGTATTCATAGTCTTCACAGACATTTCTGAGTCGGTGCAGGAGCCTGTCGTGACACTTTATGGCTGAAAGTTTTCAAAGTCATTTTTTCAAGGTTTTTTCCCCAGTAACATACATAATCTGTTAGCATCAAAGGAGCACACATGCATAAATAATTGAGTAATTCACTTAAAGGGGGCCAGCGTAGATTAATTAAGCTTGAATACTAATTATGTTTTCTGTCTACACCAACTGACGCCGTTGTTGTTTAATAAGAAACCGTTTGGTGGGTCAGAATTACTCTGCATATATAAGTCTGCTCCATAAATTCGCATGGTTTCACATTTTAGCTTTTTTTTTGATGCCTTTGAAACAAAGCGCTACCTTATCTTTCATTTTTTCTACTTAAAGATTGTTTGTAGACGTTCATGTGACATTTTATCAAGATGGCAATTCTTAATTATGTTGAAAGTAAAAAATAAAAATGACACTAAAAATATATTAAAACAAATCTACGTTTACTTCTTTGTTGATCTTTAACATGTCTGACATTATATCATCACACCCCATGAATATACATTGTATATTTACACACACAGCATATTTATATTAAGAAATTATTTAATTCCACTATAAATACATGTACAATCGTCCACATTGCCATGATTAGGATCAAAATCACAGAGTAACAGAATAACATGATGTGGTGGTTTTTCAGGAAGACACAAGGCATATGCAGTTGTCTCTGTGTAAAGCTCTTAAGACCCTTGTCATTTCCAGAAGCACTCTTGCCCTTGAATCCTTTTGCCTTCCCTCGCACAGGGGTGCTTTCCGGGAAATGGTAGCTCCAAGTAGCTCTGTGAAGACGCGGCTGTCTGCACTCCCCCGGCAAGCAGCGCGCACAGGGACAGAGGACGACAGCTCAAAGCTTGGGTCCTTGTTTACAGCAGCGCGGGGAAGAAAACAGGCAGACGTAAATGAGGGTTGACGGTTTCATGAAGCACAATTGGTTGACGGCAGATTCAATGTGACTGGGCTGAACTGGGCGATGATCCGTACAGTATGCAAAATTCACTTTCTAGCTTGTCTGTGCCCACCAGCCCCTAGCAGCGAGCGGTCTTCCCCAAGCCCTTCTAGCGATGCCTGTGAATGCAGCAAGAAGTGAACAAGGGTCTGTTGTGTTCAATTCTTTTTGACAACAGTCAAAAAAAAATGTCATGGATTTTTTTTTGTCACCAGCTATAAATGATTTCTCTTTTTTTTTCTCATGTTCGCTGCAAAGTAGGCATATTGTTCACTACACAGTGGAATGAAGAAAAGCGGTGAGGAGGTTTACACTGAGGGATGACAGGAGAATAAACAGAGGCTATTGCATTGTGTTACTTTTATATGTGTGTTTTACTGAACCCAAATTTCTAGGCATGTGAATTCGATGCAACACCATGTGTTTAATGGATGCACGTGCAGTGGGACAGGCAGGGCGTAAGGAATCTAATCCTGCACAGAGTCCATTTACATTTCTGCTATATCATACTTCCTAGGTATTAAATTGCAATTTCTACATCAGAAGATCCACTTTATTTCAGAAAACCTCTATGATACCTTTTCCCCTCGGGATTGAATTGTTGTTTATCGTTTCAGAAATGCAACATCTGCTGTTCCATCCAGTTATGGCACATTAAACAACAGTCCTTTTATTACAAAGAGCATGCTGTCAATGTCAGTGGGGCCCAGGGAGCTAGATGAGAACCAGGCATTTTTCTTAGCTTTCTCCAGACAGAGACGCTTACATGGGGCCGTGTGTGGATTAGATTTTTTGTGACAATGACCTAAAGCATTAGGCCTGGGGAGTATGTACTGTACTCCTTCTGTGTACTTTCGCTGGTGTGTTTACTAAGTGTTTTTTTTTCCACGGAACTTACGGGGCGATAATACATTCACAGTAATCAGAGGGGTTATTGACATTTACAGGACATGGAGCTAATGCACTTTGCATAGTGCCAGAAATCGCCACTGTTAGACAAGAGAAAAACTAAGGGGGGGGATATATAAAGATAAATACTTTAGAATATTTCTAAGAAAAGAAATATCTCAAGAAATAGTCTTAAAATGTTATGATAGTTGTTATTATATGATTATATGATAGTGTCTGTATTATGTGTGTGCATTAAAGGCAGTTATATATAAAGAAGATGATATTCTGGATTATTCGATGCAGCAATGTGGGTGATAAACAAAATAAATTTGTTTAGCCTCAGATAAAACTTAATGGAATTTCTTCATTGGTCTATTGAAAAAGTCTTTAGCCCTAAAGGCAAACAGCAAATAAAGGAATAGTTATTTTTCCATCGTTCTAATTTGATGATTAATTACATTAGCAAACAAACTATCAACCCCGACAATAACTTTCATAGTATCTGTTGTTAAATGACTGAGGAACAATTTTCAAGTGTCAAGAAAAAAAAATTGGATTAACTGTCGAGGGGCATTATTCCAAATAGGGTTTCAGAAATGACTTTAAGGATCCAATAACAATCAAAAATTCAATACCATATAATGGATGTAAATATCATGGAGCTCATTTAAATGACTGCTTTAGTTTACAACACAATTTTGTGTTAAGTGTCCTGCTAGAACACAAAACTAATGCTGATTGTTTGCAATTATTTTTATAGAGCGAAATGACCTGATTCATTTTCCTGTAATTGTGTCAGGGAGATTCCCAATTTGCGCAACTGTACGCGCACAAACAATATATAACCTGCAGAAAGGTGTGTGAAGCGTGCGACAAAAATTAATATACAGATAGAAGCAAAATCACAGCACACATCCACAGTCACCAGTGATGCAGCATTTGCCAGTCTCAAACTCAGCCGTATGGGAAATTCAGAAAAAAAACTGATTGGTACCCAGTCAAAAAGAAAATGGTTTTTAAATAAGTTACAATTAGATAAGCATTAATCTCAGTGGTATAAATGAATGTCTTGCTGTAGGGCTTGTTGAATGTAAAAACAGATTTACAAAAACTCCTCTTACCAGATTGGTCTGGAAGTAGTCCCCCTCCATTTTAATTGCTCTGTCATTTAGAGTCGAAATAAGCCCCCCCGCCCTCTCTGTCCCTTGATTTTGTCTTTGAAATTAAATATTGTATACAAATACATGCTGTTCATGGGCATGAGCACAGTTCATCATTGAAATCTGCATAAAATGATGCTTAAAAAGCTCCATACGCTTTGAGCAATGGAGCCCTTTTGTATGGCGCATTCTTATGTAAACATATCCATAACGAAAACAACTACTTATGCCTTTTTCCTCAGCTTTCTTATTGTTGTGCTTGTCCGCAGAAATGAGAGAAATGTGGGACTGCGCAGTTTGTTCCACATGCAGTTGATTTCAAAGAAACCCACACTTGCTTTCATATATCATTTTTGTATTTTCTTTCTGGTGCAGACCACCTACAACACTATACAGCATCATATACAGTGGTGTAGTGGTATATATGTACAATTGAGCCTATTTTTCTCTCTCCTGCTCGACTTTGGTTTGAGGTCACGTGAATGAAAATAATGAGAACTGTGTCTGGATTTCCATATGTATTTACATGTACAAGTCTCTGCCGACTCATGCCGCCTGTGCAATAATGCATCATTTTTCCAGGAGAGAGTGTTGGTGCCCATTCAGTTCAGAAACAAGGAGGAAGTATTTTAATGTGACCTTCATTACACATTCGTGTCAACTTTTCTTATCTATTTATGATTACATTTTTTTCCACTCCTGTTGTTCAATTAGTGCTTGACCCCTTTAGCGGCGATGTAAATTAAATGACATTTCAGTGTCATCCCATATTTAAAATACTGTGTTAGTTGCGGATCATAAATGATGATCTTCACTCTGCAGCTAATTTATTCATTTAACAATTTCCCTCCAGAAGTTAAAGCAGAAGGCTCTGAAGCAACCTAAGCAGAAGAAATCCAAGTCGGCTGAATTTCTGATGGGTGAGTCCTGCTTGATGAGTTATTGCTCATAATTTGTGTAAGGATTAATTAACTAATTACAGACAAATGGCTTTGGGCTAAATTTTGCTCTTGCTTGTCAGGGCGCAATTTGTAATTATTTTAATCATTTCTTCTTCTTCTCTTTTTTCTCCTCCTCCTGCAAGATTCTGATTTAATTTTAACCTAAATGTGTTTTAGTGTAATTTTGAGTGGGATGAACTTGAACATTTTGAGACAGAAATCACCAACAGAAAAAAATATTGCCGCTATTAAAAATGCATTTTTGAATAAGTCACTTTGACTTAACTATTGTATTGGCCTCTTATGTCACTATTTGTGTTTTTTTTAAAAATATGTTTCTACTTATGTGATCAGGGAAAGAAGACAGGGACGCAGTGGTAGGCATTGAAAACCCAGCTTTTAATGGAGGAGGAAGTGCCGAGCCTTCTGTTCCTCTGGTGTGGTTGGGAAGAGAAATTCGAGGTGACAGGCTGGATAGCACCCTTGCAGCTCATCCAAAAAAAATGGAGCTGCAAGCCCCTGCCAAAGAAAGAGGTGAAGCTTCATTCTTCATTAGCCTCAAATTTGTTGACAGTAGATGTGTTCCTGATCTAACCTTTCTCTCTCAATCTCTCCTCTCTCTCTCTCTCTCGCTCTCTCTCTCTCTCTCTCCATTCGAGAGAGGCTCTTGGTCCCTGTATTCCAAAGCTAGCGTGTCCTAACAAGCAACCCTCGTATAAGTTCTTCCTCTGCCGGAGAACGCAACAGTAGTGGGTGTTCTATCTCTATCTAGAAGTACCCTCGACACAATCAGCCTCAACTCCCACTCTCGGCTACATGCCTTGTGGTGGGCTAGAGTCATAGGAGAGTGCATTTACATATGCTACTACGCTACCACGCCGATCCACTGTCTGTGGTGTACTCAGAACGCCCCCGAAACACAGCTTAAGGCCAATCAGGCATACGAATATGCCGCCTTATAATTCAGTATGTCAGGGAGAACTCTTGAGGAATGGGATGGTAAATTAGGATGTGTTCAAGGCTGCAAGCGTGCCAGTTTTCTCAGGGATGAGTCACGTTAGATTCTTGATTTAATGTGGTATACTTTGTTTTTGCTGTACATGGCAAGTAATTATTAGCAATTATTTGCATTATGTTTCATCCACAAAAGGTATGATCATACTTGGTGTATTGAATCAGTGGATGAAAACAAATTAAAACAATGAACCAGCATGAATGAATAATGTTAAATCTAAACAAGGGAGCAGTTTTTCACCATTATTTTATCATTTATTTTGGTGTTGAAAATAATGATAACATGGTCACTGTCCAATTCATAATGATGGTCAGATTGCAAATATAAGAGAGGAAGGACTTCTGTTATATCTGGCTGTCTGGTTTAAGGAGTCTGAAGATGAACTTTCTTAACTATAACTGAGAATAATAGAAGAATTAGACAAAGGGATAATGTACGTGGTTCTGTAATTTATTGGGATCTCCACATAAGTAGATAGAATGGTCTAAAATCCAGCATGAACCAAAATTGCTCATGTGGCAAAATTTGCCATTATGATTATTGCTTGAAGATCCACCAAGCAAATGTTAAATGGCAGGTAACAGCTGGTGTTCAATCTGGTGGGACAAGGGGGTCCAGGACTGGAGTCACCTCATAGTGCCCAGAACCTCCAAGAATTGCAAACTCAAGCTAAGAGGAGATGGATCAAATGACCCAAGATACAATAACAGTCATTGTCAACAATGGCAGTTGAAGCCAGTGTGTATCAGGATTCTTCATCTAAGCCCAGAGAAGAAGCGTACAATCAGGAGCTGTAGACCCATCGCTGAGGCTACAGCGCAGGAGTTGGATGGACAAGAAGGCCATCACCTGCTGGAGAGCAGTCAAAACGTGCAAAAAATAACATGTACAGACATCCTGACATCAGCCAGGGATTAGCAGCTGTTGATGGATCCCAAACGGCCGCTGAAGTTCCCCAACCATATTGTAGCTACCACCCTGTGACAAGATGTTGTCATTATGTCCTGCTGGAACTTAAAGGCTCCACTAGAAAAAGTAGACAACACTGATTGACAACTGTCAGCCGGCTGGAGGTGCAGTTAGGTGTCTCCCATTGGGTTCAGGTGCAGGGACATCGAGGGTGAAAGGAATAGAAGAGCCATCTAGAGTCTCACCAATGCAGCATAGAAACAATGTTCCTTAAAAAGAGTTATGAAGACAGATATGTATGTAACCAACTAGACACAAGCTGGGGTCTGATCATCCCCATCACCCGGCAGTTCTCAACAATTTAAATGTTTTTGGAATAAACATTTTTTGGTACTTTATACATTTTACAACCTAAACTTATGTATACAGTTCATATCTAATAGTTATTTGCTATTAACAGTGCAGTGTAAAATCCAGTTACAGCAGCACATGTAAGATCCACTTGGATCTCTCACTATTTGTTTTAAATATTTTAACTTCATTTATTATTGGTTATTGCACCGAGTATAATATTTGCATAAATAAACAATAAATCCAAAGTAACCAAATTCGGTGCACAAAACAATCAGGTCTTTTATTGGGTCGTGCGAATGTGCACCATAGTTCAGCTCCTTTATTGGAAGATCACAAAGATTGTTCCTCGTGTGTGACACTTCGGTTTGGCCTTTACCAAAGTCATCTCTCATTCGCTGCTAACTGTAACTCCGGCTGGCAAGAAGTGCCCAGTTATTGATATTACACGTGTAGGAAGAGACAATGGATATTTTCATTAGAGAGATGAACTGCGGGACAGCCAGACTATTGAGGTAAATCACAGATATGATTCAAAAGGCGTACCATTATGCAAATTTGTGTTTGAAGAAAGGGTTTCATAACCTCTGAGCTATTTGCTTGGAAATTGTTCAAACTCCCTGTTAACGATGTAGAAGGGATTTAGCATGTGAATTTCAGTCAATTTATGATGCCTCTGAGGAGTCATAAGGCTGCTCCTTGTTTAATAAGTATTTCAGTGGGACTGTTCAACTACGAGTAAGGACAGAATGTAAAAAAAAAGGAAAAACTCATTTCGTATGAGCACAAAGAAATCTGAGTGAGTATCTTTGAGCTGCGGCCTAGTGGGCCAGTGGTGCTCCAATGCAAACACACAGAGATTTTTGATGTGTCCAAGTACCAATACCCTCAGCCTTCTGTAAAAGCAATCCTCGTGCGGAATATGTAACATGATTTAATACACCATGCATATTTTTTGCCCCACAACCTGAGAAATACAAGTAAAGCAATTTAGATTTCTGTGAAATATTCAAGGTCTGTAATGAGTATGATTTGGGGTTAAGAAAGCTGCTTGGTGGCCCCGCAGCCATTTGGATTCCCATAAACTCTGTGGAGCAGCTTGATACCCATAGGTCAGTGATTGCTAATAAGAAGTCAATGAGACATGGGCTCGGGTTATTTTCCTTTGGATCTGCACCTCCAAACTTCCCCGGTCCTCTAGGCCACTGACCTTGGAGTATTTAGAAGGTATTGTCTTTGAAATTCCAGGTACTTTTGAGCTTGTAGACTTTCTCATTAGTTCCTTTTGAACATGGCAAACATATGGCGGTCGTATTTAAGAGATTGCCTGCCGTGACCTTTTGCAGCATGCTAATTAGGCCCCAGAGCACCGCGGGCCATGGAGAGGTGCAGGGAGAGACCCGGCAGTCTCTCTCCCAGTTCCCTCTCCCTCCCTGCCCGTGTGCTCCTGTCTTATCTGGTAGCAGCCGCTGCCCCTGCCCTTCGACAGTGTGGGTTTCAAAATTAACATTTCACTTCATGTGCTTCTAATAACCACTAACCTGAACCTGTACAACTCCCCTCTTCCCTTCATCACAACACCGATCCCCCCCTCCCCACAAACTCCCAACCCCTTTCTCTCATTCTCTCCCCTCTCACACTTTACACAGGAGATGAACATGCCCAAAATTACTTTGACCCATCATCGGCGGCGCAGACGGACCCGAGACATTGCAGGATGGCTGGGGCCAGCACTGAAGATGAGCTGGAATTAAGTATGCCATTCTCAGTGATAATAGTTCTCCTCGGTTCATTAAAGTGAGGTGAGAGAGATCACCGGCAGCAGACTCCTATTTGAGACGACAGGACGGTCTATGTAAATACACCGTATGATGGCATCGCTAGATTGGATAGCCAACTTGGTGTCATTGGTGAAGGTCAATTATCTTTGGTCAGTTTCCATTTCAGCGTGTTGCTCCCCTGTCAAGTGACACACGTAGAGCCATATCAATAGTTTGCAGCCCCCCTGCTAAAGTAGGCCTATTAAAAGCAAGCTCTTGGGAGCCAAGTAATATGCATGTTATAATGAAACATGGCTATTAATGGAGAAGCCATTTCACCTGTATCTTTTGGATATCATTGCCGTGTAATATCAAAGTATTCGCCAAACCAAATCTCATCACATGATGACAGGCTGGATAACAGGCATGTTAATGCTCCTATTTCATTACTCCTCTGCATACACTTGATTTTCACCTCTTTCCAGCCGCAGCTAATATCTCTAGATGTGGTCTAGATTGACTTGTATGATAAGTAGGATGTCATTTCGACACACACACAAATACATGTGATTTGTTTGCACCATTGCGAGTGTAGTCATTTTATAATTGTTTTAACTTGTACCATTATGAAATGCAGATGAAAACAGACTGTATCAGACAATGGCTGCACTATTGGATGAGGACGAGACCTTCATAGACATACCTGGTATGTAGTCCATTATTACTGTATTATTGTAACTTGATAAAGCAGCTGATGTGTTGGCTGTTATAAAAATAGCAAAGATAAATAAGTACATTTACTCTTTTTACATTATGGTCATTTTTGAATTATTGCAATGTTATTCTAACCATATACAGTATAATCTTCTTTTAATAATTTTACAATAATTGATATGTCATGATATTTCTTTATAGATGTGTATTAATATGTTATAGATATATATTTAAATTGAAGTAACATTTCATTGCAATTCTGGTCACAGGAATGACTTTATTTTCTCAGGTACATTTGATTTGTAAGAGGCTTCTTTCTCCAGTCAAAGACAGATACATTAAAGTGTAAATATAAGAAAGATATAAGTAATAAAATAAAAACAGCAATGAGATCAACATACATAACTATATACAGAGCATAAACAAGGCATATTTACAAATTCTGCAGTTGCAGATGGTGGTGTTTTGATGAAAATTATAAAACTATTAAACCAAATCACCAAAGTTGCCTAATCCAAAAGAGTTGCCACACTAGTGCCACTGAGCACAGTTTTTAAGGTACATTATCTGCAAGAAGAGCTCAGACAGTGAAATCATAAACCACCCAGACAAAAAACAAGATGCTACATCTTCCTCTGAACACTGGAAGCAGCGCGAACACGGAACAAAGACTGAGACTAGAAACGAACCCTCGCAGAAGTCGCTGCTTTCTAAGCACTGCCATTGTTTCGCAGTAGGCGTGTCTTTTCTCATTAGCTCAGTTTCATTTAAAATGTGTTGCCAGCCAGGCAACATTGAGGTGGTTTAAGCTTCACATTGTTCTGGGTGAAGACAGTCGCACCAGATCCTGTTGACATAACGTACATTTCCCTTGTAATTCCAGTGCACAAGTGATGGGTTTAGGCCCGCTTCGACGCAATGGAATTTAGCAGTCTGGTATTATTTGCCATTGTCTCGGATTTAGCTGTACCACCGAGATTAGCAGCCCCATCCATTGTCCTGGAATGTTCATGAAATCCCACAGAAAAAGTAAAGAGGATCTTGGATTAGCGGTTCCTCCGTGCAATAGGCTGAGCGACAGGGAAGGGAAGAGAGAGCTCTTACTTCTGTACTGTTGGATTCCAACTGCGGCGACTGCCAGTTAGCACTCCACGAGCTACAACGGAACACGAGACAATCACCTTACGTTGTTGTATGGATGCCTCCCACTGGTGTAGGCTGCGAGTCTTTGCAAGTGTAGAACCAGCTCAGTGCACGTCAGTATTGATTCTGACACCTTGTGACTGCTTCTCAGGCTTTTTGTCTTTGCGTTTACAGCCTGTCACAAAGCACCTTACACGTTTCACAAGAAAAGAGCATGAATAAGACAAAGTATTAATGAAATGGACAGTGGCCAGTGCTGTAGACGTGTTCTCAGAGAGAAAATCCTGGAGAAATCCCTTGTCAGTCTGTCTAAGATCTTCAGTTCCTCCTTTTTATCTCAATAAATTCTATTGCTTTGGCTTGGAGATGAAAGACCACAGAACTGGCATTCTGTTCATTCTAGTTCTCTGTAAGGCATTAGGCGCTGATATCATCTTCGCTGTGAAAAGCATTAGGCAGTGATAACAGATTTGGCTGTTACACATTTTGGACTGCACACGATGAATACGCAGATCCTCAAAGAATAGGCTACCTAAATACTTTCTACCATCAAGGCTGTGTGTAGTAACTGTTGAGACACGCAGCGAGCGCGTTAGCTCCAGCAGACGATGCTTCTCTTAGTAATCAGTGAATGAATTCTAGATTACTAAAGTAGAAACTAGTTCACACACCACGCAGAGGAAAAACTTTCTTATAGGCCAGTGTGTAGAGCTGGTGTATGTGTACAAAATCCGAGGGAGAGGTTGATAAGTAAAAATAAAACATTTGTTCAAATAAAACGGATAATAGTGGTCTAATGAAAAAGTTTCTTTGTTTGTCTATAACTGACTAACTGTATAACTACTATGGTTTTTTTCTATATTCACCCTGTCCCAAAAAAAACGACCTTTTTGTTTAATTTGTAAAATTTGCATTTTGTCGGAAACTTTATTGCAACTGGATTGTTTTATTGTGAGTAGTATTTGGTTAATTTCGTCATTGGTTGCTTATATGAGGACACAGAAAATACGATTATGTACTATCTTACACTATCCACTTAATGTCAACACCCAGAGCACATGGTTATGGTTAGGGACATATTATGGGATGGTGTAATACAGAAAAATATTCACAGTTTATTATAACATTTAACCAGGAGCACAACCTTTCCCAAGCATAACCTGCATAAACCTGACCACAGACAGGACTCTGGATCCAAACTCCTTTACTAACTATAGTTGTTTCTTAATCACATACATTCCAAATACACAATATTTAGGGGATATTACATCTTCCTGTAATTCCTTTCATATCATGATTTTATCCTTAGTTGCTCATTCTTATTTTCTGCCATATCTTGTATCCAATGGTGTAATGTGTGTGTTTGGAGAGTTGGGGGCCATTAAAGGCCTCGAGTCTGTGTCTGTGTCCATTTGAGGATGTGGTAAATAT
Source organism: Pseudopleuronectes americanus (assembly GCA_038501795.1). Classification (NCBI taxonomy): domain Eukaryota; kingdom Metazoa; phylum Chordata; class Actinopteri; order Pleuronectiformes; family Pleuronectidae; genus Pseudopleuronectes; species Pseudopleuronectes americanus. The sequence continues at coordinate 9,538,229 of CM076736.1, forward strand.
ACACATCCTTGTGCATGCGTCTTCCTAACGTTTATGTGTACTGTCTCTCTCTCTCTGTCTGGTTGTGTGTTGGCTCTTGCGCACTGATGCGTATCTCTCCAGGTACACTGCAAGCCTCCGGGGACGAGGAGGTGTTGGAGGTGAAGTCAGGTGATCCGGTGCTTCAGCGGCGACTGATGCTCCACAGTGGTGGTCGTGCCTCGGGCCCCGGGCCCTCCCAGCCCCACGCCACTGCCAGGACCCAGTTTGAGACTGGTGCTGGGCTGGAGGTGAAGGCTGGACCCGAAGCGGGGAGGATGGTAATGGGCAGCGAGAGCACTGTAAAAAGTAAGGCTATCTTTTATTAGTTTTTTGCATTTTCTTTCTTATTCAGAGATGCATTGTGTTAATATAGTACTACACTATTATACTATTATACTACAGTAGAGTAAAATGTATTTTCTTTGGACAAACATGATACATGAAAATCATTCCAGGACATTGCATACATTTGTTTTGTCTCTGTACAGTATTTTCTTCCGCTAAAGTAAATTTTTGAATTGACCAAATGCTTGCAGTCATTGTTATTGTGTTTTATATATAATATGTGACCATACCCACTGCTTCTTGCAGTGAGGATAGCTGAGGAGGTGATCCCCCACTACATCCAGCAGCTGAGGGAGCGTGTGCAGCCTGACATGATCACGCTTGGCAGCCTTTCACTGCAGCAGGTCAGGGCCACAAAGAGGAATATCTTCCCATACTCACCAACACATCAGCCATGTCCATTATGCTGTGTATCAGTGGCTGGGGCTAATGGACATGGAGCGTGTGCATGTGTGCACGTACATTTCTTTTCGTCTGGTTGTAGAAGCCTGTGTGTAGTGTACATGCGCGTGTCACTTCATAATTTTCTTTCTCTTTTGTTCTATATTTGTCTATTTGCTCTACTTTTCACTTTTTTCTTTACCTCTATAAAAGTCGCACATTTCATTTTCAATTCACATCTCAGTTGAATAAACTGAAGCTGAATGAAATTATTTCTTTTGTGGAACATATATTTCAGAGGTTATATAACTCATTCATTCTTGGTTTAAAATCCATGCATGGATTTCAACTCCTTAATCTACGCTGTGATCTCTTCACATAATTAATTTATTTGTGCAGACACAATTTTTTCCTGTCTTTGAACTTTGTTTTGAATCATTATGCATATTTGTTTCTGAATTACCTTATGGTCTTTTCAGGAAAAAATAGAGCGTGACTACTTTATTTTTCCCAGCTGGGGAGACGGGATTTTGTGAACTAGCGTTTAGATATAAAGCTTCTTTCAAATCAACTGTTTGTATTTCACGATATACAAGAAAAATGGGGTTTCCATTGTGCTGGCAAATCTAGATTGCAGTGAAACCCAAACAATAACGCATATGTAAACAGAACGTGGAACTTCTATCCACTGTATTTTTAGTTATAATCTCACTTGAAAGGAGAGTAGGAGTATCCAATTATATGAATAGAAAGTAAATGTAATTTGTGCAATAGAAAAAAAAAGGTTCAACAATGTCTTACCATCAGTTGGAAGCCACAGCAACAGTTGACTCATCCTCCCATACTGGATAATCAGTGGCGTGGTGCACTGTATCAGTATTGGGATCAGCGTTATCTTATTCTGCCACAATATGTGTGCGCTCTCCTACTGTTTCCACACCCACCTCCCATTGAAAACACATTATCCACCAGAGATTTCACATCTATTTTAAAATAATAGTGTTTTTCTTCGCTCTCTATTCTGCCGCACAAAGCCTCTGCAGAGCGAGACGCTGTCACTTAGCAGTGTCGATGCGTCTGAATGGGCGAGAGAGTGAATGTGCTGACTGAATGAAAAAAAAACGGCAGAAGTACTCATCAAACGCTCTATGTCTTTAGGGTCTGGCTCGGTGTAGATCGCCTGCAGATTGCAGTTGCTCCCCGCGCTTAATTCTGCCATTATGGTGCAGTGCACTGTTTCGTAAAGCGGCAGCCAAAGGAAGTGTGCATGTGTGTTTACATGTGTTTCCAGCAAGTGGCTCAGAAGGGACCAGTGAAGAGTAGAGAGTGGGCAACGAGAAGCAAGAAACTAATAGCCTTCCTCACTGGGAATATGAAGGTAAACATCCGTAAACTATATGAAGATGTATTGTTTTTAAAGTTATCGGTACAACATTAACATTTCATGAGCATAAAGTCATTAATCCAAATTCTTAATCGCCGCATTTGTCCATAACGACAAATCTGGGATGCTTACAATCTTCGCTTGTAAACACATATTCACAGTCAGCCACAGAAATGAATAACCAACATTATAATTTAGAGTGATGCCATTTAAATTGAAACTGTCAATTAGCCGCTAATGTGAATCATAGTTAACGCATTAACTCTATCTGTTAATACATCCCCTTTAATATTTCAAAGGAGCCCCATTCACAAAGAGACGAAGCGGGAGGAGCAGCGCCACAGCCCGGGCTGAGCACGCCGCTCCGGTGGTACGTTCCGCCCATTTTCATATTTCACTCCATATGTACAATTTATGTCACATGACTGTAATCATTACTTGTGCGAAAACCATTTGTATTCCCGCTGACACTCGGGGAAGGAATGTAATTCATACAGTATATCCTCTGCATGGTTTCTCCTGTCGGCGGGAATTGCATTGTGGGTAGTCTGGCTCGGGGGCACGGAAATCTGTCCATGTCATTGGGCTCGGAGGCGCATCAATTCTCGGTCCATCCACTTTAGAGATCACACGTCACATCTCGCGAGCGCAAAGCCCCCCCGCGGGCGATTCGCTTAGCATGTTTAAGTTTTTAGTAATTATGGACTACCATGCCGGCTGACGTGATAAAATCAAGAAAGCTACTGTACACATCAGTATCTCCTCTTGTGTTTGGTTGCTTTGTGGGTGGGTGGTTGTCAGACACCAGCCCTGTCAGATGAATGTGGTTCGGAGTTTGGCGAGATGACCTCCTCTCGACAGCCTTGAACCCTGCAAATTCCTTCTGATATCAATGGTGGGTGGCTATTAGACATGGGAGACTTTCTATGCATCACCTAGGGCTACATTTGCCTGAAATTGAATGAGAAATTATTTCACTTTTTCTCTCTCCACCAGCCTGCGAAAGAGAAAGAGAAAGAGAGAGAGAGAGAGAGAGAGAGAGAGAGAGAGAGAGAGAGAGAGAGGAGAAATAAATAAAGACGAGACACGCGGAGCTGACTTGTAGTTTTGTAACAAATGTGTAATTCATTTGTTTCCAGTGTTTCTGACTTTAATGGAGGTCGAGTAATTGCATTAGGAAGCACACTGTGCCTTGTTGTGGACTGATGAAAGCACATGTAATATTTTTGATAAGCCAAACACAGAGGAGGGAGAAAAAGGGAAAGAAAGAGCCGGCGCCTGCCTTTGATGCCGAGCATTTATTTGCTGAATTATTCTTCCTCTTACAAGCATCTTATCCCCAGTCACAGGCAGGCCGGGGCCCCTGTGATATTGCTTTATTTTGAGGAATTAAGAGAGGTGGCGAGGAGACAGAGCGAAGCAACCGCTTATTACATTACCGCTGATAAGATTGAAAGGCCGAGAAAGGGAGAGAGAGAGAGGGGGTGATGGTGTGAGAATGGGGGGCGGGGTTGTTGTGGTGTTTATTAGATTGAGTTGATACAGATTGGAACAACAGAGAGGGTCCAACATGCAGGTGGCTGTTAAAAGGGTTTCCTGTGTGTGTGTGTGTGTGTGTGTGTGTGTGTGTGTATGTGTGCAGCGGCCGAATCACCGAAAGCCCGTTGCTCCGAGTGCTGGGGGAAGGCCAGGAGGAGGCGATGGCCACATTGGAGCAGATGACGGAGCTCCCGGGATCCTCCTCCTCGGCGTCACGGCCCATGTGGCAGGTAAGGTGTGACTGTGGATGGAGGAGCACACAAATAGGAAGTGACACGTTCCCTAATCTCCACACGGGAGGATTCGCGGGCGGAGACGTCGGCTCTTAAGTGTTTACGGATCTTCGAAGAAGGGTTGTTTGCACAAAAACAGCCCAATGATGAAATTACGTGAAATGCTGTGATGAATGGGACACGTGAGGAAATGAGAAATTATCTTCCCCACTATCTAGCATTTCTATTCCTTCATCCCTTTCATGACAGGAGCGGGTACGACACAAAGGCACACACTCTCACGAGGAAGCACTGTTCAACACTGAGCAAAAGGCTGAATATACCTATTCATTCCCATTATTTTTATACAGCATATAAAGATTTTGTGTGTTTTTAGTTTTCTGCATCTAAGTAGGAGGAAAAAAGGGAGTTTTTTGGAGAGGAAAAAGGGGAAAAACTGGGAGAGACTGAGGAGAGAAAAGGGAATCAAGTGGGAAAGAGGGAAGCTGCAGCTTGAGCGGTGTAGCGTCTCCAGCTGTGGGAGGAGTGTGTGTTGTTGTGCTGCATCTGGGGATGAGGCTGCCATGCCACCGTGCTGGCTTAAAGATGTAATGAATCTTCAGTCGGGGGCTTTCCTTCCAGGGTGACAACTGGCTTTGAGGAAGGTTGTAAATGCAGGGGAGATTGTGGTATAATTCCTCAGACTGGCATTTGTGCCCCCCAGTCACCATTCGATTATCTCCCAAATTGCTGTGTTTCACTGAGATAAAGATTTTTTATGGCTTGCTGACTTGAAACAACCGGCGCAGGCAGAAGAAGGGGGCAAAGGAGGGAGAGGGAACGGGAGAGAAAGGGAGAGAGAGAGAGGAACCAATGGCCAAACCTGCCACGCATAGTAATTTCCTTTGGTAAATGACAAAATCTTTGTTTATATGACATTTCCCTAAAATTACTGCGGCGAGATGAATCTGAAATACAAAATGTCACATTTGGCATGCAAAAACTATGAAAATATATTTCTGTGCAAAATTCATGAAGGCATTTAATTTAGAATGTGTTTAATAACTAAGGCAGCCTGCATCAGTAATCCTGCCTGGAGGTCCCAAAAAGATTGTCATATTTATTCTCTCCTTTCTTCACCCCCCCCTCCTTCATTCCGAAGCCAAAAAATTTTAAGGGTAAATGTTCATTGTTAATTAAGATTTACTAATTAAAATGAAAATAATTAACGAGAAAGCTTAATCTCTGAATATTAGCCCGTACTTAGAAAGAAAGGAAGTTTTTGTATGTGGCATTTCCTGTCTCTATTAAGAGCACATTTTGTGTGATCAGTCAATGTGTGGAAAGCCCTGAAAAGAGTCTTCAGCGAGAGGACGGCCGCTTGCCAGCAGAAACCACGGAGGATCCCTCGCTGGAGCCTTTGATCTCATCTGTAGGAGTGCTGTAATGTTATGGCACTTTAGGCACAACTCAGGCTCGGGGCAAACAAACCACCTCTGATATGGAAAATTGGCTCGCTTCACCTTTTACCGTTTGCCTCGACGTCTTGACTGTCTCTCACCATGCCTATGCAGGAGCGCTGGAAAGATAATAACAATACCTCCTGAAATCACACAGAGTGCAAATTGTGATGTTATTTTTTATTCCTTTTGCTTCTTTCTTCTCCTTCATCCTCCTCCTCCTTCTCCCCCTCCTCTTTTTCCCCCTCCCGTCTGCATGCACACATCTCCTTCCAGCGGGAGGGTTTGACGGCCTGCGTCACCTCCTTCCAAATGTGAGATGTGTGGGCTAAACTGCTTGGCCACGAGTTTCACTAATTTCACTTTTGTCTATAACGTTGTGGTTGTTTTTTGGCATGCAGGGATGCTCACAGTTGGGAGATTGAGGGCATTCCTGCAGGGCTTAGCACACACCTTCCTCACTGACAGCTGAAAGTACCGGGCACCGCAAGCTCGAAGGTTGCAAAACTCAACTGTACAACAAACATTAGACATCTGTTTGTTTTATGACAGATTGGCTGATTTATGAATCTTTCGCGGCTTCCTTTACTTTTCACCGATTCCCTCGAGAAGAAGTTATGGAAGGTGATGACATTTATTTGGGGGGCTGATATTTATGAGTGTGCAATTAACTGTACATCCAAATACAGATCTGGACCGAGTGAACTAAGTTGTGTTTGCATAAGGGTGCTGTTAGGCCTCGGTGGTGGTACGGGCTCTGCTGACCTCCATTCCTGCTGCTGTAGTTTAGATGTATATGAATTTAGGGAGACGGGGTTGAATTTGAAGGTCAGTGAGTTGTGTGCTGGATCCAGGCACTTAGCCCCTAAACGGCTGAATGGAGATCAGTGGCTGGAAGCCCGGAGCTGCACCGGTCATGTCTTATAAACAGTACCTGACTGTGCAGCTGGTCCAAGGAAACATACCTGAGGTTAAAGAAGATGACTACCAAAGAGTGAGGGATTATATCATCACATTTTTCTGGGTAAAAATCAATTATTTAGAGGTTGTGAGATGATGGAAGACCCAAGTTACTCTTTATAAACTGTAGACTGAGCAACACAGGACAGACCTAACAAAACCTTACTCCCAATGTGCTGGAAAAGTGGGGGGAAATGATAAAGTAACTAGTGGTGTAAGTGTGTGTGTGTGTGTGTGTGTGTGTGTGTGTGCGTGTGTGTGTGTGTGTGTGTGTGTTTGGGAGATTGGATTGTAGATTAGATAACATGACAGTTCTAAAGACATCAGCCTTAGATTTAGATGTGTTGTCTTAGAGGCAGGTGAGCTGTTTCCCTTTACAGGTGTGTGATGCAGTAGTTGCAACAAACAAACAACAGTCATAACAGCTTCAGCTCAATTCATCTGATTTGCACTTGCACCACATTCACAGTGTATTGACATTATGGTCTTACTCTCGCTTAAAGGGTATGACCACTAGTTAATGGTATATTACAATCAAATCTTATGTTTCAGATGAACCAGAGCACAACCCCCCAGCCCGTGGAGGTGTGTGTGTGTGCTGCCTAAGAGCCGCCAGAGACAAACTACCCAGGGGCCTCTACGCCGTCAGCGTGTCCCTGTACAGTCGTCTCGGGGGTGCAGCTCTGGCTTGGCGCAGGGAGAAGGAGGAGCAGCAATGGGCAGTGACCACCGAGCCAGTCGAGCATCGGGGCCGATTCCACGACACCAACCTGCACATTAACCAGAGCCTGTTCACGGTGAGGAGGGAGATCATTGATTGGTTAACAATGTCGCCCTTACAGCGCTGTTGGTTCAAACCCCAGATACAGGGAGAAAGTGTGTTTCCACAAGTTTGGTTAATTTGTGATTCTGAACTGCCCCGTAGGTATAAATGTGAGTGTGACTGGTTGTTGGTGTCTATGGATCAGTCCTATGATAGACTGGTGACCTGGGATTGGTTCCGGCCTGCACACTACCTTAAAGCTAGGGTAGGTAATCCTAGAAAAGCTAGCAAGAGCAGGCCATTTGCTAGAAGCCGACTTTTCTATGTCTCAAGGAACAACTTACCACCTTTAAAAGACAACAATATGTAGCTAATGGGTGGAGGTGGGACTGTAAGAATCTCAAGTATTATTCCAAAATAATTTTTATTACATACTTAACATTTTGAGATTGATGAAGGAGTAACAGCGTCAGTGTGACAAGGCGTAGGTAATTCAAGATTATTCACATAATTTAAAAATCTAATAACTCTGCGCTCACGTCCTCTATTAAGATTTTTGACAGACGATAACATTTTAGTCAACAAGGGAAGAACAGAATCAGGTTGTGATTTGTGACTGAATAAAAAAAACCCTTTATATGTTGCTTGGAGAAATCTGCTTTGACTAGCGGGCTTTTTTTCTCTTTCAACCCCCCCCCCAACAAATTTGAATAAATATAAACATGTCATCTGAAAGCAATTTTGCCATTTAGGGACGCCGAATTAAAACACACTGACTTACAATGGCATGCTTGAAGCCTTTAATGTGACATTTAATGGAAAGTTTTTGAAAAATCTGAACAAAAAAAATTAAAAAAAAGAGTCCCTTCGGATAAAAGCAAACAATAAAACATACTGTGCTGATATGACAAAACCACAGTATTTCCAAACACCTCTTCCTCTTTCTGTTTCCCATGGTTTCATCAGTTGCGGCGGAGACAGAGCAGATTCTAGATTGAAAGGGTTATGAGAAGTTATAATGCCGTAAAAGACCGGCATATGAAAATATGCCACACTAGGTTTTTGTGTCTTTCTTTCTTTTTTTTTGTCTCACCAGGAATCTCCATATGAATAAAACAACAACTTTTTCAAACGTGACATTTAATCCATGCATGTAAATCAAACCCCGGGATCAATTATTCATTTATATAAGAAAGTAGTGTTTTATTGGAATGACAAATGAAGTACAAATGCAGTGAAAAATTTAGTGTGGCCTCTGCTTGTCTTTGAGCATCTGTAACTTAGCTGAGCTGGATCGTGGCTAGAGGTATGGAGTTTGGGGGGATGGGAGGGGGATAAAAAGAGAATACGTTATAGAAGAATTGTATAAAAGTTAAAGTAAAGTAAAAATCCCAACCTTTTTTTCTTCCAGGGCAAAAATAAATAAATGAATAACTTCAAGAAGCAACATAATTGAAACACGTTTGCCCACCTTTTTCCTAAACCTCCTCATATGAAGGAAAAATATCCTCTATAGAATCTGCGGAAAGAAAAAATCAAAACATACAAATTCTGGATGGTTGAAATTGACCAGTGGATTAGAAAATCTTTGTCTGGGTTCATTCAGTCATGTGTGCCGCACGGGACAAAAGACCCATGAAACAGAAGCCACTTAATCCACTGTCCCTCCTGATCCCATAGAGGTTTGTTCAGGCTCAGCCAGGGCTCCCTCACTGTTCGGATGGCAACTCTAAAAGGCCTTAACTGGAGCATTTGAGCACATATGGACAACTGTCAATGCGCTGGTGGGCGTATTCACCGAGCCAGAGCATCCCGATAATATTGTCTCCGGCTCCCATCAGACATAAAGGACGGGGTAAAACCCTGGCATGAACTGAATGCGGACCTGGGATCTGATTCAGGGGTAAAAACAAAAAAAAGAGGGTTTAAGTGCGGCATGGTAAAAGCCTCATGCCACTCTTACTTTGCTCCCTCCCCCCCCCGCAGACGCTCAGGCGCACTTTACAGAGCAAACCTGTTGTTGTCGTCCTCATTGACAGCAGTGGAGACGCTGATCAGATTTGTCTGAGACTATCAGGATTGGCCCGGATGCTTTCTCTCCCCCTTGCCCACACTGTGGCGTGCGATTTCAGGAGTGCTCCCAGTGCCTTTGAGGAGGAAATGAGGAATTATTGATGGTAGGAGGAAGCCAGAAGCTTATTTTCCTTTTCCTCCCTCTCTTTCACTCTCTGTTGCTCTTTTAATCCCATTCACCCTTTGTTTGTCTGGGTTTTGGGATTTAGACGGAAACAGTGCGGTTCAGTTGGAGATGTCTCGGATATGCCGGCAAAGGGGTGGGGGTGGAAGCGAGGGGTGGGAGTCGGCTCAAGAATAGTTTTTCCCATCAAATGCAAAGATATGATTCCCAATGTAGATGTTGTGGAAGGAACCAGCAGAAGAAGGAGCGAGGGATGGGGGGTAGAAATTCCGATCCGCGAGGAAGTGCGTTTGTGTCTTGTCTTTCCACATTCGACAAAGCATTTCGCCATCTTTCACAATGATTGCCATATTTTTCCTCCCTCCTTTTTGCGGACAAATTCACTTTTAACCCAAAAATCGAGAACCCAGTCTGCTTTGCATTAAACGGAACATTTTCTAATGATTTAAGACGAACCCTCTGATGCTCCAGTCTAACAAACCCCGCACCGTGCACATGCCAGCGTCTACATGCAGGCACTTCATACATATGCCCCCGTACACGCACACAAATCACTATTTATGCAGGTCATATTTCTCACAGTAAATGAATAATATGAAATATCCTCAATATCCATAATCCGTGATATTATGCCATAAATTTGTGTCCTGAGTCATATGCGACTACCCATCATTTCTCAGGTGCACACCAGCAGCAGATTAGCGTGCGGCAGGGACACACATGATTTATGTGTTAAAACAAATCCTCTGCTTTTTTTCCCACAACTAATAAAGGGATAAAATATTTCCACCCGGTGATGAATGGAGCGGCAACCGCCTCAGTGTCAGTTCGTTTTTAAGCGAAGCCTCCACTCTCTGGGTAAATAAGAGTGTTTGCCATCCAGGGCCATAACCACCGACACTTTTTTGTTGCGTGCAAGATACTTTTAATATCATCAGTTTGATTGATGGCGTCCCCCCTCCATCACAGATCCAGTAAACGGTAAAACCCCGCAAACTGCAAACGGCACTCTCAGGTTCTCCTGCGCCCTGTGTTTGTGTTTGTTTTATCACTCACAACATCTCCTTTTAGGCAATTTGTTTTGTTGGACGGCTGACAATGGCGGTTGTGAATGCTCTTGAAAGGAACATCGGCATACGTTGAAAGAGGATTCAAGTCTAGGATGTAATTAAGTGGCTCCCTGAGGGCTACCGTCCTGATCGTTACCCTCCGTGTTTATGTTGGGCATTGGCTTCTTTGCATTGCGAGCAAGTCCTTGCATGTTGACTGGCCTCGTAAACCATGCGTAGATGTGCGCTCAACCCTGAATGACTTCCCGTCTTTCTCTGTGTTTGTGCAGATTTTACCTGCAGCCCGTGAGCTCGTCCCCTCCATGGTGCTGATATTCCAACTGATCGCTCTGCCGGGAGCCAGCAGCCACGTCAGCTCCGTGGTGGCGTGGGGGGCATTTCCTGTTTGCGGCCCAGGCCTCGGCCTCGTGCAGGGCAGGTGAGCTGTTGCACCTCAGGGGGATTTCAGTTCACTTAAGCACTATGATTTCGAGCATGAAATTACATAACAATTATCAATAATAATTGGATAAAATGCTTGAAAAAAAAATGTAACACAACATTGTATAGTTAATGCTATTATTAACATTTGTCATCATACCAGGTTCAAGACGCCTCTTCTCCGGGGGGAGCCCAACACACAACTGGACCAGTTTAAAAAAATTGAAGGCCTCCTCTCCTCTGATCTCGACCACTGGCTGTGCAACATGTACTTTCAGGTGTGTGCGTGTATGTGTGTGCGGGTGTGTGTGTGCATGTTTCTTTTGAGGATTCTAATCTGTTGTGTCTGTATTTTATGTATATGAATGTGTGCAGGTATACGTTACAGTTCTGACTAGCATATGTGTGTGTGTGTGTGTGTTTTTACCCCAACTCTGACCCTGACTGCGTTTATTTAGGAGGCAGGGTGGTGGGTCTGGGGGGGGGCTTTGGGATTTTCTCTGATACAAAGCCTTCACGGAGAAATTGGAAATTGGTCCCAGAGAGCAAACGGCAAACAAAGAGCAAACAAGAACCACATCTTTTTTTTTCGCCATGCAACCCTGGATGCATTTGACCGGATGCAATGATTAGATTAGTAAACATCTTAATCAAATTAAAAGCCAGAACAAAGCCCTGTGTCTTGGGGTTTTGTCTCTTTATTTGTCCCTCTGACTGTGACATGTTGTTTGTATTATCATCACTGTTGTGTACAGTTGCTTTGATTTCTGACGGGATGTAAACAGCCGTGCTCTTGAACATCTTTGCCGAGCGGAGGGGCATGGACGACATTCGTACTCGTCACAATTAGGCTCTTAATTGAATTCTTTTACGACATTATGACACACTACGACAGCCACTAATAGTTGGCAATGGCTGCAGGTTGATCACTAACACCTGCAGTGTAATGATGCACACATGCTGTTTCCCCCGCAAACGGCCGTGATGCAATGGAATATTATGAACATAACTACTGATGGCATTAACATGAAGAGGTTATATTAATCTTCACTGAACCCATATGTCGCCCTGTGACACGCAGAGATGCACAAACATACCCCCCCCCCTCCTTGTTTGTTGTGTTCCAGGTCAAAAGGCTCCCGTCTAGGGGGCCGGAGCGCGGCACCACAGCACTGCTCCCCCCTGCCGACCCCCCAGTGGTGCCCCGACCCGACGGCCAACGCGACCCGCTCCAGAGCCAGCTTCCACTGCAGCCCCAGCCCTCGTCCCAGCCCCAGCTTTGCACCCAGTCCATTCCTCCTCAGTCCCAGTTATACCCCCAACAGCAGCCTCACGCGGGCCCCAGCGGCGGAGCAGGAGAGCCCGCTGCTGTGTATTCCCACCGGGGGTCTCCTCTCCACCTGTCAGCTGATTCCGCGTGCTCCTCCTCCTCTCTGCCAGGTAGGGAGCAACCGCGTGAACCCCCAACTATGACACAGTGGGGAGAAAATGTCACCGGAATGTCACCAGCAGTGGGATGAGGAGAATGGCAGGTGTCACTCCGAGAGCGGCACTGCGCCGAGGTGCTGCAGGGTAGGGTTAGTTCCAGACAGTAGGTCAAGCTTGACAGGCGGAGGCTACATAAAATAAAGGTTGTTTTCTCAGTGGGAAGATATTTAAAAATCCAACAGATTAGGATCAGGCAGATATTTGAACAGCGAGCACAAACCCTGATAGACGCAGCTGATGGACCTGTGACCTATATTCAGATGAAGCTTCTTAGTAATACCAACAACAGGGCCCGCTTCAAACACACACGCTGCAGTACAAAGACGTGCAAACGCATTATGGAAGCTAATAAACTGGCAAACTGTTAAAAGTGTAATGAGGACATTTAAATTCAATAGACAGAGAGACAGCTCTGCTCCAAACAGCCTACTGTCCTCGAACTATTAAAAAGAAAAGAATATAAAAAATAGGCAGTTGGTTCTCGAATTGACGGGTAATTTATTTAAGTGTGTTTTGCATCTTAAAATAATATATTTGAGAAATATTAGACCTCTTAGAAACCATACAGGACAAGGCAGTTCACCAAATCTATTGAATAAGCAAAATCAAGTAAAATAGTCCTAAAATTACGAGTTTATTCAGGTATTATTATGACCATATACTCACCAATATAAAGCAGTTCAGTCTGGTTCTTTTAGTTTTAGTTTCGCTCTCTGCAGATCAGTGAGTGATGCGCTGTAATCCATCATGTTATCATGATTACTGTCCTGAAGTTGTAATCTGTCCAATTATCCAGAAAGAACATTCAAGTTTCAAATGTAATCTGATTACCGTAATTTCTTATCCTGGAACAGATGATGAAATTACCTTAAATAGCAAAAAACGCAGACTACAGCGACTACAGTGAGTTAGTTGATGGTGTTCCATCAGAAATAAAAATACTCGGGGGCTTTCCAGGATCTGTATGAAGTTGAAGCTCCAGAGGCTTTGACGTGGTGAACAGAGAGACGACAACATTATACTCAGGTTGAATGCAGCATTGTAGCACTTGCAGGAACGCTAAGCTTTTAGTTTAGATTTAGTCTTCAGGTCATTTGCCAAACATGTTGTAATGTGTCAGTTTCTTTGGCCTTAAACATTGCGGGGTTCATCTTCACAAACTTTGAAATTATCCTGACTTGTGACTTCTTGCCAGCATTGTTACATTTTAGTCTGTCACATAATGTTTCATAAATATGTATTATTTCATGATATATTGGGATTTTAATAATTCTAACAGTAATAATGATAATATTCACTTTATTTGTAAGCAAAATTTACAGCAAGACTACAGCAAAGGCAACAAGTAAAAAATTGCATCTAGAATAAAGGACAGTAAATTATAATATACAAAATCAATGACAATAATAACAAAGCATTTAAAAATAATAGTAAAGGAAGTCCGGACCTTTTTGTGGTAATGCACTGAAACAAAAATGCCAAACTGATCGTGGCAGTAGTCTATGTTTCTAGTATGGTCTTTATGTTTGGAGCTTGCGTGTTTCCCCTGCGTTTTTGAACTTCTCCTCAGAGTGCTCTGGTTTCATCCGCAGGACCAAAGACGCGGAGGTCAGGTCGGTTTGAAACTCACATTTCCAGGTGTGAATCTGATTAGATCACAATGTGTTATAGTCTTATAGTCTTCCAATCTTGTTATGGACTTTTTCCAGTGCATCAGTTGTGCAGAGGAATGATCCCCTCTTATCTGGTGATCCGCAGAAGGTCACACCACAATTGTAACCACATCTGGACGAGGCTAATGACTTCTGTTAATAGTAATTGTATCCACTTCCTTCTTTTGAAAACACACTTTTCTTGTTTCCCACCTAGTTCCGAGTCGTCCAGCATCCTGGCCCGAAATCAGATCCAGTCTCATTTGGTATTGATCTTCTACAAAGACGACTGGCCAGCTTCTTTGTTATTAACACATCTCCCCCTCTTTTTCCTTTTCTTTTCCTTTCTTTTTTTTCCCCCCCCTTGCATGCACAGCTCATCTTTATTTAACAGTCCTCAAAAGTTTCTGGGGTGCTCTGCTTTAAACATCACACAGGCTTTTTAATTACAAATGAGTTGTGACAGGTCTGCTGGGTAGCACCCTGGCCCATTTTAAACATGATGCCGGCTGACAGCTTGGCAGTGTTCTCCCAGCACTGAAACATGTGGAAGAAATTGGTCTTTTACATTTCACAGCTTGTCGCTTCCTCCGCCGGCTGACCTGTGACCCCCCACAGAGATCCTAACGCCCACAAGGGAAGTGTCCCCAACAAACCGACCGCCTTACCAAAGAGAGAGAGAGAGAGAGAGAGAGAGAGGGAGGGAGCCGCTCACGATGGGAGATTTATGTTCTGCCACACAAGGCAAAAAAAGGGCACCTCTTTAAAACATAGGGCTGCATACCCCGGCTTACACGCAGCCTCCGTCGTCACGGACACCCATCATCGCTGCCAGGTGAGGAGGTTGCTCGGGAAGTGAACCCAATCCCTAAGTGAAACACTGGATCAAAAGGGTGTCCCCGCGCAACACCTCGTCCACGCCGTTCCCCATAAGCCGACCTGACGTCTGCGTCTCATTTGCATACAGATCCGTTCGTGTTGCATTACCTCTGGAGTGAATTATGGCGTTCAGATGACGAGATGCAGAGGAGGGTTTGAAAAAGGGAAGCGATTGGACAGACACAGCTTCAACCCCGGCCAAAGAAAATGGAAATCCAATTCAGCGAGGAAAAGAGGAGCAAATTATCCCCTGTTCCTCTTGTCAAGTCTGAGGGTTTCAGGCATTTCCTTCCCATTTCATGGCCCTCTGTTTCTCATGTGCACCGCGCCGCGATCGCTTTCCTCTGTGCATGTGACGGCAGTGGGGTTTTTTTTTAGTCACTACCCATTTGTCTCAGAATTCGGGACAAGTAGACGGAGACCTCTTGTCAGTGCAATAACCGTGTGCACCCGGCAGAGTTTGACAGAAACACTGGAAGTTTGTATTCCTGAGGCCTGAAGTTAATTAATCCCCATTGAAAAATCCCAGTGAATGGTGAGGTGTCTATTACAGAGCGAAAATCTGACATCCCAATCCCAGATAATAACTGGCAGCTTTTCATTTGGGTTTGATGGGTGTTTTCTTTTGTTTCATATTAACTTGCCATTGGACGATAGTAATTCGGAATTACCTGAGTTGACTCGTCCGAGCGTACCGGAGTGTGTCTGGCTTCTTAACACTGAAATTAGCTAGAGGCCCACTGGGTTAAGTGACCTTTTACATTAACTGCATGATCCAGTTACATTGGGTTTGCATGAACCCAAATGACAAATTAGATTAGCATCTCGTTTCATGATCGCCTTTAGTGGATCCCTGTGAGCACGCAGAGGATTCGGCCATGCTCGTACCGCTGCCTCATTTCTCTGCCTGTTTTTTTTTGGTTTCTTAAAAAAGACACGGTAACATCCAACCCTTTGGGCACAGATGGGTGATTTCGAGGATTCCTCCTCTAACGTCTGCTTTGGAGCACTGCCCTGCACTTTCAGGATGTCATCCCCTCTGGGCTGGTCCCAGTCATCAGGGGTTTTCAAACCACAGCGTGACATCATAGCCTCTCAATCAGTCGCACTCTGCATCTCCGCCAATTAATTCAACAATGTCCGGATTCCGAGCCAGTGGATCCAACCTTTGAAGCCGGTTTGCAGGGATGCACATGTGATCCCTCGCAGTGGTTTGCAGTAAACAAGGCAGAAGGACAAATACATAACATGCACTAGACTAGTACATGCAAAAGTGACTCCAAAATGCAAGTGAGGATTTTAAAGCGCGACAGACTTTTCCAGTGAGTGAAAATACAGCTGTCAAATATACATATCAGTTTGGATTGCGTGTCTGTTATTGTCATTGAAATGCAAAGGCTCGTAAGAAAAAAAAATCGCTCTTGTGTTTAGCCAAACCAAGTCCTCGCTGGAACATAACAACCTTAACACAAGATCCAAACACCAGATATGGTCTCGGGGGGGAATCCGTGAGTCACTGACCTCTGGTTCCTCTGTAACTTTGGACCAGTCATCAGGCAATTAGGGGCCTAGGTGAGCGAGAACCGCCATCGCCGGCCTGGTTGCATCTATCCAGCAACCCGGTGATGGGATCTCGACAGTGTTACAGCCCTCGGGCTTCTCTCCTTCCTCGGCCGGTTCCTGTGTGTGAGGCGGGAGGAGAGAAAAGAGGTGTGTGTTGGGCTGTTGAGTTATGCATTTGTGAGGTACACGCTACGCTCACTTCTTACCCTGGAAAATGTTTGTGCATGTATGCAATATTAATATTTCTGTTTGTACGCCTCTCTGTGTGTGTGGGTGCATGTGTACGCACTGGATGAGTTTGTGTGTGCCGGTTTTTAACACAGCTCAGAGCGCAGGGGGATAACAAGGAGTTTGTTGTTGGCCTTGAGTGCCCGGAGAGGCTGGAGTTGTGGCAGCTCCAGCGCTCTTAGTTCATGGACGTAGCCCTTAGCTGTCGAAGCTGTCGATGCTGCCTCCGCGCTCATTCTGGTTCCACAGCGTTCTGCCCATTAGCAAGTGGGGCCTTGTGTAATGAATGTGTGTGTTAGTGTGTATGTGTGTGTGTGCCGGTACAGTCTAAGAAAGCTCTCTAATCCATGGTGGTCCGAGTCTGTGAGTTGTTGTTGCTAATAGAAGCTGAGGTGTGTGTGTGTGTGTGTCTGTCTGTTGTGTGTGTGCAGCTGGCAAAGGGCTGTTTTTTACTCTGACTGACTGCAAAGAAGCGCACGTCAACTTTTTAATGTAATATTCGCTCAAGTGCACTTTAACTCTAAGAATTTTAAGCCATAAACTAATAAAACAGTTCACTTCAACTTGAATGAAAAAAGTGATTTTGTATTATTTTGAAAGTTAGAAGCACAGAGTCCGATACATTTTATTTCAGGAAGAACTGAAAGGATCATGTTTTTTATATTTTAAATGATTTATTAAACAGAATCTAGGTTTACACTCCACTTGATGTACAATAATAATTGGAATCTTAAATGACAAGAAAATTATTTCTGCTCTGACATTACTGAGAAAAAGAAGAAATAATAAAAAAAATATATATTGTAAATAGACAAAAAACGAATATTTCAAATGATTAAAGCAATGTGCTAGTAATTAAAAACTCTATGTGTGCCACAATAAAATCTGATTTAGTGAGCAGGCTTCTGTCATTCAAGAAGATTTCAGCTGTCAAAGAGATTTCTGCGTTGCGGATGTATCAAATCATTATTGCTAATAAATGAAATCCCAGAGCAAGGGGATGAATTATATCATCGCAGAGGTTTCCATATGTATTATATAGATGTGACTTGTTCCACAGGGGGAAACAAAGTTTCTCACAGTGAGATTTTCACATGTATCAAGCTAAGGTTTACTTAATTACAACCTCCAGGCGACGCAGGAACCCTTTTTTAAATTCTGCGAATGTTAATATGCTAAATAATGCAGATCTCTGACTCGTCAAGCATGAGACACACATCTGGCCGCTTACCATTTAAATTACAGCAAAATAAGAAAAAAAGTGAGACAGATAGAGAGGGGGGTGGGGGGGGGGAAAGAAAAATAGGGTGAGGATTAAACAAAAAAACACTTCAAAAGTAATTTTTCCGAAGCAGAGAAGAATGGGTAAATGTATGACAACCAGATTTAATTTCTTTTTTCATTTTAATCATTTCAAATTGCGTACATTAAAGGGTTGAGGCTGGGAAGGTTCACCTCTGAGATACAGGGTTGACTCTGCAGTGGGGGGAGCCATAGGTTTACACTACTAACGCTCTATGGACAAAGTAAAACCAGATTTTTATAAAATCATTTTTATTTTTTACAAGTTTCCGGATTCATCATCAATACCTGTTTCAGAATAGAAGAACAGACACATGCAATAATATTTCCTTTTTAGTACACAACATGATTTAAAGTTCTTCTAAATTTATTCTGCTATTTTAAACCTCAATTTTTAGATTTTGTATATTTTGCTCAAATAAATGTTTGTATATTATAAGTAATTATGTTATGTCCATATACTAAATGTATTTCCATCGTTGCATTTATGGTTATTTATCTATTTATGGTTATCATGGTTTTATCCTTTATTTTATCAACTGTACACAAGTTCAGATGTTTAAATACAAATATTACTCAACCCCTCCTGATCCTCTTCATAATTACCAGATGTGGTTTGTGAATGAAAACAAACACAAAGCTTTCTGTCCTCGTGCACACTCGCTGCTCACCACTTCTCTTTGTTTTGTATGTTTTTTCGGGGGACGCAGGGAAGAATTCCTCATCCGGAGCCATTTCTGGGAACACCGGAGAGAAGGGGGATCCGTGCGGCAGGGTGAGAGCAGAGGGCGGAATCCACTACAAGGTAACACTGTCGTTTCAGGGGAAGCGCTCCCGCCCTCGTAATAACGCTTTCACCCTCTTCCCCTCTGGAGCCCCCCCCACCGCCCTGCGCGCACACCTCCCTGGCTTATTATCTAAGATTTGTCAAAATACATTTCACACTAACAGGTACTTTTCAGGGCCTTCAAAGCCCGTTTTGATGTGCTTGTCAAGCCAAAGCAGCTCAAATTCTATGAAATCCGCGATGCCAGCAGGCCCCTCTCTCTGTTAAGTCACTGTGAACACGCCTCTTCCTGTGCTACAGACGACTTAAGCTAAATTAATCAAAGCCTGCGTGTTACCTGCCGTACTTTGAAGTAGTTAGTGCAGAATGACTCGGTGTGCAGATCTGACATATCGCTGCCTCCTCGCCTGCCCCTGCCTTTGTCCTTCCTCTCTGGCCTTTTTGTTGTGGTGTGGCTACCAGCAGCAGCAAATCTTACACACACACACACACACAGACACACACACTCCGTCCCTCCAAGTCTTTATTCCCACTAACCTCCTACTACTGATGTACGAGGCTCTTCAGGCCGCCATTAATCAGCGATGTCCTGTTAAATAAATGAGTTTGTTGATATGAGCTTTTATTTCTCTGCAGCCCCTGTAGACCGTGGTTTTTTTCTCTCCTTGTGGCCCTATCTTTTAAACCTTGCTAAATCTGTCAAACGTCGTGGCGTGGAACCCAGTTGTCTGATGATTAAGTGGTGTGATCTCCAACCTGCCCCAGCCTGGGAGTGCTAGGGATCAGATTTCAACCCTTCAACCTGCAGTGCAGGCCTAATTAAAATGAATTTTCTCCAGGCGACCACTTTGCCCACAGGGCAGGAATCCAGCTATACACAGAATCTGTTCTTAAGGTATTGCATTAAATTTATTGTGGGGAGACACCAGAGAACTTTGCGGTTTATATATCTCAGGTTTTTTTTCTCTCCTGCCTTCTCTCCCCTTTCCTTTCCACCTTTTTATTGTGATCATCACTCTGGAATCCAAGCTTTGCTTTGGCAAAGATTGCCCTATGAAAACTGATGGAGCCTTTATGGAGCCCTGCCCATTTACTACTTCTGAGGCCTAGTTTATCTCCGAGAGAGGAGAGAGAGAGATATGAGGAGGAGGAGGAGAGGAAAAGATGAAGAAAAACAAACTAAATGAGAGAATTAGAGACAGGGGTGGAAGAAAGAGAGAGGTTGCTTATTCCAACTGTGGATCTCATTAACATACATCAGTGAGTATTTCACAACTTCAAGCAGAAAGGCACTAAGCCCACCCAAGGGCAACACAGGCGGGACTGACAGGGCCAGGGAAAGCAAGCCGTTAACATGTTGGCGGCTTAACAAATAATATCTGCTCCCAAGTACCTTGGTGAAATATTTAAAACCCCACTTCCTAACTCCATTCGACTGTGTTTATAACGATGACAGTAAACGACTTGTGTGTGGGGGGGTGGGGAAACAGTGCCAGCTGCTCAAATATCACATATTTAACGCCACCGTCACTGTACACACATTTCCCAAATGAACTCAGCTTGAATGATGGCGTGCCGTATGTGATTCCGCCGTCATCCTTGTCTCGTGTCAATTGAGGCGCGGCTGAGATATAGGAGAGGCTCCAAAGTGCCACGCACACTGTCACTGTCACCGTGTGCATCCCCCAAGATAAATTCCGAGGCCCGTTTCCTGCTTTGATTACAAATGACATCCGCATGTGTTTCGATTTTTTGCCCTTCACAGAAGAAGCCAATCAAGAAGACAAATAGCTGCGGCCCCAGCGTGAGCAGCGGCAGCGCGCCGCCTCGGCAGGCAGGCAAACAGAGGATGGTGCATTCGGTGGAGAACCTCTCCACGGAGGAGATGGAGGAGTATACATTCTCCCTACAGTAAGTCTCACCACTCATTATCCCGCCTCAGCCTCGATGCATTAGGAACACGGGGAAAAAAACTGAAACATGGGCGACAACTGGTTACTGTGCCTCTCAGACAGTGATGTGCGTGGCACCAGCCAGACTGACGCTGACAACACAATGTGCCCAGAACACGTCACCAGCCGATGGAGATGCACCCGTCACACAGAGTTCAGGGGGAATACGGATTGATTCAGCTCGAGCTTTAAACTTATAGAGTTGATATGTTAGACTAAAAAGTCCCAGGCAAAGTCGGCAAAACCTCTTGGCCTCGTCTAAACTAAAAAGTGAAGTCAAACAAAGTCACAATTTGTAGGAAAGTCAATAAATTCTTTAGTCCATAATTCTTTGATAAAAAGTGATGCTGAGTGAATTAATAAGGACTTAAATGTCTATAACACATGAAAAGAGAATTTTAATTTAATTTTGTAGTTCGAAAAATAACATTATTCTTTTAAATCATATTCAAATTTGTTTTGTCACAATATTGAATTTGACACCAAACTAAACTCATGCTGTAACCATGTGTTCTCAAAAAGGAAGCTGGTTTGTACATTTTTTTTCTCTTTCCCCCCCCTTTTCATCGTGGCTCACAGCGTTTGATTTTAATGAGAAAACAGGGACGTATGAAATATAAACAGAGAATTCTATACACCTTGGCTCAAATTTGTTAAAAGCATAAAATAGAAACAGTATACGTGTCCAACCCTGTATGGAGCGTGGAAATAAAATAGGCTGAGAGCAAAATTGCTTATTTCAACAAAAAAAAAGAGAAGAAAGTCACAGGTTTGTTTTTATTTGGAAGTCAACTAAATTAAGGAGGAGGGGACTGGCCACACACACACACATACTACTTGGGGGGGAGGGTGTGTGTGTGTGTGTGTGAGAGAGAGAGAGAGAGAGAGAGAGAGAGAGAGAGAGAGAGAGAGAGAGAGAGGGAGAGAGCTCCCCGGAGACTTGAAAAGAACCCATGTTTCCTCATTTCTGGGAGTTGGTAATTTATAGCTGCTGGTCACATATTAAACAAGATCAGAGACTACTCCCTGACATCTTCTGAACATACTTGGGGAATTCAAATGATTACCAGCGTGTCCTGCCAATAACTGACGACACAGGGACTATCTGGAGGGGAGGCGAATAGGAATACACCAAAAAAAAAGAGAGAATGAACACAGAACCCCATGCAGGCTGCGCACAAAAGGGACACAATTAAATGGTTTCCACGATTATTCATACTGCTGCCTTTTTTCTTTTTTTTTACTTCTGAGCAGTCGCCGGGTTCAGTGAGACCAGACATTTCTGTCAGTTTAAGGTTGTGAGGATAAGCACACACCTTACAGCATCTCCGAGCTGAAGGCTAAATGCTTCTATGCCCTCACCTAATCGGAAAGCGGAATCATTAGAGAGATATGGTGCAGGGGTTTGGCTTCAACAATTAAGACCCTCACCCATCTCGCCCACTGTTGTGTGTGTGTGTGTGTGTGTGTGACTTTCTTCTGGGCTCTTGTGGTATTTTTAGCGCTCTCTTTGTGTTTGTGTTGCATCTGTGCACGTGCTTGACTGTGTGTACGCGTGTGTGTGTGTGTCGGTGAGATGACTATTCATACTGCAGTGATTGGGGGATATTACTGCCATCTATTGAGCCACCGGAGACTGAGCTCATTGAGTTTTTTACGGGGCGCTCCGACACAAACGTGCAAATCAGATGCTCGTGCATTATTGAGCAAGCGCTCAGGAGCAGGGAGATTTGGTGGTGATCGTCAGAGACTCGTGCAAAAGCTTCATCTCCTGCACGTTCACCAGCGAGGGCACTTTAGTCACCCTGTCAAATAAAAGCACAGGAATGTATTGGAGAGGTGTTGCAGAGGTTATGAGATGTATAAATCTCAGGCTGAGTACAGAACATACTTGTAATATTTACATTTCAGGCTGTGGCAGCAGGTGGGATTTGACAACTTCAATGGACTAAATAGAGATGATGGTATTGTTTGAGGTAGGGCCATTATCAATATACCCTCTGCATGAATGCAACTAATGAAGATATCACTCACTCAACAGTTTGCACAACACAAAGTCATGTACAACTTTCCATTTAAAACTGTAGGTAAATAAAAGTCCAACTTTCTGAAAACACTACAGTGTGTTCAGGGTTATATTTTGATTATAACTACATTTTTATTTATATAGTGTTTTTACATAAATTCTTTTTGAAAGGGCCAGAATCAATTTCCGTTCATGACCGTGATTTTTTGTAATTTGTGTGTATACTTAAATTTTTCCTGTTGAACTTTTTCATCCACAACCTCAGAAGATCTAAAAATACATAGCACCTGGTATGTTTGGTACCATAATAGCTGCAAACCATATTAAAATTGAAAACATACCTTTAACTGCAAGTATTGACAACTGCGACTACATTTTCTGTAAATTAAAAAAGATCATGAAAACACGCCAGGAATGATTCTTCTCCTTCTTCTTTTTTTCCTCTCACTCTGTTTTTTCTCTCTCACAGAGTTCCAATGCTGCTGCCGTCTGTTTGAACACGCATGAAAGTCTCTCGCCGACCTTCCAGCTTATTTGATGTCTATGTAATCTTAGCCACCTTTTCTTTTTTTTTCTCACAGAGCAGCGCCGAGCTAAAATCAAAGCACCTGATTCAATATGGCTGTTGTAATTCGATAGGGCCAATTTAATGCTTTCGGAATCGCGTGGCGACTTCGAGCAAAGGTAAACACGCTCAAACTGAATTCATTTTACACTAAAGAGGGGACTTTAGGCGATAAGTTACTGTTACTAACTTGCATTTGCGCATTTATCACAGAGAGAATTATTTTTTCCAAAGAGCAGCTCGTCACGTGCGCTGTGCCACATACTGCTCGTGAGTTTTAATGCATCCTGGATCCTCGTCAATCAGCCCCGGCGCTGCGTCCCATCAATGTCACCTAAGTATCTTCTCCTCGTCTGATTTTGAAAGAGAGAAAAACTGTTTTAATCAAAGTCATTCTCACACGGCAATTAGACCTAATTAGTGCAATTATCAAGATTCTAATTACATCGAAATATACCCCCTAAATCTCATATCAATTATACTATGTTTGACTTGTCCTGGTCGGGAGACATGACGGGAGCGAGGGAGGGAGGGAGGGGGAGAGACAGAGTTGAGACAAAGCGTTGTGGGGGGGAAGAAGAAGAAGAAGAAGAAGGAGAGTGTATCCTGATCGTCCTCAGGAGGCCGAGTCGCAGCAGAACTGTCTCCATCCGTCCCCGAAGCTTTTTACTCCTGAAGACTGGTCGGGCCACGTGGGGATTCACGTCACTTAACCTTTTACTCATTTGTTTCACATTCAGAACGACTTTGTTATTGATTATGATGTGATATGTGATTAGTTACATCCTAGTGATGAGGCGAGTGACGTGTCAAAACAAACAGCATGATTCCTGAGTGTGGATTGAAGCTGTAGGTGGAAAGTATTATCACCTCTATTGAAATCAGGCCCGAACATGGACGTGGAAGCATTGTAGACAAACACAAACAAGCACAGACACGCACAGTATGTTGATGTAGTGGTGCAGTGTGGCAGTGGAGGTGCACCGGCAAAACACACACACACACACAGACACACACAGACACGCGCACAGCCTGTTCTTGCTGCGGAGTCAGTGGGAACACACTGACCTAATTTCCCCCAGTTAGCTCGCCTCGTTGGGGACCAACGTTCCTCTGCACCCATTTCCCCCAGCCAAGCCTATCAGAGCACTCACCCACTGTGTGCCTCTGTGTCTCTCCCTCTCTCTGTGCCCTCCATCTGTTTGTGCCTGTGTACACGCCCGAGTAAGATTAGCAGGGAGAATGTACAGTCGTATCGTTCAGGGCTGCTCATCTGCACCGGTCTATACGCTGCTAATTACACAGGATCATCTGGATAATGCATTGATACCGCGAAACCCCGCAGTGTCGTTCCCTCTGCTAAAGAGGAGCCATTAACTGTCGGGGAAGAGAAAGAGAGATCGGCCCTGCAGAAAAGAAAAGATAGAGAGGGTGAGAGAGAGAGAGAGAGAGAGAGAGAGACTGAGAGAAGAGAGAGAAAGAGAGAGAGAAAGCACCTGAAACAACAGCTAGTTCCAGGCTGTCAATCCCCTGCACACTGCGGCTCCGAATCACAACTCAGAGCAAGGGTCAATCAATTCTGATGTAATGCTGGTAGGAGAGGTGGGTGGAGATGGCAGCGCTGGTCACCCCGTGGTCTCCGGCGCCTTCCAGGGCTCTCTTCCTGTTCGGAGGGGAGAAGGAATGTGTCTACGTGTGTGCATGCGTCAGTGCGTGCATGTGTGAAAGAGAGGCCCCTGGCTACCGCAACCGAGTGCACATGTTAGGGTTTTGTGCAGCCAGACGCGCCCTAGGTCACTTTGGATCTCACACACACATACCCACGTACACACACACAGACAGACACACACACACATGCACAATCAACGTGTTGCTTCCTTTATGGAAATCAGAGCTGTCAGCTCCCTGACAGGGTAACGTTGCAATATGACTGGTTAATCTGCGGTGATGTGGGTGTCAGTCAGAGCTGACTGCGGTCCCATTGGTGGTCTGGGTCAAATGAATGTCTTTCCCACCCCAATGTGTCGTTAGAGAGGGGAGGTAGGGGAAAAAAAGGAACAGGAACTATGTGTGAGAACATATAACAGATCCGTGCACGAGAGAGTGTGTGTGTGTGTGTGTGTGTGTGTGTGTGTGTGTGTGTGTGTGTGTGTGTGTGTGTGTGTGTGTGTGTTAGTGTGTGTGAGAGACAGAGTGAGGCCAGAGGTGCCCCTTCCCTCTCGCTCCTCTTTTTTCATCCGTAATCACTGTGACATAAACATCTGAACAAGACGACAAAAGTCAACAAACAACTGCCTGAGAATTCAAAAGTCGCTCTTTACATGCAGATCCATATTAGCTAATGCACTGTAGTACAAACATCCACTAATGCAGCGTGCCCTGTGCAAATAAATAGGAACCTTTAGGAAAACATCCCTGACAGACGGCTCTAATAATACTACCGACGAGTTGTAGATGTCGATGTAATCACGATCTGATGCGCTATGTAATGTTTGTGTGTACATGACTTTGATGTGATCCACAGTGCATTTTTATGACTGCAGCCATGGCAACGAAGGTAACCCAAAGGATGTGCTTATTTCAACAGGACGGAGTTGTAAACAAATCCAAACTGTGACAGACTCCAGTGTCTGTTCCCTTGTCCTGTGTTAATGCTCTGGAGCGACTTCAGAATTATTCCGTGTCATTATTGAGTCCTCGGACAGTTTTTTATTGTTTTTGTGCTGGACGCTGTGTGCAGAGCTACTTGTAAACAGTCTTTGGTGCAGAGTGAAGTTTGAAGATTTTATAGTCAAGGTTTTTCCCAAAATGAAACAGAATTTTCTTCGTTCATTTGGTGTCTGTGGTTTATATATATACGTTTGAATGATTTACTGCTGTTCATTTTACAACTCTTCAAAATAAGAGCTCTGTAATTTAGCTTGATATGAAACATTGCAGCCACAAAAGAAACATGCTGCTACTTTGAAGAGTAATAGCTAAAGAGGAAGTGACTGTTACCATATAGACATCTCCCGTAAATAGTAAAAATGATTTGGCGGCGATTTAGACCTGCAGTTTGACAGTCAGCCACACTTAAATCTAGTTATAAATTATATTAAACGATATTGAACATATCGTGGGTCCAATGTTACCATGACAACAATCATCTAGTATGCCTGCTTCTTGTTTGTACGTATAATATAGGTAAAGATAAAGTAGCTTTATTTTCAATTTCTTAACATGTTCAAGACATACAAGGAATTGATATTACGTTTCCCACTCTCCCACAGTGATACATATAACTAATAAAGTGAACAGGCACAACATGCACAACAGATAAGACAAGTCAAGACAGATAAGACAAGACATTTCCTAATAAGTAAACATACAGCATAAGGTTCTCTAAAGTGTAAGTCCAGGACGGGTGACTTGGTAATTTAGGTTGTTGTGATACATCTTCCAGGGCCTCAAACATTGTTTATGATGAAAGTTTGAATCTGTGACTGGAGTTGTAATACACTAGGAATACAGGAAAGCTCTGTCATGGGAGAATGTTATCTGAGTACAACATTCAGAATATGTTATTGCCCGTCAGACAGTGGTTCTTCCTGTTTCAGAAGAGAAAAACAGAAGGATCCCAGTTGTTCTCTGCACAGAAAAAAGTTGTTGTACCTTGCTTCTTTTATTTCTACGTCCATCACTCGCTTAATTGCTCTCTATAGCTCCTCTCTTTGGCTCATAATTACTCCCTCTCCTCCCTCCTGTTAATTCTGTCTTATCGCACTTTCCCTGCGT
Source organism: Pseudopleuronectes americanus (assembly GCA_038501795.1). Lineage (NCBI taxonomy): Eukaryota > Metazoa > Chordata > Actinopteri > Pleuronectiformes > Pleuronectidae > Pseudopleuronectes > Pseudopleuronectes americanus. The sequence continues at coordinate 9,565,200 of CM076736.1, forward strand.
TTAATTTCCTCCATCTTTCTCCTTCCATCCCCTCCTCATTCTCCCTGCGTCTCTATCTCTCTGGTGACAATGTCCTGCAGTAATGAGGCAAGGTCAGAGAAGTGAAATCCATTTAAATACTGATGCAACTCTCTGGAGGCCCATGCTCAGCCTCTGCAGCTCCCCTCCCTCTACGCCTCACCCAAATTGATGAATTGATACATTTCGAGTTACATTACAAGTTTACTTGCACCATATTGTGTGTGTGTTCTCCTTAATTCCCTGAAAAGAAAGTTTACAGAGTAGAAAAACAACCTGTTCTCCTCTGTAAAGACCTATGGTGGTCGGAGAAACGAGTGCCTGGGAAGTCCCTGTGTGTTTGCCGATCCCAGGTGCATGTGCATTTGAAATGTTTCCACCCTGGTTTATGGTGCACCAAGGGACCCGCCATTTCCATGTTTTAATCCCCTCTTGTGCTCAGTCAGGCAGCTCCATAAAAAACACCACATGTTGCACGGCAGTGAAACGGCTACCTCATATATGCAGGCAAACTACTCCAAGGTGTGCAAGGAGGCCAAAACTTGTATTTATTTATTTGTTTATATTTTATTGCGGGAGGGATTTGTTTGGCCGGTGCATTGCTGGACCGTCGCTCATCGAATTATTGTTCTGGAATGGAGCTTTGGCCGGTAGCTTCAGAGGCCTGCCAGTGAAACAAGGCTATAATTGGAGAAATCGCCACATCAATATGAAAATGATCTTGTCATAGTGTAGTATTATAGTTTAGTGATAACTTTTTTCTGCTTTACAAAATAGAAAGAGGCAGGGCTTGTTGCACCACACTTGAAATTGTTCATGTGTTTATAGTGTGTTAAAGGGATAAGTCAACATCGTCACTTGCTGAGGGTCTGTTATAGATTAGATAATCTATAACATCCTCACCTTGTCAAGTCAAAGTCAGCAGCTGATTAGTTAAACTTGGTAACAGAAAGAAAAACAAGGAATGGCACATTATAGTTTTAACACAGCATGGGGGCTTGTATTATTTTTAGTCTATGTTCTCGGTGTTAAAGAACTGGTAACTGATCAGTTTGATGGTCCAGCCTCCATCAATCATCAATTCATCTGTCTAATAACTCCACAAACATCTGTCTGTCTGTCTGTCTGTGGGTGGCTTGAGAACCGTTCATCTTGTTAGCTTTACATTTGGCACATGTATTGTTAAGGTTCCCAAAAGAAGTGCAGTTTCCTATTTAATGCGATTTGGACACAGGATAGATTCTGAATAAACGGCCGACCAACCATGAGGTAAAGGACTCATCAACATATAGATCCTGTGGTTTATAAAGACAAGAACACGATGACTACACCTGATTCTGCAGCTCGGTGGTTCTGCAGTCTGAGTTTATCGTCACCGATCTTTGAGTAAAGAGTTGAACAACTCTTTGTGCAGCAGCAGGTTGAGAACAGGCTCTGCATTAGCCCCATGTCCGACTCTAATGTACCATTGCTCACTTCCATGTTTCTTGCCAATCTGCACCTTCCTCTTTCCTTAAATCTTATATCTATAGTCATTAATCCACTTCTATCAGTTTGAGACTCCATGCAACCATTTCATCTCACGCACTGCGGGGCTGATCAACAACAGAGAGCACTTCTCCCGCCCTGTGCTTGCCTGTACGTGAGAACCTCTCTCGCATTGTAAAAACCAGCAGCCAACTATTAGTCAAGTTTGGATTCCTAATTAAGTGGAACATAGTTTTTTTTCCCCTCCGCCTCTGATTGTGCTCTCCTCAACTTCCCTGTCAGCAAATAATTCTGATCATTTTGGCCGTGCATCGTGATACTATTTTAATTACATGGTGATGGACTCTCCCTTTGCAGCTGAGTCACACTTCCATAATTCTCTTTTAACTACACCCCAAATACCTGCCACCGTACTCCCATACTGTCAATGAAACTCCAGTTTATGTGTGTTCCTGCTTTGCCAGGGTCTCTCCGTAAACAACGGGGCCTATAAAGCCCTCAAACAGGGAAGTAATTGCTCCTGGAACAACTAAGATTTAGAAAAGAAACAAGAGTGAGAGTAAAAGTTGGCGCACAATGATGACATTTTGGAGAAAAGATTTCAGTGGGAAGAAAACTTCTTTAAAAGCACTGCTCTGTTCAACCTGTTGGCCAGTGCGATGATCAACAATTATCATTTCATACTTTTGGTGGAGCAGTTTTTGGGAATGGAAAGCATCTGTACTTGTATATCTGAATTGGGGTCCACTCTACAACCTAGAGTTACCACTTGTAGAAAACTTGTATCCTGTGTCTGTAAATGTATTGAAATGCATACACACAAGCAATCACAGCACCGGTTGGACACTGAGACATACGTTATATAAGCACACAAAAATTCACTGCAACAACTCTACACAGTGGGAATGGTAGAATGCCGGATTTGGTAATTGTGAGCAGGTCTGTAAAGGTCATTCGCTCTGTGCACGTGAACATGTGTGTGTTCATGCATCAGTGCACTGGATTCATGTGGAGCATCTCATTGCTTCATCACAAAGTGCTTCACAGGACCAAATATAACTTGTAGACTGACCCTTGAGGTAACTTAGTGCATATGTCATTATAATGGTGGTATTCTTCCTTTTATATCAACACAAGCCTCCAGGGTCATATACAATACATTTGAACTCTCATGCGAGATCTCATCTGTGATTAAATTACTTTAGTGAGTGTATGAATCATGAATGGCATCATCCAAGACGTCCTGTAAACTACAGAAACAGAAAAGCTTTGGTTTGAGAGCTAGATATTTTTCTCCTGATGTTTGTTGTTGGGTTTGGTTTGATGGACAATACAAGGGAGAACAACATGACAGCTCCCTTGATGCATGGAACAGTACAAGTCATAAATCCTGCCTCCTCCATGTTAATGGATGGGGCTTGGGCCAAACTAAGAACATAAACTTTGTTCTTAAGGATGGTTTCTGTCAGTGTAGGTATTTCCTATCACACTAAAACTTCATGAGAAGTAGTTTTAAATGTTCACGTGCACATTTGTTCACAAGTTACAAAGTTTCACCCAAAGTGCCTCTACTTGACGTAACAACACCTTAGACAGGAAATGACTATCTAAGAAGACAGATGACAAATGCTGCCACAATCCCCAAAAAACAAACGCATTATCAGCACTCATTCGAAAAACTGACGTGTAAACAAAGCTGCAGTATCTTCACCTCCATCTCTCGACACCTGAGATAATCAAAACTTGCGTAATCACCACAGCACTCGTGCATCTGGGCCACGAAGGAAACAATCATGTTAACTGTCAATCTTTTAAGTCTATTTTCACACAGTTTTTTCTCTATTCTTTCTCTATTTCCCCAACAGCAAACCATTCTTTGACTATGTGAGGGGAAACGATGTGTGTTTTTTTTTGTATATTTATAAACAATGCCGGTGGCCCAAATAAGAAAGTGACAGAAAATAATCCTCTAAATAAAAGGGATAAGTCCAATACTTAAAGTGGCCTCAGACTGGAGGGTTTAAGCCATTAGGGCTGTGTGCAGGGATTCAGTGAGTTACCTTCCCTCTCCTCGGCCCCGGAGCCTTCTCACACTAAATCTGCTATTTAAAATGTAACACCCAACAGTACCTCCCCTGCATCTCTCATTACCCATGCCATCTTAAAGGTTTAATACTGATCTGTACTTGCTGTTCACTTGGTGCTCTATTTTTAACGGCGCAGATATTTGTTTGTCATGGCGTGAGACACACAGGGAAACAGTCTGGGGGAAAAACCAGTCCAGGATGATGGTTCTTGCTCCAATGGCTGACAGATACACGCGAGTTAAATCTGATTTACAGGCCTTGGCACGGTCGGGAAAGGTTTAGAGAGGATGATGAGTCCTTTTGCAATGTGCTTTGATGACATGGGAATGAGCAACAAACATATCACAACTGGGATAATGAGGAAGAAGCTTCTGGCCTGGATTTCACCAAAAATCACATAAACTCCAGTTAAAATACAGTATTATGTGCCAATGCATGCCCGTTGAAATGGTTGGTTTAATCTCCGGGCCGCTCTGCCACATGCTATCAGTCGAGGCTGAGACGAGCTGTGATATTGGAATGAAATATCCTCCTTTCCTGCAAGATAAAGAGCCCACACCTCCACCCCCTGCTTTCCCCTCTCCTTTCCTGCGCCGTACCTTTGTAATCGGAGGTGCCATAATGAAATCAAATCAGCGGCGATAACAGATTTCACATCATGTTACTTCGGAAGAGGCCACCAACATGAGGAAATCTAAAAATATTCCTCTTTCATGCATCGTCAATATCTTCATTACATGAGAGATGGGCATCAGGTTGCATTTGCTGTTTTCTTTTAATGCCACTTGACAGGGCAGCATCTTGCCTGCGTCTGCGACACACTGCAAGCATTTTGCCTACTCTGTAATTCCACTTTTGCAGACATGTTGGCAGCAGCTTTTTATCACACAATGAATCAAGTCGTGATGAAGCTATGAACAGAGCGGACATTCCTTGGTCACAATCAAAACAGAGAAGGAGAAGGATGTTTGTACATCGCTCAAACACACTTGACGCTGGAACTACATCCTTTTCAAAAACGCAATAAAGGTATTTTTGTAAAGTAACTCAAGTGCTGTATAGCAGGTTTTCTCCCAAAGTAGCATTGCAAGACAGTCAGGACACAACGACATGGTCTATGGTCCGATAAATGAACTTTCTGGAACTGATGCTATATGATACATGACAAAGAAGTGTAAATAAATACACACATAAATACAGAAGGAGTAGATCCGAAGATCACGATGCCATAACCAATCCGGCTTGGGTTAACCAAAAGGCGTGTGGACACAGAAAGACATAAATAAATGAAAGCTGTGTTTAGTTGACTTTAGTTCATTCAGTTCACTATTACCCAAAACTATTCTGCGAAACAAAACAATGCAACTGCACCTTTACATATTCCATTCCAAAGTATATATTAATGTAGAAATAGATAAATAAAATTAGGAATACATAAATAAGTTTTACTCTGAAAAACTATTTAATCATGTATTTGCTTATTTATTTCTGTATTATTTGTTTATTTATCTATTTGTACTCTCATTCATATATTTATTATATATTAAGAAATGCTTTGACTAAACAGTGATATTAACCTCAGGGGTCATGTAGCGACAAAGAAAACCACTAGGTTGATATATTTTTTTTTAATGTTGTAATGGCTAAAATATGCAATCTGTAATTTTTGTTTTAAATTGTTCTTGATCCATAGACGTATACAGAAATCACCAATCCCTAGTTTAGAAACCATTGTCATGATATTGTCAGATATAGGATACCTTTATTAGCATTGCTGTTGATTAATGGTGTTGTTATCACATACTGCTGCTTTATTGAAATTTATTGAGGAGTAGCTTTAATTATTATAAATAAGACCATTTATTGGGAAATTAAGAATCAACCGATGCAATGTTACTCTTAATATCATCTCACTGACCTCTAGCAGGATATATTGAGAACACATGCAGTGAAAAACCAGCAACGCGATTAAAATCTCAACCACACAACTGACCAGTAACTGACTTCTCTCACAGATCTTGATCTCCCTCTCCCTGAGTGTATTTCAGCCGAGCCATGAATGTGTATCAGTCCGAGTTGACATTCTGAACTCAGGATGAATCCTCTGAGTTCTCCCACATGCTACCGCTACACCCTACAGTGCCGTGTGCGCGCAATGAGAACACTTGACAACTTCAAATAATTGAACACTTCAGAGATTGTGCCCACCTCACAGGGAGAGCAAAGATTATCTCTTTTTTGTTTGGTTTTAAATGCAACTGTGGGACTGTTTGTATTTCAGCAGCAATACAAGCAGGGCAGGAGAACAAAAAAAACACACAAAAACACAACGCTGCATTTTGATGTAAGTCTAGCCCTAATTATTTGTAGTGAGGAGGAGAAAGCAATACAACTGATTTTTTTTTCCTTCTCTTTCTGTCTTTAGGCAGTGTGTGATTTTCCCTAGATACACACTACAAAGTGAATTCCAACTTTGTTCTGGGACACAGTGGTAAGACACAGGGATGTCCACAGGCAAAGGCCTGGAGTGCCACTCTGTGATTCGCACCATATCTCTACTGTACACACACCTATCTTAGCCTTGGTCTAATTACTGTCAGCCAGAGGATAGGGGTCAGCGGGGTCAGCCTTTGTGGACATGTGTAAACTATATCATGCATCCATGTCGGGCCATGAACATTGCAAAGTGTACACATGCATTTACTTCACACATTTTACTGCACAATACAGCCATGTGTGTGGTATGTGAATTTTTGGATATTGTAATTTCTTTCCTTTTGCTCTCCTCTCCTCCTCTGCTCCATCTGTACCCTCCATATGAAAGGGAATAGTTGAGCAGGCCTGACAAAGGGCGGCACAGAGGAGGCAGAGGTGCTGGGGGAAGCCGAGCACTGCTGGAAGGGATTTCTATCTGTGTGTGTGTGTGTGTGTGTGTGTAGTACATTTGTGTGCATGTGAGTCAGTTTTAATGCTTAATTTCCCTACCTTTATTGTGGCTCTGATGATGGTAAAAATTCATTTGAATATTTTCCATGATGCAAATATTTGCTCTTTAAATCCCCCAAAATTTAAGTCCGCGAGATCAAGGGAAGTAGCTCAATGCAAATGTTTTTTATTCAAATAATCATTTCTGATGCTGTCGCCCATGTACAGGAGCTATTTAATCATCCTGTGTGATGGTTTGATGTGTCAGGTAGCCAGTTGAGTTATATTATTAATATTATGAGGAAGCAAAACGTTAAGCTTAAGTTTGTCAATCACGATGCGTCCCCGAAACAGATCACCAGTGACGGGACCTGCCTCCCGCCCCCCCCGCCTGTCCGAACGAGCCCGCCTGGCCCTGCACATGCTGTCCTCCGACCTGGGCCTGCCGTTGCCGGGGCAACAGCAGCCGCGTACGAGCTGGCGCGGCTCCGTTCGGCAGCTCGGCCTCATTATGCTGCTGATGGCTTTGATGTGGTTTGTGAGGCTCTACCTGCATTACTGCAGCCAGTGGCTCTACCTCCAGGCCATAGCAGTTCCTGTCAACAAGTGAGTTTGCTTCCTTTGATATCACCCTGCACGCACACACACACACATGCACACACACACACAAACGCGTACACACACACAAATGCATGTGGACAGGGGGAGCATATGAATACATGCACAAACATGGAGCAGAACGACCTGTGCATACAGACACCTCTGGAGCATCGCCACTAACATAAATCCCTGCACGTGGAGGACTCATCCATAGATTACAGAGGCCTATAGGCAAATCGCGGATGCACACGCACAGAGACACACACACACACACACACACATGCCACGTAGGTAGTGGTGAATTGTTAAGGGGGGCGGAGAGAACGAGGATGTGCAGTGTGTGAGTGTGCGATAGAAAACGCATGCACTGGATACATCCAAATCATCGGTTTGGAATCCCCCCATTAACAGTTTAACAAGACTCTCTCGATATTAACAGACCATTGTTGGAGGAGTTTGTTGATTTTTCGCCACCCGGCCTTAAGCCCCAACAGGCTACACTATTTGGAAGGAATTTATTGTTATTATTTGGTACACAGCATTGATAATAAATAGCAATAAAATACCACAGATCTGTTAAATCACATTGCAGCACAGCATATGGTGCTGATTTAATTCATCACTATAAAAAGAGCTGGCTGCAAACATGCATGCGGGCAGGATTTTATTACAATAACATGTGGGGTGCAAACATCACACATTAAATCATGGAAAGTGATAGAGGAAGGCAGAGAGAGAGAGAAAAGAAACTCTGTGGCCAAAGGGAAGAAAAAAAAAGGATGGACTGAGGGGGCGGATGGGAAGGTGGAAAAAAAATGAAAACGCGAAAACAGAGGGGGTCAACGTCGGATGACAAGTTCCACATGTCCGAAGCTGCCGCTCTCCCTCCGAGCATTTCTCTCTCCATGCAGTGGCCGGAGCTGGTGGTGCCCAGTGACAGAGAGAGAGAGGGAGAGAGAGGGAGAGAGAGGGAGAGAGAGGGAGAGAGAGACCAAGTGACATTAAGAGTAGCTGGTGGGTTGTCAGCCTCCCTCACCTCTTGTTCCTATTTCACCCTCTTTTTTTCTCCTCAGTTTCTTAGCCTCTTTCTTCCATATAATCCAACCTCTGACCCAATAGTAATAATTCAACAGTTAAGTCTGGGATTTTAAACATATTGCTTCCAACTGAGTACTCAGACCAGGTTGATCCGTTAGTCGGACGGGTTCGGGCGTTCAAGAAAATGTCATATGTTGCAGGTGGGTCAGAGTCATTAATAGAATATGTTATAAAAGCTGAACTTGCTAAAAAAATGCGAGGAAAAAGGTTTTGCATTAGGCTGAAATACACTAAATACTGGGCTGTGATTGGCTGTAGTCCTCTGTAGGGCCCAGGCTGTCAATAATCTGCATTCATGAAACATAAAGCAACCTGCAGTAGCCTGCATCTATCACACATGTCTGCACTCAAACCAGGGGGGTTGCAAAGTTTGATAGGGACTGCAAATATTTTAAGGATTATTATATACACAATATGAGGATAGACTATATTTGACTTTCTGTTCCACTGACACAATGGAGTCTTTTTTGTTCTGTTCTGAAGTCTGTGCTGTGCTGGGAACTGCCCACTGTTGCTAGTGTGGGTAAGAGAGACATTGAGACAATGCACTCAGGAGTAAACATTAACAACACATCTCTTGGAGAATCAATCCCAAGTCCTTTGCACATCAGTCCACAGGCCGTTACAGGCAACCGAGAACGTGGGGGTCTGATTTTGTAAGTTCCGCTACAGTCTATTCAGACATTGGCTGTAAAAAGAAAAGCGATTAATGCATGTAAATCGCCTCCTGTTCTTACATATAGTACCTTTAAGAGATTTGCCTGGGATACAAAAAAAACAATGGACCTCTACTGTCAGATTAATGGACAGAATCTGAGGAATGCTCGACTCTTGGAGCAAATCAGATGGAAATTAATGAGCAAAAACTGGACCTTTCCTCTCCCACCACTGGCTTCACCTCCTTGTGACTGATGGCAAGATTAAGAAATTCATGAGGCTTGCTGTGAATGGGGAGGCTGACTTACAATAGCAGGTCTGCAGAAGCAAAGGTGTTATTACAATTACTTGTAGTGTCTGTCAGTTGGATTTTGTTCCTTTATTTATGCTTTTTACTTGAATTAATATATCCACAGATTATAAAGCTAATAAAATGAGCTTTTAATACATATAACATGTAACCATTTAATCAATAAGGCAGCAGAGACTAGTAAAACAGCCAGTTTTAATGTTCATTGTCATCAGACTAATTAGATATGATTGAATCAAGCACAAACAATGTAACATTGTGTGGGAATTACTGGAACCAGTTGCCCTTGAGCTGCAAAGCATCACAAACGCAAATATACAACACTGGTGCACACGGGGCTACACATATGCACATCACCCGCCTCCATTTCCTCTCCCGCCAGGTTCCAGTTCCACGCACACACCGTGGAGCTTGTATACCAGAGTTCCTTGCTCCACATCTGGGAGGAGATGGCGATGCTGGTGGTGGGTCCCCTGACCTTGAACGCATTAACGTTCCTGCTGGTTCTGATCAGATGGGGCTGTCAACAGATATTTGGCTCACTCCCTTCCTTCACGTCAAAGTTTATCATGGCTCAGGGAGTGTGGACAGTCCTCGACCCTCTGGCGGTCTTCGCAGTGGACGCCGTCCTTGGGGTAAGTCACTTACAAAAATAGCTCGGACACTTGTGCACTTTAAATAGGAGTTCACTTTATCTTGGCAAAGTGACTTTAAATACAAAAAAAGGGGGTGAGGGTGAGACAGGAACTATGGACGGAGAGATGGGTGTGTGTTTTTTGTCTATGACGATGACATGAAGTGATTTAGCCTGCTCACATTGGTGAATCATTTGACAATAATAACTCATTTATTAATGATTAAATCATTTCTTATATTATTATTTTTAATAGAAGATTGAGATTGAAAGGAGCACCAGCTGAACTCTATTTCAAAGCTGCGTTCACAAGAAACACCAAGCAAATTATTTGCGCATTAAGATTAGATACAAAATCCATGTAAAAATACAAATAGACACTAATTTCAGGATCTTTTATATTTTTCCAATATTATGAATGTCCTTTCTCACACAAATTTGTATTATTTGTCTTTTCATTCATTATCTGTCTCCGCAGCGTCTCACCTACAGCCCGGACACACCAGTGGGGGACGCGGCAAAGCTCTACTGGCACTTTTATCGAACTGACCAATCGGGTGCAGCCGGGCTGGTCATCACTCTCTTCCTTTACGCGGTCCTGTTCCTGCTCTCCATCACCATTCTGTCCATTTACCTGCTCAGGTGAGACAAACAGGAAGATGATGGCTGACGAGCAAACAGACACTATGAGGGTCAGTCTCTGGTGTCTCAAATTATTGTTATTTATTCTGATCCCAGGAAATAGACTGCAGACATGAATATATAGTGTAGAGTCTTCTTAACCATTCCTTCCCCCACCAGCCGACTACATAAAACTGCAATGAGGCCAAGGTCATAGTCAGTCTCTTCTCTGAATAACAAATTCCAGTAACAACGCTTCACAATAAGGATCTCTCAAGACACTGCAGACGCTCCAGTCTGCCGGGGTCAAAGGTCACACTGACCCTATGTGAGGTATTACAAAAGGTTAACAGTGATGCAGCAGCTTCACATACAGCATGTTGCAGTAAATTCTACACCACACTTCTTCCCTTTTTGATCGTAAGAAACAACAACCCCAACCCAACCGGATACACCAGTGGCCTATGAATCCCATCCTGCATAATCTAACAGTGGCCATGTACAGAGGCGTATTACAGAGTAAATATCCGTGACAGGGGTCATAGGTCAAACAGCAGGCACACTTTAGAGCAAACTTCCCAATCGCAGTGAAGAGGAATATACCCAACATGTCGCTAGTCTGCCTTCAGTGCAAGAAGGGAGACGAAAACCCAATGTCTAAGTCACATATATCATTTAAATCAACTTATCAAACAACAATGAGAAAGGAATAATCAAGTATGGCTAATACGATGACTTCTAATTAAGCAACATTACAATTAATTAATGGGTTGATTAAAAACGTAATCTTAAGAAAACCACAATATTTTCAGCCAAAACTAAAAAAACTACTTGATTTCTGGAAAGGAAATAACATCTTCTTTCAGTTCTCTTATTTTTCTTTAACCCAAAATAATTATTGCATTAATTTCTACCAGACCTTTAGTTGTAACATCATGTTAATGTGCACTGGAACAACTAGAATGGCACTCAGTAGAGCACATACCTCGCCAAGGGCCAATAGTTTCTACATGTCCAATCAAGCTGCACCGAATTTCAGAGACTAGATATCAGGCCCTTATTGCGCCATATTTTCCTAACTATTAATTATTCCATGGGAAAACACTGAAAATGTTGAAAAACATCTAGCAATGTTAAATAAAGTGGAAAGAAATTCCTGGATATGCAGCTAAATGGGTTCTTCCTTGACTTACCTTCACAAACAAGTAAACCAACAAAGGACATATCAGAATATGACTGTATACTTGTATATACAGTTGTTATGTTTATCACTGAGGCCAAACATAGTGGTAAACATCTTGGTTCCGGTTTTAACAGGTAGACTGGGTTTCTTTATTATGTACCTTTGCTCTTGACCTCTGACCTTGAGCTGTGTCGGACCTTCCTGGTGACTCAAAATCAAAAATCGCTTTAGCTGCCAATGGGAATCATCACCTGGGTGATTTTGAATTGACACAGTCTGTAGGGACAGTCTGTCGATGCAGAGGACGACCATTTCTCCAACACTCTGGGACTCAGCAGGAAACTATTCTCGAGCACCCGCTCAAAAATATGTCCCAGCGCCCCCGCAGCCTGGTGCCCATTCCACAGCATCCACCATGTCGTTCCCTTATCTGTCCACAGAGAAGCACGAAACAACAGAAAAAACGGAAATGAATGTTAATCCATTCTGATTATGAAGTGGCATGGAATTACTTTTGAGGGTTCGACATCAGCCTCACACATCTACACACAGACACACACTGAGTTATTAAACACAAAAAAGGCAGAAAAGCGGAAATGCACAAATGCACCACACAGTTCTTCTTTGGGAACATAGCATTCTCTGCAACTGGTTGGGAAATTGAAAGCGTTTCGAATTCAAAAGTTATATGTGTTTTGATGTAGCGTGAACATGTAACCCCCTTACATTATCCGATTAGGCTGAATGTTTTGCATGGTTGGTGTCACTGCAGGTTTCATACATAGGGAAATGGACTGCATATACATGGTGGTGAATGCACATACTCTATCTTAATGCGCTGTGTGTTCCACTCATGTCTTGCAGATTAAGGTCAGCCATGCTGAAGCATTTTACTTGCTGGGTCTGTATTGTGATTTAACACCTCAGACAGCAGATTTCAGCAAAATGTCTCTACTGAGACATTTGGGAAAAAAAACAGAACATTAATGTGTGAATCTCTTAATTTAAGAAACGCTTTTCGCGTACAGTTGAGTCAAACATCGCCTATTTTCTCCATTCCACAAAAGCCCAGGAGAATGACACTGCAGTGCAATGAAAGGGCAGATTCATATAAACACTGTGCTCTACTAATTCAGGATTTGAAGCTTAAAGGTTACCTATTAGTAATTTTCTGGTGTTTCTGGTTTTAATATCCGTTAAAATATATATTTGTTTGACTATAAAGCCATCTCAGTGCAGTTTTAGATTTCTCCTACACTCACAGGGCGTTTTGTGTTGGTTACCGATGCAGATGTTGAAATGCTGGAATCAGTGTGGAGCTATAAACTGGAGAATTAAATCTGGTTCTGATGCAAACCCCTGGATCATGTGATAGTGTTGAGATGATGTTATTACAACATCCAGGTCATATGCAGGTGGTCGAGCCCACTACTCCTGCCTCCGCCATACTCTCCCGGGCTGCTAGACCCTCTGGCGTGCCGATACGGTGCCAGTGTGCATCGAGGGCCAACCAGGGGTCAGACATTAGGTGTTGCCAGAATCCAACACCACTGGGGACATCGGGATTTGGGTAATCAAGCAGTGGTGGGGAAAGGAAAGACTGCAAACTATATGTGAAATAGTCTCTACCTGGGAAGCATATACTCAGACAAAGCCATCGAGCAGCTTGTCTGTGTTTAAGAGCTCAGAGTCCGATATCATCCCTCAGCCCTGAATAATCAAGGTTCCAGTCCAAGTATACAGTCGGCCATTCGAATAACTGATTTTGTGTCCAAATTGTAAAATGGGAAACTTAAAAGTCTTATGGCTGCAAGATAAAAAGAATCCAATGGTCGGTAGAAGAGTAGTAATAAGAGAAATAAAAAATAATTAACTATATCTGTAGAGATCATTGTGGAGGCCAAACTCAAGTATTTGATTATATATACAAAATATTTCAGATACAGTATATCAATCGAAACCGAAATGTTAAGCTTTTTAAATAATAAGACAGCAGGTTTTGCACATTATAGTAAAATGTTGAGGGGTCGGTGATAAATTACTGAATAATGTAACTCTGCATTCATCCAAGGTGTCCCCTCCCCCCCCACCCTCATATGAGACACAACTCCATTAAAGGCTCGAACTGTAAGAAAACCCTTATTGAATTAATCAGTTGGAGATTGGCGGCCGAGGAGAGGGTGCCATCTAATTTCCGTAAGCGGGGCGCTTATCGGGCTCCCGCTAAATGGACAATATTAAAACAGCAGCTAGTAATAATGACTTCTGCCACTCAACCGCCACTCGGGCTTGTATTGAATGTAGGCCACGAGGCTGAAGCAAGGATGATAATTTTATGGGTTACAGTTTCCTATTGGCTGCAAGGAAGGGGCTCTGACACAGAGCGTGACCTATTTCTAAAAAAAATGCCTCGGGCTATATGTATAGATAGATAGAATGGACTGTTATCCTTTTTTAATTACATTTTAGGAAGTCTTTATTCATTGGCTGCAGAAATACATATCAGTGATGTGTTTATCACCTCTATCCTCTTTGAAACTTAATAAACAGCAACACTACATTGATAATGGTGCAGTTCACATCCAAACAATTACAAGGTTAAAAAAATTCACTTTCACTTACTACAGGGTTTCTGTATGGAAAGATATTCAGTCTGTCCTGTGTCTATAAAACTAAATAGCAACAGAAAATATGTTTTATAAGAATCATAATGCTGCCTGCAACATATAATTGAATGCATTAAACATTTATTGATGACAGCAAAGTCTCCATGGAGTGGATGGGGAGTCCCATTTTAGGCCTGTGATAGGCAGGGAAAACCCCTGAAGGTTACAGAAAGCATGTCGTTCAGGTTAAATGTAAATAAGAATATCTTTCCCTAATCTTAACCAAGTTCTATAAGTGCCTTAATATACATACAACTGTTAAATAATTCAGTGGTTACTGTTGTTGTGAACATTATGATATTCTCAGTGGTAGTAAACATGTAATATAATAAGTCTATATTATATTTATCATCAATACTGCTGATGCTCTGGGGGTTGTGAGGGGTCTGGAGCCAATCCCAGCTGACATGGGGCTAGAGGCGGGGGTGCACCCTAGTCAGTTTGCCAGCGGATTGCAGGACCGACAAACAACCATCCAACTGAGATCACACCTACACTCAATTTAGAGTCTCTAGTTTATCCAAGCTGCCTGTGAGGTTGAAGGTTCGAACCCACAACCTTGTTGCTGGGAGGCCAGGGCACCAACCACTGCAATCGCATCTCACACAAAACATATTTGCAGTTAAGATATCTGGAAACATAATTATTAACACTGTTGTTTCAGTTATAAAAGGGTTACATCTGTATAGAGGTCCATTTAGCACAATAAAACCTTTTACACAGAAGGTAATAGTTTGATAATTATAGTTCAGTTACTCATTGACCATCTCTTATTACAGGAACATTAAACTGATATGTTGTGGTGTAATTAATATTTGTGAGTATGGGATAGATAACTATTGCATTTAGAACATAATACTCAAGTCACTTTGTTTAAAATGTTCTCTTAGTAATAAACAACAAACTAAATTAGACACAAATACCAACAGCTTAAATATAAATGTTGTATAATCAATAAATACACAAATATTATCATCACGTATTCAATCTAGGTTTCTAGCTCACAAATAGCCTCCCATGTTTGTATTTTGGGAAATCCTGGTCATATTCTGTTTGAATGGATCAATAGGTTTGTGCATGTCGTCATAGCGACCACCTATACTTAAAGAGGAGCGATATATAGGTCTTATCATCCAGGTTCTATCTCACATCTTTAAGCACGTCCTACACAGAGGAAATGAGCCTTGCTTTGAAGCGCCCGAGATGCAACAATGGCGAATCTCTCCAAGAGCAAAGCTGCATAAATGAATGAGAAGCACAATTCAAGTGTAGGATGAAAATGAATGCAGTGCTATTCCTGTGTCTGAGGTCAAGATTCTACAAACATCCCTCTCCCAGGAGCGATGGGGAATGATGCTGAGTTCAAAGCTCCGCGCCAGCGTCTTCTGTAAATCCCTGTCTCCTTGATGTTGGGTTTTATTTGAGAGTTGATTACCCTCTGACAGGCTAGAATCTCTGTGGAAGGGCACGAGGTCTGCAGGATTTGATGGTCAGCCAAGGCATTTGTTTACAGACATGGTGATTTCTTTTGAGGGGTTGGCTGCGTGCACCCTTGTGTGGCGAAAATAAAAAATAAGACTTTGGTGCTGCGCGCTCATCTGGAGGTACGAATCGATACGCTCCCTCTGCCATGCTGAACGTTTCCCTGTGACTCAGGGTGGTCTCTCCTGACACATCTGCATCCAGCGCGGCTGTTGCGGCTGCCATCTTTGAAGCGCAGGATTAACAGTGAAGAACATCCGAGGATCTGACTCCCACACATTAACACTTGTACGACCACGCAGCTGCAGCAGCCATACACAGACACGTCTGCAGTCGGCATGTGTTGCCAAAGTGCTTCCCCCTCACAGGCCAATTTGTTTGATTCTTTTTTCTCTTTGAATTGCTGCATTAGACTTTTATCGTGATACCTATTCAAAAAAATCACCAACCAATTGTAAAAGAAAACATAATATTTGACCCAGGGCTAGGATGTATGTTTTTCCTTGCTTTGGCATTTAACCCTATATGATTGTTCCATGGCAGGGACAGTGAATCAATATACAACACTCCTGCTCCCACTTAATCCTCCTCGCTTCTTTTATTTTCCAAACCCTCCACCTTCCAGATTCCACAACGATGGCCACATGCTGGACATCTTTCAGCGGCTCACAGCCAAAGAGGGGATGTACTTCCTGCCTCAGGATCTGGAGCTGTCCAATCAGGAGCTGAGCTACATTGTCAAGAAGGCAGAGCAGTGGCGAGGCTTCAATGGGGAGAGGCGCAAGGTGAGCGTCTCATTGCATTGAAACATGTAGTGATCAAATGAGCTCATCGCTGTTTATGGAAAAATACAATGTGCAAAAAGGTCACTATCAAACTGATCAGATGTATAAGACTCAAGGCAGAAAGTATCAGGCAGGTCAGAGGTCATAGGAACTATACTTAAATTGCAAGTTTCATAAAACACAATTAAAAAAAAGCAGAATAAATACTAAAGGGGAGATCTGCCGATTTCTGTCATCCAAAGGTGCTAAGAGAAATTTTTGGTAAAGGATTAAAATCGCAGAGTTGGCAAATAGCACACCAGAAGTCCCCTTATTTAAACACATTTAGTTCATTAGATCTGGATTCGTTTTTGGATGTGCACAAAATTGCTTAGAGTTTTTAAAAATCAAGGTGTTTCGATTCTTCACAGAAAAAAATTAAATAAATAATTGTGAAACGTTCTCGCAACATTCAAGAAAGTAAAAAAAACATCTTGTATCCACCCTCTGACCCGGATCTGTTGTAAAAAATTGAATGAATCTTGTATCTTGACCCATATTACAACCTTCCATTAAGTTTCATGATAATCTGTCCTGTAGTTTTTGTATAATCCTGCTAATTAATAGTTAATAAAAGGTAATTACCAACACAAAAGCTTGGTTCATAGGTTATCTGATAAATCTGTGGAAAACTATTCCCAATCATTTAAAAAAATTAAGCGATTCAATCATAGCGGGATGTACGTGCACATGTTATACTGGGAATCATCTTAACGTGGACGACTTGGTGTGGCAGGATTCCACTTTGCATAAATGAATGTCCATATGAAATTACTATTGCTTGGAAGAGGCTGTCACATGTCTGACAGCCCAGTGTAGGTCAATTGTGACGACACAGGGCAGGGCAGTGCATTAGCACAGAGCCTAGGCCCGATGTAACATCTTTGCATAGTGATTGAAAATGTGACTTGTTGAGATAAGGGATGAGGCATGCGGCGATCAAACTGCAGCTCCCTTTAATTTAATCTGGGGGATTTGTTAGTGGCACCCATCGCTCGGTGTTCACCACGTCCATTAACTCCCTCACTCTGCGCTTGCAGGAGTTCATGTGGTGGCAGGGGAGTAAAAATAGAACCCAGAACCACATTAAGTTGTGTTACTGGTGAAAGATGGACCTGAAAGCCAGGAACTGGGGTTGTCTTACAAGGCTGTGAAAACACAACACCAGTCTTTTTAGTAGAAGGTCTACGCTCAACAGTGTCGCTCAAAGCAATCGTTACAAAGAGGATTCGACATTTACAGAAAAATGTTATTAGTAATGATTGATTCAGCCAATAGACCCAGTTTTAAAGTATTAACAAATACATACAAGATCTGAATTTGCCATTCAATAAGGAAAAGTCATACTGGAGTAGTTGCAAGATTCCTGGTTCGATTCCCAGCGTCTCCAGAGAGCGAGACACGGTGTCATTAGTGTACAGATGTGTGTGCGAACGGGTGGATGAGACAAACTGATGGAACAGTGCTGTCTGAACACAGTCCATTTACCAGTCACACAACTGGACATATTGATCAGTTCAGTTCTCTTTACAAGCTGGTTTTGTTTAAGGGTTGACCTGCTTTTATTTTATAAATGTGCCATCACATCAAATGTCAATGTTGCTCGAATAAAAATCATTATTTCAACTAATCATAGAATCCAAAGGGAAAACTGAGGTTGTGAATAGTACAGCAGAAGGATTTCACTTGCATTATTGCTCCTTGAAAAGCCAAATTTGTCATTTGGTTTCATATTTACCAGATATGATCATTTGTGTCATGCAGAACTCACTCAGGACATAAAACATTGATTCTTTCAGCTATTTTGATTAAGTCTTCGTCCTGTTTCAAATGTCATCTTAAGTTGTATTGCATTTAGTAAATCTAATCCGCTTTAGTAGAAGAAAACTGTAATTAAGACTAGCGAGCTCAAACAAAAACTTCTAAAATTCTCTACGCCCGTTTTGTAATCTTTTGTAATCTTTAATGAACTGCAACCCGTGGCTCCGAGTGGTGACTACTCTACTACATAATTAGATGGTGATGGGCCTGTTTATTGGGAGAAAATTGAATCTCCCAATGTTTGGAGACTTTGAAAGAAGTTAAACAGCAAAGTTTGTGATTCATTTAGCGGCTGCTGCTAAATCACCCGTGCCTTACCTCATATCTTCCTCCCCAGCAACAATTACAGCATCTAATTTTGCATTATTAAACTAACGGATTAACAGGCATGATGAAAATTTAGGGTTATTGCATTTTGTGATTTCTACTTTATTAAAGCGGGCCATTTTTCATCAAACTAAGATGGGTCTTGCCATTATTTCATAATCATTGTAACAATTTCTCCTGTAAAAGGGTCACTTTCCTAACTTAGCAAAGACATATCCCGATTAGACTAATTTGCCTACATGCTAATTTTTGTCATTTTTCCCTCATTAACTATTTATCATAGACAGGAAAAAAATATATTCATGAAGGAGAGCAAAGGAGCAGCCTGACAGAGCTGAAGCTAATATTTTGCAACTCTAATGATTTTTTGCATCGTTAATTAGATCGAATAAGGTTGATATGATTAGGTCAGGATGTAGTGTTTTTCATTAAAAATACATTTCAGAAGCTGTATTCGAAATGTGCCCTTGCAATTAAATAATGAATCCGACGCATTCCTTATTACGGACCCAATTAATATCAGAGGCAAGGGCGTAATTTTAATAACAGTAGGCCACAAGGCCTTCATTAGCGGAGGGAGAGAAAGGCGGGATGAGGAGGAGGAAAACAAGGCAGCAGCAGGAACAGCAGCAGCAGTCTGATATTGAGCCAATTTTAGAAAGTTATTGAACAGTACACTCTTAAAAGGATAAAGAATTACATTTTCAACAAATCACATCTGGGATAAACAGGAACTCCATATTCTCCCTGGTGTGTTTTAACCTAATTTGATACCAGCTGCATGTCAGGTGGCAGACAGGGCCAATGAAAATGGAAAAATCATTTGAAGAATCACAAGTGAAAGGTTCTAGTACTTAAGGTAGGCTATAGCATGCAGAAGTCATTCAAGAACCCTCTGTATAGCACCATATAGAGGGGTCTCAGCCACCGTGGATCACATGGAATCTGTCGGTTCACTCTGTTTCAGCCAGTGGTTTTTGTTGACTAAAGTTAAAGCAAGTGACACTAAATAACAGATGAGCATGAGATGATCAATTAGATTACCAGTAGCTTTGTGGATTTGTTGTTTTTCAGATCTGCAAAATCCCTCTGATGCTGCGTCTCCCTCCAGCACTGAAACAATAATAATCCACATTCAATAACTAACCTGCAAATGGCCTATGATTATCAAACTTGTAATTTTCACAAGGTGGTCATAAAACATGATCTAATTTGTACCTTCTCACCAATTAACTTCATATTAGAGATTCCTCCATCCTCCATTTGATTATTCCTCTCAGGTTAAGGTGTCAGCAGTAGAGATTAGTGGCTATGAGCAAAGAGGGTGAACCAGTCAGAGATCAACCTGTTTGCTCTTTAATTTGATCCCAGGAAGGAAGGAGACGGAATACGTTCTCATCATAGAACAACAGCCTCGAGGGTTGTTGATGAACAGTGGAGAAGGGGGCATCAGTTCACCCATCAATTAAGGTGGTTTTCATAAATGAAACGTTTCTGAGGTTGCATCACACCTTTCGTTTGCTACGAGGCTTTGTAGCAGGTGAGCCTGTTGTTCCATGCTCCACCCCCTCAGAGCTTGTCACTTGGCACCTATCCTAAAATACAAGCATGCCACTTCATATTCTCAATATGCTGGATTGTTTTTCATCAAGAACAATGACTTATTCTCTAGTAAAGCAATGAAAATGTCAAATAACGTAGTTTTTGCCTAAAAGACTGGCAAACAGAGTAAACTGTGATAAAAATATAAGCTCCTTGATGACGATAATCACTAAAGTATTTCTTTCATTGTACATTACTTACTATGCTGGAGGTGTTTTTCCTTTAACAAAGATTCATAGTAATGAGAAAAGATCATTGTGGAAGTTCAAAACATAAAAGTGTGAGTTTGAGGGTAGGGACATGCAACTTTTAAGAATTGTTTGAGTTGGAGGACTTGTTGACTTTTACCCATGAGCCAGCTGTGTTTTTCTCATGTGAAGCCAATAGCCATGGTCATTTATTTTAACCAGGAGCTTGCCAAAACTATGAGCACGTGTTTAACTCTTAGGTGTGATTGATCACCAATCATGACTACTTCAAGTCAAGTCTTGTGCTCAGAAAAAATATACCAACATTGCTATGGAAACCTTTTTCTTTAACATGACATAGGCAAAAAGAAAACAGCCAAAGTAGCCCAGTACTACTCAGGGTTAGGGTTACTATGGCAACCTGGCATTGGCGTGATCCAGTGGTTCATGTTAAAGGGAAGGGACCAGCAAACAGTGGAGTTGTTTAAGTTTTCACAGTATTAAACATTAATCGTAAAAGGCTTAACCTGTAAAAAAGCTAATCAAAAGCTGACAGCTTTTCATGGGAGGCTGCAATCAACACGGCAAATTACCCAGTTCGAGGCTAACATGTGCAAAATAAAACAAATAATCAAAAACCTTCATTTTTACTACTGCTTCTAGTGCTGTGATGCTCTGAGCTAGTGCTAGCATGCTCCACATCATACTAGGGGTTCAGTAATGAGCCCCATTAATTATGTAAAGGCAGTGGTGCAGATAGACCTAATTAATTGTCTCCTGTCACCCTCTTGATTACTGTACCTGGAAGGGAGGTGTTAATTTCTGTAATACTTAAGCAGGTACGCAAACTGTTTTGTCAGAGCCACCACTATGACAATGACAGAGTGCCGGCTTACCCTCTGCAAAGCTCTTTGGCTGTTAATTCAACAAATGGAAACTTTCCCAGTGGTGGTGGTGACATTGGGATAATTGAAAGAGAGAGGGAGCGATTAAAAGAAGTGGGGAAGGAAGGAGAAGGGAGCGAGGGGGGTTTTGTATGGTGGCCCTGGAGATGTTTTCGCAACCTGAACATTTGCGTACCGTCGTGCCGTTTGTCTCCATATGTCTAGGTAATGGGTTACCAGCGGCGAGTTTGGGAACACCCAGGGTGCTTTGCAACAGCAGCGTGGTTGGTGGGGAGTAAACCTGTTGAGAGTCAAACAGCACAGATTGGAGAGTTAATGATAACCTGAGTCTGGGAGGCTGGCTGTTAATCATATAAAACGTGTTCTAATTTTAGTCTGAAAACGACTGCGGGATGGTAATACCTGACCACACAGAGAAATCAGGGTCATCCTTTTCCAACTAATTATCTAAGGACAAAATAAAGCACAGTTTTAATCTCATTACAAAAGTAAATTTTTGAAATGTTCTATTTTACCCTGCTTTTAACACACATTATCAGGATGTAGATATATTTGGGTAAAGAACTTTAACTATTTGAGACGGAGCTCTTAATCCAACTCCAACTACTGAAAATTGTGTTTCTATGCAACGACTTTGCAGCAAAAGAGCAAAAACCCAATTTTCTTTTAGATAATTAGAATACATTTTAATTTATGTATTTGTAACTTGCCAAATAAGTTTGTGTTTATGCACAACACTTAATTAAAATCATTAAAGTAAAATCTTAATTGTGGATTTAGATAAAATCCTAATCCTTAAGGTCTTTGCACACAAAGTGTGTATTTCCTGTAAGAAAATGTTTTGTTAATATCATTACTATCATTATTCTTTTCAGTATGTAACCGTGATTGACACAATGTGAGGATGAATTTTTCTCAAACATTCGACAATCTTAGAAAAAGTATTTTGGACATGGTGTGCAAAGACCTTGGCCCTGACTAAAAGCCTATCTTTCCATAATGTTAAATAAAATTCTCAAAATAAATACCGTGCCACAGAAGGAAATATCCCTGGAATTAACAAATGCACATGATTACTTGTTGTTTCATCTGCCTTTCCTATCAGTGTAGCTGTGCAAATCTTACAGTAAAGTGAGTATCAGGCCACCTGAGACGTAAATCTAATGTCAAGTGAAGGAAGACGGAGCGCTGAGAGGGAGGGAGACACAGGGAGCAGCAGGCCGTAGCGGGATACACAGGAACCGCTGTCACCTAACAATAGAGCCCTCAGCTCCGGAGCAGGAACCCATAACAGTAACACAGGAACAGCAGAAGAGGAGAGGAGGAGCTGAGTGCTCCCGTGGCACAGGAGGGGTCATCTGGAATCAGAGGGCATCTATGGGTTTATGGTTTGTGTGTGTGTGTGAGCGTGCGTGTGTGTGTGTGCGTGTGTATGTGTGTGTGTGTGTGAGAGCGTGTGCATAAGTGTCGGGTCACCGGAGTCCTCCCAACCCCCCAGTCACCTCTACCAAAGAGCAATGTGGTCAGTGTGCGGGCATGCGTGCATGTGTATTCATATGCCGGGCTGAATGTCTCTGAATGCAGGGCTGTTAACCTACATACAGAGTTCATTTACACAGTACGCCCGTGCATGTGTACGCGTATCGCCCATGCACATCTGTGGGTACGTGCATGCAAACCTTTGCCGCGCGCGCCTCCATGTGCATGTCACATTAGAGTGGCTTCTTCAATTACAGCGGATGGTTTTGTTTTTAGTGGACATCGCTGAGGGCCCCAACGGCCCCCGGGGCAACAGCAAGCTGGCAGGCAGGCAGGGACAGGGGTGACGTAAGAGCACACACACACACAGCATCCGCAGCCTGAGCATTAGGGAGCTCAATATGAGATATGATTGCAAACGCTACATGTCTGTGTTCCCTTAAAAGGACACAGACTTCGCTGGGCAGTCATGTGTGAAAGTGGTGCATAGTGGTTGAAAAAGGAAAAGACAGAGAAAAACAGATGAAGATGAAACAAATGTACAATCCCTCCAAATTATATTTCTTAGAATATCCCAAATACAGCTGTATCCTGAATAGCACTTTTGGGGTTTTGAAGCTTCCATCTTATACTTTTGTGTCAGTGCTGGTAACGTTGGATAAATGCAGTGTATCAACTGTCTATAAGGATGGACACACCGGACTGCTCCACACTTGATTGTCCCCTGGTGGCTGGGTGCGGTACAGGTCAGAAGTATGGCCTCCTCCATGTTAGTAGATTGGACATGGATGTAAAAAGTCAAAGTACACGTCAAAAAGTGTTTATCTTTCCCGGAAAAGTTTGGTTTTGATTAATCTTTTGATTCAATAGAAACAGGTTTAAACATTATGATTGACAGCTGAGACTGACTTGCGATTTGGTCGAGCGCGGCCTCTGGTCTCTCTCCCTCCAGACTCTGGCAGGGTGATTATTTAATGAATAATTAATGTTTATGCATAATGGAGAATTTTCCGATTACTGTTTCAATATAAAATATACATAAAATACTTGGACGTCGGTTACCATGGCAACGGGAGACACGTTTACATGCTCATGTCTTCGGCAGCTCCTGGTCGGTTAAGGCCCCTACAAGGAACATTTTCATTGATTTTGGCGCCCCTGTGGACAAAAGCGGAAGTGTTTCCCTTGTCTTGGCAAACGTATTTGCTTTGGAAGGAGTGAAAAATAGACACGCAGCTGCAGGAGGCATAGCAGTGAGGGGATGTATCTTTTTTTGTTGATGTATGATTATTAACTGTAGTATGACAACATTATCATTTTGTTTTAATACACTCATCCTTACTCTGCCTTTGCTAAAGAGTAGCAGCTTGTCCTCAGAGCCGTTTGTGCAACATCTGCCGGGGATTCTCTCAAACCATGTCACAAGGGAGCGTATGTGTGCCACGACATTATGAGTTATTTTGCATTAGTCGGACTCTCCCTCCCTTTCATAGCAGGCGCCACTGTGATATATATGCCTCCTCTTTGACCTCTGTTTAGCACCTGCTGGCAGGAGCAGAGGGCCACACACAATATCCGTATCCTGTCCCACTAATCAGTTACTCAAGATGCCCGGGCGTGTAGAGGCACGGACACAGAGTTCTCGTAGGTCTGCACACTCATTTAAAAGATCACTATGATTGTGTGATCATGTTGCATCAGGTTACAATCAATGCCAGGACTAAATGTTATGTGTACTCTTCTTAGGGAGCATTTGACTCGTGAACTTTGGGTGTGCACCTGTTTTGCTTCCACAGAAGTATTAAAGTGCCCATTAGAGGAGAATGTATTCTCTTTTATCAATCACAGCTTTCTTTTTGTCCAGCTTTTATTAGCTTGGATGATTAGATTATTAGATTAGATTATTTTATTAATTATTAATGATTCATTTCTGGTATGCTACTTTCAAACCATTCCATCTTTACGCCTTACTTTTATTGAACTCTTTTATCTGAATGTATTTGATTGAGTTCTATGAACACCGGCCAAGACCTCAAACCGCACCTTCTTCTCGATTTCAAGGTGATCGACTCCACTATCATATCCCTATCCCTGATAATACACCATATCAGACCAGCCCTCAGTTCCAGCAGGAGATAGAGCATGAAAGGAGAAAGTGTTCCAGTAGGAACTCGTCGGTGTGAACAGTTTAATTACAGGGAGTGTCAGCCCCATTGCTTAATGTGTCCCTCACAATTAATCCAGGGAGAGGATGTCATTATCTACCAAAGCATGGGCCTGGGCAGGCTTTTCTGTTGGAGGGAAAAAGAGGGAGGGGATGAGAGAATGAAGAAAGAGATAGCAAGTCAAAACAAGGAAGTGCGTTTTGGTTTCGCAGCCAATAATATGGTCAACCTCTGTGTCACCTAAAAGGATCAAGCTAACACGCTTAGAGATCGTCTCACAATATTTTGTTTTTCCAACGGCTCTCATGAATCCGTCACTGAGGACGAGTGTGTTCCTTTAACTTCTCCTAAAAATATTGAGCTTCGCCCATCAGCTGTCAAAACAAGTCCAGATGGAGGAGGTTAAAATGGACGCCAGACTCTCCTCCGCCCTTTCCCTCCTCATCCTCCAATACCCGACTGAGGAGGGAGTCGTGCCCTGTTCCCCTGCCATCCCATAATGTGACACAGAAGGAAACAAATTGGACTGTTAAAGGATTTGTAAATATATCAGCTGACGATGGAACAGAAATTAAGACGGCTCAACTCGAGCCACTCTGAGGTTTTGCATGAAGGAAATAAAATAAAATAATTGTGTGAACCTGTATGTAACAAAGACTCAGACACACATACAAAACAGGCATATGCAGCCTTTGACTCACAAAGGTTTTACAGCTTGAACTTGACAGATCTGATTCTTTGTGACTGTCCGCCGTTAGTCACTTCTCTCCCCGTCCCTCCCTTCCTTTTCCTTTAAAGGGTTTGACCTTGGCCGCTTCCTGTGGCCTGGAGGGGTGGAGGAAGGTCTGGTGATTGTGACAGGTGTCGTGTCTTAACAGCCCCGCATGACATCCCAAGGAGAGATAGACATTTGGATGTCATAAGGGTTTCAGTCATAACCTTAAAGAGACAGAGCAGTGTGTGTGTGTGTGTGAGAGAGAGAGAGAGAGAGAGAGAGAGAGAGAGAGAGAGAGAGCGAGAGAGAGACTTTCCAAACATCATTTCAGTTATTGGCTTGGATACTTATCACCTTCAGCCTCCGAGGCCTGATTAGATTTGAGTTAATCCAAAGTCAAATTTCGGGATATCAAAGGCAATGCTAAACTTTGGCATCGTAACACAAAGCTCGGTCTCCTGAAATTTTTTAGATCCAAGCATGGCATCTTCAAATTTCCTGTGCACCTGGAGTGAGTGATGTTCCAAACACAAAAGAATGAGAAATGTTGGGTGTGATGATACAAAGGT
This sequence comes from Pseudopleuronectes americanus, assembly GCA_038501795.1. Lineage (NCBI taxonomy): Eukaryota > Metazoa > Chordata > Actinopteri > Pleuronectiformes > Pleuronectidae > Pseudopleuronectes > Pseudopleuronectes americanus. The sequence continues at coordinate 9,591,564 of CM076736.1, forward strand.
TCAGGACTTGTTTATGTCAGATTCATTTTTTCCTGCCTCTGGTTAAACTGTAATGAATTATTTGTAAAATAACCTTAAATTCATATATAGACAAGTGTTTTCTTGGCAGTGGATCCACGTTTGATGTGACATGTTTGCACGTCCAGTAATGAAGCTAATGTGTTCAAGGCTTTTATCACCTCCTGCATATGATACCTTGACTTTATCACTTAACAGACAATATTGGTATTTAAAATTAAAATATGCAAAGGACCTATTTTCCCTTGAGCTGCAGGTAAACCAAAAATATACTCCAGAGCAAACCTGGAAAAGTGATCTCCTTGGGGCCCGTGGGTGAGTCAGACTCTGCTTGGAAGTAAAAGACGGGCTGCTATCTATCCGAGTTGTTTACTGTAGGCTGCGAGTAGGCTTTATTTCCTGCAAAGGAGATTAGTTACAGCGAATTATGCATATCTTATTTTCTGGATTATCTGAGGCACTCAGAGATACTATCGCGCTGGATAATCTCTTTTAAAGTTGTTTGGTTTATTCTGACTGTAAATATAGTCATTGTTGCTTGTTTATCTTCCCCTTGACGTCCAATTTGGTCTGTGCTACTTTAGGATAGAGGCTATTATTGCATTTTAACTATGGTTATTCAAGTTGAAATATTTATAGACAGTGATCTCTGCTTCATAGGCACAGTAATAAGGGGAGGGTGGATGGGAGCCACCGTAGCATACAAGCTATTTTGTCACTATGCGATGCGTACACTATGTTTGTGTCCCTGCATGCAAATATGAATGGGTTGCTTGTCTTGTCCAGTGGTGCGTTAACCAGACACAGACCTTTGCTTCAGCCAAATCAGGCCCAACGCAGACAGTGTGCATCCATGCCATTTTCAAGCTGCTCCAATTATATCTGCCGACCGACCACATATTGGCCAAATTTACAATAATAGCATATCTATTTCCATTCTAATGGCTGACATTGCTTGGCTTATCCATGCATGTATGTCTGTGGTCTTTTTTATGCTCTGTGGTTTGGTCCTTTTCCAGCCATGTGCAATGTGCTGTAGCCCGGCTTGGCCTTGCGTGTGTATGCGTTCTATGAAGCCAGTGTGTGGCTATTTAACTGTGATCACATTATATGTCCATACGTCAACATCGCTGTGGATGAACATGTGCACATATGCGGTGTGACCCATGATGTATAAAGATTTGTGCATCTGCACCACATATACAGGCCCATTCCTTACATATTTGTATGTGAGTGAGTGGTCTCAGTGCATATGTTCTGGTTCATGTGTCGATGTGCCCTCGTTGTTGGCACATTTGTTTGTGTGCCGACACACAGTCTGTGTAACGTGCACGGCGAACAGGCCTTGAACCCGGGCCAGCTCTGCTACACGGGGTGATGATGGTGGTGGAGTGGAGGGATTGACCTTCTATAGCTTAGAGAGCCTCTGCACAGTGCACCCCCCACCCCCCTCCCCCTCAGCTCCCCACAACCCTCACCTCCCCCTTCTCCCTGCTGCCTAGCCCCAAGCGCCTGCAGGCGTTGGAGACGCATGCATGCGTTGCCTCACTGTGTGAGGCTTTGTCTGTTCGTGAGCGCGGATGTATGTGTGTGTGTGTGTTGCATGTAGATGAGTGTTACTGTGTGTGTCTGTTCGTGTGTGTGTGTGTGTGTGTGTGGATGAGGATCTGTGGACAAAAGAAGTAGCCATGTCTACCCTATTGCACAGTAATGTTTTCCTTCCTCTACCTGTGTGTGCCCGCGACGTTTTAACATTGTGATTACTTTTGTTTTTGAATATCCCAATAAAACTATCAGAGTGACAATGTGGCTAACATATCTGTACAAAAAAAGAAAGGATATTGTCACTGAAATCAATGTTTCTTCGTCCTTATTGTCAATAAGGAACATACAATTTCCATGAGGCCTGTGTCAGGAAGCTTATAATTTAGAGTCAAGGAATGATGTTCATGTATGAAACTTTCAGGACAGCATCAAGAAGCAGTTCTAAATTTCCCATTATTATATTTTCTTTGTACAAAAGAATCTTCCTTTCCATCTAAATCTGTTATTACTAGAGATGCTAAGTGTGTGTACCAACAATAATCTGATAACAATAAAACAATGTGACAGAGGTCGGTCTGGCCATTTGAGAACAGTACGTGATAATTATGCATTTTGATATCATTTTGGATCATTATCATTGCAATATTTGTAAAATCACAACAGAGGTTCTTGTTTTTCAAATAATGAATTATTAAAACAAACTAGCAAGAAGAACAGCGAAAACAATATGCCCACTGATGAATTGAGTGATATTTCATGAACCTCGCATTGCGCAGCATACAAAATAAATTTGGTAAAACAAGACTCACAGTGAAGATTTGAACTGAAATGTTCTCATCCTCCCACAGCTGACAGCGTTTGGCGGGTTACCAAAATCTTTGTTTGGTTGGACCTCTGTGGACCGCTCACTTTCCCAGTGGCCACTCGTCAGCTGATTTAGTTTAGGTCGAGTCGGGTTAGCGAGTCGAGTCCTCTCTCACTATAATTCTCTTCGTATAATCATTTTCTCTGACATTTCTAATTTTGTAGACGTTTTTTAGGCTCATCTGGGACGGACGTAATTCTTGGCTGTTTGACAGATTTTCTCCCGGTTCATGGTCGGACTCGCCATCTGGACTGCCGGGACAATGTGGCAAGTCAAGTGGGCTGCCGCATCGGTGAACCGGTGGACCATGACAAATTCTGTGAGTCTCTCTGTCTGCCTGTCATTCAGGGTGTGCAGGAGAGGGCCAGCCACTCACATACAGGTTTCACTTGGCATACATTAATGTAGTCTGTAACATCGGCCTTTAGAAAGTCGTGCAGGTTCAAGTGGACAAAGAAAACACTGAGATGGACTCAAAAACATCCAATCGCCTAGGAATATAATTAGAGTGTAAATTACCATAAAGCAACACTCTGCAAGGACCATAGTTACAACGGTACTTGCGTCATTAAAAAGAACATCTGTTGTAATAAATGAAAACATAAATGTCTATTCCTAAAATACATCCACCTTTAAAAACAAAGTTTCTGAGACCAAAACAGACATCATATGTTAGGGCCACGTTTCCTTGCTCTTCATTAGATAATTCATATTGGTTTTTCCTTTATGTTTATAGACTGTGTGTAAAAAATGCTTAAATACTATGCCTAAGTCATAAACAAGGAGAGAAACCTGGGTATGAACAGCGGAACGCCTCTCACTAGTGACTAAGAGTGCAGTTCTCGTCTCAGCTATGATTCACAGAACGTTACTTCCTCATTAACGGCTTATTAAAAGACCATGAGAGCCATCAAAACACTCATAATATGATAACTCTGCCATAAATAATGCCTTGCCGGGCTATCAACCTTATGTGACGAGCACTTAAAGGTCAGTTCGGTTCCTGAGATGAACGAAACGGCTTGGACCACTAACACACGGAACACATGACTAAACTTCAAGACGCAAGGCTGCATGAGCGGTGGTGCATTCGTTTACATTATCATGTATCCTGAAGTGCCTTTGAACTGTCATATACGTTCACCTACTCAAGGGCAAGTTAATCCAGTCATAGGCCTCTGGGCTCGACTAAGCCTGTCAACCGGCAGCCACATACAACCACTGCGCGTAGTGATTCTGCTAAGCCTCACCACATCCAATGTATATGCATTCACTTCATTTATACTTCATTACATCTTTCGAATAACACAAACACCTCTCAACAACAGTATGTCACGCAACATCGGGGATATATAGGAGACATGTCCACATCTCCATTTTGACAAGTCCCTGTAGTAAGTGGATCCGTCGGTACCCTCATAGTCATCTTTGCTGGTCTCTCCAGTTTGCTCATGTAGCTGCTTCTCTGTGTCTTGTTGGACGGGGAGGGACTAGAGATAACCTGCTTTATTCAGTGTCCGGGCCTGGTTGTGCCAGTATGCCATCCTCTTTATAGGGCCACTCTCTTCAGGCATCATACCAACATTGGTCTTACCAATGCAGACTTGATAGTTTTACCACAGGACCCGTTTGTGCAGTTTCTTGTTTTAGAACATCTTGCAAAATCCTTTTATTAGAGTTTACTTGGTTTCTTTTTCATTTCAGTCCTTTTACTAATGAGAACCATTCTTATCGTTGTAAATTCCAACATGGTCGTGTTTGCATTAAAAGCGGTGCCAGAACATTCAGAAGCCTTTTGTAATCCCAGCTCATTAACTTTACTTGAATTAGCAAAGTAAATTGTGATTTCAATTTTTACTCGTTTATGAAAAGCATCATGGACACAATTAGGCCCGATCCACTGCCATAACTATACCTGGGTTTAACACGTTTTTGCAAGACAACCAGTTTACATTTCAGAACACAGGTTTAGTTAGATTATGAAATGAAAGTTAGTATTAGACTTTTATGTTATGTGTTGAACAATGTCTCCATTTAACTTTTTTACAATACTTAAAATGTTCAAACACTTAGAGCATCTATAACTCATATATCAGATATCCCTGCCAGGCTGCATTGGACCTCACGTGGTATCCCACAAACAACAGTGACAACCACACAAGTAATTATGATTCATCCTTTGAATATCCTAAGAACGTATCTTAATTAGAAAAGAGTTGATAACCAGGTGACTTGGCATCTTATCAAACACTTCAGATGATCTGGGAGATTAAAATAATCCTTTAACAATAGAAGCTCTCCTTGATATTATAACATGCTGGTACCAGCCCATACATAGTGACACTCAAGCACCATCCACATCCAAAGTCCCACGCCCAGCTATATATAAATCTTTGGATAAAAATCTGTGCTCAACCACAACACAAGATCCAATTGATCCTCCATTCCCAATCTGGCCTTGAACACCAGGTCCAGAACCAGAATCCTCCACAGATTTCTCGAAAATCAAAACTCTTATTCTTGACTCCATGTATCGCTCCACCCTCTTCCCTATAGTCTCAGTCCCAACTACAGTCCCAGCCACAGCCGGGGCTTCCATGTGCGACTGACACATAAATAACCAAGCCTGTCCGCCACCCAGGCAAATTCAAATGCACCTGTCAAAGTGATGAAGCACTCGCCCGCAGGGAAGCATTGTTTACATTTTCACTCCACTCTTTGCAAAAGTGAGATTCTAATTATTTTCCCACTGTAAATTAAAGCCAAGTGGGACAGAATCACAAACCAAAAGGATCGTGGCAGCGGCAGGAGAGAAACCCCCGGCCCATGGATGGTGTGAGGGGTGGGGTAAGAAAGTGCATGGGTGGTAGACAGAGGGGAGGTCAGCAGCTTTTGTCTGTGAGACTGGAGAGAGTGGGCGACAGAGAGGGGAGAGAAAAGGTGGTATAACATGCCGAGGCTGTGTAATGAGCCTACTTGTGTTGTGCTCATTACAGACAGGGTCTAGAGAACTTCAACCAACTGGAGTACATTATGCCCCCACATTTCATACATAGTAATGTGCCAAAAAAATGTGCTGCATTATTTTTCATACCAATGGCCGGGGAGAGAGAGAGAAAGAGAGAGCGGGAGAGGGAGAGAAAGACAGGGAGAGTGAGGTAGAGAGACAAGGAGAGAGAGAAGAGAAAGATTTAATTAGTCCGTGGGAACATGCAAATGGTAGGTAAAATTAGACAGAGGCAAGGATACCTGGGGAAGAGAGGGTGCATAATTTGTAATGATGGCTATCTAGTTTGGATCAATCATTTAAGGATCAGGGGGACTGACAGGCCCGCACGTGCCCACGCCTTAGGCTCCTGTCCCGGACAGTCGCCAGCCCGGCTCAGCCTGAGTGCCCATGGATACAGCTCCATCTCTCTCCCCTCCAGTAACAGGAGCACACACACACACAACACAACACAACAAATAAACACACCATATATCACACTAATACAAACAAATTCTTTAAAATACAAACTGATGTGGACACATGTGCATAACAGCCGTTTCGTAATAAAAGCTTAATATTAAATACCGGTGGATAACTCACTCTGGGGCCTTGTTAGTTTGTGTGTATTAACCAGTGATGCATACCCCCTGATGGCAGTGTTTTTAAAAAGGTGGATTTAGGGACACGTTATTTGGCCGTGGGTGAGACCTAATTTGTCTAGACCCTGCGATTAGTTTTCACTTTGCATTTGGCATCGTTTGCTGCAAGGTCAGAGGGTGAAGTGAGCAAACTGTTCTGGTCGTCAGCAGAGACATGGCTGATGGGGTCAGGAAGGTTTTGGGGTTAATTTTAGAAGCTGTGTTTATATCCAACGTGGAACAAAATGCAGGGAAACATCAGGCGTTGATATTTGTCACAGTCAAGGACATGGGAGACGAAAATATAAAAATGCAATGCACCTCTTCCAGACAAAGCTATTACCAGATGGGTCTATCACCCAGTGGAAAATTACTATTTAATTCCCAGATACTGTCTGCCCTCTTTTTAGCTGTTAGTTGGAAGTTTAGATCTTAATTTAGGTATGAATATGGGTCAGTTTTTAAATATAACACAAAAGAATATCCTAGTGCATGTATCCTTCTTTCTGAGGCAGTGATGCCTTTTTTTTCCTTTAGCCTCAAACTAGGATTTCAGCGACAGGAATTCCAAAATTCATCACATGACATATTTGGACACGAGGGATTCAGCAACGCTGGTGGCAGATATCCTTCCAATACAGACTGAACTAGCTGGATCAGGTATCTCTAACAAAAGGGGCCAATCCATCCAATTCAATTCAGTGTTGTTATAGGTTTCAATCTATGTGTGCTTGGTACTTTGTCATTCAGAAAAGGACGTACATCCAAGTCGACATTTCGCTATGCCATGAAGCAGCAGTGTACTGGTAGACATTTTGCTAGAGCTAATACACAGACTCAGCTGTTTGGAAATATTTCACACTTGCAACAAAGTGAAGCATACATTTGATAAATTACACTAATGTTGGATCGGTAATTAGTATTGGTTGATAGCAAAGGCCCTCCCTAGAAAAGTCTGATTGGTCCATCCCATACTGCAAAGACTTGAATTCAAATGATTGACATGTCAGTCAAATTTTATTACTAGTCGTGGTGGATTTTAAAAGACAAAACCTTTCCACAGGCTCCTCTATTTAAGAACCGATCGCTTTTCTTCTGCATTCATGTGTGGTATGGTGGGATTCTGCAGGTGTGAAATCAAATCCTCTCCCAGAGAGACAGACAGACTCTATTTGTGAACCATGGAGCCATGTCTGCAGCTGTGCCATCCCCACTTCCTGTGTCCCCGGCCCTCCCTCCCATTTGCCATGTGCATTTGCAGTAATGTCTGCAAATCCTGAAATTTATGTCCCTGCTGGAAAACATGGTTTGCCATTTATAGTCATCCGCTAAAAGAAATAAGGCCTGTCTCTCCTGATGAAAGTCAAGGGACTGATGCAGACTCTATCAGATTTCTAAATACAGACCCCGACAATAAATCCCAGCTTGATTGGGTTTGAATTGGGTTAGCTCACTTGAATGCTATCTGCTTAACCCACAGCTGGCCTGTCTGCTCCGTGCAGGCATTGGACCTAAATCAGTCACTTAGTGCTATCACATGGAACAATGGTGGAGTGGAGAGAGCACTCAGGCTAAGACTAGAAGCCAGGCGACTACCATAACGCAACACAACAGACCAGAACAGGGTAGTGCAGAGCAGACGGGCCCTCTAATGCTCTTTGCTTTTTGTGTCTCAGCGGTGATGCGTCCTGAGAGCCATGGTGCGTTACACGAAATGGCGTCACCCGAAACCGAACGCACAAACACCTTTTCAGGCTTTTGTCTGGCGTTGTCAACCAGATTTCACATGCTAATTAGCGTAGGATGCTGGCACGGTTAACATGGGGAAAAAAATCTATTTTCATGCAAGCCAAAATACATACACGTCACAAAGGGGACAGGTGTACATGGGCTGAGTCCATGATGTTTCCATCAGCACTGTACGGTTGGCGGTCGGATCATAAGCTGTTTTCAGACCTCCGGAGAATGTCCGCACAATGGAATCTGGACTTATACGTTCTTCACATGTGAAGAACGCAGCAAGAGATTCCCCTATCACACGCGTTAACAACAACACACAAATCTGTGGAGCATTCAGGCCAAGGTTGGCATGAAGGAGGACATAATGTATAAATTCAGCTGCGGCGATCAAGTGTTTATTTGTTTGAATTAGATTGAAAGCTCAGTCGGCCCTTAGCACCAAAAGCTCTCAGATCTCATGTCCTTCCAAGTTGACATCTTCATCAGTGTCTCCTGTGATCTTGTTATTCATCCTGAGATATTTGTATTCTTTTCTTTTTCACGTCATCAACTCTCTTGCGGTCAACCCTCCGGATAATCTCCTGCTGTATTCTCATGTGGGTTCGGTTCAGATATTATCCAGAGTTTTTACCAGGGGTCTGGCAGGAGAAACTTCGCAGAACGTCTGCAGCAACACACTTGGACATTTATTGACATAATAACTAATAACCAATAACTTCAGGAGAATATCTGGAGATCCGTGCCGGTCTGAAAGCCGCTCTATGAGCACACTTCCTGTGGCCAGGAAAGCACGAAAGTGTGTTTTCTCACTCTTTCCCGACTTCAAAATATTTGTGTTTTTCTTTAACGTATCATAAGCGAGCTGAGAACCACAATACAGGAAGAGATCCTGGATTTTCTGCACACTCCCACTTGAACAAAATAAAATACACACACTATCCAAACAGACTGATTGCCGACTTGCCAAGGTGCTGATTACTGAAGGAACTCAGGTAATCACTTTCCCCTGGTGTGGACCAAGGCCAAGCTAGAGGCAAGGCGCAGTTGAGGCGATTTCACTAATGAGCGGCTGAATTAGCATTGAAGAGATGCACCACACACACACACACACACTCTCTTACACAAATGAACACACACACAGTCACAGTCACACACACCCTCTTCAGATGTTCATAGCTAGTCTCCTTTCTCCTCGATGCACTCGTGACTTTTTGACATTTTGACAATGAGGCCTCCCCTACTCACGGGGGCTGTCTCGTTTGCAGTTCATGCAATGCCTCTAATTACAAGTGTGATAATGGCTCCCACTGTTTTCACAGCGAAGTGCCTAGAGTTGTGTTTGGCTAAGTGTTTATAAGCGCGGGGGTGACATCCATACGCCACTAAATTAAACCTCTCCTTCAGCCTGACCCTGCCACTCACGGCCCGCTGAATGAGTCGGCCGTTTTTCCTTTTCCTGTATTTTTAGACGAATCATAATTACGCGGCCAATTAGGAGGGTCACCTTGAGTTTTACAAACTACTTTAAAAACTCCTCTTTGTGACTCGAACTGTGTGTGTGTGTGTGTGTGTGTGTCAGTGTGTGTGTGTGTGTGTGTGTGTTTGTGTGTCTAGTCTGACAGTTTGTAATAGAGTTTGCGGTAGGGCCTATCTAAAAGGTCTCACATACACACACATATGAAAGCATACACACACACTGTTTACATGATATCGCTTGTGTGTGTACATCAGTAGAGCAATGGAGGATGTTCCCTTGTGGGCAGAGTGTGCCCGTGTGTGTGTGTGTGTGGTTTCATCATTTTGTCTGAAATTTTAAATGAAAGTTCAAATGAAAGAGATTATAGATGTGCATTATGCCTGTGTAGATGAGGTCTAGCGACTAATTATCACGTCCTAAAAACAAGACATGTGGACCTACATTTCTCCCGACAGTCTGGAATATGAATTTGGGATTAATTTAGGACGAACCAGTTTTAGCCATTTTATAATTATATTTACTCAGTAGGTGGATTTTGCTGCTTTATCTCTGTGATGCATGTAGACAAATAGAACGCTGGAGCCTTTACCAGCTGACACTACCGGAGAGGGAGAGAGCTTCCATGATCTTCACACATGGATGACTCCGAGTTACATGACCTATATAACACGTTATACGGTCCGCTTGCTACCTGTGTCTCATCCTAATGGAGAAGGGCAGCACATTACAGGTGTGTGCGGCCCCAGCGAACACACACACACACATACACAAAGACTCACAAACAAGCCTGCCACCAGGATTACACACACGTATGCATGATTACAAAAAAACAACCCGTCTCTCTATCTGCCACAGATCAGGCCCCATAGGACTCATGCACTAGTAGGAATTAGCTAGCTGATGTACTGCACACCAGTGGCGCTTGTCTGGTGGCTGTGGTTAGATGTAATTAAAATGAACAGCAAGGCTAAGTTTTAGATTTTGGATACATGGTCTCAATCGATTAAAGTTACTGGGTTTTCTCCACACAAACCCGTTTTATATCCCCACTAACTCAGTTGTTTTAAACTAAAAAAAATTGTCATCATTAAAACCTGTATCTGTGAATGTCTGTGTGTATTGATGATTGATTTAAGAAAAGAATAATGTGTGTGCTTGCTTTTTAGGTGGCAGTTAATGACTATGTCTGGACAGCAGAAGACCCCCTCCCTGAATCTGCGGCGTCCAGCAATGACGCTCTGAGGGAGGGCGCCCCCCACCCAGAGGGCGAGACCAGCACACATGTGGTCGTCCACACCCTGTACCTGAGTGGGCAGAAACAAAGATACAGACACTTCCTCCGACAATCTAATGGGGCCATCGTTGAGGTAGGATATCAACATAGTCCTTCTTTTTTTTTAAAGGAAATATATCTTCTTTTTTTTTAAGAAATCACCCATGGAAGTGCGGGTGTCTGAGAAGTCTGAATTGGACAAAATGTCAAATTTAATGTGAACATCTGAATTTGAGGACAGAATTGACTTCAGCTTCATCAGTAAAATCATATTTGAAATTATTATTTCTTTCCACAATGCAACAAATAAAATGTGTATGTAGCTACTAAAAGTTCCTCTCCAGCTGGTAGTAACCCGTCTAAAGTTGTAACACGTTATATAAACCCCGGCAACTAATCCACCAGCACTGTGTTGTGACTCAGGAGGAATGGAATTCAAAACTGGAAAAAAAAAGCTGCTTCCCTTTCTTCGATCATTTTGTCAGTCCCCCAAGAGCGACCTGGATCATCCCGAGAAAATTAATATTTTGAAGCTTGAATGTCAGAGGAGTAACAAACAATTAGCTCTGAGGCACTGTCGCGTTCTAATGGTTCTCCATCACCATTTGAGCGATGGTGAGCCCATGTGAGTGAACGTATAGCGTGGCACATTTATTACTGTCACTGTGTCACCGTGTGTGTGTGTGTGTGTGTGTGTTTGTGTGTGTGTGTGTGTGTGCGTAGCCTCCAGACCTGTGCATAGCAGATAAGACATCTGGGGAAAGTTTAATGTAGCCAAACAGAGCATGCACACATTGACACAAGCACACACAGCTCTTCACCTCCTACAAAAAAGAAAAAAACAAGCGCACTTACACACACATACACATGCAAATGCCAAAATATTGTATAAATATAAACCACACTTATTAACCTAGAAACACACACACCCTCAGTTTACTAGAGAAACATCAAATCCTCCTATTTCTGCTGTGAGAAATAATTTCCACCCTCACACACTATTCTTTAAGCTGTGAAGGGAGTTTCATAGAGGCCACCTTAAGTGAAAGATAGGTGTTACTGTCCTTGGAAAACACACACTCTCTCACGCACACACACACACACACACACACACACGCTCCCTCTTTCTATGGCTCTCTGTTGCTCTCTTTTCTCACACCCACTGTGTCCCCTGGGTGCTGCTGTCTGTCCCTCGCAACATAACAGGCAGGGGCCCTCCAGTAGCAGAAGATGCCGATGGCGTCCTCTTTCACTCGCTGGTAGTGGGGAGCGATAACACCCGGGCTGTGCGCCGCCGCCGCCGAGAGAGCACTACACGCCAATCCCCCTTTGCCTCACAGCGCAGACCCCCACTTTACATATTCAAAACTAATCCTCCCCTGAATATGTAGACTGGTTTTATGTATAGAGCAAGATCCAGGGATCACCAAAGGGCATCCCCAGCACTCGGAAGAACACTTGAGCTGATTTTATTAGCGCTTTATATAATTCTGGCAGCGATACACACACAGTGCGACGGCGTGCTGTGTACAAACTGCCTTCAGATGTAAGGTGACAGCTCCTCAGAGAGAAATAACATCCAGGCAGGCCACTTATACAAAAATTAAATAGCTACACAATGCTGTTGAGTGCTCTGCTATAGGACACGGTGATCACACTAAAGAAGAAGTTCATCTCTGTTCCCCTCAGTTGTTATGACATTTTAAAGCAATTTTTTTTTCCTCGGAAAGGCTTGTCACTTATACACATAATAGCAAGTTTTATGGTGATGTGATTTCACTGCTGTGTTACAGGACAAAGTATGATATATGTAAATACATCGGGGCAATAAAAAACAATATAGTTTGTTTTTCTTTAATCCACATATGCTGAGGTACTGTGTGTTCACAAATAACATGTTAACATTTGAGCTATGTACCATGCATTATAGATAATATGTATTTTGTTGTTATTATAAGAAGTCTAGAGTACGTTCTTTGTTATTCCATCTTGAAATCTTGATCACCAGTGACGATAGTTCTCAAAGCTGCAGGATGACTGTGACAAAATATATTTAACTTAATTTGACTGTGTAATAAATGTAACCTAATTCTCCATCCCCAGTTAGTTAAAAGGCTAATCCTGCTACTCTTAGAAGTCTGGTTCCATTTACTGAGGAAATATTGACGGATGACTTATTTCCTTAAAAGAGCCCTGTTTTCTCAGGCGGTGTCCTGGACGCCCATGCCCCCGAGGACTCGCTCCTCCCTTAGACTAACATGACCACAGCCCCGGGGTCCGGCGGCTTTGCATAATACCCACAAATTTACACCCGAAATTTGTCTAAACGAACACCTTTTAAAAAGCAAGTCCTGGAAGAAGTGCCCTGAGCTATAGACACTGTTAGACACTGTTTGGAAGGAGCAGAACAGCGAGGTGTGTCCTGTTTGATTTGCCGGAGTGTGAGAGGCTGAGCAAGAGTCATGAGAAACTTAATATTTTTCTCCTGTTTATTCAGCCAGTATTGACTAGCTATGTTGACTGAAAGTGTCTTTGTTGAGCAAGGGGTAAAAATGTGGAATTGGAAGGAGTGAATTTTAAGATGTGGTTCTGCAGTAAAAAAATATAACAATAATGAAGCCTTTATTGACTTGCATATTGAATTCTGTTTAAAGAAAGTTAATATTAATGACCCATCATATGCTCTCATCCAGTCTGGCGCCCCGAGGCGAGCATCTGTAATATTGACCACATTGAAGGAATCTTCTGGCTGAATCACAACCATACAAAAAAGAAAAAAGAAAAATGTAAAAAAGCTGCAGTTCCCATCAGTGTGCTCCAATAAAAGACATTACAGGTAAAGCGAGGTGTAGCTTTTGGAAACACTCATTACCCTATAAACAGATGTGCCCCAGCTGCCGACTCACAAACTGCACTGCTGACAACAACTGTTTAGGCCGAGATTATGCGGGGGGGGTGGGGTGGGGAAATGCATCTATACAACCTAGGACCTTCAGAGAGGGCCTCGTAACCACTCCGTCTGAAGAAACAAGATGGCTGATGAAGAAATTAATGCAGGCAAAGTCATTATCTTGCCTCCTAAAACCACAGTGGGTTTATGTCCCCCTGTGTCGCTTTTTCTCCGGGGCTAGCATTTAAGTGTAGATGGACTTATGAAAAGATAGGACAAGCCAACTGTGCTCCTTTTGTCTCCTTCCCTCCATATGGGCGGCAGCAGCATATGCACGAACTGGCTCGGCTTCTGTAAAACTTCCATTAAAGATGCACAACTAAGGCTCTGCCAGCTTGAATATTACCTCTCTCCACAAATTATTTATGGCTCGGAAAGAACGCTGATGATGAGCATCTCCAGCGACTTCTATAAATAAAAACACTTTTCGCTGCAATTTCGGCTGCGCTGCTCTTTTTCGCCGCTTTTCCTTTTTTTGGGGGGGGGCTGGATGTGCTTAACCGTTCGTAGAAACAAAAGGTATGCAGTTTATTCACTGAGCGAGTTTTCGGCTAGCCCTTCATTTGCTTATTTAAATATCAGCAGGAAGTGGCTGTATTGTATTATGCATGGTTTGTGTAATTAAGAGTGTATATTCCTCCTTGTAGTTTGTGGATTTGTTTAATGTCAAAATGTAAAATCGAATGATGATGGGGAGAAAGAGAGGCAGCGGGGGAAATGGAAAGTTGTGAGGCGGCGCCGAGACTCGCTCCTTGACATCGGGGGACACCTCATCATCATGATACGCTCTCAAATCTCCCGTTTAACAAGGAGTCTTTGTCTCGGCTCCCCGTGACTCAGCCCGCCGTCCGCGCCAACGCACAAGACGGCGGCGGCGGCGGCGGCGGCGACTCTTCGCCCGGACCAATATTGACCTAATTTAGCATGCAGAGAATATGAAGGAAGTTAACCTTTTAGAAGAAACACCTTGCAGCAACATTAATTGACAAACCACATCAATTCTCCCTCCTGCCCCTCTTTTTGTAATTACTCCGCCGCACGTTTGATTGCCGCTGCGGAGCTGAGGACCCACGCTTCATTTGCCGTGAGGTCATCGGCAGCCCTCAGAAATATGAATATGATTTATACAGGAAGTGAGTTTGCTCTGTCTGCCGCGTGCGTGTGTGTTTGTGTGTGTGCGTGGTGTCTTCACTGCATGTGGTGTGTGTGGCTATGAGACACACACAGAAGGAGAGAGAGAGAGAGAGAGAGAGAGAGAGAGAGAGAGAGAGAGAGAGAGGGGAATGTCCTTGGCTACGCACTGTATGTTGCATGAGCAGATTAATGCCTCCCTGGCAGCAATATCTGCTTAGGAGGAGGACCTCTCCGAAGTACACCGCATGTAATTATCTGGCCTGTTTATACTAGTTTCAGACAAAGAAATAGTCTGTGGCACATTGTGTGTGTGTGTTTTTTTTTATGTTTGGTCAATTGCTGCTCTATCTCTGTAATTTGCAACTTTTTGACTTGATTCCTGTCAGAAGTCATTTTGACGAGAACTCTTGTTTGGTTCTTATTTTGGTTGCATGTTTTATCCCTTCCATCGTTCATGCTTTTGAGGGTCACAGGGGGCGCTGGAGCCAATTCCGACTCACATAGGTGCGAGAGGCGGCGGTGCACGCCAGCTTATCGTAGAGACAAACAACAATTCACTCTCACATATACACCTATGGTCAGTTTAGAGGCATTTCATTTGACTGTAGGAGACAAACCCTAACAATCACGTGGAGAACATGCAAACTCCACATGGAACAAGCTCGGATCACTCAGGATTTTTACTGGGAAGTAATGTATTTTAAATTAATTTGTTTTAATTGCAGTAGACACATTTGTTGGTGGCCACATTTCTTTGTCCTTTTTTTATTGGTCAAAAACCCACTAATACTGGTTACAAACAGCTTTCACTCCCGCTCCTGCTCCTATCGTCAGTGATGGAAACGAGACATCAGGGTGACTATTGGGCATCTCAGAGAGAATGCTGGGATGTTCACCCGCGTTTGAATATTGTGTATACGCGCTAATTTCAGTGTATACCAGCGAGATTTAAGTCATAAACTTCGGATCAATGCACAGGCCCATTCAGAGTGGTACAGGGCCGGTTTCCCCTCTGGTTTGGCCCCAGAGTCTCCGCCTGTAACAGTTGGTTTTAACAACAGTATAAGCTGTTCTTTTATTGTTAAGCTTCTACTCTTGCTTGGCTGAGCGTCGCCAACATGCAGGTTTCTTCTGAAGGTGATAGGTGACACCGAGGGGGTGCACGGGGATCCCAGGACGGCTCCCGGTCCAGGTCAGGGCTCCACCAATCAGAGGGCAGACAAGGGAGGCCGGAGCGCCCCACAGCAGCTCCGCCAACGGAAGAAACTCTTTTGCCGTGAGTGTCAACGTTATTGTAACGTTACCTTATCTCAACCCCCCCACCCCCCACCCCCTCTTCACTGGTGCAAAGTGTTCCTACCTTCTGTTTGCTTAGCAGATCTGCATCTTTTTATCTTGTGGTTGGTTCCCTCAGGGTCCCATCGTGTCGAGCCGGTAGGAGGAAGCGGGTGTGGCTCTAGCTTTGCACTGCAGGACCTCAACCAATGACATCAGAGCAAAGACCGAAAAGTTGGAACCCTGAACGGATGTGAGTTCGCTCGTCAACCGTCTGTTTGACTTGGAGACGCTGCAGTGTTCTGTGCAAGTGGCAGTTTAACTTATTTAACACTTGAATATTCTCTTGATGATGTCCTTTATGATACCTTTACAGTTTAACGACTGAAAACAAATGCCTAAAGCCGCCTTTCAACTGGTAAAAAAAAACTATGTGCACCCACTAATATCTGGCTTGTGTCAGCTCTGGGAATGGATTCAATCGACATTCTCTCCCGGGTCAGATGACTCTGCAGTAGATGCAGGTTTTAATCGGCTCAGGCTCTGATTGTCACTGATGGAAACAAGACAGGGAGGAGAGAGAGTGCCTCAGTTGCCGGTGCCCTGGTACGTTCAAGACATAGGGTGAAAAACCGAAAGGCAATAAGGAAGTCAATCCCCTTTTCGTTTACTCACTAATCAGAGCAACAGAAAACCAAATACGACACGCTACATTCTTGTCTTAAAGGCTCTTTGTAATTTAATAAACAAAGTCCAGTAACACTTCTAATAAGAAGGGCCCCGGTGTCGAGTGCAGCCGCAAGACAGTGAACAAAACGAAGACTCTAAAAGTCACTAATCAGAAGAACGAGTGATAAAATATCAATATTGGCCTCACATTAAGCAGGATAATATTCCGGCCAGCTTGATTCGTATTGAATATGTGTCTGCTGGCCGGTGCTCAGTGTAATGAAGTGGCTCACAAATCAGGCAGTAATGACCACCAACTTACACATATTGCTTAATTAAAGGTTGTGAGCTTATTAGCATGTGTCTCTGGCACACGGGCGCGGCCAGACGGGGGGGGACGGGGACCGGGGCTGATGTCGTCCAGCGCCGGGCTGTAAAGGTTTTATAGATAGCTAACCTATCATACTAAAGCCATAGCGCACCACCATTAAAATTGGATCTTAATAACCTGTCATTTTCATTGATGATGATTCTCCTTTATGGGCGGCCATTACGCATCAAGTTCCTGGGCCTTGTTGGACGGCGATAGCGGTCATTTGTGCTCGTCGTTATCATGAGCACACCTTACTTTGGCCTTGAAGTTGCTCCTCACCTCCACGTCTAAACCATCGCGGTCGTAGCCCCGGGGGGTGTGGCGCACAGTGAACATGGACACACACACACAGACTCACACGTAACACATTCTCCCCACACGCACGCATCCAACACTTAAGTTTCTGAGGGTCTGATAGAGCCATCGGCCTTGTCCTCGTAAAAAAATGGGCGTAAAGGTAAAAGAAGTTAGTTGACATTTCTAGTCCATCCTTGATGCAGGATGGAGGAATAAGTACTCATTGTCGTAATTCTACCCGCAATGCATTAATGTTTAATTTCAGTGTACGCAAATGTTTATTAGAAGATGACATTTGGTTTATTTTGGTGTATTTTTAGCATAGCCAGGATGTCTTGCTGCAGCCTTCCCCTCTGTCTGCCTTTGACACTAGCCAGATCCTATGGAGCTAATGCGCCCCAATTAGAGATCATTCCATTAACAGTGACAGTGCTACACCCCCCCAATTCAATCAGGCCCCTAATGAACATTAAGCAGAGGCGCTGTCTCTCCGAGATGACAGGAGCCTCTTCTCTCCCTCCACTTCCCCTACCTTCCTCTGCTGCACCATTTAAACCAACTCCGGTTCGCTTTTCGCTTACTCTGCTTTCTCTCTTTAATTATCTAGATGCAACATGATGTATATCCCACCCGTCTCTTATTTGTTTTGATATTTGTTTGTGTTATAAATCTACAAATAGTGATGAATGGCTTTTGTGAAATTGTCCACTACCGTTTTGGTTTTATTCATCATCATCAAACCGATGCCCTGTGCAGTGAGGTTCCACATGGGGGGGGCAGAGGGAGCAGATGCAGAAGAGGGCAAAAGGTTTCAACTTTTCAGCGGTTCAAATATTTGATTGTTAACGACAAACACCGTTTCACTGCGATTTAAATTTCAAATTGATCCCTGCGAGCAAGTTTTTTCTGGGGGAGAGGAACATACCCCAAGGTCTGCACTCCACAATTTGCTGATTTAAGTTGAAAGAAAACCTTCTTTTCTTTTTTTTTGTGCAGAACTATCATAAGGGAACTGCAGCGCCTGCATCTGCTTAGAGCCAGCCCCGACCCGGGGATGTTGCTGGAGAGTGAGAAAAGAGAAGAGGGGGGGGGGAGAAAAATAAAACATAAAAAGAGAAAAATAACACTTTTGTCTAATTCTATATTTATATAGCCCTCAGCTTGAGGTGTTCACATAAAACAGTTTGTATGGAGAAGTGCTGCGGTGATCGTTATGCTGCGCGTGGAGATCAGCGACTCTCCGGGCGCGGTTGGCGGGAGCAGCTCAGCCTGATTCATTTGAATTAAAGTTGCCCAACTAAATAAAATGGATTCAAATCCTCACTTTTGCTGCTTTGCATTCTTTTCAACCCTTTTCAGGCTGTTATTTATTTCTTCTATAAAGGAACCACAAGCATTTCTTTTGATGAAGAAGTTTGTACATTTACCGTCTTTGCATACATGTCTGTATTTCCTATTTTGCCCAACTTCAGGTAAGGCACCTTTTTTCTGTTTGATGTCAGAATGTAATTATATCTCGTGGAGGGGAGCTTCTGATGCTTTTTTGATGTGTCTACCTGGAGCCTTTTCACAAGACAAATAAAATCTTTAATATTAAAATCTCAATGCTGCTGCCTTTTTATTCCAGCGCGTGTTTTGGAATACACTTAATAAAATGACAAAACTTCTTTTCATATTTTGTGTTTTTGAATGCAAATAGGTGTAGTTAAGGTTTTGTGTTTTTGATGCTTTGTGAAGAAAGCTCGCCTCCGATTGATCCTCTCCCCCGTGACATGAATCATAGTCGGCCCCGGCTGTGTGTAACCTGCACTACCAGCGTTGTGGCGGCGTCCATGTCACCGTGGCAGAACAACAATATGCAAAGCAGATATACATTCCGGACCTCTGTCGCTTCACTCCTGCCCGAGCTGTATTCTTCTCCGTTGACCCCGAACGTGATTTCCTGGTGCTTAAGCCGCGGAAAACCCACACGGTTCCTGGGTGTGCACACGGTGATGTCAACATCGTGCCATATTTCTGTGGCATCTGGACGGATCATGTGCCTGCCTGCACACATATTTATTTATTTCCCCTCTTCCAGAGCGATGTCAGGGAGGCAGATGTCCTGCTCACAGGGAGAAAAAAATCATTTGCGGCGGAAAAAAAGATGGAGGGGGGGTGGTGGTGGTTGTAGTCGAGAGAGGGGGGGGGGAAATATATGAATATGCAAATTTTTGTCACAGTGTGGAACCTTGTAATGAGCGGGGAAACGTTGTCGCCATCTTTCATTATGCAGAGGTCATTGTTTAATGCCAGTCATCTGGGCCCAGCTTCTTCTCTCTCTCTGCTGCAACGTGCCCACCACCGCTCCCCCCCCAACCTCCCCCGTCATCTCACAGCAACTTGAACCAAACTACAGCCTGGCGTGAGGCAGCGCCGGGGTCACGGACACACACACACGTGCACAAACAGACACACACACACACACACAGAGAGACACACACTGCCTTTAAGATTTAGCTCGGGTGATTCTTTTTTGTCACTGCACTTAAAGGATTAAGATGATTCTTGAAACTCTTCATCTTTTAAGACCCAATTACACCATACATAGCAAATGCATGGTGTGTCTACTTTGCGGTAATGACACTATACAATATGCAGTATCATATGCAATATTTCTTCCATATTACTTACTCCTTCATTGTCATTACTACTTTCTATTGCGACTTCATCTCAGTATTACTTTACTGTTCTATCGTTTTTTCCATTACTGGTTCTTTAACTCTGTGTGCGCTTTATTTTTTTATTTTCACTAATACTTTTTTTACACGTAGTACTTCTGTTGTACTGTAATCTTTATTGTACTGTGCTGGAAAAGCTCGCACAAGAATTTTCCTGAACGTAATTAAGTTTATCTTATAAAAACATGCCACTACTCACGGAATACTTATGTTTTTA
This sequence comes from Pseudopleuronectes americanus, assembly GCA_038501795.1. Taxonomy (NCBI): domain Eukaryota; kingdom Metazoa; phylum Chordata; class Actinopteri; order Pleuronectiformes; family Pleuronectidae; genus Pseudopleuronectes; species Pseudopleuronectes americanus. The sequence continues at coordinate 9,611,744 of CM076736.1, forward strand.
GCTGCATTATTGCACGTTTCCTTTGTGCAGAACTTTGAACACTGGTGCTCTGAAAACGTAAGTGCAGAGTATGATTATTATTATTAGACGTGAGTATTTGACCCACATCAATCCAGCACCTGACAGAACGTGTACTGATGGCTGGTGGTTGTAAAAGTCTTTGGTTCTTTCTCTCCGGAGTTTAAAGTTCAGACGTAGGCTCGGCTCGCAGCTCGTTGTTGTCCCTTTTGATCAAGCCCTTCCGTGTTTTGGTAGATTGCTGAGACAGCTTGCTGCCGCCGCTCCGACTCCTCTCTCAACAGCTTTTTCCTGAGATTTCCGCTGGCGTCGGCCTGACATTGAGCTATGGGGCTAATCATTAGGTAAACCCGTCTCCCTCTCCCGCACGCACTCTTCAAATAATCCCGCGTTTGAATGCTAAAAATGTAATGAACTTCACGGTTCATTGTGTCTGACATTGCTTAATTAATGGGTGCATTTAAAGTACATAGGGCCCCAGTAATTGATTTATATGCATGATTTGCACATACAGCTGTTGGTTCCTGTAGGAGACTCATCACTCAAACAGTGGCTGTGCTGATGAGAGGCTGGCTAGGTAATGTCAGGTTGCTCTGTGCGAGGGATTTTAAATATCATATTTTCAAAGAGATTCTTAAAAAAGAATTTGCTTTGGTCTGGAATCCTTTGGCCTCCTGCGACCTATTCTGATAAAAGGACAAAATATACTATGAGAATTTGTTTTCGTTAGGCCGAGCCTGATGATGAGTGTTGGAACAGGTTAGTTTCATGCCACACAGAGGAATTCAATGTTCTCACGCCAGCACACTGCTTCGTCTTGGCTCTCCCTCTCTCCCTCTCCCTCTCTCTCTCTCTCTGTCTCTGTCTATGTTCCTGGTCGCTCTCCAAACAGACCGTTTACATTACTGCACCTGCCACACACAGACCTGGACATAGGCATTGCCTCCGATGACGCCAAGGCAGAGTATCGATCAGTGAGCAAAGGGTTTTGATATGGATATGTTTTAATGGAGAAAAATCTGATGCATTGTCAACTGAATTAGTACAGAAAAAAACCCATTACATTTGGGTGAGGGTCCAGATCAGGATTGTTTTTTATCACTTTCTGTAACTTTATTGAGACACAGCATTTTTCAGCATTTTTATTGATTTCTCAAAGATTACATGTTTATTGGTCGGCTATTTATACATCTTTGCGATTTGATGTAGATGTTTTAAAACATGGGCTAATATATCAAGAACTATCAACATGACATATTATTATTTTTGGTTTATTCTGATTAAATAAGAGGCTTTAAAACTCATCTTGCACCTTTCATTGTGGAACTAAATATTGTGAAAGGCTCCAGCTGTACAGCCATTGCATTGTTAGCGTTTCACCTTCATTGACCACGGCCTTTATGCTTAGTCCTCACACACAACAGGGTGGTTATAATTATTGTTTTCTGTGGAGGGGTCTGGAGGTCGCTGGCCCCTAACCATTATTTGGTTTTGGACAGATCCTCTATGGAGCTCAGATCAATCTCTCACCTAGAGAACATTCTAGCATATTTCTACCACCAGCACATTGATTTTTCCATGAGCAGGCCCCTGTTGTGCGTGTGAGGTGTTTTCATGCACGGCACATAGGGGATGCAGCCTGCAGTGCACACACACACACACACACACACACTCCCATGCCGTGTACAAGGTCTGTTACAAACAAAAAGACACATACACAGGTGCAAGCATTTGAACACACACACACATACATCATTTATTCATTTCTGTAGACACCCATAGGCATTTCTGTGTGTAAAATGCACGCATCGGCATATTTAGTGGCTTTAGATCTCAAACACACACACACACACACACACACACACACACACACAGCATACTCCTTGTTAAAGCAGACACCAAGTGAGCCATGTCTTCTCTGGGGCCAAGTGTATTCCTCTCTTTATTACTCACTCACTATTCAATACAGACTGGCCCGATGTTGAGGCCTGCCACCTGCCCATCTTTTCTTCTACTGTGCCATCATCCGCTTTTACCCTTCACCACCCTCCTTCCTTCCTTTCCTCCCCAGTCTCTCTATACCTGTATTTCATATATCCATCAGTCCATGCATCCTTCATCCCCATGACGATCTGCTAATGCTCCATCTATCACTCCATCCATTCTGTTTGTTCGTTCAAGGCCTTCGCATCCTTATAGAAATAGGAATAAAATAAAGTGAGCACACAGGAATGAGTAGTAGGACTACACACACACAATTAGATAGTAACTTAAAGGTAAGTATGTGTGTGTATTAAGGTAAAACACACACAAACACTCACGTGAATGTTGTATGGAGTGTATAAATTCCATGCCTCTCACATGCAAATTCACTTGCTAGTAAAACAATTTGATGCAGACTTATCGCTTTTGTTTTCTTGCGTTTTTTTGCAGCTATAAAGAAAAGTCTTTTACAGTCCAAGTGTGTTACAAACACAAAGTCAGGCTGCAGAGTTGAACTGGAGTTGATGGCTGTGGCACCGGGGCTTTGAGACAAAAGAGGGCGCTGGGCGCAGCTGAGGAGGGGCGTTTGAAGATTGTGCTGGAATTTGTCAAAAGCCAATAATCATTCTGGTGCGGGGAAGGAGTACTAAATCAGAGCGCCGAATCAATATCACATTACTTTGAGTATGGGAGTATATACAAGACTCATCAAATTGATTATTTTTGATGCTACAATGGCAGTTTCATTTGCAGAGGCCCTCACCAACAACTACTGTTCCATTACCTGGGCAGGGTGAGAATTTTATGAAAAAAGAGGAACAAAGAAAAATGAAAATAAGTACAGCAAGACAAATGGATATTTATTTGACTAAAATAAAAAGCCTCGCCTGGAATAGTAATAAATGGTATGTCACAGTCAAGCTCTGGTTAAAAGATGGCTTGTTTCATCGGACATTGAAATTTCATGAATATATTTTCCAAGGGGGCCCAGGAAAAACAGAATTCATCATGACTTTCGTACAGGCCATAATGTCACAGCGCAGATTAGTCAATTCCTTGTAATGTATTGTGCATGTAACTGTGGCATTGTTTAAACATGTGCCTCCACCCTGACTGGGTAACAGAGTGTGACGGCTGCAGACGGATTTAAAATGACTTAGTTTGTTTCACAAAGTCTCTTTTACGCCATTTAGAGCCGTAATCCAGCAATATGTTTACTGGTTTGTATTGATAATGATGTATTTAATCTCTAATTTTTATTTTTTACAATCTCTCTCAGGTTTAGTATATATATGTGCAATTCTGTTACATTGTGTATAACATGTCTATATTGTAAATAGTGTTTTCTTTTATATATATTTCCCTTTGTTTACATGTTAAAGATATAGTAGTTCTATCTATTATCTGCTGTCATCTTTGCTGCTCAAACACCTCAAATTCCCCCTTAGTTGTACTAATTCAACATTATCTTATCCTCACTTGTCTTATCTTAACATTTTAACAAAAAAGATAATTAAAAATACTTATCATTAGAGGCCTGCATCACTGTTTCACCCCCGGTTCGAACTCTTCCGATATATTTTGAACTTAAAAGTTGCTCAGAATGGCCTCAACCGTACCAACTCCCTCCCCTAATGACTCAAAGTCTTCAATATGGGGCTATCAGGAGAGACAAGGCGCAGCGGCTCCTTGGATGATTAAAAAGTCATTTCCTTAACTGTCCTCCCAGGATTTGCGAGCCTTTTTTTTTCTTTTTTTTTAGTAAGAAAACATTAAATTGCTCCAATCAAGCATAAACGTATCCTGCTTGTGGTGTAATTTGTACTGCTGTTCGCATGGTGGGCGCTTATTTGTCATCCTTTTCCTTTGGCGCTTTTCCCAACCGCCTTGATCAACAATTAATGGTTGAAATTGCTTCTGTGTTACTTATGGCTGTGGAGACAGATGCGGCAATGCAAAAAAAACTAAACAAAAAAAAGGGAAAGAGGGTTTAATTGAACAACAGAAATGAGTTACGATTGGTTCGACTTTATTCATACGGCACTGGAATTATTTAGTCCTCTTAGTTTATTTCTAATAGTTTTGTGGTGATGCATTGTGTTATTACAGAAATACAGTAGCACAGCAGCAGTGGTCCTTTCTCTCCTGTCCACCCCGTTCTGTTCCTCTCTCCCGCTCTCTGCTCTGCTGTCTCTCCCCCCCTCTCTTCTTTCGCACAATGACCTTTAGTGCTCTTTTCTTCATTGCGGGGACAGGCTGGGGCCTGGCATCTGATAGAATCAATATTCTATTATGATAGTGTGTGGAGCGTGTGGGGTTTTACAACTCCACTGTAATAGTCTCTCTATTTCATCCCATGGCAGCCATGGCCTGAGGGATCATCCAGGCTTCTCCAGGCTCTATGCTCCCAGCATTGCCCCATTTCCATTAACGTCGCAGGCCTCTGCCTACCGGGGGACAATCTGTGTGACCGATGGATGGGGTTGAGAAAGAGTCCAGCCCAGGTGCAATATGTGTCAATAGACTGTGTAATGGCCAGAGCTGGGTGAAATGTTAGTTAAATAGCTTTCCAGTTTTAAAAGAAACAAGAGGGATACTCGCGCTATTTCTCTTATTTTTTCCCGGTGCTTTTTGCACTATTAAATCTGCCCAGAGGTGAAATCCTATTAAATCAAGCGATATTTCAGAACAGCGCCTGACGGTGAGGTTGGAAATATCTGGTCCTCGTGATGATGTTACCTTAGTGAAAATTTGGAGTCAAATTGAAATTCATCATTTGTTTCGGCAAAATATAATTTTTTTACTATGACAGACAGATCCCTGCAGCGTCTAGGATTTAAAGTCGAAACGTGACGTGCCGCCCGATGCACCGGAGTCCAGCATGTGAAACAGTTGTTGATGAGAAGAGTCCTGGTTTGCAGTATAGAGCGGTAGAAGTGCTAAAGTGAAATGTTAAGCTATTAGAGATCATGGCACCAGGCAGGCCCCCCCATAAAAGATTCATGCCATTACATCTGCCTTTTTTTCTCTCGAATAATTAACTAATGTGAGTATTTAACTCAGCCAAACGCAGTTACGCTTTAAAAATCCTTGCATTTAAATGTCATTGGGGCGTTGAGTTTTGATGTGAATTTTTAATCCCGGGCAATAAATACTGCGAGGGGTTAACAGGGCTCGGGCAGCGGGGACGAGGAACTCCGCTCCTGTCCTGAAAGGCTTCCCATCAAAACCTGCACGGGAATACCACTCGGCTCGGAAATGTCAGCAGTGGTTGTAAAATTCATCTGATTTTTTTCCTGCGGGAAGTTGTTGAAATGCATAATATTTGTTAAAGTCGCCGGAGTCAAGGATAGGACGTTTAAAGCTAATGGTGAGTCTAGGGGTTAGACTGTGGCCACCTTTTGGACAATACCCGCCATTTATTTTTATTTTTCCCCTGCAGAAGACTTGTCCCTGACAGCTTTCACGTCCCTCAATCCGTCCCCCCGTCCCTCCATTTGATTGAGAGCTGGGCGACTGGAGGTGCGTGATGAGGCCCCGCTCGCCTCATATTCATCATGATGTAACCGTGAGCAACCCGGATCTAAATTACCTTCGTCTGGCATCATTCCAGCACACGCTATAAATGAGGTAATCGTCCTTGACTATAAAATTTGCATTTTCAAGACTTAATTGCTATCATTACATTTTTTGTGTAATTCTATTAATTTAACAGAATGGGTGATCAGAGTCTTTTTTATGGTTATAATTTGCAGTAAAACAATGCATCTGCAAAGTAGAGGAGAGAGAGAGAGAGAGGAAAAAAAAGTCCTGAGTAGAAAGAGGGTGAGTGCAGCATCAGGACCACTCCAGCCCTCTCGTCGTGAATTTCCATTATCCCTCTCCATTTAAAAAAAGGAGGGGGGGAAAAATAGCCAACAAAATAGTTACAAACAAAATTGCACTAAGATGCAGTGAGAAACAAAGATGTGCGTTTGTGTGTGCCTGCATGAAAAGCTCTCTTTGGGTTCCAGGGACCGGGACATGCATCAATTATATCCCATCATCACATTGTGTGGGCTAACTGAAGCTTGTGCTCAGCCGGCCTCTTTTATTTTATGCCTCGCTTTCTTTTTTTCTTTCTACATCGCCTGCCTCCTTGATCGTACATGATGTCAGCTGCACTCACCAGCGTCGTCTCCGCAGAGTGGTGGAGAGCACGGCCGGTGACGCGGAACAACAGAGCCATCAACTTCCATTTACGCTTCCCGCGGTGACCTTGCCACAAACATCTTGCGAGGTCCAGAAGCGCGCCGAGCGAAGTGCCAGCGGAATCCTGCAACCCGCTGCACTTCTCCCTCGCCCTGTTGACCTTTCGGTTTGGGGGAAGGAGGAAAACTCACACTGGACTTCAGCTCTTCCTCTCTCACTTTTTTTTTGTTTACCTCCATCAAGGATGTTATGTTTTTCTCTGAATTGGTTGGTTTGTCTGTCTGTTAGTTAGCAGGATGTCATAAAAACTACAGGACAGATGATCATGAGAGTTGTTGGAACGAGGCAGTGTGGGTCAAGCAAGAACCGATATCATTTAGGTGTGGATCTAAATCAGGGGAGGTTTCAGGAATGATCTTTTTCACTTTCTTAAAAATTTCCGAAATAAGGCAATTTTCAACATTTTCATTGATTTGTTAAAGAATAACTAACTTAAAACTGACATTTTAATGGGCCTGATATTCATGAGTGTGTGCAATTTGCTGTGTTTCCAAATAAATGTCTTCTTCTGCACCGGTGTGGAAAATAACAGAAGTTAAACCTTCCTGTCAATAGGAAAGAAGTTAACCGCTCTAAGCTCTTTAAGAATTCAAGCAAAAAAACATACTATATAATGTTAAACTTACTTTAAAAAACCCACCACTTTTTCACTCTTTATTTATTCCACTGTAATTTCAATCAAGTTAAAGTTTAGATTTAAGTCCATAGTCACCTTATGATACATCCCCCTCCTATCTAAGTCCTAAACTATTAATATTATTCCTCAAACTCGACCAAAATGCAAACATATGCCACAACTTTAGTGATCAATAAACAGTGGGCTGACAAAAACACTACATTTTAAAGTATGGAACTTCTTAAAATGTATCAAAATCCCCTGAAGCCCTTGTGTACTCGCTCTCGCCACAATGTACAGCTACACAACACCACAAGAATAAGCCGTGGACTCAGGGGATGAATGGATCTCCTCTGAGCTGCACCTCTCATGTGCACATGTGCTGTCCTCCTACTACATGGTAATACGGATAACAAGTCAGGCAATTTAGGGATTTATTCAACAATTTAAAGTTAAATAATGTCCATGAAAAAGTGTAAAGGTCAGAGTATGGCCAGTTGCTGCTCCGGCACAGTCTCCATGAGCGATACAGGCGGAGTGAAGGAGGACACGGTGTTGCTTTCTTCCACATCTTCCTCCCCCCCCGTCTCTGTTTCTTCTCCCCGCCGCTCGTCCTGACGTCTGCTGACACTGACCAGGTGGCGTCGTCACTATGGGTTTCCACGGGGCCTTCAAACAGGAAGCAGGTAAGGGCCCGGTGCGCCCGCCTCGATGCCTTAACGTGGCGGCGAGCGAGGGAAACGCCGAGCTCTGTTTTTGACGGTGTCAGGCGGCATCAGCTCAAGCCCGGGCAGGGGCGCAGAAGTTTCCTTCTGCCGGGTCTCCGTTTCAGCGTGTGTGTGGTGTGTGGGTGCGTGTTGTTGTCGTCTCCGGCAGATGTGCAGAAGCTGTCAGGTAGGTGCGTGTTGGAGGTCGTCAGAGCACTAATGACAGGGGCACTTTAGTGTGTGTGTCTGTGTGTGGGCACGTGAAAGAGAGGAGGGTTGACTCACCTCCATACAATGCCTCATGGCTCAGCTACAGGCAGAGGGCCCAGAGAGCAAAGTATACTCCGATACAAATATATTATTATTTAATCTACTGATCAGATTACACCAGATTATTAAATTGCGTAGATTTGCAGGCAGAGAGTGCTACACCTGAAACTACATAAGGTAAATTTATATAGAGCTATTCTAGTCTTCATAACAGTTTTGCAATCCACCCCTTACCAAACACATTCATACAGTTCATCTATGCAACTCACTTTCTCTACCGCTCTGTATCTCCAGCACGCAGAGTGGGAGATTCAGGTATCGAACCACCCACCCTCTGGTTAGTGGACGACCCCCTCTACCTCCTGAGCCACACAGGCATTGATGAATATCACTTTGAATTTGAATGAGTTTCTCCATTATGTGTTGAGAGGTGCAAGTCCTCCTGATCCCTTCCTGATCTCAATCTATCAACACACTAAGTCTGCTCTCTTTTTAAAGAGTTACAGCTCCATTGGTTTGTGTGTTTAGTTCTCTGACACTTCTCGTGGGATAGATGCTGAACAACCACACAAGTCACTTCTAGTCTTTGGCCATCTTTAGCTGTTTTGCTTGAAATCTATCTCTGAACACGAGGTTGTACAGTAGAAATAGAACAAGTTTGAGTTGTGGCTCAACTGTTGAACTCCACCTGCAGCCCCCAGGTTAGAATTTGTGTACCTCTTCAAATCCTATTTAAATGTGAAGCTATAGCGGCTCTGAAAAAAAAGAAGGAGCTTCTCAAAAGCTTAAAACAATGTTTGCCTCCCCCGAGGAGGTCGGGTTTGAGTTTTGCACATCTCTCCGTTAGTTAGCAGGATTACACCAAAACTACTGGAATGATTAACATGGAACTTGATGGAAGGATATAGGTCAGGGAAGAATCTGTTAGAGTACTTTTCACTTTCTTTAAGTTGCGAGGGCATTTTGCAGCATTTTTGTTTCCAGTAAGGCATGGATCAGTGTGCAGTTTGGTGCTGATGCAAATGCAAATGTAGATCTAGTGAATTAAAGTCCAGTTTCTTAAGGGGACTGTTGGGTGGAGGTATGCATGCTCTGAGGGACCTTATAGTGGTTATATGTGTTTTATAAGGCCAAAAAACGTAAGTCTTCCACAGAATAGGTTCGTTTTGCTGACAAAAAACTAATCTCAACTTTCCTCCATTGAGCAAGTCAACTTTTAATCGCCAAATATATATTTGAATGTTTTCCTTCGTGACACATTGAGATCGGAGCCTTGTCTACGTCCACAAGCTGAGGAGGCAGAGAGATGAGTTCCAGCCAAGAGCACATTTGCCCAAAACAGGCATCAATAAATATTTTGTGATGATCATATTCGTGTTTTTTTACTCGTTGCTCTCCTGTAAACAAATCTCTCCTCACTTGTTCATCATCCTGCGTGGCAGAGCAATGCCCCTGAGTAAGAACCTTGTACAACAGCCTAGTAAAAAAGACCAGTTGCAGGATGATTAAGGCAGAAGATGGTTGTGCATTCGTAACATTTATGAATTAAAGATGTGCCTGTTGAGCTGTTGTTGCACAGCTTACTAACAGAGACTGCCAACACGTGTCTCTCACTGTTTAAAACTAAAAAATTATCGATAAAAGGTCAAAGGATTCAAAGCGGTGACATCTCATGTATTCTATTATCGTAAGGTTAAAGTACGGGGTACTTCATCTTATTCATAATTAATAGCCCATAGGTTGTGTGTACTCGTGTGACTGCTACAACAAAAGTCAGTTTGCCCCTGATCCCTGGGACAAATTTGTGGACTCCTGAGATTTTCATAATTAAGGCTGATTTAATGAACAAGGTTTTACAATAATTAATACCAGCACACCACAGCTTTCTTGTGATATGTCTAAATACTAATTATTAGTAAAGTACTGAATACTGAACATTACTGAAGTTTGAAAGGTGTCTCTGACCCAGGGACCAACATGTAGCCTGTTCAGAAGAGTTGACCTCGGTCCGGATCAAACTTAACCATGGCTTATTGTTTGATTTGTGGATAATATATTTTTCATTGGTACAGAACGTTTTACAAATTGCAGGAAGGTGAGCCAGAATTAAACAATAGGAGGACGTCATTTTGCTATCAGTTAACCCATATTGATTTTATAGTGGTAACAAAATATGCAGAACACAGGTTAAGCGAATACAACACTCGAATTGACAACATGACTTACTACCTTAGATGTACGCCCAAATTTATAAAAATTACAAATGAAGGCTGCAGTGACTTCTGCTCCTACTGATTGTTCAGTTTATACATTTATTATAGTTAAATCAGTCAAACATTGATGTGTTTTAAGGTTAACTTACTTCATTCTCATTTGGTTTTGGCTATTTAAAATGGTCAGGATGTGTAATAACGTATTAATAAACAGAGTGCACTCTGCTCAGCCAAATATGCATGCATATTGAATCACACAGGCAAACATGAGATTCATAACTATTAACAACCCTAACACGTGCTCACACACTGACATACACACTTTCTATGGAGGGGGTTGTACAGTAACTGGCAACCTCCACTAGCTGAACCTCCCCTGTGCTTCAGCTCAGCACTGTGACACCATCTGTCCACTGGGCGCTGTTTGTTTCCTCCAGCCTGACTTCATCGTGAAAGGAATCCGTCCCGCCGCTCCACAGGTGGTGCAACAGCGTGTTTTAGATGAGTCGTCCACGAAGCCGGCTGAAGGTGACAATAAGTCAAGGTGATGTCATCAAGAGTTTCAGCTTGAGAGGGAAGAGAGGAGGCCCTGAGCGTTGTTTCTCCAGAGAGATATCTCCTGCTCCCTCAGGTGTGACAACCGTGTCAAGTCGGTATTTAGCACCTGGAGGTCAGGTGAAGTGAGGAAACCAGAAAAGCCGTCCTTCAGGTCAGGATCAGGTGCCCACCTTGGGGATGAGCGATGTGATAGCAGCCCCCCCCGACCCTGTATTAAGCGGCGTGTTTGTTTGCGTGAGAGTACAGGCCCCGGAGAGGGGGCATCTCCCCCCCGATTGAGACTGATGTGTGCTGATTGGTTGCCCGGTCGTACGCAGCAGCCGCTCAGCACTGTCAGGTGAAATTAGCAACCTTCGATGAAAGACCCTCGGACCTGGTGGATTCATTAAGGGACGCCATCCCCCATCTCGGACACACACTGACAGTCCTTCACTCTCACCCCCCCTGACACGCACACATGCAAAGCCAACACACACAGCAGACGCACGTCACTCCTGTCTGAACGCACAACTCCCAAACAATGACTCGCAGCTAAAAGTCGCACCAAATCCGAAGAAGTGTATATTTATGCGAAGGAATGTGTTTGTTTATCAGTGCATGTGTGTGTCCGGTAACTCTGTGTTGTCTACTGTGCAGATGTGTGATGCTCCGGGGCCACTTTAGCAAACACCAGGCTGACCACAAAACATCGGTCACTGCTATCGTCTCCCACAGTCCAGCCAAGCTCCGCTGTCTCTTCCAGTCAAACGTCAGGGCAGCATCTTTCCTGAAGGTGATCCGGAGCTACACACCCTGAGAGCTTTACAAAGGAACACCTGCTCGCCTGCTTATTCAAGCAATTATCCAATCGGCCAATCACATGGCAGCAGCACAATGCACACAACTATGTAGATACTGGTCACTTTCAAGAGGAACAGGCAGATCTGTGGAGAGACACACCTATTTAAAATGCTTATTCATGCACAATGGTAGATATGCATGTGGAAAAGGAATGAGCCTTCAGTCCGTACACTCCTGAAACCTACAGACCCTGATCAAACAGGCTGTGGGAGAAGCTGTGACTCCACAAAACAGCTGTGGCTGTGCAGAGCAAAGCGAGGCCTTAACAACTGGTCCTATAATGTTCCTAATAAAGTTCTTTGCAGACTGTGTATGTCCTTTACTACTGTGCTTCCCATTTATTTGACATTGTAAGTGTCAGTCCATCCTATTTACATGAAACCATAGATTTTATTTTGTATCTAGCAAAAGGCTGCCCAACGGAGCAAAGTTAACAACTCTGATGCAGAATACCTATTATACTAATATTATTTTTATTATTGCTTTTCTTAGGTTTTTATTAATGTTATTAGGTGATTTTACATGATTTTCTGAAAGGTATTCCTTTTCGATTCACGTTCGATTTCCCTTTCCTGCTCCGTGTCAACATCTGCACATAAATACATAGCTCCAAGCAGCAAGTGGTTAACTTAGCTTCAAGCTAATATTGGAAGTAGTTGGTTAAAACAAAAACTGTTGGCAAATAGACTATCATTGGTCGGCCGTGTCTGCTTAGTCTTACACGTGCACGTAAACAAAACAAACAGATTTAAAACAAGTCGAGATGGAAAAACACACCACAACCAATTAAATAAGCAAACGCAAAAAAATTACTTTCAGCCAACACAACCAAAAACAAATACTGTGTCGTGTACTACTTCATATTCACACACACAATTCAGGTTTTTCAATGGACCTCGCCAAATGGAACCCTGGGTAATCAGGCCCAGTTTTTCCACTCACTGTAATGTCAATATAATTATTTATATCTTATATTGTCAATTCCAATCCTTTGTCACCATTTATGCTGACTCAACACAACATAGAAGCTTTTTAGTCTTTATAAATTTATTGTACAAACTGGCGAACTGTGTACAGCTTCAAGTAGGGTTGTGTCTTCACTTTGCGTCCCTGCAGGCAAAATACCCTACAGGTATATTGTCACCCTGTTGGAAACAAATGCAAACACAAACGCAGGCCCATTCAGTGAAGATAGTCTAATGATAAATAAACAGGCTTACAGGTAAATGAGTGGACAAGCTGCGGGCAGGTGTACAGGCAGGTAAACATACAGGAAATTACAAAATACAGCAAATAGACACAAAAGGTTCAAAAACCGACAAACGGAGGAGGAGCTGCTGACAAAGGCAGCTGTAAATACTGGTTTGGGTGATGAGGGAGGAGGAGTCGGGTGCGTGAGAGAGGATGGATGCTGCGGAACAAGTTGAATTTTGGAAAGAAAAATGAGAAATTAAAGAAAAATGCAGGGACATCAGGTGGAGACATGGAGAAGGGCAGGTCTGGGGAGAAGAGGGGGAACACATGGCCAGCGAGAAGTGTGTGTGAGGGGGGGCGAGGGGACGTGCCATCAGACTTTGACTTGGAGTCAGTTGTGGCACGCTTCATTACATAGTCAGGCCCAGTAATATGCTCACGTATGGCATCTAGACAGAACGTGGCATATTCCCAGATTCACTCCGGCCAGTGAGAAACTGGCGAGGTCGACTATCTCCTTTTCTCCTTCTTTGAAAATAAATGTCTATTTCCCTTTCCATTTATTAGCCTCCCATGCATCCTTTCCTTCATTCCTTCCTTTTAATATTTCTCTTTTTCCAATAAGTGCAACGCCCTCCCTTGTTTTGCAGCATGTCTCCCTGTCTTCTCCTTTTTTCTTTCATTAAAGCTTTCCAAACACTTGTGAATCAGTAGAGGACACAACCTGAAGATGACTCACTTTGTGTTCGCTGCCAAATCTCTTTGGGAGAACACATGAATAAATGTCACCCTTATTGGAAATGTGTCATATACTCAAATGAGCTTAAAAAAAAACGCTGATGAAAAATTTGTAACATCTCGAGTTCATCGTCATTATTTTGGTCGGATGAAAGTAGGCGTGCGTGTAGGCCACACATATAAAGTCACATCAGTGGAATCATTCGACACAAGCTTTTCTGCCAGTCTCCGTGCCTGATCAAAGCCAGTGACTTTGAACTTGGGTCCATTTGCCCTCGCGAGAACTCTCTTAATCGAGTGCTTCCCAGTTTAGGAGCGCACCGCTGCAACACAGAAGCTCCGCTCATTAGAATTAGAGACATTAGTTACGACCAAAGGAAAACGCTATTTCACGCACATCTCCCCGACTGACTAAATGAAGCTTTGCAAATCCTCCGCGGCTTTTAATAGCTGCCGCTAATATCGCAGGTCACAAGCGATTGCACCCTCCGACTCCGATTTGGCTGATGAAACACAGGCTGAGATTATCAGTGTTATTTACGCTTGTGCATCACTCTGGCGTAAAGACGCACTTATGGAAATGCAGCCCCTCTGCAGTAATTCACTTTATAATGATTTATGTTCCGAGAGTTTGTGGGGAAATGTGGTGACACGAGCGGCGACAACCCACAATTCAACGGGGTTCTTTTAACCAGTGTTTTTTTTTGTCCTCTGTTGTGTTTGCGACACAGACTGAGAAATAATGCATATCAATATACATCAAGTCACAAAGGCTCAGTGTGTTACAGGAACACAAGAGTGGCCTGCACTACAGTACGATGGTTCCACCTTCACAAATCAATTATAAAAGTCTGGAGTAAATAATAGGATGCATGTCTAATTACCCAACAATCCAGAAGCTTTTGGGGGCCGTGCCAGTGGAGGCAACACACACATTACCACTCAAACACACGTGTCCACCAATGAGAACACGCATACAATCAAGCACCTACAAACACACAACTTGAATTAACGTATAGTCACAGGTACTCCATCCATCGACCAAATAAAGGAGCAGATTACTATGTTGACTGCGTGTGTGTAAATGCGTGTGTGTGTGTGTGGGCACTGTTGCCACGCACACAGGGAGGCAGGCAGGCAGGCAGACCTCACATTGCCCAGAGCTACTCGGTAAGGATTCCCGATAAGGAGAATTAGTCAAAACTTGGGAGCTGCCAGTCAGTGCCAATTAAACTTTAATCTTGGGCTGAAACAGGCACAAATAAATTAAACCCTTGTGAGCGGCAATGTGCGCGCTCCTGATAATAGGGGATTGAAGTCGTCTCGGAGCATGTTCCCCCAGCGCCGCCGTGGCAGGCGGGCGGTGCAGGGGGAACACAGGGGTGAGGCTGGTGACGGAGTGAACTGGAAGGAACTCTGAAAGTTGACGGAATCACAAGCGGGAGCACGTTTATTACCAGGATCACTGATGCTGGAGAGCAGACATAAAGAAATCATGGCACAAGTTTGTTAAAGAAAAAAAAAGGTTTGGGCTGTTTACATGCCTGATAATTGTTTTAATTGCCCAATTATAATTCTAGAGCAGTCTGAAAAAGTGTAAGTACATTTTCAAACCGGGCTTTTTAAATTCATACTGTAAACACAACACACTTTTTCTTCCATTTACAGTACACAAATATTTTCCTTACACACTGTCGACGTATGCAAATATCAATCCTGACACCTTTCCATGGCCCATGCCTAAATACATTATGCCTATTAGAAATGCCACCGAGCCATGCAATTGACCTCCATGGGTCCAGCTCTTTTTTTTTCTTCTCCTCATAGAAAACTCTTCGATGTATTTTTTTTTGCAAATGTCTTTGGACAATATTGGGGTGGAATCATATTGGACCTTGCAGTGGGTGTGTTGGAATTTGATAACCAAACCATGCATGAAGCTCCCAGTGCCAAATGGAAATGATATTTTCAATCATGCTCAGGCATGGAAAACAGAGCGCGAGTATCAACCAATATAATATGAATAATAGAGAGAGATCTACCCTTTAAATCAGCCAGAAGAAATAGTCTTTTTTTACGTTGCAATATTCCAAAGTATGGTGGTCTCCATGAACACTGTATAGAGGGGGATATTTCATTAATATTTTTTAATGAATTAGCACGCTTATCTTTATTTCCTGTGCCCGACCTGTGCTAGCCCTGTGTTTAATTTTCAAAGTAATTTTCTTGGTATATGAGCGTGGGGCCTAGGTATTAATGTCATCGGCTTCGTCAGCCAATGCCATGATGTATTCCAGAGCAGCGGTCACATACATCCTAATATCTTTAAAATAAGCCCCAGAGAAATGCTGTAATGAGAAAACAATAACATTAACAATATTAGCAACAATAATGGAAATAATTGCCGGTGAAGCAACACTGGTAATCACACGTAGAGAAACACCTCTGTTGTTGTTGTTTTTTGACCGAATCGTACACAATTATCTTGCATGTGTATATAATATAATTAATTCTATGTCTGAGCCTGTTAGCCCGGGGCGATCAGCATAGAATCAGTTTTGTATGTATAATAGATCAGAGCGCAGTTCATGAATAAAACAAACGTGGGGAGTATGCAGCAGTGACTGTGAATGTTTGTCTTTGGACAGCGGAATCAAAGTGAACATGTAATATTGTGATAATCCATACTTGATGAATTCAAGGGGCTGACTTGCCTTAGCTAAGTTCAGCTAATTTCCAGACACGGCTTGCTTCCATAATTGAGTTTCCAATAACATTATGATTATTCCAGCCCACATGATAATTGAATTCAAGGTATTTTTTTTTCTTAACACTGCAATATTGTAGATGTGTGATTATTATGCATTTGCATGTAGATTTCAGTGCCTTCCTGAAACTCATCACTTTTCCCCTAACTGGATTTCCCATATTGTAGCATACATTTGGCTCATAACAAATGACGGGATCCCCTCTCGTTATGAGCACGGAGTCAATTATTCCAAAAAGTTCATTTTTATATCAATTTTACCGCGCAAAATGATATTGCAATGAAGACCCCCCCCCCACTCCCATCCTCCCGAAAAAAACTCCAAAAATCCACCCTGCACCGGGCGGGTTTGCCGTTCTCATTATACGTGGAAAGTGAATATTTTTACTGTTGAACTCATCAAATTCACATCACTGCCAATACTCCTCCTGACTGCTTCCAGTTTGATCCTGCTTAAGAAATGCTATCAAACTTAGACACCCTGGCCCCCAAATGCTCATCTGTTGCATAATGTAGGCTTTATAGGCAGGAGTGGCGCGGGCGTGAATGTAATTTTCATTAGGCTGATAGAGCCCCCCGACAGCATCAGCCTGTGAGCAGTACAGTAGTGGCACAAAGCAGAGCAGGGAGCCGGCTGCTGAATACGTGAGTGCCGCGGCGTTTTCTTTCAGAGGCACAATGCGCCGAACCCCCTCTCCTCAGAGCTCTAGGTGAACTAGTTGGCATCTTCAGCACCCCCTGCACGAAATGAATTTTTGACAACGCAAGACTGAGAGGTTGATGCACTCATACAGAGCTGCATCAACTAAACAGAACCCCCCCCAACAAGCCCCATCCCATAGTGTGAATCTGTCTCCACCATCCACCCTGCATCTGCCTCACACTCACCCTGAGGAGGCAAAAGCGCTTTTTTAAAATTTGATCGGCACGGGCTCTGCGAGTTTATGGGCGAAGTAGATAGTGTTTCAGCGTCAGTGTAACGCGAGCTGCTTGCTCAGAGTTGTGCTAACTGTCACATCGGGGGGGATGACTGGGCAACTAGTCAATGCTTTGAGCTACCGGGCACACATGGGTGGCCGTGAATGGAGGCTCTATCCGTTCCCATCACTCGCAGTGTGCCATGGGGCCCGGCAGTGCAGAATGGCACCAGCCAAGACATTATGCCACAGTTTAGCTGTTGTTTTGCATAAACGTTGAATCATGCCAGTGTCCTTTTGGTGGTGTGTAACCACAGCCGGCGTTGTTATTGATTTAATGCTCACTAATATTTAAACTGCCCTGAGGGATCGATGTTGTTGAACATGATTTAATATGGCCGACCACCGCGGATACAAATGCGGCCACGTTACACGGGAAAGCACAGTTGTGTTGTGTGTGATTTAACTTCTTTGGAATGTGAGTAAAGCAAACATCAGATCACACAGGTTTTGTTTCCAACTGAGATATCCATGAATTAAAAAAAAATGTGCTGGTGCAAAAGAAAATAACAGCATTATTTATTGATGAATGAGTTGTGTTTCAGGGATAATCACTGACTGAGAAATTGGCAATGCAGTGTATCCTGTGCTTTTAGTGATATAAATGATCTGTCTAGAGTAAAATGTATATATTTCCCTGCTGTTTCCTGGTATTTTGATGTATATTATTTTGGAAATGAGCTGAATTCCCTGTGACGGGAAGACATTGGGGGGTGGAAAGGAAAAGCCAGAAATAAGTAGGAAAGAAAGGTTGCAACAACTTTTAACAAAACATGACATGCGAATGAGGGCTGAGTCCTCATTTACATATGTTGACATTTCGCGGAGAATATTTCAACGTTAGGCTGAGCTGTAATGAACTCCTGCCAGGGAGCAGTCAAGGAATAATGTTTCCATAAAGGTAACCTGTCCACATCTCCTCCAGGAGAAGGATGTGGAGGAGGAAAAGAGACATTTTTTCTCTCCCGCTCTCTCTCTCTCTCCCTCCTTCTCTCTTCCTCCGTGTCGGCTGTTGGGTAACAAAGGGGCATTTTTCTTTCGGCACACTCCATCCATCTTGGCCGATACTGATTTAGTGTATTTTTCCACCCTTTTTACAGGCTAATTGCGCACAGCAACGGGGAATTTGTTAGTGGTGACACCTTGCCTACCCATTGGGAATGCATCTCATTACCAGGCGCAATGTCCAGGAACATCAGATATTATTAGCTGTCATTAATCTGCCATATATGGTGAAGAACAGGGGACAGAAGGGCAACAAAGGACACAAAGAGACAAATTTGACGGGCTGTGCAAGGGCTGTGTGGTAAGGTCAAAGTTCACAGAGGTTAGCAGGAACCCAGATGGAGAAATTGAGATGGAGATTATGAAAGATGATGTCTGGATAGAGTCTTAAACGGGGGAAAGAATGTTGCAACCTTTAAAGACTCGACATACAAGTAAAAGCTAATTTTACTGACATATGCTCACCTATTTATTCTGGACAATTTGAACAAAGATTGAATGGAAGGTCAGCTAAAATCATTTAAGTCTCAAGCACAGTCATCAAGTCTATTTAATAAAATGTGCCTTATAACTATCTTGTCACCAGCAACTACAGGCCAAGAACAATGCCCCCACACATCCTGGGTCCTGGACTCCCTCCATTCATTGGTCCTTTTTGTAGTCTGATGGATAATTCTTACTACTTGGACGGGCCAGGGGGCGCATCAAAAATCTGAAGGACGATGACTGGCATATAGGATGACGCCCCTCTGCCACCACTCATGAATCATGAGTGATGGCGTTTACTTGTGTGACCTGGTGGTGAACTTCAGGAGATCCAGGACTCCTGCTACTCAACCTCCAACAGAGCAGAAATGGAGTAAAAAGGTTCTTGAGTACAAATACCTGGATGTCCACTTTGAAATCAAACTGGTCTGGACCAGGAACTCTGTCGTTCTCTACAGGAAGTTCCAAAGACTGCACTGTTTCCTGCAGGGTGCTCCGTTCCTTCAACGTCTTTGGCACCATGCTGCAGATGTTTTCCTGAGGGCAGAGGCCTGAGAGTAGCCGACACCAACCGACTCTACAGAGGGATTCAGAGGTCTGGCTCAGTTGTGGGGTTGGATCTGGACCCACTGGATGTAGTCTGGAGTGGAGGATGTTTCCAAACCTCCTCTCAGTCATGGACATAGTCTCCCACCCTCCACTCAGAGAGTCAGAGAATGACTAAGTGCTCCACTGAACGCTACAGGAGGTCATTCCTTCCTGTGACCATCCAGAAATACAATTCATCCCCTTTCTGCTCATCTCCATCAGTCCAATCAACTACTGTTAATTTACTGTTGACCCACATTAGCCTTTTCATCCTGTTTATCTTTGCACATTAGGATTAATTTACTGTTAAATTGCAGCTAATGTTTTTGTCCCTGTTAAATTCCCTGTGATCCTACTCTGCACATTACTATAGTCTATTACAGGTCATTTGTTGTTTCTATAATTTGACTATATTTTTAACATTTTCCATTTATTGACTTCTTCTTTAAGTGAGTGGTAAGCAATAACAATAAAGCAAATTCCCTGCAAGGGATTCTATTCCTCATTTATTATTTTTTATTGGAAAAAGGAAGAAGAAACCCACCATTTTTTAAATAGGTAATAATTAAATATGGACAACAAACAAGTACAAAGTATGTAATACATGGATAATACAATAACCTTTTCGATTAATTTCACAATTATTATTGTATTTCTTGCTCACAGCAATAATATTGGCAGCGTTGATTCCACTGGTAAAAATGTATGATGTTTTATAATATAAGTAATTAATGGGGGCAAATGGGTCACTCTCCGTAAATGTTTAGAATCCCTCAATAATTAAATAATCACGCTGGGTAATTTTATTTTGGGATTGGTCATAAATATACTTGACTCAAACTCCAATAACGTTCCCATCACAAATTGATTATTTATTTATTTTTATGGCGTACATGTAAGTAATACTAAATTAATGCATATAATATATGTATTTAAAATTAAACATTTCATCATATTTCAGATGAGCAGTCGTGGGACCTGCTTTGATGAAAGTACAGTACGCCGAGTGCGTCATGTTTTTGTCAAAAGATCAACTATCGGGTCTGTTTTTGTCATGTTTCTAACTACGTTTTGTTCTCAAATCCCATTTGACTCAAATGAAAATGACAACCTTAAACTAGATTTTCAGAATAAATTCATTCTCTTTCAATGCGGCCCGATTGTTGCCCAAGAGAGTGCGCTTTCTTCCACCCATATGTTTAATTTGATACAGCATCTTTGGCTGTTTTTCCAGCACAGCCCTGCCTGAAGACTGCTACATGCATACTAGATAGGATTACACCTTCTAAGCAGATTTTGTTGTGGAAGGGTTAACACAGATCCCCCTGCTCTGCTGAACAAACAGGACACCATCTGAAGACACAGGAACTCACTGGGCTCTCATTAACAGACGTTTTACTTCTCTCTTGTGTGTGTGTGTGTTGGGCGTTTTGTACAAAAAGCACGTTGTGGCCTCCTGCCGCGTTCCCTGGCTCTTTGAGCGAGATGGAGTATATGGCCTAATGACTAAAAGTTCCTCTATAAAAAGTATACAGCGCAGTTCCCTGCAAATTGAGTTTCCTCTTTGTGCCAATTGGGGGTGGTTTATGTCGGCTGCGGGGAGTTGCTTTGAACTCTAACTCCCCCAAAAACTCCAGATTCCTGGGTCAACCCCCCCGCAAACCCCCAACTCCTTTACTTCTCCTCTCTCCCACCAGTGATTGAGATAGAGGCAGAGGAGGCTGATGTCTCAGGAACCCCAAATGCACGCTACATTGCTAATGGTTTTCTCCAAACAGAGCGAGAGAGCCAAAAGAAAACACGCCGCAAAATGACATTCAGGTGGCGTGAAGCAGGTGATTCTCCTTTATTGGTAATAAATGAGTTTGTAAATTGGTCTTTATTGGATTAAACGTTCAAATGGTGTTGACACAAGGCCCAGGCAGAAAGACCTTAGCTGTGGTAGCACTTGATTTAAAGTGGGAACTTTAAAAAGAGGAAATCCGGATGTTGTAGTTTCTTTAGGAGATAATTCAACTTAAAATATTTGTGGCTTAAACTGGTCAGAAACCGCTAAGGTTCAGCCTTAATTGATGTGAAAGGGAACAAATCTGGACAATGTAGGAAAGTTAATATTTTTTAATGCAAGTTTTATGTCACAACAAAAACAAACTAATGAAACCCTGTGTAATATTTTCAAACACACCCTATTCCCCCTTGTTCAACTTGTTTTTAAGGTAAAAATCAACTATAACCTAAGAAGGCCTGCTCGCAAATAAGAATTTGCCAAGAGGTACTTGCTGCCTGTCTTTTGTCCTCAGCTATCTTTATTGCCAAAAGCAAATGTTGGCGGCTTCCCATGTGGAAGCAATGGGGGCCTGGATGCCCAGGACTCAGCCAAGTGGCAGCGATTGTTTTTCATGTCTGGGGCATGAAAGCCGAGCTCGTTCTACACTAATCAAAAAACCCCAATAAGGTCTCAGTATAAACCCTGAGACTTCTTCTTCCTTCGTCTTCCTCCTCTTCGTCTTCCTCCTCTTTACCCCCCCTCCCCTCCCCACCCCAGCATCTTCACAATTATGCACACACATTGCCATAAATCTAATGCGCTTTCATGATCTGTGGGAGCGGAGTACATAAAACGTGTTTGCCGGATTTGCATACAAACATACTTATTCTAAATCCCCCTCAGAAGTTGTAAATGATTGTCTTTTCCTGAAATACATCTCAGCAAATTGTATTTGGGCATGTTTATGAATCCTATTATGGCATGGGTTTTATCATATTTCGTGGACAGTGATGGCTTCTCAGCGAAGCTGTTAAGAAGAGGGAGAGAGGGGCCTTGGGCAATAGACTTTGTCATTTGTTTCAGATGGGTTCTGGATTCCCCTTCATTGCTCCATGACAGGTTCACAGTACCAAGATGGAGCTGTGCTAAGTCCTTGCAAGAGTAATTCAGTAACTGCTGTCTGCCGAGCGAGCGAAGCGCCTCTCTGTGTTCATTTTGGTCTTTGATGCACCGCTGTTGAATGCATTACTTAGCTCTTAACGTGATGCAGTAACGGCGGCACGATCTGACTTTGATTGCGGCCTTTTCAATCCTTCATTTCTTTTGTGTTTCCCACCCTGTAAATAAATAGTGACATAACCGGGTAGAATGTTGCATAATAGGCCCACAATGGAGCAGAGTTTACAAAGTCCTGGAGAGATACTGGGCAGGGAGGAGAGGCAGGAGATTGTTAGCAGTGCCTGCAGAGGTCTGCGGCGCTGAAGAGATAATAATATGTCTCTGTGCTGCTGTGCTTCCCTGTAGCCGCCGAGCAGCCAAGGTAAAGTACTGTGGTGGATCCTGGTGGCAGCTGATCCTGGAAAAATGATTAAATCTAGATTGCTTCAATATACAATCTGCCTACTCACATATATTACCATTATTGGGAATACTTCTAGCATTTCAATTGTCCCTGAGGGTCCCTTCACCTCCGTCAGACTTTTCCTTTAGTATAAACACTTTACATTTATACACCGCTCCATTTGGGTTAGACGCTGTCTTTTCTCAGGAATGTTGTAAATACTGTGATTTTGTTGACGTGCTCAGTTACATGTGACATCTAGTGCACTTCTGTTCGTCCTGGGAGAGAAATCCTTCACTTGCATCTCTCTCTGAGGTTTCTACCTTTTTTTCCCTCTGAAATTTTTTTGGGCTTGTTTTCCTTCATTCTTGTCGAGGGTTAAAAACAGAGGATGTTGTCCTTTGTAAAGCCCTATGAGACAAATGTGATTTGTGCCTATTAGCTATATAAATAAAATTTGATTGATTTATTGATGGCATATAAACTCTATCTGGGAGTAAATAACAGTCCCGCCTTTTCTAGAATAAATTAACTGCATTTCGACAATGTCAAGTATCTGAAATGTTTACTCTATTTTATCTGTCTGAAATAGCAGCCGGGCCCTTGCGACTCCCGTCAGAATTAGCCATTAATTGGTGGGACAAGCTGCTGAGTGGGGAGGTCATAAACATTTCAAGAGTTATAAAACTTTCATTAAGTTCTCACGATATCACACCAGCCAGTGACCCTCCTGCTCCCTGCCTCCCCTTTTTTGTCCGGGTGGTGTTGAAGAGGGGAATGATTGCGAACAAGAGGCCTCTTTGTGGCGGAGGGAGCCTTTTTCAAACTGTCTTGGCCTTTTGACTCGTCCTAAGCCAGAGATCAGAGCTTGGAAAGTGGCAAAACAAAGGGCCGATTTAATGAGATTGTAAAACAGGCTGAGGAAAAGGAGGGGGTTACCGAAGAGCCAGACTGCCAGCTCTGGTCCGTTTCAAAAGGTCTTTTCAGGATCTCCTCTAAGCCTTCTCAATATGAGCTAGAGGAAAAAAGGGAAAAAAAAATCAAAGGACTCGGAATGCTTCGACAGATTCTGACATGAGGAAGATTTGGATGTTTGTCTGTTTTCCACACAAATGGGTTGCAAGCCTGAAAAATAAAAAAATAGGCTGATCCACATTTGACGAATCGAAAAAAGTATTTTATTTTCCCTTAAAAAGTATTTTTTTAATCCAAATAATCAAATGAAAAATGGCAGTTACATTTTATAACTACAAATTTTACTCTTACTAATAAACACTCAGTAAATGCTTAACATTTCAAACAATGGCGTCTATAAGTAGAACAAACACATGAGTAATTTGGGTGATCTTCAAAAAGTAGATATATAATCAGACCAATTATAATAGTCGTACGACAGAACTTCCCGCTCACACACTCACACACACCCACACACACACACAAAACACACACACACACAGTAAGTGGTTCTGGCACACACCACAAAGGAGGAAACAACAATCCCATTCATGTCCCTGGGTCGGAGTTGCTCTTTCTAAGCAACGCCAGCGCCGAGTTTATCACGATTCATCTGTCACGTATCTTCTCCATCGAAATATCTCTGTGGCTGAACCCCTCCTCAGTTGTCATTAGAAGGAGGGGGAGAGAAGGATGGAGGGATTGAAGGAAGGGGAGGGGGTGGGGGGGGTGGGGGAGAGGAATGAAAACAAGCCAGAGTCGAGGAGATAACCATCAGGGTCCTAAACCCATTATCTGGCCCCTGTCCACCGTTGAGTGTCAGGAGTCACACCCAGGTCCAACTTAGCCTGGAGCTGTTGACCTGATGGTCTCCGCTGACATTTCCATTCAGATGAATGGCTCCTCGCTGCATGCTAGGAAGTGTCCAGTTTGACCCTTACCTGCCCCAAGATTCTCTCCCTTATTAACTGGTCTGTGGCACCGTGTCTAACCTGTATCCTATTGCCCGCCGCTCTCCTCCCCGCCGCCGCGGCTCTGGCGGCGAAGCTGTCTCCAGTAATAATGGAGGACAAATGAAGCCAGCCAGGCCCTGATGGTGGCGGTTTTAATGACACAGTGCTTTTGTGCTTTTTCATTTAGACAAGGGGCAGGAGACGAGGAGAGGACAAGGAGGGCAAACCTCTGCAGAGACAGTAAAATCGCGGTGAGTGGCGCACCCTCATTTTGAGGTTATAGGACACAGTTAAGTTCCTTCCGTGGTTCAGGCAAACGTGCCGGTAATGGGCTCATCGGGGCGCCGTGCCATACACAGCTGTTTTTTTTATGTTCTTTAATTTGCTCGAAGGAGATGGGAGGGGGGGGAAAGCGTGCGAGTGTGTCTTTAAGGAGGCCCGTGGACTTAAGAGACCAAATACCAAAAGGACCTTCATAGGTGCACTGTAGTTAACCAATGTAATTAGCAAGAACACAAGTAATCAGTCCAGGGAAGTGTGTCATTAAATGGCATCCCCCCCATGATTAATTTGCCACTCGTAACAGCGAAATGAACCTTCTCCGTGTCCTTAATGACCCTGGTTAATCTTTTAAAGTAGCAGGGAGGAGAGAAGACAGCAAGAGGGGGAGAGATAGGGAGAGAGAAGACAGGACGCAAGAGAGGAAGTAGATAGCAGCCGCTCACAAGTGTTTCCAGTCGTGTAAAGTCCCTTTTCCACTGGGGAAAAAAAACCCGATAACACCAACAGGAGATACTCCACGATTTAATAAGGTGAGACTGAAAAAGTCCTTTGTGCACGAGTCAATACTAAACTAGAATATGGAAATTAATCCCAGGTCAAATGTACGTTAGCAGGCCTTGAGCATCATTTCTTTGTTTCATACTGTTATGGATTTGCATTTGCATTTATTTATGTTAAAGGTGTGTAGTGATTTATTTTGTGTAACCTTTTTGTGACTTTTATCAAATGTATGTATTTTTGCTTCCATTTTTGTTCTACATTTTCTGACTGTAAAAATATCATCATCATCATCATCATCATCATCATCATCATCATCATCATCATCATCATCATCATCATCATCATCATCACTAACATCTGTTGGTGACTGCAATGCAAATGAATGCAATAGTCATTCAGTAAACACAGAGATTGAAACGTGACACCCAGGTGAACGCACTAACTTGAAAAGAGGGCGAGGATACAGAGAGCTTCAGTTGTTGGTGTGTTGGTGACGTGAAAAAATAAATAAAAAAGGAATTTCCTCTTCTGCCACAATTGCCTTTTTAGTGGATTTACCCTCATTTCAAAACTTGTGCATATCCGCGAATAATTTGGTTGTAAAAAAAGGAAGGTTACAGTTTGCACTGGACTTCTGAAATGCCGCTCGAGAGGCTTCTGGGGGTGATTAAGAAGCAACAGACACTTAAACAGATACAGGACACAACAATCTGTTCTCTGGGACAAATCCCCTTTTAGAGATATTAAAGAACAGAGGCAGCACATGGCGCCCAGCATCTGACACCGCGCTCTCTGAAGTGGAGGTGCTGAGGAGATTAGCGCGAGGAAAAGAGCCCCTATTATACGCCCTGTTGCATTATTAAACACGTCTCTGTGTAATTCATTCTTCGGTTGGAGTACATATTTGTCTTGGTAATTTTTCTTAAGCCACGATAAAGCAGAATTAACCATTTGAATTAATCATGGGAATTAATTCTTTGATACTGGGTTGGGGGCCGTTGCGTCCGGCCAGCTGCACAAGGCCGGGGCCCGGCCTGCTTAACACCAGAAGTGCCAAGCATATGCTAGTTGGGAGGAGGAGGACGGATAGGGAGGCCTGGGTGGGCAGGGAGGAGGTCCCCGTGGAGCCCTTCACAATGAAACACAATATCCTCCTCCTCAGACGCGTGCAGTGACTTAAACACTCCATTGTATCAAATATGAATGAGGTTCCCCATTGTCTGGGTGCGGGCGAGCGGGGAGACAGTGTTGTCGATTAGCCACATGATTAAGCAGACGACACGGTAGGGGCCACAGAGGTAAATAAAGGCCGCCCTCTGTCATTTCCTCGTCCCCAAGGGGACCCCGCTGATGGCTCCTCACAAAACTTAGCGCGGTTAAAGCCAATTGACGGAAAAAGTGATAATATATGAGTGTGAAAACAGCTGAGTGATAGAAGGGAGGTGGACGGGGGGGATTACAAGGCATGGAAGTGGATGTGAAGGGAGTAGAGAGGAGGAAAAGGAAAGAGGAGGAAAGAAAAGTGGGGTATGGAGAGAGATATTAGTAAAAATGGACGGAATAAGAGAAGAGTTATGACGAGAGAGGGGAAGGTGAATAATAGAGGAGGGCAACAAAGGATTGGGAGCGGCAATAAGCGGCGCCATTGATTAAACACGCAGGGTAATTCAGTCATGCTCCATGTCAGGTGTTTATTATCACATTGTAGAATTTGCATGTGAAAAAGACACTCGCGTTCGCTTCGCCCGGCCCTCTGTGATTGGCTGACAAGCGCATCTGCGCTACAGTGCTGTAAAGGCCCCCTGTTAGGAGTGCATGAACCCGGTCACGGTTGTTCACAGTGGGCCCAGAGTGTCAAACGGTTATTATTGGCAGCGTTAGCCGAGAAAACAAATAGAGGCAGAAAGGCCCATAATGAAAGGGAATAAATTGTCTTAATCGATTCTGCTCATTAATCAATTTGGAGCAATACGTCAAAGACACAAGCCCAGCTGATGAAACTAATGAGTCACAAACAATGTCGGTCTGTAAGGATTGTTGCAGTTTTAGTCATTGTCTCAATTTGTATTTACGTATTCACGGGGTTAGGGTTAGTTTAGTTATTTGATTAATTCCTGATTTACTTATTACTTTTTTTGGCATTTAGTGCACACTTGAGATATAATACATAATTCATAAATGTTACATTTATTTATATTTATAATATGACCAAAAACGGAAAAAGAAACTACCATAATTTAGATTTTCCCTCAGGTTTCTGTTTCATCATGTCTTCATTCTCTTGATTCCCTTGAATCCCTGTATTGTTAAAAAACCTTGTCTTCTGTGGGGCTCTATCAAATTGCTGTAACTGTTATATCTTTATTGATATCAAGCAGCTGACCTTAGTCGACACCCCCCCCATCCCATCCACACATGCACATACACACACACATACGTACGTGCGCACCCCTCCTCCAGCCCCACCCCCCCTATCCCGTTGCGGGACATTCAGGTAACTAATCTGCCTTTAAGTATGTCTCAAAGGAAGCGCGGCTAATTAGTATCGAAATTTACTGCCTTCACTTTTATTGACTTGTCCTACTTCTCCGATAATTAACTAATGAGTAAAGTAATGAGCTATGTCGTTCAGTCATGCTGTTCAATTACAGTGCGGAATCAATTATTGAAAATAGTTTCTGATGCCACTGCCGGAGAGTGCAGGCGGAGAGAGGGGACAACACGGCTTCGACCGAGAGGCAGAAAACTTTAACATTTCTTTTCAGGCGATGAGAAAAAAACCTGCGGTGGTGAAATCGGGGGTTTAACCTCGTTGGAGACAGGAAGTGAGCACAATGATTTTATCAAGCTCTTTTGAAATCACGATATCCGGCGACACCATGTCAGACATCTAAATGTTATTACTAATTTGTACTTTAACCACTGCTGATGGAACATGCGCGTGCACCAGATTACTGTAATTCATTACCCAACACTAGCGTCCCTGTCAAACCCAGTGGAGCCGGGATGAGGTCTCGCAGTCAGCAATGTGTCACTGAGGTATTTGGGATCTTAACAAAAAACATTGGGTTCATTATAGAAAATTAATTAGAGTAACACACTCCCAAGTGTTTCGGCTGATAATGAACTCTCTATCTTTTCAGGCCAATTTAGTCTGACGCTCGTTGATAATTATGTTTACATCAAAATCAATGCCCCTTGTGATGAAGTGTGTAAGTTTGTCATGTGGGATAAATCCTATATGGATGGAAAACAGGGAAGTTGTACGTTTCATAACAGCCTTGTTGCAAAGTTTG
The DNA here is from genome assembly GCA_038501795.1 of Pseudopleuronectes americanus. NCBI lineage: Eukaryota > Metazoa > Chordata > Actinopteri > Pleuronectiformes > Pleuronectidae > Pseudopleuronectes > Pseudopleuronectes americanus. The sequence goes on from CM076736.1 coordinate 9,640,270, forward strand.
GGTTTGATATTTACTGCAGCCAAATTGCATGTGAGGGCCAAGAAACCATATTATCCTCTTATGAGCTATGGGTTCATATCACACATTTTCTTTTGTTATAGTTATACTCCTTTGTTACATTAAGACATATATTCTATGTAACTACTTATACATTTTTCTGGAGTCTTAGGATCGATAATATACTGACGATGTGAAATCATGTTCACAAATCATTTTGCTTGTATGTCACATTTTTTACATCCATGTAAAAAATTTAACATACATGTATTTAAACATGAATGTGTCAAGTTTTGTAAATTTGTGCTCTTTTGAATTTCTGAATGTGTCATAAAGATTTGCAGAAATGGAAATAGTATGGGAGTTTTTTGCAGACAGATTTATAGGAAATTTGCCAAATTTGAAGCATGGTCTGGGATCATGGTTTAACCAGGAAAGGAAAGGATTAGCCAATCAGAAGCATGGTAGGGGGAGGGTCTTACTACAGATTGGGTCGTTAGATTTTAAAATCTGATTGGATGTAAAGTTGCCGATGTGCTGATTGGCTGCTCAGCTCAGACGTGTTTTTGATTCGCTGCTTGTCACTGATAACATCAGAATTACACATTGTTAAATCTCATTGTTAAAAATTATTTCAGTTCAAATTTTACACAATAATTGCACAAAATATTTCTACAGCTACAACTGCAAGCTGTGAAACTTAGTGTACATTGCCTTGTACATATCCTAACCCCATATTCAAAATGTGACAACATTAGCTGATTTGGTTGAATATGTTTATACTTCAGGAACTGTACATCTTTAAATATATTTTAAGAAGTGAAATATAAAAGTGACATTTCAGTTCTAATAAATAAACTGTGTATTGCTTCATTGCCCCATCATATGGTGTCATAACAAAATATTTCTACACTGTGCAATCAGGTTATTGGATGCAAGCGGAGCCTGGGAAAGAAGAGCAGCATCAGTTAAATAATATTACGAGAGGATTTAAAGCACTTGTGGGGTCATGCCAGAACTTGCTGGTGTACGAGCAAAGGCAGAAACATGAATCAAGAGAGTTGGACGAGCTCCCAGTTTCCTCATGGCTGAGTCATTATTTTTAAGAAATGTCCACAAGAAGGTACATGTATAGTGTGGCTTATATCTATGTGTGTGTGTGTGTGTGTGTGTGTGTGTGTGTGTGTGTGTGTGTGTGTGTGTGTGTGTGTGTGTGTGTGTGTGTGTGTGTGGTGTGTGTGTGTGTGTGTGTGTGTGTGTGTGTGTGTGTGTGTGTAAATAGCCTGAAATAGGCAGATCTCGACAGTCTATCCTCTCAATGTTCTCCCACAGACAATAGAAACCTCTCCGGATTATTGCAGAACGCATTAAACATTTATTTTGCTAAAGTAATAATTAATTAAATGAAAAGCAGAGGTAGTAAAAACTAATTAATTGCTTTTGCAAGACAGAAACAACTGAAAAAAAGAGACACAGGAAGGAATCAGGGTGTTTTTGGTCTTACAAAGAGACATGGGGGGTGGACATGAGAATTCTACCACAGTATTTTGGTGGTATCAATATTCTATTAATATTAACAATGCCAGAGGTCCCGGCTGGTGTGCCAGTCAGGGCTGAGCCGATGTGACAGGCTCTCAGAAAGACGCTAAAGCCAAGGACATTAAATTCCCCCTGACAGCAACCTTGGAGACTGTCCCAGGCGCGCGTCACTTTGACTGCGGTAAATCAGAGAAATAAACTCAAAAGAACATAATGGAGTCGGCTCCCGTCATTATTACGACAAGCAGGTTTATTTAGTGTACAGTTGGCTCCCCTTCTGCTCCAGAGTGTGAATGTGCCTGTGTTTGCGCTTGGCTTGCTGAGCCCTAACAAGACACGACTGTCAACTGTCAAGAATTCCTGTAAGCCGAGGCTAATGCCGGTTGTTTTCTTCTGGAAGGCGATCATGTGATAGGAGCCTGACGAATCAACGAAAGCAAAAGTGTAGTCGTATTGAAGTAGCCTGACACAATACTGCAATTTGTATAGTTTATATGTGTATTTCTAACAGTTTTTAACAGTTCAATACATTTCTACACACCCCCAAGTGTAAGAATCCATGATGGCTGCATCTTTTTATTGACAGGAATAATTATATGCTTGTATTATGTGTCTCTATCTACACTACCACTTTATTGTCAGACAAAAAATAAATGAAACATGTATGCAAACACTGATTGTGATGTTGTGTTATGTCAGAGGAAAACAATCTATTGAACATATAGTGTACTGACTGAACAGCTAGCACTGCTAACACACAGGTTTAATCTCCATGTTCCCGGGTACAGATACGAGATGACACATTTGCTATAAGCCATTGTGTGGGATACAGTACGTAGATTGCATGCTGCATGGTTTCAGAGGCCGGGGGTGGGGGGGGGTAGGGGGGTAACCCTCAGACCTCCCTGCCAACTACGAGCTGCATTTGCTCCTCTGATTCCCTCCACGAAATGACAAATAAAACAACAGCTTATGGTGCAGCAGACGGCCTGAAGCCAGCTATCTGGGGGCCTTCTATCATCCTCGTCTTCCGCCCTCGTCCCCCCCGCGTCCCCTCCACCCCCCTCTTCACAGAGGCCTTCGCCAAACCTTATCACCATTGCTCCCATTTGAATAGTATTATAGAGACGCCGGCCAAGGGAGATGTCATAAAAAATTTTTATTGATTTTTTTTTCTTCCTGTTGTCGTCATACATTAATATCACCAAATAACTGCACGGCTCCTGTTTTTGAGCGTGGCTTTTGTGGAACGTGTCACAGCAATCCAAGCCCCCCCCACCCCCCCCCCACCCCTCCCGATGTGTCTTAACAGATTCTGGTGACGTTATCTTTCTAGTACAGCGTGACTGATCCTTCTGCATCCTGTCGGGCTTCTCAGAGACAGGCCTTTTTGACGTGCACAGACACGGTGCAGCAGGATTTGACGTGGCATGATGAAGAGTAGACTTTTTACTGTGGGTGACCTGCAAGTCCGAATCAGGGGGACTGCAGTGGAGTGAGTGGGCTGGAGTGTGTGCACGTGTAGAGGCCTTTATTTATGCATGTTTTCCCCAAGTAAGGGTCTCTTGTTTCCCTGTGTGTGCAGGCAAATATAATGCCAGTGTATGTCCTGTTGCGACTGTGTGTGTTTGTGTGTGTGTGCACGTTTGTGTGTGAGCTGTGATGTTCCATATGAGACATTCACACCTTCCCAAGACAGCACCAATGTCCACACGGTCAGGCTGTTGTCCCCACTCCCCCCGTCTCCCTCCCTGTCCCAGCCTCTCCCCCTCAGCTCGCCTGCTGTGAGCAGGTGACAGGCTCCCAGGAGGTGTGAGTGTGTGTGTTTACCTTCAACCTGGCTCACACGTTCTGTCAGGTGTCGCTCACATGGACTGCGGAGGGATTGACCTGTGAGTGGGAACAAATACAGTGTGTTGTGTGTGAAACAGCGTTAGCTTTAACACACAGTGATCTGCTTTGAAACTGATGTTGATGTCGTGGCTTGATTCATGCTCTCAAAAAGTGGGTAGTAAGTACGCAAGAGTTGTCAGTTTACTCACTTCACTATGTCACAGATACCAAACAATCCTGCTGCACAGGCATAAAGGAAACACACAACAACAAATATACCTCAACATAAAGTCTAGAACATCATAATGTCTAACTAGCATCGAGATTAAGTCAAATGAATGTTAAAATATTAGATTTATGAACATCTGTGTGTTGTCAGCAACTGGCTGCCAAGTATGGTAATATAAGTACAATATAATACTTATTGTCAGTTTTCACATTGAACTGAAGGGGTTATAAATAGGTATTCTATTCAAATAAAGGATCTATTGTCATATGAGAAAATAAAATACGGAAAATATTTGTCAATTCACTCTCAACCAAGACGATTTCAACACATCTTAACAACTTTACTTTTCGTATTTTCTTCCCGTCTATTCTTCCTTCCCTTGTCTCTCCCACACTCACCAGCTCCTGTCAGAATGTTTATTGAAATTCACAGATTTGATTTGTTGAGATGCCTCATGTGAAATTATTAAAAACTGTGGGTTCCCTGGGCCATTAGTTCTGTAAGGCTAGAAAAGCTACTCCGCCATATAGGTCCAGGTCGGGTTAGGATAGGTCTGGACCCGGACTGTGAACTGCCTAGAAGTGACCCCTGCTCCAAACAAAGGACAAACAAAGGAACATTCTCTCATATCTTACACATCAACCATCCTCCCTCTCTTTGCATCCCGTAAACAAAACTAGGCACAAAGTCATGACACAAAGAGGCACCAACAAGAAAGTCAGCACTAAAAAAAATGGAAGGGGTCAGCATATGTCCAGTCAGCGCACAACACCTCGTAAGACAACTGTCCCATCCAAGCAAATTGGGTCTCTCCTACAGCTTCAGCCCAGTGTGGCACGCAGCTGGGTGTGTGTGCATGTGGTGCACTGTACTGTACAGTGTGTGCGCTCTCCTCCGTGTCACGTACGATACCGCACAAGTGAAGATGGGGCAGAATAGCAGGAGAGCTGCATGAGCAGATTTGGGTGTTGCCCCCAGGGCCTGTGCTGTAGCCTCCATAAGCAGTGACATGTCAGGCCTTTGGACCTGTGTTTTTCTGGGTAAGCGCCTTCATTATACTGCAGGTCCAGGTAATGAGGCTGGAGGGGTCGCCGCTGACTCAATGTGTAAGGATTTAAAGAGAGACAAAGAAAGAAGTGTTAGCAACGGGAGAACAATGAACGCAGGCTGGATTCTGTATGAGAAAAGATGCTGCAAATTCCAACAGTTTTCTGTGACATACTTATGAATCTTATAGTGGGAGCAGAGGGCTTTTGCATTGTGTTGTGCATTATTGTGCTGTTAATCTAATATATACTGTGAGCCCCAAAACACTGTGTGCACAAGCACTACAAGGTAATTAATGCAAGGGGTAAGCCTAACATGAAAAAATAAGAATAATAACATTCCAACATTTCCAACCTGTCAAGTATTGCTACCTTTTATACAATTTGTCTGTACAACATCCATGTATCTATTGTTTTACTGAATAATTCCAGAATAGTTTAAATTTTAGCTGTGCCGAAATACAGAAAAAGAAGTGGTTTCCGTTAGGTTTGAAACTGAAAATCTAAATTATTATCATCATTATTATTATAGTAGTATTCATAATCTTAACACTGTTTCATTGTGTTGTTATCATTGCTGTTGCTGTTTTTATTAATAACATCATCATAGCATCATCATGGGGCTTTTAAAACCTATTTAACTGACACAACAATCTTCTTCATTGATAAGTGCTTCATTTATTACAAGCTACTACTCCAGTGCAAATACCAGGACCAAGTGAAAGCAGGTGAATGCAGTAAGAAATGTATTAGTAGCAAAAGAAGGATCCACACTGGATTTCTTGTAGGGCCGACTTTTACAAAGCATCTTCTTTGTCTTGCTAATAAAATCGGAGTCATTATTTTTGTCGGCGGCTCAGTGAAAATATAATAACAGCGACTGGCGTCATGGAAGTGGCTGTTTGTTGTTTGTGTTCTGCCTTCCACCACAGCCACTGATCCATCCAGAGTTAATCACTCCGAGCGGCATTACAGTTTAGTGCAGTTTGGAGTCAAACATCCATCTCCCGGTCTATCTATCACTTGTTTTGTTTTTTTTTCCCTATGTGGTAATATTCCCCAATTAGAGCATTACTGTAGCCTACTTCATCAAGGGCTAAAGTAATCAAGATTAATCTCAGTGAGCTGACACGGGCTGTTTGCTAAGGAACACACAGAACAATTGCTCTGGGCGAGCATCATTAGGAAATGCAATAAAATTAGGTAAACTGATTATATTTCAGAACTGGGGAGCAAAATAAAAACACAATTTGGGGAGGGCTTCAATTATGACGGCTGCGCTCGCTTGTTTGAACATCAGCCATTAAACTACTTTGCAGTTGTAATGCTCCGGCACAAGTTTTTTTGTGCGGGTATGTGTACGTCTGTTTCCTTTTTTTTTAATATATATATATCTTTGGATTCCTGAGGATGATATGCAAGTATTTTTTTTTAATTCATGCGTTCACTGATGGTGGGAGGAAGGGTGGTGTTATGCTGTTAGTGGTGGAGGTAGCCTGTAGCCACATGCGCAGGCTCCCAGCCAGGAATTGACACCAACTTGGTCTTAGCCAATGGCTGCAGCAACCATCTCAGCCTTGGTAGTCAATTGGTATCTAATAGGGGTTAAGTGTTTTGAATTCTGTCTTTTGAGAGAGAAGAGAAAAAAAAACCCACATCTAAAGGCAAGATTTCATTTAATTATAGCTCAGATGGTAGATGGATTATACTGTATGCGTTATATACTTTGTTGGGTGTGCGTTATCTATTTATGTGCATGAGGCTGCCACTATGCGTTTGCAATGTGTGCACGCGAGAGAGCATCTATAGGCAAATCATGTGTGCTTTTGTGTATTTATTTGGCCCTGCCTTCAATAGCTTCCTGGTGAGGTATACCAGGGCAATCTATTTATGTCATTCATGGCCACTCAGTAGTGAACAATACTCTGAAACACACACTGTGATTTGCCGGTTAGCAGTAAAACCGTTTTAAATGCTTATTAATCTTGCCTGGGGCTCAAATGCTTCCTCCTCCTCCTTCCCCAAAATGGGAAAAAGAATGAAAACACGTGGAAATATGAAAAATACCTTATCTTATCACCATGTGGAGGTAATATTTTGTGATCCTCGCTGAAATAGCTCCGAACATTCCATGAATATATTTTGAATATTCCCTTCGCCTGCGTTTGAATTGATGTACAGCAGGGCATATATGTATTCATGTCATCTATCCCCTGTCACGCATCATTCGTATTACAGCGTCTTCCCAAACAATTTTGACGAGGAGGGCCGCGCTTCTCTTTCATTTAGACTACATGAAGGTATACGCAGATATATGATGAAATAACCTTATTGTTTCCCCCACCCCCCTCGATAGAAATGTCCTGGCCTCCCTCCCGTACCTCAGATTACTGTTTGCGGGGAGAGATAGAAGCTAAGCTGAGCTGACGGACGTAAGTGATAGCAGCTTCCTTCAGGTGTGGCCCCTATCACACATGCTGTGTTATGGACGTGTGTGAGGCAGAGCGTAACCAATAGCTGGAGGTTTACACATCCGATGATCCTTTGATTAAAAGGAATAAATGGAAAGAAAAATCCCAACAAAGAATGAGGGTGGGGGCGTTAACATATCAGTATCTCATGTAAGTCCAACAATTGACCTCACCAGTTTGTATTCCGTCTTTAACCTCTAAAGAAACGGGTGAAATTTGTGAAATTTGCCTAAAACGCCTGTTTGGGGACACCCAAATTAAATTGAAAGCTGTTCTTGAACCTTTTGGAGTACATGCATGGTCTTGGTCTCTTTTGAAAGGTAACATTCTGAACTTTCCCCCTGAACAGTCAGAATCACTCTAAGTACTACTGGCATTGAGTAATTGAATTGCCTGCTGATGACTCTAGCTGGGACTTATGAGCTGGAAAACACAATGGGACCCTAGAATGGAGCCTTGACTAGCCCAAGTTCAAATTTGATAACAATACCACAGAAAATGAATATTTGACAGATTTTTTCCTAAGGCCATGTCTAGGCGTTTTCCACAAAGGCCATTTGGAGACTCCAACGGACCCTTTGTAACCATGGTAACCAACCAGGCTGAAAAGGCTAATTTTACACTTAAAATCATACTTTTATATAAAGGAGACAAAACCAGTCATATGGTTTAAAATGTATACAAATAAACATCTTTCATATATTTTAGCAACATGTAGCAGTCACGGCGGGGACGAAACACCGACGCACGGCGCTCTGGCACCAGCTGGAAGCTGTTGCGCAGTCATTTGCATGGAGCCTCTGTGTTATTTTCCCGTGGACCGTCACATTTCTATGATGGAAATTTCATTGGCTAAACGATACGCCAGTCATCATAACAATCTGTAGCAATTGGCTCAGTCTATACACGTCAGAAGAGGGGCAGGCTCTGTGCGTCAACGAGGGGCATCGTTGGCTCTTGCACGCTGTGGACAGCCCATGCCCGCCCAGTCCTGCTCCTATAGGGTCAAGTTTAGATTGACAGCTCACTTAACCCAATAGGAGCTGCTAGCTACCGTTTGGAGGGCTTTGTTTATATGCACACATAGTTAGATTGAGAGTACAACACAGAGGCGCGCTGCGGAGCAGAGAGCAGCTCCGTGTAAACAGCAGACTGTGGCTATTCTTTGATGAAATAGTGTGTTATGGAGTGATTATATTAGTGGATTGGATCGTCTGGACCTTTGGCGATGTACCAATACCGTTTTTGTTGGAGTTTTATCGATCTGTGGATTAATATGATGATTCTCCGGTAAGTGGCGACAACTTTTTTCAAATTTCTTGTCAGACTAACGCTGAACTTAGACGTTGATTGTACCGGCTGTGGGGATCGTATCTTGAAATGGTTTACATCAGTGGAATCAGAAGAATCTTAGCTTTCTAACGATATGTTGTATTATCATCTAGCTGTACGAAACAGTTCTTTAAATAAAAATGTTTGACGCTGATCGATAAAAAAACACACCTGGCGGGCTTTACCAGAGGAAGTTAAGTGTTTGTTTTTTATTTATCTAAGCTGCTGAATTTTCAAATATGAACGCTTTCTTAACCTCATGTAGTCCCATCGGTGAGATTCTGACCCGCTGAATGGCTTTCTTGCTCATTGTAATAGCCCATTGATTGGGGTCAATTTTTATTTGCAGGCCACATGCGGATGAGATCTCGCAGAATCAATACCAAAACACACACATATGCCTATGTGATATTCGCTGTAGTGAAAACATAATCAATACGCTCATAAAAAAATCAGCACAACCTTTTGGCGCTCCGTGACCGGCTAGCTTCTGATTAACCCTCCACACAGTGCACCAGTGGCCTGTGCCTATGGACCTCATGAATTAAAAATGCACTTCATTATCCCGGTCAAGTCTTTAAAGGATGTCTCGTCCTGCATGGCAGCGTTTTCTTTTTGTTAAAGGGACTCTTACCTTTGTTGCATTTGAGAATTACAGCACATTCGAATCGTCCCGCCTTCCTCCAATGCCCCACCCCCTCGTTCCCATCCGCGGTGTTTTTTTGAAGAAACTTTATTTACAAGCAGATTTACAACCTACTGCCTCCGCGCACGCACGTGAGTTTTTGTTTACCAAAGCAATGGATTCGGATTCAGAAGCACCGGTACCGTCACCGCCTTGATGACGCGGGCCCGAATGCGCCACAAGAAGCAGACGAAAAAAACCTGCATGTCCATGCAGCAAACAGACAGGGTCTGTCGGCCAATAAGGTCCTTCGGTCCGAAGAATTTTATTGGTTGAAGTTTTCACTAAATATTACGAGAGTGAAATAATTGTTTGTTTTAACTCCTGGTGGGTCTGTCTTGCATTTTAGAGTGTCATTACCTTATTAATACCAATTTAACCTTATCCACAAAAAGTGTAAAAATGCAACAAAGGTAAGAGTCCCTTTAACTTACACTGTTTTCTACCTTGTCGTTTTTTTCCAGGATTATCATGATCGATTTCATCCCGTCTTCCTCTTTTTCTCTCTCCCTCCTCTGTCTTCTGCCTTTTTTGCATACTGCCAGATTTCTGGGGATGGGGCAATAGGAGGAGAAAGAAAGGAGGAGGGATAGGAGAGGAATAGTTAACAAACTCTGCAAATGATTGATGGGCTAATTTCAAGCCCTGAATAAAACAGTTTCCTAAGTCTGTTGATTCTCCATTTATTAGGTAATAGAAACATTTATCAAAAAAGTCACATTTTTTTCTTAAGCAATAATTGCATTTTTAAGCCCTCATTAGGCCTTCCATGCATGCATAATCCAATTGAATAAATACAGTGCCGGGGTGAGGAATTAATAGTCCTCCTATGGTAAACTGAAAGTTGGAGAATCTGCACCTTGACTCCTGTTAGCATGGAATAGAAGAGTGAACAAGGCTCGGAGATGTACAGAGGCAATAAGAAGAAGAAAAAGAAAAAGAAGAAGAAGAAGAAGAAGAAGAGAAGAAGAAGAAGAAGAAGAAGAATGATAATAATAATAATAATAATAATAATAATAATAATAATAATAATAATAGTAAAACAATAATATTAACAAGAAGAACAACCACAACTATGACAACAATCCTTTCAGTGGCTTAACATATTACTTATTACCAATAATTAAATTATCCTTCAGCATTAGTCACAGCATGCATACCCACACAACTATTCACATTAAATAAAGGGGGGAAAAAACTTAAAACGTAAGTATCATCACAATCTACCAACACAATCAGTGTAAAAAAATAGCACACAAATCATTCAATTGTTTGTGTCCAGAAATCCTGGTGTCCAATCAATTAACCTGGAGAGGGGAGGTGTGTGTTAAAGCTACTTCGACCTCATTTATAAAAAAATGCTAAAACATTTAGATTTGTATCAAGAAGCATCTACTGATGTGAACCATGCCCCACAAAGAAACACAGATGTCAGAAAATGTATGATCATAGATTGTTGGTTTGCATAAACCTGAAGTGGGCTCCAAAGTAACTTCATAGAGATTTAGATATTGATCTGTCCACAGTCGAGACAACTTGTCTCTACATGAGGACAAATTAGCGTTGTGGCTCTCCCTGGTTTTGGGAATGGGCAGTTGAAATGACTCCAAAAACACAAAGCACATGTGTCTAGTATGGTAAAAGAGAACAGGTGAAGGCTTAATGAAATTATTGGAGATACGTATCCAGGGCAGGACAACAAAGACGAAACCATTGTTATAATATTACATAACTTTGCCAGAACCACCCTAACACACCAGCATGCTATTAGTAAAATCTTAAGAGGACTGATTCATTGGGCAAGAATAACGTCCTGTTCTCATAAGGGCTTAAAAAGAACAACGCATGCCAACATGAAGACATCAGCCAATGGTTAAGTTCGAAGGAGGGTTGTCCTTAACAGGAAACGTCAGGGTCTCTTTTCACCAGCGAGTGATAGAGCAGGAAAATAAACATCAGAATACATCTATTACAGAATAACATCCAATCTATGTTTCAGACAAAGCAAATCCAACTTTACTCGTGGGCCAGTTGCAACTTGAGTTTGGACCAATAAAAATCAAACCGCTGAGATGAAACAATTCTGCAGCTGCCATATTAGTTTAAGATCATGTCTGCCACAGGAGGTTAAGTAAGGTCAGTAATTAAATCAAAGGGTTCTCTTTGTTTATTTATTTTTTTAGGCAACGTGAGTTTGTATTGGGTGTGTTCAGTAGAGACACAAAAGAAAATAAGTATTTGCATGTTATTACCTTAAGCACATTGCGTTTGTCTATACTTGTGACTTAGATAAAGATCAAATCACATATGATCTGATCCACAGGGTTCATTATTTATGTTTCTTGCCACTGCAGTGATTCAATAATAATAACCCTAATTATTTGTATACAGATAAGATAATGTGTCAAATATATAACCCAGCAAACATTGTCTACCAGGTTAGATGTTGACAAAGATCTTTACAGCAAAGTTTTGCCATCAGGGGAAATTTGGGGTTTGAGATCGAACCCGGTTAATGGATGACCCGCTCTACCTCCTGAGCCACAACTGCCTCTGTGGACAAAGATACATTTGTGATCTTTACCCGAACACTGTTAATGAAACCTGTAATGAAAGCTGAATATTTGTCCATCTGCATTTGGACATAAATCACAAAGGCGCAGTAGTGTTTTCTGACGGGTTGGTTTTACTGGTGACGACAGAGTAGAGCTCCAGCGCTCCTCCACCTCTGTACGTCATGAAAAATAAGGTTTAAGCTCTTCATCGCCTGGGCAGGGACGGAGGTTTCCCACTTCATCTCTTCTACACTGTAGCGTTTTGCGTACAAGGCCACATCAAAACAGCAGTCATGTCTTGTTACCTGGCAACGGTCCCACCAGTCGACCGAGGCTCCTGTTCCAGCGGAGAAAGCCAGTTTTAATCACCTAGCAAATTTCCAGCACTGGAAACAGACAGGGCCTCAGCTTAATCTTGTTAGCACGATGAGGCCGTTTTCCGATATCATTGCTAATCAAATCATCCCAGAGGCCCCGGGTAGGGGAAGTGGTGGTAGTAGTAGTGGCGGAGGCGGCAGATTGCGTGCGTGCTTGGAGGGGGGGGGGAGGAGATACAGCAGGTGTCTGTGTGTGTTTGTGTGAATGCATATATGTAGGTTATAGGATTCACACGATGGAGGGCTACTTAGTGATTTGCAAGATGCAACGGAGGGGGGTGGAAACACTGTGACATTCTAATAATGATGCTCCTTTGTATTAAACACATCAACACACACACACACACACACTCATAAATACCCATGCACACCCTCGTGCTCATCATCATAACCAACACCCTGCTCCCCGCCTTCATCTCCAAACTCCCCGTCTTTGGTCGTGAGCTCTCACTCCAATTTGAAAGACTCCTCCACTTCTCCCAGTAGATAACCAGCATTTCTTTTAATAGCCCAGAGCCACTCGCCAGCACCCAGAGAGACTCCCCAGCCCGGCACCCAGGAGAGCCCGCACAACAGAGAGAAAAGGAGAACAAAGCCAACCTGCAAAGTCTTAAAAAGTTAAAACGTGTACTTTGATAGCCCCGGCCTACCTATTGTGGCGGCGCTGATCCGACCCCAGGGAGACTGACAGCACCGCGGAGAAAGAGGGAATACAGAGCAGGAAGAGAAGAAGAAGAAGAAGAAGAAGAAGTGGGCCACGGCAAAACCCGAAAAACTCTTCTCGTCTTCTGTTTTCCATATCTGCACGCACACGCTCACTCACACAAGAGTTAAAGCCAAGATGATGGTTTTTGCTGCTGTATTCCAGCACAGTGAGTGCACCCGTATAATACATACAACCCATACAGTCTACTTCCTGCATTAGCATATCTGTCTTTTGAACTGTACAGTGAGTGAGAGACGAGAGCTGCAAAGATTCTGTACACGGAGCAAAAACACCAACATTTAAACGCAGCGCCTGCACCGAGGGATTTCCACTTGCTGTCACGAGTTGAATTTCCTTTTTACAAATCTCCCAGAGCACATTGATATTATGCAGTGACATAGACATGCCTCATGCATTCCCAACCTTGTATTTCTTAGATATGTGCATGTAAGTTGCAAATGAATATTGAAAACAAAAGTATTGATATACTATATAACATATTTCCTCTTCTCTCAGCTGCAGCTAAAGCCCCAGTTTGTGCCTCATGTGTATTTACATTCAAATCACAGAATTAAGCATTTATTTTCCTGCAAAATAAACACCAGGTGAATGCTTTCCAGTGTTCTGATGATGGCCAGAGATGGCATATGATTAATTTGATGATGATTGAATTAAAGGCTTATATATAAAATAATGTCTACTGTATTTTTTCTTGAGTCATGCTGCTCAATCTTGCAGCCAAGTTAAAAATATGACATATGACTTCAGCCACTAAATAAAAAACATAAACAAAAGAGTTTGTCAAGTACTGACCCATAAAAATCACTGGTGATCAGATTTTCAATATGATCAAACTTCCATGTGGAGACACACCATATTGGTTTGTCAAGAGTCACCAGTTAAAGAAGGTACCATACTAACGTTTCATAATTTCCATAAGAGATGACTTGCAGAGGGACCTGGCTATTTACTGGCCTCACCAAACCTGTGGTTGGGCCTTAAATCAGTGACCTTATATGACAGAGAACCCTGTTTGACGAGTGTCAGCGGTGACAATAAGCTTGGAGCGGTCCTTCTTCACAGTAGCAGGGGGTGGAGAACACACACAAACACACACACACACACACATCCGTGACACACACTCACTAACCTCCTCCTCCATGTTATTAAATTTGCCTGTTAATTTTCTCTAAGGGTTCGGTGTAATTAATGGACCAGTTTAGAACGGCCATGCAGCGAGATTCAAGGCGCCGTCACTATCCCCCGTCCCTGCAGTCAGTCATGGAGGGGCCACTCTCGAGGCCCACTGGGTTCCTCTCAGGCGCCGCGCCCTGTCAGTCTCCCGCCCGCCCTGGGACCGGGGCCTGTCCATCAGGAGCACAGTGATGGAGAGACAGGAGGCAGGGTGGGACACAACATGGCTGGCTGTGGCAACGATTCCCCCTCAAGTGGCTGCGATTGTGCTCATTACTGCCCATTTACATTTCATCAGCGGGCTAGCTAGCCCTGCACTGCTAGCACCGCCGACTCATTAGCACTAAGGGAAATGGAGGGGTTCGCATAGGCCTTAGGCATCCAGGATCTGAAATGCACCAGAGGGAGTTTTCAGGAAAAAAGAGCAGAGAGGCCACATAGAAGCACATATGGAGAGAGAGAGAGAGAGAGAGAGAGAGAGAGAGGAGAGAGAGAGAGAGAGAGAGAGAGAGAGGTTGGTCGTTGTGCCTTCGTCTGATCAGATAAAACACAGAGGAGAGGAGGAGGGATTTAAACTAATATGTAATAATGCCCAGTGCTGTCTCTGCCCTACCTTTTCCTGGATGAGTCTGTTGAGCATTGATTGGCTGCATTTACAAACAAACAAACAAACAAACAATCTGTTATTTCTTTGCAGTGCTCATCTCATCTCCCCATCAATACTCTGGAAGGATGATGTCACTCATATGTCCCAAAATTTGGGGAACAGAAATTTTCTGGATAAATCAAATGATTCGGTTCCTTAAAGATGCAGGAAATACTTTGACTTCTTAAAGTGCACAAACAAACTACTACATTTTCAGAAAAATGAATGTTCATAACCTGCTCATAATTCAATGTTAAGCTACAAAGATAGAAATTTTGTTACAAATTAAAATAGAATTTAATCTAATGGTAAGTTAGAATGTTTTTTTTCCACATTATCTGACATTAAATGCTGAGGGCCTGCATCCTCCAGAGGCTGGGTTTTAAAACATGTCCTCAAATTGTCTACACTCTTTTAACAGAACCCAGAAAACCCTGCACGACCTTTGCCCTTCTTTTTGTCTGGTTGGTCCAACTACCACACTTATATCACATTATATCTTACAAGACATCATTACACCCTCCTCCTTCATTGTGCAGATATGGTTAAGAGCCGTCTCCCTGTTTGCATTAGATTATAAACATTTGCAGTTCATGATAATGCTTCTGGTAACTGCCAAAAATTGCTAGAAAAATATGACTAAATATGTTTTTTTATATTGTGATGAACGATAAATGCAAATAAATGTAGGGTGGAAAATATTAAGCAATGCATTCAAAAAGAACTATAAAAAGAATGATAAGCCACATAAGTACATGATAAAAAAAAAGTATCTGGCATTTCTGATAATCAATGCACAGGTACAAATTGTACAATGTGGTCTGAACTACATTTGGCATTTCAATGTCAATACATTTGTATTAACATGAAAACAATACCACCAAAAAATCTCAATGTGTATTTGTGCTCACTCTCAGTGTCGCCCCGTTGACGCCAGAGACCTGATGAGGAGGGGAGACTCGGGGTGAGGGTCAGAAATTCCTCTTGATTATCAAAGTACAGAGACCAGAAGAAGGAGAAGAGAGAGAGAGAGAGAGAGAGAGAGAGAGAGAGAGAGAGAGAGAGATGAGAGAGAGAGAGAGAGAGAGAGAGAGAGAGAGAGAGAGAGAGCATCAGAAGAAGAGGCATAAGGGTGGAGGGGGTCAGAGACAGGGATGGATGAAGAGAGACAGACAGAGAGAGGGAGAGAGAGAGAGAGAGAGAGAGAGAGAGAGAGAGAGAGAGAGAGAGAGAGAGAGAGAGAGAGAGAGAGAGAGAAAATATATAACAGCATATGAGATTAAATACAGTATGTCTGCCCTCTTCTGGTCACCACCACAATCATCCATGCTGACAGTCCCAACTGGGGGGAGGGGAAGAGCGGCGTCCGAGAGATGGTGTGGTGGATTGGGGATACTAGTGCAGGGAAGATGATGAAAAGCAAGAAACAGGCGATGAGGAGAGAGGTGCAAGCGAGAACAAGTCAGACCTTGAATAACGAATTATACATTTGTCTAAAAATAGCAGCAAAATAGGACGAGGCAATTTCCATTAGTGTTTGTTATCGTGTGAAACCCTCGTCACAACAATTAAAACTGTTTTGTTTGCGCACTGGTTATTATCCTATTCCCCTGTCATATCCAGCAGGAAATTCTAATTTTCATATTACGTACCTCATTTACTGTTAATATTAATCCAATATCATATGAAATGACATTTTGGAGTGACTAAAAACTCCATGATATTCAAAATGTAATTAAACTGCGCCGCCATATCCTGCTATTTTCCTGATTATTAAAGCAATGGTTCCAATGGCTTGATTATGGCCGAGAAAAAAAAAGAAAATAACGAAATGGAATTGTTGTGCCACCATTTCTTGACTGACAACATTGTTTCTAATCTCATTAGCGACAGGAAATTGACTGCAAATGACGAGCGCACATTCCTAATATTAGTAATTTACTTTGCCGCGCCAGGTTCCTCAGCACCTGCCGTGTGTTTGTTGGCGGTAATTGCCACGGCTCTAACAAAAGGAAAGTCAGTGAAGGGAACATAAACTGGGTGTGTGGGGAAATATGAGTGTGTGTGTGTGTGTGTCGGGAGTTGTACGTGCGTCTGTGAGTGTATTTGTGTGTGTTTTTGCAGGAGTGGCTCATGGGCCTTTATATCTGTGTTTGTGTGATGTGAGTACACATACCCAGGCGCATGCATAAATGTGTGTGTGTGTGTGTGTTCTCGTGGGGTCCGACTGTGCCTCTAGGTGCTATTGGGGCAGGTGTGTAGCCAACAGGCAGGAGTGAGGCCTAGTTAGCCAACGCAGAGATGAGAGGTTGGGTCTGAAGAGCTAGTTAGTGGTGGGCTGGATTAGGCTCTTTATGTCAATAGCAGATGACTCTTTATTCTTCTGTTCTGGTTCAGATCGGTTTGGGGAGAAATTTGAAAATTGGTCCCAGTGAGACAGGAGACTGTCCTGTAAAAAAAAACACAGAGTTCACAGGTCAAACGTGAACCAACATTTTATGACCCGACAATTAAAGTCAGACTGAGGCTTTAGTATAATGAAGGATGGAGGCACAGGAGGATGTCAGGTGGCTTCCTCTAAGGATGGATGGATGGAAGTTCATTTCATTCATTTCAAGTGACACTGAGTCAGCATTGTTTTCTTTTAAATATTTGATTAAGCATAACCTAGTAGTATTTGTTCG
Organism: Pseudopleuronectes americanus; assembly: GCA_038501795.1. Classification (NCBI taxonomy): domain Eukaryota; kingdom Metazoa; phylum Chordata; class Actinopteri; order Pleuronectiformes; family Pleuronectidae; genus Pseudopleuronectes; species Pseudopleuronectes americanus. The sequence continues at coordinate 9,657,564 of CM076736.1, forward strand.
TAAAACCTAACCAATAATAATAATAATAATGACACAGATGCAATCATGTGTTCATCATTGTTACCAAGACGACACATGTCTGTTATAGCTGCCGATCCCCACTGGGTTGTAGCCGAGGAAAGCCACATGCAGCACCCTTGAGGAAGTGTTGCTTCTTTTGGGTATTCATGGGGCAACCTTTTTACGTTTACGCTTTTTATCACTGTTTATTAGTTTGTTGGTTGGTTTGCATGTTTGTCTGTGAACGAGATAACACAAAAATAACTTCCATGAAACCTGCTGGAAGGATGTAGCATAAAGTGTGTGCAATTTGGTGTAAGTCAAAAATCCAGTTCTAGAGAATGTAAATGTGGGTTCATAAGGGGACAGTTGGGCCTTGGCGAATGTAAGTGCTTGAAAAGATGAATGTTGCACTTGTACTACATCGACAACAATAATTACATTGTTGCTCAATAACCTCAAGAAAAGTAAACTTATGTGTATTAAATACGTTCTCAAACTGATAATCGCCGTTGAAACAGACTGACACATGCTTGAACGAACCTGGAGTATTGTTTTCATTCGTGCCAATTTCACTGCAACGGCCACAGTGAACGGGACGTCAATCCCATCGTGACACATTTGTAAATAAAGATCGGAAATGAACAGTAAAAGTGAAAATATCCATTTGGTGTGCGGTTTTTTCTGTCGGAGAGTACAGTAACACGATCTGATGTGATAGCAGGTTGCTGTGCCAGGGAGAACCAGCGGCTGTGTGTGTGTGTGTGTGTGTGTGTGTGTTGGTGCGTGGTTTGTTGTGATTTTGATGCCGTGCCAGTCTGTGTGAGTGTGAGTGTGCCAGTGAGTAAGTGCATCCACCTGCTTTTTGTGTTTATCTGTCTGTTTGCGAGTTCATATGTGAACTGTGTATGTCTGGCTGATTGTACATGTGCCTGCTCGCCTCTGCATGCATTTGTGCTCGCCTGTCTCTCTCTCTCGCTCTCCCTCTCTCACTCTCTCATTCCGTGTGTGTGTGTGTGTGGGTTCCCCAGGGCTTTCAGAGTAAGCCTTCGTGGCCTTGTGCTCCTCATCAGACTCTGTGTCTGGGAGCGTAGCTCTAGGGTGGGCCTCCACCGCGGGGACCCTGGGACCAATGGGGGACAATCACTTCTGGTTCATAGCTGCAAGGAAGGAGACAGACAGACAGATAGTGCATGGATGAAAAGAGTATTAAAAAAAAGAAAAGAGCATGAATTTGGTTTGCGCTCCCATCTTTGTCCTTTTTTTTTACCTTCCTCTCCATCCTTTTCTCCTAATCCCTCCTTCCTCCTTAAGAGCCTGCAAGGAGTTTCACAAGGTATCACCTTTCACAAGATTGTGTTTTGTGTATGTGTGCGTCTTGTTATACGTGCATTTTAAGGGAATCTTCTGTCAACGCTTCCTCATCTGCCTGGTCACATGATCTGGGTCTGTCACACAGCCAGGCAAGCATTTTCCTGAGGGAACTATGGAGGGATAAACTTTACCCTTCATCCATCACTCAACAGGATTAAGATACTTTTACACTTTGTTCTTACCTGTTTTCACAAAACTGCAGATATTAGCTGCGTTAGCTACTTGACAATCAGCAGAAATAATCTGTATTACTTATGTACAAAGGTTTTCATTAGTGTTTAATTGTTTGTTTTTCAGCAGGATCTTGCAAAAACTACTAGAAGGATTTCTATGAACCTTACAGGAAATATGTAGCATTGATCATGAAAGCAATCAGATGCAAATCATGGTACACATCCAGGAAAACAAAGTTTACCTCCTTTTACATTGTGAGCGGGGGTATTTAACATTATTTTTGTGTCAATCTCAGAGAGTAATTCACGGATCATGATGACAAAATTCATGCATGTTTTGATTTTCTTTGTGCAATTTAGTGCAGATTGAAAGATCCAGGGTAAATTCTGGATCTGCACTGTATTGATTACTGTATTGATTAAAATCTAGATCCAGTGAATTTAAACCCGGTTCCATGAGGGGACTGTTGGCCCCTGGCGGGGGTATGCGCTCTACTAAATGGCAAATTCTTGTTTTAGATGGAATCCCATATGATATGTACAAAAATAATGTAATTTTCACTTATTATTATTATGATTATGACTATCGGTATTATACAGTTTTGCAATTGTGTCTATGCAAAGCAAACAGCCAAATTTACATTTTTCCTCAAATTTTTGGAATAATAAATCAACTAAAAACGACAATGGAATTAGCATTCTTCATTAATAATACCATTTACCATTTACCCTAACACTAACCCTAGTCTATCAACACTGAATTGATCACAAACTAGGTTCTAGGGACGGGACACAAGACATAGTTTGTCTTTTCAACCTTAATTTAAGTTTCGGACATATCATAAATTTAAAATATGATTTTTTTTTGCCAAATGTCCTATTTGACCTTCTATTCCATAATGAATTCTTTGTCGTGCTTTCTACACAAAGTATCTACAGGCGCTTGTTCTTACTCTCTGGCTTGAGAAATGAGTCTGGTTGCTAATGATCTTCTACCCAAACAATGTCATAATGCAGGTTAATCAGGCTGGCATTATTTTCTATTAGCTGTGTTTACTCGGTCTGCAGAGACTTGTGGGGGGGGGGTGGGGAGCCAGATCGGAGCCAGATCGGAGATGAGCCGGATATAGAAACTGTATCCAAACAAAGATTTAGTCAACACATAATGTTGTGTAACATGACAGGCTATGATGACATTGAGTGAACAAGAGCTGTTTAACACTTGAAACCAAACATGTAAAACGACTGCACTGTATTAAACAAGCTGTCACAATCTAGAAGATGACTTTAGCCTGTAGTCTATCAGCCGACTATTGAGGCGTAACAATATTCACTCTCCTGCCGTGACCTCATTTAATAAGCCGTCTTGTCGGCAGAGTCTTTTGTTCGGCCTCGGACGCAGCATCTGCTGTTGCTCTTTGACTTTTTTTTTGGAAAGCGTTTCCAAAGTAACACAATTACAAAGCGTTGCTCTTTGACACATGACAGATTCAACCGCGCACTCATCAATTCTTCTTAGCGCCGCGCCCTGCTGCCGCCACAATGGATTTCCAAAATCTCAACCGGTGACTTCACCGAGATCGGATTACCTGCTCCCTTCCCTCGGTGAGAAGAAAAGTAGATGTCACCTCTGACCTCTGGGTTCTCTTGACAGGTGTCATGCACATCAACACTCGGAAGGCTTCCTTTTCCTGCGTAGTTCTGTGTTGCTTTTAATACCTGAGACAGGTACTTCAGTAAAGGCTAAGCTGCAGCAAAACAGGTTCAAAGACACGCACCTATCTGGGACAGTTGTATAACAGTGCCTTTAGAATGATTAAACTAATTGACAGACATGCAAATCCCTTTTAAAAGCCTGGTTCAGATTACTTTATTATAGGGATGATACATTAATCAGTTGTATGAATGTGATGCAATGCCAGCCTTAAGTTATTACCAGTGCTGGTGTTCAGGAAGATCAAGAAACTCAACAATCCAAAAAAGGTTGAGGGAGCAAAACTATTTTTTTTGAAGTTTTAAATAAACCAGACATGATGTAAACTTTCTGTGTCTTTTAATAGATGCAAAGGAAAATCATGGTTGTTGTTTTTTTCAGAATAATCTAAACAATGTTAACCACAGGGAAGGTTGGTTTTGAGCTTTGAATTGAGCAGAGTCACTGGGAACAGACGGCCTGGCCTGATGTCTGGTTCAAAGCTGCAGCTGTAAGTTCTTCATGTCAAATAATAAAAAAACTGACTCGTTACACTGAGAACCAAATAAAATCTGTCTGTGATCATTGTCTATGACACTGACAATGATTCAACTTGATATCTTAAGTGTATTGAATTTTGGCTTAGTGCAACTCAATTCGTTTTGCATTATAAGGGGACTGCTGGGCCCTGGCAGAGGTATCCACTGTACTGAATTCTAGTTTTTAGTCGAAAATAAATATCCATTAAGTCACTATCTATTGGAGAATGAGTTCAATCAATGATAAGAGTCCTACAACAATTTTATATTTACATTTTTCAAACTTGGAGACCGTGCAATAGTTAGATACTGACTGCAGATTTCTGTAACCAACCACATTTGATGTTTCACCAGGTAAATCTTCTGTGACTGAAATCTTTGAGATTGACCACTTTGGGGCAACGAGGGAAAACGGCAGAGACAAGAGACGGACGAGCCGACAGAATGACGGTGATGAGGCGTCTGACTGGACGGACGGCGTCTCCATCCAGTTTGTTCTCATTACCGTCAAATCTCCTCTGACAGATACGACGTGGGAAGCAGGAGAGAGATGCCTCACACTCACACGCTCCCGTCTGCCCAAACACACACACAGATACACACAAACACACACACACACAGATAGTTTGACATCACACCAATGCCTGTCTGCTTAAACGCAAAGCTAATAATGGTTAACATAGATTGTCACATGTTTTTAATGTGTGTTTGCAGCTTGTTCTATGTATCAGAAATGCACCTGTTTACCTATTCCCACTCACTCTCTTCATTCAGAAGCACACTTGAGAATGACAACAACCATTTTTTTCCCTGTGAGACAGGACGGCAGTAACCAGATCCGTTCTGTGGAGATGACACAACACAGAATAATGCCTCTCTATTTCACCTGCTCCTCAGATCCGTGTCAGTAGCAGCGAATTCTGGAAAACCCCGTCACAGATCCGCTGTGCTGTAATGAATACCTGCGGCCACATCCTCACACTGTTACAGCGAGCCGGTGCCACATCCAGGCCCGGTTCCAGACAAAAACAAAATGACCTCTGAAATTAGTGCACAAGCGCAGACAACTAATAGCGATGGTAATTCGCCACAAACAGATTATTTTCTGGCTTAATGTCGGTGCACAGCTGCTTTTATCTGGATCAAAGGAGTCATAGCGTGCGATTGCACATAACTTCATGTCAGTCAGTGGTAATAGCAAAAGTATGTCTTTGTGAAACCTAAACATTTCTGGTGACTGAGTATTTAAAGCCAAAGAGGCCATTTCAATTAAAAGCAGGCGTGGGTGCAAGGCCCAAAAGACAATTTATGAAAAAAAATGTAAGAGAAACAACAGAGAAATACAAGAAAATTATCATTACAGCAATTAACTGGTCTTCTTCGTCAAAAGAAAATGAGATCAAATTGAATTTTACCATATATCGGTCAGGTTGGCCCCTTGTGGCGGGAAGCCTGCAGTTCACAGTCAGATCCGACAAAACTCACACGTCGCCGACAACCATCATGGCGGCTGTCAAGAAAAGGAAGGAGATGTTGAATGTTTTCCAGTAGAACTGGTGAAATGGTTTTCTGGGTTGTTGCAGGAAAGGAGAAGCTAGCATGCCCAGTTTTCAGGGTTGCGGTCGCAGTGAAAGGAAAAGGCCAATCTCGAGCGTCATTACAGCTGGAAACATGCAGCTGAACTGGATGAGCCGCGAGGAGAAATGAGCTCGTATAAAGTTAACGCTCTTCGGAGGAGTTTGGGTTCCCAACAAGCGGCTCTTTACAAGACCACATTCTGACAGAGACAATGTTACACAGGCAAGGTTTGTGGTGAGCAGAGCTAAGAGGCTGGAACTTCATTCAGGAAAAGAGGATGTGTAGGAGCCTTGTTTCTGATGTGGAGCAGCAAGGACCAGAAAAAGTAAAATTATTGATACGGGAAAAGATAAAAAGAATAAAAAACACAGTAGGACACGTTAAGAATTGTAAAGTTTTTTCTCTCCGGCCTACGATGAAAGAAAAGACATAGCAAACTCACTTAAAATCAGCTGAGTTAGATACAGAGAAGGAATAACTGTCTTTGCAGACCATGCATGTCTTTAACTGAGATATGTGCGGGATGTACTAAATAATCTATTGTACTATATATGCACTATTGTATAGAAAAATAAAAAAATCCCATTTAAACTGCCCGTACATGTTATAATCCCCCTCCCTGCATCTGTTAATTGTGATGTGTTTGCTAAATCACAAAATCCAAAATATTCACGACTTTAATCTAAAAAACTAAATCTAACTTTTTTCCACAAATTTGTGACTTTTAATTTAATTTTACTTTATTTTATTTATTTATTTATTTTACCTAATGTGGCTACTGTTAAGGATTAAATATATGATCCAAGAAGGTCGGTAAGGAATAAGAACACTATTATGAAAATCAGTAAAAAAATTATAAATTAATAAATGCTCGGATTTCACATATCTGTTCAGTAAGTTTCCACAGAGCCAATCATTGTATCTGGATCCAGGAAAACTTTGCTCTGCAGCCACTGTCTGCACACATATTCTTTATTAATGGAGAAAAAAAAGCCAGACAAGAACCTCCACACAATGCATGCTCACAGAAATAAATGTAAACTCTGTCAAAGCACTGGATCACTGCAGTGTATTATTTTACCCGTGATAAGTTGCACGCTCCTCACTATATAAACCCAACCTGCTCGGATTCAGGCCGTTTAACTTCAACAGCTTTTCAAGTGGAGATTTTTTTCCCAGTTCTGAAAGACACTGTCAATGAGGCGTGCTCTCATAATGAAGTGCTGTTTAGCATTAGCCATTCATAGCTTCAAGTGGGTAGTATAATATCCCACAGGCCGCTTTTCACCCCTTAAACCACGATAATGGCATTTTCATTTAACCCCCTTAACATATGTTAATCCGGGGATGTCAATGGGTTCTCTTAACACTCGAGCAGAGGCCGTCGGAGGCCAGAGAAGCCAGAGAGGCCAGAGAGGAGTGGAGACAAAGGGCGGCTTGAAAGGCTACGCGGATATTTGACTTGATAAGTGAGCTCTTCCTTAAAACAAGAGCACTTTGTTGGCTCTCAGCTCTTATGGGCTATATTTAGTGTGTGTGATGAAGAGGGAGGCTTGCGTCGATGTGCTTTGGATAAAGTCTGTGAGCTTTATCCACCCACTTGATGACCAGTCTATCCCAGTGTTTGTTTCTCCTTCTCCCGGCCAGGCTGGGTTGCCAGTTTTTTCGGGAGACTGTGCACCTCCACCAGCCAGCAGAAGGGTTTTAAACACGGAGTGGGGAGAGGGAAAGTGATGAATAATAAGAAGCCATTGAAATGAAAATCCCAGCAGCCCCTTGGGACCAGAGCTTAGAAGTCATTGCTGAGGGGATCTCCATCTGCTTAGCTTCTATCTATCTATCTATCTATCTATCTATCTATCTATCTATCTATCTATCTATCTATCTATCTATCTATCTATCTATCTATCTATCTGTCTATCTATCGGTTTTCTCCTGTGTGGTATATCTGCATGTGAGGTGGTAGAGGGCAGGTTCTATGACTGCAGCTACACACGGATAAGCATTGTGCTGTGTGTGTGTGCATGATTTTGTGTGTTTAGTGTAGTATACATCTCCTCGAGGCCTGAATGGTTCCTAGCTTTGACAGAGGCAGCCCACAAATCAGCAGGACCCGGGGGCATGCCAGCTCTGCTGAGGGGGGGAGTGAGACATATTCACTGAGACCAAATCAGCCTCAATCTGGCCTCGGAGAGCCCCGCACTACACCGCTGACTGTAAAAAAAGAAAAGAAAAATCCAAGCCACCCACAAACACAGGTCCTGTGTGTTTGTGTGTGTGGGAGTTGTGTGTGTGTCTTCAGATGCACGGGCCCTCCAACGGATATGAGGCCTCTAATCATTTCACTTTCCGTAAGTCATTATTTGTAGTATTTGGTTTCCTCTGCAAATCAGTTCATACAGATGAGAGTGTTGTAGATGAGGCAATCAAATCAAATCAACCTGTATATTTAAGATTTCTCTTGATTCCTAAGCACCTGCAACACTCTGTTGGCTTTGGATATCCTTCCAAAGCCAACACCTCCATTTACCAGGAGGTAACCGTGGAGGTGTTGGCTTTGGAAGGATATCCTTGCAAAAGCATTAACCTTTGCATTGTATTTTAATACTGGAACTTGTGGACACACACATTCACTGTGGAGTTACTTGTTTGACTGCCAAATGAACAGGTTCTGCAGTTTTCCATGTGTTCTTGGGGTGAAACGAAAACAATAGCCCACATCCTGAGGAGCTAAATTCAGCAAATTGCTAACAAGGATCTCATCACAGGCTGAAAACTGTGTCTGGCTAGTGAAAGGTTTTCTACACAGTGGTCTGTTAGAAGGAGAAAATAGTGAATAAACGCTTGACTTATTCATCTTTTTAGGTAAAAACTAATGCCCTATTTTACTAAGTTTCATAATGAACAAGCTATTTGCTGTGGTTTTGCTTGCACTATTGTCCATTTACTTAATAATCCAGGCAAAACAATATGAGAAGATACGTAACCTCCTTGGTGGAAGTAGAAATGCTGCCCTGAGTCAACATGATTGCTTCAGCACTTTGATAACAGGAGATCATTTGGAACTTCGACATGTGGGCGTTACCTCGGCGATACTAAAGGGTAAAGCACAACTCCTGACGTGGCGGCGCCGGTCTGTCGTTTTTAGTCGGGCGTCAGTGGTTTCTCAATGAGCCAGGGGGCACGTGGCGAATCGGAAGGTCCCCGTGTTCGTCTGCTACCTCTCCGCCAGACACGGGCCATCCCAGGTCACAGCGGCTCCACAACCAATCTGTGTCATCACCGCCGCATTCACCCACTTCTCCTGACAACGTGTTACACCCCTCCGATCCGTCCTCCATCGCCTCTTACCCCCCCATCCAGCTCCCCACTTCTTGCCTCGCTAAATCCCCACCCTCACTTTCTCCTTTCATCCACTCTCCCTTGCTCCTCTATCCTCCTCCTAACCCCCTGCTTTATTTTTGTTACCCACTCTCCAATTCACTATTTTATTCTCCTCCTAAATCTCCTCTCTTTATTTTTTCTCTTTTTATATCTCATCCCTCTTCCTGTCCTCATTACTCACCCCCTCTCCCCCTCCCCCTGTACTCTCTCCCTCTCTCCCATTCTCCCGTCCTCTTCCTCACATCAGAAAGTGTTGGATTTTGACATCTGCCTGCAGGAGAAGTGACCCATGAAGTAATTAGAGGAGGAATCTTGCCTTCTCTTCCTCCATCTTCTCCCCGCTGTCTGTCTGCTCTGAGCTGGGAGATCATATATATAAAAAAAAAGCTGGTTATGTTTACTCCCTGATCCATCTAATTTCTGTAACGAGGGCCAAGCCGGTCTCATCTCCTTACCGCGCCACGCTTAGGCCGAGGCGTCGGGCTGGAGAGGCGCCTCAGGCCCCCGGGGCACCGTGGAGCTTCAACCACACTCTGTTTAGCGGTGGAGACGAGACTGGGACCTAACCGGATTAACTCCCCAACCAGCACAGGTGGAGGGACCCTGCTTTAAAGACACACACACACACACACACACAAACACACACAACACGCACACACATATACAGACATGCACACAGAGCAAGATGCTACTTTACACCATTTAATGTACCTTCAAAAAAAAGTGCTGTGATGAAACATCTGTGTGTGTGTGTGTGTGTGTGTGTGTGTGTGTGTGTGTGTGTGTGTGTGTGTGTGTGTGTGTGTGTGTGTGTGTGGTGTGTGTGTGTGTGTGTGTGTGTGTGTGTGTGTGTGTGTGTGAAAATAAATAAAAAAGTCAAAAACTTGAGCTGCTGCGATATGAGATGAGAGAACACAATTATGAATTGCTCCGGAGCTTACGGCCACTCCGGTGATAAGGCTCAAGTGCTGTGGTATCAAATTGCCGGAGCATAGAAATCCCCCCACCCCCACCCCCCCCAATCACAACCCCCACCCACAATTGAAAATATTTGCCCCTGGATTTGCAAATGTAATATGTAGGGTAATGGTTGATGTATAATGCAACAAAGTGAAGTCTGAGGGTCCGTTGAAAAACACGACAGGCTGTGGTGTCAAATGTTTTCCTGGGCATCATTAGGGTGTTTTTCCATGCCTTCATTCACAGATTATTCATTTAGAGGAAGTCTTCAGGGACTTTCGCTGGTTACTTTCTGTCACTGCTGGTAAACATCCTTCAGTTTGCCTCAGACATCAGTATCATTGAACAGCGCACGGCTTATTTATGTAATTCAAAAACATGAACATGAACATTTCACTTATAATAGTTTGGGAATAGAAAACCAAGGTTCCGCTCAGAAAGCCTGAATCAAAACCACACTGACATCAGAAACAAGCATTTAACATGATCCTGCTCACTGGCATGTCGTGCTTTTCACATGGATATTGTAATATTTCAATTGTACAGTATCAATTCTGTTTATACTGGACTTTAGGGGAGACAATTTCACGAGCCACATTGATCATCACTTGACAGATCGAGGCCAGATGACTAAACTATTCACTGTGCGGCAGTGAAGCCAAGCAACAAAGTAATAATATTTAAATATATTTTTCATGAAGCTGTCCTAGACTTAAGTACATTTATTTTTATGTCATTTTCGCACATCAACAAATATGTGTACTCTACCACATTTTTACCATGTGCTCTAAATTGGTACATGTTGACATTGTTTTTTTCAATTAAACATTAATGCCAATGCAAATGTTTTTCGGGAGCATTATATGCAGAATTTTATATGAATATGACAGTCAGTGTGATTTCTGCATTAAACATAATACACTGTTTATGATGTAGTAGTTGCATTAGGGAATAGGCTACAATCAAGTACTTTCTTCCATTTACTGAGTATATGTGCCTGACTACATTTGTGTCAGTGTATTTGTACTGTTACTTAAGTTAAATGTTGTATGACAATAAGAAGATATCAAGGATCAGAGAAACCAACAAGTAAGATACGCCCCTCTTCTTCAGCAGCTACTAGAAGGCATTAACCCCCAGATTGTCATCATTCGGGCACAAGGGGTTCAGTTGCCCCTTCCTGGGATCTAGAAACAGTCTTTTACAAAGCACTTGCAAAGTGTGCCCGTCCCTCTGCTCTGTTCCCCCCCCTGACAGCTTCGAGCCACAGACGCTGGCCAGAGCGCGGCCACTCTAACCGAATTGAGCCATCAATTACTACTGATTAGCCTCAAAGTAACATCTGTCCCAGGAAGCATTTAACCAATATATTCTCCATAGTGACACACAGCAACAGAATTAACTGTCATAATAGGGTTTAATAGGGTTATTGGATTTTCAGCATGTTCAAAAGCTTGCGATTTGGCTAATGGAATGGCACACACAATCCAACAGGGCAACTGGCTGCCACACGTCCTGCGCGTCTGTTTTCTGTTTATGCCAAGAAATCTGAAGTGAAATTGAAATAATCCAAAATGATGTGTTTTAAGCGGCAGAATATCATCCTATGTGTTTAAATATTTATTTTTGGTATATGGTACAGACAGCTAAAACTGCGTAAAGTAGTGTTTTTGCCACCAACAAAAAAACTTGCAGTGCCAAAATGTTGTATGTTATCTACCTCGTGAGGCAGGGGGCTGGGAGGATACCCCGGAGAATAGGTGTCAGTCAAGCCTATGGAGCTGGTAAAACAATCTGTCAGTGTGATTTGCGTGCTTGCGTATGCTTGAGAGCATGTGTTTGCATGCGTGTGTGTGTGTGTGTGTGTGTGTGTTTGCACGGCTGCGTGGGTGCGCGCAGCTGCTTATGTGTTGGCGTGCGCGCGTTGGTAAAACAATCCCTCGGTGTTTTGACAGCCATGTCACATGCCGGGGATCAGTCTCAGGGGATGCTGCAATGAGAACTCCTGATTAGCCCTCTCCATGCATGATTCCTATCATTTAACCTCGGGAGCTGTGACTTACGTGCAGCACAGACGACTTTTTGTTTTTGTGAGAAATCCTTTGGCGGCAGGTGCAGAGGGTCATTCTGGGGCATGGAAAAAGGTTTTAAAGATCACAAAAGACGCAAAAGCACAACAGTTGGTTCCTTCGTCATTCAAGTAAGCTGTTGACATTATTGCTAAGGCACAACAAAGGAAAAGTCACTTGTGGTTTCATACACTTATTGCTCCAAGGGTCAATATCATTATCCATCCAAGGTTATTCCTTTTAATTTAACGGTAGAAATTATAGAAGTATACTTGCAGGTATCACACCGGGGCCGCCCTGTGCAAACACAAGGCCTTCACACTGTTAACCAGAAAGTAGTTTCAGTGCAGCTATTGGAGGTCAAGTGCCTTGCTCAGGGGTTTCTCTTCAATAACTGTTGAGGGAAGGAAGAGCATTTCTTTACCTACAGTTTAGGAGCCGAAGTGGGTCAGGGGCCAGTTTAGGAGCCGATCCCCCGACAACATGAACGCAAGTAAGTTTTCTCGAGACGTAGACCCACGATAAGGATAAATTTCTCAAATTACAGTAACAGGCTGAGAACAAGCCTGATGTGGAGTATTAATGGTTCAGAGGGGGATGCACGCGGTAATACAAACCCTATGTGCTGCAGAAAAGAAAGGGGAAGAAAAGATTTGGTGGTTTTTCTCTTCTGTGTGTTAATGGCAGTGGCAGGGTGACATAACATAACTCTTGATTTATAAGGCTATTTGAAATGCCATCGCTCACGGGGGCTGTGCTCACAGAGTAGGCAGGGAGGATCGCTGACAGCTCACTAACTTCAGGACGGTGAGACAGAAATGCCCCGTGTGTCTGTCTGTCGAGCATCTTTTTGTTTTGTCTCCTCTACTTTGTACAATCTTCTGTCGGCGTCTTTCATCTCGCTTTCCACGCGTCTTTTCTTTTATTCATGGCGGCGGCAAGAGGGTCGCAGCACCGTGGGACTTTCACAGCTCCCGCAGCACTCCTCGGCATCCATTAAGTTCAAAAGACACGCTGCGCTGGGAACCTTTTTTTTTAACACCAGGTGGAAACTAATACTTTTTGTCACCAAAGAAGTTAAAGCCCTTCACGAGGAAAGAAGAATGTGGACAGGCTAACAGTCATGTTCATTTCTCCACCTTCACCTTTTCACTTCACCTGCTCTCCTGTCAGTTTACCCGTTTGGGAAAATTTTGCAATATACCAGCTTGACATTAGAATGATTGAATGTGACATGTTCATTTAAGCAATTTGGTCTCGTTAGCTAAATACGCCCCGTCATTTCTGAAACGAGGGTGGGGTGGGGGTGAGGGTGAGGTCAAGAGGGAGATGTGCACGCAGGTATGAGATAAGTGCATCTGGAGACACTCACCTGTTTAGCCCCCAGGACTAACGCCAAGTCGAGACGAGAGTGACAGCATAGCTTTTTGGAGCAGTTCAAATATTCTGAAATCTTCAAAGACAAACGTCCGGGCAGGGGTCACCTATTGTCGTGCACCTAAGTGAACATATATGATACCTGTTTGTACGCATGTTCACAATGCAGGAGACATTTTGGAAACCAACCTCTGTAAGGCGATCGGCGAAAAATAGTTGGGAACACAATATAAGGCACAAGCGGGTTCGACTGGGTGGGAACTGAAGTAGCAGCAGCCTTCGGTAGGGGAATTCCTAAATGAAAACAAATCCCCTGCAGTGTCAAACAGGGCTGGGTGTTTGTGTATTTAGGTATTTTGGAAGAATGTTGCCACTGTACATTGTCATTGTTGACAGGGAAACCGAACTCCGCATTAAACGGCAAGGGAATATCAGCACAAGGAAAACAGGTAGGTGTGTCTTTACTCATGAAAGGAAAACCACAGCAGCAACTATAAATAATGCTGGTTCAGCGCGCCACTTTAATTTCTGACACAACAACACTAAGTCAGGTTGGGAAGTTTGTCAGGTGGTGTGCATGCTCCTCGCAGCCTCCAAGGTCGCATCTGTGCAAGATAGAAAGAATGACATCCTACTTTTAGGAGGGATCTGGTTCAGAAGTATATTTATTTTTTAATTTTTTAAATACATTTTCTCCATTGACTTTTCAGAAAGTCCTTATAAAGAGTTATAAGCCTGGAACCGTGCCGACCAGCTATGAGATATAGTAGGATCATCAAATATTTGAAAATTGTAAATAGGTAAAGGGACAGAGTGAAGGAACTGCACATCCCATAAACAAATGAGCCCTTCTTGAATCTAGGCATGTTGTAGTGATTTTCAGCCCTTTGGACATTTTAAAATTTGCAGCATGTTAAACAGGAAAATCAGGGTTGGCTATTTAACAAAATATAACGCTGAACCATCTGATCTTAGCCAAAATGATTTTCACAATTTGTGATACTTATTACCATAGTACAAGCAAGCTCCCCCAGTCATAGCTATTACACCTTAGGATTGTGGTTATTGTAGTCCTTTTCTTGACATCACAAGTTTTTTTTAAACGCAGTTCACAGACTTCACAGTGGCTTCACAGTGGCTTGTACAGGAACACATAACAACGTTTCACAATCTTCACAGATTGTGGTAAGTCTACCTTGGATGGTTAAAATATTACGGCTGATCATCGAAATCTCCTTACAATCAGAAAATGAATGGGATTGTCTCTCCCGTAACCATGAGCTGTATACTGGTCAGAGATGTTCTTGTTCATAAAGGGAATACCCAGGTCCAATGACTATGGTGATAGTAATAACCTGTGGCAACAGAGAGTGCCCTGCCTGTAACTGTGACTCACACACTTATGCCATGTCTGTGGTTAGGCTAAATGCTCTGACCCCAGCATCAGTCACCATCATCTCACAGACAGGCTCTCATTTTACTGTCTGAGGAATTTACCACCGTACACAATGCAAGGCGCTGCTGTACAACTATACGACTGATCCACATCCCAAATAATCCAGAATTATTCAAATGAAGAATTATGTGAGTTGCTGATGGGAAGCAGTGCTGTGTTTACAGTAAAGGAATATAAGTATTTTAAGTGCAGAGTGCCAGTAACCTCGTCCATGGCCTGGCTGAGTTAATTATTATTTAAACTGGAGGCCGCAGTCAAATCACTGTGAAAGCAAATCCTTCTTGGAGATTCTAAGGTTTGGTTTTCCTCTGAAAACTGTTAAGAAAAGCAAATAAGACACCTCCTGCGTGTGGTAAATCTATGCCAGTTGTCTGCATCATCTTAATTCGAGCTCCTGATCGTGAGTCATCACTGTCTGGAAAATCATGCTTCACTCACATTAGCAGTCACCTCATGATAGTCCGCTTTCCCAGTTAACAAGTCCTTCGGCTCTTGACTTTATGGACCTACTGAAACAAACATGGTTTCTCTGGATTAACTTGAGTTTCTCTGTCTGTTTAGGAGAGAAGAGCTACCCAGACAAATCCATAGGAACCCAAACAACGTCCACTGTGACATCTCAGCTTTTAGCTCTCCCCAAATCTTCTTGTATCCAAACATCTCTCCCCCTTCGCTTTCTCTTTAAACACACAGGGCTGTTATCACCCTTGCTTCCTCTTCCCTCCTTCCCCGCTCCCTCCTTTTTTTTTCAAAGCATGAGAACAGGGCCGGAGCGATTAAGGAATCCTAGCCCTGGCTAATCACCCCGGACTGGAGCACTTCCGCTGTGCTGATTACCGAGGAAACCATTAAGAAGAAGAAAGTGGCTGGATCTTTCATCCTGGTCGGCTGGGCTCTGGGGAGGTCAGAAAGGGGTGTGTTTGATAGGCCATTTACCCTTCCTGTTCTTATTATTCCAGCATTTCCTCTATCTGGACTCAACACGACTGCAGCGAGCGGAGCCCAGGCCCATCTTACCCTCCCTCCCAAAGGGCTGTAATCATTGCCATACTGGCTTCCTGCACTCGCTGGTACGTATGCATGACACTACATTGATTCACACACATGCACCCCTCACTTTCACACCCTCAAACAAGGTTCACTCCTCCCCCCCCATCAGTACAGGGTCTAGTTGAGCAGCCGTGACCCTGGAAGAAACAGTTTACATACATATACAAGTAGCGCCCCCTTCCTCCCCTAATTTCCGCCCCCTTTCCACAAAAAAAACAAAACCAGCGTATTTGCGTGCACCAGGGCCTCATGGGTACTGTCACAGATGGTGCTAATGATGTGTGCCTCAGCAGAGGCAGCGCCCTCGTTCGCGCTAGACTGGTGACATATGCTCAGTCGCAGGGCCATCAGTGGAGCACAGCAGCCCCCAGTGTCCAAGAGACACCCCTGTAACCCCTCCACGACAGCGACACAATGACAGATACAGACCCCTAAACAAACAGAGGGCTCGGCTCTGCCTCTTTTCTCTCTTCATTGTATTTCAATCTGTTTGATTCTCAGTGTCCCCACCCCCTCCTTCTGTCTGTCTTTCCCGGTTACTTCTCCCCTCCCGTATGTTGTTCATCGCTCCTATGCCTCTTCCCCTTGTGTCCCCACTGAGCCCGGCTTGATGGATGACCCTTTGCTTTAGTGATTAGGGTCCCCGTGGGGGCCCCTTCCCTCCTCCGTAGGAATCTGGGTACAGTGGAGTGACAGAGCAAGTTCAGGCCACCGTCTGGCCGCCCGAGTGCGAGCATGTGCGGGGAGGATATCAGGGGGATTTGTATAGAAGGGTGACAGGACATATCAGCCGAGTGGTGTCTCGTGGTTGGTAATTGGACGGAGCACTAGCATGTCCCCGTGTCCTGCGGTCTTCCCTTCCACCGGAGCAGTGTCTGCCCACAGTGTTGCAGAGGGACTGAGATGAGACCAGATGTGTGGCAGTGTTATGATTTTCCTTTTCCTCCAGGCTCTACAGATGTTGTATCTACAAAAATAAATGAACAATAAGAGTCAAATTTGAAAGTTACAATTGAGAGATTATTACCATTGTCACTAGATTATATAGATGATATACACCCCTTTAATTATCTCCCGGTAATCTTCATACATTTCAATACAGTATATTGTTACAGCGAAAGTGACACCTAAGCAATGACATTTTAAAAAGAGGGGAATTCCTTGGACATGAGGGAAACCAAAAAGACCATTGCCCGTCATTATTCCTGTAACCCAACCTACTTAGTATATCTGTAATTTCACACTGATGCACCATGGGTATTAATGGATCTCTAGAGACGTTTTGTACTGTATGGCGATGACGCACCTGCTTTTTGTAAGACTGCATTCCTTCAGAAAGTTGTGAAAATGCTAAATGGTAGCTGTGGACAAATTACCTAAAAACGGTGTGAGCCCTGGGGGGGGGCAACGCGAAGTGGAATCATTCGAAAGTGTTGGAGTGAAAATACTGTGTCATGTTTCCGTAACCAAGACCATGTAACCGTAGACGACTATTGTTGAAGATAAAGTAGAAAGCCAGTTGTCTCACCATTTGTTTAGAGGGGATATTTAGCTGATGAGCTCATGCCAAGATTGACTTTTCCATGCAGATGGATTAGTTCTATGCACGTAAAGAAAAAAATCTGTATAAAAGAAAGTTAACGTGAATTATTAGCATTGATAGTTAAAATGTCCTTAATTGTCTTGATTAGTTTTTAGTTGGTTCTGACTTTCCTAGTCAATAACTCAATGTGTCAAATTGCAGAGGTGATGAATTTAATTTAATTTAACTTTAGAAGTTGAACAGTAGGTTAAATTTCATATATATATATATATATATATATATATATATATATATATATATATATATATATATATATAACAAATCATAAAAAAGGAAAGAAATCTGAATCTGGCCAGAGGTATAAAAAAACCTGCCCTGGTGGTCTTAACCGGTCATACCGATAATGGACACCATGTGAGGAACCCCTGGTCCCACAGACAGAGGAAAGAAGAGGTGGAATATTTACGTTCACAGATCTCACATCCGGAGATAATCTGCTTTATCCTTAGATGATCTTTAGTTGTTTAAACACAATGGCTGCACTGTAATTAATGACAGGGAAGCTTCAGCATACTGACCCAGGGTAGTTTGTCCTATTACTGTATACTGTCTGTTCAGAAGCTTAGACTGGAGCCAGTCTCATCTGCTGCATCTGATTTATGTTGAGTTCAGCAGGAGACATACCAGTGGACAGTGGGAACAGTGGTGATTGGAGGTCTCATTAGCTTCTATTAAGATCTTCAGGGGTATTGAATGGACAAGCCTCCTGACACAGGTTTTGATCAAAGTACAAGGGCCTGAAATGTTTATGGAAACACAAGATGTGTAGGCCGAAACAGACATATGCAGGAGTTTAGATTTAAAATTGTGTTGTGGAAAATCTTCTGAAAGTTGGTTTAGGTGTCAAATGGGTTCAATATATATAAATACAGTATATATAGATACCTTTCCCACAATTACAACTTCATTCCATCCAGGGTTAACCTTTTATTATTCTAAATGAGGTTATTGAAATATGTGGATATAAATTTAAAAATATATATGTTATCTAATTCCATGCCAACTTGGCATTTGTATTAAACCCTAACCATAACTCTATCCCTTGAAGTAATTTCTAATCTAAAAAATGACTTCCTTCTATACCTTGAAAACTGGTCTACATGGTAATGGAATTATGCATTAACAATTTTTAAATATATATATTTAAAAATTCATGCAAACTTGGAATTTGTGTTAAAACAATGTTACCATCAAAGGATAACATTGCAACAACACAAAGGTGATTCAATGAGAAATCAAACCAAACATCTGCTTGCAGTCATTCTTTGTTGACCTACAAAGCAAAGGAGGCGTAATCTTGACGTCTAACCCAAAACCAACAAAACCATATTATGAGACCCATGTCTGAATCCCACTCTGTGAGTAAATGCTGATATGTTTAACTTGCTTTATTATCATCACTTTGATCACTTGTTCTACTAATAACATTATGTCAGAAATTTATAAATAGAAAAAACAAAAACACCATGGATTTATGGATCTCATGACTGAACTAGCTGATGATTTACAATGTGTGATTCTATTACAAGTATAGGGACCTGAAGCACATGTATACTCTGGTTTTTAGTATCCCTTCCGCTATAAAACTTCCACTACACATGAGTCAAACAGGTGTTGTCACCCTAGCATGCATGTGTGTTCATCTCCCACACTGAGACGTGTGAGATCTCTTTCTGTCTGTGGCCTTTTCATTTTTCATCCCATCACCGACGAGGCCGGCGGACGAGGGAGGATTTGTGGGGTTTATGTGAAAAGCACACCTGGTAGAACAGGAGACCTGTAACCACAACACTCCACTAATGGACCCCCCTCCCACCTCCATCTCCACCCTACCTTCGCCTTCCACCCCCAATCCCTCTTTCTTCACCCATCCCACCGTCCTCCCTTCCCTCCTTCCCAGAGCCCTCGGGGGAGAGATGGATCTGTGTCTGGGGCTGGTGAGGTCACTCTTGGCAACCTGAGGTGTCAGAGTTTAGAGGATTGAACTGGAAGACCCATCTCATCTTGTTTCCAAGGCATGCAGACTCTCTGGTATATGTCTCCATGTGAAAGCCGACACAGTTTCTGTTGAGTACTTTTATTATTTGCCTCAAATATACATAACTGCAATATTATTTCAAAAAAGACATTTTCAATCTTCATCTTTTATCGGGTTTCCTTTCTTGTGGGGATGAAGAAAAGAGCAAAGTGGAAAAAATACAGTCAAACAAAACTTAATGGAGAACAGGAGGGGCATGTGTTTCTAGAGGTGGGGATTAAACAATTGAAAATCAAACCTGTGAGCTGAGCCAAATTTTCACTAAAGCCAGAATAGGAAAAAACCTGGCCTGTCAAATCGAATTACCTAAGACAATTTAAATGCCCAAGTAGAATCAGACTATTAAAATTATGCATAGAACAACTTAAAGGTGTTTTTCCGTTCTTTTTAGGTATAGATCTTGGAAAACAAGCATGGACAGCAATCGGTTTAAAGATATCTTAAAGTATGCACACTCTTAGATATCTTGAGTGCTTTAAATGTATAGTCCCTGTTGCACGATAACACATGAAGACACACAGCCCTCCTAACAAAAATTTTTTAAGGGTTTAGGCCTCGTTCTGTACAGTTGAGGGAAGACACTCAAGAGGAGACGGCCGAGCACATGTCAAGGAAGTCAGTGTGGATGAAAAGACGTGTCCCTCTCTCCTCAGTAGAGTTGTCACAATGTGCAGTCATGCTGCAGAAGTTTACGGATTTTAAAAGTCTTGACATTGTCCCATCAATAACAGGACACTGACGTCCTCTCGGAGTCTCTGCGAATGCTTTCAATATGTGTGGTGGAAGCGCGAGCAGTCAAAACATATCTCAGGCACAGCTTTGATAGCCTCACTTTTCCATTTAAGTGTCAGGAGCTGTAGATACGGATGTATTAGCATTCATGTGAGAGAGAGAGTCAGTGATTTACATTCCCCTCTTGATGTCAGATAAAAGCCTGAAAAATGGTATGGGGTAAAGAAGAAAAAAAAAGAGGGTGTCTCCCTTTCGAGTTGTAACTTTAGTTATCTGATCGATACCATGCAATTACAGAGATTTATGTCACCCAACATTCCAGAGTGGGGTTGTCTCACAGCCACCTGTGGAAATATGATCTGTTTTTTAACTCATCCGACACCAGGAGAGGAGAGGGGGGAGAGGAGGGGGAGCTGGGAAAAAGGTGAGCTCTACTATTTTATGTAACTTTCCACTACGAATACATCTACTGTATCACACTCACTGTTAATGAAATAGCTAAATAGCGTGACTTTATGGTGTGCCAAGCAGAATGCATTTCCAAAACAACGATATAGGTCACTAGTCCCCACACTTGAATAAGGCCCTCATGAGGGGGCATGGTTAAGGTAGATGAGCGGTTGGGGTTTGGCAAAAACAACTATTAGGAATCTTCACACAGATATTACTGTTACGCAGACGACAACCAACTATACCTGTCATCCCCATCAGATGACCCCATGAAAATTAAACGCATATCCACATAGGAAATTAAAGAAAATCCATCTACAAGTAAACTTCATTGAGAGTAAACTCGGAGTCATCCTCAATCTCCTGTACATAATCAAAATAAAAAAGGACTCTATGTATTTCACCCACAGAAGCGTATTACTACTGTGTCAGAAATATATATATCAGAATAAACCCACTAGAAGCATTCACTCTTAGTATCTGGGAAATCTGCCATAGCAATCTTCCACGTTGCAAGCATACCTGATTTGAAATGAAATTCGGATTGGATTATTTTCTGTTAGACCAAAAACACCCTAATGATTAATTAAGACTAGGGATGCACCGATCCGATATGTGTATCGGGATCGGTTCCGATATTGAAGAAATTTCTAAATCGGGGATCGGTGACAATGGGCCGATCCATATCGGCTGATCTATTCAGTGTAATTCTATGCTGTGCGCTGTGAGTGACGTCATGCTCAAGCAACACCCGTGCGGAGCTGCAGTGTTTACAAACGGAGCGAGCGAAAGGATCGGCTATCTGGAGCTATTACACATTACCTCAGCCAACAAGCCCGGCAGAGGCTTCCCTAAGCAAAACTTTTGCGAGATCCCGAGATAGGTTTGCGCCGCAGGATGATGTGATGATGTGCGCCGCAGGTTGATCCGCGCCGCACGGTGATATGATGATGGGCGCACATCAACACATCACCACGTGCCAACAAGCCCGGCAGAGGCTTCCGCTGCTCGGAAGGTCATGCCTCAGCGGCGCTAGCTGGAGAAGTGGCCGGGGCGCTAGCTGACACTGACAGGCAGCCTGAACCGCTGCGCTAGCATTTAGCACCAGCTTCATTCATAAAACCACACCACTGCCAACGTGCAGGAATGGGCGAATCAGCTCTGCGGGAGTAACCGATCGAACAACGCTGTTAACGATATTACTATCGAGTCTAAACGGACTGCACTTACGTTATCGTCTCGTATTTGAATGCACCTCCAGCTATGCTAGCCAAGAACCTATTGTTTTGTTCAGATGCTTTTGTAATGGATGTTTAATTTCCATTTGCATTAAACTATATAAAGGGCTGATTACTGTTTATCTTGAAAGTCTACCAACCAAGCTAGTGAAGCTATTGTTTTCTCAATTTCATTTATATTATTTATTTTGTTTGACACTGTATTTTGAATCCCTAATTGCACTGACTGAACCAGTCATACTATATTTTTATGATTAAGATTGTTTTACTGGTGCACAATTATTAAATAAATAAGTAATTCAGTACATTTATATCTGTTTATTTGTTTTTTAAAAAATAGGAAAGAAATGTTTAAGTCAAGTCTCATGATCCCAGTCTTTTCCCCCCAATGAAACTTAGTTTGTTACCATAATTTCGCGCTGTTTTTCTATATCGGTATCGGATCCGGATCGGCCGATACTAAGCCTCAGATATCGGTATCGGTATCGGAGGTGAAAAAAGCGGATCGGTGCATCCCTAATTAAGACACTTATAACAATACAACTGACACAGCAACCTTTTGCCCCACTGTTAAACTAGCTAAAGTGGATTTGGAAACACCCTACATGCAGTTCCACCGTGTGCTCTACACAATGAGATTAGACCATCAATAAAGAACCTTAAATCACAATAAAGAATATGATAGGCTTATGAAGTGGGGGTCTCAAGAAGAGGAGGAGAACAACGCTGCCGTGAAAGACTTCCTTCGGCAGCGGCAGCCATTATCCAGGTACAGCGAGTGAGCATGTGTGGCAATTGGTGACATTTATCACTGTCACTTATAGCACGCGAAGTGATTCACATCTGTCGAGGCTTCTGTTTGCGTGCTGATGTTCAAACAACGGGAGGTTCCCGCATTCTTAAAAACCACGGGACACCGTTTCATTCAAATAAATATTACAGCTAAATAAATAAACGTGGCTATAAAGTAAGTAATGAAATGAATAAATTCCACAATAAATAGCTCTGTATAAAGATCGGGGCTGCAACTTTTGATTTCAGTGCGGAATGAGATTTGTGTCCTTGGCATCGCTTCGCATCACTTCAATAAAACACTCCTCAGTTGTGTTATTATTTTCAGAGCTCAGGATGCTGAAATGGCAGTTTTATTGCCAATACTCTATATATTTTAATGACATGTATCCATTTAAATAGAGTTATTCTACAGGCAACAGATGTAGGCTTTTGAGCAGCCAATGATGTTCACTGACCTAGTCTCATTTGATTTGACTGACAGACTATATCTAAATATTGACTCATTTATGCCTGACTCATTTATTATGGCGTTTAGTAATGTCACCATGTTGCTTTTTTATTTAAATTCTAATAACATGGTTTTCTATATAAAACAGAAAGCCTATGTAACGGATTGGTATCGTATTGTTATCAGTAATACCAGCCTATTACAGCACTTAGCTCTTTAGATAAGTGCTATAAATTGAATTATTATTATCATTATTATTATCATCATCTATTGCTGAGAATACAGTGGTGTTCACGGGTCACTACCAAATAAATCCTCTCGTTTTTAATGTTTTTAAGTGGACATTTTGGAAATGGTAATTAATCAGGGCTCATTATTCTTTTTAAATTAGAGTTGAGGCATTTCTGTGAGTGACTTTGATATTTAAAGGTATTTTTTTTCCACTAGAAATTCAGTGAAAATGTCTAACAAAGAAAACTAATTCCTGAATCTACCCCTTTGTCTGGAACCCACCCCCCAAAATAAATTGTGTATGTGTCTTCCTTGGCTCATGTCCCACCCCTCCAGTAAACCTTGGCGGATGCAATAACAACCATTGCATTGCTGTATTAGATGGGGGGAAAGGTCACATGTAACATTTCAGGTGTGGCTGCCACTATATTCAGTCTGATCTAAAGTGCTGATGGTATTCTGAGGATAAATGTTGTCTGGTCAGTGCTGATGTCCCCGAGGCAGCCGGTCGTGCATTATGAGAGCTCCTGTGTTAAGTCTTATCCACTGAGGCGGCTCTTTGCTCAGTACGTGGCAGCGGTGATTCTGGTTCCACTGCATGGGCTCTGTAGGAAGCCACATGGTTGTAAAAGTTCCAATTCAGAGATCTGGCTGTGAGCCTCTCTAACACTCATAGCTCCAATGGAGGATGGACTGATGTCTATTTAACATTTCCCCCCAAAAATGTCCTGTTTCTCCATGTTCTCCTTCGCTGACTTCTTTTTCCCATCATCGTTTTCTTTGTTCCTTCCTTCCCTCTTCATGTAATGACTCATACAGAAGGAATGAGAAAAACTTCAGCCCCACTATACACTCATTGATACCATTTTACTCACAAGTCGAAAGGCTTGGAAATCAACTGCGTTCTACTCTCAGGGACGAGCATAACATCGCATAACTTAGAGAGCAAGTCCAAACTGCATTGTTTTACCCTGACATACGGTTAGGAACTCATTCCAGATAAGTTCCGTCAAAGCAGGTTTACTGTGTAATTACCTGAAGTGATCAAATTCATACGCAAAAGGTCAAAGCTTCAGTTTTTTGCTTCCTTTCGGAGAGGGGGATTATTCTAGTAGAGGTATGAGTAGCTTTACCTTCAGTAAACATAGTCTGTAAGGACAAAAGGACTGTCTCCCCAACAATGAAATGGGAGAAGCGGTACTTCTTTACCCCTTTTCATCCTTTCCTTAAACTGGATCGGACTGAGAAGGCCACCAAATCCATTCAAGGACTTAAAGGCCCTCAACCAGAATTAGCGTTGTGCCTTAGTTAAGCTTTGTAAGGAGAATTGTAGTGTTTATGCATGCTGTTATAAGGGGATTTCCTCACATGCATGAAGGAAAACAACACTGACCTAAAGCAGATCTCATGAGGGAAAAATCTGCTGTAATAAATTGCCAGCGCTGATACACCGAGAGGCTTTGTGGATCTGTCATATTCAAACATTTCATCAGACAATGGCATCAGCACCTGATAACACTGCTAAGGTCAAACCATTACAGGATTGGTAACTGTAGCTCTTATTTTCCTTCCCCACAGAGCCTCTTAACTGGATTTACTGCAATGTGAAACAGGAGCAAGTATGGAGATGGTGGTTTGTGGTGTGTGTGTGTGTGTGTGTGTAAGTGTAAGTGTGTGCACGAAGATACATGTCATTGTGTCTGCATGTGTTTGTGCATGACCGACACATAGTGGGTTTGGGGGGGGGGAGAGATCAGATGTTCGCCCGGTCCGTCTCTGGGATGCTGGAGGAGCAGAGGACGGTGGGATATGCCCGGCCCGAGGGGATTGTGTTGTGCGCTGAATGGGACTGAGGAATGCCACCACAGACGAGCACACTGCGAGCGACGAAACAGCCGCCACGCAACTGAAATCAACACTGCACTGTCCCCGCTATCAGCACAAAGGGGAAGTCAATCCAAGGAACTAAATGAGAGAGGGAGATGGAGAGACAGAAAGGAAAGAAAAACAAACATTACAAGGGTGCCTCAGCAATAGCCCAAAGGGGTTTCAATGTAATGTCACAGTAATGCCTAATGTGGAGCACAGCACGAGTTGATGTGATAATAACTAACCCGAACACACACATTCCTCTTTTTGTATCATTTGACAAGATCTATCCATCGTCTTACTACATGACACCCATCATTACATGCAACATATAAACCCATTTAATACCGTTTAAAAGTATTTATTTTAAATGCAAGAACCAAAAAGCTTCTGACACACTGTCCCTACACAACTCTACCTCTTATTTCTTTAGCATTCAATTATTTTTTAGCTATATTGTGAAGTAGGGAAAAAAGAGAAAGTAGGTCCAGTCTGTAATTGTGTTAATCAAATCTGCCAAAGAACAGATTTCATTTTTCTTGTTTAGTAATAGCTAATAAATTGACTATGAGGGATAATATCTATTTTAATGGGTAATGGACAATAAAGCGGTCAGTTGGTGGTTTGATCCCTGAGTTGCCTTGCTAAGTTGCAACAGTCAAATTGCTAAGTTGCAAAAACACTGAACTTCTCCCAATGCACATGTATCCAAAATGTAAATTTCTCTCAAAAAAAGCATTTAACAGTTTACAAAGAATAAACAAATGAGATTGGGTTTGGTTATCGTCGGAAAATCCTTAAAAAAAACCTTCAAGAACAACAGTTTGTCTTTGTGGCCGGCTCTTCCACCACTTATCATAAACATATCTGGTTTTTAGTGATATATTATACTCCTTAAGGTCCGCAGTTATATTCCATATTGTGAAATCTCTTTTAAACTCTTCCCGTGCTAAAGGCGACCTCAACTGATTAAGAAGAACTCCTGGTTAATGCTGAATATCAGGTTTCTTGTCTTCTGCGCATGATGAAAGGCACAAGCCTCCCCAAAGTCGAAAGAAGCTGCACGCTAAGTATACGGCTTATAGACTTGTTGAATACATAGAAAACAAAGACCTTGGATATCGGTACTGGAGGAGCTCTTTGGTGTGGAGTCTTCATCAGTGTTGCTTGAGATGTTTGCATTACGGAGAACACCCACAATTCAAAAAGGCTTCCTTGCTCGGAAGTGGGTTTATGAGGTGAGGGAGGTTCCTTCCCCCCCCCCACGTGCAGACAGAGAGCTTTATCGTGCCCGTGCGTGCGAATCCCGAAACATTGGCTGATAATTGTCCCTCGTGTACTTTCCGATAATCCCAGCATGCTCTGTGAGATATTAAGCAGGCTTACTGGCATGACAGACGCAACCATTTCAACCTGTGTTGTGATACAAGGCAGGGAACGTGTGCGGGGACGTAATTGATTTATTTATTTCTTGACAAGGATGCAAAGCGAGTGTGAGATTTGCTACTGTAATGCGGCTTCGTGGAGACACGGGGAGCCATTGTGGGGATGAAGGTGGGGGGAAGGTAGCATCTCGTCTGTGGCAGGCCCTTGCAATCCTTCCAAACCTTCCAAGAATGTTGATAAGCAGATCCCTGAAATGAAATCATCCCCAGCACCCAGCTGGATCTGCCCCTAATCGTTTTATTTACAGTTACTATAAAAGACGCCTCTTTTAATGGCGCTGTGAAATAATAGGCAGCGGAGGAACAATCGGTACAGTCCTAAGCGCATCCCCTCACATTTTCACATTAGGCTAATCGAGGCGAGGGGAAGGATATAAAGACATCAGTTGGATGAAATGAGTGTAATTGGAGAATAATGTAGTTAGTTTGCTCTAATCTTCTGCATAATATTAAAATGTTCTCGAAGCACCCCAGCTGCAAGCAATCACCCAGCTCTGAGGGGGAAACCTGGGCAACGGTTGTTTGGAATGAGGAAGGATGGTGCGAGTGAGAGATGGAGGAATATGAGAGAGACCGGGGGAAAAGTAAAGCAGGAAGGCTCCCAGTAAGAATTCAAGAAGCCGTGTGTGAAGGCCTCTGCCTGGGATGAGCTGAGCCTTCCTCCATGTTTTTTCAAAGCCATCTTTGCACCCCGCTGACGTCTGGCTAATTTGTAGCGGGGGCTTGTTGGTTGCCAAGACTGGTTATGGTGCTGTTGAAATCAGGAACAGTAGGGACCAAAACTGTCAGCATGGGTTTCAGTGGTTCATTTTCTCCATGCTGGGTACAGCCTGGTACAGCCTCACAGTTTTTCTTTTCTTTTTTTTTACTGCAACTGAGGAAGGTCCTGCAGAACGGCAGCTTGCAATGGAAGCAAAATATTGTGCGTACACGGATTATTTTGGGGAATAAACACGTTTTCTTGACTGTACACAGTGAACTATTATAACATTACCGCATATACAGCTACTGTGCAATTTTGTGCAGCATTAATGGTCTTAATGTGGAAGATTGAGGTCACCAGTCACTTGGTTGGATAAGGTTTCTTAGACCTATTTTTTTTAAAAGGACTCCCCAAACACTTTCAACAAGAGCAAAAGGGGATAAATTAAAACATGAACATCCAACTCCACACAATTAGGGCTGTAGTCCTGAGTGTGTGGAGCTACGCTGTGAGCAGTCACAACAGTAGCCTAGCAGTGGAATTAAGGGCAAGGTTTATTAGTCCCCCTATGGCTTAGCCTCGTCTGTGATTTCTGGGCAAAAAATAAACTTGCTCTGAGGCAGCTTTTTAACTGGTGTTATTGTGCAAGGAAAATTGTCATTAGACCGTGGAACAAATAACCTCGAAACGGCACGGGTGTCTTCACAAGGGATCTAAAACAACAACAAAGAATTAATCAAATTAAAAGGGAAAGCCTTGTTATGCGATTTCAATTTAATTTCCACAACCGAGCCCTCTATTTAGTGTTTGTCAAAACCTAAGAAAGGGCGAGTCACAGTTTAGGGGCTCAGTAACAGTTTTATATTAGTGAAGAATTATCAATCCTTTAAGCTAATTTGGATAAGTTGGGGAGCCATAAAGTGGGCTATGACAACGGAGTAGCCTATTTGTTAAGCTCCCACCCCCTTCCACACTCTTTATAATGCCACCGGGGCCCTAATGCACTTTTGTCTTCCCTTGTTGATCATCTGCCATTTAAGGCACGTTAATTCCTGCAAATTAATATAAATCTATGGAAGCTATTAGTGATTTCCGCTCGGTATTAGGCTCCCACACAGGCCTGCGTATGAGGCCTAAAATAAATATTAAGTCCCAAATAAGTATCACAAAGATGTAATGCTCCTTCACGAACGCAGGTTTTGAAAAAGCACCACAATGGAGTTTCTTCTAAACATTTAGGATGTTCCCTTCATCTCTCCTTGTCTTTTTTTGTCTTTTCCATCATCTCTTCAGACGTCCCTCCACCGTCGCCTCTCTGCTTTCTCTCCTCTTCTCTCTTTTCCTCATAGCCAAGCAGTTTAGGCAAGTGCCATATGCCCTGATTAAAGCTAGCGGCAGGCCAAGGAGCACTGGGAGGCTGTTTTGTCATTAGCCCCTCACGTGGCTGAGGTGGAAACTCATTTAGCCCCATGCTGGACCTTCATTATGATAGACTTGTATCAGATGGCATCTCTGGCTGGGATCTCTGGCTCCTGGCTAACGGATGGGGAGATGCTGTGGCTTCGGCCCCTCTCCAGCCCCAGCAGGGAAAGGGAAGGGGCTTTTTAAAAGGGGATAAGACTGGAGGAGAACGCAAGTGGCAGGGGAGAGGAGCAGGTGGGGGCTTGGGTTTAAAGGTTATGAGTTATTGTAGTGAGTATGCATATTAGAAAGTTGAGAAAAAAGAAATTAGTAATGATTAAAAAAAATGAGAATTCTTGTTTTTGATAAATATTTCTGATATAAATGAGGCATCAAAAAGGTTGTGAAGTGAAGATGACGATGAGGTACTGGCGAAGATTATGGACATACTTTGTTAAAAAAGATAAAAGGAAGTTGAGTCTTAAACTGGAAGAACAAACATCTGAGGGCCCGCAAGGTGAAGTCACTTGTTATTTATTAACCCACAAATGAATCATTCCTCACATTTTATGGTCGACTCACACTTCAGACAGTAGCTCACATAACTAAGCTGTGTGGCTGAAAAAAACACAAGAGCACAAACCCTAAAAAGATATATTTTTGTTCGATTTATGGATCTAAAATGAATTGAATTGACAGGTTCCTAGATTCTAGGCCATCACGTCAGTTAGTATGTGAATTACTCTGATGTCTTTTCCCACAGATTAGCTGAGTTTATGTTAAAGTAGGTGCATCTCTGCAATGTTTATCTGGCACGGAAGATGATATTAGTTTGTCTGTTTAGTAGCCTATTAACTGTTGTGCTGTTGATGCACGTGTAAAATAAAACAATTTCCAATGAGATACAGGATTTGAACCCAGCAAATCTCCGATGCACCGAACGGCCAACCCCTTCTGCTTCCAACCATTGTTGCATCCTGCGCTGGCCGAGTTGTCTGTGTTTGATAATACAAACATGCCAAAGTGTTTTTTCCTGCACAACCGAATGATATAGCATGTAGCGATATCATTACCTGCCGTTACATTCACACTGCCCAGTGTCATGGTGAAGTGAATTGGTGTCTGGGCTGGACAAGGCTTAAGGAGAGACCTGGGGTCAGGGGTCTAGAGAGGATAAGGCCGGTCTTGTTGCAGCGGGGAGTTGAGGAGGAGACTGCATGGAAAGAATAGACTCAGGCCTGAGGGTCGTGATCCAGGCTTAAACGTGGCTCGGTGTGAAGACAAAGGGTCGGGACGAGCAGAAGACAGCTGGGCCCGGTGGAGAAGCCAGTTGATGAGGCTCTGGTCCTGCGATGGGGCCCGTGGATGGATCTGGGTCTCGCTCAGCCTGGTGCCTCTCTGGCAGATGCTGCAGCAGCCTGGATGAGGGGACCACCACTGACAGACTGCTGGCGGCTAGTGCTGTGTGTTCCTGGTAGACCGAAACCACCTCTCTGTCTGGCTGTCTCTCGTTCTCTCTGCCTTAGTCTCCCTGAGACTACTCCTCCTTCTCTCTACTTTTCTCTCTCTTGTCTCGACTTCTTCCTCTTCCTCCTCATTTCCATTGTAGCCGTTAACCATCACCGCTTACAGCTGCACCTACACACAAATCCATGTATACGCAAAGCGCAGGGATGCCTGCTGCTGACACACAAAAAAAACTGTGCAAACAGCGCATTCATGGAATATAAAAAATGATCAGCTTCAAATGTTCCAAAGCAAATGGCTGAAACGCTGAAACAAATTTCTCCCTGTTTGCTGACAGTCGTGCTAACTCCAATAATAAAAAGTCAATGAAGCAGGGCAGTCAATATATTCCAATAACAAACTGACTGAGAGATTTGTCATTTTCCCTTTTTTCATAAAAAACATGCCTCTCTTCTTTAGCAAGGGAAGAGCTGTGGGTGGTGGGAGAAGCACACATGCACACAAACAGCCACACTGTATCTCGAAGAAAAGGAAAAAAGAGAGAGAGAGAGAAATCTTTGAAAAATGCCTGCACCCCCACCTGAAGAGAGAGCATTTGACTGTGACAAACCAAATACACTCTGTAATAGAATTTCCCATCTCTGCAAAACTGATAAGAAAGAGAAAACATAACAACAGCGAGTGGCACATATCTGAGGGAGGTTATTTCAAAGAACAACACCGAGGCACTCCGGAGCCTCCTCTCGCTGAGTTCTTACATAAATATGCTGTTAAGCAATATGATGTATTATTATTACCTGAAAGCATGCTACGAGCCCGAGTAGGCAGCATATGAGCCAAGCGCCTTAGCTCCCCAAAGGAGATTGTCTCGACACCACATATCAGCCCGTGCTATTGGATTCCCTGACTTTTAACTGGGTTAACCCACTTCCTGGTGAATACAAATTCAATTTTAACTGCCGCAGTTTTTTATTTGCCATGTGCGCGCGCTCCCTCTTCACTCGCCTGTCTCTCAGTAGACTGTATAACCGTGTAGAAATAATTTCCCTCTATTGAATATACACAAACTATAAACTTAAAATGAAGTGCTATTACATGTGTGCAAAGAGGAGGGAGGGTTGAGAGGAAGTCTCTGCAGCAGGAGCGAGTGATCCCTTTAGTTTTATTTATTTCTTCCATCCATCTATCTCTGCCCATAGCTCCATTTCCCTGGCTTCCCATGTCATCCTTCCTGGTGTACGTTCAAGATGTTATACAATCTTTATTTTATACTGTTAGTAATTACATATAAATCCAATCTTAGGGAATAATAACTTTTGCCAATGTTTATTATGGTTTAGCTAAATAGCATTTTAGTATAGTGGCATTGCAGTGAACTGGCCTTGTTTGCTTGAATAGTATGTGTGTATATGTATATGTTTACTGCAGAGTTTTGATCAAAACCTGTGTTTTAATAGTTACTGCTTACTGCTGAAATGCTCTTATAAAATGTAGCTAAGGACGTATGGGCTCCAACCATCCAAAAGATTCCTGGAGGAACCTCAGTGTCCTTACAGGCACCTCATAAGCATTCATTAAGGAAGACTGAGGAATCTTCGAAGCCCCACTTCACCTTATAGTTTTCTTTCTCGACAGTGCAGGCCCGTCTTTCCAGGGCCCGTGTGACTGTCTTCTCAATGGGCTAATGGCTTTCCTCAAGCAAAGGGAAGGAGAGCGGGGCCTAAACAAAGCCAGATGAGGGAGTCAGGAAGCCTTTCAGGATTTCATTAGGTCTTCTCTCCGAGAGGGGAGGTTAAGAGCCCGGAAAGCTGGTACTATTTAGCTGCTTAACGTCAACAGGAATGCTCACACAGCTGCCCCGTAGACCCACCGACAAGCGCACAAAGGACTCGACGCAACACGGATCAAACACGCAACTGCGGATAATGTGCGCCCCCCCTGCCCCACAACATGCCATGCACCCATGAAGACAGACAGGATGACCGCAAATACACGCTAGCATGCATGCACGTAGGACGACTGTCCCCGCGTAGCCCCTGGATCAGACAATGCACAACACTAAACACCGGCTGGTTAGCATGAGAAAAAGGCCACACAGGGACTCAAACAGACCTTCCCATTGGTGCAATCATACTGTTGCTACGGGCACCAACCACACACACATGCACACACACACACACACTGGAAAATACACTAACACGTTTATTTCATTCAATTGACATTATGCTGATGTTATGCCTCTCAAACTGGACAAGAACTAGTATTGGACATGGCATGAATAAAATATGATTTGCAAAAACACAGAATATCCCCAGCCTTCAAAATTGATGTCTTGATTTATTTGAAAATATTAGCAATATATGAACCTAATCATATCATCATCACATATCATGGGGAATTTCTGCCTGTGTGTGGCTCTATATGTGCAGGTTATTTCACAGGTATTGTGTTGCAAATGGTCTAGTTGTGCGTCCTTGAAACAGTGAGCAAACCACCAACTCCTTTCTAGGAGAAAAGGCCAGATGATTAGATGGATATCATAGCTTTAGACACGTGTAGCTGAGACTTGATGAGTAAGGTAGAGAAAAGAAGTGTGTGTGTGTATGTCTGTGCTTATGTGTGCGTGTGAGGGAGCAAGAGAGAGAGAGAGAGAGAGAGATAGGCAAGGAGGGAGGGGGTGAAAGGGAAGCTGATGAATATCAAATGAACAGAGAATAGGTGTGTAAGTTGATCCTTGAATTTTTTTTGCCTGCTTTGTGTGCATGCATATGAGTATTTCAATGTGTGTGTGTGTGTTTGTGTGTGTAGGTGTGTGTGTGCGTGCGTGTGTGTAAGAGCAGGGGTGGGGGTGTTTTGTTGTTCTCTTCTAGTGAACAGAACAGTGTGAGCCGAGGATGGTGTGTGTCAAGAGCGGAAAAAGGTGTGTGCATTTGTGTGTGTGCGTGTGTTTAAGTGTGTGTGGACTGTGTTCAAGCACCACCTAGTGCTCAACGGCGGCACCTCACATGTAAGCAGAAGCACACAACACCTCAACTGTTGCAATCAGCCGTTAAAGCCTGGAACACACTAATTGGATGATACGTCCCAAATAACACCTCCTGACTATTGTCAGATTTGTAAGGGGGTGAAGGGGGGGGGGCTATTGTGAGGACGGAGATAATGTCACAGTCGATTCTTCACTCATGTGACAATCACCGCCAGCCACCAGATAAGAGGACGGCAGGGATAATTATGGCACACATGGCTTAGCAAACTTTGCCCCGTTTCGCGCACGCTCATTTCAATGTGCCCTTGAAACGCGGCCCACTGTCAACACACATCCATCGCAGTCGGCTTATTCCAAGTTAGCGCCGCGGCCCCGATCGAGCCCTTCCCCAAACAGGCTGGTGACAGTGATATGAGGCTGTCGTGCTGGATCAAGGTAATTCGGTCTGAGCCCCGCCCTCGCCACACCCACCACCCCACCCCCCCTTGTCAGTGGCGTGCGCTTTGACCCTCCAGCGCTCAGATCCCCGCTCCTGTGTATTTTTATCACAACAAGGAAAAATTAGCATGACGCCGGACACCCATCCACGTCTCCGAGGCTGTTTATGCAAACATGTATATGCAGCGGGGGGGTCAAAAAGCCAGAGACAACTGGTGGTTTTCAAATTTTGGAACCCACTGTATGCATGTGTGTGTATTCATGTGATAAGGCAGTGTGTTTGTGTGTTTGTGTGTGTGTTTGAGCTGGAATGACAGTGTCATCTTCTTATCAGGGAGCCGGTGTTGTGCAGACAGGGAGATTCAGCCGAGAGTTTGAGGGGGCTGCTTGTTGGTTACTACTGTGCGCCGTGACAGGCATCACCAATACGAGGATTATCAAAACAAAGATCCCGTTAAACTGTCAGGATGAGCAAAGTGTCCCATGGCGGTTTTGCACCAGAAACATCAAATGCATTGTTCCGTTTCTTTGTGCCTCATCTCATTTGGTTTTAATGTCACATTGATTTCATTCACATGCAGAAAGGCATCTTTAGTTTGTCCTGGTGTCTGCACGTCGGGAAACTTTACCGTTTTATTTAGTTACAACATTTCCAAATTGTAGGAAACTATGTTAAAAGAAAATCTATATAAAGACATTTCCTAGTTTATAGATTTTTGAATGAATCGGAAACTTTCAGATATATGAAGTAACCAAACATTAATTAGTACTTAATGGAACCTGAAAATAATATGGCAAATGTCCCTGTAATATAATTAAACTCAACCGCTCCAGTGAGCTATGAGATATGTTTTTTCTTTTTTTATTCACATTTACCGTGTTGAGTTTTTACTGTTGTGTTTCTGTATTGACACTATCTGTCTGTATTTCTGTATGTGTGTAATAATACCTCCCACTTTCCAAATACAAATATACAACAATCACAAAAAACATCTAAATCCCTACGCAACCATCCAACTGACCAAAGGTTTTACAACATCACAATAATGACATTGTTGTGACGTCACAGAACGCTGCTTTGTGAGTTTATTAACACAAAAGGCACATTTAACGAGCATCACACTACTATGGTACTTTCATACTATACTACTATCTTTAGTTTTTGTCACAGTAACTCACAATTTTTTTTTGTACTGGGCCTTGGATGATGGTTGGGAAATGCTTCAGTAGTCAATCAGGCTAAGTGGATGGAGCCGAGACAGATGTTTAACACTTTGCATGCCTGCACACACACACCTTCTTTATACACACACACACACACATGAGTGGAAGCCTTTTCCTGTGTGACTAACAGCGATGGTGGAGGTGAAGATGAGCCTGATTAATAGGGAGGATGGGTGGGAGTGGGAGGCTACACACAGGCTACGCTGCAGTGCTTCAGCAATGCCTTTGTGCCACTACTCAAAAAATGTGTCAACATTGCTGGATGACATTTACTCGACTGCTCCAATTGTCTCCAATTTTGTCAAAGTTGAAAACAATGGCCTTCCTGAATCAACTTGGACACTTGGTGTAGATCTGATTTTGAGAGGTGAGGATGGAGGTTCAGAGCATCAGACGGACAAAAGACTGACCTTAAATTCATGTCATTCAACAGGGGCCTATGGTGTAGTTTGACTTTAGCCCAGTGGGTACTCTATCTGGAAGGATTAAATAGCATCAGTTGGCTTGAGTTAGGCTCAAGTTGGGCTGAGCCACTTTTTAGATATAATATTAAAAGAAAATTCGGAACAATAAAACATATTTACTGTATCATTGGTTCAAATCTTAAATGGCTTTTGTCAAGTTATTTTCCCAAGAGGTAGATTTTTGACTAAAGTTGATTCATTGTAGAGCTCCTACATTTTGGAATAAGAATTGTGATCTTTATCATTTATGAATTCGAAATTGCTTAGGAGCTATTTCCCTGTCTTTCTGTAAAAAGTCATGAATCAAGATCCATGCATTATTTCTTGGTAAATCGTAAATTTTTTGTTTATTTTGGCAAATATCCAATTATTTTTGCGTAATCCTTCTTTCAAAAAGAACAATAAACCAACCGATAAATGGACAGGGGTGACCACCTTGGCAGAATTTAATATATACATGTTTGTGTGTGTATTTTTTCTCATGAAAATGCTCTTGCATCAAGTTAAAACCCCACAAACTCTACCAAACCTTGATTGGTTTAAAACAGGGTATTTGGAAAGGCAAGACATATTTTGGTTGACAGAAGAAGAAAAAAACAAAAAACAAACACATGCTAGAAGAACGTCATGTCATTTCAGCATGTTGTTAATGCAATCAGGGTTGTAGAAAACTTTCCCCTCTAAACATATGTTCAACAAACACAATCCAGTTGTGTGGTTTCAAGAGCCCCGAGAGCACTCATTCAAAACTGCAGGGAGAAGAGCAGATATGGCAGAGCAGTGAAGATCCATTCAAATGTGATTGTAACTGCATTAATAGGTAATGACATGTGTGTTTGTTTCAATGCGGTGAACAGCCCAGCATTTTTTTGCCATTGGGCCCCGTGGACGACACTAATACCTTGTAATCAAAGGAAGGCGTATAGCTCCACGGCCATTATATTCAGATTTAGTCTCTGTACTGTCCTTACTTCCTTCTTGTTTGTCTCGGTGTGTTGCAGATGGGTTCTGGGTTTGTTTTCTAACCTCAAAGCTGAATCATGTATTTTGTTTGCAGTGCTGGAATCATCCCAGTGAAATTACATCCACATGGGTGAGTCTCTGACTGTAGCTCAGGGTTGGCATTGACAACAGCCAATGCCCAGATGACAAAACAACGGTAGGAACAACTAAGTCACTGTTTTTCAAAACGCTAAGCTTCTATTTCAAGTAATAAATTATTAAATGAAGGCTGTTAGTCATTATGTTAACATTTATAACAGGCGTTTGATTCAGTTCTTTGCTAATAGTGCAGTGGCTTTTTCATGGGTGTTAAGAAAAGGGAATTAGGATCAAATTGGCATCTCAGAAATGTAAAAATGCAAAGTCTTATCCTTTTAAGCTTTGCATGTTCACTGTATTAAATCCTTATGAGGTCAACTAGTGCTTTGCCCGTTCTAAATCTGACTGTCTAGAATGCACAGTTGGGAATGAGCACCTGTGCAGTCCAGCCGTCCATTTTCGCCCGTTTATTCGTAGTTTATTAATATTGGACGTATCGATGTTTCCAAATTCCACCAAAGTCAACACTGCGCTCTCAAGATATGCAAACGCAATACAGAAAGTAGATATTCTCAAATAATAGATAAATTACAGATAGATGTTTACTTAAATTCATATTACGGATAAACCAAAGAGTTTGTAATTGTATACAATTTCTGATCCGTTACATTAATTTCATTAAGTACATATTGTGTATCTTTGTGTATGTCACTAAATGTTTGATATACATTGAAAAAACAAAAACTAAGTCACACAAACGTTAATACATTTTTTTTTAAACGACACGGATGTTAAGAAAGTTTCCAACTTAATCGTCGGTGTCCTCTTCACCTCAGGATGTGGTTGACATGGCATGAAGGGATCTAGATGCACTCTCATATCTATCACTGAGTGAGTCTCCTTCTCCTTTCTTCTCTAATGCCTGTGAAGACAGTTCCCCCTCAGGAAAGAGGCGGCTGCGTTTTCACCTCTTCAGTCGCCGGGCGGAATAAACCAGTTGAAAGGTTATGTGGTAAGTCAACATTAGCTTTTCGGCTTACCTCCATGATTGAGCCCTGTAATTATACGACTGTCTGTTGGCCTCATTGGTGGAGGCCGTGTCTCTCTATATCCTCTAACTACGACAAAACAAACCCCTGAAGTTATTTGTTTTCACTGATATGTCGCCTTTTTCTGTTTGAACTGGAAACTGATCATTTTTGGCCAGTTAAGTGAAATACAGTGTGCTGGGCTGAGATGCATTTTCTATCCGGGTAAAATAATTTAAACGTTTACGTGTTTCCCTATGACGGTTACTGCTCAGCACTTAATTACACAAAATAACCCTCAGGGGAATCTTTAAAATGTCTTTGAAGGGGATGACAGCAAAACAATATCAAAGGGGCCATTTATGATTTATAATCCTAATCAAATAAATTTGAGTAGGTTTACTGTACAGCCTATATAGAGCTCTTAATCCTCAGGAAAACCCTTAAAAAAAAAGTTTGTTGGTACAAACGGATTCTACGTCATCGCTAATATTGACTCTCAACCTTAAAGCAATGACATGACATCCCCCTGCTGACACTAATCCACCATAAATTGCAGTCTTTTCTTATGACACAAAATGGGAAGACAGAGACAAGCCCCTACATCACACGCACCATGGTTAGGAAACATATGATGTATTTTACTTGTATGCATGAATATATTGTATACCTATCTGTATATATATAGTTTATGTTCTCATCATAGTGGCAGTAAGTAACTATATGACACATTAAGTACAAATGGAGGCAAACTTTTGGAAAATATTGTTCATGTTATTTGCATTAAGGCTCACTCCATATTTCAGATTTGCCTCTGCAGACAGCGTGCAGTCAATCAACGACCAGTCATTGTCTGTTGGAGACTTCAGCTTGTACTCCATTACCTCCATGTTGTTGAACATAGCTCATTAAATCTCACTTTTCCATACCACTTGTTCCAGTAAATAAAAATGTTGTTGGTGCCGCTTTCTCTCTCTCTCTCTCTCTCTCTCACACACACACACACACACACACAAAGACACGCACCCTCCCCACACAGTGTTCAGAAGTAATTGAAAATGTGATCCATGAAGTCACAAGTGCAATTTAACTCAAAGCCTACACATGTTAGTGCTTCCATTCGTAACAGGTCAAAGAATAAAATTAATTTTTAAAAAGGCGACCCATGAAATTGCACTCATGATAGATGGGGTGTAAAAGTGATATTTTAAAATATAAATATATATATATATTCAAGCCTTATTGGTGTTTGAAACACAGCCTCTCTGTGAAGAAAGATTGTTATTTGAGTTCATTTTGGACAATGAGGGAAAATGTAATGTCAGCTTGGTCAATTTTAAGAAAAAGGTATTCGTATGAAGAATGTTTGGAAGTCCTTCATTCTTCAATTGTGCACGAATTTAAGCTTATTATCAACTTTAACAAACACAATTTGCACAATAAAAAGGCAAGGTACAATACAAATATAAGTTATCGCTAAGGAAATGTGTATAGTACATGCTAAACAAAAAAGATTGATATTCACACGTGCCTGGAGCCTCTGTGATCAGTCGGTTCAGGGCAAAGAAAAAACATGAATCGTCCAGGAGCCTCTTGGGTGCAAGTACGTTAGGAAGTAAGCGTGACATATGTTAGAAAAGCAGTCAATGTCTGAGACTGTTTTAACCTCTTAAGTTCATGTGATCTGACTAAAGAGAGTACGTTGTTCATTTTCTGTTTGCATACAGGACCCGGTTGACTTGGTGGAGCCTGAGCCAAACTGTAGCCCACCC
Organism: Pseudopleuronectes americanus; assembly: GCA_038501795.1. NCBI lineage: Eukaryota > Metazoa > Chordata > Actinopteri > Pleuronectiformes > Pleuronectidae > Pseudopleuronectes > Pseudopleuronectes americanus. Next base: position 9,696,590 of record CM076736.1, read on the forward strand.
AAAGGTCCCTCACCAACTGTCACCTCCACACCTCTGACAGGGAGCGAGGGCGATGTGGATGTTTGCGGAGGAAGGCCGAGGTGCTGAAGGGCCAGCTGCCTTCGCTTCGGTCTATGTCCTCTGACCCACTTTGCCACCTTCCTCCACCTACCACACGTTCTCCTCTGCCATCTCCTCTCCCGCTATACCGCTCAAGATTAATGGTGTGAACCCGAACCTGCTGGCAAGCTGGATGTGAGGAAGATGTCAGAGGTAAGGGGCCTGACAGAACTTTGGAGTGCAGGATAGGAGAGCTCCTTGGAGCTTGCCCAAATATGGCAGATCCACAGGGACGGTCCTCATGGTGGAGACATCTTGTTGCAGGAGTGGGGTGAGGAGACGCAGCTCATATTTCACTCTCTCCGATTTGCCGCGCTCTCTTGTCTTTCACTCTCTCTGTCTGTCTCCTCCGGTTGCCTCGAGGGGGAAAAGGCAAATTCTCAAGACCTGAAAGTATGTGAGAAGACTTGGTCGGACAGAAGTTCAAGATGTCAGAGGGGAGAAGTTGTGTTTTGACACGAAGCCTTGTTTGTGCTCATCAGCAAACCTGTCAGGCGGCCGTTTGATGTTGCATTTGGGTGATGTCCTCGGGCTCTGTGTTTGCGTTTGCTTCCATATGGATTAGCTTCATGCAACTTTGCCTTGTCTCACGTTACCCATCGATTCAAGACGCTACATTTCCGTAATCCTCCATCTTTTATGTTCACGTGTTCTCCTGGGGAGAAGGTGCCCCCTTTTTTTTTACCAGTCTCAATGATGAGAATTAATGACATGGTCCGAAAGGAGTTCGTCAACATAATTACTCCACGGGGAATAAAGTTTTCGTCGGAACAAATTCTTTCTCAAATCACCACCATACCTCCACCTGCATAATTGATAGAGTCCTTATGATTAAGCTAATGAGGCTCAAAGCTTAAGCCCGATCCAACAGCCCCTAATTACAAATATGTAATATCCCCCCTCTGCTTCAATTAGCATTAGAGCAGAAGGTTAAGAATCATTCAATATTCATGCGGATAGAAAACTTCAAGGTTAAGGAGACTGGTCATTTAACCTCAGGTTTAAAATGAAAGTCATTTTCTTTAATTGTCTTTGATGAGAGCCACTAACTATGTAGCTGAGGGAGACGCTTCATCAAGTTGTACTCAGCTATAACAGGGAAATATAACGGTATTATGCCTTGTATTATTATTTTGTAATAAGTTAAGGGGATGCCACCACTTGTCACAGCTAAGGAGGTTATGTATTCATCCCAGTCCGTTTGTTGTTGTTGGTTGTAAGCAAGTACGGGATGGAACTTGGTGGAATCAATCAATACAATCTTGGTGCAGATCCAGGATTTTCTTTTACATTGCTACATTGTGCGTTTTGGTTAGTGAATATAAACTTCTGTTGGGTGTTGGCAGAAGAATGAAACACTGTACACATGTGATGACGTCCCCCTGTATTCATCAGAGGACAAATTTCCTTTTTAAAATACCTGGGCCAAACACGTGTGGGACATTTTTGAACTAATGGTGCATCATGGGTAAGATCTCAGTGAGGATGGCTCAATGAAAAATAAATGTTTTCGGTATTTAGTGTATATGTTCTGCATCTATTTATTTAGCTGCTGAAGGGCCAGGTTACATTATCGTATAAAATATCAGTATAAACCAACTTGAGTTTGTATTTTGAGCTTCTAACTTCAAGGTTTTTAGAGCCCTGATTTTTATTTTACCACCGCGAGGAGAGTCATGAGAACTGCACGGACCAGGATCTTTAACTTTGGTTTTGCTTGAATCCACCTCCTCCAGAATGTGTCTGACCGTTGACTGGGGGTTTGACAGGGGACTGCATTGGCCTTGTGTCAGCAGCGGAGACCACAGAACAGGGCCTGGGACTCAGAGACTGGGCTCGGAGCCCATAGCCTGGAGGCGGTCGGCCTGGCCTATACCAGCCCGCCACAGCCTAGACCAGCCCCATCCCAGCTCTCCTCAGCCCCCTCCTCCCCGTGGCCTCCCTGCACCTCCACCAGCTGTGCTTTTCTGACTCCAGCTGCTAGGTGCATGTGTGTGTGTGCGCTGCCCCGCTCCAAACATACCTCTTCCCCCCTGGATCTCTTGCCCTTTCTTTCTCTCGTTTCGCTCGTTCTCTTATTTTTTCTCATTCATGATTTGTCCTCTCGCTGCGTGTCTGACTCATCCTCTCTCTCTTTTTTTTTATCTCCTCTGCCTCTCATCCTTCCCTCCTTTGCCAGACACAGGGGTTGTAATAGTGCCCAGCAATTACTGAGTTGGCATGTGCTGCATTGTTTACTCACAGTCCTATTCCTACTGGACTTTATTAAAACACCATCTGCTGTCAGCTGTGGAATGGTAGAGGAGGTGGTGGAGGAGATGGGAGAGGGAGGCGATGGGAGAGAAGCGGTAGATTTGGCTGCAGAATGGAAGGAGAATGGCTGGACTCAAGCGGTGAGCGTGGGCTGCCATGGTAGTCTTTTGTCTGAGGGACATCGATAGTACACGAGGCAGAAGAAGCTAAATGGAAATTTTGCTCTGGTAATGAGAACAAACTGAGTGAGAACGAGTGCAGGAGAAAGATTCTAACTTTTGGAATGGATATCACAGATATTCTGAAGGATTGAAATTTCCTGGAAATGCAAACGATTTTTTCACCGGTTAAACGTGTCGATTAACAACATTTTTATCAAATTTTCCATTTCGTTGCCTCTGTACTTGTACTCTGTGTAATGACAATACATTTGAATCCAATCCAAAAATGAATGAAACCAGTAGCAGGCTCACAGTCTTGTGAGGGCATGTGACGGGGCTCTTTCAACAGGCCTGTCAGTCACATGTGGGATAACAGAATGACCACGCCTGTTTGTGAACACTCACATATTCTGGCTTTGACACACACACACACATACACACACACACACACACACAAACACACACGCACACACACACACACACACACACACACACACACACACAAACACACATGCACACGGACACATATAGAGCCATGCTGGGCAATAATGCCGTGGCCCGCCCATGTAATGACATTCTGATGGTTATTTCATTAGCCGTAATTTGTTATGGGACATGTCATTTCGGATGACAGCTTGGATTGATTGGATAAGTCATTGAGAGGAGGTGGGCTGGACCCACTACAGACTGGATCAATTAGCCAATTATTGCAGGGGGTTGCCACTACAGTTCTGGCACATTGTGTGTGTGTGAATTTTGTCCTTAAAATAATGCCAAAAACTCACTGCATGCACATTTTGCCATTTGCAGAGGATCAAATTAAATTTTTTTTAATTTCAGTCAGTAAGAACATTTTCACACCTGAAAGTCCAGACCATGGTATGAATCAAAGTTCATGTCTTTGTAACATTGTTTATATTTTATCGTGTTAGTTTTGGTTTCACGTTGCAATCTAGGGTGTAGACTGAAGACTTTAGTATACATGAATACGTCTTGTCATCATCCTTTCTGTGGTCTGCCTCTCCATTGTGTATTGGTTATTTGTCTGCATGGAGAAAAAGTAGTCTTTTGTTTTGAAGGAGAAACTGAATAAACCGGTTTACTTGTTAATTTGGTTGCCACTGTAAAAAATCCTTATGGGGTTTCTCCGATTAAAATGAACATCCACATTGTTTAAACATTATATTGTTGGAGGTGAAGAGGGAGCCCCCATTTGATCCAGACAAAAACTAATTATTGATCTCTTCTTTCATAACTGTTATTTTTGTTTATAAAGTCTGAAGGTTCGCACCAATCAAGGAAAATGTGAAATCCGCCTAAATGCTGCAAAAGCAAGTGACTTCCACTACCCATGGTTACATCTGTAGCTTTTACTAAACGAGGCCTCATCATAAAGCGAAGCAGCGTCTCATTATGTTTTGTAATTTAACCCAGGCTCTGGAGCGATTATCGTCGGACTATTAAACGAATCGCATGCTGACCACTTAACAACAGACAGAGCTGAGTCTTCATGTCGTCCGTGCAGGGTGAAGAGCAGTGGCCTCCTCTGTGGAAATGTCTTCAGTGATCAATGAGGCGGAAGACACAAGTGCACTCACACACAAACATCCGCAAACACAATGTACAATTTTAAGGTCACTCTGGATTCTCTGGTCGGTTGCTTCCAAAAAATGGCCCCTGCTTTAATTGGATGCGTATTACGATGGAGAGCGAGGCTGAGGGAGGATGAAGTGAGGTGAGGGAAGGACACATGTTTACGTGGGAAGCTTCACCTCGGCCTCATTTAGACATTGTGCACTGCAAATCAGCCATGTGCCTGTGCTTATGTTCCCAACAGAGATAATCCTGGCAGCGTGAAAAAATATAATGAGGAGATAAAACAGCCACTGTAAGACGGAGCAGACCCTCACCAATTCAAAGAGCCATTTTGTGTGTTTGTAGAGTAGCTAGCTAGCTCAGATCGGCCACATCTCCTCCAGAAGGTGGTCGGGGAGGCATGGTGACCACAAGTGTAAATGCAACTGGGTTGTCAGTCCATTACAACATCTATGTGGACAGCCATTACATTTGTTTATGGAGTATAGACTGTAATTATATACTGGCTGTTATAACCTTTTACAGTACTCATCTTTCACACACACTCTTCAACATCGATATATATATATATATATATATATATATATATACGCTTTTTTATTTCTATAAATAAGTGTTCAGTATCTTGCCTGAGGATACTTCGGAATGCAGTGCGGATAAGCCGGGGTTCGAACCACCAACCTTCCGTCTGGTGAACAGGTGTAAATAAAAAGAGTCGTTCGCCGACATTTTGAATTAATGTTAATGAATAGTATTTTAAATTCAGTGAAGATTTAATGGCAAAAAATGTAAAAAGTTAAATAAAAACACATTATACAGTATAAAAATGCTCTATTAACGAAAAGAAAAATTGTTAAACTCAAATACATTGAAAAACTGAAATGTATATATGAATATAACTCTTAAATTTCACTTACATTCACCATAGAGTGCAACAAAAATCTGAAAAACTTGTAAGGTAAAACTATATTGCGATATAATGTCAAAATATTTTGCATTAAATAGATCGAGTCCATTTCTGTTGATTTGCTCAGATCAAACAGAAAAAGATGAAGCATGGAAACAAACATCTCATTTGAGGCGTTCACTGCAGACATCACATGCAGTCATGAGTTATTCATGCTTTCGTGATACTGCGGATTGACAGCACAATTATGTCAGAGGGTATTATGCATCAGCAGCCATGTCATGCCCCCTTGACAGGCACACACACTGCACCACGGAGAGAGAAATAGAGGAGCACACGAGGTGAATTTTCCACAGATTAAAGAATCGCAGTAAACTGGGAAATGAAACTTGCTTTCAGATAAAAACCACGACAGCCGAGCAGCCTTATCTGCTCCGTATTTGGAAAGATAGTCAAGGACAGTTTGAGGGAGACATCATGTGAATGTGAAATAGGTCACCCTTTTTAAAAACACCTTTTTTTTCTTGCTCTTATAATTAAAACTCTAAAAACAAAATATGCCTCTGTGACACAGGGGGAAGGGCAAACATGAAATGTGGGTCTGTGCCGTACCACACATGCAGAGACTCAGCGGCTGCCCTCAGCTGGGGATGTTGTGCGGGGTGGGAGGTCAAAGGTCGGAGCAAGGTTCAATTTGGCCTGCCATCATTCAGGGTCCCCTGACGCCTGCACCCGGCTGTCAGCAGCACTGCATCTAACACAAAGATCAAATGAATGATTATCGTCATTTAGACACAATGGAAGATGAGTTCCATGATGAAATAGGGAAACGTGAAAGTTACATTGAATTGAATTGAATTTGCTGACTGTGGATCGTCACTGTCACTAAAGTGTTTTTGTTTAAAGCCCAACCAAAACTCTATGAGAACAACATTTGATAATTTTAATTCTTACACTTCATATTGGCTACTGACCCTTTTGTTTTTTTAGTTTGTATTATTTTGTGTTTAAAGTGTTTAAAACAAGCGTAGATCCCAGGAGAGGACACAATAACCGCACCATTAAAACCGTGAGGTGTCGCACGCTTGTGTACAGTCGGGTGTAGTCACCTTTTAATGGGAGTGAACTCACTGTCTCTTAAAAAGCAACACACACTGTTTTATAGGTCACATCAGAGCTGCGTTCAAAGTAAGCACGCACCACAACAACAGGATGGGCCGCTCTCCACTTCCTCCTCCGGTTTACTTCACTTCCTCTATTAATGCTTTTATTTAGCATTAGGTCACTGTGGATTGTTGTGTATGATAGCAGAGGATGAACAGACACAGAGACGTCTATGTTAACACCAAACTAGTTTCAAAATGTTACTTTTAAGTTACGTGTTTATTTTTTGCGCACCAACATTCGACAAGTTTTAGTGCAGCCGTAACAATCTATCATTTAAAATGGACAATGGAATAAAAGCATCATGTGTAAAGAGAGTAAATGGATTGAGGCATCTTAAAACACAAAATGGGATTGTACCACGCTGAGCTCTTTTAGGATGTCTCACGCTTTTGCTATTAATGCACATGCATATATTCATCCAAGCTGTTTTTTAAGCCCGTCCACGGCTTTCTCTTGCATCTAGTCAACACCCCTCTTTAAGGGAAATGGGGAAACCCCAGCTGAGGCACTTTTTTGTTACATTTTGACCAAATGTTGTAAAAGTGTTAGATCCAATTTTAGGTGAGAAACTGTACCTTCAGCACAAAACAAGTACAAGAATTCAATTATCACTCTGCACAGTTCATCAACCGCAGCGACGGGGAGTTAAAAGCAACAAGGCGGAGGTGTCTAGCGCCGGGTCAGCACGTCTCTATCACCGCGGCGACGGAGGGGCCAGCTGAGGATGGACGCGGTGTCCCGGGACGTGTTCCTCCACCCCGTCGCTCCCGCCCCTCCCCTCCCCTCATTCCCCATGCCCTGCCTCCTACAAGCACCTTTTGTGTGGGCTAAATGGGCCTGGATGCACCCCTTTAACTTTGATTTCCATTTTCCATTGTGCGTCCATTGACGGGGAGGGTGACTCCATCTGTGCCTGCCTTGCATGGTGCCACCCTTTCAACAGGCATATGCTCCACATGTAAGACCAAATAATGGGTGGAAAGAATAGTGATATACAAGACGGGCCCCTCACTTCAGAGAGGGAGAGAGAGAGACTGAGGAACAGAGAGAGAGAAAGAGAGAGAGTCATTCATCAATTTATTACACGGCCCTTAAAACTCCATAGCCTAAGTATATTCACGAGCGCAGAAGCGATTACACAAAGGCTCCTGCTGAACTGATGGCGTTTTAAACTCCGGTCAAGCTGCTCCGCTCGCCTCCTGAACTGTGCTCGCTATGTGCACGTGCGCGCTACACGGAGGGAGACGCAGCTTGCCCCGCCACCGGGCCACAATGGAAGCGCCCACAGAACAATTGACAACTGTTAAGTGAGGTGGCGCGCCGGGTCAGCTTTGACTTGGAAATGTGCAATATGCTGTGAAAACAGCCCCTTGTGTTCGCTCTCCCTCCTTCAGATCTTATCTCCACATGTGATAACTCCACTTAAGATCTCATACAGTAACACACATTAAGTCATTTCCCTCTCCAAACAAACTGAGGAGGGAAGTCGGTGGGAAAAAAAAGTGAAATTCGGTACCCGATCGTTCTTAGCCTGTGTTTTCTCTCTTGATTTTTATCTGCGAGGTCTTCATCTCTTTTTTCATGTCGGGATTATTTTTGTCTTGGAACCCAATTTAGCCGATGAAAGCGCCTAAGACGGGAGTGGGAGGAGGCGAAAGCTCACGGCTTCATTTGCCTTCCATTCCACTTCATTCATTTACTTCTTCATTCATTGCCTCTTTCTCCCTGTCCATCAACCTTAGCCTAATCTCTCTTTATCCTTCTCCTCCCTCTCTTTCCTTGACACCCATGACGCCCGCTGCCCCCACACTCACCCTAACGCCGTCTTGCCCCACCCCTCGCCATTCCTCCTGTTCAGTTATAAGGGGTCTATCGATTACAAGCCTGTCGTACAAAACAACCTAATGGAGGGTCAGCTTTAATGTGAGGGGCGAGGGGGGCCCCCCTGCCTTGGTGGGAGCTGAGCCTGGAATTAAAACACCCCTTCTCCCTCGTTCTCCCCCCCTCCCATGTCCCAGCTCCCTCCTGCGCGTCCCTCTTAACCCCTCTCCATTGGAGAGCGGGGGCCATGAAAAATCAACAGCGTAACCGTCAGCCCCCCCCCACCCCCCCACCTTCCTCCACTCCCTTTACAAGGCCCACCGCCGGCTGCAGCGGCTGCCCATGTGCGAGGGTATTTAGTGGGGGCCTGAAAGCTGAAAGGAGAAGCGTCTGGATCAAATGTGTGGCTGGGTAGGGGAACAGAAGGAGCCCTCTCAGGAGGGGTGCTGAGGCCCCAGCTCGTTTTATAGACTCCCCTGAAAGAACGTGATTAAAGATCATTATCCAATTGAAGCAGATTGATGGGCCGGGGTCAAAGTAATATAGCTCATAGTAGCTGCGCGAGAAGGGGAGGGGTGATGGGGAGAGGACAGAGGGCAGCGCAGAAGTGTGGGGTGAGGAGGGGGGGTCGTGGGGGGGGTTCGCAGACAGGATGAAGATGGTATAATGACCGGATTGTCACCACCGAATGGAGTATGGGGGGGGTGAGACGAGGACCAAAGACGGAGAGGGAGGAGGAGGAAGACCCAAACTTGTCGAATGAAAGAGTGGGGCTTTTCTTTTTCAGGAATGGATTGAAGTGGTAGAACAAGCCGGAGAGAGGAGAGATGCTGGACTGGCCTTGTCACTCCAGAGGGCAGATAAAGAGATCTTTATATGGGGGGGGGGCAGGAGAATGTGTCAAGATTGACTCAGCCGTGCGTCTCCTTGTAGAACATGTGCTTCATTCTCTTCACTGCCGCTTTGATTATCAGTCATTATCAAATTTGACTATTGGACTTTAAAATTGCATATCTCCTTTTTTATGGATTTAAGTTTTTGTTTCTTTTTTCAAACGGAAAATTAGCAAACATGCATTTCCACATAAATGATAAAACTCTCAACTGTTAAAATGTGTGCATATATATTTAAAAGTTAAAGCTCAAAACTATATTGTCTCTCTTAGATAATCCACTTTTCAAAAATGATTTTAAGCATAAGCAAAGACAGTGTTAACATTTGAGGTTCTTTACATCCAGTAAATCAGTTTCTGCCGTCAGCCGTTGCCCCGATCTTCCGATAGCTTAATAGTCTGTGTAGCATTCGCCTCCAACTGTTCTCTTAAATAATATCATGCAGTCCAATGTTTCACAGTGCGTGATGGTCCTGACCTTTCCAGCGCCCTGCAAAGGTAAATCTCTGATGATTATTACTGTTCAATCGCCGAGAGCGCAGATCTCCGGGCCTCCTGTCTGGATGGAGGTGACGATGGTGAGGCTGCGTAGCTTTAAATAAAAACCTTACATGAACTCACGTGTCATTTTAAATAAATCAAACGACAGCAGAGGCATTAATAGAAGATGTCTTTCCCTCGGACGCCACAGTGTTAAGATGAAATGCTACACAATATCAGTTCCAGTCCCCTTTTCTTCTCCATCAAACACGACTCACACACACACATGCCATGAGTTGGTATGTCATGGCGTTTTGTGTTACTTCAATGAATCTGACGCATTCATTAATGGTCCGTCAGCAGGACCGTGGTTCTGGAGATGCTGCGAGTGGACTGGAGTCTTGTGACAGTACCACAATAGAGGGCTTATGGGAAACGGCCATGCCACTGAATAGTCTTTTGATATTGCCCGAGACAAAGTGTCTTGCAGATGCAAGAAGAAAAAAAAGAAAAGGAAAAACTCCCTTGAAGATGGAAGACAGCGTGAGCATGTTTTGGATCAAGCTTGGCATTTTTTTTCCCGCTCGGGATAGTTAAAACAAATTGGATCCTAAACGATGTTGTCCTGGTTCGCTCGGCGTGCAGGAACCGGCACATAGCAATTATGCACGTGAATGTATAAAAAAAAGCTTCACAACTTTGTTCTGCTTTCGAGTAATTATTGGATTAATAAAGAATGCACTCATCTGTGGGTGTGATGCATAAAGAGGGGCAAATACTGTACTGTACATGTGGGAAGTGCTCGAAGCTCATATCAGGATGATCGGAGGTGTTCCCTGACCATCCCATAATGTTTCCCTCTGAGATATCAGCTGTGATACACACTGAGTTATTGGATCTTAAAGTGCAGGACGCCAAAAAAACCACTTCCTCTGTTTTATAGCTTGTCTGGGAAGTGACACTGAGTTGACTGACCATGTCATGAGAAGGCCTAGTGTGTGTGTGCGTGTGTGTGTGTGTGTGTACATGTACTACAAAGCAAGAAGGTCCCCAGTTGGAATCCAGCTCCAGCCGGGGTCTTTCTGTCTTGAGTTTGGATGTTGTCCCCCATGTCTGTGTGGGTTTCCTGGCCTCCTCCCACAATCGAGACACATGCATAAAGGAGAGACGTTTATTAGAGACTGTAAATCGACCATAGGTGTGAATGTGAGCATGATTACATGTGGGCCCTGCAATGTCCCCACGACTCTTGCCAAATTTTGCAGTGACACTTGAAGCAGAAGCAGTCTAGATAATGGATGAATATTTGGTTTTGTATTCATGTATTCATATCGGGGAGGATTCTGTGATTTGATGTAGCCTAGCCCTGCTCAGGGAACCAGCCACGGATAACACTGAAAGTTTGGAGACATTGCTTGATGCAGCATGAAGAAGAAGCATTTGGAAAAAGCTGATCTCACGTGGATGACTGAATGTCTGTCATCTCATGGAAGCGTTTATAATTCTTCTCAGTTGATCAGTTGATGTCTATCTCAATTTGGAATGGGACATGAGTTGCGTTGGATATTTGTACGGGCACATCAAGCATGAGGCTTCACTATGGGTCAGGCTGTAATTGCTAATTCCTGTGGATTAGAGCAGCTGATCTCTTGATTTAACCAAATTCACATGCCTCTGATATTCACACCTTTTCTTTCAGCCTTCAAACACAATCATCTAACACTCGTTCCTGCAAATCACCAGCTTAGTGGCTACTGTTGCTGTTTTCCTAAAACAAAGTGAGGACCACGATCACATAGGCCACAATTTTTAGATTTCAGGAGCGGTCTGTTTGAAACTTTAAGGCCCGAAGCATCATTAAACTAAATATTTTACTCTGGATCACAGCAACAGCTGTTCTCCATTAATCTCTTGTTATGTGTGCAGAATATTAAAAACAAGAGTTTATTTGTCATTCTTCAATTTCAACTCATTGCTTTTTCAGAAGTGCAAGAGGACAAAAGTTAGCGAGTCTGTTAAGTTAATTAAACCAGTGAATAAACAAGTTGTCTTTGAAGACGCCACACACTGTAGCTACAGCTCGGCTACCTGCATGCTAAACCCTGTTACAGGCGAGGGAAGAAGCGCCGACTCCCTCTGCGTTACACTTAGTCAGATAATTGGAAATGTGAGGGCATTAATTCCAACGGGATTAAGAAGGGGAATTAAATATGTTAATCCCCAAAATAGGTAAATAGCCCCAGTGATACAATAACCAATTTCTAGGGTTTTCCTCCCCTGAGGACATGTCTGCCTTTGAAAGCAACATGCTCACACACAACTGCACACGCACGCTCACGAGCGAATGCACGGGAACACACACACACACACACACACACACACAGACACACAAACGCTGCAGAGGGAAGCCAGAAAGAGAGACAGATTCTCGAGTGCTCCAGAAAGTTCTCCAAGGTCATGCCTGTGGTGTTGTGTGGCGTCGCAGCCGACTCTCCTGAACCTGCTCCTCTCAGGTCTGCCTCTTTGTTCCAGATATCATTACCTCTGTCGCTCTGCTCCGCTCGGCTCGAGACCGCTTTGTCGCCATGTGCTCATCTGCCTTGTAATTATAGCACGGTCCTGGATGTCACAGTTTAGGGACTCTGCCTGGGTGTGAGCGAATGTGTGCGTGTGTCGGGGGACCGAGCTGGCGTGTCAGACGTGTGGCATCGTGCTTTTGTGTGCGACTGTAGGTGTGGATCAATCTGGGACGGAGCGTGGATGCTGTTTGTTTGTTTACGCACATGTCATTTTAATTGGCCAAAAAAAAGGGGCATCCCAGTATTGCCCTTTCTATTTAACCTATGAGAGCAGAGGCCTCACCATATGATGCGGCAGCAGAGCTGGATTTTGATATTCGTGTCGGCAACATGAAACAGAACAGAACGTGTACAGTAAACCCAGAGCCCAGGAGCTTAATGTGTCAAGTTCCCCTCAGAGTTCCAAGTACATCTTTAAACACCATTAGGCGGGGGGTGCGATTACTCTTTTTTACCACGTCTCTGCGTGTCCAAAGATGATTGTTTTAAGGGGGGGAGAGAAAAGAAGAGGGAGAAAAGAAAACACTGAAAGAGAAAAGTCAATCATTCAAGAATGCAAGACTGTAATTCACCACAGTCAAATTCAATAAAGTCATTATTCCTGGCTTAGCTGTAGCAATAGTATTTTTCCTGGATATCCTATACTGCTTATCCCAATTCCTCTCTCTCTCTCTTTCTCTCTGTCTCTGTCACTCTCCCTCCTTCTCTCATCATTCCTCTTTTCTCAAATCTGGCCACGGGGCATAGGACGGCCATCAATACTCTCATTTTTGCAACACGAAACCCGCTTTTTACTAAAGATTCATCTGCAATGGATGTCATTCTGCAGCCTCCACAAAAGCGAGCGAAGCAGCCCCTTAATGCCCAACGTCTACACATTACTCCTGACGAATTCTATTAGGCCGATTACACGTAATGATGCCAAAAAAGCAGCGAATGAAGAGCCGGGGAGTTATCGGGGCCCCCGACAGAGGCAGACACTTGGGGAAAGTTTTTTATCTCAATCCGGATGAAGGAGGAACCACACGCACACAGTCTAAGCTGTACTTATCAGTTATTAGGCATTTAAATGCCTGCCCAGAGAGAAATTAGATTCCAGAGGAGTTAAGAAGATAACCAGTGGTCCGCTCGCAACGAGGAAGTAGCACTTCCAACACAAATTTTGAACGGAGGCTGAGACAACAGACTCAAACATAACAATTGGACTCGTTGATTTGTATTAACTGTGCCATGCGTATTGTGTGTGCAGGCTGGACCAGGATCAATGACAAAACAAAACCAATAACCCATCCTGCCATTTTTTCCAAGATCTACAAACGAAGGAGGCCAACTTATAGGCTTAACAACCGTTCCATTCTGTATTCATCAGTGCACCAGAAAATTTCTGGATTTTAATCTGACATTTTGTGTAATACAGATATTCTCAACTCATCACCAATACAGAGGGAAATTTGATTTATTCTCAACTTCTCTGAATACTCACAATTTACACAGCCTGTCGTGCTCAGGGATGCTTTTAAATCTGGTAATATTACTGAAGTATCAGTTAAGAAGACAGAAAATACCAAGATGTCACTTGACTAAACGTGGATGAACAATAAAGCCATATTTTACTATACATTTTTTACGTTTTTCAGATTTGGTTGTTGGTTAAAGGAATAGTTGTGTGCGGTGGAAAATGTTCAAAACAAATCAAAAGAATTGTACAGTCTAGGCAGAGCTGTGCCAAGATCACTGGAGATGGCACAATTTCACTCTGACTTAGTCGTCTTGAATTCGCCGCGTTGGAGAACTATGACAGTGGGTACTGCAATCATGCATTTCCCTCTCACCGCTAAACATAAACACTTTGCCCAATGGAAAGCAGATGCTGCCTCCACATAAATCCTCCCATACTGGTAGAACAAAGATGAATTAACTGCCTATTGTTTAAAAGAACAAGAAAAATCAATCTTTCATGCAGCTGCTTGTTTTGGTCCTTGATGTGGGACGGGTCGGTGTTCTCGGAGCAAGTGTGTATTTGTTGCACGCCCTCCCTGCTGATAACTGTGGCCCAGCTTTCACCACCTTGCCCCAAAAACTCTCAGCTCGATTGTTGCCAGTGGAACAAATTGTGGAGCGTTTACCGAACTTTTATTAGGTCCACAAAACAAGATCCCGTGCCATAGATGTGGGAGAGGGGGATTAACTTAGGGAAATGAGCACAGGGTAAATAAAGGTTGTCCGGTTGCCGTGCTAACAGGAAATACTATGCAGGGGACCAGTGACGGAGGTGGGGGTGAAGACGTGGGGTGGGGGGGCTCATTTAATACTCCCTCTCTCTCCCTCCCTCCCTCTCTTTCTCGGCTCCCAGGCACAGATCGGAAAGGAATGCTCTGTTTCAAAACCGCAAGTCACCTCTGAACGTGGGAGCATTTGGCGTAAGTGTTTCCTGTTGCAATAAAAATGTATGTCAAGTACGTGAACCTCTGCGCTTGAAGCCTGTTGAGCACACACACTTCCACACCACGCACACACACACACACACACATTTTCGCACATATACACTAAGACCACAGTATTTTGTTTTGGAATACTCAGTAGAAAGAAATATATTAGTCAATTGTGAGCTCCGCTGCCCAAGCACAACAGTGTGATTAAACCAAATATGGAGAGTGTGGTTAATGTGCATGTGTGCGTTTGTGTTAGAGTGGCATTGTGAAATGGGTGGGGGGGTTACTGTGTGATACAAAGCCTGTGCCGTTCTGGTGCCGGGCTCATGATAAGAGTTTGGGAAATCGTTGCATGTTGGTTGCCACAGGCAGAAATGTGCAAGGGGGCTCCAATACTTTTTTTTCATTATTTTCTTTTTTTTCCTCCCATAATTTTATTCATTTACCTCCCTCTCTGGATAATTGTTTCTGTCAACCAGCGACGGCTTGATAAAGGATTTCACGCCGCAGAAAAACAGTTACACAGCTACTTTGGAAGGTGATTGCCGGAGACGATTATATTTATCACCTGCCTTAATATCCATAGTGTGGTGTGAATTCATTCATTCTCTGAGAATCGCTGTCACAGGGGGCACGGTGTGAAGAGTTCTGCTCCCAAATGAGGCAACCCACATTTGACACATAACACTTTGACATAAGGACACACAAAACATGCTTACAGTAATTAGCACTGATACTTGTATTTTATTTACTGTCAAGCAAACAGTCAATTTGTCTATTGTGTTTCAAATGTGTGTTTGATTAAGAGACACATTGTACAAACACTGTTTTCAGTGAGTTGTTCTTGTCACATTATGTAATAATGCAATGTCTGGGACCAAAAGAGAATCTTAAAATATCAACTTCACCGTTTTCATTATAATTGACTGAAATGCATTTTTACAAATCAAATTTGATATTAATATTTATGGAAAATACTTTGTGAATAAGCAAATACTTAAGACTAAAAGTGCGTTTAGTTTTAAATAATATATATATTTAAGCTTATATTTAATCTAAATATTTTGTTAAACCTATTAGCCTAACTTATTGAACCTATAAAACCAAAAACTTAAGATTTCTCTCAATGTCTTAATATATAATCTCATTTTGTATCTGTAAAGTAACTTATATTATTATTATTTGTCCTAATTCTGAAGCATTGATGTGGTGTTTCCATCTATTAGCTATATAACTGTATTAGCTATGCTTGCGAGAACAAAACATTTAGCTAATATGCGGAATTAACAAAATAAAAGCACAATTATGGTCCTGCTTTGACAGTATAATACTCTGTAGCCGAGATGTATGATGATATAGTGTATCCCATTGATGATCAGCCTGTAAGCTACCTTGATAACGTTAGCAATCTGGCAAAAAAACTGGACCAGTGCTGTTTGATCTCAGGTCTTAATCAATTTTCACAGTGCATGAGTTTGAATATCACGAATCACTGGACGACTAAAAACTGTTTATGGATGTAATAGTAACTCATATTTTACCAACATGTCGGTCAACAAAGATAAATTAGCTGTTAGTACCCATCTGTCCTGGACCAGTCGGCCACCACTGCACTGAGACACAGTGTCCACAGTGTCACCTGTCAGCTCACCTGTCCCCAGCAGGAGCAGCAGAGGGCGGCTGACCCGGGACCTGTTTTCCCACCTCTGACAGGTTCCACAGGTAAAACTAAACTTCTGCCTTCATGAGGTGAAAACAAACAACAATAGAGTGAAACAGAGAAATCTTACACTCAGGCACATCACTGCATCCAAAATACACACCCCGCTCAACAAGACCTATTTAAGACAACTACTTTATAAATTCACAAATAGCATAACTAAATATTTGAATTTATAAAGTAAATACGTACAAATGTGTTCATGAAATGTGACGTGATCTGACCTGAATCCTTCAACTGAGTTTATATGTTGTATACATGTACACTAATCTATGTATATGTATCCATGACATCTACTGCGATGTGTACATACTCTGTGTTGCTGATACATGACATGATTTGTTCAAAGTGGATTGTGGGTATTTAAAATGGCGACAACAAAACATCACTGACTGGAAAATCCTCTAAAGGGATCTTTCTGTCTTTAAAACATTTTATAAAATGAAAAACTACTTTTGGATGAACAGCAACTGACAGAACATTTAAGAATGATAAATCTTTGTTAAACAAAAGAAAAACAAACTTTGTAAGAAGCTGTCTCCAACATGAACCTTTAAATTCCTCAGTACACCTTTACCTCAGCCACTGCCAGTTTCCCACCCATTACAAACCAGTGGCCTCCTTCCCCCTGCAGTTTCAAAACATGTTGCTCTGCCTCCACTCGGAGAAGCTTTTATTGCCCCACAATCTGTCCAGGCTCAGTCGCTCTTCCCTCTTTTGTAGCTCCTCTAATAATACTCCATATTCATGCCTTCATCTTTTCAATGTACTCAGTGAATGTATGTGTGCGTGTGTGTGTGTGGGACTACAGTGCAGCAGCATCACTTTACTGCTTCTGTAGTGGGGGGGGGAGGCACTGGATGGATAGAAGGGACTAAGCCTTTTCATTCTTCTCCAGATATTTACTGCTACAGTAAGTCTGAGTGGCTTTAACTGGGCCTGCACACGGGGTCATATAAATGAAAAGAACAAAGTGAAATAGCACATGACAAACACGTGGCGGGCGATTGTGGCTTTTACGGGAGATGCGGGGAGAGGAAGTGGAATAGAAGAGGGGACCGGTAATACAGTTTCTGTGCGTGCACACGTGTGCACGTCTCGTTACGTCTTGTTAAACCACTCTGTGCCAAAGCAGCGCAGGCCCCTCTTGCTCCCACAGAGGCCCATAGAGGAGGTGGCGGCTGTGGAGGAAGAGGAGAATGTGAGCTGGAGCGTTGGAGGGCAGTTCCCTTCGCTGGCTGGAATGAATGGTATGGAGCAGTAGTGACCATTCATGCATGCTCCCATACCTCTTTCTCCCTCCATCTCCCTCTACACCCGCACTCTTCTGTCATTTGAGTTTTTTTGGGCTGCAGCAGCACAGAGAGAGGGGAATGAGAAGGAGGGCAAAAGGGAAGGCGATAGAGAATTGAGAGGTATTAGGATAAAGAAAAGGAGAGAGAGGGAGTAAAGAGGAGAAGAGAAGGCATGAGAGAGCCCACAGAGGACAGGGGAGAGGGAGAGAGGCAGGACTCGAGTCACCGGGCCACTGGAGTTGGAGAGCAGCACAGCATGAAATAAGGGAGATGAGCAGATGAACCAGAAAGAACCCAGGCTGCTCATTACAAAGGCCCAGGCCCAGACTTCTACCCTGCACACAATGTAACACACACACACACACACACACGCACAATGAACACGCTCAGACACGTGAAGACACACAGAAATGCACAGGGCGCGCTGGGAAACCAAAAGAGGAACTGCACGCACAACGTATGTCATTTGTTGGATGCTTTTATGTGGGCATGTGCACACAGACATGCGATGTCACATGCTGCAGAGCGACAAACAACAACACACGTAAAGAAAATGTGCTGCAGAAAAAATAATAGAATTAATAAATCAGTTTAAGAAAATATTAGGATTTCTACATCTGCTGCCACAATCAAAATAATTTATTATATCAGATATATGGAACATTTTACACTTTTTAAACTCTCTCGGTGTGACCGTCCTTTGTTTGCATTGTGAAGCTGATGAAACATTTGGTGCAACTGGTTTATTTAGATTTTATATCCTCCCCTCGCATTTGATCAATATACAGAGTTCACAAACACCATGTGTCACCAGGCTGGATGAGCGGAGAGCATTCATCTCAACATCAAAGCCACATCGCAGTTAACGGCTTAGTTGAATTGAATAGGGAAATTAATTTAAAGTAAAATTAATTTACTTGCAGATATTATAAACACACATTTGAGCTACAGCCTGTATGTCTTTTCTCGTCACTTAATAAAACATTAAATCTTTTTTGGCACCAATAAAACCAGCGACCAGGAAAAGACTCCATCTTTTTAAACAAACAAATCAACTCTGATAGAGTACATCGCTTCATCAACATTTATAAATCACTCTTTTATCGAATAAACACACACTGGAACCAAGGGCCAGTGGTGGTATTGAATCCAGCAGGGAGATGTCAATATTGAAAAGGAGACGTATAGAGATGTAACAAGGAAACGGAACAGCAACACACTCCTCAGATATTCCTTTACAAGTTCTCATAAGAATTTTTTGTATTTTTCTTCTTCTTCTTGAATTTAAGAATTGAAGCTGTAGACCAGTGCTGCAGTGGTTTCTGGTAATCTCCAACCTACCAGCTCTCTGCTGCATATTCTGTGAAATACTGCCATCTCTTGGTGGTTCTGATGAGGACAGTCGAGGAGCGGCGGTGGATGGACGACTGTGACTTCAGTCCTGTGTCACTGGAGGCTGCACGTCTGTGCTGAGCTCAGTGTATAAAGTTTGATTCTACACCTGGAGTCATGAAGGAGGACGAGACAGTGGACAGACAATCATATCCATATTTCTGTGTGTGTAGTCTGGATATTACCCGAGTTGTGGGGATCTGTTAACAGTCGCATTATGGCTACGGAAATTAAGTCCCCTTTTCTAAACCTATACATTTTTTAAGGTCTAATAAAAAAAATGCTTTTATCCATAAATGTAGTAATCAATAAAAACACACGTTCAATATATTTTATTCTATGTCATATTGTGAAACAATAATTCAAAATATAACCTACACCTTGGATTTTGGGATGTGTGTGATATGTACTTTTCACAGCTTTCTCACTTTCTGCTCATATCATACGATTTGTTTTATTCAAATTCAAATTAATCCTTTATCGGTCTCACTATTGGGAAAGTTACCATGTTACAGCAGCAAAGAGGGACACTAACACTGAAATACACACTAAGGGTAATGCATTTATTTTTTTTTAATTAAACACAAGGAACTATTAAGATTATAACTATATACATTGTAAACAAACATATATGTCACCTGTATTGCACATGTATGAAATTGTAATTACACTCATAGAAAATGATTATACCACAATTAAATTACAGATAAACTAAGGAGATACATGTTGGTGTGTGTGGTCTACTGGGAGCAGTGCTGATTGTACAGTGGAAAATATAGAAGGTGAGTCTCACTACATAATAACACACATGACGTCTGAAGTGGCGTGGAGCCGCTGCACAGCCGACTGTGGTAACCCTGTCCTGATGTGTGTGACAGACATTCTGAGTCATTCCTATCCCGCAGATTTTTTGTATTTTCACCAAAACAGATAACCAGGCTGGATTTGTGTGAGTGTCTGGGTGGGGGGGCTGAGACCTGCAGATAAATGTGACATCTTCTGAACGGGGGGGTGGGTGGTGGGGAGAGAAAGTGTGTTTCTCTCGCTGCTTTGCTTCGCAGCATCGTGCAGCTGTAACTCAATACTCCCCAGTCAGTGCTTTGCAGGATTTCTACAGAGAGACTGTTGTGTTTCACAGAATGTATTTCCAGCACGGAACAGGTTGTTCATCACAGGGTCTGTTGATCTTGAACACACACACACACACACACAACACACACACACTGAGCTGGGAACTTTGAAGTGTGAAAATAAACATTTTTACCTAAGCACTAATCTCTCTCTTTTCAGCTCCCTTTCTTTCCCTCTCCTTCTCTCTGCTGCCCCCTCCTCCCTCTCCTTGATCTAAGGCATTTTAACGTGACTTTCATTTACAACTTTCATTTCCATTCATCCCATTAGTCCATTTGTTATTGTAGCGGAACCAGCGCCAGGGCCTCTGGTTAGTGAAAATGTCAGATTCTTTGATTTGATTTTATAGGATTTCAGCGGGGACCGAGGGCCTTACGCTGGTTCTGGCCCCCCGTGCGGTGAGCGGACGGACTACTGTTTGCATTTAAACATCCAGTTGAGCCCCGAATCCCCCCGAGGATTCATTTGTTTCACAGAGGGTCAATTACCTCTCAGCAACCTACCCCTCAATACGGGTTTTCCTGTTTAGTTAAGGTGTAGGAAGAAGGTGCCTGACCGAGGTCACGCTTTTAATTAGGCTCTATTAAGACCAATAACAAACTGATTATTTGCTAAATGACTGTTGCAAACTCAGATTCTTGATGTCGGGTCCTGTTCGAGTGCTTCTCATCCACAACTGTTTTTATGAAAAGCTCATTGACTGAAACATGCCCACAAATCTGCTTTGATGGAAGTTTCTATGGATACAGATGCATCCTCCTCCCTCTGACTCTCTTAACCTCCCCTCTCTCTCTCTCTCTCTCTCCCTCTCCATTTCTACCCCCCTGTGCAGTGTCATTGCCAAGCGCTAAGTAAATATGTGCTCTCCGTGCTCCTCGTTGCCTTTCAATATTTGGCAGCGTGGCGGCGGGGGATCAAAATGTCTGCATTTGTGAAATGTCAGTGGGTAAAGGGGGGATGAGTTTAGAGCGGCACACACCGTGAAGCACCTGCTGTAAAAAGGCTGAGAGCGGCGTGGAGAAGTTTCATCTCAGTTTGATCCGAGACGGGGAAAGAGGCCACGCACACATAACCCCACTCAATGCCTCACCTCGGCGTTTTTTACGACGCCATTTAGAGTTACTACGGAGATTAGAGGCCTTGATTTAATGCTGTAATTGATTATCAGTTTCCTATTATATTGTTGTTTGTACAGACGTTAGAATTATTCACCCTTTCAAGCGAAAGCAATGATTCGGAAATTGTTATTATCTCACCTCGGCTCACCTTAAAGTAACGCTAACCAAATGAGATTTTATGGAAGGCAACCCGTGGACACATCTGCGTCTCCTTAAAAGACCATCGTGGCTTAATGTATTAAAAATGCAGTCATTGATAATAGCGCTGACATGATGATGTTTTCAAGTCTGTGAAATGGGGACGAAGGGTTCACTGTGCAAGAAAGCTCAGTTGTATAACCAAAAAAAACAGTTATTATTAGTTCCAAAAGGAGAGGAAGTGTGTCTGGCAGATTTGAGGTTATGTATGACATCAAATAAGGTTTGATTTTATGTGAAAGGGTCTGGATGAGCATGACCAGCCATGGGAAGTATCTTTGGCCCCCGGGGACTGGGGAAAAAAAAAGAAGACAGGAAGCCCTGAAGAGCCACTGCAGGCTATCTCCTCCTCCTCCTCCTCTTCCTCCACACCGCTTGGCCTTTGTCTTTACTTGGCATGTGTGTTTGTGTGTGTCTCTAACCGTGTGTGTGTGTGTGTGTGTGAGTTTGCATCTGCACCCTGTCCTTGTTGCCTGTCCCCGGCTGCACCATTGAAGGCAGCTGATCCTATCTCATGGAAGTATTGTGGCAGCCCCTGCTGCGATTTATCAAAGGCAGCTGTTTGGAAAATACCAGAGATGCCTAATAGGAAGCACTGATGGCCTGGATTAACTCTCTGCCCAGCAAGACCCCCGCGTCTGAGATGAAATGCACCAGATCAATTATTGTGAGCAGCATGCAGACTCCATGCATGTCATATTGTCCATGTACAAATTATATTAATATATTCAATTTACAAGACACAAAGAATGTTAATTTCACTTTATAGTCCCTTGGATACTGCGTCTCTTTTCTCTGTGTCTGAATATATTTTCAGTATAATTACAGCTAATAATTCCTTGAAAAATTAGAAGGAAAAGACCCATTATTTCTATTATTTAGATTGTGCACCGAGGCTCAGGGGTTTGATTGTGTTTTGTTTGAACAAGTCAGTTAATGAATACCAATCGCTGGATGCTGGTAGTTCCACGACGCATATCTGTTGATCTGGAGGTCCCAGCAGATCTTGGCCAAACACCGGGCCAGGCAAAAAACTAATCTGTCTGTCAGTATGGGGGTTGGAGTCCTAATTAGGGGTCCTGACTCTCTGTCCGCAGCTCCAAGTCAAGCGTCAGTTCTCCCCTGATTGGTACAAACCTCGTTTTTCTAAGCCTCAAAGGTTCGCGGTGAGGGTCAGCAGCTCGCCGAGATGGTGATTTGCTTGTACCTTTAAAAGGCCATTGATTACGTAATTAGAACACGGAAAATGTTGCACTGCTGTGGATGAGAAGGAGGGCTGGTGGGGAGGGGGGGCTTGAGAACTTTCTGCATTGCATGTGAGTAAAGTAGGAAATCAGCAGGTACTTGTGTACATGGTTGGACAAATGGTGCCTAGAGGACGAGTATTGGTAGAAATTAAATAAACTAGTTATTGTTTTGATTAAAAGTTTTGCTTCAACCTTTCTTTTATGTCTTCTATTACTGTCCTATCAGTTTCTAGGGTTCCACCGAAGCAACAGCCGAATTCTGGGCAACCGTTCACACAAGCATCTCATCTCCCGTATCATTTCTCCTCAAGCTCTGACTCACAATGGAAAGAGATGATCTGAGCAGGTTACTGCTGGGAACACAGCCTGGTCACTTTTACACAACATCATCATCATCGTTACTGCTGCCCGTCAGAAGACGGTGGCGAAGGGGAGTGAGGGAGTCAGACTGTGGTCAGGTGCAGCATCAGAGACGAAAACACAAGTATCTAGTTACCTTGGCTGAGCAGGGCGTTGTTAGTCTGTCTCTCTGTGTGAGAGCATGTGTGCATGTGTGCATGTGTGCATATGTGTGAACACAAAATAATTCGACAACCTAACCCGATCAAGACAATAATCTCAATGAGACATTAGTTGTTACAACACGAGTTGTAGCTTTTGCAAAATTAGAAAATAAGTATCTTAAAGTATAAAAACAGTAGCATCGTACATTACACTATTTCAGGTTGGGTTCTAGAGACTGGCATTGGGTTTAATGGCTAAAGTCATAATCAGACTATGCTCTGTAAACAGGAATATGATGGAATATTATATTAGCAACCCATGATCAAACTAATGTCTTATTTTGAAAAAGATCAATAGTCTGAATATTAGTGTCCATGTAAGCATAGTCACTGCATGGGTGGATTTTCAACCATCTTGGTGGAAATATAACTGGGGGGAGTTGTATCTCCACATGATTAACTTTTGGAGCTGATCAGTCAAAGGTCAAGGTCAAAGGTCAACCAAAACAATCCATTATATGTCAAATAATAGTGCTAGAGAGACAATCTTATATCCATTATGCTGATGGGAGGATGATTCCCCATCATATGCTGAAACACAAAGAAGTCAGAAAATCAAGTCAAAAATCTCTTTTTCGAGGTATAAGCACGACCTAACGCTTATATAGAATGAACAATTATTCAGGGTAGGAGTGACATCATGATGATGTCATTATAAGTAGTAATAGCGTAGTAATTCTTCAGAATCTGAAGCTTATATAGATTAACCACTCATTTATCATCATCATATGGTAAAAGCATTGCACTATAAAAAGGTTAGTATCAACTGATTGGGGCATATATCACCCCTCCCATGCATTTCATTTAGTCGGAGTTTACTTTAGAGCGTTTCTGAAGGTTCAACTGCAAACTGGCCTTTTATAATGTTTTTAAGGTTAAAGGTAGAAAATGCTGCGTCGTGCTCAGAGGAGCCAGCTGCTCCGCACGTCCCTCCCCGTCTGTCGGGGGGGTTATGGATGGCCTGCTCCGCGAACACTCACCGGGAGCAGAGGCCACATGCTCAAAAGCAAAATAAACTGCAGGGGAAGGAAGTAGTCAACATTAACAAGGATCCAATAAGAAGATTAAATGTAAAACACCAGCCCTGGTAATTGATGTGTTCCTAACTGCGTGTGTGTGTGTGTGTGTGTGTGTGTGCTTGAGTGTGTGAAAGTATATGCTCTGTGGGTCTGTATAGGTGTGTGCGCCTGTGTGAGTGTGTGCCTAGTAAAGTGTGTGGACATAATTGCTCCCAGATCTGCAGCATAACTCTGAGGGTTGATTAGCAAACGTCTCTACTGTAAATAGTTGCCACTAATCATGCAACACAACGGCTATTTGCATAAGTGAGGAGAGCAGGAATGAGCACAAGAAAGAAACCTGCCTTCATGTTCCACGGTGACAGTGATGCAGCTGCAGTTTTTAAAGTAATTCACAAAGTAAAATCTAACGTTACACCATCAGAATAAAAGCACTTCTGCAGTTTTAAATTTGGATTTAAGACAGGGAAAAAAAAGATTTATACCAATCTTGTTCATCCCTTTATCCACCTATTAACTTCTGCAACCTTTTCTTATACTGCTATACTGTAGTTTAAGTGAAGAGTAGCATCACTGAAAGTAACGTGTGCTTCCAAGACTAATGATTCACAGACAGTATAATGGAGTAATTTTAACTTAATGCAAATTTAACTGCACCAAATTGGTTCATATTCAAATTGATGCTTGATGCTCGCTCCTTACTCAGAAGTCTCACTTCCCCTACAGCGCCAACAGCAGGCAACACAGGCTAAAGCAGAAATGGAGTCGTCTCAGGTCAATAAACAACTCCGGCTACAACACTGACTACAACCGAAACACCAACTCCCCTTGTGAATCCTGTCTGGACAAACGTGATGTATTTCAACAGTGCTACTTTAGTTTTAAAGTTTGTGTAAAGATCATGGTTTTGGTTCAAGGTAAAGTACCACATTGTGTCACTCCAGCTGTTTCTCTTAACCTAGTGCTGTGTTTGAACATAACCATAAAACATTTGAATAATTCTGTTACAAGGGGATGTTCAAGTCATATCAAGTATGGTGTATTTAACCCAAAACCAAAGTACTTTACAAACATGGCGAAATAAAACAATAGAAGTATGGAAAGTAAGAGAAGTGCAAGAGAAATAATGCAATAAAAGACATTAACAGAGTTATAGGACAGAATAATGCTAAACTAAAAGCAAGATTCAAAAGTAGGATATACTACAAGACATTTTGGTTTGAAAATAAACATGTTTTTATAAGTTAATAGACACATTACGGTACATTATCGTACATTTGCTTATAAACATATTTGCTATTTCAAATTAGTTATACACTGTCCACATGTAATTCCTCTGAGGTTGTATTTTCCAGATTTAGCTCAGGCTTCAATCTGCTGCCAAATGTATTGAGATGTCAGATTACTTTTTTTAATTAATACAATTTATAAACATTTTGGGGAAGTTTTAATTGATAAATACAATTTCTATTCTTTTGGCTGTTTTTTGTCCCACTTTCTCACCAATATACAACATCCATCGTTTTTTATTATTTTGTACTTGTTACCTCATCAGTTTAGAGCAGGAAACTGGCTCAAGCTAAATGTCTACAGTTAACTGTTCAGTCCTGACAGCATTACCTACTTTGTTGTGATAATGTTAGTTTGGCATTACACACTCATGTTCATGCTGCTACCGGCTGATCACTGTGGATTGTTTGTATTTCTGTAAACTAATCACTAATATCAGAAACTGTGACCCTTCAAAATAGTGGTGGGGGGGCAACAGGTTTTTGGTGGAATATTTACAGGTAATCACCTACATTAAAAATTACAAACTTAATCAAAATAAAGCAGTAAAAGAAGTCGGCCCTCTGTGTGACTGCACATATTTGTTAAAAACCCATCAATGTCAAGAGATAAGTTTGGAGGATGTTTTTGTTTCATGTGTTAAAGAGGAATTTAAAATGGGTAACAGGCCACATGCAGAAGAGGAGAAGACACATGAATATGGAAATATGATAATATCTATATTAGGAGTTTTACTGACAAACATGATATAGGTATATAATGCATATACTTAGATCACACTATTGTATGCCTGTGTGTGAACAGATGGGGAAGTGTACAGTAGCAGGAGCACATGTGTGTGTCCCTTCCTCTGCTTGATACCTGCTCGTTTTAAAGATTCATTACAGAAAACAACAATTCACATTCAAAGCGCTGCTGTCAAACATTAGGATTCATCACTTTGAATTTGAACGAAACCTAAACTGAAAACTTTAATGCCTCTGTCGCCGAAAATTACATATGGTTAGTCTCCCCTCCGATGTAAACAAAATGCCTTTCAGATCTCATCAACAACCAGATAGCATGTTAACACGCTGCCACCTTCAGTGCTGTGTGAGCGCTGACAGAAGCCCAAGGCAAAGTTGGGAAACACTAAATATATGCCATTGTGGTTAATAGATTGAACCAAATCCAAGACACTCAGAGATTATCCATTGAGGCGCTGTCAAACGGGGACAATGCATGCCATCGCTGTTCCCATACACCCTGCATTACTGTAAACCCATACACCTTGTTGTGGAGGGGAAAAAAACACAAACACAGGGAATCAAGGAAAATGTGGATAAAAATAAATATAGGATAAAGATAACCTGAGGGCAAGGCGAGAGGAATTAAGCGAACGTTTATTCCGTGCAGCGTATGCTTCCTGCATACTGTAAATCCCAAATCCCTTGTCCAAAGTACGATGCAGCGTGTAAGGGTATGGATAGTGTCGGAATGTTAATGGTTTTCCGATAATTACCGCTATCTGTGCGCTGTAATCCATCATACGGAGCAGTCATAAACAAAAAATGTGCATCTGTTTATTTTCCCGCTGACAGGCGCAGCGGGCTCGGCTTGTGCAAAGGTTGATACTGTAGAAAAGGTTTAGCCCCTTCATCTAAATAAAACCAAGGTAATCTCCGCTTTGAACCATGACTGGCGTCGCACGATACTACATCAGTGGGTGGAGCATGGCAGGGACGGAGATGGCTGAATAAGCGCAATCATCGGAAGTAGTGGTGGAATTACGGAAACATGAGTAAACATCGCCTCCGCCCAGCCCACTCTGGGCTTGTTCCTCTTCTGAGACGTGGTGGAAAGGAGCTTGGTGCTTTTTTTGTAAGATATTTGGTTGGTTGACCCACAGTTATTTATCTTGTATATTTACTTGAACTGAAATTGTTGCCTGCTTTCAGCTCAACATGTTGATTTCTTCTTTCTTATGAGCTCATACTTCTTCATCTGTATTTAGATGTTAATGGCTATTGGAGGTGAGATAATCATTTATAAAGCTGCTCATAACAACGACCTGTCTGCTGGTAATTAGAGGCCAGGATGAAGTGACCCCAGAAGGATGGATCTCAGTTCCAAATATTCAGAATATACTTCATTTGATGTCTGAAGTAAAGATCTCATCGATCAATTGGAGGTTTGTGTGTTTGTAAGAAGCCGTGTGCTGGGTTACGTATTCATAAACTGGTCTTTCCTTTTTTGGGAATTAAAATAACTTTCCAAAGTGTTGGGATTACTTTACAGCCACAACTATCCTTTGATGATCATGCCAACGGAGACATTGAAATTCAAAGCCTCTTATGCTAATAGCGAGCGACACGATTGCGGCTCACGGTTGGGGGCTACGTTCCGTAAACGCTGAGTGTGTTTGGGAGGATCATGTAGAAAAGCATGCTTCTTCATTTATTGTGTGATATCCAAGAAAAGCAACGTGTAATGTACATAATGCAATTACATGGACACATTCAACAAATTATTATATGTTCTGCAGCACACGCTAGCGTGCATGCATTGTTCCGTGCGCATTAACATCTCCCCTCACATGCACGCACAGTGAACACTTTATACATAAGTGTTGATTATCACACCCACACAGTGAATGACTGACTTCATGCATCCCATTCAAAGTGTGTGATTAACTGTATTACGGCTGATCTGCAACACAGGCCTCCTTAGCATGAGTAATTGATTTGTGAGAATTATGGCTGTACACTGTCTTTTGCCTTTTCATTAATCATACAGACGCTGTTTGACTAAAACAATGTAGTGAATAATGATATTGATGAAGTCTCGTCTGCACGCAGTTGTCTGGGGAAATGGAAATATAAAGCTCAACAGAGCAGATGTCTCATAATGCCGGAATTAAGTGATTAGAATAATCGCCTTTGTGCAAATAATCTCAAACAGCAACATCCGCTCTGCCACAGCTGATTGTGCATTCTTATGATGCTGAGTGGGGGGGGGGAGGCAGGCACATGGCTGTTTTGTCATTGCTTCGGCTAATTTTCCATAATCCACTCTGCTAAGGCTCCATGGCCCTCATCTACCTATGCTGCATCGAGATGTGATGCACATTAGTCAATTAATAGTGTGTTAAATGACAGAGGTTCCAGTCAATTGAGTTCCTCTTGGGAGCAGGGTTGCCTTTGTCCTACAATTCCAGACAGAGAGAGATGGAGACACCAACAGAGAGGCAGTGGAAACCTTTGTTCCATTTAGACATCATTGCACACATATAATGTTTGTTATGGCCAAGATCATTTAAGCTTATTTTCTAATGAATTAAGTAGCAGTGTGGTTTACATAGTTCCCCCCTAGTTTGCTATTTACATTCCAGTGCTTCTGTGACCAGCATTATTGACACCTATCCATTCACTTGCATCTAAGTAATATTTAATAAGTGAACACTGTGACTAACAATCGCTATTTGAAATATCCACCCTCTTGGCTTCGGTGAAAACGGTTGTGGCCTACATATCCAATGGAAATCTTTAGTGCCGAGCGTTCACACATGGAGAAAGAGGGGAAAATGCCCCACCCCCCACCCCCGCCGCATTATGGGGACCCTCAGTCGAGAACCTCACCTCCTGACAAGGGTATTAAAATGAAATAAATCAGCCATTAAGAAGCAGGCGCTGGCAATTGTAACCTTATTAATGCGACAGGCCGAGAGAGGTAGTCCCAACCTGATGTGACAATAGAGCACCACAGTGCCCCTTTAATTGCATTTTGGCCAGGTTGTTTCTTAACACTTCCTCAAACTGGGAGAGGTTGACAGCTGTATGCTGGGGATAAGTGCACGTGGACACCTTCATGCACTTGTGAACACACGTTTATGAACCAACTACGCTTTACTGTGAGGTTTGTATGTTTCAACCTTTTTACACAAATAAGAAAATGTGCAGCCATGCCTCTTCTTCCGCGACATAATTCCATTAATCGCGATGGTCACTCCTTCAGTCAGCCATCGGTGCCATTGTCCATGTGTTCTTGGCAGCCAGAGCCCCATCAATGTTGTATAGGTTCCTTTCCCATTACCTTGGCTGTTAGAGACACCAGGTGATGGATCATGGCCCTGTCCGGACCTCATTTGGGTGATGTATCGCTAGTGTTTCCTGTGAAGTGTGTAGGTGATTATACTCAGGCACAAAGACAAACACAAACACTCATACGGAGCGAAAGACGACAAATTGGTCCCCAGCTATTTGACGCTCCCACTTATGGTGTCCTTGATATGAGCAAATGTTGGGAGCTACATCAACATCACATACAAGTTCGGTGGTACGACACACTGTTTTAAATCACGAGTGTATGTGTGAGCAGGGTGAGGGAGAAAAAGACTGCAGACAATAGGCAAATCAAAGTCTTCAATATGCAAAAATGCAAGAATTAAAACCAAACTTTCTTACGCAGTTCATAAATGTCCATTGAAGATGCTTAATATCTATTAAAAAATGTTACGACACGACTCTCAGGTTCACTGCTGTTAATTGAGTTTTTGCTCCTCGCTTGCCTCGACAGAATGTGCGGCAGCAAAACAAATGAAGGCGTCCAGGAGAGGTGTTAGTGCTTATTTGAAATTTCATCAGGAGCACTCCTTCACCTGTCACTGGTTATTGATATATTCATTAGACGGCCCTATTCTCTCTCTCTCTGGTATCAGTTTCTCTTGACAGTAGCACTGTTGACAACATCAGTCAATGAATCACTTTACAATTATGATTGTTGATGGCCCATGACACAAACTTGGAGGGTATGTCATTATATGAACATTAAAGTGATACACAGGGATGCTGGGGTTGGAGGACCCGGGTGCTGCAGCCCTCCCCCACCCCCGCTGATGCCTTCATTTAGAACAAGGGCCTGTCTTGTATGGCTTTATCCTTCACAATGATGTTAATACGTCTCTTTTGGTCACAGTGCAGCACTGGATCAGACAATATTGCTCCGGCTGCATGGATTTGCGTCTGGAGTACATTTGGTAAACAAACGCTACGACTAATTATATCCGTCAAAGACCATTTTTTCAGCAACTGAAATTAGATGATTACGAGACGGCCCCAATGTCATTAAACGGTGACTGAGATAATATCAAGATGCAAAATCGTTAGGAAAAAGGACGAGACTAGGATGTAGTTACAAATTAATTTTAACAATGACTATGTAGATGTGCTACGCATTTCTCTGCACACTTTTAGGATCCTGGGTAGTCTTCACGCCAGCAGCAAAATATTGTACTGAAAACAGTGCTAGACTGGACCTGGGTATACGTATAAACACTGGTTATAAAAGATTGTATAACAGTCAACGGGAAAGAACATGACGCCAACAAAGCAGTTTGACATTTGGACCCAAATATGACGCCTGGGAGAGGAAAACAGAGTGTGTATGTTTGTTGGGAGAGAAACTCTGCAGCAACAAAATAACTGGAAGAAAAAAAACAAGCCACATAGAAATTCAGGTCATAAAACATGAAATGTTCAATAAAGTCACTTCGCTTCAAATCAAGTCAACTACTAAAGGCAGAGGTGCAAAATTATCTGTTAGCACCTCTCAACAAAAGGACATTATTACTTAGTTCACATGCTTCAATTCCTTCCACACACTATCCAGCTGCAGCACCTCGTTTCACCCTCTGTCTGAAAATGCATGGATTTAGCTCCTGTCTATTTGACCACTAAGATTAAAATCAGCAGCTTTCTGGCAGAGTCCTGGTATTCATGCAGTAATTATGCAAGGTTCTTGATTGTGTTTGTGAAATCCCAAGTCCCTGGAACCTCCCTCCTGAAATTGTTTACTGTACAAACCAAGTGTGTATTCCTGCATCTTCACCAAATTGTTGTGTGTGTGTGCATTTGTACATATATTTAAAAAGTATCTTCAGTCTGTCATTATTCCAGTGGACTACCAGATTCTAAATCTATTTAGTTTTTGAAACCCTGTGAACCAAGCTAAATAATATAAGAACATAATTACGGTCTAAACGTCTACTTCTGACTTCCTATCTTATCCACGAAGAAAAATATGGAGATTAGCTGCCAAAATCTGTTTTCAACTTTCAATGCAACTACCATTAGAAAATGGTGGATTATCAAATCAGGATGAGAAATTCGGTTCATAAGGGAACTCTCCATGTACACGTGTAAACATAATCAGTGCTGTTGTAATATGCACGGGATAAAAAGTTATAATCAACGTGATCTCCCAATGGGGTCTGTTTATTTTCTCTACGCTATTGCTGATAGTAAATGTGAACCCCTTCGAGACACACACCCTCATCTCCTCTTCACATCCCTCTCCGTCTCAGCACTGCAACTGCACAAGCACACAAATACACACAAATAGCAAAACACATGTGGCGGGCCTTGTTGCCATAGCAGGCTAATGGGTTGCGGTAGCGGCAGATTTGATTGCCCGCCCGGCGCTGAAGTGAAGAAGAGGAGACAGGACTAAATGAAACTCCATCCATCTTAATGAAACACAATTATTTTCCACTTATTAATCATTGAAAAATCAATATGTCTCTTCTCGTCCCAGTGTCAGCTGGATTTGTCATTTGGGGCTGAGCTGTTATGTATCATCCTCTGATGCCTGGACAGTCATGAGTTCAGTCACCTGTGTCCTTTAGGAGGAGAAGGGGGGAGGGAGTAAAAGGAGTAAAAGGAGAGAAAGCAACATAGCAGGAGGTGGTAAGAAAAGGACAGATATAGATATTGGCAGTCGGTGGAACAAGGGAGAGGGAAATAATTTGAGAGGGAAATTAAGCAGAAGAGAAAGAGAGCGGGGGGGGAAAAGAAAATAAATGAATGAAACGAAGAGAAGAAAGAGGGATGAAGGGCTGCTCGCTCTGTCTCTTGCTCACTCTCCGAGACAAATGGGAACTCATTAGTGGCTGTTGGTGACTGTGTTTTTTTCAGAGATCAATTTACTAAACACATTGTTTAATGGCTCATGATTAAAGTCTACGGCTTCGTATTGAGTGGAAGGAAGAATGTCAGGGTGAAAAATAGAGCTTTTATGGTCGAGGATAATATCTTATATTAAAATGCAATTGATTTAAAGATTTTTTTAAATGCGTTACCAGACCGGCTGGTGTTCACTTGCCAGGATATTGCATAACTTGTATTATCCACTCGTGTAGTTGAAAAGCAAGATCATGTATTTTCTCAACCATATACTGAAAACACTTTTAACATCTACTCCCGTCCTGTCTCCTATAAATCACATATACAGTGGGGCCAACAAAAGTGGTGTTTCGCTACTGGATCCAAATTAACTGTACATGCTACTAATATTTATTGGTAAATACAATTTGGATGGTAACACAGACCAGCTTTCGTTCAAATTATGAGAAAATAAATGTTTATTCAGTTATTAATGTATAAATTAATGTACCATACATATATGAACTCTCGCCTAAGACAGATCTGACAAATGGCAACAAAGCAAGAACCAGGTCATCTATACTAAACTGCACTTCACCTTCTCCCAGCCACACACAACTGTTGCTGGAACCTACTGACATACTCAACTGGATGGTTCAGGTTGTGTCATCTGATCATAAACACAACCTCAACTGGACTCAACCTGGTGCTTTCTTGCCCAACCTCTCAGGCGTCTAACAGCAACCAAGGTCAGCCCACTCCTCCCATTCCGGATATCACTGTACGCACTATGCCCCCAACTTAAGGGTTTGGTGAAACCTTTCTAATGCCCCTTGGCTATGAGCATGGTATGCAGACACCTGATTAGGTTTCACCCAGAGCTCCTTCAATAATTGAGAAAACAAATGGGACCAAAAACCTAAAGATTGAAATCAACTGTGGCAGTGCTGAAACCACACTTTCCAATGGGTATGCGGTTGGGTATCTTATGCTCCAACACCATAAGCAAGTAATTATTGCCAGATTTTGAGCAGGGTAAGGGACCATTGAATCAATTATAAGGTGTTCAAAAGGTTTTTCAATGACTGGAATGGGAACCATAAGAGTGGGCTTCATGGGCTGGGAACATTTTCCCATCATTGGGCATGTATCGTATGTTTAAGTGTAGCTAGACAAATCCTTCTTAACGCAAGGCCAAAACAAAAACCTGAAATGTAGTTATACATTTTAGAAGCAACACCTAAAGCACCTTGACATGATAGGAGTGAAAACTTGAAAGACCGGCCTACTCACACAATATTCCCTGCGCAGCACCCATTTCCTCACCAGCAGCTGATCTTGCAGGAGATAACCTTTTTCGGCATCAAGATCTAAGAGCACCCTGTCAAACAGCTCACTTAGCATTAGATCAGTTTATTTCACTGCTGCTAGGTCACTTTGGAAATCACGCAAGTGAGTCATGTATAGACACAGAGAAGGCCCCTCTCTCTATTGGGATTCTACTCTGATGGAGGTTCTGCCATCACACGGCACGTAGCTTCTGTAACTGCACAGGCTGTGAAAACACCAGGGAAACACTGGTCACATTCATCGGTTGTTCATGTAACACAAGGAAAGGTCGTTACAACAGGTGTTGACAGACCATCAACCCACTCAGGGTTACCAGCCAAGTCATTCCCGTGACAAACCTCTATACCTTTGCGTTCATGACATATGCCTATAATCACCTCGTCCTGAACCCAGCCTACAGTTAAATGCCAATTCATGCACAGGAATAGGCAAGATATTTAAACCTACTCCTCACATCAGAATCAATCAAAAGCCCCAGTATCTCCCACAACTTTCACCAGTAACTTGACATCACTCCCCACCAGTGGCACATGGCCTTCAGACAAAAACACTGATGTTGTTGGATATATAACAGACCTGTGGATCACGTCAACACTAGAACAGCCATTAGAAAACACACCTAGCAATAAAGTAACAATGGGTCGTAATAAGATGCTTGCACACAAAGTCCATGAGGTTTTTTTTGTATGGGAGGACCATCTTGCAGAGACCAAGCTGGTAAGCTGTGTAAAATATTTTGTTATTAATGACAATCTGATAGAAAAGAATACGTAGGACACAATACTGTAGCTCCAGTACATGTCAATATTGTATAACTTTGTGTTTTTGACTAATACTCAGTCTGTATTTATCTGCAATCAGTCACAGAATCTCACAAATGATTACATATATTTCTAGAATGTAGTCAGCATGTAAAAAACATAATTTTGAATAAGGTTTTGAATAGAAAATATAAATATCCCTTTCCAGAAGTTTTCTAACCTGTATTTCAGAAAATTCTGCATTTAAAGAAGGATGTTAAAATTTAAATTATACAGCTTTTTA
Organism: Pseudopleuronectes americanus; assembly: GCA_038501795.1. Taxonomy (NCBI): domain Eukaryota; kingdom Metazoa; phylum Chordata; class Actinopteri; order Pleuronectiformes; family Pleuronectidae; genus Pseudopleuronectes; species Pseudopleuronectes americanus. Next base: position 9,731,261 of record CM076736.1, read on the forward strand.
CAAATGACAAAATTGCCCCATAACACTGTATCTGATATCTGTAGAATATGGCTCTATAAATAATAACTACCAGTATATCTACTTATTCTAAAAATACTTACTGTATATAATCACTTGTGCATGTAAATGTGTTGGTAAGGATCTCCATCAGTCATAAGTTTCCTTCTAAAACTCGAGAAACATTAAAAAAATGTGTGCATCTCTCTTGTTTTTCTCCTCGGCGGAGGAATGAAATCCATCAATCTGCCATTCATCAATTTTATCGCCCATTCTCTCCTCCTCGGCCACCCCAAAACCCCAAAAGGAAAGCTCTTGGTGCTGTTTTGAAAAATCGTCCTGAGAAAAAATGATTCCAAACAGCTCAACCCTTTGTTTTCCCTCTCAATAAAGCAAGCGACAAGGCCAGCACTTGATGTACGAGCATTGCGGGCGCCTGGGCGTGCAGCGGAGTGCATAAGCAAAGCCATGTTTCATGGCAGGCAGAGTGTTCTTTTCCCTTCTTTACCTTTACCACACCAACCGGATGAGAATATAATGTTCGACTACAACACATAACTGCTTCAGGTCAATACTTGATTTGCTCGGGCATGGTGTACAGGCTCGGCTCTGGTAGAGTTCTGGGGATACATTAGGCGCCCCAGAAACAGCAAACAGAGTTGGTGGGGCTCCTTGTCTGTCTCAGAGGGGCGTTGACTGGACGAGGTTCCCAGAGTCCCAGATAACATATTCCAGTGTGTGTGTGAATGCATGAGATTGTGAAAGCTCTGTTCAGACAATTGTTCTCATGCTGGATACGGAAACATCATTTCAAATATTAAAAGACATATTAAGATTCAAACAAATCCTACCAAAATGTTATATCTGCCGGCTCCCGGAGCCTCATCAAACAAGGACCTGAACCTAACTCTATCACAAACAGATACACGTCCCTCTGTATGCCACCTATGAGCATCTCTGCAATTTCACTATATGGACTATTATTTGGACGCTGCCAGTGTCACCCGAGGACAATAATCTGTGAGTGTCAGCAAGCGCCCAAATAATGGATGAGGGTGAGGCCAGTCGCTGACGATCCTTAAATATTAATGTTGTTGAACTGCAGTCCATCTCAACCCTGACACAGCAGTGAAAGAAAATCACTTGCCCTTTCAATGAGATAAAACACACTGTAGACATCCACGTCCATATGGCTCTATATATAGATAGATAGATGAATGACACCGTCCCTTGCGATGACACCGCTGCCGACTGACACCTTGCTTCTGAGGATTTACAGTTAAGTTAAAACAAAAAGCCTGGGGCTGAGAGTGGCAGGACTGGGTACATACCATTGGCTTGCAGTGTTTGGAGTCTAGCTCGTGACTTTTGTTGCTTGTCATCCCTTTCGTCTTCCGTTGTTATCACTCAACTACTGTCCAGTAAAGCTGTCACGATTCCCGTCCCGGCTCTGTTTATTTTGGCCGTGCCGTTCTCCGTCCGCTCACCAGAGGCCCTCAGTCGTTCCCACTGGTCCCTCTATCGTGACATCCACTTGCCCTGAGGTAAACCCGTTACCTTCCCCCATGCCTCTTTATCGTAACTACTATTTGGCTAAGGTGTCGCTCATGCTACCAAAGACTTGTTCTTGTCATTTTCCTCTGACATGTTTTTTTTTACATGTTTGCCTACTTGTCTGCCTGTTTGTCTTTAAACCTTGGTCAATATTATGTCATTGCACCTGCCTGCCAAAGTTTCTCAATTTGAATCCCTGTTCCTGAGCTCCCTCCATGACACCCTGGCCCCAAATGAGCCTTTTACAGTTTATAATAAAAGGCAAATCATCCAAAGATGAAGTCGGCTCATGACTGACTATTTCCACCCAACAGTGAAGTAAACAAATGAAAAAATTTAGTCAACCAGTCAGGGTTTGAAGAAACCAATCCCTGGGATATGGAGAGCATGAGCCATTGTCATAGATCTCAGTAACAGTCATTTAGGCTACTATAAGGCCATTAGCCAAGTACTTTCGAATACAGACCTTTTAAATATGTAGTTTTGCGGAATAAAGGAGAGTTTGTGGGTGTAATAAGCTACTGGAGTACGACTTTAATTATCCAATGTCAAACCTGGGTCCGAAATGCACTTCAAGGGGGCGGCCAGCCATATTTGGTTCCACTTCTTGTGTTTCATCTTTTATTTGTTTCTCTATTTAAGGTGCAATAATAAATATAGTATACACTTTAGTATTAAGTTCAGAATTTACACTACAGAATGCTCCACTTAATAAATATTTGTAGATAACAATTGTGCACAAATCCTGTTATCACAATGCAATATATTTTTTTGTATAGTCCAAGAAAAGTTATTTGTTATGCAAGAGAGCATAATGTCTGATGTTTGTCATTTTTTTATGCGAAATTAATGAGCCTCCTCTGGAACAAGTTTGCCTTCTGGAGGAAAGTATTAATTTGTGGTGTTGGCCTGTAAAGCCGTTTCCTTTTTTTTTCCTTTTTTTAACAGAGCTCGTCTCAGTGGTAGGCTCGAAGCTTCCTAAACCAAGTGCGGGAGTCTGTTTTTATTGTGGTACAAATCCAGAGCCCCTGGGTCCCCCGCACTGACCAGATGAAAGACCTTGCCCAGATGTTTACAGCCTGTGAAAGTGGCAGGGAGCTAGTGTCGGATGTTGGCGCCGCCGCCGACAAACAGAAAACATGGCAGTAAAGCCCCACGCTGTTTATGCAGAGTATAGGAAACAGGAGGGAACAAAGTGTGTCAGGAGGATTGATGTAATTGTATGGTTTGAAGAACATGGCTTTAAATGTGTAAAGGTGCACGTACAGAAACCGTGCTTGGGTGCGTTTCTGCATATTATAGACACCTATCATTGATGCAATGCAACACTGTAAAATCGGAGCGCAATGCTTTGATGTATAAATACAAGAGATCTACAGAGAGCGTCTGATCGACACAGTGTGAGCACAGACTCGGTTGGTTCAGGTCACAGCTCCTGAAGGTATAAACTTGATCCCAGTTCGCCAGATGGCACTCACAGTGGCATCGCCATACTGAGCCCACTGACCTCTGCGACACTGTTGAGAATTAGGGTGTGTGTGTGTGTGTGTGTGTGTATAAACCTGCATAAATGAGACAATGTTTGTATTTCTACCTGAATGTGACACTGCAAAGTCTAGTCTAGTCTAGTCATGCCAGTCTATGTAAAGCCCAGGCCATCTGGTGCCGTGTGTCAGAGCACTTTTAAACAACTCTACAAAATAAAAGTAAAAAACTCAGAAGTTTTCAATGTTAGAGAACAGACTTTCGCTGCCAAGGTCAACTAACCCCAGTGCTGCTTCTACAATGAGGTGAATCTTTATTTATAGACCCTATACTGCATTTCAGCATTAGTGAAGGTTTCCTGGATTCGTTCTGAGAAGCGAAAAAAAATAACAGAAAGGGAACAAAATGCAAGAAGAAACAGTCAAAGAAAATGTTCACTTTCAAGAAAGGGCACTACATACAATGTGCTTCTGATAACACAAAGTGAACAGCAAGTAGTGAGATAAACAAATAAGCTGCTCATTAGCCACCAGGAGAGCTCACTGTAATTAAAGCCAAGAGTTGTTTCTGCTCCTTTTTACACAAAGGTTTTTTTCTCTTTTTATAAAATAAGTGTTTTCACTTCATTCAGATTGTGTAGTTACGAGTTTGTATTGTACCGTATCACTTCTACTGCTTTCAATTTTACATTCATTTTAAAATCGTAATTTTTGGGGCAGCAAAGCGACAGCAGTGAAATAATATTATAAAAAGAAGGACTTTGGTGCAATGAGGCTGAAACCCTGATCATCTGCAGATGGGGGATTTTAATGACGCCTTTATTGGTGTTTCTAAGCAAACACTACAAATAGGACAATAAATATATGCCCTTATTAACCCCATAGATATTGACCTGGTCTTGTGTTTAAATATTTGTGCAGGTTTAGCCTCAGGGCCCCTTTGTTCAATCGTGAATTATGTAAATGTTGCCCTCATTGTTGCAATTATTTCTCATGTACACTGGGCTGCTAATAAACAAATGAGTAAATATGCTAAAGCAGGGTTTCTGTGATTTGAAACAAAGTCAAATGTGTCACCTCTTGCCTCCTTTCCAACAAGCCCCAATTAGGAGGCCTCTCTAAATTAATGTGCAGCGTGTTGCCCGAGCCGCGCCGTCTCGTGACTTAATCTGGATTGAGCAGAGCACCCTTTCATTAGGTTACACACGCAGCTGCAATGTGTCTTGTCACTTTGCGGCGGGAGCAACCAATAAAATCCGTTGAACGGAATTAGATTGTCATTGATGCGCCAGTGAGATCGCGAGAACAACAGATCGATGGCCGAATGGCCCGTGTGATATGTAAAGATGCAGATGACGGACAAAATAAACAAAAAGGAATTCAGAACGTCTGAGGATCCGTGTCCCTGGTGGATTTTCTCCAGTACACGCATATGTGGAAACACATGCACACAAACACACACACACACATTTACACACAAACAAGTCTTCTCTCAAACTTTAGCTTGGAGCGATCTCACAACACTGAACAGCAGAGTCAGAGAGAAAGGGGAGGGAGACAGAAGCCAAACCAATTCCAATACAGCACTAATGGGCCACATCATGCCAATACAATAAATAATGGCCCTTTCAGCTCACTCAATAGTGAGTAAATGAAAATTTAACCTTTCATTAAATGTGGTCGTCTTATTTCCCCAACTTGCTTCCCAGCTCGATTTCCCTGTGACAGTTTTTTTTTCCTTTTTTCGATTGTGTACAAGAACAATGCACAAATGTTATGATGAAGAGCTGTACACCAGTACAAGTGGTGTATTTTAATATAACGCTCAGGTTTACTGCTGTCATAGTGCATAGGAGTCGTATGGATCCTTTTGTTAGCTTGCTTATTGTCTGAAATTACAGAGAGTGGAAGTGTTAATCAACAACGAGGACAGGTAGTTATGGACGTCACACAAGGGATTTAAAGATGTATTTTATTACAAAAGCTGCAGCTACTTCCTCTTGCATTGCAGTTTTCATATGCACCCTACCCTCTCCTTACTTCCAGTTTATTTCTACAGGATGTGCAGAGGCATTGTGGGAGACAGAGAGGAGGCAATAAGTCTCCAGGCGTCCACTGTCTGGTAGGAGCTGAAAAAGCTCTGGGCCTGCTCTCCACTGTGGCCAACCTGCCCTCTTAATTAATTAGTGCTAGCAGGAAGTTCTGGCACACGGGGGAGAGGAGGGCCCCCCAGAGGACTGGACAAGGTGATAATGTCCTAAAGGGGGACACCAAGTCCTGAATGCTTGGTTAGCATGCTTGGTTCGCAAGGGAACAGCTCAAAGCAGTAATCATTGATTGATTTTCTCTGTTCTGCACGTATGTATCATGTATCTGCTCAGTAGGCCTCAACAAATCTGTAAACTGTGTCTAAGAGCAGGAGTTAGACACTGAGGACTGAGGGTTTCTCATCCCAAAAGCGTATTTTAGAAGGAGATTTAGTAGGAGATTCAGAATTCAAAGCATCTAGCTGTACGTGTCCAATGTTGAGCATTAGTGAGCCTAAAGTCCCACTTATGGTTTTAATCTAGACTATACAAACTATGGATCCATTAAAGAAGTGTGGTGTCAGATACAGGCTGATGGAGTATTGGGTCGTGTGCTTCGAGTCCCTTCTGAACATTGTCTTCTTCTTTCCTGAACCATGTGCCACGAGTGCTTATTACTCCAGAATGTGATCCAATTACTGAAACACAAAATATTAGTGGATATTAAGAAAATGTTGTTTATTACAGTCAATAAAAAGGGAAATATTTAGAGCCGGGTCATGCCACGATTGGCTCCTGTCTCCCTAACTTCCAGGGCTACTTGGCCCATAAGCTGAAAAAGCATTAATTCCAATAACACAGCTTGATATTTATTTTTTCCATTATCAAATATCAAAGTAATGCATTTAAAGGTTCTCAAGTAACTCAAGAACGAGGTGAGCATTGTGACGTCATAGTATCATTTTAATGTAGATAGATATATAGTGCAGGGGTCTCAATGGTAAAGCTTGCACATGCACTGATATGATTCTGGCCAGTTAAATTAGCTTAATGTCCCTTTTAACTCGTACAACAGATTAGTAACTGCGATATTTATCTCAGTGCAAAAACAACCTCATGTGTCTTCAGTCGATTCGCATGTAAAAAGTCAAACATTCACACAATTTAAGTTATTAGTGGAACTATTTACGCAAATTCTCAAGACCGGTGTTCTCTAATAGCAGATACCTGGCGTTGCGATTCATTATTGTTTTGTTTGTGTGTATGTGCGTGCGCGCTTCAATGTGTGTGTGTGCAAAAAACTTCTGTCGGTTTCTCAGTGTCTCCAATAATAAGCATGTGCACCTTTTCCGCCTGCGGCCTTCATACACAATTTAGCCAGAAAGCCATAGCTGATCATGATTTAGCTTGTGACACGGCTCGCCCCGAGGCAGGGGGGGACTAATACAGATATCTGACTCCCAGAGCGCGATGCGGGGAAGGAGAGAGAGAAAGTGAGAGGCCTTTTATTGACTAAATGATAAAGAGCTTGGTAATGATAAATAACAGTCATTTTATTGTGGAATTCCCAGAAAAGACACATTCTACACAATATATAAAAGGAGAAATAATAGATGAGGAAGTTGCTTGCCGGGGTCTCGACGCACTCGCTCCCTACAGAGCAGCCCATTGTTAAACTCCTATATTCTTCAGCCAGGGTGGAGGTCATAAATTGGGTTAGAGGACCTGCTGCTATGAATACTACACAAGACTGATGCAGAGTGGCAGCGTCATCCCTGTCCCTGGCACTGGGAGGAGGGCCGAGGCAAGACAGCGCCAGTCTTGCCCATGGGCATCTCTGGCTCTCCCTCTCTCCGTCAGTCTCCCTACTCTGTGAATCTCTCTCCTCTTCCTTCCTGTCCCTTGCTGTCTCTCAGCGTGGTCCTCGCACTGTTTTCCCAGCACATCGGGGTGGCAGGGGAGCCCCGTCCCCGCCGCCGCCAACTCTCCAGGTGCCAGCCATCACAGAGACAAGATGGCCGACCCTCTGAGGACACGTAGAGTCTTGTGTGGTGCGGCGTGAATAACATTACACGCAGGATACAAGCCCATTTGGTTGTGGGTTATGGGTTATTTTAATAAACACGATAAAAAGGTGTTTCAAAAACAAGAAGTTCTCAGACAGATGCCACTGTGGGCCGACCATCACATGAGACCCTTACCTTATATTTCGTATCAATTTATCTTTTCATATCAGAGTGAATGCATCATATTTATAGAATTAAGCCAGTTGTCCACAGTCTGATGCAGCTCTGCTATATAGTAGTAAGTTTGCAGCTCTGTTGGTGTGAGCGACTGGTGGCAGCTCGTGTGTGTGTCTGTGTGTGTGAGTGTGTGTGTGTTTGCCTCAGGATACCTCAGCAGCTCTGCAGCTCTGCAGTTCTTGAATACTGAGTGGAAAGTGGCCCAGAAATGAGCAGTCAAATCCAATTAAATTACTCAAATTAAATTGTACAATGGTTATGGAATACCTGATCAAATTACTCACATTCAGGGGATTTCGACAGCAACCAATTAGTTCAAAGTATAAAGTTCACACGCTCAAATTAACACCAGGAGAGGACAGGGCCTTTATTTGAGGGAAATGATACATCATAATTACATCACGTTTGGAAAAATTACGAATTAGAGAGCCTGCATTTAATAAGAAAAAGGAAATGGTTAATAGGTCCCGATAAAACAAATCTAGCCCCCGTCGACGGCGCAATGTGGCTTTGGTTGGCTAAATTAAAGAGGAGGAGTTATTATTGTTTCAAAAGAGCTTAAGGGCCAATTGTTGCTCGGAGAGAAACACATGCACTGTGGGCGTTGGATCTCCACGTCAGAAACAACAGCAAAAACCAACACAATAAAAAGAGATAAATAAAAAGTGTCAGAGCACACGGTAGTAAACTCTCCTCCTCTGGTAATTGAAATATGTTGAACAGGCCGGTCCGACAGTTAACACGATTTCAGTTTGAAGTAGGTCTTTCTCATTAGATTGGCCAAAATAGACACTTTGTCATTTGCTCAATAGTGATGGAATTCTTTAGAAAAACTCCTGGCTTAATTGTGCGGGGGGACTTCCTGACCTTTTTACATTTTAAATTTAGCTTCTCAAGGTGCCTTTCCAAGGTGAAACACGTGAGTAATGAGATATAAAATCAGCCCGTTAATTGACTTTAAGCTAATTTAGCTCCACGAGACCAACGTATACATTTCACTCGTTTAAAAGTGAACCATTTTAGCAAATAAAGTTATTAATCTTGCCCATACAGTAATTATCACCGTAATTATGCTGTAATTGCACATACATCAAGGCTACCTCATATAGCGGGGAAGGCCCGAGCCTGGTCTGATGGTTTTCACCACATCATGTAAAGAGATTGGTCTTACTCACGGAAACTGGACTGAAAAAACTGACAAGAAATCAGCATTGTTAAATGTGGTAAAAAAAAATTATAAATCCAAATTTTTGGGATTAAATATTAGAGCCATAGCTATATTTAACCATATCAGTTCCAACAAGATAGGCTTCAGAGTAAGTAGACGAAGATGCACTTAGACCTGACCTTTCCACGGAGCCAGCCAGCTTGACCCCGACACCCCAGCCTGTGCCTGGTTCTGTTTCTCTTCCTCCACTGTCTTGCCGGATACGCTTGGACGGCACACGGAGGCACAGACGTACCATAAACTGCGTAACATGATAATGCTGCTTTAATTACCCCTTGGTCAGCCCACTTACAAACCTATTGCCGCAGCAGTCAATATCCCCAAAGATCCATTCATGCCATGGCTGATGGTTAACTTGGGAGCCTTTGCTGAGTGCTTTAGCCTAATTGATATCCTTATTTAGCAATGAGCCAGTGGGAGTCGGAGGGGAGTTAAATGGAGCAGTTTACCAGGCAGCGAGCAGCTAAACCCCATCCCTGACACCGCCGCCATGGCTCACGGCAGCCGGGACTGTGATTTATACCGGTTAATTTACCATTCCATATTGATTAATGACACTTTTTTTGTTTTCAATAATGATTGCTTTTGCCATTTGTCTTTTTCCTTTTCCTTTTTTTTTCCAATAATCAGAAACTCTAGCAGGTTTAGTCACAGATTTATGACATATGACTTCTCCCAGGCCACGATCACTAGGGTCAGAGAAGAGGTGGAGAATTTAGCTGCTTGGGGCAGTTGGACTTAAACAGACTACACACACAGAGACACACTTTTATATATGCAAAAATCATCTGAACCAAAAGATCTCTCAATTGTCTGTGTTTTATTTATCACACAATAAAATACTTAAGACGTAGCTCAAAACGCTGTTAGCAGAGTTGCAGCATGTCATGCCGTTCACTCTCGCCAGGGGCTAAACAACAAGCACAGCCCAATAGATTGCCCATATGAGAACAATGCATATCTAACAGGTCAAACAAAGCTATCAGGAGCAACGGGAAAAATCTGATTTTTCTTTTAAACTGGGTTTGTAGGTCTCTTCCTCTTGTCTGTCTCCCCAGATATGTCTCCCTTAACAGCTCAAAGTAATTAGCAGCGACCACATGCCAAAGGTAGGGTGACTTCCGTACACAGAACAGCAGACGAGCAGAAACGTTCGAGACAATGAGATGCACTGTGGGGGCTTGTGGAGGGCTGGGAGCGACGAGGTAGGCAAGAGGACTCCCCCGGCTCCCCCTGCAAAGGTTGATTCACTGAGACAAGCTAGTCTGGGGAGAAGGGAAACCCACTGTAAGTGATGAGGGCTTAATTATCAATTTTTAGAAGCAATCCATTTTCTTTCACCCAAACTAAAATGTGTCTCTTTTTGGCGTTGGAAATCAGCATATTGTAATTCAGAAATATTAATTATCAGAGTATATCTGCGAGGACAACCCTCTGTTGACTGATGCCTCCGAAATTCCTCCAGGGCGACCCATTAGTCACGTTGTTGAGCACAGAGCTCAGCCACAAAATGGCCTCCGATCTCGGACGAGCGCCGTCAGCCCATTCTTTATGCTGTCAGGATGAAGAAGAGCATAAAAACGCAGAGTCAATAAAGTCATAGAAAATGGTTTATATCGAAACACGGCGCGCCGGATGACGGATCGAGTGTCCAGGTCCGGGTGTGATGCACTCGCTGCTCGGTGGGGTAGAAAGGAGAGAGAGAGGAACCGTAAAACACTGAGGCGTTGCAGGAGTTTTTCTGTGGTTGCTCATGTTTTTGAGGTTTAAAGGTTGTTATCGCTTTGTGTTTTGCTGTTCTACTCTAAAAAGGGCTGCTGTAATGATTATCTTTAAGGCTTTTTCATTTTTGGTGAGATACTTGCCTGGAATGTTATTTTGTTTGACTTGATTACAGTCATCTGTGTAGAAATGGCATCCAGTGAGAATGATGATATATGGGCAAGTCCATACAGTCTTCCATACATTACCTATAGCGCTTATACTTTGAGGCCTGTCTGGGGGTTATAAATCCCAGATAACATAGGATGAGAGGCCCATATACAGTCTTGCTGTAGTTCAAACATGCCAGTAACTTGGGACTGCATTTCCTTTGTCTGCAGCACTGTCCTTTTTTTTGAGCTATGTAGTCAATATCGACTCAGACAAAGATGGCGAGATGAGAAAAAGGGAATGACTGAGATTAAAAATGAAAGAGGGTGCCACTTTTTGTCCAGATAGTTGTTTTAGCCCGCAGCACCTGACTGTGACTCTCCTCCGACTGAAACACTCGGGCAGTATTTGATCAAACCTCGAAAACCTTATGCCTCAGAAAGATCTCCATGAGTTAAAAAGGTCCTCCAAATGAATGTCTGCACTGAGGTAAAAGTTGTGCAATAGCCTGAGAACATAGAGGTTTGCATACATGGGCGGAGGAGAAATACTCTCTTACCGCAATAAAAACGGGCATTTCTGCTGAGTCCAAACATGACAGGAATTTTACTGCTTTTAATGAGCTGGAGAGAAATTTAATTTCCACCTCAGAACGTTTGAAACCGGAGCTTTAATCTGTTTCGACACTTCCATCTGATGCTGTGAACTGATAACGGAGGACTGGCGTTGGCCTGTGCTGTTCCCTCACACAGCGCGTGGACAGTATTAAACCTCTCTACACTCTTTGTCAGGCTGCACCTCCGATTTGACATTAACACACAGAAACATTCCTGACTTGAGTGAACCACCAACTAGACGTGAATGTCTTTTGCACATGCATGAGAGAGAGAGAGAGAGAGAGAGAGAGGAGAGACAGAGCTGCAGTTTTGGACAGACCAAGTTAAGATCAGTGCTCGGGGCTAGGCAGGTTGCTATGCACTGAAATGCTAATAAGCTTCCTGGCTCTCGGTGCAGGTCGTCTAGCCTGTGCCGACTCGTCTTGACACTTCACACACACGCTGTCTTCCACCAGTTTTAATCATTTTGATAGGCCTCCCTGGGATGCCATCCATTTAATTTGAAAGGGTTGAGCCACCCAAACATTTGCACCGTCTTTAAACAGGGGGTCTGCCTCGACATGCCTGCGTGCATTGTGACTCAACAAGGTGAACAAGCGGCGGATCGGAACGCTGTTTGGGTTTAGGAGGATAATATAAGGCCAACGTGTGTTGTTACTCCTGGGAAAGATGAGTAAGTGATGCTGTGGTGGGTAAATAAAAGAGAAAACATACACAAGCAGTCAGTACAGGTGTGGAGGTAAAGACAGGAATAGAGAGAAATAAAGTACATTTAAAAAAAAATTGTTACCAACCATCACATTTGTTGAAAACTGTGATTTAACGTATTCAAATCCTGATATAAAATATTAAAATACGAGGCAAAAATGATTCTGACATCTGCCGCAAACCAAGATGGAGCACAGACAATATGGGTGAAATATAATAAAGGCAGCATAATGTACCGGTTAAGCTTCCAAATCAGTTTGTAAAATCATTCTTGTTTTTGAGAAAGCGTCTGTGGCTGTGTGTATTCCCTGACCGAGTTTCACAACCACTGTCCCACTTTATATATCTTATAATTCTCTCTGAGAAATCTCTGAGCCCGCAGCCAACACACAGTATGGTCCGAAATGAACCCTTTGCCATGTTGTATGATTCATAGGGAGGAAATAACATATTTTATTGGAGTCTGGGAGATTTATTTACTGGCACTGCGCTGGATGTGTAAGGGACACGAATCACCGGGGGATTTCACCATCCAATTTGCCAGTGTACTCTTCTATAAACATCAGTCAGGAGAAATGGGACAAATTCTACAGAAAAAAATAATCATAAACAAACCATTACATTGCATTTTGGTAATTGTCAGGAGACGCTCTTGAGGATGACTATCCACTTAGAGTCAAAGGCAGAAAAGCCCAAAAGGCAAGTGGGGATGTCTGTGTGTTAGATGATATTACCGTGACTCTCAAGATAAAGATATCATACATTATTGGTTTAGACTGGCAAAGGGAGAGGGAGGGAGAGACCACTGCAAACAGAGAGCGTGGGCGAGAGACAGACACATGTAGGCAGAGGAGGGAGAATGTAGAAATATAAATATTGCCTCTTAGCAAAGGAAGCATAGTTCTGAGTCTCTTGATCGAGACAGCCGGAGCTCGCCGTGACGACCACATTCAACGAGCCTCGTTTCCGACTGACCCGGCTCTCTCCTTGCAGCCCTGTCCACGGTGAACCATCATTTCATCCATTAGTTCTGTGCATTTGCAAGACAAGAGATCATTCGGTTGCAATCATGGTCACGAACCAGCATGTAACCAAAAGCTGGGAAGGAGGCATTGACATAATTATTAATTAGTCGATATTACTGAATGGAAAAAGTCTGTCTTTGGTTTCCTCCCTAGAGCTTAATCGAACACAGCCAAGATGAAGCTAAGCTAAACAATCCCAGGCAGTTAATCTCCACTGCCATACAGTTCAAGATGCTGATAATGTCCACGGGTCTGGAGTGAGCGAGCGGGGGCCCATGTTTTTTAGATTTACTTGTTTGCTGTTGTTTGCAGTCTTTAAGTGGTCTTTTATTAAAGCCAGTCATCTTCCATAGAGCCCTAATGCATTTACCTATTCCGATGCTAATGATAGCCTAAGAACACATTATTCAGCATTAGTTTCATTTCCCTTTGAGCCCCAAATGGCGACAAACTGTCTTGTAACCATTAGTGCCTTAACTTGGGCAAGGCACGCCACCCGCACGCAGTTACTCTAACAATGTGGTGCAAAGGGGGAAAGAAGGGAACCATTTGGACTTATCAGGAGTTTATGTGCAACAAAATACATCAGATTTATCAATTAAATATTAACAGAGCGAGAACCGGTAAATGACAAAAAACTAAAAGTTTGAACCTGCAGCTTCTCTGCTTGTACCTGACAGGAATGGAATCTTCCATCATTGTTTGCATGTGCGTTTCAGAATTATCCCGTCTGTCTCGGGACATGATGTTCCCTCACGTGAATGTGCTTTTTTGTTCCTGCATATGTCGGGAAGGTTTATGTGGTGTGACTGTGTGTGAATGGGGGGCGGACGATTCTCCGCTTACCTGCTGTTTTGGGTGAAGCCAGCCAGTCAGAGTGAAACGGGCCATATTACTGTTCTTACCCTGCCATCTGCTGGCTCACATCATTCTAGACCCTGCATCCATCCCTCTGTCATATACCGCCCTCCTTCTCTCTCTCTCTCTCACTCTCGCTCTCACACACACAGCTCTTTCCCGTTTTTCTTTTTGTTTTCCTCCATCCCTCCCTCTGTTTTCCTTCCTCTGCTTTTTTCTAAGTTTATCTTTGTCTCTTCCCTTCTCCCCTCGTTGCATTACTCTGCACTCAGGAGCGTCACCATGCCCTCCATGTACACTTCACAAAGCAGGGAGAGAGAGCCGAGGTGGAGGGAGCTGAAGGGGAGCGGCAGACGATTGTTATCAAAAAATAAGTGTGGTGTTTGAAAGGGATTTTAATTGAGGCATTCGTTATATTTGAAAAGGTGAAGTCCCCGAGGGGCACGGAGGAAGAGGAGCGGCGACCCTATTCATACCCTCAGACATTCATAAAGAATGGCATCTTTTGACTTTCCTTTCTAAAACCGCGCAACCTTAAATGGCCTAAATATAAAAGGAGGGAAGGCAGATACGGTAATTCCCTGCACCTTGGGGGGTGCCACCAGAGTGCGGGACAGTAGGATATAGCTGAGGACTCCAATTAACAACGAGAGGGTCCAGCCACCCAAATAAGAGGGAACAAGTCCTCTCTGCAAACCCCCGGAGGGGACGTTGAACTCTCATCTTTTTTTCCACAACCCTCCTTAGTCTGCAGACTTCATTTTTTAGCTTTTTTTACCAGTTTTTCTTTTACACTCGCTCACTGTCACTGTCTCTCTCCCTCATTCTGTCTCTGTTGGGTAATTATATCATTAATAATGCCAGGGCCCGATGCTCGTCCCGCTAATACCAGTTGTCCAGTTTGTATTTCTCCGGCTTACCGGGGGAGGAAGTCGACAGAGTGCACATTTGTTGTTGTTTGGTAAGGTCAGCGCTTGGTGAGCCCCGACTTCCACTGCAGCAGACGTCCCCTGATGTTGTCTTTTGCTATATTTTGACTGTCTGACCACTGAGTTAAACTTAGACTGTTAGTTTATTGTAAAGTTGAACAACGGCTTGCGGCAACACGCAGTAGGTTCGGAGAGTGTGTGTTTTGTTTTTTTCTCCGTGTGTTGTCTCTCCAAATCCGTCCCGCTTGCAGATGTGTGCCCTTTCTGAGCGAGATGTTGCCCACATCTGCAGTTCCACGCTGACAACACTGATCACCCTGTAGCATAAACCTTCCTCATCCTGTCATCCGATGTCTTATGCAGTTTCCCTGTGACTAAGTGACGGAGTCTTCCTGTATTATTAGTAAAATGTTTTATCCTTATGCTTTGAGAAATACCTGCAGGCGCAGAACTGTGTAAGCAGCCCTGATGATTTATGCAGTGCAACTGTAACCGAGGCGGAATCCTTGATGATGAAGTTATAAAAGTTTGTTGGAAGAACCTAAAGAAGCTGTTTGTCATCAGCCTTCAATTTTTCAGTGTCAGTTAATCTACAGGATCACGGAGCCTCTGTGAAAACTCATTAAATTAAAGTAAAAGTTAGTGACAGATAATTATTGATAACATACGGTTCTTTGTTCTTTAGTCCGTTCTTGATGGGTAAATCAGGATAATAATCCAGCAGTGGAGAAAGTGATGCCAGCTACATGAAACAGCTTGAATGCTCAATAATTGTTGGGCTTCGAAACTTATTGTTCTGCTCGCTAACCTCTCACAATTAATGCGTGTGTGTGTGCTGTTGCCAGTAATCTTCTGCAAGATTGTTTAGCCTCAGAAATGCCACCTGACATTCCAGGTCGGATGTGATGGGGCATGTTCGGCGTCATGGCTGAGGTCTGACTGGCTAAGTGGTGCAGCGTCAAACAGAAGGTGAATGAAATAATGACAGCCAGATTATAAGATCTGCAGGAGGATAAGTATTGTGCACATGCATGTATGAGAAAGCGGGGCATCCAGCCGCGCACACGCTACTGACAAGTTTATGTGCACACGAACAAAGATGCACACACATACTTTTGATCTTACAAAAGCCTCGATAATAACAATGCTGATAATAATCACAGTTCAGAGGTAATAACTCATAAATACAGCCTCAGTTATTCACTGAGCTGCATTCCAAATAAAATACAACTGCAGTCACATTTAATTTGGACTTTTACAGTGAGACATAAAAAATCTGGCTGGCTAAATCTGACATGCCCAGGTACTGAAGAGGGGATAAATTAATGTGATTTAATTTGCTCACCCTCCACTTTGGTTTGTGTTACCTGGATGCGGAAAAAAACATTCTGTACAACTGGAAACAACTGTGCTGTAGCCGAAAATAACACACTTCATGCACACTTCATGCATGTCTCACCATAATGTGTCTTTATGTATCTAGTATCATGCATATGCACAGATTTGCAACATTTGTACAAACAGCAAGGCACAAACTGAGTTCTGCACTGAGCATCTATAAAAAACACTAAAGTCAACTTTAGTAACATTTAATTTGGACTTTTACAATGAGAGAAAAACCAAAGGCTTGCTGGCTAAATCTGAGATTCACTGTTAATGAGCAGGAGAATATGGTTTAAAATGTGTTTAGTGTCTCAAAAGGTGGAGGTTATAAGTTATAAATAAATGTGATTTGATCACTGCTTAGTTTGGTTTGTGTCACCTGGATGCAGAAACACATTCTCTAAAGTCCAACTGGAAATTTGTCGAGAACAAGCACACAGACACACTTCATACACCTAATACATTCCTTACTGAGAGTGTGTTTATGTTTCTATCGTGGTGCGTAACCATAGATTTGTTACCTCTGTAAAAGCAGCAAGACACAAACCGATATCTGCACAATGCATACCCCAGCAAAACCTAAAAGTCACCACTGTTTGCGTGCAGAGACGTGGATGCACTCATCCAAACACACAACAGCCCCTCAACAGTTAATTTGTTTCACAATTATTCAAATAAAGCAAATTGAGCAGACCTCAAACCCTCCAAAGCTGCAGCAGGACGACTGGAGAGTTACACAAGGCCATTCACATGCTTTTTTCTTATACTTATTCCTTTTTTTTACTCGTTTGAACAACAATTTGTTCAGCGCGCTATAAATCAAATTAGATGTTTGTAATATTTTACACTCGTCTAACAAGTATGCCACAGCGGCTCGCGTCGTCGCACTCATTTGCAGCAAGAGCACATTTCTAATATCTGAGAGCATGTTCTGAGCAAGTGACCAGGTTGAGGTGTGATCTGTTATTTAGACAGGTTGGATGCACTTCCTCACAGCCTGAAATTTCCCCCAGGGCCCTCTTCCATTTCTCACTGTCATGGATTTGAATCTTTCTACCACTGAACTCCTACAATTACTGAACATTCATCACCTGCCTACCTCCTCTGCTACCTAGATACTGTATGGAGAGCAGAGATACGGGGCAGACTCGTGCAGTCGGGGAATACCAAGTATCCTCTGCCGTTAACACAGTAATGATTTCTCGGGGTATGTCTTTTTTTTCTTGTTTTGCCATCTTCAAGTGCATGTTTTTGCACCTGATTAAAGTTTCGGAGAGATCCCATTCCTTAAAAACATACACTAATACATTTGATAATACTTTTTTTACCGCGTGCTAATGCAATACATTTGTTTTCACTCGCTGATTCATGACTCCTCTCAGCGAACTGTAAATCCTCTACAATAATGCAGAATGATCTTTGGCAGCATGTATATCTCCGCAGCTCTCATCTCATGAATAACAGGCCTTTTCTGCGAGGTGAGAGGATTTGCACCCCCGCGGCTTCTCCCAGTCATACCCTCCAGTCCCTCATGATACTCACGCTCATTTGTAGGAGTCTCTTAACACTAACCCGGGAAGCATAAATATATTATAATCTCATCGCCCCTTCCATATATACAGGTGTCACACTGCCTGGCAAGTTGATTTCCAGGAGGGCAGCCGTTTTTTCCTGTGGCAGTCACAGGCATTATTATTATCAGACAAAATGTATTCATGATAGCAGAGGTCCGAGCTCCCCCCCCCCGGCGTTGTTATATAACGCCAGGCCTCTTTATCAAATTTAACAGTTTATTGGAAACAACTTGTACACATGATTTAAGCATGGGGGCGATAAGGAAAGGCTCGGCGTAGCCTCAGAGCACACCTCCACACGTACACATTATGAGCACCAAAAAACAAATGCCACACACTCACACTCACACTGACCCTGAAACACACACTTTTTTTTTCTTATTTTCAGTTACTATCACACATCTTCCTCTGGCTCCTGTGCAGCAGCTCTCCTCTCCCCATCATATCTACTGAAAACTTCCCATGGATGAGCCAGTGGTTTTTCCGAGGAGGTCTTATTTCTGAAGAGCGGCAACAGGAATAAACGCAACTTGACAAATGGACTTTGTGCCCAGCAGCCAGATTTAAGTGATAATATACCAAAGCCACCCTCCTATTTCATTTATGCATACATGTATCCACACGAGTGGATCAGCAAGCAGGAGGGTGTTTCGGAAAATGTAGCTTTTATTTATCATTTTATTCAATTTGTACATTTTCTGACCATGAATAAAAAAAAATAGACATCAGACATAACATTTCTATCTAAATGTTTTTTTTTATTTAAGGTTTCCTTAAATTCTTTCTTAATGCCTGATATTTGTATTGTTTTTTTCATGCTTGTTTTTTATGTATATTTCAGGGAAGAACTTTGAGCCGCCTTGTGTTAGAAAGCTTGAAAACCAACTTCCCTTATATCCACATATAAAACCTGAATATCATCAACTACGAGAAAAATACAAGGGTGAGTCACTTGTTCAATATTTACTATATTATCTGCAATTTGATATGCAGTATTTTTTATTATGACATGTATTGACATTTTTATGTAATGGCAGCACCATCTTCAACTTCCTCACAGGGCACCAAATGCAGTTTTTTCATAATTTTTGTAATAAATGTAGAGCCGTGGTTAAAACAGCATCCTTTCATTTGAATTGTTCCGGTATCTGCTGTTTGACTTTCCAGCGACCAACTGAATACAACACATCAACTGCACTGTCACAATATCCTACAATAACAAATCCTCCTCCCTCTGTAAGATCTCCTGTGGGGACGGTAAATAGAAACCATCAGTTGGCCGGCTAATGATTTAAAGGGATGGTCAGAGGTCGTACGTTGGCTATTAATGATCCCTTTTAACAGAAAGCACGCACCAGATCCGTCCAATCGGATGGGAGGTAAGGAGTCACCTGGGGCCTCCAAAAGAAGATGTGTCTGGTTAAGGTTAGGCTGAGGAAGAGCAGAGGCTGAGCGAGCTGCTCTGATGTCTGTGTGTGCAAATGTGTGCAAGTGTGTGCATGTGTGTGTGCGCAAACAGGGAACAGGTCAGTCAGCTGCCTATCAAAGTATGTGAGCGCGTGCAGAGACATGTTTAAAAACTGTGTTCACGGTTCACACTGTTGATCTCTTTATTTCCACATCTTAAACATGTCAAAGCCTCTATTGTCATTGCACAATAATATAAGTCTAATAGATAAATTACACAAACAATTAATGGTTAAATCATATGGTATTAAAACAGATGAGTATATTTACTAC
Source organism: Pseudopleuronectes americanus (assembly GCA_038501795.1). Lineage (NCBI taxonomy): Eukaryota > Metazoa > Chordata > Actinopteri > Pleuronectiformes > Pleuronectidae > Pseudopleuronectes > Pseudopleuronectes americanus. The sequence goes on from CM076736.1 coordinate 9,750,500, forward strand.
ACAGTTATATTGCACATTATAATATTACACAGTTAAGATAATATTGGCTAAATTCTCTATGGGCTCTATATATATGTATCATATATTTTACATAATGTATTATATGGATTTTCTGAATTATTTTCATATTATTAAAAAACGACCTGCAGCATGTTGTGTTTTACATTCCAACATGCTGGTGTTTTTCTGAGTTATTATGAATAGAGTATATGCAGCTTTTCACCTATATATGTTTATTCAAATATGTCCTACACCAAGATGAACTAAAGCTAAATCTAAAAAAAAAGATTTGTGTGGTATCTGAGGCTAAACATTTGTTTACTTCGTCTGACACTTTCAGATTTGGAAGCACTCGCCGAGTGTAAAACGTGAAAACATAACCAAAAACTGTGGAGCTCCAGAATTACCAATCACCATCGCCTCTGGATAAAACAGTTAACATTCTACCCTGCTCATATTGTTGGCATAAAATGCCACGTTCGGAATACTGGTTAAAAATGTTGCCGGCGTGCCACAGCTTAAAGGTTTCACCATGTTCTGCACTTGCGGAGCTTTAAGAATAAACATTTATTAATCCTTTCAGCCGGTTCTGCCCTCGACAGGAGCTTTCTGTGTGATGGAGGTTATCTGCACAACAAGGAATAAGCTTTAAGCATGACTGACCCGAGACCTCTGTGAAATGAAATCTTTGTCTGTACGCCCTTTGTCTGTTTTATAAACTATTTAAAAATTCTTCCACCGCTTCTTTTCTATCGTATTCTATCCCTATTGCGGCTGACTGAGGCCTCCATCAGTCCTGTGGAAGTTAATTACGGGAGCCAAGCTGTTGAGGGGTTCAGGAGAAGCTTTTTTCGCCTGAATACTGGATATACACCAAGTCTGGCAACGCCACTGAGCATTGTCTGCTGTGATAAAATATGGACGGAAGTGCTGCTAGGCAAATCGTTTATCAGCCAGGTTTAGTATGCACATGTTAAAATGAAAGACTGTGCTATCTGCATAGGTTGTGTGAGCTTAGTTTAGTGTAGCCAACACCGTTTGTTGTGTGTAAATGGCGTGCTGGCTGTCGCCCCTGTGGGACGTGATCAATCACACATCGCCTGCTTCGCTCTCTCAGCTACGAGCAAATCTATTCACAATATTCACATCAACGATTCAGTCGCACCTTAACTGCCTGCTTTGTACTGCCTGTGCCTTTGTTTTGGCAACTCTGTTTCGAATATTAAAAAACCTGATTTTCATCTGGCTTCTTCCAAATTTTCACTCATCTCCAAACTCTTCACGCCGCACTGTGCGAGACCACTTAGCATCTCAGCGCTAAAGGTGTGTTATGATAGTTAAATCCAACATATTCCTTCAAACGCCAGCGAGCCATTATACGAGCCGTGAGCTGGCATGTTTGCTCTGTCGCAAAGTGGCCTCTAAAATAACTCTGCTCACTCGGTTTAGTCTCCCCGCTCCCAATTTGCCCTAATGAGCCAGTTCAAGCTGTCAGCCGCCGAGAGAAAGGAGCTCTCACGACTGTCAGTCCATGGTGAGCGGAGGAGGACGGGGGGGATGAGCGGATAGATGGAAGGAGGGGAGGAACAGAGCAAGGTTTTAGGGAGGTGGAGAAAGGTCAGGCACAGATTACACTGGCAGTCACCGGAGCTCCAGGCAGAAGAAAGAAGAGAAAGCATGGGAAGGAGGAGAAATCCTTCTGCTGACGGCTGGTGTTAACAAGATAATCTTCCTATAAAACTATTTAGATATTTAGTCTTTTTTAATAACCTGCAAAACAAAAGAAAATTCCAAACAGACGTCATAAATGTACCTATAGATGAAGATTTCTGTACAAATGTCAAGTATTTTCAAATCTTCAAGAGGAAGGTGGGACGGAGTTTTAAATCTACATATCACTTTAAATTCACTTTGACATATCTTAATGACTTAATCACTGACCGAAACAATGTCATTCTCATAAAAAGCGAAAAATTCCCAGTGTTTTTGTCAAATTACTGGGGGGACCATTAGAACATGGCTATTAACAAGTAATCACAAGAGGTGTAATAATGAAGAATGCCCTTCATTTTTGCAGAGGGCAAGGTAGACACCGGTGTCCAGTCCTCGTCTTCAGAGGAAAATATGGAGGGAACTTAGGTGTTTGATGATGCGTTTAATTCACACAGGAATACATTAATATGATAGTCAGTGGAGCGGCAAAGCCCTCAAGTAAGGTTCTCTCATTAGTATGTTCCTCTATTTCTTTTTTTAATTATTCACCAAAAAAACTAGGAGCCACATGACAGATGTATTGGCTGTGTCAAGACGGAATGATTTGAATTTGAATTGTGCATAAAATCGTTTAATTACGAGGCCTCATTTGTGTGTGTGAACAAAATGTTAGCCTCTAATGAGAATTGGCTGTGAAGTGCCAGTCAACTCATGAGGTGTTTAATATAATATTTATTCTTATTTTTTCTTTTTCTCAAGGATCTGCTCCACTCAATAAACACAAGTCCTCCTGAGCACAAACAGCGTCCTTGGTAATGTAATACAGTGTGGTGGACTAGACACAGTCCACCACAGCCCCTTCGGTTTCTCCCACTTCAAAGGCATACCACTTCAAGTGTGCAATGCCCCATGTGGGCCTCAGAGCTCGGGCGAGTCATTCTCGGTTCCTCCTGATGAGCCATTATCTCACTTTGCCGTTGTCACAACTGGTCGGCGAGGCTCCTCTCACGCTAATGAGGTAAACACCTGAACTCGCACACTGGAGTATTGTCTCCTGGGTTCCTGCTCGGACAGAACACAGGAGCCGGCCGCGTGACGACAGGGAATTATTCATGACTACTTTAAATCTCAGTCAAAGCCGATGAGAACATCTTCTACTGAGCTGGTTTTTAAAAATCAAAAGGGTTGTGTCGTTTTCTCACCATCTACAGAACCTACGACGTTTGTCTTTACAACACTGGTTAATACTGAGATTTGGTACAAGCAATAGAATAATATCATGTATCGTTTAAAGTCTAAAAACAACTAGACCGAAGTTATATATGTTGTTGACTTCTGTACTTGTATTATCCAAAATGTTTCCAACAACGTTACAAACCAGACAAAGTTTAATTTGGGTCGACTTTTAATTTCATCCTATCTGCTTTACCCTTTGCTCTGCTGTAATATTTGGGGCAAACAACATATGATGAAGGAAAAACACTTTGCTAGCTAGTTAGCCACTTAGCAGATCTATTCCTATCCCAGTTTGTTAGCTCCACAACTATTATTAGCATTTGCTGCGTAGCTTGAGGAAAAAGTTAAAACGTAACTTATTTCAGAAAGAGTTTCATCAGCAATGGTGGTGCAGACAACTCCCATGATCGTATGCTGCCTCATGGCGTCATCAAACTCGCTTTTTGTTATTGTTTTGATTGAGACACCCCTAGCTACAGAAATTACATATTGCACATTGAAATATGCATTTCTTCCTCCTTGTTATGAGGCCTCAGATACTAATTACAATCAGTTCCCTTTTTTTGAGCACAGACTCTTTCAATGATCCTTGTTATTGTGTCTTCTAAACTTTGCTTCACACAGTTAGGGCTCCACCGCTTTGACTCTTCTTTTTTTTTCCGAACACCGACCTACTGGAAAAGGGCAGGCACATCATCGCTGGCAATTAATCACGCCTAAATGCGTACCCTCACAGAGTGATCTTTTAAGGAATGATGATTAATGAAACTGTCAATACCTCTCCTTAATGTGGGACGCTGCAAAAACACTCGGTTGCCGCTGCAATCACGCTTTACACCCTCGATGACGGCCTATAGATCTTGCGTTGTGCGTTTTTTCCGCGTGTCTGAAGGCAGCTGCAGCGTGGTGGTGGAAGTGATTTCCGAGAACCGCCGCACATCAAAATACAGGTGCAAGGTCGGGAGGATAAGTGGCGCACCTCGTGGGAATGCGGGACGACGTACGAGATGGTTGTGTGTCAGTGATGGTTGAGTCAATTAATTTTTGAACTTGGCAGGAGATCAATCGTTCCAGTAAGGTGATCCCATTTCCAACTGGCGGCATATTGAGACAATAACCTATGACAGTATTAATCACTAGCACAACAGCAGGCTAATTCCCACATGTAATTAGTCTACGTTTTAATTCATTGAAACTAGCACTTTTTGTAACTTGCTTAATTATGTACTAACACTTAATTATAGCCGCGTCCCCCCACCCCCGGTTTGTTTCCAGTGCCACAGATGGAAAAACATATTTATTTTGGGGAGGAAGAGATAAAATAAAAACTCCACCTGGGAGAGGAGCGGGAGGTCTCCGCTGAGTTGGGCTGCGTCTGGTAGGAATTTACTGGATTAGCTCAGTCACAAAATGTGAGATGAACCACACTGTCAGTCACCCTCGGGGCAGAGCACGAGAGGAAGAGCTGTCAATCAGAGCGGGTCTTCAATAGTTCCATTCAAATCGCTTCATGGAATCAGTCTCCCGCTGTCTGCTCTTTGACATTTAACGCACTGGGGCCACAAGGATGGAGAGGGGGGGGAAAACATCCTCAGATCCTCCCTCTTTCTCTCTCTTTTCCCTTCTCTCCGTCTTTCTGTCCTCAGTCTTTCGCAGAGGCAGACAGAGAGTGTTTAAAGTAATGACGCCATTCATTTAGTGGGAGACAGTAGCCGTAGTTGAGGGTAATAGTTCCAGAGTTAACAAAAAGTTGTGGCCCCTCTTCAGTGCAGTGACTGCGTGCAATAAAATCTAAATAGATGGGACTAACTAAATCGCTTATAATATCCTGATACAGGGTAGTAAACATGTGACATCCCTGAGCAGCACCTCCTTTGGCCTCCTACCTTTCTGGAGATGCGTTAAGAAATTGACATTAAGCTGCATCAATAAAATAAAATGTATGAGCTACAAGTCAAACGATAATTTCACTCCATCTACCACCAGAATCAATGAAAAGAAAAGCAAAAACGGTGAATCTGCTGAACAGATAACACCTTCCTCTGCGGGATGACAAACCCCGCTGCAGTTTTGTTGTCGGTGGTGGGGAGGCGCGGGGGTTTATGTGTTTTCTCTCTCTCTCTCCTTGTTTGTATTCCGGGGCGGCCGCCTGGCTCCGAGTGAGGTATACAGAGTCATTGCTCTTTTGGCTCCAGCCCTGACATCTCGTGCCCTCGAGTGCGGACTCCTTAGCCACGATCTGATCAGCATCTTTATAGTTTATCAGCCTTGGGGTTCAATTTTGGCTTGGATGCTTTTACAAATGAACGCAATCACTGGTGAGCCTTCGCATCCTGATTGCATTGAGAGAAGCGGGCGGAGGAAAGTTTAGTGGATTACCGTGCCACTTGAGGATGGAGCACAAACACATTGAGGCAGCCACAGAGGGGGTCGCCGGTGCCCCCCCCAGCCCCTCCTCCTGCCTGGGCTATTGGCACTCGCTGCTTGTACTCCGTCTTATTTTACTAAAATAATATAATTGTCTCCCATCTTATTGCTTGTAAAGCCACCTTCTGTCTGCAGGCGATGTGTGTGATCAATGTACTATCTAACAGAATCAATTCTACCAGGAATACCTTGTGTTTGTGAAATGATCCCAGGCAGCTGCAGCAAAACGACTGGGCAGGAAGTGGGAATCCGTGCGACAAGGATTAGTTTAGTGACTTGGACCCTCCAGTTCACACTGAATAGTATGTCCCCCCATCCATTCCTCATATTGTACAGTGAGAGTGTTTGTGTACTTCTATCTTTGTGAGGACCAGTGAGTTAAAGACCTTGGAGGATTAGGTTGGACAGTTCTTACAAATACGAAAGGGTTGTTTGAGGCGTTCTTTAGGGATCAGGTTAGAAATAGGTTTAACTTGGAGATAGTTGAAGACTGATTTTAGACTATATAAGATCTATGTCAAGTACGACAGAAATTAGGGAATATCAGAGTCCCAGAACTACTTATACCTCTTTATACACTATAAGTAGGGGGTACACACAGTTTTATTAAATGCAGGTTAACCCTCTTAAAAGGCAATTTAATCCTCTCCCATTGCCAGTAGATGAGTTTGCTTGTTTTTACTCCACTGTGTCATGTTTGACAGCACAAATTTGACCAAATTAGCATGTTCACCCGGGTGTCTCGTTTCTAACTCCGCCGATCGAGGCAGGAGCCGGTTAAAACCTGTATCTACTGCAGAGATATTTGACGCGGGAGTGAATGGCGATTGTATCCATTCCCGTTGCAGACCAAAACCAGATGTTAGTGGGTGTGAGCGGATTTTTTGACAAGTGCAAAAGGGGCTTTACGCTTTTCCATAATTGAATATGAGTTGAAGTAGTCTAGTGGAGAAAAAGTCCCTTAACACTATGTTATCTCACAAACTACAGACAAGCTACAGACAAGCTGAGAGTACTGCAATAATCAGTTGCACGTTGATCTTGTTTAAAGGACGAAAACACTTTGAAAGCTCAAAAGAAGTAGCATTACAGGAGCATAATTAAGACTTTAGTATATTTAAGACCTAGTCTGTAATATTTCAATGTATTTAAGACATTTAAAAGGCCAAAAATGTGAATGCAGATTAAACACTAAGCATCCATTAACTACTCTACTTGTAACTGCTACGTATGGGCTATTGAGATGATTTCAATTTGGCTTGAAAATTATAAATCAAGTAAAAAGCTATTTATTCTTATTATAATAATTCTGAAAGTTAACTGTAAGACTATACAACAAGAAAATAAGGAAATGACCATAACTTAATTTACTGGCAGTAATATATACATTCTGTCAATAAGTGTGGACAAGGCCCAAGTATAACAACTGCATGATTCATGGCAGTAAAGGTGTCTATCACATCAAACTGCGATGAATGTCTCATTGCACTTGATTATTCCCAATGTGCCCACATCCTCTAATTCTACAAATAAACAATTATATCAAAAGTGAATTATAGGAGACCTCTAGGGGCGGACTCAGGTTAATAATATGCAAGGGGGGGTGGGGGGGGTGGGGGTGGGTTCAAGCCAAAGAAAACCATTTGGCAGGTCAGATTGTAAGTGGTTGTGCAGGGAAACAACTGTGGCAGGGCTAGTTATGTTTTGTCATGTCTTGTGTTTTTATAGAGAGTCACAAAACATTCACACAAAACGCCTGAGAAGAGAGCGTGACTGACGTTTTGAGCATATTGTTTTAATATGGTGTAAACTACTGGCTTGGCAGGCCTTTAGCAAAAGCAGTACGGGGCTTAATAAGCATGGAGATCTTTCCAAGAGGTACCATGACATATTGAATTACTTATAAGCGTTGTGGGAAAAAAAAAGAAAAAAAAAGAAATGTTATGTTAATTCCGGTATGCCTTTGCAATTGTCATTCAGTTGTTTAGTCCGGTTGTTTAATTCGATTTAGGGGGAAACAGCGATGCCAAATTGTGTCTTTTGATAACGTCGCTGGAATGATTGAGTTTTGTGTTATTGCATTTGTGACTTGAGTTCGGTCGGCTGCTGCTGCTGCTGCTGAGCAGTTTCAGCCTTTACCTGAGAACAGCTGAACCAGCAAGAGAAGTCAGGTCCAAAATCCTTTCATTTCCTTTGTGAACCACGTCATGTTCTATATTAGGCGGATAAAGGATGTATGTGCCTTCATGTCTGTGCACCTCAGATCTGGCTGGAAATTTCAGCCCTCCCCACTTTTCTTTTTTTCTTCCTTCTCCTTCCTTTCGCTCTGTTTACTTTCCTACAGTCTCATCTTTTATGGGCCTTGTTTTGTCTCTCTCTCTCTCTCTCGCTCTCTCTCTCTTTATCTCTTCTCTCCCTCTCTCTCGTCTCGCTCTCCCTCCTGTCCTGCCAGACTCAGCTGTGCCGGGCCTCAGTCCATTCTTTTGGGTAGCACAGGAAGTGAAACTGTAACACAGAGTTCACTGGTAATTGGCCACGGTCACGCTAACCAAACAGGAAGAAATCTGCAACTGATTAGAACTCTTCCTCCTGCAATAATAGTACACCCCCCGTCCCCCCCCCCGCCCGCCCCACGCTTACACCCAGCCCCCACAAAATTAATTATATTTGGGGGTCTATTCCCACTATTGGTTTTCCTGTTTTCGAGCTACATTATGAGGGGACAAATCCCAAAACAACAAGGCCTAGCTCGAGTTTTTTTTGTTCAATTACAGGGGGGACAGGCTAAGTCATAAAGGACTGCGGAAGCTCGGTCGGCATCCATCTGTCCGTCGCCTCATCCAGACAGGGAGCTACTGGCAGGTCAGATCAGTCAGCAAGACACACACACACACAAACAGACACAAAACACCAAATTGGCATCGCACCCCCGGTAAAATAGTCACTCAATATTCGCATTGTGTCTCAGTGAAAGTACATTTCCACAGCTGTTGTAAGATTTGTAGGGGGTAAATATACAATGTAATGGCAGTAACAAAATTGTTATATTATTTAACACAAATCAAATAATTACTTAATAAAATAATTATTTGATATCATATTTCTGTATGTCATAATACCTATCTCAACATTTGCAATAAATTAAAAACACTAAAATTCCCAAAACATGTACACTTTTTTAAAGCCGTTTCACTCAAACCAAAGAGCGAGTGTGAGCGCAGCCAACCTGAATATTGCATTGTGAAGAAGTGCATTGCTTTATGTGACATGTTTATTTCACTCGCGCACACAAGAGCAGTGGGACGCTGTTAAACCACTGCAGCGTTCAGCTCCTAGCGCCTCTTCAAAATAAAATCAAAATCGGAAGAAATACTTTTCATCTAATCTTCGCGCAGAAAGAGACACAGAAAGTCAGGGCTTGCTTTTAAAAATAAATGGATGCTTAACAATGTTTTTGATGTCCTATATTTAAATTTGTACGCTTACTTACATTACTCCTACTTCCCTGGTTTTGGAACTAATCAGTTTGATATGGAAATGGGGCGCTGTGTTTCATGGGAAGGGAAGAGAAAGAGAGAGAGGGAGACACAGAATTTCCAGGTTCGCTTCGACTGGAAATGTGCTGAAAACAGATTCTCAGTATCCTTTGCGTTCATGGTGTTGGTTATAGGGGATTACACAAACCACTTAAAGTGCAAACAATGAGCTGCTTTTATTCGACAAACAGAAAGTCCTTCATGCTGGACACATTCTCCACACTCCAGAGGTTAATCACATCAAGGCAATTATGTCAGACACCATCAGCACAAAGGGCATTAGAGAAATATGTGTAACCTAAATTTGGCAATCGAAAAATCATTTGAATAAAGTACAAAATATTTATAGAAATTGCTGAAATTAACAGAAAAGATAGAGTGGTGAATAATTGAATTTAAAATTTAAATTGTTTGCTTGTAATTTGAATGGCTTTTTTCCTTTTTGCATTTTATTACGCACACAGTGTCTAATATAACTAAACTAAACTTCCATTTTGGAAAATACTCTTTTCTGTAAAACAAACGCCAGTCTTCAGTGTGTCCTAGAGCTCAGTCACATAAATCACACATGTGGTATGAAGCTACTTTCGCAGGGACATTCAAACCAGTTATTTCGAGCTTCCTGCTTTCTGCCCCGGCAAATCCTTATCTGCAGCAAACTCTCCTTTTTTTTTAATCTTAAACAGCATTGACAATCATCACTTACCAATTCCCTTCTTTAGCTAAACAGACATTCCAGCGTGTGTTGTCTGTCACTGGGGTTGAAAATTGGGGAATGGGCTGGAAATTGGAACCATCGAGGATGCCGTCCTGGAAAAAAAAGAGGAAATCAAAGTTAAATGAGATCATGCATGCCAAGAGAATGTTTAACCAAAGGGCAAAAAGGAAGCTGGAGATAACAGAGAAGAGAAAACCGCTTAATGTTGTGTTACTGCAGTCTGTTTGGAGTCATGTGTGTGTGTGTGTGTGTTTGAAGGGAAGAGGGGGTGTGTTCCTTGTCAATACACATTAAACTGTCATTTTATACATCTGTAAAAGTATAGGTGTGTATTTTTAGGTAAATACACCACAAGCTTTCTGTGTTTGGTGATTTATGAGATCAAGACTACAAGCATGTGCACAGATGCAATAAAAATGTGTTTTCTGAGATCCACGCAGGAAAGTGAACACTTTGTGTTTACCATTTTTTACTGTGCCAGTGTGAAAAGAGGCGACAACAGGCCCTGCAAAAAGTTCAGCCCGAAAAACAGTGTCAAAAATGGAAAATGTTTGAAGTGGTGAGCACACAATTCACTCTGAGCCTGCGATTGTGTTGAGCTCCAGTGAGGCAGATTTCCCACGACAAGATCACTTCAAACGACTGGAATCCTGCCCCATCCACAGCGCTGGTGCTGAGATGACAGACAGACACATGCTTTTGTTTTAACAAAAGACATTAGAGCAGGGGAGGGGGGGGGGCAGTGGGAACAATGGGGGTGTTAATCTTTACTCTTTTCAGATTTTCATGAGCCGGTGAAACTAAGCGTAGGGTTCAGAGGTCAGGTGATAAACGTGCAATATTTTTGTTAACGCTGTAAACCTGTTGCTGGGTACAAACTGCATAAAGTTCCTATTTGCCAACAAAGTATTACAGCCACCTAAGAGGGGAAAGAACTGGGATTACCAGAGAAAACGTCATATTAGTACAAGACAAGTGACGGGTTGTATTATTATGAGAGAAAAAAGTTGTAATACTGCGACAGTGGTCAAATATGATAAAATGAAAATGTCATCATATTTCAAGAGATGTAATATTACCAGTCATATTACGAGAGAAAGTCATAATATTAAAAGAATAAAGTTTATTGCAAGAATTAAATGTATTATGTTGAAAGAAAATGTAATAATATTTCAAAAACAAAGGCGTAATATTACGAGAACACAATTTGCGAGAATGAAATCTTATGAGAGAAAACAACACTATCAGAATTGTGGATAAATGAAGAGAAAAAGTCAAAAAATAATAAGAATACATTTGTAATATTACAAAAGAAAAAGTCTTAACATTCAAAGGATAATGTCATATTAACCTGGAAATAATATTTATGTATTAATTTACATATTATTAGTATGGGGCTGTTATCCAAAGTGATGTTTGCAGAAAATCCTCTTTTATGTGACGCTGGCCTTTCAGCCGATGTGTCATCTTTGTAGTGTTGGAACCAGTGAGACAGACGAGCTGGAATGGAGCATGTCAGAATTATGTTTATTCAATTTAACTGAGTATTTATCCTGTGAGGTATTGTAGCCAGCATATGCTGAGGCGTAAGCTAAGAAGTGGGGCGATCAAGAGAGAGCAACGACAGGCGCTGAGTTTCCAGCTCATGATGGGAAAGTCGGGGGGGTTGAAAGGGAAACATGCAGTGGGCCATCACATGTCAAGGTCAGAAGAAGAGTTCTTCCAAAGAATGAAGGTAAAGAAAGACAGATCTCGTTCACATGCACCTTCGAGCAACATGTGTAAAAGATCTAGATTTGTATTGGAAACGCTTCATATAATTACAGCATCTGTGGACTGATATTGTCCATTAACCTTTAATTCTCTCCTGAAAAGAAATGTTCATAAAATCAGAGAAGCGATCAAGTTCCCCCCAAAAGAAACATGAAGTTGTCAATTTTGCACAGGGTGATGTCATGTGAACAGAATACCTGTGGGTGTTGGCCATCTTTTCACTGAATCATTTGGCGCGGCGCGTTATTCCTTAATTCTCACAGCCATGAAACACTTCAGAAAGAATATCAAGCCACGAGCGATATTTTCTGCAAGCAGAAACTAGTTCAAAGACATTCGTCAAACACCCGCCGCACCACCCCCCACCACCCCGACCCCACCCCCACGCCCCAAATCCTCAACTTACTGTCCTGGCATCCAGTCAATTTCCAATTTGCAATGACTTTTACATGATTTTTTTTTCCCTTTTTTTTTCTTACTTGACTTTGTAGCAGCACTCTAGCCCCCGGGGGCCCGTGGGTCATATAATTACTATGTGCAGAGAACGATAAGCATGTTTTAAAGTGAAAATCATCTTTAATTGTGGTGTATGTTTGCAAAGAGAGTATGAAATCACAGAAATCTCACTTAGGAGACTTTTGCATGAGTTGAACAACAAACGATTCATATACAGATTTGTTATGATTCACAGTGACAAATATAAATGGCTTAACTTCAGGTGCACATTTATACATAGCATTTATCTATATCAGTATTGTTTTACATAAAATATTGCACAAGACCTGCTCTGAAAATAATGTCTGTTACTTTTTCTCCCTTATTAAGGCATGTATATTTCTAATAACCCAATAATTATCTTAACGATAAACACGTAAGACGCCTTTTTTTTTCCTGGACCATACTGGATTGCAAACTACTGCACATTTGACCTATTTAAACACTCACACCCTTCAGTCCCTGACTTGAACATCAGCGCCAATTAGTCAAGTTAATCAGAATACAATAAATAAGTATCTATAATCAGCCCTGATTACATATGAAAAAATATGTAATTAGATTATAGTTACATTGTCAAGTATTGCATAACTAAAATCTGATTATGTCTCTTCAATGACAATATTAAAATGATAAAACTTGATAACCAGATTAAGTGAAGTAAAGTGTGTCTCATTAAGGGTTTCTCAGACAAATGTTCCACTCTCTGGTGGGGAAAAAAAAGAAATAGTGTTGAGATGAACGTTCCAGCAGCAGGAGTCTCCAAAAAGCTTTTTATTCTTCGTAATTTTGATATTATTTCCTTAAAAAAAAATGTACAACACAAGAAAATGTGTCTAGTTATATTTGTGAAAGTTGCTCCCATCTGCAAAGCACTCAACTTCTGACTAAGTGAGCGGGCGACCACTGCAGAGAAAATGTGAAATGGAGGGTGGTATTTTTTCTGTCTCAATTTCTTTTGTATCAAAGCTTGGATTTTTAAGTTTTACAAAAGTATACAGATAAGAGTAATCTATTAATCCAGTGTATTGCAAAATCAGTGCTTCAGTCAATGACTACATTCAAGAGTAATCTGATCCAACAGTGCACTGGAGTTAGCTGCACGGGGAAAGAATGTGTTATCGGCCTGTCTAAGACTTTCGCAGCTCACCTGCTTGTGTGTAAAGCTTAGTAATTTCCTCAAAAGAAACTTTGCACAAACACAGAACTAATATCCAAGTGGTGTGTAGTGTGTGTGTATGGTGTGTGTTGGTGTGTGTGTGTGTGTGTGTGTGTGTGTGTGTGAGAGGAGGGATCACTTGGGGGGAAAGGGCTGATAGCAAACAGTCACCCTTAAATGTAATTCTTTAATCACACGGCACAGATAAGACATCCGGTAGCCATTATTACCTGAGAAAATATTATGACAAATGGTCTTAATACAAGGATTTTTTTCCCTTCATTATTCGTGGCACTAAAAATATAATGTTTTCTGATGGTAATGGTGCGAGCATCTGGCCGCCTCACTGACAACCGCACGGTTACTTACTATGGAAAACAGTGCTATGATGAATGTGTTAGAGTAAGTCACAGTTAATCTAAAGTGGATTACATGTTGTTTTGGATATACCTTCCCGATGTACTATCGGGAGCAGAATTGCTTTAGTTTCAAAAATTCAGTGCAGAAGAAGCGAGCGAGGGAGAGGCTTTAAAATACTGTCTCTGAGAAATGCAAAATTTATGAATGCCCCCGAACATCTCAGCTTGATTTATGTGAAATAATAATACACTATTTAATGCTTAAACATAGCTCAGAGCGATCCCTGGCTATCAAGATGTACAATAGAGTAATGGGGCTGGAAGACAAATCACCTTGTGGACTTGTGATGCTTATTTAAAGGTGCTCAGGCAGATATATTAAACTATATGTAATTGTACACTAACTCTGTGCTGTAGGCAGAGGCTGCAAACACAGGAGGAGGCTGGTCATAATGCAGATGGAGTGGTGTAATCAATTTGACTCAAGTATCAGCATCCACGGCAGAGAGGAGGAGGAGAACTGAGTTGTCATCTTATTTAGGGTTGTGCCTTTATTCCTACGTCCTACTTATTCTTCGGGAAAGTGTTAAACTTACTTGCTTAAAGAAGTTTAAAAAAAAATCAATAAGACCAGTGAAGAAAAGCTGCCAAATAGGCCTGAAGTTACAATAAATAGTTAATGAAGTGGAAATAATATGATACAAACTGGTCGTTGGTTCTCAGCAGCTGCAGTCGGCCTCGTGTGTGTCTGTGTGTGTGTGTGTGTGTGTGTGTTTATCGTAGGAGCAGGTGTGTCGGCTTTGAAGAAGAGGACCAGGTTCAAACAGAACTAGTGGTCACGCCAAACAATGATTTATAATTCTCTGATTGCCTCGTTTAATTAAAGTAAATGGCTGCGCCGAAGCTAAGCCAAACTGTCCCGATCTGATGGATCGGGCCCCGCTTTTTCCCACCAAAGCAGATAGGGTAAATAAACAGGGTAATTACAATGGTAAATGAAGCATCTGCGAGCGAGCAAAATGTGGTTTGTGTGCGGCTCACCCAGGATGTACCGACGAAGTGAACAACAGGCGTTCCCTCGACTTTCTTTTATCATCTTCACTCTGCCTCGAACAGGCCGGCCCTGCCAAGAAAAGGTCCTGTATAGACACCTACGAGGTGCACACGCACTCTCAGTCACACACTCAGTCACACACTCAGTGACACACCGACCGCCTCCTCCCACCGCCATCCCGGTGCATTCGTGTACAATTATAGCTACGGTGATCCACAGGTGTTGAATTCTTCTGGCAAGCCATAAAACATCATATGCATGATTTGTGCAGTCAGCCAGGCCTGTAATTTCATTCTCCCCCTTTCTTTCATTTTCCCCTTCCTGGGCCACACAATTCATTTCCCTGCTTTATGAGAGTGCAGACACCCAGAGAGACTTTCAGGAGGATTACATGCCCCGCGTGCCATGGGGGGTCCGCGGAGCCAACACGCCAACCTAAAGAGCCTTGTCGAACCTGGGTGAAAAGCTATTTGAATGAGATTTTGAATATTTGAGTGAATGAGTTATGCTTAATTTATCCTGCTAGACATTTCCAAAGACCCTCGAGTTAAACCATCGACCTCCGCACACTGCGTCAGGTGCTTCTGATATTTATTTTTTCCATTAAATATTTTTCTGGCCCACTTCTGCAGACCGCTGTCAAAATCGGGAGCCACTGATTTAAGATCGGGAAACATCTCCTCACAGTCCTGCGAGTGTCTGGCGAAATAAATCAAGCGTACCTCACATGGCTCGTGTATTTAAGGCGATATTCATATACACAGTTGGGCCTGATGTCACAGCACGTGGGTTGGTCTCTTGGCAGAGAGCGGTGATGTCCTCCAGGGGAAACTAAACAAACTCTGTCTGCTTCTTTCACAGTGTTGCCTAAATGTGATCACACACACACACTTCCTGAGTTATATTTTAACACACCTTCAGTATAAACACAGAGGCAAACTATTTGAGTTAAATCATATTAAGTCATATTCTTATCCAAGATACACACAGGTGAATACATACACAATGTTAATATATGTAAGTAACTGCTTCTCATGGAGTGTGTGTATAAGGAGTCATGAATGTGACAAGCTCAATGGGATGAAAGATTCCCCCCCAGCTTGAATCAACAAGTAAATAATATGCAAACGCAAACCGCAGCATTAGTCCTGGTGAGTGATTGACATTTCATATCTGCGACAATACTCTGAAATAATTAAAAACTGAAATCTTGAAAAGGTAATAGCTTCTCAAATCCATTAAGTAGTTAAAGGTTATGAGGAAAAAAAAACAGGATTATTGCTCACAGCAAAACTCCTAATTAAATGACACTACGTAATTTGTTTCTCAATCCCCTTCTCTTCATAAACACAGCGCAGGTTAAATGAATGGGCAATGAAACATGTGTGTCATTTACCGTCACTGAGGAGACTAGTATTAGAGCAAAAGGCACGAATGGTAGATTGGATAAGGAGGTGCACGGTTCCTGGTAAATTGTTTGTTTAATTACTTTTTCTTTCCTTTTCTTCTAGGCACAATTGCAAAGAGGGATGCTTCCCCCTCCTGGCTGCTCACAAGAAAGCCACAGACTCTCTGGTCGCCTGCCCTCAGTCAGTCCAGTGTGTGTGTGTTTGCGTGTGTGTGTGTGTGTGTGTGCAAGCATTTCAATAAAGATACTGTACATAACGAAATACACAGGGGACAATTCTAATTATTAAAAAGCTGAAATTAATGCACAAGCGTTAGTGATTTTTTGCATTTCGACACAAATCCTAATTTCTCATGATTTTTATTTCTCAAACTGCTGCTCACAAGGGGCTGTGAATGGAGGCTGTTATATAGTGCACCTATATAAAGTGAAGGCCTTGATAAGACACAAGTTACTGGCTCTGAAAATTATTACCTGTTTTGTAACAGGTAATAAATAAAACAGGAATTTACCAAATTCTAATCATTGAATTCTTATCAGAATTCATAAATCTTTTTACTCATAGAAAACACTGTATATTTGAAGGGCATAAAAGGTGGAAGCAAAAAATGGTTAGAAATACTATAATCTGATGAATGTTTTCATTACAAACTGGCAGATTTCAAGATGTCTGATCAACCGAAAAACTAAATGGTATTAAGTTTAAACTATAGAAGACCATAAAGAGAAACTAATTTGCTGGAGCAATTGCAATGTTGCAGTTTTCTCTTAAAAATGATCGAAAAGACTTATTTTGTTAAATCAATTAAATAACTAACGATTTCAGCTCCAATAAAACCTGGGATTTAATCCACTTTCAATTTGTTTTACGTAACAGAGGAAATGGACTGTCGTGCATTTTATAATGCAAAAATCTGTGTACAAAGTTTCCTTCTCAAGCTGTTGGTACTTTGAGCTCCTGGTTAATGTTTACCATTTATAAATTGATTCTCCTCTGACCATAAAGTCATATCCTGTCTCCTTAGTCGCTGCCTGGATTATGTCCAAACATATGATTTGAATGAATGAAGCGCGGCACTTATTTCGGATGGTTGAGTCAGATGGCTGCTTTACAAAGCATATAACTGGTTTGCTTAAGGTGAGGGGATTGTGGATTTTTTGTTAAATGTTGATAAAAAACATGTTGTGTCTGAAGTCCCTGTGAACTTTCTCTGATTCAGACCAGACCGATATTTGTATCACTTAAGCAAATTGCATGTTCAACAGAAGCATAAAAAAGTATTAATGTTGCCATAAGTACTACTTAAAATTGTTCCGCAATAGGTGATTTCACCAAGTGACCTGAACTCGCATCTTAGGAGCTTACACTCATCCTCGGCCACAGCGTGTCCCCAGTCCAGACTGTTTGGGGTTCCTCCCAAAGCAGGTCATCCCCCTCAGTCTGCAAGATCCTCTTGAAGACCCTTCTCTTCCGAAAGCACCTCCTCTTCTCACACCTCCAACACTAATATGCTAGAGATAGAGATGCTCCCATACCAGCATCAGAAATACATCACATACTGCATTGCATAGTACACAAATCTAGAGTACGTGCGGATTCAATACCACATCTTTAAAGTATATTTTTTCCACCCAGATCAAACTGCCATATTCTTTTCCTGGAAATCACTTCTTCTTCCTTGTTGCTTCAAAACAGCAGTTGCACTGTTCTGCCACTGGCAAGAACAGCTTTTAGAGCAGCTAAGAAGAATTGATTTCCTGAAGTGTTGCGTTAGCCAGAGCTTGCTACAATGTCAGCAATTTTTCATCCTGGTAAGTCCTGGCGATACGAACCATATGCAAGACATTGTGAAGGGTGGGGCTAGCGTTGCCTTTTAGAACACAATTTGTATCAGGAAGGCAATTTGGTGAACAAATAAGTCATCTGCGACAGTATATTCAAACAAATCGTTTTTTTTTACGTTTAGAGAAAACATATTTACTGTTGAAGGTTGGCTGTACAGATAGTATCGTCTAGGAGAGCGCGTTGTAAATGGAGAAGCTAATGTGTTCGACCCACCGTGCACCTCTTGCCCTCTTACGACAGAAAACAGATGAAGGGAATTTCTAATGTCCACAGCCACAGTGAACCAGTCGGGCTGCTCTGTTCTCTGGTCAAAGTGGAGAGAAGTGAGGTGGGGGTGAGGGAGGGTGGAGGTAGGGTTTGGGGAGGGGAGCTCGAAAAGAGAGCAAGCCTAGCAGATCAAAGAAAATAACATGGGAGAGGATATGAGTGCTTTGAGAAGTAATATAGCCGAGATAGCATCTGTTTTCAGAACCATTGCAGGAGGCTTGAGACAATCCCAGGGAAAAGACAACGCAGAGCGGGGTTCACTTTAGCGTATAAGACCGAACACAAATGGGTTATTAAAGAGTACTCAGTGTAATAACTGGCTGACATTAAAGTGTCTCTTTTTGAGATTATCCACAGCTGGGGATAGGTGCCTTATTTTGATACTGATGGTGGATAAACAATATAAAAGGTTTTGTTTGTACCTGTGGATCTGTATTTTCTTTTTCGGAAAAAAGATAGAGAAGAAAAAACTGAAATGCCAACTCAACACTACAGTGTTGAGTTGGCATTTCAAGAAAACAAGTTGTGAAACAAAACATTTGTTTAGTCTGTTAAATATTAAAATAAGGGCATGGTCATCTCCTGAGTAGTATCTACTCGGCAAGCTAAATTTAAATTAGTTTTAAACATACAATATGTAACCCCCACTAGGGACCTGTTGTCTTTACCACCATCGCCAATGAAAATCTACCGAAGGAAACTCAGGGAAAATGATGTTCACAGATAAGTTACTGATTAAAGTTTTATTAAAATTAACCTGGTGTACCTATTGGGGATTTCTCCGTGTTTTAATATTGTTGTAAACATGTGAACTAATACACAAGACAACAAAATATATAACATGGCTTTCGTCCGCATGTTAACCAAGAATTATTATTCTTTTCAATGGGCATCACAAAATGGCTCAACGATGCCCCCTGAGACCCCCGGAACGTGTTCACATTGACCGATCTTCACAAAAATTGCACACAGGTGTATCAGCTATTTTGCATTTAGTGGCCATTTCAGCCATATTCCACATATTTACTTAGAGGTACTTGTAACAGGGCTTTCATCGGATCAAATTCAAATTGAGATGAGTGTCATCACAACAAGATGGAAATAAAAAGTTATTAAAAGATTCATTTTTCGTCACACGGTGTGACGTGGCGTGGAGTCAAAGTTTGATTAGACGCCAATAAAACAAGATATTCTCTATCGCGGACATACATGGACCATGAATCGCCAAAGGAGAAGATGTTGTCATAACTCCTCTGTGCATTGTCCTATCACCACCAAACTCCTGTCTCATGATCACAGTCCAAATTAGCAGCTGTGTCAATATTAATTTATTTTTTTCATGGCAAAACACATGCAACGCTTCAAAATACATGTGCTCGGGCCCACCCAGTGCTGCTTTGCAGTCCTAGACATTTTAAGAAATTGTATTTATTTATTTTTTGATGATGTTTTGAAATCAAATTGTATTCCCTCCATTAACATTGACAGTCCTCACAGCAGGTGAAGAAGGTAAAGTCAGCTCAGTTGCTGGGGGATGTTGGCGCCGCTGACTTCTTCCGCCTCCTTCACAACCACACAATGTTGCGGACTCTCTACCACAATGAAGCATTCTTTGGTTTCTCCGTCTTCTCAGGCAGCCCCATCTCCTTGGGTTTGTGATCGGGAGAACATTGGGAAGAACCTCCTCCTCAGTGATCATGCATTTTGCGCTCTGTGGTAAAGGATAAACGCTTCACTTCCTGTAGTGAGCAGGTGGTGCTGTGGTTTTAAGTCATGATGTCTTTGTAGATGTCATTAGGTCTTAAATGTCTAGTTTGGACTTGATTTAACCAAATATGTCTGAGATACAGAAGCTTGTGTTTTGATGGCGTGTTATCAAACTTTGACTCCAGGCCATGGTCACACCGTGTAATCAAATCAAATCTACCCAGTCAGTTTATATCTCCATCTTTTTACATATTAAATGATAGAGATCATTTCGTTCATCATACCTGACAGCACATTTATCATTATTTATTTTTTATTATTATCATTTGCTTATGATTTACATGAAGTTTATGAATAATTACAGTCAAAAGAATTTAGAATCTGAGACACAAACTCTGTGCAGGACACTGAAGTGGATTGTAATTTCTAGGTTTCATATACTATGTATATCATAGGTCTTGCTCCCATATGAGCCTCCTGAAGATTGAATAATGTTCTTCCTGATGCGTGCTGCGAGAGGCCATATTGGATCCAGATTTCTCTTGTTCTAAAGTCATTTTTTCCCCCCCTTCATTCTTCCCTCTCCCTGTTTTATTCCTCTCTGTCTCTCTCAGCCCTTCTCTCCGCCCGGCTTTATTTATTGCGGGTCCAGTGGTGTGGTACAAAGCCATTACCCGCGCATATGTACCTTTTTGAATAATCAATAAATAATTATTTTATTATTTAATAGGATCGTATGGGGAGAGGAAATGGGTTTTATTACATAAATCCATCACGTGTGATGAATGGGTACACTTGTAAAGTTGGACGGGGGAGAAGAGAGAGCGGCTGGACAGGCCTGCACCTGCGCTCGACTCCTGTGCATTGCTGAGCACTTTCTCCATTCAGGGCTGTAAATATGACATTTTTTGTCTCTTTGGGACTGTCAATTGGAGTGCAAGGGGAATGGGGAGAGGGGACTGTAAATTCACAGAGATTAATTAACCTTTTACATTTGCGATTCAGCCCTGCATCTTTTTTCTGTATGCAGTGACCCCTGTGAGCAGAGGGGTGAGGGACCTGGCCACAGACGGCCCAGGGAGTGCATACGTCTCATTCCCAATGAGTTATTAACAGAATTTTTTGAATAGATGGAAAAATTGTAGCCTGGCCATTTAGTGTCATAAAAGCCGGGTTGGTGAGGCAGCAGGGGCCTCCCAGGGACAGGAGGCAATACCATTACAATCAAATCTGAGATGGAAGAGGGATTGAGCTGTCCATTCTGAATTTTTATATTGTCGGAGGGCCAGGGAGGAAATAATGCCATCCTGGAGTGTATTAACCTCTGGCTGGGGACAGAGGACAGGGAGAAAGAGAGAGAGGGAGGAAGAGGAAGGAGGCAGGCGGAGGAGGAATTTAAGATTGCATGGCGGGGAGAAAGGAAAGCTCGGAGAGGGAGGAGGGGGCGAAAACCGGGCAAGCTAAAGAGGGAGAAGCAGGAATATGAGACGGCTGAGTGACATAGGCAGAACAGAGAAAGTAGAGTAAGGAATAATGTAATAAGGGGAGAAAAGAAGTGAGGGAAATGGAGGGGTGGAAAGCTCATATGGACATGAAAGCAGACCGGAAGGATGAAGAGAATAATGGGAAAATAGAGAAAGTGGAAGAAGAAGAAATTCTACATGGAATGCAGGAATGGTCGGTGATATAAGCAATAACATGAGGGATGCCCCTCCATGCCCTGCACTCTACATATCCTGTTAACAATATAAAAATGTTACCGAAAGAAGATAATGACAATATTACTTTTTTTAAATCAATGTTTCATTTCTTCATTACTCGCTATCATGTCTTACACTGGCTGTGGCCTCACACCAAGCTAAGCAGTAGTGGAAGAAGTATTCAGAAATTACTTTAAGTAAAGCAATACCACAGTATAAAATTACTTCAGAAGAAATGAATAAAATAAAGAAGATGAAAAGTGAAAACATGTTTTCAGCAGAAAATACTTTTCTTTGAAAAATATTAATCTAAAAAGTTACTAAACCTGATTGATTCCCTACATGGAAATGGTTAATACCTCAAAATAGTACTGCAGTACTTGAGTAAATGTACTTGATTACATTCTACAAATGAAGAACCTGTGTATTCACATGCTTCTCGGAAGGTCCCTTTAGAAGTCGCTGTTCTGAAAAAACAGTGTTTAGAGCGTTTAAACTACACCTTGACACTTCTTTCTAGTATTTCCACAATAACATAGAGTGAAGAAAATGGATCAGGTATGTGACAATAGATAATTAAAATTGCACATTAATCATAAAAGCAGCGAATAAGTTTGGTGCCAGGCGCTTGTGCGAGATGAACCTGTAGTTTGCAAGTTCACGTTGAAAAAAACTACTGTTTAGAGACATCAGTTAAATGAGGTAAATTCTTAATTGGTGAAGTGATGACTTCAGCAACTCGTGTCCCAAAACTTTCACCACTTTTTCCGACTTGAGATTGTGTTCACGTGAATGTGCAGTGTTGGAAAAGAACTTAGAAGTGTTACTTACGTAAAAGCAATACCACAGTGTAAAAATACAAATGATTAAGATAAAGTTAAAAGTTGACTTAAAGTATATAAGTATAGAAACAATTCTGATTGTTCTGACAGCACATAAACAAACAAATGAGGTATCCTTATGATGAGGTAAAATATGGTTCTGCAGTGGGGAAATTCAAGTGAATGAAAAAGGCCCTTAAAAACACTTGAAACTTCTAAAAGGAAAAATCGTTTTGGATAAACATACAGATAATATTTATATAATATATAGTATACACCTTTCAGTGTAGACAGATTTATTATTTGTAAAAAAAACAAAAAACATACATAAGTAAAGTGCAAACAATTGGAAACCGTTTCTTTGAAAGAAAACAATTAGAAACAACCGAGAAGCAATTTGAAGATAACACAGCAATAGAACACAAAATAGAAATAAGATAACATGCTACAGATGAGAAAAGAGCTAAAACTAGATTAAATAATATAAAATGGTCAAAATAGACAATAAGCTCAAATATATAATTTGAATAGGTGTAAATTCTCAAGAGTATACAATGTGATATATATAAGTTGAATAAGTATGCACACAAATGTAAATGGATCAATTCCACAATAACAGGAATGCACGTGTAGAAAAGTATGTGATTGATGAACTTGTGGTGATGTGCACACGTGACGGTGTCAGGGGACACTTCAACTCACCGTGTGAACTCAAGATGGAGGAAAACCAGCAGCCTGCACTCTTTAGCATCAACTAGCATCGCCTCCATCACTTTCACTGTCTTCCACTGACCCCATCTTCTCCTCAGCTGCAGACTCACGCCACCTCACCCAACGTGTCCGTCCATTAACCTGTAGCCAGTGTGTGGCCCGGTGGACCAATAGCATCACGGGTCAGAGGTCGCAGCGGGGCGGAAGTTGTTGGCTGTTTGTGCGACTGCAGCGGGTGCCGGGGCAGCTTCCTGCAAGCTAACCGAGGCTAACACCTCCCCCTGCTATCTCTCTGTGTGTGTGCGTGTGTGTGATGTTTACCGTGTGTCACTGAGAAGAAAAAAACAAGACGAGGTTTGGAAAACACGAAAGATGAAGCCGGAGGGTCCAGGAAACTTAATGTCGCCTCTGAAGAAGAGGATAAGCTAACGTTGAGAAACCCGGAAGTGTTGTTTCAGGTAGCGAGCTCTCTGTGCTAGCCTTGTTGTTTGGGGTGAGAAATTAAAGGCAGCGATGAAACAAGTTGATACCAGTCATGGTATCATTCGTCTGACATCTATTACTGGCTCGCTGCTTGTTTTAGGGGGTTAATATACGCTAGCTTATCTATGTAAGCTAAGGAGTTAGCAAGCGGCTGCTCCATGTAGCTTAGCTAAGCGTCATGCTCCTTGTTAAAACATTCTACTCTTGCTAACAGCTACAAATGGGTGGATGATTAGTTTAATATGATGCAGCGGCTCCGGATGTTAAACGAACATAACGTGTGTGAATCTGGACTAATGATGACCACACATTCGTTTCCCTCACGTTTGTATTGAGATCCAGAGTTAATGACACGACATGCTTGCAACACACTAGACAGCACATACTGATCTGATAGAGAAGATCTCCGGCTGGATTTCACAATGACAGTTAATGATTTGCAGGCATGTAGGGGAAACATGACATCTGCTCTGACCCATATGTCATGATGCAGTTACATGCAGGTAGTTTGTGCATCTCTTAAGTTAGCAATTTCTGCACTGAAGAAACTTTTTACCAGATATTTTCACTAGTGTCTCTTTGTGGATTATGATTTAAAGGTCTGAGTTGGTTTGCATATAACTTGGTGGAGGGAAGCAGCCGGGGAAGCATCCATCAAATGATCTCTGTAACAATCTGGACAAAACTTGCAAAACCAAACTGCTGCCAATGATGGGTTGTTCCCGACGCAGCCATAACTGAATATATTTGTTTTATTTTATTGGTTATATATATTTTGAACCCTTTGATTAGATGATATAACCTTATTTTTGGTCAAAGTTTGTTCCATCAGCCTTTTATTTGCAGGTTTTTAGATACACATTAGTTACCTAATGCTAATCACCATAAAGCTGTCTATCTGCATTGCTAATCTACAAGTATGACAAAGCTGCTTTTTAACGTTAGAGCCCTTTGGATACTTAAGATGCAAGCTGTGCTTGAGCAGGAAAAGGTGACGTCTCAGATGATCGTTGTTAAATATCTCTCCATGTTCCCACAGGTCCCAGCAGCTTTGAACACAATGAGTGCCAAATATGGAATCGTGAGCTACAACAGTTCACGGAAGCACATTTCCATTTCAGTCCCGTCGTCAACAGAAGTGATGTCACCCCACATCAAGTCTGTGGAGGAGCTGAAGGTTCTGGGAATCAACCTGAGCAACTTCAGCACTGCTACACAGTTTTTCATTTGTGTGGCTGGAGTTTTCCTCTTTTACCTCATCTACGGATACCTGCAGGTAACAAGTCACAACCTCAACACAACACAAACTGAGAGATAAGAGGTATACCATACTACCATACTAGAGCGAGGGTCCATGCACATAAACACACAACCAAATGTGTGATAAAATATTTAGTAATTAAACCATTAAAGTTTGTTAAAAGGGAAAGTGCTGTTATGGTGTGTGTGTGTTCCATGGAAAGACAAAACCTGGATTGATCTGCCCAAAAATCCAAGAGTCTGTCTAGACCCTGTCTAGTGCCCCTGAGCAAGGCACCTTACTCCTCCAACATCTGCTCCCCGAGCGCTGTACATAGTCGCTCACTGCTCTGTGTGTCCCGCACACAGATGGGTCAAAAGCAGAGATTAAATTTCCCTACCTGCATGAGTGTGCCTTTGCATATCTGTGCATGTGTTTGGGATAAATAAAATGCATCTGCATCTGCATCTGTGTGTGTGCTTTTGCATGGACAGAATTTCACAAGATAAAAGATAGAAGGACCTAATGACCTGTTTTGTTATTCTTTATCTGTCCCTCCCTTCAGGAGCTGATCTTTTCTGTGGAAGGATTCAAGCCCTTTGGTTGGTACCTCACTCTGATCCAGTTTGGCTTCTACTCCATGTTTGGATTAGTGGAGCTTCAGCTCACACAGGACAAACGCAGAAGGTGCGGCCAACAAAATAAACCTATTCACCTTGGTCACTGTCACTCGTATGTCACGTTGTTTTTCCTGTCGGTGCGGCTCAGGATTTAGTCGTGGATTATCTCTGCATGATCAATCATAAACAAAATTTAACAACCTGCCTACTTAATACAACAAGGTGTTTTATTATATATTTTTCATAACAGTATGCATGTTGCTAATGCTAGTGCTAGCAGCCACAAACAAACATTTATGATTCATTGTTCATTTGATAATCTAAACAAAGAACATGTTTTTTTTTGCTGCTTTTCTAAAATGAGTCGTCCTATTATGATAATAAAAAACGGAACCAATCTTAACATAACCCTAAAATTACAACCACTTAGCAACTCTGCACGTCCGATGTCTATTGCTACTTTAAATCTGAAGCAACACTGCAGCTACATGGAAACCACTTCTCAACCGCTTCATATTTCCCCGTCTTCCAGGATACCAGGGAAGACCTATATGATCATAGCATTTCTGACAGTGGGAACCATGGGCCTGTCCAATACTTCTCTGGGCTACTTGAACTACCCCACACAGGTCATCTTCAAGTGCTGTAAACTCATCCCTGTCATGATTGGAGGAGTGTTCATTCAAGGTAAGAGGATTCCACTACATATTTATTTATTTTTACACTGAACTTATACGCACATCTTCATACATGTATGAACTTGTGCTTGGACTTCAACATTTCTACTTTCTGGAATACCCCATAGAACAAGATGTAGTTATATTATATCAGATTTTAAAGTTAACTTATTTTCTGTGGAACAACAATACGGATGAAAACATTATTCTGAATGTCATAATCCATTTCTGTTCGTATATTACTGAACATCATATACACTGGATCGACTTGGAATGAGATATAAAGGAAAATTGTTTATTATAATCCAAGTTCTTTAAAAGAACGTTAACTGTATTTTCTTTTAATGAAGGTTGCATCATTAATTAATACGCAGATGTTTTAGTTTTTCGTCCTTTTTTGTGACTGCTGGTTAGGCTGACCAGAGAGTTGACAGAGTTGAGTTTGGGACTAATCTTACACCTCATTTCAGCCACTGCACATGGTTTCTTTGAAGCAATGACCACCTTTCAACTTTCGGTACCTTCTTTTTATGCACCACTGTTGTTTTCGTCTGTCAGAGGCCGGTCGACGGTACTCTCTCTTTCTCCCTGCTCTTGGTTCCGCCTGTTCTTTCATCCTCACGCTGGGCTTCTCAAGGTTCTGTGTCCTCAACGTCAGACATGTTTTCAGCATTTTTTTGGGGTGCCTTTTTCCGTTTCTTTCAAGATGGTTAGATGTGAAGTCCGTGGTCCCTCGAGGGCTCAAGTGGAAAACAGAATTTGTTCACTTAGAATGCAAAGAGGAAAGAGAGTGGGGAGAGAGGGATGGATGGATGGAGGTACGGGTGTAGGTTTGCATCTGATGTGAGGCCCTTCAAAGGCGAGTCAGGGAATCAAAGCCGACCACAGCCAACCTGATGCTGCGTCCCTGTGTCAACCTCAAGGCATCCATCAGTCAGCTTTTTTTTGTTTTTTGAAAGACTCCTTCATCCTGTTGTTTTTTTTCCCCTCACTTTTTTTACACCGCTTTTTTGTGCATTGTTACACGCACAATCACTGAAACTTGGAGTTTTGGAAAGTGCCAATTTCAAAAACTTTGGATAGCTACATTTACCTGAATCTGATGTCAACATATACAAAAAAAATATAATGAGCTCAAATTAGGGTCGAGCTTGTAAAATGAAAATGAAATCTTATAATAGCCCCCTCTTTTAAAAAACATAAATCTTTTCTACACACAAAGATGTTGGGAATTTGGGTTTACTGATTTCACAGTTGTCATATAAAGATATTGTCTGTGTTCCAGGTAAACGCTATAATCTGGCTGATGTGTCTGCTGCCGTGTGCATGAGTCTGGGACTCATCTGGTTTACACTAGCCGACAGCAAAGTGGCCCCAAGCTTCAACGTCACAGGTAACCTCTCCCAGATCCAGCAGGAGATTCCAGCGGTTTCAAATTAATGCTGCAATACTATCACAACTGTCAAAGAAAGACCCACATCAGCCTGCTGTATTCTCAGGGTTAGATTACATGTGGCTGGGCTGATATAGCAAAACTAAGACGGAACTGTGCAGGTAGAAACTTCAGGCAGATGCTGCTACAAGAACAAAAACTAAAGTCTCTTATTTCTTGTCTGTCAATATAAAGAAAATATTGGAGGACATATAGACAGGTCATATTATATATTTAGGTTTAATATATGTCTCTAAAACAAACTTTATTTGTATAAAAATTCAAGCAATTTAATGTACTTTGTTTCTTAAAATATATGCAGTATATAAGTGTTACACTGCCTGAACTTCTTTTGCCAGCCCAGCCCACCTTAGAAAATCTATTTAGTTTATTCCTTTCTTAATTTCCATTTCCTGAACATGTGTCTGTGTGCATGTTTGTCATACAGGTGTTCTCCTCATCTCCCTGGCACTGTGTGCAGACGCCGCCATAGGAAACGTGCAGGAGAAAGCCATGAAACTCCATAACGGCTCCAACTCTGAAATGGTACACAAAGTAGATTTGTTTAGTAGATGTATGCACATAAACATTTGAGATGAATGCAGAATATGGAGCTCAACTTGACTGTTGTAAACCTGTGTGATGTCCCTCACTGAACACATGGTATCGTGTTGACAGGTGCTGTATTCGTACTCCATCGGTTTTGTCTACATCCTGACAGGCCTGCTCTGTGTGGGTGGGCTGGGCACAGCAGTGGCATTCTGCTCAGAGGTGAATATAGCCGCAGATAAAACGAGTATGTACCCTTGGTACTTTGTGGAGCTGCAGACAGACTGTGTTATCGCAGATGTCAATTATGTGTCTTTGTTTCTTTCAGTTGACGGACTGGAGCTTGTCTCTTTGCTGAAATCTTTTGTTATACAATATGATTATAATAGAACAAAATGTGTTACTTTTCTTGTGTAGTTGCTTTTTAAATTAGGTTTATATTCTTCTGCATCAGCTGTGTTCAACTTTATTTACTTTTATTTGCCTCCCTCCCAGCATCCTGTGGTGACGTATGGTTACGCGTTCTTCTTCTCTCTTACGGGTTATTTTGGCATCTCTTTCGTTCTGGCCTTGATCAAGCTGTTTGGTGCCCTGGTTGCAGTCACAGGTCAGAGCAACAACGTGTCAATCGTTCTTTTCTTTTTTTTGCCACAGGGAAAAAAGTCATTACAATCAGTGCCATTGTTTAAATAAGTAACTGGTGTAGCGGGAAAAACATATAGTTCTCCACAACATATACATTGAGAAAAAAACTGGGATAGTTCACATACAAAGATGATCATCTGAAATAAGACAGTGCACACCATTTTACAATAAGTGTAGTATTTTTAAGATCGAGTGTAGGATATTAAATCTTAAATGGAATTTTAAACAAACAGGCTACATTAACCACATTGAAAATACTCTATGGGCTGCAGAGCAATATTTCATAGGTGAAATTCAAATGAATTTGTGTGGATCAGATGAACTCGGCATGTTTGGTTGATAAAATTGTAATAAATGATCAGAATTTCTAACTATTTAAGTTACCTCTGTGGAGCTTTTGTTATGTATTAGAAACATTATTTACTGGCACTGACGGTACCACAAATGTTTTCCTCCTTTGCAGTGACCACCGGGAGAAAGGCCATGACGATCGTGCTTTCCTTCATGTTCTTCACAAAACCTTTCACTTTTCAGTAAGTACCGACACCTTTTGACTTGAATCTGTTTTCTCCTTGTTAAAAGTGAGTCTACAGCGTGACTGCTGACCTCTTCTTGGACAAATACAACTTTGTTTGGCATCCCTGCCCCTGGTTTGTATGTCCTTAGTCCATTTAGAGACCTTGACTACTCCGCTGCTCTTTCGTCTTGTCCTGCACCGTCTCGCTCACAATCTAAAATCCTCTGCTCTGTCAAAAGGGTCTCAGTTCTCACTGTACCTCTCCTGCTCTATTTCTCCATCATGACTTTAAACATGCATATTCACAAGACACAACAAACTTTTGGTTGTCCTAATGGCCACCTTCATTCTCCCTCTAGCTTGTGTTTGCCCTCCATTGAACTCTCAGTCCCTTCAATGACTGCAGTTTACATTTCAACCAACAGATTTATTTTCAGTTCATGTATTATCAGCCAATTACTGGTTTGGCAAAACACTACATTTTGCACGTTTACCTCTGCCACTGCACAACCAAAAACGGGCTTTTCTGTCCTCCAGTAGCTAGAGTTGTAACTTTCCCCAGGTTGCTGAAAGGGTGGGATAAGATCAATAGAAATGTCATGAGATATGAATATCTTTCATCTGAAGTCTTATTTGCATAAAAACAAAAGAATGCTATGGTTATCTCCACATGAGGAATCAGCTGAATCTTAACCTGTTTTTTACCGAAATATGTGAGTAGTAATAGTTTTTTTTTAATGCCGTCAAACATACTTAAAAAGGTGAATGATTCCTATCCCTGTGCCAAAAGAGGAATTTCCCTTTGACTCTTTATCTTACATCAAGTCAACGCACTGGACACCAAGGTGTCAGGAACCTCGATGTCTCACCAGTGTTGCATCTTGAGCAAAGGTAAAAAAAACCTTGCTGATGCACATTGTTCCCAAGATGTAAAAAAAACAATTAGGGCACAAACGCTCATGGCTATTTATGTGCCAACTGCCAGAAGTTTGATGCGCATCATAACGTTGTGCCTGAGAAGGTGCAGTGTCAGCGTCTTGACGGGCAAAGTAGAGAGATGAAGAACAAATTAGCATGTTTACTTCGGTGACATGTTTCCATCTCTGCCGATTGGAGCCAGACTCGATAATCACCTGGTTGTACAACACAGTCATGTGACCTGGAAGTGAACGCAAAATGGTGTCCAGTCCCACTGCAGACAAAAGCCACGTGTCAGTGGGTTTTTTGACCAGCTGAAAAGAGGCTTTACAAAAAAGGTGGACGTCTCAGACCATTTAGGATTTGGATGAGTTGAGTTAATCAACTGAGTGGGTTTGACAGAATCACAGAAAGATTTAAAAGCATCAGATACTGGCTCAGCCAATCCCAGTTAAGATTACCATCTAAAAAGTATTAGACTAAAAAAAGATGCTCTAACGGCTCCTATCCATCATTTGGAATAGTGTGAGGTCCATAAGACACCGGCGGTACAGAGTCTCTTTGCAATTTCAACATTCACTGCCAAAATTTTCGTTGCTTGCAAATTGATTCCGACACAGCTACCCTGACATGATATTTTGGTTTCACATAACAAGCAATACCACCATCGGCACAAGAAACATGTCGATTGAGATATGTGTAATTTGAGATATCTGTAAAATAGTTTTGACAGAGTAAGATACATATTTTCACAAAGAGACTTTACATTTCAACTAGTCAGAATTTGATTTACTGATATCTAATCATCAATAGTAGTAATTCCTTTTTCACTTGTTAGAACATTACAGAGATCTATAATGTCCAATGATTGAATAAGGGTCTGGATCTCTTACCCTGATTTGCATACACTTTTGGGATATGTCAACCTAATTTGCATGTATTTTTTCAATATGTCAAAATGTAATTTTGAATTTCCAACAAACCATTTCAGGAAATGTCACCCTAATTTGCATCTACTTTTAGAATATGTTTCCTTATTTGCATATTATTTTCTGCACGTCAACATGCTATTTTAACATGTCAACAGACCATTTTCAATGCCTGCCCTTAACTTGTATGTTCAATTTATCTTTAGAAAACATACATTTCATTCTAAATCCATAATTTGCATATTTATTATTTCATTTGGTTATTTAAGATATCTACAATTATAGGTTGAGTAGAGGCAGTTCCTTTTTATATCCAAAACTCATCAGGTATAAGATACCTTACATGTTGCCTCTAGAATTAATCTAATTATCAGTAGTTACTGTTCCATTTTAGATTTCTGAAATATAGTTCTAAATATCTGAAATGTAAATTTAAATACATTCCTATTAGTTAAGAATTACAAGGCGACATATCAGTAATTGAATCCTTTAATTAGATGGTCCAGGACAGAAATATAAAAAATACAGCATGCACTATGAATTTTAATGTATTTAAACACTACAGTAAAAACAAACCACACTAACGTTAATGTGTACTGACATGCTGCCATCTTGGATTGTCACAGGCATCAGTTAGGTAGTGAAAACATCCGTCTCTGTACAGCTCGCTAAGCCAAAAGGCTGTGGTTAGAATATGGGTTAAATCAAAAGATGCAAACATTGTGTTTTTTTACGCCGTAATAGAAGTAGCCAGATTGTAATTGAGTCTTTGCAACAGCAGTACTGTCAGGAAGTGTTGGACATGCCGGGGGGGACTTAAAAGAAAATGTGACTTTCCACATTAAAATGAAATCAAGCCCAAAACTAGATCAACATCAAGGGGCTGAGCGACCACAATCAACCACAGCAGCTGCATTCCTTCTTCAATAGTCAATGTTATTGGACTGATGCAACACAGTTTAATATTTCCTCATTGTGCATTTTGATTATCGCAGTGGAGAGCAAGAACACATCCATTTAGAATCTCTTTTATACTCTTCAAACCAGTCAATGACTTTAAAAGCCCGTGCAGATCTTCTGCATTTAACTTACTTCACTCATGTATATTTTCATGTAGATGAGTGAAACCATTTCAAGAATGTATATTCCTTCACTAATGTAACCGTGCATGTGCACATGCACAAGCACAAGAACAGGAACCCACTTTTAACAACATTGGTAGATAGAGCAATAATTGGTCAACAACTCTAATACTTAAAGGGGTACCTTTAAAACATCTAATAGGAAACTGATTATTTTCATCGTCCTCCTGTTGAAAGCTATTTTATACTGCATATGCAATTATTACATCACCATTATCCCATCCCTTTGAAATATCTAATCTATCCATCTCTCCTCCACAGGTACATCTGGGGCGGCCTTCTGGTGCTGTTCGGCATCTTCCTGAATGTTTACAGTAAAAACAGCGATAAAATGAAGCTGCCCTCCATCAAGGACCTCAAGAGCTGGCTGCTCACTGGAAAGAAAGTTCAATTTCTTTCACAAAATGTATAGGAGGCGCCCACAGGCATCGTGGAAGTCGTGCACAGGCAGACTATACGTCTGTTCAGATGTAGAGTTGCCCTCCCCTGTATCAGGGGGATATGCTGAGCCCTGTGCCTGAGCCTCATCACCACCAACACTGAGCCATGGATGGGTATACAGGGTTTGACAAACAGTCAGCCTCAGCAATGGTTGACTTGATATAATAATGATGGGTGATGGAGTTTCTGTATCCTGTCTATGTGTAAGTACACCACTGGTGTAGAACGGACTGAAACGACTCTATCTGCAGCAGAATGAAGGAAGTGTAACTGTTAAATAGGGATCAATGGCTGAAGGGCTCTTAGAAAGCGAAGCCTCAGAGCCCCACGGAAAACATTCCCAACATCACGGAGGACAACACCAACAACTTGAAGACTCTCAAAAGGGAAGCTTGGCCTTAGCAAACCAAATGGCACAGTTTTGCACTGGAAATTATATGTGCACTAAAAACCTTGGGACACAAAACAGAACGTCTGGAAGGAAAGAGTCTGAAGAGACATGTTGATGTGTCGTGTCTGAAATGAATGCTCGATCCTCATCCTTAAAGAAAGCACCCCGACAAAGACTTGTTTTTCTCCGCACAAGCCAGAACTATGAAAGAAAATTGATTAAGATAATATTTGTCTTTATGAAAGTGGTGTTTTTCAGAGTGGATTTGTGACTTTGAGATGACTGTAACCGAAATCATGAAAAATATGCGTTGTCATCATATGGGGACATTTTGGGGAATGTAATTAAACTGTAAATCAACAACATCAAGGACCATTATATTAATGACATTTTTGAGTTAAATACTACGGCTCCTTTTTACAATAAAACAGATTGAGATATTCATTCATCTTCTGTTTGTGTGTGTCTGTGTTAATCTACTATTGTGGGGATTTGTATCTATTTACATTTTCCTTATGGGGACAAAAAGTGTACATCATTAAACTTCAAAGTGAAGACATGTCTAAGGTTTGCACTCTCTCTCTCACAGCCCCCCACCCCACCCCTCTCTCACTCTCCCTCTCCCTCCCTCTCCAACCCTTATTCTTTCCCCTTGCACCACTTGGGAGAAGAGTTGAAATGTTGCCAAACTCTGTGTGTTTATCCATTCAGAGGCCTCGGGCGTGTTTGATTAGGAGTCCAGGAAAAAAAACAACGATAGCACTACTAGACAGAAAATAAACACAAGTCTTCACTCTTCCAGGGCTGTTCTACGCATTTGTGTGTGTCATTCACATGAAGGCCTGGCTGCATTGTCTCTAAATGGTGATGAAGCTCACACCTGCTTCCTTAGCCAAAAAAAACCCCTACATTTTATATTTTTCTATGATTTGTTCCCTTGTGAGTGTTTCTAAAAGTAACGCATTACCTTTATTGTGCTGTGAGGAGGTGACTACACACTTGAGTGCCAATGCTGTGCTGTCATGTGACTAATAACACCTGTGCATTTTGCATTGGCTTTCATCGGGGAAGATACATTACAGTGCATTTATCCTCCTTTCATGGTTTTGCATGCACTCATTCCTGTTCAACATTTGGGCTATTTTAATGTGCAGCATTAGATATGATGACAGTAGGTTGTAATAGAGCCCGGAAATAAACATCTCAGTCAATATCTAAATAGAGATTTTCATTTTAACCAACCAAGGTAGACCACCACACATGCTACAAGGCTGTGAAACAATGTTATCTGCTCCTGTAGAAACCACAAGTCCAAATGAGACCAACTGCATTCTAAGAAAAACAAGATTACTTTGTGTGAAGGAGAAATACTACACTCCCACAATCCTCAGGTGTAGTTATGATTGCTTGAGCTTGCTGTTTCCATGGAATGTTTACCCCACTTGGAAAAATTATGTGATCATTTACGATCTGATTCTGTATTAACACTAGTTTACGACCCTTTATAAACTGCTACACAGCTACAAGACACAAACTACACTATATCACAACACTACATTAACAACAAGGTTTTAAAAATAAATAAGCTTCAGAATGAGGAAAATACCAAATGTTTATGGGATGAGTTCCTTCACCCTTAAAAACATATGTACACAGTCTTGAAACTTTGCCTTTCTTTTCTATTTTCCAATATTTGTTCTGCTCAGAATCAAATGTTTTGGATCATATCGTATCTTTTGGGTCTGGTTCGAGGTTTAAAACTGTTGAAGAGCAATGTGGAATTTACTTCCGGATCCAGAGTTGTTATAAAAGTGGACGGCCGTTACAGCTTCATTTTACATGTGACATTCTGTAGTTTACACGGTTTAATCAACATATGTTTTGATACTAAAAGTGTTGTAAAAAGAGTCGTACGATAAAGGGTATACCATTTTTACATTAAATATGAGTTATCGTTCTGAGGTGCAAGGTCGCCGATTGATGAAAACTGCTGCCTATTGACCTTGGAGTCTTGGAGTCTTCCCTGCTGGAGTGCCCTGGAGCAAGAACCCAGCGCTTTTATACCATCTGCTGACCCTGTAATTTGACATTCAATGGACCTATTCAGGTAAGAAGGTAGATTTCCCCACACTCGGTTTGGGGTATCGACTTTCTCCGATACTGAAAAAAACCCGATCACGGAAAGGTTTACGTGGCCTGTGAATACGCTGGGAATGTTCGAGAAGTCTTTTGTCCTTGATGATCTCACTGTGTCGGTGCCATGGCACGGTGTGAAGTGACAGCGACGTGCCAGCTCAGCGGGCGGCGGCTGTGTGTGGCGCTCCCTGTGATCCTAATAGAGGCCCAGATATTACTGTCTCTCTTCTAGGCAGGAAACCTAATGCTGGGCCAATTAGTAATTTGGTATTTCATAAAATCTGGCAGCTTGTGTGTGATGACAAACTGACATAGATCCGCTTTCCTTCAGGGAACCTTTGGCAGTACAGCAGCACGCACACAGACACACACACACACACACACACTGGCGACTGCGAAGTTTTTCTTGCACAGATTGGAAGCGTGTAACTCAATTGAAAACAGAAGAGAAGGTTTGGATGCTTCTCGTTTGGCTGCAGATTCACTTTTCACACTCGCACAAAATGGGGGAAAGGATTTGACTCGACAAGGTTTTATTATTAATATCACATAGTGTTTATATGATTGATGACAAATGAGACAGTTCATTAGAGGCTGAGAGGTCACGCTCCCCTGTTAAAACGGTTGTTTGTCATTATAAACACCTTTTGATGTGCGGTTAATAGCACCACCTCATCGCTATGGGAACGACTCCTCTCCTCCAGCTCCCTAAAAGGTCATTATGGGATGGGAAAGCCCAGTTGACCTCAAGGCAGAGTACATCATTTGTCTTTTAGCACCACCTAACAAAGCAGGCTGACCCCTGTTAGAACCACACCGGAATTCACCGTCCACTGAAGTCAGCTGTTTTCTTATTGTTCCAGAAAAACATTTTTATATCATAAATTGCTTCAGGTGCTGTAATAAAGCTGTGATATCAAAACATGTGTGGAATTTGTGTTTTAATAAATGTATATGAAGTTCATCATCATCCAATCAGCTAAAGGACTGCTTTAAAATATGCAAATGATATATAATGTGGTCCGAACTTGTACAGCTACAGTGCAGAGAACTGGCAGCCCTTTCTTTATGGGTGCAGTCGGTTCAGTGGGGATCTGCGAGGTGGCTTGTTGAGGTACACGCAGACACTCAGAGACACACACACACACAGTGGCTGAATATTGTCAGTTAAAAGCATCTGTTAGTATTTAAAGAGCGAAAAAGAGTAACTTCTTATATTTTTCTTTTAGAATCTTTGCTTTCCAATAGTTAGATCAGATACCATTCTCACGTCTATGGGATAAATAAGACAGTTCAGCCCATAGACTCTAAACAGAGATGTACGAAACGATTGCTACCCAAAAGTGAAGTGTCTCCATTGCCCCCTTGGTATATAACTCCCATCCTCTAGGTTATCAGGTTGAACATGTCCAAACTAAAAAGCCAAAATAAAGTCATTATTGACATTATAGGTGAAATGTCATGATTGACAGCTGACACTGACTCTGGATGAGTCAAGCGTGTTTATCAGTGGGACCTTTCTACCGCGGCTCCATCCCTCCAGTCGCTCATGCACAGATGTATCTGACAATGTTTACTCAGTATATTGGGGTTTTGTTGTGTCGCTTTGCAACTGCTATGACAGAAGTTCAGAGGAGTTCAACTTCTCATTCGGCAACGGAGGCACCAGCCAATGAAATCCTGTTTCAACAAATGCTTGAGCACAGCACCCAATCAAATCATTTACTTTATATTCTGTTGTGTGTTCAGCTGGTTGATGAGTAGCATAGCCTGTTAGCATGAAAGCCGGCCATGTTGTACGTCCCAAGCATGAAACTAATTGTTGTCGTTTATGATGACTACTGTTCTTTCTTCTTTACTTATATCCATTGCCTTTATTTCCTTCTTTCCTGCAGTCTATCTCTCCTCATTTCCTTTCCTTCCTTTCTTCCTTCCTTCCCTCCATGCACCCTCAACATCAGCCCCACTCCCCACCTCCTCCTCCTCCTCCTCCTCCTCCTGCTACCTCAGACTCATTACACCCAGCCACCCATACCCCAGCCTCTGCGAGGAGCTCTCCTCATATAATATGATGGCCATCTGCTAGGCTGAGCCGCGCTTTCCCAAAAAGCCCCGGGGCTAGATGTTTATCTATCGTCCCCCCCCCCTCGCAAAGTCCTTTAAGGATGCAAAACATATCAGCGATCATCGCCATTACAATTAGCACAGGTGCTGTTGAGCTGTAAAGTGATCAGGAGAAATGGGAGGAAACATAATTGAAGTGGATTAGAGCGGAGAGGTGGGAGGGAGGAAAAAAAATGAAATAGAAATTCTGGAAGGTTGGACAGCGGCCCTTTGCTATGCTGCTGTTTGAAATTCACTGTGCTGTGATTAAAACTGGTGCAGAGCACTGGTGGAAGTCCTGGCAAGGAGTTTAGAGTGTTTTTTCTTTGCAGCTGTTTAGTATTTTCTAGCACTGCTTCAGTGAGTTTGGTTATATCTTTCTGAAATATGAAGTTGGAGTCTGTGCATTGTATGACCAAGATCAGGGCTTTGTTTACACGTGCATGTATATTTCACCTTTTACATTTCAACCTTATGCATTTCACCTTGGAGCTTGTGCAGCAGCGTTTCTGTGTGTAAATTGCACGTGTGTTATTATAAAGGGTGTGACACGACAACCTGAACCTTATTGTATTCGACTGGCAGCAAACATTTGTTCACATGCATGCAGATTCATGTAGACAGTGAACAGACACCGTCTCCCACACCGCTTTGGCAGCTGCAGCAGGGCTGGAATATGCCGCAGTAGTCACTCATGAGAAGAGAAATTCTTAATAATAAATATCTAGCCAATAATGAATGTGCTGCCGGCTGCACTTGTCTTGGGGGCATAATATCTAATTTCCTCCCAATGTTTCATATCTACCTACTCCTGCGTGTCGACACAGTCCATCATTACACCCCAAATGCAGGTTCCTATCACTTTTATTTATTTTTCAAATCAATACATAAATCAAAGCCGCGGACAGATGAGATCCAATAAATTACAGCTTGCTGGACAAATGCAGAATGTTCACCGGGTAGCGTGAGGTGGGAGATTCCCATGGGTGCTGCCTGGCCTGCGCCGCCTGCTCTGGGAAAAATCTACTAAATGTCACAATAAATCACGGCTAACTTGAATATTACTCAGAGCTGTTTTTAATACCAAAGGAAAAACTCAGCCGAGGCCTTATCTGACTAAGTTTTCTTGTGATCATATTGTATTTAGTTTTATTTTAGTTTTATTGCACATTTAGCATCTGCGGTGAAATCTTCTTCAGTGAGGGATCCCATTTTGCATCCCTCGTCACCAGGCTAAATTGAAGGGGGATCTGAAATGGAGCAGCAGAGCTACAACCCTCTGTACACCAGCCACAGTATGTGAGTCACCCCCCCTCCTATTTCATGCTCAGCCACATGGAAAAGTAGGAGGGTTGGAGGAAGAACGGGGGAAAAACAGGGGCAAGAGGACGGAGAACCAGGTGAAACAGAGCATAGAGACCAGGGGAGGGGACTCTGTGGCCTCGCAAACCTGCGGCTGCCACGTTCAATCCTCAGAGCGGACTCACACAGGAGCAGGGGGATAACCAGTCAGCTCGGGCACGGGCCCATAACATGAAGGGTGGGCTCAGAGGGCACACACACACACTCAGAGCTGTACCTGAGCGGGGCAGTCATCGCTATCAGCGGGGAATATGCTACCATCAGTCCCCATAACATCAGGGCACACCTTGGCGCTGACATCACATGACATGCATATGTGCAGAGGCAGCGTGAGGCGATAGCGGGCCGAGCAGAAGCAGGGGTTTGAGGGAGATTCCCACTGACAATGGTCCAGTGGGGGGAGAGGAAAGGGAAACAGCAGGCCACCTCGGCTCCACGGTTGGAACACGAGGAGAGGAGACTGAAGAAAAGAAATGTCAGGTTGCTGCATGTTAAAGACTGTAAAATAGGAATCTGTCTGTGTAATGGAAAACAATAAATAGTCACACATTATAAGTAGTTTTTGGTTCAGCCATGCTACTATTATTGTCAAACTGGGATACATGACTGCCCCATACTTAGAATTTAAACATTAAATAATGTAGTCATCATATATGGCTCATTGGAAACTAAATTAAGCTGCAAATAATGATGAATTTCAATCAAGATCAATTTGATGAAGCTGCTTATTTTCTCTGTTAATCCCTTTTGTGAAATGTCAGGAAATTATGAAATATAACCATGAAAACCCATCTGAAATGTTTAAGATGTAATAGATATTAGAGTGAGTTCCCTAAAGGTAGGACACCAAACAGGGCAACTAATGGTGAGGGACAGATATTGTTAGAAGTGACGGCTGAAAGACTGTCAAAGACACCCTTCCAGAACGGCACAAGTGCAGGACAGGCCCAGAACATGTGGCCAAGACTGTCCGGTCCTAAATGGCACCGGTCGCAGCTTGAGTCTACACCTGGGAATATACGAGCCATTTTATTCTTGGACCAATGGACCCTGTGCACTACTTTACATTGTAAGACTACGTGCCGGGCACAGACAGAGGATGAGGGGATCCATTTCAAACCCTGCTCCCATAATGCAGGGTCTATCTCTATATTAAGATCAGCCGACCATGCAGTACGCAGGGCAACAACATGGAATGCAGTTCTCATTAAATGATTTATATTATTGGGTAAGTCATATCCGAAACAGGTATCGGAAGACGGGAGTTACGCCCCATTGAACCGTCTTAACAAAATGTCATATTCACGGTAGCACCTGAAGGTGGCTGGGTTGCCCCCTGGTGGTAGAGAGGCGACTGCCGGCCTATCCTTAAAGCATCTTTGTTGTTTTTTTGTTTTTCATGGTCGGGGAAATATGAGAAAATAGCATACACTAAATGTTTTATTATAAAATCTATAATGACTAATGCGGATTGATTTAACCATTCAGAAACAACCATTATTAATTGACTGCGTGCTCTCAAATATTGAGTTTATCATTTGTTTGTTTATTCAATTTTCTGTCTTGAAGTTATATCCCCTTGCCAATAGGGGGTTGGAACTGCAGAACGCTCAGCTCCCCTCAGCCTCCCGCAGCCAGGTGAAAAAGGCTGTAACGGTCTCAAGGGCCACGCCCTTACCCAGCTGATCGGCCTCCTCGGAACTGGCCTTCTTGTCTTTCATACATCGGAAAAAAATCCGGAGGAGGTCTGGAGGCCAATCGAGGGCGAAGATCAGCACCTGAAGTTCCTGAAGAGCTTTGGTCTGTTGCTCTTCCTCCGAGTTACAGGTAACAAGAACTTCAGGCACTCCCTTCCGAAGGAGGGCCGTGTGCACTCGGCAATTGGTGTTTCCTTTCGCTGCCGCCTTGCACACAGCCCTCATCAACTCCCTCAGGTAGGGAGGCGAGCTCACCTGAGTTGTCTTCAGCTTCTCCTTCACACAGTTGAAAATATCCTCGTCACTGGCCATGTCTTCCAGCAGGAGTGTCATCATTTCTTTCCTCAGCTCCTCAGGGTACCAAATATCTTCAGACGGAGAAACCTCAGAGCTGAAGGACAAGTCAGAGGATCCTGACTCCTTGATCGGGGGGCTGAGCGAGGCGGGGAGGGGAAGCTCCGGTTCAGTTGCGGCAGGAGTGGGCTGAGCTTCCTGTCTCTCAACGGGCTGCACAAGCCCAGGTGAGGAAGACCTCTGTGCAGCTGGCTGCAGTTTTGCCGCATCATCGGGTTGTTTCTCAAGTTCCTTGGAGAGCAGTTGTTTCTGCACGTTCCTCGGCTCCTCTTCAACCACTGCCTCCTTGGTGATCTGCTTAACCAGTTCTGGACCCTGCTCGGCTTTTCGAGACTCCAAGTTGTGCGATACCAGGTCTATAGTATCCTGCAACAGACCCCGTATCCGAGGGGACGTCTTCCCATCAGTGACGATTTTTTCCATAAAGTTAAAATAGTGATCCAGCTGAGGCTCATCAAATTCAAGCTCCTTGATGATGTTGGTGAGCAGGATGCAGAGACACTCTAAAGCCAATTCGTC
Organism: Pseudopleuronectes americanus; assembly: GCA_038501795.1. Classification (NCBI taxonomy): domain Eukaryota; kingdom Metazoa; phylum Chordata; class Actinopteri; order Pleuronectiformes; family Pleuronectidae; genus Pseudopleuronectes; species Pseudopleuronectes americanus. The sequence goes on from CM076736.1 coordinate 9,791,585, forward strand.
GTAGTTCTTCAGCAGGTTGTCCAAGCAGTCCTGCATGATGACGTCATTTATAATCTTGACCTTGAAGAGTTCTCCGATGAACTTGATGTTTCCAATGTAACGCCCTCGGGAGTACAGCTCCTTCGGCTTCCTCCTAAACTCCTCATGACAATGGATTATCAGCAGCTTGCGAAAGCTCACTGTGATTTGGGGGTTGTCAGTGGTGGGCACCTTGAGCGGGGCGAGGCTGCTGCACATCGCCCCGTAGTACGCCAATAAGCTGGTCTCCTTCATGGCGTTCTCATAAATCACGTCCATGAGTCCTTTGAGCTGCTCCTCAGTGTCGATGGGAAAGTCCTCCACCTCATCCAACACGTGGAGGAACTTGTGAAGGGTCTGCCTGCTCAGGACACTGCTGACCGTCTTTAACAGGTCCGGTTGTGAGGGGGTGAAGAAGGGGTGTTCGGGGTCCCGGTTACGGATCTTGGAGGACCATGACACAATTGTTTTCTTCCCATCCCAGGATGATGCATATTGTTGTGGTATGGGCTTTATCATGGCGGCTGATGGGGGGTTCACATGCTGTTCTGGGAAGTGAGTGTTCCTCCACACTGGCCCAGGACGAGGTGTGTCGGTGCGATGTTCATAATACTGCTGAGTAGGTTGCGTATAGGGTTGCCTCAGGGGATTCTGTTGTGGGTTGGGGTAAGAGGAGCGGTGACCTCCAGGAGGAGATGAATACCTGCTCCCTCGACCCCCTGCCATGACCTCCTCTGGGACTTCCCTGCGTCCCTGATCGGGGTACCGGTTAAGGATTGCTTTCTTCGCATCCCGGGATGATGCTGAGTAAAACTGCTGAGTAGGTCTTACTGTCCTGTGGCGAGTCTGTGGGATGTCGCACTGGGCAGCCTGCGGGGGAGGGCAAGGCTGGGGTGCCTTGGGCTTTATGACTGACATATTAGATACAGAAAGTGTATCTGATTACTCTGGAATAACTGAATATGGCTCGGTTGAGGGCCCTTAGCAAACTGGTTGGGTGATAGGAGAGGTCCAACAAGAATAGAGAAGGGAGTGGGACTAAAGAGCATGAGAGTGACACAGAGATAAATCAGTGATGGAGGCAGATGCTTTTCTGAATTTCCCACTGGATTAATACACTAAACATCTATCTTTAAAACACAGACCAACATAGGAAAAGGTCTTTAATGACATAGATCCTCACTCAGGACCTAACATCTGCCTTTAAAATAAAGAGAGGAGTGGTGACAACATAAACAACAAAGGAAAAGGTCTTTGATGACATAGACCATCACTCAGGAGCTAGAATCTGCCTTTAAACTTATATAAAAAACTGATGTGACATTTATCGTGATAATTCTTTTTTTTTATATATATATATAAATCATATATATATATATATGATTTATTTATTGAAATTACAAAACAAGACTTAATGTACAATAAACCTCACAGATAAGAAATGAAAAGCTAGCATATCAGACAGCCAAATAATGAGGATACACATTACAGCCTATATAAACATATACATAACAATAAATAATAATACACGAGAAAAACAAATTAGAATAAAAAATAATAAAAATAATGCTGCATGCTGCTAAAAAAAATAATAAAAAAATTTCAAAGTTAAAAAAGAAAGTTATATTGAGTATGAAAACACTTGTTATTACATTTCACTTCATAATTGCAACAGCATGGGTTGTATTCATTGTTCCAAAACTTGTTCTGTAAATAGTTCGTTTGCTATTGTGATCAAAATCATTGATCTGAAGCTCAATGCTGTCCTGTAATAGTTTTCTAATCAGGTGCACTCTCTGATTTACCTTCTAGTTAATTTTAATACAGATCAAATTGTTAATCCAATAACATCCTTTTTAAGCTGCATGCCTTTGCTCATCTGATGTGTTCTAGTGGTTAATCAAAACATTAAACTTTTATTATCTAGATGTTAAAGTGCAACAAAATATTGCACCTTTATTTAACATTTCATTAAAAGTTCTGACTCGTATTCCAATGCAGTTATTCAGAAAAGGGCAAAACAAAATTTCCAGGCTAGAACACCAACCCCCCCGACAGTTTGACGTTTCAGAAACAATTACATACAGTATGTTTAAACGCTGCACTGGGAAACAAGACCTCATTCCAAAACAATAGCAAAGCAGAAGGCAGTTGCTCTAATATGGTGAATATAAAGAATAAATAATCCAGTTGTCTGCGGTGCCCAACGCAAAGCAATTTAACGCATCAGTGGCAGCCACCTATTAATTTCCTGTGGAAGGAGCGAGGGGAGAGCCTGGGAGCAGTGATTGGAGGGACGAGGCCGCCGCCGCATCATGCATCACTTTTGTAGCCAAACAAAGACACACATGCAAATAAATGTAAACGCACACACTCTCACACATCATAGTAATCGTGCCTCTCTTTTTTTTTCCCCACAATGTCAGTGGCTGCGTGGGAGAGACGTGACACTATGGGCCTAATGATAGTGAATTAATAAGGAAACCCTACAGATAGAGGGGCCCATATGTGACTCTTGTCCTCAGGGTGTGGCATCAATAATGGGTCCCTGAGACCGGCTTCACCTCTCCTATGCATTTGCTGAATGTAAGTCCACTTTAATAAGCTGACCCCCCTTCCCTGCTCCCCAAATTGCGAAAGAGGGCACAACAGCACCGATGTCTTTGGCACTGATCCAGACAACAACACCGCTATCGCCATGAGGGAGGAAGCGGCTGAGGAACTATAAATCCACGGGTGTTTGGACGCAGGACAACATCCATCCAAGTGATTACTGTGGTGGCAACAAGCAGGCAGGAGCAGCCAGAAAAAAAAACACATCACATGTTTGATTGTAGAAATATCATTGCTAAACTTCCGATTTACTGTCAAAACCAATGAGTGTTCTTAGAGATTGATTAAGCATCTCCAGCTTCTCCCACAATCCAGAGATTAAGCTATTTTGCACGAAGGAGCAGGACCCAGCGTTGAAAGGAGGCCAGATGCTCGAGGCTGGAGTAAGTGATAAAGAGTTAAGAGGTGGATATCCTGTTTTGCCCATTAAACTGTATATAAAGATGACGACAACTTCTAAAATATCCAGGATTAAAGCCCCGCTATCTTTCGAAATTGGAGCCCGAGTAGGCGTAGTAGCGATCCTGGGTTGGAGCCACGGAGGCAGGTCAAACCAAACTTACTGTTAAAATTTGCATTTGAACATCATTGTGATAGGAAGTACCAAAAATTACAGAAAAAACCTTTGACAAAAAAATTGTGACACTTACACTTACATTTTTTTGTTTTTTGTCCAGATCCCACTAATATGGAGGAGGCGGGATTTATGACCACACTGCCGCCAGCCACCAGGAGGCGATCAAGATACTTAGCCTTCCCTCTATGGGAGCTGGCATGTCATCCATCTTTATATTCAGTCTATTATCATAACTTCCCTCTCAGTGGTAAAGAATTATCTTTGATGAAATCTTTAAGTATTTTGCACAGAAACAAGTTCACCAGCAACCAATTTCCTTAACATGGTAGAAACCCAACTCCCCCTCGCTGCCAGTCTGCTCACTATTCATTTGACCTGTCTCCTACAATCAGTGTGTTTTGTCTGAAGCATGGTATTCCATTATCGCCATTGCCCATCATTACTTTCCTCTTATTACAGTCTGGGAGACATTCAGGATAGTTCAGAGGAGCTGTGGATGAGGGACAAACACACCGAGTCGTCTCTTTTTTCCATCCAAAAAAGAAATGTCTTTCTTTTTGGGGGGGGAGAGAAAAAAAATGTGCCCCACAGCCATAATGTCTGTGTTTTCCTACAATTAATTAATGGGTCCCCAGCTAGTTAGCAGTAGGCAGCACTTGTTTCACCGTGACGAGTGGGAGAGGGCGAAAGGGGTTGGAGCCTGGCTCGCCTCGGTAGCTGCAGGCTCTTAGTTGTGAGCCACTGGATTTGGACTATTTTTAACAAAATCTTTTTATGGATAGATAAATCTGATTTTATGCACGAAGAGTCTCCTGGGTTTCAATTAACTGGGGGTCATGCTGTAGATCTATCACACACACACACACACACAAAAAGAAAGAGGGAAGAGGAGAGAGAAAGGAGAGGGGGAGAAAATGAAGAAGAAAGAAAGGGGAAGAGGAAAGCCTCTAATTAATGCAGTCTGATTAAACATTTGTGAAATGCATTATCTGCCCTATTTGGATTTTTTTTTAAATTTATGTTGGTTTATTTATTTCCTGAAGAGCTGCAACTGCCTAATTGATTGTTGTTTGTTTGTTTCCTGGGACAATGGGAATAATTAATGCAAAAATCGGCTTCCTTTTTTCAATGCAATTTGTCTTTCCACCATCGAAGAGTGAAAGAAAAATGTGTAATTGCGATGCTTTGTTCCGAGTCCTCTGGGTGCCTCTTGAAAACACTTGCCTTGAAGTTCAAAGATGCAGTGGCGGAGGAGGAGGAGGAGGACGGAGGCGGTGAGGATGCGGTCCAAATTTCTACAGGTGACTCCGGAAACTAATTTGATTTGTAAAACACACTCATGGCGAACGGCTCTGCGCTGCACGGCGGAGGTGGATTTGGGCGTCCGGATCCTGATGCGCAGCTTTAATCACGGGCCACGAGGCATGGCGAGTCGCTACACCTGAGGAGAGTCGACCGTAAAGAGTGTCAAGCGTGCGGGGCGAAGAGAGACAGAGCGAGACAAGGAGAGCGAGAGAAAAATCCATAATAGATTAAACAGCGCTTGGTCAAAAACGCACAGCGTGATGTGTGCGTCTATCACCTCCGCACTCCCCCTGTCTCACTGAGATGCATATTTCTCTCCCAGCCAGCCCAGCTCGCTCATTGTTAAAGTACCCACAGGGCATTTCTTAAGGGTTTGTAGATGCTTACATGGACACACACACACACACACACACATACACACACACACACATACCAGTTCCTCCCCCATCGCTGCCGTGACATTTGTCTCCCCATTCAATTCTCAGCGTGTGCAGCGATAGCAAAGTGTATTATGTCCATCTGTTTTTTTTCTCTCTCTCTGCTTTGTGCGAGAATGATTCAGTTCATCAGAGCACGGAAACACGCTCATACATTTTTGGCTGAAACGCGCACACACACTCAAAAAATGCCAGACCAGTACAGATCCATTTAATTGTACAAACCATGAACTGTCAGTGCACATAGACAATTTGTGCTGATTACGCAGTCCTTTTTTTAAAGCTGTGTCAGTGACAGATAAGTCTTTAATTACCTTTTATTATCTGGGTGCACTCCAGCATGGTGCAAGAAAGATCCCAGTTAGAACCTGGACTTTCTGTGTGATGTTTGCATGTTCTCCAAGTATCTGTGTGGGTTTTCTCCAGGTGCTCCGGCTTCCTCCCACGGGAGACTCTTAATTGACAAGAGGTGTGAATGTGAGTGTGAATGGTTGTGTGTATCTGTGTGTTCGCCCTGTGATACTCTGGCGACCTGTGCAGGTTGTACCCCAACTCTCGCCCAATGTCCACTGGGATTAGCTCCAGCTCCCTCCTTGGATGGATGGATGGATGGATGGATGGATGGATGGATGGATGGATGGATGGATGGATGGATGGATGGATGGATGGATGGATGGATGGATGGATGGATGGATGGATGGATGGATGGATGGATGGATGGATGGATGGATGGATGGATGGATGGATGGATGGATGGATGGATGGATGGATGGATGGATGGATGGATTATAGATGGACTGGTAGGGCTGGTCGTGTAATGTGAGACACCTAAACTCCTACCAGTTTATTTCCTGTTCTCCCAAAATGTCATCAACAGGACATTTACTATAAGTTAGCATGGACATCATGTGACTGAAATCACATGACTTCATGAGGGTGATGTTACCAGAAGGGCTGTGGGCAAGTTTCAATCAGAAGCTCCCACTTTGAATTGCATGACAAGGTCATTGACATAGGACTGTGACTAGATTAATGTTTAGGATAAATCTGTCATAAACAAGATAATGTTCCAGATTTCGTTTTTATGTGCTTTAGTTTTCAAACAGGTATAATTGATAACGTGAGACAGCATGCTTTAGGCAATCATGGACAGTCATTTAAGTACTCTAAATGCGGAAATATGCATTTAGTGACTTCCTAAAGTAAAAGAAAGTTGTGTAAGGAGACAGTTTGAAACTAAATCAAAAACTTTTTGACATGGAAGAGGGACTTGTCAAAGACCTGCCACCAAAAAACGTTCCCTCTTTCTTTTCTTCTACCTGCCAGTTTTAGATAAAGATGGCCGATGCCTCTTTCTCCCATTAACCAGAAATGATCTGTGCAGCAGCGACAGCAAAGTCCTTCTCAACCAGGACTTAGTCAGTCTCAGCTCACAGTCATCGAGAAGGAGAAGGACACCCCCGCTCACCGAGAGCAAATGATTCAAAACATGGAGAAAATCATGAATCACTCTCAGCTGTCAATCGTGAAACCTACCTGAAGGATTGAACAAACAGCGGTGTGATAAGAACTGACAGAAAACCTGTGTGTGTGTAACTTCTGAGTTTGACTCATGTCCTATCCGCTAACATGGAGGAGGCAGGATTTATGAGCTATGCTGCAGCCAGCCACCGGGTGTCGATCGTAACGCCGTGGGGAGCCATCATGTCGTCCATCTTTATAAACAGTCTGTGCTCTCTGTTGCTTGGCCTCTGGGTTCAAGGTGCTCGAGGAGGCAGCAGCATGCCCACACAGCCAACCTCACTAATTAGAGATCCAACCTCAATGAGCGCTCTCTCACTCTCCATCTTTCTCTTTCTCTCTCTCTCTTTCATGCACCCACATACACACTCACTCTCTCCATAAGCATGTGTATCTGGGCCCAGAAATTACTTAATATGATATATTAACATATTTCTCGCAGGAGTGGCAGAAGGAGGGTGCTCGTTGGAGACAAATTATCCAAATTAATTTCTAATTTAAATCCTATGGCTTTTATTATAAGCTGTGGGCGCCCTTGCTACAGGAGACACAGCGAGGAAGAGGGAATAGAGGCAAATGGAGAGGGAAAGATAAGGGAGTGAAGTCGAGGATGGAAGGATGGAAGGAAGGAATAAGAGGATGCTTTAATAACCTGGGCTGTCTCATGCCCACAACTACATGAAGAAAAAAAAGACACAGGAAAGATTTAACTGCACATGGCCGGCTGAGCTCAGCACAGCTTAATTCAGCCATGAGAGAACGTCCCCAGAGAAGAGGAAGGGAAAGAGGGGGGAAATTAAAATGGGTCTTAAAGTTTGAGGCGTACTTGTAACTCCCCTTTGCCCTAATTAGCGGCCTCACATCCTCGCTGAGCCTGAGAGGGAGTGGAACCCAGTGGCCATGACCACGGGTTAATCTGCACACAACAGCCCGAGGTGCTCATGGGAAATGTAGGCCTGAAAGGGGAGAGCTTCAGACGTTCAGTGACCAATTAGGACGCCTTGTTTTGGTCAATTATATTACAGGGATCGGACAACATCCTTATGCCTATGATTTATTGCTAATAGTGAGGATTAGCTGCGAATCATCCTCACAAGGGTTTAGAAGAAATTATTTAATAATAACACATGATTATAGTCTTGTAAAGAAATTTTGAAATAATCAAAGAAAGTGTAAAATTCGACTTAAAGTGCATGTGGCATTGTGTAACAATGAGGTCAACAGGCTTGTATTACACTTTGATTTTAATAAAACAAAGCTCGTGTCTGGAAATCGAGTTAAAGCGTAAAACTGACGGAGCCATCATGCCTCCACTGCGGGTATTATTAACCATTGTGCTGTATTGTTCTACGTCCCTCACTGTCGTATCAGTGCCAGCATGCATTTGCGTTACAGTGTTTTCATTCTGCGATCGGAGCTCGGGATGATGAGGTTCTGTCGGACGTTATTTCCCATAAAGGAAATCTGAAGCTTAAACGGAGAGGTTACGCAACGTAAATCTAATTCTGTATGTAGCAGCAACATTTCATCTTAAAACTCTTGTTTCCCAACTGTGAGTCTTCCTCCTCAAAGAAGAAATTATAACGACAACTTTGTGTGGTGAAACCCGGGCCCTTACTATGGGGGTTACATCAGTATGTAATCAACGAGTGCATCAGTCATTGTATTCCTTTTTAAGCTGCGTTATCCACTGACGCACCGTGCGTCACGCGTGCTCTTGTAACCGCATGTTTAATCGCCAATATACCCGGGAGCCTTCAGCTTGTTTCATCTAATATCAAATAATAGCACAGTTCGCCGTGTAATGAACAAACACCCGCGTTCCAGACACAACCACACTCGCACACAGCCGCACCGCCACAGCCTCCGAACATGGCGTTGCAGAGTGGCGGACATGGACACGTCTCTGCTGTCTCAGCTCTCGGGGACGAGGAGGTTTTGTGGCGCTTGTGTTTCAGCGGGGGCTTTTTTTTTGTGCTGCTATACTCTCGGCTCGGGGACAGGCATGGCGCTGTAATTAAGGACAGAGGGAGGAGGATGTTCATTAGATGTAGTGTCCTCATTAGTGTAAGTTCCACCCGGAGGTGGTGCTGAGCAACGGACACCTAATGAGACGCGTATTGTAATGAAAGCGGGGGAACCAACAGGAAAGGGCCCTTAGATTAGGGTGCGTGGAAAGTCTTCTTATCTGTAGTTTATACATACAATATAGTCCCTTTTCTACAGGGTATATCATTTCTATCTTTTCTTGGAGGAGGTTAAACCACAACTTTTATGACTACCTTTCCTCGCACGAGTCTCGGGCCTCGTTTAAACAAACAGAAGCTCATCCTGTTACGTGATGATCTGTCTGAGATAAGTGACCACAGGAGACTCCTCAAGTCCTCTCTGTCACCTTTCCCCTCAAATCTATTCATTTAGCCCTCAGATGATGAGCACTGCATATGTATGCCAGGCTACAAATCACTGTGAAATACTGTAAGCAGCCAGCCGACCATACACACACTGTAGGGGCTCACCTGCCCTGTGGCCAAAGACGACTATAGCTACTGTACCCTACACACACACACGCACACACACACACACACACACACACGTCTACAAGCTGTCTCACAGCATGCCACAAGTACTGTACAGGTAATCTCACTTAATCATCTCAGAGGTCATTGCAAAGCGGAGTGGGGGCAATAATTGCTGTGCTGAGCAGCAAAAAAATGAAGGGGGATGGGGGGGGCTGAGATAAATAGAGGGAAGAAGGAAAGGGAGGATGACAGAGGAGAGTGGAGATGAGGAGAAAGGGGGAGAGATTCTGTATGAGAGGAAAAAAGGAACCACAAGGACAACGGTCTGGCCTGATTTGTAAACAGGGAATATTCAACTTAAGTCCTTAAAGAAAGAAAGAAAGAAAGAAAGAAAGAAAGAAAGAAAGAAAGAGAAGAGAGAAAGAAGATATATATATATATATATATATATATACAATGATGTACTTACTAAAGTAATGAGTTAGTAACTCAAAAATAATGTCAGTACCTCAAAATAACAACTAAGTATCTCACATTAATTAAATATAGCAGCCCTCTCTTTTGTCACTGGCAGAAATGGGCTTCTGCAAGAAAGAAAGAAAGAAAGAAAAAAAGACAAGTTCAAAATTCAACAAGCAAGTAGAGTAATGTGGAGACAGAAAGGGGGGGGGGAAACGAGGAAGGTAGAGAGTGACAGTGCCTCTCCGCCCGGGGGCTAACGGGGGCCGGTCTCCCTCGGCCTGTGACTGCCGACAGAGCAGGTCCACGGTGAGGTGATTTAAGGTGATAATAACATCCACTTTGGCAGATGGATGATGTCCCTCCTGTGGCTGCTGACGCTTAATGAATGAAACATTAGTAAACACTACTAAAGTCAAGCTCAGAGATCCCTCTTCCTGATGGCAGGAGTGAAAAAAAGGTGAGAGCCCAAATGTGTCTTCAGCCCCACAACTCACACACTTACACACTCACTCTCACACACACACGCGCACACCACCTTCCCCCTCCCTCTCGTCACTTTGACTCGATCGTCCAATTCTTTTATTCCTGCTCAGCACTTTTGAATAAAAGATGAAAGAGACGAGAGGGGACCTCAGGAGGCAAATATGTGTCGGCTTGTGTGTGTGTGTGAGTTCTTTTGTCCTCTGGGTCTGTTGCCATTAGACCAAATAATATGTGTACAGCAAGGTGTGCCGCCCGCAGATATGCACAATTCTTACAAAGTGGTGAGATTCATGCATTGGCACTGAAATAAAACACGAGATAAACGCTCTCAAAGTGACGGGTGAAAAGAGGAAAGGACTCGGGAGATGTCACTGCCCTCCATGTTTGGGACTAATGGATCACTGCAACTCATGTGCAAGAAAATCTGAATTCTAATTTGTTGAAGGCCCTTATATTGTCCATTGCATTACTCATTAAAGGATCACATTGCCAAATAAACAATAAAACCTGCCAAATATTATATGAAGAATACAAGAAGTCACTGCAACTACATACATGGTTCGATACCAGAAGGGGCAAAAATAATAGAAAAGATCATGTGTCATTTTAAAGGTGCTTTTTAGATTGGAGCTCATTGACTAACAACGGATGATGAACCTCTGGGGTTATATTTTGGGTCTTCGAGTGTAGATGGTGGATATCCAAGATCAAAGTCCGACTGACTTTTTGGCTTATCTCACCGACCTGCGTGTGAATACAAACAATTAAAAAAACTGTTAGCTGACGCATTTCCGCCGACATGTTGCTCTCCACACAGATTGGTAATACGAGACATGGAAACCAGAAGGCTTCCGAACTTAGAATGTCCTCCCGCTGCCGACAGATTCTTCATATTCACATGCAAAATCTGTTTAAAGAGACATTGTTACAAATTGTGCTCTGCAAAGAACATATGGGCAATGTCTTGATTTTACTTCATCAGGCATACTTCCATTACAAGACTACAATGTCAACAAAGGTATGGGGACAGTTCGGGAAGGATCATGTTAACCTAAAGGATGGTTAAGGTGTGTAAAGGTAAAACATATGAATTGGTTGAAGAAAGATTGTGGTTACACTTAAAATCACAAATGTTGCAGGAGTCTGAGGATGTCTAACTTCATGAAAGTTAGACATTGCATCCATCCACCCTCTATTGTCTAATATAGCTGTAATTTATTGGTAAAAGAATGACATAATGGATGTTTCAATACTAATTTGTACCTTGCTGCTTCACAACTGGAATGTTTTACTCTGGTGCATCTTTACTTTTCCTGTTTGCTGTAAACCTCACATTCACAAGAGTACAGTAACCTCAACGCCTCCTCTACACAGACACACAAACACAGAGGGAGACATCCACAGAAGACCAAACTATAAACTGAAACCTGGCTGGGCGCGCAACAAGGTCGGCAGAAACAGCAATTTACTGTTACCAAGGGGAAACGCCAGAGTGATATCATTGGCCGACAACACTAAATAGGACAATAGCGAGTCAGAGGGGACACGACTAGAGGAAGTGCTCACTCACCTCTTTCTAATCATGGACGTGTCTTTGGGAGAGACAGAGCGACACACAAGGACACACAAACAGGCCAGACTATCTTTGACTCTGGCAGGGACGACAAAAACAAACAAGGGCACAGAGAGAGGAGTGGAATATACGAGGAGATGAAGTGATGGAACACATTTGTTTTTTGTTGCCACCCATCGCTAATCAGTGAACGCTCCCATCACGAACCCAACATGTGAATATTTGTGGATTTACCGAGCTCACTCCTCAAGTCCAAAAACGTCAAGAGACACTTTTTTTGTTATACAGACGCAGACTAATGTGAAAACCACCTCAAATCCATTTAAAACATCAAAGATGAAACATAGATTTCAACTGAGCATTGACGGTTACCATAATGTGCATATGTACAACACAGTGTGACTTCAGAGTCATATTAAGTTCACTGGGCTAAATTATACCAGGCTGAATTTACCCATTTATATGACTCTTTTTATGGCTGATTCAAAGCTGCCTAGCTAATCAACGCTCCATTACAAAGCTTCTCCGTGGCGGCGGTTTGATTGGCTTCAATTTACATAATGGTGGAACGCTGAGAACGTGAGGCCTCAACTGCTTCCCATTTCTCCGGCGAGCCGATTAGATAGGTTTATGGATTTGAAACATGTGCGGGGCATCAATTTTATTTATTTCATTATTCAGTCATTGGTCTACTGCACCCGGGAACAAGCGAGTTGTCGGTCTGTGACAATCATGAGGGGAACATTTCTGTCGTCCTGGACTACGCTCAGTCCTGGAATCCAATTTGTGTTTGGAATGAGGAAAGAGTTTAATCTGCAAGTGTAGACCCATGGAAGTCACACAGATACACACATGTGCACACATCCATACCAGCAGGGACACACACAGCATTGATACTGGTAACGAATCACATCTACATTATGTCTGCATCCAAATGACTACAACAAGTGAATAACAGCTAATAGCCTTCAATAAGTTACATTTGCTTACACTGAATTCATTGTCATTGTCCTCTCTCTTTTCCTCTAATTATCAGTACAGATGTTATTATCTGCTACCACTCTTTATATTGGCATCAGTCTCTATCAGCTCTGTCAGGCTGCACTTAAAAATGCTAATGTCAAGCAGGTATTATCACAATGTTAGCTAACATTTGTTGTCGGGTATATGAGGATGACATTGTGTGTTGTATGTGTCATTACTTTGCTTTTGGTATTTAGCTACAAACCTAATTATTGGACAAATTGAATTTTGATGATGGTACATGATGAACAGTTAGGAGGTTACCAAGTTATTAAGATGTTTAGTTCCAATCAAAATTAACTGAATTATTAACTAAATAATCATCCTGAGGTAATACAATTGGACCATTTTTGTGTTATTTCATGTAACAGATATTGAGCCAAATCACAACATAAGAGGAAAAGTCACGGGATAACCAAAGACATTGGGGTGCAGCCTCTGGGCACTATGAATGTCTGAACTAATGTTCACTGCAATCCACAGTTGTCGAAATATTTAAGTCTGGATACAAAATTTGGAGCAACTAACGCTGCTTCACCTATGCTATCCTCATCTTCATACCTGAATTATGTATGTAAAATTTACTTATCAGGAATGTGTGTGAAATCTAACAGGAAATCTCAACCTGATCTGAGAACAGTTTTTCAGCCAGTCAGAAAGACAACAACCGGTTGGACTATATTTATATAGTGTAATATATATTTTAATATAAGAACAGTAGCACTCTGTTATGTTTGGACTACTTCTACAACAACTGCTTCTACTACTATGCTATACTACTAAGAGACCCAACCGTGTGTGTGTGTGTGAGAGAGAGTGAGACTCATGTTCATTCTAAATTCCTTAAAACAGTCACAATATGGTCTTCATTATAAGAGTAAAAAGCACAAAGTCCCTATAACATGGTTAAGGCTCGGCAAGTAATAACTGTGGTTAAGGTTACAGTAAGTCCCCAGAAAATCTATGTAAGTCAATGTATTGTCCTCTGAAGTCAAGTCAAGAGACCCAACTGTGTGTGTGTGTGTGTGTGTGTGTGTGTGTGTGAATGTGTGTGTGTTTGTCTGTGAGTGTGTGTGCGTGCATGTGTCTAGCTGCTCGAGGCACCCCAGCAGGAATCTCCGCAGTCAAATGATTTCACATTACCTTTTCTCCTTGGCTATCTGTGCTGCCATTTAAAAAGAGCAGCATTAGAGGACGGTCATACATGCCGCACACACACACACACATGCACACACACACACACTCTAAAAGCAGAAACTGGTTTTAATTGTCTGGCCTATTGCTGTGTATCCATGTCCTGTTTGAAGTTTATTTTAAATTATCAGTAATGTGATGCCGCAGCATTAAAACCACTGACCGCTTCTATGAATTAACACATAAAATGAATCAAATGTCCAAACTCTGATTTAAAGAAAAAGCTGTAAAATTATTAACTTTGATCATCTGTCAAAAGTCGTGATCGTAGGCTTCCACATCCAACATAAGCATCCAGTGTGTGAGCCTTTAAAGCCTTTTACATCTTTGTAACACCTTTAGCTGTTTACCTAAATTGCCCGTCATCTGACTATCCGTATTTCAGCACAACATGCACACACATGCACATGCGGACACACATGCACTGGAGGCATCAAAGAGCCCTTCTTCCTTGGTCTCCGTCTCATGATCAAGCCTGAAAGTCAAGTGGTGAAACGTATTAAAACAGTGGAGCGAGAAGATCAAAATTACCAGAGCAGCAAAGCTGAGGGCGCAAAGCCCTGACGTGTTTCCCCCTTTCCTCCCTCTCACTCTTCCCCTCTCATCTGATGCCACATGAAGCCGGGCCCAGGTAACTGCACTTTTTAATGATGCCATTTGCCTAATGCCTTCTTGTGGTTGTCAATCTGTCTCACATTATCCCTCATCCTGCCTGTCTCGCCGTACCCTCCGCGCCCCTTGACTCCGGCACACGAAAGAGCCTCGCCTGAAACGTCGCTGCAGTGGCCCATTAGGATGCATCCTCCAGACTGGATTGGAGGGAGACACCTCGTAAAAAAGGAAAGCCAAGGATGAAACAACAACAATAACAAAAACAGGGGAGAGAAGAGGAGGACGGTGATGGGCATATCTTTTATCGTGCATCTTTCCCAACTTCCCCTTTCTGCTGATCCAGGAGGTTCAACAACGGCACAAATTGGAATGAGTGAGGAAGTTAAAGGGGTCTGATAAGCCACGAGTTGAAAGCTCATGTTCAACCTCTCTCTCTTGGTTTCCTTCTAATGTACGACATCCATCCCTGTCAATCTTTTCTGCTTGCGCATACTTTCTCCCACCTTCTCTCCATCAAATCACTTTCTTTGGACTTACTCCGTCTACATCCATAAGTTCTCCCTTCATGTGCAAGACGTCTGCTCTCAAGCATGTTGCTGAGTCAGCTGACAGCGGGGTCGCTTTTCTTAAAGACGGACGATAATGGGTAAAACAGTGTCAGGTCTGATCTTTTCTCATGGACCGCCTGCCTGTCTGACAACACATGGATGTATGAGACATGTATCCAAATATTTTATTCTTTCTTCGTAGCAACCACAGACTGTAAACAAAGATGGACGACATGACAGCTCTCCAAAAGTGAAGCCAAAGCCTCTCGATTGCCACCTGGTGGTTGGCTGCAGTGTCGTCCATAAAGCCTGCCTCCTCCATACGAGTGGATGGGACATGGACTGAGCTAAAGTAAAGGTGAAATACCTTTTAATCATGGGTTCTGTCATTTGAAGTAGTTCTTATCTCATTAATATCTTTTTAATTTGGTTCCGATTAGTGATTTGATGCAATAACAACATGTCATGATTGACAGCTAAGACTGACATGCGTTTGGTTGAGCACATGTATTGGTGAGGAGAACGCAATCACTACATCAGAGCTACAAATGCACTTCATTTCTGGATCTTTAGAGGAAGTGGAGACATCTTGATCTACTAAGATTACAACATTAGCCTTTCTTTTGACCGTCAAAATGGAAGAATACAAAAGGCAACCTGCTGTACAAACAAAGAGGATGCAGGTTTCTTCACTTTGCAAATGCATATCTGAAAAAGCAGGCGCTCTATGCAGAGTAACGGACACAATCACTGAACACTTTCTTCATGCCTTCCACCACAAACACACACCCAGACATATCAACCATTTGATTCCAGTGAACAAACAATGGGAGTGTGCAACAGACAAAAACCTGCACAACTCATTCATCTCTGCCACAACCACACACCTCTCACACCTACACCACACACAAACACACGCACACAACCGCATCACACATATCCCAAAAGAGGCTTTTATGACAGGGTGACATGAAGTCGGCTGGATGAATAGTTTGATAGCCCCGGGCGAGCAGGGGGATAGGATAGGCCATAAATAGGATTGAAGTTTAAATGGAATAATGCAGCTTGAAAAAGAGCTAGGGCCCAGGAGTGGGGGCAAACCCAGAGGTAACGTAGGGGTGACAAGTTCGCCTGAAGAGCGACTGAATCAATGAGAAGACTTTTTTTTTGGGCAGCATGGAAGCGAGCAGACAGAGGTGCTGGAGACAAAGTTAGAATATCATGAAGTGGAACAATGAGCGGTGCAGATGAGGAAAACCGGAAAGTCTTAGGAAGCCGCATTTCCAGGTTGTGGTGGATCACTGTGGTTGAGAAGTGATGAGTGGACTAATGAGAGGACAGCCTGGTGTTCGAGTACGGGTTCGATCCCACCAGGTCGTTAAGGACAGAGCACTGCCTGTGTTTCAAGTCATTAGACAACCTTGAAGCTGATGGCACAATGAGGCAGGAGATTAATGTCCAGCAGTTTCCAACCAGGAGGATGTTAGTGTAACGTTTGCAGCCATTATGGACGACAGGACTGCTCCCACCTGGTGGCCGGCAGCAGTATAGGTCATAAATCCCACCTCCTTCATGTTAGCTGATGGGACACGCACAAATCTAGTCAAAGTATACATCAAATAAAAAAATTCCAAAGATGGTTCCTGCCATTTAAGGTAGTTCTTATCACACTGGTATATTCATGTGTTCATTTTTTCCAGGAAATTTTGTTTTAATTCCTTCATTGATTCTACAAAAACACGATGAAATGTCAACCTCACTTTTATCTAACGTTATATTTCGAAAACTCTTATACAATTGTACCGTGAAATCATTATCTTTGTGAGAGGGAGTTGGGATGAGCTTCAAACTGGAGCAGACATCCACAGC
The DNA here is from genome assembly GCA_038501795.1 of Pseudopleuronectes americanus. Classification (NCBI taxonomy): domain Eukaryota; kingdom Metazoa; phylum Chordata; class Actinopteri; order Pleuronectiformes; family Pleuronectidae; genus Pseudopleuronectes; species Pseudopleuronectes americanus. The sequence goes on from CM076736.1 coordinate 9,808,342, forward strand.
CCCATCCCCCAAATGCTATTAAATCCCCACCCAATCACCATATATGAGCTAGTGCCATCCAGTGTATTATCAGGTCTCAAATCAATGATCTCGGTTATTGATTAGCTGGATGTGGACAATTAGATTGGGGTCATATTACTTCTGCTGATTATTGTAATTACAACCCCCTACTCAACAATCTGTTCTCCTTGAGAGAAGCTTGTTTTTTTTACTTCTGTGTGATTTTGCTGGAGCTGTCGAACCGATGCTGTAAAAGTAAAAACAATCAAAGTTGAAATGTCTAGGTCATGGAATAGTTTCAAGCATTTTTTCTTTAAATTTTGGCATCAATTGTGACCAACAATGGCTTTTTCACCCTGTTAATATTATATTTCCATACCTACTACACATTTTCAATTAATGCACTAAGTCTTAAGTAGACCACATTGAAAAAAACTGGGGAAATGTTTTCATATCCCTAACACACGGAAGGGCCATGCCTCTGCAGAATCGTGCTGTGCATTCAGGTTCAAGCCTGCACTATACTCACTCACCCGTGTCACCCAGTGCCACCCACTGCTGCCAGGTAATAATTCCGGTGGCCAAGCAGCATCAGTCAGTCCTCACCTCCATGAAATTAAGCATAAAACATTAATAGAGGCAGATTAGGTTTAAACCCAGACTAATGTGGCATGAAATGCTGCGGCCATGCTCGAGAAATTAGAAGCTTGGAGAACTGACCTATTTTAAACTGGCTGTGTCCTGAGTTCTTGTTTTCTTTTTACACAACTCCCATACACGTACATATAAAATACACAAATACATGCTCATATGGTATTTTCAATGCAATACAAACTCCAGAGATTGACACATACTTACAGGGAAAGAAATGCACCCACAATTCGGTTTTCAAATTTTAGCGTGACTATGTCAGCATATGCCTTATGACCTGATTATAAAGAATTTGCTGTGAAAAGGATGCAATGGCGACATGTATATTCCCTCTACAATTTGTTTCCTACCCTAACCCACTGAACTCCAGACATTGTCCTGTTGGAGTCCGATGAGTCCGATGCTCCGGACATTTACGAGAGTTTTTCCGACCAGTCCCCTAGTAAAATTTGCAAATGAGCTCAAAGAGGAAGTGGGTGTGTTGACGAAAGCAAAACTGGAAGACTTCTTGACAACGTGTCCATGTGCTGTAAACTATACTACTGGGCTTTTTGCAGAAGAATTTATATATCATGTTCTGCCTCGTGCATTCTTAACCCACACGCCTGAATGTTCCAGACATTGTCCTGTTCTTGTAAACGCATCTCATATGTGAATGTCAAACTCATTTTCTGAATATTTTCGGCCTAAAAGAGAAATCACTCGGTTGATTAGCTTTCATTGCAGCATCGCTACTATATTGGAGTAGGCCCTGTCTGTATTGAGTAAATCAGCTCAAGGGACAAAATGAAGACTTATTTATTTGGATGTTTTTATTTGTTAAGAGTCTGTCCCATGACAGAACACCGAACAAAGACAGATAGAGAGTGACGGAGAACACAGCACCATCGGATGTTAGTGTTGCTCCCCATCACACACACCCACCAAACACACATATGCACTGCAGACATGCCAACACAAACATAAATTCAATGCACATCGTCTTGGCACACACACACACTTGTGCAGTGACACACACACACACACACACACACTCTCAGTAGCAGACAGCAGGGCCCTGTCTCTGCTCACGGTGGAGCAGGAATCCGCAGCGTGGTGAGAGCAAACGATTTGAGGCATATGACAAGTCCTTGTGGATTCAAAACAAAGCACTGTCACAAAAGCTCTGCCTTGGCCGCGCAGCCTGCTCCCTGCTCCGCTGCGCTCGGCATGCGGCGATACAATCCTCGAAGTCCAAGACGAAAGCCATCATCATCCCTTCACATCCGCTCCCGTTCTGTGGCCCGTTGCAAACGGCTGCAGACTCCGTGTGTGCTGCGCCCGTCAGAGTGGCTGCCGCAAATTTGCCTGCGAGGCTCAAGAGGGGGCCCACAACACCCGGGAGACTGAGTCCATTCACATTATCCGCTATGGGAGAAGCCGCGTACGGGGGCCGGGGACCGAGGAGAGGGAGGGGAGACGAAGAGGGGGAGGACAGGAGGAACAAAGTGAAAAGACAGCGGTGTGTTTGCCTGTGTGTGAAGAGAGACATATAGAACTTGCTCGGGGGTGAGTCTACATACTGTGAAAGGTCGAAAAGAACTAAGGTGTGCAAATGTTTTCTGATGCTGCTCTGCTTAATCTGCTGTTGGAAAATATTCTAATCATATTTATACTGAGGTTTAATCAAACCATTATTCCCCAGGTTTAGATGAGAAGACTGGCACCACTCTCTTGTGCTGAATAAGTGAATAATAAGTAGATAAGTTAGGCTGCAGGATATTTAGATATGTGAGTTACATCAATCTTCTCCTCCAACTCTCAGCAAGAAGATGAAAAAGCCATGTGTCAATTCAGGGGCTGCATCCTTCAGAGGCTGCACTTACAGAATTGTTTGCTTCAAAATGGTGCAACCAGACCGTCCTGTTTCAAAGGCCTTAGAAACAAAACCCTTCCTGCCTCAACCACTCCCAGGTTTCATTGCGGTTCGGTGACAAACCATCAGAGAGGTGATGAGATGACCAACGTTTGAGTATCACCCTTTAACTCGGGAAGCTAATGGTAAACATGTTAAAACAAAAAGGGGCACACAAACTTTTTTGTCGTGTCCAGCTTCAGCTCTGTTGCTAGGCTACAGCAATAAGAACGGGACGAGCTGGAGACGCTGATCTGAGAAAGCCTCTGTAGACCAAACTGCTCAATCTCGGTTCAGCTATAGAAGTCTACACGGCCAACGAAGGTCATGCAAACCGTTCCTTTTAGCATCAATTCAGATACTTATCTATCTCCATCTTCATATTCTTTTGTTTTTCAATTTAGCTGAAGAGCCATTACGATGCAATTTGAGGCTTCAAAAATATTATGGATTAAGAGAGGCGTGCGCCGCTAATGGCGTTCTCCCTCTGTTTGGATCATAACGACAGTCGGCTGCTTGAATTAAACATCCCTCTGATGAAAAGGAAATTAAATAATCTCTAATTGCAGAATCACGATAGCCTCAAACGTCTAATTCAATTATCAACATAAGCGGTGTAAGTATTGTAGAAGGGGGAGAAACAAATGTTATTGAACATGCGTTGCCATGTCAAATGAGTCTCCCCATTATCCAGAGTCAGAAACCATTTCCAAACTGCGCCCGTGACAAAATAAAACAGTGAAAAAAGGACCATATTTTGCCTTGTTTGCTCCGGGGCAGCGTTAGACTCTAGAGTTTCCCTTGTATCTTTTGCTAACCTCAATAATCATAATCCAACAAAAGCAAATGAGCAGTGTCTCTATATATACACAAAAAAAAATAAAAACTTTAATCCACATTATTTCCCTTTGAGTTTATTTGTTCTTTTCTGTCATTTCATTGGTATGAACAGAACATAAGACGAAAACAAAACATAAGTAAGACATTGCAAGACCACAAAAGCCTGATAACAGGAAAAATATTCAAGGACACTGCTAACCGCTCCTCATTTCCCTTTTTCCCCCCCCAAAACATGATGGATGATTTTTTCCCGTGCACCCCACAGGGAGATATATAATGGTGTTAAAACAGGGATTGTCGCGTTCCATGAAGACCTCTTCTCAAGACCCTGGAAAATGACTCTCATAATCCTTCACAGCGGGCAGGGAGGATCCGTTCAGTGTGGACTTTGCCGCTGCCTGAATCAACATGGCGGCTCAGCCTGTGGTTTGCAACAGACGTACAAATGGGCTTCGAGGGTACATGGTTGCCGAGAAGACGCATGAACACCGTGGCGCATGAAACACAACATGTACAGACCACCATCCACCCCCTTTTTCTAAACACGCTGCTAATAAGATTTCTCTTCCTTGATCTTATGTATGCAAAATTGATATGATGGATGAGCACATGAGACGCAGAGCAAGCGGTAACACACTGGCGGTGGTAACACACTCCAGAGTTCACAACACAGTCGACCCAAAGCCCCGGCTAACGACTCCTTGCCATGTAAATGATGATAAACACGAGCGCCGCTTCCACCAGTGAGTGCGCATTACTTAATGATGTTCAATGGCAGTGGTGAGCGGAAAAGACAACAAATATATTATACCAATTCATCTTAAATGGGCATCCCTAAGGAAACCCATCTGAATTGTAAATTCATGCATGGGCCTCATTTTTCATATGTGGCAAGGGTAGAATTCCATAAACTGTGTACTTAATGTGCAATGCTTTTTGCATATTTACATCTTTATGGGCTCTCACTGGGCTGTGTATGTATTTATTTATATGAAATGTGCAACACTTACCCATTGTCAGAAATGGACTAGGTTTAGATTGATGCCTCCGTGCAGCAACATGCCACAGGTCAAACTTCTACCAGCTAGTAAACAAGAAGTCTGCAGAAGAAACTGAAATGTGCTTATTTATATTGAATAAATCTCAATAAATTCAGGCTGTAATACTGTTACGCTCTATATATTGTTCCATTTAACATCCAAGTGGGTTTTTTAGTTGTTTCTTAGAATCAAAACTTTAGTCAGGATCTATTTCAGTGTGTTTTGGGGGGATTTTAAAGTCAACTTGTACACTCCGATGGCCACAAAGACCTTTTATATTCTGAGAGCAGTGATTAGCCGGAGCAAGAGATGTCCTTTAGCCTCAATATGAAAGAATAGCTGGCATCTGGTCTGTTACTTAGATATCAAGCTGCCTTTGAGAGACAAATCACAAGAGACAACCAGGCCAGGCAGCCAGTGAATGCTGGCCGGACTTAAAATGATGTGAGATGGATACCTGGCATCGACTTCTGCTGCTGAGACAGGTAGAGTCCCTTTGGATGGGAAGGAGTGGGAAGGTATATGGGGACGGGGATAAAACAAGAAGCCCAAAAAAGTGGAACATGATCTGATAAGTCTGGAAAAGACTCTGGCCTGGTGACATCTGTGCCAAAGGCCTTTCAGCAGGACCAATTTAAACTACCTGGACCAGCAGGTCTCCTGGGAGAGCTGGAATGGAGCATACACACGTGCACACACCCACACAAACACAAACCACTGACACACAAATACACACACACATTAATGGGTATTAAGGTAAAATTGTATTTACACTCTTCAAGAACTTTATTAGAAAACAATTCTACACCTGCTCATTCAGGCAACTATCCAGTCAGCCAATGACGTGGCAGCAGTGCAGCGCATAAGCTTCATGTAGATATAACTAGGTTTGGTATTTCAGTTAATACTAATGCTCATGCCAAACATCAAATGTCAATACGGTGATTTTAACTGTGGCATGATTTTGTGTAGGCATGCTGCTCTGAGAATTCCTCAAGCTGCTTAAAGAGTGGATTGGTAAGATCTAAGACTCTAATAAAAACTAAATGATTGGCTGGCATACCTGTCTGTCACCAGCCGGCCTTGCTTCCTGCGTAGACCCTGGCCGTAAACTCACCACGTATAATCGTAGAGAGGCAGAAAGGTCACAGAAAATCCACAACTGAAGCAGGGATGAGAAGTTATTGAGCGAGTCACGAAAAGTCAGCCTCCAGCAGATGTCAGGCAGTGAGCGTTCATTTATTTTGGGGGCAACAGTCTTTAGAGTTTAGGGAGATGGCACAAAAACCCAAAACCATCCAGTGAATGACAGCTCAGCAGACAGAACTGCCAGACCAGTTCAAGCCAACAAGTGATCCAGTAACTCACATTCCTTACAACTGCAGTGAGCAGAAAAGCATCGAGAAAACATGTCGGACCTGGAGGCAGATGGGCTACAGCAGTGGTCCGGTTTCAACCCTGTAAGCCAAGAAGATAAATCTGGCAATGCAGTGGGAACAGGCTGCACAAAACTGGACGGAGGAATACTATTTTGCTGGTGCATACATGTGGTACAGGGTCAGAATTTGGCATCAACGGCATGAATCCACGCACCCAACCTGTCTTGTGTCAACAATCCAGGCTGGTGCTGAGTGGCATGTCGTGGAGAAGGTTTCCTTAGCAAACATAAGTCTACGTAATCAGAATCAATTGTTATTTGAATGCCACAGCTGATGTGCATCCCTTTATGGGCACGATCGGCCATCCTCTGATGATGACTTCCAGCAAGGTAAGTTTCAAAAGTCTGATTATTGTTTCAGTCCAATCCAAGATCACAATCTCTGAGGAGTATTTCCAATATTTTGTGGCATCTCTGGCAAAGAGAAAAGAGAGGCCAGGGTGTTCCTAATAAAGTGCTCAGTGAGTGTATATGTGTTGATAATGTTATCTAATTCCTTCTCAACATCTAAAAGGTTCACGCAGTATGGTTTGATATTAATACAAAACAATTATCAAACTACGGTAACTGAAATAATTTCCCCCGTGCACCTTCCCTCTGTTGTAAGTATATCCAGACAGACTGCCGAGTCACTGAACTCTGATCATTCGCAAGCCGATCCAGAGCTTGAGTCACTCATCTCAGAATGAGGAAAAAGAGAGAAAAGGAGACAGAGAGAGAAGGAGAAATGGTTTGATTCCCTCTGCCCCCCCCCCATACTCCCAGCAATGCAGCGACTGTGGATAAAAGCGTCCAACAAAGGCCATGCACATCTCCTCTGTGAGTCAAATTTGAAAGAGATTGAACCTGTGCTATTTCTGAAAATGTGAACTGTGGGTTGTCTGGGTGGGTGTAGCACTGAGGGCTGCTAATGGGGAGGTTTAAGTGCGTCTTATACACACACACTAACACACACTTACACACACACATACACACACCATCATGGCTTAGAAAAACAGCTCAGTCAATAAGAGAGCTGGCATAGCTGCACACTTTAAAACCTGAAATCTTCCATTTTCTGCACAATTGTCACCATTTTTAGTTCAATGGATTTTCATATTTTACAAAAATGAATGGTAATCAATGGTTGTGTGCCATTTTAAAATTACACATAGTCATCACAGGCCTACTTTATTATAGGACCATAGTTTATATACTTTTACTTAAAGCATCTTACAACAGGGACGTCACTAAAGCTTCAGTTCAGCAGGAAACCTTGACAATGAATACAGATGCTAGATCTGTTCAATCAACCAAACAGCAGGAGAGCAGGTAAAGAAGTACAATGAAAATGCACAGTAAGGTTCTACATCTACAGGCATCAGACGAGATCCCTGTCATCTTCAAGAGGTTCCTGAGGATAGAGAGGGACCCGCCTGCTCTGAAATAATCTGGTAACTTGTTCCACCATCAGCAAACCAAAGAGAAATGTTCACAGGATGTGATGGTTCACTTGATTGGTTGATCCTTTTTAACTTGAGCAGAGTCGATTGGTGGCTTTTAGGGAGAAACAGCTTCTGTAGTTCATCACTGTGTCCAGCCTCTGTTCTTTAAAGACGTAGTTCTAATAAGTTTAATGCTCACAATATTTTTGGGGTGGATGGTGGACATATAGAACAATTTATAACATGTTATCAACTGGTGACGTTGTGGCTACTTTTATTTCTTAGATATAGCCAGACTAGCTTCCAGTAGCCAGCTTCCAGTCGTGTAACCTTGGCTAATCATTTATTTTACTCCAACATTAGATTCCTATTTGAAGTGGCTGTGTAAAACCCCCTCTGCATTGGCCAGGATTGCTACTGCAGTAATCATATGCATAGAAAGCGTAACGGAACATACAATATCCTACTTGCCGAGGAGGGGAGGGGAAGATCAGTGTGAGTCTTCCTCCTCACAGCTTCTTTCGTTTGGCAGAGCACTTCAGCCTTAGAAGCTCAAGTCTGTCCTCAGACTGCGGCTTCTCGCCTGGAGTGACCTCTGTGTGCACAGAGAGAAACACACTGGAGAATGAGAGGATATCAAATCATTTAGGCAACTCAAATCTTGCGTATGCATCATACCTGCACAGAGAGAAACACACAGGAGAATGAGAGAGCAGTGTGTGCTACACGTGGCTGTAGTGGAGACACATTCAGACACACCTGCAATCACTCAACACCAAAAGCAACGCTATTGGCTCACAGAAAAACGAAACACACACACACACACACACACACACACACACACAAACCAAAGTCAATCCCAATCACTGCAACACAGTGTTTATGTGAGTTAGTGGGAAGGTTCTAATACAGGTTAACCCCGTCACAGCTATAATCTACATTTTTATAAAAGACTGATCAGAAACCTATACATGTGTAATGTAGGGCACAAGCCAACAAACTGATCACTCGTTTCTCCTTCAGGTCATCATGTTATCATATGGCCAGACATAATATTTTGTAGTATTTGCTATGTGTGTAGTCACAACTGTAAGCTCGTAAGTACTCTCAATTTTTAAAATAATCTTCTTGCTGAGGTCCTTTCATTTTAATTCATTCACAAGTTATTTTAGATAACAGTTCTGTGCAAATAAACCCGACATTTGGATTTGAAACCTTGCATAATCTCATTGCATCTGGTTGGACAGTTCCAGCTGTGACACTTTAACACGTACACAATCACCTCTTCATGTCCTCCTGCTCCCTGATGTGGGAGGTACGTCTCCATGCGACATGTCAACAGGGGGAATTACTGCGTCACTGTTAGATTGGAGGGCTGTTGAGGTCTTCAGCCACCTTGAAAGTGCTGAACATCGCCCTTCTGACACATTAAATAACACATAGGCACTCAAACACGTGCACGGACACACATCTGTGCTGTTCATGATTCCCACAGTTGAAGGTTTGTCAAAGCACCACTGAGAGCCTCGCCTGCAGTAAGTCACCGGGGTGGACGTGAGCTGTCATACAGACCTACACACACACACACACACACAAACACACACAGACACACACAGATGTCCTGTAGCTTCGAGGGAATCTGCTGAGGCAAAGAAACTGTCCCCTAGCCTAGAGCAAATACACAAATATATGAAGTGTGTGTGTCTTTATGTGTGGATGGTGTATTTAAATCCCATTTAAAACACTGCAAAAAGATATTGGAACAGGTACAGTGCTAAAATTGTGCAATATTACATAGACTATATCATGCATTACTAGATCATTACAATGTAATCCTCCTGTGTATAATTGTAATTACCCAACATGTAACATGGAAGTCAGAGGCCTCTGTATTCAAAGATGCCTCAGGTAAAACTAATAAACAACATAATGTGAAGGGTAAACAAAGGGTTAATTAGACCCGCCCCCGCCAGCCCCATGACCACACCGGTTTCCGAGCCAACGTCAACTCCTGCGACGTCCCCAGATGATGTCATGTTGCTCCATACATCTCCGTCTGTTTTTCTATCTCCACATTTCCGTCACGATCTCCTTCTTTGTATTTGTGTGGCACCGACTACACCGGTTGGCTCGACCCCCTTTACCCAGCCCCCACGGCCCCTGGGTCTCCTCTACAGCCCTGCACCGCCCCTGCCCACCAGTTAGCCAGCAGCCATCTGTCTGTTCGTTCGTCTCCATGCCCGGCTCATTTGGCCGCTCAGTAGGGCTCTGTTGATTCTCCATCGCTGGTGAGCCCTTCTTATCAGACCCATGCAGAGGGCCTAATTAGTCAGTGGGCTTTTGGATTCGCTTGGCAGCTCCTGGAGCAGCCTGACATACACAAGAGCTGGGGTTAAGAGGTGGCCAGAGGGGCCTAAGAGGTTGTTCCCCCGATCCCCCTCCGGCAAAACAAAACGGGAGCGGAGCAGATTGATACGTGAAGCATTAATATTCCAATGTTTGACAATAAGAGACAGCTGTGTTTTTATTCTTGTTGGTCCAATATTATCGTATACATCAATAAAGTGTTACCGACAATACGGGATGTTGACTGTGAAGTTTGTTTTGGAATTAGCAGTTTGGTTTGGCTCAGGTTAACATTGGATAGTTCTGCTTTCTGTCAGTGAAGTTTGGACGAAGATCTTTTACAAGATCTGTCACACCATGTTCAGCCCTTTGAGACAAACTGTGGATCGTGAATATAGGCTATAGAAATAATAAAGTGACTGATTTATTGACTGATTGATTGAGTTAAAAGGCTTTCTGAACCCTGGCAAATTACCCTATACACACTCACACAGGTAAACAGACTTCCTGCTCCGTCTCAGCCAGTCAGATCTGTGTTTGCCTTTCCCCTGACATGGCTCACGGTGAAATACAACACCGGTGAGATAAATTAAAGAGATGAGTGCGTGCACTTTGGCTCACTCAGTGGCTTCCCGCCATTCATGTGGCTTAAGGTGTGTTTGTTCATGCAACAAGGTCGTCCAATTAGCCCGCTCTCTCTCTCCTGCTCCTTCCTCCTCTGTTCTCCCGAGGCCCATGGGCAGGTGATTATCAGGCACCAGCTCTTACTCCAATTCCGCAGATTTCCAATGAAAGATGACTGCGGCTATCAAATTATAAGTGATCCCTTCATCTCCGAAACAAGGGGTGACTGTTTTGGAGGGGACTTCATGCATTTGTGTGAGCACTGACAGAATGATGTCATGGGAGATGCTGTAGGGTGAAGCCACCCGTTATTCTTTCTGGAAGCTTTTTGTGTTGGGGCACAGGAGACCAAACAATTACGGTAGTTTATATTCTTTTTTTTTGCGTGAGGCTTTGTTGTAGAGTTGCCAAATCAGCACATACATACCCACCCCACGCTCGGAGCATTTTTCCGAGACTTTACTCGTCCTCAGCGCCCCTCTTTCTCAAATCTTTTCCTTTGCTCTGAAAGTTTGGCTCCTCAGATGTTTGAAAGATAAAAGAGTTGCGGCCATCGTGAGCTTTAAAGATTCTTGGTGGATTTTACCTTAGGAATGAAAAAGATTTCTCACACTTCAGTTTCGGAGGCTGCAGCTCTGAGAAGGACGCGCTCGGCACCACGCTGGCGAGGTGGGCATTGATTTTAAAGGAATGTCTCCCTTTCAAGCCTGCAAACACACACTGACACACACACACACACTCGCTTCACACATGCACACTAGCAGTAATTATTCAGCGGAGACATGTGCAGGTGGCTCAGGAGAGGAGGCAGAGGAGAGAGTCAAAAGCCTGACTTAAATGAGAGGGAATGACCGCTGGCGCTGCTGTATGGAGTCAGGGTTTGACAGCAGTCTGAACAGAGGCCACTCTGACTAATTGGGCTAATTTGGCAGCAGGGGAAGAAAAAGGGTCTCTGAGGACCGAGTGGCTACTCTTTTCATCATCTCTCCCTCGCCTCATCTGAACCCACTCTTACCCTCGCCGACTCTCCTTTTCCCGCTCGCTGGCTCATTTGCTCGCTCCCCATTTCACTTTCTCTTTATCTCGCTTTAATAATTGCGCTTCATCTTCATTCCAATCAGTCGGGCCATCTGAAGTTACCTGACAGTCACAGCTGTCGCGATCCATTTCATAGATGTATTAGTGCAGGGTCCGTTCTTCACATGCCGGTTTGGAATGGGCTGTTTGCTCGGCCTGTGGTTATGATGCTGCTGGCCGCTTTCTTTAGGAAACTGGGAAAGTCAGCTATGATCAACATTTGTTTTTTGGTAACAATTTTATGGTCAATGTTTTTCATGAAACGAAATTTTATATTTTTTCTAGTGCACTGCCCATTCTAAACCTACCTGTTTGTAATGGTTCTCATGTCCTGTGTTAATGCTCTGGAGCTACCTCAGAATTATTCCTTACATTAGTGAGTCCTCCACAAACATGCATGTCACCTATTTCAAGGGTCGCTTAAACTATCAACACAATCTTCAGACCCAAGTTCACAACTTTTCAAAATAAAAGCGTTGTAGTTTAGCATTGCAGCAGTTAAACGAACAACAGGATTTTACTTTGAGGACAAATGTCTAAAGAGGAAGTGATAGTATTAATGTTGTTGGCAGGATGGAGATCAGTACCTGTGACACCTATGAATGTCTGTGTCAGTCAGATATGGTGAAATTTAAAAAAAATAGTTATGTAAATCATCTAGCGGCAATATTGACTCATGGTTCGACCAATTGTTAAATGCTGCTGTAGATTATCAGAAGGCGTAGAAGACATCGGCCCACAGACTGAAGGCACACTGCCCCACCCCCCACTGACTGCAGGGCGTTTGCCTGTTAATGACATTTGTATTTATATTGAACGTACCACCTGTCCAAATCGCTGCACTTCCTAGTGCCCTTATCAATACACATGTCAAGTGTGAAGCCAATAAGACAAACAGTTCACGAGATCTGCGTTCCACATTCAGAGAGACGGACATCTGTGGAACTAGTAGGTAGATATGAAATGTGACAACTCACAGGCATATTGGAGCAGCAGAATAAGGATACTGTGCTTGCCCTGTATATTTCTTCTAGTTCTCTGCTTATTTGTCCTCCTCTGTTTTTTCCTCTCCTCTTTCTGCAGTACCAAGCTGCCAGCCTGCCCTGCGAGCTTGATGATGAGTGAAAGATTAGCATGGCAGCTCGTGGAACATAATACAATAAAGAAAAAACACACAGACACAATCACACACCCTCCTGGAAAGTAGCACCAAGTCAGTCATGCCAAGGAAAAGATAATCTGCTTTGTGAAGGTTCCTCAAGGCAGCGGGAAAAAAAAACTATCCCTCCTGCAGTATCAATAAAACATACACGCAGTACATTACCCAGCCATGTTTGGTCGTGGCGCTGCTCTGAATGTAATACATTATGGCTCCTCTTGTGGGGTTTGATAGGGAGGATTCATATTATGTTTGCTCCTCACTCTGGAGATGAACGATAGTCTAAGTGACATGTTTCCAGAACGCTCTCTTCTTCTTCCTGTCTTCCCGCTCTGTCCTCAGCCTGTGGCGCTGGCAGACTCACTGGTCATCTGCACCAGTGGGATAAGGGGGAGAGAAGGGTGAGTTTGAGACACAACATATGTTATTTGCTTTTCCAATAGTGTGATGCCTCGCGGGGAAATTTGTGCTATCGCATTATGACACAGAAAATGAAAGAGGCTCCATTGTGCCCCAAGATGGAGTACGGACAGCCAGAAAGAATATCTAGAGCATAGACATCGGGGGCTGGTTACAGCTGGACCGCACGGAGACATCACAAACAATACATCTGACTTCAACTTCAGAAACAATCATGCCAAAGATAGAGAGTGATTTGGAAAAAAAAGGAATACTTGCATAAATTGGAGTCAGAGGAAGGATGGAGAGAAAATTACAAATTGAGTTATTTTGCTCCTCTGTCGTTATGAATTTTGGCAAATGGATAGAGTGGGAAAAAAATCATATCAATATGAGGAGGAGAATAATAGATGATGTAAGGTTTTGAGATCGAGCTGGAAAATGCCCGGAGCGTACAGTAGGAGCAAGCAGCCCCAGCCATTCACAGTTTCTGGCAGATTGTCGCTGTTTGCTGCTGCTCTTAGTGGTGGTTTCTCTAAAAGGAAGATTAGTTTGGTGGATTAAATGGAGATCTATTGTCAGAAATGGAAAATTAATTATAATAACTTTGTTTTCATTACTGTATAATGAAGTGAAACTAACTATCATTGTCATGACATGACATTAGAATGAGCTCTTAATCTGGAGCCGGTCTACTACCACAAAATGCATCATTTTCGTACCGCCATGTTTCTACAGTAGCCCGGAACAGACAAAAGAGAGAGAGAGCGCTTCTAAAGCTGATTTCAGACATGATGTTGAGTCTGGACATTTTCTAAAAATGTTCCAGAGGGGCTGTATGTGAATGTATACGAAGTCAATTGGTACAGACATTTTGCTGAACTTTTCCTTGCCAGCCCTCTCGGAAAATGTCTTGAAAAAGTCAACAAGAACTGTTTTGTTTGGAGAAGCTCAGAGAGTTCAGCATCGCACAAATTCTCAGGGTTCCTGTCCAATTATAAGTGCAAAGGCCTAACACAAGTATTTGTATGTAAGTATCGCACAGATTTATATCTGACTTTCGGATCTCTCAAATACACACACACACAGCTGTTTGTACATCTGTCTTATTCAGGACACTCATTGGCATAATGCATTCCCTAGCCTATTACCATAACCTTGACCATCAGAAGTAAATGCTTAACCCTAACCCTAAAAGCAAGTCTTAGCCCTGAAACAGGCCATTGAAAAAGTGGGTCCACCCAAAATGTGTAGGTTGTAGGCTCAAAATGGTCCTCAAAAAGATATCTGTACACGTACACACACACACACATATATACACAAATATAGTGGTCTCAGACATATATATATCAATCCTTGGATTTTCTCAACCGCTCATTCGATTAAATTCAAACTGGGTGAGTGGGTTGCTGAGGACACATTGTTTTATGGATGAGTATTTGTCTATACCCTGATCCTACTGCTAACCCTTTCCATACACTGCTTTGTTTCTATTCAAGGCAAAAATAGTTATCTATCCTAATGAATCGAGAAACCTCCATCTTTCTTCCTGTCTTTCCCTCAGTTTTCTTCACAACCGCTCATCTGATCAACTTCAAACTTGGCAGGTGTACTGACAGATAAAGTGCTGTGACTACCTCGCAGCACCTGGTACCATGACAACCTTGTTTGAATTGGACTCAACATATGATAGTAGGATATGAGCTTGTAAATAGAGCCAATTACACCCAACAGGGTCCTGACAGGCACTTATTGAATAGGTGAAAATATATGGATATTATTAGAGATCTAGACACAGCCAATGTAGTTCATAATACGGCTATAATTGTTATTCCCATTATATTTTTTTAAACACACTCTGAGGACTTCACATTGAGCTGTTGGAAAATGTAAATCATGGGGGGGAGGAGTACACAGATACAATTAACATTACAGAGACTAACAAGTGCACAATCATCAAAATACAGGGTTATTTAATTGTATAGTATTTGAATACCATAGTGCCTACATCTACTTCTAAGCTCTAAAATATCATTCCTTTCATGTACACTTCCTCATGTGGAGATTTCCATCACAGCACCATGGGTCTAATTATAAGCTCTATTCCTGTTTGCTGCCATGACTGACATGCGACTGCGTATCTAGATGCAAGCGGGAAAAAAAAGTAGCCGGATACACGGAATGAGCTGGACCTCAGAGACGTGTTCCAACCCAACACTGAAATAACATGTTTGTGCACTTGCAGCACGTGCATCAGAGGTCAGGCAGGACGGAGAGAAACATGAGAGGCACAACAAGACGCGCACGCAGCAGTGCACGCACAGGCACCCAAGTACGGGAGGCTCTGCAACAACGCGGGTCATCTGCGGTGATCTCCAAGCTGCGCGGCCAGGGTTCGCGCGGCAGGGGATCTGCGGGGCCAACCAGTCCTCCATAACAATGCGGCGCTGCCAAAAGCCTTCACTTGGTGTCACAGTTCTGAATTTAGCAAAGCCAAAGAGGCAGGAGAGGAAGAAAGGCTAGAGGGAGAAAGAGAACCAAAGAGCAAACAAAGAGAGTGAAAGGAACGCTGTAGTCTCAAAGTGAACTTGTGGCGATATCCTATTTTCAAAGTAGCTAATTCTTGGAAAGCTTTGAGCCATATAGAAACCTCTGATCACATTAATACTTTTGTATCTGTTCAATAATCTCACAAAGGAAATTTAGTTTTCTCAATGCCTTCGCCAAAGAGGTTATGCTTTTGTCTGCCTTAGTTTATTAGTTAGTTACATATGACAAGATTATCCTTTGTGTGTTTAAAGGTCTTCCGCATTAGCTCAATAAAAAAATTGCGAGACTTCCAGCTGCCAACATATCGGTGACATCGGGTGTAACCTTTTTGAAATTGAATTTTATTGAGCATGACCCAGAGAAGAAACTTATATCTATATATACAATTTTGATCGGGATCTGGATCAGCAGGTGGATCCAGACAAATCTGTCATGTTCATGGGACTGATATTAATGAGTGTGTGCAGATCCAAATAAAAATCAACATATAGACCTTGGTGGATGTATGAACTCTACTGAGTGTCATCCACTTTGTGTTATGCTACAGAACAATTATGCCGATAAACAACATTAAATGAGTAACAGGGGGTTAATAAAACCTTAGTTACTGCTTAGTAATGAACAGAAAGGACATTTTCTTATCCTAACAGAGTAAGACACTGAAGACTGAGGTGTTCCTATTCCAGGCGCTCGGGCTGAATCTGGCTCCTGGACAAGAAAAAGAAAGTGTCAGTGTGACTGTACAGAGCTGTGCTGAAAAGATAAAAATGAAAAAGATCAGGAGACAAAATTTGGCTGCGGCTTTGGCAGAGAAAGCAAGAGGAGGAAAAGAGGGATGAAACAGAGAGCAGATACAGAAGTATGGTTTGCATTGATAGTGTGAAGACTATATTTTATGATGGTGGTGTATTATAAGATAATATGGTTTAATGGGAGTTCAGCACCTACATGCACAGATAAAAAGATGTCTCCACCCCAGATAACAACTCAGCCAATCACCAACCATCCATCGCAACAACACTCCCACCTCTGCATTGTGAATCATTAGAAACATATAATGATCTGCAGTGTGTCATGGCTGGGCGCTCCTGCATGAACCGATATTGCTACCAACACACATCCATCCACCCCACACACACACACACACACACACACACACACACAGAGCAAGGGCTGCAGTCGGTCAGATGCAGGCAGGTCTGGGTCACCCCCTCGCCTGTCTCCGCGGAGACAAACGGGGGCAGATGTGATTGGCTGTGACAAATCCTTGACAAGTAATTGCTCTAATCACTCGACAGCTCCCCCCACCCACCCCTCTATACTCGTCTTCCCCACTCCCCTTGTTCGCTTGCTCATCAGCGCGGTAACAACACCGGGTTGCGGGCAGACCGAGCAGCTCAGGGATAGCTCCTCTTCCGAGATGCCCTGCCATTACCAAGGCTTCACGGTTGACACATATATATACGTAAACGTCTATGGTTAACGTGACCTCTCGGGATACGGCGCTGAAAGTGCTCCTCACTTCTTCTTTTTTTCACCCTCCGCCTTCCCCTGTCACTCTCTTCTCTTCTCCGTCCATCTTCGTTTTATTTTTTCTCTCATTACATCTTTCCTGTTCCTCTCACTCAGTCTACATGTCAATTCTTGATGTAGTTCCCTCCCTGACTGTCTCTCATTCTCTACAGCCAGAATAAGCTGGATTTCAAGTATCACATTATGCAACTTTAAGTTCTAAAGGTCTACAATATAATATAGTACATATATGCTTGTTGGTTCAGGGTGTTTTCCGATACAAGGTCGAGATTGATTCTTTAAAAACAGTACTGATAACAGTGCCAGAGCCAATACTTTTTTCTTTAAAACAAAAGAAGCACAAAGCTCTTAATACAGCAAAATACTCCAGCTCCAAACTCTTAAGTTCTTCAGTTGTCTAGGTGCTCGGCATTTGGTCACATGAGCAGTGAAACACTGAGCATCCCTCTGCTTTCAAATGCATCTCATAGCCATCACGTAAGTCATATTCCTCCCTTTACACAGAAATGTTTTCAAACATTTGCTGCACCCCTTATGTCGGAATGCTTTTGCGTGACAATACAGACGCACTTTTGTCCATTTAGCTTTTGGTTGTTACCTTGACTCGTGTTTGAGTTAGCCACTAGCCAACTGCAGGCTAACGTGACAAGCGGCCAGACCCACGTAGAGAGTGGGTTGCCACCGGAGTAAAAGGTGACGTTAACTAGACAAATGAGGTTATCTGTATGCTGTCTGTAAGGAGGGATACTATTTCAGTTCATCGCCCAGTGTTCAGATTCACCGGCCATGCATGTAGGAACCGGTGATTGGCACCGGATTTCAGTACTTAAGAGACTAGCACTGTGACAGAAACACTGAGAAAGAAAGAAGGAACTTCACAGGGGAGCAGGCTACGAGTGGAGAGCTATAGATGCACCGAGCAGGAGTTGGAGTGATGGTGATGGGAAAAGGGGGACATCTAGAGATCCTGCCATTACCCAGTCCAAAGACAGCCACCTTCACGCCTCCTCGGACCCACCCAGACCCACCCTCCCCAGAATAAGAGACCATCAATTAGGGCCAGTGGGTCTGCGACCGTCGCTCGGCCTCACTAAGGCTCCACTGAGCTGCTGCTCAACCAGCGCCCAGGAGATGGATGAGAAGAAGGAGGAGGAGGAGGAGGAGAGGAGCCATAGGTAGGCCTCTTGCTGTCAGCTTCACTTATAGGTAACGCTGCATTCATGGCCCTTAATTATATGCGTGTTGTCAGCACTGGTAAAAAAAGCCAGCCAGTGAAAATGAGAGAGGGAGAGTCTAGGTCGTGGGAGAGTGTAGTTAGTGAGATTGCTGAGCGTGGACAAGACAGAGATGACAGGCAGGCTACCCGCTCCGCTACTGCGGCGACTCCTCCGTCCCCATCCCACCCTCCCCTTCTCCGGTGCTATTGTCCCCGGCGTGACTGGGCCAGTCGACTGGGAAGGTGAGGTGGAGCCTCGCCGCTCCGTCTCACTGGCTAATAACGGGGGCCGTCCGTCACGGTCGGTTACCTCTTACCTTCAAAACAAAAGGGCTCCAAAAAAAACGAAATTGATATAATGCATCCCCATTTCATTTTCTGTTCCTCTCTCAGATGATTTGTGAGCACTTAGTCACGGCCACCGCACACATCATCTGGTCGTCTTCAGACGGATCGCGGTGGGTAATATGTCGGATTTTTCCGGTCTGCTCATACTTTATTGCCACTAAAACACCTCAAGGTTATCATTGTTATTGTTTGACACGTCTCTGCCTCATTACATACACTCACCAAGCACTTTGTTGGGGAAAGCCATCCTAATACTGGATTGTCCTTTCTTCTCCAAACAGCCTCTGACTGGAATACACAAGATGATGATAGAATTCCTGTGAGATTTTGCCTTTGCATTACAAGATGGGTAAATAGTTGCCATAAACTAGGGGTGAGGAATTAAACTTATCAATTATACAAATAATTGACCATTGATGTATGAATGTCAGGGGCCTCTATCGTTTGTGTTATTTTCTAGCAAAAGACAACATGTAAATTCAAAATCAGTTTTGAGGAATTCATTGAAATCCAATTCTAATATGTCAACATGGGCGCAGAAGTGAAATGTCAGGGTCAGGGTGCAAACAACACATGCATTACAGTTACGTGTCAGGTTTAGGAAAATAAATGTAGGTGCAGAATGTTGTGCTTTCAAAGAGAAACAAAGAAAGCTGTTCACTTTCTTGAAATACAAAATTGTGAAGCCTTCTGTGCACAAACATCTAGGACAAGGACAATCACGCATGAATAAAATTAACTCTCTTTGGTGGAGTTTATTAACAAGCTGCTTTTTAAAAGACCACATTCTGACAGAGACAATGCTATGTAGGCTAGTAAAGTGACTGAGAAGCTAAAACTATTTAATAAAGAGAATTTGGGAGGGAGTGTCTTGTTGCTGCTGCGTAACTGCTCACACCGCAAAAGAAAAATTGTTCCAAAGTATCAGTTTCTCTTAAAAAAACACACTAGAGCAGATCACTGTTGGAGAGTACTCTCCAAACGCAAAAACACAGAATCTCTTTTGGAGGAATGATGATCCACCCATCGCTCCAGTAGAGATCCAGAGACTTTTACAATCAAGGTGCCCTGAAGCTGTTCTGACCACCCTTCACGTGATGTTGGGTTTTACTTACTTACTTGTTTATTACTTACTTATTTCGTTCCTTTCCTTTGATTTGTCAAACATCTTTAACAAGAAGGAGAATAAGTATATTTCCTGAAATGTCTAACAAATCCTTTAAAGTTTTTTAGACAGTAACACATCCAGTTATCAAGTAAGGTAAGGGTTATATGATTAGTATTTTTTGTTAATGAGATATATACCTAACTTGACATATCATCTAAAGGTTGAAGACAATTTCAGGTCGGCCTGTGGGAGATTTTTACAGTGGTTGTCAGGCTAAACCAAAGGAACTTGTTTACATTGCACTGTAAGATGTACAAAATATTCCTGCATTGTCCAAAAAAGAGTTTTCTCCGAAGAAAAAGACAAACAGATTAGTGTTTGGAACCGGTTGAGCAAACAGTTTGGCATGTCCTGCCTCAGGTATGTGCTCGGTAAACACCACGAGATCCGATTGGGAGTAATAAGCGTGGTGATTCCACCTCAGAATAAATCTCAGAGCTCAGCCCCCCAGCCCAAACAACGGATCCCCATCGTGGCCTTCAGGGGCTTGGTCTCAAAACAAGTTAGGGAGCACCTGAGACCACACTCTGTACCCTAACAGCTTATCACATCTACACACTCACCATGCCAGGCCAGGATCGACACTAATAGACATGTAGAGAGATTGTCTTTCCAGAGTAGGTCACATTTCACAAAGTGTTTGTTTATCATCGTTTTTTAATGAGGGAGGCAGGTTGGACTGCAGAATGTGCCCACCAGTACTCATCCATTGTAAAAACTACCCTTGTAATTGGACAGTTAGACTCGCTTAAAGTTGTTGTTTTTTAACAAATCTGGCGTTCAGATAACAAACTATACAAGTTTCCTCAGAAAAATACTTTTCAATTAATAATATATAATTCTAGAATTCAGTTGGTTTTACACTATTCTCAGTTCTTAAAAAGCACCAGGGAAGAGGACAACCTAATATGCTTCAGCATGTTACGAGTATGAACTGTACACGTTCAAATTGTACTTTAAGTTTCTGCATAAAATATTATTTAAATCCACAAAAGTGAAACAACGAATTCAACACTGGCGACAAATGTAACATAATAGATATGTTCATGAAGAGTAAAGCAATCTATACACTGAGAACAAACATCGCTCTTGCATGTTTTGATTGAGGTTACAGTAAAATCCTCTGTCTAAGTAAACAATAAAACATGTCTTTTTAATCCATTATCTCTGTACACTACGTCTGCCAGTGTGTCCGTTTGCAGCCAGTGGTTCATAATACAGTGGCTGACACTGACCCTGATAGAGTCAAATGAAAGTTGTTAGTGCCAGGTCATTACACCACTAAAGTGGGGTGTCACACAGAGGGCGAGAGGGGGGATGACATCGGAGGGCGTCTCCCTTTCACTTCTCTACACCCACATTTACCTATCAACCTAGAGTTTATCTATATTATATATAAGCCACAAGTGTCGCTTGAGACTTCACCCTGATTGTGTCCTCTGAGAGAAATCCCTATAGCTTTCTGAAAAACAAGGTAATTAAAAGATGTAGCAATGAAGTAGACGTATTCCTGATTATCTTTCACTGGGTTCTTGTGAGCTGAGGTTAGGTTTGACTGAAAATAGACTTTTAACAGCATTTTGATCAGATTCTCTGCTTTGCAGTTTCAAGTGAATGAGAGAGTGGTCTCAGATTTGGGAAGAGCATCAAACTGCACATGGAAAACACCTCAGCCAAACCGGGAACCTTCAGGCTTTGAGGGGACAGTGCTAACAACTATATATCATCATCATAAATGAATGTTAACTTGAAATTAGTAGTGAGGATGAATGTTTGGGGAACCACAACTTCCCTTTGCCTTTTAATACCACAGATTATGAATCAGTCTTAATCGTATCGTCATTCATCCGATTCAATTGAAAAGAAAATACTAAATGTGGTATCATTGCAGGCAGCAGAATAAAAAGAAATTCCAACATCTAGTTAGCCATCTCTTATTCTCTCACTTTATCGTTTCTCAACGAGGAATATGGTATAAAATATTTCTAGTGCAAATGATCTCAGTCATTGAAAGCATTTTGATCCATTTTTATTCATGTTTGCAGCTATGTTGAAGTTCATTAATACAACTGTCCATACCGGCATCATCAGCGTTTTTGAATATGAATTCGCTGCTGTGTGCAAAACCTTCAAGTCAAGTCAGCCAAGAGAACTTTGGAATCTTAATGTCATGGTGCAGAATCAATAACTCACACTTACTTTAACCTTAATGCAAAGTCAATGATATGGCAACGTTCAGTCTTTGCTATTATATAACAAATAACTGGCATCACTGTGTGAAGAGCCTTGGAGTGTTATCAGTTAACAAAATCTCTGAAAATAGAGCAGCGGCATGCTAAGGAGAACAGAATCCCCTGGTTCCCCTCTTGACGTGTGTTTCTCCCTCTTTTCAGCTCGCTTTTATCACTGTTGTTAGTCTTTTTTAGTTTGGTAGCCATGTCTGCAAAGCCCTCAGCATGTTGGCGCTTCAAAGACATCCCAGAATAAATCAAGACCGCCCGAGATTAGAGGTGGCAAATTATTCAGGAACAAGGTCTCCTGTCCGAGAATAGCACGGAGTGGCCTGGCCGACATGTCACAAAGCATTGTGGTTAAGGCGAACGTGCGCTCCGACAACACACACACACACACACTCACAACCCTTACTACTGCTGCAACCAACACGGGAACTACATAAGTGTTGTAGGTTATTCATTACACTCTTTTCATTCCCATATGGAAGGCAGGGTGGAGGACAGGAGTGAGTGACACCGGTCAACAACGCCGAAACCCAGTTATATTCACACTTCTACAAGCATTACATCTGTTCCCTGATAACCAGCCTCTCCTTATGTAATCAATAAAACCAACGCATTTTCAGCAACTCGATTACCGGCTGCCTAAATGCGGCTGACTTGAGCGGATGTGGGAATAGCAGCCCCAATAATGCAGTCGAGGTGGGGGGGGAGCTCACAGGGAGTATCCATTTAGCAGTGACCAGCCTCGGCCTGCAATGATTCCCCCGTAATAGGCTTTGGGCCCGGCTCCCACCGGAGAGTTTGGTTGACAATCTGACAAAGTTATCTCAAGATAAATGGTTTACGGGTCGGAGGTGGTGGGAGGGGAGGAGAGAGAGGGAGACTTGACTTCTCTGTCGGTGATGTTTTGATGGAGGATGTGTATCGCCGCCAGCGCCAACACTGGCAGGTACCCCCCAGGTAGATGGGAAGATTGTCTTTGGCTGTATCTGCAAACAGGGTACTGCTGTGTGTGTCTGTGTGTGTGGGTGTGTTTGTGTGTTTGTGTGTGTCTACTGGTAAATCTGATAGTTGTATTAAGAGGGAGATTTGCAAAGACAGAACATCGCACATGTGATGCGCCACCAGCAAAGCAGAGGTTACAAGTTCACCGCTTTAGTTGGACGACGTAGATCGGCTTCAACAAGCGAGCGTTCTCTATCAGCCAATCAAAAGCCATTCAAGTAATAACCGGGCCTGTCGCTCACTGTCGCACACAGACACACTCATACACAAATGCATAAACACAAAGTACACACACGTACAAGCACAAAAGTTCTCTCTTCACACACACATAACACACACACGCACACACACACACCATACAGGAGAGCACCTATCACCAAGCCAGGCCTCTTTCTACCCTTTAATTCCCCAGATAAACAGACTTTTCTCTGATCCTGTCACTGTGCCTTATCTGCAACGCCGGTCACCGGCCTGCTACTGTGGAGCAAATTAGGCCTCAAATGTCAGAATTGTTGCACTTTATTACGTTAATTAGAGGCTGAGTGTACACTGGGGCTGGGACAGCATGACACACACAGACAGAGTGACAGGCAGAGTGTATATACATACTGCATATATACAGTGTATACGTATAAATATACAGTATGTATACATCCAAGATATAGATAGCTCACCATCATCATAGACTGACTTTTATGTCTTTACTTTTATAGATTAACCTCAAGATTACATTTAACCAGCTGGAGAACTCAGTACATAAATCTCATGAGTGAGGATGTAAATACATGACATTTTTTTTATCTAGACTTTTGTTGAAATTAGCTCCATTTTCTCTATTGTTTTGGTTCAAGCAGACCTCACTGCCTTATCAAAGACACAACTATTTTAGTTTTACATTTCTCATATTTCTATATTTTAGTCTGCCCTTAATATAATTCAGAAAGTATAAAGTGGTAACACATCTAACTGCCAGAAAACTGTGTTTGCACATTTGAAATGCAAGCACTCATCATATTTCACCAAATATGGAAATACTGCAAGTTTTATGTGCTATATGGGATATGCATGAACGTAACCTACTTTATGTATTCCTTCTGTTCATCTTGGGAAAGGAACATGTGAAGTAGATTAGTGACATCACTCTCTGTATCTTTGTTAGGCCTCTTATGAACATTTGAGATCTCAGAGGTTCATGAAGTCAAATATCAAAGTGGAAAATATAAGTATTCATCACTCCATCTTTTCATCTGATGCTGGTGTGGTGTGTTAATTTAATTACTTTTATTCTATTGTATTTCAGCTCATCAAGAGGGCTGGTGTCTATCCAAAGAGAATATTTGAGTTAAGGTAACACAATCTTAAAAGGATTTGCAAAGACACAAGAAGGAAGGGAAGTGAGCATCTACACCACATTCCTCATTTCACCTCCTCCCAGAACCATACAGCTGCCGTCGTGGTGTCACGCTCTTGGTGCGACAGGAACCAAAATGGAGCCTTTAGCTTGCTTCCTTCTCAACCCGCTCGCTGCTCTTAAAAAATCTCTATTTTCCAAACCCCTCCGCCATCCCGGCACTTGAAAGCAAACCGCTGATCAATGCTTCGCAGACTGTACTAATCAATTTGGAGTGAACAGAGAGACGTGGGTCTAATGGCTGGTCCTAACTGAACGGGCCTTCTCATATGAGAGCAGTTGTTCATTACAGGGCTATTTCATGGTGTTCATCACTTTGCAGGCTTCTGTCTTTCATTCAGCGGAGCGTTGGATGGAGGAATGGCCCCGGGATATATTGTCTGCTCAGAGCTTGAATGTTGTCATGCTAGTTCCCAGTGATTTGCCTCGTGCGATTCAACACTTTGAAAAATGGGAAATGTGTTTCGCATATTTGGGAGAGAAGGGCTGAATGTGATATCAGTGCAACCCAGTGCAGGATGTTAAGAAAAGTCTGTGGGAGAATAGAGTTCTGTTGCGTTTCAATCGGAATCCGAGAGCGATGTGTTAGTACTTATGGTGGCTTTAATGTTTTATTACAATCAGCATTACATCAAGGTTTTAGCATGCTTTTAAATGTTTTCCCAGCGCCCAGGCAGAACAATACTCAACTCATACGGCACAGAAGCAGTTTTCTATGGTTCACATGCAGTGCATCGAGAGCTTTGTTATGGAGTACGTATGTACAACAGCCTTGTTACTCCAAAGAAGCCAAAAGCAATAAGTCGTGGACAGATTCTCGACTGTTGCTCTGAGTTGAATTATTTACCCTACATTCCAACAATATGTAAAGTAACCAAAGCATCTCATTCGAAATCTGCTTGCAACACAGCTCAGTGGTTCTCTCCATACTAAACAGAGACCTCTGGGCACGACAGCAGCCATACATTATTTCTACCACACACACACACACACACACACACACACACACACACACACACACAGACAAGGCTCAAACATCCACACCACAGCGCACATATCTCCACATATAACCTCTGATGTATTATTTCTCTAGCCTTCAGTGCGAGAGTCACAGGTGAGTCCCGGGCGCTTTCATCATAGCCCGGCTGTCCGGCTGGCTGGCTGCAGTCTCATCTGTCCCTTGGTTGAAATTGCCAATAAAGAGGGTCTCATATAGATCACCCCCGATGGGGGCTGCCGACCTGTCATGCAGACCATGATTCCTGGCTCTCAGAGTGGGAAAGAGGGACAAATAACCCTCTGAATCTCCCTATATCTATCTCTCTCTGCCCCTTCACGTTACTGACCATCTTCTTTCACACACACACACACACACACACACGCACACACACACACACACTTGCCCCTTCTACCCCTCTCCAGGAGGCCATAAAGTGCCACATGAAAGGGATATAGTGGACACAGTCGTAGGGGAGACAAGTGGCGGCCTGAGCTTTCACTTTCCCACTCCAGCGGTAGTGAATCAAACTAATGGGTTAAAGACATGAAGACGGATGAGCAGGGAGGATTAGGAGCTGGCTAGAGTTTTCCCAGACGTGTTCTCGTGTGCCTGAGATTCATGAAGGCTTTCTGCAATCAAAAAGGTCAGAGTTTTGAAAACGACCACAAAAGAGTCTTGAAAGTGTTCCAGAACAGAAATATATTCACAAAACAGGCCAGTGCAAGGTGCTGAACACCACATCTGATCCTGATATTATTTGAAATTATACTAAAATACTCAATGTGCAGAACATGCATATTATCTTACCAACTGTAAGTTTTCAAACTATAACATAAAATAATGTCCATATTAAATTATAATATTTGTATAAGTTGGTAAAGAAAGTGCCTGATTCCTTTCTTAAAAGACTTATAAAACCTATTAGTTAAAAAAAATTAAAGATACAAATTCAGTGATTTCACTTCTCCTAAATGTTCACTATGATTCCATCTCTTTTTAATAATCACTTTCTTATCTCAGTTAAAAAGTTCATGTTTCACCAGGCATCCCTGCACAACTGTGCAGAAAATGGGATTTTTCAAAGACCCACAGTGCACCCTGCTGGTGAGCGACAAAACAGCAGATCTGTGTGCTGCCCACAGCCAGAGTTAAGCATGTTTGTGTGTGTGTGTGTGTGTACGTGCGTGTGTGTGTTTGTGCATGCTTTTAACCTCACATGAGCAGCTTGAGTTCAAACCACCAACAACATGGGAGTCTCCCTCATCAACCTCCCGGCCACAGCACGACGGCTTCTTCCGAGATTTTGCCTGAATCACGGAGGAGAGATGCAGAAAAAAGAAAAGTGAGATGGAGGGAGATGGAGAGAAACCTGCAAGGCCAGTGGGCAACTTCAATAAAAAGACAATCTGACTTTTCAGAAGCTATAATAATCAAGATCCTCCCACTGAGGTTGTTTGTCTGAGGGGGACACGGATGACTACGGGTAAGGAGGAGGAAATTCAGAGTGGTAATTAATAGTCCTAAGTGACTGCTGCTGGATGGGAGGCAGGGACAGGGTTTGTTGTGAGCTGGTACCGTGTCCCCCAGCATGTCCCACAGCCGTGTGGCTTGGCATGTAAGCAGAGGAGGAGGAAATGGAGAAAACTGCCTTTATTACTCATTCGTTTGTCTCCGGGGCCTCTCCTGATCAGACCCAACCACCCTCTCTTTCCCAACAAACACACACACAGACACACACACAGACACACACACGAGCGTGCCTTCCAATGCTAATCACGTGTATAAATGTTAAGGGAAAGACATGAAGTGCCACCATGTCAGTGCCATCCCTCCACCCCTGTCACTGGATCATCCAAACATGCCTGTAAAGAAATTTGAACATACACTAATTTGCATGTGCGTGTTTGTGTGTTGTGGAGTGTAGTTCCTAGCCCTCGGCTGCGTGTTTCTGCGCGGAGCGGCAGGGTGGTTCCTATAATCCCATCACCATTGTCGTCGTGGAGGCCCAAAGGCCCCACCTGGAGGTCCGACATTTCTGGCATCGTCTGACTCCCCACTACTACAGAGCCAGCATCTGCAGAGCCAAAAGACACACTGTGCAGGACTGACACGACTCATACACTATACTCGCTGCAAGTGACTCACCGGGTAGTGGCTCTGCCTTGGAAATGAATGTGTCTGAGGTTTTTTACAACCCAAGATTTAAGAACAGACGCAGTCAAATTAGCTGATCAATAGAAATCAAATTTTTTCTTCATAATTTGATTTACAGATTTGCTGTTTTTTCTTGAGGTTATATGTTATAATAAATTGATATATTTTGGTAGAAATATAAGAAACTTATAGACACCCCCCTGAGCATTGTGGATTTGTTGCTGTTATTTTAGTGGTTTCTTTTTCAGTTTTTGAAATTTTTTTGAGCAAAATGTTGGATACTATAGAGATTATATTCTGTCATATATTAAACTTGAAAATAAATTAAAGAAAAGATTTATTTTTTTAGTTTGGTCATTTTAGAATCAAGAACAATTGTGTGAATCCCCGCAAAATGTAATGTTTTATGAAAATTTGTTTAACTTTAACAAACATTAATATTCTATTATTTCACTGTCTTTTCCCTTACAACTCTGCATTATACCAATTTTTGTTCTATTTAACAATGGGATGTTTTCTTCCCTCTACGTTTCTTCGAAATTCAACCTCCTTGGATGAGATCTAATCAGAAATGAAACCCTGACAGGAGCCAAAGGTACAGACAGCACACGTCTACAGTACATCTGTCTGTCATCATCTCACAACTCCAAGCGTCTTCCCAAACTGTCACCCAGCCGCCTGCACCCCACACACACACACACGCACACACCCCTCCTCTCCACGTTCACCCTACGCTGGGGATCCGACCTAGCACCAATATGCAATTTCACCAATCTGTGCTGACAGCGTTCATGTCGACTGCTCACAACTGATCCTTCCCCGTCTCCCTCTGCGAGCATCTGTGTGGTTGGAATACAGCCCTCCGTCAGCTCTCACAGGTCATGAAAGGTAGCGGAGAAGACAGGCGGGGCTGTGACCCTGCAGCCCAGCTAGACAAATCAGTGTAACAGCATATTGTAAGCTACAGACTAGGCAGAGGAGGATATATGTACCAGGACTGAGGCTGTGTTTATGGCTGTGCCTGCCTTGGGAAGCCCCACGGCACTATCGGTGACCCCCACTGTAGATTTCCTTACTAATGTGACCCCAGATTGTGTATCACAATCGGCATGAGAAAACTCCCACAGGCTACAGTTAGTCCTGGGCACTGGGGATCGTTGTCTTCAGCCCGCCTGAGTACAGACAGGATGTGGCAGCTTGGAGGCATTTAGTTAGAGGAGACACACTTTATCGCTGCGAGCGTGCATTTATGGAGGGCCGACTGGGGTAAAAGTGGATGACGTGCTGGAGCCTATAAACAAAAAGCAATTGAAGGTTGGATGGAAAAAAAAGCAGTGAATTAGCTTTACCTTGTTTCCTGGCATCTAATCATTTGTGATAGTCTGTGCACTCATTCTTATAATTAATTTGTTTTCTGGGACAGATTTCTCTCAACAAAGTGGGTTTAAAAATATCATCTGTTCTATTATATTAAGTGCATGCGTCGAAAAGGATGATGTGGATGTGCAAGGGAATAAGCGTCAGTGGAAGCAGTTCACATGAAGCAGAAGTGCTGCCCCTATGATAATCCAAAGGCCTTTGATATTCAATATTGAATTTCAGATATTATAATGTCCTATTCTGTGGGCTGTATATTCATATATGACTTGTTGTGTGAAATCTGATGCTTTGTTAAAGTATATGTCCCAGTGTGGCAGCACTGGAGAGGCTTTGGGTATAATCCGGTCCATCATGGGCCGTAGAGCATTTCAGTGACGACTTGGTGAAATACTTTTCTCTGGCTTTCTCATGATTGCAAGCAGAGTGAGAACAGTGATGGTCTGTAGTCTTTGGCCGAGGGTCAGTTTTTTCTTCTACCCTTAAGGATGAAAATGATTTATTCCAACTAAGCAGATTTTCAATTTGTTTTCACTTCATACTGTTGATTTAATCAACCTCACCGCCGTGATCAGCTCCAATGCTGACATGTGTTTACTTTGCTTGAGTATTTTCATTTCATGCTACTTTGCTCTTCTATTGCAGAGACATTTCAGGGGCAAATACTGTGTTTTTTACTCTTCTCCATTCATTTTCCAGTTATTTAGCTTATCAAGATTTTTGAAAACATAAACAAACACTTGGTAAAACTGTTAAATTTATCGAAACTTACAATAAATATTTTGAGTATTCACAAGTCAATGCATCAGTAATCAGGCTGTTATGCCATGTCACTCAAACATGAACTAAGTTGGGAAAATATTAGAAATGCTTTAAATGAAGTACATAGATATTCTTACAATAGAAAGCATGCCACTACATTTGTTAAAGTAAATATAACAGAATGATAGCACTGTAAAAGCTTTTGGTACAATCTGGACCAACAAAGGGCAGAAGACCATTTCAGTGACGACTTGTTAAAATACTTTTCTGTGGCTTTCCCATGATTGCAAGCTTAGTGAGAACAGTGAAGGTTTGTAGTCTTTGGCCGAGGGTCAGTTTTTTCTTTTAACCCTTAAGGATGAGAAATATTTCTTACAACTAAGCAGATTTAAAAAAATATATAAATATATTGATTGATTCACATGATATAATAGTGTTGCACCTGCACAGTACGTAGTCAAAAATAATAAAAAACTGACCGCAATATTTAAAACAATTCATATTTATTATTTCACCTGGGTGAATACCATACACTGTTTATAAAGATGGACGACATGACTGCTCCTGAAAAGTGAAGACAAAACGTCTTGATCAACCCCTGGTGGTTGGCTTGAGTACAGGTCATAAAACCAGCCCCCTCCATGTTAGTGGATAGGACATGGACCAAACTAAAAAGTCAAAGTAGACATTGTAAATACATTTTTCTCAGAGATGGTTTGTCATTAAATTAAGCTGTTGTCAAACTGAGGTTTGTTCACGTATAGATTTTTCGGCTAAAATTGGTTTCAATATGTTATTGGACGCCATAACAACAGGGTAAATTGTTGTGATTCACAGCTGAGACTGACTCACAGTTGGTGGAGTGTGTGTATCTTGGCTCAATTTCCCTTATCACTACTAAACAGACTCTAGCTCAGAACGTGCAAGATGGCAAGGTTTGTATCTGGAATATTTGGTCTTTATTTGAATGCAGGACTTATAGTGGTAATAACTAATATTACGGTTCTGCCTCGTTCACTCAAGTAAAGGATCTGTCTGTCAATATTGGAAGTGTAAGCAAAAGAAAGTTTGTGGTGTCACTCTCTCTGGTGTCACACATACACAAACGATAACATACTAACAAAGACAAATAAAGTAGATAACAAGCTCAGTTTTGACTGACAGGTGACATGTCGTTACGGGGAAATCGTACATGCACAGAATAAATCCAAATAGACACAACCCACACAATGTCAGACACTACGGTGCATTGCAGGCTTGTGTTTGTGAATCCTAATAAATTAGGCATTTAGTTATGTGAGCAAACTGTCAAATTAGTCTTTCAGATGATGTCACCACAAATTAATTTATATCTGCATTTATTATTTATTATTGTCATTAGATTTCCCATCATTTAAAGAGAATATTAAACTACAGTGGGAATTTCCACTGGGGTCCTCTTTTTCTTTTATATATATTTTGTAATTGATTAGTTTCACTTGTCAACCTATGTTTATTGTTATTTTATAATATTTTATTTTAGCTTCTTCACTGATGCAATGTGATGAGTGACTTACATTCTATGTTTTCATTGGTTAAGTCATCAGTCAGTCTCTAATACACACGCAAACAGTAGAAAAAGGCCCGCCCCAGCCTCGGCTGTGATTGGGTTGTATTGACACAAAGAGAGTGATGATTGGTCAAAAATAGGGGACAGTTTCACGATGAGCCAATCAGAGGCAGAGTTGGGCTGGGTCTTCCTCCACCTCTGTCAGTCTAAACATGGCGCTACGGGAGCTGTCGTCGCTGGAGAAATATTTAGGGCTGAAGAAGCCGAACAAGTACAGCACGCAGGGGGAGAGAAAGGTGACATGGCGGCTCGTTGTTGTAGCTTCCGTCGTTAGCTTTTGAACGTTGTTGTATTTAACAGGAAGCTTTGGGAGCTGCTGTAACATGACACACGGTGGCTAGCTTGGGAATGCTAACCGGCTAGCCATGTGTGTGTTCAACACAGAGGCAGTTGTGTTGTCACAGCTACTTTGTGTACACACTCTGTACCCGGGGGTTTCATTCATCAGCTGAGGAGACGTTCAGACTAAATACAGGAAGCTTGACCCAGTGGCAGCTGAAGTAGTTTCATGAGTTAGCACAATGGAAGTAGCTCTGTGTTCTGCGCATGCTCAAAGAGGAGTGAGGGGCGGAGTCAGCTGTCTGTCGTATTGATTGACTGATGTTAATGGGAAAATATTGAACACAATTATTCCTGCATCCCAATAATGGGCTTTTCACCTGGATGTGAACACATGCTAGCGAATTGAAGCGATCCGTTGGAGTAAATTGCTAATGATCATTCTGCTTATGAGCCAGTTTTATTCATGAATGTGTAAAGATACCAACGAGGAAGCTGGTTTTTAAAGATTGCTTAAGATAATCTAAAGAAATGTCCTTCATAGGTCTTTCAGATTTGCTGATTCTGTGGAAAACGTACCCAGGTTAAAATGCTTTTTCCCTCCCGATCCACAGTGTTAACATATAGCAGCAGTAGACAGAACATATAAGTACGCAAGATAATAAGTACTCAAAGCATAGTACACAGTACGACATAGTATGCAGTCATAAGGATCACGGTGGATAGGATGAAGAATTAAACAGGCATTCAGTTGATTCATGTACTGGGTCTGTCTCTATGCAATTTACTGGATTCTATTCTTCTTTTTAATGTGTGTGTTTTTTCAGCTTTTACATGTGTATAGTTTAACTGTTTTTAACATCTTTGGCCCTCTTAAGCACTTTGGGACTTGTCTCTGAAAAGCACTGTACAAATAAACTTGACTTATTTACAATATCTGATGTCAGATATGTTGCAGTACATGTCTACTTGTGTTTGTGCTTTGAAATAGAAAATCAAACTGACTTTTTTTTATCCCCTTTCTCTCTGCGCTCTCTCTCCGTCTCACCTTTCCCTCCAGGTCCCTGTCTTACAGAGTAACAATGGCGCTCCGCTCGTGGGGCTTGTGACAATCGCCTGTCACCTGGTGAAAGAGGCCAAGCGCTCAGAGCTGCTCGGCGACTCTGCAGAGAGCAGGGCCGTAGTGCAGCAGTGGCTGGAGTACAGAGTCACCAGGCTGAACAACTGCACGAAGGAGGATGCCAAGACCATCCTGAAGGTATTTATCTTTACAAATGATATTGAAGTAGTTAATTCAATGCTTGCTCCGAATTTAACTTCTCAGCATTTCCCTTTGTCTCACATTCCCCATTTCTCTGTCCACCAGCCAAACCACCATGTATCTGTATGTTTGTCTGTTGGTCTTGTTAAGACACAAGCGACAGGGATACACACTGATATGTTGCCTTTCAGTGACATGGCCCCACAAGACAGAGAAAAATGTTTTAATATGCCTGACACCAGTCAGCTTGAAATGGATCGTCAGCCAGTGGTCTGTTGGATGCTAGGCGCCTCTTGGCACAGTTCTGTCAGCATGAAGTGTGTGTGTGTGTGTGTGTGTGTATTTGTGTGTCAGCATAACACACTGTTGTGGCATGGGTGAGGAGCCATGCTGAGCAGCAGCATGTTATCTGGACAGGCCTCTTAAATATTTTAATGGTGCCACTTACAGAAGGAAGTCGCCCCAAGCAGCTCGGCTCTGGTGCCCGTCGGCGCCCGGTCCTGTCCTGCTGCTTTAGCTCCATCCTTCTTTCAAGCACACCAGTCATCTCCCATTAAATTATCCAGAGACAGAAACT
The DNA here is from genome assembly GCA_038501795.1 of Pseudopleuronectes americanus. Taxonomy (NCBI): domain Eukaryota; kingdom Metazoa; phylum Chordata; class Actinopteri; order Pleuronectiformes; family Pleuronectidae; genus Pseudopleuronectes; species Pseudopleuronectes americanus. Next base: position 9,841,721 of record CM076736.1, read on the forward strand.
GTCAGCTGCATGAGGCCTTACACTTTCTCACCCCAGGATGAGAATAAGAAATTCACAGTTTTTCAAGTTTAGACGTGTTTCAAGAGTAAACAACTTGTCATTCATGTAGTTCCACTGTAAACAAGCCCAGGCCTCTCTGGCCTTGAACCCAAAGTCAGCTGAATGTTGGAGGAAGTCCGTCATTCCCCCTTAAACCAATTTGGCTGGTAAAGACTAGAGGGTGTCTTCATGCTGTACGGGACAACGAATGTTCTTGGGTTTATGCCAATTTGTGAAACATGTTTAATTCCTTTTAAGTCATCACAGCCTTCTTGAATTTTGGAATTTAATTGCTGTGTCTTGTTTCTTTGAAAGAAATGTATGCATCATCACCATGAAACATGGCAGTCAGTTTTCCATTAAACAAGTTCAAACGAATTTGTCCTGACACACAATTTGTCAAACCATCCCCCTGCGCATATTAAGTCAGACCAAGTTGACGTTGCTCCACTCGTCTGTGGTGCCTCCTCTGCTGCTGCGAACAGCTGAGCCCACCGATTTGTTAAAAGCGAGTTGCATGATACAAAGATGATAAACGGCTTCGCCTCTTGTCTTTACTTAACCATCTATGGTGTAGAACACAAAATATTTCCACAAGCCGCTTCTTCGATGCTCTGGTGTCATGATTGTGCGTCTGCACGACTTTGCTTGCTAGCGTTGTCAATTTTTTGAGCAAAGACAATGTAACATTACTGTCTTTCTTTACTTATTGGTCAAGCTCAGAGGAAGCGCCCTCTGCTGGATCAGGAGACACACTACTTTAGATGGTCAGAGGCACTTTGAGACCCAATATTTCAAGTTCAAACGGGTCATCAAAGACCGAATACAAACCCTTCCCCACGTTTGAACGAATATTCAAATATGTTATATGAAAGATAGAAACTATAATTTCCAGATCAGAGTTCAAAGCAATAAAATAAAAAGTAAACTTGTGTAATGTCTCAGGAGTGTAATAATAGCAGAAACAACTATCAATCAGTAAATGAGAAAAAAAATGGGCACAAAACATGCAATGTACTGCAGTTGTAATAAAAGTTGAAGTAGTTTTCATGCGGGTGAGATTTCTGTGCAGAGGGCCAAATTCCCAGAAGAATTCTTGTCCTCTTCTCTTAATTTTTCATACATTTCTGAGAGTAACTCTGCCGCAAACTTTGCCAACATTGTTCTTGTGATTGTCCAATGATCAGAGTGCACATTTGCGGCGGGGGCAGGTGGAGGAGAACCCAGGTTTGGATCTCCTTGCACTGGGTTGGGGGGGGCAGCGGAGCGACCTCTCCTCTGATGCTTGACTAGGCTTCAGCTCCATGGCTGTAGGCTAAGAAAAGCAAGGATCTGATTGTGGACGGGGAGGAAGTCTGCAGTCTTCATGCCTTGTTTGGCATCACCCACTCTTGCCGCACAATAACCCCATTTGCCCCCGAGATGTTCTGCGTGCGTGGAGTGTTTCCTTCGCACAATGTACAAGTGCTAAAGATGGTCCCGTCCCCTGGGACCAGCACTTCCACACACGACTCTGAGCACACAGACATACACACATCAAGCTGTCCAACTTTAGGACAGCTTCACTGGATGTGTAAGCGAGAGTTGTCGCTGAGTAAACAAAGAGGCTTTCTTGTACGCATCTGCACCAAGTTGCCAGTCATGGGGAGAGAAGCTACAGCCCCTCAGGTTACATTTCATTCCTTTTCACATAGCACAGCACACAGACACATGCAAGCTTGGATCTAGGGCAGTCCGCTAAAAGTCGATTAGTCGATGCATCAGATGAGAAAACCCGGACTCAACTCATGTTTGTGAGTCAACTTGCTTTTTGGTGCCTCACAATATACAGCGCAATTCAGGGGCAACAAAGTGTCAGGCTGTTATCTTTATTTGGATTCCTGTCTTAAAATGGCTGAAGCCACAAAACTGAATCTATTTTTAGACATGAACACAGGACCAGACTTTTCTAGACATTGCCTGGAGTTTGCCTTTAAGAATGAAGCAGAATATTCTCTGCATTACAGGTGTTTACAACAATAGGAAAATGTCCATAACCCTCGGCATGTGTCCTCAACAGCAACAGCCCCAAATCTCATTGTCTTTCCAAGTTGACATCTTTGTCTGTACTCTGCATTTCTGGCTCCTCTTTCTCATCCTTAAATATTTTTGTTCTCACAGTTTTATGGAGTGTTAGAAAGGTCATCAAAACATTTAATTTTTTTTTGTGAATTTCCCAATCATTCTCACCCTTCAGCGTGGTAGGATTTTATTTCTCTCACCAAGTAGTTACTTTTCCTGACTGTGCTGACACGTTTAATTTCCCTTCACAAATGATAAACTGTCAAATTTGAGTTTGAAGTGAAAACAGGAGGACGTAGAACTTTCAATACATGTGTGAAGGGGGAAGAATGATGTTTATCTCCTTGAAGCAAATTCAGAAAAGTTTAGCAGTATTCTAACTATTGTCCTTTTTCTAATCCAAGCTAATCTACCTGTATCTGTTCTTCTCTTCTCAAGGAGCTGAACCTCTACCTGCAGGACAAAGCTTACCTGGCTGAAAACCAGTTCACTTTAGCTGATATTCTCATGTACTATGGAATCCAACCACTCATAGTAAGTAACCTTTTCTGTCACTGATTTCATTCTCATGTGTACGATTCAGATACGCCACTTAAAACGTTTTTTTCTAATCGTTTTGGCCTCTGTACCACCCTTTGGGTTATATTCCTTTTTTTTTGTTATTTGTGTGAACGTTTATTTTATTTTTTCGCTTTTCATTTCTATTTTTTATTTTAATTCTTGCTTCCTCGTAATTGCTGTTCTTCGCTATTTGTCTGTATTAAGCATTATTTTTTACATACAGGTTTACTACAGTTTCTTTTGAAAGGAAAAAATCTTTAACATATTGGATTAAAAGACATCATCCAACTTATACAACTCTGAAAAGAAATCTAGAGCTGCTCGGTGGTCTGGACTGGTTTGATTTGTCAGATTCAGATGGTGTTACTCATTAATCCTTATCACTAGGGTAGATTAAATATTTTCGCAAATACTAATGAAGGACAAATGTAATGTCAGAAATTTCACAAAGAGCTGCAGGACTTTATTTTCGGGAATAAATCGAATTGATTAGTTATGTCCCTGTTGCTTTCACACCACCATTTACAGAGAAGTCAACCCTTCATACATCCATTCCCTCCTATCTGTGCTCACTTCAGTCAAACAACAACTTTAATAAGCAATTTGTCACAGTGCGTAACACACAATTGGACCAGTCACATGGCCAAAGGGCATGGAGAGCAAGTTGGAAATAAACACACGTATTATAAACACGTTCTCACTTCTCTTCAGAGAAATAAAGGGATGTGGCACAAAGTGATGTCTTTAGCCTGATACCAGGGACAAGTAAGTTTGTTATGCCTTCCAGGAGTAAAAGAAAAAAGGAAGTGAGTTCATAAATGGGAGCGACAGAATGAGATGGAGGGAGAGAGACATCACATGTTGAGAGATGTCAGAGGTTGTGGCGGAGATGGAAGATCGCCCCCCCGCCACCAGGCAGAGGAGCGTCACTTTGGTTAGCGATCAGTGTGCTTTTAACCTCGGGGACAAGGGGTCAGCGAGCCCAGCCCTCAACCGCAGCCACTCCCGATGTTCAATTCATGGAAAACAACACGACACAAGCATTAGACCTGACGGATGGGAGGATGGTCTCAGGCTGGACTGTTGTCTGTGTCTGAAGTTTACACGTTACTGATAATTACATCGTGAATAAACACACGTTTAATGAATTTTCCAAGGACGTCTTGATGCTGTTTGGGTCGGATACAGTTTGAATTTGATCGATTGAAATTCAGCTTAAAGATTATAGTTTGTATAGAACAGATGAAGTATCTATACTTTATGTTTCACCGGGACTGAAGCAGGATGTGAAAACTTAGTTTTAAGGCAGCCTGTTGTTAATCTAAATGTTTGGTCAGATTTGAGAAGTTTTCAGGGGGAAGTCCAGAATCGGCCTAGCCTGGATTAAGGTTCATATTCAGTGGCTAATCAGTATTCTCTCTCTCAGGTGGACTTGGCCGTCCAGGAGAAGGAGCAGTACGTGAACCTGACGCGGTGGTTCGACCACATGCAGAACTACCCCGGCGTCCGGCGCCACCTCCCTCCAGTAGTCGTGCTCAGAAACAGAATTTACACCAGCAGGCACCACTGAGACCCGATCAGACCCAGTTCAGTACGACTCATCACAACTCTTCTGTCTCCCGGACCAGATCTTCACAAATCATGTTCAAATATCCTAGAGTTTACCCCATCACGTAGTTTTTCTTTGGATTGTGATTCCTGCCTTTATGTTCTTGTGTTCTTTCAAAACATGTTTAATCAGGAAAGATCTAAAACTGAATCAACCGATCAGTGTTACAAAAACTCTATAAAGCTAATTCTTGCTCATAAAAGTTCAGTTCATATTCTATAAAAATGTCAGTGTTATTAATAACATATGAAGAGTTAGAAGTGGAAACAAGAAGGCCTTTTCTTTCGCTTTTATCACACTAACATTATTTATAAGAAATTTGATGTCTTAACCCGTACTCCGTATTGTGGGAGAATTTTGTTTCAACCTACTGTTGTGTATTTGTTGCAAGGCTGTGCAGGTCATGGTGAAGTGAAGAATAAATGATGCGAGCTTGTTAAAAAAGGTGTTTCTATTTATATCATGTGGCTAAATAGGGAACGTTGTGAGCATGTGATAAGGGCAATCAATAGGATGTTACTTAACTGTTTTTTTATATTGTGTTTTAAGGGAATACGTCTTTCATACCAGATCAATGCATTTCCTCTCAGCAATTTGTTCAAATAAATGTGGCTGCTGGTTCAGTACCGTGCAAACACCACAGTACCTGCAGCGTCTACAATTTTCTGCCCCAAAGAATCGGGTGTCTCAGCCTCCATCCCCTAACAGGACTGCGTCTGTCACGTCCGACTCCCAGCCACTCCACTGGACACTTACGTTTTTATGTGTGTGCTCCTGATTACATCCCGCTCCCCCGTTCCACTGTCTCACCAGTTGTGTGGGCAGCAGTGAGCAGTTGAGAGCGTCAGCCGCGGAGTCAGAGATCAGAGTGAGGCTCCAATCAGTCCCACTACCACCACTGTTGATGCTGCAGGCCAGAGAGAGGGCAGCGGGCTTACCAGCTGCCACACAGATCCAGCCAGCCAAGGCCAGAACGCGGGCCCCTGGGCGACAGTCAGCCACTGTGTGTCATTTCAACCCTTTGCGCTCCCACGGGGATACTGGAGAGAGCAGGAGAGAAGGAGGGAGGGAGGGAGGCCGCAGAGAGAGAAAAAAAAGAGCACCCAGAGGCACAGGGATCTTTTTGTGACATGTGAACAATGACCTGAGCCTCCGAAAGCCTTACAGTTGCCGACTGGATATTTGCTATTAGAATCGTTAACAGGCCAAGTCATGGCGGTGGAGGGAGAACCTGTCTACTGACATCCCGGAGGTAGTGTTAGGATAGTGAGTTATTTATTATCAATTGCTAAATGCTCTTGCAGCCATATCAAACCATCTTCTCTTTGCATCAATGCTCCTGTGTTTCATTAACGTCTACCTCTTTTCAAATGCTCCCACTTCAGCCATGTTTTTCATCTCCTCCATGTGAAGACGCTCAACCAATCTGTGTCTGAAGCGATTCATGATTTGATGTGTGAAGCTCATCCTGCAACAATAAATCAAAAGGCATCTGCAGCTCCATGACCCCTGACCTCTTCTTCTTTTTCAATGCTCTTCTTGTTTCCTCCCAACATTTAATTGTGTGTTAACAGATCTATTGTCCGGTGGTTCTCCATAAGGCGGCTCTCTGTGTATGTGTGTGTGTGTCTTTTTGTGGCGAAGTGTTATGAAGATGCTAAAGATAAAAAACAACTCAGTCGTTTGTGAGAGCCTTGTGACCAGATGAGGCCGTTTATGTTGCGGTCGGCCATTAAAGGAGCCTTTGTGCTCTTGGTTATGTTAACACTCAGCTGGAAAGCTGTTTCGAATGTGCGGCATCAGACGCTCGTCCTTGTTTCGGAGGTGTAAATAATCGACTTTTACCCACAAACGATGCAGCTGGACAAGTTGTTCTAAATTGACTGGTGTTGTGTGAAGTTGCCATGGCGACGGACCATGCAGTTAAAAATACTGTTAACGATGTTAAAAACCGATGAGAATCTTTTTATTAACTTCACCAAGAAGGTTTTGGTTATGACTGGATTTTCCCCCGAAACTCCTGGGAATGATGGGACATGGGTGAAGAAAAAACTTTTAACATTTTGGTGGGAATCTGGACAAAGGGGTCTAGGATTTATTTGACCTTCTTTAACACTGTAAGAGTGAGGTGAAAACAGCAACATTTATATTTTGGAAAAACCTTCTAAAAAGTGACTAAACATTCCAATAGTAAATAGTAAAACTTAACACAATAAAATACAGGCTGCACATAGCTTTATTATTAATTTATTGACTTTGGTCTTGAGTTCTGGGACCCTTCTGCTTTGAATTTGGCGTTTCATTGAATATATTTAATACATTCATATGACCAGTGTCACATGTCGAACAGATTTCCCCACCCATTTATGCACAGTTAAAATGTCCTTCTCTAGTGGCCAAAAAAAAATTGAAATTAAGAATGTAAAAAAAATATATGAAGAGATTGTTAGAAAGAACAGAACAGAGTCCAATTGGTTGACAAATGGAACATGACCCAAGTGAGACACCATATTTTTTTTTCATAGATCTGGAGGAGGGAATTTTGCTCAGAAAATAATTATTGGATTTGGATGAAAAATATCAAACATATTTAAAGGACTGATACTTATGAGTGTGTGCAATTTGATGTGGATTTAATAAAACTCTAGATTTAGTGAATTTAAATGTGATTTAATAAGGGGACTGTTGGGTCTTGGCAAAGGTTTGTGCTGTCTTGAGTGTTGTAGTTTTAAAATGTACCATATTTGTATTACATTGTCAACACTTTCTTAACAAGTATGAACTTCTTCAACTTTATTTTCCACCAGTGATTCAAAACTCAGGTTGTCAGCACTTTTTTTTTGACACTCTAAACTTTATAATGTATTTCATCAAGATATCCTTCAAAGGTTTCAGGAAAAACGCCTCGTGCTCTTTAATTCACAGCGATGATTAGTCAGTTTTAGAGACTTGTTTTCTTGTGTTGGTCCGTGCTCGCTGTCGGCAGGGTCTCAAAGTGCCTGAGTGGTCCGCTCTCACAGTCAGGTTCCTCTGCCACAGTGATGTGGCCACAGCAGGCGGCCGCCACAGAGGCCCCAATTAGAGGCGACCTTCCCACGGACTTCTGAAGGCAAAGGGAGCTGCCCCTCTGCAGGAGCGAGCGTCTGTGGTGGCCCCGCGTCCACACGCTCAAGACCCGCTCACTTTGCTCACGGTCCTCCCACCCCACGTCCACCAAATAAAGGGGCAATTTAGCCCACCACCTGGTGAGGGAGAGGTCAAAGGTCAGTGAGCTAGGGTTATCATCAAGATTTACCCGTGACTTCATCTCCCACCGTGGAGCTGTGGCAGGGAGTCGTGCTCTCTCTCTGTCTTTGAACAGAATTCAATGAGAGAAGTGAGAACTTATAGCACTGAAGTGCAGCTAAACTGCAAAAGTTGATATGTCACATATCTGTCCATGCGAGTGTTATTATAAGCTCATACAGTGCAGACTTCATAAGACCCCCTCATTCTGATTAGATTCTTAAAGTGGTCTTAAAGCACCAATGCACTGAGCCACTTTGATGGCTTGACGCACCCAAACGTTGACAATCAAGAGATTAATCTTTTTGGCTACAATCTCATATCATCAATGCAAAATAGTCATAGTGGATTTTTTTGTGAAATGTGGAATTAAGTTGATTTGTGAAAATTTGACGCAACCAAAGCCTGCACAAACGTGATTGGTCGAACTAGCCCAAAGATCACGTCTTCCGGTTCCACTCATGTAAACCTTTGTCCCCTCGGCTTTATCAACCATATTGGATGTACGACCCTCACCCCACCCACACCCCAACCCTTCATTAACTCTTAACATCAGGCAGAGGAAAGAAAAACATCTTCCCCACATTTGCTCATACGATGTTAGCGTCGTCTCTCTGACTGATCCAGAGGAACACTCAACACCATGTGGTTATCTCTTTGGACGGGACTTATCAGCCACGCTTCATCGGGCTCTTACACGTTGTGACAGTTGAACCATGCGACTATAATGATGGCATCTGATTGTCTGTTGCACTTACATGAGCGTGTGAGCAAGGATTCAGCTGAGTGACAGATGGAGTGGAGCTACTGCTATAGATGTGAAGGTGAAGAAGGACACAGATGAGCTGGCCTTGGTGTCGATGGCAAATGATGCACAACAAGTACAGTATTCGTTGTTGACCCAGTAATGAAGATATTTATGAAATCTCTTGGTTTATTTTTGGGCAGTTTTCCTCTTGCTAAAATGCACATGTGCTGGTTTGGGTCTTTCAGACATCAGACGTCTTCTCTCAGGTTGATCAAGCCTCAGCTTGTCCCGTAGCTGCACTCTCCTGTAAATCTGCTTGATTTATCCAGAGGCACCTGCAGGCTTTTCCAGCAGCCATTGTGTTGTTGTAGATGACCTTCCTCCTCCTCCTCCTCCTCCTCCTCCTCTTACCTGTGATGCTGAGTATAAGCCCTGCAGAGCAACTGTCCCTTTGGAGTCACTTAGGAAGTCACTTAGCTGCAGATAATTACAAATATACTGGTGGGATTGGTTTCAAACCCACACTCTCATGATTGGTCAAGTCCATCGGCAGGACGTTGATAATGTGGCTCCACACTTCCAGCACTATTGCACCGGTATCCTGTGGAGATGCATCATCCATCTTTATATACAGTTCATTGTTTGACCACATCAGTGGCCTCTTAACAGCCTTTCAGCTCTGAATCAACCATGAGCCCTTGAAAACGAATGAAGCTCTGGCCAGTCGACCAGTTTGCTGCCTCGAGGGTGGGCAGGTAGGATTGTTTCATTAAAGCTATTTGTTAAAAATATCAAAACACAAATTTAAATAATATAATTTAATGTTTCAGAGAACACTGCACTGCTCAGGTGTTCAGTAATATCACACTCATGCACATGGAAAAAGTGATTACTAATTTAGAAAGTTACATGATAATAACAGACAATACATTGATATCCATTCAGGTTTCAGAGTTGTTTATCTTATATTAATATATTTTGAACATCTACAAATAGTCATATAGTATATATAATGTATTGTTAACTATGTCTAGAGAGCTGTCCTGGCCTGTTCTGAGGAATCAAAGTCCCCCTGAACTGAACTGACAGATGGATATCTTGATCATGGTTTTATAGCTCTTGTAAATAGGCAAATATCCCTTCACCATATGTATGTATTCATGCAAACAGAACTTCACAAGTTGTTTTTATTCTCCTGCAGGACTTGAACTCACCTCGGATTGCATAAGGATCCCAGGTGTGCAGGGAGACGAGAGTTTTACGAGATGCAACCGCTCAGCTCATCAATCAGAGAGATGGGTGGCTGATTCGGCACGTAGGTGCTAAAGTACATATGTGTGACCCGGGGCAAGGAGATTGCACAAGATTGCACCTCAAGTCTCACTTACACACACGCACACAGACACACACACACACACACACACACACACACACATAGATGACTGCTGAATTAGCCGCCTCAATCGTTCCTCACCCATTCTGGTGATCTACCTCAGCTGCAGTCTATTCACATTTTTCTGTGTGTATCTCTGTGTGTGTACATGGATGTGTGTGTGCACCCATGCACCCATTCATGGGGTTATGCTTTTGGCCTGAGGGGGTAAGAATTAAGGGTGAAGGAGGCAGAAGCAGAGGAGTGTGAACCCACCCAGGTGAATGAGTTGAGGAAAACGGGCCTGTAGCAGAATGTAAAGTGTGTAAAATATAATTATTCTCATTTACACAAGTGAAAAAAGTGTTTAAACAATTGCAGACATTTTAACTTTATAATTGTAAAGATAAAGTTAATTTGGCCTTGGTTGATTCAAGGACTTGTCAAAGTCTTCATCCCTTTATTTAAATGTTCCGCACCCCCCCCTCCCTCCGGTGCACCCACCCTCAGCCCACAGGTCATCCAGCCTGTCCCCCTGCTGTAATAGGTTCTGATAGGAGGCCTCCAGGCTGGTTCACTCACTGAACTTCTCACTGAGAAGTGATACCAACAGTAATTGCAGCTGAAACCATGTGACGGGGGGGGTGTACTTATAACAAAATGAGGGAGCGGAGCACAGGGGAGGATGGCATTTAAAATAAGCATGGTGGATGTTTTTTTAAGGGGAGAGGGTAGCAGACAGACTCCTGGGTGGGGCAGGGAGCAGAGAGCACTGCCCTCAGCTATTCCCATCATTTGACCTCCATGGGAAAAATAAGCAGCAGCAGTCTCCTGCTTTGCATATTTCTCCAGCTCATCTGCATACGTCACCGGGACAGTGCATTTTTTTTTAAGTATAACACTCTGGTTTTAATTAGAGATGACTAATTTATTTAAACCTGGAGTTAAATGCAGACTTTCTCTGTGTGGCGTGTCTCATTTCCCTAATGCTCGAAAAAAAAACTGGGGCTCATGACAGTTTCATAAAGATAAACACGGTTCTTATCACGACATTGATGTGGTGCAGGGGAAAAACATTATTATATATTTCATTCTTTAACCATTAAAACAAAATACTTTATTCCATCTGCAGAAAATTAAAGAAAGAACTTAGATTCTAATGATTTAAATCTCTCTCAAGAGTCCCTAGTTTCCTCTCGGCAAACATTAAAATTCACAAACCCATAAAAAACATTTCTCTTAAACATCCTGTCAGTTTTTCTGTGTCCATTTTACCCATTAATCGTATCACTATTTATTGTGTGACTTTGAAACTCCTCTTTCTCTTGACACCACTTTTCATGTCATACAAAAAAATCAGCCGAACCATCTTACCTCAATAGTGAAGCGGAAAGAAGTATTGGAAGTTGTACCCATCAACAATAATGACTTATGTGGACATGTGAAAAAAGTTGAAAATGATGTATATAAAGATATAATAATAAGAGGGGTCAAACATGTTGTATTGGGTTGAGTTATTGTTTTCTTGAATTGCTTTATTTAACTCAACACACACTTAGGAACCCATTAGAGCTGTGCCAGTTGCCTTTTTATCCAGAATTAAACTAGCAAACAGTTTGCACTTAGATCATTTACGATTATATACGATGATATATAATGCGTGTGTGCACGTGTGTATAGTGTTATGAATATGAATGACACCTGAACAACACAGTGCTGTGCGTCATATAGTATCAACTGTAGTGAATCATAAGATTGCGATGGAGCCTCATTATGAACCAGGAACACACATTCCAGTTTCAGAGGAGAAGGAGGAGGAGGAGGATGAAGAGTGAAAACTGAACTCTGTGACCATGTGCTCTTGAAATTTATGTGTTTGTGGAGAAGAGGAGTTTTTATGATCAATATTCAGTGAACAAGAAGAAGAAATTAGCATGGATCTATAAATCATGTACAGCAAGAGGTCACTTCTGTATGATTGATTTGGTATTCACACGTGATTTATAGATTATCTGCTCTGTCATCCAGCATTTTAAAGATACATACATTCTTTCACCTCGCCTTCTCAGTAGATGATCCTTTTTTCCACTTTCCTTTTGTATTGTTCATAGGCAAAGAGTTATCACATCAGAAACAGCACGTGAAGACAATATCAAGCTTTTATTGTGAAGTCTTTCAAGAGTTGTTGGAAAACTTTAACACGGGTAAACCTGCTAAAAAAGGCTTTTGACTCTATTTACATTGCCATTATCGGAGTTTGGCTTTTCTTTTTTAGCTGATCACAAACACATCAAAAGCTGAGGCCCTCTTTTATTTTGCCGCCGGAGCTGATAGGAATTTACATCTATTAAGGAGTAATTTGATCCTGGAGTGAATACCGATTATTATATATATATATATATATATATATATATATATATATATATATATATATATATATATATATAAAATCCATGAAATTGGTGGGAGTTAGTGAGTGTTTTGACCTTTGGAAAAGGGGCTTCACAGAAACTTCTAAGTCGTGTTACAGATAAAGAAAATACTAAGATATTCTATTAGTTCCAGAGGTGAAACTTTAGCTCATTTTGCCATAATCCAAACTGAAATCCCTGAGAAAGACGTATCGTTGGACTAGTGGTGTATCAGGCTGTGACAGGCATGGATAAGCAGAAGACAAACAGAGCGCTGAAAGGTTACAGGCAAGCTAATTGACTAAACTGCTGAGTGCTCTGTTGAGGGACACTTTTATTTCCCCTGACTGTGTCCCATGAAATGAATTACAGCCTCTCTGTAGGGCACAATAGACAGAGGGCCTTGTTGGTGTTGGGTAAAGGGCCAGGGGCCTCGATACACACCCTCCAGTCCGATCCCGACAGCGGCTGGTCAGCGAACAGCATCAAAGTTGGATAGATATTCATCGCTCCTTGAGTTATAATATCATAAAGACCCAAAGTTATACGCTGCTGCCTGAAGTCACAAGGAGTGAGGAGTACATTGACAGCTGCTGATGTGTGTGTGTTTGTGCTCACAGTGTGTTTTAGTGCAGCGGTTAACAATATTTGATCTCAAGGGAAGACCAGAAAAACTCTGCTCTTTCGGGGCTAAATTTAACAGCACATGACACACAGCTGATCAGTGGCCTCTTTGAAAAGCGCCCGTAAACTGGGGGCGGCGTGAAATCGACTTCTGGACAGGAAAACACAAAGTCATCTCTGTATCTCCTGATCCTGAATGTTGTGCTGCTGCCGAGTGTTACCGACACACACAAACACACACACACACACACACAAACACACACACAAACACACACAGAGGGAATTATCTATCCATCTGAAGAGCCTAAGCATTTGACAAACTTTGACCCATCCCCAAACCACCAGTCTTTGAAGTACAAAGACACACACACACATGCTACGCCTGCCTCGGGGATGAAGGTGGGAGGGTGAAGAGGCAATGAAAGATGCCGTTGATGCGACGGAGGGATGAGTGAGGGGACAGAGGATGTGGGCCACTGATAGGGTGCAGATACACTCCACAATGGACTCCAGTGTCGGGTACTTAGCAAAACAGACAAACAAACAGGAAGATTCCATCTGACTTTTGCATGCGCCCGCACAGTCGTCTACACATCAAGACATACACTACCACCCCTATATTCCCTCGCACAAACACACATGTTCACACACACACACACACACATACAGAGAAAAACCCACACTCACTCAGGTCATGGCCAGAGGGAGGGAAACTTCGGCTTCTTTACGGCACTGGTGGACTCCCCTTGTGACTTTCACAGCTGTCATGCTCCTCTTTACAGCCTTCATTCATGAGCTGACCTCAGGGACAGGAGCATGTGACGTGCCTCATACATGCACACACATAAACACACACAAACTCACACTCACACACACATAATTTACACAGATGCAGAGATACAAGTAGATAGAGAAAAAGTTGAGAGCTTAACCAAGTGCTGACATGCTGTTAATGTGGTGTGTTATTTGTCAAAATGTCATGTTCCACCATTGCAATGCTAATTATATGGGCTATGATCAATTAGCTGATCTGTGTGAGGGATCATTATATGACGAGTGTCGTTAGCAATGTTGTTTGTTGTGAACTGCCCGTAAGGTAAATTATTGGCAAAAGAGTAAGTTAATTTAATTATCACCCTTTCAATATTTAATATGAGCTTTATTATGAACTTGATCCGCAGCCTTTCTGCAAATACATAAAGAGACGACAGAGCTGCTTATGTAATAGAAAGTTTCATTATCAAACTCTTATGCCAAAAGCTTTTAATTGAGGCCTGTTATTTTTACATTTTAATAGGTTAACCATAACCTTTTTTATAATTAACTATATATATATATATAAAAAAGAAAACACAGATACAACCATTATAAAGAAATTTGATTAGGAAAATTTGCTTTTTTTAATGTAAAAATGTATAAGAATTTAAATCATCTCTGCACTGATTCTTCTGTAGGATAAAACTTGGTATATCTCATATATAAGCTGATAAGTAGGTTGGGCACTAGTTATTATTTATTTTATTTTCACAAAAGCTCTTGATGCTATAAACCATAATATTCTCATTGGACAGCTGCTCTCAGTTTGTCAACATGCACCATATCTGTCCCTATAAACCATTAATAACATGATAAATTATGCGGTTTGACCTGAACACAGTGCGTCATGTACAACTGAAATGTTAGTCCCTGTAAATAAAGACACTTCAGAGGAGAATGGATTCTGTCAAATGAAATAATCCCTGCAGACATTCAACATTGTGACATCAAAATAAGATAATGTCCCTTTTCCACAAGGCTTTTATTCTGCAGGACTCCCCTGATCAGCTAATGTGACGCCACAGTCTGCAGCGCTTCAGCCGTGACTGTGACACAACAGGAGGACAAAATTGAAAATGTCCCCTCTCTCTCTCTCCACAGCATATCTTTTTTTAAGTCTATAGAACAGTTGAGTAGCTCATTCGATTTCTCTCTTTTTTTTTCCATCCCTGTAGCCAGAAGTGCCTCGCACCCTGCCAGTCGGTTGTTGTGCTTTTTATAGGTGACACAGTGTGATAGACCCTGCCCGCAAACCCTCCATTATAATCATATTGGTCTCCTCTCAACTGTGTTCCTATGGGGCACTGTCACTGTCGAGACTGGCTGAAGTTTAGTCAAAGACATTAAGGGAGCACCTCCAGGGACAAGCATCAGCAGAGGGGAGGAGGAGGAGGAGGAGGAGGAGGAGGAGGAGGAGGAGGCAGAGGAGGAGGAGGAGGAGGAGGAGGAGGAGGAAGAGGAGAGATGAAAAGAACCATGAAGGCCATGCAGAAGTGCCTTAAAGCTGTGGTCCATAATAATACAGAATTTTTCAGTCTGTGTTCCCAGATGACAGAGCATCCCGTGTGGTGTTTGTGAATTTAACATGTTGTTGGTTTGCTCTGAAAAATATCACCAGGTCTTGTGAACACAGATGTTTGTCGCATTAAAATCCAAACAGCTTCCAAAGATTGTCTAGAGGAGAGGAGAACGCACAAACGACCCAAAACTGAAAAAAATCTAAAAGAAAACAAATATTTCAGGATGAATAAAAGGTGTCCTACATTAAAAACTTCCAAAGATGAGATATTTGAGCTTTTGATGACAGTATTTTCCTCAGCTGAGTTTTAACATCTTGTCCGGTGTCCTGCATGCTCTGCCCATGTTCCAGATATCTTCCAGTTAATGCATCTCATGCCATGTTCTTCATACGTGAAAGACAAACTCCGGATAATGTCTGGACCCAGTTTTCCAAACATCTTCCTGAGTTGATGCCTGAAGCACGAGTGTAAAAGTGAAATTGAAAGACTGACTGAGTCAAAGTGTTGGAGTGGTTTCTGACTTCACACCCACATCACTTACATTAGCATTAACCCTAATTCACTCTCACTGTAATGTAAAGCTAAATGTTGTGTTGTGGTTACTTTGAGCATGTTTGTTCTCATTTTAGCCTTAGTTAAAATTATTTTTTTAATCTTCAATTCTGGAATTTTTTCGCTTGCAACTTTTTTTTGCTGCCTTCTTGGCCAGATGGCTTGTGCACATTAGGATTCCTCAGTGGGAATAATCGGTTAAATGAAGCCTGAGTGAAAATTCAAACATTATTATCCCTCCTAGAGTCACGCTGTCATCAAGACCAAGAATCCAGAATATCTTTCATTTCACTGGGTTTTTCTACCACACGCTCACTTTCCTTCTCAGCAGATAACTTGCATTCTTGTTAAATCTTAAGGTTGCAATGTCGCCTCACAGCAAGAAGGTTATTGGTTCGATTCCTAGTTGGACAGTAGCTTCGACAGTGGGATTTCTCCGGCTATACACTAGGTTGAGATGAAATGTATACTCTATACCTCCCACCGAGTGTCAGCTGGGACTGACCACTGCATCATTTAAAGGATAAGCAGTTTGGATGGATGGATGGAAGTTGGAGTGACCACTAAATAAAAGTCCATAAGGTCCATAAGTTCCACTGCGTGTATCTCACATGGTTGTAGGGGGTTTTATCTTAAACTATTGCCCTATACTTAAATGTGTTACTTTAAACGCACAATTTAAGCCTGGAGATACTCAGCAAGAGAGAACAATCACACACCCAGTCTCAAACACGGAGGAGTGACAGTGTCTCCCCCAAGGAAGACAGCTGCCATCTCTCTCCAGGGTGGTGATCAGCACTAAACTCCTGTCAGGTTCCATCTCTTACACACACACACACACACAAACACACATACACACACACACACACACACACACACACACACACACTGGTCTGTCTCAGGGCACTGTGCTCTCCAAAGGGGTCAACATGTTGCCACATACATCAGGGAGCAGTGTTGTTGTTGGCAGTTCTGACTCCTTCACAAGTGTCAGTGTCCACCCGCCCATAGGAGACCTGCTGTGGCTGTTAGTGAGCGGGTGGTGGGGACACCTCCACCCCAGGAGGACTGGCTCAGACATGGCAGCCAACTTTTTTCCTTTGCGTGTTAGAGAGTGCAAATCGACTCCAGTGGGAAAAAAAGAAGGAGGCAAATAGTTACTTTTTAAAAAGAGAAAGAAAAAAAAACTGGCCACTTAAACGATCATCACAATTAATTACATTAATTTGGAATTATCTTTCAGTCCGGGTTCATAATTCTTTGTGGCATTCAGGATTAAGAACTATGTGATTTGGTGCAAATTATTGTGTAAAGAAAAATTTTATTTTTGGAAGAGAGTTCAATTAAAACCAAATTAAAATTTAATTATTTTTTACTTTTTGATATTGAAAAGTTTATTTTGCATATAAATTGAGCTGTGTGTTTTCTTTTTATCATCCCATATTTGCATGTTGTTTTATACCAATCTTACATTTTTCTTTTAAGTAAGGGGAAAAAAAGGGTCACAGTTTGTGCCACATTTTGTGGGAATGTCAAAATTACTCCTTAATTAAGATTTATCTCAAACTCCTAATGCAGGTTTAGTTTTTGTGTTTATTATTTATTAAACATTAACGTCACACCCAAACTTTTGTACAGTCCGTCTCCATAATCTTTTCAAAATCTAAAGCACATTATTATTAAGTCAAACAGAAATAACTCTTAAGATACTTGGAAAATTCTGTAGATGCTTTTATTTAAAGTGTAGTGTGTTCTTTTATGTTCATGGAACACATTCAAACTAAAACAACTATGTTTCCTATACTTTCCACAAATCCCTTTTCACCCCTGATGCTTTCAGTCGTGCACCTTTCCACACATCCCGCGGTTGAAACGAACCTACAACAACAAACTTTCCCTCATAATTTCCTCTGATGAAAATGTTCACAGAGGAAACACTCACTGTTTAGTTTCATGTCATTTCAGATAATGTGTCTGACATTCACAGCTGTCGTACAACTGGGACAAGTAGGGGTTAAACACAAAAAACATCTTGGTGGAAAAAGCCTTTCCACTCCAACATGGTACATCTCTCCCAGGTGACTGCTTAGCACTGGCAGTAATTGAAAGCTTGCCCCTGGCACTGTGTGTTGCGTGTGTGTGTGTGTGTGTGTGTGTGTGTGTGTGTGCGCCCGTGTGCGTGTGTGTGTGTGTGAAGGAGCATGCAAGCAATAATACTTTTTTCCCTGTGTCTGATAATGTGCATTTGCTTGTATCAGCATGCATGTGCGCCTGTGTGTGTTGGTGTTGCAGCCGTGTGCACGTACACACACACGTGTCCTGACCCGACCACCTCCACAGGTTCACACTAACAACGTCCACCCCTCCTGTTGTGTGTTGCTGGGAGTCAAGCTTTCTCCCAACAGGAAGATGAATTAATAACAATTTTTTAAAAGCACCCTCCCTTCCCCCTCACTTTTCTTTTTTTTTGCCGCTCCACGACGAGGGGCCAAATCTCCTCAGCATTTCCAGCCCTGTGAGCTAATTTGACAGCTCACGGGGGTGACGCTGATTCCCCTTCACAGAGACAGGTACCCTAGGGCTAGCCAGCTGGATCGCAGTGGACGCTTACAGATTTGGCTTTAGCTTCATGCTGGGTGTCATCTGTCTCTTTGGTCTTGCGCGGGATAATTTTTGTGTATGCGTGTGTGTGTGTGTATGTGTGTGTGTGTCCCGCCCCTGACATCATGTGCCTGAGTAGTTTGTGCCTGGCAGGCCTTGTCTGTCCAGGTTGGCCATCAAACACAGCCAGCATGGCCCTAATCTGACAAGGCACTGCTCCAAACATGCCACAACAGCCCGAGAAGTGTGTGTGTGTGTGTGTGTGTGTGTGTGTGTGTGTGTGCGTGCGTGCAAGCATGTGTGTGAGTGTGTGTGTGTGTAACCCCAGGGCAGACCCCCTTTTTCCCTACTCCTTGCCTTTCTCTTCTGTTCTGTCCCATGTCCAGTCTCACCTGACACACCCACTCATACATGCACAAAGAAGAAGAAAAACATCAGAAACCATAAAGGGGAGCCGCGCTGATGCTTCTCCTCCACCTCACAGTCTCAACTCCTCCTCTGTTGGAGTTGTCGTATGTGTGCAAATGCGCGTTTGTGTGTTATTCAAGTGCGTGCGTGTGTGTGTGTTTGTGCGTTTGCATTTCTGTCCATTTGCCACAAACGGAGAGATCTTCCCGTTCCCTGTTCCATCCGTCACTTTGATCGTGGGTACTTTGCCAGACACTCTGCCTCAACAGGTTTGGAGCCTCCGCAGCCTGTTGCCCTCAGTCAACAGCCTCTCAGGGGAAGACGCCACTGCTCCCCTCGTGCCAGGACGGGAAAGGACAAAGGGGACAGTCCCCCGATGGGAGAAATGACAACGCGGCTCCCGTTCACTTTTGGGACGAGTTCCGAAATGGGCGGCGGGGGCCCGCAACAAACGCTGATCACGGCTGACACAGTAGTCTCCTCCTACACACACACACACAAACACACACACACTTCCAGTCCTTCCTCAATGCCTGAGTGTCAATCTCAAGCTGGAAGGAGAAGTGGGCAGTTCACCGTCCTTGCAAGAAGCATCTGCAGTTGTTTTTTTTTCGGTTTTTGTAGCCGAATCTTCCTTGAAAAGCAAAGGATGATGATTGTGTATGTGGCTTTTCTGGCTGTGAGGCATGTACCTGTACTCTGTCTTCCCATCAGGCCATGGGAGAGAGTGACAGTGGGACAGTGTCATGCAATCCAGTGAAGTCCTGCTTCATAGGGGCCTCAAGTATGTTTATCTGGGCCTCTACCTTCCTGCTACACTTCTACTTCCTGCTTTCACCTCCACAGCAATATGGCGGAGAGCACTGAGTCATCCCGTCCCCTGCAGGCGGGGGGACAAGACGTGGACGGTGTCAGGGACGAGCGACCTGCTCGCTCCTCAAGAACTGAGAGAGGGAGAGTAAATGAAAGAAGGAACTTGATATAAAGAGAGAGAGAGTAGGGAAGACGAAGGCATAGGTGGCTCGCTGGGCGGAAGGTCTTCTCCCATGAACCCTTCCCACTTCACATCCAGCCCAGAGGCCTTGGCGTCCGTGGAGTTTTCGCCCCCTCCTTCCCCGTCCCCTCATGCCCTCCCCAACCCCCCCCACCTGTTCGGAACCACGGTGCAGCGAGTGGAGGTCAGGGTGTTGTGCTCACAAAGCAACAGCCCTGCAGCCTCCGCCTGGACCTTGGTGTCAAGACCAAGCCAGGAGAGAGAGACACAAAGAGATAGAGAGAGAGAGAGTAAGAGAGCAGCAGAACGCAGAATAATTGCATCCACTGGGTAATGTGAGCACCGGCGTTGTGCGGAGGGGGGGGCGGCGTGGTCAGGGCCGGGGAGGTGGAGACACACAGAGGAAGGAGTGTCACCAGGACGAGCTCGCCGAGGCCATTGGGCATGTTTAGTAAACCACACTCACAGACCTCCCACTGAGGCAGCGTTTGTGGAAGTGCTGCAGGACATCATCTGGATCCTGGCGATCAGAGACACAAGAGGAGCCGAGCACTGCTGCTCTGGTCCTGCAGAGTGTGTGTGCACGGATCCTACGTGTGTGTGTGTGTGTGTGTGTGTGTGAGGAAAAGTGTCTTTTATACGACAAGGGGAAAAACATGCCTGTTGATAATAATAATAAACAGTGGATGGAATATATTCAAAGGGTATATCGATAAATATGTTTATTAATTTACTTCAGTAACTGTTAAACAAAAGGTTAAAAGGAAAAATCTAGAATTTCATTTTGAGACAAAACAAATCAATACAACACAATGAAATAATAAATTGCAACATAATTTGTTGATCATATTCAATTGTAATGTATACATCAAATATATCAAAATTCGACTGTATGTATAACCATATATATGAACTCATTTAAATTATTACATTTAATATTCTTTGTGTCAAATTGTTTCATTCTGTCCATTTGTTTTTATCTTTAAATAGTTCCTTTAACAACACTATAACATCTCAATATCTGTCAGATAAAATATTAAAAGTAATAATGTGACATTTATTGTGTCATTTACAGGACAAGTACTTGATAAAACAATTTAATTTAAATACAGTAAATAGGCAAATTGCATAGAAATATCATAATTCATGTTTTGTACCTCCCTATAAAAATGTGATTAATACATTTAAGCTGATGTAAACTAAAAACAACTGGTGCGAGAGAACAAATAACTACAATGAATTAATGAGAATATTATATAAATATGTAAAAAGTAACACAGACATAGTGAAAAGTGGGTTCTGATACATTTAGTTTAAGTTTTACAAACCAAGAGCAGTGTCAGAGAAGGTCTTTCTGTTTGGTGCAGAGGTGTCACATAAAAATCTGGATTTATTTAATAGACCTGTGGGAGTGAAACAGTGAAACTCTTCATGTGCTCTGAGGCAGAAAGACGCTCTCGCATGCAAACTGCAGCCGGACATCAAATACATAAAAGAATGTAACAATGCAGCGGGACAGATATTTTCTCATTATGTTGATGTTTGCTTCTCTCACCAAATTCTTTAACACTGTGGAAATCCTTGTGAGCGGTGTATAACTTTATCTATATTATATTATATTAAATATTATTATTTATTTATTATAACAATTGTATATATCAACATAATTTAAACAGTATTCAAAGATTTGCTTCATATTTAAAATGTAATAGGTCATTTGACTGAATGAATTTAATTAATTTCCAATAGATAATTTATTGTTGAGCAATACAAATTTCAGCTTTCAAAAGCTTTATCTAGCCTACCACAAAAAAATTGCTTTTTTAATTTGATTTGCCATATACACATCAATTATGCAACATTTATAAAGTGATACCTATGATAATTTAAATACCTCTAAAATAGTTTATATGAAATATATTATTTAAATGATAAAGAATAGAAAACATGTTTTGCTTCTCTACTATATGGTAATTAATGGATTTAACCCTAGGTCATCCTCATATGTGTCACTGATCCTACATCTTTTTAACCTCCAATCATGTAACCTAATCAAAACTAATGGAGGATGAAATCAGTGTTTAGCTGCACTTCGCTGGGACTAAACTGGGCCTCTGTGATTTTTCTCTTAACTGACTGTGACAGTCCTGAATGAATTGAAAACTCACAAACAAACTTTTGTCGACTAATTTGCAGCATTTGCCCCCAAACATTGCCTCGTCCTGCTCTGTCTGAATATCTGCATGTACTTTGCTCTTGCCACAAGTGACTTGTTCATTAATACATTCATGCCAATTTATTTGCATTGCATGAAGCCTGATAAAAACAGCTGATAATCGTGGATTTTTACACTGGATTTTAAAAACTAATGTGAGAGATTTAGTGCCATCTTGTGGTCATCTGTGAACACAGTTTCCCAAATAAACAATGTGACTGCTCTGGCTTTTATATGTCTTTATCTTTTTATCTTGATGAATGTTGTATAAAGAGAATATAAATTCAGCAGAAATTTAACTCAATAGAAAATAATTGGTTTTCCTAGTATTCAAACAAAGAATATTTAGTGAGAGTACTAATATGCAGAAAATACATTTAATAGATGCATCCCCTGTGGCCTTACGCACAATAAATAATTTTGTATGCTCATAGGAGAATACATAGATTGAATTACCAAATTAATCACAGGATATTTACAGATTTAACTTGTGCTTAAGAATAAAAATATTAAAAAGAAGGATCTCCATTACAACATTATAATATATCACTTATAATAAGGCACCCTTTCAAGTTGCAACTTACAACTTATTAATTTCTTCATAATGAATCGATAATTAATATTTCATAAATTAGAATTGAATAGAAAGCCTTGTAATAAATGTTAAATAAGACATTACATATATATTGAATGTAGCATCATTAGATCTTTAGGGTTTCCAGGTTGTGAAAGTCCTTGACATGTGTCCTTAGTAACTATTACTGACATGTAACAAAGATATAGTTAAGGTGAAACATTTATTTTAATCCATATAATATGCACAGCAGGTTTTCAAAGGGTTAGAGATACAGTACAACTCTCCACTATGAACTATGAGGCAAGAGCACGTGATAAACGTAAACTACATGGATCCCTCACAATCTGGCAACCTCGTCGTTATTCTTATCAATAAATCACACAAAAAACTTTCATTATAGATGCATAAGTATTAGTTTGATGTCATGAATGAAGCTATCAGTTATAATTTCGTGTAAAGAGACACAGTGCTGGCCTAGTGGTTCATTTAGTGGAGCAACACTGACACCTGCTGTCCTCATAGAGAACTACAGTCCACACCACCGTCTCTCCTCAGTCTCACACAGTCACACAAACGCTACAGACAGTTAATAGCGTCGCAGCCAATTTTAATTAAAAATCAAAACCTCAATAAATCTTAGCATAATTTGTCATTTATTTATCGTTTTTTAAATGGATATAAAACTAAGTCAAATCTGACTCAGACACCCCTGCTTCAGCCACTTGGTTCAGTCCGTACCCGGAAGTACTTGTAATTGTTTACATCTCAGTCAGCTGACTTCCATTCACTTCTTCACACTGAAGCTGGGGTGTTTCACTACTTGTCTAAATAATAAGTGAACGTTAATAACAAATCACAGTCAATTCACTGACAGTTAGCTTAGCAGCTTGGCGCATTTAGTCGGTGAATTAGCAGTTAGCAGCAGGTTTAGCTAGCTGCTCTGCTGGAAGGAACACTTTGCTTTAGCTACTGACACCGACAGATCCACTGAGGTTGAACAACATGGACAAGATTGCTAAAGGTGAGTGAACACCTCAGCAGAGAAAGGTCTCTCTTTGTTAGCATGTTGGCTAGCTCCTGTCTCAGACTGCGATATGATACGAGGCTAATCCAATATGTCACATGACTGAGTTTAGCAGTGGAGTTAGCTTACCTGTAGAAACATGAATTGATATATCATATCATGCAGACTAGCAAACACAAATCTAAGGTGATTTGTGTTGTTCCTGCAGATGTCGGTGATATCCAGTCCCGTCTGTTGCACCACAGACCCATCGTCAACGCAGAGATCCGCTACTTCGTCAGAGAGTTTGAGGTAATCACACAAATACAAGCCCTAAGCGTGACAACCTTAGAACTAGTGACTGGTTTTAATGGTGTGGGTGATTAGTGCAGAGACTTACACACACACACACACACACACACACACACACACACACACACACACACACATGGTGTCAGGAGCCGAGCTGGTGCCCAGTGATGAAGACTGCCCTTCATCCAGAGGATTGAGACTGTGTATGTCGAGAGTTTTGTGAAAAGAAAGGCAAGGACATCCAAGAGTTCTCAGATGGCAAATATTGCATTTGCGGTTGATGTCACTGCATTAATGAATGAGCTAAATACCAAACTGCAAGGTAATGGCCTATTTGCACTTGGGATGTACAGCTTGGTGAAGGCTTTCATGAGAAGGTTGCAGTTTCCTTCAAGCCAGTTGGAGGGTAACATTCTCAACCACATGCCAACACTGAAAGAAGCCACACCATCAGTTGGTCACCTCCGCAGGTACTCATCCATGTTACGGTCACTGCATGGGGAGTTTTCAAGAAGATTTCAAAACAGTTGAAAGTGAGATGCACATGATTTCTTCTCCCTTCTCGTTCAGTGTGGATAATGCACCCAGTGATGTTCAGCTCAAACTCATTGACCTGCAGTCTGATACACTACTAGCAGAGCACTTTAAGTCAGTATCACTGCTGGAGTTTTATTCTTCTCTCAAAGAGGAGAGCCTTACATACATGAGGGGGCATGCTCAGAAGATGGTGGTTCTCTGTGGACCTACTTACATATATCCGGCCCTCCACAGCTGCCCATGGTTCTAATGTGGCCCCTTGGGAAAATTAATTGCCCACCCCTGGTCTAGTTGGTGGTTCTCGCCTGTGCAAAAGCAAACTGGTTTCTAAAAGTTTGCAAGAATCGACTAGAATTGAATTGTTTTTACAATTTTTAGGATTATTCATTTAGACAGATAACAGTAGAGAGACTTGGAGCAACATGCAACCAAAGTCCAGAACCAGCGAACTGGGGAGGATGCAGTTCCTCACCCCTTCGTTTCACTGTTTCAGAATTTTTGTTGTTTTTTTGTCACCATATTTTGGGGTCATAGATAAAGAAAAAACTAATGTTGTACTTTTCATCACAATATTTACCTTAAAGAAAATAATATTAACTGTAAATATACCAATATTCAATATTTGTCACAACTAAAATGTCATAAAGTAATTTTTTGCATTTTTTTATTAGGTTCAATATGAAGTGATCTATATATTTAAAGACTCACAACTGTTTCTTGTTGTTGAAACCAGATTTCTGCTCATTTGTCATCACTCATTTTAATAGAAGCAGCACGAGAGGTCCCAGTTTGACCGAAGAGAAATGGGTTTGTTGCATTGAGTTTGTGTGTTTCTTTGTGAGAGGACACTAAACGCTCTGTTTTCCAGGAGAAACGTGGACACAGGGAGAGCAGACTGCTGGAGAGTCTCAATAAAATGGTGATAGAAGCAAATGAACAAATGCAGCCCACAAATTTAGAGGCTGTGAACCAGGATCTGATGTCCAACCTCACCAAACGTTGTAAGTCTCCTCTCTCCGCTTTGTGTTAGTCTGAGCCTTTTGCTCTTAGAAGCTTTAAATATCATTGTTTTGCCTGAATTTAGCTTTTTATATGTTTTTGGTGCCTTTCTCCCACAGTGGAGGCTGCTAAACATATGGCTGACCGAGTCCAGCAGAGGGAGCTAGAGGCCCAGCAGGTAAAAACAACTGGGGTGGCTACAGGTCATAGCCTCATAAAACTGTATAGCATTACAGATAACACAGGCGTTTATAATATTGTGTCTTCAGCATGTATTCAAGGCAGAGTGCCAACATCCAGAGTCCACAATGAGCTCTGCCTTACATCATCAGCATCGTCACTGTGGTGTGTGAGTGTGAGTGTAAGGAGGTGTGAGAGATGACGTTGCACAAGTGGGAGAGTTTGAGGCATCACACATGGATTTGTAAAGTTGTCTAGTTGAAAGTCCCACTATAAAAAAATGTATATTATAAACTTGTACGTATTTACTTTGAATATCACCTAAAACACCGGATCACAATTTAACTTGTCACTTTTCTCTGTGCTCTTGTTTTCGCGTTCCTTCCAGAGCAACCAAATGCAACTGAACATGGAGCGTCTGAAAGAGGAATGGGCCGACTTCCTGAAGGAGCAGCAGAGACTGAAGGAGGAGGTGGACGAGGAGCACGCCAAGGCTGTGGGACAACTCAGCACCCACTACAGTGAAAAGAAGATGGATCTAGCGAAGTTCTCACCCCTCTAACCAGATGAGGTCTGCGAGGGGCTCGAGTCAGCACGCCCCCCCCCCTTATTATATGAACTTTATCACTGACCCGGGCACGTCTGCTCTGCGTGTGCACAACGAAGGTATTGGCTGTTATTGAAGTACTTAAGAAAAAGAGCCTCAGAGGTTTTGCTCCTGCACAAGAGTCAGCATTTCCCGTATCATAAATAAATGTATGATTAACAATGTGGCAATTTCACAGGCCATCAAACTCGTCTGTTTATACCACATGGAGCTCGCGTGGCACGCAAGTGCTGCAAAAGACCTCGGCAATATGTCACTTTTAAACAAGCAATCGTCGAAGGCCGTGACACTCTCTACAATTCAGGATGTTTAATGGATGCCTGCCTGAAGGGTGCTGATGATAAATATGCATCCACCTCCAGTTGAAAAGGATCCCAGCTCCAAGTGCTGGAGAAACGAGCTCAAACAGAACTGCAGGACGAATCATCCCTCACCGGCTCAGCCGTGTTTAGAACGCTCAACGCCTGACGTTGACTTCAAGTCGCTGACGTTATGAAAGGTCTCCACTGAAACCAGTTTGAATGATCAGCAGCAGCTGCTTTTGGTTTGCTTTGCCACCTCAAAGCTGATTTTAATGAGTCACAAATCCAATGTTTGCATTGCTGGTTAAACAGAAAAAAAACATCAATCATATTCTGGTTTCAATTTCCTGCTGGTCATGTATGCATAAAACAATATCCTCAAGTTTTCAGTGGTTGTCATGCTTTGTGCTTAGAGTGTTTAAAAGGCCCGGGATGATAAACTTCCCGAGAGTTCATTCATGGTTTGTGTTTATGTTCAGTTTAAATACTGACTTTAGTGTTGTTTAGCACAGAGTAAATACACTGTAAAAAGAACTGTAATATGAACTACAAAAGAAGCAAAATCATCTCCATGTGTCGTGAGCTGAGAACCCTGCACACTTTAAATCAAGTGTTGTTGTTTTTTGTTCCAGACAATGGTGGCCTGTTGGACAGGTTAATGGGTGGGTGGGCACACTGGGGACATTCTTGGGATGGCTGAGAACGGAGTTCATCGCAGACTGACCAAATAGAACAAATATTTTCACATAATCCCTTTACATCCCTGCCACACACTCTTTTCAAACAGCCCAGACACCTTTAACTGTCAAAAGTCACGTCATCATCAGAAGAGGCAGGTTCTGAGTTTTCGTCATCCATCGGCCAAATTACAAAATATCTGCATGAGGGGAATAATAAAATAAACCAAAAGTGAAGTGAGGGAATGCACTGGTGTATCGTCTTTTTCCATTTCGCTCGCAGTGACCCTGTAAGGCCACTCTCTGGTCGCTCTGCATGTGCCAGTGTGTGAGTCTGTTGTCAGTGGATCAGAGCGGGCACAGACATGCCATCAGATGTTTGGAGGAAACATGCTGCCCCGTGTGTGTGTGTGTGTGTGCGTGTGTGTGTGTGCGCACACACAGCCCTTAAACCTCCGCCTTGGGAGGTAGCTGTCCATCACGGAGACAGCCCATCATCACCTAATGAGGAGTGACAATACGGAAACATGGTGAGCCTCTGCCAGCTAGGCCCCTTTTCATCTGCCCTTGTTTATTTTACTTTTTACTCTTAAGGTTTGAAATAAAGAGGGAGAGAGTACATTAAAGGTCACCGTTAAAGTCGTGAGTGTTTGCTATTCATGAGAGTTATGCAGAAGCGTATGTTGGACTTAATATTACAAAGTACAGGGTTCGAATAAGACATAATCCATTTTGACATTGCCGTGAAATATCCCATTAAGAAATAAGTCAGAAGAGTTTTGGATCATTTCAAGAACTTAGTACTTTAAATTAAAATTCCAAGGATCCAACACTAAACACTTCATATCAGATAAAGATTAGAAATAGGGATGTTAATCCACATGTAACTTTTCTGGCCGTTGCCAGGTCTGCTTTTTACTGGCTCGAATCCACAAACCATATCAAAAAACGCCTGTAGTGATGAGGCTGATGCAGTGTGAGAAAACAGCAATGATATAGTACAGTACTTAAGTAAAAAGTACTTTTACAAACTAGTGGAAATGGCCCCACAAGACCAATGCTGTCAACAAGACCAGGTTCTGCACCAAACTGAATTACCATTAAACAAAGTGTGAATGAGACCAACATGCATTTGAAACCAACTGTTTGGAAAAACAATAGATATAAACAATAGAAACAATAGACGGGAAGAAAAAGAAAAAGCAAATCGGAACCTGGTGTTTTGAATGTTTGAGTCTCTGGTGTGTTCATGGTATTCATCCTCTATGGAGAGATACAAACCCGAAAAGGTCGACCTGTGAGATTAAGGGCTGAGACTCTGGTTTATCCGGGCAGATATCATCAAGAACTTCTCAGTGTACTCAGGTGCTGTTGGTACAAAAACCTTCCCTGCACTGAGTAGAGCACACAACCCTGTAAAACGACTCCATGTGCAGAATAAGGGGCTTGTGCTCGGCCTGAAATCCCCTGTTATCATTCTCGCTCCGCTGCCTCATGTCTCTGACGGAGTTGGCTGGTGTTTTGTCTCCTGTGTCCATCAGAGAGCAGTGTGCTCTTCCTGTTTTGCAAGCGGAGCGGTGCTCTCGGGCCATGGAGATGCCATTCCCCGTGCCAACATAAATGGTGAAGGAAACAGCAGCACCCAGCTGGAGCCCCACTGGGCAAGCCATGGAGATAAGGGGTGTGTTGGTTCATGCAATCTGATGTTCTGTCTGCAAAAAAGCTTTCCATCTCCACTGGAACAGAGTGAAATGTATCACAGGGATGAAATGTGCAGATAACGTGTGACGAGGACATTCACTTTAAAAAACAGGATCTGATCTTTGTCATTTAAACTTTACTGATGAGAGCCTGTGAGAACCGGCGAGGCTCTGCATGAGTGACAGATCAGGCATGTGGTTAATGACGTAAGCTAGATGGGAAGTGAATGTGAAAAACAGTTGCACCAATAACAATGGACATTTCTCATTAACTAAAAACTATGAGGCTGGTAGAGGTGGCTGTAGCTTGGGAGGGAGCAGAAGTTGCCACTAACAAGATGGTTGGTGGTTCAATCCCTAGCGCCTGAGTCTACTCTCCTAAGTGTCCTTGGGCAAGATACTGGACCCCAAATTGTCAGTCTGTGCACAGTGTATGAATGTTGTGTGATAGAATAAGTAAATATGGGTAAATGGGATTTTTATTGAAAAGTGCTTTGAGTTGATAAGACTGCAAAAGTCCTATATAAATATGTAAATACAGTCCGTTAACCGCGAGAGCTGTTTAATTCTTATATAAGACAATAAAAACAACAACGTGTGTGTAAAGCTACATTTTACGACGTCACACATGTATTACATACTAATCATTGAAAGGATAAAACCTTATGATGTATCCTCAGGTCACTGCAGGTCACCTCTCCCACCCTCCACAAAGACAGATAAAGATAATGTTACATTCAGCTCACACATCATTCTTCTTCCTCTGTGAAGCCTCTGCATTCCTCATTTATAAATATAATAAAATAAGAAATAATAAATAGAATAAATGCATGCATTATACATAAATGTGGCTTTTTTTCTTCCACCACAGTAAAAGTTCTGTTTTCATTCCTTTGAATTTGGGTTTTTTAAATCATCATTATAAATAATATACTGCAGGTGATGTCATCTATAAAAGATCAACTTAACATTTAATTATAAGCCTTATAAATATATTGAGTTGTTAATATTATAACTAAATATATATAATAACACTTTAAAATGTAATTTGAATCAGCAGCTGTATGATCTCATCACACATTAGTCTTTAATACGCTTCATAAACTGACAAATAACTATCATTAAAATACTTTTTTACTGGGTTACTTTGGTGTTCATGATGATTCCTATATAACCTGGCTGTGAGAAAGTCAGTTCACTATACTTGGGACAAATGCAGCTTAATAATGTGTCCATTCACTCTCTCGCTAGAAAAAAAACATTAATTACTCTTGACGTCATGCGACTGCTGCAGTTTCTACGAGGCTGACAGCAAACTTGGCGTCTCCAAGCGTTTTCTCTTTGGCCTTATTCACCTTTCAGCTCGGTGGACCGGTGAGAAAAAGCAGGCAACAGCAACACTGGTTCAGTATTTTTGTGTCGGATCATTAGAAAGCTTGGAGCTTCTCACTCACCCACTCGCTCTGCAGACGGCTTATGTGAGAATTTCCAGCCTCGGCGAGCTCCACTCTCTTTTTCTTTTGTGCAACGTGATGGGTCCCTGTTACTCAATTACAGAGGGGTCCAAATGAAAATGCCACTGAACAAAAGCGCTGCGCTGCTAAGTTAATAACTTGGCTTAACAACACAGCATGGGTGCAGGGTCGGGGATAGGCGCTGGTTGGTGATGCGAAATATGAATTCTTTGGCAGTGGCAACCGTTCACCGAGAGGATTGCTAAGTAGGAGCGGGAGAGCGAGAGAACTGAATACATTTATATTTTTCTGAAGGAAGCTTGAGAGGCACGCTGGATATTCTCAGGCCCCTGGCAGCTTTAGAAAAGGACCATTTGTTGGCAAACAAAAGCAAATCACTGGAAAGAAAGAAGTTCAAAATTGAATGTCCCAACGTTCACTATAAACGCCAGCACCCCTTTATTAACAAGCTCTTCAGGGAAGGCTCACACTGGAGTCAGTTGTTAGTCTGTACCGACTCAGGCCAGGTTCTTCCTTCTCCGTTGGACACACAAACACACACACACACTCTGTCGCCATCTTTTGTGCTGCGGAGGAGGCGCACGGTCTAATTAGCCGAGCTGTCTGTGATGTTTTGCATCTGTTCGGTTTCAGTAGACAGCCTCCACACACCAGCTCCGTGTTCCTGCCGCGTCCAAGAAACACAAGTCAGAGTCCAGCAACAACAGGCACCTTCCTCAGTCAATCATGGGGGGAACAATAGCCAGAGAGGACGCAGAGAATGGTCTGACATGGGCCAGTGGCCACCAGTAGCAGCAGGACTTGTTGTTGTCTAGATTCCTGACTTTACAGGAATGTGTGGCGTCACTTCCAACACATACCTTCTCACCGGCTTTGATTCTCCCTGTTTTCTGTTCCAGACAGGTATTTTCCCTGATCTTATCTCCTGTTGTGGTTTCAATGTTCCAAGACCAGCCTGCGTTGGAACATAATATGTCTTTTGTTATATTCTTAGTTCTTAATAATAAGATAATAATTTATTAGTCCCACAACTGGTACATTTTCCTCAGTATTATCTGTGAGTAAACATGCAATGTAAATGCAGGGAAATATACAAATATAAAAAGAAGAGAAATATTATTTATATTGTAAACAGAATAATTACAATGAGAGCAATACAGTGTAACAGGATTACACATTAGACAATTGAATTGCACTGATAAAATAAGTACTGCACAGTAAAATGAATTCAACCTGAGTGAGTCTAATTCTACCCAGTATCCACCTCAGCCAGTCCACCCTGCATTTCAGTTTGCTTGAAATAAATCAAGCTGAACCAAATTGTACATATTCAGAGATATCAGTCCCCTTCATGTGCTTATTTCAAATAAGTCAAAAAACACAAAAACTTATCTCATAGTGATAAAGAAACTCAGAACATCTCCCTGGATCCTCCCTTGATATTGATCTGCACCAAACTGTAATGGGTCGCTTCCCTGACCCATATGCATCATGGTTAATCCTCCCAGTGGTTTATGTGTAATGCTCCAAACTAACAACCAAACAAAAGCCCATGAAAACACAACTTCCTTGTTGGATGTAACCAGTTGGTTTCACTGTCGGATGTGTATTTCTGACAAGGTCCAGAAGCCATGGAAAATAGTGAAAGAACAGAAGAGGTTTTAAATCACCTCCCTGATGGTTCAGAAGTTGCTCTTTCACAACAGGTCATGGATACACATAAATCTGCCCAAACATTAAAACCAGTTACCGGTTTTACTGTTGTGCCTGATCGGTGTATAAACGTAACTTTCAGGAGACAGACTTGGGATTTTTGTGTCTCTGTGTGCATGTTTGGAGCAGGGGAGTCTTTCCATGGAGACACGCTCTTGGCAGATGAATGCATGGGAGTGGACTCCCTTCAATAAAGGCAACTCTCTGTCTTTCAGGGCCCCGGGACGGCCCTGGGCTTCGCTTTTCATTGTTTCCCTCCTGTGTGTCTCTGAACTCAAGTGGGCTGCTGCTGCTCGGGGTCCAGAGCTAAATGTTTGACTCACCGACTGAAGGCCCATATTAAGTCCTTTCATCTTGTTAGCACTCAGTCGTTGCAGTTTCATGTGCATGTTTATTTCATTCAGATTTAAATTATTCCAATTGATGATTTTGGGTCAACTGTTTACCCGGGATTTGATTTATCAGGTCTGGTGTTTACATGTTAACAACGTGTCGTGTATTCATCTTTCTCACCAGCTACGTAATCTCTTTGACACGTGTTTGTTCAGCCCCCTGAAAACCGATGTCTTAAGCCAACACAGTAGTTTATGATAATTACAACGAGGAAAACACACAATGCACAGAGCACAAAGACGACACCTATAAATGAATCAGGTTTAACTGTTTAGAAAGTACAATTTTTGTTTTGATTGGTTAATGACAAATGTTTAACTACCACTCTGCTAGTGTGGATACTTTTTGACATTGCACAAAACAAGCATAACAATGTGTGTTAGGTGCAGGACAACATCAACTCTCCACTGCATCAGGCTCGGGTTTGGTTTGGACACAAAAAACACGACGCCTGTTGGGTTCAGTTTGGGCTCGGTTGGTTTTCTCTCATGCTCGGATGGGTTTAGAGCTGTAGACCTAGAATGTTTAGGTCTTTCCTTCAGCGGATACTGAAGATAAACATGAATACATCAGAAAAAACATAAAGGTCCAAGTAAATCAAAGTCTTCCAAAGGTTTAAAGGGAACAGATATGGTATTAAAGGTTAGCTCAATATTTTGGGAATTTCGCTTATAAATCATTGTAAAATGTTCGTTAGATTGAAACCTGTGGTGTTGTTTCACTTCTGGCTTTTCCACTTAAACGGAATCCAAATCTTTACTTGTCTCTCATTTATGAATTCACTCGATGGATTTTTTTTTGCCTATAACCCCTGCACTCAATAGTGTCATTGTCAAACAGACAGATCTGTTTGGAGTACAGCAAAGCTCTTTAACAACTAGGTCAGGGAGAGGAGAAGGGCAAAGATAGGAAAGAAGAGAAAATACCTGATAAAGGAGGAAAATAAGAAATCAAGACAGAAACATCTGCAGAGAGGGATACAGAAAGAGACGTAACAAATGGCAGCAATTACACCAGAAAAACTTGGAAGGAAATGAAAGAAGGAAAGAAAAACAAGAGAGGAGGAAGACAGAGCCTTGATGAGAAGTAAAGACACAGAGAAAGGGTTGACTGCTCCTGGGTCTGCAGATGCCGGCAGTGAGCAGCAGCTCCAGGCCGGTCCTCCCAGCACCTGCTGCGGCCCTGCAGCCAATTCAAACACATTATTCCAACAGACGCACCACTTAATGGCTTCTGTGGAGAGACCTGTACCGGGACCCTGACTGCCTTTGCAGACGCTCTGAGGTGCAGCCTGCAGTGACACACACACACACACACACACAGAGGCCTCCTGAAGCTTGTTTATGCTCAGTGCTTACACAGGATGACACATTCGGGAGAGCACACACATAAGCACAACTTTCCTACGCGTGATCCATCAGATCATTTTATTACACACCTGCTTCAGTACAGACAAATCCAGACACCTGTCAGAATCATAAACTCAGTTAAAGGACCCGAGGACCTCGGGAGAACGCATACAATAAGACCCAAGTTCACGATAAAACACCCGATTGCACATATTTTACTCCAGTCTGCCCACTCTAACTCAGGACTCCGTTAAAGGGACCCGGGTTATGCTTGGACCGATATTGCGCAGAGAACCAATCATCCTTAGAAAAACAGCAAACATCTGTTTTGTGACTTGGCCACCTCTCACTGGCAATGTCAGCCTGACCTCAACGAGGCTGGGCCTCTTTTACATTTTCCATGAGAGCCAGCGCAAGTGCCAGTAAGTGGGTGACAGCATCTGTCTCAAAATGAGAAAATAAAAACAAGCCTTGACACAATGAAGGCAGCAGGTACTGGGGTGTACGTATTTTGCTTAGGAAAAGTAAGGCCTCATTGGTTATTGATGGCATTAATGGCTTGCCTCATATAAAATACAGTCCTGCTGAAATATCCCTTTTGTCTCCTACTTTCCTTGTAGCGTGACGCCTGCAGACGGACGGTGCATGTGAGAAAAAACTTTTCTTGGGCAAAAACTGTTTGTCATTCTCTATTGATCTGTGTTAGGAAATGCTGCTTCTTCTTATTTACAAAGAGGAGATGGAAGCATGTCTGTGACTTGCTCAAGGACACTTCAGCAGAGTGGATGCTCTCCATTGTAAGAACTCTCTATTATTATTAATACCAATGGATGGATAGTTCTCTAAACTTGTCTTATAACTGGGCTGTGTGAGACCTAAAAGATCTCAAACATACAAACAATCCTTCAAATGATTATAAATTAAGATGTTGCATAAAAGGCTTAATAAATATATCATGTATAGGCTCCAAAGTCATCAAATTGAAATGACTCATTTGCAAGTTTTTCGCAGAAAATGTTACCGCTGCCGTGCCAAGAGACTGAAGGCATGTAATTTGGAAACACCAGGATATTCACAAGTTCACATCACCGTTTCTCCTGCTCCCTTGTTCTCTCTACTTTCCTCTCCTCCACCCACACTATTCTCCCTCTCTCTCTGCCCCACATCAACCCCCTCACACTCTGGCCACTACATCCTGATGGTTTTACCAGCAGGAAGTGGGGCTTTTACAGCGATGGCACCAGCCCAAGAAGCATCTGTGGAAGGCGGCCTCCGATTCGAGTTGGGTCCTGTCACCACCTGTGAAGTCTCACATGTTTGAATGTTCAACAAAGTGCAGGGCTCTGCTACTTTTTGGCTCAGTCCAGAGACCAGACGTCAAGTGATAGCCGGAGTCTCATGACAGGGCTTCTTACAACTGTATTATGATCCGTAATATCCTTATGTAAACATTAAGAGGAAATCTATTTAAGATATAATACGTGATAAGTCTTTATTAAAATGTGTAAAATCAACTAGAACTATTTACTAGATTAAGTTATGTATTTTGTTGACATGTTTTCTCACATTATTTAAAATGTTCCCAACAAGGTTCAAACAAAAATGAATCTTTATTTCATTCAAGGTAATGGGACTTTTCATTTTGGTTGCCTTTAATTTGCGTCATATCAGCTTTACTCAGGGTTTTGTCTGCCACGGCTATAACATCCTGGGAAAATAACGTATGACAAAGGAAAAAAACGTAATGGCTCAAGATTATTCATTGGTGTATAATGTATATTTGAGAAACATCTAACCCTTGCTCTTTTCGACATAATCTATTTTACTCGTGGCTAAATTACGTCAAATGTCTCAGAGAAATCAGAATCTTCATAGAGAAGACCAGTTTATTGCACATCAGAGATTTATGGTGAAAACAGGACCAAAGAGACACAAGACAAATGGATGCAAACAAGCCAAGTCTCCAAAGAATGAAAACGGTTTCAAGAAGACCTCATCTCTGATTCATATTGACTGTTTTGCTTCTCCGGGGAAGGTAACTATTACAGCTGTTCTATTCCAGTTTTCCTTCTGTTTTTGTCCTTTTTCCATTTGGTTTCCATGTGTTTCCAGCATCTCCTCCTCCCCGTTTCCAATGTGTCTGATTGTCCCTCGAACCCTTTTCACATCAAAGTTATCATTTAATGCAGAGTTTTTAAACATGTGTTAGCACGATAGACTGTATACAATGATGGATGATGTGACAGCTCCCTTAGAGCTCAAAACTCATTAATCTTACCTCCTCCTCCTATTCAAAACCATTTCATCGCAGGTGCTGTTATTCATACTTGAGGTTTTGGGGATTTAACTTCATGATTAGTAAAATAATTTACTCTAAAACTTTCTACTTTGTGACAAAACAAATGGGCCCCAGGGTGATTTTTGAAGGAACGTGCTTTGTCTTTTAATATGTGTTACGGGTCCCAAGATTGGGACCACAGCAGCAAAGATAAATTATTGAACCTGTAGACAACAGGAAGAATGCACAGTAAAAATGAGACGATGCATCCTTTTCCTTCTCCAGGCAGAATCTTATTAACATATAAAACAATCTACAGTACAAACATTTACAACATACAACCACCAACAGTCTGTACATGTCAGAGCTTATCTACACAATGTGTAAAGGGAAAAATATATATAGCATCACCTGCCTGCAAGACGACAGGCAGGTAAAAATAAACACCTCACAGGCGAGTGTAGCCCCGCCCACCTAGTGGCGCGAATGTCACTCGCCTCACTGCGCAGCGAAGTTTCTCAGTTTTTACACATCTTAAATAAATAACCAAAACAACATTAACATAAATCAGTGACACCCGTGGTGATCATGGGAAGCTTTAAGAAGTCACAAAGGTGACTCTCAGTCACTACTGACCTGTAGACAACAGGAAGAATGCACAGTAAAAATGAGACGATGCATCCTTTTCCTTCTCCAGGCAGAATCTGGCGTGTGGGCGGAAGTTACCCCCAAAGAGACAGTGCGGGGTGCAACTGCTCCCGTGCCAAATGTTCCGCCTGGATGCTGCGGTCATTAATAATGCTGTGATTCAAAATTATAATAATGATATTATTAAGAATAACCTTAAATAAGAATTACTATTAAAGTAATTAAATACATTTAAATTACTATTGAAGTAATTAAATAAATTAAAACTACTATTAAAGTAATTAAATAAAATATTTTGGGGTATACCACACACTCCCCCACAAACAAAAGTGGCTCCCGACACTTGCTATTAGTAGCACAGTTTTCAATAACTCACAATAACATTCGATACATCAAATACAAAGCTTATAATTACTCAAAACGTAAACATGAAGGAACCTTAGTACTGATAAGCAAATACATTTACAGTGTCTATCGATCATTCAATAACAGTGGATAGGATAGGTGATTGGCCAGTATGTAGGATGAATGATAGGTGTGTAATGAAATGGTTGAAAGTAAGACTGTGGATATTGGTGCGTGTAAACTATGGGCTGAGTCCCTATTGCACTCACAGTGACACGTGGCTGGTAAGTTGGTTGACCCAGGGAGGTGTAAGTAAACATCTGGCCAGGGCGTCTGTCTCTAGTAGACCTCCTCAATGTAGGCTGAGTATCTTGGACCTCTCTGTCTGAATCATAAGCCTGAGACTGTTCCTGCTCATTGTAAGGCTGATGTTCCTCAGTGCACGGCACTCTGTCATCTTGTCCTTGTGCTTCCTCAACTACACTTCCCCTCTCAGATACAAGCTCATCGAGAACAGGTTCCTCCAGGCCACCTCCAATCTGCTCCGGGTGGTTTTGAGTCTCACAGATGACTCTTTGGTGCGGCATGTCGTTTCCAACTCTTAGTACTTCCCTTGGCATCCGTAGCCAATACCGTGGTCTTTCCTCTTCGTCATCTGAGTCTGTTGTGTCTTGGTTCTGCGTCTGTTCACTTGTTCTCACAGGTTTTGAGATTTCTTTTCTCCTTTGTGACTTTGCAGGTGCGACAGATGTTGGTTGCTCTACAGGTAAGTCATTTACTTGAAGCAACAAGTTTCGGTGGAGAGTGCGGATGGGCCGGCCCCCTGTCTCGGGACTCACTTTATAGACGGGGTTATCACCAAGCTGTTCTCTGACGATGTAGATTGTCTTCTCCCAGTAGGACTTCAGTTTGCATGGACCTCCTCTTTGGGAAACATTTCGAACAAGGACCCCGGTCACCTGGCTGAAGAGTCACACCTCTGTTCCTTCGATCATAATAATGTTTGCCTTTAGCACTTGACTGCTGGCTGTTTGTGCTCGCTATCCTGTAAGCCTCGACCATTTTCTCTGCCCATTTTTCTGCGTAACCTGTTGGTGTTTTTGTTTCTTCCTCTGCCACCAACCCGAAGAGAAGGTCAACAGGAAGACGTGGATGGTGACCATATAACAGAAAATATGGCGAGTAGCCTGTTGACTCGTGTTTGGTACAGTTGTACGCATGAAGGACATGAGGCAGGTGATCCTTCCAGCTCTCTTTCTCTTTCTCACCTAGGGTTCTGAGCATTTGCAACAGAGTTCGATTGAACCTCTCTGCAGGGTTGCCTTGTGGATGATAAGGGGAGGTCCTGGAATGGTGGACGCCGGACAACTGTCTGAGAGCTCTGAACAGTTCATTTTCAAACTCCCGGCCCTGATCATGGTGCAGTTTAGACGGGTATCCAAACCGAGGGACGAAGTCATTAAAAATCTTGTCAGCAGCAGTTTTGCCAGCCTTGTTTCTGGTGGGGTATGCTTGGGCAAACCTAGTAAAGTGGTCGACTACAACCAAGATATATTCGTATCCACCCCGGCTGGTCTCAAGGTGAAGAAAGTCTATACAAACGAGTTCAAGAGGCGAGTTTGAGCTTACACTTCCCATAGGTGCTCTGTCATTTAAAGCTGGCTTTTTCCGCTTTATACACTGACACTTTCTGGTGATGTACTCTTCAATGTCCTTACTCATAAAAGGCCAATAAAAACGCTCTCTTGCAAGACTAAGGACTCTCTCGACACCAACATGTCCCATGTTGTCGTGCAAGTGCGTGAGGGCTGTCTGTCTAAAGGTGGCTGGCAAGACTAGCTGTTTGCGACCAAGTGTTTTCCTGTATAGAAGGCCATTCTCTATATGAAGCTTACTCCACTCTCTTGAGAGTTTTCTTGTGTGTTTGTCAAAAGACCTGCGTCTGTCGTCAGTCAGTTCTGTGTCATTCTCTTTTAACTCTAAAATTGTCCCAATGGCAGGATCTTTTCGCTGCTCGTCTACCAGTTCATTATGGTCAATTACAGGGAAAGGCTCTGTGTGTGTCTGCTGTTGAGAGGTGATGTTAAGGCTGGCTACCCATGCTACTTCCCCCTGCTGGGCTGTCCTAGCACCCTCCCAGATGGTGCACACTGCCTCCTCTGACCATCCCTCTGAACACTGACTCATGTAGGCATTGATATCATAGGGACAACGAGACAGAGTATCTGCATCAACATTCAGTTTGCCTGGCTTGTATCTTATTTCAAAGTGAAAGTCTGATAGCTGACCAACCCAGCGATGTCCTGTTGCATTAAGCTTAGCTGTGCTCATAACGTAAGTCAGGGGATTGTTATCGGTGAAGATCGTGAAGTGAGGGGCATAAAACAGGTAGTCCCTAAATTTATCACAAACTGCCCACTTTAAGGCTAAGAACTCAAGCTTACCACTGTGGAGATGATAACTCTGCTCTGCTGGTGTTAACGTGCGAGACCCATAACCAATCACCCTCATCTTTCCGTCCTGTTTCTGGTAGAGGATTGCTCCCAGACCTTGTTGAGAGGCATCGGTGTGAAGTATAAAGGGTTGGTTGAAGTCTGGGTATCCTAGCACTGGTGGGTTGGTTAGAATGTCTATTAGGCGCTCAAGAATCTGCTGGTGTTGGTCATTCCATTCCACTGGGGTACGTGAAAGCAGTTGAGGCCCTTTTGTTTTCCCCTTGACAGGCTTTGGTTGTGTTGAATTGGGCTTTACCTGAAGCAGCTCATATAGTGGTCTTGCTATACGTGAGAAGTCTTGTACGTATGCTCGGTAATAGCTAAGGAATCCTAACAGCCTCCGAACATCTCCTACTGTCTGTGGAGTTTTCTCCTTCAATGCTTGAACTGCCTCAACATCTTTTGGATCTACTCTCACCCCATTTGCAGACACTAGCCGACCAACGTACCTGACCTCTTTGCGAAATAACTCACACTTTTCTGGCCTCAACTTAACCCCGTGGCGCTGTAGAGCTTGGAGTACACGGCGTAGCACCTCAACATGCTCTTCAAAAGACCTCGAGAAGCAGAGGACATCATCGAGATACGGGATGCAACACTCGTCCCTCAGCGTCTCAAGCATTTCCTCCATGCTTCTTTGGAAGGCTGCTGGTGCATTTGACAACCCGAACGGTATTCTAACCCATTCGTATAAACCCCAAGGGGTCCTGAAGGCAGTGAGATGCCTCGAACCTTCTGCAATAAACCCTTGGTGGTAAGCTTTGCCCTGGTCTAAGATGGAAAACCAGCTATAGCCCCCAAGCGAGTCAATCAAGTCCTGAATACGGGGAAGGGGATGTCTGTCTGGCACAGTCTTTTTGTTAAGCAATCGGTAGTCAATACAAAGGCGCAATGATCCATCTTTCTTTCTGACACAAACAATAGGGGCAGCATATGGCGATTTAGACTTTACAATCCATCCTTTCACTAACAACTCCTGGATGTATTCTTTTACTTCCTTGTACAGTGGCTTAGGAATGGAAGCATAAGCTTTCTGAACGGGAATGTCATCGCTGAGCCTGACTGACATTTGGAGAGATGGGATGCATCCAATATCACCGCTGTCTTGGGCAAATGCGGCCGCCTCCTCCTGCAGCACCTCCTCAACTAGATGTTGTTGTTCTAGAGTGAGATGACTGAGGTCAACGGGTGGTCGCCAATTTGTGGGAACCCTAGGAGCGGTGACTTTATGGACATCAGCCCTTACTGTTGTAACTTGTGGTGTCTCTACTTGTGGTGTCATTGTCTTACCTATCTCTATGACTTTCGCTACATGTTCGATGGAGCCCAACAGAGTTCTCTTTGGGAGGGTTATTTCATGCTTAGTGTGATTGGAGATGGGCACATGAACAAAAGGCCACCTGTTCTTACTGATCTCTAAGAGGCCTTCCCCCACACTAAGCTGTTCTAAGCTAGTACTTTCTTCTGGGGATTCATATAGGACAACAGAGTCATAGGCGTCGAAGCTAGGTGGTACTCTGCACCGTACACGTAGTGTTTTTCCAGCTGGGATAGTCACATCTTCCCTGCCTACTCTAATTTTTGCCAAACTGTGATCTGGGCTCTTTTGGGCCTGAATGAAATTAACCATTGCTTCAGCTTGATCTTCTTCCACTCCAAGGGCTCTTCGAAGGAGACCTATAATAGTGGCGTGTGCATCAGTCGAAGACTCTTGTCCATTTATAATTTCCTGGAGAACATTAGCTCCTAATAAAGGCTGAGGGAGACTGAGCTGGCTGACCAGGAAGGGGACCTGAATTGCAAGGTTTGGATTGTCGTTTCCAGTGAGGTTGACTGTAAGCTCCACCCATCCGTCGTATGGGATTGACTGTCCATTGGCCGCATATACATTAAG
The DNA here is from genome assembly GCA_038501795.1 of Pseudopleuronectes americanus. NCBI lineage: Eukaryota > Metazoa > Chordata > Actinopteri > Pleuronectiformes > Pleuronectidae > Pseudopleuronectes > Pseudopleuronectes americanus. The sequence continues at coordinate 9,883,021 of CM076736.1, forward strand.
GCTTTCCCCTTGGTCAAGGAGTTCTTCTAGTGGTCGTGCTTGGTGATTGGGGATAAATTTCTCTCTCCACGACCTGTCAATGATGCTAACCTGTGAGCCAGAATCAAACAACACTGTAGCTGCATAGCCACTGATAAAACATTTGAGCAAACTTTTCCTGCCTATCAGTGGTGCTGTGCGTATCGTCCTGTCGGGGGTTTCTGATGTTTCTTTGGGGAAAGTGTCAACAGCTCTTTTGTCCCATCTTTGGCGTTTTGAGTCATGCTGCTTACGTGTGGGGGTTATTGGCTGGGACTGGAATTCTCGAACGGCCTCTGGTTGTCCCTCAACAGAGGTCGGTTCCCGTTTCCCTGCTGCCTGGCTCTCTTTAAGCAGCCAACAGCCCGATGTCCTGGGTTCCCACAAACAAAACAGTGGTTACAATTCTCCAAACCCAGGTGTAGACAGTTGGTACAGATTGGTATTTTACCCTTCCTTGTGAGAGAGAGTTGGCCTGGTGTGGGAGGAGGAATCTGTCTGGGAATGGATGTAATGCTATGTGCTTGCGGCTGACCAAGCATATGGACAGGTACAGACTTAGGGTGGGTTATGTGCATAGCTGTCGTTTGCTGATCCATTAAAGCTGCAACCATGTTGGTCAGAGTCTCCACCTGTTGAATTGTCTGTTGTTCTTTCTTGTGCGCAGTCTGCTCTATTTCATCCACTCTGACACTTTGTGAATGTGTTGCTTTCTGTCGGAGACCATAACCTAGCCTGCGCTGGTGCTCATTTTCGTCGCTGAGAATCTTCATGACTTGACTGACAATGTCTTCATCAGCTACTTGATTGTTTGAGAGGAGTGGTCTCAACTGTTGTCTGATGTCTGTGTGTTTAGACCCTAGGCCCTGGTAGATGGTGTTGAGGAAAACTTCCTGGATGGTTCTCGGGTCATAGTGAATGTCTGTGTTGGCCTGCTTTGACTGAAAGAGGATTTTCTGTTTGAGTCCAATCATGCGATACAGAAACTGTTGAGGCGGTTCTTGTTCACTTTGTTTGGCACACATTAGTTCCTGGAACAGTTCCGTACCGGCCTTCTCACCAAGATGAGGCCTGAGGAAGCCCTTGAGTTCACCGATCGTGATGTCATCTTTATGGGTGAGCATGTCTTTAAAGGCACCTGGTTTAACTATCCTCAGCACAGCTCGGACCACTTCTGTCCCTGTGAAACCCTCCCTGACTCCTTCGTCTATCTGCTTACAGATACTGCTATATGTGATGTCAGAGCTTTGGTCTCCAATCTGCCCCCCATATATCTTAAACTCCCTACGCTGAAGATAGGAGAGGTCCTTTAAAGAAACCATCCTCTCAGTATCGATCATAGCTGGGATATGGCGTGGCATTTGGTGTGGCCTGGGCTCACCTAGACTGTGCTGTGCTGCATTTGCTATATCTTTGTAGTGTTGTAGCCTCTTGCCTAGCTCATCATGCATTACTTGGAGCTGGTCCACAGTTTGACTGGTGGTGTCTGTGCTATGGTTAGTGTCCTGTATGTTCTGGACCGTGGCTGCTGGAGTAGCAGTATCGTGTCTGGTGTTTGAAATATCACTGGTAGCGTCATGTGACCCAGGACTTTGATCTATGATGTTATCTGATGTAGCTGTGAGTGTCTCATGTTCCTGAGTTACCCCATTTGTAATGACAACTGTAGTACGGACATTAATTATCTCACGTATCAAATCATTCAACATTAACAACTGACTCATTCCCCCATCCTCAGAACTGAGTAAAGTATCAGAGTTAATATAGTCAAAGATATATTCAACACAAACTTCTTCATCGTCGGACTTCAGGTCGGGTGTACTTGGATTGTCAGCTGCGATGTCCCGTGCCAGCTGGTATCTGTCGCTGCCCGAGAGTTTGAACAAGTTCTTTTTGATGTTCCATACGAGTTCTTTGCGTGCGGTGGCCATGATGTGGGCGATGAAACAGCAGTGCGGTTCCCTTGGAAGAATGAAGACCCTCCTTGGACTCTGATCTCCCCTCACGGACACCCACCAGCTGTTGTCACGGCTGCAATCACTTCACCTCGCCTTGGCCTCGTGGTTCTGATATCACTGGATCTGCTCCCCTTGATGGTTATTGTGGAGAGAGATCCCGGACGAGCCCCCAAAATTTGTTACGGGTCCCAAGATTGGGACCACAGCAGCAAAGATAAATTATTGAACCTGTAGACAACAGGAAGAATGCACAGTAAAAATGAGACGATGCATCCTTTTCCTTCTCCAGGCAGAATCTTATTAACATATAAAACAATCTACAGTACAAACATTTACAACATACAACCACCAACAGTCTGTACATGTCAGAGCTTATCTACACAATGTGTAAAGGGAAAAATATATATAGCATCACCTGCCTGCAAGACGACAGGCAGGTAAAAATAAACACCTCACAGGCGAGTGTAGCCCCGCCCACCTAGTGGCGCGAATGTCACTCGCCTCACTGCGCAGCGAAGTTTCTCAGTTTTTACACATCTTAAATAAATAACCAAAACAACATTAACATAAATCAGTGACACCCGTGGTGATCATGGGAAGCTTTAAGAAGTCACAAAGGTGACTCTCAGTCACTACTGACCTGTAGACAACAGGAAGAATGCACAGTAAAAATGAGACGATGCATCCTTTTCCTTCTCCAGGCAGAATCTGGCGTGTGGGCGGAAGTTACCCCCAAAGAGACAGTGCGGGGTGCAACTGCTCCCGTGCCAAATGTTCCGCCTGGATGCTGCGGTCATTAATAATGCTGTGATTCAAAATTATAATAATGATATTATTAAGAATAACCTTAAATAAGAATTACTATTAAAGTAATTAAATACATTTAAATTACTATTGAAGTAATTAAATAAATTAAAACTACTATTAAAGTAATTAAATAAAATATTTTGGGGTATACCACATATGCAACTTGTGTACAGCTTCTGTGAGGGGTTTCCTGCAGTGGGACGCGGCTGACCCTCTGAGCACAGTGGCCTTCTGGAAAATCATGGTCATTCCAATTGTGTGGATACCTCAGGGCAAATGGCACAGACTTAGTCATCTGGCTGAATCCAGCAGAACGTGGTAGAACATATCACTTGGGATCCAGCAGGAGCTCTCAAGGTTATCCACAGCCAATGCAGCCACCTCATATCAATCCTCTTCCTTCTGCTTTTGTCCACTCTCTAAATATCCCACAGCTTTCTTTACTTTTATTAAACATGACCACTGGTTCTTTCTTTCCCTCCACTCTTACACTGTCTAACTTCATCTCGCCCTCTTTTAGCCAGCCAGATGAAAAGACAAGGTGCGTCCCTATTTCCATCCTTTGATTTTTTTTTCTGGGATTTCTCCAAATATGTGGGAGAGTCCTTTTCTCCGCTGTCGTTTCCCAGCACAGGTGCCTGCTGAAGTGGATCCAGAAAGCTGTCTGCAAATGACATTGGTTCTCCTCTGTTGGTCACATCCTGTGTCCCGGATATGATACTCACGGCCATGACTCGTCTATGTATTTCCTAATGGAAACAAGTCTGGCTTTGGATTTGATGACGTCCAGTTGCATGGAGACAGCTCTGAACAGGAGCTTTGCACCCGTGGGTGTCAAGGTTGTTGTAACACCCGCACTTTAACGGAAACTGGAACCCACACCCTACCCTTCAACACAACTGACATCCAATGACATTGTTCAACTTTCTCAATGTTTCCTTTCGTTTTGGAAAGAAAAAGGCAGAAGAAGATTAATTCCTCCTTCAAGTATTTGTACACATGTTATTAAAATATGTAATTGAGGTGTAAATGCACATATGAAGACACAAGGACAGGTTATGATCCAATCAGGGTCTTCAGGGACACATTTTCCTCATATTATTCAACACACCTGTAGACGGAGTGATGATGAGACCAATCTACAAGCTTCGGTAATGGCGACCATCTACTGTTCTATCTTCTGCAGGATGAAGTGTGAGCACGACGGCGCAATCTGATCCCAGCAGGGAGTCACACTAATGTATGTGAATGCTTATGAGAAAAGTATCTTGGAGTGAAGAGTGGTCCTACGATGTCAATTTTAAATTTAGTATTATTTGCATAAAGTGAAGAAAATCTACAAATACATGGAATTCACCTTGAAATGGTATGTTGTGGGTTGAAGGCAATGGTTTGCTGTGCTCACATCCCTCCCTAATACCCCCTCACCTTTGCGGCTCCACTTCTGGTATTTCCCATATGTCTAGATGACACAATTAGATTTGGTGAGAAATATTCCCTCGGATATATTCCAGAAAGTTTCCCTTGAGGTTTTTCTGTGGTTTCTGTGGCAGTGTTGAAAAGCAGATTAAAATTACAACATGAAACATTAGAGAGAGATCTATAGATTAGCCTGTAGATGGATACCGCAATCCTTTACAACCCACTGTTGCCGTAGCATACTATTTAATGGGTGGATGAGGAAGTCATATCAATTTTCTAAACAACAAAAACATACACTTTATGGTGATCTCACTAAACAAACAAAGGGGACAAGATATGGAAATAAATTTGAAAGAATTTGGAAATTTTGTCTCTCTATGTTTTGTACATGACCAGTCAGAAAAGTGTTTTCCATTGATTCTTCAGTTGGGGACTAGGTCATTGACACATTTTCTTTCAACACTCAAAGGCCCACGACATGAGGGAAACTACGGCATGGGATGTTTTTTAAATTCACACACATGCACAAAGAGCTCCTCATCTGTCACTTCAGACAATTAAGAAAATATTCAGAATGCCCTCAGTTCCCCGGGATGATAAATCTTTCTTTTTACACCACAGTACAGCAAGGTGCCTATCCATCAACAATGGCTACCCAGTAGACGCCCACAACTATGCGACCTCCTCTTCACCGGGACAAATGTGAAACGTGTCAGTGGCAATTTGGTCATATTCATCACAGCTATATGACATGTTGAGATTAAATAGTGATGTGAGGTTATTGACTTGCCATGGCAACTATAAAGCCCCCCGTGGAAGACTCTGGCCTGTGGGATACCTATTGTCAAGTGGTGGGAATTAATCTCAAATAAAATGTTCACCCATATTCCTCTTGCACAGCGGGACGGATCCAGAATGGAAAAGGTTTCTGGATCTAGTCAAGATCTGTTTCAGATCCTATTCATATCTGAAGCATATGAAGCAGCACATCCAGCCTGGGTCCGATTAGTGCCATCAATCTTATCCTGTAACTCTATTTAAATAACATTTACATTTCTCTATTCTCCCGAAACGTCAACCTTTTCCTGTCTCCCAGTGGCGTTCTTGAGAAAATATTGGGATTAAGGGTTGTATTTGTCTCGTTGGCTCTCTGTAATTACGGTCACGGCCAAAAGGTAGAACATTTCATGAAGTTCTTCAAAGAGAAAATACATTTGAGTTTTTACAGCCACAGGTTAAAGATCATCCCATGTCAGCCCAGGGGTCCATGTAGCATCATCTATCTCTGTGAAGGAGTCTCTTACAAGTATATTGCTTCTCGACTGAATGCCTCTACTCCCTGTGGACAAAAAAGTGTGTGTGTGTGTGTGTGTGCGTGTGTGTGTGTGTGTGTGTGTGTGTGTGTGTGTGTTTAACGGAGGAATTTGAATGGTTGTCATGGGAACATGCGGGACACCTCCTGACACTATAGGTGCCTCAGACACACAGAGCACATAAACACCTCGGCCTGTAACACATATATATATATGTTACTCGAGACACCGAGTGTGCATGGTAGGATCATTTTCACCCGCTTTTAGAATATAGACATTCAAGACCCGCTTTTATGAAAGAGCTTCCACAGTCTGGAAAGTGTTACCATAGTGCCGCTCGGGGTGACACCTCCGTTTCCATGCCGTAACCTCCTCAGTCCCTCTTCCCACTCTTCCTGTTGTCCACATGAAAGGAAAAGGGGGACGATTAAAGAGAAATTCTGTACATATTTGGTTTCATGAAATCACGTCTATATTAAAGAGGAAAGGAAAAGTGACGAGTTGCCAAAGAGCTTTGAATCCAGCGAGAGAGCAGGTACTTGGAACTCTGGGAACCGTCGCACACAAACACACTTAATCGTGGGAATAGACACAGGATTTATATTCACTGTCCCCATTGCACAAGGCTAAAGCCCCCACAAGAGGCACTATTTATCCAATGTAATAAATTGGATTGATTGCATTTGCCGAAAAAGGTTCTCCAGATGTGATGAGGAGGTTAAGTGACTCACACTTGACCATCGGTGTAGAAAAGCAACTGTCCGTCTGCCATGTGAACCGGCACTAATGGGACTCCGGAGTGCCCATATTTTCACAGTTAATGTGAAATGTTAACTTTGTGCTCTCCGGAGTCTGTTTTCATAATATTTCATTTTCTCCTGGATGTCTTAATACATTTATAACATTACCTATAACAGGCCAATTTGTTGTAAGACAGTTTTAGGTGTGAAGGAAAATTGCCCTGCCTGCCAAAGAGACCCGGCCAGCTGGAATTTACAGTACCATTTATAATCAACGAGTTTGGCTTTGTGTTACTACAAGCTCCTAAATGTCTCTCACATTATATCCCAATGATGTTTTTCTCACTAACATTCCTAGAATGACCTCATTGGCTTTGCTTTAGGATTCAAGAAATATTTCACATTTGAAGTTTGGTTAACTTCACATTCATAATCTTGATTATGGTCTTAATTAATTAAGTCCAATGTTAATGAGCTGTGAATCAAGCCAATCGAGTTGGGTCCCTGTTATAAATCAAGCAGGACAAGTGAAGTAATTTGCGAAGGTCAAGTGAGATATATCCCAGTTTCCACATTTAAACCAGTTAAAAGACAGTGATCAAGGAAAGTTCAGTTGAGTTTCAACGGAAAACAGCCTGCCTCAAAACCTGAGTAATCTGGTTGTATTTGATATTTCACGGTAATCAATTACATCCCAATGTGTTAATGTGCAATGTCAAATGTGAAACAAATAGTCACAGTTAAATGGTTACATCTGTGGTAACCATCTCGTCTCACTTCCGCTTGCCAGCGCAATCAATTTCAGTACCATATTCGTGCGCTCGCTCAACCAAGTCAGTTTTGTTATATTCTTCACCAGAGCATCTCAAAGTCCTTTTTCATGTCAGCTATTTTGACAGGAAATAGAAAGTAAACACAGGTGCTTGGAATCATATGAATTGATGAACTTTCTGTTCTGTTTAGTAAGTAAGTCGTAGCTGCTCTCAGACATGACTCCAGAGATCCTCCAGAGTTTCTGCAGACTTTTTCCGCCCGGCTCCCTAGTCTAAAAGCTGCAGATATTCAAGAGGGGCCGATGTCAGAACACAGCGGGAGATCCTCTGATTCACTGCAACAGGTGTGGGGGGGGGGAGACAATATCTCCGGAAGCGGAACCACACTTGATACAGACGAAGATGTACAGAGAGTTTGTGGTGACGGTAGTGTCAATGTGCTATAAACAAAAACATGTGATATCTGCAGCTCTTCTGCCTCAACCCCGCTGCTCCGGCCCTCACCTTTATCTTAGAGAATTTATTACTGTTGTGAATGTGTCTGAGAAGAGATTCTCCTGCTGCATGGTATATGTGTGAATGGCGAACCACAGAAAAAAATCCAGAGTCAATTCTCTGGAGTTCTTCTGGAGGACATGTCTGAGAATGGCTTTTATTTAAAAATGTTGCCATCTGTTACAATATCAGGAGATGATCCGGAGTTCTGTGAATGTCTGAAAACAGCTTTTGATTACTTGCAACATAGAATTGACTTGATTGGATATTTTCACTGTATACGTTTTTTGTATCAGTCTTTGTATTTCCCATAACCACTGATGAGTAGCAGAATCCATTAACTTCAGAAAGCATTGAACTACTCCCAGGTTCATCATTTTTCCGGTTGGTTTTCTAGTGTCAGTTTTGCAACTTGCAGCTCGTTCCTGTATTTGCATGTGTGGGGACTTTTTGCAGCACATGTTTTGTCCTTGTTGATGAAGTTGTTTTCTTTATTTGCACTTTTTTTTCTTAATTTACAGTGCATTGACCTCTCTCGGCCACCGTACTTCTTTCATATGGAAACATATTTTGTAACATGAAATGTCAGATGAGAATTTTTATTATCATATTTATTTTTAGTCAAACATAGCCACGCGTTATCTCCCCTCTGCTAAAGTTTGACCAAACAGGCTTCCATACTCTCGGGAATGCCGGCACTTGCGTGCGCCTGAACGTAGATCCGCAGATCTACACAACATCCTGACTGCACTAACAGCTGTTTCTGCACTGATCTCCGTGTCTGCTCCTCATCCACAGTGTGTCTGCCTCTAGACTGACTCTGCCGGAGGGGGCGTGCACGTTGACAGTCCCTCTTTTTTTTACAGTACACCAGCAGGGACACACACACACACACACCCTCACCATGGCTCCTGCACTGAACCGCACACCGGCGTTGTTGTCGTGTATTTATCTAGCCTCGCTGCTTTTCTCCGGTGTGTTCTGCGACGCGGATGCAGAGGAAGATGAACACGCCAAGCACTCGTACACGGTGGAGATGTTCAACGAGGCGGTGCCCACCGCTCCGCACTTTGTCATGTTTTACGCCCCGTGGTAAGTGAACAGTCACCAAGTTTTTCACAATGACGTTAACACGTTGACTTCACGTATTGACAACAGCCGTGCACTCTGAGTTGTGTGTCCCTCACGTGCACAGAACATGTGCACGTGAGGGACTTCTGAAGTTGCAGCTAAGTGGTTCGTTAGCACGCAAGCTAGTTAGCACACAAGCTAGTTGGCTACACAGTCATTTCCCTACCGGCTTCGTTAGCTCAACTGCTAACTAGCATAGCCGGTTTGCATACCGGGTTGGGGTACTTCTACACATCGGGCCTAGGTGCTACCACTTTTCTCTCGGGTTGAATGTATTGACACTTTCTAGAGAATCTCGATCCGAAAACTGAAACAACCAAAAGTGTTTGTTGTCATTAGTTCATTCACTTTGACTTGCTACTGTCAGTCACTGTGCAGAGTTGTAAGTTTGGGGAGCTGCGCTTACGTGGCAGGCACTGATTGACTAGTGAAGTGTCAGCGGTAACAAAAGTGGGGTCCACGGACCCTGCAGAGGTCCCGGATGAGGAACTTGGTCTGCTTTAGTGGGATCGAATGGAAGAGACAGGAGATGGTGATAAAGACAGGGAGTGAAGATGGAGATAAGATCAGCTGATCAACATGTTCTTTTATTGTCAAATCCTGAATACAGGTCATGAGTTTCCCACAGAAAGCATCAGGTAGCTCCACTACCAAACCTTTGTCTAAAACTCAATACTACTGTCAAGGACTGGTGTTCCTGACATGGATTATGTATTTCAGGCAAGCTTTTCCTCTATCACTTTATAATTAATACCGCTCTTATTTTACCATTATTTAATCTAATTTGCCTTGATTCTCTCAGCAGTTATATTAGATCTAATGCAACAGCCTCTATCATATATGTCTTGTCAGTTGTGCACATGCTTCAGCCATCCTCTGAGTGTATGGAAATTGAGTATCAATTAAAAATGTGTGTGTTCCAACAAAATGTTGCCAACTATATAAAGCAATGTAATGTACCCCCGTAAGGACTCACCTTGCATGTTCTTGCATTGAACTTTGGTAAATGTGAGAATTGCATCACACTTGTCTGTATCTTCAGAAACTGAAACATGGAAGTGATATTATAGATTTACATGTATATGGTTTAAAGTTTTGCACAGATGACTGATCTGATTTTGATAGATCTCACTGCAACCTAAGTTAATTGGACGATGGCGCAGAATGCGGAGATATTCTGGAGGATCATGACTCCAAGGCTTACTCAGTAGCCACAATACCACCATGTAAACAATATCAATTGGGGAACAGACAGGAAAACATGGACAGAAAGCCAGTTAACATCAACAACAGCTGGATTACTAAGGCAGCGAATCACAGTAGCAGATGACGGGAAGGAGACCACCTGTGAAGCCCCTGTTGGTTAATACTCTTGGCTTCTCGAATACAAATTGCTTCAGGGTGCATGGACCCTGTTATACTTGCCTGCAAGTCTATTTATTCCTTTGTTTCATTCAGAGGAGAGTTCAGAAAGCAGATGTTTGTGCAGTAGGCCACCATCTGCACTTGGATATTTCCAGGAATACCACACCTCATATATGCTACCTTAAACCAATTCAACTATTTTATATGATTTTTATCACAGGGCTATAATGCATGTAATTCTTTAGGAAGTGGGGTCAGTTGAAAAATATATTTTAAGAGTGTATACCACTGTTGTGTCCAGGTGCGGCCATTGCCAGAGATTACAGCCGGCATGGAATGAACTGGCAGACAAATACAACAGCATGGATGATCCTCAGGTGTACGTGGTGAAGGTAGACTGCGTCCAGGACACCAAGTTCTGCTCCAATGAACATGGAATTAGAGGCTACCCCACGTAAGTATTTAACATGGTTGCAGTCAGTTTAGACAACTTGAATTGTTCATTCATGAATAGAAAACATCTTACATACAAAGTAAACAATTGTTTTCATCACTTATTGACAGACTTGACACATTGACCTGCATTTAGTTAAATATTATCTTTGTATCTTAATGACATCCTCTTATAACCTGGCTATTGCTCACTGACAGCTGCAAACACAGCTGACACTGGGTTATGATTTACAAAACTTTTATTACATCTGGTTTGTGAATGCATTGAGTAAATCGGCTTATGTGACTTAAGATGGGAATCAAAAAATGGAAATGTTTTTGTGTTCTGTGCAGGCTTAAGTTGTTCAGACCCGACCAGGAGGCAGTGAAATACCAGGGTTCCAGAGATCTGCAGTCCATGGAGACATGGATGCTGCAGACGCTCCAGGAGCAGCCTGGGGTGAATTGTTTTCTTTAACTTAAGTTCATAAACTATAGTGACCCTGAACAGTGGTTGAGAACAGTGGTGTTCATAGCTGGTTGTTTTTGTGTGTTCTCCAGGAACCAGAGACTGAACTGGAGCCCCCCAAAGCCCCAGAGCCCAAACAGGGCATGTATGAGCTCACCGCTCTGAACTTCAAGGCCCATATAGCCAAAGGTAAAGATCCAGTATAAAATCTGCTGTTTAATGCTTCACTTGAGTACTGTTGTAACAGCGAACTAGGCAAATGAATAGGTAACTTCTTCTTGTGTATTTACACAGCTGTATCCTGCCTCAACAGATAAACTTGTTCTGTTTTGTCTTCATTCTCAAACCTACTTTCGGTTCTTGGCCACACTGTGCAGTGTTTGTGGATCATTCGTTAGTGAATGGAAACTCTTCATTGCCATGATTTACATAACTGACAGTTCAACACAAATAACTGAATCATAACCAGTCATGCATAACCAACTGTAACACCTGTCTCCTGTCACCTCAGGTTTCTGGATTTTCAGAAATAAACAGTGCTCACAATAATTTTCTCACTGAAACGATATTTCTCCAGCTCTGCTGAAGTTGAATATTTGGACTTCTTATGAAAAAAAAATGAAAAAGAAAAGCTGATTATAGCAACTGCTTTGTTTGAAACAAGGTTTACATATTTTGGGAACAGCTGCAGTAAACGTGGAACTGATTGTGTATGATCTCAGTGTAAGAGGTGCATATTTCATTCATGGCAGCTGTAAGGAGTTTGTCGTGGAGTCAACCTTTTGGCCTTGCTCCTTCAGGTGAATAATATGAACCAATAAAGTTGTTCAGCCTCATTTTAGTACAAAATTCTGTACTTATATTGGTCAGTACACACTAAAAGCTATTTTTTGTGTTACTTTATATTATTCGTTTTCCATTTGTGTTGAAATTTCTGGTTTATTATCTACAATTTCTTATCTGGCTTTTCTCCTCTTGCTGCAGGTGCTCATTTCATTAAGTTCTTTGCTCCGTGGTGCGGCCACTGCAAAGCAATGATACCAACCTGGGAACAGCTGGCCAACACCTTAGAGCACACCGATGATGTCAAGATCGGGAAGGTGGGTCCTTCAGATTGTGTAAAGGTTCACAAGATCTTGCTGCAATGTGACATGGGTTAAATCCAGAAGAATTGGGACACTGCTTATAGCAAAATTACAACAGAATGTAATAATTTGCACAGTTTTGTTCAAACTGATACACTTTTGTTTTAAAAATACATTTATTCGAACTTGGAGGTCTGCAGCACATTCCTGAAAAATGTCACATTTTCCACTGTGTTACGTCACCTTTTCTTTTAGCAACACTCATTTGGGAAATAAAGACACTTATTATCAAGGTTTGGAAAGTTAAACTTTTTCCTATTCTTGCCTGATATACTTTGTCTTATCTAGTATTTGCACTCCTACCATAAAACTACACTGTAATAACATTTGCAGAAGGTGATGTGGCATCGTCTTGTTTGACTAATCAGGGATAAAAAAACAGAAAACTGGTGTGGCAGCATATGTTGCAATAGCCACGTAATCAATTTACATTTCACACAGCGTCTCAACTTCCTGGAATCAGTTGTTTGTATCGTTCTACTTTAACAACACATGTTATTGTATTCATGTCACAGGTGGACTGCACACAGCACTATGAGGTGTGTTCTGACAACGGAGTGCGGGGGTATCCCACACTGATGTTCTTCAACAATGGCCAGAAGGTGAGGAAGACGTTTTTAACTTTAAAATTAACTCTGCATCCAATGACATTCAGCTCAAGTTTTTGCCCAATCCTGCATCCATCTGTCCTGCAAAATAATTCTGCTAAAATTTGTATTATTTTTATGATTGATGTCTTCCTTAAAAATGTTTGTGTCTTTTTGTAGACGGAACAGTACAAAGGAAAAAGAGACTTGGACTCTTTCAAAGACTTTGTGGACAATCAGCTGAAGGCCGCCACTCCTGAGGAGCCAGAGCAGGCACCAAGCGACGAACAAATGGCAAACGAGATCCCCACCGATGAGCCGGCCAAAGAAGAGGTAAGGCTGGACTGGGCCAACAGGAAACATGACACACAAGATTATTTGCATGTCACTGTTTATGTATCTACTGGTTTTTGGTGGTGGTTTATTAGTAAAGCATGTTGAAGCTGGAGCTACAGGAATCTGCAAGGCAGGATTGAGCAGAAATTCATACATTCCCCCCAAAAAATTCTTTTTTATTACTAGAGTCCAATTAATATAATTCCAACATTCCTACCAATTCCAGGTTGTATACAAGCGTTATTAAAAGTGCTTGGCAGATTTTTCATGCAACAACCTAACCCAAAATAATGTAGCACTGTTTAATATGAGAATCTCTCCCTTACCACAGACCAGCGTGTTGGACCTGACAGAGACCAACTTTGATGAGTCAGTGGCAAAGGGCTTCACCTTTATCAAGTTCTATGCTCCATGGTAAGATCACATTTTAAGAAACTTTATTTGCCTGTATCTAAAATCGATGCGTCATTCTTCTCACATTATTTACAAGTTAATTTATGCTCTTTGAATTCTCTGTGCTTCATCACCTAAAGTCAAGTTTCATCCTGTTGTCAAGTGAAACCTTAAGAGTCCTATATAGGCTTGTCTCGTTGAGTAGTTATTAACATTTGTTATTTTCACGTTGTAAACTCCCTGCCTACTTCAGTTCCAACACTAAACAGTGTGAAGCCCAGAGTGTGTAATATGGGCAGATTAACTTCACGTTTTGTGAAATTCAAAGTATCGGTAGCTCACCATAATAAAACAAAGTAGCAATAGGACTTGATGAGTTGCCCTAAATTCTGTTGTATATGATTCTTTAAATGCTTGAAAGGAATTTGAGTCAAATTTCCAGAGACAGAATCATGAATTGGGTCAAACCCTCAACTTAAATTCTCCAAAGTTTTTCTGACTGTTCAAATGATGTAATTGCTTTATTATCCTGCTCTCTAGGTGCGGCCACTGTAAGAATCTTGCTCCAACATGGGAGGATCTTTCCAAGAAGGAGTTTCCTGGCCTCACTGATGTCAAGATAGCCAAAGTGGACTGCACCGTTGAGCGCACACTCTGCAACAAGTATTCTGTAAGTATCTGGATGTCTCAATGTGTAAATCACATTACTGCCATCACTGGTTCTCAACTTTTATAAATTCCCTATCTTAATGTAGAGGGTTTTTGAATAAGCCTGTAGTAGCTTCCGTGTACACAATGCAGGGAATCGTTTATTGTCTAAACCAGGTACACAAACTTTTTCAGTAAAAGTTTTTATGGATAGCACATGGTGGAATTTTTTTCCCCTTTGTGGGTCATGATTGTGCAGTACCAATGGATTGAAAGTTGCATTAGATTTCATAATAACCACAAAAAAAGCAAGTTTGTTTTTCCATCTGTCTTTGCCATTAAAGAATGGGATTTTTCTTTTTTTTGTGAAAGGTACAATAGCCATGTGAGGTATTTAGATTTTTATTGGTATTAGTTTTTCATTATAATTCCCCTAGATGCTTATAAAGTCCGACCTCTGTCCCTGCTAAAAATAGACTTCGTAAACTTTTATGGATCTTTCCGGAGGACCTGCCCTAGTTTGCTCCCGTTTCAATTTTTTTAAGTAAGCACATGGAAAAGCATTTTGTTGTTTTCCCTCTCCTCCCAGGTACGAGGTTACCCCACGCTGATCATCTTCAGGGCAGGGAACCAGGGGGACGAGCACCACGGAGGACGGGACCTGGAGAGCCTGCACAGCTTCGTCATGAGGCAGACGAGAGACGAGCTGTAGGAAACCAGTGAAGTCCGCGCCCACACTGCATATCTGACCAGTAGGACACCACTCTCTCGCTCGCTCTCATACAGAAGCGAGCTCTCCCTTTATTTCTCTCCACTCGGGTTGGGTGGTCTGTTCTTTCTCCAGTGTTCAAGGAGAGAATTATTCGGTTTCGGATCTGATGTATTTGTAATTGCTGTTATTCGACCTCAAGTCTCCTAATGGGGAGAATATGGCTTCAGCTGGGCCTGCACATGAAGTAATACTGTGTCTGACATTCATTTTGCAAGCACTGCTCAATTGATCGGAACCAGAATTCCTCAGACAGGTAATGTTTATTAAAAGGGTAACACTGATAAGGTTCCTGGTAAAAAATCAATTGTTTCTGACTTAAACTTCTGTTGCCATTTGACTTTTTTTTTAAATACATGAATTATTTTATACATGGGATCTGTTGTTAAATCATGAGCCATTAATGTTACGGTACTTGGTAAAAGATTGTGTCACCCGAATGTGATTTATTTTTGAGTTAAGTTGCAGGAACCTCATATCCACTCTACTAATGGCTCGTCTGACTTAACTCTCAGGGAAACCCAGGCTAGAGGGAGCTGTGACGGAGGCTTTGTTGCTGTTAAGGGAGTAGGACATGGCACAGGTCTTAATTTTTCTCTTTGTGAGTAAGAAAAAATAAAGATCTGATTCATCTCTCATGCTTGTTGGAAGTACAGAAAATTTGCAAAGATCTAAGTCGTGCACCCAACTTCGTTTCCGACTACTCCAGCCCTCTCTGCTCCTCCTAGCGTTCAGCCTCTCAGGCCTGGACCATGTCGCTCCATATATCTGTTACTGAACATCTGTAGACTTACTGCTTCTTCTGTTTATTGAGAAACACCCCTCAGACACAGTCAAATGCTTCCGTACAACTGTCCCGTCAAAATCACGCCAAATCTGTGAATGTAATTTTTCGCTGGCACTGTTTTCTAAGTCATCTTTTCAAGAAAAGACGTAAAAGCTTTTAGGAGCTTCCCTCTGCGATCGGACATTTTTATAAAGCAATGTTATTACTGAAAGACTGTAAGCTCAAAACCAGCCAGGCTATCGAGCATCACATCACTTTTCTTACCATGATTTAGTTTTTGTGGTTGAACCAGCTGCATCTACCATCTTTATCATTTGTCCCTAATAGGGGCAGCCTGTTGCATTAGCTTTCCGGTATGCTTGGAACTTTCTGTGTGTATCTCGCCGTATCTTGGTGACCCTGAATTGGACGTAGGTGTGATCAGTTGAGTGTAATTGTCTGTGTCTGTATATCTGTGTTTTCCCACCTCTTGCCCAGTGTCAGATGGGATTGGCTCCTGCCCCCTCCTTGCCCTCAAAGGATAAGCATACTGCTTATCCTTAGATAATAGCTGAATGGTTTTCAATAATCATTCTGATGTTATATTTTCTGTCGGGGGCTGTGAGACCAGTATCTTGACTCAACATTTGAGTATGACTGCTACATGGGTAAAGGGTCTGATCTTGGCTGCTAAGCCACCATATACAACCAAAATAAACCATTATTTGACTGGTTTTAACTTCCTATTCTCACTGTAAACATTGGTTAGGTGTATTTTTAGTCTCCTGCATACTGGGGTATAACATGAACCCTCACATCCAACCTGACTGAGGGAATTAACTGTCAAAGGCTAAGGTTCGAGTAGGATTCACAGTTTGAGGCTTTTCATTTCCCTTTGTTTAATCATGTACTGATGTAACAAACTGCATCCATCCACAAGGACGTGCCCATACCATGCAAATGCACAATGCAGGGTGCCATTTATTGTCCAAACCAGGTACACAAACAGTGAGACACAGCAGTTCTTTGTCAGTAAAAGTTTTTATGGATAGCACATGGTCTTAAAAAAGAAAACTCCAGTGAGAAGTTTTTTTTCCTTGTGAGTCATGGGTTGTGCTCTTCCCATGGATTTTGTACAAAAAAGAGTAAATAATGGCAAGTTGTAACATGAGATTTCATAATAAATTTTTTCAAAAATAAGTTTTCATTGTGTTTTTGCATCTGTCTTTGTTATTAAGGTATGTGATTTTTCTTTTTTAATAAAAGGTGCAATAAATAAGCTGAGAATGTACAAGTATTTACAATAAAACAGTCTAAACATGATCACAAATGTAAACAGCAGCTTACCAGAGGTATATTTTGTAATTTTATAGTTGGTTAGTCATGTAAGGTAATTTGATTCTTTACTGGTATTAGTTTTTCATTATAATATGGTCTCTAAAAGTCATTCAAAGCTCACAGTAACATGTTCAAATGGAGAGAGTGTTTGCTACTGGACACACTTCTCGACATAATTCTACCCTCCGGGTTGAAAAAGCAAAGGGCTAATTTCAGACAGCTGGCACAGGAACGGTTCTGTCGGCCGGTGTGTGCCTCGCTAAATGTTTTTCCATGATGTCTCCCGAGCTGTCCAAGGTGGAACGTTTGTTAAGTTTGCAAGTGCAGCAACGTGGAAACGGCCATTTGTGGTACGTCGGAGGGATAAGGCTGTATTCTTCAGTTCTTTGGAGGAAAAACACCAGTTTAGCCAGAACATGCATCGGGAGCTGAACCAGCCCGGCGAGTCGCAGCTCAGCGTGAGCCCGGCAAATATTGACACGGAGCGGATATTCGCAGCGGTGCACTGCTAAAATAGTGTGCGGTTACTTTGGTTTGGTCCATATTATATTCTAGGAAGGCAAATATGGCTTGAGAAGAAAATACATTAGGAAAAGAGGAAGGAAATATGAAACAAACGAGTCCAATCGTTCAGTCAGTATTAGATTGTTTGGGTTGACGCTATCTGAAGAGGAAACTGCTCTCGTGTTTTTTTTCCATCTGACTCAAACCATTTATTTTATGTCATTGACTACAGTTGAGCCACTTGATTTTAAATATAATGTATATATATTTGTATGGGAGAAGGGAAAGTAAGCAGCACTTAGACTGGTCCCCCAACAGTTCAGGTTGGCCCTCGCCCTCTCACTGAGGGAGAAGGTGCAGTAGCCTCTTCGGCGTCCATACACACTCTTCCATAAACACATAATACGCAGACAGACTGACCCCCTCGCAACACACACTCACACACACATGATCATTCATTCACCTGCAGACCCCTGGAGGAAAGACTCCACTCCGGAGCCAGTAAATAGGGCGATTGACCCTTTGGTGACTCAGCAATGGAGTAAAGGGAAGTTGGACGTTTTCTCAATGGTCCCTACTTAGTTTGATGCCTTGTTGACAAATGAGCTTTTGAGCTGTCCAGGATTATTGGAATACAACGTGTAAAGGGCGGACCTTCCTTGCAGGCTGAGGATTTGTGCAGAAAACTGGTGGCTACTGGAGGTCAAACTCACTCAGGAGTCGCTGGTGCAGTTGCAGCCCTTTGCCAACCCCTTTTTTTTTATATCAGTTCAAATATTATTGGTCCTTGAAGGTGTCAGTGGCAGCCACAGGCCCGTACCACCATGTTTTTGTATTTCTTCAGTATGACGTTGGAGTTGTCGTCAAAGTAGAGCACCGAGATGGCGTGCAGCTTGGTGGGGGCGCAGCACGGCTTCGGTACGTTCTCTGGGTTCATCAGGTGCACCTGAAAAACACAGGAAATAATTAAAGCCTCTTCCTGTAGATGTATGGGTCATACAGCAGCTTCTCCATCTATACACGAATAATACTTTAGTGAAGAACTGTTTTTAATACTGTTTTAAATAAATACGTTTTTACCATCACTTCTACCTGCTTTGTATAAAAAATCAAGACCAAATAAACAAACAAACTAAGTGATAATAACAATAATAAGCTTTAAACTTAAGAAGTGCTTCACATAAGAATAGAACAATACGATAACATTAAAATGAAGTTACATGAAAGTAATTAAAACTCACAGAGATGAAAGCTTTTTTAAGAAGGAATGTTAAACCCTCAAATGTATGGAGATATTTGTTAGTGGTAACCTCCTGTGTATTGGCCTTACCAGTGTCTGCACAATGGCGTGGTTGGTGGCGTTCATGTGGGCGTTCAGGGGGAAGGAGCACTCTCCATCACAGTAGTTGGCTGCGTAGCCTTCCGGAGCAATGATCCAGTCCTGAGACACACGATGATAATAAAAGCAGATTTAATCAATCACATCCATGTAAACTCATTCTGGAAAATGGCTAATCACAGCAGTACTGGGTTATATTCATACTGAGTTGTTTTTTTAAATATTTAATAGGGCTTCATTTATATGAATGAGATGGACAACATATAAGTGTTTTCAAGTGCAGTTTAAAAGCAGCACAAATTACAAGGCTCCAAAATAAATGGTCTCTTTTTTAACTGATTCAAAAAAAGTGATTATTATAATCTTCATATAGATACATATAGATCTGTTATAATGCATCAGTTGTATCTAAATTAAACTTCATACATTGAGAAAGTGAGTGTGTGTCAATGCAATCCTTTTGAATTTCCTTTGGGTCCAGTGCTGTCTCGTCAGGTATCTGATAAATAGGGTCTATTATTATTAATATTTATAATAATAAAAGTTGTAACCTTTAAAATGAGGTTGCAGCATTTTATATCTTCTTCAGGAGTCTACCTGACCTCGATGCCTCAGGACAAGTTTCTGCTCAATCACTAGTGTCTGTGGAATCGCTCGGAAAAGCCACATTTCTCTCCTCCTTCCTCCTTCACTCTGTCGCTCTTTCTCTTCTCACTCATCTGCTTCTCGTCTTTCTGCACAGCTCCCTCCCATTGCCCCCCTCCAAATTTGTTCTCTTCTATTTCTTCCTCTGTACATTTCCTCATAACACACAGGTACCTGATGCTTAATCTACCCCCTCCACCTACTTAGGATACTTTAACAGACTTTCTCCCAGCTTTGCTCAGCCTGGTTTGTTACTACCAGTTTCATATCAGCCTGACACACAGTGGGGTTGATGTGTACTTATATTATGTAGTGAGCTGGTCAAATAGCACTGTAGACGTGTGTGTGTGAGTATATAAAAATACTGCAGCATCATGTGTCTATGGATCAGCAATATACCACACTTATTTTTAAAACTGAAATGTTTTATTTTGAGCAAACACAGACAAAGAGATTCACTTTGAGGATCACTGGTTCATCACATATACATGAGTATGTTTGCTACCTGCCAGCCCAGCTCCCGGAAGCTGACGTAGAGCTCGTGCCGTCTGCAGGCTGTTTTCTGATCGCTGCTGTTGTAATCTGCAACACAAGAACAGACATCTTCAGGAAACTTCATCTTTTAGTGTAAATATGAACGTGTGATTTTAAATGACCGTCAACTGTCTGGGGCCCTCGGCTGATAGGGGGCCCCTGAGAACGACTGAATACGTTTCTCCACAGCAGCAACAATTTAGTTAGCAGCTTCATGATAAAATGACAAATACAAATTAAAACCATAATCAATTTAATGAATTTTTTCAGCTCTGTTACTCATGGGATGATGGTCTGGGTTTGCACTTTGCTTCAGTTTGACGTTGGGCCCTGCAGGTCCCTTTTGCCAGGGTCCCACAAGGTCCCTTAAAACACTGCTAATGGGAGGTCCCACAGCAAATAAAAATAAAAATATCCAATTAAACCATGTGAAAGTGCCACATTACACTCAGAATCTGCCTTTAAATGTTACATGGCATGAGCACAAGCAGTGACGCAGTGACGTGTGTGTTTATGGGCTCTCCCGCTCTGCACTTTCTTCTCAATTATGTCTGTTCCACTCTGCAGCTGCCCGGCAGCCGGGGCGGTCAGTCCCAGGTATACGTTTGGTTTTTACAGTCGAGAAGGTCATTGCTGGCATCAGTCAACACACTGTTAGACTGTGACACCAACTTTCCACTGACTCTCCGAGGACTCTCTCTCTCGCTCACTTACTTTCACTGTCTGGCCTTTATAGTTTTGAAAACTTTTTTTTTCTTCTTCATAAACTTCCCAGAGAAAAATAAAGAGAAAGAGAAAATGTAGTTTATGGCAGCGACTAAGGTCGTCTATTGTTGAAAGACTGTAATCCAGGAGGGAGTTGTCCTCTGACAACCTTGACCACCTGGAGTCATAAGCAAACCAAGTGTCTTGGTGGCCCTACAATGCCTTAAATAATACTTCAGCCTTGAGCACACAAGGGATTTTATTGCATTGAAATTTTGGACGACACGTCCCCAAAGTTCAAAGTTAATAAAAAAGCTAAAAACAAATGTTTTGGTAGAAAACCTTTGGGTCACAATATGGTTTTCTGACTACTGCTTATGTTGTTAAGTACAACAGAGTATTAGGGCCAGAAAAAAGGGGAAATTATAAATATGAATTTATTCATTTTTTCGTAATATGACATTATTTGTTTTTTCGTATAATTTTCTTTGTTGTAAATTTATAATTTAGCTATTTTAGCGACCGTAATCACCTTCTCACATGTATTTCCACCCACCCCTGACACTATTTTGCAGGGGCACCATCACTTTATCCAGAGCTTAATGCCACCACAGGCGATTCTGATGGTTTAAAGACATACAAACAAGCTGGAGAGTTTTTATTCCCCCTGTAGCCGAGTCATAATGCATGCAGCCTGACCGCTGTCCACGTCAGAAGAATTACCATGGCGATGAGTCTGGCTATGCAAGACGAGTGGCGGGCAGAGGTCAAAGGGTCGTATATAACTGCTGCATGCAATCAGGTGTTTCCCCCAGTTTCAGGTTCCTTCCTTTCTGAAAGGAAAGAGAGTTCCCTGGACGTGTGCTCATGTGGAAACACTGGGATTATATGTGCAAGAGTGTGTATGGTCAAATGTGTGGATGTGCAAAAGATGCACAGGGATACTGTGTCACATGTTTTCATCCTCCATCCCTGTGGACTGACTGACCTGCCTCTTCAACAGCTGTAAGAGCCGTATGAACAGATTTACTGTACTAAGACCTTCACCAATGAGGAAACAGACTGGTCCCAGACCAGCTGCTGCAGGATTCCACTGCTCTTTCCTATAACTATGACACTAAAAATATGTTTCTCTTGCAGTGTAAGGTGCATTCTTCAGTTTGTAAAGTGTTTGTATAGGAGGAAGCAGGAAACATTGACAGAACAAGGCGGTGTGACTTGGCCTGACATGAACTTGAGGTGATGTTTATAGAGAGAGGAAGTGACGCTCTGATAATAATAATGTCACCTCCGACTTCTTCTCTTTTCTACTGTGCTGCAGGAATTTCACTAAAAGTGTTGGATATTCAATATTTACTAACAGTATTATAGGAATATCTTGTTTTACTTTACGCTGTACAGTACAAGGTATAACATAAAGCAATATATCCCCTTTTCATATTACTCTCCCTGCACCTCTCAGTCTTCCAAGCCGTCAGTAATCACAGTTTGTCGGAGTAAGGCTGATATTTACTGTGGGCTTTCATTGAGTGTAAAAGCTCAGATTTGCGGTGCCCATAAACCACATCTCTCCTTCCTGTCTGTAAAAATGTTAAGCCACATGGTTACTACTGAGCTCAGGATACCACTCGTTTCTTTTTCCTTGACAGAGAGCGAAGGTGGGAAAGAACTTGAAATACTGACTGAACCTGGGTCTTAAAGAAAAATTTGATGTAAAGTCCTAATTTGTTGATGCAATTGTAATAAGCCTGTGTTCGGCTGCATTGTCCTTGCGTCCCCACCCAGTCTTAAGATGTTCTGCCTCCAGGGGGAACTGCAGAAGCGAGAATTTGAAAACTTTTTATCGCGCAATCGGTTGCATGGATTTTTTTCAATAAAATACTAGTTTCTAAAATACTGAACCACTAATGAAGCATCATCAGAACCATGAACTCTCGTTTCACCCCTTTCTTACACTAACGTACAGACCAAATATTTGTATATTAAATGAAAAGAAAGCAGCGTTGGCACTGAGCTCTGCTCCCCCACCGCAGCAGCTTACCTAACTGTGTTTTACCTGGAAATGTTTCCCTGTGAGTGGGCAAACATCCGCTTGGCCGTGTGACGTTGCACTTGAACCCATTCACATTGAATTCATTGAGGTGGGACACCGGCGGCCCGTTCCCACCCTGTCTATTCAATGGCAGCGGAAACATTACTCATTACTGAGGGTAAGCACTGTGGCTCTTTAACACTGAGACTTTTGATGTGCAGCACGGTTTAAGTGTCGGGCTGATATTAACCCTTCGCTGCACTACCAACCATTCATGAATCACCTGAAACACTTTCAGCAGCCGAACAGACGGGAGGAAAAGTAGAAATCTACCACACGTCGTTTGGAAAACACTGGAATCAAATGACACCAACACAGACGTTATGGTCTGGGTGTTCCACGTAGGAAGTATATATGTGTGTGTGGGTGTGTGTGTGTGTGACGTCTGACAGGCCACAATCTCCCAAACCACTTTACTGTAAGTCTATAGTTTGCTCTACAAATTTCTCATATCATTACTCATTCTAGAGAAAAGATTGCAGCTTTTACTGTATAAATTACATGACTGGGTGGGGCGGCGAGAGAAAACTTCGGGTTCAGACTGTTTAAAATAAAATCTGGGTCCTTGTCACCCGGAAGGAGGAAGGAGAGAGTCCCGCCGGCGAAGAGGACATGAAAGCAGAATGTCACTGTTGTCTCTCGTCTCCCTCCCACCAGCCGCTATATACTACTGAAGCTTTATCTTTCTTCCTGTCTTTCATCACAGAGGTTATTAAACCCTGCGAGGGAGCTCCACTACGTCTAATTACTCCAACAGTAAACAAAAGGAGGTCGGGCGGGGATGGAGCGTGGAGAATGAGGAGGAGGGAGGAGAGACAGATGAAAAAACACAGCTGGCGGAGTGCTGTGTTATTATAATTCTTTAAGCGATATTGTTAGCGTGGTCAGTCTTTTAGCCGTGCAGCTAATGACTGGATAGGCCTAATTACAGGCCTTGCAGGCAGCCTGCGCTGCGCTGGGACGTGATATTCCTTCTCTGGATGGTTGTTAACTTCCCCCGCAGCCAGAGCCCAGCCCGACTCCCAGTACCTCCCCGGACTGCTTTGCCCATAAAACCCTAAATTACCTTTTAAAAGGTGTTTCATTGTTCTTTTAGATGTGCGCACAGGAGAAATCACTGCCCGGCATCACAATCAGAGGTTTTGGACGCCATGAAAATATCCCTGGTTTCTCCTCTTAGCTCCAAAAAGAAAATGGAATTTATAAAAGACAAAAAAGGAGAAGTTCCCCTTTCAAAATTGTCAGTTTAGTGGGTATGAGACAAGCAGTTGATTTATTACCTCCTTCAGGGAGGTTATGTCTTGTTTTCTCCGTCTGTTAGTTAGCAGGATTATGCAAAAACTACTGACCTGCCTAAAAATGTGGTTTAGGTGAGGAGAGAACCTCTAATCCAGATCTGGATTAGGGGGTGAAAACAGGATTAGTTTATTCCTTTCTTTAACATTGCAAGATAGGATGTTTTTTCCAACATTTCCCTTGATTTCTCAGAGACAAAAATCCGGTTTGCTTAGCGGCCTGTGTGTGAAATGTGGTGCCGCTCCAAAATAAAACTGTGATTCATAAGGGGACTGTTGGTCCTTGGCACAGGTATATCCCACAGTTCCCTTCTAATGCCATAGTTGTTGTTCCTATAAACACATTATTAAGACAAATGCTGCACAAACTTATTCGGCAGAATGTTACCTCTTATGACATCTGGAAGACATTTAATATCACGTCATATTTAATCTAAGTCATTAACACACGAGGAAACAGCAAGACACAAAACCTCACGTGGGGATGGTGAAATAAGGTTTCTCCGTTGATGCTGAGCTGACAGTAATCTATGTCAAAGCAAAGCTCTATTGCCAAATTTATAAAAAATCTGAATCACGAAAATAGATCTGACTGACAAAATGGCAACAAACTCTGTAAAAAAGTTGCATTAAATTTAGTGCAGTGGTTGACCACAGGTCAGGAGTGTGCAATTTAGCCAGAGGAGAGACATTATTTTTAGAAAACACACAGTCAAGTAACAGAACGCTGACTGTGTGGAAGGTAGCACGCTGCCCGTGATTAAAAACAAACAGATCGCTGCCTCTCCGCCTCAGATCTTCATGTGTTTTTGGAGAACGTGAATTACCAGTGACACGCTCTTTTTAGCTGGAGTTGTGGTGGTCTGAAACTAAGGGGGGACGGGGGGGGGACAGTCCACGTTTTGCTTCTCCCCCCATGAGCGCTCCTCAAGACGGATGCTCTCCCCATCCATCCTGTCCTCCTCCCTGTCTCTGGAGTGAGTGATGCGGTATTGAAACCATATGCCCTCCTGAATTCCTGGCGGATCCTCCCATCCCGTCCAGTCCCAGCAGCGCTCTCTCACTGGCCGCGGACACTCGGCCGCCGCGAGGGGGGCCTCCACGCTTCCTGTGTCGGATCTAAATATTTACACTCCGCATCGTCCCGAGTGGCGAGGTGGAGAGGTCTTGATGTTTTGGGTTATGTAAAGTCCAGTCCTCCAGGATGCATATTTAACAGATTGTCCTTGTTAGAGCAGATTTTCTTTTTTTTCTTGGGGGGGGGCAGATTCACTTTGCAGAAAGTTCTCTCTCTCATCAAGCAGATACAGTTTGATTCATGGTGTAGAAGTTCCCTTTCTTGCAAAATCCCGGCAGGAATTCATTTTACAGCAGTGCAGTGTAACCCACCGGGAATAAAGATGCTCGTAACAAACAGAAAATAGAGGCAACAAATCCGAGCGGAGGGCTTTCGGGAGCAGCAGTGAAAACAATCCCAACTTGTCCAACAAATACGTCTGTGTGCCACACAGATGGTGGAGCCATTAAACACACGAGTAGCAGAAGAAGCAGAGCAGAGGTAAATCGTTTCTCAGGTAGTCTGCCAAGTCGGGCCGTTCGTGGCTGTGTCAGTGTACTGAGCCAGCTATGACCCAGATTTGGCTGTGGGTTTAAAGGGAACAGACGTATGTGTCTTTGGTCGAAGCATCAACTCTGGTTAACAGAAACACAAATATGTTTATGGTCATTTATCTTTACTCTGATATGGGTCCAAAACAACAGGTGAGCTGAAGGTAAGCTGCTGCTGGGTCCAACAATCAATTATCAAACCCAAAGAAATGTCATTGAGGCTTAATATTTGAAAATACAACACTAAACTTTATAATATGAATTAAACGAAAACAGAAGTACAACCATATTTGAATAAATATAGATAATTTTACATAAAATATAAACATAAATCGCAATATCTATAATTTCATATCAGCAAACACTCAGGAACCGATCTGCCAACTAAAAAACGGGTAAATAAAATGCAAACTTTGTTGAACTCAGTTTTACTGATAATATCTTACTTGTTAACATAAGAACTGCTTTGACCCAAGAAACATTTAAATCATTGCTGAAGATCCACTTCTTATGACTAGCCTTCAATTTGAGTACTGCGCAATATTTGAATCCATAAAAAATATAAATGTTTTCAGGGCTTTATCTATTTTCTATTTATTCTTTGTTGTATATATATCACATATTTGTATACTCAGATCAACTGTGATCTTTTAAACATGCTATATCAATAACGTATACTTTAGATATTATTACAGCAATAGTGTCTTCTCAGCAAATGAAGTGAATCTGATTGATTGAAGTTATATATAATATTATGACCCTAGAGTCCAGTATCTGTAGGAATTATGTCTATGTCAGACATTTCTTTACCACATAATTTGTATCCAGTGTGAATGTAACGGTGAAAAGCTTGACTTTTATTTGTTACAACCACTCTCTCATTAAACCAAAACCTTTTTAAGGGTTAAAATGAAATCGCTGAAAAGCTTGAATGTATTAACATGTAGAATAATACAGATATTTAACCTAAACAGGTGGTTGCCTGCAGGAGACATTTTCTTGCCTGCTCCACACAGGGCTCAGCTCTGACACAAAGGCTTAATATTAACACTGTGCTTCATCTGTCAAGTTAGCCAGGGATTAGACTTCATATTAACAGCAGGCCCACTGAGTAGCAGCTTTATGTACAGCGGGAGTCACACAATGAAGCCTCACAGCAGCGTTGAGGCTTTAAGAGATGGAAAGTCTGGCCAGAGTTACACAGCAGGTGATGGGTGAGTGGATTAAGGTTTGATTTAATTTGAAAAGCGTGCAGAGCTCATAACATCAGGCTTAAACCTGCTCTTTGTATCAGCTGCTAAATAGTGAGAGAATGGGGGAGGAGTATAGCCTTTATGTTACATTATATAATATTCACGCTTTTTTAGCACTGTCTACTTCTTTTCCTATCATACACATTATGTTCCATATTGGCTGACCCCAATTCTTAAAGTATTTTCTCTACTATACTCAATCTGACACAATCTAATTTATAATAATTTTAACTGGTTAAAATACGAAGCCAACCCTCCAATCCATCTATTAATCCTCTTCAGAATACACATATTTTTTATTGCAATTAAAAATATATATTTTCGGTTCAAGATGTAGGTTTTAGGTTACACTGCCAAAGATGGTAAAATCTTTATGGATGGAATAGGACGAGCAACACAGGTAGGATTTTTTCTCCTGTAGAGCTGCAGGAACCACACAAACTTAGCCATCACTACAGTACAGACATATTTTGGATATTACCCCTAGGCCTAAACATCCCTGAATCGGGCACTGCCATCCTTGTCTGTTTAAGGCACTTTGAGATGAGGTTGTTTTAATTCAAGGTTTGTTTAGTCAACGTCAGACTGACCTGTGAGGCTGAGCCCTCTGGATCCATCCTGTGGTTGCGTGGACCGGTTGCGTTGCTGCTGGCGACGTTTGCCGCCAGTGGAGCGGGCGGTGCGGATGTACACTTCACTGACTTTGAAGAACGCCACCATGAAGGGCTGCTTCTCCACGGCACCATCGCGTCCTACGAGCCCCGCCTCTTTAGAAGTGATGCTCTGTCCTGTTAGAAAAGGAACAGCAACGTTAAATTACACAAAGCCAGTTTTTCTACCACTGTCATGTTGTTTTGCACATGTTGACTAAATAAAAAAATTGTTTTCAGTTATTTAGTTCATTACAGGTTACAAAAAGTCAATCTTTGTGGGAAAAAAAATTGTTAAAGGAGACATATTATGCTTTTCAATATATCTCGTCTCACCAAAAAGTTAGATTGGAGACTGACTTTCCTGTACACGCTGAAAACAGCTGACCAATTAAATTAGAGTGGGTTAGCTGACCAATCAGAGGAGACTTGGACTAATCGTGGGGGGACTTAAAGATCCTGGAGCTTCAACCAAGTGTTTCATACAGAGGCTGAAAAGAGGAGTGGCAGCAATGGACATTATGAAGAAGGTTTTTCTGAACATTAGAGCATTTAATCCTTTTCAGGTTATGACTCAAATTAAAATGACGAACCTAAATATGAGCAGAGTATTTCCCATTTAATTTAATTGTGCTCAAAGTGCTTTGAAAGAAAACAACAAAAAAAGCAGAACTAAAGGAAAATGCCGTCCTAAAGTAACTTTCAATAAATAACATATATGTGGTGGAACCCTAACCCTTGCATGCGAGACCTGCATTAAGCCTGTGACCCACTGACATAAAGAGCTTTGTGATGCTTTTACCACAGCTCCTCTCAGCTCTTGTTTCTTTCAGGGGGTTTCTCTCTTCAGTCTCCACTTCAGGGGCTGACATGTTGTTTTAAACCTTCCACTTTTACCTCTCGATGATTTGAGCCATTGTTTTGATGTATGATTAAATTTATCTCCCGTTAGCGTGGATACATTTCTCTGTAAATTGGCACACAAAAACGTTTCTCTGGACCTCTGACCTCAGTCTGCTGCCGCGATCACCAGTTACATCATCAATAAAGATTAGCGAGCACGTTCCAGGAGCAGCCATGACACCACCTCCGCCGTGCTCCACAGATGAGCTTGTATGTTTTGGCTCGTGCGCACATCCTCTCTGCGGTTTATCCTCCCGCGCGCTCGTCTCTGTGCTTTTAAATGTAAATTCCAGTCTGGCCCTCTGATGCTTTCTGCTGATGAGTGGTTTGGATCCTGCGGCGCGGCCCTCTGTAGTCCTGCTCTCTCGCTCCTCTTCAAACGATGGATAGTGACACCCTCACCCCTGCCCCGTGGAGATTTGTGGTGATGTCACTGACTGTTTTTGGTTTCTCTCCACAGCTCTCTTTATTCCATCAGCTGCTGTTGTTGTCCTTGGCCGACCTGTTCGATGGCTGCTTGCTCAGTTCACCAGTAGTTTCTTTCTTTTTCAGGACATTCCATATTGTATTAACCACACCCAATGTTTATGTCATGGCTCAAATAGTATTTTTCCTTGATTTTCCCCCATTGGTCTTCATGCTGTTCCATCCTACTGCAGTCTACACAGGTGATCCCTTGGTTCAAACTAATAATGACATTCAGTACAACAAAAGCGGATTGACCTCATCGTTCCAATAGTTTTTGAGGGGACTGTATATCCATGTAACTCAGAAATAACTTGTAAACAGTTTTTCACATCTGGACGTATGAAACCATTTCTCTTACCGCTGCTGGTCTCCAGGCTGATCTGGAGGCCCAGGTTGTGCATTGGGCTCATCACCCACAGGTTACTGGTGGCGGTGATGTCAAACTCCAGCCAGCCCTCCTCAGCCGCCCATAGGTTGCGAGATTCCAGCAAGAACAGGTCTGGTTCTCTGGAAGAACAAAAGAAACAAAAATGACATTAAAACATTTCTTAGCTATAAGAACTTTTCTCATAACGAGTAGTTTGTAGGATGATATGATATGATGTAATTGTAAAAGTCAAACTGAGCTGAGCTAATTAGCTAAAGATGCTTTTTTGGCTTCTTCGTGCAATGTAATACAGAAGTATGATGAAAAATATGATGAATAGAGGAGAAATATTTTAAGAAACCAAGGACTTTAATGGCCAACTGAAGAAATGCACAACAATTACTCTGTTCAATTTCATAGTTTAAGCTTATAGTTAAGGTGCTCTTCAAGTTGGTAGGTAATGATTCTGAGATGTCAAGTCTTTGAGATTTTTAACATCTAAAAATTTTGGAGGTAAAAAACTATGAAGCTGAATGTAGCAATAAATGTCTGGCAGAGAGTCCGTGTGTCAATGTAAACAAGTCCTTTTATTTTAAATATGTTAGTTTAGTTTTACATTTTTCGTCATTGCATTATTCCAAAGATAAAAGAAAACAGTCAATGTAAAAGAGAGAGGTTGTTTTCGAACTAACCACTCTGAGTTGACTAGTTTGTCGAGTTATCTAAGGTGACCTTTAAAGCTCAGAACAGCCGGGCCTCTGAGTAAGTAAAAGACCCCCCGTATTTAATGAAGAAGAGCTGAGGACGTGTAAGGAAAAGACAGAGTGTGAGTGATAAGAGGACATGTCCTTCGGCTGTCCCATTACAGTAGTAATAACATAGCATCGCCTCTGTCGGACCCTCCTACACAGCCGACATCAAAGCCTCACCATCGTCCAGGTGTTCGGAGAATGCCCCTGCAGTGATGCACCGGCAGCCTCTCCTTATTGCTCATTAATGACAGTGCTTCTCATGGCTTCCGCATGAGCCTCTACCCACACACAGACACACACAAACACACACACACACACATACAGACACACACACAAAACCTTGTACTTCTATCATATAAGTATGAGGACTGCTATGATATGTTCCCTAACCCCTTAACAATATTTTGTGTGTATAGCAGTATTTCTACTTTTTTGTATCATATTTCAACTATTTATTTGCAGCTAGAAATCATGCAGACACAGTGTTCATACAACACGCATCTTGTTTTTTAACAACTGAAAGAAAGGGGAAGACAAAAGTTTATTCATGTTATTCTTACTAAATTTCCCCCTCGCACTGCTACTTTCTGGTGCTGCTGTGTCATTTGTGAATAACACACAAATAACTGTACAAGTACACAGACACACACATACATTAGGCTAGACCATTGATTTAGAGACTTAGTCTAACCTTGACTTGCTTTTAGTCCCCATAATCTAACTGTGTTAAAAGATTGAGGTCCGCACAACATGAGCAACACCTGGACCACACACACACACACACACACACCATATCTAAGTGTCCTTGGTCAAGATACTGAACACCAAATAGACAATGACGGTTGAACCATCATTGTGTGTGTGTGTGTGTGTGTGCACGTGTGCACGTGTGCCCTGTGCAGGCGTGCCTGTGTGTGAATGGAATGTAGTGTGAAGCTCTTTGCATCGTCTATTAGACTAGATAAGTACAATAATAAGAGTAGTACATGACACACACACACACACACAGACACACACAGTCGGGCTGACGGAGTCCGGACGCATAGAGCCCCGTGCACAGATTGAAAACAACCTACAGCCTACTGTAAAACCTCTTATTGACTGACTGCTTAAATGAACTGGAATAATGAGGTCAGGGGTCACAGTTGTGTTTTTTGCTACAATAAATCTCCTTTTTAAGACTTGTCGGCAGCTGTTGTTAAAATGTGCGGCTGGAGAGCGGTGCTCACAGCAGGCCTGGTTATTGGGAAGGCTTTCATCTTTTTGAAGAGCTTGAAAAGCCTATTTGTAAGACTGTTAAAGGAAAATGTAAGTCAGGCATGTAGGAAGGAAGGATTACAGAAGTTCTACATACCAGGAGATTCAAACTCGTTTATAACTTTATTACAACCATAAATCATCAAATCGTAATGTTAGCGACAGCATCATCGCTGGTTAAATATCCCAGGCCCGCCACATTTTTGCCATTGTAATCTCACACATTCCTTGTCAGCTATTCGGTGAAACCTTCCCAGTCTAATTAGAAGTACAAAGGGTGTCAGGCTAATTAGTGTTCTACCATCACGCCTTAGAGTCAAAGCAGGAGTCAGCCCTTTAACGGGAAAGAGAAATGAGAAGTTACCAGGCTCCCTGCTGGCTGCCTAACTACCTGAGAAGCACAGGGCGGAAAATGGGTAAAAAAAAACAACAACAAAGATTTTATAGTATTGTCTCAAAACCAAACGTCAGTCAAACCAGTGCTTTCACCGCTGAGGAGGATGTAGATAAGAACATGGTAAATTCTTCAGATCTTCAGAGTGCACAGCTGGTGTTAGAGAGACCACCTTAAGGTGTTAGGTGGAGTCTCTCCAAACATCAACAGCTTTAAAGGAGAATGCTTGGTGAATAACCACTGATCATCAAATTATACAGGGTTATATATAAGCTGTTAGTCTAAAAATATAAATCATAAACTTCTTCTCACTGGGCACTCGGCTACATAAAACACAAATATCATTCAGAATCCTTGCCGGATGTTTATCTACCCCTGCGGATGTAATGTAAATGTTTGGCGTGTATTAGCTGTGCTCATTTAGAGGGCGGGAGGATTTTTTGAAGCTGTGCTATTTCTGTAAGATGTGGTTATGCTTGATTTTACATTATAAACATAGCATGGGCACAGCATCTGTAACACACAGGGAGAATGACAGAGCTAGATTGAAACACACACAGAGAGGCGACCTTTAAAAAAAAGAGAGAAACAAATTTTCACATTCTCATACATAACAGTTCCCCTAATTGTGCCTGATTTTTTTAAATCAAGATCCATGAATTATTCCCTGAAAGAAAATTGAAAATGTAGAAAAACTCCCTAGATCACACAATATCCTGGAACTGCCCCCTGATGAACATCCACACCAAACCTTAATGGGTTTTTCCCTGGGCCTTCCCCCAAGATTTGTGCAAGTACGTGCAGTAGCTTTTGTGTGACCTTGCTTTACGAAACAACACAAAAACATACAGGGGAGAAAACATCACCTCCTTAGCGAAGGTGATCATAATCCAAAACTTCTTGTGTCCTGACAAAAATCGTGAGCTTGTTTTCATTAACTCCCTGTTTCTTGTTTGTACAAACCTACTTGACCCACCCAAGGGTGGATTAATGCACACGCATGTTGTCGCCTACGGCCAAGCTACGTCAAAGCCTGATGATTTCACTCCAGTTTCCAGTGACGTACAAGTATGAGTACAAAATGATTTAGCGTAAATAAAATGATGACAAACTGTGATGCTGAGAATCATTTTTGTGTGTCTGGTGTGTCTGTGTGTGTGTGTGTGTGTGTGTGTGTGTGTGTGTTACCTGTCAGGGTGCTCCTTGACCACCTGGTAGACTTTGAGTAGGAAGGTGTCGTTGCGGAAGGTGCGGCTCACGCACTCCTTGTAGAGACGGAACTCCGCCGCGGTCACGGCCTCGCCCTCGGGGATCTGCGAGAGGTTGAACTTGAACTCCTTGTGGTGACGCCGCTGTGGGGAGAGCTCGCTGTCGTACTCCACTGTGGGATGAACACACACAAACACTGAGCGTCACAACATTATCCACAGACAGAGAGTGAGAGAGAGAGAAACTGCTTATTTACTCTCTCTGCATGATGTTATGAACTGTTATCTAAATGTGATGCTTTTCTAATGGCTCCTCTCCCATTCATGGTTCCTTCACTACAAAAAGAATGAAACTGCATATGTACAAACAGGGCTTCAGTCTAAAAATAGACAGTAGTGATTGATGAGTGGGTATTCTTTTCACACACTGCGCTGAGGTCAACCAAAGAAGCCTTTAAAACGATCACATGATTTATACTTAAGGTCTAATAGGTTTCATGGCTTCCTGTTTCCCTAAATAAACCCCTGTTATCATCAGTCCAAAGCAAAAGCCCATGATTTTTTCAGCGGCAGCGAACTTAAGAGACGCTGTGCGACCACTTCTGACAGAGTGAAATGACAAAAACCAACACAAGTGTTCCCCTCTATGCTTTTAACTGCAATATGCACCATAATGATACTGTGTTCTCCGGGGGAATTGGTTTCTGTCCCGGCTAGAGGTTTCTTCTCCCACGGCAAAGGGCCTGCAGAGATAGAGTGACGACGGACACACAGAACGCAGAGAGGGAAATGAATAGCGAGAACCATGTTTAATACAATTGAATAGAGGTTATGTTTCCATTATATTTGTTTGTCTATGATTGAGCAGGATTATGCAAAAACTAAAGAACAGATTACCACGTGACTTGGTGAAAGGATGCGATACGGGTCAGGGAAGAATTAAGAGAATTTTGGTGCAGATCTAGATAAATGAACAGCCTACAGATAAGCAACTGTTTTTCTGAGTGTGTCCTAAAGAGAACAATATCCAAACACAAACCAATCCATCAAATACTAGGGAACAACACAGAGGAAAAAGATATTTGAGCAATTTTTGCACCAATGTGGACAGAGTGGGAGATATTGAAGTGAGCAGATGTCTGAGATACTCCAAAAAGAAAAGTAGTGATCTATCAGGACAATATATTCATAATTGTTTTTTAAACATTTCATATTATTTTGAAGATTTATTCAGATGCGTTTACAGCCCAAACCTGAGGTAACTAAAATTAAGTTTTGCGCCTCAGCCAGGCTTGTTAAAAACCTCTTGTAATTTTATGATGTGGGGACCAACCCAAAATGGACCAATGACACATTTTATTCCCTGAGTCATAGCCGAAAAGAAAATTGTGTTGATGTGGGAACACTAGAACCAATCAGACTCTCCCAAAAGTGCCGGCCCCACCTTGTACCCACACTTAGGAAGGTCAGAGCTGCCCTTATCCCCCAGACCTTTCCAAACTGTATACACACTGAACCTATATGTAACAAAGACTGCTGTTACATATAGGAGGCAGGGAAAGACAAGACATTCGTCGCATTACTGAAAGAATTCAAAATGTGTGTGTGTGTGCATATGCGTGTGCGTACGTGTGTGCTGTGACTTGGTCAAAATAACTGGTGATGATTACAGGTTCTCAGTTCTCAGCCAGTTCTTCCTCTTTGTTCTTCAAACACTTTCCACTGAAGCAGAGGAAACCACCTATAGCGGAGGACATGTTATTCACATCAGCCTAACTGGGACTTCTATCAGACGCGACAGTGACCATTTCATCATCTCACTCCACGAGCCGCCCACACACACACACACACACACACACACACACACACACACACACACACACGCAGATGTCGCAGTGACTGGTCTGGTCTTGTGTTGAAGGGTAGATCGATCAGCTAAGCTTCTGTGAGACGTTGTGTGTGTGTGTGTCTGTGTGCGTGTGTGTGTGTGTGTGTGTGTGTGTGTGTGTGTGTGTGTGTGTGTGTGTGTGTGTGGAGGCAGAGGTCATGGAACTCTAAATGACTTTACAACGCTCCCTTCAACACCCCCGAGCTCAAAGACCAACAGCTTTAAATTACATATTCCCTATATGGGAATCTACTGACTTTTTGGCACAAAAGATTCAGGAGGAGTTCCACATGTTTCAAATATTTATTACGTTTACTGTGTTGTGTGTTCATTGTAGAAAATCTCAGAGACCTTTACATAAAAGCTGAAATACTGACTTTTGGTTTTACCTTTGCTTAGAACTATGAGGCTGACGTGACAGTCATTTCCCCCACTAGACAGCCCATTAGTACAATGGAGCAATAGGGCCATTGTGATGAGATAACTGATTGAGATTTCATAATCTAAGTAATATAAAAAGTTATGGTATTCGAAGAAATATGTTATTAAGAAGAAAATAATATTACGAGAATCAAGCTGTAATTGAAAGTCGTAATATTACAAGAATAAAGTCTTAATCTGATAAAAAATAAAGCCCTACTTGAAAATAAATGTTATTTTAAGATGTAATTTAATAAGGATAAAGTCCCAATGTTATAGAAACTGTCGTGGTTGAAAATTAAGTCATAACGTAATGGAAAATATTTCATAATGCTACAACAATAAAGTCGTGTTGAAGAATATATATAATAATGTCTTCATAGAAGTCTTAATTAAATGAAAACTAACTAATATTGAGAGGAAAGTTGTAACACTACAAGCACAAAGTCCTAATTTAATGAGATGAAAGTCTCAAATGTTTTTCTCAGAATCTCTTTTCTCTCTAAGTTGCCCAAATAGTTTGTCACACTTCTGTACTCTTTGTTTAATGTTGTATAAATGCAGCCAGTGCATTCCTCTTCGTCACAGACGTTTTTATTTGTGTAGCAAGTAGCAACCACACAAAGTTAAAACTGTGTCTGTTTCAAACACACACACACACACACACACACACAAACACACACATACACACAATCTGGGAGTTGTCCAGTGTCACCACAGTCTTCCTGTTCCAGTTCCAGTGAGGTAACAAGGCTGTAAACAGCCTGGTCCCAGAATTCAACTGGCATCGTCTAATACTTAGTATTTCTTGAAAAGAAATGGTACAAATCCTCATAGAGTCATACTAGTGGACTGAAAGAGATTCTGGCTGAGGAGAGAAATGTTTTCACTGAGGTGAAAAATGTATTCACACAGGTTTTTAATGAAATCCACAGAATATGTCTTTCAACTCAAGAGCTCGTTTTACAACTCACTGGCCGGATCAAGTAAAAATCAACCAGTTTTTATCATCTCTGACAAAGGATGAACATCAAGATGAGGACAAACAATTACTGTAATACTGTAAAGTATGAAGAAAGCCACAGTCTGACAGTCCGAGGCCTTAGAGCCACACTAACAAGGACTCCAGCTACGTCTCTGCGTCATCAGCTTGAAACTCAATTGAAAGGTTTAGTATCTTTAATCAAAGGGAAGTCTTTACACAGGGGAGAATAAACACTGTGCTGATCCACCATGATGTGAGCTTTGAGATAGGAACAACCACAAGGGAAAGGACTTTTAATGTGTGTTCAGACGGTTTGTTCAAGTCTTTGATTACCCAGACGGAGCCCTGACCTGAACCCAAACCCGAATATGGGTTAAGATGACCAGAGCAGATGAAAAAAAAACTGTCAGAGAGGAAGATAGAGGGAGCGAAGAGAATGAACTGGAGGTAGAAAGGGAAAGACACGTAGAGAGAGTGATATCTATGCTCTCATAGGAGTTATTCTTTCATTCAGCATACACCGAACATATGCTGTTCTGTCCCTGCAGCCACAAAACAAGCTTTCACATGTGTTAGTATGGTCCTTTTATTCACAGACTGTCCTTGCTGAGTGGTTGTTAGTCTATACACAAAGTCCTGCTTTATAAGATTGTTTTATGGATATAAAAGAATGATTTCGAGGGGCTATACATACCCTGTGCATGCATTGTATATCAGGAAATATATATATTTATATATATAAGCTATCATTGTCACATCATGGTCCATAATTATACTAAAGGTTTTTACACAAAAAAAGTCTATATTTAAAAAAAGTATTTAGTCTGTTTCATGACATTGCTTCAGAGTGGAGCTCTTTCTCACTCTCTCTCTCTCTCTCTCTCTCTCTCTCTCTCTCTCTCTCTTTCTCTCTCTCTCTCTCTATCTCTCTCTCTCTCACACACACAAATACAAAGTGATTATTGGCAGCACCAGTACAAATGGCCTTTCAAACATCCATAAAGTTTTTACCGTCCTCTGCAGGCTGGCAGGATTCTGTACATTCTGACATCTCCCCTTCGGATCATTAACCAGATCAGCATCTGTCCTTCATCTTTTTGCCTCATTTAGCTCTTGCCAATGAGTAAAAGCCAGTCTTATAATAACTCTTGTTTGGTTTCTTACTCGCTCTCTCTCCTTTAGTGTACAGCAAGTCCCAAGTGTTCCTGCACGACACATCAGAGTCCCACAGTGCAATGCTAGGCTTTCATATCTTAGTAAATACTATACGTACTGAGCAATACACAAAGTAAAAGGCAATGATATAAAGAAGACAAAATCAGTACCCCGTTTTCAATCAACTACATTATAAAAAAATATATATACTATTTAAATCTACGACAAACCATTGTGCAGACATGAAACTTAAGCTTTTCATTGACTGAGAGACATTCCCCTTTAAGAGGAAAAGCAAGGACAAAGGTGCTGAGAGAAAGATAAGTGAGTGAAGGTCAGAGCCAGAAGGCTGCATGGGCTGAGGCTGGATGAGTGCACAAAGAGGCAAGAAGAAGAAAGATGAAGAAGAGGAGTCTGACAGTGATTGATAATCACAATCTCTGGATTACCAATAAAATAAGAGATATTGATAAATAAATTGTGGGGATGCGACGGCAGACTTTGGAGTTATGATGGAAAAGTATGAATAAGAACAGAGCAGAGTGCGGGATGAAAGCTATAAGTAGAAGAAGGAAGGAAGGAAGGAAGACAGACAAACTCAAATCTTGGATGTGAAGCAAAAAAAAGCAGGAGAGGCCTGGCGGTGGTTGACTGGCTGGCTTGTATGTGGTCTGTGGTCAGTGGTCAGTGCTTTCGCTCACACTCCTGATGTCGTCCAACCAATCCCTCCGAGAGACAGCTGGCGAACGGCCGTCTTGCATCAAATCCCTCCTTCTTTCTGACACACGTACCCCAGCCGCAGAGCAAAACAACCAACAACCGCCTCGCCAAAATACTTTTTCACCCTTCATCAACATTTAGTTGTTCAAAATTAACTTAAGGGATCGTTATGGATGGTTTTCTCAAAAATGATGATGTCGTCACATACTGTCCATTTTAAAGCAGAGGCTAAAGCTAGAGGACTCATTGAGGCGCTGTTGTTGTGTGAAGCATTCCACAAAATTTGAGAATTAGACTTCAAATAGAAATTGCATATTCAATTCATTTATTCTGTTATTTCTATCTTTTTTTTTAATTCATCATCGAACAAAAATGGTCACACACAGAAACCTTGCACACTTCCTTCGGATTTATTTGATTAAATATTCATCCTGAAATTTGTTGAGAAGTGAGGATGATTTTGTGTTCCTCTCACTTCTTGAAAAAATTAAAAGAAAACACTGTGTCCATCCAATCAGGAACAAGGAGAATTGAATCTTCTGATCAAGGAGCTGTGAAATTATCATGATCGCTTTCAACTGTATTTCCAAAGGTCAGTGATCCAGTTTGATACTGTACCAGCACAGAGAGCACAGAAAAACTCCAACCAACAAACTAACAAACGAAAATAAAAGAGATAAAACTGAAAACATCAATATTGGCGACCCCCTGCAAAACCAACATTATCTCTTTTCAGTTTGATCTCATGGAAACTACAGTATGGTTCATATTAGGGAGAGACCATGGGTGTGCTGAATAAAAAAAAGCCCTAATGTTAAATGCAGGTTTGTGACAGGAGGTGAACTCTGATCTGCCGCTGCACGAAAAGTCAGACATGCTTACACAGCCGACCCGCCCGCCACCGCGATCTCCACGGCCCCTATTTTTCCAGAAGCCACATCCTCATCAATCTTTTTACCTCCCTGCTCTATCTCATAATGCACACAAGCCCAGGGTTTACTCTGCCTCTTCCTCTTCATCCGAACAGGAAAGAGTGGATGTTGACATTTGGTTTGCGAGATGGGTTAAACGCCCGCGCTCGGGTTTACTGTCACCGTAGCAGGCGTTTCATTTTTTCCCCTCAGTGTCTCCTGGAAGAAATGGGATGATTGCTGCACTACTGGAGAGAAGGAACTAGTGACCCTGTTGAACCACCATGACAGCAAGACGCCAGTGGAGCTGAAAAAACAAGAGCTTTCTCTGCTGTGCAGCAAACATTCCTGTACCTTCTCTATAACCACTCTGCGTGGGGGTTTTATGCATAAAGCATGCCAAAAACTGAATTCCAAAGACCCTCGTAAAAAAAAATCTGCTTTCTAATTAAATCTGTAATTTAGACGCTATGAAACGGAGACAAAATTAAAGTGAATGAGGGGGAATTTAACTTTTGCGAACCCAGAAGCTGTCAACATTGTTAAAGACTTTGCAGATGGCGATAATAAAAAAAAAGCTCTGGAAGTGAAAGGCATGAGAAGAATCCGTGTTTATGTAATTACGGTCTGTAATCGGTCTGGTTTTTCTCACTTGATGGTTTTCAGAGAATAGGTCAGAAACGTCCATGTCTTTCATTTATCGTTAATTCATCTGAAGTCCCATCTCATTAAGGGTTTGCGCTTTCCAGAAAGATTTGCAGTTGGTCCCTATTTGTCACAGACTGTCGCTATTTTATCAAGAGAGGAAAACATCTGGAAATGTTCATTGTGTAATCAACGGCCTCTAGTAAAAAGACTCAAGACAGATTCTATGTTTCAAACCTTTTAACATTTTGCGTTGATGTAGTGAAGAAAGATGGGCACAGCTGTTGATCTTGGCAAAACAGATGGATACTGGCAGGTTATAGTGCTCACACACACACACACACATGTACACACATACACCCACACCCACACACAAGGTGTTGCCACTGTGCTCAGCTGCTACCAGGAGCTGTTTCTGCCTTCTGCTTAGTGTTTTTGGCTCTTTGTAATCCGGCAGCTGGAAGGGTAGCTCCTGGGGTCAAGGTACAGACGAAGGTGCTTGTGTAGTCTACTGGGAGTCATTATTAGCAGTATGTGTGTGTGTGTGTGTGTGTGTGTGTGTGTGTGTGTGTGTGTGTGTGTGTGTGTGTGTGTGTGTGTATGTGTATGTGAGTCATCCTGTGCTCTGATCTTCTCCCCTGACCCAGCATCAAAGCCGACACACTGAGCACCACAGGACCAGCCAAGGGCCACTGGCAGGAGTGACAGTTTATGTTCGGTGCATTTCAGCAGCACACACACACACACACACACACACACACACACACACACACACCAACACACACCGAAATATCCACAGGCACAGATGCAAAAGTCAAAGCAAAGAATTCAACTTCACACGTACACGAGAGAAGATGTGCACAGTAGGGCCCACACGCACCAGGTGATGCTTCCTGATGCAAACACAATCCCAGAGGTCAGTGGAGCGTCAGTCCATAGCGACACCGGTCAATTTGCTCACTGTCGGGTCCCGTTAGCAAACAGAGAACAGAAGCCGACAGCTCTACTGTGTGCGTTCAGCAGAACTCAGTAGAGTTATTTTGTACTGTCACGTGTCCCTGACACACAGCTGGGAAAACACGAGTTACCCAAAGACACTCATATTTCACGTTAAAGTAACAATGGACAACAGTTTTAGATAAGAACGAAATGTTTGTGATTTAATGTGCAGACTCTTCAGAGGGTATCTCTCCAGGGGAAATTACTCTGGTGCACAGGAAGTGTGTTTAATGTTTCCAGCAGGTTTATTATGATAAATACAAGAAGACCCTGGTACTTGGCATGACGAGTAAGAAAGAGCGCCACATGGTGACAATAAACAACATCATCAGAATCATCAGATCACAGCAATGCAACTTTAGCAGCGGTGGAGGAAGCTTTCAAACAATCTACTTGCGTAGGAGTACAAATAAATGGATAAATGTACTGAAGTAACAGTTAAAATACCACAATCTCTTTAATACTAGAGTAAAAGTAAGTAAGAACTTCCTTTTAAATATACCTAAAGTAAGAGTTTACCAGTTCCTCTCTCATTATTGACCACTTTTAAGTGAAAAGTACCCGAAAATCAATCTACTTAAGTAAAGATACATGAACATATGTCCTTATGTACATTTCAACACAGGACTTCAATTTGATAAGTCGTGTAGAAATTCAAGATTCAAAGCACTCTGTATTTCAGATGTGGCGAATAGATCACAGGAGCTCTTAATTTGCAAATAGGTATCATACTCACTAGCACAGATAGACCAAACATTGGTGTCATAGTACACGGACTGCTCCACCACCGTTTGAGAACAAATACCACACGAAAGCTGGGCTCAGTCCACAGCCTCCGTGGGAATCTGAGTAGAAATCTGATCTGGAACCTGGATCAGCGCTGACGTTCAGCCCAAATGATCTGATAGTGGCCACAGAGTCGTCGGGGCCATGTTTGATATTTCAGATTAAAAACGGTGTGATTCCATCAGTACTTTCCAAGCGGAACTGAGGAGGAGAAGATGGAGCCAAGTGCAAAGGACAGACGAGTTGGAGGAAAATGATTGTTGCTTTGTGTTGTGTGATTAAAATCTCACCTTGAGTTATTGTGAACAATACACACGCCACGTTGAACCTGTCTAGTCTTTCTTTTTGGTGTTGTATCAAGCAGTATCACGTACTCCACCAGACTCCATCGTGTTTGTTTTCCTTGCACCTTCATCCTCACGAGATAACGTCAGCGAGGTGACGTGAGGTGGTGTGTCAATAATCTCAACAATATCCTGTTGTGTGTGATGTGCCATTTTTTTCTAAATATTTATAGTGTGTGCGTGTTTGAAATGAGTTAGAACATCTGCAAAGTTTCTCCTCTTGTGCGTGATGCAACCTGATTTCAAACTCTGTCAGGATTTTACTCCTGTGGTCTGAGCCCAGCTTAACAAGGGACTTCCTCAGAGTGTAGAATTCAGGCTCTATTTTCTCCCTCAGCACACAGACACACATGAATCAATGGCCTGGATATCCAGCCTGCTCTTCTTCCACTACCTCCCACAGGTTACGATACAAAATGATCTCACTGGACAGGCATCCCCACAACCAAAGGCCCCATTTGAACCATATAATCACATTTTTCATCCTCCATATAATGCCTGAAAAGCCATTTGGCCTCTTCTAAATACCCATCCAAAACCATGACAGATAATGTCAGACGCACTGTCCCAGGCGCACACAAGCACGCACAAACTCAGACGCGTCCAAAGAGGTGCTGCATTAGAGTTTTGTTTCCACCACCCGGCGCTCCATCACCACTGAGCTGCATTCCACGCCAGATGATAAAATGAGGTCTGGATACACATCTATCTTTTGTCATTTTCAGATTTTTAGCCAGTGTGCAATGCGTGTGGGTTTCTGAGTGTGTGTGTGTCTAACCTTGAGGGCGGATAATTTGCTCTAATTGCTCCCCTACTGGAGCTTTGCTAACAGATAGATACCCATGGAATGGCTGTTGTACTGTGCAGTATCAGTATTTGCCATCGATGGACTGACAGCTGAGTGGTAGCAGTCATCAGCTTGTCCTCCAGGTACCTGGATATGTCATACCTGTGTGTCAAGAGGAGATTTTATTCTAGCTACTGTTTCTAAGGATTAAGATGTGGACCCACTAACTCAGCTCAGACATTTAAACACCAAGTATGTTAATGTCCGTGTTTTGCCCCTTTTCTCTTTCATACAGGAATGTACGGTACCGTAATGTAACACAAGGGTTGTTAACATATTGTGTATTTTATTAACACAGCATAAAGAGATGTCATGTGAGGTTGATGTAACATAAGATATTATAGCCTTACGTTATAAGGACAGCTAGGGTTGCATAAGGTAATGTAGCCTAAATTCTAGAATGCACCTGGTGGCTGCCTGCAGTATAAGTCATAAAACTCAACTATTCTATGTTAGATGATGGGACAGTCCCACTGGTAGTAGTACAAGAAAGATTCAAATAAGCATTCGATTTTGAATATGAGTTGATGTTCAGTATTTGAGTTAAGGATCAGTTGCCCAGTTCACAATAGTGATTTTGGAATCATTGCTTGAGAGACTAAGTATACTGGTTTTATATGTTTACAAATTTTACAAATTCCAAGTCCGGCAGGCTCTTGCATTCTAATCCTTAGGTAGCTAATACACCATTGGTTTGATTTCGTGCTCTCATGTTACAACTGCAACAAATTGGGTAAGTTGTAGGAGTGGAGGAGAAAGAAGAGCCATGTTGGGTGCACAAGTGTTTCAAACCAATAAATGTACAACACATGTCTGCCTGACGACTTACAGATCTAAATTACATGAATGTCTGGGTGTGATTTCACCCAAGGCCCCTTTAAAAACAACTGTTTGTTTCATTGGACACCATTCGAGCCAACGAGCTGTCTAGAAGACGGTGACACGTCTTTTTCACATTTATAAGGACAGGCCATGAAATCAGGATGGAAATGAGCTGGAAAATAAGCAACGCAGCCATTCCCCTTTTTCCACTTTATGGGATGTTCATAAAAATGTGATTCTGGAGTAGCAGTAGCAGCTGTCACAACAGCCTCTGGTCAGGCGAATAGTGGCGTACATTATAAATACTTCACTTTGAATTAAGTCAGTGGTCTTTAAACAAGAAGTGGTCTTGTGGATGGATTCAAATCCTAAGCGGACAGAATACTCTTTACAATCCTTCAGCATCAAACAAAAATTAGGATTGAGTTCTGCTATGTCGGTCACATAAAGGTGACTATACTTAATTTTAAATCGGAATGGCAGGTTTGGCTTTGGTGCATGAGTCCATTTTGTTACTCCTCCGACATCTTGTTCTCTTTGGGGGCTGCAGGTTTTGGCAGAAAAAAATGACTGGCTTTTTCATTTAGACATGAAACAAGAAAATAAACACAACCAAACACTGCGGTCATAAACAAAACCAATGACACCACACACTTGCTGCCTAACGTATGTGGATAACGTCAACAATCCTACAACAGGGTCATTAATCTCACAGTACACTAAATGATACAGTACATGGATTTGCTGTCCCACGGTTCTCATGTGATACGGGGGGGGGGACCTTTTGATGACCAGTAGAGGAGAACTCGTCTGGGTCTGTCACTCTGCTAAAGAAGTGTTGAAATGTCATCACAAAATGAAATCCTCAGAGTGATGCATGAGTAACCAACAAAAATATTTTTTATTGACCTTCAGCCTTGTGTGTGTAGTACACCTCATACCTACATAGTTTGCTCTATCACTATTTCCTGGTTACTTTACATATAGCTAACTACCGATTGAGACAGTTAATTCTGTAGGACTGACGTTGACAAATGAGAAGTAGGGTCGTTTTATCATCGACTTCAAAAGAAAATGTGTACCTCATAAAGCAACTGCTGGTCATTTCAGAGAATGCAGGTGTCAGGAACTTCTGCATTGGCTTCACTTTCTGGACTACGAGTCTGACCCCATTTTTACTCACAGCCTTGTTATTTTTATACTAACAATCTTTAAAACTGTCTCGGAGGAAAGGCCTTTGCCGAAATCAGTAGCTACAGGTTGTTTGTTCATCGGCTAAATCCGGTGACTGTGATAAGTCTTCAAATATCATAAAAGTCATGCCAAAGTCCAGGTTGGTTGACAAATATACATCCCTGCAGCACGCTAGAACTCGATGGTTGCTTGAGTCCTCCTGCAGCAGCCTCGGGTTTGGTTTAGACCCGGCCCTTTGCTGTGTGTTTTCCCATTCTCCCACCCCACTCAATGATCGCATTGT
Source organism: Pseudopleuronectes americanus (assembly GCA_038501795.1). Taxonomy (NCBI): domain Eukaryota; kingdom Metazoa; phylum Chordata; class Actinopteri; order Pleuronectiformes; family Pleuronectidae; genus Pseudopleuronectes; species Pseudopleuronectes americanus. The sequence continues at coordinate 9,927,899 of CM076736.1, forward strand.
CCTGTGAATAAGGGCAAACATTTCTTTAAATAAAAAAGAACCCTGTTGTTAATGTCTGCTTTTGGGCAGCAGGTGTGCATGTCAGCGTGTGTATACGTGTTAGTCTGGACTCGGCTGGTCTGGTCCCAGATTTAGAGGAGGAAGCCGGTGTCAGGGCCAGGAGATGGATCCCTCCTGAGGGATCCGATAAATAAGGAAAAAATATCTTTGAAAAAGGGAAACGCAGCTGTTGCCAAAGGAGAAGTCAAAATATTGGTGGCTTTGCATTCCACAGCGGCAAGGTGGGCCAGCTCGCTCTGAGATGCTGCTTGAGCCTCGATTTTCCCCTCGTTCCCACAATTAACATCTCAGTTTCTCTTCCATCTCCACATCTCGACACATCCTTTTTCTCTCTACCTCCCTATCCTCACCTCTCCATCAGACTTCCCATGTAGACAGTTGAGCCTCAGTGGGATTCCCTTTGGAAAGTCGACGGTGACCACAATGCCTTTCACCAGCTGAGAGTAAGAGCATATGATCCGCTCTAGCCCGGCTTAAATCTTCCCCCTGGGCTGAAATATATGTTAGACCCTCTGCTTGTTTTACACACAGGCACAGCTCCAACAATAGCGGCGGTAACCAGATACCTGCATATTGAAAAACAGGTGGAGGAAAATCTTAAGAAAACTAATCAATGTTCCTAATAATACATCTGTCTGTAAGGTCAACACAGTACTGGGGAGATGAAAGCGTAGAGGAATTTGGCTTTCTTCATGTCCGGGTTTTCGCTGAAAGCAAGAATAACCACAACTTGAAAATGTTTTTTTTTCAGTATTATGACATAGAGTGGGAATTTGTTTTCCTTAACCTTCAAAACCACAGCATTAACAGAGGAAATTGGTGTAGAAATCCATTCGAATGTTTTCTCATTTAGGGATTTTAACATCTCCTTGTCACTACAGATGGATCTGAAGAACGTGTACCAGGAAATTGGAAAAACTAAGGCTCAAGAAAGGATTCAGTCCTTCCAATAAAATGTGTTGTAGATTCAAATAAAAACACTGCCTTTGTGTCCATCAGATTCTGCCACAAACACTAACCAATGATATACCCATAGGAGCAGGGCGGGACATAACCACACACCCTCTAAAAGGGACGGTTTTCAGGTGTCACTCGGAAATAAAAATTAAAAGTCCGAGCCAAGCAGGGCAGGTGGAGGATGTCCACAGGCCAGGAAGTCGTAGAGCAGACTGGGGGGTGAAGACTTCGATAGTTCAAGATCTTCAATGCAATGTAACATTTATAGTAAATGAACGGATGGGTGTTCACATCCTAATTGCTGAAACATGAATCTCACGGCCCTTGGGACAAGTACTTCTGAACCACAACCTGGCCAATAGGTGATTTTTCCATTTGGAGCTAATGCAGCAGATAACAAGCAAAACCTATGAAAAGAGACTATCCTCATTGATCCTATAACCTGAATGAAGTTATTCAAGGGATGAATGTCAGAGTTACATTCCTCTGAGAGTGTACGCAACACCAGCTGAGCTTGGACAGCAGCTATGCTCACACGGTTTATTCAGCACATCTGTGTGTATAAATATCTGTTCTGTTCATACCAACCATCACACAACATTCATAACAAAGACACTGGCAAAGAGAAGCATGCACAAGTCTGAGGGATATGAGGCTTCCTGTAGGAAAAGGATTCATATTGGACTCTGAAACAGCCATTCAGATAAGGCATCCAGGAGACTGGTCTGCCTGGAGGTGTGGAAAGGAAGCAGTGGGCAGAGTTTCCCCTGCACATCCTTAGTGATAAGATCCTTTTATCCAGAGCAGCTCACGTCACCAGGAGTGGAGACATTTTTGTTTTGGGTGGTCTCACTGGCAGTCATCCCCGAAACCTCTGGACATATTAGTGTGACGTAGTTCCAACCGGGAAAAGAGCGACACAGTCTTATTTTAATGGCAGTTACATCTTTATTTTCTTGTTAAGTTCTACTGATGATATCTCCTCCTTGTGTTTTCTTTCATCACACTATATTTCTTTTCCTGGTTTGAGGCCTAAATTGTCTCTTTCTCTCTTCCACAACTTTTTTCCAAAAAATGATGTATTGAAGGAAAATAGAACAAATTTAGATCCAGTTATATAAATCCAAATACTTGGTCCAAGCCAATATAACTGTTAGTTGAATTATGAAATATTTGTATGATTTTAATCTGACATGTATATTGGTCTCTGATGAAAACATAATGCATCTTGCGTCTCTTCCTCCGTCTCCTCGTCTTACTCTTCTCATCTCTCTTCCTCCGTGCCTGCCTCCATCCCTCCCATCCCATACTGTTTTCCTGAGTATCATGTTTGGAAAGTCAGCCGGGGGCTTGTAAATTTGTCAGCGGCAGCGCGGTTGAAAGGGAGGCTACTAGCTCCGGAGGGTCAGGGGCGCATCGGCTCTCACACTGGGCCTTTTCTCTCACCGTGAGACCTCTGGTTGTTTCAGGCACGTCCTCTTTGGAGACACGACCAGCCAGGGAAAGTTCGAGGGGCCGAGGGTCAGCGGCTTTCTCCGTGACGCCATGGAGACTTCTTGTATAACAAGCTGGGAGTACCTCGCTGGCTGACAAGTATATTTCAAGTATGCCCCGATTATCAGCGCAGAAACGCATAAGTCAAGTCTCACGTCTGTATTTGTGTACGGCATGAATGAGTGACTGCATCCATTCCTTAATCCTTGACCCAGGCCTGAAAGGAAAACTCCACCCTAACACACTTGGCATTGTTAAATAAACATCTATTCATTGACGTTTACACAAAGAAGTGAAATTTATTTAAGAGCCACCCACCCACTGAAACAGATTTTTACTTTTGTAACTATTTGGAAACATTCTGAAGGAGCTAGCAGACCTGGAAACATTCATTAAACCTGTTTGTATGGACTCCAAGATTTTGATGTAAGATAATAGTCAAATGCAGAGTGTAGTATTGTGACCTTAGTCACATTATGTAGATATGTATGTGTTTTAATCACATTATAATTGTCTATGGGAGTTTTCACATACAGAGGTTATCAACTGCTTAACCACCTTTGACAACCTAGAAACATAATTTCTCTGGTCACAACTGTGTTCTGGCCTGAGGAATCTCCATTTCTCCTCAGGCACGTACCTGGTAGGGTCTGAATCCAGGAACCCTCCAGCTTCCTCAGCTTGGCCTTTTTGTCTTTCTTTTCTTCCCTCCTTTCTCTCGCTTCTTCTTTTTATTTGAAGAGAGATAAATCCCAGCAGGCTTGCCAATCGCATCGCAGAAGAATGTGACAGCAGGAATGTTTACCGTGACTTTTACGCCATTCCTGTCAGCCATGGTCATCTCCATTACCAGAGCGAGCAAATGACCGGGTCATTATGATAATTAATGGAGTTTACGCGGCACACAAGGACATGCCGGGTCCGAGTTCAGCGGTTCATGGGTTCACAACCTCTTTTAACACCAGGGCAGGCCGTAAATTCCACAGACATACCGACCAGTGTTTACAAAAAGGTTTGCCTCCTGCGTTGTGTAACCTGACATTAAATGTATCATCGTGAAAGCATCTACGGCTGAAGACCTAACACACTGTAACCATGACAGCACATCAACCAGCGCTGTGCTCATAAGGATTACACAATTTACAGTGGAGATCGGAAATGTTAAGTTAATTATGTTTCACATCAACAGTTCATGTTTATTCAGTTTTCACCAATGCCACCTGTTCCTACTTCCTCTCTCTCTCGCTCTGTGTGTGTGTGTGTGTGTGTGTGTGTGTGTGTGTGTGTCTGTGTGTCTGTGTGTCTGTGTGTGTGTCTGTGTGTGTGTGTGTGTGTGCGCAATTAAACCCTTCACCGAGGGCGGCTTTGGTTTTGGAGCGTGTTGCCTTCACGTGTCCTTGGAGAAGATACTTGACCTTAAAAAAGTTGTGCCATCAGTATTGTTATGAATTATCTTGTAGTGTACTGGAATTTGTCATTAAAACTATAAAAAAAGAAACTGCTATATAAGTTTAATTTAATATTCACCCCAAACCACCTGACAGAAACACAAAAAATGCAATTATTAATATTGATAAAAAAGAAACAAGAACACTATGTTCTTCATATCAGAGATTAAATGTGATGTCCTGAATGCACCACCCCTCACCTGGATGTTCTGGCAATGTTCCTGTTGTTGTGAACGTGTCTAAAACAATACTATATTCAATATGTTAATAACATGGTCTATGGCCCAACGTACAGTATATACTCCTTCAGGAGTTCACAGCCTGTTTCTGATCAGCTGCCTCTCGTTGCACAGCATGTAGTCAAGACTCCTGAGGTTTTTATGATGCACTTTGAAATCAAGTATATGCGGTGAGATGAAATAGAGCAATAGTGCGTGGAGTGGCAAAACTAAAAAAAAGGTCCTAACCCTGGCCCTCTGCAGAGCCATCAGAGCGAATCCCCCCCGCCTGCACCCAGAGGTGATAAGTGTGAGTATTGGGTCCTAATCAGATGTTCTGCCAGGGTTATGGTCCAGTGCCCATCGCCTCCCCTATCGACTTATCATCCCACTCATCCATCTCTCGCCACTATGACTCCGACGAGGAATGAAGACGAGAGAACAAACGAAGATAGAGATTTATAAAAAAAAAGCTGTCAAGAAATGTAATCTCTGTATTTAGGCTCCAATCTCAGCCGCCATCTCGTCAAGTCAGACAGCTATGGCTCGAGAGGGCAAGATATGATCAGAGTGGATGGGCTGACGGGTGGAGGAATGATATTGTGTGCGTAGTGGGACGTTAGAGCGGGGGGGGGGTGACGGAGATGACTGAGGTGTAAATGAATTGGGTGGATTTCAATGGTAATTCGCCGACCAAGCGTGTGTGTACGTCTAAATCGATGTAAACACCAATATTTGCGTCACTTGCACAACTTATTGAGGACAATACAGTTAGGAGGCACTCATACAAAGTGTAAGGCCTGTGGATAGAAGTCAGACAGACAATAGAGACGTCCAGTAACACCTCGCCTTTTACGACAGACTGGAAAAGACATAATCTGGTTAACCGGATATGTTTTTCCCATCAACCCCTGTTTGTTTCTCGTGAGCCTGACAACCAATACAATCCAAACACAAGAAAAAGGAAGCACTTTAAAACACTGTAACTCAATAAGCTGAATTATTTGTATATCTTGGGCCATCCTTGAACGTTGTTGCGAGTTCGGGTGTACTCGCTGCGGCGGTGAAATATCTGATCCCGTAAACAGACGAGAACAGACCTTTGTAGTTTGTTAATGTCGTTTTTTTTTCTCACCATCGTGAGCCTCCAAGTTTCTGTCCCTGAGAAGATCCTTTACTCAGCTTCAGCATATCTTGAATTCCTCGCTAGACTGCTGGCTAATGCTGTTTATGGTATACTCTGAGGTGGAGCGACGGGTGGTCCTCTCTTCTGGATCCTGAGGCTTTACAGGAAATATCTCAAGATGGATTTGTGAATTTATTTTTCCAAATTTCATGCTGAAACTCTCTCCTGCATCAAACAATTGACTCTTTGATTTAATACGACTCATTGCTTGATCATACCGGGGCTTTGGGACATGTTTTGCTGCAAAGAAAGCGGCTTATCCAGGCTTAGGCACTCAGAAATGCAACCAGGCATCTTAAGACCAAGAAAAATACATTTAAAAAGCCCTTCGATTCAGAGGGAGCCCAGGGACGACTGAACCCAACTAAGCTCCTGAAAACCCACTTCTTAGAGCTTTGTGGCTTGTTTGCCTTCAGAGTGTGGGAGGTAGGTTGACTGTTGAGGTAAGAGAGCTCGTGACAGCTCAGCTAGAGCCATATGAGAAAAAAGAAAATGAGGAAAGTCACGGAGGCAGACAAGTAGATAAAAGCATATAATGATTTGCGTGATTTAAGTTTCCAAACACCGAAACAGCTTTGAAGTGACATGCTATGATCACAATAAGCAGCCAGAAAAGCGAACCAATGGCACTAGGAGCAGAGCTGTGTCACTGTACGTTGAGATGTGCCCTTGTGCATTATCAAAGTGGGCCAACAATGCATCAGTGGGCAAAAAACTGGCTGCTCAAGCACTCCACAGAGCCACCGGTTATGGTACGACAATTTGGACCTCATTTGCAGGGAAAAAGAAGCTTCACTATCCGACGGACTAGATTGCCAGTCCGGCGATGTGCATTGGTGAGAGACGGGTGCAAACGCCTGTGAGGACGAGGAAAACATATTTGCTTATCGTCCATCTAAGTAAAACTTAATTAAAACTGCAGACAGGTCAGTCTCAGTCACTTTACTTTTACTCTAAAGTTAACCTAATCCCATTCTTGGAGAAAACCCATCAACTCATGTGGAGGAAATGCAAACTCCACAGAGAAATAACTGGGATTTGAATCAGGAACTTTCTTGGCAGTGGTAACCAAATGAAACTCATCTGGATTTTGCAGGATTTAACAGCTCACCTGTTAACCACGAGATATTTATTCAAGTCAAACAAGAATGACTCTAAAACCACAGAAACATTTTCCTGGGTTATTATGGGATCTTTCCTCTGCTAAAACACAGCAAACAAACAGAAAATAACAGAAGAGTAAACAAGTGCCCTGAGCCCCTAAATGGCCCCTATACACCTGCCGATCTGCCTGGCACGGCTAAGCTATAGCGAAGCCAACTCATCACAGTTAATTGGAGATGAGACAGGTAACGTGCTGGGAGATCCCGTTCTGTGACCAGTAAAACAGAAACCCTTTCTGTGCATCCTTCCCTCACCGCAACCACAAGCTAACAGCTCGAACCACAAAACACCAGACCTGATCAGAATAGCGAAATTTCTCCCTCTTGCTATTACAGTTCTCACAGTGAAGCTTTGGATATTTGTACAGCAAAATCTCTCTGCTCGTTCATTTACAGAGCACTGACCGCTTGGATTTGTTTTCCACCGGGATGCACCTTATATTGGGTTACTATTCGGGCTAGGATCTCCCTTTACTCTACAATATATGTCCTTGTAAAAAGGGACAAATCAGTAAGTGAAAAGTAAAAAAATGAGCTTCTCCCTTTTCTACAAATAACGTATCTTTCAATATAAAAAAAAATCAGGACTTTAAACCACACTGACTATTCAGGATTTCGCTTAAGTTTGTTATTAAAGTGTCAATTCACCTCCAGCTCTGAGCCCATTATCTAAAGTACCTCCCCGGTACTTTGGGGACTTTCTTTTGCATAAATGTGGTAAAGAATGTGATATTAAACCAGGATTAATGTGTTTCATCACAGTAAAGTTATATTATGTATACACATTTAAGTGTCTAGTATCTGATCGTGTGTTCTATATCAAAAGTCAAATATTGGAGTTGCTGGATGTTGTGCTCAAAGTCAGTGTGTCTCTCTGAGCCACAAGGAAAACAAAAATCTACATACAACAAGTGGGAACAAGCCCTAAACTATAGTTAACAGTAACTGTTGCCATTATTCGAGTTCACCACTGTGCATTACAGGACATGTTGGAAGCTGCAGCGTGTCACACAGCGATGAGTCACCCGGCACCGCGGTGACACTCCACCTCTGTGGAAAGGGGCAGCGGGACGTCCGCGAGGCAGTGATGAACGCGCTATTCTAGGAATGAAGATGAAAAAGGAGCTGGAAAGTATGCTTCTGGTTTTTCGCCGGATGATTCTGAACAAGTGATGAAAGCAAAGCAGAACAGATGACTGAGCGAGAGGTCCACATGAATCACGCAGATAGGTGGATGGGGTGAGGGGGTGAAGAGGCACAAGGTTGGGAGAGCGAGCACTTGAGACTGGATGTAACGCAGGGGCTCTTAAATCTGCCCGTGTCCCGAGGGAGCACCCTGAGAAAATGAGCTCTCTATCTCTCCACTGCAGCTGGCTGTGAAAGACATCAGCTCGGGCCAACGTCTAAATCACTGTCACCAGTTTATTTGCTATAGGTCACTTTAAAGTTTGCGATCCTGCGTCGACATGTACGGAGAATCTGCTCGTGCAAAAGAGGTGAATCATTTTTAAACCAGATCCCCGGTGGAGGACGAGCAGGGCTTCCTCACTCTGATTCGATTTGACAAACAGGGAAGGTGCTTTCTCATGACTAGGTCTGTCGGTTAATCTTACCCAATGTTTTTCCAATTGTTTTCAGACATCTTGTTTGGCCTCCTTTCATTCATCTTGATTCTGATTTCTACTTCGGCCACACATGATATCCACATTTTTAGGCCGCTTTCTAAACAAGCAGGACCACCCAAGAGTGTTTCAGGCATCTTTCTACTCTTAACATCCTGGGTTCCTGCACACAAACTGCTGCGATGGAGCAAGAGACACATTAAAAACTAATTGGACGGCGATGACACACGGTAGTCGCACAAGGCCTTATTCGCAAAGCAGATGGAAAGCCTTGGCCTGGTCCTACATTAATTACAATCACATTCGGGGAGGAAGCCATTCCTCCTGCAGGGAGGCGGTTAGGACTCGGTGTACAGCTGGAAGAGATGGCAACCTAATCCCCCCCGGCCGCCACAGAAATCTGAGGGAATTGTCAAAAGATGCACAGGACGTGATTAATCAAAGTGGAGGGCCAGATGTGCAACATCACAGGAGTATAAACCCCCAAACTGACACAGAAACCACAGACACACAAACACCACACCATAGCCATCACACCCCCCCCTGAGGGAAGCCGACAGAGGATGCTTGGGGCCAGATCTTCAAGCACCTTCTGTCTGAATATCTGCTTTCATCACTACGCGTTGCAACACCGACACCCGGAGGAGCGATAACTGGAGAAGCACGGTCACTCCAGCCTGACTCTCCTTCTCATATGTGGCACTGAGTGACTCTTAAATGGTTTATAAAGGTGAGGAGTAAAACACATCAGGGGACTTCCTGTCTCAGGCGCAGAGGAAGAAACATGAGACCTCATACTTCAATGACACATTCCCACATGTTCTCATGACAATGGCCTCAGCTCCCAAGATGGATGACTATCAATCTGGATTTAAGCCTCCTTGTCCAGCGGCCCCTGACTCTGTTTATCTTCAGGCGCTCTGTTTAGACTCTCCCAGTAAACACACGGAGCTGCTAATGGAAGGAAGAGTCTTTTTTTGCTTTTCATGTTCCCGACTCGTTTAAGTGTCGCTCTTCATCGTCACTGGAGCTAATTAAAAGACGGCACTTCCTCGGGTGAAACGCAAACAATGCGACGCAGAGTTTTTTACGCACAGCAACCGCAGCTTGACGCATGGAGGTCAGCGGCAGGAATAGCAGGTTTTTATATACTAAATAAATACCAGCGGTGGTGGTTGATGGTTTGTGCTGAGGATATGAGTCTATTTTTCTCACACTAAAGACATAAATCACGGAGCATATTGCAATACAAAAAAAGTGACCACATGAATTTCACTCCCATAAATGAGCTGGGCTGTGCCAAATCGCGTGACAATAAATACCTCGGAAACAAAACGAGCCTCGCAGTTTTTCTAACCCACAGAGCAGATAAGGAAGTTATGTGACCTCTCACAATGAGCTACTTCTTGAACCAACACTACACGTGCGTAATATACCTGTTGTGCGTTATAGTTGTCTGGTGTGTGCGTAAACACGGATCCAGATGGGGGAAATTATCCCATTTTAAGATAAGCCCAATGCCCTATTCATGCGTAATTAAAAAATACATAGATTAATAATAATACTCCGATACAGTTCACATAATTTTGTCAAATCTGTCAGACAAAGTTTAGAGGATATTTCACTTCGCTCTTGTTCCCAACACCTGTTCGCGTTTCGGCTCAAACACAACAACTGAGCTTTTCCACTTCGCATGAACCTGGAAGACACCACACAGAAGAATACATCTCTTACCTAAATTGACGAAGCTCATCACCATGTCCGCGTCGTTCAGAAAGGCAGTTTCTTGATATGTGGCCAGATGAGGGCTCTGCGTCGAGCGCGCGGACTGATACCGCTCCAGCATGCCCTCCACCTGGCTCTTATCGTCGCTGGAGATCGTGTTGTACAAGTCCAACATGAAAAGCGGAGCGGAGTTGTACTTCCCGAGCGACAGATGCGGTCTCGGTCGCTGCGGCAGCCCGAGGATGGACAGGATCTCCTTCTGCATCTCCCGCTTCTCGTGCGTCCGCAGCCTCCGGTGGATGAACCCCGGGTGCACCTCGTTGTTCCCATCCAGCGAATAGTTACTCCCCGCCACCGGGAACATGCAGTGATACGCGCTCCACCACAATCCGATCAGGGCGAGCCAGCAGCTGGTCATGGTGCTGTCCTGGCTGTCCCCGCTGAGATCTCGCTCCGGAGTCCCGAGTGTGTGTCCGACTCGACTGATCCAAACCCGAAATGAGGGTAATGGGGAACAAAAGTCCGTCCAAAGCTGTTGTCCGTCCCAGCCACAGATCAGAAGTGTGGAAAGAGCTGCGCGTCAAGCCATTTGAAAAGCTTCCTAAAGCCAAATGCGCACAGGAGGGTCGGTGCTGCTTTCATTTCGGATTCCCGTAGCGTGCTGCCGTGGTGCTTCGGGATAAAGTGCACCATGTGAAAGTGTGGAGAGCGCCCGCGGGGGAAGTCGCTCAAAAGACACCGTGTGATACGAAGTTCGCCAATAAAAGAATAACGACTCCACTGAAATGGGCCATTTTACGCAAGCAGCTCTCCAAGCGAAGCGATTATCCAAAATTGCGCACCGCCTTCTGCGAGCTGAACTGGTCTCAATCACAACCACCTTCTCCTGCAGGCTGAGTGTGACGGTCTAACAGGAATCAGCAGGTTGCAGTTCATATGTGTGTGCGCGCGTGTGCGTCTGTGTTTGCCTCTACTTGGGTGCGCGCACATACACCGCCCCCTCCGCGCGTATTTAACCAGAGGTGGAGCTCTTTTGGCTTCAGGGGCGACTTCAACATCATATTTCCCGAATATTCTCAGTCAGTTTAAGTCTTCGCATTTGAATTGAATATAATGTGCATGTGGCTTTATCTCACGCTTTGTATGATACGACTCCGTCTGAGCCTTGTTTTAATATTTTGGCCAAATCCAAATAGTAATGTTGATGTATAATTCAAAAAAATGTAGTCTTATAATGTTTGGACCTCTGTGCTTCATATTCTATCTTATCACCCGACTTTATTGAATAACGATCATTCACATGAAGTTGGGCTTCATATCCTGACTCGTCCTGGATCAGCGAGGTGTGTGTCCTCCTCTCATGCAGAATGAATGTCCAGTTGAGGCACGACCCCTGACGATGAAGTGGGAAACAGCAAGCAGTGGCAGAACCAGAGGAGATCTGATCCTAGTGAATACACTGTAAATAGCCCCAGGTAACAAGTTTAAGTGTTTGACTAAACAGTGAAAAGGTTAAAGAAGGTACATGATGAGGCTGTGCCATCATTATCCATGTAACGTAGGATGTACCACACTTCTCCATACACACATATTTCTAACATTCTGACAATATAATAATATAACAATAAACTTTATTTGTATAGCACTTTTTAAAACGTAGTTACAAGGTGATTTACAAATAGCAAGACAACAAATATCATAAATGTACCAGATGAAATAAAAAATACTTCCTTGAAATAATGAGGTATGTCTATCTGTGCCTGCAAAAAATAAGAGAGCTGATTAAAAATTAGAAAATAACTTGCATAAAATCAATAAAGGGCTTTCTAGTAGATATACATTCTGAGGAACTTTGAACATAACAAGTAAAGTAATTTAAATTTAAATGATTTAAGTAAACAAACAGCTTTGATCAAATTAGGAGAGCTTTTCTAGAAACCTAACCTTTAAAAAGCGAAGAAGGTGTTGGATGAGGAGGTCAATATTAGAAGTTTTTTACTTATTAGAAGATTTATTCCATATATTAATTAGTCTCTGGAAGAGAACACAAGTGGCTATCAAGCAGAACCCCTAGATTCTGCAGGTTTGATGGAATACCAGAGCCCAGTTTAATAGATAAAAGAATGCTGATAAAGGAATTCTTCACAATCCTTACTGCTCTCTCTCCTTCCTCTTCCTCCCCAGTTTCTTTTCACCCCGACACGTGTTATGTCTTCATGCGGCTTCGAGACTGCGATGGCCCTGGTGATAAGGCCCCTGAGGTGTCCGTATCTCCCCGTCTCCCTGCCACCGCTGCCACCGCTGCTATCGTGTCTGTATGTGACGAGTGAGATGCAGCATCAAAGAGGCACATACCAAACACACACTTACACACACACTCACACAGAGAGAGGGCTGAGTGGCTTCCCGACTACACTCCTGTATCTCAGTGTGTGGTACTCGCTGCTAAAATCTTTTATCTTGGACCAGAACATTACCCTCAGCTCTCTTGTCATCTGGTTTTTCTCGATTAACAAATATTAACAAATATTTTTAGTTATCTTCAGACAGTGATTCATGTTTTTAATACATCTCAACTGGGTTATTGTGATGCTGTATGTATGTACCTTCACCAAAATGTGGTTGCTCGGCTTCAGGGGGTTCAAAATGCAGTTTCCTCAACCAAATCACATCAGCATGATCTTATCTCCCTTATATTAGCTTCCCTTCATTGGCTGCCTGTGCATTTTTAGAAATGATTTCAAAATAAATGATTGCTGTTCACTTTTTAGGCACCTTTGCCAAATTGTATTTACTTGATTGTTCTTAACTTTTGCTTAAGTTTATTGTGTCGTTTTCCTTTGCCATTGTTTTTAAATAATGTGAAGCTTTTTGCTATCTTTGATGCTATTGTGTTGTATTTTATGTTATGTATTCCTGTAATTGTTTAGAAAAGTACTATGCAAATAAAGTTATTATTCTAAATAGTAGTAGTAGTAAAAGTACAAGTAGTAGTCATAGTGCTAGTATTAGTACTAGTAGTTGTGTTGTATTCACATTCACATTCATATACCATCAACTAATTGACATGTTATTGGACTTTCCCTTAAAATCATGCATTCTTTTCTTCAATAAGTTGCATAGACTTGCAGCATTTTAATACCTATACTTGTCCTTAACATTTTCGCTTGACATTAGGCAACTGTCTGTGTATCCCTGAAAACTGAGCAGGTGATGTGTGTGCATGCTGGGTGAAATGGAGGCAAAGGGAGGGGGAGGAAACATTAAACAGAGGTTCTGTGTCCTGTCATCAAACTGTCTAGACAGGACACCTCCTAGACCTAATGAGGTCTTTGTCTGTCTGTATCTAGCACGCATACACACACACACACACACACACACACACACACACACACACACGTAATACTCACTATACATCTTGGTTTTAGGTCTTCCTCAGAAACATTTTTCTTAAAGAGCTTTAAAAGGTCACAGAGGAGTCCACGGAAAATTGCACGAAGACAACCCAGTGTGTGTTTTATGTGCCTAAGTAGGATGACACACATACACATCTCTCTAATACACAAAATGAAGGGTAAGTGTGCGCCAAACCCATAGGAATTCCTCCACCTGGCACGGATCTGACAGGAGGTGCTGAACCCTCTGCCATAATTATATTCCTACGGATACTAATTCACACTCACACACAGGCACGCACGCACATGTACACAGGCCCATACGTCTTATCCCACTTATCAAGTGTTTTGCACTCAGTCAGATGAACAATGGCGAGCCGCTGCAGGTTTTGATGCTTTTGATGCCTCTGCAGTCTTTTATGATGAATTACCTTTGTGCCGGCATCTTTCCTACAGCTCTGAATTATACTGAGCATAGAGATATGGGAGGGATTTTCCCTACGGGTTTCTGTCTAAAAAATGCAGCACTGATGTCACAGAAATTTTTAAAATAAAGAAGAACAAATAAATAAATTTACTCTTCAAACACACACTTTTCTGTAGCCAGAGACCCCTGACTCAGACTGATTCTCTACAGAGTAACACCAAAGTCAGAGAGATGTTTCAACACCTATTTTACTCTGACTTCCTTCTGGGTCCTGACATCAGGGGAAACTTTGGTTTCATGGAGAGAAGCCATTATTCCAGTTGTACCTAAGGGAGGGAAAGACTCTCTCAATTACAGTGTGCAAATTACAGAGTGCTCCGAACTCTAAATAAAAATTGTTTACTTTGGTTTTTGCCAAAAGACTTGAGAAAATTCTTGCCTAAATAATCAAAATGGATCAAACAGGATTTGTTCTGTCACGTCAGTGTATTTGCCACTGTCATATCATATCATTATGGTATAACTACCAACACCCTCTTCAGGGGCTCACCAGTAGTTTGAATTCACTGTGAGCATCCGTCTCATTCAAACATTATATTGAGTTGAAGACAGCGAACACTACTGTGAGCTGCTTCCTTTTCTTCTTCTGTTGTTTAATGCTGTCTCAACTTTCAGCAAAGGGCCCAAAAGTCAGAATTTTCCCAAAAACTTGTCACGCAGCAAAGCTTGATCCAAACTGAGAGATCACCTCTTTCTGTTCATTGGTCCTGACCTGGGCCCGTGGCACCTTTCACACCTGTTATTTTGGTTCGGACTAAAGTGAAACGTCTGAAGCACCAGACCAAAAACCGTCAAAGTTCAAGATCATTTCAAAGATCATTTAATTTGACTTCTTGAATGTTGATTTATATCATTATAGATCAATGATCTGGGATATTTAGAGTGATGACAAATTTAACAAAATGCCACGTTTGAGCAACAGGAAAATGTGGTCGGAGACATTCATGTTTTTTGTTTCAGCTGAAAATGAACCAAAAAAATTAAAGTACTTCTTAATTGCAGCCACATCTTGCAGAACAGCCGTCTGAGTTACTGTTCTCACTCATTGAAACTCTCTACACCCCCCTGCTGCACTATTGCTCCACCACATTTGGAAATTCCTGCTCCGATGAAGAATATAACCAGACCGTGGGGGTGGAGGGACTTACTTAGATTACTTAACAGTGCAAGGTCAGAGGAAGCGTAGGCCACTGTGCCAGTGTGTTGCGTTCAGGTCACTTTAAACTGGGTGAAAACCGTTTAAAGTAACACAATAACACGCTCCCTGCATTGATGAAGGTTACAGCTGCCCGGGGAGCGACACCCCTTTGCTTTACCTCTGCTTTCTCTCCATCGGTGCAGCTCCTCCTTCCTCTCGGCCTCGCTGGACATATTTGCATTATTATTGTGTCTACCAGGGAGAAAGAGACGGAGGGGAGGGTTACACGAGGAAGAAGAAAGAGCGCACTGCAGAGTACGGTAAAGCTTCTGGCATCTGTCCTAATTTCTAAAGAGGACCAGCTGCAACTGGCATACTTTCTGCTGTTCAGCGCTCCCAAGTTCCACGCCGCAATCCCAACTCCCCAATTCCTCCAAGTCGCTGATTCTGTTTGACCGCCCCTCGGGAGCACATGTGTCAGACATGTTTTCATAACCTCGAATCATCATACTCACTCTCTTTTTCTCTCCCCCGCCCAACCCCCGGCCCTCTCTCATTCTGCCGGGAGTCGTGGAATTACCGCGGTTCTATTCATAATCTGCAAGTCAGTCTTTCTCTCAAATAACTTCAATGGGGATATGTTGAATACCAGTGTTAAGGCGCGTGCAGCCGAACCCGGGGCCTGGTCTGGGCTCTGACAGTCGGCCCAGATGGCTCCATGACGGACAGAACACTGTGATTAGGTGGGGGAGGGGAAGGGAGGGGTGGGGGTGTTACACTGTCTGCAAAATACTAGATTACACTCCATTTCTCAGTTGTCCCACATTGCAGCAGTGCATCCTGCGCCCAAATGTGAACTACTTGTTACACGGTGAGCTGATGAAATGTGAAACAAATGACACTTTAATTCCTTTTGGTGTAGTTCAGTTCTAAAAAAAAATAGGCGGGATACTTGTAGCGCAGATGTGTGTACTTGTGTGTCTGAATCAAGGTCTTTTCAATATTGACTGAGACAACAACTGAGAGTGTTTCAGCTGCGGTTGCGCTCTGTGGAGCTTTGTCATGCACCTCATGTTACTACAAGGATGTCTGCGCAGCACAGACACACACTCACACACACACACACCCAAAATCATGTCTCCATGGCTTCAGAGGACATTACATTGACTTACATTGATTTCCTGGAGACTTACTTTAACCTTAACCGTCTAACCCTTAACCTAACCTTTACCCGAACCTGATCTTAACCTTACGTTAAATCATGTCTTCACCTTAACATGTTAAAAGGAAGACAAGAGCACAAAATGTGACCGTGTCAACAACATCCTATTGTTCACTGATTATCCTTCAGATTTTTCATTTGTCAGCATCTATGTTGGCCTCAGACACAGGAATAACAATTTAAAAAACACATAGGCTTATCTTATTTTGGATGAAGTTACTGAAAATAGAATCTTAGATTAAAAGTCTATTGGAGCAAAGAGGATCTAATTTATTTTGAAAAAAGAATCAAAGAAAGAATAATGTGAATACAAGTTTTTAATAATCTATATTTTTTGCCCCTTGGCCTCTTCGCCCTCGTGTTGATTTTTCACTCACTCTCAATCCAACATTTTAATATTCAGGAGATGTGTCCGACTCTAATGCTGACTAATACTGAATCAGTATCTGGATTAATTTGTTTGTCAAAGTTAGTTTTTTACCACAGTCTTTCAACATAACCCCTGGCAGTTGCAGGATAACCCCACCCATCCCCCTGGGGTGCATGTGTATCCCTGGTTGGAAATCAATCAGCACTGGAGCTTTGACTGGTGCAAAGAGCTTCTCTCTGTTGTGTCCAAATCTATCAACCCCTGATTGCAGCCAAACGCAGAGCGAGGATGAGAAAGGAGGTTTGTCTGTAGAGACAGTAAGAGGCACACAGAGCCGGAATGAAGTAACAAAGACAGAGCCAAGACAGATAAAGGAGCCAGGTCGACCCCCCGCCAGTCTGCCTTTGGTGCTGTTGCTGGCACCAGCGCTATCAGCTACCAGAAAGATCTCCCCTCTTATCCACAGCTCTCGTCTCTACTACTTCCACTTCTCTCTCTCTCTGTCTCTCCGTCTCTGATGTGTCCCTTTAGCAGGAATCTACACAGACATGCGCCCACATAAACGGGAGCTGAAAGATTGGAGGGCACCTCCTTGAAGTAGTTTTAACTCGGAAGGCGTGTTTGGCCTGAAAAGTCAGGCGTAGCTGCAGAGACCGGCGGTTTTCCGATTCCTTGCAGAGGGAAATATTTGGCAGTGATTTGAATTATAATAACGGAACAAGATAATCAGTCAGCGTCTGCAAAACTAAAGTGAGGGTTTGTCTCCTCTGGTCTCCAGTAATCAGCTCAACACGTGGAGAGGAACCTTGCTTCATTGTTCCAGACAGATGAGCTCATTGTCAGGACGGAGGCGTGTTATTAACAGTGATGTACTTGACACAGCAAAGACTAGTGTTTATTAATGCAGTATAAGAGACGGTGCTTCCTGCATCATAGGACCATTACAGTTTAGGTCATTGAAAGTTAGGAGAAGTCTGGAATAGAAAAAGGAAACTAATTGCATTCATCCACCCGATCTGTAAAGTACGGTTTCCAGATCCTTAATTAGAAATTAACTTGAAAAAGTTACATGCTTCCCTCATATCCGTGCCATAAATGTCCATAGGCAAAATAGCTGTGTGTGTGTGTGTGTGTGCGAACAGCAAAAAAACGGTAAAGCACTCTGAGTGGTCATCAAGATTAGGAAAGCGCCTTATAAAAACAAATCGTTTACCATCTACGTTTGATTTGATGGGAGTGGTAATGGACCTTTATCGTTGATACGGAGCCAGTTGAGAATTCACTGATCTGCAGCGTCTAATAATGTGAGAACAGAGTGTGAAACAGGACACACACTGAGGTGTTGTGGTTTGCTGCTGGTGCTGCTGGTGCTGCTGGCGTCCTCACCACATCAAAGTGAGACCCACTGAGACCCCTCCATGAGGGTAATGTGATTTAGTTTGATGTGGATTAACGGTTTCCGGACAACTGCAGACTAAACGGACAGCGGGAAATGAGCAAACCCTCAGCGTGGAGCTCGCTTTGAAACTGGGGGAAATCAAGGAAATGAGTTGAGTGAGGATGGGTCAGAGATGAGCGCCACGCAGTTAATGTGATTTTGTGTATTTAGCTCACTGAGGTAATGACAGGGCTGCGTCTTCTAGTGTTTGCAGGAAACCATAACATATGAGTCCAGCAGGGTTGCTAACAGCCTCAACCCTTTAAAATGGCAGAGTCGTAAAAGTTTTAACGTAATGAGACTATCAAGCTAAAACATGTGAACAAGAGTCACTACATTTGGTATTATTCAGTTTTTTGGTAAAGATTTGTGTTGTTATGCTGAATCTTTATATGAAGCTACTTTACATATAACATCCACTTTTAATGTTCATTTCTTTCTATTTCACTCAAATGCTGCGTCTTTATGGAAAACTCAGACGTCCCTGAACTCCAGGTAAACTGCTAAACTTTCCCAAATGAAAAAAGTTGAGAACGCCAACGTCCGACTCTGTTAATGCAGAGTTTTTCCTGCCAGCCATCCAGAAAAAAACTCCAGTGTGGCCGTGTTGTTGACATTTCTATGACATTGTATCGGTGGATGCAAAAAAATTATTCTCAGGATGCAAAAGAGAAGCCCTACACGAAGAAGAAGAAGAAGATGTCAGATTGGAAAGCCGATTACGAGATTCCACAGCTTTAGGTGATATGGGCCGACTTGACATAGAGAAAGTAAAGGGTAGGCTCTGGCCAGATGCCCCCCTCTCCTTAACCCTCCAGAGATATTCCTGTTTTTGTGAGCACGTCTAAATCGGACAATCTCCTGCTCTGTTCTTCGTGGAAAGACTGTCCGCACAATTGGGACAGATTTTCCTTCACAAAGTCTTTCACCTTCTCATTGACCAGATGTTACATCAGCATAGGACTGAGGTTCATTTTCAATCCAATATATGCGTTTTTCTTCATCTATCTCTCAACAAGGTTTGAGACAGGCCTCCCAAATGATATCAAGAAGAAACCAGGAGAAACTAATTGAAGGAAGTGGCCTAACAACTGAGCAACATTGTGAAGTATCACTGAAGCTCCCTTCTCTGTTGCCAGCTCTTGCTTTTGCGTTGTGTGATGTTCCAAAGAAACTTCAATAACATGAGGAAATTAGTTAAACATGGTGGATTTTAATTCACCTCGTTCAGAATTCTAAAAGTATTACACACTAATACCAGTCCCCTGTGACGCAACCATCCCCGTCCTTCTCATTTCCTTCTTGGCGAGGCAGCGGGACCCCAGACAGGAAGCCGCAGGTTCAGCAGCCAATCGCATGTCAGTAAGCTGTCAGATCCTTGTGGTTGCCATTGGCCCACATCAGAGTGCAGCGCGGAGCGAGCCTGTGAGGTTATTTTATTTTTTTCTGACTCCACCAGGGATTCCCTCCGGCTGCTGCCATCTGTGCCCAACCCAAGAACAGTTCCAGGATTTAACCATTCAAAAGGAAGTAATCTGTAAGAAACACAGAATCTATAAATAAACGGTGCATCCCGCAGAGCAGCGTTTAACAGGGGAGAGAATTCAGGTCTGCAGCCGTGTAAATGTTGGGAAGATTAAGTAGATATAAATCCATGCTGTGTCTTTTTCCGGTTTAATGGTCATGGTCCAGTGATACATCCCCAAATCCCACCTTTTGTTGGCTGGCCATGTTTTGGGAGTTTCCCTTTTTATCCATCGCTCGCTCATGATGACTTGGCGCAAACTTTTTCTATTATTGGACTCAAAAAAAGCACCTAGCAACAGACGGAGGGACATTTTGGAAAAACCTTATCTACTTTCCACAGAGGACAGTGACACCTCACTCTGAGTCCTCTGTGCTCAGTGAGTGGCAGAGAGGCAGAGACAGGACACTGCAGTGTGAGAGACCAAAGCTGCTTTCACACAGGCGCCGCAACCCTGAAAGTTTCCAGAGGAGCTGCGAGTGTGAAGGAAAATGTTTAAAAGTAGTTGGGTCGGATACAAAACCAACTTTACTCCCTTATACAAAACTGTGTAGCATCCCAATGAGCCGATTGAGACAAAGAGCTGTTTCCACCGTTTTCAAACCTCAATTTCACAGGGTGACAATAAACATGTTCCAGATATACACCAGGTTTTAACCATAGACTGTCTGTAAAGATGGACGTTGTGTCTCCCAGGTCATAAGTCCTGCCTAGTGGGTGGGATATGGAACTAGTTGGGTATTTGATGTCATATAAACAGGGTATACATTGTGATTGACAGTTCACTCATAATGGCGGCGTTCATTTCCTGGATATTCCCATTATGTACGGACCATGGGAGGAAGTGGAGACGTGTCGTGGAAAGGTGAAGATGCTGGTTGGGCAGCATACAACTACACAGCCTATGGGTTTACGAAGTCGTAACCTCTCTGCTAAATGCAGACCCGAATGCAAAGCTACAGATGCTTCGACTGGGCTGAAAGAAAATGGCTAAAACGTGTTGACGAACAAAACTTGAAGATGTGAGGCAATCAAGAGGCTGTGAATTAATTACAGGGAGGAAATGTGCAGCTTGATGTGTTGAAACCACGGTGGTGCCCATCTCTCCCTCCTAAACATAGCTTCAAGCCGATGGAGGGGGTTTGAGTGCAACTATTGGATCGAATGCAGAGTGAAGACTAAGACGTTTGCATCTGTTCCAAGATGTTTGTCAGTTTTTGTGCACAATACACCAGCGATACCTTGTTTTGCTTTTGTCTGATTGTGTTTGTTTGTTAGTTAGTTTGCAGGATCACGCAAAAACTACTCAACCCATTTCCATGCAATTCTATGGAGGGGCATGACCTAAGGGAAGATCTCATTGAGTTTTGCTGCAGGGGGGTGGATGCAGGATTTCCTTAAGATTGTGACGGGCATGTTTCAAAATGTTGACTGATTTTTTTAAAAATAAAATAGTTCATGGTCCTTAAAGAAAAATATCAGACATTTTAAGAGGACGAATATTTATGTGTATGTGCACTTTGGTGCCGATCCAAATGAGAATCCAGATGTAATGTATATCGTGTACCTCTGATCATTTTGTTTTTGCCAGTGATCTATCATAAACTCTTTATATATTGTAAACAATACTCCTTGATCCTCCAACTGGAACATCAAGAAAAGATATTCTTAAAATGAAAGTTAAAGTAGTAAACATCTAGAAAACATCATAAGCTCTAATTGAACAAATAAATGACAATATAAATATATTATAATATATCTAAAAATTAAAGTAGCGTGTTGAATAATGATGGAGTGGAACATCCTCGAGCAGTGAGGATTTGCCACTACACAGTTTTGGGTGAATGGACAGCGCAAGGGCACTGCCAGGATGTTCTCCTGTTAAATTACAGGCCTGGGATGATAAGCCCTCCATGTTTACACTCTACATCTAGCACTGACCGTAAACTATAATACAACAGCTGTATTTATAAACAACATGGTCATATCTTAAGCCCCCGAGCAGCACGGCTGAAGCAGCGACCGCTATATGCAATGGTTCAGTGCAAGCCACTTTTACGTAGTGAGGCCAAGCACGACTCACTGAGATCAGGATTAGCTTAAAATGTTTACAGCAGAAGATCCAAAGTACTACTTGTTCGTCTGAAGACTATAGCTGAGTCAGCGAGCGAGCCGTGCCAGTGAGCCGCGAGACGCCAAAAAAGGAAAATGTTGTTTATGAGGGAAATTGTGTGACATAAATAATATGTAAGCTGTGTTTGGTCCTGCAGTGGAAACCTGGCAGTTGGACGCTTCCTCTTGGACTTATCAAGACTGCCCAGCAGACTCTCGCCGCGATGCCAAAAGGTCACGGTCGCTGGTGTTATCTCGCCTCGACTCCGTCCTACACTCACAAACAGGAGGAGGATGGGGGGGAGATAACGGAGGACAGATTAACAAAGCTGAAAAATAGAAACAGTGTGGACTTCCTGGCATCGGGAGACAGATGATCTGTGTCCGGACGCAAAGGAAAGCACAAGGGGTGCTTTCATGGACAGATATAACGGGCTAAGCAAATACAGACATGCAAAGGGAAAGCAGCAAAACAGAAAATAAGGCGGAACAGAGATGGTTTAAAAAAAGGCTCCTGGCTCCTCTGCAGCACCAGTGTGAAGCAGCAGAGTTTTATTCCTATTATCAGTGCCAGCAGCGGAAGGCTTGTAATAGCAATATTAACTGTCATGGTATTAAAAGAGAAAAAGAATGCCAATTACTTTCATTATTTTTTAGTCAGGTTCCGGATTTTTATATATATATATATATATATTTTAAGGCTTTATTGACAGGACAGAAAGAGTGAAATGATGGCTCGAGCCTCCATATGTGTTTCATAATTTCATATATTCATAATCCTGGTTCATAATTTTAGTGTAGGTCACTGGAGTACTGAGGAGCTGTTGCATGTGCTTGGGGAGCAGTGTTTTCTGTTGAGGACAGAACAGTTCCCTTAACCACAGACGTATGACTTTTAGTCTACGCAACAAAGTAAAGAGGAAAAGTGAAAAACCTAATGTCTCCTTAAAAGAGAGAATAATGAAAGAGCAACTGAAAGGACGACTGGACAACACTTTTCATACTTCTGTGACTCTCTGATTTCCTTTGGTTTATCCACTAAAAAGTTCCACATTCAATTTCCTGACTCATTTATAAAAAGTGTCAAACAAAAGAAAAACAAATGATCCAAGATGTAGCCGAATCTTAACCCCTACCTGATTTTTCATTTTATGGAAACCATGAGCCTCCACGAACATCCTAAGGAAGCAAAGATATATTCCTCACACAAAAACACACACACACATACACACACAAATCTAACAGCACTCACGATCAGACCGGGACCCTTGGTGACATCTTGCTCCAATTTGAGGGAGGCTGTGTGATTGGCCAGCTCCATCAGATCATAACCAGCACAGAAATTCCCTCCTGGAGGAGACCACAAAATTACAAAGTAAAGCAGTTGGAAAGTCAGAGAGGAAGGGAAAATGATGAGGATGTAAAAAACAACAAGTTGAGCTGGAGTCTGAGGGCTGCAATTTGGACAGAAGCTTGCTCTGGGCTGTGCTGGCAGCTTCTCTTCCCTTAAAGAGCCGAAGTCCAATGTACCGTCACACATCATCATGCATGTGCAGATCACAAACGCAGATGCACAATAATCTCATTAATGCAAGACTAACATACTCCGACCACAGCCCCTTCCACTGAATTCATGTGGTAATTACAGCATTGCCCAAGAGCCTGACAAACACTATGTCACAGGCTCAGGCGGGGACTCATAAAAATCCTCCTCCCTCTGTAATGTAGCAGGAATTAAATTGAAATGAAATTAATATCGTGAAAACAAGTGCCAGCAACACCCGTCAGCTGGGAGCTTTGATTACAGCTGTGGGTCAGTGCAGGGCAGTTGTAGAACAACAGTGTGTCATGCAGTTTATCGGCATCGCAATGTGACGGAGCGCCCAAAACTCCCCAGGTCCTTAGGAAGAAGAGCCGAAGAGCCGAAGCTTTGCAGAGCTGGTTCAAACCTGCTGGATCTTAAAGCATATTTTAGATTTTTAAGTTCAGTTCAGTGTTCAGAACATTCAGGTGCAGGGACAGTGCCTGCAGAAAAGAGAACACAATGTATCACAGGTCTTTGTTTACAGCACATCGACAAAGGCATCAGGCCCCATCACCAGAAGCTCAAATCTGGTCTTTCCAATATGACATAATCTTTTACGTGTATGGCCCAATTGAGATATTTTTCTTCTCCTTTTGTCCCTTATGCTTCTGTTGCATGTTCGAAGCGTCGTTAACTCGCCCACTCACTCGCCAGGGATTTTCATGCTGTACTTCGTGACATTTTATAAGGGGGGTGTTAGAAAAAGGAACGACTGACTCAGACATATGAGTTCTCACATACTCTCTGAGAGAAGTGCACGGGTGAGAGCAGCTTGAGAGGGATCAATAGGTCTTATCTTATTTTACGCTTTATGTTATCCTTTCAATAATCACTCCTGTACTCTCCACAAGGTGGCAGGTGACCCTTCGTGTTGGCAAGTTGCCCCTGCAGAAATGATCAATAGACCCTGTTTATGAAATAACCTGCCCCTCATTCCCTGATTAGGATAGTGATGGTGGAAGAGAACTCACCAGAAGAAGAGTTTCAGAGAAAGAAACTAACCTGAAAGTTCTAAAACAACCATGATGGGAACTTGTCTTTTCTAAAATCACGATGATAGAAACCTCTTTGTGAATCCTTTGACAGATATGAGAGCACCTAAGAAGATGAGGGAAACATTTCAATAGACATCCCTTGATAATCAAAATCAATTGGATAATTGACTGTTTTTAATTATGGATATATAATTCCTTTTGTTTAAATCTTTTTGTGAGTTTCTATTGTATTTTTCTAATGTTTGTATCTTTATAGTTTTCACATTGTTTCAAGATGCTAAAGTGTGTGGATGATTTTTAATGACCAGTTAAACAAAAAGGTTGTGAAGCATCAGACTGGGACGCTACGCATCTTCTTAAAACCGAGAGCTGTTACACATACTGTTTTCCTCCTATTTATTTATTTTTCTCTACTCCTTCTACTCCCTGCTCCAACTGCTGCTACAGGCTATTCTCCCTTGAGTCCTGTAAATAATTTTAATAAAACCACATCAGCTTTTATTCCAGCTAATATCACTCCTTAAATAAAGACTGTTACGTGTGCTGTGCTGCTGCAACAGCGGCCTCTGCAGGCACAAAAGGTAACTACAGACAGACTGGAGACAATTTCACCTCGGAAAATAGATTGTGAAAGATGGAAAAACTTTTTGATCCCACAAAAGTGAAGGCAAACCATCTAGGATGACTCCTGGTGACTTGCTGCAGTATGAGTACTAAATCCAGCCTCCTCCATGTGGTTTGAATGGACATGTGCCAAGCTGAGAAGTCAAAGTACACGTCAAATAAACTTTTCTCAAGGTTGGTTTGTCATTTTAAGTCGTTTTTTAAAACATGATGTGTCTAAGAGCTCATTTGTTCCAATAAGTTTGTTGAATGCTATAAAAAAATTTTTGTAGAGGGATGTTGATACTGCAGCTCGTCCACGATCACTGTTGCAGGCTCCAAATGTAGTTAAAAGCAAAATGGTGGAACCCCTATCCGAGTTTTTAACTTTTTATGTATAACAGGAGGAATTTGAGATCTCTATAGGCAGTCGTTGATATGGACCTGAGTGTTGTGATATGCTTTTCTGATGTGTAATACTTGTTTTAATACCATGGTGTGACTAGTGAACTCTGTACTATGTCGATTTAGTGAAGTGCCCATGAGCAAGTCACTAAATCCTTAAAATCCATTGATAAAAGGTAAAACTTGATTTTCATCCATCCTGTCCTTCACAATTCCTCTTACCTGTCCCAAACAGGACAGACACGTCCAAGTCTTTGTCCAACAGATCCCTCGCTGTCTCCTTGTTCGCTGCATAGCACAACTCTGGATGCTTTATTGCCACGGTAACCACAGACCCCCTTCACCCTGAGACCACAGTCTGACCTGCAGCTAATGACGGAGAATGAGAAAGATGCACAGACAGAAACCAATATGGACCACAACACTCAAGAGAGGCTGACCCAGAGACACGAGGTTAAAACCTCACAGTGGGAGGGACGGAGCAGGAATGTGACTCGTCTTATGTGGGTGAGGAAAAGAGAGAGAAATTAGACAGTGAGAGATAAGGTGTGGGTTAAGGGGGAATGGCCTCGGCTCCCGCTCAATCTCTGAGTGTCTGTGAGTGTGACTGTGGTTGTGGCAGTTGACCCTGACATTGTTCAGAGTCGTCTCAGGGAATCCGGCTGCAGCCAGAAGCAACTGCATCCAAGATAGAAGAGCGAGGAAAACAAATTTCGTGGCCTCGCTCACACGGGCTGTTCCAAGAGGTGAGGCTGCAGGGTCACGCTGCTTAAACCTTATGATCACAGCCATAGAAATTCATTTCATTTCGTTTAAATACATTTACATTCAAAATTTTAAAAGTAAAAAATGTATTACTTATGAAATTAGTCAATTTTAAACTATTAAGAGTATTTCAGTGGTTCCCAAAGAAGAATAAAAGCATAATAAGACAGCATTATGTAAAAGCGGAAAATACCAATAAAAGGAATGGAACAATAAAATGAAAAGGTTAACAAAAGCAACTAAATGCTAGTAAAAGGTACAGAAGCAATAAAACACAAAGATAACAAAAGATTAAAATGGCATCACGTTAAGGCAAGTCTAGAATCTGCCTCTTCTCCTCAGGCTGTTTATAATTTAGTTTTACTACTTTCCTGGCCTTGTTGTTGTGCATATAAGCTTAATGGATCTGAACACCGAGGTCCAACCAGTCTCATATATATTATGAGTGAAATCTTATTGTAAAAACCGTTATGTTTAATTATCCACTTTGTAAATGTTTAATGAGGTTTATTTTATGCTGTGCTGACTCAAAATTATGTTATTGGTGACATTTTGCTTGTGCTGACAGTATGACAGTCTCTACTGCCTCCTATAGACATTACTGCGCCACTACCCTGATGACTATATTGGTGCTTGCTTGTCACTTTCCTCTCAAATAGTTGTATTTTTACCTCCTGTTTTTATTCTGATATATTTTAACTCGTATGTAAAAGCATATCATGTACTTTTGTAATTTATGCTTTTCTTCTTGAAGCAGATTGAGTCTTGTTACATGAAATATCTTGTATAAATAAACTTTACCTTACTTCTCCATCGGTTTTAGTGTTGTAGGATTTTATTGCAACCAAAATAACCAAAGCAAACGTAAGCTTCCAAAATGAAACGAATACAATTTGCAATATTCTGTGATATGTGCACTGCAGTGGCAAAGACCGCAAATATACAGCAGAGGGCGACGTTTAGCTGCGTTGACTCCCTGGCTTCCCCCTGAAAGGCAACGTGACTGTAATGTCGAAAATAATAAAAAACAGACTCCACATCAGATGTTCTTACTTTTTTTTTAATAAAAGATTTCTCTTTTGTGTCGTTTTTACACATTTTAAGGCATCATGCACAAAAAATAAGCCATACTAAAGGCATTATGCTCAACCGCTACCAAAAAGTCCTATGTTCTAACATTTGGAGATTTGCAGTTAAAAATGTTTGTACAAATATGGCATGTAAGCTGGCATGTTAGTGAATCTCAAAGCAGAGCGTCACCTGCTTTCACAGTATTTGTAAACATGGCTTTGAGCAAAATAGGGCTGAGGAAAAAAGACGAGAGATAAAGGGAAAGCATGCTTCAAAGTGGGGATAAATTTCCCTGATAAGCATGCAATGCATCTGAAATCATATTTACAATGCACCATTTATATTTTCATCAATTTAAAGTTAAGACATTAAAAGGTTTGTTGACAATAACATTTAGACTGACGAGAGACAGATGTGTCCATAATGATTCCCCCCCACCGAGTCCCCAACACAGACATCGTTCATTTTGGTGAACGAACAAAACACTACAAGATTTTTTTTTAAACTTCAAGTTTTAGATTAACAGACAAATCTAGGCATCAGGAGGGTTTTAAAAAAGAAAATTTGCAAAGAAATTAGTGAACCTCTGTTTTATTGTGATAGGTTCCAGGGTTCCCACACATTCTAAACATCACATTTAAGGACTTTTCCCAATTCCCTCAAAGTAAAGGACTCTACGTGCAGAGTTTGAGTTGAAGGAAAATAAAGGTATTCAAAGGTATATGAGAACTAGCAGCTCACAGACACCAATGTAAAATAGACAGCTTACGTGTCGAGGACCCGAGAGACGGTGGGAGACGCACATGCGTTTATCCTGTTTACTTACATAAACTATTTATTTATTTTTACAGAATTAGTATATTTTCACAAAATACATTAATTCAAGCACCTACAATAACCTATTGGAGGCCCCCTTTTCTCCCCTGGGAACCCTAAGGTTTTTTAATTTTGTGTGAAACAGCCCAACTGTGCTGAAAATCAGGTTTAAAAAAAAACTTGTAGTGTCCACCATGGCAGACATTCGGTAGGTGCCGGGAGCTTTGGCACAGTTGTGTCCAGTTGTGCTCTTCTGTGGTGCTCAGTGTGCGTTATACGATATTGAAGACCATGGAAAGATACTGTTCATATGAAACCTGGATCCAGCCGTCTTGGTCTGTATCGTACCGCCTGAACACGTCAGTCAACCTCTGTGAAAAGACAGGACAAGACAAAGACATTTATTTTTTGAACATTAAAGCACCAATCTGCTCTAAAGCCTCAAATTCTACATCAGCATATTGCAGGGATTTCAAAGCAAACCAAGGTGAATAGCTGACACGTGTTGAGATGTTAAATGTTAAACTATGTACCTGAAGGGTTTATTGGTCATATCTTGAATCCTTAAAGGCTGCAGTTACATTACACTGCCGTGATGCAAATGCTAAGAACATCCTTTATTCATGAAATCCTCCATTTCATCCTTCGAGTATTTCTCATTATGTGGTGGTGAGAGTTGATATTTTGGCAGTAGGCCGTCTTTCATATGTGGGACAGGACACATTTACGTTCACTTCACACAGCTAAAGAGGGTGTGGCCAAATGCGTCCAAGGCAACCTCAGAATATGTTTTTGGTCTCAGGACGCATTGAGGATGCATTTAGCTGCATTCACACAAGGGGAAACCACCTCAGCATCCCTCCACTCATCAGGCCTTTCTGGTCGAGTAGCTACACTGAAGTCACTTTGTGTAAAAGGGACATGACAGCCTGTTTGGAGTTAGCTAAACAGCGTTTAACAAACAGAGCATGAGGACCAACATTCTCTTCTCTGCTCTAATGAGACACATATTGAAGCCGTTGGGCAGAAACACCCGACAAGGCTCATCACCTGGTTAATACCTTCCCTGTGGTAACCTTAGTAGTGGCAGTGTCATTCCAAGGGGGACAGGGACAGGAAGACCGGTCAGAATTAAGGGAAGAGTGAAGGCAGCATATGAAAAAAACTGGCTCCCCAGCACACATGACCTGAGACTTCCTGCAGCAGGACAATGACACAACTAAATATACTGTGGGACGAGGCCCTGACTGTGCTATAGTGGCTGAGCCGACGCTAGACTTAAACCCCCATTGAACATCCAGAGACCGAGACTTCAATTTGACAGTTCACAGATGCTTTCCATTATATATGACAGCTCGTGAGGATCTGCCAGGAAAAATAGAGTTAACTACCCAAATCCATAAGTGCAAACCTTATTGAGGCTTTCCCGAGACAATTCAAAGCTTTAAGTGCTTCCAAAGAGGCTCCTACAAAGTGAATTAATAGCCTGGATACTATTGAGAATGAGACCCATTTTTTATACAATTGCATAAATGTGGCACCTGTAGTACAATACAGCACTGGATGAAGTCATCGAAGGCCACCTGTCCCTTCCTCTGGCGGTCGAACTTCTCTATCAACGTGCTGTAGAACTGGTCTGATAGACGAT
The DNA here is from genome assembly GCA_038501795.1 of Pseudopleuronectes americanus. Lineage (NCBI taxonomy): Eukaryota > Metazoa > Chordata > Actinopteri > Pleuronectiformes > Pleuronectidae > Pseudopleuronectes > Pseudopleuronectes americanus. The sequence goes on from CM076736.1 coordinate 9,957,347, forward strand.
AACCTGCACATAACAGAAAATATGATGTTTTAAACATTTCATACATTCGAAACAATCTGTGTACTCTCTGTAAATTTTCCATAAGTCAATGCTCACTAATCATTTTGGTCAACAATAAGTGCTCAGCACTGTAGATTCCAGCCAGGAGCTGCTTGTCAAATACAAATAAAAGGATTCATGAGAGTGAAAGTAAAGCTTTAGCAGCGTATTCACTGCACAATGAAGTATTAAGTATATATAGAGTGTTCTAATAGCATGCTGGTCTATACAAATGCACAGAGGAATTAAAAAGACAGAATCTGACCTTCTGACTCAGAGAAATGATTAGTCATCTAAACAGCCACGCAGCCCACCACCACAGCGATTCAGTGTAATTATATACCAGCATACTTTGTGTCTCACCAAATCCAGTCAGCGCCTGTTTAAGCTCGTTCTTATCAATGAAGCCGGAGTTGTCCCTGTCGTAGTTCCTGAAGATGTTCTGCCAGTCTGTGATGTACTTCCACACGCCAGCAAACTCGTTAAAGTTCACGCCGCCTTTGTTTTCCCTATCGAACATGGCTGGATGAAAAAGGGGGAGAAATATGAGAATAAAATGTAGTATTCACTTGATGTCTCTCTCACACCCACTCATACATTTACTCACAAGTGTGGAAGTGATGGATGAAACCTGTCATGAAAGCAATCATGCTACTACATATAGTTCAGGAAGGGACGCCTCACACTCGACTAACTCCTGTTTCCTAAGACTTAAAACACCATAACAGTGGAAGAAAACAGTTTGATCCCCCTCAACTTTAATCCACTCCTCATTCCCCTGTGGTTCAATCCAATTAACTCCACACAAAGGGAGTGCTATCACAGGATAGGCTTCTTGCGGGGGGGACTTTTAAACAAAATGATTGACTGAGCATGGCCCTGTGAGAACGGATGAGGCAATGGAATTAAAGAGATTTACTCTGCAAGTCACACAACAAAAACATACTAGGCTATGCTATGCTAGATTATATTAAGAAACAAAAGTATATTAAAAACCAGAACGAGATATCATGTTCACCAGATCACATTATGGTGGCGGAATAAATTCAAATAATTCCCCAGGTAGTGTTTTTAGTTAATGTGTATAGTGAAGTTAAGTCTGACCTACAGCACTGAAGTTAAAAAGCTGGCAACAGAAAACTGAACTAAACTGTATTTAGACGTATTCAACATCAAATGCATAATGCAACTGCCTTGAAAGTTGAAGCGGGTCAATATTTGGCGACTGAGGCCACCGACAGCTTCTTTACGACACAAGCTTTCCCACTTCCTTCTCGGTGCTCTCTCGTCCTCCCTTTGGCTGCAGGTTTCCACTAGAGCAACACTGAGGCCTTTGTTTGAGCTTTCGTGTTTTTCTCAAAACATAATCCATTTATCCGATCGTCATGCAGAGGAAACAAATAAACAAGTGTCAGTCTGAGAATTTACTTACATATGATGGAGCGGACCGTCACCGGGTTGAAAGGAGTCCATGTGCCTGCAGACAGAAAAAATACCGGTCACATACCAATGCAATGTGGGCTGTTTTGGTATTTGAGCACTAGAATTATCGCACTGCAGTTGTTTGACTCCACCAACAGTGCTGTTTCAACATACGTTTCTTTGACAAGACTCATACGAGGTCACTGGGAACTTCTTTTTTTTTAAATCATATCTGTTCATCTTTTGAATAAATTTCTTAAAGGCAGACTTGAGTTCAAAAGACCAAAAAACGAATGTTTAGGGTACCAGAAGAATTGGTAGTACAGCTGGATAGACAACCCAAAAACATAATGCCTTAAACAATGATGATAAAAACATCTACGGTAAACTAAACATCTACAAATTCCATTTGTACTGTGTCAGTTTGTGGGACAGAAACTGAAAATATTCAGTGTCTTATCACATTTAGGGGTTTAAAAGTATTCAGCAACATCCTAAGATAGCTGTTGATGTCCAATGGATGCCAGCGCAAAGAAGAACAAGAACAAACAAAAAAAGAAATTCATGATTCCATTTTTATCTCACATCAAAAGTCCTACACAGAGAAGTCTTCTTAGAAAGGGAAGAAACAGTCTTGAAGGCAGTTCTGTGACAAGCTCTTTTTTTCCCCAAACACAGATGAAATAGTTATTTTTCATCTACAGGACAAACTGCTGTCATCTCTATGGCCAGAAAAAGACTGATGGGTACTGAGCCGAGCAGGGGGTCTATACTTTACAGTCTTTCTTCACACACTCAGTTCTCAACACACTGAGATCTATCGGGCCATCTAAATCCCTGCTGACTCATCATCTCACTTCATTACAGAGGCCCACAGTTCACGGCGAGAAACAAAGGAGAGTGACTGAGGGAGGATGCAGAGAAGGGAAGAGAGAATAAATCAGGAGGAGAGCAAGAGGGGAGATAATGAACAAAGGGAACAAATGAGAAGGGACATAAGTAAATGGGAAGGCCCACATAACATTTGCAGATTGTAGTTTGTTGCCATTACTTGAACTCTTCGGCCTACTTGTGATTGCTTTCTAAAGCTCTATCTGCACGATCGTAACACCTTGGCATAGTGTGGAGGATTTTTCACACCATGCTGTTCATGACTGGTAGATTTTCTTTTCCCTGGCTCTGCCATCAGTGAGCAGGTTTGCAGAGAGGTGATTAGGTGATTCTCTTTAAAACCGTACAACTAAATAGAAAGGTCTATTTCATCTCAAGCAAACTCCATAAATGATAGCCAAGATTTTGGCACAGAAATATGTCCCAGCAGTGCTTCAGAGTTCAGAGGAGATACTCGACAGTTCCTCCCTCCGCTTGGTTTGTTTTATTGATGGGTGAGGCTGGGACAGTGGGTGGAGCTGTTCTGGGACCACATGCAAGGTCTTACTGGAGACAGCGTTCAAGCCAAAATCTATATCCTGATAATGCTGCTCTCAAGCAAAAAACAAAGAGATTCATATGCGTATTGATCTGGTATTAATTAGCAGAACCCCGGTCACAGAGTGCTGTGTTTTTATCTTCAGCTGTGCAGACCGATTAAAGGCTAGTCTCCCTAAGCATTTTAGAAACTGAAGAGTGGCGACAGAATTTGTTTCACTACATGTCGTGAACACATCAGGATGTATTAACAGCCGGGTCTGTAAAATTTGACAATTTATATTGTTGATTTGACAATGATTTACTAACATAAACCCTGTGAGCCAACAGGAACTATAACTCAACTGATAAGAAGTTCAACAATGCCAACATTCAGGTGAGTAATTTGAGATATGGAGAACAGAAAAGTGTACACAAGTAAAACTACCTTAGATGGGTTATTATATCATGGATAATGCTAAACTTGCCAATATTAATGAGCACAGAATATAGTTTTGGTGCCTCAAACAATCTAGCATATAACATCATTGCTCTCAAATATTTCTTTCTGTGCTATAAATCTCAAACTCGAGAGAGTTAAAGATTTTCATTTCTGTACTGAGATCCGACCATCACAGAAATCTTAATAAAAAGTCAAACGTTACCTCAACTATTACTTTTAAGATCATGAAACTTGCTTTCTACATGTGTTTCCACATTAACTACAAACAGGAACATTGGATTTTGTCTCAATTGTGTATAAATCTGCCTTAAATCTGCAAATATGAGCAGACACACCGACCACGGCTGCCCGGTGTGAGGCAGTCTGTAGGGTTGAGATGTTTGTGTGCGTCTGATTGCCAAATGGGACAATATGACTTCTGTCCAGTCCACACACTGTGCTCTCTCAGGAGAAGGGAAGAGAGGGGCGATATAGGAGGCGAGGAGAAAGGCAGACTTGTGGAAAAACAGTGTGAACAGACTGCAATGTATACACATACATAAAACAGGTTGCACTGAGGCTCAGTGAGATGCTTGTACAAATACACTTGACATACGTAAGCATAAATGGATGAACTTTTAAACACAAAACCACACAAAGTAGTTTCCCAGATTTCAACCAAAACACACTAACTAAATAGTGTTTACATTTAAAAACTAACAGTTTAACCTTGAGATTTAAAAGGAAAATTACTACAAATCAAACCTTATGTGGAGGGAGGATTGGTTGAAAACCTTATATCTCCGATTCCAGTTTTTAAATGTATCCAAATACATCAAATTTGGTCTAGCCAGGCTTTGTTTTGGTTTCACTTGCGATGTTGAAAAAGGCGGGAAAACTTGATATTGTTAAAGCATAGGAGAGTTTAAGAGGAGATACTGGTGAACTGAGAGATTACAAACGCATTTAGACTCTAGGTCAACCCGTTTTATTCATAATGAAAACGTAAAATGGATTGTTACCGCCTAGAGGTCAATGAGTGTTAAGATTTTTTTTTCCTGTAGGTTTTTGCTGGCTGACACTTAGCGGAAGAGAAGAAGAATAAGAGCAAGAAGCTTGGCCCCCTGATAACACTGGGATTCAACCAAATCATTGCTAATGAGTTAAGAAAACAGAAATAATAAGTAGCCAATGACTCAGCATCCAGCGAGTGGTTCTCAGTTTTTGTTTATGGTTTATGCCAGATAATAATCTGTGTTACAAGAAACGGTATGTTAGGAATCCAGTCAATGATGAACAGTAGGTGCCACAGACAAATGACAGGGTCTAACAGAGTGCGTGTATAAAGCATCTCATCCACTGCTAAAGTAGAAGTGGCAAAGCAGAACTGGTGATAAATAAAATGAGGAAACTAATGAAATTGTGCCTCACCTACACCTCACTTACAAAACACTTCAAATGTAGGGTTGTCAAGGAAAGGATTGCTGAACAAGCTCCTTGACTCCTGTCCTTTTATCAGGTTTGCAATCTGCACAGCAGGGTGGTGCTCCATCAGCTGTGGTTAGTTTAGTTACATTTATCAGGAATCATTTCCAGCGAAGAGAAGAGATGCATTGCAACAGATTGACCGAAGCTAATTCCGCATCTGCAGTTTCTGGGCAGGTGTCAGCAGTTTTCATGGCTATTGCAACTCCAACACACTTAAATAAATAACTCAAGGAGAAGTGAATTGCATGCAGCAGAGCGTATACCTCTGCCAAGTCCGAACAGTCCCCTTGAATTAAATCAAGCCTTATAGCTAAGGCCATATTACCTTTCTCCGCTACACATTGGTGGTAGTTACAGGTTTCTAGCCCTATTTGGTACTGTTTAGTGGCTGGTAAAAACTATGGCCCTATGAAACCACATTTAAATCCACTAGATCCAGATTACTATTTGAATCTGCACAAAATGGCACACTCATTGATACCAACCTATAAAATATGTTAGATTTTTTTAAATCAAGATTCACTAATAATTCTCTGGGAACGCAAACAAAATGTTTAACAAAATGCTCTTTCTTACATTATGAAATATAAAAAAATTCCTGGATCTGACCCCTGATCTAAGTCAGTATCAAAACCGAATGAATTCCTCCCTGTCTCCTATTGCATCCTTGCACCAAATTTTTGGGCAATCGAGCTGGTAGTTTTTGCATAATCCTGCTAACTACCAAACAAACGCAGATCAAAACACAACCTCAGAGGGGATATTAATAAATCTGTGAGCACAGTAGAGTGAAGGAGAGTTGGGTATGGTATCTATCCACCCACTGCTGAGCAGAGTGAAGCCAAATAATTATATTAAATGGTGTGGCTACAAGGCAGAGGCACAACAAAAACATGCATATACTCTTCAGCAGCACTGAAGCAATCACGGTATTATTGAGGATGATACACTTCCACAGCCAGGAATGATGGAGGGATGGAGAGATGGAGGTAAAGAAGAATGAGAGAGAGAGAGGGAGAAAGGTGGGGACTCAGTAAGGGAGCATAGGCGAGAGACAAAGATAGAAAGTCGCAGTGACAGAAGACCAAACCGTCCAGATGACACAGCAGGTACTGAGCTGATGCCAGTGGATGGGAGAACATGTAATTTTGTTAGTTTGTAATTAAGAGAAGGGAAGTAATCCTCTGCCAGTAGGAAGCAATATAAATGGAAGAGATATTAATGCTGGTTGAAAGACGGAAAAAAATGGCATCCTGACAAAGAGCATACAAGATCATAGGAATCCAAATGCTGGATAAAAGAGAAACTGGTTGAAAATACCTCATCCTGTGGGCAGATTTTCCGCTTAGAAAAATGTCTCAGCAGCAGGGAAGAGGAGGCTGACATTGATTTAGAAATTTACTGATGGATGGCCGAGTAGAGGATGAAGAGATAAGAAATCTAAACTGCAACAGCCTCACCTACCAGTGCCTTCCTCCTCACCGTCTTAGCATATGTGGGGACATTAGAGCGGCAGCACACGGACAGTGGCAGGTTTAGCGTGCAAACCACAGGACAGGATGCGGCGCAGTGTGTTCAGCTTCACTGGCTCTGTGTCACATCACAGTGAGCCTAATGAACTGGCGGAGAGTGAACCTGGCAACCTGCTGTTCAGTGCAGGCACAATCACAGCATGGCGTACGCAACACATCTACGTACATACAAACAAACAACACCGATAATTACACACATACACGCCAGGTAAAAAACATCAACCCAAAACAAAATAGATGAAAAGAATAAGACCCAAGTAGATAACCACACATTCTAATGCACGCACAAACACACACTCGCACTTATCAGTATGCTGAGCCAGAGCCGCCATGGAGCCTGATAAAAGCTTATTTCAGTGCTGCTGCTTGCTTCCACTCTTCTTGTTTCCTCTGGAGGTGCCCACACATAAATGGGTTTTCGGAGGAGAGTAATCTGCTCAACGGTCTTCGAATAGACAACCGAACAATTCAGTTATAAAGCTGATGAGGAATACCTTATATTCTAATAAGAACACAAATATTAAACTGTTATAAACCAGAGCTTCAGGGCAATCTCTACTGTGATATACAGCATATGTCTCATCAATCATTCTCCATGTCACATTTACCAGCCTGATGCCTTTTGGAAGATCCTCTCAGTCTGAGCGAGAGCGACTTGAGCAGAGGAGATGACCTGTGACATCTATTCAACACTGCCCTTCAAACTGTCTAGAAAAATCAGGTATTTTCTAGTTCAGGAAACCAACAAGGAACTGAACTTTTAATCCTGTTTGAATCCCTCTCCTACGGAGCATCCTCCTGGAGAGAGAAGGACTCCATCACAAGAAGCTGTAATCTTTATGTTTTCTGTCTGGGTCCTTGTCATGCATATTTTGGAGATACTTTGAGACCTCTATCAGAAGAACACTCATTCACCAGCACTCTCTATTGGAAAAATTCTTGAGATAGGTGCGATATGCCTGTCAAGCTTTCTATTCTTTCAAGCTAACTAGCTAATCAAGCTGACATAAGCTTGTGTGGTATGAATTGGTTACGGAAACAAGTACAGGTTATCGGAATCTGTCAGCCGAAACCTGAGGGAGGTACATGGGCATATGTGCTCTAGCAGGTTTCTGGTTTGAATCCCAGCCAGCCGGACTATAGATTGTATATCAAGATGGCAAACGTGACAGCTCCCAAACCTGAAGCCAAAGCTTTTTGATCGCCCTCTGGTGGCTGGCTGCAGTTTAGGTCATAAACTCAGGCTATTCAGTATTAGTGGATGAGGAATGGATTAGATAAATATTTGGAGGGTGTTCTTAGCTCCACAAAATATATCCTTTATAATGATCACTAGCTCGAATCAATGAATCTCTAAAACAAGTAAACAAAAAAGTTACATTATAACCTCAATTAAGATATGATTTATTGCCAGACTGCTGTATTAGATTGCATTGGTTTCAGCAAGGAAGGGTGCCTAATAAACTGCCAATGGAAAGAAACAAAAATGAAAGTGGCAGAGATTGAGAAAGTGAATAGAAAACTTATTTTTAAAAGAGAGCGAAACAGATACATACCATTCGATAAGGCCTGCTGAAGCTCTGAGTCTGATATCACTCCACTCCGGTCCTTGTCAACCCTGGGGAGGAACACACAGATTAGATAGCGCCTGCACTAACCATTTTACACACCCACACACTCAACAGCAGCGGGCATCGGCACTCGTCAGCTGAAACCTTATCCTCCAGAGCGTGTGTTAGTACTTCAGCAGTCAGCTGGGACTGAATGGAGGTCTGTGATAGAGACACATGAGGAAGCATGTGCACACGTGTGTCTCTATCACAGACCTCCATTCAGGGACAGGCTGGGTATGTGTTTGTCAAAGTGTGAGTGTTGATCCTCAGCAAAGTGAAACTGAATGTTGGCAACTGTAAAGTTTTTTGAAGAAAGACACAGAGGGACTGGTTTCATTATGTCTTTGCTCTGTCTTCAATTACTGTTTCAACTCTTATTTGTTGTCTTTTAGCTCTTGCTAGTTTTGTTTTAGCTGTGTTTTCGCTCGTATCCATTGCGTTCATGCTCTTTTTTTTATATTCAAACTTGTGTGGATTAAAGTGAAGACATATTTTCTTTTACACTATGTTATAACTTTAATTGGGATTTATGTTTATCTTATTGTGTTTGAATGAAAGTATAAATGCTTTTTCATCAGGATTCCTTCTCTGTGTTGCGGAAGGAAAAACATTAACAGTCTGGACTATGACACACATAACAGGCTCCATAGTTCAGAAATAATATGGGCTACAGTCATGTAGCTTAGTCAAACATCCCATGAGTCAGTTGTTCCTTAGCAACCGGGTAGGCCCAACCTATCAACACAGAGCTAACTGGATAAACACACGGTGAATACCAGCAGAGAAGAAGTGGGAGAAGAGACGGGAAACCCCCTAAGTAAAAGAAACAAAACAAAAAAACACACACATAGGACCATCCCAGTGCCAAGTGAGTGGGCTGAGTTTCTGATCCCAGTTGGTACAACATCATATCCTAATATCTGCAGCATTCATAGCTTTCTTTACAGTGATGAGATATGTCGCTGTGTGTACTTGCTCCCAGCTAAAAAAATAAAAAATAAACCTTACATAAGGAGACCTTGTCCTCTCTCCCTGGGGAGAAACACAGCTCTCAGCATGCCTCCATAAATGAGAGCTTTGTCACTGTGGTGGTGACTAGTGGTTAGGTTCGAGCCGGGAGTGGGGTACCCAACCTTTTACAAACACCGACAAATTAACTCAAAGACGTGTAGTGTGTACATCACCTCTCCCTCTCTCTCCACCAGTCTTCCCTCCATTGACTCATTCCCTGAGTTTCAGGTAGAGCAACTTCACCAGACTTTTACGTAAAAAACGTCATTAACACTTTCTCTTCTAGCACCGATGGTCTAAAATTCACGAAGTCAAATACAACACTGGGAGGTAGGGCAACATAAAACATCATGGCTGAGTGGGTTACTGTGCTCAGATTTTCCCATGTGTCACTATGTCCCATTAAGCAATGAGGTTAGAATATGGTTTCTGGAACAAAACTAGCCCTCCTTTCCACATAAATTGGTCCAAGAGTAAGAAAATGTCACCGTTGCTTCAAAGTCCAAATAAAGCTGCATTCACAAAACCTTCCATGGAAAACCCATTGTCCAAGAGTCAGTTTCCATTGCTACTATTTCTAGTTCCTAAGGTTCAAATTCTGAATGAGGTCCATTTGTTTGAGAGAAGACTCACTGACACTGAAGTCACAGACAGCGAGAAAACATGTTTTTGTTGAATAGAAATGAATCTGTGTTGTGGATCTTATCCGAACTCAAACCCTGAACACCTCTGCCAAGGAGTTTGTGTTTGCCGCTGTTGGATGGATTATCACGATTGGTGGAAGGCTGTGGTATGGGTGAGGCAAGAACCAATTAAATTCGGTTCAGGAATTTTTTTCTACTTCCTTTAACATTGGGGCATCTGAGACATTTCACTTATTTCTCAGGGCTTGATTTATGGATCTTGATTACCGTATGGTGGACTGTTGGGCCTTGGCAGAGGTATGTGCTCTATCAAGTGCTATTTGTTGCTGACTCGCGAAGGGATGGGTGCAAACATTTTTGTAATTCCAGCATCAAGCACCGGCATGTTGGAACAGAAATGAGATTGACTTCCTCTAGATTCATTCTCACGTCATTTCATGGAATTTAATAAATAGAAGAAAATAAACAGTCAGAAACCGAATGACTGCAGTCTACTTTTACCATTCCCTGTCCAAAACACTTTCGAATGAATGACTAATCTGTCAACATGTCCAGTCAGAAAAATACAGAATCATGATGAGACAGGATAAACAGAGTTAAGGGCTGTGACCTGAGCAGGTTTCCAACAGCAGGACAGTGAGTCATAGAAGGGTAGGGGGTGTGTGCATGTGTGTGTGCGTGACACACAGACACAGAGAGACCTCCCAGTCAACTATGCTCCATTGAATCTGGTCACATGACTGAGGGAATTCCAGCACTGCTCTGCCAGATTTTTCCCAACAGGCAACGCATGAGGCAGCGCAATGCTCATGTGGGAAACGACAGTGTGTGTGTTCCTATTGTGAGAAGCAGAGTGATGATGACTCTGGGAGCACACAGATGTAATATTCATCTGTTTGTGTGGCTTTTAGCAAAAAGCAAAAGATACGTAAGATCCAATATATCCATCTGACCTAATTTCTAAGGGGGGTTGGCACCATACATAAATAATTCATTAAGCCGGTTTCAAAAGCCTTGCCATGCCTGCAGCATCTCAATGTTGTAAGAAAGCAAAGCGGGAGGAGGAAGAAAAAAAATCCCCTGCAGTATTACATAACTGTATTGTTAACTATTAGCAGGGACCAAAGCATTTCAAGTGTTTCCCTCACTGCCTACAACCGGCATGACCTTCTAAGATGCTGCCGACACACTTTTGACTCAGGCTGTTGTGAAATGGATGACGATGAATGGTTGAACGCCGCCACTGAGACTAAACGGAGACAGAAAACAACACATGTTACAATATGTATGATCTTAGAATTGAAGATCCGGTCTCTGGCATTCATGTCAGCCTGTGCCCTGCGTCATATACACCTACAACTGGCAGGTTTGTGAAAGGGAACCCCATCTTGAAAGGGTTTTACTATGCTGACTGGGAACTGGAAGAGAGGCGATTGCATAAGAAAGCATGAATGAAATATTTCCCTTTATATGTGTATTAAAAGGAGAAATCTTGAATTGTTGCAGGGAAATCCGGGTTAGAGGCGTTCAAGGACTCCTGGAGGTCCTTGGAGCCCAGTTTTTGGACCCTGGTGAAGGGGAGATGGGTTCACTGGTTGAACGGCAACAATAAGACAACTGAGCTAAAGTAATGCACCGATATGTAACGCGACCTGCTGAGTGACGTGTAGCGGCTGTGGGCCGTGTTGAGTGCCGGGCGGCAGATGTTTCCAGGAAGCTGCGAGGAAACACGAGAGCTGACAAATCCCTCGTTTCACTGCGGAGCCCCGCTGTCACACACACACACATACTCATGAGGAGTAAAGACACAACCGCGAATACACACACAGCCCCACACAAACACTCTCTGTCATTCTGCCGACACACACAGCCCCCCCCCCACACACACACACACTCTCTGTCATTCTGCCGACACACACAGCGAAGCACAACCCGCCCTCAGTGCACTCACCTCTGGAAGATATTCCACAGGAAGCCCTGGTCCGGGGGAGCGTTGGTCTGCATTGGAGCTCTGTACGGACTGTGATACGCCATTTTTGTTTTTTTCAATAAAGAGCCAGGCAGGAAACGTTTGCAGGAGTAGGACCGACACACTGCGTCTCTCCTGCCGCCGGAGTTTGTAGTTCGAGTCCCTGAGCAGCAGCAGCAGCTTCTCTCCGCCAGCGACGCGCCCGTCCGACGTCAACCGCCCGCCTTCTCGCGCACAGGGGCGTGGCCAATCACTGACCACTACCCTGAAGGAAAGTGACGTCACACTTTCCTCTCCTCACTCAGGAGTAAAAATAGAAAAAAGTTGTTAAAAAGAAAAGACAAATTTGCATACTGTAATAAATGGCTGAACACTGTGTTCAGCCAAAAAATATTTCTTTTGTTGAAAATATTGATTTTGAAACACTGTGATGTGTTTTTTATCTTATTGTAATAATGGCACAATTCTAGCTAGCACAATTCCACATTCACTGTAAAACCACTGGCAGCAGGGAGGTCAGACACTATTCAGTTCGATATTATACAAAACAAAACTGATCAATACCATAACAGCTTGTAACGAAATAATAATATAATACAACTGGATTAGAGCATAATCTGTTTTCCCAACAAAAAAAACAAAACGAAAACAATAAAACATTACTGTTGTGCACAGAGACTTTCAATATTCAAAGTTACAGGCAGTCAAACCAGTTTGCAGCTTTATGTATTTTAACTATGTCAATTTGGCAGGAAGGTTTCAAGGGACTTTTGGGGCCCCAGGCAATATGGATCTGGATCAAAAGGGAACTGTGGCATCTTCCATCAAATGAAACCAATCTCTGCCACACATGATACCAAATGATCCCAATCGTAAAACAGTTGTATAAGTATCAAAATGATAAAACGTGCAAACAATGCTTAGACATAAATCATTGTAGAGTAGTACTTTTTAAGCAGACTGTATATAATTAAATAAATAAAGAGGCATTTTATCAAAGTACCAAACTATAGATGGGATGGAGGGGACATAAGGGTGTGAGTACAATGTTTGCTGTAGCCCATGTATAATTAAAAAGGAAATAATCAAGGAGATTAACTGTTCAATAAAGGAAAATATACATTTAGATTATAACACTAATGTAACATTAGTGTCATTAATCACTTCTTTGAACTTTGAAAGCATACTCTCCTGCTTACTATTTTCTAATAGTTCATGAACGCATCATTAGTTTCCACGTTCAAAATGTTGAATGTCTAAATTTGATTGGCCCACTGCCATTGTAGGCGGGGACACTGCAGCGCACTTTCTTAACTTTTCATATTTTACACTTTTATAAATTCATAAACTTTTACATTTTCCCTTCATTGCGTCTGACATTTACAGAAACGTGGAATAATGTTTTACTATCCAAACGTCCTCCACCGCCACACCGGATGTTTCTCCACTATTTGGTGAGTTTTTAAACAAGCTAGTTAGCTCGTGTGCTAGTAGCTACAAAGCTAGCGAGCCCGACAAGACACGACAGAAATAACCTGTGAGCTCAAGTTTATTAAATGTAATAAATGTGTTTTTTTGTCCAGGTTAGCAGCTACCAGAGGCACCAGGGTGACTCGCAGAGAGCTGCTCAAAGTCAATGTCAAGCTGACATGGTAAGAACGGGCTAATGCTAATCGTTCCCCGCTTGAATACTAAGGCAGATCAGATAAAAGGTGCAATTAATTTTGTGTGTGTTAAATCAGTAACATTAGCTCACATGTTAATTCATCATATCACTCGTTAATTAAGAAAACATGGATAATTTTGTTAATGTTCATCTTTAGCAGAGAAATGGAGGTTGGATGTGTCATGAAGATAATATCCCCTCTTTTCTCTCCTACTTGCAATAGCTTATATGCTGCCAATACTAATTTTAACGTTTAGCTATTTATGTTGACATATTCAATGCATTTTGATCAATGTTTACAGCGGGGACATTCAGGGCTACGTGACCGCTCAGGTTCCTGCATCGCAGCCCAACCTGCCGATGCCTCGCTTCTCTCTCTACCTGTCGTCCCAGCTGCAGTATGGAGTGGTGGTCGTCTACCACAGCCAGTGTCGCTTCCTGCTCGGTGAGAGAAAAGGAGCGAACAAGAATAGAAAGACCAGGAATAGAAAAATCACAATCAAGTCACAACTCTCCTCTTATCTACATTGTTGACACATCATACGCTGTGACTTCCTGCTATTGTAGGTGATAGAGACCACAGTAAGAGGAAGAGAGAAAAACATAGAGACTTTTTGTGCAATATAAAACCAACATACTTTACACTATGGCTGTTTCCCAAATTATCCACATTACCTTTGACCCAGATTCCAGTAAAGCTTGTGAAATCTATATTGTCATTCACAGCTCAACAGTCTCCATTCATCTGGTTCTAAATTACACAGATATTGCATCTGACAGATTCATAATCATGCAGTTTGAATAAAATCTGTGAAATACCGTGCAGAATCAAAAGCAGATCTAGATGCCAAGGGGTCTTGGATTCATCAGTGCCTTGCATTTAATTTCATCCATCTGTAAAACACAATACATCCCTAAGTCATGAGGTAATTCTGAGATAAAAGCTCAAATATGGTTTAGTTTTCCATAACAAATAAATAAGTTTGCGCATTAGAATGCTTATAAATGATGATAAATGCTAAAACCAATGTAGTTACAGGGAGGCCTTATTTCATTCAGTGACTCCTTTGTGTAGAGCGGAAGCAGAATGTACACATTTGTCATGTCAGATATTTTAAAACCTGATTTACATGTGATACATCTTCTGGCAATACCAAGACTTCTGTGTGAAATCCCCTTTTTCCAGAGGAGATCCAACAGACCATTGACCGCCTGCTGCGTGCTAAGAGAGGCTCACGCATTGACCTGGCTGAGTCTGACAGGTTTGCACACACCAAGGGGAAAATACACAGTGGAAGGATGTTTAGTAGCTTGGGGAACATTTTATGCAAAACTCTGCAGAGCTTGTTTGTATTTGTGGAAGACTGAGCTATATTTATTTTGATAGTAACATCGGTGTGTCTCCATCTTTCTTTATCCGACAGGCTGGCCCTGAATGTGCCTGACAGCCTGTACCTGATGGAAGAGGCTGAGGGAGCCCAGGACCCCTTCTTCGGTCTCATGGAATCACACCAGCTCCTCAGCCCCTATAAAATACTCCAGGTACAATTTATGCACCAGTACAGTCATATGCTGTATGTGTTTGTGTGGCTCTGAAGACCAGATAACTTCTAGATCCCCATCCCCACCAGATTCCAGGATTTCATTCCCACATCTGAAGAACAGTTAACTAATGAGAGAGGGCTTCTTATCTAACAAGATTTACGACTTTTGGCTCTTATCTGACATTAATGCTTAAACCTTCAACGACCAAAGCAGCAGTGAATCTGTCCTCAAATACAATTGGATAGCAGTAAGTAGATTACTCTGACTGTATTTAGCACACACAACATGAGCCACCAACTCCTGTATGTTAGTCATTGCTTCATTATCTTTCATACACAAGTTTAGGTTACCCTCAATCTGCCATAGTCTTTTTTCATGATATCCTCCCATAGAAACCCTTTGCATTGACAGACAGAGTAAATCATAGCAGATAGCTTTGACTTACTCACACAGTTCCGGCTGCTGCAAATCCGGCTGACACGTCTGAACTTTGTCCTCCTTGTAGTCTTTTCCTGTGGAAATACCACATGTGAGATTTAGCTCTGTACCAAGTGTTTCTAAAGGACAAAGAATGGTTTCAAAATATCAGAATAACTTTACATTGCACTGGGACACTAATATATGTTTAATGGTTTACTATTTTTGAGTTTAGCCTCCACATGGTAAATCAGAAACCGCTACATGTTGAGATTCAATTTTCCTATTCACTATTTTAGACATAATATATCAGATATAAGTTGTCACCTTATACAGTTCACCGCAGGGCAGCTTTTGGTACATGGAGGCAAAAGAAATAAAAATAAAAATGTTTTCTTTTGAAAAAACCCTAAATCATGCTTTAAAAATATTTGGTCTTGAAACCATTTTTATCCAGGCTCAGTTCACACTCTAAACTCATACAAAAAGAAAATTAAACCAGTTTAACAGTATGAAATGTTTGTAATGTTTATTTATTTGTAGACTGCAATTACGAGTGAAGATGTGGGTTCACAGCACTCCCTGGTGCCCAGTCCCCGCACCACACTTGACAACGATGGTAAGTTAGCAGTGTTTTATCGTGGTGGCAGCTGATCATGGATTATGATTACAAGACTGCTTGATATACAATATGCCTACTCACATATTCTACCATCACTGGCAATAAACTCCCCCATTTCAATTGTCATGGCTGCTCCCTTCATCTCAATCAGACAATTTCATATGTATAAATATGTTTCTATGTTTTTTTCCCCTGTTAATAGGGCTTTTTGGTAGTTTTTCCCTTTTTGCGGTAAGGAAAGGGGATTTCACACCTTGCTGAATATAGTTTTACTTTGTGATGTTGTGTTAAAATGCATCAGTCGAGGATAAACCAGACACAGAATTCATTCTCCTGGCTATTTTTTTCCCTTGGCACTATCATTCAAGTGCCACAAACACAGGTGAATCTGACCTAACGATATCCCTATTGCTACAAACATTTGTGGCTCTGAATTCCTCCTGCTGTGTTAAACCAGATTTCAGGTCACCCTCAGTCGCCATCACGCTGACAGAGAAGGAGCAGTTCGTCATCACCACTGCTGAGGTAACCTCTTTTTCAGCGTCCAGTGACACGAAACCTCACAGTCATCATTTCTAGATGTAGCCTGCTTAATTTGATATGAGAACATAACAGCAGTGAACGCACCAAATTTGAAAGTCAAAGAACATTAAGAAAACAGAAATTTCTAACTTTTATCAGTGGGATGATGTAAGGTTTAATTCCACTGAGTTTTGCTGGAGGTTTGGGTTTTTCACTGCTAAAGAAATATATCTAGAAGAATTAAATTTTGAATAAAGTTCATTAATTTTGTAAATGGTATATACAGTGACATGGTTCTGGGGAATGTGGAAGTAAAATACCTGAAGCCTAACTGGTTGTTTTGATATTCACTGCTCAGCACGCACAGTGCTTAGGAGAAAGCAGTAGTACATTATCTTAGTCATATAAACACAGCTGGTTTACAACAGTAAATCTCCTCCACTGCTGCACTGTCAGCCTCCTTACTGCTTCACTTAATGACTCATTATTGTCCTCCTGAAGCATCATGAGCAGATGAAGACTGTTTTGACTTGATAAGATCTGACTTAATTACATCAGCCTCCACTCCGTTCCATCACAGAGACGTGTGGCTGACTTGTCTCGTCCTCTTCTGCTCTCCACTTGTCCACTTGCCTGATGGGTTTATTTTCACTTTGCATTCAAAAATTAAGCAATTTCTTTGATTAAAAGTCTCTTGTTGTTGTCTCTGTTTTTTACTGCTCAGTCAAGTCGATGTATTTGAATACCACATTAACAGGAGTTGAGCCAAAGTGCTGTACAAAAAAGAGTGCAAAGATAGAATAAAAACATACGAGAAAAACTGTAAAAGACACTGAAGATGAGTAAAAAATAAATGAAATAACAAGAGAAAATATCAGTATCAGACAAATTAAGGCTGAATTAAAAGCAAGAATGGTAAAACATGAGCTAATACATTTGCAGAAGTGGGACAAGACAATGTGAAGTTGACTTATATTATCCAACTTTATTGCCTCTTTTTTTTTGCCTTTTTCATATCGTGACATATCATTCTGTGACTGTCTTCCTCTGTCTATATCAGAATTTCGAGGGAGAGGATCTTCCTGAGGTCACAGACAGAGAGCTCGACTTGCTGATGGATCAAAACGACCAGTTCTGTAAAGGTATGTGTTTCTATCTCAACCACTCATTTGGTGAGATAGTACATGTATGTTAGCAGGTTAATCTAACTGAGAGGGTATTATCACTGCCAGGAAAGAAAAGCTTTATTTTCTGGGGGTTTTCATTTCAGGGTTACCCTGAGTAGAATAGAGTGTCATGTGTGAATCCTGCCTTGCTTTGAAAAGATAAGAAAGAATATCACACAGCTGTCTAGCCTAAGAAGTATTTTAATGTAAGAAGCACATGTTGAGTCAAGTAGAGTTTAGTTTGCTGTGTTTTCACTTTCTGCAGTATACCAGCAGTAAATGAGTAAAAAACTGGATTTGTTAATGTTTGGTATAAAAGTGTAAACCAGTCTGTTGTTAGCATTTTGCTTATATACATTTGTGTTGTATGTGAGATCTCACATTGTTTCTCTGCACATTACTTACATGTGTTCTCAACAGAAGTGGAGCAGCAGCGGAGCAGGGAGAGAACCAGGGAGCTTGAAGGAGCCATGTCCTCTTTTGACCAGTGAGTCTTGTAAAGAAACACATCAAACTGACCAATGATTGTCTGTCCCAAAGTACGTAGTATATAACAGAGCTGAGAGCATCAAAACCACCTCTGATTTCTAATTAAAGCTCATTGCATGTATGTTTGGTATTGACCTGGTCACAGTGACTTCACAGTTCCAACCATGAAACATCGGGATGGGCGTGTAAATTAAACTATATCTTTACACCATTAGGACAATAACGCCTGTGTAGATCCACAGATCCTCCCTTCTCTCTCCAAGCAGTACCCAAGGTCAGGTTATAGATAAAGGGGCCAACCAACAGTACATTGTAGTGTCTACGCTCAGGGACTTTCATATCTAACTCAGATACCGCAGACAGAGACACTAGCGCAAGCCGTAAGGACACACTTATTTAGTAAAGCATGCTTAAGGTTTAACTATCCAATAGGATGACGTTCGGATTTTTTTTTCCGAACGGGCCAGTGACTGGCATGGGTAACGCCAGGATTTCAATTTTGGATGGGCCACTATTTAATAGGAAAAATAATACTTATTATATGATCCCTGCCTGACTTGTTTGTGTTTATCTGCTGTAGACGAGCTTTAACAGCGCGGTGCGCCGCTCTCTCTCCCGTTAAAAGTGAATGTCGCTCACCCAGCTCTCTCTCTCTCTCTCTCTCTCGCTCCACTGTCTCTCTCTCCTGTTACTACATGTGTTAAACCAAATGCACGAAAAGTTTCTTGTGATCAGAGAAGTAAGGATAGGATGTAATCATACCTCCTTACTGTTTCGGCTGTAGCTTCAGCGTTGTCAGAGCTGTCAAAGCGTCTTGGTGTGACGTGTCTTAAAACAGCTGACAGGGCCGGGAAACCTTTCAAAATAAAGTTCCCCAGCCCAGCCGTGCCCGTCCTCCGCCCTCACGCCGCCGGTGGAGAACGGTGTCCCAGGTATGTGGGAGACACGTTACACCAAGACGCTTTGACAGCTCTGACAACGCTGAAGCTAACTCACCTTCGACATGCAACATCAGAGCAATATTGTGTCCCGACGTCGACACCGAGCGACCGTCTTTTCCAAAGAGAGGAAGGGATGTTCGGATTTGATTGTGTGGTAGGCAGCATTGATGAAAATAAATATGTATGCGAGTTAAAAAGAAGGGGTCTACGTATTTCTGATTTGATTTGGCTTTTCGTGCATTTGGTTTAACACATGTAGTAACAGGAGAGAGAGACAGTGGAGCGAGAGAGAGAGAGAGAGAGAGAGCTGGGTGAGCGACATTCACTTTTAACGGGAGAGAGAGCGGCGCACCGCGCTGTTAAAGCTCGTCTACAGCAGATAAACACAAACAAGTCAGGCAGGGATCATATAATAAGTATTATTTTTCCTATTAAATAGTGGCCCATCCAAAATTGAAATCCTGGCGTTACCCATGCCAGTCACTGGCCCGTTCGGAAAAAAAAATCCGAACGTCATCTCGTTTAAGTTCCACTTAGTTTATGTCCAATAAAGTCCGTGAATGTACACATGTCAGCTGTCTATTACTACATCTTACAGAAACAAACTACACCGATGGCATATAGAAGAGTTTAAAGCACCATTGTTGGACAGCTGCATTGGTGTTGGTCACTTCCGCTCGCTCTCGTTGCTTGACGCTCCCGATCTTGAATCTGGAATCGATTGCTCCTCCTTGGATCCCCGGATGTTGCAGTTGAATTTTTTGAGGTTGAATTTTTTGAGGTTGAATTTTTGAGGTTGAATTTTTTGCGGTTGAATTTTTTGCGGTTGAATTTTTTGCGGTTGAATTTTTTGAGCTTGAATTTTTTGCGGTTGAATTTTTTGCGGTTGAATTTTTTGAGGTTGAATTTTTTGCGGTTGAATTTTAAACGTTGAAAAACATTCAAATACATAATTTCAATGCATAAATATTCAGTGCTAGAAATTCAATGTCTTTTTTGTTTCAAATCCCGATGACACAGATTTACTTCCATATGCGAACACCTACATGTAACATAGAGAGTGACTGCAATTGTAGCCATTCATGGATGTGCTGTAAGAATAAGTAGAGGGAGATAAACTGGGATGTTGTGGGAGACATCTTCAGGCTTGGAGGTGACAGTTGCTCATGTTAGTCTGTTGGCGTTTGTTTCTGCATCAGACATCAGCTGCTGCCTGAGTTCTCCTTTCACCAGCTTCCAGGAAAGTTCCCTAGCAGCCATGATCCTAAATGCACTGTAAAAGTGATTCTGAGATTGGACATTTTGATCACACTTCTCCGTCACTACAATAGATCCATCAATTGTACTCTAGTTATTTCTGACATCACAAAATGGAAAGACGAGGGGAGTGTGTATGAAACTGATGTATGTGAAGATTGTCTGTTGTTACAAACCCACAAAGTTCTTGCTCCTTTCTGTTTTGTTCTGGGAATGGGCTCACTAACAAATTTCAATAAGGTTAGTTAATGTACGTTAAAATGTATTTAATGCAGAAGCAGCTCAGAGGAGTGAGTATGTGTATGCAACACCCATAGATCTGAACTCACATTATAGGGTTTCCAGGAAGACATTAAACAAGTGACTAAATCTTATTCATTATTAAGTTTTTGTTCAGTGTGTAACAAGCTAAATCAATTAATTTGGTATAGTGTGTGTTTACTATAACGATGTGTGTGTTCTTGTTTCAAGGTTGAATAAAACGGCAGTGAGAGAAGAGCGGGACAGTGTGTTCCTGCCGGATGAGGAGTTAGGTCAAACTGTGGACATTACTCTGGCATCTCATGGCCTAGAGATGACTCCACTGCGGGTTGCTATGCCAACCCCGCCCTCTGGGGCATCTAGGACAGAAGGAGACCAAGGGACAGAACATTCAACTGAAGAGGTGATGCTGTCTAGTCATGATAATTCAGACCATACAAACCATATATTTTAATGGGCAATAAAAAGAGGGATTATAAAAACTATATTACTTTATAATATATTAAGGAATCATTAAATATGAATAAGTTATATATTTTAAATGTATCTGTTTACAGTGAAATGAAAAAGAATTCATTTAAATACAATATATTGAAGATAAAATTAATGAAAAGCTTCATAACTGTTTACAAGTGGTCTTCCATGGCTGTCAAACTTTAACATGACGTAAACACCGACCGTGACAGAGTTGCCATCGGCTTTGATTTACATTCCACAGAGTGACTCATGAGAAGCTTTTTGTGTTTGGTTTGGACACATGTAATGGAAAGTACATGTGGGTGTGTCAACCCACAGATTATAATTTCCAGTATGTGTCTACCAGTTGTGATGTACTTTCACAGACCCAGTGCTGTGGACAGGTCGTGTAAAGACACTCTGTGTTTCTTTCCCTGCCATCAGATCAGGGTCTGTCCAATCAGGAAGCCTGCTGGAAGTCGCAGGCGTCAGCTGGTCTTTGCCGACCCTCAGGTCCAGATTTCTGACAGAGCAATGAAGGAACAGATTGTAAAACCACTGGCCGAGACACTGGATCTGGTACAGAAACACACTGGGATGGTTTCACTCAGCAAAACAAATTAGAGTCAATGAACACTTTATTAGGAACGACTGCGCTAACATATACACACACACACACACACACACCGTTTGTAGTTTATATATTGTATGGATCATAGACTGGTTATAACTTGTTTCACCATTCTGCCGCTCTATCCCTCGGCTGTTACTGCTCAAACTCTGGCTCTGTCATTTGTGCAATATGGCAGTGTTGTTATCTGGGATAGTCTTTGGTCACTAATAAATACGCATTGAAGAGGATCAAAGCTTCACGGACACTGAACAACTGATGATCAGAGACTGAACCTTCAAAGTGACTCTTCATCAGGGTGTCAGTTAATTAAACTCCAGTGGTCCACTGGAGCTGTAATACATTGTTTTTATTGTCCTGGTTCTTTCCTTCTTTCCTTCTTCTCTTCATTCTTTTACTCTGAGACACCATCGTTAGCTTTTACACCTCTACTCTGTGTGCTTCTATTTGAAACTGCTGCATCACTTTACTATTGTGTTTGTTTCTCTCAGTCCGATGTGTTGCTGGACTTGCCCACCTCGACCAAGTGGGCCACACCTGCTCAGCTCTTCAGCGCCCCCTGTGAATGTCAGTACCATGTGCTACAATTCACCTGTAAAATCATCTATGCTATTGACTATAAATCTTTTTAGAGGTTTTTCTTGAATGATTAAATCCTGGATAGATATTTGGATTATAGAATAATGTTATCAAGGTCAGAAAAGAGAGGGAAGACAAAAGAGGAGAAATAAAGTAAATGATAAAGAAAGAGAGACGAGTGAGATGTGTGAAAAAAAGTCAGTCCCAAAACAGTCAGGGAGAAGAGTAACCTGGTGGGAGGCTTTTCAACAGGCACCAGTGTCTTTGTCAATAATGAGCCAGGTTAAATACTGACAAAATATGGTGTATGGAAACAGGCTACGTCTTTATGGTGGTGTCGTGTAATGAAAGGTTTCCTAGGAAGGGGAAAAACACCAAAAACTTTCCATATCATAATCAAGGGATTCTTACTGTACCTACCAAAATACCCCCCAAAAAAGTTATAATAAAATCTTTAAAAGCTCTGGGGAAACTTCAAAATCTGATAAATTTGAGATCTTGATACAAACTAAACGATCTGAGAACAATTATTTCATTGATTTACCTCAACAAATTAGCACACATTTTCATAAGGAATTATACTGTTCATGTTGCAGAAGCTCAACCTGCGACCTCTGTGTTTTTAGAGACACTAGAACAGAAGTCCTCAGGAGGTTTCTAGATGTTTTCTAATCAGCGACGACCTTGCAGAGCCTTTTGAAACGGGTTATTAGTATCGATTACAGCTCAGTGAACAGCACTGCATTCCAACAAACTCATCTCGTCAGCGCTTGTGCAGAAAATACAAAATGGTGACCAAATTCCCCGTCTGCAGCCCTCCCTCATGCTGACCTCCAGTTGCTATGGAAACAGTGTGCCTTGCTCACTGCCCTGCCTGTGCATGGGAAAAACCAAAGTGGGGAGATGGAGGAAGAAGAGGAGGAGGAGGCGAGAGGGGCGTCTGAGCAAGAGCAAGAAATACTGAGGCACTCGAGCATGAGGCAGGTGGGTTCAACCGACTGAAGTCTTCTTTGTTGTTTTTCAGGTCATCGTCTGATATCCGCATAAATGACCTCAAATCAAACTCAGTATCTGGGAGGGCGAGCTGATAAACAATCTCACCAAATTCTACTTTTGCTTGCATGCCTATATATGAGGCAGAACTTGCAAGGCTATCGCTAGAATAATGAAGGTTATGCAGCTCGCCTGCAGTTGTGTCCTGCCAACTGAGTGTGTTCAGTTCAGTGGTCAGACAAATTAGATTATAAACCTTGTGTCTGTGTCACGAAACTCTGCCTCTCCCTCTCGCTTTAAGATATCCAGTGAGTCAGGACTGCAACCCGCTGATGGCTCATGTAAGAACTCTTCCTCTCTCTCACTCTCTGACGCTAAATTAGTTTTGCAGATCCTGATACACAAATTGTTCATTTCAAGCTGTCAGCGGTTCATTGGGTGTTTCTTTATGTGTCAACAGCTGCATTAGATGTGATCCTGGACATTTCCAGAGAGGACAAGTCTATAAGCGATGTGATCACCCCTGTTGGAAGATGGTGAGTCTCATGATGTTTAGAAAGACGGACAACTTAATGGATAAAAAGACGGATCAGTGTGTGTGTGCTTGTTTGTGCAGGTCTCCGCAGGAGGACACTCGGCTCCTAATGGAGCCTATAGCAGAGGAGAACATTGAAATGCCCGAGGCGCAGACTGACACAGAGAGCAGGGACATGCTGAGGTGCCTCAGACACACACCTTACAAAAAACAATGATTTTCCTCCACATTCACTAGTGCACAATCACAGTATGAGCATGTCAACACATAATAACGGAATCTTTATTCATAATAACACTAATAGTTTGAATCATACCATGCACTTTTCACATTGCTCCTCTCTCAGCTGGATCTCCTCTGCCCTGCAGAGGTTTACTGAGGTCACCTTTGACTCTCTGCTGCCCCCCGAGGCCGACCGCACCACTGCAGCTCACACGCTCTACAAACTGCTTGGTGAGGAAATCGACAATTAGCAACTAATATATTTTCAATATAAATCAAGATGTTGACTGGAGAAGCAATGGAGCTGTTAAGGCACAGATCAGATCATATTTTGTATCCATTGAAGGTGTATTTTACTATCTTTGCATCCAATGAAAATACAGTTGACACTGATTTAATCTGAAGCTTCACATTGATGCTTCTCCTCCTCAGAGCTGCTCTCTGGCAGACACGTGACCGTCCTGCAGACTGAACCCTACAGCAACATGACCATCAGCTCTGCCTGAGACTCCCACGTCTGCAGTTATCCACACTGAGGCCTCATGTAGACAGAATTAGTTCCTATGCTCACTTGTTGAATCCTGTCAGTTTTGATTCTTACACAGGACACAGTGAAACATGAGATCATCAGTTCCAACACTGATACGTTTACTTGCATTCGTTCTTTTTTAATCAACTGCTTACATGAAATTTTATATTGAGGCGTATTAATTAGCTTCTACCCACTGTTATTTTTTAATTTTTAAAGGTTTTTAACCAATTTTTTATAGGGTTTGGATTTGTTCATGTTATGAATTTAAACATTTTATACATTTGAATGCATTTTCCAGATCTTTACACGTTATTATTGACGTTTTTAAAGTCTTTATGAAGTTGTAGGCTTTATTGTACATTTTGTGGTTTCTAACCTCACGATTTGTATCTGCTGTTTGAATTTTTAACCTTTTAATTATTTTAAGGTGCATTTCTATTAAAGGTTTTCATGATCAGTGGAACATATGATCCTTCACTTTTCTCAAGCTCTACACATACTCAGAGGGTTATTTGGAATATGTCAAACACAGTGATAAACCTCAGCAAACTCAAGTGTGTTCAGTGGTATTGATCAATGATGAATCCCAGAATAATGGAACTGAACACGAGGCTTCAAATGCTTTTCTTCTGAGCTAAAAAGCAGAGTTAAATCTCCAGCATCAAAGAAATTGTGGTTTGAGAACATCAGCTCCTTCGTCTCTCATCAGGACCATGATGTTCCTCCCCATCAAAAGATTCCTGCCTTGCCTCATGCCTCAATAACTTAACAATAACGTGCTGGCTGATCTCACTGGGAGAGTGTGTGTGTGTGTGTACGTTGGACCACTGTGGCACCTCATCGTGACTGAGAGGCCTGAGCTGAGGTTTGAGCTGCAGCCATAGGGACACTAATCCTGATTTATATCAACACACAGTCAATGTGTTGATATGACTTGTGATGCATTCAGGTTATGCAGGTATGTCGGGAAACGTCATTCTCACTGACACGTAATGTTCTGTCACAAAACGAAAACATCTCGTTTTGTCCATGATAGTGTCCCTCATTTAGTTCAGCTTCAAACACTAACAGACTGTTTACATCCCCACTGCTGACATCAGGCTGATGTCTGAGAATGTGTTTATTATGGTTAGTTATGGAATGTGACAAGTCCAGAGCGGTAGTTTAAGACCCCTGCAGTGCAAACAACACACACATGTCCTACACATGTCCCATGTGCGGAGGTCTTTGTTAGTTTTATAGAGAACTAAAAATGTGGCGTGACGCAGTGACAGGCTCATAAATCAACTTCCTGTTCACCTAGACTGTCAGGCGGAAAGACAGTGATGAGCAGAGGCGGAGATTTGTTAGATGATCTCATTTCACAGTCGTAAATGTGTTGTCCACGCTGATCCTCAAGTGACCTCTTAACACGTACTCATATGACGTGTGAGCTTATTTATCTGTTTATCAGTCATAAATATTCCGTTGTAGAAAAACATCAGAGCACATATCACCTCAATTTTCAGCAGAAACAAATACACTCCCACTGATAACACACACACACACAAACACCTCACAGTACAAACTCTACCATCTGTCCATCAGCCTCCTGACAGTTTAATGAAACTCACATCTGAGCGACACATAACACACATCCTCACCAGCTGCTTATATCAGCCAGGAGGGCAGAGCATGAGTCTGTGTGTATCATTCTCTCCACAAGCATCAAGCTGTGAATCATCGGCCCTGAGAGCAGAACAGACCAGGACGGTGTTTACAGGGAGAAAAGGTTCAGGAGTCACAGGGGTAAAGATCAGATGAGACAAGAGGCCAAGGGATACGTCTTGACTTTTTTAATTTTTTGAGAGAGTGATCCAAACATCAAGCTGGCGGCAGATGAGACCATGAGCTTGGAGGAGGAGGGAGAGGCCGCCGGAGGCCGGGACAGCCCAGCGGACAGGGAGTCGCACGGAAAGCTGATCCGTGTTGAGCTGGAGTGGGACATCCCCATGGCAGTGACGCTGCCCGTGCAGGTGCAACCGGACCCAGCACACCAACCCTTCCCCTTCCTGGAAACAACACTGGCCGACCTGGGCATCGAGGAGTGAGTGTGCTGTGAGGAACCTTCAGAATAGAGACATTTCAGGTAGATTTAAATATATAAATGTGTGTGTGTGTGTGTGCAGGTCAGAGGTGAAGGAGAGGGTGGTGTGGGTCGACACCAAGAAGACGCAGGTGAAGAACAAAGCAGGGAAGCTGAAGGAGAAGGAGATCACCATCCTGGAGGTACAGTCGAAAGATGATAGGAGTCCAAATATTCTGTTAAGTAGCAAAGTAAATGACCCAAAAGAGCCCATTTGGTTTCTTCTCGTAGGTGAGAGTGAAAGCCCAGAAGGCTGGAGAGAAAGATCTCCAGGAGGTGTTGTACAGCACCGAGGCCCACACTGACCGCTCCTTCTGCCGCACCGGGATGAACATCCTGCCCTGGAAACAGAGATACACAGGTCCGCAGAGAGCCTTCACTGATTCACTAACTGGAAGGGCTTTTAATCTTAGTTTGCCAGGGGGGGCTTGTGCATCCCTCGCTGTAAGTGTGGCTTCATAAAACATAGGAAATAATTGTTTTTGTTCATGGATCACAACACTGTGCTGCACCCAGAGGCCATGAAATGACGTCATCCCAAACATGCCATCCAAATAAAAACACTAACCTCAGAACTGTGAAAAATCGTCCATCCGTTTCTTTGTTTATGACCAAAAATCACTCAACGTATTTCCGCAAATCTCGGTGGAAGGATGTTCTGTTCAGTTTTTCTTACTTTCTTTAACATTGTGTGGGATTGTTCATCTTCAGTTTTCCCAGAGAATGGAGGTTAGTTTATTTTCATGTGTACAAACTAGACAGGTCGTTGTGTGGTTAAACAATGATTAAATGTGCTGTTATTTCCTCTTGAGCATAACAAACACCTCTCTCTGTCTATATCAGGTGAGAATGGAGCGACGGCCGTGCAGATGACGAGGGCACTGGACATGGAAAACGAGCAGCCGGACTCGACTGAGGCAGACGGACAGCGGGATATCTGAAGAGAAGCCCCGACATCTCAGACCTGAAGTGTGTTTTGATATAAATCACAGAGCTGCACATTTTCCTTCATCTTTAGAACGAGGGCAGCATAGTTGTTTAATTAATCCATTGCAGTGTTCGCATTTGTTTAGAGGATCCAAAGTGTTGTCAGTTTCTCGTTCTACAGCAAGTTTAATGTCTAAGTTTGAAATTTGCCAGAGTTAAAATTCTTTGCTAAATTGCTGCGTTTGTAAAAAGAAAAATAATCTGTTGCACTTGCCGAATGTGTGACAGAAAACTTTTGTATAGTTTTGTGTGTAAAGTAGAATCATCACCTTGCACTTGCATGACTCCACTGGCCAATCGTGTCTGTCCAGCTCAGGATATGTGCGCTTTTGTAGTCGTCATTATTCAGACTGACCGAAATCGTATAAATCCCATTAACCATGATCAATTAATGCCTAACCTCAATCCAATTAAATTCACATCTTATCCCAAACCACAAACTCTGACCTAATGTGAAATATTGTTACATTCTCCCCAGTTACTGTGTTGAACATCATGAGGTCACAGTGAACTTGACCTTTGGGATGCAACACATCATCCATCGACATGTTATCCTCTAAAATATCTGTGTGAAATTCTTTTTGTAATTACCGTGTGGATTCTTGAGTAATGGTCGAGGACTTGGTTTGTTGAGGTTACAGTGACCTTGACCTTTGACACCCAGTATGACATCAGCTTATGTTTGAGTCCTAGTGAACGTGTGTGAGGAATATCCCGTAAGGCATTCCTGAGACGAGGGTGCAGTCCGACCACCTGAGCTGCACAACATGGTCACAGGTCGAGTTGCTCACCTTTAATAGTTTACTTAAAGATATAGAAAGCAGTTCAATAATTACAACAAGTGTTATCTATGAGTTCAAATGTGTTTAGTTATAGAGCTCCGAGTGTTTTACGAGCTTTCACAGGAACACACATCTGATCCATTAGATGAATCCCTTCATAAGAGTGAAGCAGAACAAGTGGAGAATCCTTGCAGCAGATTGTAGCTGGGAATGAAATATTATATTTAGCAAGAGCTCAAATTTATTCGCTACACATTTGGAGCAAAGCCAGATATCTGTGTGAACAGCATCAACAAGGGAACAGTAGCAGATCTGAGTAGTGCTTTGCAGGAATGACAAGAAAACGAAATACAAATGTAACCAAAGAATGGTAAAGAGGGAGTCTAAAAATAACCAAAGTTCAAAAAGGGCCTTCAAATAAGTAAATAAATAAATGGTTCATACTCCAGGGGAGAGCTCCTGAAGGTAATAGTAGTTACTGTAGATATCTGAAGTGCTGTACTTAGATCAGCTTTAGGGAACCTATGCAATATCAGTCCCATTTTCCACCTCTAGTATAAAAATGTTTCTTGGCTGGCCTCCCCGTCGGCTACGCTGCAGAGATGGCGGCGCTGAGTTTGGCCTGTTGCTCCACAGCGAGAGGGATCACAGCTAACTGGAAGTGTGCCAAGTGGCGCTGGGCAAATTCCCTCATCAGCAAGGCCACGCTGTTCTGGGTTTCTGAGGACGAGAGACACAAGCTGGTTTTCAGACGTGAACTAAAAATAAATTAAGAAGTCAGGAAAACTGGGTCTGGAGGAAGAACATGAAGTACAATTTAGAGTTAAACCACATTTTCTGTGTCCTTGCCACACAGGCCATCATGTTCATGACCTGGTGGCATTGCTTATTAAGTTCCTTTGAGTCTGCCATTACGTAGGCATTTGTTTGTACGATATAGGTTTGCAATTTGGTCGTAAATGATAGTCTCTTGTCCTCACTGCAACTCCTTTGAGAATTTCTGTGTCGGCTGTTATCGCCAAAAGCTCTCGAACAGCCCCATCATTCCAAGTTGATAACTTTGTCTGTTTCTTCTACATGTATGAATCCTCTTTTTCATCCAATTCAATATTTGGATTCTCATCTAGTCATGGTAGAAACATCAACATGCCCACCCACTTGTTGTGAATTTTCCTGAGTATTTCCTGCTGTATTCTAACCCTGATATTTTTCTGGATATTTTAAGAGGGTGCTTGTATTGTTACGGGAGAAAATGTCAAGAGTTACTGACTCAAGCATTTACATCCTTACATACAACTCCTCTGGATAATTTCAGGAAAATCTCTGGTGTGAAAGCAGCTGGAAAACCAGCGATGATACAGATAGAAAGCTGCAGATTGTTGACTGTGGATTTCCGTTAGAGTAAACATTAAAATAAACTATATTGATTCTCTTGCAGTCTGTTCAGTTTCCGTGCTTCAAATCTTGCAGCCCGATTCAAAATTTTAAGCAACAATATTCACCTTCATGAATGTCCTTGTTGCCCAACACATCACTGGATGCAGCAACTATGGGCTTCATTAATTTCACAACCTGAAAAGGGAAAAAAAATAATCAAAACAATTCTAACACCCACCCAATAAATAATTCAAGAAACATGTAATATCAAAAGACGCCCTTTTACTATCAGGCTGAAAAATCCACATGGTTACTCCTCCAGACACAAATTGTTTACGGGCATATTGATCACAATATCCAAACGCACACATCACACTAGGTTTCTGAGTGTTATTCAATCATGTGATGTGTGCTCTGAGATCCAAGTACCTGCTTGTAGATATATTGCACATTTTTGTATCTATTTATATCTCTGCAACTTCCTAAAGTCTTAAAACGCTTCCAGACCACATGCATACATATCAAGCTTCCCAGTAGAGTCACAATCCCTACACACACCGTCTCTCTGCCCTGGGGATGTTAATAGTGAGTGTTAATGAGCTGTGTACTGTACCAGATCAGGACTGTGTGTGTAGAGCATGGCCAGGCAGCTGAACACCGTCTTGTTCTCCTCCAGGTCCTCTTTGAGGGGCAGACGTTCCACCAGAGCTGGAACCACCTGTCACACAGAACAACAGCTGATTTCTCTCAACAACAAACACACTTCTGTCGTTAGCTAAAGTTCTGCTTGTGAAAAAATAGGGTCAATAGTAGAGATAGCAACATCTTGAAGGAGAGGTGTAAATTGTAACTGTACCTGCTCTAGAGGAACAGCTTCTATATTACTCATGATCATCCTGCAGAGGGCAGCACACAGGTTGTCGATCACCCTGAGGTCGGACTCTTTGGTCAGCATGTTGGAGAACACCGACAGCATCATCGGAAAATCTCTGGTGCACAATTTGCTAAGGAAACTCCTTTGAAAACGATTATTACACAACCAAATCCAAATAGAAGGGCCAACGGGTGAAAAGGATACGTTACAACGATGGGTCCGGCTGCCTGGGCCAGACATCCCAGTCCAAACACGCTGTTGTTGCGAACCTCTGCGTCACTGTCCCTCACTCCAGCTACCAGTACAGGCAGCAGCCGGTTGGACAGCCGGCCCGCCAGCCCCCTACCCCCGGCTACGCCCGCAAGGGACTCCAGGATTTCTCCAATAGTTCCCAAAGAGAAGGAGCGTTCTGCCACCGTGCACGAGGATTTCTGTTGAACAAGAACAGAATCAGAATCCAAAACCGAAAAAACTGTGTTAGAGTCTGCTGATTCTAAAAGTCGTCTGGGTGTCGAGACTCACAGCTTTGATCATGATCAGAGGCAGCAGGTCATTGAGGAACGGGGCGAAGCTGTCTGCAGGGACAGAAGCGGCCACTAGGGGAATCCCCTCCCCGGCAAACTCCTGTAGCATGCCGTCATACTCCGCCTGCAACAGAGAGCATGCAGAGTTGTTACGGCAGGGATCTGGGCACCAAACAACCACTCAGAGAATAAGATGAAATTGAAATGGTCCCTGACACTTCTGTAAATGTTGCCAAGGTTCTTGTTCAAAATGTAAAATTTAGGATTTGAATACTTCTAAAAATGAGAAATAAAAATTCCTGATTTCAGTTCAATTAAAAAAAAATCTCAAGACCTTTTGTGCTTTATGTAGATTGATGTGAATATAATTCTGACACTACCTTGTATAAAAATACTACTTATCTACTATAACATGCCAACAATCATTTGTGTATGATGTGTAAATATGGACTGTAATATTCAAAAGCAGTGATGAGATGTTTGACCTGTTGTTCCTCATCATCAGCTTCATCAGCACCCCCGTCCTGACACACCATCTGAACAGACAGGCAGAAAAGAGAGAACAACAGTAGAGGGTTATAAGCAGAACTAGCTTTGGCAGATGACATCATCTCCTGATCCCCTTTAGTCTCTCACCTTCTTCTTCAGCACATCGCGGATGATGTCGCTGATCTCCTTTAGGCGCGACGGGTTTCTGAAAACCTCCTCCTTGCAGGTCTTCATAAGGTTGTTCATGGTTTCCAGGACTCCCCATCACAACCGGGCGCTCCTGCTCCGTCCGAACCGTTTCCAGGAGGCAAGGCAGCACCAAGTCCAGCAACTTCAGAAGGGCTAAGGGATGGAATACGGTTCAAATGGACTGAAGGTGAATACATTCATACCTGTTGGACAGTCCTAGAAAATAAGGAAATCTGTAAGCTACCTGACCTACACGGAAATGTTTGCAGCTCTGCACATTTCTGCGTTTCCTCATAATAATATCAGCAGTTCAGAGTTCCTGAGAGTAGAGCTTTACCCTGGTGGTTGGCCTCAGTGGGACTCTCTTTCCACGCTTTGTGCTGAGCTCGACAGAACTGGCCCATGGCTCCAAATGCTGCCCTGCGGACGTCCTCATGGGGAAACTAGGGAAGGAGAGGAGTGAGGGAGCACAGAAAAGCATCAGGTTACAGCAACGTGGAAAGTGTTGCTCGACTGTATAACAGAGGACAAGACAGCTCCCCAAAGTCAAGCCAAGGTGTTTTCAATGTCCTTTAGTGGCTGGCTGCAGTAAAGGTTAGAAACCCTGGTTCCTCCATGTTAGCATATTGACTAATCTTTTGAATTTGGCAAATTTCCCAATTAACCAGAAATATAAAATAGTAACAGAAATTTAGAGAAGTCATATTATATATCTTTCAACGGTCAGTTTAATAACTGAGAACATGTTGCAAGATCAGAACTTGAAAGTCTGAATACGGACACATCCATTTACACCCAGACACAGACACGATGTAAACACAAATACCGACCACAGAGTGCCCAGCACAGACCAATAGACAAAGAGGGAAGGTTGGACCAATGACTTACATCTCTCATCTCGTAAACCTGCTGGAAGCTCGACTCCAGGAAAGCTTGAAAGGCAGCTCTGTCAGAGGAAAGCACAACAAGTTCAGAACCACTCACGATATTAATATACAGGCTTTTGAGGTAAATGACTAATTTCGAAAATGTATTCAAATTATGAATCATCGCTGCAGTTATGACCTTTAATTTGCCTACATGAAAAATATTAAAATAGAATGTGTGAGAGTAGCAGTAAATATGATATAAAGGCTGAGCCAGAATCCTGTTAATGTTAAAATGTGTGAAACGGTGGTTAAGGTCTTACCCTGTGTTGAAGGCGATCTCTCCCAGTGCGTCACAGGCGTCCTCCTTCTCATCGATGTAAGCATTCTCAACACTGAACCTGAGAGACGGGGAAACGTGATGTCAGAGGGAGAGACAGCAGAAGAAGTCCAGGTGGAGATATACTGTATATACAAATATATATATTCCAGGAATCTGTGTCCTGAAAGCTACTCCTTGTATTGGCTTCATGCCCAAGGAAGCGCAGTGTCGAATTTGGTTCAATTTGGAAACACAATACATTCAATATTAATACACTTTAACTAAACAAGTCACCTTGGACTTGAGGCTCTGAGTACTGAGTCAAGCTTCTCTGAACTTTGATTAAACTAGTGTACAGCTCTCAATATCTGAATGCTGTATTTTTGTTTTAATCCGAATATGTTGCTACACAAAGCCTGAAAAACAAAAATTGTGTGAATTTGCACAAGTCTTCACTCTGTATATGTACGAGTGTGCGTGTGTGAGACTTTTACCCTGCAATATCGTTGATATCCGCCTCGGTGTCATCTTCTGTAAAATCAGATACATCTTTTTCTTCATCTTCTTTGTCGTCATCATTGTCTTCATCATCCAGGAGCACAAATGTCTTGTCCTCCTCAAGGTGAGCCTGAGGAGACACGATGGATAAAAGTCAAACGCTGTATTCTACTCGTATCATTGAGGAGCCATATAATGACCATATATATTTTTTTACCGTGATGCCTTCATTAGACTTGAGGGCGAGCAGCATGACTGTGGTAATGGCAGTGAGGTGAGGAGTCAGGCATTCAGGGCTGACTGTGGATACAGCTGAATATAGACCGTACCTAAAAGAGGGATAGAGAAGCATATACATTTATTCCTAAATAAAAGAAAAAGCACAGAAAACAGTTGTGGCAGGAAGGGAACTATTTATTCAGGAAATAATTTTCAAAAACTCTAGCTACATACGTGCAGCGTCTCAGATCCGGGTCATCGATAGTGTCCGTGAGGTTGAGGCCCAGCTGAATACACTCGGCCGCAAGAGGACTGAAGACATCTTTGCCAATGGTACGAGCCAACACAGACAGAGTGTCTGAGAGCATCAACAAAACACAGTCAACATCCAGTCATCCAGGCTACATGTACTGAGGGTGTTGTTGAGGCAGATGCAGTACCTACCCAGCGACTGAGTTTGTAGAGACCTCATTTCTTCCGTGGTGGTGGTCAGGAAGCCCTTAAGGTTCTCAATTACAGGAGGGAAGTACGGAACCAGCAGCTCTTTGGCAGCATTGGCTGAGAAGAAGGTGATTCAAGTAATTATCAGCCTTTTAACCAGAGTTGAACTGGGATATTGTTTGGCTAAGATGTAAACCTGCCACGTTAAGTAAGACAATCTTTTCTTTGTGTGTGCTTGAATTAGGGAGGAAACTGAACACTGTCAAAGTGAGATGGTGTTAACCTTAACCTTTAATCAGAAGCCAGAAATAAAACATGCAAGAGGAATTTCTTGTGAATCTGTGACCTCTTACCTATGGCGCCGATGGCTGACACAGCGAGCTCCCTTATCTTGATGTTTTCAGTGTTGTTGAGGGCGGACAACATGGTCTCCATCAGAGTGGGCAGGTACGGTTCAATATCCGACCCTAGTTAGAGAGAACAATTAAAGAACAGCTATGTGTCGTTTTCTGATTAGCTTTAAGTTGTTTTCCTGGACCAGATGTGCAGGTTCTTCTGGATCAGTCACATAAACCTTTAGCTTACCTAAGTTCTCCATGAAGTTCTCGAGGGCGTAAAAGGCCTTGGTGACGTGGCCGACCTTGGCCTGGTTCAAGGAGGAGAGGTATCCCAACAGCAAAGGCATCAACTCCGAACAGAACTTACTCACTTCAGGCTGTGAAGAGGAAGAGGTAGAAAAAACGTTTACAACCGGAAACAGAGACATTTATTGTATTTTGCAGGGGGTCCCTACATTAGTATTATCATATTAGGTAAGCAGATCTAATATTGTCCTGCAACTTCCGACATACACAATCTCAATGACATAACCAAAACATTTAGCAGTGTTGACTTTCACATGGGATAAAATAGAATGCAGGATATGTACTTTTGAATGATGATGTTTGTCCTGACTCACCTGTAAGTGTTCAGAGAACTGTCCCAGGGCAAAAAGGCCAGCACAGCGCACCACTTGATTACTGTCAGAGAGACTCTGACACACGGCCTGCAGCATTGGTGACAACAGCCTAACACACAAACACACACAAAGGGGTTAATACTCAAATCTTAGCTATTTTCATTAGCCACATATGTAAATCCTCAAAGAAAAATAAAATAATTTTTTTAGGTCAGATAAACATACTTTGTGCGTATGTGGTCAGCACATCCTTCAGCCAGTACTGCAAGACACAAGAGCCCCCCCTTTTTCTGGTAGGGGTTATCACTGGCGAGACAGGACTGAATGAAGGGCATCTGAAACACAAGATACAACACAGGGCATTGTAAAGAAGCAGGTATGTGACTGTGGTCTTAACTTCAACCATTATGAGTCTCTCAATCAATACAATAACAAAAGACATGGTTTAATGACCTCATGAGGGAGCGCGGGAGTTGACTTACCAGTTGTTGGAACAGTTTCTCTGGAGGCATGTGGAGCGCCATTGTGTCAATGATCTGGATGTTCAGAAACAAATACACAAGTTAAAATTCTATTTGAAAGTACACACGGGGATTTTTATAAAACAACCCCACTCGTAAACTTCTCCCCACCTGTGCAGCGCAATGTTTGGGATTGTCATTGTCCGTGTCTCCAGTGTCGTTCTCGTCGTCCTCTGGGTCGTGCTCCCCTGGTGGGGGGGCTGCAACAAGGATGGGGAAGATGGCCTGCAGGCAGGGGTTCAGCAACTTCTGCTTCAGCACAGTCTGTGAAGTAGAGGAAAAGGTGATTGATGTGAATTACTGAGTTTGCTCTGAGCAGCAGGTGGCACCTTAGGCTTATATTCATCCCAAGATATTTAATCATTTATTCATTACTGTCCAAAGAAGGACTGTACCTTGCTCTTCAACTTGATGAGGAAGCCGACGCAGGACAGAGCTTTGACCCGCAAAGAGTGACTCAGTGTGGTGTCACTGCCCACCTGACACAAACACAAACACACACACAGTGAAATTCAGATTACTAACATTACATGTCAGCTACAGGGACCAGTCGAAAACACAAAATCGCAGAGGACAGAGACAATACAGACAATTAGTTCCTACCTCCAACCAGAAGCGGATCATCTCGGCCACGTGAGGGACGATGACAGACACCTCGCTCTCCATGAGCTCATTGAACACCTCCATGGCCTCGCTGGCTTGGTCCTGTCAGACAAAGAGAAACACAATGAAAGAACAGGTCGGATTTATCCATAATCTTTAATACACTTGACCTACAGCAGAGACAACAGTGATCTAATGTCTGTAACATATCACAATTTACCTGATCCGCCTTGATGAGGATTTTCAGGGCCGCAATCAGACTTGGGATGATCGAACGCATCAGGTGCTGTGGAGCAATCAAATGTGACTTCAGACATTGAAACATTTCTTCAAAATGACCTAAAGTTAGATACAGTTTTCACTAATGGTTTGTCTATAGATTGTATGAAGCTGTACTGGCAAGATATCGAGTGGAAAACAATGAGGCTGCCTCACCATCTCCTCTGAGCCGGTGTATGCAGTTATGGCTGTGAGCGTGAGGATGCAGTAGTACAGGGCGGTCGGGTTGCTGTGGTCCTGCAGCACGGCACTGAACAGCTGCAGCAGCTGGCAGTAGTGAGGCTTGAAAGACTCCGGGTTGGAATCCATCACCTTGTTCAGCAGCAGGAGGCCAACCTGTAAGGACCCAGGAGATTGGATTTTATTGACAAACACTACACCAGTCTGATTTCTTATAAATATTTCACACTGAATCTAAAGCCGCAGTTTAGCTTGATGTTTTGATCAGTCCGCTCCCCACTGTGCCATCAGCACGTCACCTCTGCCTTTTATACTTGTACTTGATGCACAATGATTCAGTGTTTTTAGTCTTCAAAAGGCAACCACACTGCCAAAAAAGGCAAAGAGGAAGAGGAAACACAAACAGAACAGTTTCCACAGACTATTCTTGCCTCAGGCTTAATCCATGTTATGCTAGACGACCTAATCACCAGATCAAAAAAGTTTGGAGGTACGAGACGGCCGACACAACGCCACGTGCAGAGACACTAACAGCGACCACAAATGGGCTCGACTCCCTGTACCTGTCTCTCGTGAAGGTTGCTGCTCTTGGTGGACTGATTCAGGAACTGCAGCAGAGCAGGCCAGCGGTCCGGTGTCTCGTGTTTGACCATCACTGCACATAGCTGGGAAAGCGAGTGCTGCACCATGTGTCTGCCAAATAAAGATACACAGACGTGACTTCGGACTTATTCATTCATAAACGTGCTTTCAAGCTTTAGGTAACAACTGTATCATCTGTGTGTCTAGAGTAGACAATGTCACTTTATACACATTAAACCAGGGAAATTCAGAATCAGAATAATACATAATAGTACAGGAATAGTGTTTAAAGTGCATTTTGAGTGTAAGGACTGAAGAACTTACTCTGTTTCCTGCACGAAGGCCTGTAGCACCACCAGCTTGAGGCTGTCAGAGCAAAGCAAACGTCACCAATTAAAAGTTATGCTCAACTTCATTTCAACTCAACAAACGGTGTTAAAGTATTCATTGAAAAAGTTGTGACCGCACCTCTCTCTGTCCCCCGGGCTGATCTTGCTCCAGTGTTTCTTCACTCGCATCCTCAGCATCACTGCAGCCGACTGACGGACCTAAGAAGTCAAACAAAGAGATTTGAGCTGGTTTATGTACATGGTTAGACACAGAGACAGGAGCTGACACCTGTCACTCATCTGTCACTCTGGAGATGATGCTTAGATTTTCACTTCTCACTCAAACACGTTAAGTACCTCGGGGTTCTGGGAGCCGGTCATGACAGCACACAGGGCTGGGACAATGGCTGGATCTTTGAAAGCCTGCTTCAGCTGGGCTGTGGCCTGACAGTGGACAAAAGAAACAGTGATCTCACCAGGTCTGGCTTCCTGCCACAGTCACATAGCTGCAGCAACACATGGCGCAGCCTTAACTCTCCATCTTTATGATGAGTTACTGCAATGAGAGCTGAACACAACACACTGCTCCTAAACCCCAGACACCATGAGGAGGGTGTTTTACAGTTTGCAAGCATTAAATTAGCTGGTTTACTTAGCTAGCTAACTTCTGACACTGATGTTAACTTGAATAAAGTTGCTTGGGGCGTCACCTGCTGGATGACGGCATTGTCAGGCTGTGTCAGCTGCAGCAGAATCTGCTCCAGTTCTTGTGTCATCTTGTTCGCTCCAGATGTTTCGCCTCTGGTCACCTGCTGGTTCTGATCCACCTGGACTAAGTGTCACTGTGTTGGCTGACTCGCTGGTGTCCGGCCCACATGTAAACACGGCCTCTGTGTGGCTCGGTTCGGCCGCGATCAGCCGAGTTAACCTGCACTTTGTTAACTTCTTGGAGTCAGATGTGTCTCGGAGCTGAGGGGCCGGTGAGGTGAAGCTGACAGACACGAGCTGCTCGGTGAGAGCCGACACGAGGGAGAGGCTGTCGCGAGTCACTCGTGGGATAACTTAAAGGGACCTGCGGGTCTTCAGCCGGATGGCAACAAACAGCGCCCTCAGCTGGACAGGAGGTCACAGGACAACTCGTTCAGAAACTAAATGAATTTTTAAAGCATCCCTAAATTCAAATTAGAAAAAGCAAAGAAGGTGATACTGAAAATGTGTTCAATGTGATCTCTGAATTATATGTTCTTTAATTACATATAATAATGTTATCTATCTATCTATCTATCTATCTATCTATCTATCTATCTATCTATCTATCTATCTATCTATCTATCTATCTATCTATCTATCTATCTATCTATCTATCTATCTATCTATCTATCTATCTATCTATCTATCTATCTATCTATCTATCTATCTATCTATCTATCTATCTATCTATCTATCTGTCACAATATGTATGGTCCAAAGTGATGTGATCACATTTCAGAGGCTGGAACAACATATAGAGTTGTTCAATCGGTTGGTATTGATATTTACAACGTCTGTGTATATACCAAACTGCAACATGTGATGTATGTAGTTACTACTTAGGTGCGTAATGTGATATCTCAGTTTTTCCTTTTTTTTAAATTTGATTTCTAAATTCATTTTAAGCTATTTTCATTATTAGATATTGACTGTAAATTTTTAAGGTGTAATTTAATCAAACAATCTAAACATAAGGTTACAACATAACAGAATGTGAAGAAAGGGATTCTGAACTGTATAAGGAAGGATGAGTTATAGAAAAGCACAATATAGTGCACCATAATACTGAAGCGTAATTGAAATAGCAGAACCATGACAGTGTAAACAAACCTGTTCTTCTTGTATCTTTCCATCGTGGTACTGCTATTTACCACCTCATTAAAACGTCCTCTGATTTAAATCAAAATACTTCATGCCTGTCATACAGTGAAGCAAGGCATTGTAGCAGGTCAAGGTTAACTGGGGAAGGGTGGGACCTCAATGGTCTGTTTTGAGAGGGGAGCCTTTTGAAAGGTCATTTGC
This sequence comes from Pseudopleuronectes americanus, assembly GCA_038501795.1. Taxonomy (NCBI): domain Eukaryota; kingdom Metazoa; phylum Chordata; class Actinopteri; order Pleuronectiformes; family Pleuronectidae; genus Pseudopleuronectes; species Pseudopleuronectes americanus. Next base: position 9,996,945 of record CM076736.1, read on the forward strand.
AAGCAACAAGTCCACAAACGAGAGACTGATAGCCTCATACTTCACATAGCCCACACCCATTAGACGTGAAAACACATCTCAACTGACCGATCTGACCTCAGCCCGTGGAAGAAAGGAATGCCAAAGAAGACAAATCCATTTTCTGACAAATGCCTCATCCAGCACTGATTTTCAGGTGTACTCCAAAAATTCAGTTTATTAGATATTTACTATTTACTATACAAGGGGGTAAACATTGTGTGTTTATGTTTAAACAACAATAATGCAATTAAAATTGCATTATTGTTTAGCTATTGCAATGTTCTTATGTGTGTGTGTGTGATCTTTAAATTGGTTTTAATTGTTGGCTTTTTAATTCGCTCCTTGTCAAATTCTCTGGCACAAATATGCCTGCAAAATACAGTCCATTATGCCCATATTGACCAAAGGTAAATATTAAGTCTTCTTCGAACATACCAACTCATGCTCTCTCACTTCTATAACCATCCTCCATTCAGCCCTACCTCCAACCCCCCTCCTGTATGTTCATGCTCGTAAGACATCAGACAAACACACCCATAGATCAGTAGGAATGCTAATGTACCCATTAGAGCCAGTGTTCCCACATAATGTCGCCACTAACTGAAACATTACCACATCAATACGTCCAGGGTTGAAGACAAACAGCAGAGTGGATGGTAACGTGCAGGCTAATCTAACTCATCTTTCTGAAAAGGATTGCAAATCTGGTTGGAAAGATCTCTGCACCAACATGTTCAAGGTTCAATCCAATGAACCCGATGGAGGCCTACTGGGATTTGAAGCTACTGTCTTTGCACAAAACTGAAGAAATGAAACCATTAAATTGTGTTTTGAAGCTCTAAATTAGAGGCTAAAGGCTTCCTCAACAGCCCCTGTATACTGTAAGTGTTCACACTGCCTAAGAATACATTTTGATCATTTACAATAAGGCTAAGAATTTCTAGTGGTTTTTAAACTATTCATGCTCTTAGTTTAAGAGAGTGAATCTCATTTAAGCATAATTAATCATGTCAGTAAGGGATAGAACAGACCCATGATCAAGGTTGGACACTAGAGCCTGTTTGCTGACAACACAGTTAATGTTGACAATTTAATTTAATAATATTGAGAAAATAACCCCAAATTAAAAATGAAATCAGATTCAGACTAAATTGATGACTAGTTTGTATGATAGTCAAGACAAAACTGATACATTTGTCACCAGTTCCTTGGATTAATGTTTAAAATATGGCTCTTGTATAATATATGCCATCTGGTATTATGGAGCTCAGTATGGAAAGATGTACGTATTGAACAGAGCTACGAAACCAGCTGGCATTGATCATTGTAGACTGAATTTAAAGCAGAAACCTTGTATATGTGTGGATGTGAAGGAAAGTAAAAGTTGCCTGTGATAAAAAGCATAAGACTGTATGGAATTTATGGATTAAATACCATAAAGGAGTCCATAACCTTGACATGTTCTACGGATCCCAAAAATAAAACACAACACCAGAATTAACCAGCGGAGCCTCAAATTCCTCATCAGGTACAGTTAATGCCGTCAGACAATTTAATTGAATGTGGGATTTGGGGTTGTCACTTATTATTGTGATGTCATTTTCATCAATGGCTATCCAATATAATACAAATTGATATAATGCGGAATTTTATTCAGTATACTGTGACAAAACACAGTGAGGAGGTAAAACAAATAAATGACCTTTCTCAGATTTGTAAAATGTGTTGTTGTTTACCAGGTATTTGTTATTCTGTGCCTATAAACAAGAGTTTAAATCGACATTTATCGTGATAATTGATATATTGATGTTGAAATGTTTCTATTCCAACATCACTTTTGGCCATATCGTCCAGCCCAATGTGGGAAAATGCACCATCTAAAAGTTTAACTAGTTTTTAGTTTTAATTATTGAACTAAATGCCATATGAATTAGATTCTAACTATTTATCCTCAATTTCTCTTCCACACTGGGCCTCAAGATACAGTGAATATCCAGTATTTATTTATATATAGTTTTAAGCAGACTTCAGTGACAAAAATAAGAAGGTACTTCAGTATCTTTAAAAAAAACTATTCCTTTTTTGGTCCACGAACATGTGACTGCGTCTGAAACCATCGTTGAAAGTTGGATGACCAATCCAATGGCCTCACAGCCGCCCTGTGATTGGTTGAAGGCAGCTCTCCTCCCTACCTGTGAACGCCCACACGTCCCTCTATAAACAGGCTCCAGGTGAGTGCTCTACTTCTAACGTTTGATTGGCCCGAGTGTGTGAGTTTGCCCGGAAGGTCCCGCTGCTTCGTGTCGCATAAATTGGAAAACATTTTGGCCACAATCCTCGGAAGTCGATATTTTTTTTAAGTCTTTCAATTCGTGAGGATAAAATAACGACCATGACCGACTGGAAGACGCAGATCGGTTACAAGTACAACCCGTCTTACCATGCCTATGCCTACGGCCTCATGTACCAACCCGGGCCCGAGCAGAACCACGCGAACCACATGAGCTGCTGGAGCGACTCCGGAGTCACCGACCTGAGCAACTACAACGCCGGGGTTCCGCAGGCCTACTACACCCCCACCCCCGCCAGAGCCCGCGAGGAGTCCCCGCCGGGCAGCCCGGAGCAGCCCGCCGCCATCGGACAACGACATTACCAGGGCTCCGGGGTCGTCCACCTCGGGGACGCCCAGGCAGGCCGCCTGCTCCACAGCAAGCCGCACCGGGCTGTGTACGACGACGCGCGGGCGGAGGGAGTCGGGCGAGTCGGGAGCCCCTCCACCAGTGACTCTGAGGCGCACACCTCACCAGGTACGTCGGCCATGGGAGAGTAATCCCAGCGTGATCTGAAACCGTATGGTCACAGTAACCGTAGGTCTGCCCAAGAACGAATTTCTGCCTTTATTGTTGTAAAATACTGAAATATATCAACTTAGTGGGTACTATTTTTGGCGGGTTAGAGTCCTGCGAAGGCGCGCATTTCTCCGCCAAGGCCAAATGAGCATAGACATCCCATGTCCCAACAGTAGTAATATGGAAGTGTATCTACCATATCACAGTATTTGAAGATCGAAAAATCCCACAAAGATATTGATTCGGATTTTAAAGCAATCGAGATGACCAAGTGTGCTGGACAACTTTTCTGTTTCCTGCGAATTGGACTACAATGGCACTTATTACTGTGACCATCCAATCAAACCTCAACGAATTGAAGTTTGAAAAGCATGCTGGCTCTGTAGTAGTAGTAATAGTTGTTGTAGTGGTGCATAGTCCTGCTACCCCGACTGACAAACTCCTTTGTCCTTTTGCCCAGACTCATGGAGTTCAAGGAGTAGCAGCAGCAGGGAAGGAGGTCTTCTCCAGACAGACCATGCTACTTGGGTAAGGAGGGATCTTGATAGTGAGGAGCACGACAGGAGCCCTATTTCCAGCAAGGACGTTTCCAGCTCCCTTGTGGAGGAGCCTGAGATCTTCACCGCCACAGGGAACAATGGCGCTGCAGACATGACCCCTCTACAAATGCCTGTATCTCTCCCTAATAAACCAAGCCCTCCTGCTGTAACCAAACCTAAAGGAAAGGTGCGGGCAGCCTTCTCAGAGAGTCAGATGAACACTCTGGTCCAGCGCTTCAGGGTTCAGAGGTACCTCACCCCGGCTGAAATGAAGAACCTGGCAGAAATGACCGGCCTGACTTACCAACAGGTGAGGTGTCCACGAGTTCGCTGGGTCACAGATGCATTACGATTGATTGCAAGTACCCGTCTGATCAGTTTGGGGCCATCTTCATTTCCTTTTGTAGGTGAAGACTTGGTTTCAGAACCGGAGGGTGAAGCTGAAAAGGCACCAGAAAGACACCAGCTGGGTGTCTGAGCAATACACCCTCAACAAGGATGGTCCTGTTCACGGAGCCATGTACAACAACATTCCCCCACACATCCCACCAGTAAGTAATTCACATTATTTGTAGTGTAACTTGTTTTTTATGCATACACTATACTTATGAATATGAATACTTTTCATTTTACTATTAAATTAGAAAAAAACTAAAATGTGTTTAATGTGATCTGCAAATTAATATATGCATCTCTTGGCATACAATAACACTATATTGGTTTTATCTTTCAGTATCGGGGAGAGGCCCAGTCCCAGCTCAAGGAGCATTACAACCAGCACATGATGAAGGCGACCCCACAGAACCTGGCCTTCTACCTGGCTGCTATGGGGGGAGCCCAAGGGTCTGCTGGCTACCCCTCTTGGTCCGGCGCTTCTTCCCAGACGGCAATGCCAACCAGGCCCCCAGCAACCGGCTGGTCCATGCCGCCGGGCATCAACCATTACGAGTACAACCACAATGCGTTCAACGCAACCACGGCAAACACCACCGGGCACAATGCGAGCTTTGAAACCAAAGACGAGGAGCCTGTCAACAGCTGAAACGTGAAAATACTGAGATACAAAACAGCAGCCTTAGTCCCACATGAACATTAGCCTTTCTCTTAATGTTGACAGTTATGTTTGCCTCATGCTCTTCAAGTTTCGTGACTATTTGGCAAAGGACTTGGGTGGTTTTGACAGGCTGGGTGTACATATTCCTTGCCCAGACTCCTGATCAAATGTATTTTACTGTTTTATATGCAACTATTTAATGTATGTTGGTGTGTTATCTGCGCTTTGTGATACTAGATGGGTCCAGTTTGGATAAATTCTTGTATTAGTTTTTTTCTAAATCTTTTTTTGAACTCTTTATAAGCAGGTTCTGATACAGATCAGATTTGCCCAAATTTGACACTTTTTTTCTTCTATAAATATATGTTCAATTCAGCAACTTGTAACATTTGTCTTCATTTCACTGAGTTTTGCTCTGAGCACATTGGCAATATGGTTTTACTATTTTCCTTTAATTTCTGGTGAATAAACAATTGTTAGTGAATAAATGCTAACATCTGTTGTGACATTTCAGAAAGGGCTGTGGCCAAAAAGGGAATTGGTAAGCTAAATGCATCAGCTTGTAAACCTCAAGTGTAGAATTTACATTTAACAAGTCTTGTGATAACTGGCGCTTCCAATATTTATTCCGTCCTAGTTACAAATGGCTAAAAGTAAAATCTGTAAAACCTGATACCAAAGTAAGACATTTAAATAGTCGTAGGTTAAAATAATCCACCCAGGGCTGCCATTATTGTATTACAAAGAACTTTATTGAAAAGACAATATTTACAATAGAACCAAAAAATCTGTCAATAGTGACAAAAACGTACAGTGACAATATTGCTCCCATCACCAACGTACAGCAGCTGCTATTAAATCTACAAGGCAACGTTCATGTTATCCACCGGAGGGCCATGTCGCGCACAACAGCATAGTGCAAAACTCTCGTTTGAATAGTCTGATGCGTGTGTCGGGGTAAACAACTAGTAAGAGTTGTTTATACAGTAAAATTAAGACCTGCCAAGTACTTGTACCATGAAGTACATCAGAGCAGATGATGCCAGACTGCATCTCTCAATTATGAAGTTCAGTTAATAATTTCACAACCACCTCCTGATGATTTTCCCTTTATTTGTCCATTCATCCCATAATAATATCAATTATATATCCTATAGTTCAAATCAAGGGTTAAATGCCCACGTTTCTCCTCCCATTAACCAGGCAAGTGTTTTTCCGGGTGTGACAGAGCAAGAGAGGAGAACAAAGATTGTCCATGTGTGCTGTGAGGAAATGTTTGTTCAGAGCCGAGTGTGTGAGCACATGTCTAGTCCATCTTGAGGCTATGGTAGATGTATCTAATAAATGCCAGCGAGGCCCAGAAGGAAACGCTGCCCAGCATCAGCGAGAAGACGAGCGCGGTGAGCAGAGAGTAGCCAAAGAACTCTGTGCTTTGAACCAGGCCACTCATAGACGACCGGTTGTGGTAGTAGAAGACTGAGTAGACGAAGATGAAGAGGCCGGTGGAGCCTGTGCTGAGCACGCTCCTCCACCACCACCGGTAGTCCTCGCCCGACAGCAGAAAGTAGGTGAGGGCCACAGAGATACAGGCGCCCACCGAGAGGAGGATGGCGTAGACACACAGCAGGATGCCGTAGAGGGTGTAGTGCTCTCGGCCCCAAACGGTGGCGAAGATGTAGTACAGCTCCACTGAGATGGCACTGAGGGGAAATTGAAGGAGAAATAGTGTGATGAAAATTCATTTTAAACAGCTTTACTTTTTCCATTGGGTTGGAGAGATCCTTAAATTGTTTAAAGTGCACATAGATGTCTGATTTAAGAACATTTGGGCCTAGAATAAAGCATTACAAAACCACAACAGGCCCTTCAAGTACATTACTACTTCCACCAGGGTTAGCTAAGCATCACTTATTTCTAAACACTGGACGCCAGCTCACCTGAATGGCAGGAAGCCGCCGATGGCCATGTGTACAGCTGTGTGTTTGAACCACGGCTGTGTGGGGATTTGTCGGGCGATGTTGCGAGTGCGGCAGGGGGCCTGGAAGTTGCCCGCTCGGTTCTTCCCCACGATGCCTCCGATGATTGTGAGGGGGAAGCCCACCAGCACCCAGGCCCCCAGCAGGAGGAACACGGTGGACGCCGGCAGAGCCTGGGTGGAGCCGCACCACCAGTGGATGGAGTTCACGATGCTCCATGTCAGGAAAAGAGGAGCTGTGGGGTTGAAGGATCGGGTGACTTAAGATCAGGCATGGTTTTGATAACATCTTTTTATAATTAAAGTACAATTTTATAAATAAGTACTTGGTGCCAGAGGCCATAAATATTTTTGAACAACAGCCTCAACCTAAACTCCTAAAAGAAGAATCAATAACTGAATAGAGCTGCATTGTCACAAGCACCTAATAGACCCTGCTCTGACAACCAAAGTAGGACGTGGTGACCAACCCTTCACACCAGACTCACCAGAAAAGAGAGACGAGGTGAGGATGATGTTCCACACCCAGCGCTGGCCATTGATCTGCGTGTAGAAGCTACAGGAGACATAGCCCGACACACAGCTGGTCAGAGCGTACAGAACAATAGCTGCCGAGTTGATGGCGCCGTGGCGGTGTACGTTGAACATTCCCAACAGTGCCATGATGATGATCCCTGGAAAGAGGCAGAGACATTAGGTTGGGATTTGCATCTAAAGTTTGTACATATGTATAGTGTAGCACTATATAAGCCTTCCTTTCTTCAAGTACAAAGATGGTGCTCACAAAACGAGTCTCCTCGATTTTCTAAAAGAACAATAGCAGTGCTGATACTGTGTTGGAATTCATCAGTGCAGTGTGTGTGTTTGTGTGTGTGTGCGTGTGCGTTTGTATTGCTGTGTTTGTGAACTCACCCGTAGCCAAGGTAAGGAACTGGGCCCCCACTCCCAGCACAGCACACAGCAGGCTTTTGTAAGGGGGAAACCTGAAGACGTCAGTGTGAATGATCTTCCAGCCGTTGTCTCCCTGGTCCAGATCATCACAGCCGCCCTCCTCCTCCACGTTGTATCTGCAGGCGAAGGGAAAAGTGACGTTATATAGACTGAATAAATGAAAGACGAAAGGAAAATACACTGTACAGTTCCTATCAGTGGGTTTGCATTTAAAACCAATTACACTTCCACAGCATGCAGCCATATTTAGCTTTTGTATATATTGAATAATAATTTAAATGTGTGTAAAAAGGAAAGGCACTTGAAAGAAAGACTTAAAATGATGTATGACTCACATCTTTATGTCCAAAAGATGATAATCAAACATTGAGACCTTTTAATTGCTGCCTAGGAGTGAATTTAAATTTACATTAGCTAAATTTGTCTTTATTTTGTTTAACCAACAGTATTTCTAGCTGGCCTTTTATCCAGTTTCATATAAAATGTTTATCTTATATCAGCTGCTTTGCAAACTGACCTGGCAAAATCATTCTTGAGGACCCGCATGAGGATAATGATGACGAAGCCCAGCAGCAGCACCACCAGAACCAGTGAGTTGATGATGGACAGCCAGTGGATCTCCAGCGTTTTGGGGAAGAACGAGTAGTCCCGGAGGCGCTCGGCTCTGCGGGCATGAGGCAGAGGGGACTCGAACCAGTGCACGCTGTAAGTGTGAGTGACAGTCAGGCTGCCTCCGCCCAAACCAACGCCACCGACTGCTGTGCCCGCCCCCTCCTCCAGGGGAACGGGTTTGACGTCTTTTACCGAGACGTTGGCGAAGATCACAGAGTCACTGTTGTACTCGATGTTGAAGTCAAGGTGAGTCCACAAACCCACCTGGAGGCAGAGAGACAGGTTCAGGATCAGAATGGCTCTCACGCCTTCAGTCAACTCCACATATCTCACATACCAACAGTAGCGCAACAGGTTTACCTTATGGCTGTGAGGCAGAAAGCCACTCTCTTCAATGTATCCCACAAAACCCCAGATTGGAATGTCATCCAGGACAAACTCAAAGTAGTACAGCTCCTCGATGGCCTCTCGAAGCTGGTCCACCTGACACACACAGAATACACCGTGGATCACACATCATGCGTCATGATCAAAGATACAGAGAACAGACAGCGTTCCGATTACAACCTACGCTCTATATCACTAAGGAAAAAAGGAATCCCAACCCACCCCATCCCCTTGATCCAGACCACCGACCCCAGCCGAGTATCACTGCAAAAGGTCCTTGAGGTTCATCGATGGGAAGAACCAAGCCTCTATAAGTGATCTGGTTCAGTTATACTGTACTCAAGGTCTCACAAATGACTTGATATTTAAAATCGGTCAAATCTGTCATACCAGGACTTTGAAAAATCTCAGATAAGATAAGGTAAATTAAAAAATTATCTATTGTTGTTAATTCATCCAACCTGATGCTAATACCTCTGATGTCCTTTGCTTGTGTGTTGGTTTTAATTATGGTGTCACTGTAATTATGTCTTATGCTTTTTGACATGGCTTGGATTAAACAGTTACAGGATTTAAAAAAGTGCATCTATTTAATGGTCCTTTTCTTAGGACAACCACCATCCAATGACTGAATTATGATTTAAATTGTACATTAAAATATGAAGTAATTTGACTCTTATTAGAATTTTCTGAGGGTATTGTAACTTGAATGTCGACTAATGCTGCCCCAATTGTGTAAGTTAAAGAAACAAATACCTGTTTCTCGGAAAGAGTGAGTTGACAAAGAGTCTTTTTCTCCACGTTCTCTCTGAAGCGGATGTGATATAATGACTCTGCCATTCTGTCCCCGTCCAACACTTCTCCCAGACTCAGGGACTTGTGGTTTACCTGAGGGAGAAACATTACAATTTCATACAGGGTGTAGTAGAAAGTGAAAACGGCGTAGAATGCAGTCCCACTACACCTCTGCATTCTCCTTGTTGAAGTATTATATCATATAGTGGTGGATGAAAATTTATTACTGATGTAATGAGCCATGAATTAAAGCTTTACAACAGCAAAACACAGAAAACAAATTAAGAGAAGCGAATTAAAGTGAAAATTATATGTTATTACGTTTTGTTTTTGGTTAAATTATGAAAAGTTTAAATGGCAAAACTACAATTTGACATGTGTGTGTGTGACAACCATCCAGAACACACTGTGAAACAGGGTTTAGAGACTGACCTTCTCTGGCCTGCAGACCGGCAGGGTGTAGTAGTGATACGTCTCTTGGGGGTTATGATAAGGGCCCACTTTGTTGACATAGATAGTCACGTTGTCCCCCTGCTTGAAGCCCGCGATGCAGCTTGAGACCAAGCACAGGACCAAGATGCATTGCAGCCCCATCGTCTTCTTGCAGCCCCCCTGCAGGTGTCCGACTCCCTGCTGCATTACCCCTGCAGGAGAGATCAGACAGTTCGTAATTTGAAGAAACTAATTCCATGAAGTAAAACACTGATATGCAACAACGTTTACGTCAGTTCACAAAGAGTTTTACGCAGCATCAGTTTGAAAATTTAGAAAAACTACCATTGTGTAACCACCATGAATTGTAATGCATTTCATCGATGGGTGCTTTTTTGACAGGAATTAGATAAGCACTGCTCCTCTATTATGGACAGGAAATTAGATATTTTGCCCAGAGAATCCACAATCTATGGGTATGATAAGTGCTCAAATCAATTTCAAAAGAGTTTGTTAGTGAGTGCTTGAAGAGCCACACAGCCAAGTAAATATATAAAACAAGGAAGTAAAAAGAGCAGCATCATCAAAGCATGAACATCACACGTATCAAAGAGTGTATTCTGCAGTTGTGATGCAATTCAAATCTAGTTGATCATATTCTCTATCCTGCACCGTGCTCATTATACTTCCATTTACCACATACAATACAAGCCAGCCTGATGGTTATGTTACAATCATAAAAAAAGAATTTACTGGCTACACTAAAAACAGCTGGTTTCAGAATAAACAACTTCAGGCTGACTCGGGTGAGCTCTCTCTGGACTTTAAGAGGAAGGCTCGAAAAGCCGATCTCTCATCACTTATCTCACTTTCATGGGTTATAACTCTCTTCTTTATCATCCCAACTGGGCCTTCAGGTTTTTCTTAGAACAAGGGAAGCCACCAATACTCTGCCTGGAGAACAGCAGTGTCTGTGAAGTGGCTGAAGCTTGGAATCACCAGTCCTCTTCCTGGAGAAGGTTGCTCAGCCAAACTCAGCACTGACGGAATTACTGTCTCAACAAGGCCTTTGCCAACCAGGCCTTTAAGGTAGGGTGGCTGTAAAATAAACTCCACAGAGGAGTGCTTCCTAATGCTGCCTCACTGTGGGGATGGTCTGAGCCAGGTGATGAGCGGTGTCCGGTGAATGCTGGAGCTTAGAGATCTCCTCATGCTCTAAAAAGCCACAACAAATGGACTCATTCTTTTTTTAACCATTTGCACTTAAGTGTAGTGAAGGCAAAATAAGGCACTTCCCCAATTTACAGAAAGAAGGTAAAGATCAGTTTTTTGAAGGTGCCACAGATTAAAGTGTCACTGCTTCAGTAGAAGGACGATGGACTATGATGAAGAGCATCATGAATTTATATCTAACCATTTGATCAACAGCACTGGTATTGATATGCAATCTGTGGTTTTCATTATAAGAGACATATCAGCCCTCATATCACTGAGGTGGAGGAGATAGCCAAAACTTGCTCTACCTGTTTATCAGCGGTGTCACGTCAGCTTCGGTGCCACCGATCCGACTAAACCTGTCTCTCCGCCGGATTCCTCTCGACTCTAGGCCCTGACTCTCTCCCCCGGGCTCCGGTACGCTGGCGCTCAATGTGCAGATTTACAGGTGAACATCCTGGAAAGCCTCGGTGCGGTGTCCTCCATCCATCCCGTTCATATCCGGGTACACCGAGTACTTTTACTGACACACGAGCCCTGAAGAAGGGGTCCGACTCCACGTCACCTCAGAAAATAAAAAATAACGACGGATGGCTGAAGTCTTCCGGAAGGGGCGGAGAAACAAGACACAAACACACCTCATTCGTTACCGCCTGCTCTCCCTCCGGTGACACGCCCCTCTCATCTGCTATTTGCAATGGATCTCGCTCGTTTTCGTGAATTAACGACACAGATAAGCCGTCATTTTAACAACCGAAGCAGCGACTTGAACGACGATCATTTAGCTGTGTTGACCGGATATCCTTGAGCCTCGACCAGCCAATCACATGCATCCCTGGACTTCCTCGTTCGAAGTCAGACCAGTGTAATCGCACCTGCACCATCGACGCGCTCCTTCTCGGCTCCGTCAGGGACGGTCCCCTTGACAGATCTACAAGCAATGTCTGCGATTTGTTTTCCCGCGAACGAGACGCAGGTCCCCGCGCCGCAAAGCAAGTGAAGGAGCATCAGAGCTGCAGCTAACACGTGAGTCCACTTTAAACAGGTTTAAACCTAATCCAACAAGTTCAGTTTAAAATAACAGAGGCTACTTCATGCTAACCTACCAATGCATGTGTGCTATTAATGTGTTAGCCCCTCTGTTAACCGCAGTTTAGCAACATTCCCTCACTCTGCAGTGAAGATGGCCACCTAGCTCTGTGTCCCATCAGTTCTCCAGGCCACAGAGAGTCCTCAGCTTGAAATGAATGTGACATAATGACATTATAAATATTGCTTCAGACGCCAGACCAACATGGGAATTCACGGGCTCACCAAGCTGATCGCGGACCAGTCTCCCGGAGCCATCAAGGAGCAAGACATCAAGAACTACTTCGGTACGAGTTCCGGCCACTTTTAAGTTTGTGTCTCTCGTGGGTGAACTGGGTCAGTCGTGTATCAGGTGACACTGGGATTCAGCAAAGATGGAAGATGGATCCATATAAAGCTTTATCACTTACCAAAAAAATGGCAGCCATGGCAGGTTGTGGTCAGTCAATCGAGCCAAGGATAAAACTGTAGTCAAACTTCCCCCTGTCAAAGTGATGCAGTAACAGTGTTAAACTGAGTCAGATAGAGCATTTATTTATCCTAATGCAACTCTGATATAGATACCACTTCAGTAAATGTGATTCAGTAAAACCGAGCTGAATGTACTATTGTTGTTGTTGTAAACACTATCACTTAAAACTATGGAATTCAATTGTACATTTTATCTTTTAAAATGTACCTATATCTTATTTCAAACACATTCAATTTATAGTGAAATTGCTCATATATATATATATATATATATATATATATATATATATAGTATAAAGTGAATGCTTATCATCCTGTGCCATTGTACTTTGTTCCAAAACTTTGTCTACCTGTAATAGTCCGTCCGAAATGTATATATTATGTCCATATCTGTATATTATAAACTATTATTTTATTTTATTGTCTATACTGGAACATGTTCTGGTTTTCCTTGTTTTGAGTGTTTACTGCTCTAACAAGGGACTTTCCCAGACGGGAGATCAGTAAACCGTATCTTACATAATATCAAATAAATAGGTGAAAGACCTCAATCAGGAATTTAATGAAATGATTGCAAGTACTTGATGCCAATATTTTTCTGACAACCCCTGTTTGTTTGTTTTTACATATGGGATAACTTGCAGATTTTTTTCTTAACTCTACAGGCAGAAAAATTGCCATAGATGCCTCCATGTGCATCTACCAGTTCCTGATCGCTGTGCGACAGGACGGAAACGTTTTGCAGAATGAAGATGGAGAGACGACCAGGTGCAGCCCCCAAACATACAGGCACTTTCAAAATTCCAACAAAGGAGACCTAATAGAAAACCTGGGAGAAATGCAGTAGTTCTTGGTTTGACCCCATATCAGGCGGTTTGACTCTGGGCACAATGCTGATGTGTTTGCCTCCTGCTTTCTCTCCTCAGCCACCTGATGGGAATGTTCTACCGGACGATCCGCATGCTGGAGTACGGGATCAAACCTGTGTACGTGTTTGATGGCAAGCCTCCACAGCTCAAGTCAGCAGAGGTTGGTGTGGGCTCTGTCCTCCTCTGGTGCTTTTCCCTTGTTAAAGTGGCAATCTGAGTGAACTCTCATTGGACGTCACCTGTAGTCTTCAACACCAAATAGTCAAATCATGTGGTTTCAAATTTTCAAACTGCCATTATTTAGAGAAACAAATTAATCAACTTCCTACACAGTTTAATTGGCTCTCAACCTCTTATTTATAATGATTAATGATTTATTATTTTTGTAACTAACCTCTCTCTGTGTCCTTCTCCTCACCCCTAGCTGGAGAAGAGAGGAGAGAGGAGAGCAGAAGCTGAGAAGATGCTCGCTAAAGCTCAGGAAATGGGTATAATTCATTATTTTCCCACTTAATTAATATTCATGATAGTGTTTACTATATAAGCAACTTGGCATTAGTATAAAGGGTCGGATTGATTTTATTTTACAAGCTTTATCTACACAAGATTTTGGTTTTATAATAAATCATTTTTTTCTCAACACAGGGGAACAAGAGAATATTGACAAATTCTCCAAACGTCTGGTAAAGGTCACCAAACACCATAATGACGAGTGCAAGAAGCTGCTGACCCTGATGGGGGTCCCCTACATTGAGGTCAGATCCAGATTCCACTTACTCCAACTGTTACTGGTTTTAAATACATTGTACTGACCATTTTTCAAGCTGGTATAAATTTACATTTTTAGCATTCCAGAAAACTAATATGACCAATGCACCATTTAGTGTGGTATATAATGTTTATATTTAATAACAATATGGGAAAACGCATGAAAAGTGTTGCTTTTTTCAGCTGTAGAAACACTGAAGTCTGTGTCAATAACAATGAGAAATGTAATTGTATTTTAGGCTCCGTGCGAGGCAGAGGCCAGCTGTGCCGCTCTGGTTAAAGCAGGGAAGGTGTTTGCCACGGCAACAGAGGACATGGACGGTCTGACCTTTGGCACCAATGTCCTGCTCAGACACCTCACCTCCAGTGAAGCAAAGTAATGTAACACACTATATTGTTGATATTTCACTGTCAGCTGAAGAACTAAAATGTTTGGAGATTACTGGACGTTTTCACCAGCCTTTCTTCTAATTAAAACATTTGAGTTTAGATAGTTGTATTTATTTCGATGAAGGGATTTTTTGCCCAGGGCGACATTGCAAACCGTCATTAAATATACCAGTACACTATGCACCTAATAAATAATACTTTCTTTTGTGTTTCAGGAAACTTCCAATCCAAGAATTCCACTTCAATCGAATCCTGCAAGACATCGGCCTGACCAATGAACAGGTTCAGTTTTTTTCTGACTTGAAGTCAATCCTTATTCTCTGAAATTCAGAACCATTTTTCACCTGGTATAAAATAGGAAAATATCATCCTCCCTTTTTATAATCATTTGCAAATGTTTATATAATGTCACAAAACCATGAATGTCCTTTTAATTAAAACTGTATGTGCTGTGAAAGTGATATGAAGCAACTCCTTGCATTGACACCTTCTTTCTGTTTCCCCCCCCCCTAGTTCATAGACCTGTGTATTCTGCTGGGCTGTGACTACTGTGGCACCATCAGGGGGATCGGCCCCAAGAGGGCCATCGACCTGATCAGACAGCACGGCTCCATCGAGGAGATCCTGGAAAACATTGACACCAGCGTGAGTGGATGTTTGACACGATCCTGTCGCTCAGCTCCAGGACATTGGAGCCTTGGTTCTGATTCTGTGTCTCGTTTGCCTTCATGCAGAAGCACCCGGTTCCAGAGAACTGGCTGTACAAAGAGGCCAGGGGCTTGTTTCTGGAGCCCGAGGTGGTGGATTGTTCCACAGTGGATTTGAAGTGGGTCGAGCCTGATGAGGAAGATCTGGTCAAGTTTATGTGTGAAGAGAAACAGTTCAGGTGAGTCACAACGTGTTGTGCATCATTTGACCAGTAGACTGCGCTGTTTGACCAGTAGACTGCACATAGTTATGTCTCCAGGGCCCTTTGCAACGAGTAGTAGATCACATTATGAAAATAAAGGGACTGTTTGGCTGTTTGATAGTAAAAATGGTCGCACTGTGAGTAAAGGCAGAGATTATTGTCCTGCGATAAATGAGGCTCACAACCTTAAGTAAATATAATATGAGGTTCAGTGTTAATATTCATTTGGAGCTAATTTGTAGTCTCAGTTGTTAGTTGCATTGTTGCTCATTAATGGTCTACATTGCGTCCTCACATTGTCTTCATCCTGCTTTTAAAACACTGAAGGAAACTTTCATTGAAAATAACCTTGTATCAAGGTTGAAATACAGCGTTTTATTTATTGAGCCATTTCTTTGTGTTTCTGTTTGTAGTGAGGACAGGATTCGTAACGGCTTTAAGAAGATCCTGAAGAGTCGACAGGGCAGCACACAAGGACGACTGGACTCTTTCTTCTCTGTCACTGGATCTCTGTCCTCCAAGCGAAAGGTAACTGAATGAAAATACACTTGTGTCCATGTGTTTCCAAACTAAATTCGCTGAATTAACCAGTCACTGACTGATCCCTCTTACAGCAGTTTTTTAATTTGTTATCCCGTGTCTGTATTTTTCCTGTTTTTACCGTGAAGACAAAGCTACATATTATTAAATAAGCTGCTTTATATTGACGCCTGTGTATATTATCAACTTGTGCTTTGTCTCACTTAGGAACCTGAGGTGAAAGGATCGGCGAAGAAAAAGCAGAAGACTGGATCCACACCAGGCAAATTTAAGAGGGGGAAATAGACTGAACGCCATTATAAATAACTCATGTACTAATTAAAGAGATGTAAAAAAAAAGCTCCTGTTGAGAAGAGAAGAAGCAACAGAGTAGAAGGTTGTGTGTAATGATGTGTTCAGCTGAACATCTGTTATACACAAGTTAACATGTCGATGTAAAAACAATTGTTTTAAGTGACTGTTTAAGGGTTTTGTCTAAGTATGTTTTCTGTTAAATAAAATTAAAGATTTTTTTTGTACAGCAGCTTGTCATTTGATTTCATTTACTAGTTTAGAGTGTATGTGGAACCAAAGTGTCTCTGGTGGCTGGCTGCAGGGCAGGTCATAAATCGAGCCTCCTCCATGTTAGTGGATGAAACATGGACCCAACAAGTCAAAAGTACAAGTGAAATAATGGTTTAGCGTCAGTTCAGGTAGTTTTTTCACACGTGTTTGTTAAAATATTTATTTTCCCATTAAATTTGGTTTAATTATTTATTTGATGCTTTTAAACAAGAGGGAAACATCTCGATTGACAGCTGAGAATGACTTACAATTGGTGGAGTGTGTGTATTGGCAGCACCTCCCTGAGGATTCTTAGGAAAAACTGCCACCGATCCGTCAAATCAGAGAGGCACCAGATGAGGGTTGTGTGTGTCTGTGGCCTCTGTCCCTCCTCTTAATGAAACTTGACCTGTGTTTGCTGGGAAATGCAAAGCACTGGCTGCTGAGGGAAGCTGCAGGTACAAACCAATGGGAATCCTCTCTGTTGCGTTGAGGTGCACATCTCTTAATGTGTCCTAATGGTCTTTGTGGGATTTGTTGGTGCATGATGGTGAGTACGATGTGTGTTTAGCTCAGGGCACGTCTGTCGAGGCGTTTCCAGCTTTTAGATGGAGTGGAATGAGGTGACGAGTGAAGCCATGACAATGAGCAGCTTCCTAGAGAAAAAAAAAGAGTTGTAATTAAATACCTAGACTGTTTGTATGTCAGTTTGAAGGGAATAAGAAAATTGCAGATGTACAGTAGGTATCATGCATGTAGATAGAGTATAGAGTGGCTTCTGCTTCACAGTCAAATACTGTTACATAAGTCCGTTGAATCATTTTGATGCTCTTTAACCTAACACATTTCATATTAGTTGGTACTGTGTTGTGTAAATTACCTGAAAAAAAAAGCTAAATCTTGTTTCTCTAATATTGTTAAAGTATTTTTTGCATGTGGTCGAGTATTATAAATCCTGCCCTGGGCCCTTCTTGTGCTAACAGCATGCAAATGGTGGCCATGAAACCATGGGAAGGGCCAATTGCTCTTTTGTTCGGTCCACTCCTCCCCCTTCAGCAGTGAGGGAGCATCTGTGGCCTCCCTGCTGCCATCAAGAAATCTGGATTAAAAATCATATTAATGTTAGTTTTCCCATTCTCACATATGTTGTTCCTGAATCCCTCCCTCATCACACACCTGTTGAATTCATTTTAAGAAAAGCTCTATGGGGCCATTATTTTAGCAACACTATTGTCAAATGTGAGTGTCAATCCTTCTGTGTGTTATGAGATTTGTGAATGTGACAAATCATATGTTTCTGCTCAGGCGGCCTCTCAATTGTTTGTTCTTCACCTGAATTAGCATTTAAATTGTTTGGGATTGTAAGAGTTTGACCAGTGTTGCTGGCAGAAGAACAGCTGTCATAAAGACATTAAGTATCTTGTGGTTACAAAAACCAAATGCCTGTTGAATATCTGATAAACTTATGCAAAATGAGTTATAGACGACACTTCAGTCTCTGTCCTGTAATAAGTTCTAGATATGAGCTTCACAGAAAGTTTAAAAAAAACATTTTATTAATATCTTTTAGTATCGTGTCGTATGACAATTTTTGAAGTGAACACATGTTTTGCGGTTGATTTAAACATTATGAAAAGTCACCTACTAATGCAGGTTGTCTCTCACTAAGTGTTGTTGGTTTAATGCTGTGGTAACAGCTTCTGAACAGATGGACATACCGACAAGTCATATTTACCTGGCAAATAAGCCTCATCTCCTCTCCTCTGTGCACGAACAGCACGGTTTGCATAGATTGTGAAAGGATGTGACGTAAGTTATTAGAATGCTCCACCACGGCACAGCAAATATCATTCAGCAGAGAGCAGCTGTAGTTTAAAAGAAAGAGTTATGAACGGGAGCAAAACGTGAGTATGCGACTTATCCGATATGTGTTGTAGGTCTGCTTTAATTCAAATCTTACACCATGTTTATACAGTTGCTTTCTTTGTTTATCTGCTTGGAGAGAAATACAAAAACAAGTTGATTTTGAAAACTGGATGGGTTAGTTTACTTACCATTGGCTATAAATTACAAGTCAGGTGATCTTTGTATCCTAATGCATCATTAAGAGATTATGGTTAATTACGGTTAATCTATACATTTACAGTAACCCAAAAGTTTCTTGATCTTTAAGTGTGAACTTTCAAATTCCTCCACTTTGAATGATCTATCAGTGGCTTAAGTGAGTGTCATTAATGAGTACTTGAATAGACAACTCTTGCTAACTATTTTGTATGCTTATGTCCCATCTGCTAACATGGAGGAGCCAAACAGCTGGTCACAGTAGCGTCTGCAAACGTTTCTCAAAGAGGAGGAAATAAAGCATTTCTCAGGGCAGGAAAACAGTGAAGCTCTCTGGCACTAATGTATAAGATTGATCAGGCTTTGGATGCATAGAGCACTGATGAACTCTCTTTCATGAAATGCTGTTTTGCCCTTCTCCTTTTGGTAGAGTGATGGATGTGCTCAACCTGTGGAAGGATGACCCAGTGGAGCTTCTCTTGGAGCTGGGCTTCGGCCGCGACGAACCTGGCCTGTCCGGACGTATTCCGGCTCGCTTCATAAATTTTCAGTCGAAGGCTATAGGGATAAGTCTGCAGGTGTTTTTGGAGGCCCAGAAGAATCGACTGGACCTGGAGAACCCAGATGTGAGCAGTAAGTCAAAGTTTAAGTAATATATGGGTGGAAAAGAACTTCCAGCAAGTAAGGCATGGATGATGAGGTTTAATACTAGTATCAAGACAATTCTTTCTTCTTTTTCAGATCGTTTTAGAGAACTCGAGGTTCTCCAGAATGTTACGACAAAATTCTGTTCCTTGGTGGTGTCATCATCCTCCTCCTCTCTGAGAGCCCCGGTGGAAATGTCTCCTGAGGCCCGGGAGAGGAGGAGACGCATCGGCCTTCGGTTCAGACGAGCATCAAAAATGTCACTCGGACAAACCGACAACCATAAAACCCAGGAAATATCTAAACTTACTTCGACCTGTGATCAATACACTGTGCCTGAGTCACTGCTACCTCCACCCAGCCTTGGAGAAGAGAAAGTCCCCTTAGAAAGAGTCAAACGTGGACTTCTGGAGAATGTGAGTCCTCAGGCAGACGGAAAAGGAGCTGGACTAAACACTCCACTCCAGCCTAACATGGTTTATTTCGACGGCCAAGAGAGGGCACTCAGTCCTGGGCACCTGACGGAAGGTCCCCCTCTGACAGCCAACACCTTTTTAGAGAGAAAGAAGAGCCTGGAGCAGGCCAATGAATTGTTTGAAATGGAAGAGGTAAGTCAAAGGCAACAATAAGGACATCAGGCCCAAAGACTACAACTGCCAAATTATTAAATACAGTAACAATTTTCTGTCTGTTTGTATTTCTTTGCTTGACTGCAGGCTCTGCTAGATCCATCAGGACGGAACCCTGACAGCCAGAGAAGTGAGATGCCGGACTCTCCCTCTGCTCGCTCCCAACATAACGGCCCTTCTCATCCCCTTTCTCCATCTCTGATCTCGTCTGGTGGTGAAAAATGGCACCTTTCCTCACTGTGTCCTTTACCAGAGCCATCAAAATATGACCCGCCATGCTCGGAAATAGAGATACCCCCAGATCAGGATTTGTCCTCCCCTGCTTCATGGTCCAGATTGGAGTACCTTGAGTTACACCACAGAACTCGCTCCCAGTCACCGACTCTGACTTCTGCTGCCTTATGGATCTCTGTCTCCCCTACTGCCTCCTTCATACAAGCTGACTCTGAAGACAAGGAGGCCCCATACCCCTACCTCTCTACTCTTCCTCAGGACTTAAAAGACATAGCATGCCCTACCATGACAAGTGTCCCTCCATCTCCTTTTCCAATTTGTGAGTGTTCACCTTCTTCCCTGATTGCTATGCCTTCTACGGAGTCTGACTTCTCCTTTGGGAGTCCAGGAAACACAAAGTCGGAATGGACTGAGGTTCTGCATGAAAATTCTCTAGCTCTGTCCAGTAGCGTATCATCTCTACTTCTCTTTGCCCTTGACGATTTTCATTGTCCATCCTATTTTGCCTCTTCCTTTCTAAATGAATCCTTCTCACAGAGTCCAGAAAACAAGTCAAAAGATTCAGTTTTCTCACACTCGGCTGGAAAAGGTCGCTCTGAAGAACCTGCCAATACACAGAAGGAAGAGGAGGAAACATCCCTTTCTCTTTCCTTTCAAATAGAAAAGGAAGAAGATAATTCCTCACATCCATCCCTTTCTTTTCTGGACTCCTTTAAGTTTGAACTGTCCCACCTTTCTCGTGAGGCTTTCATTCCAGTTTGTCTTTCTGCTCTATCCTCACAATCCCATCCAAACACAGATCTGATAGATCCAGCTCCTCTAACAAAATCAGACCTAACAGAACAGTCAATCCCCCAACAGGGCCAATCATGTTCTCATGATGATAACACAGACTTTATTCCATCCTCTAGTGTCCAAGATGTTATTTATGCAAAGATGGATCAGCTCTCTTTGGACACAGAAGGCAGCCCACACAGAAGGAGACAGGGGGAGGGGGAGATGCATTCTGACACTGTGCAGACTCAAGATACTGCAGATAAAGAGAGTTCTGCAGATCTGACAGAGGGTTTTAAATTAGCCTCTGAAGAAGTATGTAACCAAGAAGAAATGGATCCACAGGTCCTCTCCTATAGTCTCTGTGATGAGTTTTCAGCTGAAACCAAACAGGAAGAGTTCAGTGAAGAAATCAATGGAACAGAAAGTGATGCACCAAGACGTTATTTTGTTTTAAACAAACTTCCAGAATTACAAAGAAGAACCGAAGTGGAACCAAAGGATCAAATCAATACTGAGGACTTAGATTTGGTATTTGAAACCTCTGTAGACGGTTTGGAGGGGGAAACCATGGATGTGGAAATTTTTTTGCAGCAGCTTGAAAATGAAGGTCGGGTCTATTGGGCGGAGCCCATTCAGGTTTGGAATCCAACCGATGAGCTCAACGAGTCAAGCTGTCTTGAAGTGGAGTCTCCTGAGAATTCCTCTTGGCATATCGGCTCAGCTGCTCCGGATTCAACGTTGTCCACAGTCAAAGCTTTATCTTTACCTTATTTATCCTCAGCAACAACGAGCACTGACCAGAACCCAGAAATAAACAAATCTGCATCCTCATATACACCCCCCTCCTTGGCTGTAGCTCCGTTCGTATCCTTGCCTGCAATCTCAGACCTCACGCTATCAAGCCGCTCAGTGTCTGTTCAGATGTCTTCATCTCTGTCTTCTCATATTGTCCAGAGGAAGGATGTTCCTTATGTTGATGACTCTAAACGCACCTCTCCTCTCCCCAGTGTTTTCCCTTTGGACACCTCCAACCCCTTTCGTGCTGTCCAGGTATGGACAGACGTGCAAATTCAACGAAACCTCAAGAAGTTATCACGTCAGGCTTCTCATACCGTCCCACGCGAGGCGACCATAACCATGAGGGCCTCAGATATGACACAAAGATCTACACTGACCTTCTCGTCATCTCAATCTTTCCCTCTGATGTCTACAGACTCCCAGTCGTTTGATATTTCCCCTGGGATGAATAAGGATTATGGGACTGTGTCAGCCTCTTTGGATACAGCACTGTGGTCTGATCAGGAGGAGGAGGTGGACAGGAACGGAAAATAAACATGAGGAGATCCTTTGGGAGGGCAATCAGTCCTTCACCATGGCATGCTGCTGCTCCTGTGACGATCACTGTGCCTGCTGTACTCAGAAGACATACCACAAACAGCACAGTTCTGTGAGTCATGACACAACCTGTGGAGATTTGAGTATTGAAGTGTTCTGTCGCAAATCTGCCAGGTTTCAATATCTGCGGGAACGGTTTGAGAATTGCAGTTACATTGAAATTTTGCAGCTCTTTAAAATGTGATGTTGTGGTCATAAGATTATGATATTATCGTCTCTGTTTTGTTTTGAATATAACAAGACCCAAATTGCAATAATGGTTCTGGGAGGAATGTGTCACAACACAGTGTATTGTCTGACGCACAGCGTTCTGTGTGCGTCTGTTGCTTCAGATTGAATATTGAGGCACCAAGTAAAACACAAATGAACGACCAAGCCCATAATGATCCTTATTAGTCAGTGAAAGAGTTTTTTTGACCAATGACAGAAACAGGAGCGAGCCACGACGCCATTGAGTCACGATCAGTTTATTTGCAGTCACATTACCATAGTTCTTGAGATGGAGCCCTTTTCAGAGCCGGCACCTAATTAACACATGAATGTCTCATTTGCCTGTGGAGCTTGTGAAGCTGTGTTTTTGTGTTTTCTCTGAATTCACTGCTCCTCAGCGACATCTGTAAATGACACTCAAATTAAATCTACAGGATATTCAAATGCATACAACAACAAAGTCTTTTTCTGTTTCAACGTATCATTATGTTTTAATCGTTTCCTAAAAAGCTTACATCTGTGACTTATCCATTTTACTGCAACAACCATGTTCTTTCAATTGCTTTTGCATTTGATGTATCAACAAACTAGAGATTGAATGCTAAAAGTGATTTTCAACAC
This sequence comes from Pseudopleuronectes americanus, assembly GCA_038501795.1. Lineage (NCBI taxonomy): Eukaryota > Metazoa > Chordata > Actinopteri > Pleuronectiformes > Pleuronectidae > Pseudopleuronectes > Pseudopleuronectes americanus. The sequence continues at coordinate 10,019,927 of CM076736.1, forward strand.
ACTGTGTATTCTGTCTAGAACATGATTGTGGATTTAATATCCACATTGTGAAAGTGTGATTAAGCCTATAAATGTTTTCTCATTAGTTAACTTAGCTAACTGTGCATGTTCTCCACAGTTCTCTCTGGAGGACTTGGAGGAGATGATGCTCTGTCTGCAGCACTTTCACTCTGTGCACAGGAACATGGAGGAGCAGCTGTCTGAGGACCAGGCTTCAGTTTACAGCACTCTCTCTGACCAGGACAGGTACACACTATAGTTCTTGTGTAGTTTATATTCTGACACTGACATGTGCAGTCTGTGTTCTATGATGTTTTATTTGGCTTTATTTCACACTTGTTGGACCAAAGATGTTCTGCTCGTGACAGATGTGCACATGGAGGCAAAGATATTAGAGCAAGAGGATTCCCCTCCCCTCAGAGACCAAATACTCTCATTTACAAGTTCATCTTCCATCTCTATCATCATCAAAACATCTGTGAACAACTTTTCATATAACAGTGAACACCAACAGTGAGCAGAATGTTTGAAAGTTTACATTTTAAACACTGTCAGAGGATCCTAATGTTTTTTATTAGAGTAAAACCAATCATTTTATACACTGTACAGCATTTAGGAGATTTAAGAAGTGATGTCTTGTAACAGTTTAGCTTTTAACTTGCCGCAAAAACCTGGTTTGTGTGTGTGTGGACAGGGAGAAGATACAGGACCTCGAGGTGCTGAGACGAGCAGTGAAGCAGGAAGCTGCAGAGCTGGGGACGCATTTGAATCTACTTGACCATCACTGTGGAGACAGCTTGAAAAGGGTAACACACTGGATTTGAAAACAACTAAAATAATGCAAATTGAAGATGTCTGAAAACAGCTTAAATTTCATTCTTTCTTTCCAGTACACATAAAGAAGTTTCCTTTCTACAAATGATTTGATTTACCACTTTTGTGTTACATGAAAGTTTCCTAATACTCCTTTCTTTTTAAGTAGAAGATGCAAAGACTTCTGGATGAGCAGTCTCTCCTGTGCTCTCAACTCTTTCTACCTGGAGCATTGCGCACACCATCTGGCCTCGCCCCCAACAGGTCGGTGTCCACTCAGTGCTCTCTGCTGCCCTGGACCTCAGCTGATGTGCAGAGCGACCACATCTCCTCTTGCAGCCCGTGGAACGAGAACTCGCCTAGATACTCTCCCTCTGGATCCGAGAGTAGCTGCAAAGGCCTGGGCTGTTTCTATGAACCAATGTAGTTAAATGTTGAACTCACTAATAGAACTGACACAAAACTCTTCACGGATCATTGAGTTCATGGGAGAGACAACAGGACAAAAGCAACTGATACGCTGAGAAAAATATAACTAATTACCTATGTGTGCCAGAGCTCCTGTATGTTTAATGAAGTCTGTAACACAATAATAAGTCTGTATAACAAGTATGAATCTGGAGGTTTCGAGGGCCAGAGGTCCGATATATGTTATCAACCAATCACGACTCAGTCTCAGCTTTCAATCATGACGATTACTCTAATTTCTAAAGCATTAAATTTAATGAATGGAAACACACTAACTGGAAAAACACAAACTTAAACATACCAGTTTGATAAAAAAAATCTATCAGAATGACAGAAAAACAACTTTGACTTTTTAGATTGGTCCATGTCCGAAATATTTACATGGAGGAAGCAGAATTTTTGACCCATTCTGTTGCCAGCCATCAGGTGGTGATTGAGAAACTTTGGCTTTTGGGGGCCAGTCATATTATCCATCTTTATATATACTCTATGTAATAAATAAACACATTACCTTTTATTTGAATAGAGCTAATTTATGCTATAATTTTATTTTATTTTGTTACGTGTCCAGGCAACTGTCTTTTTGATTAAATAATCCTAGGATCTCAAACAAAAACAACAGATTTGTAGTGGTATGGGCGAGGGTGATTGTCAGTAATCAAAATACTTGTGTAAAAGGTAAAATATGTTGATAAAAATGAAATAAATATTATCACACACTCTGAATCTGCTCGGTTTCCTTCATGCGAATGATACCACTAAAAATAACCCAATAAACAACGGTGAAACATATTTGTTCTCCTTGTGTCTTTGTTTAATTATCTAAAACACATCAATGATGTAGTGCTGCAGAGGAGGTTTGGGAACAAAAGCTGCACCGAAGAACAGCAAGCACTTCAAAGTGAAGCACGTTGTATCAATTACTAGAGAGCAGTCGCTCATCAGGACTTCAAAAGGTTTTATTTGTAGAGAACAGCTCACGTAACTGACCTGCTTTACAGGCAACGTGACAAGGACCAATCTGTTCCCCCTGTTCTGTTTCACTCACTCCAAAATGAATTCTACTCAATGACACTAGAGGCAGTGGTTACACAACACACTGCTTCATTCAGAATTTATAATAATATATATTTTGTTTTGTTCACGACTCATGAACCGAGGCAGAAATCACTTCTATGCAGATTCAACTATCGGTCTATTTCCACCCCCAAAAACACGTTGTACTGTTTATTTTACTTTTAAAATACTGCTAAGATTATTGTCAAATTGGCATAAAGATTACAAAAGGACATTAGACATCTCCTAATATTCGGCAGCTCCTCTTTAGGAAGGAGGAGGGGAGGGTCTTGTGACAGATGATAGATGCAGATGGGGGAGGATGCTCCCCCTCCGACCTTCATAACCCAGAGTCACACAACGCTCCCGTCTGTCTGGGTCACACTGCTGAGACTGAGGTAGGAGCACAACCTGCTTGGATTCTTGATTCTTGATTCTTGATTCTGATTGGTGTTTGTCTTTATTTTACTTTGTATTATTTTTTGTTTGTTTTCTTTATCTTTGCTTCTGTCTTCAGTCACTTTAGTTTCTCTGTTATTTTGTACGCCTGGTTTTCTTCTGCGTCACTGCAATGTGAGAGTCAGTTGTCATTTTAGTCCAATGGTAAATGAAATACAACTAAACACAAATATACTTACTAGACAAAAATCGGAGCTTTCACCTTTGTGATAAGATCCACTAATGAATAATGGATTATGTGTGTGTGTGTATGTGAGTGTGTGTGTGTGTGTGTTACAGGGACTTTTCTTCCTAATAGGGACAAAATACAATTCCCTATAACATAAATGATTACATTCAAATTGGAGACATATGGTTAAGGTTCAAGTCGAGTCTCTCCAGAATATGAATATAAGTCAATACAGTGTCCTCTGTGTGTGTACCAGACACACAGATGTGTCTTTTTCTTTGTCTCTTATCTACACTATATTCCTCTGTCCAACCCGCACGCTTTTACTTCCCCTCTGTCTCACAGCTTGTGTGTGTGTGTGTGTGTGTGTGTGTGTGTGTGTGTGTGTGTGTGTGTGTGTGTGTGTGTGTGTGTGTGTGTGTGTGTGTTATGTGATCTGTGCAGGAAGCCCAGAGGACCTGAGATGACGACTAGCTGTATGAGGTCAACCCTGGAACCTGAACATCGACTGATGACACAAGACAGCAAGCACTGTGAGTACGGAGAGATAATAATACTAATACTAATACTAATACTGCTACTGCTACTGCTACTACTACTACTACTAATAATAATAATAATAATAATAATAATAATAAAATTAATAATAATAACATTGATTTGAATTAAAACACAGTTTACATTGTTTAAACATAATTATGGTATGAAGTTATTTTCCTCCCTTTCATCCAGTTTTCAATAAATGGCAGTAGAAATAATTATTAATGATTTCACAATGCAACCACACATTTTAATATCATTGCATAAAACCAGGATCATAGTGACTGGAGGAACAGTGGGAAATACATGAATATGGAAAACAAGGCAGTAACAGAATAAAAAAGAAATAGATTCTGTATGATAGATTTGTAAATGTCGGATATCTACATGGTTCATTATCTACTATAATGGTAATGGATGAACGCATATTCTGAAAAGCATCAGATAATCTCTGTGTTTTAAAACCAAATGGATCACTGAGTTGGAAGTGGGAGAAATGTTCTGCTCTCAGCTGCACTTCTCATCCTGAACATCTGTTCTTGCTCTATATAATATCTAATTCATTAAATAATCATGTGGCTGCAGAGGGCGCTGTTGCCCAGTAAAAGCTACAAAATGTTGCTTTAAATTTAAGTTTCACCAATACAAATCTGTTTCAACTAGGGACAGGTGCAGTGGTGAAGTTGGTTTACAGTGTAATTCTTTGTTGTCCTGTGCGACAGACCAGGGGGCGCTGAAGAGCTCGGTGGACAGGAAGGACGATGAGGACAAGCCCGAGGTTCTCTGTGCAGAGAATCACGAGGAAGACCAGCTGAAGAAACCTCGCAGAAAGGACACACCCGTCCTCACCTGTCCTCCGCATATACCAGGTCATGATGAACACACACACACACACACATACACACACACACACACACACACACACACACACACACACACACACAGAAAGACAGGCTTAACCATTATTTCCTTAATTCATTGAACTGTAATTTAAGAATATGATTATTTATGTTTCAAGGCCGTCAAAACCAAACCACTGTTCATGTCTCAGATTTAAAGTAAAGATAACATTAACTTAAATTCAACATAAAGATATAATGCTAATCTACAGCAACAGGGTGTAGAACATTTGAGACTGAATGGGCCCCATGGTGTGGATGGTTGAGGGATCTTGTACTGATTTGGAATAGGTTGGTTTAGCTGAGACCTTAGCTGCAGCTTTCTGTTCTGAACGTGGAGGCGTTTGATCAGGAGGAGAAGTTTGTCTCTTAATGGATGTGTATGGTGGATACCCTGTGTGGACTGGTGCTGGACTTGAGTGTCATCTCCCCTCCCTCCTTATCAATAGTCTGGGCTTACGTTGGTCCTTGGGGTCTTTGTGGATCAGCCTCTCCTCCATATTAGAGCCAGTGTAAAAAGTCAATGAGAGAGCAGACATGTGGAACATAACGCATCAGACTGATGATCTCAGTTTGGGTGACAAGTTACCGAGCAGGGCCAGGAAGAGTAAATTACTGTAATGGCTGATCTTTCAGATTTGTTGTTTGCCTTCAGAGGATTCAGTCTTCATCATTTCAAGTCTTGTTGATCGAGTCAGATGTTGATCATGTGGATGTGTATGAAAATGGCTCTGTAAAAGTCAGATAGCTTAGGGAAATAAAATGAAAAACTAAATGTATGGACAAATAAATTACAGTATATTTTAGGATGTATGTGATTAAATGTGTAAAATCTGTGGATTTTAAATCAAAATGATGAAGGTTAAATCAATGTTTGCAACATTTTGTAACCTCGTTAAAATAGGGGCAATAGAAATAAAGGTTATTATTACAATTTTATTATTCTATCATGTTTCTTTGACCTGAATGAGGTAGTCACTGCCCTCTAGTGGCCAACCCTAAGAGCATTTTCAGCATTTTGTGAACGCTTGTGGTGTCTTTGGCTACCGACCTGCAAACTGGCTGCAGACTTTAAGGGATATAACCAACAACAGCAACGTTTATTAAATCTGAAATGAGCTTCTTTGTTATTATTCCTAGGGTATTCCGTCAGGGAACAGGATATTCGGCTACACTTCACAAACTGTTGTAAAAGCATGTATATGAGTCTTCTGATCGGTCTCTATAACAACTTAAATTGCCCCTGATGTTGCATTCAAACATCCCAGTGGTTCCTGGCTTCGACCCTGATGACCTGTGTTTTCCTTCTCTCTGTAGGAGTGAGGCTGATGAAGAAGGAGAAGCACTTGGTCTACCTGGAGGAAGCGGAGAAGGATGTGACCAATTAAATTGTCCTGTTTTGTTTCGTAAATCTTTTATGTTCAAAGTCTCATTAAATTTCTTTTTAACCATTTTAACACCATCTCTGCTCTTATTGCTGCATAAAGATGAACACATCTTTAAGAAATATCACATGAATGTACAACTACACTAGTATTCAGATAACATTAAGCACTTACTCACGTTCAACAGTCTGAACTCTTGTGTGGTGTTCATGTTTTGGTCAATCAGCCAATGTTCGTGAGTCTGGTGGACCCACCGCATTATTCGGTCTTTCAATCAATACAGCTACAACAATATACGTAAAAATACTTAACAGATGTTAACTTTATCCCAATTACAAGCAATATAAACAGCATATATGGTTAATATTTGTCATTCATCCCTGTTAAATCAGATTTATGAATAAAAGTGCTTTTCGTTTTTTTGTGATAAAATGCAATTAAACAAAGAAACATCAATTATAATCAAGATATGATTGGAAAAAACGAAAATGAAACAAGGTTTTTTATCAGTATTGCGGTCTATTTCTTGAACTTAATTGGAAATTCAACACACTCATGTCAGTCTATATGAGAAATGATTTTTGAAGAGAGAACATCTTTGGAAGACAATGAAGGGGAAGAGTTTAGAGAATATGAATATTCTGTTTCTATCAATTAAGAGTCTGACAGTGAGTTTGAAGAAGAGGATGAGATTGACCATCAGCCAGCTACGTAAAAAGTTCATCTGAAGCAAGTCCCAAATCCAGGCCAGGCCATCAGCAGCCAACATATTGATGTCAAAAAATGAGGAAATCGAATGGCTACCAATGTTATAAGGAAGCAACCAGGGCCGACACGGATAGCAGTGACTCATGTACAGGACATCAAGCCTTCTTACGAACTTTTCATTATGTAAATCATTCTGCACTAATTTGCAGGGACAGCGTGTTTTTTTGTAGAAAGCTGGAATGAGATGGACCAAACCCATTCATTTGCACACTTTGGGGATATTATCCTTGCTGGACTTTTCAAATCCAAAGGGGAATCTACAGAATCCTTTTTCATAAATCTCCATTTTGAGAAGACGCCTGTGCAAAAAGCCTGTCTTCGTCTCCTCTTTCAGAGCAGGCATCTCTTCCTTCTTCAGGAGATAACAGGGGGATGATGTTACTCCGATAGCTTCACTTTCAAATGGCAGCGTGGCAGTGGTGCTTGCCACGGAGCTCTCCCACAGAAAGCAAGAAACGGAATGTTTGCTTTTTAACAAGATTTGGACAAGATTTGGACACCACACACGTGAACACACAAATGTGTTTGTGTTAAGATTGTGTTAACATCAAGGCGATCCTTTCAGATGGGACAGAGAAATCCCCACCTGTACAACAGGATCACAGCTCCTTCGCTATAGATGAGGAATTCATCATGAAGAAAATGAAGGACAACTGTCCACAGTTCTTCTCTCACGTTACATCTGATGAATACACAAGCTACTTCGAGACCTTGTGTGAATTTAGTCAGTTGATTGCTCGAGAGACTGCGAGCAAGATAAACAACAGCATAGGCCTGATGCTTAGAGCCACTTGTGAGGGAAGCGGTGATGGACCAGAAGCTGTAAAAGAAGTGATCGCTGTTATTGGAAACATCACAGATTGCTTGCTCTCATCCACCAACAAAAGACAAGAAGAGATCCAGGATCTTCATGAGGAAGAAGAGCATATCTCACATCTTAAAAAGTCAGAGGAGACAGTGAAATCAGATCACGGCAATTCTGAAGAGGAATGGTCAGAAAATCTGAATTCTGGAGCTGAATCTTCAGATGAAGACAGTGATGAAAAGCAATGTGATGAAGGAGACCAGGACCCTCAAGAGCAAATGGAGGAAGAATTCAGGGTCCTTTCACATCATTTTTCAGAGGTGATGATGATTGATGATGAGGATTCTGCTGATGAATCTTCAGATGATGAAGATTCTGCTGATGAATCTTCAGATGATGAAGATTCTGCTGATTCTGCTGATGATTGTGGAAAATGTGACACTAAGGAGGAAACTTCTTTACAGCCAAGGCAGGCTCCTCAAGTCCGGCCTCCTTCTGAGCCAAGAAGGTTGCCAGAGCCTGGAGTCCGGCCTCCTTCTGAGCCAAGAAGGTTGCCAGAGCCTGAAGTCCGGCCTCCTTCTGAGCCAAGAAAGTTGCCAGAGCCGAACTCAGCTCACAGAGAGATCTCCTCTGTTGTTAGAGGACTGGTGATGTACACCATCAAGAAGTCCAAGGCACCACCGAGTATGATAGATGGGCGTAGCCTCATCAACAATCTTACAGAGAAGGCCAAGCAGAAGATCAAGCCTAATAAAAAGATGGAAACCACATTGGAAAATGTGGAGGAGATCCACAAGGCGGTTTTCAAAGGAATGCTAAAGAAGGTTGGAACTGCGAGGGAGATCCTTCAAATCATGGAGACGCAGTGTTGTGACAGCGTCTTCATTGATGAACTGAGGATTCAATTGATGTCACCTCCAGTTAAAAAGAAAGGACCTCTCCGCAGGTTCTTCTCCTCAATGGGGAAGCTCTTGAGGAGGCCGTTTAGGACCTGATATACTCATGTGCAGATGTGGTGGAGGTGTTGATCCCTGGAAAGGGGAGTTGTTAATAAAGAGACTTGGACACAGTTGTTCTTCTGTCATGCATTTTCTTTCCATTCACTTATCCTATACAGTTAAATAGACAGGTAACAATATATGGAAATGGCCTATTAATCCTTGAACATTAACTTCAATTATTGTCAATAAACAAAAATATCTTAATCCTTATTATTTACACCCATAAACATAGTGAACATTAACCACACACGTACACATAAGCAACATCTTACTCTCTTTTTGTGTGTTGCTAAGCTAACCGTGGTCACAATGCACACAACATGTGTTGCACTCATGCTACCCTCGTGCTGCTTCCGTGCCTGCCACTGGAAGAGCGGAGTTTAGCCAGCTACACAACAGTGTGATACAACTAGCTGCACAAACATCACACAATCACAAATTCAACTATCAAAATAATTATAATATTGTAACAAAACAACTCAGTAAAATGCTCACAGAGCATAAACATTCATTTCTGACCTGGAAAGGGGAGAGGCTAATAAAGCAACTCGGACCCGGTGTTTCTTCTGCGTACTAGAGAAGTACAAGTACCTGAAAGTACAAGTACCTCAAAGTAAAAATTGGCTGCAAATGCACTGACGCTGTAAGTCAAGAGATTTTTAAACTTTATTGTTTAAAACTGGGTTCAATGCAAATGGAATATCTCAGCTTCAAAAGCAGTGTGAGTTTTGGATGTCCTCTGATGATCCTCTTTACCCACGACTTTGTTGGTCTCTGCTGGAACTTCACACAACGTATGACGGATAAAAACAACGGCTAGCTTCTCCTTCTACTGTTTGTATCGGTCACTCGTAATGGATCAGGTAACGTAACGTGAATCTATGCTGCTTCACGCCCTCCTCAACATACTCTTCTGTTATGAACTGTAAAATGCAGTTTGTAGTTGTACTGCATCTCAGAACCACATGTACATCAATATATAACGTTCATGACTTAAATGTACAGACAAAATATTATGCCAAAGTATTTGTCTTTTGCTTTATTTAATATTTTCATTATTAATTCTGCCATTTTGGGCTTTCTTTTTGGGAAAATAAAAATTCCCATCATACAAACGAACTACATCTCCATGTAATGCTGCTTATGCTTCAACTCTGTCAGATGGCCTTGTTTTGTCTGTTATTCATTTATTTTTTCAATTAGATCGTTTGAGTTACTTTGTTAACATAAACAAATATATATTTATTATTATTGTTTTTAATTTCATAAATATTTTTGGCGATGGGTGCCCTTTTTTTTGGTTTGAGCACCTGCCCCCCAAAATGTCTGTGCACGTGCCTGGTGTCCAATAAATCTTGTTAAAAAGCAAACATTCCGTTTCTTGCTTTCTGTGGGAGAGCTCCGTGGCAAGCACCACTGCCACGCTGCCATTTGAAAGTGAAGCTATTGGAGTAACATCATCCCCCTGTTATCTCCTGAAGAAGGAAGAGATGCCTGCTCTGAAAGAGGAGACGAAGACAGGCTTTTTGCACAGGCGTCTTCTCAAAATGGAGATTTATGATATCTCAAGTTCTGGATCTCTTCCAAGAAGGGAAGACATTAGCATCTCTGGAGACGACCACTTCATACACAACTCCTTGAAAATGTCCTTGTCAAGGATTCTTCTAGGGATGAAAGTTGAGTCAATGTCTTTGACCTCGGCCCAGATTCTCTCCAGCAGATGACTCCTTGTGTCATCATCAGTACAGGTCACCTTTGCCTTTCTATAGATGCGTACCTCTAGGAACGGTGCACCAACTCAGTAGATGGCGGTAATCAGTTACCTCATCCTTAACACAGATTTGTAAATGTCTAAAAATGTTTAACCCTTGTATGTTGTTCAGGTCTGTGGGACCCGTTTTCAATGTTTGCTAAAAGAAAAATGATGCTATAAATATTTTTTCAACCTGAGACTTATTGGCCTTGGCTCATTTTCTGTGATGAACATATACAAGAACATATTTTCAGTGACTGTACACTGTACACTTTTATTTATATTACAAATGTGGTGTTCGGGTCCACTGGTCCCAGGACTACGTAAAGTGTTAAATTGTACATTTCATCACCTCTGCTCCCACATTCCTGCACCTTTTACGTAAAAGTTCTCTGCCAGTTTCTGCATCTCACAAGGATTCTGTAGATTCCCCTTTGGATTTGAAAAGTCCAGCAAGGATAATATCCCCAAAGTGTGCAAATGAATGGGTTTGGTCCATCTCATTCCAGCTTTCTATGAAAAAACACGCTGTCCCTCCAAATTAGTGCAGAATGATTTACGTAATGAAAAGTTCGTAAGAAGGCTTGATGTCCTGTACATGAGTCACTGCTATCCGTGTCGGCCCTGGTTGCTTCCTTATAACATTGGTAGCCATTCGATTTCCTCATTTTTTGACATCAATATGTTGGCTGCTGATGGCCTGGCCTGGATTTGGGACTTGCTTCAGATGAACTTTTTACGTAGCTGGCTGATGGTCAATCTCATCCTCTTCTCACGTCAGACTCTTAATTGATAGAAACAGAATATTCATATTCTCTAAACTCTTCCCCTTCATTGTCTTCCAAAGATGTTCTCTCTTCAAAAATCATTTCTCATATAGACTGACATGAGTGTGTTGAATTTCTAATTAAGTTCAAGAAATAGACCGCAATACTGATAAAAAACCTTGTTTCATTTTCGTTTTTTCCAATCATATCTTGATTATAATTGATGTTTCTTTGTTTAATTGCATTTTATCACAAAAAAACGAAAAGCACTTTTATTCATAAATATGATTTAACAGGGGTGAATGACAAATATTAACCATATATGCTGTTTATATTGCTTGTAATTGGGATAAAGTTAACATCTGTTAAGTATTTTTACGTATATTGTTGTAGCTGTATTGATTGAAAGACCGAATAATGCGGTGGGTCCACCAGACTCACGAACATTGGCTGATTGACCAAAACATGAACACCACACAAGAGTTCAGACTGTTGAACGTGAGTAAGTGCTTAATGTTATCTGAATACTAGTGTAGTTGTACATTCATGTGATATTTCTTAAAGATGTGTTCATCTTTATGCAGCAATAAGAGCAGAGATGGTGTTAAAATGGTTAAAAAGAAATTTAATGAGACTTTGAACATAAAAGATTTACGAAACAAAACAGGACAATTTAATTGGTCACATCCTTCTCCGCTTCCTCCAGGTAGACCAAGTGCTTCTCCTTCTGCATCAGCCTCACTCCTACAGAGAGAAGGAAAACACAGGTCATCAGGGTCGAAGCCAGGAACCACCGGGATGTTTGAATGCAACATCAGGGGCAATTTAAGTTGTTATAGAGACCGATCAGAAGACTCATATACATGCTTTTACAACAGTTTGTGAAGTGTAGCCGAATATCCTGTTCCCTGACAGAATACCGTAGGAATAATAACAAAGAAGCTCATTTCAGATTTAATAAACGTTGCTGTTGTTGGTTATATCCCTTAAAGTCTGCAGCCAGTTTGCAGGTCGGTAGCCAAAGACACCACAAGCGTTCACAAAATGCTGAAAATGCTCTTAGGGTTGGCCACTAGAGGGCAGTGACTACCTCATTCAGGTCAAAGAAACATGATAGAATAATAAAATTGTAATAATAACCTTTATTTCTATTGCCCCTATTTTAACGAGGTTACAAAATGTTGCAAACATTGATTTAACCTTCATCATTTTGATTTAAAATCCACAGATTTTACACATTTAATCACATACATCCTAAAATATACTGTAATTTATTTGTCCATACATTTAGTTTTTCATTTTATTTCCCTAAGCTATCTGACTTTTACAGAGCCATTTTCATACACATCCACATGATCAACATCTGACTCGATCAACAAGACTTGAAATGATGAAGACTGAATCCTCTGAAGGCAAACAACAAATCTGAAAGCTCAGCCATTACAGTAATTTACTCTTCCTGGACCTGCTCGGTAACTTGTCACCCAAACTGAGATCATCAGTCTGATGCGTTATGTTCCACATGTCTGCTCTCTCATTGACTTTTTACACTGGCTCTAATATGGAGGAGAGGCTGATCCACAAAGACCCCAAGGACTTTGGGGTCTTTGTGTAATACCCACATTTATAAAAATTAATACAATTTCTAAAATGGAATTAATTGTTCTCAGTATTTATTCCACTCAGACTAAAGTTTTGCTGTTTTATAACCTGAAAATTCACTGTTTCTCAGGTGCAGGTTTCTTCCTTTAATTCATCAGCCATCGGCACCTTCACCTGAACTTAGCGCCCAAAAGCTGTATAAGGCGGAGGAGAGTAACCTCATTATGGCTGGTGATCGAATAGCAATAGTAAGCATCTAACTTTCAGATATTTTCAGAATAAGAGTCACAGTTGCTGCTGACTATCAGCGTTAATGGATACAGTGTTACTTTATTGTATTTGTCTTAAATTCGAAGGAAAGTTGAGATCTCAACTTTTTAAATTTTGGAGTAAAATTTCTTCTTATATAATATATGTCATTTTATATGGGACTGCATTAGTTCGACTTAGTGTACCTATGCATTGGTTATTAAATTAGGCATTGCTGTATTTCAAATAAACATATTTTCAAGGTAAATCTGGAATTGAAGATCTCTCACTTAAGATGGAGCACAAAAATAAGGGAGCATCTAAATTCTACAAAACAGTCTCAGGGGTAAACAGTGAGCAGCCAAATCCAATACAATTGAAGTCAACGAGAGAAAATGAATAGGTGACGTCATCTGAGTGTGTGAAAATATTTATTCATTGCACTGTAATAACAACCTCGGCATACACCTTTGACAAATATTATATCAGTTGCATTTATTGGTCCAACATTTCACATGTCACCCGGAATCAAACACTTTAATCATAAAACATTACATAAGCAGCCAGATGAGTGATGTGTAGTAAATCTCAGCCCAGTGGAAAGGTGCTGAGCAGTTAATGAACATTTTGAACCCTTATGATATTCAAAACCTTTATGATAAACATTTTTCTACTTTTTGGTCAAAAATTGGTCTGAAAGATCTCCGTGCTTCAGCCTGTAAACATTAGCAGCCTGGAATATATTGTTAAGTCTAAAAAAGGCACAAGTTGGCCGTGATGACTTTGCTCCGGTACTGCGACAGGTTGTGTGAGTGGATGCAGGGAGGGACATTAGCTTATCTGACCTTCGGGAATAGAATCCCTCATGTCGACTCAAACCTCCCTGCCACCACTGACCTAGCACCAGTCTGTCAGTGTCGCAGTGTGACGTAGGTTTTGCATTGTAGATTAACTTCTCCCCCCACCCCCAATTCATTCTTTACTAATTTCTCTCCCCGACAAGAAGAGTCACTGACTGTGTTTTTTTAAACACAGAAATATAGATTCTGGCCTAAGGGTTGGTCTTTCTGAAGAGTACCTTCATTGTCAACCAGTGACTAAACACGTCTACCTTTACAATCTTAAGTCAAGAAAGAGGTCGAAAAAAGTCAGAATTTAGTATCTTGTCTTGTCTTATCTTTTAGTCGAGCATGTAAAACAAATTCTTATTTCATGTTCATATGCATTAGACCAGAGCCAGTTTGCCAAGCTAATCTTTTTCACAGCTTCATTCTCTGTGTGTATATAAACCCAGCCAGTGACTCTGGTTGCACCATAATGATGTGATCCTTTGTCACCAGGGACGACCACCTTGTTTGTGTCGTCATTGTGGTTTTACTTGTGCACCCTGTCCTCCAGCGCCTTCAGCTCAGCCCCAATCTGAGCCGGCAGATCAGCTCCGACCTGCTGCGTGAAGTACGATCTCAGCTCTTTGGTCTCATTCTGCCAGAAAGGCTTTGGCACATCAAACAGGGCTCCCATATCGACGCTGCTGCCCAGGCCTTCGGTGTTGATGGCGCCCTCTACCGGCAGCCAGCCGATGATGCTCTTCTTGGCCGCCTCGTCCTCCCTCTCCCGGCTGCAGCGCTTGAAGATCCACTCAAGCACGCGGGCATTCTCGCCAAAGCCGGGCCAGAGGAAAGAACCACTGGGGGTCTTTCTGAACCAGTTGACGTGGAAGATCTTGGGCAGCTGGGTGGGGGCCTTGCGGTTCTGCATGCTCAGCCAGTGAGAGAGGTAGTCGCCAAAGTTGTAGCCGAAGAATGGTCGCATGGCGAAGGGGTCGTGCATAATAGATTTACCTGGAGGAAGACATGAAACGGCTTGTTATTCATCAAGAAATAACTTTTGTAATTGAAAGATTTCCACTTCCTTATCATCCCAATATCTTAACTCTGTAGTGTTGCAAGTGATTTCTACAATAAAGTAATTACTTGAAGAAAATGAACCCTAAAGCACAAGTCTTTTTCTCATAGCTTTAAATAAGGATAAAACACCATTAAAAAGTCAGAGGTGGTTGAGTCTGTACCTTTGTGTTCAGCAGCTGCCGTGGTCTCAGACCTCATCGCGGCTCCAACAAAGACGCCGTGTTGCCAGTTGAAAGACTCGTAGACCAGAGGGACTCCTGCACAAACAAACAATATATCAATACACCTCTAATAATGTCTTTTAAAAACAACTCAAATTAGGCGCCATTTAAAAACTTAATTACAAAACACACACACAGTAAAGGCAAGTTAAGAAGTGAATAGATACAAAATACAGGCAAGAAGGACTAAATGTAGTAATTCCCCTGTACCGAGAAAAAACATAATACATATATATAATAAATAAAAGACCATTGGGGCATACACTATTTAATATAAAGGAATTTATTACGGTAAGACAAGAAAAAAAAAGATCATTGCATCTCTTCAACCTCTACACAAATTGTCAACTTATTGACTTCATGATCATGTTTTTTTTGCCCTATGAAACACAGGCACAAAGCCAAAATGTCATTGTTAAAAGTGATAATTAAAAACTCTTTAACGTGTGTATTGAAGTGGCACTAACCTTCTGGCCTTCTGCCTCCGAAGATAATGGCATCGATGGGGACCCCCTCCTCGCTCTCCCACTGGGGGTCGATGATGGGACACTGAGCCGCTGGGGCGCAGAAGCGGGAGTTGGGGTGGGAGCACGGGGTCGAACTTCCTGTTTACAAAAAGGAAATTAAGAGTTTGGGATGAGTTGTTGACTATATATATTTACACCGACTGAACATCTGAATATCAAGGTGCAAACTCTGTCATGTGTTAAGTTAAGTTAATGATCAATGAGAAAGTCTGCCATTTAAGAAAAACTGATTCTATCTCCTGCAGCTTTAAACAAACCACATCCCTTTTCTTTTGTCTGCAGATAATTCTATTAATAATCATAAGTGGTGGAAGGATATCTCTGTCAGTAAAGCTGCACTATAAACCAGGATACTTAAACTTAATGACCTCCCTCTAACTGATAATACCTTGCTTCCAGGCTTTGCCGTGCCAGTCTGTGAGTGTGACGCCGGCTGGAGGGGGGGCAAGTCCTTCCCACCACACTCCTCCATCGCTGGTCTCACCGACGTTGGTGAACACGGTGTTTTTGGCGATGGTGGCCATGGCGTAGGGGTTGGTCTTGTCCGAGGTGCCTGGAGCCACGCCGAAGAAACCGTTCTCTGGGTTGATGGCCCTCAGTTTACCTTCAATGATGTTAGATGGTTAATCAGATGGACATTTAGGATTTTTGATAAATTCTTGCACATGGAGAACAACAGAGCTAGTCCCCTCCTTCTCACCTTGGCTGTCGAACTTCATCCACGCAATGTCGTCTCCCACACACTCGACCTTCCAGCCTGGCAAAGTTGGTTTCATCATGGCCAGGTTGGTTTTACCGCAGGCGCTGGGGAAGGCTGCTGCTACGTAGCGCTTCACTCCCTGGGGGTTGGTTATACCCAGGATCTGAGGAGAGCATGAAGCGGAGAATAAAAACATTTAAATTATCACTTTTACTGTGAGCATCGGCACAGTTTCAAAGTAAATTTCCTGTCACAACATCACATCCTTCATCCTCACCAGCATGTGCTCTGCCAGCCAGCCCTCGTCCTTGGCGATGCGGGAGGCAATGCGGAGGGCGAAGCACTTCTTTCCCAAGAGAGAGTTTCCTCCGTAGCCGCTGCCGAAGGACATAATCTGCCTGGTGTCCGGCAGGTGAGATATCAGCACCTGCTGCGGGTTACAGGGCCATGAGCTGACCAGAGGGGCTGGAACAGGAGAAGAGGAAAGAATGGGAATTAAAAAAATCTTATCAAGTTTATACAAAGGACTAGAACTTGTTTCAGGCTCTTTTTGTACCTTTGAGTGGTAAAGGTCGTCCCAGAGAGTGCTGGCAGCGGACAAACTCCTCTCCTTCTGCCAATTTGTTCAGGACTGGTGTCCCCATGCGTGTCATGATCCCCATACTGGCCACTACGTACGGTGAGTCCGTCACCTTGAAGAAGCGGAAAGTAAAGAAGAACGTTTACACCCTGACACTTTACTGTAGTCATCTATTATAGTATAAAAGATAAATTATATTGATGACACAAAGCATTGATTTCTATGAAGTCTCGACAGGAGCATAGTCACTGTACCTGGACGCCATATTTACTCAGAGCGGAGCCAACAGGACCCATACTGAAGGGAATCACATACATGGTCCGACCTGCAGAGGGAAAGGAGAAGTTAATACCACAGAATACAGGTTATCGTTGCACAACAAGACCCATTGTTTCAAAACAGACAAGTGTTGAAATTTAGGTCCTTTTGGGCTGAAGACATCTCAGCCTTTTCTTTATGGAATCCAGATCCATGATTAGTATGTCAGGTTCGAGATATCTCTATAGTTTATGCAAGTCAGAAATTAATGCCATGTGTCTGCAAGATGCAAAGCACACAGGGGAACCTTTTTTCTATTAAGCCGGACGTTCTGCACCCCCGTTCTACATGGTCTGAGTTTGGTGGCGTACCCTGCTGCCCTCTAGTGGAACAGTAAAAAGCGTAGCTCCCAGCAAGTATGTGAACAATTATGCCCATGATGCATCTTGTTGTCTTCAGAACGTATGATTAAACACGTTCAAGCTGAATTTCACGCAGTCCAACTGAGCAACAGTTGGTGGTGAGCAAAAGTATAAAAGAAGTGCAGCAATGCACCAACAAAGAAGTGAAGCCAGTCAAGAAATAAGAAGTTTACAAATGCAAGTTTTACAGTCTGCTTTTGTTGTCTTTTTGTCGTCCTGCTTTCAACATCTTCAATTCAAGTGAACAGGATGCAGCGCCTGCATTCACAGAGAACTCAGGATTAAATTGTGTGCATGGCCTCTGTAATATGGGGGTTTGTACGTTACATCTCTAATACACCCACCAGACGAGGGAAAGCGTACCCCCGAGCCCATTGCACACTGTTTCTAGCAAATGTGTCAGTAAACCTGGAAACTGGTGCCGTTTCAACTTTAGTGTACCCCAAGTGTACTCCAGTGACCCATTACACCAGCACTGGGTGTGGTAACAGGTGGAACAGAGAACGCTGCCAGCCACACCCATCAGTGAGTGAACTGAAAACAGCTCTCTGTCTGGTCTTACATTTTAGTTCAAGACATTAAAGTTAAATATCCTCCCATTTTATTCTCCTCTACGTTTTAAATAGTCTGATCATGTTTAAATTCAATCACCGAACTGAAAGTCAGATCCACTATCCAACGACATACCTGTCATGCAGCCGGGGAATCTTTCCTCTCTGGCCTTCTGCCAGTCCGACTCACACATCCAGCTGCCGAGCTGGCTCTTCACGCCATCAGCAGGGATGGGGATGGTGTCCCTCTGGTTCTTGGTCACAATCACAGTCTTGCTCTCCACTCGAGCAACATCTTTGGGGTCTGTGCGTGCCAACCAGCTGAGGGACAGAAGGTTAAAATGTTGGTGTGATGCTAAATCAGACTAAGAGGGAAAAAATATGAATACAATAGAATAAACAAGGCCTAATATCAATGAGCCACTGACTCTGTTTACAAAGAACCTACCAGTTGTCATATTTGGAAAGCTTCTTGACCATCCCCTCCTTCTCCAGACCTGCAAGGATGTTGGCTGCTTCATCCGGTGTCCCTGTTACTACATGAACACCGGAGGGCTTACACTCCTCCGCTGCCCCCTTGACAAACTCAGCCACCGCCGGGGGCAGCGAGTTAAGTGAGGACAGGGACCGAACTGTAACATTTGCCCCGACACCACCCTGTCTGTGGAGATAAAGGAAAAACAAAGTTACTCTTATGACTCTAATGGAGAACAGTGTGCTGATGAGATAATGACAAGCACAAGAGTCACTGTTAACACACCCACAGGTAAATTAAATACACACTCAAGAATATTTTACAGTTACAATCTCTGCGGCTGCCTCATCACACAAACATAGTGGAGACACACCTATTATACACAAAACAATAATCATATAATTAAATCTTCTCTCAATTGTGTTGGGTTAGTTCCTGTGGGGGTTATTAGTGAAACCAGAGACCCTCAAACTGACTTCTCCTCATTCAGAGAGGCACGTGGGGGGGTGAGCATTGATTGTGTGTCAGCAGCATGATATACACAAAACATGCCATTGAGAGGGCCAGTGCTTTGGAAGCTGATAAAACACAAGCCTGTTTTAGGGTGTGTGTGTTCTGTCTGTCCTCAACAATGTTCTGACAATGGAAAATCTGTGTGTGTGTATGTGATCCTTTGTTCCTTTGTCTGTCTGTCTATGGGTGACTGGGTGACCTCAGATGACAGCTTCAGAAAAAACTAATGTGTGCGTGTATCCAGCCATCCATCCAGAATCTATACTGATATAAAACAATATATAACACTTGTACACATTTTGTTCAGAGGAGAAAATCTACAGGAACGTCTCTAAAACTAGTTTCAACCATAAATCAATCAGCCAATCAAGTGAAGGCACACACCTCCTGGTTAGCTAGCACTGAGTGTGACATCACATGGGCAAAGTGCTCACTTGCACGCACACACAAAGATTTGTACTCCTGCACGGAGGGAAGATAACGTGTAACAGTCTAATGCCAGGTTAAGGGTTCAAACTCATCTCCCTCTCTCTCACCTGGAGTTTAACCACTGAAGTGGGAGCACACTGCAGTTGTGTTGAAAATGCTGACTCAGAGTACAGGGACAGACACTGGAAGCTGAGTCATTTCTTTTCTCTGATCCAATCTGATCTAATCTTATATTTTGTGATTTTGACCACAGCTGGGACATCGCTGTAGCTTGGGAAGCGTTGCTGGTAAATGGATGGATAAAAGTGTTTTGTGCCTTTTTAGGATAGTTGGTGAAGGACAGACAGAGAAACTGGGTGAGAGAGGATGACTTGCACTCCGTGATCCGATCAGCCAGGAGTCAAACCAGAAACCTGCTGCTCAAGGCTTAAACACCAGTGGAATACACACCATATATTGGCGATCGAAGTGGTTAGGCTTTCTGTATGGGAGCATACAGTGTATAGTATACACACTAACCATTTATTACCTCGCAGCTATGATGGCTGCTCTGTGAGGCTGTACTTGAACACAGTAGTGAAGATCTATCTGAACTACTAAATCAGTAGTTTAGATATTTAACTCAAAACAACATATGTCAACCACATGAATGCTATATGGAGCAAAGTTCAGGGGACAGTTGTGTGTCTGCACCCATCAAACATGCTTCATTGACATTCATTGGAAGTGACAGAACAGTAGAGTTACTGTGTCACATCTTCTTCTTCTTTGTTTGGTTTATTGGCGGGTGGAAACCAACGTCAAGGGGCATTACTGCCATCTACTGCTGTACTTTTCTTTCCCTTTTCATTACTTCACATCCCGGAGGGGGATATTAAAAGAAGCAGTCTGATTAAAATAAGCTCTACAGCCTTTTAGTTCCATTCTCCTTCACACTAAATCCATTACCTATGCCCCTGTCATGCAACCAGTTACTGTATCCATTAAAGTTATGCTGAGAATGATCTCCAGTGTGATTGGGATTAGGAAAAGAGACGAGCTGAACTGAGTTTGAATCTAATCAACGAAGGAGAACTGTTCTCATTTTCATTTGAAAACGCATCAACTCTGCCTGGTGTCTACACTACTCTGGATTTTTAGAGGCACTTAAACTTGCTGTTAGCATTGTTTTAGTTTTAAAACTCTGGGGAGATATTTTGGTCTGAATGGGCAGGAACAGAAATATTTGGAGACTATGACGTGGACAATAACAACTGCTTGCTGATTGGATCTTTAGGTAACAACGTAGCCTTCGCTGATTCATGTGGCTCCTATCACATGACCCCCTTACGGAAGAAAGCAACCGGCATTAGCCTACCAGTGTAGAAGTCAACTCTTGAATTTCAAGAGTTGATGACCATGTTTACTTTGCTAAACAGCAGTTACATTTTGGCACTTTAACAACTATACAACTGATTACATGTTTAGGAGACAAGATATTTTTCAAGCAATGCCTGTCCACACCGGCACACGAACGCACAGACTAGGCCAATGGTCACGTGATGGGTGTTTCCACATTGCATTTCCTTATAAGGAGCAAAAATATGTGTGTGATCAAAAACGTAGAAGTGTGGAGGTAGCCATGTCTCAGGCAGGAGCTGACTTGAGCCAGATGCTGGAGGAAGAAGCAACAGGTTGAAGTTAGCCTTCTTCTCTCTTCTTTTTTTTAAAATCCTAAAATGCCTTCGATGACCCCTGCAGTTATTCATCCCCTCCAGCCTTTTGTCTCCCCATTCCTCACCCCATCCCCCACACGTTATGGGAACACACTTTCAAGAAAGGGTTTGCACTGACCCATGTTACAACCAACTTCAAATTTTTTTAAAGGCGACATTTTCTCTTTCAAAGAGGATACATGATCCAGAGCAGGGGGCAAATAACGACATTTAACACATGGGCCTGATATGTTTTCCAGTCCCATGACTGTGTCTTTGCTCCTGTTAAACGGGTTTTCCTTCAACACACACCTCCCAGTGTGCAAGCCAATCCTAACACACTGCAAACCGACACGCCTACACTCTCCCCACCATCCTCCAGCGCCCTTATGGATCCTGGTCAAAAGCCCCTTTAGGTGCAGAGTCTACACATGGAGCAGATACAAGCTGGAGTGCATGCACACGTGCTGCATGCGTTCACCTCACAGAGCCAGTACAGGGGGAGGAGGAGTTACAAAATAAAGAAACCATGCTCAGGGGTATTCACACAAACAGGAGTGATGACTCCGGTCATTAATCTCTCAGGCAGAAGTGCACACACAATGCACAGGAACATCCTGACTGCAACTCACATGTCCCACCACGGTGTCTGTCAGTCACACACATGTGGCTTTAATGAAAAAATAAAAGCACACACACAAACACATATATACACATTGCTCAATTTTAAGGCTTCTTATAAAAATAGGAGGGGGAGGAGGAAGGAGTGTGGGGGAGTCTGCTTACGTGTATTTTAAAGCAAAGACACCCACATGTCTTTCTGAACCAACTAAATTGTCAGAATAAAACCTTTTGAAAAAAGGTATCTTTCAAAATAAAAGCATACATCTGAATTCTGGAGCTAAAAGTCACATCTTGTTCTTTCAGTGTCTGTATATTATTTATCTTTATATATTGACTGATGGTAGAAAGTGGATGTAATTTTGTGTTCAGCTCACAAAACATGACAAAAACAAGTTAGAACATAGATACCGTACACATCTGAAAAGTACTTGGTTGTATAAAGTTAAAAAAATAAGACATATTTAACAATGCGGGTAAAAACACATGGGGATATGGTTGATTGAAAAAACAAGTATAAAGATTGAGCTGTCGCATAAAGAAGCTCTTAGCATTAGCTGGTTTGCAGTGAGGCGCCGTTTTAAATGAAATAAAGTTCAGTTGACGAAGCTACTTCAGCTGAAGACACAGTAAAAGAGAAGAAAGTCAGAGAAGAAAGTCAGAGTTACTCACCTCAGGATGACTCCCAGCAGAAGAGACGACATGTTCGGTGCAAAAAGAAAAACACTAACTAGCTTATAAAACTCGGCGAGCGTGAAAAAGGCTCGGAAAGGAGCCGAGTGTGTGTTTGTGGGTGTGTGTTAGTGTGTGTGTGTTCAGACGGGACCTTGTACTTTGTCCACAGTCAAACACCTGGATGAGCACACAGTCCTCCGCAGATGTTTACTGCTCACCGGCTCTAGCACAACATGTCCCCCCCGGTCCTCTGCTCCTCCACCGCCGACGATGCTCGCTCATGTCGCCGTGGAACCTGCGGGCTGATGCAAGTTCTACCGGGTGGGAGGAGGAGGAGACCCAACCCGGAAACACGAGCACGACGGAAACCGGCTGCTGCTGCACACAGGAACACACACATGTTTGTACTTCTATCTCAGTGAGGACACTCATTGACATAACACATGTCCTTAGCCCCTTACCCTAAACATAACATCCAAACTAAATGCCTAACCCTAACCCTAACCTAATCCTAACACCAAGTCTAAACCCCCATTGAAATAGTGTGGAACAATCAACAGGGTTTTCCTTAAAATTGTCCTCATAAAGAATTAATTACAGGAATACACACAAGCAGAAGATAACTTCACTTACTTTAACTTTTTTATTCATCCTGTCGTTTTTAATTCACTTCTCCTCAATGTCCTGTAGCTTTCTTATTCACCATCACTATGTGTTTTATGTTATTCACATTTATATTTTATTTTGTGAAACTTCCTGTGGATGGAGGTCAACAAGTGTCCTCTGGTCAGAGATGGTTTCTCTAGTGTGACATAGATGACTTTCTTCACTCCTCCTTCAAACCATTTCGTCTTCCCTGGCCAAAATGTGGACATTGTTGTCTTCAAATCATTCTATCTTGAATTTCATCCACATGAGGTTTCACTACACTTCACACCTTAGGACACATGACACACTGGGGGTGGGTGGGTCAAAGAGCCAGGACTCCCACTGAAACCAACAGCAGGGTAGGACCAGCCTCGAAGGTAACCTCAACAGCTCCCAACGACCCACAAGTTAAATATCTGAGAACCAAGTAAAGTTGACCTGTTTTTAGTACTTGGATACAAGATGGCAGCATTCGTATCACAGATATTTTGGCTTAATTTCTGGATAGTGGGAAGAAGTCAAAACGGGACGTCCATCTTTATAAATAGTGTATGGTGACATTTTTGGATCTTGAAAGTGGGAAGTGATTTAGCCTAACTTAAGCTTTATGTTAACTGATTTAATAAAAGTGGGCCCCTGATGAAATCCTCAAGTTTACATAATGTATTCATGTATCTGTCCTATAATTTTGTGTGCTGAAACGATATGGTACCATGCATTATACTTATTTATACTAAATGTTTATTTGTGTAATGTATAATTCCACCCTCTTTCTTCCTTCTCCTCTTTTGCGTGTATTTCACTGATTCTTTCAATAAAGTTACCAAAATAAAACCAGGAAAATAAACAGGAGAATAAAAGATTTTCTAGTGGCAGAGTGCAGAAAAAATAAATATGTTATACATATATTCATATTACTTAATTTAATATTCCCCACTCCTTCACCCTGTAAACTTCACTTGACTATAATATATGTAACGATGTTAGTTATATGTTATGTTACATAGTATGTTATTTTTTCTATTTTGTAAAGTAACAGTTGTTTTCATTATCTATTGACTTGATTATTTTCTTGATTCATTCATTCATGATTAAATGACTCTATTGAGAAATGCAACAGTTTGACCCCTCCACTCTGTCTGCGGCAAAAGTAGATGTTGAAGAATCAAAACTTGAAAACAACGTGCTAAATATTATCTTGCTCAGAAAGTTGTAATGTTTGATTAGCAGAGTCGAGATTTACAGCAGTTCCTTCTTGGGGAAGAGTTTAGTTCAGGGTCCTGGAGGCTGCAGTGTTTCTCTCTAATGGTTTATAGTTAATTATTTAATGTAGTTATTTATTTATAAGCCTTTAACTGATCGACCTGTTGCATAAGTGGAATTTGATTTTCAACCACCAGGAGGTTTTAACATTTTCTCATAACTGCACAGGGCAAACACACTGCACCGAGGGGAAGTAGAGACATGTGGGTTGGACAGAGGAATATACTGTCAATAGGAGATAAGGAGAAATACCACAGTCCAACATGTCTGGTTAAACTTCAGCCCATGGTCTCTGATGATAGGCCTTGCACACTCAGCAGTCAACCAAACAGACTTTGTGCACGTACACACACACATGCAGGTGACGTTCAAACAATCAAGAATGCAGCAAAGAGGGATAGGAAGAAGACATCTTTAATCATTTAACTGTGTCCTGTCATTTCAGTTTCAAGGAACACAGCTGGGGTTGGTGGCTTTTACAGGAATCTTATTCGTCTGCTGAATGCCACAATTGCCCATACTACTTATTGGTAATTCCCTATAATGTATTGTTTACATATCAGAGAAAGAAAATGACATATCTCTGGGGAAAAACACAGAAGTCAAAGCCATTTTTTTTCTAATGCTGCAGGCGAAGTCTCAGTAAGGAAAACGAGCAAAGCTTCTCTACTGAAGATGACGCAACACTTTTCTCTCAGACTGTGCAGAATCGAAAATAAGGAGTCAAAGTGTGAGAATTGTATATTCAGAGCCAAACACTCTAGTCTGAACATCACAAGGAAGTGACAAGTTATGAAAATAAATAGTATTTTGGTGGAAGACTCGACCACATCATTTAAATATATATATATATATACCATATATAGTATAATACTGTAAATATGTATTTCAATGATAAAAAAAACTGTGGTATAGACATATAAAGACTGTAACGCCTAGACAAGTATAGAGAGAGTTATTTGTTTACGATTGAGCATCAAATATCAATATACTGTTGATCTATTCAGTTATTATGGTTAGTGTGCAACAGTGGGAGGGCTGTGATGAAATCCTGTTAAAACCCAAACAACCAGATAATTTACTGACGTGCTCACAAATCCTAAACTTGTTGTTGTCCTCTCTCCGGCCCAGTTGGCCTCACACACCTGACCTTTGTCCTCCATGTTTCTCAACGCCCCTGAGCTGAATAACAGGGCAGAGTTTTTGATCACTCACGCAATCAAATCACAGAATCAACAACTAATGGCGCTCGCATTGTAAATGAGCGCGGCCTCTGCCCTTTGGGTCCAACCAGGTATCGACCCAGGTGTCGTATTATCGTGGTGGTAAAAAGCTGCAGATGTTCAGACTGCTCTGCTGCAGATTACACACAGTGTTCACATGTTGTGATACGGATTAGATGAGGATTTTTCAGCCTCATCTGCACAATTTCAGACTGGAGATCAATTTAAATTTCGCAATTTTTTTTAGGAATACATGAAATAGAAAATTTTTGTTGTGTTCCGTCTTCATTTCATTACCTTTGTGTAGAAACCAAGCTTATTCATATAGAATCTGTAGTTGCAGAAATATACTCTATTCATTTTGGGCATGAGAGAAAGGTCAGATTTTAAAAGGTTAAAAAGAAAAAGAACCAGAATTTACACAGAAGGTTTTCAGGATAATCAGGACGACACATATTGAAACCTATCAGCCCAGTGATTAAATTTATATCTGATGGGGTTAAACAGTTAGTGTTGGTATAATGATTGTGTGTAACAGTGAGTTGATCAGTGCTGTGTTGACACTGGGATCATCTGACGTTCATTTTGTCCACTCAGGATCTTGTATTTATTCAAGGCTTTAACCCGACTGTGTCAGACCAGCTCTGTCCACACGGCTCCTGATTAAAGGCCTCGTGTGACATCAGATGTGCGAGGGCAGGTCCCTGAAAAGCTGGAGCGTGAGAGCAGACGCACTTTGGCCCCCAGCTTTGATCAATAGACACCTAGAACAGAGGTTGTGTGATCGTCCCGTGAGACAAAGCTCGCAAAAAGGCCACTGGAGCGACCGTGGTTTACCTGGTGCCAGTGTCATCACGATTATGTTATTTGATCCCATGACAAGTGAGCAGAACAGGCCTAATTTTGCTGTTCGATATAACATCAGTCTGCCCCAAATACATAATAAGGTTTGTCCTAAAGCCTTTATCAGTGTCTGACCCTGAGAAAATGGTAAAAACAATCAAATTCCCTGTAGCTACTATCTGTTTTTAACAGATAGTAACACTACACATTCAGTTTTTCTATGAGATCTCCTTTTATTCTGCACCTTTTAATCTACGTCTACATCTTCTCTCAAAACACAGTTTTTAACAAGTTTACTCAGCTGCTGTCAATCATTATCTCTTTCCTGTAATTTGCCACAGGACAGTTTGCTTTATTTCATAAATAGCAGCAGCCTCATCTAGTGGACAATCTTAGAACCTGCAGAAGAAGCTACAATATTTGTAAGTGATTGATTACATGTGAGAATTTATTTATTAATAAATTGTTGTGAGCTGTTGACTATGATCTTTGGAATACACTATTATAATTTTTGGATAAGGCTATCAATAAGCTAGGTTTTTTCGACATACACAAACAAAACAAGTGTGCTTGTACAGTATACAAACAAAGATACTACTACTACTATTATTAATACTACTAATAATAACAATAATAACAATAATAATAATACAAATAATAATAACACAAATAAACAGCTGCTGTTAATAGGATGCACATATGTACAACATTTCATACATGTGCAGCATATCATACATGTTGCATATCTAAACCTAACCCCTAAAAAGATGAAACAGACTGTTAACATTAGAAGTTCATCCATCAGTATTTATCATCAGCGGCTCTAGTTATAGGAATTGAAAATTTAAACTACAAGTCCCACAATGCAACAGGAGTCGCCTCTTTCCAAACGGGAAAGTACGGAACTGTCTGACTATGCGCTTTTACTTTCATTTTCGCTTTTATTGCGCAGCAGCTTCTCCGTGTCGAGACGAGTAAAGACGTTAATATTGTTATTTCCAGGTCGGATTTAACGCTTCAAAACTTTATTTAAACTTGAGTGTTCATTTGGAGACACAACATGGCTGCTAAGGATATTCCACAGGCGTCAAAGAAACAGGTGAGAAGAGTTGAACCTGAGTCACACCGATTCCTTTAAATCCATGTGTCCTTCCGACTCCGGAGCTGGTGTCCAGGTTAGAGATCAGCTCTATGATCCTGTGTCACACTCGTTTCTAACCGGAGCTCAACCCTTTCACATTGATCTGATATGTGTCACATTACATAACACGTCCATTGTTTTATAAACAGGCCGAAGTGCTGGTTACAAAATCTAGTGTTTCTGCCCTATTAGTTTTTGTGTTTTTATTTTACAAAAAAATTGATTGATTAATATAAGACACAGAATTGGACATTAATTAGTGTAACAGGGGGAAGTATATATCTCGTGTGAATGGTAGAATCGTTTTCATTACCAATCAAAGATGCACCACGTTTAAAAAACACTTCCTCTGGTGATGTTCAGGACAAAATGGAAGCAGAGATGATACGGCAGATTCAGCTTTTATGGCATGATGTCTTTTATTATCTGTATTTTCGTAGTTTTTGTCTCAACTTACTGTTGTAAAGCACTTTGTTACTTGTATTGAAAAGTACTGTATACAAATAAAGATATTATTGTAAAATATATATTCTATTTTTACACTTTCAATGATTTAATTTAATGTTGAATACCAACAGTATATGTTTTTGCGTCATTGTGACACATCACAAAAACTGCCTCACTATATGTTAAGGACAGTAATGTTCCCTCCCAAAACTGCCATGAACATTTTCATTCTACAAGATGACAAAGGGATGTTTTATATCTAGATGAAAAGTCTTAACCTTTCTCTTGATTTGCAGGTGGATGGTTTCTGCCAGAAACTCACCAAAGAGGTATGTTATCAAGAAATATAGTTCAACTATTTCATTAAATCAATCCTGTCACCTTCAACTGTGTTACATTAAAGTTATATATTGTGTTTTTCCTGCAGGCCGAGCAGCTGGTCACAGTTTTCTTCCCTCAGAAGATTGAAGAGCTGCAGACGCTGCTGAAGGTATCCGTGTGTTGAAAGGGCTCTTTGGGGATGTGGCAAACTAGAAACTGCTTGAAATGCGTTGAGGAATCCTGCTGAAAATGCAGTCGTGTCCCTTCACAAACATTGGGAAAGCCCCTGTTGTGATAAGTCTGTTGTGATTCTATTCGAAGACACGTCAGGACATTTCTCTCTTGTGTTTTTGCTGCCAGTCGGCCCCCTGCTGTGCCGACCTGGAGTCCTTAAAGGCTCCGCTGGACATCCCGATGCCTGACCCTGTGAAAGAGGAGGCCAGGGCCAAGAAGAGGAAGGAGGCGGTAGGTCCCACACGGTGTAATGTTGAGGCTCTGCAGTCTGAGTCTGAACGGGTCTGGGATTCTTTTGTTGTTCAAAAATAAATATTGCCAGCCACCAAAATCGTGTATGAGCTCTCTGAGAGATCAGGAGACAAAGGGAGCGAGGACCTGATGCTGTTTGTTCTTTTGTCACAGGCGAAGGCGAGGAAGCAGGAGGGCAAGAAAGATAAGGACAGCGATGACGAAGATTCAGGTAAATGGGGAGAGAGAGGTGATAAAGAAAACTGCTAGTTGAGTATTTATAAATAAAATAGGATATTTATAAGATTAGTATTATATTTAAAAGTTACCTGTCATTGTCACAAGGTCTACAAGTTCTGTATGATAACAGTTTTCTGTTATTGTTACCAGATTATACGGAGGAGATGCTACTAGTTTTTAAGTTTGAAGAAAATTTGCCTGAAGTTAGGTGTGGAAAAAATTGTGTTCTGTTATTTTATAAATCTATGATGCACAATGCAAACTGTAACGATAATAAAATGATCTAATAACTGTAGTCATTTCATAAAATGACTTTTTTTCAGTTATGCATCTCAGAGATTCACGTTGACATTTCCTAGACATCCCTGCAGGGGGCCCGTGGGAAAGGTTTTGGAAAATGTCTGCAGTTCAGTGCATGTCTGAAAGCAGCTAATGTGAGTGACGTTATGGTGTTGTTTTTTTTTCTCCTTCAGGGCCTCCCTGTGGTCCCATCTGCATCAATGGGCCAGTGCAGAGTCTCCTGCAGGAGGTGAAGCCTCAGATCCACACACTGAAGGAGAAGCTCAACCTGGTCAGTTTCTGGATCATTTTCAACAAAGAGAATCATAGTGGGCTTTACACAAGGAAGGACTGTGTATGATTTCAGGCATTAGGACCTCAGGCCCCATGTTGCAGTGGTATAAAGAGATTAATATGTACAGACAGGTTAATATATTCATATTTTTTTTTATCTCTGGAAGGTGTCAATGTGGATGCAAATCCAAATCCCTAAAATTGAAGACGGGAACAACTTTGGAGTGGCTGTGCAGGTCAGTAATTGCTGATTATTCTAGTGACGCAGTAGAGCAATGTCACGTCTTGTTTGTTTGTGAATTTACATAATTGACGTTGATCTCTTTAGAGAGAAGAAGCCACTTTTGTTTGTGTAATAACTGTGTTGCTTTTTAATTCAACAGGAGAAAGTGTTCGAGCTGCTCACCAGCACCCGCACCAAGATCGAGGGATTCCAAACTCAGATTTCAAAGTAAGAGCGCCCCTGCCACATTAAAACAGCTACTTTATAGCAGAATTTTCCTCGTTCACACACAGGGGTCATCTGTGTTTCTGAGCTGATCGGACCTCCTTAGAGATGTGATGCTAGAGAGTTTGCTGAGATCATCCAGACACCATTTACTTAATAGTATCATAACTTTGTGCCTTTCGGTCCCTGTTGTCATGTCCCAACAGGTCTGAGCTGTTATTCAACCCTGAACAAAGTACAGGCGTTGCTTGTAATAATAATACTAATTATAATCACTGAAAGTGCAGTGTGTAGAGTTCATACCTCTGCTAAGGTCCAACATTCTCCTTAAGAAACTACATTTAAATTCACTAAATCTGGATTTGAACCTTCCAGGCAATAACTGAACCTATGGGGACCTGTTGCGCTGTTTCTTTCAGAGAGCCGTTGGTTATTTTTGGTGATTCGATCAGATTCAAAGATCCCACCAATTTCTTTATGCATGTGTGGATTTGATTCCATATCATCGGGTGAATGAGGGCAATGAAGTCCCCTCTCAATCTCGTCTAGGGCAGCAAAAGTTGGGGCCCAATTATAGAAGGAACACCTCAATTAGCCTAAGACTCAGTTATCTGTGTTCTTACCAAAGAGCTGGTCAGAGAATTGGATCATTCACAGTTCACAGTCCCAGAAATGTGTGAGATCACATTTATTTATTCCGTTTTCCCAGCCGTCCACCCCCAGCCCCTCATCATAACCACTGCACCACCTCACACACTAAGTGATTTACTGTATAATGTTGTAGACTCACAACTAACTTTCAAAAGCCAAACCAATGTGAGTTTTATGTTTTACCACCTAATCAGAGTGTCGAGCTATGCAGAGAGAAAAAAGAGGTGCTGCAAAGGTTGACTGTGACAGAGTGGAAACTTTATTCAGCCGGCATGAACCAAAGGATGAGGTTCAAAAACACAATTCATTAAGATTCATGGGAAAAAAGAGCAGGGCCTGCATTTAGAAAATAATCCAGGAGAATCTTCTGAATCGTCTTGAGCTGTGAATATTTTAGCACATTTCTCTAATCAGAGCTTTAATGAAGGTTTCAGAGACATCATGTTGGAATCAGACATTTTCACATTTAGTTAGGACCTCGGAGGGATTTTAAACTGTGTTAAATGATATCTGTTCAAAATGACACTTCTCTTTCCCTGTTTCCTTAGATATTACAGTGAGAGAGGTGATGCTGTGGCCAAAGCCTCCAAACTACCCCACGTGGTCAGTACCCCATGTTGTCTTGATCTTTTTTTCATACGTGTACGTGTGTTTCTGTGTGAATCCGCAGTTTTCATTTGAGTAATATCGTGACCCTAACCCATTGTTATTCTTTGTTTGTGTGGTGCAGGGAGACTACAGACAGCTGGTTCACGAGCTGGACCAGTACCAGTACTCCGAGCTCCGCCTCGTGCTCCAGGACATCTGCAACACATATGTAAGACACAGATACTCTGATCTTCCCTCTCAGGCCTCTGACATCTTTAACTTGATAAAACCCAAGTGGTATTGACCCGATTGATAATGTTTGACTGAAAACGTATTTATTGAAACCAGTATCTCATCTGTGGTAATCAAACACTGAATTGTGAATATAACACCCCTCACATCTGTTAAATATTCAAGCCGTGTCTCCGCAGCAGGGACGGAGGCTAAATGGAATCACTTCCTTCTTAATAGGACGCTAATTAAACGAATTGCTGTGCTTGTGTTAAAGTGATTTGTGCTCCCTCTCCTGTCCATTAATCTTTACTTCCTCTGGATGTTGTCCTGCGGCGTTTGATGCCAGTTTATGAACGCGGCCGTGCAGGTGCCGATGAAAGGACACGATTATTCAGGAAGTGTTCTAGCTGTCTCTGTCTTATTCACGCTCCGTCTTGCATCTCTGCTCTTGCCTGTGTCTTCCTGACTCTCGCCCTTTGTTTCTCTCCACAGGCCGTGCTGTACGACGTCATCACCAAGAACTACGACAAGATCAAGAAGCCCCGAGGGGACGGGAAGGCTCTCATCTACTGAGACGGGCATCAGCAAGCTCACGGGCTCTCAGACAAGATGCAGCTCGTCTCGTGTGACGCTGCCATCAAGTAACAAAAAACCCGCTCTGACAAAAAACGTCTGGTGTCATCTCTTATCATGCATTTTGGTTCAGATTACAAAATAAAGCAACATGATTCAAATAAATCCGCCTGAACTTACTCTGTCTGAATTGGATTTTTGATCTAATGTGACAAACAGTGAAATTAACCTGCATATTCACCTGATGCCAGACTTGTGGTGTCGTTTACACACAGTGTTTAATACCTAGATGGCCTCCGAAGACCTAATGGGAAATCCTCTTTACGAGGTCACACTCTCATCCCCTAAATATCATCTACTCCTCTTGTTTTCCGGTTTCCGTGGTTGTTAATGGTCCGTCTCCTGGCAAACCAGAGAAGCACCAGCTCGACCCGAGTGTGTACCATCCCTGATAGAGTCCTTTCCACCCCAGGTAGCCCAGGGCTCCCCCCAGCTGCTGCGAGGGGAACTTTGGGAAGTATGCAAGCACACACAGCAGCAGGAACATCCACACTGCGAGCAGGGCCACACACAGGAGAAAGACGAATCTCAACGGGGCCCCGGGGGGACCACTCCTCCTCCCTCGGACCATGTGAGGGCCAAAGACGGATAGTTCCTCCACCAGCAGCAGGCAGCACAAGCAGAGGATGAGGACGTCCTGGGAAACCTCGTAGCCCCTCCACACCATGTTGTCCCTCAGGCAGGAGGCCTTGCTCCGGCCCTCATGCAGCAGCAGCAGCGGCGGTGGAAGTCCCAGGGCAGCAGAGCTCTGGGTGTCCTGGGCAATCGGCTCGTAGCAGGTCCCCGTCGCGTCCTCCAGCAGGGTCAGAAGGTGGCGACACCCCCACCAGAGCAAGCCCACCACCCCAAGCCGAGAGAGGTGGCGGAGGGAGAGAGAGAGGGAGTGACGAGCAGAGAGGGAGAGGAGGAGGATGAAGGAGCCGCTGAATATCCAGGTCCAACCCCAAGTGGACCTCAGAAACTTCCTGCAAAGGAGAAATGTCATCAATGTTATCATCGGAATAATTCACATTCACATTTTTCATGCTTTATCGATTTTACAATTAGGATTGACAGGTTGCATATTTAATAATATGTGACACATTCATGTAGCTGCAGTGCATCCAGGCATCATAAATTATTGATATTATTACTTCAATTGTTATTAGTAGATACAGTGAGTGTTGAGTAACGAGTGGAGAACTAGCTCACATCAGTCAGCAGTTGCCACACCACATGGTAATAGTAATAAATTCTAACATTCATGAGAAAAGAAAATAACAAAATTAATAAAAACAATTTCTCAAACTCAGTATGATTGGAGCAAGTTAAAGGTAAAAAAGTTTAGAAACGTTCAAGTTGACTTCAGATTCTGAGTCCAGAGAAAGTACACTTTAAAAAATATGAGAGATTTAAAAGAGGACAAGGATCCTTTCGGCTAAAGATAAATGACGCTGTCTATTTAAAGGGGCTCTTACCTGTACAGGTAATGGTGGCTGTTTGTGAAGATGCTGAACTTTGACACCCACAGATTCAGCAGAGGCCCGAACAGAACCAGACCAGACAGCATCAGGTGGAAGTGTCTTCTGAACACTTGACTTCCTAAAATCGCAGCCAGGACGTTTGTAACAGACTCCAGAGCGGCGTTAAGGGCTTGGAGAATAAACCTTCCTGGCAGCATCAGCTCCTCGGCCATCCTGCCTAACTTCTCCAGGCTGATGTCCGAGTTTTTAGTCTTTACATCCATCTTCTTCTCGTCCTTTTAGACACTTTTCTTATCTCTTTTTGTCCAAATCGCCGCTCCAGGCCGGAGTGTGGCTCGCTGTCCGTTTGAGTGAAAGGCACAGCAGTCCTTCTGTGGCTCCTTTCTGCTTCAACAGTGTCAGGCATGCAGGAGAGCAAATGTTTTATAAAAATACAACCCCTCTGCCCCTTTACCCTCTAATGCCCCCTCCCCCCCGTCCAGCACAGACTTAAAGTGGAAACATGGCACGCCGCTGACCCCATTCTCCTCCACAACAATCCGACACCCGCCTCACATGTGGCCCTCCTTTTTTGGCTCGTCTTTATTCCCCCCTCATCCACATTCTTACACTCATCTGCTGGAGCCACACATTTAATACTCAACACTTAATTTAATTTGTTAACTGCTTCCACATTTGGTGGCGCGTACGGCTGCATCCAGCACTTTTTATTTCTAGGCTGAGTCATCCACAACCTCTTCAGCTAAATGGAGTAAATTAGTCTCTGCATTCATGGGATTCATGCTGAGTAAAACCCACTGGTGGGGACATGAAGCCACACTACTAATACAGACGACCACAATCCATTTACAGATATATGAATAATACATGAATTATTTAGTAAAAATAGCTTGGAGAGTTGTTACGTAAGCCATCTTAATAATAAACAAACAGAAAAAAAAACTTAACCTCATCTGGAAAGTTAAAATAAAGTAAGAAATAGTCTGTATGTGTGTAGCCGGTTTTTCATTTGTCAAAATGATATAAAAATATTTATTATAAATTTCCTATTGTGGAAAGATTAAATAAAAAAATAGAGTTTTCATTTATATTTTGGATTTCAGTTTTATCAGCCCACTCAGCGTCTTACGTCTGATTGGCTGAAGGCTCGCCCCCCCAAAAATGGCTCCAAAATCCTGATCTTATGTTCTGACAAATGTAAAATTAAATTGAAGTGTAGGAGTAGCTTTCACATAATTTCTTCTCCTCATTTCTTTTATGTAACTGCTAAATCCCAAGAGGCATTACAGTGTAATACTTTGAAAGCAAAATGGCATTATGATGACTTTCGAGATATGGATCCAAATGATCCAAAATAAAGTAGCATCTACTTTTCTTAGCAGATAATCAAAAAAACTATTTTTCATCGAAACAGTAGCTGAGACTCAATTATCACAACTGTGTCGTTGAGGTTTTATAAGAAACACATTGGACTCAAGTGGAGACAGTAAATGTAAATGAAAGCAGACGTGTCATAAAAAGAACCTCAGTCTAATTTTAGGGCACTTACTGCACTGGTCGTTACGACGACCTAAAGGCGACTTTGCTTTGGTTCCTGCAGCAGCTGAGAGTCAGCTGTCTGCTCTGTGCTGCGGGTTTACACATAATTGTCAGAGTCATTCCAACCAAGTTAAATGGACAAATTAGGAATTAGGAAAATAGTCAAATTGAAAAAATAAAAGTCTGAATAATGTAAAAATGTGTTTCCAGTGTTTAATAGTGTAAGCTTCACACTTTCCTGTAAAACATATAAAAATGTTGCATTTATTGCATGAAAGTGTCATTTCACCAAGAACATTTAAATAAAGATTTTATTGTAACTGTAAAACAACGGTCAGAGAGAGAAATATGGGCTTTGATATAAACACCTGAAAATTGCATAAACAGATGAGTGTGTATGTTTTAATCCACACACTCATATCCCCCGTCCCCTATTTCTGTCTTTAACACATTATTACAACCATTCAAACCTTTTCTGAGCAGATCACAGGCTTATATTGGCCAACAATTTGTTTTTATTGGCTCAGGGCTGGTGTTTACAGAGTTGAGTGCTCAAGACCGGTGCTGTGTGTAAATACAGGAGCTGCTTTTCCACTTTAAGACATCTTTAAAGAGGACTAACATTACCGTGAGGTCGACTGTAAACTAACAATGTGTTCGGGCGGGCCTGGTGACCACCGGGTTTACAAAATGACATGATAGGTTGATTGTAGGGCAAGTACGGTACTGGATTGTTTCCATATTTTCATATACAATATGTTTACATGTGGAATCTCTGAAGCAAAGTCAAATCAGCACTAACAACAATCTAAATACACTCCCTGAATGCACATACCATTAAAGTACTTTACATTTATACAGAATCATCCTCCGCAGTTGCTCCCTGCAAAATCCAACATTGATTTGACATTGAACTAGCTTACCATTACTTTTCAACCGCTCATTATTAATAAATGCTGTGTAGCTGTTTTTTCCAGCTTCAGCACATTTTTCAGAGTTTCAGGCCAAATGAAAAATGTTTGGCCTGTTTACTCTGTTCACAACAAGTGAGGCAAAAAACATAAGAAAACCAGACAAACAGAAGCAGGTTGTCCTCAGTGTCCCTCTAACCTGACCGTTACAATGTCAAGGCTACGGTGCTTTCCAACTGATCACTTCACATCCACGCTATAATCGGAATCATTAATATCCAGCATTAACTTTAGAAGGTATTTAAAGTCTCTCCCAGTCCCTCTGGGTTTATCGTCGGCCTCTGTTCGGGCCAGTCTCTCCGTCTGTGGTGATGTCTCTTCCCCCGACATCTTTTCCTTTTTGTCTCTTTTCTCTCGCCGTCAGTCCCGCTCTCTCTCCTCCTCTAGAGGATGCGTTTGTCTGTGCTCCCACATTCGCACCCCTCCGTCCCACTGTGGACAAACAGAGACGGACGAGGACAGGGTGTCACAACTCCAATTTCGCTGTGACTTCAGTTATGTATTAAAACACTTTCTTCTGGATTTAAGCTGAAATCTTTACGTCAACACGTACAATATGTAACTTTGGTCGTTGATGATTTGATGATGTTGTGAAGCTGTCTGGAATCATGGGAGTTTTACTTTTACTCACCGAGCTGCTGATGATGGTGTCCTCGTATGGATGCCAGCTGACGTCCCTCACGCAGGCGTCATGACCCGACAGCCTGGAGACCACGGTGCCCGTCAGGACGTCATAAACTGCAAACACGCACACACAAACATACATTTCAACCAATGCAGCTTCTTGTAGATGTGCGTATTAACAACGCAATAAAAATGACATATGCGCCCACGGGGTGTCACTCACTGACGATCTTTCCGGTTGAGCAGCCGGAGTAGATGAACCTCTGCCCGGTGGTGAACTCCGGTGAGAAGCGGCTACGGATGAGGGTGTGCAGCACGCCATGACCACGATAGGTCATCACCGATGTGTCGCCTGTCAGCTTGTGTCTCCTCAGGGCTGAAAGGGACAACAGGGCCAGTAGGTAAATAAACACTAACTATTTTTGTTCACTAATCACAGACCTCCCATTGGTGCGATCATTAATCTTTACATCCTCCTTCATATGACCCCCCCCCTCCTCACCTCTCTGGGGAACCTGCTGCCAGCGGTAATCCCAGTTTTGTTGGGTGACAGCCAGGCGGGACGCGGCCAAGCCCTCTTTGGGTGAGAACTTCCTGACGTCCCAGAGCTTGATGGACTGGTCCTTGGAGTTGCTGATCAGATAGCGTGCATCACCCTGGCACAACCGAAGACACAAGTGGAAGAACCAGATTTTTTTTAAGAAAACAAAACAACCCTCAGACACTTTGAGACCAATATAATGGACTGAATGTGTGTCTACCGAGCTAATTTGGGCATTTAATTAATCAGGTGTTCCCCACCTTGCTGTGGATGAAGGTGATGCCGTCTCGGTGTCCGGCCAGCTCGCCGACAGGCTGCGGTCTGTCCTCCCGCAGCGTCCGTCTGTCCCACACCTTGCATAGTGCGTCGTCGCTGCCAGAGAAGAGCAGCTGGGACGAGCCGTCAGCGAATGCAACTGCGTTCACGTCATCCTCATGGGCATCAATCTGTGACCAGAGACAGGTCAGAAGCATTCAGTGTGTTTAAGACTGCAGGGTGTGCAAGACAATGTGTTTGTAGAACACGGACAGTGTGCCATTCCCTGACTGCCCTGCTTGCTGTAGTGTTTTACCTGGAGGAAACAGAGCATGTTGGAGGACTACTTTCAGCTGCAGATTAATCCTTATGTAGGACTGGAGTGTGTATAGGCTGAGGAGTTTGGTGAGTGTAGGACACACAGGGTGTGGTTTCATGGTGATGAACTTGCGGCATGTTTTAATAGTCTATGGAAACAATGGAGCTCTCCCTCAGTAAAATATATATCAGAGCTTGTTAGTCGGAGACAGTAGGTGTACGTTAAATCTTTTCACGGGATTTGTTCAAATTAAGAAAATTCAAAGAATAATCCTTTTCCATGCAGCCACATACACGATGAGGTTAAATGAAGTTAAAGGAAAGTAGAGAAGGGCGAAAGTTCAAAATAAATCACAGACACGGTAATGCAGAGGTAATTAGGGACGGACTGACACAGTGTAAGATCATGCTGAAGCAGATGGTAGAGGTCACCCACTGACTTCTGCACGGGGGGAGGTTGTGGGAGAAGGGAGGTGGATTTAACCCCCTTAGTCCCTCTGAAAGCAGCCGCCTTCTGTTATTCTACATTACACCTCAGCTACAGATAAATTAGTAAAAAAAAAGGCGCTTGACATCTTTCCCATTGCCAGAGCACGATTTGGCCATTCAGTTTAGTCCCCCCCCCTCCGGTAAGTCATCTTTGACATCAGAAATGCACAGACAACTGAGCCGCTCTCTCACCTCATTAGGTCTTGCCAAATTAGTAAAGTTTCCATTACTGCCGATCGGAGCAGGGTCTACTGAATATGGTATATGACGCGGGAGTAAAAGCTGATTGAATTCATTACCATTGCAGACAAAAGCCAGATGATAGTGGGTGTTGATGGGTATTTTGACCAGTGGAAAAGGGGCTTTACAGGCGGCAGGCTGATGTCAAACTTGATGTGAGCTTGTAGGTTACTCTTCTGCTCACCTCGACCACATGAGGTGCAGCAGTGAGCTTTAACAGTGGTGGATTTTACAGGTTCATGTAAATTCATATATAATACAAATACCGAGTAAATAGAAACACACTCACCTTCAACGTTCGTTTATTCTGCTCAAGGTCAAAAACATACAGGCAGCCATCGTTTGCTCTGAAAGGAGAGGAGCGGTATAATGAATGGATTAAAAGTAGTAGTTTAAAGGGAATGTTTGCGTGTGTGTATTAAATGTTGGTCTGTTTTCTGTAAAAAAGTTCAAGAACTAACAGCACTAGCTACAAGTTGAAAAGATGTTTTCAACTTCCACCTCGCTCGAACGTCTGTCAGAAAAAGAAGAGATGTGCGGATTTACATTTCGCACTACATCCACATTACTAAGCCTTTGATTGAAAACGCTCTGCTACAGATATATCCTGGCACTATAACGGAGAGGTTTGGAAAGCTGCTGTCCCCGTTTAGCTTTTTAAACTCCAGGGCTGCATGAGATGTTTGGGAAAAACATTACGTAGACACTCACAACTGCTTTCTGATTGGTTCTTTTCAGTCACAATGTAGCCTTTGCTGATTCCTCAGGCTCCTATCGCATGACTCTCTTCCGGTAGAAAACAACCAGCATTAGCCTCGGCCACTAATGTAGAACGCAACATGGATAATTAACTACATGTGTTGCTGAACAGCTGTTAAATTCTGCATTTTACGATGGCGCAACTGTTTGTGTGGACAGGTATTAAAAATAAAACGCTGTTTTCAAACAAAAACGTAGTAGTATGGAAGAAGCCTCAGTCCTGGTTTCCACGCCCCCTTCAATCCTAAACGTGAAGTGTACTCACCCTCCCAGGATCTCTTTGCCATCTGTGGAGGCTGCTAGGGAGAACACACAGAACCTCCTCTCATCTGGACTAAAAACACACACACACACACACACAAACACACACAAGCAGGTTGACAATGCAGCAGTGGCACAATGACTGTATCATAAATACACTGTGTACTGCCTCATGCCAAAGCAAAAAGCTAGATGAAGGCACACATTAAACAATGCTAGTGTTCGGAGTGCATGAGTTTTAATAGCAGTGCTTTGTGTGAATCAATGAACACACAGAACGAGAGGGTGGGGGTTGAGGTGATGACAGCATCATTCATCCAGGTGCTAATGAACGGAGGGAATGATGGATTACCTTCTCTGTTATGTTATAAGATACTATGAGGGAAACACTAACTTGAGGTCCAGGGAGGTGTGGTTTTCACTGTCGCCATCTATACTGCACATATGAACTGTGGGGAAGACAGACACGGATAAAAGCAGACATTAACAAAACAGCATATTGAAAGTCATGACAATGGAATTTATAAAAAAATTGATTCTCTTTGTTTTCTGAAGCGTATTTCAATTAGTGAGCGGAAGTTTTTTGTTCATTATCTCGGTTTGTGTTTGTTTTAAGCAAGATTACACGAAAAAAAAGGCAACTCCTGTATTACCAAAACTCTGTAATGAGTGGCTCATTGTATCCCACGGTGAACGACAGGAGCCTTACTGTAATCAGACCAGCTGGAGTAGAGCACATGTTGCGCGTCGGGGGTGAAGCAGACGTCGAGCACGCTCCAGCCCACATCTCGAGCCCTCACCGTTCGCAGCAGTTTGAAACGCCCCTTGGTGGTGTCGTACAGGCGGATGTTCTGGTCTGCACAGAGCAACAGAACATACAGATCGTTATATTAAAGAAAACATCTGTATCTTGATAAGAAAAGAAAAAATGACAGCAAATCAGCAACTGCACAAAAAAGAAATGATAAATCGTGAAAATAAATGAGCACAACTAAATGCCACTAGATTTGGTAGTTGTGGTGTTTGCAGATTTTGTATCAAGGAACTAAAAAGTAAAACAGTGTTTCTCTGGGACTGACTACATACTTTACATAACACAACAAGTTTTCCTCTGATTTCTAAGCAGTTTTAAAACAACCACAAAGAATCCTGATCAGATCTGAATCAATCCTCTGGGTTCTCTTGTTGGATCTGGGCTTATTTACCTTGGCATGCAGAGAGGAACATGTTGCCCTCCTCGCTGTACAATCCACAGAAAGCTTTCTGCTGGTATGTGTCCTTGTGGGATACATGGTTTGGCAAGAAACTGTGAGGGAAAACAAGGTTTAACATAAATTAACAGACAGAAGTTAATACTTAATCAGTTTTTTTTAATGTGCTGCTTTTCTGAACTGATGTTTTCACTCAGTGCCACCCTTTGGTAATTTTGTTGAGAAACATCAGGCATGTGTGATTGTTTGGGGCGCTTACTGTGTGCGGATACGACTGCACTCCCCATGAGAAAAACTGGAGCCTTTACATCTGCCTTTTTCCCTCTAAAATGTAAAGAAAACATCACATTAAGTCAGCAACGTTAAACTGGTGAGAACTAAATCATATTTTTTTCAAAGTGCTAGAATTTGCCAGTCTGACCTCTGCTAGCATGTGTGTGAAGCCTTGTCGGCCTTTCTGGGTGGACGAGGCTGTGGCCAGCAGGATCTGAGTTCGGATCTCGCTGAGGTCCACTTCGTGTGTGTCCGGCTGGGTGTCCACTGGCAAAGTAACACAAACGGTAAACAAACCTTCTGGACTTGCTACGTAAAGTTCATTGTGATTCAATGATCCTATGTATTTATGACACCAAACTGCTGAAGCTATTTGTATCTTAAGCTGAAATCGTATACATTACTGGTATGAGCTCATCCTGCGTCTGATACTGGGAATTGGGTGGATTCCAATTACACAGTCAGTAACATACTCTACCAACACACTGCTATTTAATACTGGGAAACAGAGCTTTTGCTTTAATAATATTCACTGGCCCTACAGAATATACAGCTGCATTCAGACATGCACTGAACCGGAGGATCTGTACGTGTCTATGCAATTGTCCGAGTCAGATGCTCCCGACAATTTTGAGCGCTTTTAACGGCAGACCCCCCACTGAGTAAAAACTCTGGAGGCGGTCCTAGTCAGCTCATGAGAGACTACAGCAGGAGCTTATCTGGAGGATTTGGATTCACTTGGCGCAATTAAATGAGCACATTGATTAGGTTTCTAATATGCGATGGGAAAACGATACAAAAAGAACACATAGTAGCCAAACACATATTAGACGCTTGGAAAGACAATGAGATTGGAGAGCATCTGGTGATACAGTCCAACAGCCTGGGGATTGAAATCTGTCAGCAGTGGGGGGGGGGAGGACTTACCTGGCGGGTTGTAGCGGTCTCCCAGCCGACCCTCCCAGGCTCCATCGCTGTCCTCGTCAGAGTCAGAGTACGACTGGACCAGCTGAAGCCCTGTGGCTCC
Organism: Pseudopleuronectes americanus; assembly: GCA_038501795.1. Taxonomy (NCBI): domain Eukaryota; kingdom Metazoa; phylum Chordata; class Actinopteri; order Pleuronectiformes; family Pleuronectidae; genus Pseudopleuronectes; species Pseudopleuronectes americanus. The sequence goes on from CM076736.1 coordinate 10,061,923, forward strand.
ACTGCCATGGACCAGTCTGACCTGGCCCCTGCACACACACACAAACAACACACCAGTTCAACCACCGGTTAAAGAGGAGCACACGTGCGTACATACATCGGCAAGAAATCAGAAATTAAATGAAAATCATGCGTCACAACTAACGCTTGAATAATTTAACAATATACCAGCAACAACTCAAAAACCAAAGACCAAACTTTCTGCAGGTTTTGATGACGGCTAACTTTGGTTAAAAATGTTGAAATATCGTTCTTTTATGCAGTTCAATTTTAACTGTAATGATCAGTCATAAACAGTTGATGTTTTTTTAGATTGAATATGGAGCTGGAAATGAGCTTTACAATGTAATAACAACGATTCTCTGTGATTTACATTAAGGCAAATATGACAAGCAAAAAAAAAGTTGGAAGCCCATATCTCGCTCTGAGCGTCAAACCGCTTGGGGGCTAATTTTGCGACCCGACCATTTTACCATTTCATTTGTATTGTACATATAGTGTTTCTTCAAGTATTCTAATCTTTTATTACGTATACGTTTCCCCTTCTGCTGCTACTTGTGCCGCTGTGTGAACTTTGCATTTCCTCCATGGACGTTCCATACAAGTACATCTTATCTTATTCTTATCTTAATTAGATGCCAGACAGGTGACACTTCAGTTCCATAGGTTCCTCATGTGACCAGATCAGCATGACAAATTAAATTACGATCCGTGGCAGTATGGCCCAACAGTGTGATGATCTGACACGGTGTGGAACGACCCCTCAGGGTGTTTAGATCAGTGTCCGGGTCATGTCACCTCCTCAGTAGGTAAGCCAGCACTTCAGCTAGGTCGACGTCCTCCTCTGGTGCTCCTGCTGCTGATGATGATGATGAAGGTGCTACTGCTGATGATGATGATGTTGCTGCTGCTGCTGATGATGGTGCTGCTGCTGCTGACGTCTGTCTGTCCGCCGTCCTGCGGCTCCGGTTCGGCTCTGCTGCTTCAGACCGCTCTGCTGGGTTGTCACTGGAGGAGCTCCTTCCACCAGACATCCCAGAACTGGACTGAGAGCCCATAGACTGAGGAGGGCCTGGTTAGAGACAGTGGGGGGAGACGATCGGACACAAACACAAGTTAGCTAACAATGGCAGGGCGACCCACGTGTGCACGGGCTGAGCGGACATCACGGGGAGTTGTCAGAACAAAGTGTCCCAGAGTGTTCCGCCTCCTCCCCGGTTGTTGTTTTGCACCGTGTCCGCCCGCTCGCACTAGTGGTCTTAGTGGAGCTAGCTCCAGATGCTAACGCGTTCAGCTCACCGTGTGTCTGTCTGTCCTCTCGGCAGCACGTCGGTCCAGCTCGTCGTGGGTCGGTACCGGGACGACAGCTTGTGTCTGGTGCGACTCCGACAGCGACGAGGTGTTCGCCCCCGAGAGCTGCGGGTTTGACAGCTCGGTGTGGGATCAGTCCGCTCGCTGGGCCACTCCGACAGCCGCCATGTTGTTTACAAAAGTGTGAGAAAAAAAAGAAGCTGCGCGTGCCCGTTCACTGTCATGTGACACACACTCGGTTTCACTAATGAAACGAGGAGTAACACACCTCTGATATGAACAATAACAATATGATCTCACTAAATAATGACACCGAAAAAAACTCTATGGTAATTGTGGTGTAACACCAATGTTACAAAGTACTTACACGACCCCTGCCCTGGTACTTATAGTATTTTTTTCATTTAATATTTATATTTGCTCAATTTTTTATATGTATACTTACCCAAATACACAAGAGCAAATTCCTTGTTTTTGTAAACTTGCTTGGCAATAAAACCAGTTATTGATTCAGATTCTGTTTACACTGGAAATACAGGGAAATGGCGTAAACAAGGCACAGTGATTAAAACGTGCAAATTCGGAAAAATAGTTAACTTATCAGATGAATGTATATTACGATGAGGGAAAGTGTTAACGACGGACAGCATGTCTCCTGCTCATCCACACACATGGACGACCGCAGTGCTGTGTTTATTTTATCCGACAACGTGGACGATCCACAAAGCATCTGTGAAACACATCTTCCCTGTGAAGAGGCCCACCTGTCAGGCTCTGCTGAGAAATGTTATTGATCATTTTACGTTAACTGACTCAGAAAATGGGATCATACGCTCTAAAGGTAAAAAGATATTGTTTTTGGAAACACTGAGACAAAAGTCTGCATGTGTTTAATAATTGTATTATATTGCATTGTATCCTTTTGTAATGTATTTTGTACTACGCTCCTTTTTTATTTTATTGTTATTCTGTTATGACCTATGAGTATGTGTCTGTAAACCATATATAATGTTATTTTAACTTGAGTTAGGCATTAACAAAGTGAACGCTTTACCTCCCCCCCTTCTCCTTATCTCTGAGGTGGCCCATTTATGATCATGTTGTTTTTTGGCTCACTTGTGGTGACGTTAGTCTGTTGTCTTTAGAAGCTGGTTTCACCACCAGTTGATGCCACTTGTCATTTCTGCCATTTTCCTGGGTGTGACTGTGTCCTTAGACAAAGTCAGGGTTACCGGAGGTGAGTGGGCAGCAGCATTTTTATGCATGCAGATTGACTATCGAACCTGGCTTTGGGTTAGACATGTGTAAACATTAGGGCATGCCACTGTATTATACATATCTATTTTACTCATGATTGTGCTGATAGTGCCTGTGAAAAAGTGACACATAATCACAGGAGGCACTGTGTTCTGCTTCCTTTTGTCTTCATTACAGTTTAATTTGTTCCTTCTAATGTCGCTGATGCAGTAGTTTCTGGGTACAAAGAGATATTTCTCTCTGATAGAAAACAACCATCTACAGCTCAAACTACAAATTCTACCTAACAGTGTATTATATGTTTATTACAACTGAAACTATTGAGCAGTGATGATTGACAAATGAGCTCTACACATCTTCTAAAAGCCTCTGCACTTTAACGTGTCCCTCCTCTGGATGTCTGACTCTATGTTTATAGCATTCATGTATTAATAAGCTACATGATTGCTGACGGGAAGAATCAGGTGTCGCTCTTTAAAACCTTTTCAGGTTTCATTGCCGTTTTACATAAAGTCACAGTTAAATATGCAAACATGTTTTTGCATAGGACCTGTTGTAGTGGTTGGGCATGGTGATGTAGTGGTTAGCAACGTCTGGGTTCAGATTTGCAAGGGCAAAGTCACTCCAAAGTAATGCTTCTGCCTGTACGTCACCTGTGATTGGCTCCAGCTCCCCTTGTTACTTACAATGGGAAAGTTGTTTAATTCATGTTCAGACCAAAAACATCTTGATTCAGCATCAAAATGCCGGAGGAATTCTTTGGTAAACTGGATGTATCTAGACAGAATATTGTTTTATCCTCAGTAGACATTATGAAAACTTAAAAAGGCTCTTTAACAGGCCTCCTCTTATTTTAAGCTAAAAGAATAAATATAAGTTGCTGTATGTGTTATTATCTGATTTATCTTAAAGTCATGTAAGCACCACAAAGGGCTGCCAGGGGGGCCTGGCCCATCTTAACCTTGAACGTCTTAAATACCCCATAGCTCCACCCAGAACTATAATAAGATCTGGCAAAGATTTCCTCCTTATTTTGAGACCGAGGTCCCTTTCATGAATACAATGCCCCCCTCCCTCCCCAATCCCTTACCCCTTTTATTCCTACTTGTCTTTTTATTCTGTTTTATTTAACACCTTAATTTTGTGTCAACTCTAAAGTGGTATTTCTTAATGTTGTTTTAAGGCGGTATTCCCTGGGAAATTGGTAAAAGTGAAGAAAAAAACCCGCCCTCATCTGGCAACATTAAAGAAAGTGAATGAGAACAGGAATAAAGTTTAACAAGTTGTTTCTCGGCCCATGTCACATCCTTCCACCAATTTTCGTGGAGATCCTGAACAACAAAGAAACCAACGTACAGGGGCAAAAACGCAGGGTATTACTGAGGCATAAACATGGATGTAAAGATTTTTAATTGTGAAAACTTGACGTGAGTTTGAACTGTTGTTAGAAAACAAGAGGAATGTTGCAGCTGTTGAATGCAGCACACAAAGCAGTAACTTCTGACAGAAGAACAAGTCTGAGACCATCAGATTGTGGTTTGAGAATAAACACAGTCATCAGCTCTTTATCTGGTGCTGTCTGTCTAATCATAACATTGCAGTACAAAACAATCTTCATTGATGGTAAATGGAGAGTATGTCACCCTGTTTATTTTCAGTTGTTTGCAGTACATTGGACAATAACGTTCAAGTTGAGAGGAAAAGGTCTGTTGCTTTACCAAACTTGAATGTACAGAAAATGTCTTGGAGGTAAACGTAAACTCTGAGCATCCCTAAAGTTACTGGCACGTTTTACATAATGTTTTTCTAATAAATAATATCTCACTTTATACACATGTTAAAACCATCAGTGTTCTGTCACAAAATGTGCGCACTTAGCAATTTCGCGTAGTGCTCTGGATGATGTCTTTTGAGGAAAACTGTCATTTTCCCCTCAACTCGCTGATCTCCGGTCAGACCTGTAAAGGATAAGAAATGAAATTTAATATCATGATACATAGTGCTGTATGGTTTTAATTGGCTGAGCGGGATGACAGCTTTGAGCTCACCCAGCTTTTGAGCTGTTCTTTCAATCTTCTCCAGTGCGGCCTGCACATCTCCTCCCTCAGGTACGATCACCTCTAGCTCCCCCACATGGTAGCCAAAGTCCGCCTGGTCCAGATCTATCTGCACGCCCCCCTCCTCTAACTTGAATGACTGCCTCGCCGTCGTAAACTCGGCAAAGCATGCCAGATTCCTTCTGCTCAGCCAAGAGTTGTCCTGGTGTGAGGAGGCCTTCTCTGCTTCTCTGTCCTCACAAACGTCTGAGATGACCTCTGCTACTCTCAGCTGAATTTCATGCAGGGTGGTTATCTCCTTGTAGCGACTGCACAGTGCTGCCGCTCTACTTTGCTCCCCACTTGTCTCCTCTCCTGGACACTTGAGCTCCCAGCATCCTTTACGTTTACGCAGCCACATGTCTCTCAATGTCAAATCAAACTGGGGGTTGTCAAAATACTGGTCTTGAAACTGTTGCTGACCAACACAGACGGCTGAGGAAAGAAAAGATGGGGAAGAGAGATAGTTAAATAGATACCCAGATGGCCATGAAGTGTTTCTGCAGTTACACATCAACCAACCACAGAGACTAACACCGTTAGAGGTTGGAAAATAATTTCTGTGAACATTTGTAAGCTGACAGGGATCACTGCATCGGATAAATAACTGGACTCTAAAATTACCCATCTGTTAAATGTGTGGTAGACAAATTTAACACATACCCCCGAGCTCCTCCAGAGTCTTCAGAGTGTCAGCGTCGCATATAAACTTTCTCTCCACTTCCAGGCTCATCTGAAATGGACACAGTGTCATCAACACCAACGGCACTGTAGGAACGTGAATCCGGCTAAATTACCTCTAACCTGCTTCAAGCCTTAACAGTCAGTAACCTAACAGGCAGGTGTAAAGATATGTTTTTTCTCTGTACTGAAAAGGTTTACATTTTTTACTTTTTATCAAAATAATAACAAAAGAACAATACAAATAAGAAAAAACTGTAATATACTTTATATATAAGTTTTTTAGGAAATAATTTACCTCTCGTACAACATTTACCCCGACACTAACTTGAATGTATAAAACAGTAACCAGCGGAGGAAATTAACAATGCATAGTACGGAAAGTACAGTTTTGTTGAACCTGTACTTGGCACATATTTTTCTTTACACTGTATATACTGGTTTAATCACATTTACATTTTACATATTGTGGTATATTTCTATTTCTTTATATTATTCCTTCACCCAAGTACTGCATGCTACTTATGTGATGTCTTCTGCTGCTGTAACATTTCAAATTTCCCCATTGCGGGACTAATAAAATCCTTCTTATCTTAAGTCTAGTGCATTTTTTTTGTTTTAAACAACTAGGGATAGTGTACTTTATTACCTCCTACAGCTTCAATTACTAGTTACTACCAAAATAATACACAAAGACAGTTATGCACCAGCAACATAATCCTATATAACCAGGTTATGTTTTTTTATTCTCCTGCTGAAAGTGTATAGTTTTTTATGTTTTAATAATAATATTTACAATAATAATATTAACAACAACAATAATTTTTGCAATAGACTCTACAACATTTATCCCAATACTAATTTGAATGCATCATACATAAAATAGTGAAAATAACTATGCATATTTATTAAGTACTATACAGTAAGTACAGTTTTAATGAACCTGGAATTTACTTACATTTTTCTTTAGTTTTGAGCAACTAAGTATTTTCAGAAAGAGACATTGTAATTTATTACCCTGAATCCGCAACAGTTACTGTGCAGAGTAATTTATTACTAATGTAAAATGTAAAAATGTGAGATATAAATCACTCGTTATGGATACAACTACCAACCGTATAAAGCATTTAAACAATAACTCAACTATGCAATAATAATAATAATAAACTCTCTGTTTCTTCCTCTTTTCTGTGACCCTTATAAAGGAAAATATTTACATTACTACTGTCACTTATAGCCTTACCTTGGTATTTAAACTAGATTTCCCAGACGTGCATTCACAGTTATTCTGTTAGCTAATATTTCTTATTTCTGAACCTTTTACTACTATAACATATTTGTCACTGCTTTGTAAATATTAAGTGCACAGTTGCACGTTGGTGTAAAGTGATATTTCTTTCTAATCAGGCTTGACTTATTCAGCCCACGCAGCTAATGCAGGGTCATGCCACGAACTCCGAGTCGCAAATCCACAAACTCAACCGCGGGGCGTTTTAAAAAGCCCGTGAAACCGCGCGCACTGCGCCCTCACGCACCTTCGCAGGTCAGGTTCTGAGATCCGTGTGATTCGGCGTCAAAAACGGAGCGATGGACCAAATCGGGCAGCTGCAACACGTCAGCGAAAATATAATTCTGCACAGGCGCAGTGGCGGACAGCTAAGGGGAGTGTTGAGGAGCATCACCTCTGCTGCCCCAGTAACGCAGGCAGCGGGGGCAGAAATGGAGCCGATTTAATCCGCCCCGCTCCGTCAATATTTACCCCGCTAAGACCCTCCTTCACACGGGACGGTGTGGCGAGGAAAACACGAGAGGCCAGGCCCACCATCCAGCTGTCATAAGGGTCGCCACCGCGCCACGGTGCAGGCGGGCGGGCGGGACGGGGGACTTCACTCCTGTTCACCTTTAACGTGAGAATGAGGAAGGTTTAATATTAAAGGGAGGGGCGGGGATAGGAGGGTGGGATCAGCGTAATCCGCGGACTCTAGCGGATCCAGGCACTGATTAGGGATCGATGATCGCCGATCAGCGCGGATATAATACCGCTATAAGAGTGATATTTGGGTTATATAAGGCTTTATCTCCGTGTCCCCTCTCTGAATGTCAGCAGCGAGCCTCGGGGGGAGCTGTGGTCTGTTTACTACAGGGGAGAGGGAGGGGGGAGCGCCGGAGAGGAGAGGAGGGAGGAGGAGGAGGAGAGGGGAGGGCAGGAAAGAAAACTTTTCACTTCTGAGGAGCCACGGAGGAAGCGTGTGCGTGTGTGCGTGCTGGAGCGGAGACCATGCAGGTAAAACGCATTAGCTAATCAACTTAATTAAACGCGCTCCCCCGATCGATCGATCTCGCTGCTTCGTGCGGGCGAGTGGCCTGCGACCGCCGGGGCACCGAGGGGCGACGGCGGCGAGCCTGCCGCTGAACCGATCCTCCGCACGAATCCAACGTTAAACCCAAACTTTTTTTTTCCTCCTCCGTCTCCTTCGCCCTGCTCCCTCCCGACACCACCCCCACCGTCGGGGCCCATGTCTCCGCTTTCGGAGCTGGTGTGTGTGCCTTCTTCTTCGGAGCCAGTTACGGGTGAAATCATAGTTTACATGGACATGTGTTGCACCGAAGTGTTTTTAAGGTGTGGATTCCAGCGCTAGGACGCGGCTGGAGAGGGTCTGCTGGGCGGGGGGTATGTGCGCGAGGGACGGGGGGAGGCAGTGTTTTCTAACACATCTGTGAGCGGAGCCACTTCGTTAATTAAACGGCGGTGTAGGCCTCGGTCTGCGCTCGGCGGCGGCGGCGGAGCGGCGCTACACGTCCTCAGCCAGCGGGGCACGGAGCTAACTCGAGGCCGAGGTTTGTGACCCGGAGTCGGTGTGTGTTTGTGCTTTTCTCCCTCCTCTATCGCGCTGAACCAGTCGGTTGTTGCCGGAGCTGCAGTTCCCACCTGGACCGGGCAGAGTTTTTCCGGAGGGAGGGGGGGTGCAGTTAATTATCTGTCTGCTAACAGGCTAGCTAGCAAAGTCACACGACTGTTCCCGAGCTCCTGGTTCATTTCGGGCTTGCGAGCGTTTCAGCGGAGAGGAACGGCAGCCAGCCCGATCCGACGCCTGTCAGGCAGAAGTGAGCGGCCGTCACTGCGGGGATTATCACCTCTCAACCACGGTACCAGCTCGCACGGAACCACCGCTGTAATGCGACGTTTCAGCCGCCGATCAAGCCTAGCTGCTAGCTAATTGATTCATCTCCGCTCGGCGTAGCTAATTAGACTTCTCGTTAATTAGCCAACTACGCTCGAAGAGGCGTCAGTCTAGCTCCGTCTCGGCTTTTAATTATGAGATGGTGATTACGGGTGGGTTCTAAAGATGGTACAGTGTGCAGATGCAGCCGCGTCGGGACATTATGTGGTCGTATTACCCCTCGCTAGCCTGCTAATTGGCATGAGGAGGAAGTGAGAGGACTGTAGCTGTGGTGGCGTTCAACTGCTGTCCGGCTGCATCGCGGATTATGGATGTTTGCAGCAGGGTGAAAAAACAACCCCACCAGAGCTGCGAGGTCTGCTCTCGACTCCACTGCTCCCGAACCGGAGCCAAGTATGATCCGGGATCCCAGTTAACATGTTGACCACATGCTCCTCGTATCGGTCAAACTGAGTGGGAGGGGGCACTCAAGTGATTGTGAATTGTCAAGCGGCACATGTTATCATTTGCTGCTTGTCCCCCGGTCTGTTCTGCATTTATTAAATTGATGTGCTCACGTGATATTGGCTCATTGTGCGCAGTGAGATTGAATGCGAAGGAGTCTGACACAATGGTATTTGTTAAATCTGGAGCCCAGTTTATTATGGTGCATCGTTAAACCCACGGCAATCATTAGATGGATCCTCCACTACTTTTCAAAGACAAGTGCTTTATTGTGTGATTTGAGACACTCATTCCAGACAAAATGTTGGGAACCTCCCTACAGAGCGTGGTTAATGTTTAGAGAAACCACAAATTAAACTTTAAAAGGCCTGCAGGATTGAGATACTGAGCGAGGGTTCGTTTGACTGTTACATGCTAATTGAAGAAGGGACTTCCAGAAGGGCTGTGCATGATAATTGCTGGTCACAAATATGCTTTTATCTTAAAATTGGTCACATGAAATGACTTTCTTGCATCCCATATTGCCGCCTTGTGAACTCCTTTTTATATAGTCTTTTTGTGATCAACATTTGCTGCTCCAGAATTGAGAAGGATTCTCTAACATGCTCTTGTATTTGTCAGGAGGAGTCTGGAGAGACACTGAGCAGTGAAAGCAATGGGGCGGCAGAGTGGCTGTGCCCCCTCTGCCAAAAAGGCCAAACAGACAGATCCTTCCTGTCTCTGCATCTAACCGAGCAACACAGTGTACTTCCATCTTGTGTCAACAGACTGCTGGACATTGTAAGTATGGCTGGGTGATATGTCCAATGTATATATCCTAAACATAGTATACACCCTGAATGGTGTGACATGGTTACTCTGGGTCATACATAACTTTTGTACATATTGTTTAATGAGTCCCTTGTTGCTGGTTGATGAACAAGAGTTGTGCAAACGCATTATAATTTGTAGCTCTGTGGTTAAATTTAAGTTCTCCTTTTTGTTAGGGGTTGATTTCAGCTTCATTTTTGAGGCAGTTGATGTAAATTAAGCTTTAGAATAGATATCGCAACTTTGGGGCATCAGAAACAAACAATACATAAACAAAGTGTTTTGTGGAGAGTTGTAGAGAATGGCCAGAAATTTCAATGACAAAATTTAAACTGGTCATGAATAGACTCAAAGTTTTGAGGTAACTTTTAACACACATTAGCCTCACCAAAGAGAAGTGACTTGTCTAACTGTTTTTTTACTGTTATCTTCTTTAAAATCTGCCGTTTCTATGAGAAAGGATCCCATTGCTTTATTCATCCCTTTTTGTGGTCACACATGAACTGTATCAAACGGGTTAAAAAGAATAGATGCACTGGAAAGTTTCTTTGTCTAGTACCTGTTTATAATATATTATCAGTGCAATAACATGGGTAAGAGCTTATCAACAAATATTTATTTAGTTTATATTTTATCAAAATACAAGGATTTATATCCAACCTAATGACAATATGCAGATTTTACTAAAATTATCCAAACTACCTCAGCGTTGCATAATAATTTGATGGATGAGTGTTGACATTGTGATGTGAACATAATGAAATCTTAATAAAATGAAAAAATAAATTTACAATTATTCTGGCATAATCTCTTTTATATATCAGAAATGAGAAGTTTGAGTTGTGACTGAGGGAGATGTTTTCATGATTTATTTGTGCAGGGTAATTTAAGGCGGTCAACACTTAATGTTTATTATTGTAATGTTTGGATTAGTGCTTTAAGGGCTGAGTAAATATCACAAAAATAAACATGTCGATGAACTCATGATTGTATTGGGTCCATGACAGTTTATTATGTGCGTACGTGTTTAATATGGAACTAATGCGGTGATTGAATTGATCACAGTTTATGACATACCTTTTAGGATAATTTGTAAATCATATACTAGCCAAGCAAGCTGTGTATAACATCACATTTCAGGCTGCTTAAAGAGTTGGTAGATTTAAACTCATCTGAGAGGAACCGGTTGATGGCAAAGTTTTCTGTGGGGATTTTGCTGATTGTCTCCTTTTATTTTTACAGGCTGTTCTGAAACAAAGTGCCAGTGGAAGAGCGGAGCACAAAGTGGCTCAAAAGTCTTCAGGTAAGCATTGACCAATAATAACACATGCTGTTTATTGGATGGGTTTGTAGAATGTGGACCTTTCTTAAATTCTACTTTAGAAATTCTGCAAAGACTGGAAAGTTTCTGAGGATTTTAAGACATTTATTTACAGGGGAAATGTTTCAACAATGTGTGTTGATATAATAATTAATTATTGATTTTACATAGTGCCCCATTTTCTAAATCATAAAAATTAAACCTTTTATTCTCCTTTATCAGATTCTGAAGCCTCACAATCAAAGCCTGCTGTAGACGGCAGTTCAGAGCCCTGCCAATCAAGTGAGAATTCAGACGCTACCCCGACAGTTGGAGACAAAGAGATGGAGGAAGAGAAAATAATAATGGAGAAGGAGGGATGTGAAGCTGAGCACGAGCCAGAAGAGGAGGGAAATCAATTGACAGGAGCCAAACAGCAAAATGCAACTGAAAACACAGATATCCCAGACGCCAGCGAAAAGTCGATTGGTAAAAATGGTGTGCCAGCTGAAAATAACACTCGGTCATTCAAATGCAATGCCTGTCTGGAAAGTTTTCCTAGCAAAACTGCCTTGAGCGTTCATTACAACTCTACATCCCACATTCAGAGGATGACAACAGGCCCTGCAAAACAAAGTGGGGAAAGCGATCCCCAACCTCCCGCAGTTCCTGTTCTGTCTCGGCCATTTATATCAAACAAACCCTACCAGTGTGCTGTATGTAGAGTCTCTTACAATCATGCCATCACCCTTGAGAGCCATATGAAATCTGTCTTGCACCAGACTCGCAGCAGGAATGCTGGAATTGTTGCACAAGCTGCAAACAGTGCAGTGGCCACTGCTGGTTTAGGAGGCAGCCCCTCAGCTGCTCCAAATGCTGGACTGAGCACATCTGGAAGTGCATCCACTCAGCTAGTGGCCACCACAAACTGTACGGCTCCTGGAACCGTGATGGTGACGACTACAAAAGACGGAGAGCAAAGTCAGACTGCACAAGTGGCTCCCTCCCTCCTCACCTCCCCCGTGGCCTCAGCTCAGGCAGTCTCAGCCTTCCTCACCCTCTCTCACTCCCTCCTCCCCTCCCTGTTTGCTGCCGGTGCTGCTCCTGGTGCAGCCACACATCAGCTCGTGCCTCAGCCACAAATGGTCATGCCCTTGATCTTGAACGGGCTGCAAGCCCAAACTCAGCAGCACCAAGAGAACCAGCAAGGCCAGCTCTTAACCCAGTGTGTACCATTTGTAGGTCTCAGCACAGCCCAGCAAGCCCTCCTAACCCAAAGACTTAACAGCTTACAGAGCCAATGGCCCTCTGCAGGACTTCCAACAAACATACAGCTCTGCCCAGAAGAGCAAAAACAGACTATAAAGTGTGAGAGAGAACAAGAGAGTGAGGAGAAGGTCTCAGCTCAGATTAAGGACAGGGTTAGCAGGATAACAGATGACTTGGAAACAGAGAAAGTTAAGGAAAAGGACACCAAAGAAGTACAGTGTCCTGATATAGAAAGAAAAGTGGCTGCTGAGAATAGTGAAGACAGTGGGAAGGCACATAGAGATAGCACAACAGATGGAGACCGCTCGAATAATCAGTTGGACCAGGAAGGTGATAAAGCAGCTAGCCTGAATCTCTCCCCAGCGGGCACAGACAAAAGCCTCCGCAATAACAGCTTCTCGCCTTCTGCATCTGTGCCCAGCAACGCAACCCTCAGTCCCGTTAATTTAAACCTTACGCTTAGTCCTGATTCTACCCCTCAAAAATCACAATCTCGGACTAGCCCTTGTTGTTCCCTTGGCACCCCAAAATCCAGTCCAAGTACAAATGCCTTAACTAACAACCAAATTCGATCCCATTGTAATATAATAGGATCAATTTATAAAGACCTTCCAGTGCTGTCAGAGTTCCAGTCTGAGGTTCTCATGGCGTTCTTTGAGTCACGTAGCGAGGCTGATGCTGCAAGTCCTCCCCATGAAGACTGTGAGGCGCTGGGCAGAGAGGTTGGGCTCTCCGAGGATGAAGTACGTAGGTGGATGGGACAAGCGCGACATGCCAGACAGAAGCAAAGGGCAACAGAGGCAGACCACCTGCAAGGTTTGGCAGGATTTACAAGACACTCCCAGAGCTCTGATGATGATGATGAGGAAAACTCACTGATTATAGCAGAAGGCGAGGATGCTGAAGCTTCAGGGAGTCAGGCAATGGATTTGTCTCATACAAGAGGGAAACGCAGACAGAGGGATATGAGAATGGAGGGTCGGAGAGATTCCTGTCTCACTTCTGATTCAGAAAATGAGGTCTACACCTCTGTCATTGTGTCTGATGAGGAAAGTCAAAGTGGGTCTGTGAGGGAGGATACTGAGAGCCCTGCTAAAGGTGAAGGACAGCGGGAGGTCCAGGGTGATAAAGGATCAGCTGGAGGAAAGGTCTTGCGCTCCACAACTGTGTTTCTCTCTGATGCTGAGGAGGAGTATGAAGATGAGGAGGGTGGAGGAGGTCAGAGGGCCCGAAGGAAAAAACGAAAGGGGGAGTTTGAGCACAATGAGGTGAAGGTCAAGAAGGAGAGACTGGACTCAGATGTGGATCTGGATCTGGAGCTGGAGGCCCAAGGGGATCCTCCAAGTTCACAGTCCCACTCATTGGATCATCCTGGGATTGCCACCAGTGCTCTGCATTCACTTCCCTTATCCCTCGCTCACTTTTCTACTCAGTTCCTCAGCCCATATGTCCTCTCTCTTGCTCCCTCAATGATTGGAGATGGGAACAAAGTACCAGTCTTTACAAATCCACCAACCATCACACGCTTCTCAAGCTCCCTTCTCTCTCAGTCCCTCTCCTCCCACAACCAAAATTCTCATTATCTGTCAAACGGCGGGGACTGTGAGTCTGCCCTGGATCTCAGCATGGGGAAAAACAGTTCAAAATCGGCTTCGTCCTCCCTGGCTGATAAAATTGCAGCACAGAAGGGACAGCTGCTGGATGGGCTTGGCCTGAGGCCCACATCCAAAGGTCTGGTAGTCGTCCAAGTTAAGCCTGAATCTGTTAGTACCATGCCCTCCTCCAACAGCAGCATGAGTCTGGTCAACTGCAATAACATGACAAAGTCTAGTATTTACATGAGGGCGACAGAGAAAATGAATGCAACATTATTGGAAAGGGAACACGAGAAGGAAAAGGAGAGAGACCAAGACCAGCAGCAAAGGAAGGCTAAAGGAAAAAGGTATCGGGACATGCGTCGTTCAAGAACCATCATTCAAGCTGAACAACTTGACATTCTTTATGGCTGCTATTTCAAAGACCCAAATCCTGGGAAGCATGAGTTTGAACAGATTTCAGAGTGGGTCCACCTTCCAAAGAAGGTGGTTCAGATTTGGTTCCAGAACATGAGGGCAAGGGAACGAAAGGGTGAGGTCAGGTTTATCAGTGATGGCACTCTGGCTGCGGTTGGCAAGCCTCTCATCAAGTTTACCTGGCCTCTCTCCAAACCCATATTCTCCAACAAGCCTGCTTCAAACAATACTGTGTCCATAGGAACTTCTCCCATTGTGCGCACGCTTATCAAGACTGAGCGGGACCCTGTAAAAGAGCTGGGCAAACCAACTATGGTGAAAAAATTCATCCCAGTTCCCATAAAGCCTAAAGAGGTTGTTTCTTCTACTGTGGTCTCTCCTTTGAGCAGCAGCAGCATATCTGCAGTGCCAAAGATCAAGCTTGAAACCACCAGCAATGTTACTATGGTCAAAGTTGCACCCAAAGTCAACACTCCTGCCCCTTTAGCCCCACCCAAGGATCCAATCCCCATTGCCCCACGGCCAGCCCAGAAACGAAAACTAGAGGAGAGTGATGAGGAAAAGACTGATGAAGATAGAGACAATGAGGATGAGATTGGTCCTGGGCCAGGGAGCATTAACCGCATGGTGCCCAAGTTGACTCCCATCAACAACAGGCTTCCTTCCACCACGGTGGTGCCGCAGAAACAGAATGGGCTGAACTACTGGACCCCCAAGGTCCCCATAAAGATCAACACTCTATCAAGAGAACAGCTGGCTCTTCCCACACATACGCCTCCTCGCACCATCCCCCCGCCCCCCACCCCCAGCATTGCACCAGTTAGCCCGAACACCCCCAGCTCTGCCAAAGTAGCCAGCCCCACCACCCCAGTCGTGGCTAAATCGAGTCCAACAGAGAGCGGCTTTCTGTCCCACTCGTCCAGCCGTAGGCCACGAACACACTTGTCCTGCCTACAGCTGTCCATCCTGCAGTCCTGTTACGAGACCTGTGCTCATCCTAATGCCATGGAGTGTGAGGCGATTGGCTCTGAGCTCAATCTGCCGCTCAAAGTGGTGCAGATCTGGTTCCAAAACACAAGGGCCAAGGAGAAGCGATGGAGGTTGCAACAAGAAAAATTGGTGAGTGGAATTGAAGCTAAATTAGGTTCAGTACACACAAACTACAGGCCGTTATGCCTATTACCATTACTGTGCAATAATTTCCCATTGGATATTGATTTTCAATTAATTTGCTATATTTTTCACATACTTTCATATAAACAAACCATTTTTTCATATAAAAGAGTTTAACCTAACTGCACTGGCCTAATTGGGGCCCGAGCACTGAAGCGATGGGAGGCCCTATTGAAATTGTAACGATTTTAATTTTAAGTTAAATTTTCTCTGACATCTTAAAATATAAACTTATTTTAATCACATTTGGTATTAATGTTAGTTTGGTGTCATAATTATACAGAGAATTAGTTTTCACAAATTTTCAAGTAGTCACACTTTGCTATCCATAAAGAGAAAAAATATATTAAATTGTAAAAGCACTTAAATACCTCTGCCAAGGCTATACAAGCCTACGTGTCTGTCTCACTCTTATCGTAAAACAAAAAACTCCTAAAACATCACCCCATGTCAGATATTTATATTTGTCAATGCACAAATATATTTTTTTTTAATGAAAATTAAGAAAAAAGCCATTATAAATGTTGTATCTACCCCTCTTAACTGATTCAGTTTTGACGCGTTCGTCCAGCATGTTCGGTGCCATTCGGTTCAGTATTGCAGTTTACACTGCAAATAAACAAAGACACCGGTGAAATACAAACTTCTTGGTGGAGGTAATAAAATGTTAATGCATGAACATTATGATACTGTCGACAATAGAGAATATTTTCTGTTTCAATCAAAAACTGCTTTAACAAGTCATGCCATTAAACTTACTCCCTCTGTTCCTGTCTTTCCATCCCACCCTATAATTCCCAGTCTCCTCTGTCAGGTGGAAAGGTGGACATGAGCTCAGGAACCTACTTGCAGTACAACGCTCTCAAAGCTAATCGTCCCATCCTTCCCAAACCCGTTCATCTCACAATAACTGAACCCACAGCTTCCCCAGTGGCCGGCCAGCCGGTGCCAAAGGAAACCCTGAAAGGCCGCTGCGATGCTTGCAACGTCTGCTTTGAATCCCGAGCTGCAGCAAGGGCCCACGTCTTCTCCCCACGGCATCTGGCAACCCTGAGAACCACTAACTTTGGCCAACCAGCGACAACCGTCAACAAGAACGGCACCGGTAATGGCGGACCCGGAAGTGCTGCGCCGGGCTCGCAGGTCTCTCATTCAACTCCGGTTACCAGTTCGGGCACTGGTTCTGGAGGGGAGATGGTTATTGAGTCGCCTCCACCAACGGCCACCAGCAACAGTTAAAAGACTCAGATCACAATTGGTCTGCACACTGACTTTTCTTGGACCCATTTGGGCTCCTCAGATTTTAATAAACAAAATTGAGCACTAATCAAAAGCTAATATTGTTTAGTTTTTGAAGTTGGCTCCGCTGCACCCGTTATCATTTGCTCAACCTTCACTGTCTCCACATGATCTACACCTGGAAATTCAACTCAACAGCAGACTATTTCCATGCTGCTTCCCAACTAATCAGCTACTGTCTGATTAGTGACGACCGTGTCTCAAGTTTCCCCTCGATCCTAACGCACACTTTATCCAAACTTTTTTGGTCCTGACCCTGTGGTTATATAAAACCTTCCTTTTGTGACCTTCCCATAATTTGTAAAGGCACTCAACTTGCCATGCTTGAACTGTCCTACTCTAAAGACTGATGCAAAAGTATTTCCTCTTTGGAAGTGGCCATTTGATGGTGGGCCCAGAGAAACACTTTTTGGGATAATAACACGAGATTCACATCAGTAACTTCCAGTTTGCTCCTGTGGAATTGCTTTTCTTACACCTTCTTTCACCTCTAGAGCAAAGATTGCTTGGAGAAAACAGGACTGGACTGAACCATTGAAAGAGGATTAACTGGTATTGACTGTCACCTTTTAATTTGCTATGGCAGTGTGATCAGACAAGTGTTGTGTCTACTGACTTGGGATATATACAAAAAAAGAGGTACTTATGAGAGAATAGGGCTGTTTAATTGTCCCCTTTTACCTGTTTGCAGTTTTCACGACAATCCAAATAGACAGGGCAAAAAGAGGCTGAGGAACCTAGAATCCTGGCATACGGCACTTTGACACATTTTACATAGTTTGAAAATGTTTTTAAGCATTCTAATGCAGGTGTCTTTTTATAGAAAGACACAGTAACGCATTTTGGATGATTTAATATAAATCACGTGAAATAATTTGTTTTTCTAGTGTAACGAAACATGCTTTAGGTGTGAGAATGATATGTGGAAGATAAAAACCTTGGGGGTAATGGTGAAGAGCTCTGTTCCAATATGTCTTCAAATGCATTTCTGGGGGGAAAGTCTCTGAATGTCGTATTCTTTATCTGGGACAAGGAATCGTGCCTGTAAAGTTCTCATTATCCTCGTGGCCAAGGACTAGAACTACCAACTCTATTGCTTTTACAACAAATTGGTTTGATCCTGTGGATTTTTAACTTTTCACCCAAATGTTTAGATGTCATGATGGAATACAGCTCTTCAAACCTGTTGGAAGATTAGTTCTTCACCTAGTGTGGATGTAGAAATATGACGGCCTTAAGAGGAAACACCACCAGGTA
Organism: Pseudopleuronectes americanus; assembly: GCA_038501795.1. Lineage (NCBI taxonomy): Eukaryota > Metazoa > Chordata > Actinopteri > Pleuronectiformes > Pleuronectidae > Pseudopleuronectes > Pseudopleuronectes americanus. The sequence goes on from CM076736.1 coordinate 10,080,013, forward strand.
CATCAGCTTAAGCCCAGGTGATCATTGTGTAATGTTAGTAAATTTCATCCACATCTGGAAGGGCCGAATTGATTCCACAAAGTTTTACAGTTTTAGTTTCCATGAGTTCTGTGCATAAGACAAAGCTATGGTCTCCGTTCTATTCAATTCAGTATTTATACAAATGACAATACAAGCAATTAAAAATCGGTTTAACCGATTTTTATTTAGGTCAAACCCAAACCTCTATTGTTAAAAGAATGGGGCTTGAAATGGGCTGTTTCCCACGTTTTTCTGTCCCCGTTTTCGGACTTTGCTAATCCTAGTAAAGCACGTGCTGTGAAGAGACCTGAAACAGTGAGTGACGCAGTAGAAAGTTGGGTTTTTACCAGTGTCCTTAAGGGACTAATGGATACTTCAGTCTTGGAAGCAAATTGGGAAAAATTAAATGTGTTGACTGAGAGCTAATAAGATGGTGCTGTGTTGAAGGACACATAACATACTAGAGATGTTTTCCTTCAATTTAAGTTGTATATTAATGTTACTATTGATAGTTTTAACAAAAAATGCAAAATGAAAACGTGAACTTTTGTAAAGAAATATATTAAAAAAATAACTGATATTCCAAAGTAATCCTCCCCTTTGCTTTTCTGTCATTCAAAAACCAAAAAGCTATCTTGAGGTCGACAGAGAGCGGGAGAGGTGTTCATAAATGCAAACTGTAAAGGACATCCCACGGCTTGACACTTGCACTAGTCCACAATTTTTTTGCACAAGCTACAGACATTTTAAAAAGAACACAGCCATTAACACGACATTTAAGAGTCACTCGGTGCGGTTTTTCGGAATGAAGAGGAGGGTAACAATGCGCTTTCATGAATAATAACCTGTACTCCTGTTGCAAACTGTATCTTGTCTGTAAAGCAAGGACTGCAGTGCTTGGACCTCAAGACTGGGATCTCATACACAAACACACACACTCAAACACACGGTGTTGCACTGTCCAAACTAGATAGGTTTTTATGGAGATCTGCTTTTTATTATCTTATGTTTTGTCACTTTGATTATCACTATTGTTATAACTGTACTACTACTTATACGATTTATCATTACTACTCATCACTGTTTTTTGATTATTATTGATCCATAATGGTTTAAATGCCACCTCTGCTCATCAAGAGCATGGTATTCCTTTGAATATTGAACAATAATAGTGGCAGTGTTGTTATGAATTGTTAGATTTTGATTAAGCTTATTTTTTCCTCCTCACTTGTACCTGCCTTTTTGTGTTTGGTCTCCATTATGCTTTCTTTGATATACAGAAAAAGAAATAAAATCAGTTGAACAACAAAGTATACCTGTGTGATTGCAGTGCCGCAGGGAAATTTATTATTTGCCCTTAATTTTGGGTTCACCACAGGTTTAAATTCATGTAAGCGGTGTGTGATCACATGGTCACATGGTTTCTATGACAACATGAAATAAGGGCTTGATATTTTTGGTTTTGAAAATGAGAACATCCGATCCTTGATTGCAGGCAATAGGAATCCCTGATTAAATATGTCATTTATATCCTGAATCTCCAAATTCTATAGCCAGGTTTACATTTCTAAAAACATTTTTCAATAGAACTATGTGCTCTAATTGGTTTCCTCTGCCCTCACAAAGGCTCTGGAACAGACAGGTCTCAGGAGATCTTAACAAGCATGGCTGGAAATAATTAAAAAAACACTATCAAGTTTGTATAGAAGTATTTGAAACCTGTATGCATCCACCCACAATGAAAAAAGGGATCACTTTCCCTAAAGCCGAACAAAGAGCCCAGATTAGTGGAAAACAGAAGAGTAATACTCTTAGAAAGTCGGACTACAAACTGCTAACCTACATTTCCACTGGTTGTCTTCAAACAAGAATTTCAATCTTTATTCACAAAACACAATCCTGTTTCTTAAGGATAAAGCCACAATTATATAAGTCTGGTAATGGACATTGCTGCATACAGAAATGTAATTGTTTTTCTATAAAACCTTTGACTGTGTAAGGTGTCCGTAGGGGTATTTCTGGAACATTCTGAAGTAAAATATAGGAATCTAGTACATGGACTATATCAGAATATGAGTAGATGTGTCACACTGACCAACAGCACTCTCAGCTTTAAGACGATTATAGGAATCTCTCAGGGTTTCCCCATTTCACTATATTTGTATATTAGCACCAATAATGTTCAGTTTAGCTCAATTGTCATGACATGAAAAAGCATTAAAAAAGCAAATGTGCCAGGTACAGATATTACCATCCACCAATTATTGAAGATAAATTCCCCTATGCTTCATGATTAACATTACATTTAAAGATATACATGGCACACCACTTAATTATATTTGTATTATACCTATTGTGTCAGGAATGAAATGCCTTAAAGTTTAATTTACAAGGATCAAAAACTAAGTCAGCCATTTAATGTACAAAACAAAGTGAAAGAAAAAGAGCAATTAAAAATGAAGAATAAAAGAGCATGAAGCAAAATTGTCAGTGTATTCAACAAAGATGGGAGTGTCTGTCAACTTGCAATAATCTGACCCTCTGTAAAGTAATTCCAAATTCATTTATAAAATCTGTGAACCGAATCTTTACTGATTACAATGTTGCTGTTCGGTTTTTCTTATACTTTTTTTTTAACTCCCTCATACCTGTAGATCCTTTGAAAACAAAGTTCTCCTGATTGGATTTCCCGGCTTCTTTCTCTCAGAACAAATATTATAAACTCGCTATCGATCGAATCAACTATTGGCTCGACCAAATGATTTACAGCTGTCAGGGTTTGATTGACTGCAATCTAGTCCAATCAAAGCCACGCATGATACGTTGGGGAACCGGAACGTCCTGATGGGCCCGCCAATGGGAACGCAGCAGACGCCAGAGATTTATTTGACGAATCGTGCGCAGACCAATGGGATTGAAAGTTTTTACGGCTGCAGTGCCGCTTAGCTCCGCCCCCAGCTTCCATGTCTGGAGTAGAGGGACGGTACCGCGTCCTCGTCTTTCCGCGTTCACACTTTTAGTAAATAAACCGGGAACCGGGACCAGAACCTGGAGGCAGCGGGTCAGACGGTAGCCCCCAGCCCTCGTAGTGTGCTGTTCGAGAAGTGGCTGCAACTCTCGCCCGCAGTTTATTCCGTATTTTAACTTTACCGAGCGGCGTTTTCCGCCGTTTTTTTTTCTCCTCGTCGCCCCGCTCACTCAAACGTTACCGCCGCGTGAGAGTCGGGGCCTGCAGCGTCGGTTTGGCCACGAGGAGCGTCGGAACAGCTGGAACAGGGCGATGGCGGAGTTCGGTAACGGACTGACGGAGGAATCCCTACTGGATTCGGACCACGGACATCCCGAGTTGGAAGACCCGAGTGTCGGAGATGAAGACCCGGGGTTAGAAGAGGGAGAGGCCTCGATCGAAGACCCGGTAAGTGAAGGGCATTGTCTGAGCCCCGTGAGCCCACATGGAGGACCGGGGCACGCTTTGGTCAGGTCAGATCAGTTTGTGAAAACAGGCGGACGGTTGCTTTTTCTCTCTTTCCCTAACCGAGGGTCACATGTCGTGTGGGTTACTAGCAGTTGCTTGGTCGACATTAACCGCCATTGTGGTTCACGCAGTGCAGTAAAAATGGGTGGTGACATGCGTGGTGCTGGCAGCCATCTTGGCGCAACAGCGGCACCAGTTTCTCTGCGCCAGGGAGCAGCTCGAGCCGTTTGGGGAGAAAAAAATCCTCGTCGCGAGAAAAATGCGAGACGGAGAAGCAGGAGAGCGTCCGGGGCGAGGGTAGGACCGATCGCCGCGGTGCGACTCCATCTCCTCGGGAAAGCGACCTGCTTACGGTAACGGAATGCTTTTATCCAGCTCCCCGACATCTTTCTTCAGCCCGGGGCTGCGTCTCCAGCGCCGGGGTGGGCTCGTGCTAATGACCCAGCGGCGGAGGGCTATCATTAGGCCACCGAGGCATCATGTCCTGCAATTGAAATGATCAACGACCCGTCGGCCATTATCTCCAGCCACAAGATAGAATGCAGCATTTGAATATGGAGCTGCTGTAAGAATGGTCGCTACAGTCCTTACCCCCTGTTAACCGGGGCTCAGGCTAGCTAACATGCCAGCCGCCTCTTACAAAACTGGGATGGATATGGCTCCCATGCACCTGACCACCTCCATCGGTCGTGTTAGACCACATCTTGTGCCAGGCATCAGGGGGACATGAGATCTGCGTGGTGCTGTGTGGAGATAGTGGAGGATGGCACAGTCGGGGCTGCTGGATTTCATTTAAGTCGTGGTCTTGTGCAGGTGGGCTGCAGGGAGGATGCAGCGGTCTGCGGTATTTCAGGGGCTGGGTTATTGCATCCTACAGTGTGTTGTTGGACTGATCGGGGGATTGAGGGAGGACAGGGGGTCACGGAATATGCGACTAACATCGTGGTCGGGTGTGTCATTCCAGCAGCCCTGATCCTAATTCGTGTGTGGATTCCTCTTCTCTCCCTGATGTTGACATGTCAGGTTATATACTGCACATCATGCTACCACGAAACCATCGTGCAGATTTACTCATTTTATCAAGTCATGGTCTGTCTGTGTCACCCACAGCTTTACATTATAAAGCGCTCGCAGATGCAGCAGCTGTGGATGCAGCTATAGTGACTCCTCTGTGCTGCAGTGCAGCACTGTCAGACAAGGAGGGTCGTCTCCCATCTCTGTGCTCACCACAGGAATATTTAATGTGGTGCCAGTCGGCGTTGTGTCGCTTGTCCTCTGACCCCATTACCCTGAAATACCTTTTCCGATTGTGTTTCCAAAACGGGGTTTAATTTGGTTTCCGCTGCAACATGGTAGATTTACTGATTAATGTCGATATTTGGAGATAGGTAGCAAGCTCATGGTCAGGTGCATGAGCCCAAAGCAATGTGTCCTCCTCATTTGGGTCCTGAGCGTTAGCTTGCAGTTCATTAGGAATTGCCTGGAAACATAAAACTGTGTGACGCTCATGTATTCATCAGTATCCATTATGTTTTAGATGCAGCAGGACAGTGTTATGGCCAGATGAGGCACTTTTTACTTCATTGCCTTAGGGTCAAGTTGCATGAGGCAGCGACTTTCAAATTTAGGCTGGATAGTGAAAACAACTGTGTGAAACTGTGCAACCAAGGAAAAAAACGGTGCAACCACAATGAAGGTGCAGAGTGTGGATTATTGTGTGTATTGTGTTAAATGCTTACACAGTTTTAGATTGAAGGTGTGTTATACCAGCACCAGCACTCACAAGTAAAACAGCTTGATGCAGAATCCTCACTGCTGACACGTAGTTATTGTGCCCATTTTCATGGTTGTATTTGTACTTGGCCAGAACTTGTTAGTGCAGCAAAAGTATCACTGTTAAACTGAAATGTTTCTGTGTGTGAGCTCTAAACAATACCGTGTTTGCTTTGCAGGAGCTGGAGGCAATCAAAGCTCGGGTCCGAGAGATGGAGGAAGAGGCAGAGAAGCTAAAGGAGCTGCAGAACGAGGTGGAGAAACAGATGAACCTGAGCCCCCCCACCAGGTGTGTATGTGCTTTAGAGGGAGATCACTTCTTTCTTTCCATATGTCCACATATGCTGTCCTTCTGCCATACCATAACAATCTCATTAATCAGATCCTTTGTACCGTATGTCACTTTTAATTAGTGGTCCCAAACAGACAGTCATAATCAGGGACATAAACGTATTGCTTTGTAATACACTGGTCCTGCTACATCAAGAATCATCATACAGTTGAATCAACAGCTCTGCAAGTAAATCCTGAACATGCTGACCTTCGTAGAGAGAATGTATCATAGTACTAGTGCATTCGAGTATGGATCTATTTGAAAAACCTCTGTGTCCTTCTCTGCCCTGCATCAATCTGTGACTGGGGCACAAGTCTGTTCTGTTAAACAAAGGTGGTTTATAGCTGCATACTTGATGTAGTAATAGAGAAATTGCTGTGAACTGCAACTGCTCTGTGCCATTAAGGGCAGTTTGCTACAAGACAAATATAGGGCTATTACTTAATGCTCCCTACACATCATGGTTTACATCATAGCAAAAAATATACATTAAAGTCAGACTCTAATATACAGCATAATTAGAAGTACTGGTGTTTGATTAAGCTAATATACAAGATGGAGAGAGTGAAGTCCTAAAATACCCCAAAACAAGTTCATCTTTTACAAAAGCCAGACATATTGTAGATACTTGTTTATATAACATTAAGTCTGGAACAACACTTAAATGTCGTGGTTTAATTGAAATATTTTGTCTCTTGTGAACACCCCTGCAGTCGGCCCTGTCATCATGTCCATCGAGGAGAAGATGGAAGCAGATGGCAGATCTATTTATGTCGGAAATGTGAGTTACTGTCTCTTTGTCTCATGCAGATGTTATTTTTGGCCACATTTGACTTTTTTTAAGATGACACCACATCACTCTCTATTTGAAGTAACACTGTGAAAGAACAGTTATCAACTCCTGTATACCAGGACTTTATTATTGCTATTTTAAAGAAACTTTTCTTGACAGACCTCTTTGCTTTTGCAGCGATGCAAATTTCCTGTTTGCCTTCTGGGAAACAATCCTATTAGGTAGTGAACTGGTCACTGAACACGACCAACAGGTTTTGTTTCCAGTCTCAGCCACAGAGACCTGATTTTTCTTCAGAGTGGTTTTTTAGCCTCTCGGTGGAACATTAACACGCTGTCACTGACATTTGAAGCTTAGATGTAACTTTGTCTCCACATTGAAGTGTTGGTTTGGGAACTGACTATTGACATTCTTGCACCGTATCAGTGTAATTATTATTGGACTTTTTTTTCTTCTTTTTAATAATTTTTTTTCAATTTGAGACATTTTGTTGGTTCAGTGTCATTTTTAAAATATTTAATGTGAATCTAACAACTTCAAGAGAGCTTTTAACTCTTTTGAGTTTGAGTTATATTTACACAGCTGTCTGTATAGTTGTTTCTTAAAGGCATGTGCTAAAGACTTAGTCCTGATGTCTGACCTCTACCCTTTGTTTCTACAGGTGGACTATGGTGCCACTGCAGAAGAGCTCGAGGCTCATTTTCATGGCTGCGGTTCAGTAAACAGAGTCACCATCCTGTGTGACAAATACACAGGGCATCCCAAGGGGTAAAGACTACCATTCTAACCTTTTCACTTTGTGGCAGATGTGTTGATGACATGTTATCTGTAAAGAAATAACCACACTCTCACTTCTGGATGTTTGAATGTGGAGTCTTTAGACCATTGTTCCACAATTTGATCAGTTGTGGTTGTAAGTTTCTGAGTCTTTATAAAAATTATATCCAGTGTGTATTCCAGAAAGTTGACTGAGAAAGGAAAAGACTGAGTTTTCAGTTACCATGGTTACTGTCTCTGTGACTCCAACATGCTCCAACACTTACCATCATCAAGTCACAGTTCATTTTGAGTCAGATTATGTTTAACCTACTTTCAGGAACAGGCCCTGGCTGTCTGTGTAGAATCCTCGGTTTAATGGCTGGGCTGAAAAGACACAGCAGCTCCCAAAACAAACGTGGATTGGTTATCAAAATATAATATATATTGTTATGCCTATAATAAACCATGACATTATCTGCATGTTCCTGCCTCTGACCTGTGAGTGTGGCTGCAGTGGAGTAACTCTATTTTCATTCTGCAGGTTTGCCTACATCGAGTTTTCAGACAAGGAGTCTGTTAGGACAGCCATGGCTTTGGATGAGTCCCTTTTCAGAGGAAGGCAGATAAAGGTAAGAGATTTTAAATCAAAACAACTGAAAGGTTCAGAACGCAAAGAGAAGTGCGACGTTGTGAGATGAAATGGCAAATAGGGTGGTATGAAGTTTAAATGATGAGAAACACTTAAATCGGTAGGAGATGTCAAAGTGTGAATGCTTGTGTGTTCACACAATAAACTGAATGTATAGTGGTTGACACAGTAAACACTGTTGGTTACATGTTTGGAGCAACGGCACATAAACAAATTAGATCACCCTGCCAGTTCTGTGTCAGGTTGAGGGAAGTTGTCCTGTGTTTTTAAAGGTTGTGATGGAAATTCATCTTGAGATTTGAAATAATGAAATTCTCAGACTGGAGTTGCCAGTGAGTCTTTATAACAGTAACTCTTACCCAACGTGCGCAGTAAAGGGAGCTTCTGAAGCTCTTGAATCACTCAGTTGTATTGTGATGTCATATGACCCACATTTGCATGACTGAGTTTAGTGGTTAGTCTGGCACACTCTCTTACAAAGCCAGGTGACGCTGAGGCTAACATTCCTACACACATTGGAAGCGGCTGGCCCATTACAACAGGTTCAGCTGACCAATCAGAGCAGACTGGGCTTTATTTAGAAGAGGGCCTTTAAGGACGTTTCGACAGAGGCTGAAACGAGCAGATGTGGCAATGGACAGTCTGGAAAAAGTGATGTTTTATGAATATTTCAGGATGTCAACATTTTTAAAGTAATGACACAAATTGTAATCATGATGCTGGATATGAGCATAATGTCCCCTTTTGACAACCCCCGAAATTTGAACGGCTGTTTTAATTTTTGCCTTATAATGATTTTGTTTCTGTAACCTCCCCTCTCCTTAGGTGGGCGCTAAAAGAACAAACAGACCAGGTATCAGCACCACAGACCGTGGCTTTCCTCGGGCTCGCTTTCGATCACGGGGAGGAAGCTTTTCGTCGCGGGCACGATACTACAGTGGTTACACACCACCCAGAGGCAGAGGACGGGCCTTCAGGTGAGCCGAAGCTGAGGCGCCTCCACTTTCACACCTGGGACAAAACTGCACCTGCATGTTGGCACTTACAGAAAGGGAGGACAGGGCACAAAAGTTAATTATAGAATAGGGATACAGAGAAAGGAAGAAATTGAACAATTTAGGCTTATAAAATATGGATAGTTGCAATTTTAATTGAGACAAGGAGAAAAAAGTCCTTCCTGATTAGGTATCATAGAGGAGGTAAGTACAATCTAAGCACTTTCAAAGAAGAAGTAAACATTTCTACACATTCAAAGTCTATATATCACAATTAATATTATCAAGTTTTTGTATAATAAGTCTGAGATTTGTTAGAATTAAGACAAATTTACTGATGGTACCTATTTATTTTATTGTTAGTAATTTATGGATTCTTCATGATGCAACACATTTTTATCATTATTTATCTTGAGGGACTATTTTTCTGGCAGACAGATTGCATTAGAACTTTGGTTAGAAACAGTATCACATTAGTTGTGGGTTTGCGGGGCTCATTGCATGCCACATCACATGAAACCATTTCATTGGAGGCAAACTTACACAGTGCACATCACTTTGTTCTTCCCAGGCTCTAATGCACTCAGTAAGGCTACGTCCACACGATGACCATTCAGAAGAGCATTTCAGCTCTGTATCAGAATTATTGTCTTCTTTGGTTGATTGGTCCCAGAAAATACTGAAAATAAGGAACAGTATTATCACTTCTAAAAGTCTGTTCTGCCCGTCCACACTAAAATGGATCCTGTAATTAAAATGCAACAGTTTTTTCCAAATGGCTCTGTTTTATGGGCCGGAAACCTCTGGAGTTGCGTGGACAGTGGGTGTAGACGTAGCAAATGTGGACGTAGCCAAACTCTAAGCTGTTTTTGCGGCAGTACCCCTCAGTCTCCTGAAAGGTACTGGTACCAAGCTGGGCTTGTTGGTTTTGTGTCTTTCGGAAAGACTGTGGTTCCTTTTATAATTGGACCATTAATGGTCGAGTGCAAAACATTTCACATTACTGGGGTTAGAGCTGTTTGACCTGATGACATTAACTCTCTCAGCTACAGCACTGATGCTCCAGAATGCTCAGAACCTCATGCAGTTGGAAAACACAATGCTACAGCTGGTGTTTTATTTATATTTACCTGTTAAAGCTGCAGTATGGTCTTCCAGTACTGTGATCCATAGTGAACCGCAAAGGGAGCCTGACGTCGATCAGAGTGTTGTGCACTGGGTTCCTGGAGGGGTTCTACACACCGCGTTTGAGAAGACACTGGGATTACTTGGTTTTAAAGGGGCTCTGCCTCAGAGCTCTGCTGTGGGGCCCTGTTTCTATTAGAGGGCCATGTGGGGTTTGTCACTGCAAATCTGGTGCTTACAGCATGTGATTAAATCCAAGGAGTTGACTTCAAACTGGAGCTGCAGTTTATGTTGATGAGATGATGTAAAAAAGAATGTGTGGGTGGAACGAACAAGCTTACCCACTGCCCCTTTCATGTAACCGGACTGTATGCAGTGAGTAATCATGGCTACTAATAATCACACTCCATATAGGCCCCATGGTAGAGCTCTGTCTGTGGAGCCATCTTGTTAATTTTTCTTTTATGTTGAGTCTGAGAGGCAGTGTGGTGTCTGTCATGCTGATCAGCATGCCAGCTCCCTCACACATGCACTGAGCTGAGAAACAGAGAGGTTCTGATTTGAATGTCACCTGGGGCATTTTGGCCTTGGTTCTTCCTGTGAGATGAAGTAGCGAATAGGGTGATGTGAAGTTTAAATGATTAGAAACACATTTTAGCAGTTAATTGTGCCGAGGTAGCTATTATAGTGATGAACAGTTTGCCAAGTTGTTCTGATAAGCCCCTGTTTAGCCTGTTTTATCTTGTGACCTTACTCTTGACTGGAGTATTTGCAAGGAATTCCCATTCTGCAAAACTGCCCAGAGTAGCTGCCCGGAAAGGTTACATGTCTGTTCAGTTCTTTGTGAGACAGTCTGAGGGCCAAGGTCAGAATCTCTCTAATCGCTCAGTGTACTCCCACACATACCAACAGACCCTAACCCTGCCGCTTCACTCACTGGGATTTGGCTGAGCTGCAGGACAAGGCACAAAGTTGATTTGTTATTAACCCGCGTCTCCAGGAACCAGGAAGTGCTAATGTTAATGAGTAGTTAACTTACTGTCTCGACTTTAAAAGCTCTTAATAGTGTTATAGGCTTAACTAAGACTTATTTTGCTTGTTGAACTTTATGTGATAATAAATATACTAGTTGACATCCGACACTACAGAACAGCAAAAAAAAAGGTGTATTCACTTCAAAAGGACATTCTAAAATTTTAATTGAAAGGTTGAAAGCTCAGGCTATTAATCAGTGGTATCAAACCGAGCAAGGTGACTGTTATGGTCGTGCTCCTTGCGTAGGATATTGTTAAAAACTGCATAGTAGAACTGCCAACCCGTACTGGTCTTCATGCTTTCTTACATGGAGGAGGCAAGGTTTATGACCTACACTGCTGCCAGCCACCAGGGGGGGATCCAGATGTTCACTTCATTGAAATTGAGGCTGAATCAATTAGAAAGTAAAGGTCACTGTGATCTCCCAAAACACTTCAAAGTTACACTCCATGTGATTGGACAGACATGAATGAAGAATAACATGAAGGGCTCATGTTGGCGTGAGATGTTGAGAGGGAGCAATGTGTTAATATGAAAATAGTATATATAGTAAGATAAATATAGATATAACGAACTCCTCTACCCCCCCGAACACAGACAGACATGAGTATTTCTTGGCATTAACTCGTAGTCCAAGACTTTTTTTCAAGGTTGGCAGTTCTGTTACATTGTGAATGTGGTTACATGGTAATCATCAGCCACGGATAAGAGTGTGTAGGGAAGCGCAGCCTTCCACTAGAACTGGCCTTGATTCCTTTGTTGGTTGTTACATCAGGAATTCATCACCAGTCCAAGACCGAGCGGCAGACTGGTGTGAAACTTAATGACACTTCACTGGTGCCTTGTCTTGTTGTGGGAACAAAAGTAGTGTTCACAATCTTTGTTTTGACCTGTTGTGAGCTTGGGAGGATTTCAATGATATTGATAACGGTATCAAAGTGTTGATTGGCTTTGTTTTGTAAGATTTAACAGTGTTTTCTACGCAGGCTGATGGAGAGCCTCTGGGTGGCACTTGTTTAGCACTTTAGGTATTAAAGTATGTTTCTCTGCTTTCACATTCATCAACCTCGTCAATGATCTTCCCAAGTTGGCACAGTGAAAAGGAAAGATTTTAATATGCCCAGAAGACTCGTAGAATTGTGATGCAGAAGAAGCTTTTCTGTTCTGCCTGTGCTTATGTGGAGTGTGTGTCTTTTGCATGTACACGATCCTACACGCACACAGACTCAAACACGCACACACACGCCTACTCAGATTCACCCTTACAACGTTCACACCCAGAGACGAGGGTTCATTACTGCAGCCTGACCTCAGCATCAAGCTACTGACCACTGGTTTAAGTCCCAGTGTGACATGTTGTTTACCAATTAAAGATGTGTATGTGCGCGTGTTTCTCTCAGGATGTATTGAGGGTCTGCTACTGGTCGTCTTGTGTTTGTGTGTGTCAGGTGTTGTGTAAAAAAAAATTGTGAGTCCTGTCACCCACCTTGCCAGTTGTGTGTGTATGTGTGTACCTGGCATCCTGCTGGGGTTTGTGTGGTGCTGTTTGTCCTCACGGTGTTTCCCCACAGTGACCCCCAGAGGAGGCTCTCGCACAGAGAGACTTAGAGAGAGAGAGAAAGAGAGGGAGAGAGAGGGGCTTTGCTGTCCCCTCGCCCCCCAGCACACACACACAAACACACTCTTGATGGTTTTCTCCTTGTACCTGGAAACCAAACACTTTTCCTCTCCTCACACAGCTGCTCCCAGCTCTGTACTTTAATGCATATTGATTATATGTAACAAAGACACAATACCTTTAAGATGGTATGTCTTTATTTCTGAGTATCTTCTGTTCACCTTCTCTGCACACACACACACACACACCTTGATATTATAACAATCATATTATATCACACCAGGAAATTGGTGTCGTCGCCAACAAAAAAAACTCACCCTCTTTTTCTCTCTCTTTTCCAGGGGCCGAGGGCGAACATCATCGTGGTATTCCCCTTACTAAACACCCTCCCCTCCCTCCCCCTACACTCCCTTACTATCGCCCCTCCCCCTCTCTGTTCCCATTAAAAAACAAACACACACATATACACACACACACAGTTAAAAAAACTCCCCCCCCTCTTCCTCCTTCCCAACAATAGAAGAACTCCCAGAAGAGAGAGAAAAAAAAGAAAAGAAAAAAAAAGAGGAGACCCTGTGGTGGACAGAGACTGACTGACTGCCGCAGTGTGCGATTGTGTGTGAGCGTGCGTGTGCCGAGGTTGATGCGGTCAGCCCTGGTAAGGTATCAGCAGTTTGGCCGCTGGGATGAAAAACATGGTGGCTGAATTCTTTGTTTTTTTTTGTACTTTTTTTTTCCTGGGGAGGGGGCTGTGATGGTATCTCAGGCTGCAGATGTGTCTCCTTCGGTCTGGCTGTGACCTCCCGCTTTCACTCCATCACTGACACGGCCCACCCACCCACTCACCCTCCACCACCACCAAAAAAGTGGGAGGGAGCGGGTGGGGCGGGTGAGGCCTTTAAGGGGGGGGGCATCAATAACGAGGTTAACGTGTGTTCATTTTTTTTCTTTTTAATGTACCGTACATATGTGAACCTTCCACCAGCCAGAGTTGTTGTTGCTGTGTTTTTTCAGATTGTGGTTTGGAGTATTATGATTATTACTCCCCCCTCCCGTCCCCCCCTTCAACCCCTTCTGTGCCGCCGTTCTCACCCCTACCTTATTTCTCATGCTCTCCCACCCCCCCCTCCTCCTCATCCTCACCCCTCTCTGTCTCATTACGTGTTTCTCTGCACAGCGTTGGCCCCTCGGTGTTCAGAGGGGTCCTTCTTGCATAGTTTTTTTTCTTTCCTGTGGGTGGGGGTCCCCTCCTTCCAGCTCAGGCATGGCTACAGCTAATTTTATCCTTTCGACAGGCATCAGTGTTTTTTTTTATTATTATTTTGTGCAACCCCCCTACCCCCTCCATGCACTACCCCTTTTCCCTCTGTGATCCTTCTCCCTCCCCTCCTCCTCACCCTCCCTCCTCTCTCTGTATATTAGACCACTTCTTGTCGTTTCAGGTTTCAGGACCAGTGGCGGCTGACGAGCCCTCCCCAGGTGGCGCCACCCCCACCCACTGTCTCCGCGGCGTCCCTCTCTCTCTCCGCCCCCGCTATGCACACTCACCCCATCCTGTCCGTGTGGGGGGGCGGGGGGCAGGGCGACCACAGGCCCGCGGCAGGGGGCATTTACTACAACAGCAAACGCTGATGATGCTTTTTAGTGCTTTTCACACTAATACACACACACACGCACCCACACACATTTGCGCACACACGCACCCACACAACCACACACTGCAGTACAGACTGCCTGTAACCGGCAGCCAACCCTACACATGATTTCTATCCAGAGAGCTGAAGCCAACAGCAGCTTAGTGGCAGAGAAAGTGAGGAGGGCAGGACCAGAGACCAGGGTGTACAGTGCAGACCTTATAGCGCCCCCTTTCTCTGACTTGGCGCAGTGCAGTCACGGCTTGTCCGAGGAAGGCTGACAAGCTAACGGCATTGATCATTAATTTAATAAAAAAAAACTGAGTGGGCCGGAGCTGATGTTTTAGGGTGGGGAACGTCAGGGGGGTGGGGGTTTGTGTGGCGACTTTTTTTTCTTTTTGAAAAAGGGGAGTGGGTTTCAAAAAAACGTTTTGCTTTTTTTAATTTTTATTTTTAACCCATGAGTCTGTAAGTAGGATAAAAAAAAATAAAGACATTGTGTAAAAATGAGATTGTGTCTAAGTGAGTTTCTCTGCAGAAGCTGGGCTGATTGACCCTGAGATGGAAACTCCTATGTGCTGATATAATTTAATGCAGTAAAGTGTCTGATGAATGAATGAAAGCTGTCATCAATGGCCTCCAATACTGAGCCTCTCCATGGTAACGAGTAAATAAAGGGCAGAGCGTCTATTTTAATTCAGCTGAGACACTGATATTAATGTGATGTGTACAAAAGTTGCCTGAGCAGCCGCACATTTGCCCTCTTTGTTTAAACTGCCCCTCTGGAGCCAAACAATAATGGTCTTAATTTCTGTCGTCACGGCTGCACATGAATACCCAACAGGAGCTGGGCTGGTCATGTGACACTGGACCATCATGTACCGTCTGTTATGAAAATGATGAACTATTAAAATGGTTAAACCCAGAGGTTCACAATTTTTTTAAGACATGTTTGATTAATAAAATGGCTAAATCTGGAAACTATCATAGGATCCTCACTGTTTCAACTAATGTGATTTGGTCCCTTAGCTTTACCTTTGACGTACATAAGGAAGACCAGAGCCAATCCCACTTGATATTGAGGTGAGAGGTGGGGGAGACTCTGGACAGGTCATTAAATGTGAAGCAGGTCTGTTATTCCAGAGGGTCGATAATTACTAGAACCATTTGAATCAATAATACTCATGTGCTCAGTAAATGGGTTCTATCATGGCTGAGATGAGGGGCTGTGGTTAGGGAGGGAAAGCGGATTGTCCGCTAACAAACGGGTTGGTTTGATCACTGTCTTCCCATACTGCAAATTGTTTGAAATGTATGATTAATGTCTGAGAGAAAAAGTGACGCACATAGACGCACTGCTAAAATCTGTGCTAATAGCAAAACTAGTGTTCAAGACTAGATAAACATGAACATAAAATATTAAGAATTTAAACAGGACGCACTTAAAAGGTTCAACACTTCTTGATGGTATGTGTAATAAACTCACCATACTGCATACTTTCTACTCACTGCACATTTCTTCCCAAGTATGACTTGATCATCACATTTCTTGAAGGGCGGTACAGTGCTACAGTATTCCTCACCCGAGAAGGTTCGATTCCCGGGTTTTCGTGTGGTCAGCTGGCTGGTGTGCCTGTAGCAGCAGGTTGTGATTAAGGCCTTTTACATCAACATCTGGCAGCTCCAAGACATTGAGGATCAAACTGGACTGAACAGTTCCAGTGTCTAAACGTCATCTGCTGTTTATTTCCTCATCGTCACAGCTCTTGGAGCAGCAGAGTTTTTAATATAAGTGTATGAATCCTTAAATGACCTCAAACCTGCATTGTTTTTGTCTCAATGACGATCTGTGTGTTGCCTCTATTAAGGTGTTGAGACTGCCCTCTAGAGGAGGAAAATAAAACTTTAGACTTTCAGTAAATTTTATTTCACAATGTCAAAAACACTGAATGTACGCGAGTGTCGGGGAATTCATTTTTAACACAGCGATGATACAGTCAAACAGTGAACAAAAACAATGACGAGACGCCATCAGCTGCTGGACGCCACGTTCCAGTCTATCTGTGCTTCTTGAAAGCTGCAAAGAGAAAAAGGGGATTAGAATGATGAAATAGATAGCCAATAAAAGAACAGATTCTTTGCGAATAAAATATTTAAAGTAATGAGGTCACTGCTTATATTTTTAAAAATATGTTGAAGACGAGATATTAAGATTTTTTTTTGAAAAAATGTTCTTAACGTTATTTTTATATACCTGATAAATAGTCGGGGTGTAACAAACACTTGTTAAATAGTACTGAAAGTGGATTCTACACTGGTGCTGGAGCAGAAGCAGCTATAGAGTTCCAAATAAGAGCTGTTTGTTTATTTCTGTCTCTTTAGAATAATTTATAGGAAATGGTTTATCTAATAATGAATCCTTACCCTTTCTCTTGGTCTTCTTCTTCATGAGTTTCTTCTTCTTCTGGGGGCGAGCGCCCTCCCCATCCTGCATCAAGGAAGACAAAACAACCATCTCAGACAAACCCACAGCCGTCAGGTCAAACATCAAGCGTGTGCGAATAGTCAGCATGAATAATTTAGAACATCCTGTTCTGTTCAGGTTGGAACAAGGTCCTGAGTAAATGCAGGTCAGCTGCTCAGCTGCATGTTGAGTGGCGTTTACACCATCAGAACAATGTGTGGACCAAACGTCTCCTCCTCAGTTCCTGTCAGAACTCACCTGTCTGCCCTCGCCACCCGTCAGCGCAGAGATGTCCCTGAAGTGGGTTATACCCTTCAGCTGACCGGACATGCCCATCGTGCCTCTCTTCCTGTTGCCCTTCTCTTGTTTTGATACGTTCAGACGCACCATCATGGACTCCTCATAATTTTTCCTGCAAGAGGAAAAGACTCCAGTTTCAGATTTTTTCCCCCAATTATTTAGAAATTCAAGTTGTGAAACACAGAAGGTAGTGACTGACCGGTGTGTCTCATCACGGCTCTCCCGGTCGGTTTGGAAGTCCCGCCGGTCCTTGATCTCCTCGGGCGCGTCACTGTACTGTTGTCTCAGCTCTTGGATCACAGAGCTCCTCAGAGCCGATTGCCGCTGTCGCTCCAGCTGAGCCTTCTTCCTGTCGGCCTCGGTCAAATCACCGTCTGCAGAAAAAAACAGCTGATGATACTGGGGCACGGTAAATGACGACCAGGATGTCGCCAGGATCCACTTGAGGATAAATATTCACATCAATCATTTCAAACTTCCACAGAATAAGGAAGCAAAGAGGACAAAGCTTTTTAAAAAGACAGACAATATTACCATAATGCACGGGGGCAATCTTCGGTGGTATATATTTCCTGCCACCAGAGGTCACTTCTGTCTTCTCGGAGACTGCCGTAGCATCGGCTTCTCCTTCAGACTCCTCAGATTCATTCAGCTGAGTGATGGATCAAGCACAAAGATGACAAAAATTAAATAAACTAGACAAATACACATCTCTCACTATTTATAGACTGTAAGTGTGTTTTGTTATTTAAGTAGTTGTAGAGTGAGGATTTAATGAGCTTTAATCACTTACAGGGAACAATGTGACATTCGGTGAATACACATGTGTTAGAATGTTGAGAACTTACTTTGCTGACGAGGTTCTCCGGATTGGGACGCAGCTGCAGCGGGTCGTTTTCAGCTGAAGTCAAATAAAACATGAGACGCTGCTGTTAGCAAGCCGTTCACCACAGTGTTCACTGGTTTCATATGTGTAACTAGACGACAACATGCTGCTCAGCAGACTAACTGGGCATAACAATTTATTCACGGTGAGTATGAGAATCTGACATAGTTGTGGAGACTTAAGATTTAATAGTTTATAGTTTGTTCTTATACTTTATTCTGCTTTCAAGTGAATTACATCGGTGTTTCCGATGTTGTAGTGACCAAGTTTAATAGGACTCTTAGTGTAACGAACTTAATATGTATTGTTCTTACACTATAGTTAATTATAATTGTCATGTGATAGGAGCCTGATCGATCACAGAAGGAAATATTGTGCCCAAAAAATGACAATCTTCAACGAATGCAGATGGCTGCATTCATCAGGTCTTACCTAAGCTTCCAGTGTTAGCTGTTCGAATCAGTTTGTCTATCTGGTACTTGAGTTTGTTGTCTAGGGGTCGCATCTTCTCCAGAACCTAGAAAAGAAGAGGGAGCATGAGGAACAACCTGCAGCAGATGAGAATGAGCAGATATCTTTATTAGTATTTTGTTATTTTCCCCATCATTACGACATCTCACCGTTCTGATGGTGACCACTCTGTTCAAGGCTTCGCTGTCTTTTATTCTGCCTCCTTCGCTCTTGATGCTGATCAGGTGAGTGAGGTCCTGGAGGTAGAAGAGCATCAGGTGATAGCGAAGGTCCAGGAAAGACAAACCCTGCAGAGAGAGGACAGTCAGGGAGGACACCTTCACAGGGACAAAAGACATGGCACTGTATCCACACATGTTTTAAACAAAGTAGACAGAGAGACAGAACTTCGATAATACCTGCGTGAAGAAAAGTCCTCAACACAACACACTTAATCCAACTGAGCAAAGTAGCACATCTGTATGAACCTGCAGATGTTTTCATCCATCGTTCTTGAATAACAGACGAGAAGAAGTTCCTGCTCACCTTTGATGTATTACATTTCCCATCTTTGACTGTGGTTAGCAGCTCACGGACGTGACTTGTGACTGAGGCCACCTGAAGAGAAAGGAGAGAGAGTTAGAGCCGCTCCAACCCCACAGCTCCTCCATCAGCGACAAAGACTCAGATCTACGTCTCCATGAAGGGCTTCAGACCTAATGTACTCTAACTGATGTACTAGTACTACACTGATATATCCATTACCACTGCGGTATTACTCTGCTACTAACCGGGTATTAGTATATTCATGACTTGTTTTAATGGTGTCTTTTCGTCCGTCAGTAATGCTCGTGGTTAAACACGTGAGGACGGCGTGTTGTGGTCGTACCTGTTCCGTGAGGCTGTGCAGCAGCTCGACAGCTTTGGGCAAATCACTTTCAATGAGATCCTGTGATGAAGTCAAACCACAGTCAGAAACACAGAGACACACAGAGACAGGAAAGTGAGGCAGGAAACCTCAGTTATCTCGTGGCTAACGGTTAGCTTCATTTTAAAAACTACTTCGACCAACCGCTAACGGTCGGTTTCAGAAAACACGTTGAATACTTTAGACTTCAATAGAACGTATAAAGAAATCTCATGAATGTGTTTAAGAATCGGCAGCTCTACTCACGTTGTCAACAGGCGCCGCCATTTTACCTGCCCCTAATCTACGGAAGCCGTAGCGGATCACGTTTGGCGTTTGTGTAGGTTATCGCATACTTTTAACTGTTTATAATAATACATTTTAAAACAATATATGACAGAGTTAACAATGTAGATAAATATATTACTTAAATATAGACGATAAGATCAATTAAATTAGGTTAAAAACTTTAAAACATAAATAAGACAAATAAAACAATAATAATGGCTACGGTGCCTCTAATAACTGTAAGGTATCAATACAATTCTCCGTTTTACATGAAGTAATTAAAACGTACCAGAATTTAATAAAGAAATTTGAAGGGTCACTGGTCATAAGAATTATATTTGTTTGTTTGAAGACTGTTTTTCACTTATTTTGTATATTTGCCTGTTGGTTTTGTATTTCTCTCCGTCCTTTACATGTGTGAGTGACAGGGAGGAAGAGCGACAGCGGAAGTGATGGAGTGATCATCCTCATCCTCATCATCATCACCATTAGAGGAGGAGAACCTGCCTCTGACTCTCAGACCATCTCCATTCTTAGGAGCCTGAGGAAGAGTCATGGTGAGTCCCATCACAGCTTACATGTTGAAAAAAAACTGGTTCTAACTCTAGTTTTTCACAAAGTTATCCCTAACTGCAAATATAACTTCTGCCATGATTTAAAAGAAACGCTGGAGACTAAAGAGACGATGTCGGTAGGTGATCATTGAGTCACATTGAAAGGAGAAAGCTCCAAGAATTCGTACCAATATATATTTTTCTTTCTGTGCATTGTGCCTTTTTTGTTTAATTTATGGCTGTAAGTAACAATTATTTTAATTGTAATAAATTTCTGATTAGTTAATTAATTATCCTATTTATTGTTGTTTTCTATATGTTGATTAAGTTTCATGGAAACTAATTTTATGAATTTGAATGTCCAAAGGTTTACTGTCACATACAACCAAGAATATTTTTACATTCGAAAAGCAATTCCTGAAGTAACTTAAATTTGTCAGTAATTAGAAAAAGTGTTGCTCGTTAATTTGACTGAAAACTTTAATGGTCCAATTCTATTAACTTTACTATTGCACTTAAATAATCTTATATCTGATCTCAGATTTATTACTGTTATTGGTTAATTGGTTAATTTAATTAAATGTTTTTCTTGATGATATTCTTCCTCCATCCTTCTGAACTTCATAATCTGCTTTTATCTTTAAAAGTTTAAATTATTTATTCTTAAATGTCAACAAGTTTATATATAGTATAGCAAATTTATAAAAAAAAGGCAATTTAAAGTGTTTTCACAAAATATGAAAGAGTAACAGTACAGTGTAAGAAATGGGTAATATTTGATTTAGAGGAAGGCTGTGGAAAGTCTTTAGTTTTGATTTAAAATAACTACGAGTTTCCGCAGCCCGGCAGTTCTCTTATGTTCAGCATGAAAACTAAACGCTGCCTTTCCAAGTTCAGTTTGGTCTCTGGGGACAGAAAGCAGGCCTGAGGAGTCTGGATGGTTCGTAGCAGATAAAAAATGTGTTTTAACGGTAAACCATTCAGAGCTTTATAAAGCAACAGCATGATTTGAAAGTTAAGTCTTTAACAGACAGGGATCCTGTAAAGAAGTGAGAGCTCCCCCGATATGATCCACTTTTCTTGGTGTTCAAATTTTTAACATACGAACTACAACTTGAACACAAGACAGTTAAGTTAAGTTCCTGTCTGTTCCTCCAGAATGCCCCCCCCCCAAATTGTCTAAAATACTTGGCTTTGATAACCTTTTCTTACAGCCAGTACTCCATAAAACAAAATACATTTATGAATATGTTGAACCGAAAACACACAGCAGATACAAATAATAATAATAACAATAAAGCAAAAAAAACAGTAATAATAAAAGTGAGTTACATGGGTATGTTGGCAGCTGCCATCTGTTCTACAAAGGAAATAAATGGTTGCCATGAAGTGATATAACATTTACCGGTGGACCCCTTGATGGTATATCTAATTTTTCAGAGGTGTATATGACACATGATCGAATGACCTGTGTTGGAGGGAGAGCATCCTCCCATTTGACCAAAATAAGCCTTCAGGCCAGTAGAGAGTATATTAATAAGCCCCATATTGAAAATAGCTTCCACTGGATTCACATCAAGCAATCAAATGGAGATGGGTCTGGCGTTTTTCCAAATATTCTAGAGAGCGTCTCAACGATTGATTTCCAGATATCATGCAGAGCAGCAACATTTTGATGATCCTCCGTTCTCACTCTGCTTCTGAACCCCTCCAGATGTCTGATACCAGGGTTTCCTCCGTCATCCAGGAGTGGGCGAGCTCCTACTCGGGTCAGGTGAACCCAGCTGTCGCTTCCTCGGGCCAAACCGAGGCCTCCGCTCAGCTGTCTCACATGGAGATGATGCCGTACGGCCAGGCTCAGGGAATGCTGAGGGAGGGCGGTGAGGACAGTGTGGCTGAGCAGATGATGGGAATGTCCTACCTGCCGTATTCCACGTCCTGCCTAGGCCACTCCTCCAATGCGCCGAGCAACAACCACCACCAGAGCCACGGCAGCAATCAGCAGGTGACCCAGAGGCTTTTGGTGCACAACTGATGGAGGTGTCTTTGTTCTAAGATCACATGTTGAAAGAGTGTTGTCTGGGCTCCTTAGGGTCCTCACCATTATGCTGAGAGGCCGTGGAAGGATTTTGGATCATGCCCAAATTTTGGGGGATTGTCCAAAACTTCCAAATTTTAAATTAATGGATAAGAGCTTTTTAAAAGTTTTGATTTGTCTCTGAATCCACTATATAATATGTTGGGATGTATAATGAATAGGCAATACTTACCTTACAAGTCTACAAACTTTGGTCAGCCTGTCTGTTTTTAGAATGCACCTCTCGCAGTGTTGAATTTGGTGTGATTGGGGCTGGGGAAGTTTGTCTGAAGTTAAACGAATGTCTTCATCTAAGTCTGTAGAATGTAGAATACACTGAAGATTTATACATTTTTCACTCTTTTTTTAACTAAAAGAAATTAGTTCAAAATAAATGCTCAGAGAGGGAAACCACCGGCATCCTAAAGTGTGTTTGTGACCCCCAGGACTTCTCTCCCTTCCTCCTGCCGACCCTGAGGGCCCCGCAGAGCAAGAGGAGCATCAGCAAGGACAGCGCTGAGTACCGGCAGAGGCGCGAGAGAAACAACATTGCCGTGAGAAAGAGCCGGGACAAGGCCCGCAGGAGGATCCTGCTGACCCAGCAGAGGGCCATGCAGCTGCAGGAGGAGAACCAGAAGCTGCAGCAGAGGATAGGGCAGCTGACGCAGGAGCTGGACACTTTCAAACACATCCTGTCCCAGCGACACCCGCAGGGGAACGAGGAGGGCGCTGCAGGGGGGTCTGGTATCTGAACATCTCATCGACATCTAGAGACGAAAAAAAGCCCATGACACTGGCAGTACAGTAAATATACTTGGACTATAATAGAATATTTAAGTTTTCTCCTGTTGGCAAATGTAGCTGTAAAGTCAAATTAAAAAAGGCATAAAGAAAAGTAAAGATGTTTTTTTGTTTGAGACTAAATAAAATGCATGGATTAAGGTATATACAAAAATTATAGTTTGGACTGAATCAGACCTTTATGTTGAGGAAAGTTTAAAACTGCTTGGAACAAAATTACAGCAAAGTGATTACTTTATTCTGAGTTAAATGTAATTGTTAATATAAGGTCAAAAACAAATTTTGGATGGTCTTTATGACAACTTCTTACAGCTTGTGTGAATGATTTGTTTTGTCGTTGTCCAAAAAAATTTGTTTCATTTGTATTAAATCAATATTAAAGGTTTCAACTAACTAATCGTAAATATTATTTGAGAAAAACTGATTTTTTTTAGCTGTAACAAATTACAGTAATTTTTTCAAGTTGATACAAAGAACCACACAGGAAACAATGAAGACACCATAGATCCAGAGTATTGTTTGAACAGTTTCAGCTCTGCCTGAATACAGATGCTCAACAGTGATTGGACAGAAGAAGTTTGAGAAAAAGATGGCATTTTATTTTTTCAAATTGCAAAAAAAACAGCTAATAAACAGTCAAAAAACCCCTGAACATTTGACCCTTTTTCTGGATAAAGAGAGATTTTGTCAGGGCCTCTGTCTTTCTTAAACTGTAGCTTTGATCCTGTACACTGGAGCTTCTGAGGGAACCTGAAGTGGATCTGAATATAGAAGCTGTAACTAAATTCACTGTAAAAAAAAACTGTGAGAAACGGGACTATATGATTGCTGAGACTTTGCCGTGGACGGACTCTTCTGAGATTTGGTTCAATCTTACAAACATTGCCTCATCAACATCTACCTGATACTTCATCTGTATTCTGCGTGTAGTTTCCCAACATGAGTTTCACAACGATATGCGGTTTGTCGAGGATTTAATGAAATCTTTCTCTGTAAATATACATATATATGTAATACTCTAAGTAGGTGTGGGATTACTTGAAATGAGATTTGTATCTGTAAAGATGTCCCTTTCATGTTCATGAATGTGTTTTATAAATGTATGATAATACACTGTTAAAGCAATACTTTGCCACGAATGTTTTTAAATAATAAATAAATAATTGCTTGTGCTTGAATGAAAAACCATAGTTTTTTTCTATGTTTGGACAGATTATCCTAATTTAACATAGAATGCAGCTCACAGCCCTCACAACCATGTGGCTTGAATTCAAAGAAGGCGTGATTATGCTTCAATGCCCCTCACCAACTCTCCCCTACATCCTTCACTGGGGGGTGAACAGGCACCTGTCACGTCATTTACCAAAAGTTGTCTACCCACAGAAACGGACGTCACGCTGTGGACCGTTGTGCACCAGCGGTTTCCCTTTGTGGGATGGGCAAGATTTCGAAACAGCGGAGGACGGGAGGACGAGAGGGGAGAAAGAGATAGTATCAGTGTTTGGGGCTGCCAGGGCCTTCCTGTGGCTGTGATGCTACTGAAGGGACAGAGAGATAGGGGGTGGTGGGCTGGAGAGGTGGGTGGGGGCAACATGCACAAAAGACAAATTTTGTTATTTTCATAAGTTTCGCCCCAAGTTTTTAACATTTGCTAAAACATTTTCATGCTGTGGAGGAATAGACTGTCTCACAAACAAGTCTTTATCAAATTTAGAGATGAACTGTGGTTTTTTGACCTTTAATCCAAGTTGAGTTTTAGTGCCTGTTGGGCAACAAACACCGAGTGAAGGGACGCGGATACAGATGTTCACTTCTGTTTTATACAAATGTACTTTTTTCGCTGGTTGAAAACTGAGCTGAACTGACAGTAACGACATCCCAGCAGCTCACCAAGTCGACGGTTTGATCAATCCAAGAGCAGCTAAACCTCATCTCACATTTCATTAGAGTGTCTGTTCTAAACCTGATGGGCACTAGCATGTTCTCTTGTCCTGTGTTAATGATCTGTATACATCAGAGTTATTCCTTGTCATAAGTGAGTCCTTCTCGAAACTGTTCTACAACATACTGACACTTTTTTATTGTTTTGTGTGCTGAGCTTTTTATTTACAGTCTATGGTGCAGAGTTAAGTTTGAAACTTTTGCGTTCATCCTACCCGGCTCGTCTGAAGTGAAGAGTTTAAAGTCAACGCTTTTCTGAATTTGTTAATACTGTTCATGTTTGTTTTTTACATACAAGTTTCAATGATTAACTTAACTTTTATTATTTTTATTTACATTGCATGTCGACTATTTCCGAGGTTTGTTGAGATCCAAGTTTGAACATTTTCAACATAAAAGCTCAATAATTCAGCCAAATAAGAAGTATTACAGCAACAAAACAAACACCGTGCTTTTACTTTGTAGATAAGTGATTCCATTAATGTTGCTGCCATGATGGAGATCAGAATATTGAATGCATCGTGTGTCGAAAACTGCACCAAATTCAGTAACGTGCTTCATCTGGCAAAATACAATAGACAGACCAAGTGTGAAGCAAAAAATATGAAAGGTTCAAAACTTATGCGTTTCACATACAGACAGAACCCTAACCCTGTTTATTAGTAACGACAAACGTAACTAAGGAGTTTATAGGGAACAGAAAACAAAACTACTTAAACCTGTAAAGTGCAAAGAGAGCTAACACAAATCCTGAAGCCTGTTTCCATGGTAATGAGGCGATGAGCTGCAAATACATGATCCCACAAATCAGCTATAACTTTGTGTCGCTTCAGTGATCAACTCTTCATTTACTCAGGAGAGTGAAAGTGTGACTCTGGCCTGCATGCACTCACACAGGCACATAATGAGTTGTTGTGTGACCGTGTCTGTTGAAATGTCCTGCAGCGCCGTGTGGGGCAATTTGTGGTCCTGGGACTGCAACATCTCCACAGAGTGAAGAAAGACTGTGTTTCACCTAATCCCTTCCAGGTTACTCAACAGCAGCAGACCCATGCGAACCCCACCACAGCCCCAGTGAGGCGGCTCCGCTCTTGCAGCTGCCGTGTGAAGCGGTTTTTGTTGCAGCCAGTCGCAGTGTTTGTCTCCAGACCAGACACTGATTGAATAGATCCAGATCAATTATATCTTATTATCAATCAAGAATCCAAGTAACACAAAACAACTTTATGTGAACTTTTTACCTTCATTTCAGGACTCGTGCACAAGAAGCCTCACAACGAGAAACAGCACCACTCAGATGCCAGCTCTCACAGCTTCAGTTTCCAATCGCACAAATAAAATACTTTCATGTAAAGGAGAAGGAATAACACAGTGATGTAAGATGCTGATCAGAGGTTGTTGAGCACTGATCACTTGACACTTCTTTCTGTTTTTTGCAAGTAAAGTGATTTAAATGATGATGATGTGTCAAAATTGTGTGTTATCCTTGTACAAGTGAGGACTTTTTGGTAAAAGTGTTATATTTTGGATTCTTCACTTTCTTACCCAATTCAAAGGGCTGTTTGAGGTCTAAGGGCCCGGTAACACATATGCCAATATTTCAGGGGCCTCTTTCTTCAGGACAACATGGGTGTATTTCAAAGGCAACAACAGATGGAGCAGTCTAAATAATACTGTGTTGTCAATGCTTCAGTTTTGTTTATGACTTTCAAGATACCAGCTAAATTATAATAAATAAACATCGAAAATCAGGACAATAAACATTAAAGCAGCACTGTGCAACTTTTTTTACACAAGAGCTTCAAAATTAGTTTGATGGTTCACCGACTTGGCAGAGGGAGAATATCTCTCTTGCATTCCCACTCCTCAATCTGCACATCTGTTCTGTGTTACTTTGGTGAGTGGGTTCGATCTCCTGTGAAAAGTGTGTGTGGCTCTGACTGACAGTCACAGCCAATGACTGTATATGAAGAGGTTGCAGCCAAGGATGCTGGAAGTAGGGGTTCTAAAGGGGCTGCAGCACCTCCTATTGGAAACAAGGCTGTAACAGCAAGGCAAATAAAAACAAAATAAATCAATAAAAAAAACTGTCATATCTGAAACAGGTAAGATTGTAAATACAAAACTGGTATATGGGGTTGTGGGCTGTTCAAGATAATAAGAAAATGTGTTATATTTATGGGGAAGAGTTATGCTGAACTGTAGATCAGTTCAAAAGTCTTTTCATTAAAAACCAGCATTTATCTCCAATATTCAGCAAGGGATACTAAAATGTCAAGAATTCTAAACAGAGTTTGATGGGTTCGCTATAACAGCAGCTTTTCAGATTCAGGAAGCATTGTATTGTCGGTAACAACCACCATTCAGATGTGTTTGACTGTAGCGGCTTTTCATTAAGAATTACATTACTTTCAGACACGTAGGCATCTGCTGTACCAACAATAGCCCACATGTCACCTTTTCCTATGATCCTTGATTTGTTAGTCCCAGACATAAAACACATCCTGCATACAGTTCACTAACCTATAGGTAAACTTTGCTTGTTTTAATCACTGCCCCTTATCCACAGACGCCATCAACATGGTCAAAACCATAAACTTTCTTGGCAACATGCAACATTAGTGGCCTTACTGGCTTCCTATTTTACATGTAGTTCATTTTGTAGGGTAGTGCCACCCAGTGGGAAAACTTTGCACAGCAACAGATAACACAAACCTGGATAAACAAATTAATGAATGGCTCTTACAGGGACTATACAAAGTCAGAGCTCCTGTCAACTAAATAATTGCTAAGCTTTGATTTTTCTCCACATAAAATCGCATGAAGCCCAACAGAATGAATCACCACATGTGGCTGCAGTAAAAGTTATATGGTGTTGCTTTAATCCAAACTGCTGATCATCTAAAATAGAGTGAATCTAACAATTACATTTAGCTGCTGTTTGTGCAGCGGAAAAATACAGATACAGTTTGAACTGTTTAATATACAGTCCAGTCTATGGAGACCATTGACTGTATATATGGAGACGCAGTGTGTGCCACATTTCCCGGTGCTGATCTATGATTTATGGCTTCTCCTTGAGGCTGAGGACTACATGTAGGCCCTCTGGAGCAGAGAGCTCACAGAGAACCGAGGTCTCACTCTGTCACTTATTCTGTGAACCACATCTACCAACACTACCAACCTGCTGTGTAAAAAACTGTTGTTACAACGACCCTTGTACGACTGCTGTGGTTAAATAGAGCCACGTTAGTGATCTTTGAGAGGGTGATACACTAACCATTGTATGACTTTTCAGAATGCAACTCACCTTTTATAGATTAAAAGTAAAACCAGTATTGCTCCCAATAGACCACATGTACCAATTTATCTCACAGGTTCAGTTTAATGTAAATGTATAAGGGCTGGCTTCTGGGTATGGAGTGATGCTATGCTAGTGGGGATTAGAGAGCTCCCTGCCTTTATTAGGACTGATGTGGGCAAGTAGAGCTTCTTAATTGTCTGAGATGTGTGACTGCTGTTTTTCTCCAGGCAATGCAGATTTGGAGAGAAAGATGGCTTTTGTTGTCCTCTGGGAAATCTAATGAGGTTTCTTGTGTATCTAGTTGCGGTGTAGCTCTGTCCTGATCCAGATTGTTATATTCTCTGTCGCCCCATTGCAAAGAAGAATATCATTGAGGATTTCTGTTTTTTTGTTTCAACATATCCCTGATGTAACAATAACATTTCGCTTCAGGAAAATATCCAGCTGTCACCTCTTCTCTGTTTGAGCCACGACATAGAACCAGATATCCTTACCTGTCTCACTTTTAAGAAGGGCTCATAAATTTGAATATACGAAAGTAGGAGGGTTATTTCCTCGAAGGCATTTGGTTGCAAGTTGACATGATTGACTTTTGTTATTTTCCCCTTATTGTAGATTTAATGGCAGTCAGCTGCTTTACCTTAAACGATTCACCAATGCTGGCATATGCACACACACACACACACACATCCTTGCAAGCATTGTCGAACTCCTGAAGGGTGGTGGTCACAGTTTGTTGGCTTGTTTTTCCTTGCGGTCACTGTGTGCACATGTAGTGGTTTTCAAGGGGGTCTGCGGCAGTGGGACTGATGGGGACTGATGGGAGCACTGCGACGTTTCCCAGTGGCTCGATGAGCGTTTTGGCTTCTGTTGACAAACAGTTGACCGATACAAACAAGGATGAGTTGACCGACCTCTCAGCCACTGCATCAGCCACAACTCCCAATGCAAATACTGGAAGGACAATCTTTTCCTCTCATGTTGTAACTGTATGCAAACCTAATGTTCAGCTCAAATAAATGCATGTTTTAAACAACATTTAACAAATTAGATTAAAGTCAGAAAATGAAACAGCAGCTCAAACTGTTTGGTTTTTATATAGTCGCTGATTATTTTTCTAACAAACAATCATGTAATTTACAAATCATTTCATCTATAATGTTTTATAATCATTATATGCATCAATGTAACTACTGAGTGATTCATCATTGCGCGTAGACGATCTTCGGCCACAGTGACACGAGGGGACGTCGCTCTGACGGGTTCGGCCGAACACTGCCGAAGTGAGCCGGAGCACCTCGCACCTTTGATCGGGCTCCTCTCCGTGGCACAGTGGCTCTTTGACTGGGCGGTGAAGGTCGGGGGAGACGCTGCGTTTCCCGGGGCTGAAGTCACACGCACTCTGCCCGCTGTCTCACGGAAGTGTGTAATGTCGGCAGACGGACAGCAGGACTCACGCAGCGACGGTAGCAGAGCGACGTAGCATCCCCACATCTCCAGGCGGCGGAGGGTTCGCTGGGCTCGGCTCCGACAGCAGCAGCAGCAGACCCGGTGTCCTTTTGTTGCGTTGGCAGCGGCTGGCGTTGGTCCGAGGACACGACGACATGTCTGCGGGACAGAAATGTGTTTTCGCGTAAGGGACGGAGGAGATACGGTGACTGCGGAGGAAAAGTACCCTCGAGTCTCCGCTGTGCCCGCGCCCGCAATGTTGGGATAACGGCGGCATCTCCTCACACATTTAACGACGTTTGAGACGGTGAGTACCGTCCATGTCCTCCGGAGCCAGGGGGTCCGCCGCCCCGGTACAGCTCGTTCTGGCCCAGCTGCGAGTTACATCACCGCTTCATTCGGTGGCTTGGAGAGTCTGTACCTCCACAGAGAGCAGGGAGCCCCGGTGGGCAACATTCCCACACCCCCGTGTCAAAGCGCTTATGTAACCCTATGGGATTCCTTTCTGTCAGGCTTCCTGTGCAGGAGACGCACAAACACTGGCTGGAATTTGTCCATGTGTCCCGCACAGGAGGCTCCTGAGGACCGGGGTAGGGCCAAGTTAGACTACTAGGGTAAGGACAAGGTTTAGCCTGCTTAGGACAGAGTCAGAACCAGGTTAGACTGCACAGGAAAGAGTTTCATGCATTGACAAACGTTAGTTGCCTAGGTAAGGTGAAGACATTCATGGACTCTGCATCATTGTGCACTGACCTGACATGTGGTTCAACCTGTGAAGCAAGTTGAAGATGTTGTGGATACAATCAGGAGAGGTTTATCTGCAGAGGAAAGGGTTGCAAAAGGGTTAGACTGGTTAAAGTAGAGTATGGATAAGGTTAGACTTCTTAGGGTGGGGTTAGGACTGGGTCAGACTTCTTAGGGTGGGGTTAGGGCAGACTGGGGCAGCACAAGGGAAATACTGTATTTTCTATGCACCGTCAGCTGCCAACACTAAACTGTTTGACTTCAGGTTTCAGTCTCCAGATGTTAGGGTTAAACATCTGTGGGAGGGGGTTTATCCTGTGCTCTTCAATATTAAAAGTTGTATATAAATTTAAAAAGCCTCACTGCCTTTGTTCGTTAACAATCTCAATCAGATCAGTCAGTGAGGCTCTGAACTTATAGTGAGTTTGGCCACATGATTTTAAGACATTTTGTCCAGCTCAAAGATATTAATCTTCACTATGACACAAGGCAAAGAAAAACATCAAGTCTTCACACACACACTCTTAGGGTGTGATCATAAAATTCTTGTACTTAAGTTACCCTGTTTGGACAGCATTGTATTACAAATACAAGCTCTTGCTGTATGTTACAGTGTTCAGACTTTTGTTCAGTGAATTGTATCTATCGGGTGATGACATGCTTTCAGAAAATGTAGTGATATATTAAACGCTGTAAATGTAATAATGCAATTTAACTGTACTAACACGGGTAGATTTACTGAACAATTGGGTTTAGTTGACATTGTGTTTTTTACAACTTGGAAGCATGTGATGTTAGATCTTTGGAGGCTGCTGTATGTGTGAAACCATAAAGAAGGGAATCTGTCCTTTCCATAGACTTTATATAAAGATGGACAAGGCATCTCCATGTCCTCCCATTATCCAGAAATTAAGCCAAAATATCACAGATGCAATTGCAGCCAAGTCTGTGCAGTAGTGATTAAGTGATGGGGCTGCAGTATCAGGGTACCGCAAATAAATATGCTTGACCAATGGAAAGTCAGTCTTAGCTGCCAATCATGATGTTTCACCCCAATTATATAACATCAAACTACTAAGTCAAAACAAACTTCACAGAAAAATTGACATTTGGACTTGTAACAGTAGGAAACAGGTGGCGCTGCTCAGTTCAGGCGTCGTGTTCAGCCATTGATTTTATTTCCCTCTGTGAAGTGTGTTAATATGTCCTGAGACACACATCATTACTCTATGGGCTCTTTAAATATTCCATTTCTTCCACAGACCTCTCCTACGTCTCTCCCCTTCTACGAGGGAGCAAACCACTAAGACAACACCGACCTCATCCCTCCGACCAATCATGAAGTCCCCGGACTCTCCCCCGCTCGTTTCCCCGTCTCCATGCCCTGCTCCACCTCCATCTGTCCCCTCCTCGCCTGTGCCCTCCTCCCCAGCCCCTTCTTCCTCCTCCCTGCCTGCACCACCCTCGCTGCCTCCCACCGGGGAGGTGATGGTGATGGCGCTGGGCAGGAAGAAGCAGAGGGTGCTGATTGCTCTCACCATCCTCCCCAACCTCTTCCTGGCCTTCCTGCTCTCCTCTGACCCGCTCATCACACTCTCCCCGCCCCACCACTGCCACCTGCCAGGGCCCATGCTGTCGCTGGAGGTGCTGAATGCCTCGCTGCCCTGGGAGAAGTCGGACAGGCTTCGGGACAGAAGGGTCCCATCCCAGTGTAAGCAGTACGTCAACGGCAGCCAGTCAGCAGTGGAGGACTGTGTGGCCGGCTGGGACTACAACGTTACAGAGGGGCTGAGGAACAACATTGTGACCGAGGTAAAGCTCCAGCTCTTTGATTATGATCCTGACCTTGTTCGCTGTCTCAGCTTTTTGTTTGTGTGGGCTTAAGTTTGTTCCTCTTTTAATTGTCCTGCTGAGCGTGCAGTCTCTCTTTTTGCGATGCTCTGCTAAACCTAAAATTTGGCTGCACATAGGTCTGGATCCAGAGCGGCTCCTCATCAGCTATTAAAGGACCAAAGCAGTTTTTTAAGTTACTAATTGGCTTTTCTTGTTAAATAAGTGCTGACCATTTTGCAAAGAGTAACAGCCTTGGATCTTGAATCTTGCATTAAGCGCCCTTTATCTTTAAGTGAAGCGTTGTTGTGGTTGTTTGAGCAAATGGATCGTTGTGAAAACTCCTCTTTTTTGTAAGAGGTGTGTGATATCCCTGATCCCTACACTAATCTCCTGTTGTGGATAAGAAGTGATCCAGTATAATCTGCTGCTGCTGTTTCCCCATACACACCACTGCATTAATTACAGAATTACCAAGAATCACAGATGATTATGTTATACTTCTATCAAACCAAAATTAGGTCAATGGCGCCGTTAAGTGACATGCTAAACAGAAACTCTCCCCTCGTCAATCAGATCCAGAATTGATTTAGCCGGGAGTGAATGGCGATTGTAGTCATTCCCATTGCAGACGAAAGCCATATATTAGTGTGGGTAGGTTTTTTTTTACTCAGAAATGTGAGTCTAACCTACGTCAGTGTGATCGTGAAGAGATATGATCGAGAGATTTTACTGATATCTGACGCACTTCGGAAATATCAAAGCTCAGGAAAGGGACATTGTGGGGATTTTACTCTTCAGCTGCTGGGGAGTGCAACTGAATAGGTTTTAACAGTAGTAAAATGTTTTAGTGTCTCCAGATTGTGTGTGTGAAGTCGGCAAAGTGAAATACCTGTTGCCATCTCTGCTGCAGGCTCCAGGGTGTATAAGGACCGACTAGCACAACACACCACCTGACTGTCAGAGGTCCAGTTGCATTGTTGGTAATGTAGGCACCAGGTTTCAACAAGCAAGAGGATAAAAGCTCATCCTGTGTGTAATAGTGCTAAACACGTGCAGAGCAAAACAATGAGAAGAAGCCAGTGAAGCAGGTTGAATAATGCTCAGTGACTCATTCACAGTTTCGCCGACGTCACTGTGACACAAAGAGACTGTAATCTGCGACATGTCTGAAACACGTCACTGAGGAGAACCAGTCTATCCATTAAAACGAATGGACTCCGAGGTACAGGATCGACGGAGGAGTCATTCTATGGACTTGGATCAACAACAGTTTTTACTTAATGGGGATTGAACAAACACAGGAGCAGAGGCTTTGAATTCCTTGCTCAAGGGCACCACAGTACTGTTTATAAACCAGGGAATTAGGTTACATTGCCACCTGGCCACAACTTTGCATCTTTCACCTGTAGCTTGCGTTGAATATTACTTTGCCAGTAAATAGTTGTTGTTTCTCCCAGTATAGTTTCTCTCATAAACACACAATCCCTGTTATGGGAGGATGAAGTAAAGAGAGGGAAGTATAATAATAATAATAATAAGTTCGATAGTGGAGCTCTTGTTTATATAAGACATTAAAGATTCAGTCTGTCTTTTCTGGTGATACCAGGCACGTGATAAACAGGAATGATATGCTGATGCATTTTCAGTTTGTAGACTTATTGTGCTGGGCTTGACATTTTGACTTGCATTCAGTGTAGAGAAGCTCACTCATTTCTTTTCAGAGCTGGATTTCAAATTGAGACCACTGGATTTGTGCGATTACTGTCTTCAGCAGAGCCTGGGCAGCTGCTCACAGTTTTCTTCTAAAGGCAGGGGCTCCGTGGTTTGTGTGTCTGTTTTTATTTCTGCGAATGCTGACGTAGGAACCACACCCAGTCCTGAATTCTGCGGTATTAGGTCAGTTTGCTGTTAATCCACCCACGCCAGTGCAGCTGAAGATACAGTAACACTGCCATGGGAAGCATTAGCATCTATCTGGAGGAAATTAATCTGTGCTGACAAAGAAGAAGAAAATGATCATCTTCTTCATCGCTCAGGCAGACAAGCACAAGGATGCTGACATACATCAGACATGCGTTTTTTGCTGTCCTGATTATCTTTTCCTCCCTTGCTGCTTGGCTCCGCACTGCTGAGCTGAGCAGGAAGCTGGAAGCTCTCTGATCAGTTTCACCACTCCTGCTGATCAATAAATACTCCACTGAACATCTCTCAGCTAATACTCTAAACATAATTCTCACTATTTTCTTCTTATTTGAAAGGATTTGCAGCAGAATATCAGGATATATATTTTTCATCCAACACAAATATTGTGGTAGCATGTTACAATAGTAGGTGTATCTCTCTGGTGTGTTTTATTGGGCTCTAAGGGGCGACATTTTGAATCAATAAACAGAAGAGTTTGATGAAACTGTTCTGTTTTTAAAAACGAGGTCTCCATCAATAAATTGTACTGTTAAGTGATTAGTTTGAAATTAAATTTGACAATTTTTTTTACATTTTCTTATTAGAATGTAACCGTGACTTGCCACTTTTAGAGCGGCTCTGATTCCGGAAGTACATTTTCCATTAATTTCTTCATTGACGTTCAGAGAACCTTTTTAACCTGGACGCAGGCTGACCAGCTACGAGAGGATTCGTGACAGTAAAACATTTGATTTGGATAAAGAATGGCAAAGGTACAAGAACATGAAAGGAATTATTGGGACAAAGGAACCATACATTCCATACACTCATGTCGTCCATGTCTAGTCGTCACCTCTACTGTTGCTCTCAAGTGGCAGCGAGGCAGCACTCCTTTCAGATGACCTGTACTCAGAAATGTGAAAGGAGGAAGTGGCTGCTGATTGGTGCTCAGGGTCAAAACCAGTCTGAGGGGTTTCCAAGACTGGTTTGTGTTCATTTTCCCTCCTGTTGTCCAAAGCATTCCACCCACATTAGCGCTGAGGGTTGTTGTGCTGCCACTCATGTGACATGACGCCTGATATCATGTGGCAGGTTTTTATGTTTCTGTGCACGGGCTCCGACCATACGAGGCCTTTTTTTTTGGAATGTTATCAGCGGCCCTCTGCTCTCTCTCTCCCTTTCCCTTCACATCATTAAAATCATTTTGCTTTCAGCAGGCCGCAGACAGCGACATTAGCAGAGCTCAGCTGTTAGTGCAAAATCAGTGGGTCGACTTAATGTGATTAAAACTCACATCTGAGAGCAGATCTGTGTTTTTTCTGTTTAACAGATGTGCTGGCTTTCCATGTGTGTGCACTGCTTTAGGATACATGTGACCAGACTGTCTCTAATACTACTGTTACTGCCATTACTGCTTCTGTGGCTGCTTGTACTACTAATAATAACAGCAATACACTACTGTACTCTGACTTTTATGACCACACGTCATATCATGACTCTAAAGAAGGTTTAAAAGGTCTTTTTCTCAGCCTGGGATCTTATCTGATCTAATCCAGTCCTGTTTACTCTATGACAGTTCAGTATTATTTACCAGTGATCCGAAATAACCAACATGGAAAAGCCCTAGACAGAAACATACATTTGTTCTGGTTTCATTTGCAGCGTTTGTTTGTTTTGTTTCTGAGCAGGATTATGTAAACATGGCTGAATGGATTATCACAAAAACTGGCGGTATGGGTAAATTTGGTGGTTTTGCTTAATCTAATCTAACCACTTTCTGTACCGTATCAAAATTTAGTGATAATCAACAGGTTCATTGATTTATCTTTTAAATGTATCTTTTAAAAAATCAAATCATTCTCCTGCTGATCCTGATTCTACCTGATGTTTACATGACCACTCCCCCCTTTTCTTGTCTGTGTGTTCTCTACAGTGGGATCTTGTGTGTGGTCAGTACTGGATGGTCCCTGTGGAGGAGGTGTGTTTCATCCTGGGCGTCCTCACTGGCTGTCTGGGTCTGGGCTATGCTGCAGACAGGTAATAAATTCTAAACACACATATGTAGACAGAAGATCGGCTTTGCCTGCAGAGGAAGACAATTTATTATCTTTGAATGTTGACTAGGAGACTTGGGACAGTTCCCCTGTTGTACCAACGTACAGGTGCAAACTTTCCCCATGAGGATGAGCAGCTCAGATAATAGGATGTTTTCCCAGCTACCACTTTAGTAGTGACTCAGCAGTATTTTTATGTTCAACAAATCAGGGAATCCTTTGTAATACCTCTTTAACACCAACATTTGCAGGTAAACGCAGATTAAAAAATGTGGGTAAACCTGTTTAAAAAAAGCAACTGAATATAGCTTTCTCACCAAATTTGCGAATTCACCCGGTTTTCATTGCTGTCGTTTAAATCCCGCTTCTACTGCAGAGTTATTTGTTCTGGGAGTGAAAGCTTAATGTATCAGTTCCCATTGCAGACAAAAGCCAGATGTTAGTAGGTGTTGGTAGGTTTTTTTGACCAATGGAAAAGGGGCTATACATCCCCAAGGATGAGCCTGGAAGTTAAAGGAACAGTCTGAAATTTCAGATTCTGCAGGTCCTCGTGTCAGATTTGTTCTTGAACTCAAAATTTAATATAATTGTGTGATTCAGCATTAATCATTCTTTTCAATTTAATTCATTTATTTTATTATATTGAGCCATTGAATTGTTTTTAACTCTTGATTAATGTTCACGTTCAAAATGAATTTGCTGTAGATTTACTGTGACTGCCAGTGGTTCCACTGTGAGTCAGCAGCCGGTGGCTCCCAGTCGACAGGAAGACAGATTTAGTAACATGCGCCCCTCAGGGCATCTCACTGGGGTTTCCATCACAGACAGTTTGCTACATACACACTGTGGAATATATTACCAACCAATTTACTGCACTTAAGCAATGAATGATATAGAATTAAATAATAAAAGAACATTTCTAAGCGTCATTATGCTGGATTTAATACGTCATGCTCGGGAATCGCCCATAGATCACCCCAAGTATTTTAGATAATTGATATAATGGATCTTTAGTGTGTCTGTGTGTTGATTGAAAGCCACACAGGGGAAGCTGTATTTCTGGGGGCATTGTGAGGGAGATGGTGCCAGTTTAATCAGCTAACAGCCTTCATTAATTTGCTGACCAACGGAGCATAGCATCTGTTTGTTAAGACTGGTGAATTAACGCTGCCTCCTGGGATGCACAGAGAAGAAAAGGGAACTGTGTTAATCTGCAGCTTGGAAACAAAACTGCTGTACCTGCACAGAGCTGGAAATCACTCGGTTATATTCGTCAGGAAGTGGCAGTATTTGTTGTGAGCCTTTCTTGTCTCACCGTGTTGTTGTATAATAACACAAGTGCGTGTGGGTCATGTGGTCTTTCAGTGTGCATGTTTGTGTCTCTGCAGGCTGGGCCGGTCCAAGACTCTGCTGACCTCCCTGACCCTGTCGGTGGTGTTCGGGGTGCTGGTGTGCGTCTCTCCATACCCCTCCATCTTCATCGTTATGCGTTTCTGTCTGGCGGCTGCTAGTGCGGGAGTCTACCTCACTCTGTACATCACCCGTGAGTATTTTCAAGGAGGCTGCTCTGACACACACTGGTGCAGGAACAATCTTGACCTACAACTATGAAATCGCAGTGGGACTGAAATAAATACATTTGGATATAACCATTTACTTACATGTTGTAGCTTTGAGCTTTAACAGCCAGACAAAGTGAATAATTCAAAGTAGAGGAGAGTTTTACCTCTTGGAAAATGTCCTGCGGGCCAACCTTAACAGGCTGCAGAACATAATTGTTTGCATAATCCTATTTAAATCTAAGTGTTTCTAGAGATGTTTTGAATCTGAAGTATGTTTTAATGTTTATTGAGCAGAAAGTAATAAACATGTTTATTATTGTATTTAAAAAAGGTAATCATTTTAAGACTTTTATAATTTATTGAATTGAATTATTATAACCTTTAACATCGCTTGTACAGAGTTTAGTTGTATGAAGCATTTGAAGATGACACAATGACATCACTGTTAGTCAAAGCACTAGCACTAGTAGACCATTGTTTGGAATATAAATAAGTCAATCTGTGTTCACTCAAAGGTCGTTTGCGATTCGCTTACTCCTGTAATCATTATGGATTCATAAGGGTTAGAATTGTTTTGCAGCACAAAAACACATTTCATCCAACTTCTGTAGCATAATTATAAGGTATGTATATTTTCGGTCCATCCACATGCTCTTTGCTGGTGCTCAATGGCAGATATGGTATGCTTCAGTTTGCTTTCAGAGTCCCCCCTCTCCAATATAAGGTGTTTGTCTGTCAGGTCTAGAGCTGTGTGAGCCCTCTCTGAGGCTGGTGGTGACGATGCTGGGCGGGCTGATGACTGTAGCTGGAGAGCTGCTGCTACTGGCCGTGGCAGTGGGATGCCAGTCCTGGAGAGGCCTGCTGGGAGCTGGGGCCGCACCGCTGACACTGTTCCTCAGCTATGGGTACGAGTTTGAAGTCTTTCAGAAGCATTTTCTTTTGACTGATGTGTTGGAAGCTTTTGATCCAGCTCCCCTCATCACCCTGAGCCCTTCAGCTCATGTCGGAACGCATCAGTGCCAGTTTGTTTGAAGTCTCCACTCCCTGTAAGGCCTCTGTTTCAAGATAAGCTTCCATTTCAGTTTAATAATCAAATTAACAGAGATTACAGAAAGATTACTGGCAATGAATTTTCAGGTATTAAAAAGAATGGAAGAAAGCTGGATTAAGAACTAAAGACCCACGCTGGTTATTTTCCATGTCGAAGCAGCAAATCTGGGTCACAGCACAAAATGTGTATTTGCTGTTGATGCTGGGTAAAGGTCAGCACAGATCGAAAATTATGTGAGGCTTTTATTTTGTCTCTGCTCCCCTGCAGCGTTCCTGGAGTGTTTCCAGAGTCCCCTCGCTGGCTCCTTCTGTCAGAGCGATCTTCAGACATGAACTCGTTCAGCGACAGAAGAAACTCCAACAGAGACGCGAGGGATGACGAGAGCTTCACAGGTGAGTTTGTGTGTTTGTGTGAAGCGACGGGTTTACTTCCTCATTCTCCTTCGTGAAATGAGAGCGACTCGTCATTGCCGTCCTGAATACGCTTTCATTTTATCTAGTGTGCATTATTTATATGTTCGAGTATCTATCACACACCACATCACAACCAAGAGCGGGTAATGATGATCAAGTCTAACCCATTATTTATTTAAGTCTCCTCAATAACATTAGACTTTTATTGGAGCACAATGACCAACCAGCCGCTACATAGCCATCTGAGCTGGACTTTCACTCGACAGTTTACATATAAAAGTTGTGAATCGACGTAACTGAACAGTAGATAAAAGCGTCAAACAAATCTTCCACTGTGTTATTCCCTTGACACCACTTTACTTTACTCTGTGATGTTACTCACATTTGGGATCAGACTGCTGGAAGGCTCCAGTAACCTGGGATTTGGAAGGGGAAGTGTTTTGCTGTCAATACAATCACAGACACTAAGCAGACGGACATGCATTGTGTTTAACCCAGGGTTTCTGCTACATGCAGCTCAACACTTAAAAATGATTCCCGCCGCTGCTCCAGGGTTAGGGCAGAAGTAAAGGTTGTCTTGCACTGTACTGAGTATCCTGCCTGAGTGTCCTTCCTCTCCACTTTCACACTGAACTACACTCACTGTACACTTGGACAATAAACACCTACACTCAAAGTTATTAGGACCCGTACAGTACTTGAATTTCACTTTGTTTGTTTAATCTGCACTAGAATTCATTGACCACCAATTTTCAATAACAAAAAAAGTCACAGGTTTCACTCGCCACAAACAACATGAGACCTGCAAAATTCCAACCCTAACCCCCTTCGAACCAAGAACCTTCTTGACAGCAATACCACTGCACCACTTCATAAATGAACGTGCATATAAATAAAAAAATGAAATGAAAATAAATGTAATTAGACATTTTATATGATTAGAGTTCAGTCGTAGGAGTTGCAGTTGTTGACCAATGCACCATAAACACTTAAAATGTAATTTCCTCTGGGCTACTATAGATAGTGTGTTGTAAAAGCGAATATGGGTTCTTCCTCTACTGTGACCTGTTCATGTGCTGTGTGTGAATCGATTGAGCTGGTGTCCTCCTGACATTGACTGGGAGCTATTGATTCAAAGAGAAAGCGGCTCACGTCATTATTTCCTGTGTCATTGGACTGTTCATAGAAAGAGAAATGCTGTAGTTGTCCTGTTTGTTTTCTGCAGAGCTGGATTCAGAGCCGCCCTCCTCCTCCCGCCCCCACCTGTCCTTCCCCGAGCTCTTCCACAGCAGGAACATCTGGAAGAACATGTGTGTGCTCGGCTTCACCTCGTAAGTCCTCCTGCACTTTTGTCCCTTTTTTACATCTCTGGAAATACATGACTGCTCACTCCGTGTCCTTCCTCCCTCAGGTTCATCTCTCATGGCATAAGTCACTGCTACAGCTCGTTCCGAGGTGACGTCAGAGGCACTGCCCCCGGTTTCTATTGGATGTACCTGTTGCCTGTGTGCGCAGGCGGCGCCGCCTGGCTCCTGCTCTGGGCAACAGTGAACAGGTGTGGTCGCCGCGGCATCCTGCTCCTCTCCATGACGATGACAGGGCTGGCCTCTTTGATCCTCCTCGGACTCATGGAGTGTAAGTTGGCTTGGTCGGCAGCAGGATGTTGTTTTCTCCAACGACATCTAGAGTTAAATGAAGAGCTATTAATAGACTTAACCGACAAGGTGGACCCCCCCCTCTAATGAACCCCCCTCTGCTTTTACCTTCATTCCAGTTAGGACAGAGGGAACGTAGACACACATCCTTGTTCCCTTGTTGATTAGGTCTCAGACCCGTGATCCTATCATTACTCTTTGTGCGTGATGTTGACCTTGAGTTCCACGATTAAAATCACACCTGTCATCTTTAGTCAAGGTGCCTTCGTTCTCTCTATAGAGAAACACGCTGTCTCCCCCGTGTGGCCATTATTGAGCAAGACATTCAGTTAATGTAGGACACTGCAGTGGCAGCAAAGTCAAAGCTGGGTCAGCTTGTGCTTTAATCACTTACTGTGGGCTGAGGGGGGGTGCAGAGGCCGTCAGTGTGAGGAGGATTTAGGTGAGTTATTCTACTACTTAACACTCTGTATCAGTGAAGGAGGTTTATGAAAAGCTGAGAGAGGTTGATTCAGTTCAAGTCAACAGGCATCAGGATGTATTA
The DNA here is from genome assembly GCA_038501795.1 of Pseudopleuronectes americanus. NCBI lineage: Eukaryota > Metazoa > Chordata > Actinopteri > Pleuronectiformes > Pleuronectidae > Pseudopleuronectes > Pseudopleuronectes americanus. The sequence continues at coordinate 10,121,403 of CM076736.1, forward strand.
TCTCCAACTGAAACGTAGAAATGCTTGACTTGATCAAGGTAATACATCCCCCCCCCCTCCCTTCTTCCTCTTTTCTTTCAGACCTCAGTGAGACGGCCATCACCGTTTTCTCAGTGCTGGGTCTGTTCTCCTCTCAGGCCACCGCCTCACTCTGCATCCTCTTTACTGCCGAAATCATGCCCACCGTTATAAGGTAGGACAACACACACACACACACACACTCTATGCACTTCGAAACATAAAGTGGACTCGTATTGTTCTGTAGAAATACTGAGTAAAGCAGGAATCTCCATCAGTAGCTGTCGGTAATGATGAGAAATGTTCTGACATCTGGAACTGTCTCCCCATTAACCTTAATCACAATTATATGAATAATAAATCCGTGAGCTGTTGAGGTGCTGGTAGTTGGTCTGTGTTTCCATTTGTTTCCAACCATAATGTTAAACTAAGCTAACAACAAAATGTTCTCTTCTGAGACCTTTGGATCCTATTGTTCACATGAAGACAGAATCTTTAATATAACTGTTATTAAATCCGGAAAAACAGATTTTGTTCACCAAATAACAATACTAACACTGAATCTGAGTAAAGTGTGGTAAATGTCAAATCTGATTGGTGTGTCTCTGCAGGGGCCTTGGCGTGGGCATGGTACTCGCTCTGGGCTGCTTGGGCCGCCTCAGCTCCCCGCTCATGGACCTGAGGAACCACTACGGCTACTTCCTGCACCACGTAGTCTACTCGTCTCTGGCGCTGCTGGCCGTGCTGTCCATCCTGCTGCTGCCCGAGAGCAAGAGGAAGCCGCTGCCACAGACGCTGGCCGACGGGGAGCTGTACAGACGCCCCCCGCTGGGCAGGAGGAGGAGGGACCACGTGCCGCTGCTGGCGACGCCCAACCCAGAGACCTAAACGACCCAGAGACAAGAGGCGTAGGCCGTGTAGCGTTGCAGCCAGGACATTTACAAATGTCATGTTCCTGCAGAGGAGAAAAAGGATTGGAGAGGTGCAGAGACTTAAGATGGATGGAGACAGAATGAGGTCGAAGCTTCCTGTCTTCCCGACACAGGCTGATGGTTCAGCTGCCAATATTCTACATCTTCATCTTTCTGTTTTCTGTCATTTAGACGTGTTTGAACGTGTTTGAATGCACTCCCACACACACCATCCTTTCTACATCGCCTCATGACAGACCCCACACAGCAAGATGTTGGCTGCTTATCACCGACCATCCAGTCATATCGAGGAACTGAAATTAGTCTTTGTCTAAACCTGCCTAGACTGTTTTTTTTTGTCATGTCTGCTGTGTATGACGAGACAAATCTGCTCAGAAGTGTACGAAAATAACACAAAGGTGGATTTTGTCTTCTTCTTTTTAGCTGACACTCCAAACAGAGAAGGACTCTGTTCTCTGATGTCTGTTGTAACACTTTAGGGGCTGTGGGTGATACATGCCGTGTAAATACTCTAGACTTAGTTTCTTTAACTTAAGCTTGAGTTTAGGAAACTGTATGCTATGCAGTGGCGAAGCAGTGCAGAGGAGTTTGTGAACACAGATTAGCTATTATCAATATTGAGATCAGGGGCAAATAAGCAGAACAAAAAGGCCTTTAATCAGAATATCATGTTCGAACCACCGAATCTGGCCTGGAGCCAGGGATATTTATAACTTATGCTGTTGATAAGCATAATCAATAAGTTATCCAGAAGCTGGAGGCTTTTGGTTCTAAGCTAATTAGTGTTAAATTGGGTTGAGATGACGTGGCATGGAGGAAAAGCTCCATTTTTTCCGGTCCAGTGACTGTCACAACATTCCTGTCTGCATGTTGGGAGGAACTTGAAGGGCTTGTTTTTTTTCCTCTGTTTTACTTCAGTAATTCTCTAGATGGCCAGTCTCAGCTGTAAGAGAATAGACGGGTACAAACAAACTGCATTAGAAGTTTTATAGTGTCTTGTGTGTAACCAGACATGCATTTGTTTGTCAGGACATGGAGGTTGTTTGTTGTTTTGAACAGAATGTTTTATCAATGCTGGAGAAAGGGCCCGATGACGACGCTCTGTGAGGTCTAAGTGGGAGCGGCTGAGGGCCCTTGCAGCTCCGAGTGAACCCGCCCCTCTACTCCTCCTCGGCCACAGAGCAAAGATGGCTGTTCTTTGTTTTGAGTGTGAAATCTTGACAGCGTCTTTGTGATGTCAAGTTGGAGGAGTGGCATTAATAGGACAAGGTGAGGGGGGGTTTGAGGAGTTATGAAGGACACTGAACCTCTGCTGGCGCCCTCGTCTGTCAGCCTTTGGTAGTATTTCTTAATGTCCCGTATGTTGCACTCAACGAGTCCAAACACTTATCCACTGATTGTTGTTAACTTGGCTCGAGTAATGTTATTATAGCTGACAACACAGTTGATCTGTTCAATGACGAGTGTGATGTTGTTAACTCTGTAGTCTGACTTCATGTCAAATTAAACTTGTTACACAAACGACACATGGACGTTTTTGAAGTGGTGTTATGGGATGAGTCAGAAAAAGCTGCAAGTGCATACAAATCTAAAACATTTACTTTGACACATTTTTCTGTGTAACTGGGTCATTTTAGATCATAATAGAAGCTACAGGTAAATGATGAGTTAAAAATTTAGATGGATGTATTTTTAGGTTGAATCCCACAGATCGGAGAAACAGTCTTAAAAAATAATGAAGCCTGTCTTTAGTGATGCATACACTGACTTTAACGTCAAGGTAAGAACCCTTTGTAAAGTCCCCATGAGGATACAAATGTGTTTAATATCTCAGGAATCAGAATTTGCAATGTACAGTATCACCAACTCAGCTGAAATAACAGGCACTACTTTACACAAACTATATTTCATATCAAAGCAGAAACTACAGTAAACTGGTGGTTTTCTGAGGTGGTTTTCAGCCTGGTCCTGGTGGTTCAACAGGAGGAGAGAAGTGGCGCGAGGTGGAGAGGGAAACATGCTGACAAGAACCAGTAGGTGGCGATGACTGACCAGCTGAGGATGAGGGCAGCCAGGATACAGCTGCACCAGAAGAGTAAGCTAACAATTATATTTCATTTTTATTAGAAAAAATAAGATAATCCTTAATATTCCCATAATGGGGAAATTTGCTGTGTTGCAGTAAAAGTAATAAATAAGAACATGCAAAATCAAATAATACATAGAATGTAAACAGAAGTATTGCACAGTTATATTAGTAATTCACAAGTTTATGGTTATATTATTGCTGACATTAGCACGCTGTGAATGCAACAGTTAGATTTGACAGATTTGTCATTTAAAATTCCAAAGTTTTTTATTTGCAAAACTGATAAAAGGATGCAAAATATAAGAAACGCGTTTGACACCTTACAGATCTGAGGGGATTGAATAAGGCTAAAAATGTTGCTCTTGACCAAAATTACATTATGAACTATAAATTAATATATTTATATTTGGTCTGTATATTAGTGCTGTAAAGAATCATGGCGGTGATCAGATAAACAGTCTCTAATCATGTGTTTCTATTCAACCTACAGATCCAAATATACCTGTCACCCTCTCAATCAGCTAAATCACAGACCGATGCTCAGTGTCAGCGAGTTATCTTTGTCCTCAAGGACGACAGGAAGGAGACAGCCACCAGCAGCAGAAACAGGGGCGCCGCTAATGTGTCACTGTCACGGTGAAGAATGGAAACGCCAGCAGCACATTTTAAATTCAGTATGTAACTCTGCTTTGAGGTGAGAAAGTTCTTTAACTTACAGTATTAAGACCCATACAGTTCATCCAGGAGTATTTACACAGGGACACATGGTTTTGTTCTTCAGGCTCTGAGTTTCAGCACATTCAAGGTGAAATTAAATTAAAAAAAACTACACGAAAGAGCCAAGCGTCTTCTTGAATTAGAGCAGGTATCAGTATAGATAATCTGAAGCCTTTTAAGAATCCACAGTCTAGAGCAGTCTAGCAGAGAGCTGAGGTCAAAGCTCAACATAGGGTGTGGATTTGTGAAGTTGTCAAGATCCCAAAGAGAATTCCTCCTCAGGGTTCACAATTAACAGCTTGTAACATGTCACCCTCCTTAGACAGTAAAACATGTAAAGCACGTTGAGAAAAATGTGAGCCCTTCGTTAAACCTCAGAGCGTCAGTGGTCACTCTAACTGGTGTGTGTGTGTGTCTGTGTCTGTTTGTGTGTGAGGATATTTTGTGTTGGGGAAATGTTTAATATAGATGTGTGTTCTGGAATTTCAATGTAGAATAGGTTGTAGAAAGCAAGAAAGGAGTTTCTCCACTTATTCATAGGTTCCTTTGTTAACACTTGATGGAAAGCATCTCATTTTTTAACATCGTCACTTGGTGTGGACGGTTGGATGTCAAGTGTAAAGGAAAACTATCAAGAGAGGTTAATATGGGGAGCAAAGTCAAAGGGGAACCACAGGTGAATACCCAAAAGTATCAGTTTCAAACCACGGGTCAAAATCACTGCTGTGATACTTAATCTTTGAGCAGAATAACAGAGCTTTTATTATGACAAGTGGTGAACTTCCTCTGAAAAAACCTCAGCAAATCATTCAGTATGCCACAAACAGTTGGGAAGAAAAGTCGGTTTCATTTGATAAAACACATTGTCTTCGAAAATCTTCACTACAGATAAACCAGGTAGGATAAACACAGAGTTATCGAGTAGCTCCAGAGCATCAACACAGCCAATTACAAACAGGCAGGTTTAGAACAGCATGAGTTTTAAGAATATTACAAGTTGTCTCAATTAAGTGTTATTCTTATCAAACACATAGAAAGTGGGGTGTAAAATCATCTTTACAACTCTTCACCTATACATCTATGCACCTGTCACATTCCTCATGTCCACCTGCTCCAGTCTGTCTTTATGACTGTGGTAAAGAGGTGTGGAGCTGTGGAAGCTGTGATATGAGACGGTAAACAGGTTGTATACTTCCTCCAGTCACTGGGTGATGTGTTAACTGGGCGGGGGGAGGTCGCACTTTCCCTGAGGCACATCACACTGTTGAGTTTTACTACGGTGGACCTGAGCTCAGCACCTTGTTATTTACATGGCAACTGTTTGTCATTTTTCGGGAGCCAGCTCGAAATATCTTACATGCCTTGCTTGTCTACACTCATAAAGTAATACTGTAGAAGCGAAATCAAGGAGATTTGGCTTCACTTTTTCAGAGCTGTCATGTCCTACATACAGTCAGATGGATGTGCTCTTCAGAGACTGTTGTCAGTAGAGGTTGAGTGACAACAGGCTGCTCACATGTAGCAGACAGGCCTATTAGGTGAGCAGTTCTCCATATAACAGCTGATAATCTCCTGTATGTGTTAGTGAGAGTGAAATTGACTCCTCGGGGTCAGGACCTGAAGGGAGGAGCCTCAGGTGTTGAAAGGCTCTTGTTTGCAAAAGGTCTTGGATGAAAGGATTCTGTCTCCTCCTGCTGAATGTCAGAGAGCACTTATCACTTTGTAGACGGCCTTACACTTAGCACGGCGCAGAAATAGCTGCAATGATCCCGGTGTTCGCTGCAGACGCCTTCAATTTCCTCACTTCACTTAAGGAGGAGGAAATAGTGTTCAGCAAGTCAGGAGATAAATCTTTAGTTGTTTGCAGAGGCGGATGTTCACGGAAGTAAACAAACTCTTTACTCAGTACTTTTGTCAAAAACAACTCAAGTACTGATTCAACCTCTTGACTCAAGTAAAATGATAAAAGTACACACACACATATATAAAAGAAAAGCTACATGACAGGGATAAGTATTAATACACCTTTTTCTCTGTATTTTCTCTTTATATTATCTTTTTGACTTAATGTTCCCCCTCCAAAATTATTATTGTATTTTTTTTATTTTTAAGAGATCTTAGTGGTTGGATTGTTTATATAACAGTAACATTTTATTATCATAATTCCTGTCATAGTATTATTATCATATCTGATTTGACTGAACCACCAGTTTATGTGCTCTGCCAATTTATAATAATAATTATCAACTACTCAGCAGAAGTACCACTATTTTACCAGCTTTTAATATATGCACAAACACACACACTGACACACACAATGTCTCAGTGGTTTAGTGTTATAGTGCAACACAAGACACAGTGGTGAGAGCCGCCTCTCACTTAAGCTCGGCCGGAGGAATCCTGAAACTATTTCACAGCTTTATCTTGTTCTCAGGGTGAAAGGAAGGGAAGTATGCCGGGCAAACAAGATGCAGTCTAGAGTTACAGACATGAGTTAGCAGGGTCATGTATAAAAGAGTGAAGGGGGGGGGCCTTGGTCAACAACAATTGTGAGTGTGATCTTATCACTCAACTGTTTTATTCCCTCAACGACACATCCCGGCAAAGAAAAGAAACGCATGAAACTATTAAGAATGAATAAAATTTGATCAAGGATATAAGATTGTAATTTTCCGTGCTCTGTCAATAGCCTGGAAAAACGTTTTTTCACTTACAAACATCTGTCAGGGAATAAGTATTCAATTTTATGAAAAACATGGTGTAAAAAAGGAACACCCAGTTTTTCCTCTCACACGAGAAATCCTGACAACAACACTTATTGACTTGTGTCATCAACACAGTAAAAAAAACTTTATTTTGGCGTTGGTTAGAAGCTCAGTTCATCTTATCTTGTCCTGTACTTGGACGTGCAGGTCAAAGGGCAAATATTTTAAAGAATATATTGATTTATAATAGAACACTCCCCTTGGTTACTGAGGAGGAGTTAGGAACACGGTCAACGTGTGAATCGGATGTTCTGAGGGATCCATAGTGAGGGTGTGGTTGGATGTTCGGTGTCAGTATGTTTGATATCATGCGTCACTGTGCCTTTGAGATCTGCCTCTCGGTGCCAAAGACACTTGTGGAGGAGGATCTATGGACGTCATGTGGTCACAGCTCAAGGACAGAAGCGAGGGAACAATGTGCCACAACCACCTCTCCGTCCTCTGTGCTTTAAGACTTGTGTTAGGGAGCATGTGTTATTGAGTATTTTTGAGGCAATGTCCTCAGTGTATTATTAGTATATATAAACAAAGGGTTTCCTTGTACTCCAAATGCCCACTATTAATATACAGCTGTATTGTATGTTTCTTTCAAGCAGACTCTTGCTGCCCACCGGAGCTTGTCTAGGTGAGTTTCACTGTCCCTCTTTATGACAAACAGCTGGGGGCAAACGCATTGGAGGTCGAATAACTGTCCTGTTTCCTTGTGTCTGGAGCCGGCATCAGTCTGGGCAGTGTGAGCTGACCCCAAGTCCCACTGATTATTGTGCTTTAAAGAAAATACATAAACCAACAACTCTCTGGTTTGTTTGTGGAATAAGGAATAAATGGTTTTTGACTGCACGGCTAATCTGTGTTTCCTGTGTTTACTGGAGCTCAATAAGTGATTAGGAAGTGACTCACTGGACCTTAAAGAGAAGCACAGAGAGTGTATCCCTGCACTGCGAGGGAGTCACTGTAATTAAAACTCAGCTGTACCTCACGAAGAAGACACTTTCCAAACCACAAAATGAAAGCAGTGTTCCTTCTCATGTTTCGGCACGAAAAGAGGAGGAGTTCAAACCGTTGCTGCTCGGTTCTTGTACAGTAATACTCTGCAGTGCTGCTACTTTTAGCTGCTGACTGCACAGAGGAGAATAGGATGGAAACACAGCTGCAGCACAGACTTATTATTCAGTATAGAAACAGTACAGTGGGGGGGGTTGTGGCTGTAGAAATCTCCTCTTAGTGTTTCACTCAATATTCAAACTACTGCCACAGAGGTAGGTTTGGAATTATGGCACAACAACATGCTCTACATGGATTCATGCTTCTCCTAATACAGCAGTGTGTTTAATAACTGTGACTTACATAATAAGACTTTGTATTATTATGAAGTAGCACGCAGACACCACCAGATGGCTAAAGAAGGAGCGTCAATAAAATCCTGTTTAATATTTGTTATGAGCTCCATGGTAACCAATAAAATGGCCATGTCTTAAACAGTATTCACTTTTTAGAAAAACAAGGTGGTATATACATTTATGAATGCATTGTTTCAGGTTAATGGACCTTCACGTGTTTGAAAACAACATTAAGACATTAAGTAACTAAATGAATGAATTTCACATAATCATCAGTATAATGGTGGATAAAGATGACTGTGGCGTTAACTGGTGATATGTGGAGTTAATATGTCAGCCTTTGATTTGAAAGAATAAGAAATATAAGGAAATCAAATACAAACACGAAGCAGCTATAAATGTGTCTTGTGTAAACTCCCCATTTGAAAGGTGTTTTACAGAGAAAAATGTTTATGCTTCCTCTTGGCTTAACTTCATTTCCTTATCTATCTTGGTCAGCTCTTTAGTTTGACTTTGAACAACTGCACCCGAGATGCACTCTGCACTCACACACATTGTGTGTCTGTGACTTCAAAGGACATTGCGTTGATTTCCTGGAGACTCACATTAACCTTAACCATAGTTACTAATTGTCTGGCCCTCCGGTTTATGTTATGTGGACTTGCTTTCTGTCCCCTTAATGTGACTAAACAGATTTAGGTCCCCACATGAGTAGCACCTGGACCACACACACACAGACACACAAACACACAAACACACACACACTCAGATGCCACCCTAACCATTCACAGTGCGGCAGGTTGCCTGTTTACAGTCATCCGGGTGCTGACCCTGCTTTCTTGCAGCTTAATATCTTTATGTGATGACGTGCAGAGTCAAGGACCTTTGGATTTGACTTTTTATGACAAAATGAGGCTGCCTCATTAAAAACACTCATCACCGTGTGCAAGCCTGATACACATATATTTGGGTTGTGGATTATAATTTCCATGAAGAATTTATTATAGTGAAAATAAATTGCACACAATCAAGATACTAGGCACATCAACCCAACACTCCTCCCAAAAGACCAAAAGAAATGGTCTGTTGCGGTCCTTGAATATTGCTGCTTGTTGTGATCACTGTACGACAGACCATATAAACACTGGCCGCCCATAGCTTCAGCATGTGTTTACTCTGAGTACAGGGCTGCACTTTCCAAATGATGACATTAGATGGAAAAACCTTCAAAGCCGCTGCTCGACATGCTCATGATGACACATAATGTGAAGCTGCCGTGCCCTTCCCACATGACATCATGGCAACTAATATAAATTTGCAGATTGTACTATGTGTCAGTGTGAGTGTCTCCCTGGGAAGATTACGCGTAGAACAGAAAGCAGAGTACACCCCAAGCAAACACCCAGGCGTAGTAACGATTTTACACGCACTCTAATGGATGTTTTGTCCAACCATCATCAAAACAGTTTGTGTTGCCACGGCGAGGAACAAAAGGAACCACCCATTTGAAAAATGTGACCGGCCCCACCATATATAAAGTAGATAGCATTGTTATGAATACTGGTCTTTGAATAACTCCCTGCACACTGGAATGTGAGCCGCGGAACTGAAACTTTGATCGTGCCACCTCCCAACATTCCCTTTCACTTAATTTAACACTTAACGCTGCAATAAAATGACACACTGAGAAACCGTACATGTTAAGCCTGGATCACTTGACATCACACAACAGCAAGAGTGCAACAAAACTACAACAAATACTGTTAGAAATATAACATTTATTTACAAAATAGTTATATTAAGACTTTAGATTGTTACTGTGCAAATAAGAGCAAGCGGTGGGTAGAGCACAATGTTAAAAACTTAATTGTATTTCATCCCAGATTAAAGTTTTCTTTAAAACCACTCTGCTTATATATACAATTTTTTAAATGTACTGTATCTGCATTATGCTTACTACATTGACTACGATTCATTGCAATCTTCAAATACAGAAGACGGACGATGAAATAGCATATTAATCCACATTACCTCAGCACTTAATGTTAAGTAGCAGGATGAAATGCAAATGCAAAGATGAAAAAATTGACATCCCCCACTAATGCCATGCAACTGTCAGAACTATAAATGTTGAAGAATGGTTATTATTTACTCCACATATTGCAGCTAATTAAAGTAAACTGTACATTATTTAAACATGTTTAAAACTGTGCTGATAATATCATGCTTGGTCATGTAACACAACAGCAACCACCACTCTGGAAAAGCAAATCATGCAGGAAACCAGCTGTCCCTTATGACCCCATGTCTCCACTGGGTCAGGAAAAGAGTAAACAAGCAGTGGAGGTCTCTGCACATGACAGATAACTGCCCATCTTTCCTCTCTTGGGGTTTCTCCTTAGTCCCCATCATTAAGTTCAGGATCACAGACTTGAAAGAGAGCCGCTGTTTGACTTTCACAATTCTGTCTCCTTTTCCTCACCATCACCTGTTTCTAAGTAATATTCGTCATCGGTTGTCGTGTCTGAGCTGCTGTCAGATGACTCATCAAAGGTGGTAAGGCTGGACACATAACCTCTGGAGGGCAAACGTCCTCTAGAGGACTGGCTGTCCACTGACTGTGGTGCTCCAGGTGGGCTAGGAAAGGTGGGGGAAGTAGGGCTTGGGGGTTGGGACATTCGTCTGGACACTGGTGACAGTTGAGGTGTTGCAGGCGGTGTGGGGGGACCCTCTGCATCCAATTCAAACTGGAATGTGTTCATGTTCGGGCTCCAAAGATGAGCTTGCTTTGAGCCTGTGGTATTTCCAGGTTGAGAAACGGAGTCTCCAGAGCTCCTGTGTCCTAAGCGCCTGGTCAATGATCGAGGAAGAGACCTTGATTTAATTTTAGCAGGGTCACTAGGAAAATATGAACCACTGTTATCACCTGGGGGCCGGCAATCATATTCTGTGGTCCAATCAGGCCCGAAAGACCATTGATCTAAGTCCTTGCCATGAACTCCACAAGTCAAGGAAGGTTTCGAGAGATCACCCACACTCAGGAATCTGGATCCAGTGGAGATGCGTCCAGGCCCTGATGGTCGACTGGAGAGTACTGAGCTCACAGAAAATGACCTCCCAGGTTCAATGCCATACTTTAAGTCTGCATAGGAGGATGCAAAGTGCTCGTTGTCCTGTCCTGCAACTGGACTTGGAGGACCAGTTGATGCACGGCTTCTTCTTGAACCCCCCGGGCCGATTCCCTCTCCTTGCTCACATGGTGAGGATGACTCCTTGCAACGCTGTAGCTTTGGGCTGTAGAAGACATTGTCATCTGATATGTCAGGTGAAGAAATTGGAGAGACCGGGGAAAGAGAGGGGAAGGGAGAGAAAGGGCTCCTGGAGCTGGAGGTGGACTTCCTGAACTGAGTAGGACAACTACCAGAGGGGTTGGGGCTCCTACCAGGACTTGGATCTCTAAATGTGGGTAACTGGAGAGTGGGTTTATAATATGTCCTGCTGTCATTGAAAAAGTCCAAATGATGTATTGTTGGGCTATGGGGCGTGACATGAACTTGGGTTTTATTGTCAGACAATCCTGCACAAGCATTTTGCTCATCTTGGTCAGTTTCCGGAGTAGATTTTTCTGACCAAACGGAGAACCGACCTCCTGTAGATGTGACAGCTGGGGGTGGTATGATACTGTATCTGTTTTGTGTCTGTATCTTTGTACACTCTGTTCCTTGGTCACTGTCCTGAATCACCACCAATCCCTCCTTCTCTCTCTCCTTAACCGTTTTGGTGCTGTCAGCGGGGACATCACTGACAGTGCTGATGTCACTGACATGGGGTGTTTGGAAAGCCTTTTTCCACTTCCATGGAAATGATGGATCGTCATCCGACCGTCTGGTGCTAAATGTTTGTTTTATTTTGTTAAGGACCTGGTCCATTTTGTTGTTAGTCTTGTTGGACCTATCTGAGTCTGACCTTGACAAACTGGAGTTTGGTGTGCTGACACTTTTCTTCAGTGCAAACCGGCTTCTCTTTGGGCTTTGTTCATCGGTGCTCTCCACTGAAAAAAACCTGCTTTTACCAAGCACATTCTCCTTTGTTTTACTTTTGCGGCTTCCCTCACACTGGGACTGACTGTCTGCTGAGCTGCCACTACTGGAGCTCTGACCTGAATGAGTTTGTGGTTCCCCTGTAGCTTTCTTATTCTGCGCTCTCTTGGGTTGTTGACTTAACTTGGCCTCTGTATGTTGCAAAGGTGTGGTATTCTTCGAGGCAGTTGTAGCTGTATTTGCTTTAAATTGAATGTTGTAAACCAGTGTTTCAGTTACACATGTTGAGTTGTGTGCTTTTTCACCTTGTGAGCTGATATGAACTCTGTTGTCGACAAGTAATATCTGGCCATTCTTGGGATCTTGATTGGTATTCTGTCTTTGATTGTTGAGTTTATATGTTTCTGAAACCTCACAGGAACTTTCTTTTGTGGCAATTTGGCTTTTCACGGGAAAAGAAAATGTCTGGGTTGGGCTGACTGGTGCCAGAGGGGATTTGTATGTGGGTATGGCTTTGCCTGAACCAGGCTCAGCATGTAAGGAAAGTTGAGTATGCACTGACCGAGAAGCATGTTGGAAGAGAGGTGATCTGGGTGTAATAGTCTTAGGTTCTGCCTGTGTTGTCCTGCTTGACATAAGACTGGAGTAAGGCGGGGAGCTATAACGAAGCTTATAACCAGTTGAAAAGTCAGGCGGTAGGGAGAGAGCAGCAGAGGAATGGCCCTGGACTTTGCAAGACTCTCTTGATTGAGTCCTCTCTTGCCCAGTTGTGGTTAAGTCCTGTCTAGCTGGTTCAGAGATAAGAGTTTCCTTAGCTCCTTGCTTCGACATCTCTACCTCCGTAGATGTTAAATCAGCAAGGTCAGATGACGAGGATCGATACATCCCTCCTTTCCCCATCTGTATGCTGGAAGTCTTGGGGGTAGTGGGGCACAGAGGAGATGTATTTATGGTTGGACTTCTTGAACTTAGAAATGGGGAAATGGATGGGGTTCTAACACAAGGTGAGGGAGGACTTGTTGGGACACCAGATGGATCTGGTTTCTCCACTGTGATGGGATCAGGACACTGCAGATCTACAGAGTCCTCCCATGTTACTCGCCTCACTCTCTTTCCCTTCTTGTTGTCTCTTTCTGGGCTGCTTGAGAATGTCCTACCTTCCTTAGGGTTGGATGCATCTAAGTAGCTGGGGCTAGTAATGATTGGGGTGGTAGGGGGGGTTAGGAGAGAGGAGAGGGGGTTGGTGGTAGGAGATAACTTGATGGCAGGAGTAAGGTAGGACGGGCTTGGAGCAGTAGTGACCGCAGGATGGCTGGCAATGTTTGAAGAGGTGACGGATGCAGGGGATACAAGGATGTTGTTTATTTTAGGGGAAGCACTGACAGTGGGAATCAGACTAGACACTGCTTTAGGGTGTGTGGGTATGAAGACATAGCTTCTTTTAAAGCCAAGAGGTGTGATGTTGGGTGTTTCACCTAATTTCGATGTTTGGGAAGAAGTATCAGTGTTTGAAGTGTGAACGTATGTCTGAGAAGAAACTGGATGGAAATGAAGGGAGGAATCAGTTCTGGTGTTTGGGGTTGGAGGGAGACCAGGTGTAGTTTTAATAGTAGGAGCTTGACTGCTGGGAGGGATGGTGGAAGAAAGGGTAAGAGAATGTTTGGTTAACTTTTCAGAGTCCTTGTTGTGAAGAGATGTTGGAGTGCTGCTAGTTTCAGATGAGCAAAGATCATTTTTGTATTTGCTGCTGCTCTCAGTGGGTGAATCTGAGCTCTTGAGATTTAGCAGAGTAGGAGGTAATTCAGTTAGATTTGCTGTAAATGAACTATTACTCACAGGACCCTTGCTGAGATCTTTAGGGTGACTCTGTGTTGTCTTTGCTGTAGCTTTGTTAAAGCGAGACCTAGACAAAACATCTGGCCAATTAAGAGGCTTTAGTGGTTCCCTGTTGTTTGAATAGGAGCCATATTGCCGTCTGAATAGTACGTCTGATTTGTGTTCAGGTAAGTCCTTTATTTGTTTAAGGCTCTGAGTTCCTCCCTCTGTCATAATAAGGTTAATGTTGCCTTTGCAAACGGACTCTGTTGTGTTTGTGTTATTGGGGATTTGACTACTAAATCTTTTGCTGTCAGTTAAAGTTGGCCCTGCCAAGGCACTGCTATTATTGCAGGGCGGAACTAAGGGTGTGTTTGGCTGGTCTTTGATGTTGGTTGTATCATCAGGGCTTAGAGGAGAACTGCCTTCCTTGGTTACTTGTTTCCACCAGGAAGTGGATGTCAGTGTGGTCCTTCTCGGGACAGGGTGGGTTTTTAGGAGTTCAGAGGGATTATATGGGGAATGTCTGGGCGAGGGGATTGAGTTCTTTAGGAATAGGTTTGGATTTTTGATTGAACCCCTGCAGACCTGTTGGCTTGCTGATGGCACATTACTCAGAAATGCCTGTTTGAAACGTGTTTGAGGTTGTTGAGTGAAGGGTGTGTCTTTTTTGTCCTCGTTTAAAGTTGAGGTTGAAAAGAAGGGTGATTCTGACACACTTCTTTCTCTGTGGTTGAAGGATGATGGGGAAAGGTCAGGCCCGACTTCAGTCGACCTATAAGAAATGGATGATGGAGAGCGGACAGGCTTTGACCTCTCTTTCTCATTATTATTGAAAAAGGTTTGAGAAAGATGTGTTGGGAGCAGGTTTCCTTCTTGATCAGTTGGAGCAGGATTTTCACCAGGGAAGGTGGGGAGTGCATTGGAACTCCTGCCACTGTAATTGATTTGTCTTAAAGACAGAAGCAGACTGCTGGTTGTTGGTTTAGAGCTTAAAGGTGACATTGGTCCTTGATGGTGGGTTTGTGGATTTCTCCTTTGTTCATTTGGGTCAAAAGATGGAGGAGAAAGTCGTGGTGTATTTGTGTTTACAGGGCTTAAACCACCTGGAACTAGTTTCCTGTCGTCAGTCCTTCCAGAGTTTACATCCAGAGAGACAGTTTGAAATCTTTCATTATTAGAATAGTCCATCCTTAAAGGATCACTCATTGTTGACCAGTCCAACGTGTTCCTCCTGGTACCCTGAAATGGGGCTCTCACTTGGGGTTGTGATCCCTCTGCCATAACCCTAACTGGACCATGTTGGTTTTGAGTCTCCCCATGAGCATTCCTTGCCAAAGTGCTTGTCACATCTTGTAAATTCCCCTGAGAATCTGAATTTCCATTTCCATCAAATCTTTTGTTCCGTCGTATACGGCCACTCCAGGTTGGAGCGAGAACTCCGACCACAGTGGAAGACAGCATGGTGACAGCAGGTTTGGATCGTTCAGGATCCTTTAGATTCTCAAGCGTTGTATGGTCCTCTATATCTTCCTCTACCTCTATTGGTCCAGTGCCAGTCCTTTTGAGTTGAGCCCGACATGGACGCAAGTGCAAGCCATTACATTGATTTGGTCCATAGTTACCATTTGGCAAACTGGGATCTACATTCAAGTGCCTTGTAGTCTCCAGTTCATTGCAACCAACAGTGACAACATCCTTTTCCTTTGTGGCTAGAAATGGTTTTGTCTGTGGTAAACGGCAGTGACTGTGTGTCTCTGCAGGCGTGTCTGGTGCTGATGATCTGCTGTTCACCTGTTAAAAGAAAAAAACAGATGTTGTAAACTAAATACAAATGTACCAAAAATCTGAATATTACAATCATTATTTAATGAAGAAACACATCATATTTTTTCCATTCCAAACGAATTTGTGTAGATCATTATTTATTTTAGTTCTAGTACAAAAGCCTAACTCCTTATATGTCAACTTCAGCTCATCTAATCATACCTATGTAAATCCTGTAAACATGCTTTATGTCTATTACAGCAAGTATGCTATTAGAGCTGTATTATGAGGTGGCAAAGAAACCAGAGCTTTGCTACAGCCTCTGTTCCCATGGTGTAGCTATTTAAGGGATTCAGGCCCTGACAAACAGGTTATTTCCAAAGACATCAGAGGTTTCAAAGGACACAGACACAATGCACACACACCTTTTCCATTCTACCTCTTAAAATAATAACCAATCTCAGGCGTTTTCAGTACACAATGTCACTTAATATGTTGTGATGTTTTATGTGAACCTTGAAGTAAGTACCTGGAGTATTGATTAATTTGGAATATTGTAGATTAACTGAGACTCAAATGTACAATATAACACTATTTTCATTCCAAACCAGTGTTCCGTTCACTTTATGGTGTATTATGGTAAAAATTGTGGATGATTGTTACCTGGCAGGAGCCGTACGCAGTCTCAGCCCTCTGTGGTTCAGTCAAACTGAGAGAGAGAGGAGACATTAAAACCATTGGGGACACAAGACAGAATTACATCTGCCACAGACTGGACATGACGTACAGTTTGCACAGCTTTTATGGTTTCCAAGCATTCTGTAGGAACTATGGATATGAAGCTTTGATTACAGACAGTATTTTTTAGCACAATAAAAAGGCGGAACATCTTTACTCTATTATTGTTATTGGGTGTGTTATACTAATTAAAACAGAGGCCAACAACAAATTAATTGGAGAAGGCAGTTAATCACCTCATGAATTTGCTGTTTTGAATTGTGCCACTTGTAAACAAAATTTGTTGGAAAAAAACTAATTGTAGATGTTTCACAGAGACCTCAACAATCTAAGATTATAGAAATTATAATAAGGGTGAGAAAATAAACCGTCACAGTCCCTGTGTACTCTGCTGTAATGTTTTTGTGGGAACCATTTGAGGAATTTGGCGTCTCGCATTAGCCAGGGTAATGCTGATCAGCAGGACAGTCAACATTCCTTGTCACTCCTGGCTAAACTGTTTTCTCACCGTCGCTTGTGCACTTAAAGTCACACCTCAAAACCTTTTACGAGAGTACTAACATGTTACATGCTACTTTAACGTTGGACATTGCAGCACATGGATCACACATGTGTGCATTACTCATGCACGATCAGAGATTCTATATAAGGACATGTTGGATGGTATGAAAAGACTGCAGGTGGCACACAAAGAGGTGTGTCATCTCTTGAAGCAGTAAAGTCAGATTAATCACTTTTATTGACTTTTAAAATCTCACCCTACATCACACGTTGGCAGGCAAATAAGTTCAAGGGAAAGTTCACAGCCCCAACCTTTCAACGTTCAACGTGTCCCCACAAATCAAAATCACCTTTAATTCTCTTGTTCTGCTGTCGAACAGATGATTTGTGACACATTGACAGTAAAATGTGCCCTACCTCACCTGGCAGGGCACTAAAAGCTTCATGTCTTTATACTCTGGAGTTAAACACATATCTCTCTGATAGGGTCACTTAGCTAAGGGCGCTTCCTTGTTTATACAAGGAGCTGACCCCTCCAGATAGTGTGTCACATGCTGCAGTATGCAGACAGGGTCAGATGGTTCAGGCTCTATTTAACTTAAAGTTTGAAAATGTGATCTTACGACTCTTAACGAATTGTTACTACTCCACATCTCGGCAGCAGCTTCTGTGATGGAACAGTTTACCAATGAGAGGCACGAGCCATTAATGCTAACAGGTGGCTAATAAATGTCACGTTGACAAGAGGTCAGAACAGTAGTTATTCACAGAAAGATAACAGACCTTGATGAGGACTGATAACAAGAGTCGAGCCAGTCCTGTTCATTAACAGCAGAACGAGCTAATGAGCCACGGTTAATGAAATAAAACAATTACAATACAGCACAAATAATGTTGAGCTAAACAATAAAGATGGACGACATGACCGCTCCCCATAAGTGAAGCCAAAGCATGTCAATATACATCTGGTGGTTGGCTGCAGAATAGGTCATAAATCCGGCCTCCTCCATGGAAGTTGGACCAAAATAAAAAGTAAAATAATAATTTCTTAAAGATGGTTTGAAGATGGTATGTTTTAAGTTCAAGTCCATGTCAATTTTTCTGATTCCGTTTGGTTTTTATTAATCAATTGATGCTATGACAAGTGGGTGAAACGTCATGATTGACAGCTGATACTGACTTGTGACACTTTGATCACTACAGCACAGATGCGAGCTCGAAATGCGAAAGATTTTAGAATTTTATTTGGCTCCATTTCTTAATAGTGGGAGGAAGTGGAGACAACTCGTCCATCTTTATTTACAATCTAAGGTTTTGACCAATGGGATGTCATGTTGCATAGGAGGTTTTAGTAACGATTATCTCACTGACAATTGGACACTGAGGGAAGGCTGGTCTGTGAAGTCATCAGATTATAATCTTATAATAATGCTGGACCAAAAGATCAGTACAAGCCTGCATATGTGTGTTGCTACATGCACATATGCAGACATGTAGTCTACATGCAAAAAAAGGCACACAACAGCATGGTTATATAATGTTCTACATGTCAAAGCAGGACCCCGTTAGTTCCTGGAAACAAAATTACAAATGGTGCCATGTCTTTTCTTGTCTTACCTGTTTAGACAGGAGTCGGACTTCCAATTTAGATGTGATTTGTCAAGGTTTTGATTCCTGGAGAGTGTTATGAGGAGAGAGGAGGAGAATCTTTGTCCATAAGGTTTCTGGAAGTTAACCTCCCGCTGTCTTAGTCTATCCGCTCCAAAATGTTGTGCTGTAATAGATCCAGAACAGCTGATTAACTGCTGCACATTGATATAATCAAAGGTAAAAAGATTCTTCACATGTAAAGAAATGGTCAGTGTGTGTGTTTTTCACCTCTCTGTGCTCCCTCCTGACTGATGGGGGCTCGGGGACGGTCCTGGACTTTCGGGATTTCAACAGCTATATGATTTTCCGGCTGAAGCCTCTCAACTGTTTCACCCTGCTGTTCTCTAAAAACACAACAAGTAGAATTCATTATTTCAGTTAGTATACTCTACTGGGTCCAGCCCTAGTACCTGCTGGGCTGCCCCACTGCAGCAGCTGGGGGAGGAAGTGCCTTGCTGAAGGGCATTTCAGATGTGGCAAATTCTACTACGTAGGGCTGGGTTACCACTGATTTCCCAAATCGATTCGATTCAGATTCACAAGATCTCGATTCGATTCAATATCAATTCAGTTAGGGATATTTCATCGTACAGTACCAATTTTACCGAATGGGATCATTTAAATAAAGGTCGATTTCAATCAGAGAATAGATTTTTTTAAACCTAGCTCTACCTCAATGTTTAGCCTCCACAGTTTCACTGGAACCTCGTCATGCCACAATAATTTGTTGACGACAATGTACATTGTGCGAAAGAGTTTAATAAATAGACAATGTTTTATACTACATTACTAGTTGTAAAATGTCATCGACCTCTTTGCAGTTGTATGTTCTAATGTTATGGGTTTTATTTGTGTGTGTTTTAAGGTAAAAAAGACAGCAGTAAAAAAAAACAATCTCTTGTCCTGTTAATCTTTTATCCTTTTATGCGTCGCACTGAACGACGAGTGCTGTATGGTACAAGCAGAAGGTTACGCCTATGTAAATCAGTCAGACGTGGCTCTCATCACTTTAGCAGTATTGGACTGATAAGATGTGGTTACATAAAAACTCAACTGTGCTCACACCACGCTTTCTCTTTCAACCAGAGGATAGCAGTAACACACCCACTCGAACATGCACATTTTACTGCTGCTGCCCTACGCAGAACCCACACAGAGCCCACTGCCCAACACGATGAGGACACAGAAGGAAGATGAGGCGGCAAACGAAATATTAACACGTACAACTTGAGTTCCCTGCAACTTTTATCCGACACAACAAATTAAACGACGAACAGTTTTTTGTGAAGAGACACTCCTGGGTCACTTTCAACTCACTTTCTCCTGTGCAGGGGAAATCACTGCTTAGGATCCGCACAGGCCTGTGTTGCTCTTTGAGCCTATTGGCGCATTAATTTCGATTTTTTTCTTTCTCGACCTTAACATGGACCATCATGCACAGCTCCAGATCCACCTTGCCTTCAGGGGTGACTCCATGACCTCATAATTGCATAATCTCACAAAGCTATTATAAAAGCCTGACATGATGCGACATGAGACAGAAGCAGAGAGATATTCGATGGGGGAGGGAGGGAGATCTTCATGTTCTTCGGCTGCTACCTCAGTTCCAAGGCCAACACACCCTCCAATGTGGATCCTCAAGTGTTTTGAATCCTGCCTCCGCCGGAGGCAACAGAAGAAACAGTACAATATCTCTGCCATATTAGTCCCTGTAAACCTGCCAAAGCAGTGCAGGGCTCTGCCTGTTACTTGGGCTAATGAAGTCCCCATCCAGACAGCAGAGATGTTGGACTGTAGGACTGCAAATAAGGGTTACTTTCATTGTTCTCGAATCTGTGGACCAATCTCAGAACTCATTCCAGAAAACTGAGAGAACGCTGTCCCACTTTCTTTCGTTGATGTCTTTAAATAATTGGTTTTGTCTAAGTAACAATAAACGGGTCCAAAAGTTATTCTATTAACAGTGATTTGAAGAATTTTAATTCTCAGATTTAGAGAAGCAAGAAACAGCAACTTAAACCATGTTTGAGCTTTTCTCCCTTCTGATTGATCAATTTCATCAAGTGATTGTTTCTGCTTGTGGGGAATCTGTGGCTGCAGAGTTACAAACCACACTGTGAGATTTGATTACCGTTAGTCAGGAACTATTATTACAATTGTTTTTAATATTCTGAATTCGCTGGCCTCTTCCAGCCTCTGTATGAGGAAACATCGTCTATGTTAGTTTAGTCTAGTTGCTGATAGTAAACAGTTTCCGTTTCAGCTGCAGCACGTGGAAGTTAACATTGACATGATGTTCGTTGTGTTGTTACCCTGTTGCGTAATTTATTAACAGTTAACAACTAGAAAGTGGCTCGGAGAGTGCATACCTCGCCTGAGGCTTATATCATATCCCGTCATGTTAAAGAAAGTGACAAATAAATTCCTGGATCTGTTCCAAAATTTAATGAGTTAGTTTTTGGGTCAAATCCCATCCCGATATAAGATTAAGTAATCCTGCTGAGTGACAGGCAGACAAACAGCCAAACAGACAGATTAACAAACGCCATTTAAAATATAACCTACTTGGCCGAGGTATTCGGTTATATTTTATTCTCTTTGTGTGTTTATTTCCTCTTATATCTACGTTTGTTTTTATGTCTACATATTTTAGGGCTGCATCGAAGGATTATTCTCATGATCTAATAATCTTGGGATTATTTTCTAAATTTACTGATGAATTTTTGTTGATGCTCAAATCAATTCATCTGCCTCCCACTTTTTTTCCATAAAATAGTTAAATTAGACACTACATGATTTTTCGTGGTACATTTTAGTTTCTGCAGAAATACCTGTGGGACACTTATTAATCTTTGGTGAGGGAACACTGCTTTGACCCTTAACTCCCATCTTAAAGTACGAAGTGATTGCTTGGCATAAAATTTGCATTAACCAATGAACCAGGTCTGGTGATTGAGTAACTGAAAAAGTAAAACATTCATTGTTCTGTTTCAAGCTTTTTTCTATCATCAAACCGGCTGGAGTCAGTGAAAACAGAGGGACATCTCATTTTCAGTTTTTAAACAAAAAAACTACGCCTGAAACATTTATTTTGAGATAAATCAGTAGAGTTAATGATGTTATTGATAGTAAATCTGTGTTTTAAAATGTATTGAAAGAGCAGCATAAGTTTATGTGCATTTTAATGTAAATAGGACTATAGATTGTTGTCAAAGTACTTTGGTGACCTCTGACCTGACGTTGATAAAACATTTGATCTGTGCTGCAGCCGTGAAACGTGCCCACTCTATGTGAGCCGTTTGTTTTGATGCATCGTGGGCTGATGACTAACTGTTATTTTTTGCATTGTGGTGTGTGTCTCATGCAAGTATGTCGGTGTGCTCTCCAGCGCAGGTCAGCCTGGGTTGTGGGTGTGTGCGTCCAGATCTGCCAGCTAACACTTACATAACAAAAGATCCCGAGTGTGGGTGTGTGCTCGGCACTGACAAACACTTATGCCCGAACTAATGATCAACACCCTAAACTGCTTTTTTCAAGAATCATCTTCCAGTTGATAAAGTTAATGAGTTTTCAGTGGTAAGAGCAGATGGTCAGGACAGAGTGAGACTTGTTCTGCCACACCTTCATCCCTTGTCACACTTCCAGCTGTTTATCTTGCAGCACATAGATGGATATGCTATCAGAAACAGAGCTGTGGGCATGCAGCTACAGCTTTAACATGTTGGTGAAAGATAACCTGCAGGCCTGAGTGTGCACGCACTGTATGTCAGGCATGTTAAACCACTGAGGCTGAAATGCACCAAACTACTAGTTAAACCATTGTTACTGGTTATAATAGTTTGGGATATTTAAGAGTCAACCAGGCCCTGGAAGGCTCCACATTCCACATATACGTCACCTTTTATTTACAAAGGGAAGACCACGTCTCCACCAAACTTCAAAAACGGCACTTTTCCCAAACCAAGACCAAAAATAACTACTTTTATAGAGTTGTATTGGATAAGTTTGCTTTACTTTCACGATCACTACACTGAAATGTATCAAAACTACGAGATAAAACACGTGGAATAAAAAACTATTTGTCTTCCTCTTGCGGCTGTCAAAGTACAGTCACTGTCCTGCGGCTGATCCACGATGAACGTGTTAATATGGCTGCAATTTTTATCAACCGATATCACACAAATAAAGTCGCAAACCGTTACGTCGATCTGTTTTAGCTGTTAAACGTGTGTTTGCTTTCCAGACCAGCACTGAAACACTAAATGTGCAGATTTGTCAACGGAGTTCGGCGTGAGTTTCTAAAAAGACTCCAGCCAATATTTAAAAAAAGTGCCCAACTAGTATATATCTGCGCCGATGTGACCGAAATGCAGCCGTGAATCGTGACATCTTCTCGTTTGGCTGCGAGACACAGATTCGCTTCCAGGCTAGAGCTGGAACCCCTCAATGTGCAGATTTGTCAACGGAGTTCGGTTTGGGTTTCTCTCTCCGCTCACACGGACGCATCACACCGCGGCCAAACAGTCTCCGGCGGGTATTAAAAAGTTGTCAACAACATCCAACAAGCACAAGAACCATCTAAACTCCGCAGAGAGAAAAAGTGTTTGGTGAAATAGCGTGAAAAGCAGAGACAGTGCAGTTACCTTGTCCGCAGGGTTCGTGTGGTGCTGCGCGCGGGCGGAGCAGCTCTGAGCCGCAGCTCTCCTGCGTCACTTGTTGACATCCTCCTCGAACCGGTTCAGTGACACTTCGCTATTCACACCGACCGGTCCACGCGTCCAGAACATGCGGAGCGGAGGGGAGCCAGCAGCAGCAGCAGCAGCAGCAGCAGCCTAGGGCGGGGAAAGTCAAGGTGTCCACGTGGAGGTCAAAGTTCAACACCTGCTTCCCACAGGTGGGACCGTAAAAGCGCCACCGGCCGCGTCCCATTTCGCAAGTCTTTTTCCCGAAGCCTCCTTCTCAGGACACTGTCCAGCCCCCCTTTGATTTGTTTTTGTTTCTTGAGAGATTTTGATAAAATGAGATGTGTTATTACAACTCTGTAACAGACAAAGTAACTCACTTTAGTTATATCATCCACTTTCCAGATTTGTGTATGCAAAACCTAAAAAAGGAAGCTTCATTTCAAATGTTCAAATGCACCACAATTCAAGTCATAATTTACTTAATCTATACAAATTTGTATTAAATGGATAGTTCACCCAAAAATGTAAATTCACTCATGATCTACTGGCCACTATGCCGATGGAAGGGTTGGTGAAGTGTTCACGAGTCCACAAAACACTTCTCAGGGGTACCCAGCGTTGCTACCAAATCGAACACAATTGAAATAACTGATGACCACTTATTCATATTTTAAAAAAACAACAGAAAAAAAAACATTCATCAAAGTTTACAACTGCCCTGCCATTCAAAATTCGACTCGAAACAGCATCATTTACACACAATTTTTAGCCTTTATTTTTCGATGAACTATCCCTGTTTGACCAAACAAAAGAACTATACTTAAATGCAGACACTATCTTTGAGAAAGAAGTATTTGACATTTAGGGAGCTGTATTGTCGTCAATAATTATACTAGCCATCAAAAAGCTGATAACATAACAATGATCATTTATCTATTAATACATTAACCTAAAAAATGTCCTCATCTGTCTTTAGATACAATTCCTCAAGCACATAATTATTAGTGCACACAGATGGTCTGTATCCTGCAACTGAATACACAGTCTATGATTCTAATTGGTTGAGGAAGGTTTGCACTGACTCCTGAGGGATTATATTCTCCAGGCAACTGTGCAAGAATTAATCAGAATTGAGTCCACATTTCATCAGTTTTCTCTTCTGCGCTAAAATTCAGGGCAAATGTGTTGGAGTTTTTTTTTCTTCTTGTCAATCTGACCTCTACACCCTCCTCCACCACTTGGAACCAACTCTCCACAGCGCCCTCTGCCTGCAGTCCTGTCGTCTCCTATGAGATGAAGAAGGCATCCTTTTAATCTCAAAGGTTTTAATGTTAGGTGAAAAATAAATGTGAAGAATAATTCTACAAGGGATTAGCTGGTGTTGCCCTGAGTCCAAAACTCAAAGACAATACATCTACACTGCACATGGAAATGTACGTGACACATTCATAAATAGTTAGGAAAATGTGACAAATTATCATTCAGAAAAATTCACAATTTCCACATAAACTGCCCAAGATTAGTTAGGAAGTTTATGACAAACTAATTATTAAACTAGAACCTCCCCATAACATGTCAAGATAAACTCAGTGTGCACTTTATAAGGAGCAGGATGCCAAAACTAAGAAGCTCTCACCTTTGTTCTCACATACCCCCAGTTCTTTATGTAATGGATTCCACAAGAGGCTGGGAACCTTCTCCTCCGCATCGACCTCATTATACGACACATCATCTCTGCAGATCTGTCAGCTGCACATTCACACGGTGTGAATCTCCTGTTCCAAATCTCAAAGATGTTCTGCAGGATGCACATCAAGGGCCACTGACGTTCACTGAGCTGACTGCATGTTCATGAAACCAGTTTGAGGCGACTCTTGTTATGCGACATCACATGGCGCATCATTCTGCAGGAATTAGCCGTTAGAAGATAGTAAACTGTAGCCATGAAGAGATTAACATGATCAACAACAACACTCAATGATTCATTGAAATAATCATAATAATATTAGTGGGTGTCCACTGCAGCCTCAGATCTGTCTCCTGATGTTGCTGCAGATCGAAAAGACACCAGATGAGGTCAGTGTTGTTCCATAGAAAAGAAAAACACATTTTCATGAGACTAGAGCTGATACATGATATAGACCGGTAGATATAATCAGAATGTCACGGAATTACATCATAATGATGACGTTTTATTTTTGATTATAGAGGGTAAAACTTCAAATCGTTGTAAAATAATAAACTTCAATTATATTGGTTGTTTGCATTTTAAAGACAGAAAGACAACCAAACAAATGTATATAAACAACCAAAAACATTAAAGGATGAATTCAAATTTCAAAAGCATATATTTACTTTAATTTACCTTCTTTTTAGAAATAAATCATTTTAAATTTTACACACACATACACACACTTACACACAGACATATATAAATCATGTATAAATCAATTTATAAATCAAGAAAGGAAGGAAGAAAGAAGAGAAGAGAGGGAGAGAGAGACATATAGCTTCATCATTGAATCACTTTCAAGTTTCGGTGTAAAACATGTTTCCAGCTGGACTTTTTCATTAAATATAATCCAGTGGTTGTCACAGCTATGGAGGAAAACCTCTTCCTCCTCCTCCTCCTCCTCCTCCCTCTCCTCCTCCTCCTCCCTCTCCTCCCCCCGCACTCAGAGGATGCGGGACAGTGTGCGTGGTCCTGACTCCTCAGATCATCCCGAGCACAGTCCGGACAGTAGCCGCCTCCACGCTGCATGGGATCCCATCTCTTCAGGAGTCTCTTCTCTTCTCAATTTGATTTTTCCTACAGTTTCTCTCGGCCTCTCTGTGCGGGTTCATGACGGAGCTCGGATCTGCACGATGGGGATAATTGTTACCATGGTTCGCTTCAAATGTGCGTGTTCCCGGAGCAGCAGCAGCAGCAGCTGAGGTTTTCTTCCAAAGTGCGAGTGGATCGTCACAGCGTGATGGATCATACACACGAGAGCGCAGTGCTGAGAAAACTTTTTGTTGTTGGGATTTTGGGTGAGTTTGATCCCCGTTATTATTCATTAATAACAGACATGTGCTGTATGTGTGTGTGTTTGAGTGTGTGATGAGGAGAATTGTCCCAACATCACTAAAAACTCAAAGTGGAGCCTTCTTTGCATTATTAACCCACGTAACCACTTGCAAAGCACCAAACAATCCCCTCCAGGGTGTTACTGCACAAATACAGGTCTCATTGCAGGAGGGCACACAGCTGTACACCCAGTGTGTGTCCCTGCATGTGCACTAACACAGAGATGGCTGTAAGAAGTACAAGGATCATCCACCACATCTCCCAGCAGCACATGCAGTTAGTGCAGGAACACTGTACCACTGCTGTCATGCTCCAATGGATAGACCTGACCTATATCAGGGCCAATGGGAATTTGTGGATCTGGCTCATTAGCTGGTGGTTGGTACACGGATGAAATCATGTATGAAATTATGTTCCATGTGGTGCTATAGGCTGTGACCGACAGACCCTAACAGACACACACTGGTTTAACCGTAGATGTTTGTGTTGACGCCGTGGAGATGTGTTGCCCTGTGGTGTTAGTGTTGTTTTAATCCCTGTTTTGTCCTGTGATCAGTAGTGGAAAAGAGGGTCAGCAGAGCAGTAACAGTGCTGGTTCACACACTGAGCCGAGCACGAGCACATGTAGAGGCTCCAAGATGTGTTGATCAGGGCCCAGGGCTCTCACTGTGGTTGAGTTGATCTTATGTGTTGTGTGGACCCTTCTCCCAAGCGGACACATGAGCCAGGTGATACAGGATTTCAATTTCAAGGTCTGCGATTTAGAAAGAATTCACTCAGGGTCTTATCTTGAGGCAGAATGTGACTGTTTACCCATCAACCCTCTGGAGAGGTAAACCTGAAATGGATTCAAAACACTTCAGGAATCACTGTTGCAGTAATAAGAAACTATTAAAAGCCAGTTGAAGATTACGCTGCAGTAGAGCAAAGAGCTACAGATGAGAAATGAATAAAACCAAGATTAAATCTAAAGTCATAAAAGGATTTCCTCAGGGAGATTGTTTCAAAGAGTGGGAGCCCTGACAGAAAAGGCCCAGTGCTCCAGGGACGCCGGGCGTTCGCTGAGGACCTCAGGTTACGACCCGGCACATATGGTGTCAAAAGATCAGAAAAGTATTTAAACACAAGTCCAGAAGGGGAACTAAAATTCAGCACTAACATCTTAACATCAATTCTAGGATTTAAAATCTGAGTACTTTGCTCTGTGTTAAGTTGAGAGGAGGTTGTTCATGTTGAGACTCCCCTGGATCTCTGCCATGTCACAGCTGTGGCCCTACAGCTCCGTGCAGCCACGCAGTAAACAAGCTTACAGGCTCCTTTTCTCAATTAAAACATCATTTATGGTCAGTCTCTGTAAATACTGAGCATCACAAAACACTCACTTTACACACGATCAAACGTCTCTTATTTATTTTCAGAGCGAGTACAAATGATAAGCAGTGGCTTTGCTATGATATCGCTCGTCTAAAAGAGGCTCCCCAGCCAGATCTCCACTGGGAAAACAAAACATGTTCAAAGAAAACCAGAACGTATCAAACTGAGATCGTTCTTTCAGTCTAAGAGCAGGAGGGTTGCTGGGTAAAGTCAGAAAAAGCATTTGCTTACCCTAATAAAAAGGGAAGCATCTTTTCTCACAATGTGGGAAGACGCTCGGGCTCCCTTTGTTCCACTGGAAAACAGTTGTTTATCTTTGGGTAAAATGCTTTTCTTAGACCTGTGGTGGGAGTTCAGCGGGCTTGGATCGTCTTGGTGCATGTGGCTGATGTGCTGTGCATGTCCTGGGGTGGATGTTGGGGTTTATCACTTGCACATTTCAGGTTTACCAAACAAGACAAGTCACATGTACGACTTGAGAATGCCTGCTGTGTGTGTTTGCACAAATCCTGCTTGTGTGTGACCAGTGGATTCGTTTGCATGTGTATTATCATATTTTGGTTTGTTCAGCGTAAAGAATATTTGTCCAACGTTTAATTGATTATAGACTCATATGGGATATTAAACATTGCACATGAATGGTGTTATTAGACATGAAAATAAACAGAATGTGTATTTAGTTGGAATTAAGTGTCTGATTATAATAGTTGGTCCCCACTGCAGAAGGAGGAGGAGTAATACAGTGTAGACTTTAATTTAACTGTATGTGAGTGTGAGGGTGAATTGTTGTTTAACCCTGGGATATCTCGATGACCTGTCCAGGGTGGACGCCACCTCTCCAGGCTCCAGCCCCTGACGGATGGAGGTTAATATTGATGAGACGTAGAGTGACTTCAGTCCGAGTGGATGGGCCTGGGACTGAGGACAGACAGGCTGACATGCTCTGGTCGGCTTCAGGCAGGATGTTGTGTCAGAATGTAGAAAACCCCTCATCCCATAAGACAGTGCTTCCCTGATGCTCGCCACACTTACAAACACATGAATAAAAATAGCTGCGGGATCTCTGGGAGTCAGACTGGACCTGGTTCATTCTGCCACAGATGCCACATCTCTTGCACTTGGGTCCGTCCTGGGAGAGGGATCCCTCATCCGTGACTCTCTGTGATGTTTCTGTGGTTCTTCCCCCCTGTGAGGGTCAGAATATACTTGCTGTTCACTACCCATATGCAAGATGGCTGGTTCACATATCCTTCATCCTCAGAAATGAGCACAACACATGCGCATGATGCAATAACCACAATAGTGAGTCCATGACTGGTTCAGCGGGCACTTCAGGGCACATTATTGGTGAGAGTTTCTTAAGAGGTCAGACCAATGAGTACATGATCGTCACTCTATCCGTCTTAATCTTAACATTAGCCAAATATCTCGTTTATGTCTATTGCACGCAAATCAGATAGTCATTTGGATTAGGATTGCTCTATAATCTATAGTCTGACTTCTGTGGTGTGCTCCCTTTGGAATCTTTGAGTTATATGCGTAGTACCTTAGCAAGTACAGGAATAATAACAATTCGGCCTATGCATATGGTTAAACAGCAAGTCTTTTGTAGTTTAGTTTTAACTGGACGTTGTCTTTACTCTATATTCACAAATTGTGATCTGTGAGTTTAAGCTATACAAAATAAGCTTGAATGATAGAACCTTCACACTTAACACCATGAAGCACCAGAGCCTCCAGTTATAAATTGTGTAGCCCGTCTGAGCCATAGATGTGCAGTGAGAGGGCGTATTGGGAGCATTATTAATCTTTCAGATGGCTGTTAAAGATTCAGACATCATCAGAAGAGGCTTGAACTTTGCACGCCCCACAGAGCATTTTAGATGAAGCAGCGTGTGGTCAACACACTGCAGAACTAGTTTACACTCTACAGATGCTCATCATTCCCGGTCTGTTATTATGATAACCTGATTTAACTGTCAGCCAGAAGCCATCATACCATCATAAGTGTAGCTAGATTGAATCTCATTGGATATAATCTGAATTATATGGTGCACAAACAAAATCAAATCATATACTTGTTATTGTTAGGAAGCAAAGGATAATAAACTATCACAGCAAATACCTATATAAAGATTGGGATTTCTGATATGGAAAATGGTTTTGAACAATTATAGACCGAACCACTGAAAATTATAAATAAAGCAATAATGAAGACTTATCATACATCTCATGAACCTGTGACCACCGCGGAGGAGGCTTTATGTCTGTTAGCAGAATCATGCAACCATGAAACTTGGTGGGGTGGAGCCAAGATTTAACCCATTTCTTATTGGAGCAGCAGCAATCAAGCAATTGCATCTCGGAACTTTTATATCTATGAACAGGTGCAGTATCCAATCTCATAACATGTAAATGGAATATGGTGATAAAGTGGCCAATCAGTGTTCAGCTCTGTGGCTTTAAACCCCTTATGGTCTTTCTGTGCGGACTTGGCATCTTCGTTTGACTGTCAGCAGGGTTGCACAAAAACGACATACATTTTTTTATTGAAAGCTGTTGGGAGGATGGAAATATCTGCACAGTTGCAGATCTGGATACAACACAGGGATGGCCAATCAGCCATGATGGAGGTATGAGCTCTACTACTAAACCGATTTCCACTAAACTCGGTGTTGGGATGGGTCCTAGGCTCGAGAAGAACCCATTAATATTTGGCACATTGATAAAGTGGCCAATCAGACTTGGCGGAGGTATGTGCTCTCAGGGTGACCCTATTTTTCTATAAGGCATCTGGCTTCAGGGCTCTCATACAAAAGGCAGTGAGAGTGTTTTCCTCGTGCAGGAGCCGTCTTACACTGGTACTGGAGCAGAGAGGAGAGAGAAAGCAGGAAGGAGGGTTAGAATGCGATGATCACCGTTAAAGTGGGTGGAACTGAATCGACACTGAGTCTGATGACTTAATGATGTCAGTAGAGGGCCACACTTAGTCAGGTGAAGTCTATTTAACAGCGCAAAAAGTAAACAAGTTAAAGTGGTACTGTAATGAGCCGGAGCTGTGGATGTGTCAGAGTTTAACGGTCAGTGAGGCAGACACTGTTGGACCGCACTTACATAACATTTAATTAACACAGATCGTATCTCATATCGAGGGACTTTTTGCATCTTGCTAGAGAGGTGCACTAAGCGATATTGTAGCTGGGTCCTAATTCAGGGACTGCATCACGAGATCGGGAAAAGCTGAACCGAATTGTCTGCTCGTCAGGGGCTTTTCATGAGTGGGGTTACAAGCTAGTCCGACCCTTATTGCTGTTAACTAAAGAGCTGAGGTTAAAGCATGATACTCAAGCATCGGACGCCTTGTCACTTGCTGGCCACCATTACCTCTCTGAAAAAATAATTTGCCATCCAAGTGCAATGAATCCTAGGAGAGCTTGGCCCACATTTGTTCTTTGATGTCAGTCATGTGTGGTCGGAGGTGGATAGAAACAGGGCGGTCGATACACTCGATTCTTAATCACTCACATTGTGTTGTGTCAGTCATCAGTGGTCTCGGTGTATCCATCACATCCCTGATGTGGCCACAGTTGGAGTGGTAATGCATTCCACGGCTGTGCTGGTGTTGATCCCACAGATTGTTGCTGCATAGGCTTGTAATTAATCCCCAGAACAAGTTGACATGTTGATTACACATGGCCTGTGTGTGTGTGTGTGTGTGTGTGTGTGTGTGTTTGTGTCAGTGTGTATGGAGGGGTAGTTGCAACATCATTCAATTTGCTGAAGTGTTTACTGCTGCAGTACTACAGCTAGAACAGCTTTGGACGTTTATGGAGAAGTGTGTCAATGATTTTGATCACATTGACACCAGAATATGACATTATGGTGTTGACATGAGCTAAGAGAATAATCCAGTCATGTTCCTATTTACAAGTTACAGAGCATACCCATAGTATGACTCTATCAATGAGTTTTATAACTGACGACTGTAATTATTTAATCTACGATGCTACTGTATACCATTTTGGAGGTTAGGAGACTTTATAATGGGAGTAAAATGTATACATGTCAACATGATGTGACTCATTTATCTCTTATTCTGAGTATGATCTCATTCTGAGATCTATTCACATCTTATTACGGTTATGGTAATCAGGAAATGCTGTCTACGTGACAACATCTTTTTCAGACTACTCTCTTTATTAAGGTTAATACTGGGATGTTATTGGTGTCCATGTACACGGAGTGAAGGAGGCAAGGTCAAACCACCAATTACCTTTTTCATCATGGTGTAAGTTCTCGATGAGCCAGGCTGAATTTAAACAAAGCTATCCAAAAGGAAAATACCCTTTTTCGATGGAGCCTCTTAAATTTACAGCTCTGTCTTCTTCTATGTAGCATAGCAACCGTGACCCATGTCACAAGCTCGCTTTTTGGGGTTTGTAAAAGTGAGGCTGAAACAAAGTGGCTTTCGGCTGCGTTTTGGCTTTCAGTGTTGGAAATAAATCCTTGTATGGAACTGGAGAGGAGCAGGCGGAGGAATACTGATGAAAGCCTGAATTGCTTTGCCTCTCTAATGCTGTTATTCCAGCTGATTGTCTCTGCCAATGAAGAATGATCAGGGATTTATTCGCTGTCCTAGTTGCTTGCAGCCGGCTCTTTCTGAGCACTCAACTGTTTGTGCACATATGCTAAAAAAAAACATTTGAACGATTAGACAAAATGTTCATGAGATGCTCAGTGCAGCAAACAAACCCTGATAGCTCGGAGACGACTGATTCACTCCACGGGGGCTTGTTCCCTTAAAGCAGAACTGCTGCAATTTTCCTCTTCATATGGTAAATGGATTGCGTTTATATTGAGCCGTTATACAGTCACAGCGCCTCACAATCACCACCTACATGTTGTCAATAAGCCTGTGATCCCTGGCTACTCCCCCCCCCCGCGACCCTTTGAACGCTATGATGGAGCGTCTCTCTCCTCTGTCATGGCTTCTCTTGTCTTCTCCCCCTCCAAAAGTGATAATTTATTTTTGTCTGACTCCATCACGGTCATCCAGCCCTGACCGCCGCCCCCTCCCCCCACCCCACCTCGCTCTTTTTCCTGCTTTTGTTTGCCAAATACCCAGAGTTCCCCTCTTGTCTTGCACATGTGTCTTTCCTCAAGGGTCGTCTTCCTCTCCTTCCTCCTTGACCCCCAGAGCCACCCTCCCCCCTTCAATGGAAGACTCCACAGTCTGATTGAAACAGCCTTGTCCTCAGACTTATGAGAAGGGAAAATACTTTGTGCTGCAGGTGGAGATGTGATGTTCTGTTGTATACTTGAGAGACCTTTTTTTCTGGATTGAATCAGTGGAAATATGAACAAACCAATGACTTGTTGCAAAATTTGGCCTCCAGGGAAATATATACATTCCAGATTTGCTCATAAAGCATCAAATTATAGTCTCAAATCACTTTACGTAGGTAGAGACTGGGCAACAGTGGAGAGAACAAAATCTTCTTCCCTTCCTTTAACCGGAATTTACCTCCAACAGACTATTCGTCCTTTAGCGTCTTACTTGTTCTGACCAAGACCAAAAGGAGAGCAGACCTTTCACCTCCTTCAAAATCTTCATTGAATGATTGATAACCAATGAGGGTGAAATATTTGCACAATTTATTTACCCATCCAGATTTTCCTCCTCCGTACTTTTTCAAACTTCTGACTTGTCTTTTTTGGCACAACAGCTGGTCGGGGGAAAAATAATCACCTGGCAGTCGATCACTGCGCCTTTTCTTCTACTGCAAGTCCCACAGGCCGGTTATCATGAGCGGGAGCAGAGAAACTGACCGTGCAGCTTCACTCTCATGCAGTGAGAAGTGATTTAGTTTGTCTGCCAGTAACAATACCCTCCAAACCAGTATGATGACATTATCACACAGTGTGAGTGGCAGGTCTTCCTCTCCTGTGGCTGTCTGTATTTTCAGATCTGTGCTACCATCTGAAGTGTTTTATGAAAGCAGAGACAGCTGCAGACAGCTGCTGTCCATGGCTGGTTTAAATGTGCTCTTTTAGCAGCAGTGCCCCAGAATCCAGACAGACTTCTTTCACAAGTCTGTGACGTAAAAAACACGACGTGACCCACGAGAGAAGTCTGTAATCAGCGTGTGAAGATGTATTAATCCGGACTGGAGCAACGCTGACTCGCAGACATCAGGAGGAAAGAGGAAAGTCAGAGACGTGTTATAGACGTGAAATCTGTGTCATGTACGGATTTCACAGCTGGCCTAGGGATTTGCACGGGGGAAAGCTTTCAGTCATCGCAATTCAGATTTATTTATATGACAACAAATCACAAAATACTGTGCATCATCTCAATGCACTTAAGGTTATTATAGGATAGAGAGAAACCCAGCAGCTCCCACAATCTGCACACACTTGGAGTCGGTGGAGAAAAGAAACATCCTGTGACAGAAGCTGACGTCTCAGGGGGAAAGGGCATCAGCCGAGATAAGTTTGATTGAAGGGGAGAGGAGAGGGGGAGAGAGAGAGAGAGAGAGAGAGAGAGAGAGAGGGAGAGAGGGAGAGAGAGAGAGACAGTCCTTAAAACGCTATCAACTCAAGCACTATATGAAGGTGAACACTGTGTCACTATCCATTAAAAGGAGGCAGAGGGCCATTGTGCCAGTTGCTGCCTGGAGAAGTGAGCTGTGCATTGTGTCTGTCAGTCTATCAATCAGGGACTGTACTTCAGCTGAGAGCAATCATTGGATCGAGATCAAGTGCCCCTGCCTCCAAGACCAGACTGTCTGTTTCAGACCAGACAGTCTGCAAAAAGTTTCAAAATGAAGACTCAAGTTTCAAAATTTCAGAACTGTCTCTTTCCAAAGTGTGTGCCAGTTTTCACATCACCACTAACAAGGTTTCAAACGTGGGCAACAAACTAAAACAGCAGGAGAACCGTGACAGATTTAAAAGTGAATTTGTGTTGTATAAACACTAATAAGGGTGCTTAAGGAAAACTCAAAGACAAAATAACAAACAAAGAGATTTTTGGCTTATATCAAAAGCTTATGCAAGCCTCCCAAACTTTCTTGTAAAGCCCTTTTGAATAGAACTTCAAGGTTTCAAACATAAAATTTTTTGCCAGAAGTTTCAGCACAAAGACACTGGCACTTCATTGTCGTCAGGAGGTGTAAATGAGTTACTAAAGGGACAATATGTTCTATTTGATGGCTTAATAATGTGAGTTGAAAGATATTTAGTTGTATTAGCTGTTGCACAGTGAAGCACGGGTCATCACGACATAACACTTCTTTCTTCTTTCTTCTCTCACCTCAGACCTGCAATCTGCTCTAGAAATTGTAAATTCCGTGAGGCAACCTGATCTTTGTTCGCAGGTCAGCGTTTCTATCACAACAACATCCTCCCCCTGCCCTGCTGGCAGATGAGGACACGACGTTGACCACTTATGTTCACCTCTGCTACAAGGTCCTTCATCTTCCTGTCAGAGACAGCTCTGCTGATAACAAGGATGATGGACAGTCGGCCCCTGAGTAGAGTTGATACAGCTGGAAGGTCAAACTACTGCTGTAATTCAACAGGACCATATTCATTTTCATATATAAGTTTATTATTGCTTGCTTTGTTGCAAGGCCTCGGTTATTTATTTGAGGAGCTTTGAATTTCTCTGGATATTAAAGCAGAAACAACTATAAACAACCAAGGGATAACTTAATACACTTACAAAAAGTAGAGACCACAATTTTCATTCTGGTCACTCAGTGACCTTTAAGTTAATCACTGCAGCTTCCTACAGCTTAAAGTTGTTTTATTATTGTGTATTTACTATGTCTTGCAGGTTGTGAACCCATTC
This sequence comes from Pseudopleuronectes americanus, assembly GCA_038501795.1. NCBI lineage: Eukaryota > Metazoa > Chordata > Actinopteri > Pleuronectiformes > Pleuronectidae > Pseudopleuronectes > Pseudopleuronectes americanus. Next base: position 10,156,756 of record CM076736.1, read on the forward strand.
TTCACCTCTACTCTAAAATAAAGCCTCCCTTCTGCCCCTTTGCTTCCTTCTGGCCGGCTTCAGTATCATTCCTGCAATGCAAACAAACCAGAGTTTCCTCCTCAGCGATGCAGCCTGCTTGTTTTTCTGCAGATGGTGAACACAGGGGGCGGCGTATGAAACAATGATCTTCAGAGTTCCAGAGAGGGAGATCAGGAACACCGAGGGTCATTTCCTGAAATAGATTCAGACATATACAGCTTTTGCTCGATTCACCTCACATGTTCTCAGTTTTCTCGAAGATGTCTTCATGAGCTACTGCTCTTATACGAATGTGACGTAAATGACGCACTGAACTGTGGCTCTTTTTAATATTTTGTCCAAGGCTTTTGTGACAGTTCAAAGAATTGGTAACCCTGTGTTCACTTTGCTGGGACTTTCTCTTCCTTCCCCCATAAATTGAAAGGTGTACTAAGACCACTAGAATGTTTTTGTAAATGTAGAACATATAAAATCTTTCTGATTACTTATAAAAACCTTGTTTCCAAACTTGTTTCCAGGCAGATGTTGAAATTAAGTAGTTTATTCTTAAAATAAATCCTGCATCTTTCTGATTAGACTAAATACTTCGTACAACTGAGGACATTATTATTATTATTATTATTATATGGTTAAATTTACAGGGAAACTTTGGCCTCATGATGGAAGTCAGAGGAGCTACACAGTCAGTAGGATTTGTACCCTGGGGTTCATGAATCCTCAGCTGACTATCTGCGGCTTTGTTCTGTTTATCTTTGCAAAAAGACAGAAGGTAACAGGAAGATGAAGTGGAACCTGAAGTGTCATAAAATCCATAGTTTGATTTGCTGCAGAAAAACTGACTGAATCCCAAATCTTTCCCTCGGTAATTTCATCTGACCGTTTTACCAACGCTCCCCTGGGCCGCTCACTGTAAGTCATTAACCTCCTTGTCCTCTCGGGGATGGCGCCGCCGACCGGCCACCTCTGCCGGTGGATTTTAACTGGGAGACAGTCCTGCACTTCATCTACATTCTCTCATCTTCTGTTTCCTATCATCTATATTTATCTCACAGAACTAACAGGCCGTAGATGACAGTCTGGCAGCGTGCATGACGACTGAGCAGATTCTTGACTGGAAAAGCCGTCAACCGGTGTGTGGAACACCTACACACTGCTTGATTGAACTCTCTCTTAAAATAGCTCCGGGTGGCCTGCATAATTCACGGGTTTAACGTTGTTTTAATGTCGAGCCGTTGCCACATTTGATGTGATTTGACAGTTTGTAGCTGAGACTGGAAGGAGGTTAAAGCGACTGCTCATAGGTAACAGCTTCCTGCTCAAGTGGAAGCTATTTCAAGCGGAAGCTAATAATTTCAGGTTGTCAGTGTCTTTCTGATTTTAAACCCCCATACACAGAATCTTTTGAATATCCAGCATTATGGATTAATCCCTCCTTTATACATCAAATCACAGAATAGATTTCATCTGATTCATTTTGTGCCTATTTGATCAAACGTCAGCCGTGCTGTTTTAATCAAAGCCAAAGGCTTATTGAATAAGCTATTAACATGTTAATTTGCAAGCATGATACTCCGCTCTCATGCTGTGATGTTTCAAAATAACTGGGATGCCGACATGCAATCTGTTTGTCTTTTAAAAAAATCATAATTAATCTGGTCATATGATGAAGAGCTCCGTGACCAGGAAAGGCTTTATTTGCATAACTGTGTCCTCTCTACTGAGTGACCAGCAGCTGACCTCAGTGAAGACCAGCCTGATGTAACTCCCACCTCCTCCATGTTAGATGATGGGACATCAAAATACACACCAAAGAATTTTTCACCACAGACTCTGGCTCAATAAGTCCAAGATGGCAGCTTACATACTATTTGACTTCATTTTTGGAAATTGGGAAGATGGAGACGCCTCCTCCATCTCTATAAACAGGCAAAAACACTTTAACCTATAGCAAAAAAATGTTTTTGCTACGCGGACCTCAATGAAGACCGACTTCGCAGCCTGGTAAATAGGTGCACGGCTGAAACCGCCTTTTCATGTGTGACTAATAGGAGGATTAATAATTCCAATGTCTGTAATACTCAAATATTTGATTGGTCTGTTATTTTAAATGAGAATCTGAGAGTGAATGATTGAATGCAATCTTTTTAAAAGTCCGATTTGCTTTTTCTAAGACGTGAAGAACAAAGATTGTCAGTCCCCTGTGTTTGAGCCTTCACTCAGAGCCACTGGCTCTCATGGTTTCAGTAAATTGAAAAGGAATTGCCATGTTCTGCAGCTCTCAGCCTTTCAAGTGTCTAGTGGAGGCAGCCAAAGATGAATTACACTGTCTGCTGCTATATATCTTCTGCAGAGGCATGATAACAGCTAGAGTAGCAGCAGGGTGAAGAGCTCTGTCCCCCCATCAACCTTATGAACAGATACTGAACCGGTTGTATGTAAAGTGTAATGCTTAACTCATTCATATTTCTAAATTAGCTATAACTTAAATTATGAGTTTTAATGTGTGTTGTGATAGAATAACAATAATAATACATTTTATTTATAGGCGCCTTTCAGAGCACTCAAGGGCACCTTACACGGTAGATAAAAAACACAACAACATAAGAACAATGTATCAAAAACATCAAATAAATAAATAAAATGTGATGAACAGTGAATAAATAAATGGAAAATAATAAAACGAAAAAAGCCTGTTTAAATAGATGAGATTTTACATGTGATTTAAAAAAGAGAGTTGCGAATGTCCTGTGGGAGGGAGTTCTAGAGGCGGGGGGACTAGCGGCTGAAGGCTCTAGATCCCATGGTGCACAAACGGGCAGGTGGTACAGTGAGGTGAATGGAAGAAGAAGATCTGAGGGTGCTGGAGGGCGTGTCGACGGGCAGGAGTTTAGAAAGGTCTGGTGGAGCAAGTTTGTGGAAGGCCTTAAAGGTAAATTGCTCATTGTCCACTACATGCTCAGGAATCGCCCCCTCCGGAACATTTCGGGAATATGCCCGGAGATCATTGGATGGTGGAAAGCAGCTAAAGCCGAACATCTTTCAGTTGAGGCACCAGATATTTCCATCTGCAGGTGGAGGAGAACAAAAACAGAGCTAAAAGAGATGGAATACTCAACTTGATCAGATGGACACAAACACCACTCCACATGAACCGTGATGTTAATCTGCTGGATGTGGAGATATCTGAGAATAAAGTCAAGTAATGCTGCCTCATAAAGTTCAAGCCACTGCTCCGATATTTTATCTGCCATCTAAATCCAGAGTGGGATACTAATTTGACACATAAGATGAGAGATTAACCAAGCTGCTGTAGTTCATATCTGGCATGAATCACAGTATGATGCCTCCAAATCTCTCACACACACACTCACTCTCCCCTGATGTAGCGAGCTGATGGAGCGGTTTCAGTCACAGACTTCCCCCTGCTGTTATGCAGAGCTCATACTGGGGGGAATCCTGCTGCTAGATTGTCGCTCCAGGTTATTTCCATCACATCCTCCATCCTGCTTGTGTTTATTAATAATGTTGATGATAAGCAGTTGTTACCAAGTCACTGGCCAATATGAACAATATGAGACACTGTTTGTTAAGTTTCTGTGACATGAAGCAGAATCCAAAGATACTGAAATGATTCAGCAACAAACAAACCGGTCAAATCTTCAACTACATTTGTGTAAAAGCTATAGTCACCTTGACTCATTTGGAGTTCAACTTTGGTGAAGATATTCTTTTGGCATATGTGTGACCAGGCCCTGATTCGCAATTTGTCAAGAGCATATAATTCGGCATGACCTTGCTTCCACGTAACTGTGCAGACTCTGACTCCAAATGCGCAAGATGGCGAAGTTCATATCAGGTACATTTTGGCTGCATATCTGGATTGTGGGAAGAAGTGGAGATGCATCGTCATTTTTTGCTTTTATGATTTAAACAGGCGAAATAAGTTTAACCTTTAACAACATGGTCGGCTATCAGCTTTAAGCCCCACATGTAATAATCCATTTAAAACACTGATATAATGTTTAAAATGCTGCTGGGTGCTCCCACTGAGCTTGAGCTATCATACAGTAAGTGGCTTGTTATCAAGGGATGAGTGTGGGATAGTTGCTTTCACTGATTCCTGCTGCTTATGTATTTATGTTGGATCTTACACAGCAGATGTTATTTTTGGACTGGCCAGCATGCGGCTTATTGTCAGGAGATATGGAAAGCAACAGGAGACCTGTGGGAAAGGGACGGCTGAAAGCCAAGTTTTGAAGTCAGAGGATGTAATTCTTACAGTGCTTCAGAAAGACTGTCACTATATTTGATTTGCTGTATTGATCAGCGGACGCCAAAGGACACATCTGTCTTGTTCTGACTGTTCAGAGAGGATAAGAAATGATTTTCTGTTTCAAGCATCTTCAAACTCTCTAGCTCCGTTCTGAAGCAAGTGCAAAAAGTATGGATTTGACTTTGTGACCTCTCATGACCTTAGGGATTATCAGGCTGCAGTGCCCTTAGCTGTCTCCTGATCAGCTCTAATAACTCTAAGGGCGGCTGTCCACTCCTGACCCCACTGTTGTTTTCAGACAGCTCCTTATCCTCTTAAAAAGTCTCAGAGAGAAAAGCTTTTATCAGCACTGAGAGGAATTCTTAGATGTTTCCTTATAATACATTTTTACTTAAGTGGGGCCAAGATGGATGAAGCAGGCAGAGGCGACAGCACTATCTCTTTCCAGTGTTCTGCATATACTTTGCTCAGAAAAGTGCTTCTTTCCAAGAGCACTCTGCCTAATTAAGATCTTTCTTGCCCTTTAGAAACTGTTTTGACCTGAACTCTAAATTATGGTTCCCAGAATGGACTCATGATCATTTTTATTCAGGTCCTGTGGCTCAGCTTAAACCTCTCTGAAAATTTGGGCTTTGGCTGGTTTTTGCTCTGAAAATGTTTTCATAAAAACCAGGTTGATATCATTGTAGCTCTGAAATAATCTCCTGCTGTGTCAATCATGTGTGAAAGGAAAACAGGAAATTCTCTGGGTCCAATTTGCTGGAGTTTGTGTCCGAAATTGTCTCATTAAAGTAATGGTTAAAAATTAAAAAACAATTTCAATGGGAACATTTGATTTTCATTTACAACATTTTATGAAGTATTTTGCAAGTATTCCTTTAAATCAAAGGCAAATACAACTATGCTTTCAAAGTTTTTTTCTTTTAGAGCGACAGTTACGTTTAAAATAAAACAATATGCCAAAATCAGCTCTCCTGATTGTCCTGACACACACCCAAGTGAAATAATCTCACCCCCACTCCACTTCAAAACATCCTCACATTCTAAAACAGGAAAGCATCTATATTTAGCTGTTAACTTGCTTATCCTTGTCCTGCGGGGTGTCTCTCAAACTGTTTGTAAGTGTGGCACTTCAGAGGGAGATACACTTTCCTGTGCAGCAGCACATTTAGCTCATGTCATTGTTGTACTTGCTACTGTAAAAATGTGAGTTTGGATCAGAGAACAGAGTGTGGGGAGTATTTAAGCTTTGTTTTATGAATGCAGGTTAGTATTTACAGGGTATCACTGGAATACCTCTCTTTAGATTTGATTTTTGCTTCGCTCCATCTCTGTTGTTTTCTCTCCTTCAGCTTTGCAGATTCACTGAACGACAGAATGCAAGAAGGAATGCTAATGCAGAGAACCATGAAAATGCAGCTCATGTCATAAATTCTTGATTTTATTGATCCTCAGTAAATGTTTACTGCCTGAACACAGATTCTGCTCCGTATGAACAGAGCTTTTCTCGCCTGTCTATAGTTCAAACACACAACGCAACACGTTTGAAAACTTGTCAAAGATTAGTTCTCAGTATTGATACGATCCAGGGCAGTGGACTGGGTCATGATTTAAGTTACAACACAAGATGAAAAACTCCATAAATATTACAAACCTTCAAATGGGAAAGGATGGAACCACACTAACTGTTTTCTTTTGTTTCTTTACAGTCAATGTCTGGATGATGAGAGGGCTGTCAGGTAAGCATATTAATCCATCCATCCATCCATCCATCCATCCATCCACTGACAGAACCTAAACAGCACGTGTGACCTTGTATCCTCTGCTCTCTCAGCTGCAGAGAGCTTCCCCACGGAGCCCCCCAAGAAGCCATGCAACGAGTCCCAGCTGCAGTGGGAGGTGGAGGTCTGCGGGGAGGGCTTCAAGCGGGACATGACTCACATAGATCCACAGCACCGGTGTAACCTCACACACTTCATCAGGTACGAGTGGACTCGGACGTTCATCACTCACAGCCCATCAGTTTGCGGCTTCATTTCATTTTTAGTCATGCATCAGTGCAGGGGTTAGGTTAGTGTATCCTATCTGTTTTTGTCTATGTGGTATTGAGGCCTTGTTTAAGTGTTGTCATGTATACGTCTTGTAAACAGCAGACTTTTTGACATGAATGAGCATGCACAATAATACCATATATATACAAGGCTACACTTCTTGCCCTGTGTCAGAAGTATTAATTTATGAAAATGACATCATAGCGTAAAAAGAATAATTTTGACTAACAGAACACTTTTCACGTTGGAAAATAAAACTTTTCACATTATTATTATGACTCCACCAGTTCCTATAAGATCTGCGTTGAAAGAGGTCAGGTCTGATTTGTGTTTCATTTTCTTGCGTGGCAGAAATACCCTAATTGTCGCTGTGTTTGGTTTTTGGATTTCTATCTTATTTGTTTGCAGTTTGAGTTCATTATTTCTTAGTTCTTGTTTTACTTTGAAGCTTCTTTCCTTGTGTGTCTCTTTCTGTGGTTTCCCTTCTTGGTGATTGTCTGCACCTTAGTTCAATCATCTCCCTTGTATATACAGTGTCTGTGCTCCTCACTCTCCTCAGTCTGTCTCTTTGTTGACGTCCCTACAGGTCCCTGTGCTTTCTGTAGTTTGTTGAGTTAGACTTTTAGTTTGTTTGCTTGCCTGTCAGTCGCCTTCTTGCTTTGTCAAATTTGACACCATACCTGCTTTTTGGGTCCAAACCTATTTTTATGTTTTCCCAAAATGTATTCTCAACACACTCTCTGCTCCATCTTAACTTCCTCATGGATATAAAAAAATAAAAAACACCATTTCAGTATATCATTCAAACTTAAAAAACTGACTTTAAGATCTTCATCGCGGAAAAAAACGGAGGGATGAACACAAAGTTGTCTAACTTAACTCTGCACCATCGACTAAAACTTGTGGACACAAACAATAAAAAGTTACAGTATGTAGTGAGAACTGTGTGAGGAGGACTTAGTAATGAGGAGGAATCATTCTGAAGTAGCTGAAAAGCATTTACACAGGACAATGCTATCAGCCCACTGCAAACTGGCCCTCCACTGGTGTTACAAAGGGAGCAGAGAATCTCTTGTACTGACAGGATTCCTGTGGAACAAAATGAAACCTGTGCCCAGTGCAGCTTTAATTTGACAGTGATTGAAGTGCAAAGCGATCAGGAAACGACACTGGAAGCAGCTTTTACGAGTCGCTACGGAGAAAATCTTTCATTTAGTGCAGCAGACAGAGGAAAACTGTGACAGAGACAAAACATGTGGACGCTGAAAATCCCTCCCCATTACGAGCTCTTATCTTTATCTCCTCCTTTCTCAAGCCCTGTTGTCTTCCTGTTTGACAGATCTATATTTGTAGTTCCAGTTAAAGGGGTCATGGGTCCTTTAGGTTAAGAGAGAACTGTTATCCCTGTCAGCCCCATGCTGCTGGGGGAACGAATGTGGCCGGTGTGCACACAGCTGGGTGTAGCTGTTTTCGAGAAGCATCTGGGCCCTCGACCCCCCTGACTGTTTCCATTTTCAGCTTTTCACCTCATTCCTCCGTCTCACCTCTGGCCTGTCATGTTCATCTCTTTTTATAGCTCTCCATTCACTGCAGAGCCACAACGAGCAGGATAAGAGCCAGCAGAGTCGTTTCTTGAACAATAACATTCACATGGGGGATTAAAATCGACGTTTAAAATAACCGTCTGAGTCAAGTGGGAAATTAAGGGATTCCGGGAAGAGGAAGAATCACCTGACTCATCCTCTGGTCATGAACTAGATGTTTTGTTTTTGTTTTTTGTTGTCCATCAGAGCTTCATGCTGCTTTCCAGCAAGACACAGCGAGACACAATCGATTTGGATCAGTTTGAATGTCACTTATTTTTCGCAAATAGCATTAAAAGGAAACAATTCTGGGAAGTGGGGTTTCACTGAAAGCTACAGTGTAATTTGAACACTGGCTTTATCTATAAAATGTGTGTTCTCTACATAATGCGCAGTTCAAAGCAAAATAGACAGTTTAAATGAACCTTTACCACAGTTTCAACGTCTATCTGTCGACTGTCACAAACGCATAAACATTCTGTATTCACACCTGATACCTCATTTAGCAGCTCCGCATCAGGAACGCAGATAACACACCCGCTGTGTGAACAACAGATGCAGCTGATCAGTGAGGCAGCACATGCACCCAGTGAGTTCCAGCCGTTATCCTGCACACTGTAGATAAAATGGCCAAGAGTCAAAGTCATCACAAGCCCTAACATAATATTCTGGCCATTATTTACAAAAACATGTTCATACGCACCATCGCCCAGAAACAGCCCAGCTGACGACCGCTGCCAGTTACTCATTCGAAAAATTCCCCTCAGGTTTAAATAAGGGTCTTTCCAGGGCTATCCCTCTCTTTTCGCTCTCTTTACACAGTATGAAATAAATAATTTATTCAGGCGCACATCAGACGAACTCCCACTGGTCTGCACCTAGAGCTACACTTAGAAGACTGGCCTGAATGACTGCACTTGTCTGATGCCGCTCCAGCTCAGGGAGGCTCTTTAAAGTCCAGTTTGATTTTGGTCTTAATGTTTGTCTGGCTAGCGTCTGCTCAGCTTCACAATGGAAATCTAGAATACCTTTTTAAGGAGGAGCTGAAGAAAAATGGATCAGATAGCTGACACGTTGTTCAAGACTGTAGTTCGGTGCTCGGTCCCTTTTCACTTTGAGAAGTTCAGATAGTCACAGGAGTGTCCATCAGGCCTATAAATGGTGATGTGGTTTCAGGATGGGGGGTGTAATGCTCTGTTTATGACAGTATTCCAAGAAAGTGGATAAAGAAAATGAAGAGCGATAAGAGCTAGACACATTTTTTAATCAGAAACCGCTCAGTGTCAGTCTCACATATCAGACGATTGGAAAATTTATCAGCAGGTTTCATCGTCTACAAATTCTGTCTGCATGGCGCCACTAAAACTGAGAAGATGTTTGAAAAACGATGACGTAGACACTCTCAACTCTTTGCTGATTGGGTGTGTGTAGCCTTCGCTAATTCGTCAGGCTCCTATCACATGACCCCCTTGTGGAAGGAAACAACCATTGATATTTAACAACAAGTATTGCTCACCGTTGTCTTTGCTAACAGATGTTGTGCAGTTAAATTCTGCATTTCACAGTTATAAAGCTGCTCTCACGCATCAGAGTTAATTCGAGCAATTCCTGTGCACACCGGCACACAGATGCATGAACAGGGATTAAAACTGATACAGAGCCAAAACTCTTGTGTGGACAGAGATCGTTTAGCTTGAAAATGCCTTTTTTAAAAGCAAACATATGGATGTAGCCTGGGGACAGAGGAACCTGGGAGTGGAGGGAGGGAAGAGTGGAGATTGAGAAGCCACCGGTAGTGAACCCACCCCTGCTGGTACCAGCTTCTTGGAACACAGAGGGGGGTGTAAACAGACCACTCACTGTGTGTGTGTGTGTGTGTGTGTGCCATTTACACACTTCCACCATTTACTTCAAATTACATATTGGTCTTAGTGACAGTTGTGCAGTAACAAACAGGGGAACAGTGATGGTACTAGTCAATCGTTGACCTTGTAATAATACATAATGACATAATATATTTACTGTTGTGAATTGTGGTTGGTCCCTGTGTGGACCAGATGCTGCTCTGAAGACACATAATTGAGCGTTTACATGAGCGAGCTTTAAGTTAAGTGGATTACGTGCTCCATACGATCTGTGTACGTCTGTGACGCAAGCCGATAAAAAGCCATATGAGCAAAATTACATGTAATCCTGCTTGGAAATGCAAAAGTTCCCCAGAGACATTTTCTACCTAAGTGGTACATAACATGTTCACATTGTGAGCATGATGAAATAATCCATATTCTCCCTCAAGTAAAACATTATTTCTTTCAGATTTACTAGTTAACAGAATCAATCTCAGAAGTTGAGCAAACGAAACACTGCCAATGACCAGAAGCATGATTGTCTTTGCGATTTTGTGTGTGTGTGTGTTCGTGCTCAAGGCTCAGACACATATTTACACCAGAGTTAATGTCAACATGGGATCCATCCTCACTAAGATGTGTGTCTGGAGGTTCATCACATGACCACGGCTGCAGGCAACCACCTTTAGAAAACTGGACATGCTGTGGTTTCCCATCATGACTCACATGTTAGGTTGTGTTGCCTGCAAACATCCAGCTCGTTTTTATCAGTCCTGCTTTCACAGGGAGGTTTTAAGGTCTCAGGGGAGGATATGAAACAACATGCAAAGGGAAACATTACTCTTTAATATGCAGTACAGTGCATGGGTGATGCTCACTGGTCCACTGGTGATCAGCAGCGTCTCTATCTGCTCCTACACTGTGAGTAATGTGGTCATGTGTGAGTGATCACATTCACACATCCACTGTGACGTTGGTTCCGCTATTTTTACCCTCCCACAGGGATATTATGTGTGGATGACAGTTAGAAACCCTGTAACATCTGGGTAATAACCTCAGAAGTGTGTCGTTCCCTCAGCCCTGCAGGCTGCATCTCATCGCTTCCGCCTTAAAGCTCTCCTCCATACATTTTTTATTTCTCTTTCGCTGCCCTTTTTATTATCTCTTCCACCTCCACTGCAGCCCAAACAGACAGGTTTCACATCATCTGATATGAACTCCGGTTAAAACAACAGTCTGAATAAGACACTGCCATGCAAACATCATCTGAAATTGTTGCAAGTTTTGAAATAAATACTACTTCATGTTGTGTGAATCCCGGTTCAATTTGCTGTGTTTTTTGTATCTGTCCAAACGCTTGTTTGATCTGTTGTGAGAGGATCAGAAAATTCTCGTCATTGCTGAATTTCCATTTCATATTTTCATATATGGGATTAATAAAGGATTATCTCATTTCATCATATAATAAAATGCATCTGAATGCAGTGCAAGGTTTCTGTGCGTGACAAAAAAAAATAAAGGATTAAAAAAACCTTAACTCTAACCTTTAAATAATGGCGGCTTAATGTCCCTCAGGCACAGAATGACCGAACACCTTCACAAAAACCAATTGATTGAGGTTTATTACAATTAAGCCACAAGGTCACAACAACAGCAACACAAGATAAAAGCGGAGGCTGCAGCAGCTTCATCTGCACTTCATCACTCAGACAGTTGTGCAGTCCTCACTGAAGAGTGATTAGACAGATGACATGTAAGGCACAGGGACAAACAGAGCAACAGGAATACACACACGCACACACACACACTCACACCCACAAATCATAACAGCCCTGGTCTCATGGCTGCTAGTAAATACCCTACAGCAGTTTTACATTGTGTTCTAGATGTTATCTTGTGACTTCGGGATTGATGTTTATGTTCATTGATGTTTATGGTCATAAGTGTTTTTTTTTCAGCCATCTAAAATAACACAGAGATCTATTAACCCTTTCAGCGGCCTCTCAGGCTTCTGCCTCCCTGAGCTCTTTGGGGCTGAACTTAAGCTCAACAGGAGAAACTACAGTCACTGTTCAGAGCTGAATAAACTACTGAACCCTCTTCTGCATGGTAGAAGCATCAGCTGCTCCACATGATGATATGTCATTACAGTATTCCCTTTAAAGGACGATAGCATTGAAAAGTAGAGGTAATTAGCAGATTGCCATCTTTGAAGTGTGTTATAGTAATACTGACACAGTTAATCCAGTTTCCTGCAGAGAGATGGATGAGAAGATTGGCGCCAGTCCCACAAGTGCATTTTCAATCTGTAGTAACAAATATAGGAGAGTGTGGGAAGTGATGAAAGACTTGAACATTGTCTGAGACGACTGAGCCAAGACAAGAGAGAAACACATTCTTTACAGGGGTTTGGGGAAATACAGCTCTCAGTCCAGTGCTTCCATTGTTGGGCACTCAGCTCTGTATTTATTTAAACACGCATCAGCTCAGCTTTGGGTTTGCCTGAATTCAACACAACTCTCTTAGAGTGTTGGAGCTGCTTAAATGTTTGGAAATGCTACTGGCCCTGTTTGCGACTAACAACCAAATTCATCCTGTTTACGCAGGCGCACACAGTGTATGTGATGTGATATGCATATCAGGCGCATAAGTATGGAAAATACAAAATGCTCATTTGGACAGAGATTTAATTGGAAAACGGAATCTTCTAACGAAAAACATACGGATAAAGTTGTAGAGTCACAGAAGGGCCTCAGGTCCAAATGATGTAAACAGGACAGTTCATCTTCAGATTTGGAGCCAGTGTGAGCAGATGGTATAAGGGTGACAGTTTTATAGTGAAGCTGATGGGAATACCGACTCCTGTCATGGGAAAAGAAGCTGGACCTGTTAGACTCATAATTCAGGAAACAGGAATGGGAATTAGGGCTGACTGAATGGATTCATCAAAGCAGAACTCTAAGCCGGAAAAGCTCCACAAAGGCTGTTATCGCCCCTGGATGCTTTCTGAAATACAAGAGGGGAGTGGGTGGAAAGGGAGGGAAAGGCGAAATATCCCAAACTGCACTGATGGATTATGTACTGAACTGTCAATGCTCGGAATAATACCAGTTAATCCATTGTAGTTTATTTTAAATTGTCGTCCTTCAGAGAACCAGGTGTAGAATAGGAGAGGCAATGTTGAGTCTGGATGGCCGGTAAACCCTTCACTATGATATACCTTCCAAGCATTTCATACCTTTATCAGTTGTTCTAATCCTTTCCTTCCCTTGTTCCCCTCTTCCTCCCCAGTGAGTACCACCTCTTCACCCTCTGCACAGAGACAAAGGCCACCGCTGTCCACTGCTACTGGCCCAATCCGCTGGTGGAGGTCTACATAATCAACATACACAAGCACTTTTTCTCCAACTGCAGCATGGATCACGTGGAGTGGGTGGATCCGCCGGAGAACACGCTCACCGCCCTCATCCTCATCCCTGTGTTCCTCACCATGGCCATGATCGGCCTGGTGGTGTGGTGCAGCAAGAGGAGTGATAACATGGCCTAGGGAGGAGAGGAAGAGGGAGAAGGACTGAGTTCATGGCCTCAGCCTCTTTACTGAAACAGCACAGCGAACTGTGCACAATATAGAAGTGCATGTTTGGTCAGTTAGTCAAATGTTCCATTAGTGACTCTGCAAACCACCACATCCCACAGATACAAGGAGAGCAGTCCCTGGTTATTTTACATAACGCATTTTAAAAGTTTCTTAGAGTTCCAACACTCAATACAATCTCCTTTTTTTGTTGTCTGGGCTAACTTGATCTTACTTGATATTTTGCATATGTACACTCTGCATGTGCCTGTGATCAGGAACAAGTTGTGCCCCAAAAAACAGAATGCCTAAAAGGTTCAGGGTGGGCATGGTTAGTTTTTTCTCCAGGGTTGGGTTCGTACAGTAAATTTGGGGCAAAGCTGAACACATCTTAGTGATATATTATCTGATATGGTCTCAACATATTTGGGACAGATAAATACAATTTAACACAACATATCCTCTTAATGATCATTGAAAACATGATTTGAGAGCAATTACGTTTCCGTCAAACATTTGCTTTCTTAAGTTGAGTTGTTTAGAAACATAATTTCCAAGAGAAATGATATCACCATATATTAGCATATTTCCCAAAATATCCCCAAATAAGTTTCTGTTTTTGGTTTACTACATTTCTTAAATGCACTGCACGCTGGGAACACTCCTTTAAAATGTTCTGAATGTGTCCCACAGAGGATGTTGGTGGTTTGATATTATTGTCACTCATCAGGGAACTGGACCAGCGGGACAATTGACCAAATTTTGGGGCATTGCGTAATTCAGCTCATGGATCTGGACTTGTCGGATTCTTGTCGGAGCACTGTATCGTTGTTGAAGGCCAAAGTATCACTGAACATCAGAGGCAGCAACTGAAAACCTTTGGACAGAAGACTCCCTGAGGACGCTGGTTAAATATGTGAACATGATACCACATGACGGCAGCATGGGAGGATGACAAAGAGGCCAAATCTGGACTTAATATTGATTCTGCGAGTTGGATCTGTCTGTTGAGCCACTGAACAGACTGTTGCCTCTGGAAATGAAAGAAACCCCACAGGTGATTAACCCAAAGACAAGGCAACACTATAACTTGTGTGTTTTTGGACTTCATTTTCATGTGTGACAACCTGAGCCCAAGTGGACTGTATAGAACAGTGTAACTTATCACATACTGTGGAATAAATCACTGTTAATACTCACAAAGAGGGGTTCTCAGTGGAAACAAAGCAACTATGAGATGACATTGAGACCTCATTCTGTACAGTCATACTCTGTCCGTGCTGTCTACTGTATTTCAACTGCCTCTTCAAAGTTCCTCAAAGAGTGGAACTGAACATATCGTGCACACTGTCGTGGTTGATTCTCTGGCCCACAGTCCTCACCTGTCAAAGCTAAACCTAGCACAGATTTTCCATGTTCTTGCACAGTGTCAGACGTCAGTGTGTGTAAGCCAGCTGTCGTATCGGCTGCCGTCTGTGGAAGCAGGAACTCCTCACTGAAAGCGATTAAATACCAAGTCTCTTCTAGCATTGCTGGTTTTCTCTGTCTTGATATGATGAAAGCAAACACTCACAGACAGTTTTGCAATGCGGTGTATCTGAGGTCATCCCTTCATGAATGTTTTAGCGAAGCCACAGACATGTGTTGTCTGCTGCCTCCTGTTTCTCTGCTCCAGAGTCAGTGTTTCACAGGAGAGTGGTAAGACTCTGATTCCAAAATCATTTCCCCCTTCCCATAATTCCCATACTTAGACTTTGTGTATTGGCCGATACCAGAAAGAAACCCAACTTATATCACATTTTAACAGCTGTATGCTCTTAACCTTGTGTGGAAGTGATGCTTGTTATCATTGTTGCATGGCTCAGGTTAAACCATTTGAAAAAACAAATACAAATACACACAGAAAATGCTCAAATGAGATGTCAGTGTTAGGGCAAAGCTGCATACAGTTCTGGTTGCCCTTTTTCTTGCTGGGCTTTCCAGCGTGAAATATTGCCAAATTGCTGAGATCGTGGCTCTGGCTAACGCTGCAACTCCTGGAAATCATTACTTATTTTTGCGGCAAAGAAGAAGTGATGTCTAGGAAAAGAAAATTCCAGCTTTGTTTGGATGAACCTAATATATTCACCAGTACCATTGATAGACCGACCCAGCATTTTCAACAGTATCAGAGGCATTTGCGATGCTGGTATCAGTGTGGAAACATTTCTTCTTTGTGATACTGATCCAGCTGGTCAGCACATACCGGTATTTCATTTCTCTTGACATTTCCCCAATTGTTAAGACTCATGTATTCTTTTCCCCAAACATTGTGATGCGCTGCATTGGTTAATTCCTGAAAGAATCAAACATGCAATTGATTAGTTCACAGATCGTTCCGTCAGTTATTTATTTTTATATTTATATTGGTTAAAAAGACACTTAATAACATAATATGTGCCATAAAAAAATAAAAGCAATGGAAGTCTAACATGGCCAGAATCAAGCAGAGCACAAACTTTAATGTAAATCCTCTGAAGTTGAGCATGAATTATATTTTCCCTTTATTTTTCCAACTGTCTGAGTCTTCAGTAGCTTGTTTTATTTTAATGGACTTACAAACAGGAGTTTCAGTCCAGCCCAGGGGTCATGAGGTGCATCAACAATGATTCGAAACCCTAAAGGCAGTTGAAACAATTGCTCATATGTGACCAGATTTATCACAAGGCCTGAAGGTGTTTCCTCCCAACAGACAAACCCGCCCACCTGAGCCTCCCTGTTGAACTCCTTTATAATCTGTCATCTGAGAAGTGTGGAAATGTGTATGTGTGTGTGTGCGAGAATTCACTACTGTCAAAAGGAAACTCAACCATTCCCAGCTCACGTCATCACATCCTGAAGGGATCATTTTATCATCTGCTCACTCAGTTATTTGCTGTAGATACTATTTAAGGTCACAAATAAAAAACTCAAATCAAAGACAGACCAGTCCCAGTTTTCTTTTTCCTCCACGCATTCTGCTCGAGAGCAGACGACATGACAGCAGCTGCTGACACATTCATGTCTCTCATCTTCCCGATCTGCTTTGTTCCATAGGAGCGTGAAATTAAGTTTTTATGAAGCTGTACATATTTACCTCCACAAGCAGCAACATACCAGAAGTTCAGTTTGCAGCCGCTCAGTTTTAATGGCAAATACACATTATAAAGACAGCGAGGCAACGGTATTATAGTGAAGTGTCACATTTGTTTACATCGCCTGATGGTGTATGTTTTATAAGCTGCATTAACTTATTGTCCCATTAACGTCAGAGAGAAACAGCAATTCACTCTGGACTTATTCGAGCTTGGCCTTAAAATACCAAAACAACTTATAATATAATACTCATGTTTCCACTTCTTCCTGTTGTATAAAAAAGAAGCTGAACTATCCCAGATATGGGTGCCACCATCTTTGCACTTTTGATGCCATTTGGAGCCAGTCTGCACAACTGTGATCGTGATGTTTAGCAACAGTATCACACCCTGCCGACCCTATGTATAGCATCAAGCTAATTAAAACCAAACTTTCTGGACAATTTAAAACTTGAACATACATCAGTGTGATTAAATAACAGCTAAATAAGAGGAAGCATCAATTTGTGAAAAATGTATTTGACGTGTACTTTGACGTTTTGGTTTGATCCAAGTCCCGTCTGCTAACAGGGATGAGTTGAGGTTTATAACTTGTACTGCAGCCAGCCACCAGGGTGATTGGGACACTTTAGTTTGTTTTGAGGAGCTGTCATTTAGTCCATCTTTATATACAGTCTTTGATGTGATAGATTTCTTGATTTACTAATGTATTGTGCAGCTTTGCTTCTGTACTTAAGTCATTCTTTTGTTGACAATGTGTCAGTTTAAAACTTAATCGTTCCTTTGTTTTAGATGGCAGAGAGCAGAGTGTGTTTATGATTTCTGTTACCGGGCAGATAACGTTTTCTGTGAGAAAACACACAAACAGCTGTGAGTCCCTAGGAGAGTTTTCTCCATGGGAGTTTGCCTGGTGCGTGCAATCAAAGTCACAATATTCTTT
The DNA here is from genome assembly GCA_038501795.1 of Pseudopleuronectes americanus. Taxonomy (NCBI): domain Eukaryota; kingdom Metazoa; phylum Chordata; class Actinopteri; order Pleuronectiformes; family Pleuronectidae; genus Pseudopleuronectes; species Pseudopleuronectes americanus. The sequence continues at coordinate 10,174,158 of CM076736.1, forward strand.
CCTAAAGACAAACAACATTATCTTGATGTTACAAACAGACACACAACTGAATCTATGACAGATTTGCATTGTATCTGTGTAAACGTTCAAAACAATACAAAAAATGCCAACCATGCATTTTCAAATCTTATTGTTTTATCATTTAAATAAACTCAGATCCAGACAATGCAGTCATCACTGTCACTGGGTGATGGTCCCTGATGTTGACACTCTGATCTGAGTCTGATCTTCCACAGGATTCACTGCGAAGCTGGAAACGACAAACTCGGCAGCCACAGAACAATCGCAGCATCATAACTGACTCCACCCAAACAAACAAATGGGAATATATCAGGCTGTATTTATTCCATCTGTAAGTGTCCAGGAAGCCACGCAAGCTTTTCTTTCTTCTGAGAGGCAAAACAAGGAGACACAAACAGAGGAGACAATAGTTCACTGTGCAGCGAGGGCTACACGTCGCACGGCCGTTGCCCTCAAGGATGGTTGTTCTCTGCGCCCGGGTCTTGGAGGCAGGAAGGATATTAAAGCTTTTTCCCAGAGTTGACAGAAGAATACTGGGAAGTAGGTTGACCCGGCGGTTTTGACCAAAAGTTGTGCAGGAAGTGAGAGAGTGCCATGCCTCCATGCAGAGCATGCACTGCTGTGATGGGTGAACTGCTGGTAAAGCACAGCCCTCTGTGGCTCAGCTGAGACTGGAGTCTGTTTCATTCACTGTGTCACAAAGCTTTGTGATATTAAAGCAGCAATATAACACATGCATGTTCTTTAATGGCAGGAATGTCAATGAGTTTTTCCTTTGAATCAGTCACTTCAGCCGATGATTTGGGGAAACCTGTGACTGTCAGCTTTCATATGGGGGATATTTGGGCTTCTTTTCAGGAAAGTTGGAGGAAGTAGATATGCCTTGTCCATCTCGTTATGCAGCAGCCTATGGTGCTGACACACAGAAGCAGGTGGATGTACACACACCACAGTGCACAATCTGTATCAATATCAAAGTCATCACCTCATCCATGTCGAGGTGAAGTATATCCAAGGATCAAGAATATCCGTGTCTCCTTTTTTGGCAATTTGTAGTGCAAACAGCAGTATCCACACAAACCTCAACTGAACACAAAAGATGGACATTAAATAAATTACACAAGATATGAGATAACATAAAATCATAATAACATACAAGTCTGCAGGGTGTCAAAAGCAGTTCCCCTTCCCAAACAGTGCAGTGTTAGTGAGGGAGCAGAGGAAGGTGAACCTGCACATTTAGGCTCTGACTCATCATCTTACTACTCAACTATGTTCTCCATCTTCATCAGGATGATGAATAATGATGCCTCTGGTATTGATCATGCTGGCTCACTAATGAACAGTTTGGGCCTGAACACATGAGAGAAAATGCTGGGAAATTAAAACAAAGTGAAACATTTTAATGCTCGGCTGAGAAGTAAAAGTTGCTGACTGGATGAATCCCGAGCAATGAAACAGGCTGAATAAAGTCTGATGTACATGAGACACAAAGAAAGGCAGACATGAGATCTGTGTGGAGCAGAAACAAGACGGGAACCTTCCTCACATTAAAGTGTCTCTTTTCCTTCGTGTGTCATAGCTTCGATGTGCATATGAAAGTTCTCTGAAGTCAGCTGCACAATGACTCACAGAACACTGTGCTCCTATTATCTGGTCCAGGCTAATGAGGTCTTAGTTAGACTTACATTATCTCCTCTAAAGCCGTTATCAGACTTGTCCAGCAGGGAGGAACTCCAGAGAATTGGGTACGACCTTCTCCACAGTTTTGCTTTCTCACATGCACAACGCAGCAGGGGGGGTTCTCGGCCCAGACAAGTTCAAAACAACAACAAATTCTCCGCAGGATTCAGGTGATGGGTGGTGCAGCAGGTAGAGGCAGGATGTAAAATATTAATTCCGTGACTCCTGCTGTTTTCTCATATCTTCTGCTCCGGACTTTCTGCGGACTTTATACTTCGGGCCAGGTGGGTAAAGTCTCTCTGACATTTCGATGACACACACACCTCCAGAGATCAGTGCATGTCTGAAAGCATCTTAAGCTGCCAACTCAGTAAGAGTCGTTTGATCTTGATGAGCTCAAAATGCATGCTGGGTGTCCACAGCCATGTTTTTGTGTATGACCACCAAAGTTCTGGTATTATAATGGACCAACTTTCATATTTGCTAAAAAGTTCTGTCTGTATTCCCAGTTTCAAAGTATTTGCACTGCTGTCTTGATGCTAGCACACACACACACACACATAAATGCAAATTTTTGATGATGTAAACATTGTGACCGATCACCACAGGGGCCAAGTGTCATGTTTTAGTTTTATAATTAATGGTAAGTTTGTGTGTCTGTGTGTATAGAGGTCAGAGAGTGGGGAGAACTCGTGTTTTTCTTCTTCTTCTTTCACACACACATCACACACACACACACACACACACACACCACACACACACACACACACACACACACACACACACACACACCACACACACATACACTGTATATACATAGACATGGCGGCCTTGTACATTCGTGAAGACATTGTATTGACTTATAATAAATTAAAATGCTGCTTACCCGCCCTCACACCCCAACCACAGCTTCAATAAATTACAAATCTGTTCCCACAAGAACAATGGGTCCTCAGAAATAGCGTAACTGGTGGCTGAACCCGACCACACACACACACACACGCTCTTTCCCACAGTAAGAAGCACATGACCCAAACAGGACATCCTTCTGGTCTTAAGTTCCCACTGTCCCGCCCTCCGCCCACGTAAACCAGTCCTTCTTTCCCACTTAATCATTTTTTTCTGTGTTAAACTGATCGTGGCTGTAGCTCTGTTATCCCACAAAGATGGACGAATACAAACTGCAGATTCGGTCTGTGCTTCTGAGTTTCGACGGCCTACAAGCTCTCGAAATAAATTCAGATTTTGTAAATAGAAGTAAGGGATGGATGTTATTAATCACTGAATGAAAACACTGTGGACATAAAGCTGTTTCTTATGATATATGTCTTGAACTTCCTGTTCAGCCTGAAAAAGAAGGCAATGTCAGCTTATGATAATGTGTGTTTGATGGGGAAGGTGCTCTGGATATTACTGTTGTGTGAAATATGGTAAAAAAACAAACTTCATCAACACATGAACATACCTATATTGCATTTGTCAAACTTTATGTACAGATTATGGTACTGAAATTAGCTTCAATTTAGCAAGAAACTAGCACAAATCAACTATTAATCAATGAAGGAATCAACAGTCTCATTTCAGATTTCCCCTAACGGAATCCCACCTTGCTGCCTATGACATTAACCTTCTACTCACATTCAGTCTGAACACAGCTCACAAATTGCTCGCTGACAGTCGTGGGCAGGAGTTGGATGATAATTCTCTGGTGATAATAATCAGGGGATTGAACGGGAAAGGGGGTTGGATAAGGAAGGTGAAGGTGAGATTGGGTTCTGAAGGAATTAAATGAATATGAATTGACTTTGTGGTAAATAAAAAAAATTATAATCTGACAAGGAACTTTTTTCAGATAAATTCAATCAATTTTTTTGTTCAATTGATAAAGAATCTAACCTTAAGGTGACATTAAGTTTCCAGATGATATGAACCAACATGTAGGCTCTCCAGCCTCTTGACTGTTTCACCATCATCCATGTGTTGACATTCTTCTGTCCCGCTCTGAGCCTCAGCCCTCACCTTTCTCATATTTTTCTTCCACTCCCACTTCTCCCCCATCACTATCCTCCTCCTCCTCCATTCTCTTTTCCCCTAGTGATCCCTCTGCTCTGTCCAACTCTGCTGATGCTGGAAGTCAGACAGCTGCACTCTCTATCTCTCTCTCACACACACACACACACACATACACACACACAAACACTATGTGATAAACACATTTTGTGTGTCATAGGCCATTTTTCAGCTCTTTTGCAACATCTTGCGTTTCCAATAAAAGCATTAGTGTGGCCCTCGTAGTCCCTACTGTGCAGCAAACTGTGTGTATCATTGTGAGTGTTGGTGTTTCATCATTTTCACTGACAAGATGCAGAAAGTGAAGTTTTCCTGTTAGAGTTTTTGTCTTTGTTTTGTTTATCTTGACTAAGGACATGAGGGCTCATTAAAACCATTTGAAGAAAAGGAAGTTAAAGAAAAAAGGGTAAACCAGTTTAATACTGTAACTCTTACTGGTCTTCTCCACTCTGCAAGGCTTCCATGAAGTTTTGATTTATTTTGAATAAAGTTGAAGTGATGGTGAATTCTTGCGAGAGACAGAGGACTTCTGTGACAGAAATCAGACATCCTGTTACAAGTGGAACCAGAAACTGCTTGCATGTAATCGTAGCAGCTAAGCACCTGAATCTAAATCCGTAAAACTCTGAGATGAAATTGTAATGGATGCTGTTTGAAAACTGGGTCATGGCCGCTGTAAAATTCGGACGTGGCAACTGTAGGAAAACATCTGGGACAAGTCGCTGATGATAAAGACGCAGGCTCCCACCATTAAGACAGGTAAGTTGCTGACTTCCTGTCAGTTTGAGAGATACAGTATCTTCTGCAGCTCTCTCCTGACAGATGTTTGCTTTTTCCACGAGCATTCCCACATGTTGATGTGACAGCACTCACTCCGCTGACAATCTATCCTGGAAGTGAAGGCTTCTACAGTCGGTGTAAGCTCTTTTTGATGGAAAAATCTTCCAGTGCAAATATGCATCATTAGCTCATCATGTGACTCAGGGGATTTAGACAGCAGACGAGCTGGTCTGCCTCCAAACCACCAGCTATCAAACTTAATGTTATGCTTGCATCTGTTTATCAAATCCTCCTGCGGGGTGTGACAGCTCACTGACATGTACGGTAAAGATGTTTTGGTTTACCACATCATCTGTGAGATCAGCTCAATTCTCTGTTCTTTAAAAGCAAAGAAATCCTGAGATTTCAAGAACAATGTCATAATATTATAAAAAAAGTCATCTTAACAGAAAGAAATTGTACTATTATGCGAAAAAAGTCACAATATTATGAGAATAAAGTTGTTACATTGCGAAAATAGAGATGCAATATTACAAGAAAAGTGTTGGAATATTATGAGACATAAGTTATAATATTATGAGAATAAAGTTGTAATATTATGTGATAATACGGTTGTAATATCTTGAGAGAATAGTCATAATAATATAAGGGTAAAGTTACTATCACACTATATTGAACTTTTAAGAGACTTTCAGTTTGGACATTTTGGAAAGACTTTGGGACTTTTAATTTGTGTTTTGGACTTGTTCTTTTATTTGTCTTCACAATAAGCTGTTTAAAAATAAGTTTTTATTTTGAGACTTCTCTCCTTGAGCGTCTCTGTTGCCTTAGATACTTTGTTTGGATATTTGTATTCTTTTGGTTTTCTTCTGACTTGCTTCAATCAGATGTTTGAAACGTTATCAACTCTCCCACTCGCCTGCTGTATTCTCACATGGGCTTAAGAAAATAAAAAAAATTGGCAAATGTTCTGGAACAAGTTTGGAGCAAAACATTTGCATTTTCAGACTGTGAAAGCTCCATAGTATTAATCCTCCATTTCCAAGATGATAATAACAAGATTATAACCTGAGGTTTGTTGGTAAGAAGTGTTATTGAAGTTTCTTTTTGAAGAGTGTCAGACCCTCTCAGTTCGTTTGTAATGTCAGGAGTCAGTTTCACTTTTTAGGTGACGTCTTGTGCCCTGTTGTATTCTGGATGTTGCATCCTGCTGCTATGAATACAAAAGTGAATTCAAAGGAGCCTTTTTCTATAAAAAGATTTTTCCTATGCTCTGTCTTCCTGTCCACACGTACACACACACAGACACACACACACACACACACACACACACTCTTTTCGGTTCTTTATCACATGACTCCATTCCGGAAGATAAGAACCAGTGTTAGCCTCGGCTGCCTTGGATGCGCATGCCCTGTGTACATGAGTGATCACATTATGATACTGATAAGAGGCTCTTGTGATCAAGGTTCAGTTTAGTTTGAAAAAGCTTAGTGGACATAGTAGTAAAACATATTAGTATGGATGTAGCCTTGAAATGAAGAGAAACAATGAAGATTCCATCCTTGCTGCGGGAGAGTGGACCCACCCATTACCCTCAGAAGGCTTCTCAGGGATGATGGGAGTTTTCCCATCTTCTACAGGTGCTTGTGGACTCAGTTTTTTTAAGGTTACTTAGGGGATCTTGTGTGCTGGGCTGTAGAAATACAAGGTTCCGGAGCCGTTGTTACGCGCCACGCGGTCCTTGTTAAACCAAGGTGAGTGTTCTCAAAAGGAAGTCACACACGTTTCCTCTGGGTGTGTGGTTGTGACATTTAATGACCTAGTAAAAGTCACACTCATTCATCTGAACCATACTGTTGAATCATTTGGTAAACAGAGTCCACACATCATCTCCGTATCTCGGTGGAGTTAAGGTGAGGCGTGGGAAAAACTATACCCCTAACATCACTTCACGCCCTGCTTGTCTTATTTGCCTCCAATAAAAACCTCATTAAGCGCCTGTTACCAGGCAACCAGAGCTGTGCTCATGTGAAATGGTGACTATAGGATGTTTCAGAGCAGCTCTTTAAACCAACAGTGACTGCATTTGTTTTGAGAGTGCTTAATAGGCAGGTTAAAGTGATTGTAAATGTTCTTATAATATAATTTACTGAAAGTTCAACATTTTAGATGTTATCTGTGGAATTATAATCTCCTGACTATATTTGTCTAGAATTGCCTTCAAGGGAAAAAATACATAATGAAAGTTGAATCAGTGATTAAATCAAGCAGCATAATTCACATGAGTTTGCACTTTACTTACTTAGTAAGGGTTTTACTACAAGATGAAAACACAATGTGCAGAATGACATCCAGAGAAAGCAGCTGACAGGTGGCCTTGGCTGCTGCTTCGTGTGTGTGTGTGTGTTTGTGTGTGTGTGTGTGTGTGTGTGTGTGTGTGTGTGTGTGTGTGTGTGTGTGCAGGTATCAATGTCCACATGACTTCCAGTCAAAATGTCAGCAGCAGCCTGTGGGTTTGTGTTTATTTCATCAAGCTATCATACACACACATGCACACACATACACAACCCTCACAATAATAATGCCAAATATAAAACACATATAAAATGATATACTGTTATAAGAATAGATCATCTTCACCACAGATGAACACAATGATTATTTACTTGTTTCTGTAGGCTCATATCTTAATGCTGATCTGTACAAACCATTGTCACAATGCCCCTCAATTAAAATGAAAGAATGATGAGAGGAGCTAAAACAGCTAATTAATGGAGTCTAATAACCGAGTTAAACTGTTATGATGATTAATAAAAAGAGCAATTTTCTGCCCACACAAAAGCCTTGAGTCAATCACAGAGGGCTGAGGGTATCCATGGCAACCAGAATGGAACCTGGCTTGAGTGACATGCAGGACCTGTGGTGGTGGGTTGTGTGGTTTTGCATATAAAGAGAGGGAAGACTGTGATTCATAGACTGTATATAAAGTACATAACTGCTCCTAAAAAATGAATCATAAGCCTCATCTCCCCCATGTTGGTGGATGGAACATGGATCAAACCAAAAAGTCAAGGTACTCATCAGATAGATTTTTCTCAAAGCTCCACTCACAGCTCCGTCCCCTGAATGCACAAGATTGCAGTGGTCGTATAAGTGATGTTTTAGCTTCGTTCTGGATAGTGGGGAGGAAGAGGAGATGCATCGTCCATCTTAATATGCAGTTTATGATCAGATACTGAAGGTCTGCCATTAAACAAACAATAAACTGTCTGTGTGTGTCTGTGTGTGTATGTGTGTGTGTGGTCCTGGTAAATGTCCAGGACACAGACTCCAATGTCACCCATGTGTCAGTAGCAGACCTTTCTTTATGCCCGAACCAGAGCTTGAAATGCTGCAGTGGAAGTGAGGAGGAGGATAAATGGATGATTTTATTAGGAACGATGTTCTACTGTAGATAATCATGGATGATGGTTGTTGGCCGTGGGCCACGTCCCCATCTCTTTGTCTTCCCCCTCCACTGTCTGAAAGCTCCAGGAAAAGACTGGCTTTGTCCCATGAGACCTTGGAGAGACTGTGGACTGTGGAGCCAGCTGCTGTCTGATACTGTTTTACAGCGCCTTCTTTCTTCTGCACTGACAGGCTCAGTATGTGCTGGAGCAGAGTCGATAGTTGACTATAAATATCAACACTATAAAGGTGTGATGAAATACACAAAACAACACGTGTATTTCATCACGCGTTGTGGGTTATTTCAATTTAATTTGAACTTGAATATCTTGAAAAACGTACATATCTGCATCATCCTGGACAGTTTGAAACACTAGGTGGCATAACGAGCCATTTTCAAGCCATTAATGTAGACTGTTTTAATAAATGGGATATTAAAACAGTATTTCATCAAAGAACACTCATATCACTTAACTTGAAGCTCAAAAAATACTTTCAAATGTGCAGTATAACTTTAAAGAAGTAAAATCTGCATTTTACTTGAAGGCTAAATGGATTCCCTGGTGTCACGACAAAGAAAAATCAACTGTTCCCCAGGAAACGATGTGAAAACAGGCCAACACTGAATAATTCAGCAAACTGCAACATGGAAAAGTAGGTGTAAAGGAGAGGAATCTTTAGAGGAAATACCTGTAACATTTACTCAACCCATCAACACTGAGTGCTGCTCTGAATCTGAAGTGAAGAGCAGGCTGATCGTTTTCACCTCAGGAGTCTGTGTCTACAAGATCTGGCTGCTCCAGAGTGTCTTGTTATCCAACAGCACATTTAGAATCTAGAAATGTTTCGCTGACACTCTCTGTGTCTTACGAGCAGAATTTTGGCAGCTCCTTTAAATCTGTTAACAGATGCTGTGCCTGGTGATACACCACAACCATTCGTCACCTCTCGTCTCAGGAGCTCACACAGAGCAGCACTTCTCATCATTAGGCTGCAGGCTAAACACTGTATGTGTTTTCTTTCCGAGGGCAACACGGTCATATAATAATGATGTGAAATGGCTGTATGATAGCAGGTATTAGTTATGATCCTCGATCATGTTGTCTGCAACTGTCTATCCATTGTCCCAAATGTAATGAATGAAGCTACATTATCAACAGCAGAGGTGGGAGATACAGGGACCAGATTAGCACCCAGCAATTAGGTTCAAGTCAGTGAAAGATGGTGGTTTGGGTTAAGTGTAAATAAAAACAAATAGGCCTACATGTTAAGAAAAGTGTACAGCTTTTCTGAACTGCTAGGCTGAACCATAAACTGTTTTTAAAGATGGACGACATGATAGCTCCCAAAGGGTGAAGCCAACTTATTTGTATCGCCCCCTAGTGGTTGGCTACAGTATAAGCCCCAAACACTGTTTCCCTCATGTTATGGAATGGGACATGGATCAAACAAAAAAGTCAAAGTACATGTGAATAACTTTTTCTCAACAATGGTTTCTGGTATTTCTGGTATTTCGTATTATGATTGTTGATAATTTTTCAAGTGCAATTTATTCCAGTAAGTTTGGTTTTAATATGTTACTTGATGCTGAGAGGGTGTATTGGTGGGACAACGACAGCACGTCTCCACACCATGATCACTACTTTGCAGACTGTGGCTCCAAATTATGTCAAAAGTGGAAGATGGCGGCACCCCATTCATTAATTTCTGTATAATGTGAGGAGGGGAGCTGCTTCGTCCATCTTTATATACGGCCACATACCGGAATTTCACTTAGCTCAACCCACTGACCATAACACGTAAGAGGTTCCGCCAGAGTAAAGTTTTAAGCAAAAGGGGTTTTATTAACAGAGACAGTCTATGACCGAGACCGTTAAGAGTCTGAAGACTTTAATAAAGCTGGATATTGTACTGTAACAGCAGATATTATATTGCCTCTCTACATATTCGTGATTCGTCATATCAGTTAATTCATTTTTTTTTCATTATGATAACAAACATAATCCGATCAACCTTATGTCTCTTACAAAATAAATTCGCTGCTGCAGCTTAGGTTCATATAAACATAATTTGTGGGAGACAGGGAAGATGTCAGGCAGGTGATAAAGAAAATGTGTAAATGAGAATAAACATATGCAGTCGTGACTCATGTCCTGACGGGGTAGGAGGAACAGTTCTTAGAGCTTCTGAGCATCAGGGAACATTCCCCCCCGTGTTGTTTCTAAACGCAATTTATGGTCACTTGTGCCCGCCCAGCAGTAGCAATCAGCTCAAGGATATTTAGGACACCAGCCTGCAATGTGGTTACTGTTTCATTCAACAGGCAATTTGTCAAACTCCAACTTTATAGAGGTCTCACATAAAACCAATTCGGTTTCCAATAGCACCGCATCAGACTCACAATTCAATTCAACAATGCTGCGGCGACTTTTGGAGCTCTTCATGGTCAGCCACCGATCCACTTTAGAGAGCTACTGCAGAGCAAAATAAGCACAATAGAAAAGCTCACTTTATAGTTAGGAATTATGTCCCATTATAATTCATGTGAGGGTGTCTCCTGTTTGTTTTTGTGCCTGAACTGTAGGAGAAACGTCTGAGAAATTTGAAAGATGGAATTAAGTGCATGCAGAACACTCAACTGTAGGACACACGTATAACACTTTTTCAGTTGTTGTGTCCTCTAGTGTGTTATATAAGCTGATTGTGTATATATAAAGTCTGCGAAGTTTTAAAGCCTTCTGTCGCCCAGAGTCAACACCGCTCCTGCAGCTCCTGAGACGTCTCGTTGATACGTGTGCATCATTGTGATGTCCTGTGACATTATGATGCCTCATTTTTGCATAATGCACGCCTAGCGGGTTGTCTGGCTATTCCCTTAACAAAGGTAAAGCGGTGAAGGGGGCTGACAGCAGAAGCCTTACAGATAGGGTGAGGAGTTCAAGCCCCTATAGGGAGCTTTCAGTAGAGCCGCTGCTTCTTCATGGCGAAAGGGGACAGTTGAGGTGGTTTGTGTATTTAGTTGGAATGTCTCTTGGGCACCTTCTCTTGGAGGTTTACTGGGAGGAGACCCTGGGGTAGACCCAGAACTCGCTGCAGGGCTGAAATATTCCACTTGGCCGGATAAGGAGAGGACAATAGATGGAGGTGCACGTGCCCTACCTGCTCTGGAAATGGTTGATCAATCAGAATAAAATGGGCTTTGTCAGGGGCAGGGGGTCTTAAAGATACAGGAGCTAAAACCAAGACTTTTAAACAGAGGCTGAAAAGAGGAGCTGCAGCAAAAGACAGTATGAGGAGGTGATGTAATTTCTGAACATTAAAGTCTTTCAACCTTTTTAAGTGATAACCTTAAAAAGATGAACCTCAACATAATCATAATAGGTCTAATTGAGGAGGGAGGCTTAAGAGAGCGAGCTGTCAGGATTTGATCATTACTGACAGCAGACAGAACTGCTCACACACATTTAAAATAACTCGAACTTCGATTTTATTCCCTCTAGTACTTTGTCTGTCTGTTTTCTTTTACTATGGAGCACTTTAGGGTTTGGCGAGATGATAGATGAAGTTCATTCACTGGGCTCTTGCTCTGCAACATGCTGTGGTTATAAATCTTTCCTGAGTTATGGTACAATAACCACAGTGATTTCCATCTGCTGCTGTTTGCCATCAGTTTATTGTTTCATGTGCTGTCATTTGTTTAAATAATTGAATTGTTCTACTGAGACTTCACTTTGTTCGTTTCGTGTGACTGAGGAAGTGGAGAAGCATCGTTCCTCTTTATATGAAGTCTATTGAACAGCAAAGGTTTTGTATTAAAGTGATGACGAATAAGTAAGGGATTTACATATTGTGAGTTTCTGATGTCAGTGACAGTGGTTTGAAGACTGATATATTGTGATGTTGGGATGGAGCAACAACTGGACTGTTGGACATCAGCTAGTAGATTTAATGAAAATGTTTCATTGTATAAAATATAACGTCTATAAAGACAGAAAAAGGTTGAATCAGGTACAGATTGAAACTTGGAACTTTTACCCTAAAGCAAAGCCTGCCCATACTTTTACTGTGTATCTCAGCTCTCTCTCAGCATGTACAGTGTTAACATAACAGTCATAATTTCACACCATCCGTTTGTTCCAAAATGAGTCACATTCAGTACCTGAGTGATGCTTGTAATTTTGTGAACACAGACTTTGTCGCTACATCACCCTGCTGCTCCTCGACAGTGTCAGCCAATGTTTTGTCAGAAGTGATAATCAGTCGTTGGCATGTCTCCATGTTTCTTCTTTCTGATGACAACAGAAGGATCCATCAAGCCTCCAGAGGCTCCTCCCATCTAAATCCTTGTTTTCCTTCTGTGCAGCAGCTTTTAGCTTCTTTTAAGATTTAAATTTAGAGATGTGCATTGACGACGAGCGACCATGCAGTAGCAGGCTCATCACAAGGCCTCACGCACACACATACATGCACACACATCATCCTATCAAAGGCTGGAATGCTATAGCTATGATATCTTTAAACTTTAGAGAACCTTATGCTGCTGTACTAAAAAATCTGTATGTTTACTTAGTATTAGGAAATCAATCAATCAATCAATCAAATTTTATTTGTATAGCCCATATTCACAAATTACATTCATCTCATAGGGCTTTAACAGGGTGTGGCATCCTCTGTCCTTAACCCTCAGCAAGAGTGAGGAAAAACTACTAAAAACCCTTTTAACAGGGTAAAAATAAGTAGAAACCTCAGAGAGAGCCACATGTGAGGGATCCCTCTCCCAGGACGGACAGAAGTGCAATAGATGCCACGTGTAAAAACATTCATCATTAAAGTCTTTAGCGGCATTGATGCAGTCCCGCTGCAATCACAGTCCATGGTCAGCAACCAGCAGGACCACGATCCAGCATCCAGACCAGAGGCCACTCTAGTCCTCAGTCACCGTCCACCGCCGCCCACCAGGACCCACCACGAGCCATCGCCGCGGCCCTGGTCCACCTCCTGTACCCAGTGCCAACGTCTTGTCTTATCTGTTGTGCCTGTGCACTTTATATGTTTCACTGTGGGAGAGTGGGAAACGTCGTATCGATTCCCTGTATGTCTTGAACATGTTAAGAAATTGACAAGAAAAGCAACTTTATCTTATCTTTATCTTTACCATAATTCTTGACTGTATTGGCTGAATGTGACATGTAAGGCGACCTCGGTCACTGCAGACATGATCAGCATGAAATTCTCTTTATCTCGTCGTTGGGAACAGGAAGTGAGAGTGGAAAAAAGCAGCTGTGGTAGGATAAACAAAGCCCCTGATTGCCAGCATGTGGACCGAGTTTCTCCGTCCGACTGAGCCACGACGTCCGAGGGCATGACGCAGATTCTCAAAACTGTCACTGACCTTGTGATGGTGACACAGTGGTGTTTATGTTTCATCCTCGGTTTTATGGTCGTTTATCATTTTCAACCTCAACAAGCTGGGACTGAAGGGTAAACACTCTGGGTTCACAATGCTGGAGTGAGGACGAGTTTGATTCTGTCATCCCTGAAGACATAAGATGTCGTTAATGTGTCTCATACTCACAGATACATTCTCACTCTCTGAACACAAACTGCTAGAACAGTTGGTATAATTAAGTACCTCTGCCAACTAGGTGTGTTAGTTGGTGTATTTCCTAGTAGGATTACGCTAGAACTTTATCTTTATCTTCAGAACAAAAGTCATTTATCGACATTTTCATACATCAGGGAATAACGCGATCAGGCATATTAGTGGAATGATATTTAGTGCGTAGTTTGATATCGATACAAATTGTTTGGCTTCTCCAAACTGAGTGCCATTCTTGTTTGTGTATATTTTATCATCCCCCTCATAAAAGGCATTTCAGCATTTCACATAAATTATGATAAAGAGCTTTCAAGTAAGCCGCTGATTTCACCTCAGGATGGATGAATCTGGATTTAGGATTTGCTCACTCAACAAAAAGTTTTCAGAGAAACACGATGAAGATAATATGTTCGCAGCAACAGGAAGTTTGAGAAAATCCATGCCTCATGTGTGCTTCTCAGCTTGCCCATGGCTCTTATCTTTTCCCTTCTTTGGAAACTCAAAGATAGAAAGGCAGAAAGACTTGTCTCTATGTTCCTCTCCCGCCAGTGAGCTTCACAAACATGTCCAACAAGTTTACTTGTATGAGCAGGCAGGTCCCAGGTAGGGCTCTAAAGACAAATTAACTGCTAAACTAACATAGCTAGCAGGCTTGCTGAAACAACTAATGATGTCCTTGAAAAGTCCTTCAAATGTGACTCACAAATGCATCCTTCCATCCCTGAGCTTCAAAAGATTCACCATGTGGATCCCTCTTGGGCTGAACTATCCCAGGAGCTAACAAACTAGATATAACGCTAACCATTCTGTATGACAGTTCCTGTGGAGGATGTTTTCTTCATCTTGTGTTTGGGCTAAAGGTCCTGTGGCGATCAGTTGTGTATACACACTGATAACGCTGTTTGCTTTGACCACTGGCCTGCATCCTGCCTTTCGCTGACCAAACTGCAAGAGGACAATGGACCCCCATGGATGGATCCTCAGGGGTCTGCTCCTGCCGAGCAGTGGATTTCTCATGGAGCTGCAGGCTGACTTGGAAAAATGAGCCTGGACACATTTTTAATAAGAAATTCTATACATCATGCATACAGTAAGAATTCTCATTATCTTTTAAAACGTGAAATGAACTTTAACCTATCTAAAAGGTTATTCATTACATTTTTTGAATAATGAAACAGATCACTGCTGGATAACAACACTGTGCTTAACGCTGCAGAACCTGCTGAGTCGTAGCAAGAGGTACAGTCCATGTATGTGTACAATTTTCATTTGGTCTCTTCTCTAATATTTCTTTGTTGTTCTTTTCCAACCATAGACTGTCAATAAAGATGGACATCATGATGGATCCCAACAGTGAAGCCACATAATTTTGATTTATATGGTCTGACAGAAAATGACCTAAACCTGACAGACAATAGTGAGTGTTACTGTGCAAAGCTCCTCTGTTAGCCGACCGTAACTTTGACCACATCTGGTCCACACAGACAGATCAACACAGAGCGTCTGGATGCAGCTAAAAATGTATTATATTAGAGGATTCCTCTGAAGGTCCATCCATGATGATCATTTTTTGAAAACATTTGTCCATTACTCTCAAGATGAGTGCAGAGGGTTGCTCTTTAATCCAATTATTTAAAGCATTGTCATTCGAGTCACTGCAATCCATAGAACAGGGAGATATCCGCATAGCTTGTGATTCTGTGTCATTATGATCCGTCAATTACATAATGTGCAAGGGGCCGAATGGATGCCAGGCCAACCTCAGTCAAACCACCAGGCCACTGATCCTGTGAGTTAACCCTGTCTTGTTTGCTGATGTAACGGTACTGGCCAGTGTGGCCAGAATGTTCATCTGGTAGGATAATTCTTTAGATTACCACAAGGGACTGACCAATAAATAGCATATCTGAATACTGATTTCTCAAGGTCCAGTAGGCTGAAGCCTCAAAACCTCACAAGGAATACACCAATCACAGCACAGCACGAAGCAACGAGCCTGCACTTTTAAACATGGTTATAAAGCAAGCAGAGGCAGGACATAAAATTACATTTTTTGTTTTGTGCACATTGACACCAAAGTCAGTGCTTATCACCAAAAGCTTTTGAATCTCATTGTTTTTCCAAGCTGGTATCTTCTTGGCGTCCTCTACTTTTTCAACACACCCACTCGCTTGCTGTGAATTCTAGTGAGAGTTTCCTGCTGTATTTTCACATGGCCTCACCCGGGAATTCTCCAGATATTTTGCCCAGGGGGCTGTCAGGAAAAGACTTGGCTCACATACAACCCCTCCGGATTACAATATTAGCTGAGTCTGCATTACGGCAACATGCCTCATCTAACATGGTTTACCATCACTGACTTTGCGTCATAAACAGGAAGCGTTACGCGACTTCTCACATTTTCCACCACACACCAAGAGTTTTCTCTTCATCCTCTCTCTGCAGCATTTTAGTTCCTTGTTCCTCTGCTCGCCACATGTTCTGTCAATTAAATTCGCCCGGAATAAGGTTTGAATGAGAGCTCAGTGGTGTGTGTTTGTGATTAATGAGACCTGTGTGTGCAGGCGAGCTTCGCACGTATATAAACCACAGAGGGGATCACCAGTCGGAGATTGGTTTTGTGCCTAGTGACTAATGGAAACCTCGAAGAGAAACACGCCATAATGAAAGTCGCTTAAACGTGGGAGAAGTTCTGCTCAAAGTTGTCTGGGAAGGAGTTGTTTAACAGCCGCCTCAGACTACTGCCATGGGAGCTGAGTTGGCTCTTGATAAGAAGGTAGAGGTCCTTGCTGAGGCCTGAAGAAGTAGTTTGCCATCAATATCCGCAACAACTGCAGCTCAGAGTGTGAAACTGTAACGGTGGTTCCATGCTCAAAGATGCTTCAGATCTTGGTATGTACAGTTGTTACTCTAACCCTAACCCTTTTATTTCAGTCTCAGATATCGAGATATTTATCCATCTTTTAAATCATCTTGCCAGATCCACTGTAATGCACTGTACACTGGCCTGAATAACCAAACCCATTCCAGAAAATGTGATCACATCATTTCCAGTTTTAAGGTGGCTGCACTGGCGTTCTTTTTTAATTCACACACAGTTCATTTTCTTTTCCACACACTCACATTATACTACAAAATTCCACAAACTCTACGTCCTCAGTGCACAATGGAGGGTGGGTTACACATTCAGAGCGAGGCCACGATTCAGCCTTTAATAATAACCTCTATTTTGAGGGGGGTTTCTTTTTTTTTATGGCGGGACACATTATTGACTTAAAATCCCAATGGTTTCTCATTGTACTGAAATAAAGTCAGTATCAAGCTAGGCATCATACAAGGAGAAAAAGATAAATAAATGAATAGGACCAACTCCCAGCACTGTCTCTGTGTATGTACTTTCCTCTCAACCATGACACCATGTTTGTATGTGTGCATGGTTCCCAGAGTTTAAAAAAAAACATCCTTAGAAATGTTGCCAGAGATGAGGAGCCGGAGCGCTGAAGACGCCCATGGGACTCGACAACAAGCACCAGGCCCCTGAAACGTGCACGGCAGACATCAAATGCATTCAGTAGCATCTTCATGTCAGTGGACGCAGGACATTAACAGAACAGAACCAATTTGTGTTTGTGAGTTGGATGAAACAAAAGAGATTCACAATTGGTAATTCTGCACACACACACACAAACACACACACACACATGAACACACATGAACACACACACACATACACACATATACACACACACACATGTTTATGTAAGGACAAGCACCACTTAACCTGACTCCATTTTGAGTCCACAGATGCCTCAGGGCTTCTTTATTTTTGATGGGGCTGTGTGTATGTGTGTGTGTGTGTGTGTGTGTGTTTATGTTCCCTTCATCTAACCATCCATTTTCTGTATCCGCTTATCCTGCTCAGGGTCACGGGAAGCTGGATCCAATCCCAGCATGCAATGGGCGAGAGGGATTTACAGCCTGGAGGGTCACCAGTCTATCGCAGGGGTCTCTTCATCTGTGTGTGTGTGTGTGTGTGTGTGTGTGTGTGTGTGTGTGTGTGTATGAGTTGTTACTGCTTAGTGATGTGTAGTGATACGTGACTCATTCCCTATAAAATTTGTGACCAAGTTTACAGTAAATTACTGGCACCAGCATTATATTCCCAGCACTTTACAGAAAATGACTATAAAAGAAATGTGACAGATTTTCCATGTGTAAAATATGTAATGTGTAAATTTCCATTTAAGATGTGAGCGTTTAATGGTTTATAAGTGGCTAAAAAGCACAGACACTTTATTACTGGAGATGAATAAGATTGTGGAAATTACTGTTAAGGCACTTGACTGAAGAGGTTTGACGAATAGTTAATTCAGTGACAGCAACTGATGACGAGACACCGCAAGTGTGTTGAACCATGGAAGCTGTGCTTTAGATCCATTGTGGTAGGGCAGCTGCTAAATATATTAAAATGTTGAAAAAATTCAGCTGAAGTTGCAATCAGTAACGTTCATGGATATCTAGCTTATACCTATGGCGATAGTGTTGGGATGTTTTAAGTTCATGTCAGCATAGAGGGAAGTGTCTGTACAAGAGAAGGTGTCAGCACTCCAGTCCAGTTTATTCAAGTCCAAGGCTGTATATAAAGATGGACAACACATCTCCACTTCCTCCCTCTTTCCAGAAATGAAGCCAAAATATCCAGGATTGCATTTCCGAGGTCCCGCCCATTGACCTTGGCTCCACCAAGTACGAGTCAGTCACACCTGTTGATCATGACATTTCACCCAGTTTTTTC
The DNA here is from genome assembly GCA_038501795.1 of Pseudopleuronectes americanus. Lineage (NCBI taxonomy): Eukaryota > Metazoa > Chordata > Actinopteri > Pleuronectiformes > Pleuronectidae > Pseudopleuronectes > Pseudopleuronectes americanus. Next base: position 10,192,556 of record CM076736.1, read on the forward strand.
AAAAAATTTGCACTTTGACATCCATCATATTTTTACTTTTCACTTTGGTCCATGTCCCTTTTGCTAAAGTGGGGGAGGTGCATTTTATTACTTATAGTGAAGCCAGCCACCAGGCATGTCATGTAGCCCATCTTTACAGTCTATGGTCACCAGCTGCAGATTAGTTTCTGAAACAGTTGTAGGTTAAAAAGTTTCTTTGAATCGAGAACAGAAGAGGAAGATGCGGCTTCTTCCTGGAGGCAGAATAGACTAGACCTCATTTGCATCAGACTAACAACAGTTTCAGGGTGTCAGCCGGAAACATTAACAAGTCAATTATTATTTCATCCCACTCCCAAAGCTGATGTTAGTGTAGCTAGTTTTTTAGCCAGCAAGCTTCAGCTGATAAAATGATGAGCTGCTTTTGTCTGCCAAATGAAGGAGCCACTATTCTATGAAAAAGAATGCAGAGGGTCATTGAACAGTGTGTTTGTGGAGTGAAAGGTGCTTGATAGAAATGGGTGAAGGTTCAGAGCAGCAGAGGCGACTCTGGTCATGTTAGTTAAGGGAGTAGCTGTTTGGTTGACGTGGCTGTCACTGTCAGGTGTTCCTGATGCCTTACTAACAGCAGGAGACGCTGGACAACCCCAGAAACACACTCAGACTATCAGCTGTGATGGCAGTGATGTCTTAGAAGACACAGTAAAACCCTAGAATTTACCTTCATACCTCTTTTACACTTATCCATGTTTTTTTATATGCTGGTAAACCTGCTATAAAAAGGCGATTGACTCCATTTCCATTGCCAGTAGAGGAGTTTGCCTATCTCTTTTTTCTCCCAGTGTGTCATGTTCAACATCCCAAACACCCTGAAAACTGAGGAGCTCTCACCTCTCTGTCACTGCAGATCAGAGCCAGAGCTGATAAAAACCAGTGTCCACTGCAGAGTCAGATAACGAGAGAGTTTTAACCAGAGGAAAAGGGGCTTCAGTCTGCTTTTTGAACAGGAGGTTAATCTTGCCACGGTGTGTGTACTTCTCTGATACTGTTGCAATTCTTATGTCAGATAAAATACTTTTTTAATGAGTAGGCGAGACAATAGATGTCTTTGCTTACATCCAAAGAAAAAGCAGGAGACTCAAAAGGTTAGCAAAAAATTGAATTCCCGACTGGTGAAAAAGTTCTCTGTAGTTTTTTTGAGCTTTATCCGGAGCATAGACTTTATGTGAGGATGAACAATGCATCTCCACAAAGGCAAATTATGGAATCAGGGATGATGCCGAGGTAACAAGGTCGCGCCAATCAGTCTCAACTGTCAATCATGATGTTTAACTCCATTTCAACAAAAATGTATTTGATGTGTACTTTGACTTTTTAGTTTGGCCCATGTACCATCTGGATAAATGGCAAGGTTTGTTACCTATACTGCAGCCAACCATCTTGTAGGTGACCGATACGTTTTGAGAGGCAATCATGTCGTCCATCTTTATATACAGTCTATGGTCTAGAGCGTTATAAATGGTACCAACTGGAAAATTAACTCCACCGGCTGCTCCTTGTCTTCTACAGCATTGGTTTAATAGTAGCATGATGCCAGATCCATTTTTTTTTCTGTGTGTGACGACCCTCATTGAGATGACCTCTCTCTGCAGTAGCCTGATTGGAGGAGTTTGTCAACATGTCCAAGACCTGACAATGAACAGTCTCTGAGTGTGTCTGCGTTAATGGAGAACACGCACACTGGTCCACAAGCCTTGGACTTGACTGGTCTGACCGATCACAGCTACTGTGTGCGAAAAAAAAGAATAAAGAGTCAGCATGACAACTGTTGTGCTTTTATGTGAGCTCAGGTCGATATAACTGGAGCTCAATATATCTTACTTTCCAGAAATCTCTCCGCTCTGTGTTGATTTTCTCTTGTTGTCAAATTAAAGAAAGACAAGAAAACAATGTCGGTCTCATAGTACAAAGCAGATTTCTCTGTTTTCTTTATCACACATCGGAATCTGTCCCCAAGGTTCCTTGTGACTGCTTTGTCTCTGATTGCTTATTGTACTGTGACCTGGCTTGCAGACCTCTGACTGGAAAAACAAAAGACATTTTCACATATTTCTCAGGATGTTGCCGTTGCACATTGGTTGATTTCCACCTTACGATATCAGTGATGCATTGAAAGGAGCCGGCGTCCCATGGGTTTGATTCGTTCCCAGGATTTTCCATATACCCAGAAGGAAATAACTGGGGGGGACTGAAAGGAGACGATAAGGCATTTCATACCCTGCTTTGAATTAAGGTGAAACAAAAGCAAAAATGTTATCTTCAACTCTGAAGCCAAGCAGCGCCCAGACGTTCTCTTCTCTCTGCAGCTGCTTGCTTGCAGATGCTTCACCGGCTGTATACAGTATAATTAGGGGTAAATATACTAATGGTGCACTTTCCTTGTCTCTAGGCTAAAAGGAAGAGTTGACCTTTAAAGGGCTTGGCAGCTGCAGAAATCTAGGACAGACAATTTGAACATGTTTCTGTAGCTGAGACCAGGTAAAGCAGCCACAGCAGTAAATCTCCAGAGTTAATCAGCAGCTGACGGTCACGTGCACGGCTGAGTGCACATTCATCTGCCAGGAAATTGCACAAAGGTACATCCAGCAGACAATAATTAAACGACATCATCGTTGTATATTACTTCAAATCTGCGAGCAGCATGTTTCAAACTGTGACTTCATCTAGCTCATTACATGATCTGCAACAAAAGGAGCTTTCACAGTTTGAATTCAACTGGTTACCAGCTGGTACAGAGAACACAGGAAATGGAATTTCATCCTAAAAACCTAGAATTAAATGATCAGTTCCTCAGGAGATAAAGGGTGTATCCAGTATGTTACACTCAGGGGGTGTTCGCATCCAATACTTTTTTTGGTCCGAACCCTATTACTTTTTCGTCCGAACCAAATAAACAGGTATTTAAGGATCATAGTGCGCACAGACAGTCCAAATTTGAGTCCGACCAAACGAGGTGGTCTTGATCGGTCCAGATCAGAATGAAATATAGGTTGAAACGGCATTAAACAGTAGAAGAAGAAAAAGAAGTATGGCTCACAGGATTGCTTGTAATCTTCAGTACCGATGATGTGTTTGAACAACAAGGACGTTCATTTGCTTGTAGTGATCCCATATTGATTTAGAGAAGAGTTTTCTCTTATATTCTCAATTCAAATGGAAAGATTAGTTTTTTGTTAAGCACTTTACTCAAAAAAGTAACTGAATACAACACACTTCGAGATCAAACGCCTGCCCGTCTACAAACCACGCATATCATACAAAAGTCTTTAATCTGTTCCCTAACATGTGAATCCATTGAATCAACCATGCATGTCCTTTTGAATATACCTGCATATTTCCTGTCAGTCAGTTATTAAGAGTACATAATGTTGTTTGTGAAACTGTGATTGATGGGCATAGCTTAACCTAATCCATTTCTTGGGTTTCCTTCATTAGTCCAGGACCTTCATGCAGTTTGGTTCAAGGTAAAGACTGAACTTCAGCAGAGTTTCAGGAACAGTTGACCAGTTCCAGAAGTGGATAATGAGTCCCAGCTTACAGGACACAGAGATGGTTGTGTGTCACACTCATTACTCAGGAACGTTGGAACATGTGCTACACCTGTTTCCGGTGACACCTACATGTGCAGGGATGGACTAAATATGCCCTGGAGCTTCATGGACAGTGTATTGTGTTTGTGGCTGTAGTTTGGTTCGAACTGCAGCTTTTTATTTCCAGGTTAATTAATCTTTAATATGTTCATTCAAGCTCTGCAGTGTTCAATGTAACTCGGTCTCTGCCTGTTGATGATAACATTTTCACAGTCACATTTATCACTCAAGACTCACACTGTACTGGGCCTCACACTGCACACCCAAAAGTTACACCTGTAACCACCACTGCTCTGTTATTCACAGGAAATGTATGGATACATACACAAACCAGATCTGAGAGTATAGAGCCTGTTTGTTCAGCTTGCTGTAGCTGAAGATCTGCAGATGTTCCTGCTCTGACCAACACAGCGGGGGTCTCTGGCCCTAACCTCAGCTGTGTGTGTTTGTGTTTGTGTGTGTGTGTGTGGCCACGTGAGGATGGTTCCACTCTGACCTGCTGAGTTCTGAGCTGTTTATTGATTTAGATGTTAGATACAAGCTGTCAGCTGCGTAAGTCTGGAGTCTGGATTCACAGAAAGAGTTGAACTGTTGATGGAGGAAACACAGCTTTAGCTGGATACTGATGCTGATAGACGGATGAGATTTCCAACTTAGTGTAATGAAACCAGCAGACCTCAGATGTGTAGCTCCGACTGGAACCTGAGAGCTGAAGGTAGAAACACATCTGTATGAAGAGTATCAGATCTGCAGTACACATCAGCAGAAGAGATATCTCACCAGTGTGTCTATAAAAACCACATTGTGCAGTTGACTCTATAGGATAATAACTATTGTCCACAGGCACAACTGAATCACAAATCACATCCTCTGAAAACCATCTGAGGATGTGTGGTTCTGGGAAACTAACAGATGTAGAATTTACCCTCAGAGGAAACAATGATTAGTGGACTTATTGATCAGTCAATCGACCGATCAATAAATCAACTAATCAGCTCAGCTCTACAGTCCTGGCTGGTTTCAGGGTGCTAACTTATTTGCCTACAGGGTTCATCTAAATATATTTATGAGCCGATGCAGCTACGCCCAATTCTTTCAAACTTTTATGATGTTCAATATCACCCATCAGAAATTTGACCTCCTTTTGTGTCTTTGTGGTGACTTGGTGTCTCTTAATATTTGGATGTCTTTTGTGGTTTTTAGCCCCTTTTTGTTGAATTTGTTTCTCATTTTTTGTTGTTTTTGTCTTTATGTTGCTTAAATGTCTCTTTATGCAGTTTGTGTTATTTCTATTGTCTCTTTTAGCTGATTTTGCTATATTTTTCGTGTGTTTACTTGTGTTTACTGTGGTTTTGTTTCGACCCAGGGAATTAAAGAAAGAAAAATACGTCTCTTGTAGCAGTGAATTCGCTCAAGATGAAAATGTAGGTCAATTTTCTGTCATGGTCTTTCAGTGTTGTTAGCTACATTCTGGTAAATCCTCTTCTGACTGGTCCAACGTCCTGTCAATCAGTTCTCTATTTCGAACATTACATCTGCCAGAGTGGAAAATTATCCTCACAAAAAAAACAACAACACAACAAAAAATGTGGTGGGAAAACTGTGACTAGCCACACATCCGAGGTTATTATTGTATCTGAGCTTTAATTGAGGACAGTTATGTCGATGTGTGTAAGACCCCAAGCTGTGCCAGCCAGTCTGTTGGACTTTGTGGACAAACTTTGTGCTTGAAGAGTGCCACCACATTAACACGTCGGCCGGAGCTGTTGGTTGCGCTGACCGTGGTGTAACCCCGATGAGACAAAGGGAAAGAGCCTCAGCTCTCGTGACCCTTGCATCGTCATGTGCAATTATAGCTTGTCCTTTGTCCTGGTTGGCTGAGCGACTACACTCCACCACGCTGGGATGCGAGCGGGACACTTTCACCACGGCCGATCTGTTGCTGTGTGTGACTTGTTCTGATGACACAACCTGCTGACCCTCGGTCGTGTGGCCGTCAATGAACGAGAATCTAAAAACGTTTGCAGTCATTTGGTGGATGCAATTAAGCCCGGGGTCAGTTTGCGGCCATGTGGATTCTCGGGGCGCATCCTGTTACAGTGCTGCGGCTTCCTCAGTGGTTCATGTTTATTCATCAGCAATTTGCCGTCATTTATCGGTTCAGCTCTTCAGTGTGAGTCACTGAAATGTCTCCATATGATCGACCAGTATACAAGTTTTTTATTTATGCTGACATTTGGCAGATGGATCTGTGAGACGTCATTTGCATAAAATGATCATGTCCACGTTCATTTAGTGAGATGATTTTGACACTCACGGACGGTTCATGGGAAAACGTTCCCTGAAACAGAGACATGGAAAACACTCACATCCCTCCTGTAACGTGAACTGTCGGAGCAAGACCCACAAACTGAGAGAGACAAAACACAAACCTTGTTTAGTTTATGAATACTTAACATTTAAATTTAAGGAAATTGACCAACTCAATGGAGATGTTTTGTGTCTCTAGTGGCGTATAGGCTTTCTGGTTGTTGTCTCTTAATGTGGTTTTGTGTCTGTGTGATTGTTTTGCATCTAAGTGGTGGTTTCTTCTTTTTGAAACCACTAACTTGTGTCTCTTTCTGGTGGTTTTGTGTCTCTTTTCTGTTTGGTTGTTTGTGTGTCTGAGATAGTTTTGCGTGTCTTCATTTGGTTTTCGTGTCTCTTTGTAGTGATATTATCTCTCTTTCTGGAAATACTGTGTTTATTTCCGTTGGTTTGTGTGTCTTGCTGGGAATTGTATGTCTTTTTTGGTGATTTAAATGTCTTGGGGGTTTTGTGTTTCTTTTGTTTCGTTTTCTGGTTCCTTGGAAGTGATCTTGTCTCTCTTTGTTTTGGTTTCCTTTTTGAGGTCTTGTGTGTGAGACAGACTGAGAACTCAGTGAAGACATAAAATGATTTATCAGAAACATTTGGACTTTGGTGTCCTCCTTTATCATCAATGAAAAAGGAAGACAAGCAGCCTGTTGTGTAATAATCTCACATTATTAAAATGATGTGACAAACACTGACTCATTAGTCCATCACTTCTCTATGAGTTGTGTTTATGGATTCAAGATGGTGTAGTCCATATCCACCCGTTTCTTTAACACATTAACAAGTCATGACAGGACGATTTGTATGAGGAGACAGTCGCAGTAGACAGTCAACACATAATTCATCTGAAAACGCTCTCTCCTGAAGTCTCTCTGGCTGAAAAACAGTGCTTCCAAATGATCTGAGATGAATTACTGGGACGAGGTCTAATACCAGTGAAGTTGATTTGTGAGCACTGGCAGCCTGATGATGTTTTCCTTGTTCTTCTCCATTAGCCTATAACATTATAAGCCATTTAATGTCAGCCTCCTCTGTGTCGCCTGCTAGTTTTCTTATGGAGCAAAGATGCATCAAAGGTTGTGTATGTAGTCGCAAAAACAATGAAAGATAACTTGAGCATGACTGATCTGATGCTTCATCTTTTCCACCTCATCATACAACGATGGCGCCATCAAGCTTCTTTGTTTTGGACGTCTCAGTGTTGTCGCTAAAATGATGTTTCCAAAATACTAATATCAAAACTGCACCGTAATCAGATGACAATTTTTGTATACTGTACATCACAAACTACAGCATGAGAGGGGAGCTATAGGTGTTGTTTCCATAAAGCACATGTGGTGACCATCAAGTGTAAAGGTCACCTGTGTCTAATTGTGTTACAGCATCATTCTGCCTCTTTGTCCACAACATATTCTGTCACTGATGTGTGTCAGATTGTCACAGTTCATTTGTTCTCATGGTCAGACTGTGGAACAGTGACTCTGCTGTCAACAACCCATACTCACATTTATAACTGCACACCTCATGACTTATTGCAAAGTGTCAGTACGAATTAAAATGTTACTAATTTATTAAAACACAATTGACAAACATGCATTCAGCTGTCATGTCAGGTCGGTGGGGGAAGACTTTACCCACAAACCACAGATATGAATTAAAGGTTAAAGCAGAAAGAAACATTGACCTTCAGAGACGTGAGTGAATCACACTGACCATTTATCAATTGTTGCCATTAGACGGTGAACAGACCTCATGCTTTGTGGTGTATGAACTGTTTCATAAGGAATAGTGTAGCTGAAGAAAAGTGGACAAAGCTTTTTTCAGGTCTCATTCCCACACACACACACACACACACACACACACACACACACACACACACACACACGCTCGCACACACTTTATCTTGGGGGTTCAGGATAACAGTTGACACCACATGATGTAACAGTATGATATTATACAGTGCAACATAATAGATCAGACTGTAATACAACTTGATTTGGAGCACTCAGCACTCTGAAGGATACGAACGGCGCCATCTTGTGCATTCGGAGTCTGTGCAGCAGTGATCGGTGAACGGAGGCGCGGTAGCGACGTACAGTCGATATTTGCACTTGACGAATCACAAGTCAGTCTCAGCTGTCAATAATAATAACATTCACCCCCGTTTTTAGAGCTTGGATTAATTACTTAAAACCAAACAAAAAATCTAAAAAGGAACACTTGAACAAACACCAGTGTGATAAGAACTAACAAAAATGACAGAAACCATCTTTGAGAAAAAGGTATTTGAGGTGTACTAACATGGAGGAGGCAGCAGATATTCCCAATATTTCAGCCATCCAGCAGGCAGCTCACTTTTTGTAGGCTGTCATGGTTATAAACAATCTACTACACTTATTGATAGTGAGTTATAAAATATTCACTTTAATAACAGACATATAATCACCAGATACAACAAGATCATATCTTATAGCACATTGCCATTAAATTAAATTATAAATATTGAAGTTTGATCGTGCTTTATTTTACATGTTAAAATTCAAACACCTTTTTATAGACTCTGTTAACAGTGCAGTAACTCCTGAACCTTCCACTCAGCGGTTTTCTTGGATTTTCATCAAGTCCCCACACATGAGGTCGTAGATCACTACCCTCCCGTAGCAGAGTATGTATTTCATGCTATCATCAATAAACACATTTTTATATTGTGCATTGCAATTCAAAATGCATCCGGAAATCCCTGCATTTTCATATATATGAAAATTAACATCTAAGGTTCAGGCTAAGACGGAGTAAAAATCTCATTTAAATAAAAACAGCTGCATTTTTCTGAACTGTGAAGTGAAAACTTTTTTTTCTTTTCTAATTTGATCTTCTCCCTCTGGACCAGTATGAGCTCCAGGCTCTTCAGGGACAAACAAAACAAATGACAGCAATTTACTGCTCACTGCATCTGAAGGAACAGACGCCCAGTTAGTCACTTTGTGAGTCCATAGGCTGAAATAAAGTTTTTTTATTTTTTAATGTGATGCGTTGCTCCACTGCTCATTAACAGTCCCTGATTATTGATTATTAACACACTGCAGCTTTAATGCCGGAGACAGATTACAGATGGAGTTTTAGGCGTACAGATCGTTGGCTGTAATATTTATCACCGTTGTATTTCCTGTTATGAAAGACATCCATCTCTGCGGTGTAAATCTGAGCCCTGTTTATTTCTGGATGAATAATGGATGCCTGGAGGAAATAGACAAGCCTTTGAGTTATGAATGCAAATTCCCTAATTCTATCAGGGACTCATATTACTGTATTCAATCATAACAAAGTCGCTTTGATGGGCCGAGTGCGTCAAAAGTGTCCAAATCTTTGTGTGCTGTTAAAGCGTCATATACCCGCAGTTTCAGCCTACACAAGGTGTGAGTGTTTTTGAGCCCACTCAGCGTGGTGAACACGTCGGTGTGTTGAATGGCATTCTATTATATTCAAAAGAGGAGACACATCACCAGTGTTGAGGCCTTCGCATATCGACGACAATGCAAATATAAGGCAAGAAACGACTAAGTGGTTAGAGATGAATTTACATACCACTGATGATTCACATTAAGTCTGAGTCGAGTGGGTGAAGGCCCTCAAACTGCAGCAAAAACCACAACGATTTTTGAAAGCTTATTTCATCTGGTATCAGTTTTGTCATTCATCATCATGAATATTGATATTATTGTATATTTGTTGGCCATGACTGGCACCGTCTTTGTCCGTGTCAGCCAACCTTTAGTGAATTTCATTATGAAATGTTCAGAAAAGGACGATGTCAAGGACTGTGGAAGTAGAACATTTCAGTCTAGTTTACTTCCAACTGTTGGAGGTTTGTGTAATTCAAGTACCTCTGCAGTACGTGTGACTGACACAGAAGACACAGAATAACAATTTGAGCATTTTAATGTTAAAAAAAAAGAGGCTCTTTTAGTGGCTACAATATATTCTTATGGGCAACTGTAAAGTTTCGTTATTCTGTGTCTGTGAGTCGCAGCTGCTGGTCAAGGCAATCTACTGGACCAATTTCTAAAATGTTTTTAAGTAACAACACAACTTACACAGTTTAAATTCTTAGAATTATAGAATTATAGAATTATTACTCCTATTCATTGGATGTTTCAAAATCAATATTTGTTATCTGATAAATATATACATTTGTTGTTGGCACAGGCATAGCGGCGGATTAGTAGTGTGGATGAAAAAACATTAACTGTAGGGTGTAGTATCATATTCCTACACAGTATATACATACAGAATATACACAGTACATACACATAGAATAATAGAGATACACTGCTCCTAGCTCAGCATTTCTTCATGTCTGATATTCAATCTGCATTGAAGCGTCACACAAACACAGAGCTCTTTTACAAACCACTGTCCTGACCTGCTTCAACAGCATCTTCATCACAGCGTCTCGTCCCGTCGAGTTCCCATGTGATGCAACAAATGGACGAGGCCTCGGTCCACTGACCTGTGTGCAACTGCCTTTTATTCATGCCTGCTCACATGTAGGCTGATGGGAAGGTACAGTAATGAGTCTTAGCCGTGGCCGGCAGTGACCCCTAACCCCCCTCCCCCTCCTGCTGTTAAGGCGTTGTGTGTGTGGTGAAATAATGAGTTAAAGTTTACCTTTGCTCAAGCACCTGCTGGGCTCAGATGACCCTGCAGTGTGCATGAGTGAACGCAGACACGCACACAGACACACACACACTTGTGATGGGGGTGACTCACATGAGTGGATGCCGTGATGAGGAGCAGAGGGGTCAGTGTTGGAGCTGTGATTCATTCATGAATTCATTTATCACGTTTATGTGTTAAGACATTCCAACAGTTACCGACGCTCCGCTGAGCTGCCCCCGCTCACTCCCCTCATTACACTCCAGCTAATTTGACTCTGTGTGAAGTTGTCACATGAATAATTTTAACTTTTAACAAGGCCCCCTAATTAAATGAATAATTCATCAATATGTTTGGAATTTCCGACTGACACAGCAATGTGATTTGATGGGCAGGATGTCAGTGAAGGGTTATTAATGCAGGTATTTTATTGACTGAACGATATATTTCATGTATTTCCCGCATTAAAGTACCTCATGCTCAATGTCAATAGCCCCCGTGTCTGAAGGGTTTCTTTGCATAGCCATTTCTGTGAAAAGGCCAGCTAGTAGCGGCTCATCTTAGCAAAAAAGAAACTAGAAACTGCCGAAGGACATGTAGGGCCTGACTCTCTAACTGCTTTCTCCTGCTCTTGGGTTTGACAGATTTAAAAAATATATACTAATCAGCAACTATTTGACTTGAAAAACTAATTCCATGGCGGTAAGAGGTGAGAGCAGCTGTGTCCAAACTCAAGGGTCAGCGGAGATCAGGCTCTAGGCCCTGAAGTCTTTGAATGAGTCTGGGGTCACACGTCACCACTTTATTAGGTCCACCTGCAGTATATAAAACAGATGTGCCACACACACCCGCAGCATCTAGGAAGATGATAATCTGCAGCATCTGCTGATGCCGTCAGGGCTGCGTTCATTCAACAGTGTGTTTATTACAACTCAGACCTCAAGCTCAACACAACTGCAATGACAACATAGATTTAAGCCGTAACCAGGAAAAACCAGAGCCTGCGCAGCTTGGGAGCATTTGCACAGCACATGCATGAACTGCCACGTTGGTGGAAAGTGGGATGTACACACCAGGGAGGTCATATGTTGGACATTAATTTCCTCAGAGAGAACGTGACTTACTGAATGTCCTTTCCAACTTTAAACAATATCACAATGCTGTTGATAAAATTCTTAATAAAATCAGACATGACTCTGATGGAGCCAGGTTTATGTTGTCGTACAAGATGGACTACCTACTGAGCAAAGGTTGCATTTAACCAAACTTTGTCCACAACTTAGGACACACAGATACAGGGGATTTAGTTCATCTTTTATTTTTGACTTTAAAATGTGCACAAATTTGGAATTCAAGCATATGATAGATAGATGGATACTTTATTAATCCCGTGGGAAATTCAGATCATCCAGTAGCTTGTACACTTAACACATCACTGACATACAAACATGAATCACAAAAATCACATACATCACATACGGAGAGCATGTTAACAGATACAGGAATGCAATGATGTGATTGTGTCAGTGTCTAGTAGGAAAAGTGATCTTGTTCTGCTGGAGTGGATAGTACAACAAAATATATAAACTGTATATATATTACAGAAACAGCAGAAGAATATAAATATAAATATATGAATATGAATATATAAATATAAATATAAACATAAATATAAATATAAATATAAATATTTAGGAATATCAATCAATAAATCAATCAATCAAATTTTACAAATTTTACATGTATAGCCCATATTCACAAGTTACAATTTGTCTCATAGGCTTTAACAGGGCATTAACACAGCGTGACACCCTCTGTCCTTAACCCTCAGCAAGAGTAAGGAAAAACTATGAAAAAAAACCCTTTAACAGGGTTTATATACCACACCTATATCAAACAATTATTACCAAATCCTTGCAGCTGAATATGAGATTTGAACTTTTGTAATTGTGGTTGCTCTTAGGGCCCTCCCCCCAATCCAAAAATATGGTTACTTCTGGTTTTTAGAAAGAAATCGAGGTGGAATCACATCGGTGAAATGTTGATAACGTTATGGTGAAGCAGACTCTCCACAGTCAGCCTGGGCTTTGCCTGAGGGGCTGCAAAGAGTGAAGGGCAGTTGTTACAGCCTCAGTGAAGCTTCACAAATGAACTGCAGTGCCATTGCTTCAGGTCTTTAGACACTGTCGAGGAGGCAGAGTGTCAACAGGGAAAAATATCATATCTCCTCTGTGTAGTTAAAACATTTGAACAGATCTATTATTCACACGCTGATCATTAAGTGTCTCAGCACCATGGTGAATCTGCAAGCATGTAAAGCATTGCCCTTAGCTTTGTCTGAGTGTGTGGATGTGTGTTTTGTACAGTTGCAAAAAAGGATTTTAATGAACTCTCTCTGAAAGCTGTGCTAGCTGCCTTGAGGAGCCTCTCACCAACTTCAATTAAGTTCATTAGTGGGACTATCAGACCTCCTGTGGGGACCAGATTCTGCTGTTTCAGAGGCTTTTTCAGAACAACGATCTTTAATTCAGGGGAGCTGCTACGTGAGGTTTCTGGTATGACTACTGTATTTCCTTGACTAAAAGTAGAGCTATACACTCAACTAAATGCAGGAATACAGTATGAAGCCGTGCATCTTCTAATTCTGCAATAACGATAAAAACCTTGTTAAAATAAATGAATGGATTCAGTCAACAGAAACACAAGTTGCTATTACTTGGAAACAGGTATTTGTGTAATATGTCTATTTTTCTGTGAACTGTGCGCAGAGAAAAAACGTCTGCTGTCCACTGCTACTCAGCCTCAGCTGGACAGGACAATAAACTTTTTTAATGTATGTTTTTTTTTAACGCATTTGGTGGACCGATTTGTTGGAGGGTTAGGGTTAGGGCCGCTTTGATGCCACAGGGACACAGCTTGTGAGACGTGACTCCCAATGTAGATATGAAGGCCTAATTCAGAGTTAATGAACTATATGATTTTTATGTTAGATAAAGTAATAGAAACCCCATAATATAATTATGCGTGCTATATTCAGTTACTGCCAATAAATCCCCCTACATCCCACACCCTTTAAATACCAATAATCAATCTCATCATCAGAACAATGTATCGTCCCACTTTAGGGTTGTGGAAAATGTTTTTTGAGAACAACGGTGTCTCAGTCTCATTTCTGATGGAAACATGAATGTTTGAAGCAAACGTTGCACCAGTTCGCCCAGTAGCCGTCTGGACCTCAGTGTGTGATTCACAGGATGCAGTGCTCATTGTGTGATCGGCCTCTGGAGAGCGATAACCTGTGGGACTGTAATATCCACCCAGGCTCCACCAAATTATGACCGATGTGTGGCAGTCTAAATCCTGATGGAATTTTCCCCTCAGCTTCTCACATGATGCACCAGCCTCCACTGCAGGCAAACATCTAGAGCTACATATATCCTGATAAGCAGCAACATCTCACCGGCCGCCACAGTTCATTTCAGGTTGTCTTACATGGTAGTTAGATTATTTTCCACTGAAAGATCTCGGTGCTGTCCCCCAGAGGACAGTATCATAAAGAGGAGTAATTGGATGAAGGTATTTTTTAAAGCTGGATCCATTGAGACTGCTGCTTTGTGTTGTTCAGTCAAAAACAAGAGGCGTCAGGGGAGAGGGATTTTAGGAGAGAGGAGCTACAAACATGAGGGATGGAGGAGATGTGGGAGTGCAAGACAAAAGAGGGATGAAGCGTCAGAGAGATAGAAGCACTGAAAGAGAGGAGAACTGAGGCAAATGGAGAGAGTGGGTGGACAGGTAAATATGGAGATGAATATGAGGAGAGGGGCAGAAATGAGAGAGAAGGTGGAGTTAGAGTAAGGGGGAGGAAAATGCTCTTAACGTGGCTGTGGTGCAGCATTCAACTGATGTGAGAGAGACCCAGAGACATGCAGAGGTTGGTGTTGGAGGTTTGTTATGCACTGAAGAAAAGAGGATTCTATGAGTGCATAAATATTTCAGTCTTCTAGGTCAAAGATCGGTCAGAAAGAAAATACATTTCTCCGTGGGTAAAAGCTTCATGGCCTTTACTGGGCAGCAGTGTAAAAGCATCAGAAAATAGAATAGCACTCAGTGGTCCAACAGTCCTCTTAAATTAAAATAAGCTGCATCAATTTGCACTCACTCATAGATCGGTTATATGCTAATATGCTGGATTTTTCTGTCATCAATATAAATTAATTTTTCCCTGGGAAATCTGTGAAAATGTCAAAAAACTATCTTGTAATGTTCCAGGATCCACACCAACTTCTATCGTTCTCTCTTGGTCCATGTCCCGTCCTTACACAAAATGTACAATATTGTACACAGATAACTCAGGCATAAACTTCAGTATCATAGATCTGACAAATTCACATTTGAGAAGCTTCATTTCCATTTACAGATTGTCTGAATCGTCTAGATCAAGTTCCTGAGTTTTCAGACATCTTCTTTTGTCACAAGCATGTGCTGCATTTGAGTCCCAACTTCATTTTCAGTGCCTTTCTTAAAAATGATTTTCAAAAGTTTGGGGGGGAAGGCAGTGGAAAACCTTGACAGTCAAAATAGATTTCTCACAGTGACACAAAAACTTGCCAAGTTCCTTTTTGTCTTCTAGCTCTGCATTTGCATGAGACTAGTAAAAATAATGAGAATCTTACATTAAGTCTCTACTGTGGATCAGGGCTTCTCCATCTGTTACCCTTCCCCACCTTGTTGTAGGCAGGTCTTTCAATTCAGACCTGTCCAATGCTTTATCTTCTCTTCCGGTCTCACCTGAGGGTTTGATTTTCCCTCGGTCGATTCTATGTTTTTTATTACGCCCCTTCTGACCTCAGACTGTATTGCAAATGTCAGTTATATTTGCATTCCTATTAAACTGCTGAGCACATGGTGAAAGGAAGGAAAGCGGTAAACTGAAGATGTAGATTCAACCGCAGCATGCATCATCATCCTCGTATGAGAAAAAGCTTTATCAGCAGTTTTAGGGAAACGGCTGCATGTTGAGCGACTGTTCATCTTGCTCACAAAGAAAAAAAATCCAAATGCATGAACGCTGAGGTTGACAGGTTGATAGATATCGCTGAACGCAGTCGGAATAAAAATGCATGAATTCAGACATTGCCAGTCATACATTATTAATACAATTTCCCACCATCAGTATATCACTGATCACTAATGTGAACATTTTCTCATATGGTGGATGTATTGGATGGAAATAAATACAATAAAAACATGTATACCTGTCTGCACTGTACAATAACAAGACACATTCATAGACAGTGTAAACGTGTCTCAATCCAGGGGCAGCATCCACAGACCGAAGGCTGCACTGAAATGAGACAATCTATAGGAATTTCCTATTTGCATCAACAGCTTGTCAATTTCCATGTGCCTGTGATTTACTCTCTACCTGTGAAGTAGCTGAGCGTACTATCATCTGTTTTATCAGTGTATAGGAACAGGTGCCATCTTTCATCCCACGTTTCCAGCTGTGGTTATTTACCATGGGCTCAGCGTGTCAGTAGCTTCCTCTCCTCTTGCTTGCGCTGAGCGATTGTGGTCATCTCCCTGCCGTCCAGGCCACACTCTACTCACACAAGATTTCCGGAGACTTCAGCAAAACCACTTAAAAATGCTGGATGTGTTTGAGCTGTTGTTGCAGAACCAGTGTGTTGACTCAGAACAATCATCCGTACACCTCAGCTGCTCCAAGCCAGATCTGCAAGCCAGTGAGAGATTTTATATAACAGGCTCCTGGTGGTTCCCTGTTTCTGTGCTTTTGCAATAATGGCTTTAGATTTAATTATCGATTTTTCTCTGTGGATACGTTGATTTCCTCATCCCCTAACAAACAATAAGTCATTAAGGAGTTTACTGATCTAACACACACACAGAAGCTGGTATGGTTGTCCAGGGCTGTTTAAATCCAAGCTAATTAAAACATCAGAACTTCAAAAGATATAGATGCTCATTTCGGAACCTCGCTTCACAACTCAATAACACACACTGACACACACACACACACACACACACACACACACACACACACACACACGCACATATTGATGCAGCTCCTGGAGACAGAACGTGACACAGTAAACCCGATTTGTATCAAACTCAGAGGAATCAGTGGGAAAAGATAAGTTTGCTCATCCTTGGCCAGCCCTTCCATTCATCATCCAGATGGTGCATCCAGATTAAAACACTGTGCCAATCAGAGCACCTGTATATGTCAGGTTTAATAAAAGTAACTGGAAAACTCGTTTGGCATAAAGAAATATGGAAACCATCAGGGAATGATCTGATATGATTTAGTCATATTATCTGTTTTTTGTTGTTGTTTTTCAAATTCAGCTATGCTCAGTTATAACAGTACACAGAGCATATAAGTATTTTTGGTAATATTACGTGAAGACGTGGTAATATTTGGAAAAAAATATTTGAAAAAAAACTCATAATTTTAATAGAAAAAATAAATTGTTATACGAGAATAATGTTATTATTAAGGCTGTGTGTTATTTTACCAGGGGGAACTTCAGAATTAAAACCTGTGTTTATTTGTGTTAAAATAGGTCTTTAATCTGGCTTTACATGACTTTATTATAACTTTCGACTTTCTTCTTGAAATATAATTTCTTTATTCTCCATATCTATTACCTTCTGAACTATGAGTTTCTTTTCAAGTACGATTTTCCACTTTTGAATTTTTTTTCTCAATAACGACTTATTCGCCTAATATTACGACTTTGTTCTAAAAATCACAGATAATTTTTTCAATGTTGTAATAATCTGATGTATGATAAAACCCTATGGTTATTTATTATTTTGTGTGATACAATCAGCTTGTGTGATATTGCCTATGTGCAGGAGTTTTTTTCCACACATCACTGAGGAAGAAGCTGAGGGAGCAGCCGAGTCTGTAAATCAGTGCTCATGCTCCAACCAGCATCATTGCATCAGATGACTGAAGTCTACACAAGCGAGGATGACAGGCTGTGTTCTACTTCCCTGAAGGAGACGAGAGCGACTTGATACGTAAGTCATGGAAATGGATATCGATCCTTTCACTAGACTCAGACAGCTCATGCTAATGCATTTCCTCTAGTGTTAGAAATACATTAATTTGAAGCAATAACTGGAGACCTGTAAAAATCGATTATAATTTCTCAGTTTCTTCCTCCAGTCAACATCCTGCAATGTCCACATTAGTCTGATTGACGAGCCTTGCGGTCTGTCTTATAGCACTAAGTCAACTCATGATTGAAAATGAATACTATTCAGATCATGTACAAAATACAACATAAGCACTAATTGTCCAATGCATCAATAATGGAAAGATTTTTACATTCCGGAAATAAAAGCAACAGTCTTCTCAGCTGATGCAGATGCAAACGACATCGTCCCCTTGTGGCTGGTGTAATTATTAAAGTATAACATCCTCATCATGTCAATTCCACAAGGAGGTTGAGGTGGACGGATCAGATGTTAATGTCATTTTTCAAACTGACAGTCAAGATTGTTTTCTATTAAATGAATGAGTCACTCCTACTGTTAATGTGCCGCCCACTTTCCAGTCTTGTAGCTGCGCCAGGTTATTAAAAGTCGGACATGGACTGGCCAACCTAATACATAAGTAAATTATGCCTCTGGTTCCCATAACAGCCTCAAAACACCATTAAGGTGAGAGGCGGTGGTCTAGTGGCAGAAACTTGGACTATGGGCAGAGAAGGTCTCTGGTTCGTCTCTGGTTCGATTCCACGGAAAGACAACAAAAAGACGAACCTGGATTGATCTGCCCAAAAATCCAAGAGTCTCTCTAGACACTGTCTAGTGCCCCTGAGCAAGGCACCTTACTCCTCCAACATCTGCTCCCCGAGCGCTGTACATAGTCTCACTGCTCTGTGTGTCCCGCACACAGATGGGTCAAAAGCAGAGGTTACATTTCCCTACCTGCATGAGTGTGCGTTTGCATGTCTGTGCATGTGTGTGGGATAAATAAAATGCATCTGCATCTACTTAAAAAAAAATGTTCATGGCATAGGAGCTAGAAGGCATAGCTGCGGAGAGGGATGGATGGATGGAATTATTTGGTGGCTTTTCCAGATACCAGACACTGATCACTTGTAATAGAGTGTAACGTCTTGATGTGTTCTCATCTCTTTAAAACAAGTCAATCCTATCGGATATTCTCAGAACAGTCCTTGTGTACAGAACACTAGCAGGGTTACTAGACATCTTTCTTTGGTCGAATAAGTCGGCTCCACAGTGAAGAGAAGCTCCTGTTTTGATTTGTCAAATTTTCTAAATGGCAGATATTCAGGAAGTAACATATTTTTCAAAGGTTGGCAGGAAAGATTAGCTGGATGTTTTCTGTATTTTTTAACAAAGACGGGAGGCAGAGTGAGGGCCGGGAGGAGAAAAGGTAATTTGAGTCCCAGAGCTGAGATGCAAACAATTAAATTGAGCTCGCCCCCGGCTCCTGGAAATTATTTTCTTATCAAGTAAACCGCAACAACAAATTAGTTTAGATGGAAATGTAAAGTCAACTGGAATAAGTTTTGTCGAAGCAATGAAGAAATGTTGTTGTTAAATATGTTGGTACTGAACATATCACTTCAGTAACAGCTGGCATTGTTGCACTATTTGCATATTATTTCACACACACATTTTAAAAATAGTAGAGATTTTTTATCTTATTCTAATATGTGGACTCAATTCTGTCAGTGAATGATGATGAGACGTCCAGTGGAGTCTAAGGACACCAGCATGATACTGTGAGAGGTTGCCTGAGGTAAGATTAACATCACAGGGTCAAATTCAGTGTGAGGCTTCAGAGAAACTTATTCCAACATGTCAATTGGCTCAGTCGCCCTCATCACACTTCAGCCCTTACTCCCTGAGGAAAGGTCCGGAGCTTATTGCTTTGGTTTTCTATGGGCAGAGCTTCACAGTGATAATAAGGACTTCTCTTCACTTATCACCTTCTTGTACTTCTGATTGGAAATCGAAATTTTGCCCATTGAGGACCAAGCCCTACCATTTGCTGATTCTCTCTTTCATTGGCAGCTAATTTCGCCTCACAGCGAAAAGGTTTGAGGTTTGAATCCTTCTGTGTGGAGTTTGTATGTTCTCCCTGTGTGTGCATGTTCTCCGGGTTCGTCCCACTGTCCACACACAAACAGATTGGGGTTAGTTTAACTGCATATTCTCGAATTGAGTGTACGCATGGCCTGCAGGGAAGGTACTGGTAGACAGGTAGGGTACATCTTGAGCCATGTGCATATATGGATTGCATAGAAAAAGGCTGCACATCTGGAGCCAGAGCCAGCTGTCAATTGTGACGTTTCACCCAAACATCAATATAATGAGAACTACCAACAATGACAGAAACAGCAGGAGTGTGTCATTAATGAACAGACGGACAAAGACGCTCTGCTCACTTATTTGTGAGTGTGACGTTTTTTTCCAATTCGTCCCATGCTGTTATTTTTTGTTTGACACTCATTAGTAAGGAAATTATTAAAAGGGGTGAAAACTGAGAAAGCTGAGTTTGACCGTTCTTGGGTTGACATCTTTGGTCCAGTCTGAAATATCTCATCACCGTTTGGATGGATTGACACAATATTCAGAAAGGTTTCTTCAGGCGCTGTGATAAGGTCGAAATTTTTTATGTTTTTGGTGAAATGTTTGTGTGTGTGTGAGTTGAGAGAGAACAGGTGTTTCCCATTCTGCAGCTTTTGTCCACTGACCTTTCCTCTTGAGAAAATGACTCCCCACACAAACACACCCCGATTGTGTCCAGATATATTTTCTCATTATATTTAGCAGGCTGACTCATGGTCTCCTCCATTGTTTTCTCGTTCAGATTTGTCCATGAGATTTAATAAAGCCTGATAAAGTCTGTTGTCGCGTGCTATTTTAACTTCCAGCATTAACATCCTGTGGGAGTGCTCATTGTAAAGCTCGGAACAGAAACTCTGATTCTATCAGTCGCCCACTGCGCTAATTGACAAAGCTTATAGACTCATCAGGGTGTTCATCACTCAACAAGAATGATTTTTCATCAAAGGCAATCAGCCAAACAATAGACCTGAGTAAAGAGTAAATAGGTTCTTGTGCACAATGCTGCTGAATTACCACTTGCACAATCTTTAAGGAGCACTTCCCACCTTGTTCACATCTATTAGGAGCTCCTCTCTTTGCCGTCTCCCTGCCGACACAGATACAGCGCAAGTTTCTAATAGACAGTGACTCATGGCAGACACGTGCAGGGCAGCAGTCTTTGTGAAGTCTGGTAATGGATTTTGAGCCTTTCCACGACTTCCCGAAGAGCTGCCCAGTCCAGCGGAGAGAGGAAGGGAAGACGAGTGTGAGCGGAGGGAGGCTAATATGAAAGGAAACAGGAACACATGTTAGTAAAGCTCCAGGTGTCGCTGACACGTTAATGCCTCAGCTTAGTCCGAGCACAGTTCACAGACCGAACCACGTCCTCTATATGAAGGAAGAGGAAGCTGTTTAACTGGTGCTAAGTCATTTATGAGCAGGGGTCACAGAGGTTGTGGTGGTGTCCATCATCAGCTGATGTGATCGTCAGCAGAACTGTCACTGTTCTGGACGGCATAATACGAAGGTTTATACAGCTGTATTAGGAACACCTCTGAATATAATGAATATCGAGGACACGACGTCTCCCACAAAGTGAAGCCATGGTTTCTGTCATTTTAGGCCGTTCTTATCAACCTGCTCAAAAGTTTGGTTGTAATTATTTATTTTATGCTATAAAAACAGGGTGAAACATTATGATTGGACATGTGTATCATCGGTGACCCAGAAACTGCGGGTCGGACTCTGGTGATTCAAACTCTGGCCACCATATCCAGGATATTCTGCCAACAGAAGGAATAAGGTATCTTTATATACAGTCTATGCACCAAACAAATACCTGTAAACAAGCAGTTTCAATTTATAGTAAATCTGTATATAAGATACTCTAGCAAGCATCAGTGAATAGCCCCAAAACATAATGAAACCAACATAATGAGTTGTCACTAAAGCGGCTTTCAGACATGCACTGTTCCTCCGAAGAGGTTCAGGTGTGAACGCAAATATCAGAGTGAGACCCTATGTAGTTTATGCAGACTTCATCTGCCTGGCCTCCTGGTATGACATCCGTAGAAATCCAGGAGAAGTTGATGTGTGAACACAGCAGGGAATCCACCCCCCCCCCGCTGGAGTCAGATGTCAAGAGAGTTGCGGTGATAAGATCTGACGATGGTGTCGGGCTGATGTAAAGAAAACCGCATGATTTCGTGAAAATAACTTGACTTCCTCTGTCGGCTGCACCCGGCTGCTCCACCTGTCACCTGAATAATGCAGAGGGTTTGATGCCGCTGTGAACGCGACTGTGCAGAGAACCTCCCGCTGTGTTGTGCATGTGTGAAAAGCCAACTACTGATTTCGCCCTTAGGTCATGTCTGAAAAAACGGCTTAATTATTAAGGATGTGGTAATGAAGACCCTTAGAGGGTGCTTTGTTGAGCAGAGGATATTTGTTTACATACAATTACATTGCGGTGGAAAACAGGAAGCTACGTCTAATAAAGCCTTGAGTACTGTCAGGCTTCTTCCAAATTAATTCTAATACGGAGACAAACAGGCAGCAGACTCAGACAGGCTTCATGTGTTTGTGTTACTGTGTGTGAGCGTATACACAGTATCGTTGCGGACAATTTAAAACCAAGAACATTTGCCATCTTCATCACAAGCTTCTTCAAATAGTTTTGAAGTTATTACAGCTCTATTCAAACTTATTTTGAAGCAGACGACCCAGGACAACGGCTTCACCTTGGGGTCAAATCAGGCATTTTAAGGGACTCATATAATAATACCTGGATCTAGATAATTTAAATAAGACTGTGGGACCTTGGAGGTATACACTCTACTCAGCGTTATTGTAGTTGGCAATGCAGTGTCGGGAATTGAGCATTTCCTATATATAATGAATACCTTTGCAGTCTGTGCTTTGGCTGTTTGGGCTCAATAAACAAGGAGTAGAAAAACACTCGAGAGATCCCACTCACAAGAATAACAAGGTAAGAATTTACTATGTATTCAGTTTGAATGTACCCTTATCTTCACAGTATATGTACTATCAAAACGTAAGAGGCAGTATGTGTTAGGCAGTAAGTATTAGGCGTAAAGTGTAATTCAGTAGTTATTGTAATTCAGAGGTTGCATTATTGAACTCTTACAGGGTCTTTTCCTCTTTGTTGGTGAGGAACCACAAACATGTCATCAGACTACAGCTGCTTATAAAACCAGACATTACAGCCCAACTCATCGTAAAGGAGCGGTTCACTGTTTGTTTGGCTCTGGTTCCACTGGGTTACAAACTTCCACAACAACAAAAGCTCCTGTTCTCAGTATCTATTTGGCAATAACAAGATCAGAGCTAATTAACCAGCTGGAATCATGTGAGGGAGCTCGGTTTTCCTTGTTCCTCACATTTCACTGACACTGTTTGAAGGCCCCAAAAGTCCAGAATTAATTAATGAGTGGAAAAAAGAAGGGCTCAAAACAAATGAGTCAGTTTGGGCCGACATTACTATTCAGCTCATGTGAGGAACAATGTTGGATCTTTTATTCAGTTGATGTTTTACGCAGAGGCATCTGCACATGGAAACACAGCTGGGAAGAAAGAAGAATGACTGGGTTACCAGGCAGACAGACGGAGAGCTGGATGAAGGCAAAGAAGGTAGATAACAGCCTGGCAGAGAGCTAACGGACAGATGGAGGAGGATGAGATACAGCAGGTAGAGAGAATGAAGAAGGGATAAGGAAAAGGTCCAGCCTGAGCAAGAGACCTTGAAGCCTTACAGCTGCTTCTTTGTTTGCTTATGGGTTGGATATTTGTTTCTCTTTTTGTTGTCATTCTGTCCAACCTGCAGCCTCTTCCTCTACAATGCTTCTTTGTAACTGCTCCAACTCCAGAAGCTTTATATCTTCCTTTCGCCTTTCATGATTACATCGTCCTTCTCTGTGACCTTCTCCTGCAGCCAACTCACCGTCCTCCTTGTCGAAACATTGATTTGGCCATTTTAAATTTGTCCTCAGAGGCAGACTGATCCTTCATCTTGCCATGTTCTTCCATCCAGAAATTCCCTCTCTTTGAACTGAAGCCATCTCAACATCACTTCTGTCTCTTCTCTCGCTCTCAGCCTCCTCCTCACTGAACTTTTCATCCAGAACAATTCACCTGTTCATGGTCTGTTCAGTCTTTTTGCAGCTGAGGCCTCAGTGTTATGATCATATCCTCAATGAAGGCTCAAGGGGATGGTTGTCATACTTTCACCTCATCATTTTGCCTTTGCTTGGTCTTTCCACTGACCTCACAAGCAACTTTATCACTGTGGGATGACAGATACCATTTCCACTCAAGCCCACACCACATATTTGGAAGCTGTTTGGAGAATAGTAAATGGTAAATGGCTTTGTATTTATATAGCGCTTTTCTAGTCTTGATGACCACTCAAAGCTCTTAACAGTACAGTTTTACATTCACCCATTCACACACACACACATTCATACAGTGCATCTATAAGCAGCACTTTGTTGTTCTGTAGATGGGGAAGACTGGGGATCGACCTGCCGACCTTCAGGTTGTAGGACGACCGCACTACCCCACAGCCACAGGCACGTACTTTCAATAAATTCTTGGCAGGTGATTAGGATGAACCATTTGTATTTTACTGCTGCTGAGACCAGTCAGGAGGTGAATAAAAATGGATTTGGCTCTCCACTTCTGCAATATTGCCTTGAAATGTTGAACAAAAGACCAAGCCAAAGATAGATGAGGACAAAGGTATGATGGAGAGATGGATGAATTGCTCTGGAGCAAATGTTGTAATATCTGCACAGAGAATATTCCAACCCTCACCTTTGGTCTCAAGCTCTAGGAGGTGAGAGAAAAAACAAGATTGCAGAGAGCAACGGCTGAAATTAGTTTTCTCCCTTGCAGAGAAAGGAAAAAAGAGTAGAACTGCTGCTCTTTCATGTCGAAAGAAGACAGATGAAAGGGTCTGTCAAACCTCCCGGGAGCTTTCCGCTGAAGGTTTACCTGGTGCGCCCAACCAGGAGGAGACCTGGGAGTAATGCAGTACTAGCTAAATACATATCCCATTTGGCCTGGGAATGTGTCAGGAGGTCTAGAATAGCCCACTTGATCGACTACCTCCACGACTCGTGCCTGTAAAAGTGTAAGATATGGAAGGATGGATGGTGACATGCAAATTAGTTAAGCTTGATCAAACATTTATTAATTTTCTATTTAATATGAAAAACTCCCATCAACGTTTGTTTTTGAGCTTGTAAACAATTATATTCTTTTTTTCAGAGTGAAAGAATTCAGACCTTTCTTCAAATGTGTGAACTCCATAAAGTGATGGTGTGCTTGTTTCATTTCCATGCTGATGAGGGTTGATGGTTCCATGTTAGGGAGGAATTCAACCTGACTCTACTGGGTCCAAGAATAATCATTATGTGAGCAAAGGAGGAAACTACACAGCGACAGAATTTGTGTCCTAGAAAGACTCATATTAAAATCTGCATTGACTATTTATGGCTGGGTGGGTGGCCGGGTGGACGGATGGATGGGTTAAAATATCACTTCAGTTGGTGACACACAAATAAATTTACTTTGCTCAAATTAATACGCAATAATAACACAATTAATATAAATTTGATATACTGATATTGAGTCAGGAGTTTTTATTGATCACACACAAAAGTTATTTTCCCGAACAAACCTCTCTCCGCTCTGTCTGTACTAGATGTTTGTGATCAGGCCTTCTGTTGACTTGGCGGCTAAACTCTAAGCTCATTGAAATACTAAATCAACAGATCAGATCTGAGCTGTTTTTCTCATAATCGTTCAACCCAGACAAAATCCTAAACCAACTCCATTTTAACACAAAACTGATTTAGAGCCCTCGACTAGAAATGTTGAGCACGTGGCTGTGGCTTTTCTCTCCTCTCTGAGCATCACACATTCAGTGTTACACCAGGGGGCCATATTTAGTAGGAGAATGAGTTGCTAAAAGATTTCCCCCTGCATGTTCCGATGATGGGAACCAGTCTGATGTAAAAACTTCTCCTTGTTAGGACTCAAAAAGATAGAGCAACAAAAAAAAACTAACCCCCGCCACCACCAGCCCGAGAAAACAAACAAGTCTGATATACGAGGGAGAACTCTGCTTTGAATAAACATGAATTGAGTTATGCTACATACCCTGCGGCTCTGGTGAGGAAAATACATGGTTGGCATTTGCATAAAGGACATTCTGTCTAAATTCATATCAGTAAGTTTCCTGTTTTTTAATCAAACAAGACATGCATCTCTTTTCTCTGCAAACCATATATTTCCAGCAAGAAACCGAGAGGAACTGAGACAATTTTACAGAGAATGTTTAATCTTTAACTTGTAACTTTCTCCTTAAAGGCTCAGTGTGTAGAATGTTAGTTACATCTAGTGGTGGAGGTGCATGTTGCAGCTGAATACCCTTCATCCTAGCCTCTCCTTCCAAAAACGAAGGTGAACCTGTGGTAGCCTTCAGTTATCACAAAAACTTACAAGGTGTTTAGTTTGTCCTGTCTGGCCTACTGTAAGAAACATGGAGACCTTTGTAGAGAGGACCTGCTCCCAATGAAAACATAAATTATTTAAATATAAACGGCTCAGTCTTTGGTAAAGAAAACAACAATTCATACAATTGAGATGAAACACTACGATTAGAGGACAGAATGTGTTGCTTTAGTCTCAGTTGCATATGAAATATGAATGTCTTCCTCATTGTCTGACTGGGACTGGATTCCAATGTAACTGGGCGGATTCAGTTGTTTGGTCTTGTCAAAAGAAACTGGACTTTGGCCTGAACTGACCTAAGCTGTGTTTTACCTTTGGAGTTCATTTCCTTTAATATATGAATCACTGTGGCAACCAATCCAGACTCTTCTTGCTATGATGCAACAGTGCTAACATGACTCACAGCTTATTGTCTTATATACATTAGAAATATTAACTATAAAATGTATCAAAACAGATATAAAATTCATGACAATGGTAGTTGGATGTTTAGGCTGCAGCCTCATACTTTCAGCCTCATAATAACAAAAAGTTTAAAGATATTTGAAGTCTGTGTGTGTGTGTGTGTGTGTGCGTGTGTGTGCGCGTGTGTGTGTGTGTGTGTGTGTGTGTGTGTGTGTGTGTGTGTGTGTGTGTGTGTGTGTGTGTGTGTGTGTTTGTGTGTGTATGTCCTGTGCATTGTTTCTGAGAACCGTGTGAGTGATGGAAAGCAGAATGAGCTGCTTGGTAAACAGCTCCCTCCAATGGTCGACAAGCGGAACGGTTTTGTTCACCTGTTCAGGCAACAGGACTGAGGTTCAGATCAACAGCCTGTAAAACAAACAAAGAGGTGACTGGTTTTATTCCAGGAGCCATCGCATTGTGATCATGTGAAATGGAGGAAATTCTCTGTTTACCTGATACATGTACCTGTACCTGTTACAACTCTCATGAGCATTTGTGCAGGTCTGGGAACTGTTAAAGATATTACATTTTCTACGTTTGATATCATTAGATTTTTATAAGCGTAATCTCTGTTTGCTTTTGTTTGAATCCTGGAGGGAGGAATGAATAATTTTCAATTGAAGGCCACCTTCAGATTAAAAGCACACATGCTGTATGATATTCCACTTTCCAGAGGCCGGAGAGTGACGCTGCCTTCATGAACAAGTTTGTGATCAAATATCTGGTCATCTGTAGATTGTGTTTTACTGAGAGTGTCTCTGGAACTATACAGTCGTCTTAGACAACCTTGACAATTAAGGTTTTATTTCTAGCTGCTGTACAGGAATACATCAGCTTCTTACTTGTTTTAACAGACGACATCATGTCACCCCAACCCTTGCTTCTCTTCATTGTTTTCACAATCTTATTAGTGGGGTTTTCTGTGGGCTGAATCCCAAACTTTATAGACACAACTGTACAGCATTACATGGTTAGTTTATATATCACAATGCCCAATTACATTAGCTTATACAAAATTCACAGTTTGAATCTACTAATGATTGAGTTATCTTTTCCATGTAGCTTATTATACAGTAACTTACTAAATAATTCAGTTACAGATTCTCGGTTGAAGACGTAGGAGGACAGAGCTTTTGAAACAAGCCCTCTGAGGACCTGCCTGAGGAAGTGCAGCAGACTGACTTCATACTTTCCTTTAAAAGCTTAAAATTTACTTTACAGTACAGATTGTTTTGTGACGGAAATTTTTTGTTGACAAAAATATTCAGACTCTTTAATGAGGCTGCATACCGTTGTCACTTGCTTCCTGTTCAATTAAATAATCCTTGAACTGAAACTCGAATTGCTGAGGCTGACTGAGGTTATTGGACACAAAATAGAGTCTCACAGCACTATATTAAAACTAAGATAGTCTCAGGATCATAAGATTTTTCCTTTGCCAGAGATCCTATAAAAACTATCAAGATCCATCACATCCTGATGAGTATAATCAAATTTCAGAGTGAATGTAGGATTATTTACATCAATTCCATTAAAAGTAGAATATTAAGAAATATTATGTCAAAAGAAGGGGGCAACCGGATTTAAAACCGGGGAAGTCTTGATCAGGATATTAGGATGTGACCTGTGCCAGAGATCTTACCGTATCTATCAGGATCCATAACATTTTAACAAGTCTAATCATATTTTAAAGTGAATGTAGGATTATTTACATCAATCCCATTAAAAGTAGAATATTTAGAAAAACTATGTCAAAAGAAGGGGGCACCCGGATTTGAACCGGGGACCTCTTGATCTGCAGTCAAATGCTCTACCACTGAGCTATACCCCCACTTGTTACGACCAGCTGACCTTGATATATTTAAAGTTAGCACCAATTTAGCTTATTCTATATATGTATATATGTGATGTATCATAATTTGTGTTTAGGGAAATTACACACACACGCACCTCAGTGTTAGTGAACCGTGATCCCAGTTGTGTCCCATGAACACGGTTCTACACGTACACATTAAAGCGCTACCAGCCGAGAGCGGAAGTGTCGCATTTTAGACGCGACTCAACCGGAAGCCGCAGCGGATTTAACAGAAAGTGGAAGAGACTGAATCACAATGGTAATGATGCTACACATATTGTACTTTTCTTCTTCTTTCCTGCCCGACCTGTGCGTGTAGCTCACTCTGCTGCTGTTTTCTGTGGATGTTGGTTTTTAATCTCACTCCTCTGGCTCTTTGTATGCGTCGGCGGAGTATGTTAGCGCTGGATTTGATTAGTCACTGCAGCTAATGCTAGTTAGCTAGCTCCACTGGGAGTCGGTCAGACTCATGGCGTGAGTCTGGTTAGTGTGAGTGTGTGTTTGTTTCTGTCAATCATGTCTTTATGTGTT
The DNA here is from genome assembly GCA_038501795.1 of Pseudopleuronectes americanus. Classification (NCBI taxonomy): domain Eukaryota; kingdom Metazoa; phylum Chordata; class Actinopteri; order Pleuronectiformes; family Pleuronectidae; genus Pseudopleuronectes; species Pseudopleuronectes americanus. The sequence goes on from CM076736.1 coordinate 10,221,680, forward strand.
TGTATCTGACAGAACACCCGAGGACTCCGATCTCAGCTGAAGGACAGTGTCCCAGTGGCCGGCCTCCATCCACAGGGACAGTATGGAATCCAGGACTCTCTGCGGAGCGGGTGAGTCTTAAACATTAATGAATTCATCTGGAAACGAATAAGTTCAAATGTATAAATACAATAATGTGTAATTCATCGCAAGTCCCACCGTGGTCTGCACAGTCGACTTGTCTGATTGTGTTGCTGGTTAAACTGACACAGATACATGTCAATATATAAGTCTTTGACTTTCAGTGTGCACAAACTTTTAATCAGCTTTTGATTTATAAGGAAATAGATTATGTGCTGGATCTTTGGTTTGATAATAACCTCTCTATAGAAATGATTAAATGGATCAGGTGAAAGCCAATGCAACAGACCTCCTATGTTAAAGGAATAAATATTTATTTGTTACACTTAGAGACACACAGTGTTAATGATGAAGTATTACACCTGCATGCACAGAGTACTATCACAAATGTTAAGTTATTTCATCCCATAATATTTCTGAAGCACATCAAACCTACATGGTACCTGATTTTTGTTCTTCTGTGTCTGAGCAGATTTACCAGTGTAAAGAATGAGCTCCTGCCCAGCCACCCACTGGAGCTGTCCGAAAAGAACGTGAGTCATTCTGAGCCGTGAGAAATGAATGAATCAATGAGCCAAATGTTTTCACTCATTCTGCCTCATCAGAACTCTAATGGTGGCTTTGATGCACACACTGGGACCAAAATGTTAATGTCTATAAGTGCAGTGAGGTCAGTGACATGCTCACCTTCTACCTGCCCCAGCGTCACTGAACTTCTATAAACACCCCGTGAGATTCTGGGCATTTAATAGTAATGACAATGGTAAGAGTAGCATCCAGTTAGTTCAAGAGTCTATTAAACACTATGACATATGTCTTCATAGTTCTGCAATCAGGGATTTTCCCATACCAGCAACATACAGGCCTCTGATTCAGCAGTCTTTAAAGTATAAGATAATGCTGTACTGCCACTCATAAGTACTGCTTTTTTTTGAGAGATAAAGAGAGATAAAGAGATAAAGTTTTTTTCGTTGCTGTAGTGTTAGCCAGATTGGAAGTACACTATATGGACAAAAGTATGGGGACACAACTCTTAATAATTGAATTCAGGTGTTTCATTCAGTCCCATTGCAAAAAGTGTATAAAATCAAAGCACCTAGCCATACAGTATGCCTTTACAAACATTTCTGAAAAAATGGTTTGTTCTAAAGAGCTCAGTGAATTACGCTCTGCTGACTCAATAACTGCAGAGTTTTTAAACCTCCTCTGGCATTAACATCAGCACACAAACTGTGGGCACGGAGCTTGATGAGGTTTATGGTTTCAATGGCCGAGCAGCAGTGTGCACGCTTTACATGACTGCTGTAATATATGTAAGCCGCTCTGGTGTTTCTAAACTCAAGCAAAAACCATCTATATCAAGAAAACATGTGTATTCATTTACGTGGCTTTTCACAGATACAACACAGGTTTGTGAAATTGCCAATCAGTACCCCAGCTCTCAGTGAACCTAATGTAAGGATATTAATCGGGTGGATAGTTGCTGAAAGTTGTCTTTATGTCGTGTGCAGTTCCAGCTGAACCAGGACAAGATGAATTTCTCAACTCTGAGAAACATCCAGGGTCTTCATGCTCCACTCAAACTGCAGATGGAGTACAGGGCAGCCAGACAGGTACTGCTTTTTACTCCTCTTCCTGCTCTTGTGTTTATTCATCAAGCCTGGCCCTATGTCCTCATGTCTCTCCCTCTCTCCTCCTTCCAGATCCAGCGCCTGCCGTTCTTACAGAGCTCAAACCTGGCTCTAGATACGCTGCGAGGCAGCGACGAGTCCATCGGCTTCGAGGACATCCTCAACGGTCAGAACCTCATCATGTCTGCACTGTCCCTGACCAGAGTGATGTCTCTGAGGGTGAATTCTAACCTTTTGTGTGTCTGTCACCTTTCAGATCCAGCCCAGAGTGAAATGATGGGAGAGCCTCACATGATGGTGGAATACAAACTGGGAATGTTGTGAAAAAGAAAGACACAAATCCACACATACACACACCTGTATTTCTTTTTTGTTTTAGTGATTCATAAACAACAAGTCACCAACTCAGGCTCTGTGGAACTGTCAGCATCTGGGAAGGACGGGAGATAAATGAGGCTGTGGGTGGGGGCATATTTGTGAAGATTTCCTGATCAGACACATTCAGTGCTGCTTTTGTATGATTCCAACCTGACAGTTATTTCTAATAAACTTCATAACTCTTCCTCTTGCTTTGTTTTTTTTGGCAAATGATTTAAGTGTTGTGGTGAAACTCGTTGGGGCTCAGAACGTATTCTTTGTCTTTAAAGGGGTAGTTCACCCAGAAATGAAAATGCACTCATTCACTCACCCCTATGCAGATGGAGGGGTGGATGAAGAGTTTGTGTCCACAAACAACTTTAGTTGGAGTTTCGGAAAGAGTAGCAGCGCCAAGGTGCATTACTGCCAAGAAACTGAACAACGGAGGTTAAAGGCTTATTCTGAACCTTCACTTCTCAAATCTTCATAGCCACTCCTAGAACCCTAGAAATCTAAAATCTTCAAAGCCAATCCTATAATTATTATATCCTAAATACAAATCCTATAGTTGTAGAATTCTTCCTATTGTTTAATTTCCTAATTTAGCAGATGACCAGTGTTTTTAACGGACTGACGATCTTTGAATTTCAAAAGTGCAACAGGATTTTATTCGTCTCAAAAGTTTTTTTGAGGAGAAACCTCAGTCACTTCCAAGCAAATATCTCTCAGCTTTGAGCTCCAATGGAGGAGGAGATTTCCCAGCTTACGTTGGCTACACAGAGGTTATCCACACAACCTGACAAGAAGGAGCCACTGGTCCTGGGCGGCCTCACTTCTGGATCCTCCACTTACCAAGTGCAGTCCCTCATTGGGAAGGGGGCCTTTGGCCAAGTTGCCAAATGCTTGAGAATGGAGGACATGAAGATAGTGGCCATAAAGATGATAAAGAGGCAAGACTTTTCTGAGAGACAGACAAACAGAGAGGTATGGTTTTGCTGATACTGTTTTTAAAAATGCTAAAGTGGTACCATTTTTGTGATTTAATCTTTGGAGTTTCCATCAATAAACAATCAGTATTTGGAAAAGTACATGAAAATATTGGGTGTCTATTCTATATTCAGGTGGATGCTCTGAAGAGCCTGAAATCTCTGGACCCAGACAAGTGCAACTTTGTCCGATGGTACGAGGATTTCACGGACAAAGACCATGTCTGCCTGGTTTTTGAGTACCTGGACAAAAGTCTGAATGATTTCATAAAGGAAAGAAGTCCCCAACCTATCCTTTTGATGGAGATCAGACCGATTGTCGAGCAGGTACACTATCTCCAACTGCTTTTCTTACAACACTACTGAAAGAAACAACCGTCTAAATTGACCGCTTTAAAAAATATTTTCAGTTAGCCACCGCCCTCTATCACTTGAAGGCTGCTGGGATGATACATGCAGACCTCAAGCCGGAAAATGTGATGCTGGTCAACCATCTACGGGAGCCCTTTAGAGTCAAAGTTATTGACTTTGGCCTGGCCTGTCACATCTCAGCTGCCAGGACGGGCTCATGTATTCAGAGCCTTTATTTCCGGTAAGTAACTGGAACCCATGTTTGGTCTCTTGGAATATGGACATTTCCTCAAGTGTTCACGCAATCTTTAGAGGAGTTTTAACTTGAATGTCTATCCAAATACTTGAAATCACTTTAATGGTTAATGATATTTGTCCTCCATCAGATCTCCAGAGATCATTTTGGGGTATCCATTCACAGAGGCCATAGACATGTGGTCACTGGGCTGCATGGCTGTCAGCATGTTCCTCGGCAACTGGCTCTACCCTGGTAGAAGTGAATACGATATGGTACGCAATCTGGCATTAGAAGTTTGCTCCTAAGAATCTGGTTTCATGTTTTGATTTAGATTGTAAAGTGTTCATATAATAGAAATGAATCCCAGCGTGACCTTTGGGTGTGATGTATCTTCAGATCAGGTTCATATTAGAGACTCAGGGTCAGCCACCGCACAACATTCTCTCCCTTGGGTCCAAAACAAGCCAATTTTTTCAGAGATGTGAAGACTCTGCCACCTTGTGGCAACTGAAGGTACCAGAACACTATAAACAATTCACATGTGTACTTTTACTTATCATTACTTACACAACCACTGTCTACCAAAGACCCCACAACAGATTCATAAGCAGGCGGGGATTAAGTCAAGAGAGACAAGGAGGATAATGCTCAACTCACTGGACGGCCTCCTGCACGTAGGTCTTCTCTTTGACTACTCAACATGAGCATATTTCAAAAGCATGGTTTCAATACACTAACAGACCTCCAGGAGAGGTGAGTGAAGAGGCCTCAGACCTTAAATGTTTTTCTTGTTTAAGATCCGGACCATTGACAGTAGAGGAGCAGATCTGATTTCGGAGACAAATGACTTGCGGATGTTTGTGGACTTGATAAAGGCGATGCTTCAACTTGATGCCGCCAATCGGATACCACCCCATCAGGTGCTGGAGCATCAGTTCACCTCCATGGTCCACATGGCCCACCGGTACTCTCAAAGCTGCTAGTAAGTGATTGAACAATTATCAACGTGTGAATTATTTTTCTCCATGAGGTCTCCACTTGTACCTCTGTTGCTGGTTGCACAGGATACATTTACACTATAGTACATTGGCAATATATCTTTACATATCTCTCGTGCATGATAAGCTAGGGTGATGAAATGATTCATTGTCTTGCAGTGTTAGGTCCTGTTATTCTGTGATGAAGATCTTCCAAAAGTGATACAGCACCTCCTGAAACTAAAGCAGCTGCGCAGAGATCAGCGCAGGAGCCCTGCTCCATGACCACATCCCTGGACCAGTCCTCAGACAGCAGGTTCAGACAGGCCAGGGGTTAACAGAAATGATTATCAGAAGAGCCACCCGGATGTAACCATCTGCAGGACCACTCACATCAGCCTGTAGCAGCGGCAGCCATGGTTGCACACAATCTCAACATAAACAATCTAACTGGAGAAGTCAAAGTCCTTCTGCTGCCAACAGGGTTAGGGTAAGGGTTAGGCAGGCTCCATCGGGAGGGACAAAAGAAGCTCACGACTATGACACTGTGTTGCCGAGAACAACAGGACGGCAGAAGAAGAGACAAGCCAAAGGGTGATACTTCTGTGCAGCGCCATTTAAACCTTAGCACAACTATCTATCTACCTAGCTGTGGCTACTAGTGGACTCTCATTTCATAAATGTAAATTGTTTGACCTTTAACATCTGCTACTATCTCAGGCTACGTAACATTTTTGAAAATGGGATTTCAAATGTGAAAAGGCCTTTCTTCTAATACTCATTCCTGTCCTGCTCCACCCGAGTATATATTGTTGTTGATGCATTCTCTATTTTCAATCTATATTTTCCGCATAGATGCCGTATTAATAACTAATCCATATCCCAAATAGATTTCATTAGCTCACAGCTACGCGATCCAAATTGTGTAGCAACTCTAGTGTGCATGTTTAACACAAACAATCTTGTCTTAATCAAGAGGACTTCTAACTTAGCTGGCTGAGTTACTGTCTTTTAAGTTTGGTTTTTAAGTTAAGTTCATATCTGAATAGTTGCTGCTCCTCTGCTCCTGGTTAAACAAACTTGACACCCTTGTCAGGGAGTAAAAGGCTAGTCAAGGCCGGCAGTGAGGGAGGGGAGAGAAGAAACGTAGAGGTTCTGTAACTCACTGTAGCAATCAATTGAAATCTCACCACCATCGGACCAACCGATGGGTGATGGGTTGTTATCTGGTATTTATAGAGCAGCTTAGAGAAATGTATTTAAGTCAGGGTAGTGGGTCAAGGGGGGAAGATGGCAAAACAAATATACTTGAACTTGATAACATCTAGTACTATTTGATGTATCCAGTTCTGTCTGTATCGATGTTTAATACCGTTATTCACCACTTATTATGATTCGAGTGCAGCAGCAAAGGATTCTGGGATGTTTACACGAAACAGGAAGTACGTTGTTATAGAACCGTATAGAACCCGGAAAGGGCTAAAGGCGAACAATACGTATTTAATGTTTTATCGGAACACTCTTGGTCGCGGGTCAGACTTCACTGTTTTGGAAACTCGTGGTGTGAGAGACGGTTTTGAAAAATGTGCGAGTCAAAGATGAAATGCACGTCAAGAGAGAAATCCGCGTTCATTACCTTTTACAATACATTGTAAAGGATAGAAAAATGTAAACTCATTGAAACTCAGTTATAAAACAATGGATAAAAAAAACATGGCTTTGTGGTTCTCTAAGCCTGTTATGATATGAAATAATGAATAAATAAAATAAAAGTAATTGTAAATACAGTTTGGTTACAATGTATCCAACCAGATTAATATCTGTCTTCAGAATGTATTTTGTCTTCTAACCTTCTATTCAGTCCTGCTCTTCCTCAAAAACTGCACCATAGACTATTTAAAATATATTACCCATCATGCATCTATGCGTGTGTCAAGTTTACAGGTGCTGAATGAAACCGGATGCAAATGTGATCTGTGTAAATCATGCCGCCTGGTTTTGCATCTGTTTGACTGCGTGTGTGAATGTGACTTGTAATGTAGACCAGAAAAGTGGCATATAAATACATACAGTCCATTTACTCTCTGTTTCTCTTGGTCTCCATGTCACTGTCTCTGTGTCTCTTAGGCTGTTTGTCTCTATATCTGTCTCTCTATGGCCTTTTCGTCACAATGTCTGTCTCTTAATAGTCTCTCTCTCCATATCCCTTTGTCTTTGCTTCTTCTTTGTCCACTGAGGCTTCGATTAAACCTCCTGTATGTATCGTAGTTCAGGTCGACACTCCAACCACTAGATGGCAGTGTCAGTCCACACTAGGACATTTCAATTAGTGGTCCACCAGATTACCAGGGCCTACTCTGGACAGGTCACTCTCAGCTCTTGGAGAGAGGGGGGCCTGATGTCTCTTTCCGTACATGACGGGAGAGCAGCTTAGCCCAAGGCCGTTAAAGACTCATGATGCCGTCTTTTGACAACAGATAACTCCCCCTGTGGGTCAGCTCAGGGCAGCTGCTGAACATCATAATGCATACTAATACCAACACAACATCCCCCAGTGACCTCTACACTCACGTTACACGGAGGGAAATGGAGCAAATCCAGCGCCTCAGAGTAAAAAACTCTGCAGCTCAAAGCAGTGCATTGGACTAATCTGTTTATGCATCGTGTTGTTAGGAATGAAAAGACAACAGGAAAATAACATTCAAAACAAAGTCGTGAAGCTGAGAAGTCATCAACACCAGGATGTTTTCCAAACTGAAAACAGTAAAAAAGTCATACGTGCTCTTATTTCTGTGTACCTCCGGCAAGGCTCAACCGTCTCCTTATGAAACCACATTTAATTTCTCTAATTAGGGCCCGAGCACTGACAGGCACGGACAGACAGTGAGGCCCTACTGAAATTGTAAGGATTATTATTAATATTATTCAGGCAAATGAATTGGCTTTTTAATTTAAAATTTAATTTTCAATAAGCGTGGCAAAATGTCTCAACGGTGCCCCCCCCCGAGACCCCCGGAACGTGTTCACATTGACCGATCTTCACATAAATAGATACACATGTGTATCATGACCAGACAAACAAAAAACTCAACTGGTGCAGTTTTAAAAACGTGACAGGAAGACTGCTATTTTGCATTTAGTGGTCATTTTGGCACTTGGTACTTGTACCAGGGCTTACATCAGATCAACTTCAAATTGAGATGAGTGTCATCACAACAAGATGGAAATACAAACTAACTCAAAGATCGATTTTTGTTTCACGGTGTGACAGTCGTGTGGTGTCAAAGTTTGATATCACGCCATTAAAACACAATGTTCTGTATCGTGTATTATCTGCCACCACTTATCGAATGAAACGAAGAAAAAAAAACAATTAATGTTACGACCCCGCCCAGGAGAAAACCCAGTCCCAACATGCTACCTGAGTTTCCCCCTTTCTCAGCTCCCAAGAACAACCAGCAACAAAACAATTTACAGCCCGTATAAGTTTAATAATTATTTTTGCTTCCGGGTGGGCTAACAGCTAAACAACAAACAAAAACAACCTTAAGGCAAACAACCTTCCTGGAATGAAGACAAACGAACAGACTTGATTTATTCTTTACTTCAACTTACAGCTTCTTCACACGTTACCTTTTTATTGCTTTATCCATATATCAGAGATTTAAATTTATATAGACATGTATAAGAAACACATGTGATGAGAACTGCAGGACAAACCCTCAGAGGGACTTGATCCGGAAACTCTCCAATGGACCTGCTAGTTCAGATCATGCAAATCAAAAAGAACAGAAACCTACTTAGCAGCAGATAAATATGCCCGTTCATTAATATGTAAATACAATGAGGACGAGTGAATTCACTCTTTACAGAGATGAGCCGTGATAAAAACATTGATCATTTCATCAGTAAAGTCTTTTCAGTGACTCTTGTCCAGTGATTTCATGGACACACACACAAAAGGTTTGTTTCACCTCCATCTCACATGTGGAAAAAGAAAACAACAAATAATCAGCTCATTGATGAGGATCAGGATCAATACAGGTTCTAAAAACATCACAGAACCTTATTTCTACATTGATTTAGAAAATAACAGCAACACTAGTTTTTTCAAACACATTGATGTCAGTGTAATTATAGATAATCCGTCTTTATAAAGTGAGAACTAAATATGTGTGATAAAAGAAGCTCAGTATTTGATTGACAGCTGATCTTTATGCGAAGCAGAAACGTAACCACAACGAACTTTGAGCAACAAACATGGAGACAAAAGAAATTAAAGATTTAAACACAGAATGTAAATCACTGCTTTTAATGACTCTGCTCCTCCCTCTCTCGTTCACTTCCTGCAGTGACTCATCTCCCGCAGTTCACAGCTTGTTGTTCACTGGTTGTTACACTCACACACCTGTGAAGGAAGGATACCAAGACATATCCTGACTGGGAGGAGCTGGTTGTGTTTGAGGAGGAAGTTGTTGGTTTTGAGTGAATGTGGTCTGGACTCTGTGGAGGAGAGTCATGGTGTCAGAGATGCTGTAGAAGGACAGAACACCTTCACTGTGATCAAGGTACACTCTTACTCTGGAGGACACAAGGATCTGACACCTGAGTCTTGATGCTGTTGTTATAGAAGTTATATCTGTTTACAGGACAAGATAACATCAACAGCCAAGATTTATCATTGAATCCAAATCTACATTCATCTGAGTTCCCTGCTCTGCTGATATTTTTGTATGTGAACATGATCAGAGTAAATAGAATGAAGGTGTTGAAAAGCAACTTATCTTTCAATGTTTAAAAAAGTGAAAAGAAATTCCAGGATCAGGTTTTTGATCTGAATCTGCACCTAAAGTGGCTCATTCCACACCCTTCAACCAAGTCTTAATGGTAAACCAATTTTGTGTGTGATTTAGCTTTCTAGAAAGACAAACAAATAAACATTCACAGATGAAAACACAACATTGTTGGTCGAGGTAATAGATAAACAATAATTTGTAACAAATAAAACCTACAAATAAAAGTTTTATGAAGGGATTCCGAAGGAGCAAGTTAATTAGTCTGTCTAAGTTTGATGGGGAGTGAATCCCATAATGTGGGGGCTCTGGCAGCAATGGCATTTTCAACTGATTCATTTATTTATATCATATCACATCATTTCCATCATGACTCTGCCCCCGTCATGAACTTCTGGAGAGACTTTCATGGATAATTTTAAATACCTTTTTGGGGATTTGTATTGAATTAATTGTAATCTTCCTGTGTTTGGACTTTGGTTTTGTATATTTGGATGTTTAGAACTGTTTTTGTGTTTATATCTCACTTGTTTGCACTTTGACATCATTATTTCCTGTTTCACTTTCCTTGTGTGTGTGTATGTCTTTCTTTACTTCCTGTCTTTGTCTCATTTTCCCGCTCCTTTCCTGAACTTGAGTTAATTTATCTCTATAGACTCCTCAGTCTCCTTGGTCAGTTTGTTTGTTAGCAGCCTGGTTTTTCCTTGTGCTTCACTTTTGCTCGATTCTTCCTTGTTTGCTGTAGTTTTTTTTTACTTCTGACCTTTAAGCTGATTTCGATCCCTGCAAGTAGAACATTTTCCAGAGCTACTGTAAATGAGAAGAAGTCAGTAGCTTTGGACATTTTCCAAAACTTTTTCCTGTCTGGGCCGAATGTCTGAGGCCTCCCATGTGAGAGTGCAGCAATAAATTGTATAGAAAATGCACAGAGAGCGAGTGGACATGTCGCTGATGGTTCTAATAAACAGAGAGCGGGTACAGGAAGTGTTTGAAATATTTATCTGGTGAACCCCTGAACCTCAGCTACTCATCTGTTAGTTCAGATGCACCGATCCTGGGAAACTTTCACGGATACACAGTGAGATTTTTCAACCTCAGCGTTTCTTTCACTCTGTGTCTCTGTTTTTGGTCTCCAGCGCCAGCAGACACATAACGTGCGCTTTAATTCCCACTTCAGACTCCAGGTCCTTGAGCGCTCGCAGACCCCGTGAGGATGTCACACGTTAGACAGGACACAGACGCTTCTCGCTGAAGTGCTCCCTAGCGTGGTAATTGCTCCACAAATCACAATGACTGCCGGGAGGAGGGGACTCTCACCTCCACTCACGGATGAGAGGGGGTTGCCATGGTCACATGCACTTCAACTTGCCGTGAAGGAGATTAGTCTTAATTAATGCATGTGTTTCACTTGAATGAATACAGCTTCAAACACCGTCTTTTCCTCGATCACAACATGTCATTGGCCTCCTCCTACTGTACACTAAATGATTTGCTAACAGTGGAGTTTATTTCTATTTAAATCCGTGGTTAAGACTCGCGCCTCCTTCTTTTATTTACCTCGACAGGCCTCCACTGTCTCTCTCTGACAACTTCCCATGCAGAGCGTCTCCCGGCCTTGAACCCACGTCCTCCACGCCGCCGTCTTTAAATAGCTGCTGATTGGAGCACTCAAATAGCTGCGTTCCTGCTGAGCGTCGGTGGGTGGTAGCTGCTATTCATCACGCCGGCTCCCTCAGCCTCTTTATTGACGCTGTGCGCCTCAGCAGCACCCACTGACAACAACACTGGAGGCTCCGCTCCCCGGCTCTCAGGCAGCTTGATTACATAAAAGGCTGGAGGTTTTGACCGTTTTGAGGCAGTTAAACCCCAACGAGCCGAAAAACACAGGGTCACAAGGGCAAATGCTTGGAAATGAGACAGAATGATATAAGCAGTCAAAACAGAAAACGTCTCCTCGGCTTGTTGTCGGTGCTAATCTCTCCCTCCGCCTCTCTCCTCGTCCCTGCTTCCCAGTGGGTGGTGGATGTCTCTCCATCAATCATGGTGCAGTATCTAAGTCTGAGCCTGCACCCACACCCGGGACACATCCAGCCCCCCTCCAACTCTTATCTAAGGTTTCCACTTTATCTTCTGCCCACTGCTGAACAACTATCAGACCAATCACAGGCTTTCATCTGGAAAGAGGCAGATTTGATAGGATGACTGACTTAGGAACAAAGCTGAAGCCTTTTCTTTAGCAACGAAGATGATGCTGATGTGGAGACGCCGGTTGAATTCTCTATGGTGACAATATTAAATGAATGGGATAGAATATTTTCTGTAGCTTTTTGTTTGTTGATGTGTTTGGTAATCTGACCACGTATAAGTACAGGAAACGTACTAAACTTGTTTAAACCGTAGATTGCTTATAAAGATGCTGACATTAAAGATCCAGCTGCATCAAATACGTTTTCTTCATGATGGTCCAAGTGCTTGTGCTTTTTTGTTTTGTTTTAGCTATTTGATGCCATGCATACAGGGTGAAATGTCATGATAGCAGAGACTAGTAGTGTATTGACTTGGAAAGCACAGCTCAACTCCACAATCAATAATAATCAGCGCAAGATGGTGCCACCCGGAATATTTTGGAGGCCTGTGGATAGACAACATATATTTATCTTTATTTGCAGTCTGTGATCCAGACATATTGGCAAAACTTACTCTTTCCCATCTTCTATCGATGTCTGAGTGATGCTGTGAGATGTGTGAACATGCAGAGGTAGCATTTATAAAACTGTTTATTTCAAGTTTGACAGAAAAATACAAGAATAACAAAGCATCTTACTTTTTAATAGGAGATACCACATTCCTGCATTCTGCAGTATCAGCATTCTTTGGATATTATATGGGTTGTATGCTTTGTACTCAGTAAACTCATGAATTTTAAAACCTTTTACAGCTTCACTGCTTCTTCTATTATTATTATTATTGTTATTGTTGTCATCTCCGTCAAATGGAAGCCAAACCCTTTTCAGCAGTGCTTTAAAGTCTCCTTCATTCATCATGACAGATATTGCTCTGCTGCACTTAGCTTACTCTTATAACTGGAAAAGGTGACACGTGGACTTGTCCTTCAAATAAAACATATTCAGAGAGATTCATTCGGAGCAGCAGCAGCCCTGTGACTCATGTGCTTCTGGTATAAAACACAGTTCAAAGATGAGTAACCTAACATAATTCCTCCCTGACACTGGGGGAGGCTCCTGTTCTCATCAAGAGTTGCCTCTTTAATGAGATGGAAAAGAGAGCCGCTCCGGCTAATGCGATGCGCTGATCCATCTTTATCAAGCACAACATCGCAAAGCCATGGCGGCATCCTCCGCAGCTGAACCACCGCCAATAAAACCAATCAGAGCGTGGAGAGACCCCCCTGCGGCCACCGAGGGATGGTGGGAGGAGGAGAGAAGACAGGAGGGAGAAAGAGAGAGGGAGCAGGATCACACAAAGAGAGGAGGAGGAGGAAGAAGAATCCTCCATGATGCCTCTCAAGGACACAGAAACTTGTCTTTACTGTCGCTCTCACATAAACGCATCTCGGCCAATTACAGTGAGCCATACTATCCATACGATCCTGAATTCATTAAAAAATCTTTTCATTTATAGTGTTCACTTCTGAGGAGGTTTTAGGATGAACTGGGGTGACCCAATCCCAATGTCTTCACATTTTAAACTCTACTGAAGTCAGTGATCTTGTAATTTTAACTAATATTTATTATTAAAAATGCATTCCACAATAAACAAAATCATTTGTTTATTTTGTTTAGACCAGAGGTTTTCACTGCCTGTATGTAAAGAAGAACGACAGGGCAGCTTGATCGCTACCTGGCTCCCGCCTCCTCCATGTTAATGGACAGGACATGGGCAAAACTTAAGATCCTTTCTTTAACCTTCTACTAATAACTCCCCAGCAACCTGATTAAACTTATAATGAGTCACCTCCAACTGTTCATATCCTTTATATTAATATGATTATGAAATTCCCTTGCTCAGCTGTCAATCAGATACTGTATATTTACTGCTGATTTAATCAACCGACTATATTTACCTACTTAGTTCAGATAAATATGCAATCAAGGAGGTGCACATTCATTAAAATGAAAAGGTTCTTATGTTTAGGTTTTAAATGTCACCATACTGGCACCCATTGGATATTTTGGCTTCGTTTTAACAGACCAGGAAGAGGTGTAGACGTGTCGGCCATCTTTATTTTCAGTCAATGCTCTGAATCAATGTGATGCTTCACTCAAACAAACAGAGACACGCATTCGTCTGAGGTTCTGTTTGTCTCTGGGCAGAAACTTTGTCTGAAGGTTGGGACATTAACATTAACCAGGCTGAATTACTTTGAAAACCTCATCTAGAAAAACCAGCCGACGTGACAAGTGTGGCCGACGTCTCGACAGGCGGGACCGCTGACATCGACCGGTCCCTCGGTTCTGTGGGTAATTAATGAACCTCTTGTGAATTGTGGAAGGAGTTTCTCACGGTGCAGATGCACAGCGAGGGTTTAATGATTTGTCCGTCCCGTTTGAATCAATGCTTCCTCTGCATCCCCGTCCAGCATCATCACTCTCCTTCCTCCTCACGGGTACAGGTTCTGAGGCCGTGGGCGGCGAAAAGTTATTCTTATCATATTCTCCCTCTGAAGTCGCAAACCGCCGCTCCAAAACCCCCCAATGTGTTGAGGCCCTGCAGGCTGTCCTAACCCAATTTAACACCGGCCCACAATGTGTGGAGCTCTGCTGGGTCAACTCTTTATATTTTGTCTCTTTGTGGCTACTGTCCGTCATCACACAACACACAATGCTGGATGATATCATGGGTCTTCACATATCACATAGCGAGCTGGTTAGAAAGTGAAGTTTCGGTCTTTAAGGCTGACTCATACATAAATGAGAATCCTTATCTGAATTATAAAAATGATGTGGCTAAATGCGTCCCACCAGCCGAAGATCCATATTGGACATGCTCTTAGTGAGTCCTGGTTTTACAGTGAAGTGTTATATTTAAGTATGATTAGTTGTATTTATAGCTCTCAGATGGATAAGATTTCAGACAGGTTACATTGGGTGCATGTATAACGTGTTCACACAGGCCTGGTGCAGAGCTGCTATATGAGGTTCCTAGTTAATTTGAACACTGTATTTCCTCGAATAGAGGTAGGTTTATGCACTCAACTAAATGCCAGGACTCTGCAGTATGAAGCTGAGCATCTTTTGGACGATATCAATACAAATTTTTCTAAAAACAAATCTCTCCCGGTGAAAAAGGGGTGATAACGGCCCGGTTCTCCCTGCTCCAAGTCAGAGAACCATCAAACTAATTTTAAAGCAGATATTGTAAGTCAATAAAAGAGTTACATGTGTTGCGGGTATTATTATCAGTAACACCAGTGTGGCCTGACAGGCCAATTAATTGTGTTATGGATATGTATCATCATGTATTATTATGTTACATCACCAGTTCTGGTCTTGATGCATCTAATGTATTTGCGAACACGAGCCAATTCCTTTAGCGTCATCATCATTTAACAACCTGCTGTGCTGGATCCTCTCAGCATCTATTAATGGAGCGGTCTGATGACGACGCCCCCTACTGGAAACTTTAGTGACTCGCTGTCACCCTGACCTTTATGCTAATGTGTAATGAACTCATGACAGACACGAAAACAACAATTTGAGTCAGTGTTTCATTAACTGTTCTCTGAGTCCAAACGACAGGGAGACAGGAACCAGCTGGAAATAGAAGCTTTTTGCTGCAAGTGTGGAGCAAAATGTTGAACTACGAGACTGATTTGATTTGATATCAAGTCTACATTTAAACCGTCATAACTGCTGTAGCTGATAATCCTACTTTCATCAATTTATCATGATTTATAGATTTAGTGTCTAATATTGGAAAAAGTAGCAGAAGCAGCAGAATAACTAGTAGCAGCGGCAGTATTGTTGTAATAATGATTATCAGCAGTAGTTAAAGTAACAGCAGCAGCATTAGTTTTAATGTAGTAGTTTTCAGGGCCAGATGTGGCCCCCGGGATAATAATTAGTTTAACCCGAGAAGACGACTGCATGCTGGGAAACATGTAAGTAATGCAGGACTGGAAATGATTAACTTTAAATATTTAATCAGGACAGGAAGTGTTAGACCTCACACTGTTGATGATAAAAATTCCATGTGCACATTTAGCAACACTCCACATGTACTGTTTAATTACAGTGCTACAGTCATGCCGAGGGCCGATCTTCAAGGTGTAATGGAACATCGAACCCAACACAGCTGCTGCTTGGCTCTAAACTGTGACATTTATTCTGAAATATGTTCAGAGAGGATCTGATCAGATGTGGAAAATTGCAGCTTGTGTAGTAAATATTTGGAACAGGGTCAAACAGCTACCCAGCTCTGGCTACAGGTGAATTAATCCCTCTCCCAGCTCCTCTAAACCTCATGACTGAACGATATATGATTTGTTTAATCCACATGAGACCAGTGTTACTGTAGCTCCATCTGTGGCAGAAACAACAGTCAGCAGCAAAGGGAACAACCATGCGTTTCTCAAAATGATGAACCTGTTATGTAAGTCGCAGACACACAAAAAAATACTGAAATCATTTTGGAAAATCCCCCAATGCACCACGGCTATTCCACTCCACCCTCGTGAAACAGTCTGTCCCCTCTTAAGCTCCAGCGCTGGGTCGTGTCAACCATTTGTCTCTGTTTAACCTTTCACATAAATGTGATGTACAGGAGCTGGAACAGATGCTGGCAGATAGTTTGTGTTTTTTGGAAGGTGTTTGTATTGTGTGTACGTATATGTGTGTGTGTGTAGTGACTGCTCCACTGTGTAGTGCTCTACTCCTCCATCCCTGTTCCTGTAATGCAATGAGCTCCCCGGCCCATCGGTCTACGGCTACAGGCTGCAGAGCAACATCAGGCCTCCCATCACTCTATGTCCCATCCACCCTCGCTGTGCTAACAACGTGAGCATGCCATCACGTTCGGAGATATTGGGCTTCTCTCAAAAAGTTGCTCATTTGTCTCCCGACATTTGAAACGACTCGCAACATGTTGATTTTATACACAATTATGATTTATGAGCAGGTGCGGCAGGCAGGCGGGAAAGAAGTTTTTGGAAAGAAATGAGCACACTGGCAGGCCAGTTCTATAAAACACAGCTCACAAGAAAGAGAGAGATCGTAAAAAGCTTCTGTCCATTTCTGAAATGTGTGTGGCTTCTTGTTCGGATTCCTTCTGATTTTAAGGTCTTGGTTTGCCACTTCACACACGTACAGCAAAGGGTCAACACCTGCGGATGTAAACTGCATCTGTCCATTCTTAGCTTCTACAGCATGGCAGCAAACATTGTGAGACCTGTTTTCTCCTCACCCAGATAGCAAACAGATGTGGTCCACTTCAGACAATGATGTGAAGCTTCTGGCCTTGTTGCCTGCACAAAATATCCCAAAACAAATCTGGGTATTTTTTGGCAAACATGAGGTAAAAAAGGACATGGCCCAAATAGCACAAAACAAATGTGCCACCTTTGGTATCTTGGGCTGACATGTGGAATTGCTCTGGCTTATACTTGTGGCCCAGATCTGGCAATGAGAAGCAGACTGCCCCAGTATCCTGTATATTGGCCCAATGAAAGTGTGGCAGTGTGACACTCTGGGCCAAATCTGGGCTAAATTAATTTTGATATGTGGGCTTTGTTCTGCGTTGAGGGCGAGAGCTTGCTTACACCTCTGGACGATGTGGGGTTTGTGACCGGCGCTGCTTCCATATGTGGTCGTGGAGTTAATCACTGGGAAATTGGATGACTCTGTAATAAGCAAACATCAAATGCAACCATTAACAAAGAGCAACACAGCAGAGGAATGAAGGTTCGATGGCTGAGACTAAAAGACAGCATTTATACTCACATTCCTAATGGGGTCTTTCACCATGTGGGCACAAGTGTGTGGGCCCAGTCACAGGCATAATGAAAGTTTTGGAAAATGCGCGTCAGACAGCGTCTTGACAAGTTGACAGCCGGCACTTTAAGCAACTCTGACAGGAATTCAATTACAAGACACATCACTTGTCGCCGCGTTGCTAACGGATGTCACTCTCTCCTCTGAGCGACAGCAGTAAAACCCTTCTTTTGGGCTGTTAGATGTCTTTTTCACAATTTTTTGTGTTTTCCATTAGTTGAAGAAGTCTGAGGAAAAAGCTGCAGCTTTGCCTCTTTGAGAAGATTAGAGGGAGTCCTCACTTAGCATGGCACATTTCGACTCCCGCTCCTCTCTGATGCAAATCCAAACATGTGCAAGTGCGTAAAAGAGGCAGGGGGGGAGCAGGGAGTAATAAAAGCCTACCCGCTGTGTGTTGGACTCGTCTGTGGGTTTAGAGCTCATTGTTTTCATCTGCTGCTGTAAGTGAGCATGCTGCTGATGTTTAAGTCATTTATGAGTCACGTCACACGACCGTGGCGTAAATCCGAGCTCTTACAGAAGCTTTACATGTTGGAAAAAACCCACAACACCGTTTTTTAATCCTTGACGGTCAGTGATGGAGGCCAGAATATCATAAATCCAGTTTATAAGACCTCAAAAGTAAAAACAAAGAAAACTTGTGCTGAAAGACCATCTTTGATTCCTTCCCTTTATTAAAGCAAAATAAGGTTGAATAACGTGAGCTTTTCTTCAGGCACAGGGTGTTAGGAGGGTAAATGTGATATTTGGGGGGAAATCAGGTCACACACTTGATTGTGTCTGTCCTAATGACGCAGACTCTAGGTCGGCATCCGCACCGCAGGCTGTTCGGGGATCAGCCTTCCACCCCCAGAGAGTTAAACTTAATCTCCCCTGGAAGTCCTGATGAGATTTAGAGTCGTCACTCTTCAAAACAGCGCCAGCAGCGGCTCTGAGGGAGAAGTCAGGGGGGAAAAGTAAAAGTGTCTCCACATGAAGCGATTTCAAATCAGACGGGGATTAAAGGCAGTGAAAACCTTCGGCTGACTGATGACATTACACCTTAATCCGGCGGTGGCAGTATTGTCCTATTCTCCTTTGTTCTTGTTTGGGGAGTTGATATGTGGTTGCTGTCATCTGCTACAGCAATGTTTTCCTCACTGTTTGTTACAGCTTTTTTCAGGAGACTGACGTGGATTTGGAAGCTTAAATACTGCAGACTGACCAAACTCCCATCCCTTTTTAACTTGAAATCTGAGATGATGGAAAACACACATGTATTATCAAGGAACAGCAGAAGTCTAAGGCCTGTGATATATTTGCTGTTTAACCACGTGTGTTTGTAGGCAACCTGCTGCATCGTGTACATAATTGTTGACATACTTGCTTAGGTACTACACGTGTTACCCACGTTTTCCACTATGGGGCGCACCATATAACTCACACTGAAGATTGTACAGCACTCCCCTCTAAGCTCTAATTTTAAAATCAAGACAGAAAAAGTGACAATCCCACATAGGTGCTAGGTCAGACCTAAGACTTTCAAAATGATCGGCCATTTGTTGTCGCAGATGATGTGCTCACTCAGACGTGTCAGTCGCTGTTGTCAATCACGTGTCTGGTTTTTTTGCAATAAATACTGTATCTTATCAAAGTTGTTCCTCATCCGCATAGAGCCAGAGTTTTTAAAAATGTAATCAGACTGTGTTTGTGTGTGTGTGTGTGTGTGTGTGTGTGTGTGTGTGTGTGTGTGTTTGTGTGAGGACGCCTGTGTACATGCATAAATTCCTCTAGGGGGAGGTGTCATGTTCTTATGACTCTACCTTTACTGACATCATTACTGGATCTCTTGTTACATCATTCAATAGACAAACCTGATTGGTTGTGTGTTTCCAGTAAAGCTACACACTGACGCTCACATGTGACCATTAGTGGATGTGTCTTGAGGGAAGGTGGGATGACGCCGAGTTAACAGCTGATGGTAAAAGGAAGGAATGAAGGTGAATTTAATTATAACAGCACTTAAGGCTGCTGCCCATTTCGGTGCTCTGAGTTTCTCTGACTGAGAGGGTGTAATGAAAGGTTTAAGTCACCGAGGGACCATGTGATTAAATTCACGTCATGCTGATGGAGGACACACAGAGCCTTGTGTTGTGAATCTGCTGCACACAGCTCATGAAGAATTCAAAACTCTTATCCCTGAAAACGAGGCTGATATTCAGATTTCAAATGTTTACTTGGGTAGTGATCCCATGTTGTTAAAGGCAGACATGTTGTACTCGCTCAGGAGGTACATTAAGAATTGAAACAAAATGTATTCCCTCAGCCAATGAGGTTGTGTTTTCATACTGTTTGTTTGTTGGTTTATTTGTTGTAATCAAGATTACACAAAATCTACAGGACAATAAATTTAGCTTGAGATGCTTGTGAGAAGTGTTTTGTCTTTTCAATAGTTCATGGCTCTAGATGAAAACATCTTTCACATTTATGGAACTGATATAGATGAGTATGTGAAATTTGGTGCAGCTTGAACTGGTGGGCTGTTGAGGTATGTGTTCCACTTTTACAATCAAAGACTTTAAAACTTGCATATTATCAAATCATAAAGAGAAAAAGAGGCCATCTTGGAAATATGAGGGGTGTTCCAGTTCCAACTTCCAACTCCAGTCGGAAATTCCGAACTCTGAGGTGTAATGGAACACGGCATAAGTCATGAACATCTGGAGCTTATGAGAAGTGGTGTTTCCTTAAGAGCAGAAATATTTAACAACAACAGTATACAATTTTTTAAAGACAACAGGACGTGCTGAGGACTTTTATTTTGGTTATTAAATACCAGTGCAAGCTTTTCTTGTGACTGAACTTTTCTTTCTTATTCTGGTGTCACTCCGTAGATCATGTATTCAGCTCTATTGAAGAAGACCGGTAACCAGTGTCCCTCACATGTTGCTGAACTGTGGGACTCAGATTAACTTGTCACTCGCACGGCGTGTCTCTGCCGCCAGCTGATAACAGCAGAAAACAATAACCGTAAACACATCATACAAATAAAAAGATCGCTGTCGCAAACGCCGCACTCCATCATCTTAAAGTGCACGGCCCAGTCGGGCGTGAGCAGATCCTGGGGAGGAACACAGACGATAAAACCAGAGAGATGTGCTTTTACAGATAAACCCGCGGACTGTGCGGAAGCAAAGCAGCTTTGGGCGCCTCCAGGGGATTTATATAAAGAAAAAAGGAAAAAATAGGGCTCTTCCAATACAGAGTGAAGGGTTTGTTGTGAGCTGTTGGACGTCCACTTTACTGAAGTAAACAGCATCGTAAAATCAAGCCATCCACAAAACAAACAACGCCATGAAACGAATGAGCGGTGCAAATGAGGAAGCTGATTGCTGTGGGGTAGAGTCATAAAGCTCCAGTGTTGGTAAAGTTTCATTTGTGCTCCACAGGAAGGTGACTGTTGATTTAATGTGGCCCCACAGTTGTGCACGCACATGCGCCCACCCACTTTATCCTCTGAAGATAAGCATGGATTATTGTCAGCTAATCTGATCAATATTAATTACAGCAGAATGAAGGCTGCTCGTCATCTGAAGCTTTCTGTAGCTTTCCAGCAACAGAGACAACAAATACTGTGATACAGGGATGGCACAGTTTTATACTCACATCCCCTCAGTCCTCCTCTTCAGACTGGAGGTCCAGTTGAGCCGACCTTCTTCAGCTGATGACTCATGATCTCTCTCTCTCTCTCTCTCTCTCTCTCTCTCTCTCTCTCTCCCCCCCCGCCCCCCATTGTTGTGAGTCAGCAGACAATCACCACTGATCGCTCCAAATGTTACATCCTGTCACCTGAGATAGAAACAGAAGTTCTGCTAGCGTCTGTTTTTATCAAACATCAATCAATCAATCAAATTTGTATAGCCAATTTTCAGAAATCACCATTTGTCTCATAGGGTTTTAAGTAGGAAGGTGATCTTTTTTCTTTACAGTTTTATTATTTAGATACTCATTATTTTTTATTTTTTTTAATTACAATTTCAAAGTGCATTTATTTGCCACATGTCACTGATTAGAAACACACTTATTGGCTCTAATGCAGCATTTTGCCTCTTAAACTTACTGTGGGTTCAGAGTTTTAACAAGTCGTATATAAATAATGTTGACATGAGTCATAACCAGACTCTGTAACACTGTGTCACCGTGGTTAACATAATGAGGTGCCAAAAGGTCAAAGTCACTTCAGCGCGGCTTTAATATGTAGCAGAGACGACCTTAATTCCTGCCTGACAAAAACGGAAGTTTTTAAGTGTCTAAGTGCGGAAATTACAGCCTTTTGTACAAAGTGCTCTTCACGATCTGACTGAAATATTCAAACGCCCCTCCATGGCTTCTGCCAGATTTCCTTGAATTGGGTCTGTCTGTGTTTTTCTCTCACGCAGGTGGCGTGTGTCACAGTCTTCCTGGAACGTGGACGCTCTTCCTCGTGCACTTTCTGTTGTCGTGCAGTCTTCTATTCTTCACTTTCCGCTGATTTCACACCTGTCTCCATGCAGCTCGCACCGACTTCACTCTGACTTTTTTTGTCCAAGAATAAATTCACTTAGAGTCCTTAGGGGACCTGAAATCCACCTCGGGTGAAGGCTCAATGTTTCCCTCCGTCAATGCTCGTTGACTTGATTCCTTTCTTTATTACTCTCTTTCTTTCTTTGCTCCACATGTGTTTTCAATACTTATCATGAGGCTTCCATTTTTATTTGAAAAACAGTTGATTTTACATCTGTTTAATGTACATTGCATCTTTCATGAACAAGGCTAGAAC
The DNA here is from genome assembly GCA_038501795.1 of Pseudopleuronectes americanus. Lineage (NCBI taxonomy): Eukaryota > Metazoa > Chordata > Actinopteri > Pleuronectiformes > Pleuronectidae > Pseudopleuronectes > Pseudopleuronectes americanus. The sequence continues at coordinate 10,243,940 of CM076736.1, forward strand.
AAGGTTTAGGATTAATATCAGTATAAAAGCAAATTCCCAGTCTGGACAATCATGAGACGCCAGAGAAAAATGTTTTCTGTTGGAAACATTAATGACTGATCTCACTTCATCTGGGGCTCTGTCCAGAGAGGGAGTGACGGTTCCCTCTGTAGACGTGGATCTTGTTCTGGGTGCAGTTAGGGCCATCAAGTTTTTATCAGCAGAATTTAACCCCCTCGCCATCAGTCGTTGCAGCGAGCGGGAGAAAAACAACAAGATGATGACGATAGAAGGCGGGACTCATGTGACATTTAGAGTTAAAGCCATTGCCCGCTGAGATACATGCAGCTGCTGACTGTGATCTCATGTTACTGTGAGTCAGACCTGGATGCGTATCATCCTCAGAGAGGTAAAGTGATACCCTCCAGTCCGCTCCTACACCTCTGAGCCCCGAGCTAAGAGCCAGGAAAGATTTACTTTATTCATAATTTATATTCATATTATGCAACATCCATCTCATTAGTAGGCGACTCAACCATGGATGTAGCAGGTTGTAATCAGTGTGACGTTACGGGATGTCATGTGTCTTGAATTGGGATGTTTATCATTCAAGATTTTGATCTGTCAACCTGTAAAGAAACCCTTGGACATCTCTACCAGCTGAGCAGGGATTCTACGCCAAGGGTCTCCCAGTTAAAAGACTGACCACTCAACACTTGGACATGTTGCTATTTCTTCAATAAAAACCATTGGAAAAGCTTTCTGCTACTGAGTAGATCTGGATTGTTAATGAGAGTTCATTACTGGGATTGCCCACAGCTACTCACATACACAAAGGAGTTACTGCAGAAGTCTGCCGGCACAAGGTGCTGTATGTTTAGAACAAAAAAATTCAAAAATGTCAATAAATTCTAGTCTTGAATGATTTCATCAACATCCATTGTGATGTGAAGCTGCAGTGGTCAGGCTCATCTCATAGGCTACGCTAGGAATACATTCATTGACTAGTTTCCATTCGCAGCACCAGCCTATCACAATGCCAACATTCAGAGACAAACAACCAATCACACTCATATTCACACCCATCTCAACACTTTCCTTCTGTATTCTCACATGGTCTCAATTCGACATTTTTTGACCTGATTGGAAAAGTTCCAGAGAATGCCCGGAGCAACTGACTTGGACATTTTGGTTCTCCCACACAGCCCCTCCAGAAAACGTTAGGAAAGTGTCCAGACTTAAGAGCCTATCTGACAGTTTGATATGAAGCGGGACAAAGAGACCTTGATTTGGACTAGCACCAACTTAAAGATGTCCTTCTTTCTGGCTGTGGACCAAACAGAGTGATCCTCTGGTTGGGTGAAAACCACAACATCTGGAGCAATGGCTTTATATGAAGATGAATGATGCATCTCCACAACCCGCAGAACACACATAAAAGAGTCAATAAATAACAGACTAACATCTATTAAAATACTACAAGGTCCACTTTCAAAGCTCTGGTCTGAACTTCATAAATACATTTTAAACTTACAGATGTTGTTGACAAGTTGTTTGCCATCGAGCTCATATTTTCAGTCCCTCAGTCAACATCCAAACACAAGTCTTCACCTCCCTGACTCCTTCAGGGCAAACTGAATTCCTCCCTCCGCCATACATATTTAATACCGGAGCATATGGTTCTCATCAGAGGAGGTCAGTGCTGGAGGCAAGGCTGCGGCGTGTCCTGTTGGCTATACATCTGCCCTCAGCCTGCTTGGACGGGGGGAAAGGAGGAGGGATAGGAGCTGAGGAAAGAGGACTGACACACAAAACTTTATATAACTGTGTTGTAATGCTAAAGGGACACTCCACCCTTTTTTAAGGTGGGTGCTCAGCCTGCAGTTAACTGCATCCATACCACTATGTTTGTGTTAAAAATGAAACGATCTCTGTCCACATAATCTTTTTGTCTGTGTGTCAGTTGGAATCCCTCATCTATACTCAAAATGCACATCATGTGAATACTCACGTGCACTGGGCATTTGCATGTGTACAGAGGAAGCACTTTGTTGTTAGTTGCAGAATTGTCGCAGTTTGCTCGAATATTATCCTGTCTCCTAAATTGTGTAATTGTAAAATGCAGATTTTAAATACACATCAGTTGTTAGCAAAGACCACAGGGTCAGCAATGCTTTTGATTAATTGTATATGTTGCATTCTTCACTGGTAGCCGAGGCTCATCATGGTTGTTGTCTACAGGAAGGGGGTCACGTGATCAAACGTGAAAAATTAGCACAGTCTTCTGTGTAGTTTCCAAGCATCTCTGTTTTTGCCCTCTCAGCCCAAAACACAGCCTCTGAGTTTTCAAACTAAAACGGGGCCAGCAACTTATCAATCAATCAATCAAATTTTATTTGTATAGCCCATATTCACAAATTACATTCAGAATATGGGATGGAGAAGAGGAAGGAGAAGCTGGAAAAAGAAGCTCCGTGTGTCATATGTCATTAAATAGAGCAAGTTACGTTCTGCCTCACTAATTAACTCTAACTATAAGCTTTATCAAAAAGAAAGGTTTTGAACCTACTCTTAAACAAACAGATGGTGTCTGCCTCCCGAACTGAAATTGGTAGATTATTCCACAAGTGAGGGGCTTGATGGCTAAAAGCTCTGGCTCCTACTCTACTTTTAGAGACTTTAGGGACGACAAGTAAGCCTGAATTCTGGGAGCGGAGTGCTCTAGTGGGTTTGTAAGGTACTAACAGCTCTTTAAGGTAGAAAGGCGCTATATTATTAAGGGCCTTGAAGGTGAGGAGGAGAATTTTAAATTCTATTCTAGATTTAACTGGAAGCCAGTGTAGCGAAGCTAATACTGGAGAAATGTGCTCTCTTTTCTTTGTTCTTGTCAGGACACGTGCTGCGGCATTTTGGACAAGCTGTAGAGTGTTTAACGACTTACTGCTGGAGCCTGATAATAATGAGTTACAATAGTCCAGTCTCGATGTAACGAAGGCGTGGACTAGTTTTTCTGCATCTTTTTGCGAAAGGACATGCCTGATTTTTGAGATATTACGCAAGTGGAAAAAGGCAGTCCGAGAAATTTGTTTTAAGTGACTATTAAAAGATAAATCAGGATCGAAGATCACTCCCAAGTTCCTGACTGTTTCGTTGGAAGCAAGGGCAATGTCGTCTAGCGCAGCTATATCATTAGATAATTTATCTCTAAGGTGTTTGGGGCCAAGTATTATAACCTCTGTTTTGTCTGAGTTTAATAAGAGAAAATTGCGGGTCATCCAGGTTTTTATGTCCTTGAGACATGCTCGAAGTTTAGTTAATTGATTACTTTGTTCAGGTTTTATTGACAAGTATAACTGGGTGTCATCCGCATAGCAGTGGAAATTTACCGAGTGTGTCCTGATAATGTTTCCTAGTGGAAGCATATATAATGAGAATAAAATTGGGCCGAGCACAGAGCCCTGTGGAACACCATGGTTAACTTTGGTGCGCACAGATGTCTCATCATTAATTTGCACGAATTGGGAGCGATCAGAAAAATAAGATTTAAACCAATTAAGGGCAGTTCCATTAATTTTAATTAACTGTTTGAGTCTTTGTAATAAAATTTGATGGTCAATTGTGTTGAATGCTGCACTGAGATCTAACAGAACGAGGACAGACACAATCTGAGGCTATTAAAAGGTCGTTAGTGACTTTTGCCAAGGCTGTTTCTGTGCTGTGATTGGCTCTAAACCCCGACTGAAAGTCTTCATATATATTATTTTCCTGGAGAAACTCACACAGCTGATTGGCTACCACTTTTTCTAAGATTTTAGACATGAAGGGGAGATTAGATATTGGTCTGTAATTGGCTAAAACCTCTGGGTCTAGGGTGGGTTTTTTGAGAAGGGGTTTGATTACTGCTATTTTAAAAGACTGTGGTACATAACCTGATGATAATGACAGATTGATTGTGTTAAGTAACGAACTATCAATTAGGGGCAGAATTTCTTTAAGTAATTTTGTAGGAATGGGATCTAAGATACAGGTTGTTGGTTTAGAACCTGAGATTATTTTGGTAAACTGATCACAAGTGATCAGAGAGAAGCTGTCTAAATAATGGTTAGGATTCTCAGCCATTTCTGAGATTTCTGTTATTGGGAGGGTATTAGTGCCAATTGAGGGCAGGAGATTGTTGATTTTATTTCTAATGGTTAGAATTTTATCATTAAAAAAGGTCATAAAGGTATTGCTATTTAGGGATCGAGGAATACTGGGTTCGGTGGAGGTGTGACTCTCTGTCAGCCTGGCTACAGTGCTGAAGAGAAACCTGGGGTTGTTTTTATTTCTCTTCTATTAGTTTTGAATAGTAGGTGGCTCTTGCTTTGTGGAGAGCCTTTTTATATTCTTTAACACTATTCTTCCAGTCTATGAGGTTTTCAACATGGTTGCTGGAGCGCCACTTCCTTTCTAGTTTTCTTGATAATTGTTTTAACTCATTTGTCTGGGAATTATACCACGGAGCTAATTTACCATGTTTGACATTTTTCTTTTTTAGAGGCGCTATTGAATCTAATGTTAATCGTAATGAGTCTGCAGAGCTATCAACGAGGTGGTCGATCTCAATGGAGCTCGGGTTAGCTTACTTCTATGTTTAAGAGAGTAGTGTGGACAGCTGAGTTAATGCATTTTCATACAGAAACATAGTAGTGTGGCTGTAGCCTGATGTTTTCATCTGACGTGTCCATGACACCTCATCTCACTCTGCTTTTCACATCAAATCTACATTTCACACTCAAACCTTGTAAACATTTTTGTGGGTCTGGTTTTAATTGTTAAACTTTTTTTCTCCCCGAAATCAGGTTAACATTTTGGATAGACGAGTGCACACGCAGGCTCATGGGTGATTGCCTGAGCTGCTGTAACCATGGAGAAGGAGTCAGTCAGGGCAGTAGTAACGGTTGTAAGAGGGATTTTGGAACTTGACCAATGCTGAGCAGTCCTGTCTCATCCACTTTGCTTTGATTTCATTTCAGCTTCGATTGAATGTCCACACACACACACACACACACACACACACACACTCGTGCTCGTGACCAGTGGTTGCAGCGTGGCGGGGGTTGATTTGACTGATCGTCCTAATGCACCCTCCTCTGCAGAGGTCATAAATAAGCGTGAGATACGGAGCAAGCCGCCGCTGCCAACCTCATCTGCAAAGTGAGCGAGGAGAAGCAGCGAGGTGCGGCCCTGAGATGCAGCGTCAGGCTGTTCTCGGCACGGACGTCTGGTTCGTCTGCAGCTCGGTCTCGGAAATGAGATATTACATTCTGTCATCTCAGGAGTCCTCGCTTTCCTCCAAAGATACGACAGCCTCCAGCTCCCGCGGCAGATAGTGTTGACTGATTGGCCTCATTTTATATTAATTAGAATTTCTATGAGTAATAACATTTATTGGATTCCCATTATGGCGGCGCGAGTGAGATAAGGAGCTCTTTTGTCTGAGAGGATTTTCTTGGCTTTATGCTGCTTAAAGCACGAGCGACTCTTAAAATGTGGAGAATGAAAAAGAGATAAGACTTGAAGGATCTTTCTCTTAATTTTTCAATTGTCATTTCATTTCCCCAGCCTTTTAAACCACTACAGAAATTCCAGAGAAAATACTCCTTCCTATTTTGTTGACAAAATGTCTCTTTGTTTGGTTTAATTGGAAGGTAATTGAGCACTGACTGATGTAAACTCAACAATTGTAGCTTTTATGTCCACGATGTCTGTTCATGTAATTGTTTACCAGCAACTCTAATAATTAACTAGGGAGAAGATTATATGAATTTATCTGCCCACTGTGAATATCACTGTTTGAGTAGATTTGTGTGTAAGTCAGGACATGTGGGAGATTAAAATAATCTGTGTTTATTCACAAGAAAAGAGACCTCCCATATATGTTGGCTGTTTAGACTGGGGACACGAATCACAATTTTTTTTTATGATGTGTAAAAATGAAAGATTACGTGTCGTCTCCCCTCAAACCCACACTCGCCGTAATTAACAGTGAACCTGTCACAGTGTAAAACATCTACACCTCACTTAACCTTTAAGGATTTTCTGGTATCACAAATGCTGAAAAGTAAAAAATGTCTGAGCCGAATTGTTCTTAAACTTTTCACATTAACATTAAACCTCAATGCTGCATCTCTGTGAATAGACTGATAGTGTTTCTAATGAAACAAAGTCTTTTCTTACTTACTGCTCTGTCGTTTCATTTCTTTCATTTCCATTCCACAGTCATAGAAATGCTTTTAGGTTCATACGATAAATACTTTGTTCCAATGTTCAATGTAAAGAGGATGAGTAATGCTGTTTTCAAAACAATTCGAATTGTTGTCTTTCTGTCCACATGATTTTAACTCAGTGCATAAGCAGACTTTAAAGCCATTCAGCTGTTAAGATGTGTTGAATTTGTTAGAAAATGGTCAAGACTGTTGAAAGCATGAAAAAGAGAAACTTAATTTCCACGTTTTATTGCACAATAAAAAAACTTTGGCAGGGGTCTGTCTGTATGAGTTTTTCTGCGGGTTCACCCGCTTCCTCCTACAATCCAAAAACTTTGGGTTAGGGTTTGGGATTTGGGTTAGGTTGAGGTTGTGAGTGTGAATTCTTCAGATGTTTATCGAGGATCAGGCGTTGGGATATTGTGAAAGGTGAGTGCAAATCGGACTGTCGTTCAGGTGACTAGTTAATAATTAGTGAAGTCATCTGCATGTGATTAATCAGCCCCTGCCTGCTCCTCTTCCTGGATAATTAGAGCTACGACACTAATGGTCTGATGAGTATCAACAGTTTGAGCAGATCCTCATTTTACACTTCATCTGTGATAGAAACTTCAAGCTGCACTAGAACATCATCCAGAGCATATCAGATGCGTCCAGACGAAGTGGCTCCCAGCAAATCTTATAAATAAAGAGAATCAGACTCTATCATGGAGGCAAAGTAAACCATTTTTCTCTGGAAGAACCTAGCAACAAGCTCAAAGCACGTGCATCCTAATCACATCCTCTCATTAACTAACAGCGTCCTGTGAGATGTTTCCCTTTCGAAAAGCTCAGTTCAGCAGTCCTTCCCATCATGCATCTGAGCACTCCCCGCTCACTGTCTGCCGCAGACACACTTAAGATAATGAATAGCTGGAGGAGGCTGGCGTTCTTTACTGCAGCCCGGTAAAAGGCCACTAAGTCTGGATCCACCGGGCAAAAAAAAAGAAGAAGAGAAATATATCCTGCAGCATCTGTTTGGACTGTGCTATCCCATCACTCTGAATCTGTGGTTGTGTTAAAGATGCTCTTGTGTCACATCGTTGAAGGCGAGGAATTTCTAAAGGCCAACTAAGGGCAGACGGAAATGTCTTAATTCACGTCTTCTCCTGTAACTGAGAATCCACTAGAAGGTCACAGCTTCCTAGAACAGCACTGGAGCTGGTCGTGCTCGTCGAGAGGAACTGGAATAGGTAAATGTCGAGCGGAGACGGACTGGGGCTGCGGAGGAGCTTTGGGAACAGGGCTGATGAAACCCTGGGTGTTTGTCATCGCCTTAATCTTCCAAGGTTCTGCTGGCATCATCTTGTCTTCTATTTGAACATTTAGTAATTAATTCGTCCAAGCTCGGCCAAATAGTGGCTCTTGGCATTTTAATTAGGCCGTTTTGAGCTACAAGAAAAACACATTTGCGACATACTGGGGGCAACAGAAATGTGCATATTAAGACCTATTTGGCATTTTGGGTTTTCTTTGATCACAAGTTCTTAGAGTCTCATTAGTGGCGAAGGATATGACCACAGAGAATCATGACTCTCAAAGACTGATTTACCAAAATGCCATGTGCTATATTTAGTACCTCATATCCATAAAGGGAGGATCCAGAGATGTTTGGACTTTAAGTGCCTAACTTGGGTAAACTATAACCACATTCAGTCCTACATTTCCCATAGTGCAGCTGGAATGTAAAGCTAAAGCACCTCAACGACGCCTTTCCTCAAACTTTGGAAAGTTCCGTCCAGAGGCACTGAAGCTGTTTGTCCAACAAGACTGAAGCTCTCCCATTCAATATTTCATCAGACCAACTGTCGACATATCAGTGAAGCATTACAACCTCAAACACAAACTCGTCAACAACTTTCTGCTTTAATCAGTGCAGGAGGTAGCGCTATGATTTAAGGCAGCTCAGTACATGGTGTGGGGACTTCAGGGAACATAGGGAACCTGTCATGTTTGTCTCTTTAACTTATTTAAAAAAACCTGAAGCCTTGAGTGTAAACTACTGAAGAAATTACATGTGCTGTTGTTTGTGTTGTGTGTCTATACAACAGACTGCCCATAAAATGAACGACATGGCAGCTACCAAAAAGTGAAGCCAAAATATTTTGATTGCCCCCTGGGGGCTGGAGGAAGTATAGGTCATAAGTCTTGCCTCACTGGTGTAAGCAAATGGGTCTTGGGTATGTTCCTGTAATACGAGTCAATATCTGTGCTCGGGCTGAATGAAAATCCTCACACAGCGTCACAGCGCTCCTCCCCTTCACACACCGCTCTGCTCACTCTCTCACAGAACAGCTCTCTGTCTCTCAGTCACTCAGGTTCGCGGGTCTTTTCCGTTAACGTTTAGGGTTTCTTCAGCTTGAAGTTTGTTTTTATTTCAGTTTGTACTTACTTATTAACCAGTAGAGTTCTGTTAAACGTGGGTTCGTTCAGACGTGGTGCTGGTAGAAAGCGACTCGCGTTGCGTCTCTGCCTGTCAGAGTAAACAGTACTTCACGCATTGAGTGTCTGACTACTCTCTAGCGTCTGGCTACTCTCTCTCTCTCTCTCTCCCTCTCTCTGCCGGTCGTTGGAGTTTTTAGTTTTTTTTCAGCATCGGACTATTTGATCCGTAGAACACAGTCTCCCCGCCCCCTCTCTCTCTCTGTCTCTCTCTTACTCACTCATACACACACTCACACACACACACACACACACACACCTGGTGTGGAAATAAATTTAAAAAAAAATCATACAAAAGAAAGTTATGTTGAGTATGAAAACACTTGTTACATTTCACTTCATAATTGCAACAGCATGTGTTGTATTCATTGTTGCAAAACTTTCTGTAAATAGTTTGTTTGCTATTGTGATTAAGCATTGATCTGAAGCTCAATGCTGATGCTGTCCTGTAATAGTTTTCTAATCAGCAATAAATATAACAATTTCTGATCAACCCATATCAATTGCATGCTTAAAATAACATACTGGTTAAAGCCCCGCCCGTTTCAAGACAACCCGGCCTACTTCCTGGTTAAATCCAGCCCACTTCCGGGTTAAATCACACCCACTTCCGTGTTAGGCCCAGCCCACTCCGAGTACGGCTACGGATACAGATAATTCATATGGTTAACAGATACAGATAATGCTGTACTCGCTCATCCCTACTGTATTGCTTAATTCCTGAATAGTGGGAGGAAGGGAAGACATTCCGTCCATCTTCATATAAAGTCTATGGTCTTCAGACTCTTTTCTGCCATCGTACATGTAGCATGTTACGTAGTTTTATCCACAGACCAAAACATTTTGTTCATTTAAAATTCCTAAAATCTTACAACTGGTTGTAGAATTGTTCCAGTTGTGGAAACACTACAGTCTCACACTAAACTCCTCAGTGTCTGTCCATACTGTCACTCATACTGTCCTGCCTGTTCCAGCCGTCGCGCAAACATGTGGCTGTGGTCACATGCTAGATCCCGGCAAGGTGCAGTAAATCACCTCTTTCTGAGGTGAGTTAATTTTCCCTGCTGCCCGTCTACACCGGATCTCAGGGCTGCACCACCCAAAGACTGTGTCCTGCGCTCTGCGGCGTTAAAGGTGTTCAACCCTGGAAAAGTCTACATGTTTGAAATACCGGATACACGCAAAGGTCCAGACCAAGCGAATACCGAGGTAGAATAACACTTGAGAAAAGAAATAACAGAAAACTGAGGTGAACCTTTAGCCTGCGGGGAGGGGAACTTATCTAAATCTAAAACAGACTGGAGCTTTCCGCCACAGATGCCAGGGAACCTCTGCACATTAAATTCATCACATCATTAAGCGTCTTAAATAGAATTTCTCCTCATTTCGACGGATAAGTTTTAATGCGGATACACTTAAATTCAGGTATCATGTTAAGTGTGATATGGACAAACAGCAGGTCTTCCAAGCAGAGTGACTCAGAGTGCTTTCTTTGTTTGGTCTGAACCTTCTATCTTTTCGGTTTAGTCCGATCAAAATAACGGGTGTAAAAGGTTCCTCAGACCAAGGTCCAGACCAGCACACTAACATTTAGTCCAACCAAAAGAAGTGGTCTCGGTCTGTGTAAACTGAACCCATCTTACTTTTTCGGATGGTTCGGAGTTTTGGCCCAATTGCAATTAGTTGAGGCAGCATTAAACAAATAAAGAAGAAAATTAAGTCTATCAGGATTACTTGCAGTCTTCACATCCAACAATATAATGTTTAAATAACAAGAACCTTAATTTGGTGAATTTCAAACTAGTGTGGAGAACTGCACCAAAAGTGATGTTGGTAATCAAACCAATGAAAGCAGCAGAACGGTCAGGCTCATTCATTTTCAAGACCAATAACCCGCCTAATTGACAGCGCGCAATGTCAGATGCCTATCTACAAACCAATCATTGTCATGTATAGGTAGATGCATAATGACAGGATGCATATATGTCATACAAATGTCTTTATTACGCTCTCTAAATTGAAACGTGAAACCAAAACTGAGGGGAAAAAAAGCATGAACCTTGGTTCGGACTTTCATGTGTCAAATATCAGTTTGTACTATTGTGACAAGAGATATTTAAACTAAGATAAAACTGCATAAATCGCTTCTGCTCTGTTCTTTGAGTGACTGAATCCTATTCTTCTTCTTTTGTTCAACAATCCTTGTTGTACAGTTCTCTTCATGTTTCTATAGAAACAGCTGTCGTGGATCAGCCCCTCAGACTGTTGACACTATTACAACGAATAACCCAGACTGCGCCGTGCAAACCGTCTCCAGCGAAAGCCTGAAATGGGTCAGGGGATATTCAGGGACAAGGCAGAGCTCTGGGGGCGAAGGAGGGAGGATTCAGAGGGATTTGAAGAAGCCGTGTGTTTCATCATCATTTATTATTGAAGCTTGGGGGATTATGGTGCTTTTATCAAAATCACAGATTTTTTATCGATGTTTCCAGCTTTATGGAGCGTGGATGGTTAGTATCAAAGGGCAAATTAGGCCAAAAGGGCAAAGAGCTGTAAAATGGAAGAGGTTCGTTTAAGGACGCCAACTTACTGTGGGCTATGAGCTCCCTGGTTAGTCAGTGTTCCCAGAGTTGTTTCTGAAGACTGAACAAGCACCATGTTATCATGAACACTTTAATCTCATGGGTTTCCTCTCCTTCTCTTTCTTGTTTATTTCTGTATTCTTGTTAAATGTAGAATTTCAGAGCAATGTGAGGAAGTGTGTTCTATTCTTCTTTAGTGAAACAGTTCATAACTGACGTGACAAATAGTAAAACTCTGGTTCATGAACGAAAACATAACTGTCCACATACTGTTCTGCTCATTAGATTTTCAAAACAACACATTACATCTTGACAACAAAGTGATGCAAGGGTTTTATTAGATGTCAGTCAGTTAAAGTATTTAAAATCCAAAATGAAAAATGGACTATTCAAGGATTCATATTTTGTCTGTGCACATGTGCAGCGTTAAAGTAACATTATCCTTTACTTATATCAAGATGTAGAAAGGTGACAGAGATGAAAAGTGTTTATGTTGTCAATATCACGCTCAGTTTACTCTGTTGTTGCCATTAACATGTTTGTTATTACGAGGTCATTACAATCAACATTTCCAAGGAGACATTCAAGGAGACTGTTGGGCCTTGACAGAGATATGGGCTAGAAGTATGTGTCAAACTCTCTTATTCACGTTCCTTGGCATGTACAATGTTCATACAGGGCAGTTTCTGTGAATGGAAAGATTTGACACATGCACCTTAAATTAATCTAAAGTCAAGTATTTCAAGAAAAGGTTCAGATACATACAATCGGACAATTAGACATCAGGACACACTGCCACTGACAGACTTACATCAGTCCCCATCGGCAGGTCAGGCTGTGACACAGTGTCCGTCCACACAGTGCCAATATGAACAATACATCATGCACACAAACACACACACGTTCACTTACACAGACACAAACAAAGGGGTTGTTTCTCACTCTGGCGCTTCTCCACCGCCGAAACGCACACACACGCTGAGTGAGAGGCCAGATGGAGGCTCAGTGTGGGCTGCTGGCCTTTCACACTCTCTGTTTCTTCTCCTTCACCGACCCTTTTCCCTCGCTCTCACTCTCACTCTCGCTCTCTCTCTCTCCTCGTCCCACTTACCTCGTTCAGCCGCTCCCTTTCTTCTTTGTCAGCGCATCCTCATCACCACCTTTTGTGTCTGAACTTTTTCTTTGTTCTCTCTGCGATTGCGGGCCTTTTCATTGTGCAAACGACATGTGACAATGATCGATTGTGTTGAGCAGAATGTTCGTGAGAGATTGTTGAGGAGAGATTTTCGTGGAGACTTTTTGACTCGTACAGTAGAAGGTCAGGAGGGGGAGGGAGGAGGGGTCACACATTGATCTAGGGACTACAAAATCTATTCTTCTTATTATTATTCTCATGATTACTATTGTGAAAAGAAAATAAATGCTTGGCTCTGTTCCATCCACTGTTGTCATCAATCATTTCTGTTTTCTTTTGTTTTCGAAGATTTTAACATTTCCCTAATAGTTTCTTCCAGCACTTTGATAGATACAAGCTCTGAGCTGTAACTGGGACGAGCTCTCTCACTCTGGCTCTCGTCTTCCTTAATCAAATAAGAGGCAAAGAGAAAAAGGAGAAATGCTTAGTCCTCCACCTTCGCAATGCCTGTGCTGTAAATATTGATCCCAGGTTAAAGCCAATTCGAATAATGGAGCAAAAACCGCGCACGCTCGGCCACAATGTTCTTGGCTTGGGTCTGGGGCTCGTAGAATAACGATGGTGGAGAAAGCTTCTGATTTAAAGAGCTGGAGCGTCTGACCGAAATAAGCCCTTAATACATCTTACGGAGGATAATGCACGTTAAACACCATCGATCAGTGTCCTGAGCAAGGGGAAATCTCCTCCGGAGCAAAAACCATAGATGGACGCGTTTCAGGAAAATCTGCTGCAAGAAATCAGAGAAGATTGGATTAGTGGAGACAAGAGAAGGAGTGTTAGGTTTCAGACGTCTCTTGATGCGAGCACTTTTGCAGTGGCATTCAGGGGTAAACCAAATTAACACTTGAAAATTATTATTACGATAAAAACCTGAATACCTGAAATCACAGAAACCGTACGTTTAAGTCTGGTCCACGCATGTCCCATCCACTAACATGGAGGAGGCAGGGTTTTCTGACCTGTACCGCAGCCAGCCGCTTTACTTTGGCGGGGCTGTCATGTCGTCCATCTGGTATGTTGTCATCGTCTATTTGTATTGACATGGAGTACATCTTAAACCATTCAACGATAAATGACCCCTAACAAGTAATAACTGATATGTTTCTCCTGCTAATGTATTCAACTACTATATTACTGTATCTCAACTGTCTCACTCAACTTGTATCCTTTTATTTTTACCTATCTAGGTTTTTTGAATCACTGCGCTTTGTACTTTTCACATGATTATGTGGGCTTGGGTATTTACAGAGCACTAGTGGAGATGTAGAAAAGTGAAACGTACCCATGAGGGTGGGATGGCAGCTGCATCCATGACGGCATCTCATGACGGCATCTCATGACATAATCTCTAATGGAGGCCAGGCTGCAGATGGCAGACACCCCAGGGTCCAGATTCAAAGCAGAGCAGGGCGAGCAATGCGCCCCTGTCTTGTGACGTGCCATAAAGCTCAGGGCAAAGTCTGTGTCACCCACACACTCGCTCGCTCGCTTGCTCTCTACACACAGGCACTGTGTCTGAATGTCGTATAAATATTTAAAGTCTGATCAGGGGACACTCAGAGGCTCCCAGCTCCACTTTCTAGCTCTCAGTGAATCCACATTCCCTCGGATCAGAGTGCGATCGAGACACTTTCTCTATCAATGCAACCATTCAATCAGCAGCACAGTGGGAGGGCTCTGTGCCACAGGCTTCGAAACCCACACTGGGCTGAGCAAAGTACCAGACTTTATTTCTTAAAATGGAAACAAAATTGTCTGGGACCAGCTCGATAGGGTTGCTTCCTTGGTCCCAGCAACCTTGGCATGTAAATAAGTGACACAGGTCCACCTCCTGTAACAAGTGTGGGACTGTGAGGGGCTGTGATGTTATTTTTCACACTCAGACCTCAGGATGATCGACTCTCTGTATCTGTGGACGTCTTATTGCTCAGCTCGGCTCGGCTCTGGTTGTAAAAACAAATCTGTCCTGCTTGTCCATTCAGCCCCAGCACAGGAAGGAATGTAAACTCACCTTAAATAAACAGGGGAACCCTTATATACAGTCTATGGTGGGGCCCCCCCCAGTGCCTCCCCTAACCGCCACCCCTTGTATCATGGCTGCTCCCAGACTGACTCAAATAGCGCGGTCATGTGGGGGTGTACATATTAGCTTAAATCAGTGTCAACATGTCCATGATTTACCTTTGTGTGTTTGTGTGTGTGTTTGTGTGTGTGTGCGTGTGTAATAATTACTTCTGTTGCATATTAACAATCAAAGCGATGTCCAAAGCTTGGGTATCACGCTTTAACTCAACCGATCAGTAGTCAACGGTACATACGTTAAAAGAAGTTTCTCATAGTGCTCAACTTCAGCTCTGTTGCTAGGTAACAGCAGTAAGGGCGGGATGAGCTGGATGCCGATCACGCAAACCAAACTATCTCCATTTGGTTTGTCCTTCACAGAAGACCACCTCCTTCGTGGACCGCATATTTTGCATCCTCCGAGGGATGCGGCACCTGAATTGAGACACAGCAAAAAGTTTGGGTTGAAAAGTTGAGTGTTAAAGAGAGTGCAAGTGAACCTGCAAACTAAACCCAGACACCAGGATCTCACTTCCATTAGGGCTCAGTACACAGTGTAATCCAATGACCTTTAAATGCATAGTTTGAGAATTTTGCTCATTTTCTATCTTGTGAATGTGAAGCTACACACAGGATAGCTTAGCTTAGCATAAAGACTGGACAAAAGGGGAAAAAGGTAGCCTGGCTCTGTTCTATGTTATGCCCCTTGATAACTAATGATCACAGTGTATGAACATGTATAATCAGCTGCCACAGACAAGCATGAAGTGCAACACAACCCTCCTCTGTGCAGAGAGGAGGCCAGAGCGTCCAGCAGAAACTGGGCGGACTGTGTTTCACCAGGGAATCAATGGAGCACAATGTAGTAGTGAAATATTCAGGGTCAGTCCTCTCCTGGCGCTGAATAAAGCAAAAGCCGTTGGTATTTAGCCGAAGTGTTTAGCAGACTGAAGCAGCTTGTTCCTGCTGCCCAGGAGGTTATGATGTTATTTTGCCCATTTTTCTATCTGTGAGCAGGATTACGCAAAAATGACTAAATTGGTTTTCTTGCAATTTGATGGAAGGTTGGGAAATGGGCCAACAATAAAGGGAACGAAGGGGCAGATTTTCTTTTTAAAACAAAACACTTTCACCAATTTCCCAGGGAATAATACTAATATTTGATGAGAAAAACAGGCATATTTAAGGGACTGATATCTGTGAGTGTGTGCAATTTTGTTTGTCTTGATTGAATTTAAAGTGGCCCTAGGACCATGGCAGATGTTTGTGCCCTGGGTGCCATTCTTGAGCATGTGCTGCGGCCAGAACCTTCAACAGTTAACCACCCATCTCAAGGCTGCTTAACAGCTGGGCTGTTTGTACAGCTGGATGTTGAGAGGTGGACATTTAACACACTTATATAATCCACAACTGCTGAGCCACTTCCTCACTGCTGCTGCACAAAAACGTCCGACCTCAGCTTCTTTAAACACACCTCTTCAACACACACAGTCACATCGGGGGTCAATTCAGCTCCATCTCGAAGAGTATGGAAAGGGATGGATGTCGGCAGACTGAAATAAAAACATAGACAAATAGACAAATAACCAAATGTAAAGGTCAACAAAATGTAAAACTAAATACAAGATTAACAAAAAATATATAATTAACAAATATAAACAAAACCATGAATGTGAAGATAAATATAAGGCTAAACAAACATAAACACATACATACAGCATGGTGAAGCTGTGGACAGATGGAAATCACCTGATAGCATTTAGTCACTCATGTCTCATGTGTCTGTTATGTAATGGCCTCATAGCCATGTTTTTGTTTGTTAGTTTGTTTACTTACATAGATTTCCCTGTCAAGGGGCTTGCCTTTTTGTTTACATGCAGATCTTTCATAAATTCATTCTCAAAGAAGAGGCGTATAATTACTTTCAAAAATTCGACTGAAACTTAATTAATTAATTCTTCTTTGAATCACAGAACAAAATTTAATTTTTACTTACTAGAATAAAAGTGTCTGTTTCACCTAAGAGAAGCCACCTAACTTAGGATGGTAAAGTATTTTACTGTCAAATGGTTCTATAGTTAATTACTCTTGGCGTGAAACACAGGCCGTACAGCTGATATTAGTCCCATATGTTTCTCAATAGAATTAAAAGACAGTGTTTTTCTCTGTCTTCCACCTGCATCCAGGCAACACATCATCAAACACTAACTAGTATAAGTGATCAAACTGTATAAATGGTTAATCCTTTATTAGAGCAAATAAACAAAATAAAAATAGAACTAAACAAAAAATAATCTGTTCCATTGCAAAGAAAGAGTTTCATGTAGGACTCAGCACATCTGTGTTTTGGCTGTTGCTGTGCACACATGGAATTGGAAAACCTTGGACAGATTTGTGGAAGCTGCCCCGTCCAGAATGTGCAGACTGATCCAAGTCACATGCATATTTGTGGGGGAACATATAGAAAGCAGCTGAAAGACGAATCCCACTTGATCGCTGCATGTAAGCCAAGAATGAACAGTGAGAAGATATTTCCTGACAAAAAGACACTTGTTGCTGATATAATCAGACACACGTTGCACCACATATATATCAAGCACAGATGTAAGATGTTGACATAGACACCAATAATCGGACTATCGACCGTGTTCTGAATAAGACAGTACTCCCATTAGGATTATGTTTACATAAATTACTAAATGCTGGAATATTCCATTCCATATTCGTGTTTAAATCTTAAAGACCATATGAATCATGTCAATAACACGTCCCCTAAAAGCCAGATGTTTGTGCTTGTGAAAAAATATTGCCAATTGTGATTTTTGAACCCATCCAAAAATTCCACTACATGCATTTCCCTCAAAACACCCCAAAAAACTGTGACTTCTTTCTAGCACCAGCAGTATTGTTTACTCATCAAACACTGGTAACTCTATTACAATGTCGCAAAATAGTGTGAAAACTCCAATAGGCCGTTATATTGAGTTTGAAGATGTTTACGAGTCGACATTATGGGACAATTCAATGCTCCAATTGTTGCTAATTCCGAGTTTGGCCATATCCATATAAAGTTAATCAGAAAAATCTGTTTATACGGCAGTGTCTTATTCACACCATTGTCTTAATATCAGAATATTATGAGCGTCCATGTAAACCTGCTACTGAGCCAAAACCATCTGGGACAAATGTTCTGTCTCTGATCAGTGGACAGGCTGAGATGCCTCGTGCAGAGGACAGAGTTCGCTCTCCCACCTGGTCTTATATTCATGATTCTCCTCCCTCTCTCTCTCTCTCTCTCAGCAGACTGCAGCACCAGATGGATAAAACAGGAACCTTTAAGACAGCGGAGGAAAAAAGGGACACATTCAAAGATAAAGAGGGAGATAACTACTTTCCAGCCTAATGTGCTTTTATACAACCAGCCTCACTGATCATTAAATATTCATTGTTAGTCAAAGGTAGACTTGGAGTAGCAAGTTCATCCGGGGTGACACTGTGTTGGATAAAATGAATCTCTCTAAATGTGTAAGAGGATCCTAATAGCAAAGATTAAGGAGTGACGGTACTTTCACAGCAGCTGCAGGTGCTGTGAGGAAGACTATTCACCTTCACCCAGAAGGTTATGTGTGGGCGCTTGTTTGCCTGTCTCCAAGCAGAACAACAACAAAAATACTGAATCGATTTCCATGACATTTTGTGGAGGGTAGGGGCTCGACCTTAAGAAGAACCCACAACATTTTGGAGTGAATCCAGGATTTATTTTCTCACTTTCTTTAACATGGTGAGATAGGGCATGAGCCCTGGTCGAGGTATGCACTCGACTTACTGATAAACTGCTTTCAGACGTGCACAGAAGTCAAAGTTAAGAGACATTGAGATTCAAGAGCTTCTGGTGATGAGGGCCAAACGGTTTTGACGTCCTGAAAACAAAACCAGGTGATTCCCGCAGCTGAATTTACATGTCATGTCCCACCATGAGTGTTTTAGACATTTTCCCTGACAACCTGTCGTTGCCTTTCTCATATGAAAATGCTGCAATGCTTTTTTCTAATTAAAACGTAGTAGTATGGATGAAGCCAAAGTCAGGCCAGGGCTGATACACGCTATCCATACTCCCCTGACCCCTATGTGGATTTACAGACCACTCGTCCTTGACAAAAAGGCCTTGAGACACACAGACGATTGAGCAGAGTTTGAGTTTGCCTTCTAATGGCGATGCAGCTGCATTGAAGACCCCTCGAGGAAACAAATACTGAGACATTCACACTCTCAGCGGAGGTGCACATAGCCTTCCTCCCGCTGAGACACACAGTAGCGGTCCCCCACCCGGTGAATGCCACGTTTGTCGAATCAAATTCTTCTCAATTACTTCCTACTGTAAGTGCACCACGGGCCCAGTGAAAGTATCCAGGATACTGCGGGGCTCTCAGGGGGGGTTAGAGGAAGATGGGACTGCATCTGACAGTCTCCAGCAGAGTGTCTGCTTTCCCCGGGTTTGGACATAAAAAGCCAGTCCCTGAATGCAGCAGCTTGATTTTTATGCCACAGTGTTCTCTGACTCTATAAAATCCCTGTGTCCTCCTATAACGGGCAGTGCCACACAAGCAGCAATGTGTTAGGGTTTTTATTGATGATGATTAGGTGCTTTTCTTCCTCCTCCTGCCTTCCTGCCTGCAGCCAGCGACACAAACTATAGGAGGTTAATGTCTTTTCATAATGGTGGCTCCATAACTCCTCTCTGCGTATTAAGATTAGGTTTATTATTATTGCTCTCGTAGGTGCACTGTCATCGTAAAACTTTCCCCCAATTCAGTGATGCACAAGCAGCAGGCTTTCGGGGAGTGCTCAAACTGTTTGTCTAAAGGGGAGATAAATAAAAAAAAATCTCTGAAGAGCAACCTGTTGTTTTACGAGGCTTTTTATATTTGTCCGAAAAGAAACTTTGGATGACTTTCAGCTCTCACTTGAAAAATACAATTTTCCATTGAACACTACTTAACAGCTATCACTGCTGCTTCATTAGAACTAATGTTTTACTTGAAAAACGTTTTTTTTGGGGGGAGGGGAGTTCTTATGACGTCTTGAAGATATAAAGCTAATTGGCAATCGTCCACTTAAAGAGGCAAATCACAAAGTGTGGTAATGTGGTTGTAAAAAAACAAAAGAGTCCTACACCTTAGTGAGAGATGTGCTGATGATCAGTAGCTATCCTTTGTCATCGTTGCTCTTCAGGAGGATCTACCATGGCACAGAGTGTACCTCTGCTAAGCCCCCTATCTTGCAATGTTAAAGAAAGTTATAACAGACTTGTAGATTTGCCCTTTTACCACAGCAGCTGAACCCATCACCCGATGCAAGCACAGGGTTTTTATTTGGAACTGCACCAAATCTCACACAACCATTGAAATCTCTCCCCAAAGTACATTTTATCTTCTAAATCAAGATTCATACATTATTACCTGCAGGGGAATTGGTGAAAATGTATAAAGAAAATAAAACAACCATCTCTCAATCACAAATCTCTCTGAGTGGTTCAGAGTCCTGACGGTTTTGTGTATCTGAAATATTTTCTTATAAATTACATAAATATCTCACGGGTTTGGCCACTTGATTAATATCTGACATTTCCAGTAAGACACGTCTTGCTCCAGATGGGTGTTGATTACAGGAAATAAAACAGGGAAGAACTCAAGCCAAGAACATTCTTGTCAATTTTGATTTTAGTCTTGTAATATTATGACATTATTCTATTATTATGATCTAAATTAAATGTATTCCCCTCAGTATTGCCCCAATACTCTGTCATATTATAATTATTAACATCCAACTAAGTTAATATGATTCTTGCCCTGCTTTCATTGTACATGTATTTATCACCTCCTCAAGTTTTTCCATTATTTCTCTTGATGAAACATTTATTCCAGGAGAAATGTTCAGGAGGTCCCGAGGCACCTCTCTATCTGCCCAGGTGCTGGCTGAGCTGTGCTCTTTGGAGGACAGATGTCTGGCTTTGCTCTGAGGCAGCATGTTGTTGAGTGAGGAGAAGCTGTAAGACCGTTCCCCCACAGGAGTCCGAGAGGTGCGGCTGATGTTTGTGCACCGTGTGAGGAAGGAGGGGAGGGGGTTGTCTTGAAATTGACCTGTGTTTCAGTACAAGCTCCCAGCGTCCTCCCTGATGGGATTCCCTGTGTTGTTTTCACTCTGGACAACATGCTGGAGCACATCTCATCTGTGTGGCAACAGCATCCTCCACAGAGTCCTCCAGTCCATGAGACTGGGTCAAGGAGTCCAAGATAGGCAGGTCAGACATTTTCACAACAAGAGGAAACAAGTAAGCAAGAGGTAGCGTCTGGGTAGAGCAGGCAAGAGGCAGGAGATGATGTATACATTACACTGTAGAAATCCCTTGTGTACAGCACATCAACACCAGGTTCGGCTCTTATTACCGAAAGCTTGTTTTTCCAAGTTGACATCTTCATAAGCATCTTCTACGTGTATTTTCAATCCTGATATTGGTATTATTTTCGTCTGGTCAGTTTTGCAGCTGTCATTTTCTTTCTGTATTCTCGAATGGGCTTACTCTGACATTTTCCATAAATGTTTCATGGGGGCCAGCAGAAAGACATTCTTGAAAATGTCAGGAGCAATTTTGCATTCTCACATTCAGCTCTTCAGGAAAGTTTCTGGAAAAATATCCTGATTTCGGTGCATGTTTTAAAGCAGCTGAAGACGCATGTTTGTACGAGCAGTAAATCTCATATTAACGGAATCACACGATATGAAGACAGGACAACTGGAGACAGATTACACCCGATGGTGTTCATTGATATTTCTTTCCTCTTTTTACCCTGTAGCAAAAAAAATTCTGCAAAACTTCCAGCGCACTGCTAAATCCTGTCTGCCTGCGACGGCTCCATCTGGACACCAAGTGACGGGTGAGAGGAGAGAGAGGGATGAAGGGAGAGAGAGGTGTGCAAAGTGACCAGAGTCCCTCTCCAATGTCAACTCTGTAACAGAGACAGATTGCAGTGGGAGGGACACGTCCCATTTCTGAGAATGAGTAACGCTGAAAGCAGATGACAGCGTGATCTCAATCAAAGAAGCTGCAGGGATGGATACAGAGAGATAGAGATGCAGGGCCAAAAATTCAGATGTATGATTGCAGACACAAACACACATACACTCACACACACACATAACAAACTGTCAAATTTATTAATGGACACATTACAAATGTACGACAAAGTTAAACTGATTTCAATCCAAAATATCAGCAGGTAGAAGAGCAGTCATCGTATCTCAGTTTGTTTACTTAGTAGTATATGATATACCTATATATATATATATATATATATATATATATATATATATATCTTTATAACAGGCACAATTTGATTTGAGGATGACACTTTCAGAATTTTTATGTTCTTCCACAATGACCATAAACATCTTGAATCTTGTTACCATGCATTGGCTGCAAAAACACACTCCTATGGAACCACATCATAAGCCACTCGATCTAGATTTTCATTTGGATGTGGACAAACAAACTCAAAATATATACCAATCCTCTAAATATGTTTTTTTTTCATCAAGATTCAGATTTAATTCCCTGAGAAATCGAAAAAAAATTATTGAAAAACACCCAATCTCACAATTTTAATGAAAGTGAAACTAATCCTGAATCCGAACCTGAATTAATTGGGTTCTTCCTTAACCATTACCGCATCCTTCCACCAAGTTTCATGGTAATCAGTCTAATAGCTGTTGCATGCTGAGTAACATATGTGAGTAACAGACAAACAAACAAACTCAGACGACCTCCTTGGAGCTAACTATCTCCACATGAGTCCATGATGAGATGATTGTGAACATGTGACCCTTTCAAACCTCTGACCTCTCATTAATCCCCCGCTCTGGCTCTCATGTGGTTCCGTGGCACCAGCAGAGAGATTCTGATATCCCCACCTGCAACGTCTCCCCTGTTGCACGACCAAACAAATCATCAAGGACCCAGTGAGATAATTCAGTTTGTGGTGGTCCCAACCTCTGGGTGGTTATTGATCGTTAATTACAGGTCCATTGATTGAAGCTATAGGCATGCTGCATTTCCATTCACTGTCTGATGGATAATTATTAAGCAGGTTTTTATGTGAAGCATTAACAGTGCAGTGGCAAAGTCAGAAATTGCTGCTGAGGATTGTAGCAACAATTTCTCCCCCACAAACAAACATTAACTCTGATTATCTGCATGTGTCGACCTCCTCGGTTTTCACCCCTAATATATTTCTGTTCCATAAAAAAGAAACAAATAAAACGACAGTGGAAAAGCTCAGGCCTCCATTTGCATGCAGCTGCCTGTCTGTTGATTGTTTGTTCCCCCCACCTTCAAAAGGTTCAATACACAGATAATGTAATATCGGCAAACATCTCCAGCTGTCTGTTTCAGACAAGTCTGACCTTTCAAATGAATACATCTTCTTATCGTGGACACACTTCTGATGGATTTCTCACAACCTGAGCCGCTGCCTCCCTGAATACAAACAACAGCGCTCCCCTCGGCCGTGGCATTCACGTTGTGAGCTGTTGATCAGGGACCGCCGACCTCAGTCACATGCTCCAGAACTCAACTTTATATATACACAAATATGTAGCCCCGAGTTCTTCGCTTAGCAGGATAGGTCAATAAAAGCATATAAATAAAAGGCAACACAATAAAAGAAAGGATGGAAATAATTATGAAAACCACCGATTAAAACATAAAGACTGAGGCTGTAACATTTCCCAATAGTAAAAGCCGAATTAAAACAAAACAGGCCTCCGGTTTGTTTTTAAAGGTACTGATGGAGCTCGGTGTTGGCTATCCAGAGGCAGAGTGCTCCTCGGTTTAGAGGCATTAAAACGGAAGGAGGCCTCAGTTGCACTTTTATAGTCCACAGATGGAACATTTTAGTGATCTGGCTGAAACATAAAGTGAAGGAAGATCTCTGATGAAGGGAGGAGTGAGGTCATTTAAATATTTGCAGACAAGTACAAGAACTTTAAAATCAAGTGACAGGAAGTCAGTGCAGAATCTCCTGCAGAGGGGAGACATGATTGAAATCAAATTCAGCGTTTGGATTGTGGCTGCAGCATTCTGTATTAGATTTTGTTTTCTTGTCAACTTTATTCTAGTAACAATCTGATACAATAGTTTAAAAAACTTGGGCTGAAAGCGTGAATGAGGTGTCAGCATCTTTCTTAGTTAAGAACCTGTGGCACAGAAAGCTGTCTCAGGTGTAGGAGAGGGTGGGGGACGTCTCTCAATGATGGACAGCTCTCCAGATTTCCACTCACTAGCAGTCCTCCATTAACACTGTCCTGACTTAGTGACTTCCAAACCGTCCACGTAAGAATTGGCCCTGCAAGGTCGAACAGTGGGTAACGTTATGAGCCATGTCCAACCCATAAATATACAACTTTTTTTTTAAATCAGAAATATGATATTAGAATAGATTATACTCTTATATACACATGTACTGTATCTATGACCTTTATACATCTATCTATGGCTATCACCATTCACTCATCCGCCACAGCGGTAAAACCAGTTATCAGATTTAATGTTGTAGCTTATCCACCAACAGACAATATTAAACTGACTCTACTTTCTGCACGGTCACTGCAATGTCACAGCAGCTGCAGCAGCTCCCCATAAATCTGATAAGACCAGAAACTGTAAGCTTCAAAGTCAAAGCAAAGGAAGCTAATTCACTACACACACACACACAGACACACAGACACACACACACACGCACACAAACACACCCACACACACATGGACAGCTTTGGGGGAGATTTTCCCCTGTGATTGCTTGTGGTTACAGCAGCTCTCCCTAAAAATGCTTCCACCCTTCCTGTACGGGATAAACATTCGTAGCATGCAGCCCCCCACCGTCCAAAAACCTGACACTGATCCTCGCCGGAAGTAGGTCGATTGGCCCTGTTGGCAAACTCTCCCCCTGTCTCACCCCCTCCCCTCTCTCTCTCTGGCTCCGTGTGGCCAACAGATTCTTCTTCAAACTTGTGCTAGTGGGAATAAGGCAGAGTTATGATCCTAATAACGTCAGTGGGAGACACTTGGAGAGGTCCCATCTCCTGCACTTAATGACAAATATAAAGAGTTTGTGTGGAGACACTGTGTCTGTGTTTCTTTCTGAAAAGGAAGACAAACTCCCAGAAAGCTCCAAGAAACAGTTTGAACATTCTGGGAAATCTTTAGAGTTAGATGAAGGTGCTAACAGGCAGCATGGCAGACTGAAGTGACTCAGGTAGCCTCCGAAGCTCCGGAGAGTCCAGGGGGGGAACCCCCCCCTGTAAATGATGTCTCTGAGCATGATGTCTATCCCACCAGGGATAGAGGGTGCATCTTGCAACATTTTAACAGCCTGGGTCTGATTTTAGCCTGTTTTTAATGAGTGATGACAAGATGGTCTCACCAGCTCTTCCTGGTTTTTATAAGAGTGACTTAAAGTCTGGAACCTTTTAAAAAAAGAGCCAAGGGTACAAGGGGACTCCCTGTACTGGCTGCTGCAGGAGCCTGTCCTGTACGGGACCATTTCAGATTCCGTACAGAGCACCGTTTCGGTGCAATGGCCCCGAGCACATGCATTTTGAAGTATGCATCGTTGTGCCAGATGAAATATTGACATAGCTGAGCATTTTGTGAATTTTAGCATGTTAAAACTCTCAAAAAGTCAATTCATTTTCCTGAATAATAATAATCATTACAATTTCAATAGGGCCTCCCGCTGTCAGTGCTTGGGCCCTAATAATAATCATCACTGCTGATATCAAAACTCAAATATTGAAAAAAAAGATACAACTTATAAACAAACATGAATTTGACTTTAATGTCGGAAAGTGGTGGGACAGATTTGAAGCTCTGAGGCTTGTGATTTGGATCTGAAATGACAGAACAGAGCCAGGATTAAAAACAAGGCAATGCAGAGCAGGTGGTGACCAGTGTTGCCACAGTTACTTTGAAAAAGTAACTTGAAAAAGTAACTTAGTTAGATTACAAGTTACTTGATTAAAAAAGTAACTTAGTTAGATTACAAGTTACTTTATTTTAAAAGTAACTAAGTTAGATTACAAGTTACTTTATTAGTTACAATCAGCAGCTGCCGACAACACCCCCGCCGCCTCAACATAAAAATGAGAACCGGTTTTGCCAACACTCACTTTATTAGAAACCGCCGGATGGGACCCCCCGCGCGAACGGAGGGTTCCCCCAGCGGGCGCCGTAGCTGAGGTGATCCCTGAGAAGGGACAGACACGCGTCCAGGGTCGCTGCCGACCGACCGACGTACCCGGTCCCCTCCAACGGGTCCCCGCCTTCTGCACCGCGACGGACACCGACCCGCAGCCCAAGAGAAGGAAAGCCCCCACACCTGCGTCGCCGTGAGACGCCGCGGACGAGGACCCCCCCCCAAAAAAAAACGTTGAGGCGTGCCGCACACGGAGCCTCCGGCGGTGCGGAGAGGAGGGCGACTGCTCCCCCAGCCGCGGCACGTGCCCAGCGGTTTAACCACAAATACCCAAATAGTAACGCACAGTGACTTGGACAAGTAACTTTAATCTGATTACTGGTTTGGAAATAGTAACGCGTTAGATTACTCGTTACTGAAAAAAGTGGTCAAATTAGAGTAGCGCGTTACTAAGTAGCGCGTTACCGGCATCACTGGTGGTGACCCAACATCACATAATTATGTCACATAGTCTAAGTTCTTGGGAATCAGGAAGTTGGATCGAAAGGAGAGTAAAGGTCAAGATAAAAGGAAAGAAATAATTATTTAAAGGGAATCGGCTTTTGTTTCAAAGACAATAGACCAAATAAAGAAGAACAATGATAGTGTTTGAGTTTGGAATTGAGTCGATCAGAAATTCTTTCAGAAATTCAACTACCAGTGACGCAATAATGCAGGTACCTTCTGACAAACTACACGCTGAGCAGTCTTCTGACAAATATGCCAATTGGCAGAGGGATAAGTTAAAATCCAAATATGATGAATTAAATGATTGGTGGAAAGAGAGAGATAACGACAAAGCCAAGGTTATAGACACGCTTGAGGGAGAAATTGAGGATCTCCAGAAGAAGCTGGAAGATGGCAGACGAAGGGAGGAGGACCTGGAGAAGAGCTTGAAGGAAAGCCAAAATGAGATCCAAAAAAGTGAGCAGGACAAAGCTGACTTAAGAGAAACATTATACCAAAAGAGCTTAACACATGCAGAGACCAGACAAATGTTAGCTGACACCCATACGCAATACGGAGCGGCAGTAGCTGAGGTTGAAAGAAGGAGGGATTCAGTGGTCATACACATGCAAAGAACAATGGATGCATGCAGAACGATGGCAATCCAAACACAGAATGCATTCAAGGACATGAAAAACCAGGCAAAACGACTTGAGCATGTGGTGTTAAACCTCCAAAAGGAGCTCGTTCAGTTGGAGAAGGGGAAGAAAATGGTCGTTGAGAACCTCAAAGACGAACTGTTCCAAAAGGACAAAGTTATTGAGAACGAGAAACAGGGGAGGAAGACTGATAAAAATGATGCCGTCTTCAATAAAATGGAGCAGTGTAAAATAATATCCGAGCAGGGTGAGCGGATCAAAGACTTGGAGAAGGAGAAACTGTCATTGAACCGTCTACTGATCTCTACCTCCAAGAAATGTTCGGTTCTCTCCAACAAAGTTGAGGAGATTGATGTTGTAAAAGAGGGAATGAGAGCAGTGGGGTGTGAAATGGCCGCTGTACAGGAAACCAACTTTCTACTTCAGTCGGGAGTGAATGCAATGAGGAGAAAGATCAAGCGACTGGAGGAGGAAAGACAGACAGAAAAAGAGAAATTTAAGGAAATGCAAGAAAGTCTGACTGAGACCAAGCAACAAAACGACACATTGAATGAAACTAAGAGACTTTTAATCAGTAAATTAAAGATGAGCGAGAAGGAGTTGAACAAGAAGCAGGAGGAGACCAGAATCCTAGGGACACGTATGCTGCGTCTTAACGCGGATGTAGAGTCTTGTGCCCGTGTTATCCATGACCCCAAGAAAGTAAAAATCGGGGTACAGAAAATGAAAGAACACTACCCAAATTATGATGAAGTGAGGGTGGGTGAGGAAACCAAAGAAGACTACCAGCTTCGCATCTACTGTCTGAATAAAAAGTTGCATCTCAGTGAAACGTGCCATGAGAGTTCCAGAATGGAGGTGAAACGTTTACAGCATCAGCTGATGAAGGCACAGGAGGACGTGCACATGGTGAGGGTTCATTTCATCAAATTACTCAAGGAGAAAAAGTTGGAGGTAGAAAATTTGAACAAAGAACTAAAGAACAAAGAAAAACGTCCTCCAGTGACAAAGAGGCCCCCCCAAGCTGCCCAGTCGGGCCCAAATGCAGCAGACAAGTGCATAGGCTGCCAATCGTCCAGAGAAGCAGAGGCCGTCCCCCTGCTCGGAGGACAAGCGGACAAGCAAGAGTCTGCAGTCGTCCACAGATGCTTCGTTGTTATACATCAGGTCCATGATCGCTTGTGGATCAAGCCACCAAAATGTTGTTGATGTAGACAGTTTTTCTGGCCGATGAAGCTTGTGCAGGTCGTCCTGATGTTGACCAGCCTGAAGCTACCGATCTCCACCATGTTGCTGCTGAGGACATCAGTTGCTGCAGGGCTTCATCTAATAAAAAGAAGGAACTCACTATAAAATAATGTATTATGTTGTGTATGTTCCAGCAAAGACTTGTTCTTACAGTTTAGTCTGTGTTCAGCACCACAGATTTCAGACAGAACTGATGTACTGGGCTCTGGGTTTGTACCCTCATAGTTGAATGCACATATTGTAAGTACGTTTGGATCAAAGTTTCAGATCAAAGGTGATAATCTCCCACAGAGCTGTTGATAACAGTCCACATCACGTCTCTCCACTTCCCTCAGTGTGAAAACATAATTATATAATTAATGAGAACTGTTTACAACACTGGTGTGTGGAGATTATAATAATATCTAAACTGTCTAATTAACTCTAAAATTCCATAAAAGGCTAAATAAACGAGGTGCAATAGTATTGGTGGATAAACCAGCCTGTATCAGCACATTTGTGAAACATAGTTACTATCACATGCAGCTTACACATGTAGCATATTGATATTAACTTATTCAAATTAAAATCAAATGCAGAAAGAAAGAATGGCATCATATTGGAAAGAATGAGATCATCGAGAACAGGGTTGTGAGAACAAATAAAACATGTCTTCTGAATTAAGAAACCCTCAGGATCATCCAGGAGGAGCTGGAAAATGTTAATGGGGAGAGGCCATGGAGAGAATCTCTTTTACTCTGGTTGACTTGTAGCAGCAATGACCCTACTCCTGATAAGAGGCAGAAAAAGAGTGGTGGGATGGATAAAGAAATCCATAACTTGTTAATCACTGAGCGGTAGAGTTGCTTGTTTGTTGCTTTTGAACCATGCACAAAGTTATTTATCGAGTTACAACAGTATATAAAAATATACAGTAGAAATGGAATGTACCTGTAATTGGCAATGTTTCAGATTTGTTACATTTGAGCAGATGTGAGTGTTGAATGGGGCTGTTGGTATATTTCAGCTGATTTGCAGGGGCGAGCATCTTGACAGCAGCTGACAGTGTCGGACAGATCCAGGATCTTACACAGTTCATGTCACACTGTGGAGTTTTCATGGTGTAACAGGTTTGTGAGGCTTGTTGACAACAGCTGGCAGAGCAGGTTTTTATTTTCTGACAGCCCCACTGAAGACTGGAAATGATCGACCACAAAGTTTGAATAGACAGACTCGAGGAGTGGGAGAGTCTCTCTGACCACCCGTGTCTTTGTCTCAATCTTAATTTAAGAGACAGTTTTTTGTCAGCCCGTGTTCATGTATCTGAAGGACAGTTTATTTTCATTAAATATGCTGCCGCTTGAAAAAAAAGGTCAATAAACATTTCTATGCCGATGATCTACTATTGTACACCTCTGTTTTCTCATTCGACCTCAGTGCACTCTCGTTGTCTGTCTCGTGTATAAATCATGAAAGGCTAAATAAATAACTGGGACGAAAAGCAGCAAGAGGAAAACTGCGCTATTGCTGTTCTCAGACATAAGCTCCACAATAAGTCTGGAAAATGGTGTCCAGACTTTGTCTGGAGTTTGCCTTTCACATATGAAGAATGCAGCAGAATGTGCTGTGCTCAGGAGCATTCACAACAAGAGAAACTCATATTGGCCCAAGAATTCTCTCCATATTGGACTATTTTGCAGATTTACGTCCGGTGCCAACACCGTACATCAATACAAAATTTGTGTCCCATATCAGACCAAGAACTCAAGTTGTTATTAATTTTTGGACATCTTCTTGTCTTTTTATATATTTCTGTTCTTATTAGACTGAATCAATCAGTTGTGGTTTCTTTTGGTACCTTTATTTTTCGCCCTCTGTCCTGGAAATAGGAACCCAGTGAATCTACTTGTTTTTAATTCCGGCAAGATTAAGCTCATTGTGTAAATGTCTGGTTTGTTCACAGCAGAGTGTGGGTTAGGATGGCTTCTTTTATATATATTTATATACAGACCTGTTTCTGCTGTTTTGCTGAATGCAGATCTCATACATTGCCCGACTCTGACATCGTGGCTGGGGTTGATGGAGATCAGCTTTTTGCTTCAGGTTCAAACATCATGGAAGGAGGTGTAGTCACATGACTGAAAGAGCCAGAGACCCAGATGTGCTGGTTTCCTGCATCACTTATTTCTGAGAGAGAGCCGAGCCAAGTCATGACTCAAAATGGCAAAAATAAAAGGGTTTTACCTCAGCGCACATGCGGTGCCATGCTCTGCTTGGTGAAATGACTTCACATGTGGGAACTTTCTGCAACGACTGGCAGCGAGAAAGGATATAATACAAGCTGAGAGACTCTGGGCCAACACTTCTCATGTTTTATTGAACTGAACGAATAAATGTCTACTGGTGGACTTGAAATACAGACTCCATAAATCCTTCAAAAATTGAAAATTCAGCCACCCAACCGAACTTGCTGGTCCATTGGACAGAACCAGATTAGTTGTTGTTGTCTTTTATATTTTCTATCCTTAGGTTTTTTTCTTTAGCTGTTGCCGGCACTGGTTCCCGGTGGATGTTCAGCTCCCTCAGCTTACTCGAGATCCTAGAACACAGGTTTGTCATTTGGTGATTCTAGTTTGCTCTGGATGTCGTGCTCAATAAAAAATACTAAACCGAGCCTGGACTTCCATGTCACTCAATGGCTCGTACGTTTTTAATAGTTTCACGATGCTCAGAACTTTAAAATCAAACTGGTAACAGTTGGTTTGCCACTTCAGGTTTTTAAATTGTCGAGTGAGATCAAATTCCACAGCAAATGGAAAGGAGAGGAAGTCCTGCAATGGTTCCTAGTTCCGCAGAAAAGGTTCTGCGATTGAAAAGCGGTTCAAGAAACTCTTTAAATCTAAATATCTTTATGTAAAATGTTGTAAAACTAACACAGAGCCTGCATGAAATAATCAAAAAGTAATTGCTTACATCAGCAAACAGTTCAAGGTTTGGAAGAATTTCCATGTGAAAGAAAAGAAACGTTGTCAGAGTGAAAAACACAAGTAAGCGGTCCAACTGTGAAAAAGGACTGGAGCAGAGTGGATTTTCCTTTAGTCGACTGTGGCAGGTCACAGGATAACACATCAATCTGAGACCTATAATCAATCTGAGAGGGCGGCTCCTCGCTGCGCTTCCAGCCCGACCCTGGAGCTTCATCTGGGCTGAGAACGTGAATGTGATGATCCCATCCAACCTCAGGAAGAGTATGAGCAGTTAAACATTCTTTGACATGAAGTTTTACTCCCTGAGAAGGGAAGGAAAATCCCAGGCAAATCTTCCAAAATAAACTAGCCTTAAATAATACAAACATCTAATCTTCTCTTTATTACTCAGAGAAAAAAAGGCAGATGGATGGGAGGCTTTGGATTTGAGCTGCCAAGATGTCCAGGAGGTCTGACTGGGAGCAGATGCAGCACTTATCAGACAGTCATGTTTGGAAAGGGAAGCTTTGACGATCCTGGCAAAAAAAATCTGCACTGGTGGGAGGACGCGTTGGAAAGGGCCAGAACGCTTCAGAAAGGCTATTCAGGATTATCGATTGAGAGAGGAAATCTTTAAGAGGAGGAGGAGAGGAAGCGGGAACTGGAAAAAGAGAGAGAAGAAGCCAGGATGAGAAAATTATTTCAGCAGCCAACAAAATTTCACACGCTGATCACAGATCAGTGAAGTGAATTCACTCTAGAGGATAAAGACTCAGGGACACGAATTCTGTGCCACTGATGCTGTTTCCGCTGTGTTGTCAAATAAGATGCAGTTAATGGTTATGGTTTTGTTTTGGGAGATTAAATAAATCTGCATTTCAAGTGAAACGACTATAAAATGAATGAAAGTGGCAATAAATAAAACAGTCTCCTGAATTTTAACAAGCAACAAACACTTCCCATAAACTCTCATAAACACAGGAAACACAAAACTCTTAAACCTAACATTCAGGAAATGACACGTTTCAATAATAATCAGTGAGCGTTCTTCAGAAAGGTTGGTGAGGTGCGTGTTTGTGTGTGTACACTGTTATTGTGCCTGTTTAAGACCTTTTCCAGCATAAATACTGACCTGTCAGGACACGTAGACATCATGGGGACGAAAGCCTGGTCCTGAAAGAGACAAAACATTATTTCTTCAAGTCCTTATCGAGGATAGGGGTAAGATGAGATGTGTGGTTAAGTTAAGGTTAGGTGTGAGGTTTTTTATAAGGCTGTTCCTAATAAGTGGAAATCATTGTAAGGTCTTTACTAGAATGTAATTACTCAGTCGATCCTGAATCCGGATTGGCACCGACGTTTATTGAGTTCTTCCCTGGCCCACACAGCATCCCTCCACCAAGTTTTGTGTCCTGTAGTTTTGGAGTAGTCATTCTATGTTTAAACAACATGCAATCGAAAAAAATAAAAGATAAACCTCATTGGCGGAGGTAAAAGGGAAAACTGCACAAACCTGTGCGCGTGTGCATGTGTACGTTGAGGGGGTGCAAATTGAAATCTCAGAAATGGGCTAATTACTGTTGCATTCACACACACACACACACACAGGCACGCACACACACACACTGGGCACACACACAAACTCCATCCCTTGGTGTTTAAGTCTAAGTGGGAAATCATTGATCAGGCTCTCTTCTATTATGTGAAGAGTTCAGTATTTTCCTCAGACACATATTTCTTTGTGTGCTGTGGCGACAAATCTGTAAATATTTCTAAATCTTTCTATACTGAAGAATGTAATATTCTGCAGATTTCCTGTTGCATGCCACGATAACAGTCAGCTCCATGTTTGTAAAGACACATGATGAGAGGTGTTCTTGTAAAATCAGGTCCAACATCAGTTTGTCTACAGTAAGTAGTGACGGTCCCAACGGTCATCATCTGACCGGAGGCTGAGCCACAGCCGGATTACTCAGCCACATTTACTGCAGGGAGCGCTGAGCCTATCATCGCCCTCTGGTGGAACCAAATGATGCATAAAATGAAGTCAGTAAATAACACCCACACACACATTGTATCAGAAGAGAAAAAAAACACAAAAACAACCAACAACACAAAGAACCAGTGTAAAAACAAAGCCTCTGCTGTATCCTCACATAAACCTGAGGGGGTTTTAACTCACTGACAGCTGATCCTGAAGCAGTGCTCTATCCTGCTTGTTATAAGTTATGAGGGACTTTCCTTAATGCTGTATTTGTAATTCATAAATATGAACAACCAGCAAAACAACCTGCAGCCTGATGTTGAAGCTGTGTTGGGAATATGTTTCAAATCTGGACCTGATGACCTGAGGCTGTTCATGCTTTTATTTTGGTAAATACATGAAAATACAGCTGTTACAATAATTTGCTGACAGAGAATAAAAAATATTTTTCTTTTACATTCAGGCGTGGACTGCGTAAACAAGACAAGATGGTTTCATATGAGGACAGACTGTTACATGAGGAGAGGCTGGTTTATATAAGGACAGCATGGTTTACAAAAGGATAGACTGGTTTTACAGGAGGATGGACTGGTTTTAGGAAGACAAGTGGGTTTTAAGAAGCACAGACTGCGGTTTTATAAGGTCAAACTGGTTTACAAAAGGATAGACTGGTTTTACACGAGGACAGACTGGTCTTATAAGGTCAGGCTGGTTTTAAATAAAAACAGACTGGTCTTGTATTTGGACAGACTGGTTTTAGATGAGGTCAGACTTGTTTTATATGAGGTCAGACCGGTTTTATATGAGGACGGACTGGTTTCATATGAGAACAGACTGGTCTGATATGAGGAGAGACTGATTTTATATGAGGACAGACTGGTTTATATAAGGTCCGACTGGTTTTAGATAAGGTCAGGCTGGTTATAGATCAGTTAAGACTGGTTTTAGATAAAAACAGACAGATTTTTTTAAATGAGGACAGACTGGTTTTATATGAAGACAGACAGGTTTCATATGAGGACAGACTGGTTCAGAACACAATGTTTTAAGGAGGACAGACTGGTTTTAGATTAAAACAGACAGGTTTTATATGAGGACAGACTGGTTTTAGATAAAAATAGACTGGGTTTAGACAAAAACAGACTGGATATAAATGAGGACAGACTGGTTTTATATGAGAACAGACTGGTTTAAGATCAAAACATACTGGTAATATATGAGAACAGGCTGTTTTAAGGAGGAAAGACTGGTTTTATCTGAAAACAGACTGGTTTACTAGGTAGAGACACTGGTTTTATATGAAAACAGACTGGTTTACTATGTGGAGACAATGGTTTTATATGAAAACAGACTGGTTTAATATGTGGAGACACTGGTTTTAGATGTAAACAGACTGGTTCTGCTGGACCCTCTGGAGGAGCAGTGGGATGGGGCGCTCGGTTCGCGCATGCGCACTCGGTGGGAAACACGATAGAAAACGGGCAGCTATGCCGCGCGGAGCAGAAAACGGGCTGGACTCGTCCGCTTGGAACAACGGCCGCTGCACCGGAGGACCGACCCGGGGACTGC
Source organism: Pseudopleuronectes americanus (assembly GCA_038501795.1). Taxonomy (NCBI): domain Eukaryota; kingdom Metazoa; phylum Chordata; class Actinopteri; order Pleuronectiformes; family Pleuronectidae; genus Pseudopleuronectes; species Pseudopleuronectes americanus. The sequence continues at coordinate 10,278,626 of CM076736.1, forward strand.
GGGACCGGGAGGCTGCTGACAGGCGTTAACAGCTCATCTTTCCCCGGGGACACCCTCCTCCTGACAACCGCGGCGGAAGCAGCCGACCCCCCCAGCTCCTCTCGTCCGCGGCTCGACGTCTAGGATTTTTTTTATTCGTTTCGTCTGAGAGGAAGCGACTGTAAATACAAAGCGAGCCGAGGAGCCGAGCGTCCGCAGCGGCTCCATCATGGCTCCTCCGGCGCTGCGTGTGCACGGCTGCTGCGTGAGGACGCTGTGTTTGCAGCTGCTGCTGTGGATTTTATGTTCCGTGAACGGAGAGGAGCAGCCGTTCAGCGTGGAGGTAAGACCCAGGGAGAGCAGCGGCCTGCGGGGCTCCGCATCACCGCCGTGTGTCGTTGGTTCCCCAGCAGCGAGGCGTCCTCCTCCTCTTCCTCCTCTTCCTCACAGCGGTCCTCTCGTGTCCCCCTCTTCCCTCCCGGGCATGTCTGTGTCTGCTCCCTATCAACATAGCACTGTTAGAAATGAAACATCCCTGTTTTCTCTGTACACTGGTTTAAAACAGAGTCAGGAAACTTCAGAGTTCATGTGTGTCCACTTCACAGCAGCCTGGCAGATCCAGATGTGCCAGCCGAGGAGCACATGGTCCCACAGACTGGTTTTACATGAGGACAGACTGGTTTTACATGAAGACACACTGGTCTTATATGAGGACAGACTAGTCTTAATGGGGACAGATTGATTTATATGAGGAAACACTGGTCTTAGAGTAGGACAGACTGGTCTTAGAGGAGGACACACTGGTCTTCTAGCGGGACAGGCTGGTTTTAATGGGGACAGATTGTTTTTTCCGAGGAAAGACTGGTTTTAGAAGAGGACAGACTGGTTTATATGGCAACAGACTAATTTATTTGAGGACATATGGGGCTCATAGGAAGACAAAGTAATTATTGTGTGAGGACAGACTGGTTTTAGAGAAGAACCGATATGTTTTAATGGGGGACAGACTGGTTTATATAAATATAGACTGGTTTACATGAAGACAGATTGCTACTTTATTGTGTGAGGATATACTGTGGACAGTCAGATGAGACTCTAACATCTTCAGTATTCTCTGGTTTTTGCATCCCTACACCTTCCAGGCCTCACACACTGTTAAGGACTAACACAGACACCACACAGGAACATCCTGGCACGTCTGCTGACAGACATCCATGTCCTGCATGCACGTATCCGCATGATTTACGAGCTTTGGCGTGGTGCACCGTTTCCTCTGGAAGGCAGAGAGGCAGCAGATTTGGTCCAGATGCTGCAGGTCGGTCAGCTCACATGACAGAAAGAAGAGGAAAGTCAAAATTGCTGAGTGCATGAGGACATCTTTCCCTTGAAGCCTAAAGTTACACTGTATTACATTTCACTCTGGAACATATTGGTCCATTTTGGCTGTTCCCTCTAAGGTACATCATCATCACCACCAGCGCACTACAACACTTTATTGTAAGTTCCAGAGTTGATTACACACTCCGCTCAGTTGCTACCCAGGTTATTATCCTCCCCCAGTCCTGGTGTCTCTAGTCGCTGTCTGGTCACAGCAATCTGACCTTTGTCCCTCAAGTCACTTGTATTATGAGGTTGAGGTGATGTGGACGGGGCAGCGTCCTGTTCAGAGTCAAGACTCATCTTTGGTCACACTTATCAGAGCTTTATGACTTTCAAGTGTGTGGTCCTCACATGAGGAATCAAACCATCCTCGTCCGGAGGAGAGAGAGACTGAGAGAGCTCCTGGAGAGACCGTTAGTCTGACCCACAGCGGTTGAGGCTGGAGCTTTAAGCTGAGCACTTGTTCCAGAGGGAGACGTTGCTTGGGAAGAGTGACAGTAAACTGTGAAGGTGTGTGTGTGTCAGCGGCGGCTGAAGCAGGGCGCAGTCACACACGCCTGAAACACGTCTCATATAGTCAGTGCAGTGTAAACACTGTTGCTGCCACATGGACAAGTACAGCCTGTAATGGCAGCACAGCTCTACTGTACTTGTGTCCAGAGCCACGTTGTTAACGGCTGCTGCTCTGAACACATGTTGAGGTTGAAGGGATTTCCCCGGAGACACTGGCCTGGCTCTGACTGTGTGTGTGTGTGTTTGTCTCATAAACCACAGTTTACAGATGTAATAACAAAGACAGATGTGTATTACTGAGATGGGAGGTATCAGAACTTCAGAACTTGCCCTCTACTTGCAGATCTGACTTAAGAGATTTAATTTCATATTGATTCAATCCAAAAAACGTAAACACTTTTTCCACTGGTCAAAAAACATACTTAAGGGTTATATGCCGCCTTTACGTACAAATAGACATACATCTGTTTCAGAAGATATCACCAACGCTGCCTGCCTACTTCCATGTGTCTTTTTCTATGACATAGTTCTTGAGCACTACATCCATTATAGGGCAGCACAGAGTGGAACTACAAACGTGTCATAAACGGGCGAGGTAACTTCAATAGAATCATATTTCGCTTGAACTGTTGGCTACACTGCCCCTAATGATCTCTGGTGGTACTACATCGTTTTTGTTCACATCCGTAAGGAAATAGCCGCAGAGTATGGACAGAGGGCTCTGTCCGTTTCCATCTATTATTGAGCTGTAAATTAGCCCTAAAATCCACTAACATCGGAATTCGAATTTCAATCCCAGGTTAAATTTGTCTTTGTTTTTATCGGCTCTGGCTCAGATCGTCAGCTGTTTGTTTTTCTTTCTCCGCATCGAGCAACATGCACTAGCACGACAGCAAGGTTTCCGACATGCTGTTATCTCGGGTTTTCGTGACATTCGTAAATAATACTGAAAAGACCATTATGGAGATAAATTAATGCCAAAACTTAAAAAACAAAACATGTTTTACAAATTCCCTACCATTGCAAATACATAACACCATCAACAAACAAAATTTGTTTTTAGGACAAAATACAAATGATAAATAAATACACACAACATATTTTGTAATATATGATGATTCAGAAACAAATAGTTTTTCTGAATTTCAAAAAATATTACATGTACAATTTTTTTTTAGCCACACTGTGTTTTTGTTTGTATGTTAACAATTGGCAAGAATTTAGCTTCATAGGAACTCCTTTATTGACAGTGGGAAAAGAGTCAATTGCTATTTATTTTTTTACAGCGTATACCCACAAATTTTGGTGTAAAAGACTTATAATGTAACATTAAATGCTCCTTAATGCAGTGTGGGTGGCCTCGACTCATTATTATCATTAGTTGGTTATGTAACTCAGAGTAATTAAGAGATAATGGATGTTTAATCTGTTTTTCCTGTCTGTGTTTGAGGATGAAATTACACTTCATAATAAAGCACATCCTGATCTGTGCTCGGCTCTCCTCTTGTTTCGGGGACGCTGGTGGTTCTCCGCTCTCTGGTGCTTTGAGGTTTTTCACTTTATGATGTGTGTGTAGCAGTTAACACGTTTCAAGCCCAGTGAGCTGCTGGAACTCTTGGTCCTGTGAAGTGGGCTGATTCTTCGCCGGCAGTTTAAGCTTTGAGTGCAATCACCATGTGAGTCACACTGCATGTACATTAGGTGTAATTGGAATGAAAAGGGGACATACTCATCCTGAACGCCGGAGCCCCCTACTCTTTCCGCTGCTGGATTTCAGATATTGAGATCTGTTTACAGACAGTAACTTTCCCCAGAAAACAGAGCAGCACTATCAGCAGCAGCAGCAGCACTAACTGCACTGAGGCCTTGGGAGCGTGTCCTTGCATAACTCTGGACAGAGACTTCAGGTGTCACACTCGGTGTTGGAATCATTGTACCGAGCTCAGCAGAGACAAGGCTCAGATAATCTGCTGCACAACAGAGGTGGGGGACAAAGCTTCTGTCTGTGGACACACATCTTTCTGTCTGTCTTTGGATAGACGTCTGTCTGTTTATCTGTCTCTGTCTTTTCGTCTTTCTCTCTCTTTGTCTGTCTTTCTCTATCTCTCTCTGCCTTTTGTCTTTCTTTTTGTCTGTTTCTCTCTCGATCTGCTCTTGTCTCTTTGTCTTTCTCCCTCCCTGTCTCTCTCCATCTCTCCATCTCTCTGTTTGTCTTTTTGTCTGTTTTTTTCTCGCCTCATAGTCCATTTCTCTTTCTGTCTAATTATTATTTCGTTATCAATGTGCTCATTAGTCTTTCAGTTAATTGATTGGTTGTTTGGATCAGTAAACAACCCAAATTAACTTGATTGATTCTGCAGAGCTTTTTGTAGCTTTTTGACATGGTCACCATTGATTGATCAATAATCAATTTGTGGTGGATCATTATTCTTTCAGTTGACCAAAGGGTTCAGCACAACACAAAGACTTTGGTCCAGATGTAGAAATACACACCTCTGTTTTTGTAGTCCTAAGTATTCAGACACAGTCATAATAACAGTGAAACCTGGTAATGAGAAATGATTGATACCACTAAACAGTGTGTGATTGTGTTTATGTATTAGTGCAGATAGACATAACACACACATCCTCATTAATAAATGTATTGGTGTTGGCCCCACCATTGTAAATACTGAGTCAGTGCAGACCGCTCAGTGCTGCTGTCACTATGTGGAGAATGTCGGCGCTTCCTTCCTGTCACAGCTCAGGTTACCAGCCGCCACGTTCAGCCTCTGAGTGGCATCTGGTTAATAACACCTGGAGTGAATATTGTGTGTGTGTGTGTACTCGTTTTCATTATCTCTTTAGGACTTTTCCAGCAGAAAGTGTGAGTGCAGACAGTGTCTGGTTACCATTGTCCTTTGTATCGCTAAAGACTGAAACTTAACTGTACATTATTCACAGTGATCCTATTTGCTGCTTTTGTGCTGCATTTCCCACAAGTGTCTTGGCAGTCAGTCAGCTCACTCAGTGCTGCTGCGTTATTCCTTGAACTATCTCTTAATGTAGTTTGAATGCTCCTTTTCTTTCCCGTGTCACACTCTCTGGCTCCATATGCATTTGTCTTTTATTCAAATAGATGACAGGATGTCTTACTGTTGTTGATGTTGAAGAACGCCTGAGGGCCATAGCGTCATTTATCTTTGAAAGGAAAATGCATATGAAGCCAGAGCGTGCTCTCAAGTCTATACTGAGTACCGTCAGTACCTCAATACAACACTTGCTGTGTGTTACTATACCTTTTCTTTCCTCTCCCAGTGTTTATCAGCACTTGTGTTTACTGCTCAACTACGCTCACATTCATTATGCAATGGTTCTTCTGCAGCAGCACTTTTGGCATCATTACAAAGAGTGTTGAATCTATCGTTCTCAATCTCTTTTATTTACATGAGAATATAAGTCCCTTTTTGTGTGCACTGTTCAGCATAAAGATTTTTCGGGCTGATGCTAATGTTGTTATTATGGTGTAAAACTGCCTTACAGCAGGTATACGACAAAATAGACCTTATTGTCTAAGTGGAAAATTTGCCAGGACATCACAGTGTTGACAGCATGACAAACACAAATGCATTTAATTATCACACATTCATCCACATAAATACAATTTATTTTTGCAATACAACAGTGATCAACAACAATGTATACATTATTTAATCATTCAAAACATATTGCTTAGACTTTGAGGGAAGCGGGGGGAGCAGGAGCCAATACCAGCTCATCAATATCGCAGTTTTCATGTCTACAAACCTAACAACAATACCGATATGCCCATTAAAAGGCTCACACAGTGTGATATCGAGTTATTTCTGCAATAACTTGCACAATTCAAGCCTTTTATTTTGGAAATAATCACACTCTTATTTTGATCAAAGGAGAAATGTATTTGTTGCAGCCACGTTTTGTTTTCCTCCTTTATGAACTGCATGAGTTCTCTTCCTGTGTCGGACTGCATGCAGGTGCATTTATACACTGTGTTTATACTTGTTTGCTCCATTCTCGTTTCTTACTCAGCAATCATGTATTGCAAGTGCACACGCACACACACACACACACACACACACACACACACACACACACACACACACACACACACACACACACACACACACACACACACACACACACACACACACACACACACACACACACACACACACACACACACACACACACACACACACACACACACACACACACACACAGACACAGCGCTCTTGACGTCATTTGGCTTTGGTAGGAGAGCAGATTTGTGAGCCACCGGGGTGTCTGTGTCAGTCTGTTCATCCAATCCTAGAGAAATACAACAACACCTGCACTGACCTAAATGATTCATGATCACACACAAGCAGATGCACACAGATCTATGTCATGGGTCACAGCTTACTGAGCTGTTAAATCTTTAATGTGACTGACAACTGCAGAATTATATGCTGTCAATTAAGCTGTTGACAGAAATAAACGTGTGTGTGCGCATATTTATGCAGCACAGTTTTCTGATTCATGGAAACTGTTGCAGTCTATAATTTAAATCTTTGAACCTTGTGTTTGCAGCAGTGTGAATATGTAATTGTGGAAACCTGCAGAGGGAGTCGGCCGGTGTCAGACATCACGATCCAGACATTTCTTTTTTAACATCTGAAGTCATGGAAAGCTGTGCACCGTCCCTGCAGAGGGTTTGGTGTCAGAGGTTTGGTTCGGATCAGTATGTGTGATCAGGCTGTGACATTTTTGGGTGACATTTCTGTGACCTTTTGTCCTAATGGAGCCACTCAGATGCTGAGCATCGCATGCATAAAGCATTTCTTCAGTGTGTGTGTCATTGTGTGTGTGGGGGCTTAATAAGAAGCACAGCATTGTTCAGCCTCTGCAACAATAACATTGCATCTGAGTCAGCTGACAGCTTTGGTATCATTAGAGGTGATGTTGAGTCTTATGCAAATTCAGAATTTTACAGCATGAATATCAGGTCCAGCAGTTTAAAGTTTCTGTGTGGGTTTGTGGTTACTGGTGTGGGCAGAAGGGCTATGGTTGCCTTGACGACCCTGGCACGATTGCCAGTGGTTCAGCGTGTAACCGATGAATAATTCACGGCGGTCTGATGCTGCAGGCTTTCCCGAGAGGCCGGGATCACATTCCCACGAGTCACCTATACCCCCACACCTCTCTCTTCTACTGCATGGATGGCTTAAAGTAATATCTCTGCTGTCCTGAATACTTAAAAAACGCAGCTAGCTGCTTTTAAATTATTTATTCAGATGGTGTTGAACTTGTGGCAACTGCTCCTTTGTTATCTTTTGTAGTGTAACCTCTGACTGGGTGAACTCGGAAATACTATCACAATGCAAGAAATCTTGAAAGTCTCGATATATACCAATATAATTTCTTTCATCTGTTTCCTAACATCAATAATAATAAGATGGGCTGTAATTTGTGTTGGGGCCAAATCAAATCAAGATCTTTTCAACAAACAATTATGATCCATGATCCCGAATTATGATCTCTCTTCCTTAGTTTGAAAAGTCCTGTTGAGCATATTTAGAATATTTAGACACTATATCCTCAGTTAAGACGCCCTGATTCACTTCTTTCCATCATTTTCTGCTTTTATCGTATTGTTTCGATGCCCTAATGTGTAGGTCAGAGGAAAGAGTTAAAGATTTGGGTTCTTGTTAGATACAGGTGAGTGGGGTTGTACGGATGTTAGTGTAAGACTTTCTGCCTGTTCCCCTTGTACACTGATAACTTTGCCTTGAGAAAAACTATTGATGTCAACTCCAGCTCCTAATTGACCATGCTGCTAGTTCCCTTTTAAAAAAATTTCAAATGTGACACTCAGTAAAGACACCCCTGTGATAGTGACATGGATCTAATTTGAATCAGCACAGCCATCCAGTAAGTGGTAATTTCTTTGGTTTGTGAGTGTAGCTTTGGTCTAAGGTAGGCCAAATGTAAATGTCATAAAATGTCATGATAGTGCTGAGTAGTGAACGACAAACGGATCTTCTGAATTATAAATGAATGTATGTAGAGACAAGAACTAGCATGAACTGCAGAAAGTGTAGAAATCTGTTTAATTTTGAAGATACATGTGATATAACATGAGCTGTAATTGACAGATTTCGTGTGTCAATTTGTGTGTTGTGTTATTGGCTAACTAATTCATATATACAATACATATATAACAGTCTCAGTGTTAATTCTATGGAAAATTTAAATTTAAATTTAATATAAAGGACGAATGGGAAATGCTAAAACAGTCCTTCAGCATTATGACAGTCTCCCTATTTTATCTATAATAACTCTGTAATACAAGCCTGGTTAAATGTAAGATACATTATAAGCCTCTTCATGGGTCCAAGAAGAGCTGACTACTACTCTAATTCAACTTTTGTATGGATATTTAAAGTCGTATAAACCTGCAGGATATTAATACTGTTAAATATACGAGGTAATAAACCTCTAGATCAGCTTAGGCCTGTCAACACCCTTCACTCTCTGGTTGCAACATTCATTGCTGGGCTTTGACAAGCCTGCTCTGATTACCTCCAGTATTTTCAGTGTGTGCCACAGATGTAAGGTGTTATGTGAAGTGTTGTCACCGAAATGGACGTGTGAACCCGACTCGTACAGCAGAGCGACAACGTGTCCCCTGGATACACTTCTGCAGGGTGTTTTTTAAAAATACAGTGTGTTGAGCTCTTTGGGCCACTGCATGAATCACCTGCTTCAAACAAACAAACCTTCAGACAACATGTCGCTCCTTCCTGGACCTGTGAATAACCCTGTATTTACTTCAGTGTAACTCCAGACTTAAGATGCACTCAACCAATCTTATTACCAATAGTGATAGCGTGGCAATCAGTGTAGCAAATGTTTTGAAAAGAAAACTCAGGGCTCCACATGTTCCACATATTTAACTAACATTTCATATTCAGCATGACTCTTTCATGGATTCTCAGTCCACTTGAAGGCTAAGAGCAGAATTTAGTTTTTTTCACAATTGGTTGCCTGTGCACAATTATCCTTTTTGGCAACATTTTAAATGAGACATAAAAAAGTGATTTTGATGAAAATTATATTTCTAATGGAAGCGAACTTGACAACACAATTCATTCAAGGACAGTTAACAATACTCTTGTACTCTGATAAACTGGGAATCTCAGTGAATTGTCTTTCCTTTCACATTCAATTGATAAAGTCACTCTAAAGTCAAACTTCATCTCTGTGTCCACCACTGTCCATCAAAAGTAAATGCACTTGTGATCTGTAACCCGAGGAGACCGAGCTCCCGTCAGCTGTTCAGCCACCACCCCCTATCAGCACGTTGTCATGCCGACCGGGTTCCCTGAGGCGCGCCTCATCCATAATAGAGTGACTCCACCACCTCGCAGCTTTGTCCTTTTGATGGCTCCCATTGGGCAATCAGCCCGCCTCCTGCTCATCAGGTGGTGAGCAAAGCTGGTTGAGGTGGTCCGGGGACACAAGTGCTGCCAGTTCACCTCAGTTCAGTGCTTCTGTGAGGCATCTGCAACAAGACAAGGCCTGTGAGTCACTCCAGTGCACTGCTGTCACTTTCACTGTGCAGGACGCATGTTACAGGATGAACCCTGAAACCTGGTTCAAAACTTTAACTGATTCTAAAATATTAACAAAGCACTCTCTACTTTTGTCATTCATAGAAGAAGTGAGCAAACAAACACACAGAGCGGAGACGCCCCAGAAAGGGAAAATGACAACAGGATCAAATGAGCTAAGATACATCTGTGTTCATTACGTTGAGTGCAATAAAACCATTTTGAGTTAAGAGGCAATGAGAGTAATTTATGTGAGCACCTGTTCAACAAATACGCATCTGAAGAAAATCAATGTTTTCCAGCTTTGCCAGTCTCCATCCACCACAGAACGTTTAACCCATAATGAGCTTGTTAGGCTAAAAGCAAGTTGTTAAGACCAAGCTAGAACTAAATCTGCCTGTCCGCATTCTAACTGTCTGACCTAATTAGCATCGTTTATTAACTTCTGGCAAAATTCTTCACTCAGTTTGGTAATTTCAGGCCTACAACAGTTTTTTGTAAGGATTACGGTTTTACATTGGTTTCCAGGGAGACGCCTTCAACTTTTATTGACTTGCCTTTCCAAACATGATTTTTAATGTTCTCAGAACAACACTCTATTAAATAAAAGATGGCATTAATAAAAAAGAAGCAATAAGAGTAGTAGTGTAAATGACGAAAACCTCATTGATCTGTCTGCATGGATACACCTCACATGAGTTCAGAGCCTGGTTCTTGTTTGGTCTCTGTTTGTAGCTCAAAGTATATATGAAATTGGATGAGAGCCTTAATGGAAACATGTGGTCGTGTAAATGCACTCAAGTGTCCTTTCTATAGAGCAACTTTGAGGACCAAGAATTAAAACGTTCTGCACTGTGTGCGAAAGGTGAGGAAGAAATGTAGCCTGTGAAGCAGTGTAGAGCAGTGGGTTCAGGCTCTTCCAACATCACAGCTGTACTTTAGAGTGAAGTGAAATCAAGTGTGGAGAAGTCAGACTGTGTTGGCAAAGAGCTAAAATACACCAATATATAATTTACTGTTTTGATCCAGGAAACAGAATTACAGATATGAACATACTGTGAGCTGAGCACATTTTCTGGGAGTCTTTTGAAGTCCCTTCTTACTGACACTTGTTAACACCATTAACCATAAAACAACAACATAAAAAAGTTATATTTAGAAAGAATGAGTATCTACCCCACATTTCAAATATAAAATGACATATTCTAAGTAACAGAACAAAGCGGACAAATAGGCCCACACAGTGTTCTCTGCTGCCATTGTTAGTTTCATAATTATTCAAAACGCTTTTGTACACTTCTGATAAGGACATAAAAGATCCACCCCCCTCTCTTTCTGTCACAAACACATCGACACGTCTCTAATTGTCAGACTGTCAACTGGCAGGACCAGGAGAAATCTTGCTGCATCTGTGGCCCCGGTGGACTGTGAAAACATAGGGGATCGAGCAGGGTTGTCCTCTAACCAGAAGGTCAGCCAAGAGTCCTTGGTCAAGATACTAAACCCCAAATTGCCCCTGACAGCAGTGCCACTTTCATATATGAACCGTATGAATGTGTGTGAATGGGTGAATGGCAAAAACGTCTGTACTGTAAAGCGCTTTGAGTGGTCATAAAGACTAGAAAAGCGGCATATGAATACAGACTATTTACGATTGTTATTAGACCAACGAGTCCACAGTTGCCGTACTGGTTGGCACCTTCTTCTCTTACTAGCTCCCTCATTACCCTGTTGTTGAGTAAGGATTGTCTTATTGAGTGCAGCTGTGGCTGAAGGGGTAGAGCAGTTGTCCTCCAACCGGAAGGTCGGCGGACGGAATCCCAGCCCATGATGAAGTTACCTGGGGCAAGATGCTGAACCCTGAATGGCCCCTCATAGATGTTGAATGCTTTAGATAAAAGCGTCAGCTAAATGACATGTAATGTTATGTAATGTAAAAAAGAGGCTGTCAAGCTTGAGCCTCCTGCTTCTTACATTGGCATAACACAGAAAACCATAGATCACAGAGCAAGATAGTGGATCAATGAGGAAGAGAGGAGAGCAGTTGAGAGGGAGGACCAGGAAAGAGCAAAGAGTTAAACCCAGTTTCCGAAAAAAGTTAATTGACTTTAGTCCTGGTTGAAAGTTTCATGGAGTTAAAAAAAAATGTTGCTTCTGGTTGTGAGTTAAGGAGCCTATTTCCCTTGACCTATTGTCACAATGTTTTTTTCATCCCGGGTGAGCTTTAAAAAGTTTGAATAAATCTAAAATACATATAAAAGATAATCCATTTGTCATCACGTTTACGAAGGCATAACACAGAGCGGTGGGAATCTGATGTGCTAAAAAGTAGTAGCACTAAATTTGATCCCGGGGGAACCCCACAAGTTATCGTAGAGTTTTTACAAAGGATAATTTATCTCTACGAGGAACATAAAGCAGTGAATTGCACTGATTCAGCCCAATATGACATTGTTCAGTATATATTTAATATCAATATCTCCATGAACAATGCTCAGAATCAATTTTGACGATAAATAGCCTCATTCTGATTAATCAGAGAGAGAGTAAGCAGAACATTTATAATGAAATCAGTTTCTGCTGTCTTCTCCGAGAGTAGTTTTTGTGATATCTTGCTGATTCCAGTGCAGACCTGTATATAAAGAACCTGTGTGACAGCTACACCCTAACTGCTGTCCAGTGTCCTTATGACAACAGTCTCTGCTTTGCAGAAATACATTTTTAAAACAATTAGAAATGTTGTTCTATAACCATAATCATTAATATACAACATGTCATTAGGCTTTCGATTATCTCTGTCCCCACGATACCCCTGTGGTGACAATGACGTATTAGCGACACAATCAGTTGCAGCAGGTTAATTGACAGCACCACAGGAAACATTGTGACATGTCCATGCGGGTGATTTCTTTTACAAACTAGCTCAAATCAATATCCTTTATATGCTTCATCCACCTCTGGGGATAATTGAGGTCCCACATGGAGTCTATTTTCTATCTTTATTCATGAGTGCAGTCTTTTATTTCGAGAGAGCTATTGCTTCATTTCACGCTCATATTTTTTAAAGCATTCCATCAAAGCCCTGCCCTCTTTCTCTCTCTCTCTCAAAGAGTCCCTGCTCACTTGCAAATTTGTTCTGCTCCTTCTCAAAACAGTTTGTGCTTGCACTCAGACATACACTTGCTACATAGGCAGCAGTGACAGTATTTGTGTTTGACTCAATATGCAGTGCCACGTCTAAAGTGTGTACGTGTTTTTTGCCCCTAGAAGTAGCAGGAAATTCACCAGGGCAGAGCCAAATGTGGAAACAACATGAAAGCCCCAGTGTCCGAGAGGAGACATGAGGGAGGGACATGTGAGATGTGAGCAGAGATGATTACAGGACAGGAAAGAGGAACAGGGAGATCTGAGATGGGGGAAAAATACCAAGAGTCAGTTACATCAAGCTTACATCGTGGTCTATAGTCTTACACATAGGAAAATTGTGGATGTGTGTAGTCCATGTACGGCCATATCTCTTTACACATCTATATTATGTATAAACAAACCTTATGGGCACAAAAAGCAAGTCCACACAAGTTATTAACATTCACCGAGCACAAGGGGAGGAAGGGGACAAAGTAGAGATACAAACATGGAGGCTGTTGGTAATTCATGAAAGATAAAATTATGGATCCAATAAGAAAAGTGCTGGAACATCTGGTCAAATGGAGAAAACAAACTGAAGGATACGACCTACATCCTTTTGGAGTCTTTTTATCTGACTCTTAGAGACAAGTTTTTATACTGAAATGCATATATATATATATAGATATACATAACATTTGTAGTAAAGATGATTTTTGCTTCATAAAGATGTTCCTTTGATATAGTTTTGCTACTCATAAAAACTCTGAGGTAACATTTGGTCTGTGTCTGTTTTGCCGAGTTAGTAAGTAGATGTTGATCATTTGTCTAAAAGAACTCTAATGAACTCTATTCCAAGTAAATACTGTATTCAAGCAGTATTCATTTTCCAAATCCAAGTGAATACTGTTTTCATTAATTATTCATTTTCCAAACCCAAGTAAATACTGTGTTCATTAATAATTATTTTCTTAAAGAAATAAAAAAAAGTATGCTGATTTGATTGCTGGCCTTTAGTCATGTTGAGCTATCGTGAACTTAGCCTGTAGACTGGAGGATCTGGATCGGCTTGTTGGATAGGCTCACTTTACCATGGAGAGTATAAGATACTAGTTAGGTTAGCTTAGCATGAAGATTGGAAGCAATTGATTAGCTTAGCTTAGCATAAAGTTAAATTAATCTTCAGACAGAGAAAGACAAGTTCTTTCAGTAAGCTCCCAGTCTTATAATAAACTATGCTAACCAAAGCATATTTCTCAAAGTACACCCACACAGTCTAATACATATGCATTATATGATATGATATCATCTCATAGTTTTGAGATTTTCCTGTATTGGAAATTATATTTATTGAATTTAAATTTGTGCTTATCATGCTAATTCTCTTATTTGATCAATAAGTGATGTCCATTTCCTGTTCAACCACTACCATCTCTGCTATCAGTGTATTAACAGTGTGAATAGGCCTGGGCTTCCCACATAGACACAACCAGAAGTGAAACGAATTTGCTCAACTTCTAAATTTGAATGTTAGCCGACCCCACAGTGGGTTTGCCATGTGGGCGTCCAGAAAGAAATATCACAAAGGTCTTCTTGTTCAGATGTACCAGACCTCTTTTTTTAAATAGCAGATTTCTACAGAGCTGATTGTTGCTTGTGGCCCGGCACGAGGCTCAGATGGAAGCTGCAGCCTCACATTTGTTCCAGTGCTGTGTAATGGTTTGTCTTTTATTACGTTCTCGCCATGCCTCCCTCGCTGTTTTGTGAATTTCATTCTCTGTGTGTGTGCTATCCGGAGCAGCAGGCCTCCATCATGACAGAAGCAGCTCGACAAGACTCTGGACAAGAATAGCGCTCTGATTTCACAGCACAGTGCTGCTAAATGAAGAATAAGGAAGGTTTGCGGCAAACACATCCTGGCAGCCTTGAGTTCATCAGCTCTTTGAGAATTTAGACCACTATTTTTGTGTCCTTTCTTTGCACTTGAACCAATACAATTTAGCTCCTGTCTTGTGGTCTTTAAACGGCTGGCATTGTATTGCGAGATTCAACAGTTGGCGAATCTGTTGACCATTTCTGGGTGATGAAGACCGGGAGAAAATATGGATGGACTGGGTCTTTTCCAATTTGTTTTGTATGTAAAAACCCAGATGATCCCTATTGTCTCCCGTCTGGTCCCAAGACCTGAGCTGTGATTCCCCCCTGGCAGGATTTTACACTCTGAAATCTCCATTACACTAAAGCTCTTTTTCCCTGACAAGCCAAATGACATGATAACAGATGACATTCTGCTCTATATACTGGTAAAGAGATTTCTCACTATCTGCTTGTGCCCTTTCCCTGAAAATAAAGTGTCTTTAGATCAGTCACTTTTTGTCTTCATATATCTCCATCTCTCTCATATCAAGTCATATCTTGATGACATTTAAAATGCTGTTGCACAGAACGGGGAGTAGTTCTCTTATCTTTGATTGAGTCAGGGAAATTCAGCAGATGATAGCAAATTCACACCTGGAAAGATGCAGACTCATACTTTTGCACTGAGCCGTACCCACTGGACCAGGTGTGGTAGAAATGCCTTGCTATAGGGCACTTTGGTGGCAAAACTCATTTTTAATCAGCATGTTTGTCAGAATCAAACTTGTGACTGATTTCCCACCTTTCACTTTTTATTGTATTGATTTAGATGAGACAGATGTCTGGCTCTGTGAAGTACAGGTGAAATACACAAGTCTTTATAAACATATTAAATATTGTTTGTTTATTTGACAAAGCCTGTGTAAAAATGTCATCACTGTGAAGCAGGAGAGGCTGTTAACAGAGAAGAGAGGTGTGTGGAATTACTCCAGACGCTGCTGCTTCTCGTTCATTTCTCCCATTGATAATGTTGGTGACTCACAGTCTGGATCAACATGAATCCCTCCTGCTTAAATCAACAGAATAAATGATCAATGGCTGCAAAAACAAATATCTGCTCCGTAGATAGAAACTAGGCAAGAGAAGTGCGATCACAGACCTTAGAATTGTGTCACACGAGCTGCCAACGCCTGGAGAAAACTGTGGAAAATAATATCCAGCTTAAATCAGTTAAGTGTTGAATCTGGTTCAGTTTGACAAATTTCGGCAGCTGTATGAAAAACTCTAACAATGACAATTTTTTAAATCACAGATGCTACCATTTACACTTCTGACTGGCTGCATGACAAGAGCAGCTAGGGCTAATGGGTATTGAGGGATTTAGAGCATGATGTCTCAGCAGCAAAGTTGGAATATTTCAAACTTGAGGCCACAGCATAAACCTACAGGATGTTTGATGTGCAAATTAATTATAGCTCAAACCTCTTAATAATGGAAAAATGAACTTGGACTATTTGGGAATTACTTCAGGAACAAGTGACTCCTAGCATTTCCATTGAATGCACGCAGCCATGAAGAAAGATTTTACTCATTTCGGAAAATGTTCATGATGTGGTGATCCGCGTTCATATTGTGGCGGCCATCGACGTCAGCTGAGTCAGTACCACCCCCGCCTAATATTCAGCCAGGAAAACCCCTGACTCAGCTAATGGTTTCAACTTGAACTCTTCCTTTCACCTGTAACTAACTTCACCCTCCTATTGTCTGACCTGTAAATCCTTTGCTACAGTGTCTCACTGTTCCCTCTCTGTCTTCATATTTCTTTCTAGGCATGGCTCCAGAGGTATGGCTACCTCCCTTCAGCAGACCCCAGAATGTCAGTGCTGCGCTCTGCCCGAGTCATGCAGTCCGCTATCGCTGCCATGCAGCGCCGCTACGGCCTCAACATCACAGGGACTCTGGACAGCCACACTGTAGAGTGAGTCACGCTGCTTTAAAAACACCTTTGAAGATGTTACTGTGTAACTGACCAGTTATTGAGTGAATCCGCATAAACAGACACATATTTCAGCAGTTAAATGTAAATGTACACAGATGCCACAGAGTTCGAGTCGTCAGTCTTAGTGCTTGTGTCTTATCTCAGTTTGCATGTCAGGATAGACTTTCAAACAAATTATTATTTCATTGGTAGGATGATGGGTTGGACCATCAAAACATCAGCCCAAAGAGGCAAAGAAGGGATCCTGAGGTGAAATGTGCAGTGAACTGAGTAATACTGGTTCAGAGAAATAGCTAATGCAGTATAGTCATTTATTGACTTTGTGTTATTTAGAGGTACAAATTGATCAGATGAGGTAAGATAAGATGAGTCATTCAGCACCTGTTTTGGCTTTCTGAAGATGAAATCACAGCACAGCGGTCGTGTTAAACTCATGTGTCTGGTGATTCTGTCAGATGATGTCAAGGTTATAAAATCACTGTTTTAGTCTCTTCTTCCATCGTCTAATTAAGGGAAACAGGAAAACATGTAAATGAGAAGCTTCATTTATTATTCAAGTACTTTACACGTGAGCACAGACAAGTCTTAATACACCGAACAGAGCTCAGGCTTCACTCTATTTTAACCCTGGGGTCTCTTACCCAGATGTCCTGTTACCTGTTAACTGACATTTATCTGCAGCAACACTGAAATACCATCCGAGCTACAAGTGGCACTGAGTTGAAATTGGCCACTGAACTGTAACGTGACAATGTGGTGGCTATTGGTGTGAACACAGACGAACATCTGTCCAACCACTGGGCTGAAACTGAGTGAATGTGATAATAACTCTGCACCTGTTTGCTTTTTCTGTTCCCCCTCTGCTTCTCATTTTTAAAGTAGCGATACCACAATAAGGTGAGGCGTCTTTTCTCTACATGAATTCATCAACGTGTACATGTGTGCAGTGTGGGAAATATGTGAAAGAGCATGTTTTGTGTTTAGCCTTCGGAAGAGCTTAAGTGCAAATGTACAGAGAGATTTAAATGAATGATCACAGTCTGCGTCTGTTCATAAATGGCAACAGATTAGATCTTTTCATTTGGTCTGGTCTCTGCTGCTGATGATACCTGAAGCACAATGGATATACACTCTATGCTGATTATGGCCTCCTCTTCGCTCTCCTCTAGGTGGATGAAGAAGCCCAGATGTGGCGTTCCTGACCAGATAGGAGGTGCGTCCAGATTCAGTGTGAGGAAACGGCGGTACGCCCTCACAGGACAGAAGTGGCAGCACAAACATATCACATACAGGTGGGTTTATTACGATTTTTGCTGTCACAGCTAGAATGGCACTCAATAGAGCGCATAACTCCGCCAAGGCCCAGCAGTCCCCTTAAATTCAGTCCAGCTGATATTAACTATTTGTTATATGATGAACAGAAAGCTACACAGGCAAATGTTCAACTAAACCTTATAACTTCTAACACGCAGTACAGACCATGTTCTTTAAACCTTGCCACTGCAGCATTATCCCCAACAAAACAAGTCGCACAAATGGGAGTGTACATGCACCAGAGACATCATCGACAATTTCCTGACTTGCAGGCATAATTTGTGGCATGCAGCTCCATGATTAATAATGTATAGGACAACATGCTGCAGTTATATAATACTTTGTGAGGTCAGCAGCCCAACGTGTGTAATATTTTATACCTATTATGCTGTCGCCTGCCCCCAGCTCCATGTTTCATGGGATAATCCTTAAGAAGTGGAACTGTTCTGCTCTGCCTTGAGGATAAATGTGTAAGCAGCATTACATATAATCTAGTGGATCAGTGACCTACAGCTGAAGAAGACTGTATACCACTGCTTTTTTCTCTGTAAAATATTACTCTTGGTTTCGGCTTGGAAGCAGTTTGGTGAGCGCCTGGTTCTTCAGTGACGACACGGGTCTGAAGAAAAGAAGAAAAACAAGCCGAGCAACGCGATGAAGAGCGGAAGAGGAGATTGGTTGAAATGAGGAGTTGTGGAAGTGAAGCAGCTGCAGAGAAAGAGATGAGCTCTGAGGAGGAAACCCCAGTGGAGGGCACAGGGTGCTCTCTGACAGATTAGGGTTATGTAATAGGATGTGTATGTGTGTGTGTGTGTGCTGGACATGGATGTGTGCCTGGCCTCCAGTCAGCAGTCAGATGTGCCTACAGCTGCTCCTTTTTATCTCGGAGCAGAGCAGCGGAGGTAGAGAATGCAGGACGTTTAAATGACAGTTCCTGTGTTTTCCTTCTCATTTCCTGGAAACATTCCTCAAAAATGTTTCTCTTGATTTATCTGTTGATTGCTGGGATGTTTCCAAGAAAGGCCGACATACTGTGTTACAAAGGGAAATGAAAAAAGTGTGAGTTGTTGCAGTGCCCATCTGTCACATATGGCAGCCTTGAAAAATCCAAATGAAAAACTTTTGTCTTTCTAGGAAAATGAAGTTTCCTTTCCCACTACACTACATCATTACACTGTGTTATACTCTTCAGGTTTTTCTTTTTACATCACAGTGGAAGAGCGTTTATTCTCCATTTAACATCTTTTTCTAAGTTCTTCTGACCCACAGAAAAAGATTTGTTTGCATCTTGCAAACTTCTTTCAATATTCCTTGAAAAAAACAATGTTGGCATTTGGAAAGAATAACAAATGCATGGTCTCCCAGGCGTGTGCTCGTTTCTATGCAGCCACATACAGTGCCTGCTGTTGGGAGGCAATAATTAGCTCCGGCATGTTTACTGTTCTCGCTGCATGCAGGTTCTACAATAAGCTGCATCTGGAATCACTGTCACCTCATGAACATGAAGTATGATATTTTCAGCATGTGTTTTGTCGAGTAAGGTAATAACAGGACATATATATTCACAGAGACCCTTCTCTATTTTTGTCTCAAAAATCTCAATCATTTGGACTCTCTCTCTCTCTCTGGCTCTGCCGATGTCCATTTGAAGACAGCCTTGCACTTTGTGTGTCTCCGTCGACACAGAAGGACTGTTTTAGTGTTGCCTCAATCAGGCAGAACCAGTTTACCCAACAGCCAACCACCATATTCACACAGCACTTAAGCTGACAATCGCGATTTTTTCCTCACATTTATTGTGTTATCATCATCAGTCGAGGACACACAGTTTAAATCACTTACAGCTAATTACTTTATTCAAAGTTAACAACAAGCCGGCAAAAACTGGACGTTGTTGTTTGGCTAGACCCCAGACTGTACATGAATATGAAATTAAGCTAAACTATCCTGTAAAACTAATGCTGCCATCTTGCGCTTTTAGAGCCAGAGTTTATTGCAGAGGAAGTAGAAGGGGTCGTTCTCTAACCAACACGTTGGTGGATGAATCCCAGTCTTCCCCATTGCCAGAGAAGAAAAAAGAGCATATAAATACAATCCATTTACCAGTTAGACCATTTTGTGCTGTAGTTCAAGGGATGGAGTCACTGTAGTAAGTCCCAGTGATACATGCGCTTGATGTTTTAACTGGTTTTAGTGCAACTAATAACTAATTAACAATTTTTGGGGCCGATTTAGTAGCGCTATATTTATATTTCTTAAGTTAAAACTCCTGAGAAGTTAGGAAAAATAAATAAATATCAGAAGTTAGAATTCACACAATGCACTTATGAACCAAACATAAGCCAACCAACTCTCCTCCGAGGTCAGACTCTGAGCTACCCGCACAACAACACGCTGCAAATTGTGAATTTGCAAGTGTCTGAGCTGCAGGATGTAAACTAGACCTCTACCTCTATCCCGTAGAGAACGCGGGAGCGTGACACTGGGATATTTTTGGAGTGAATAAAATGCGAGAGAGGCTTTCCTGATTGCCCAAAGCCAGACTGGGGCTCTCAGCAGGCGCTGGGCTGTTGATAATCCTTAATTAGAAAATACATTCCAGAGGCAAATTCCTCCCCACACCTGCAGCAAGTCGACCGGCGGGGAAGGACTCAGCTGTTTTTCCCTCACAAATCGCTCCATTTAGCTCTCAACTGGCAAACAGCCTGAGCGTGAAATGGCAGTGTGGAGAAAAAACAGCGATAGGGACAAACTTTCTTTCTTTCTGGCGGGGTGTGAGGCTGTAGATTGACATGCAGCAGTATTGCCCTTTTCAGCCAGTGTGTACAGTTATGGGAGTTATGACTAACATATCTTCAGTGTACAAGTCACGTTATCATGGTGGTAAAAGGAGAAAACTAAATTCAGATCACACTGGATGGGGTAGTGTCGGACCAGAATAACTTCTCCACCCTCTTCTCCCTGCAGCATAAAGAACGTGACGCCCAAGGTGGGAGCGGAGGAGACCCACGATGCCATTCGACGAGCCTTCGACGTTTGGCAAAACGTGACGCCGCTGCGCTTCGAGGCTGTGGCCTACAGCGAACTGGAGAGGACCAAGAAAGACGTAGACATCACCATCATGTTCGCTTCAGGTTTCCATGGGGACAGCTCGCCCTTTGATGGCGAAGGTGGCTTCCTTGCTCATGCCTACTTCCCTGGACCGGGAATAGGAGGGGACACGCACTTTGACTCTGATGAGCCTTGGACGCTTGGAAACCCAAACCATGATGGTAAGAACTGGCTATTCTTTTTATTATTTTCAGTGTCACTGTGGCTGCACATAGGACGGTGCTCAAGATGTTTGGAAATGAAGGTTGGCGAAGAGGGGAACTTTAGAATTTTGAATAGATACTATGTTTATATTTTTCATCAAGGCCATGATTAGAGGTTTGGACTTTATTGGAAACAGACCTGCCTGAATCGGATTTGAAAATAACCTGAACCCGACATGAGTCTGATCTGAACCCAACATGAAAACAACCAGAACCCAATGTGTACCAGACTTTAACCCAAAAATAATCTGAACTCAACATGAACCTGAACTAATAACAACCTGAACTTGAAATGAAATTGAACTGCATCCGACATAAATCTTACCTGAACCTGATTTGATCCTGGGATGAACATCACCTGAAAACAACCTGAACTTGACTGGAACCCAACATGAAAGCAGTGTGAACCAATCATGTACCCGACTTGAATCTGACCTGAAAAGAACCTGGAACTGGCATGAACCTGTCAGAAATCTGACCTCAAAACAACCTGAACCCGACTACAGCCTTATCTGAACCCAAAGTGCATAAATTGGATGTTGTAGACGACTGTTTCCAAAAATAAACTCTGCTTCAGTTCCGTGTCTTCTGAATGAACCCAAGACTGATGCGGTTTATTTCCATTTCAAATAAGAAAACAACGTTTGAATGAAACGTGTCATGACTTCAGTGCGATGATCTGGGTTAGTTGTGATGGAAACTGGGAGAGACGTTCAAACCCCGGCTCACAGCTGACCAATCGCTGAGGGAGCAGGCTGCGATGTCAGATCATAATTCGGCTTTTGAAAAGTACTGCATATGAAACAGTATAGTATATAAACATCTAGACCATATATCCCCTGGGGTGTCTGTCTCAGTTCAGTCAACAAAGTCAAAGACACTAAAACTGTGGTAAATGTGGAAGGAGAGGGTGTGTTACAAATACAACAGGGCATCGACCCTCACTGAACTATAGACTGTGATGCTGTGGGCACTTCTGATGAACTGTGGTGTAACGCCGGAGTTTTAAAGTGAGCAGCAGCAGCAGCAGCTACAGCTTCACTGCTCTGGTAGAGGCGCTCAGCTACAGCCATGAGATATCACTCACCTGCCTTTTGTCAACACCCAGTTGTGTTTTGTGTGATAAACCGTGAGGCGTTACACAGCTGGACTGATGAACACATAGTCTATCTGCTGCATCACACACATGAGAGACAGGCGACTGAAAACCACGGCTAGAACACTCGCTGTTGAAAAGCCTGCTGGTTATTGGTTCTGCTGGTTATCTGTTTTGCTGGTAGAGCTCTCTGTATGGTTCCTGCTCAGTCCGTGTGTTGCTCAGCTCTCTCTCTCTCTCTCTCTCTCTCTCCTCTCTCTCTCTCTCTCTCTCTCTCTCTCTCTCATCTCTCTCTCTCTCTCTCTCTCTCTCTCTCTCTCTCTCTCTCTCTCACTCTCTCTCTCTCTCTCTCTCTCTCTCTCTCTCTCTCTCTCTCTCTCTCTCTCTCTCTCTCTCTCTCTCTCTCTCCTCTCTCTCTCTCTCTCTCTCTCTCTCTCTCTCTCTCTCTCCTCTCTCTCTCTCTCTCTCTCTCTCTCTCTCTCTCTCTCTCTCTCTCTCTCTCTCTCTCTCTCTCTCTCTCTCTCTCTGTGCTGCTGATCTGCCTTGTAGTAATCATATCAGTTGTGGCCGAGCTGAGTGATTTAGCCCCTGAGCTCTGCAGCTTGTCAGGCTGTGTGTAAGCATTCAGCAGGCTCTGAATAGCTGCTTTCAGTCTTGCACTGGACTCCGCAGCTCCTCCGGACTTTATCTGCCTGGCCCCTTAGTATGACGGCCGTAGAAATTAGGGAGAAGTCGATGTATGAACACAGCAGGGGATCCCTGAGACACAGAAAGAAAAAATAAATTAAAGATCTCACGGTGAGAAGGCGGTGTCACACCCGTAAAGGATACCGACAAAGAAGTCAAGCGGATTGCATGTTAAGCAGCTGTTGAATATTGTGATAAGGTTCAACTGATCTCTGCCTGTAAGCTCCCAGTTCGACCTGTGAACCCTGTGCAGCCTCCACTGTGGATATGACAGAGCTCTGTCAAAGAGGGGATGGAGAAAGAGACCGAGGGAAAGAGCAGGATGAACAACAAGACTGTGACAGAGACACCCTGTCCATACACTAATGTTGTATGTAGACTTTGTTACAAATTTGAAGGTGACGATATTAAACATGCAGTTACCTTAAATTAAATTCTTCATGCAGCTCTACAGTTCAATAATTGATTAATAAATTGATGCCTGGTTCATTGTTTTGACTGGACACAGGATCCTCGAGATTCTAAACGTTGGGTGTTTTCAAAATCCCTCACAAAGAGAGCGAGGATAAGAGAGAATGGCAGAGCGTCTCTAGACAAATATTGGAGGTTGAAGTGCTCAAGGGAGAGGGATTGAGCTGGAGAGGGAAAGAGCGAGAGAGCAGCGTATGGTGAGGAGAGAAGGGAGAGAGGAGATGAGTGGGAGCTGTCGAAAACTGTTCTTTGGAAATAGACATGAGGAAAAATTCAGTGTGAGGCTGAGTTTTGAGTAGGAGCAGTGGGACTTTTGTTGGCTCAGATTACATGTTGTGAACAACTTCTGAACGCATGTTGTGGGATGGAACTGATCAGACCTGCAGCTTGAATTACACAATAAGCAAAGTAGACTAATGATGCATCATACGTTTGCACACGTGTGGGTTGGGATACACACACGGCTTGTGTTGTTGTGCCCCAGAGGACTGGGAAGCGGCAAACCCAAACAGGAATTGTGATGGTTTTATAGAGCTACAACAAAGAAATCTGTCTCTAAAGTATTACACTTATATTAAACAAAGTCAATGGTCAGTGTGTGGCTCTCCAACCGATGTCAGTACTTACAATGAATACATATCCAGAGACACAGTACCTTGTTCATTGTACTAGTGAGACAAATAAATCTTGTCCGTTTTGATAAACACATCTACCAGTCTGCTGCACGGCTTTATTTTCATTGTCAACATTGTCAACTCTGTAAACTGCAGCAGTCATTAAAACTAATAAGCAGAAAACTAAAAGGGTTTAAAAAAAAATAAATAAATAAGCTGCAAAAGAGCTGACCCGGCAAACTTATTATCCTACAGTCTGCTTGGTGCAGTGGTTCATTGGTGTGTGTGTAATGTGCTGGGCCTTCTTTCCGAGTATAGAAAGACAAACTGGTGATGTCCACACTGTTTCTGTGCCGTGCACGTCCCTGTACCATAGACTCTTGATGATTGTCAAGGTGGCATAATGTGTTCTTGGAGCTTTCTGTGTTTTAACCGTGGTCCCCTCGTGTGTGTGTATCTGATGGAGTTTAAGACTGAGCCCTATCAAATGTATCCAGGCACACAAATTATTCTTAATCGTAGCCCTTAACATGCTTTGTAAATTATTCTTTTAAAGCCAAAACCAAATAGCTTTTTCTTTAAATTTATTTATCTATTTGAGCATTGTTCAAGAAGGTCTCGCAATCAATTGAGACACATCTCCCTTTAATCTCTTTCTGTAAAACAAACATCTTCGATCATATTTTTCTCTCTTACATTAATTTAGTCTGGGAATTGATTTGATTTTTCTCTGAACATTATTTAAATTATTTTATAAAGGACTGAATCATTACATTTCCTAGCATGGGCTTAAAGAAACAATGACATTTCTTTAATGACAGTAGCCAGCCTAATTTTATTATGAATTACTTTTACTTTTTAGGTCGACCCTCACAATTCCACACAATCGGGAATGCAGGAAAGGAGGAGTCGGCTGTAAAGTCAGCTGTATGTTTTACTCAAGGCCTTAACATATTGTATATCCCTAGAGTCATATATGATTGCATTGGCTTTTAGATTTGTTACAGAATATTTTCCAACAGAGGTAGATATAAATCACGTATACATCCAGTGCACCTTGTTTTCGGGATTCGTAATCCATCTGTGACTGGCCCTGTGTCTCTGTGCATGTAACAGCTGGGAATCATGTAACGTTCCCAGAACAGCATCTTGTCTTAGTGTCTGTTTTTTCTTTTCATCTTCTCATCTGTCTTTCTGTTTGTCTCCTCGGCCTCCTTTTAATGGATTTTAAAAAGTTATGCACACACCGGAGATGAGCTCCTGTCCGATAAGCTGCCCGTGCCTGTCGTACCTAATCCCCCGACGCTGTTGTCGGGAAGGATCAGTCGTCACGGCGACTGTTGCCAGCATCGTGCCAAAGATGTTATTGTTATTGTTTTGGATGGTGACATCACTGATGCACGCTGGAGGATTAATCGCTTACTGCATGGACTCCTACACTTACATACACTTGTAAAAGGGCTCACATACACACACACACACACACACACACACACACTGAGACATTTGAGGACAGTGGATTACTCCACAGTTATTTCAGCCCACGCAGCAGAGTGAGGCTCTTATTAGGATTAGCTAATGGCATTTTAAGAGACTTGGATAAATGATATTCAGCAGCCTTTCTGTATGTTTTGATGTTTTTATCATATACAGCAGAGAGTGCTGTGATGTCTGCACAGCCAACATTTGTAAAGATGCATCTCATCAGAGGAACTCTTTGAAAAATGTTGATGTAAACAACTTGCATCTCAGGATTCGCCTTTTGGCTGCTTTGAAAGAACTGAGTGTATTTGACTGCAGGCATCATGATCATAACAAATTGATCACAATCCCAGTCTCCATTAGTTGTCTGAACATTCTCAGTTTACAGGCACAGGTATTTCACTACTTAAAGCCAGGGCAACTGAAATCATCGTAAATAACAGAAAATCCCTGGTTCCAGCTTCTCAAATTTGAGAATCTTCTGCTGTTTTCTGGTTTAAATAATTTTAAATGGAACACATAATCTGGGGTTTGTCAAAGATAATATATGATGTCATGTTTGGATCGACTGAAAAAATAATCTGCAGATTAATTGATAAAAACAGCGTGGCTGTGGCTGATTATCTGTGGATGCTCAGTTTTCATTCACTTGTTATTCTTAGGTCATATTATCTCAGGTTTTGAGTAGTTTTTTTTAGCTTCTAGATTTGCCTGTTTCTCTTTCCCAGCGGCCTCCTCTCTCTTGTTCCCTACAATGTGCATTTCATTGTTAATGCTGATTTAAAAACAACAGTGTTTCCAGTGTTTCCAGTGCAAGGAAAGGACTTCGTCAATCATTGTTTAAATGAAAAATGGCTTTGAAGGGTTTCTTTTTGCTTAAGGGAGCTGTTTTCATGATTTATTCCATGGTAATCAAACAATATTGGTATCAGATAGGTCTTTGCCATAATCTCATCTGTCTTCAGAACTTTAAGTGTTTGTAATTCTCATTTTGCCTCATCTTACTGTGAGAAGACAGACACTGTGTTTTGGATTGCACAGTGGTATTACCCAGAATGCCCTAGACGACAGGGAATGAGCTTATTGTGGTGGGTGGTCCACCAATATCCTCTCCTGGGAAATATAGTGATACCCAACCTGAGCCCTGATGGGTCCCAATGGATTTGGACATAAATGTTTATTTTATTTCTGGGTTTGGGGTTGGGTTCAGTCACGTTGGCTTGGTTATGTAGTACATTTTTCATGCTGCACGTGCCTGTAATTGGGAAAAACTTTGGGCTTGGCTTGGGTTCAGACACAAAAACGGAATGCCTGTCAGGCTCCGTTTCTCTTGGGCTTGGAAATATTCAGACAGAAAATTGCAGCCACATTATATAAATGACCTGGTTTCCTCAGATCTTATGGTGCTTGTACATTTCATTTCTCTCCTCCCACTATGAGGGATGGTGAGACTGTGATGTTAGCCAGGAACATGCACCCTGAGGGACGACGGGGACGGAGTGTGAAGGGATGGGTGATCAGCCAATATCCTGTTGGATGGATGGATGGATGTTTGAAGGGATGGATAAAAACACCTGGATTCAGAGCGCTGGAGAACAGACAGAGGAGGATTGATGAGGATTTTGGTGTGAATGCTAATGGAGAGGAAAAAGTCTGTAGGTGATTTTCCTCAGATCTCAATACGCAGCGACTACTTCTGAAAGGGGGCAGATTAGCAGAAAGGGGTTTTCTCTTTTGTTGTTGACAGTTTTCCATTTCTGCACAACAGAAGAAGAGAACGAGCAGACGCTCACGGTGCCTTGTCACAAGGTCATCTTTGTGGGCTGCCGCTGCTGTGTTTTCTTTTGTGAAAAATCAAAGCGATGCACGCAGGAACAGATAAGACGGGTTCCATTTTGACTTTCACACACACACACACACCACACACACACACACACACACACACACACACACACACACACACACACACACACACACACACACACACACACACACACACACACACACACTCACATACACTGAGGCTCAATGGATTTCTAGAGGGGAAAAAACCATCACCACTACATACCGTGACTGTACACAAACACCCCGTCTCACCCAAGGGTGACTTATAAGGCCTGGTATGCCTTCAAGGACCTCCAGCCTCCGGTAGTATCAGTGAAAACTATGTAACATAACACAGTATGCAGGCCAGACCTATACACAGGAAATGAAAGATTCCAGGGCTTTATTATTTCCCTCACCCTTTCTCCCGGAATGAACCAAAGAGGTTAGAAAAACACACTGTCACCAGGAGGGAAAAAATCCTCCAAGAATTTATGTTTCCAGGGATTGGGTAGATAACAGTGGATAGGGTGGATAGGGGGCTCAATAACTGAGTGATGATTGGCTGAGGGAGGGTATGTCAGGACAGGCTGGACATTGATCAGCTGATTGATTGATGGTCGAATAAGAGAAAGCCCGGCTCCCTAGCATCGATCTGCAGAGCGGTTTATCATCGACATCCAATCCCGTAACGATTGTACATTTAAAGCTACCGTCGTTTCAGCCGTTTCCCTTTTATTTTTTTACCAGCAGATAATAAAAGGACATCAATCCTCTGCTCTGTAGCGGTGGAAGTCGACTGTCAAGTGTGGGTAGCGTAACGAGAGAAAACAGAGGATGGAAGAGATGGAAAAAAGAGAGGAGAAAATCAGAGACGTTAGAGTCGGGGAGAGGGAAGAGAGGCTGAGGGGTTGAGCATATGGTGTCCTTGCAGATTTATTTTTAGGCTACTACTCCTACTGGGTGATGAGGAGGAAGCAGTTGTCGTCTCTCCCCAGACTCTCTCACGCTCACTCTCAGTCAAGTTCAGTGGGTTTAGGTGGCGCAAGACTCGGTTTGTTTCCAAAGCACCGTTCAAGATGAAGAAGTTCATTTACAAAGCCGATTTAAAGGCAACTGCAGTTGACGGAAGTGCTTTTGAATAAAAGAAGACATAATGCGAAATACAAGAATCACCGAAATATCATAAAATAAGAATGAAAATGCAATGATGTAAATAAAAACAACATAAGTAGGCAGTTTCAATGCTTTGAAGTAGCTACAGTGAGTGCACCATCACCTTTCCCCTTTAGCCCTCAACCAAGGAACAGTATGGAACAACTGATCAGAGGATCTGAGAGATTGGGAGTGGAAAGAGGGAAGAGTAGTTCAGATGTGTCTTTAGGGGCCAACAACCCTTAATTCAAACCGGAAAGCAATGCATCAATGCAAGTTTTGCTAAAATGCTACTTCTCCTCCTGGTACCAGGTATCAGTCAAACCGTAGCATTCTGCAAAAGCTGCAGATGTGACATGGAAGACTGTGCAGCCCCGTGTCTTGCTGCAGCTGCACACATTACATCTTGCAGCTGCCTCTCAAAGCCCTTTGCCAGGTAGCGTTGCTGTGTGATCCAGTAAATGTGCATTTAATCTTAGTGTTCCTGCAATGCATTTTCAACTGGGTTGCTTTTACAAGATGTGGCTCTGATATTCTTAGGAAACCATGTGTTGTTTGTGAATAAAGGGTTTTAAGGATGATTATAGATTTGGATTTAATGCTCTGTTTTCAGAGTTTCAGTGTGCTTGTTGATTCTTTGTCTGACCCCAGAGTTGTTACAGTCATATTTATCCCTCCCCCATGATTCTGATATCTGGACTTCGCATATCGACCAATACTAAGTACCGATCCAATATATGTATGGAAGTGATGCTTGCCGTCATTGTTGTACGGCCTGGCTCAGATTAAACCCTTTGAAATATATATACACACAGAGAATGAATGCCATAGAACTTATTTTATTATCTGACTGTTAAAAACAGAAAACACAAACACTTTTTCCTAAGGATGCACAACAATTAATCTAACAAGTCTGTCAGTTACTTGACAGTGAAACCGCTGTTTGGGGGAAGTGAACAGATGGAATCACGTTCCATCTGTTTCATGTTGTTCAGCTTCTCTCCGTCCTCCTGACTCTGTCGCTGTCCTCCTTTATCTTTGTCCTTCTGTCTCCTCTGCTTCTACCTCTACCTCTCTCATATCTCCCAAAGAAAATAAATGGGCACAATCAGGTGATCTTTATCTTTAACTGGAAGCAACATGAGGACGTGTGCAGCATGGCTCCATTCGAGCAGCGGTAGGAGCAGTATTGATGGTTGAGTTACTGTAAGTAAAATATATTGTGGGAGGACACAGGCGGTAAAACAGCAGAGAAAACATAAGCACAAACACACACACACACACAGACACACACACACTCTCTACCTTGGGCAGCTTATCTCAGGGATGCAGGGTGACAATGGACCACACATGATGTAACACCATGATATGATTTAAAGTGCTTCATAATAGATCAGAAGATCAGATACCATGATATATAAGATAATTTATCAATATAGTATTCTGTACAATGTATGTCTGAGTGATATGATCTTATGGATAGTCAGTTTAGGGATAATTATTTTCTCTTAGGCAACATACAGGCTGTCATGGATTAAAAAAAATATTTTTTATAATCTGTTTTCCATCGTATATACAAAAAGTATATGAATTAAGTTCATGGCCCCCTTCTGAGCCAAGTCTGTGCCCCTGTAAACATCAGCATTATTAGACATCAACAGAGAAAGGAAGAATCTTGTGATGAATAAAATCCACTGCATCATGGTACAAAAGATGAGCTGAAGTGGTCAGATGTTGCAGCAGTAGCAGGTGGTGACGCCCCTAACAGGGACGGGAGGCAGGAATCAACACCTACTTTATGGAGACAAGCAGCAGGGATGATGGGAAAATGTCTTAAATATCTGCTAGATGTAAAAACACACAACACTTAAATAAAGGTTTATACATGACTTGATTGTGTATACAGGGTTTCCCATTCAGCTACTTCACCTTATCTTCAATTATGGGGAAGTGCAAGTAATTCTAGGAACCTGATTCCCCTTTAAATGTTTTACGACATTGGTCCCTTTTTTTTTCATTATGAAATTAAGAAGATCTAAAATAGGCTTAAACATGTAACTTGCGGAAACCTGCCAAAGCCTTGTGTTTAATTTGTTTAATTGGTTAAACAAAGCACCTTTAACAACTTGTTTATTGTATGTGAAAATAATTTTGTATGGTGACATAACCATTTGCTGTGGAGAAAGATAAGGCTTCTAAAACCCTGCCTTCAGACTGAAGAACTGAAATGAAGAGAAACAAAGCAGAGATATCACTGTGTGTTCCTGCCCACCAGGCTGACACTAGAAATAGACGGCTGCCTACTGACGGCAGCATCAACCTCCACGTGGGCGGCAGTGCTCTCTTCCGCCCCCACACATGAATACACACGCGCAAAAACAAATCGAGCACCTGGGGAGGCCTGCCCTCCCACCGGTCAGTCAGATGCTCTCCTAACCCTGTACCCATAATCCTTAGCAAACAAAAAGTGTACACAACTCTGCTGAGGGTACATCTCACACACTTAAACAGTTTTCAAGAAATATGACTAGTGTAACTTATGCCTACTTTGTATTTAAAGGTAGAGGTAGGCATGTTGGCATTAGTGTTGTACATGTCACCTCAGTGACCAGTCATCCCTGTTTGGAAAATTAAAGGTATTGTGTTTTTCTATAAATTCTAATAAGACTTCAGGCAAGAAGCTATGAAACACACATGACTCTGTATACATATCTGAGGTGTCCTTCTGCATCCTTGATGAACGACTTGCATAAAAAACGACGAACGGTAACAAATCCAATGTACAGAAAGAAATCGTACTTTACAAAACTGAAACACGCTCAGTCATGTCGCAATTGTCTCCTCGCCCACAGCTGAACTTTTAGCTGATATGGAAGTGCTTCAGCTTCAGTGCTGTATTGGGTACGGACAGGTGACATGTTAAAATGTCACTGCAGAAATCACAGCAGTCTTTGTTTAAAGCACATCAACACCTTTCTCTCTTGTTTTTTACATTTTCTCCTCTGTTGCGGACTTTAAAACTGAACATAGCTGATCCGTACGAGGTTCTTCTCGCAAACAATACTCATTTTATGTCCTCTGGTTTACTGGAACCAGCTGAGTTTACAAAGGGATGCAGCTGCAGGAGTGTGAGTGTTTGTATGTGTGTGTATGTGTGAACTGCTGAACGCACACTTGCACACAACAACTCTTGCAAATGCATTATTAATGATAAATGATCACAATAAGATGTACACACACCCTGGCTCCCTTCCAGGTGCTGCACAGAGATAAACACGACAGGTATAAAGGACGTCATGTCTGGATCCCTGGCAACGTCTGGAGCAGTCTCAGTAAATATTCCCTCCAGTGTGCATATGTTGCTCCCCTCAGCTGTGTTTTTTTTGCCCCGAGAAGCTGGGAGAGTTCAGTGTGATATATTCAACGGGACAAGTGTTGCTGAACCAGTGTCAACAGCCTGGAGCGAGGGCACAGGGAGAAGGGATGGAAGCGGAGAGGAGGGAGCAAAGCAAGTGGAACAACAGACCGGAGAAGATGATGAACCTCAGTGGGAAGTGGATGGTGCTGACTCTGAAATTGCAGAGTTAAGGCTTAACCACACAAACTGCGGCTTAGTCAAAATTTCTGCTAGAGCGATAGAGGAAAAAATCCTGAGTCAAAGCGTTTGAGCTGATTTCACTTTCTTGTAGCTTCCTCACATGAGACAGGTTGTAACAAATGAACCGTAAGCTTGAAAACCTTAATCTGACCAAATCAAACTATCTCTGTGATGGAGGTAGAGACAGTCGAACTGGGCTTTTATTCAGATGCACCCAGTTTGTCTACTCTAGGAAGCTTCTTTATAGTTGCTCTGTTAGTTTCTGGTTCACAAACTGTCAGACTGTTGGGTGCAAAAAGTCACTAGTTCGATCCCAGTCTCCCCTATTCTGCATTCCAAAGTGTCCTTGGGCAAGCCAACTGTGCTGCTAGTGTGTAATAGATACATAGATACTCTGTATGAATGTGTGTGTGAATGGCTGAATGGTAAAACTGTGCTGTAAAGGTCTGAGTGGTCATCAAGACTAGAAAACCTCCATATGAATAAAGACATTTGACATTTTACAACCAGTGGTAGTTAGCTGTTAGCAGTTAGCAGAAAGCTAAACCATTGCAGACCTAACTGTTTAACTTGAGGATTTTCATTGTGACAAACTCAACAAACTTTCTTTTTCACATAATATAAATTTCCAACAACAAACAAAGATTAGGTAGGTTTTTCGGTCCAGCTTGGTCATGAAAATTCCCGGAATCGGCACCTTGGTGTCTGGAAATAGCTGTGGTGAAATCTACCAAATGGTTTGCTGTGTTTGGACGCTGCTGTCCTTTGGCTGCTGTCTCCACAGTGGACGCTCTGTCGAGCACGGCTACACAGCTCTGGAGTGACAGCCAGCAGAGCTCCTTAAATGTGTGTGTGGGTGTGTGTGGGTGTGGGTGGGTGACTGTGTGTGCTTGCATGCATGCCCGGGGCCCTCTGAGCCAGGCACTGAACCACTGGGCCGAGATCCAGTGCAGCACAGCTCTCATTGACTCACAGCGTTTCACTGTGTGCACTGCCTCTCTGGACTTCACATACTGAATCTGCACCTTCCCCAGGGGCCGAGGTTCGGTCTGATTTCTGACAACGCACCAGCTCAGAGAAAAAACTGTGTCAGTGTTGTGAAGGTCTCCTCGGCTTCCTTCTTTTCACCGCCGAGCTCATACAGTGACAGTAAAATCCCTTACAGTAGTGGCACTGGCTTACGTTGCATAATCGCCCATTGCAAAACCAATACCATTTTTTCCTTCCACTGTAGCTGTTCAATTACTTTTCATGTTTCAGTTGTTTAAGATCGGGACTCGTCAGCTGCTCCCCCACTTCCAGTTTCTCTTTAATCACACTGAGGCTCTACATGAACAGTAACAAAAGGGTTTCTTAGTAAAACACGATCATTTCCTCTCTCTTCCTGAACTTCATGTTTGCAGAGTGGAGGCTCATGAGACATTACATCTTACATCAGTGGCTCCAAGCCAGAGGAAATATTAGCCCAGCTGATTTACGAACAAAAAGCCGAAAGTAACATTCATGAAATTACCACAAAAACCCTCTGTGAATGTTGGGGGCGCTAGACTCTCGGAGAGCTGAACAGTGGGAAACATGTTGAGCCCAACTGGGACAAAGAGAGCGGCTATGCCTGCTTGCACTTGGACACAAAACAACAGTGATGGAATAAGAGCAGTAACAGTTGGGGCTGTGTTTTCTGAAGAAAGGCTGTAGGAGTCTCTGAGGAGGGGGAGTAGTTCAACTCTGCTTGGCGTTCTTGTCAGTATAAAAAGCCCAGCAGACGTTTCAAAGTTATAAAATAATTGAAAAGACGTCTCAACGAAGAGGTCGTAAGTAATATAATTCCAAATTAAGATTTAGACCGATATCAGGTCACAAATGTAACATTAGCTCAATGTGCATTGAATTTCGGAAAAAAATTCCAATGCTTATTATCCAATCATTGTGCACTGCATTGGTTGCCAGTTCAATTCAGGATTGATTTCAAGATTCTTCAAAGTTTTAATTCCTTTTTTTTTATAGCAACTATATTTTATGTAGTTTCTCAAATATGACTTTTGACTCTGCTGCCTACAGTTTAGGTGTTTAGTTGAAAAAGCCATAAACGTGATGATGTCTGATCGACATGGCTTTCGTAGTACTGCCATACAAGCCAGTAGGACTGGGCAGATTTACCTTTAGCCTCCGAGTACCCTCAGGTTCTGATTTTATCGTTATTGCGATTAAAAGGCCGAAACACCTGATGACGGCAAGTTAAAACTGAAGATTATTATTTTCAATATAACAACAAGTCTGACAGAGTTTAAATATAATGGTTACACAAGTGTTCCTGGTCTCTCTCTCCCCCTCTCCCCCTCTGTCTCTTCTCTTCCCCATTTTTCTCCGTTGACCCCAACCGGTTAAGGCAAATGATTTCCCACACTGAGTCTGGTTCTGCTACAGGTTTCTTCCAGGGGATGAGCGTGTTTTACTCTCCACAGTCACCAAAATTCGTGCTCATTGTGGGAACTGTAAAAATGTTAAGGTCACGACCTTAGTATTTTATGATTAACCAACTCAATTGAATATATTTTATTTCTATTCATTCATTTTTGCCATGGATTTTGTGAAGCACTTTGTAACCTTCTTAAGATAAGTCCCATACAAAAAAGGTATTTTTATTATTATCATTATTATTAATGTTTAAGCGGATGTTGAGCTTTCAAAATCTCAGGCTGGAGAGAGGCCCCTCGCTAGTGTTGCTGGTTTGGACTACAAAAGACACAAGAGGGATAAAAAACAATCAGAAAGATGAGGGAAGCCTTTTTAAAGGCAAGAGGTGGACGGCCTTCTGGTCACCCAGGCTTGTATCTGACATCTTGTATTGAGCGAACCACAGGCGCTTAGTTAAACACTGAGGAAGCAGGGAGGTTTACAGGCCCCTGGAGGCCTGCGCTGACAACCCAAGCTATTACTGCAATTGAGCCATGTTCAGGGACCCGTTTCTGATTTGTGGGTCAGTGTGGGAGAGTTTATGTCTGAAACCTCCGTCTTCCCTGTGTAACGTGGGCCCCGAGCTGGCAGATGGACCGTATCGGCATGTGCCAGGAGCTGGTAAATTACGGATGAAAAGACGTTAGAGTTTTCTGGTTTCTAATAACAACCAATGTTTACTTTACTGCCACGCCCTGTGGGGAAAGACAGAGAGAAGGATGTCTGGTCATAAATCTCCAGCGACTCTCCTCCTCCAGCTTCTCTACTCCATCTTTCTTTTGCGTTTTTTTCATCCTTTCATCGCTGCCACACTATCTCATTAGCTGCAACCTTGACCTGTCCTGAGGAGAGTGTGGGCAAGCCCGCTGCTGCTGTGGGCTGCTGCTGTGATCGTTGCAAATACTTTACAATCATGTAACAGTGCTGGAACTGTGTGGTTTGTTACTACTAAATAAAGTTATCGTATCACTGAATTACTGCTGTAACCAAACAAAAACGTGTTGCCCTCATCTGTAAACTACCTCCAGCCTAATCTGCTGCACTTTTGGGGCTGAGATACGGCCATTGACAGGAGATTGGTGTAACAAATGCCGAGGTCAGAGGTTGCGGTTGTATAATTCATCATCTCCATCTTTTGTACTGGCAAGTCCACAGGGGCATCTTACAAGATAACAAGTAGACCTGAGTCTTATCTCTCTCCTTGCCTCAGTTTCCCCTTTCTTTTTATCATTCTGTTTTTTCCCCTTTTGCTCCCGCAGCTATCTCAACAAACGCCCTTACTCCTCCGTTTACTGCATCTTCTATAATCTCTGTGTTTACCTACTCTTTTGAATTCCTCCTCCCACTCCTCTTTCCCTCCCTCTCCCGTTGTTTTCTTTCTCGACTGCATCTCGTTTCTTTCCCTCTCTTGTACACCATCACCTCTTTGTCTCTTTCACCCTTAGCTGTC
The DNA here is from genome assembly GCA_038501795.1 of Pseudopleuronectes americanus. Taxonomy (NCBI): domain Eukaryota; kingdom Metazoa; phylum Chordata; class Actinopteri; order Pleuronectiformes; family Pleuronectidae; genus Pseudopleuronectes; species Pseudopleuronectes americanus. Next base: position 10,314,552 of record CM076736.1, read on the forward strand.
TGCCTGCACATCCACTCTCTTCCCCGCTTCCCTTGTAGCCTCTGTTTACCTTCCAGCTGATAATAAGCCAGGCAGTACACATGGATGTGTTGTTGGCCCCGGGGGCCAGCAGGACGTCCCTGTCTATCACAGTGTGACTTACATAAGCAACTGAAAGGAAGTGACAACAATGACCTCAAATGGCCCCGGGAGGCTGACTCGAGATTGAGGGAGGGAGACAGGCGTTAGTTTTACTCACACAGCTGATGTGAATGCAGCATCTGCAGCATCAGGACATGGACACGTTTATGCCTCAGTGCAAGTAGCCAGTTGTGGGAAACCTTATGTTTTCGGGATTGTTTGTCTATCATATTCTTGTGAAAACAAAACCTCAAGAATGCTTTGAAGAAAACGTGCTGTGGGATTCAAGGATGATTTGATTAGATATTGCAACATCAACGTTGCTGTGACCTCACAAAACACATTTGTCACCTTGTGAACACGATGTCTCGGTAACACCTCAAGGGAATCCTTTCAAATAGTGTTAACTTGGACACAAGGATGCATCCATTCGATTTCGGTGGACAAAGTTCAATGTCACGTGACCTTATTTTGTGGTGAATATGATATATTCCATTTGTGTGTTTACTAACTACACAATGAATTATTAATTTAAACCTCATCAAGCACTTTGGACTGTGCTGATGAAGCGTTTTGTGCTGCAACGGGTGAAACCCTGTTTTTCTTCACGAGTGGATCCTAAATCACTGAGCTGTTTCTTCTCTGTATCTCCTTTCTTATCTTCGCCTCACCTTATCTTCTGTCAAGTTTATCTTCACACACTTGTTCAATCTTACAAACTTTGCATTCATTGTGCCTGTGAGTGTCTGTATTTCTGCAGACTTTTCGGAGCTGCTTTGTTAATGCTGTTTGGGAGTCTGTCGACACCTGTGACTTTACATCAACCTTTTAAAGACTCATTGATATTTACAAAGTCAAATATCATATCTTCACAAGGACCAATTAAAACAATTTCTCAGCAGTCAATTTTGAAGTATTGTACAGTTGCAGCTAAGAAAGGAGCTGATCCACCGTCACTATCTGCTGATGTGTTATTCATGTGACAGATTTGCTGCAGATAAGTGCGCCCCTTTAGCAGGAATCACAATGAATAAGTGATGCTCTTTTTCATTCCTGACTCATCTCTCGCTGTGATGAGAACAGCGGGGAAGGGTAAAACTGCAGAGAGATGACTGCGGGAGAGCATCAGAGGGACAACCTTCAAATTCAAAGTTTTCTGTCCTATTTTTAGCCGTTGACCACCACAAGTTAAAACCCACTGAATGAGATTTTTTTCTGCCAGTGTCTAGTGTCTTTAAATGTTGAAATGCCAAAAAAACCAGCGACCACAGTTTGACAAAAGTTTTTATTTATGACAGGGGGAAAAGAAAGTTGAATGAATCACAGCAGTGACATTTTTCAAATGTTGCAGTGGAGTCAGCTTCCCAGCTTCCCACAGACAGCCAGTGTGCCATTATAAATAAGACCAGACGTATTTGTCTAACCCTAATTGTACACCAACGTCCTTCTCCACAATGATAATGAGCTTCTTCATCGATTGGATTTGACATTTCGGCTCAACATTATAAAAGAGCTTGAGGAGGAGGGGTTACTGTTGTTGTTGTTGTGGTTACTGGTGACGCAAGCTGAGGATTGACTGTTTTAAAAGCCCAGATATCTCAGTGACGTACAATCGGGGTCTAGCTGTTGGGTCTGCAGGGAGCTTTCACATTCACATGCTATGTAACCCGATTTGGCTTTATTGTGAAGGAACCACTGTTGCACTGCCAACTCGAACAGGTGCAACCTGACAAGCTGTGATGTTACAGACACTAACCCAGAACTGACCAACACTTTGACTCATCTGTTCATGCTGTAAAACACATTTTCGCTGTTGAGCACTGCACTGACAGATCTTTCTTTTCTTTTTTTTCTTTGTCTGTTTCTAGGTAACGATTTGTTCCTGGTAGCGGTCCACGAGCTCGGTCACGCTTTGGGCCTCGAGCACTCCAACGATCCCACGGCCATCATGGCTCCTTTCTACCAGTACATGGACACGGACAATTTCAAACTGCCCATGGACGACCTGCAGGGCATCCAGAAGATTTATGGTACGGCTTTCTGGTTTTATGCAGATGTCAGGACCCAGCTCGTAAGAGTGAAGGGAAGCAAACTTAAAACCACATGTTTTTGGTCAAATAAACATATACATTTGTAGTGCTAAACAAACTACCTAAGGAGCAGATGTGGTTGAAATCAATGAAACACATATCACCAGCTCTGGCCTGCAGCAATGACGGTGGTGTGATTATCAGTCTGGTCACAGTCCTCTCCAGAGTAATCCCTATAAACATTAAAAGTGGACATTAACACACTGGGACGACCTGCTGATCCCACAGTGACTGCTGGAAATAAGACAATGTTTGCATTCTTCAGTAACCCTCACACCAGGTACACTCATTGTCAACCATAAACCAACAATAAGAATGTTGACTTATTAATCAGTGGAACAGTTAGAATATGTGGCCACTAAACATGCACACAGTACACCATCATGCACACTGGATTGACAAGATAGTGTTATGATGAGGTCTACCTGCCTGCTTAGGATGGTCAAAACTTTACGGATGTTTTCATGGTTCAGTGGGGTTTCTCCTGGTACTGCTGACTGCGCCGTCTTAAGTTGACCAATAGATCAACATTCTTGAAAGTGAGAGAGAGGGGCCAAGTGCACTGCACACAGCTTACAACGACGTAACTGTGCAAAATTTGTATCTAAAACTTTTATGTTATAAAAGAATAGAAAACAACATTTCAGATCATTATGAAGCTTTGGCAGGTCAATCTAGGTAATTAATAGAAAACCCTGTGTACACGTGTGCTGCTTGACGTGGTGTTCCAGTCTTGTTGGTGTGTTGTGAAGAAACCCATCAGTTTTCCATTTCTTATACAAATTGTCACACTGTGGACCCAACCTCAGTTTGACATTAAAGTTTGAAAACAGTGACAGTGTTGCCCCTTACAGCTGCAGGGCTGTAAAACAGTCGCACTCTACTGAGATGACTCTGGTCTACATTAGCACATTAACACAAGAGGCTGCCATCTGCTTACATGGTCAGGGTTTGTCCCTCTGGGAGTGGCAGGCCTGGGGCGAACCATCTAGTCGCTCCTTCCTCCCTCCATCCTCCTCCTCCTCCTCGCTGTTGCGAACAGAGTTGAAGGACAGGATGAGCGATGGCAGCTCTTCGCTCAGACAGGGAAGTCTTTTCACATTAAAGTTTGAATCTACATGAAGGGTGTTCCCACCTGACACACAGACACGAGACAGGTGTTGATATGATTTCATTATCTCTGATGTCTAATATAAATAAATATAATAAAACTCACTTGGAAACTAGAGAAACCAAAAAGTGCAGACCTTCATTTGATTTGCGACTGATATGGATTTAATCATCCAGATACTGATACATTGCTGTGTGTATATATTTATATGAAGAGTTGGGTCACCGGTTCTTTGATCCTAGCCTCAAGTCTACAACTTTAAATCCTTTTAATGACAAAAAAAACAAACTATGAGCGATGGTGAAAGACAAATGTATTAAATGAAATACTAAATCAACTTTATATCAGACTGGATAGAGTAGGAAATTGTTTTTTGTTCTACTTAATTCTACTTACGTAATTCCGTCACTAATGTTAAAGCTTGCATTGACTGAAAACAGGTCTGTAACAACGTGCAAACTCATCACATGAATAAAGGCCTCCAGTCTGTTGTCATGGTTTCTCATCATGTTGTTGTTTGTGTGAATGTGCGAGTGCATGTTTGCTACATGTCCAGCTGACTGGGGGTCTGATTACATAACTGCAATCTGGGGCGTATTACAGGGGATTTAGTTCCCTCTCGTGTATCCCCCCCCCGGATCGGCTTGTTCAACTTATATGTTGGTTTATCTTTTGATTGCTCACTATAGATCTACTCCACTGGCGCCTCATTCAGTTTGTTTATCCTTTGCGTTCGCTGGCATGTGAAATCATTTATCACGTCTGGTTACAGCAGACTTTTATTTACAGTCTGTACCCCATCGTTACTCATTGATACTTTTCATTAGGGGATGTGGGGGGGTTTGTTTGTCACGTTTTCATCTTTCATACTGCAGTCTTGTAGTCCTGCATCTGTAGGCCCCAGTCAGCACATGGCAGCTCACATCCTCGTCTTCACACTTTCTCTGTCATATTCACGCGTCGTCAATTATTCATACGCACAACACGCTCGCTCGCCCTGCCTCTAGATCTCCTTCTCTCATGTAATTCATGAATGTTAAATGACACCAGGGCATGTCTCCTCAGAACACTTTATTTTTACCTCACTGTGTACATTTAGCACATTATTAATACCGTTCTGTTCATCTCAACGTATTGTTTTCTGCTGACCTGCTGATGTACATGTAGTGAATCACGGTTTGTTTCAACGTGTACACAGTTATTTAAGTCTTCCCATGAGAGTCATAAATGTGCTGCTGGAAGAAGATACTAAGTATGTATCACATATACTGACTTTTAAAAATGTTTATCTCATTTCCTCCAGGTCCTCCCGATAAGATTCTCCAGCCCACTAAGCCTTTGCCGACAGCTCCCCCACCCCGCTCTCATCTTCCCTCAGACCCCCGTAAGCCAGACAGGCAGACGCGACCACCGAGGCTGCCCCCAGGGGACAGGCCGTCCCACCCCAATGCTAAACCCAACATCTGTGATGGTGGCTTCAACACGCTGGCCATCCTCAGGAGGGAGATGTTCGTCTTCAAGGTGAGAGTCTGTGATTTAGAACACATTTACTTCTGGAGCTTTTAAACCCTGGAGCCACTTTACCAACAGCCAGAATCTCTGAGAAGTGTAACACCACATGCCAGAGCTACTCTCGAGAACTGTTGGTAGTTTCGTAATATTTCCAAACCAACTACATATACCTAAGGAGATTTCTGGCTATAGATTTAAACTAATCTGAAGATGAAAGCAACAAAAGAACATCCCATCCCTGGATTCAGACCAGTGCAAATGGCCTGTAGCTCTGAAAACGCCCAGTGGAGAGAGAGCTGCAGCTGACAGTAGTTGAATATGGTATAAGTTTTTTCAGAACTTGGAGGATTACCTAAATATACAGTGAATAGGAGCTTTTCTGATAATCTGCTTAATGTTTATTGCGCGGTGTGCATAGTGTGGAAAAGCCTACTTGGATGAAATGTAAGTCATTACACCTTAGTAGAAAAGTTGGCTGGATAAAAAGCTGATAGTCTGGTTATAGCTTGTAGAAATGTTATCTTAAATATTTATTATCCCTCTGTATTTTATTGCATAATTATAGAAACCATTATGTCTAAAAGGAGCTTTTTCCAGGTTACTTGAGGCCAATTTAGAAGGAATTTTGGACAAAGTGTGTGTTTTACTAAGTATGAGTGCAGTGCAGAACAGTTTTCCTTTCTTCCAACACACTGCCTGATTTTCAGTACAAGAGAAAAAGCACACATGTCCCTTAATGCATCTTTATCCTTGGTCTAAGTGTGTGAGCACAAGACCTTGGCAACATGCAGAAAGGAACAGAGAGAAACCTGGGGGCAGCACAAAGCGATCCTATGTTCTCCACAGAGAAGGGAAAGAGTGCCTCTGATGGCTCATGTGAGTGTGGCTGTATTTTCTCTAAGGAGATATAAATAGATGGTTTTTCATTGGTTAAATAAGAAGCTTGTGGAGCTCAGGGGAAAAACCCTTTCTGTCCTCTCTGCCCCCTCCACCACCTCCACCAGCACAGCCACCAGTGTGCCGGGAGCCAGAGCTGCTACCTGTGGAGGTACTTAACTAAAGCTTTTTTCAGACATGAAGTATGGAAAATTGCGTCCGGGCTTTGCCTCTCACACACGACGAACGTAGCAGGAGAACAGGAAAATGTCCGGAGCATTCAGGCAAGAGGCGGCTCCTGGGTAGAGCAAGCAGGAGGCGAAATCACACGGCTGTTGCGTCTTAGCACCAAAAGTTCTTAAATGTCGTGGTCTTTCAGTTCATGTCTGGAGGCCACGTAAATGTTGGTGCTGTGTCAGTTTTGTGGTGGAACTAATATACCCTTGTTCCAATGTTCTGCGTTCATGTGGTGACTGTAGGAGCTCCTGTCCTGAAGTCCATGCAAATTCTGCAGATCTCAGAGGAAGCCATGGCTTTTTATGGACGGGGACTGTGCATCTACTGTAACACTCGCTTTTAGAAAATTGAATTTGCATGTGTCAGTGCACTAATGAAATGGCTTGCCACTACTTTTAAAAGAATGACCAGTCATAGTGGGCCAGTGCGTCTACTTTAATGTGTCATAACTGATTATTTTAATTTAATAACTACAAAAACAGCAGCTGTTGCACAGATAACCATTTATGTTGAGGGAACTGTGTTATTAAAAATGTATTATTCCGCTGTCCACTCTGCAACCGTGAGAAAAGACATACAGTACCTGAAACCTTCAAACCAACAAATATTAAAAGTGTCAGTATCGATATTAAACATCAAAGATAAAGCAGTAGAGGTTCTGATAGGAGGCTAAATGAGTAGGAGTGCCTCTAATAGCTCTAGGCTCCATCAGTTTGGAGGCTTTGATGAAAGTTGGTCTCTTCTGGCTGTTTTGTAGAAGCTTCGTCTCCCACTATGCCAAAGGTGTAGGTGGGCGGATGCGAGGGAACACATCTAAGTGCTGCTGTAAATCAACTGCGTTCACATCATTAGGACCACCAGTAACATCAGGACGCCGATGATTTCCTCACCCGTTAGCATAATCCACGTCCCAGCTAGTGAGTCAAGTGTGGTTAGTGAGGTGAAATCAAGAAGGGATCACAGGTTTGATTTGGATTTACTCGGAGAGTGTGTTTCACAGGAGGAGCTGGTGGTCCTAATATTTCTTGCCTCGCAGTCTGAGTTGTGCCAGTTTTCTCCAACAAAACCGAGATTTCATCCTGATGCGTTCATCTCTGGAATCACAATTAGTGACATAGAGCTTGATTTACATCCTTTGGAGCTCAGCAAGGTCAATGCACGATTGAGAGGACTGGCTGAATGATGGCTGCCTGAAGGATTTACAGCTCCTTGTTTCAAATTCATTTGAGTTTTGGTCTCTCGTTACTGTTGTTTATGAGGCTGATTTCCTCTTTGCTTTATTGTCGGATTAATTGTCGGCTTGGTTACTTCAGCTGCAGGTCTTTTTGTCCTGCACGACTTGGCTACACTCAGCATCCCCACTTAACTGTTTTGGAAGAGTCAAGTGATTACAGCAGACATCTCAGCAGTCAGAGAGCCCTGATGTCCACAGGTGGTCCAGCAATGTAAAGTAGGGGGGTTTAGAGTAAAGACTGCAGGAGGGTTTATCTGGTCGAACACACTGGGAGCGCAGAGGCCAAGTTTGTTGAACCTGTCTGAGGTTTGTTTGGCTAAGATTTCACTCATGTTATTTAGATTTTCATCGAATCATTTGAGTAAAGTCAATATTTTGGTCAGTTCCTGTTAATTGTTAATAGAAGAAGAACCATTCACACCATATCTCCGACTGTTTACTTCAGGTGTCTGCCATTGAAAGTACAAAGTGTGTTTGTCCGAACACGTGCAAAGCCAGGAGCCCGATCTCGACAGGTATTCAGTTTTTTTGTGTCTGAACCCAATCTGAGCCTGAGGCAGTATATATCAGCTGAGTTTGTTTTATGTTGAAACAAATGGTTATTGCTTATTTTCCCTGATTACAGACTTATGCATTTAAGTAAATCAAGATAGCCCAGCCAACTTTAACAAACCCAAACCAAATATTTTATCAAAATGTTTGTCCAAACCCAGTCCAACATGTAGGGTCCCAACTGGTTCCAATGGGCTTAGGCTGGGTATCAACTCTCTAGTATAGATGGATGTCTTCACAACAGTTTACATCTAAGTAAATATCATTCTACTGGGAACATCCAGGTTGTCAGTAAGATCATTCCAGACTCTCACAGCCTTTTCCGAGCTGAGGTTATTAACGTTAATGATGTGTACAACCCCTGCAACAGAGGAGACTGTCTTAAAAACCTTCCACTTCTTAAAGCGTTTTATTATGTAATACAGTTTGGATTTAAAGGTTCCAGTCAATGCATTAACGAGAAGGAAAGCTACACAGGACCCTGTGCAATTAACTTTAGTGATTAATCCCAGTAAAGGAGGTAAAAGGTTAATGCTTTACTCTATATTACTCAGCTTGAATAGGCAATGAATGACTTATTTAGAATTATTCAGGCTACTTTAACTTAATCAAGTATAAAAATGATGTCTGAGCCACGCCGTCTGAACAGAGCCACCACAGAAGTTGGCATCACAAGGTCAACACTGAGAGGAGCCTTATACGAGGAAGTTGATCTAAAGAGCTGGGCAGGGAGTCACGCTGCCTCAGGTTGTGGTTTTTACAGCGGCTCGTTTTTCTCCCTCACTGCGGCGACGGAGGGTCAGAGAAAGTTCACAGAGGACCGTGTGCAGCTGTTTGGATCCAGTGTCGCCAGTAAATGTCCCATTAAAATTACACAGCTACCAATTTTACGATTGTGGCCAGATCAGGACCAACCTTCTGTAAAACCACAAACCAAATTATAGACGTGTGTAGATAGACAGGTTTCTCCAGCAAATCCCCAAGGATCGCCTCAGTTCCCATCAGGCTCTGAGTACTGTACAGTATATGGACAAAGAATTTGTGGCAATTTGTGAGTTTACAGAGTTGGAAAATTCAAATAAATTATATTTTCTTATTGAATAATGGTTTTGAAAATCAGTAGAAAGACTAAATGTTTATTTGATCTCCATTATCTCCATCTCAGGAACGCCTCCGGGGAATTTACTCAAATTTGCTCCAAATGTTCAGTTGGACTCAAATTAACTGACTGGTCTCCGGTGGACGCAGTGCTTAGTGACTTCAGTTTCTTTTGAATGTGATATTTCACGAACACCAATGACATCTTGCAGAAACATTCACTTGAACTTAAGCATGACATGATTGGAATTAAGTCGTCAAGGATACTGTCAGGATGGATGATTAAAAGTAAGAGTTCATCCGGCTGTCATGTAACTGTGACTAATTATGATGCATGGCTCTCCTGCACCGAGCTGCACAGCCTCTTGCACTGCAGTCGGGTAAAATTGAGACCGAAACCACCTCCCCCTCATCAGTCCATGACCGGCTCTCATCCTGAGACAGCCCATGAAAAGTTCCAGCCTCCTCCTTCGTCAGCCTCTCCAACAGCCCCACGCTCCCTCACTGAAAGACGTCCTTCTATCGTGGGGACAAATTTAGAGCAGGGGACTGTGGGACGCCGCAGGGTCCCTTACTGTTCAGGATCGACCACTTGGTCACCGATGTCGGAGACGCAGTTTGGTTTTCAACATCCCTTAATGAGAACACAGTGGTCAAGGGAGCAGTAAGCTGTCCGCCCTTCTTAGTGTCTCTGTCCCGGCCAAGAGCAAGATGGAAATGATATATGAGATCACGTTCAACAGCACAAGTTTGTAACTTTGCAAAAAAAGTCAACTTCAACAAAAATTAACTTCACAAATGTCAGAATTTGAGAGAAAGAAATGGTGAATGATATTAGATGGAAAGATCAATACAACTCTAAAGTCTAAAAATCACAGTCAGGAAGTGATTGGCCTAGCTTAGCTTAGGCAAGGTCTCTCAATTTTAATAACAAGCCAGTTTTATATGTATTTTTTTATAATCCGGCACACAGAGTTAACATCTCACAGCCTTGGTATCGATCTTTTCCTCTAACTCTCAGAAAACGTTGTGAAGAAATAGAGGAGCCATGAGGAAACTGTGCCTCATTCACTCTGTGGAAATATCTTTCAAATCCACTCTGCTACACATCTTCATTTTAAAGTTTTCTTGTATCTCTGCAGTTAATACCGCCCAGAACCATGTTACTAATGGCTGTTTGACAGATAATCAATCACAATGTGCTCACTGCTCAGTTTGTCCCTCAAGATTAATTTGACTGCTTTTATTGGCACCCTGAGGCCTTTAGTGTGAATTGTGTTTTAATTACAGCACCATTGTTATACAGTGATTTTTAATTTATCAAAATTCAATACATCATGACACAAAAGTAAAGAAACGTCTCAATTGACTTCTGGATATGTTTTGTTTGGTCTATATATATATATATCAGCTACTTTTTTTATTGTTACTGTATTTATAGCATAACAAGGGTGGCTTGGTTGGTTATGCACAAACCAGAGGGTCCGTGGTTGAACCCCCAACACTGCCAGTCTGCATTCCGAAGACTCCTTGGGCACGAGACACTTCTGACAAAAAGCACTGTGTATAGAAGCGCTGTATAAATGTGTGTGTAAATGGATAAAGTGCTTTGGGCAGCTGATAAGTCTAGAAAAGCGCTTTATAAATACTGTCCATTTACAACAGAATTTAGCAGCAATCTATAGACAATGGTGCACACTTTGTTCTGCAGAGGACTCTCTCGCCTGGGAGCGCCACTCTCTAAACACAGCGCTGGAGGCGTTGCCAACACACTTCCATGCTCCACCTGCATGGAAGTGAACAGTGATTTATAACAGATAGAAGCAGCTGCAGCTTCAGACGCTGCATCACTGTTCATTACTGTAGTGGCTGGATTTCAAGGGTCGTGCCTGATTTAGTTCGGATGAGTTTAGTTGCAGATGCTTGTGCAAAGACATCACTACGGAACTGTGCATGTGATGAAAGACAAAACAACTGATATTCTGCAGTTATTGTTCTCAGCGGTAAAAAATTGACCTTTCGGCCAGAAATCGTGTTAAACTGAGAGGTCAGCAGCACGGTCAGCCTCACACCACTGTCATATCCACAGCAGATGCTGGCACAGGGCTGACATTGACACTGCTGATGACAATGTTGAGATTTAACCTCAGAGCTACAGCTGGACCAGACCCCCGTTTTAAACAAAAGGCACAGTTTTTTAGTTGCCTCGGTTGTGTTTAAGTATCATAAATAATATAACAAATTTTGAAGGTTACAGGTGTCTGGTAAACTGGTCTGTGATCAGCCCTGTGCTGCTTAATAACAGGAACATTTCATAGAAAGTCTTTGCTTTTTGATTCTCCAAAATAACATTTTGCTCAAGCTTCTTGTTTGTAGTTTGAAGTGGAATTCGCAGAGGGGTCCCAGCTTTGTAAAGCTTTTTATTTCATTTAGGTGATGAGAAGACACAACATCATCCGTCTTTTATTCAGTTAGTAGCTGTGAAGGACATAACAGAAAGTCAGTGAGCGGAGGAAACACACGTTGTAGCTCAACCTGAAGTAGTTTTAAAGATGCTCAGCCTGTAGGAACAAACTGTCTGACAATGATCAGTAATAAAATGTCAGGGTCATATTATGAGACAATGGCAAAGAGGTAAAAACCCTGTTATTTTCTGAGGACATAGAAGAAGACATGTCCAACTCTGTGCAGTTTATCGTTATTGAAAGTATCGCCCCAAATAGAAGACTTAACTTCCTCCGAATTTTGACAACATCCATGCCAAGTGTGATTCTTGAGATTTGCGAGACTGACAGAGATTTCTGGAATTGGTAGATAGAGGAACAGTAAGAATTATTTATTTCTCCCCGCGGTCCCTGACCCCAGTGGGCTCGTGCAGCTGTGCCTGGTTTGTTTGTTCGGTGATCAATCTGTTGCCTTTATGTCTCTTTAAAGGCTTTTGCAATATATTTCTGCAGTCTTGACCCATGTCGCTGTTTATTCAAATATAGGTGAAACGTTGCCATCCAATAATTCATCTGTTGCTTATCAGCTCAGCAGGCCTTTGACACTGCAGTCATGTGTCGCACATCATTAACCAAGTCTCAGCTCAGGTCAGCCGGACAGCTCCTGCAGTTTGTGGCTGCACATTCCTTTAGACTAGAGAGTGTGATAATTTAGCCACATTGCTCTGGATGCATTATCTTACACCGTAGGACAGCATGCGTGACAGACCCAGCACCGCCCATTCTCTCAGAGCAGAGAACATGAACAAGCTGAGTATAGTATTTCCAGCTTCAGCACAGACCCAATCCATTGTGCTTATTCTAGACGTTCCTGCTGAAATGTTCCTCTAGTGAAGCCTGCTCGCCCGAGCTTTATTTTCAGAGTGGGAGTGGGACTGCAGGGCGGGAGAGGAAACATTTTCTCTTATATAAAGTCAAAGGGATTTTGAATGGGTTGGTTTTCACAGCTTGATCTGTTTTCAATTACTGGGCCAGGCCTTGTACTGGAGAAAATGCTGAACAACTGAAATCTATGGGGGAAGCATGTATAGAGTGAGTGAGGGAGAGCAAGAGAGGAGGAATTGGTATGAAAGACGAGGGGAAATGAAAAGAAAGAGGAGGAAGAGTCCAGGGAGAGTGAGGAGTCCCAGAGAAACAATTGGATTAGACAGAGAGGGAACGAGGGCAGTTTGATAAATGGGCTGTTTATTTAGCTTTCACGGTGAATGAGGCAGCGTGTGATGATGTGTTGTCTCCCCCTCTCTCCGGCCCTGCATCCCTGGCTACGAGCTCAGGCTTTTTGGCCACGGATGCTCTGTGCGCTCAATTGGCCGCCCATTGCCAAAGGGTGGAACATCTCTCTGAGTCCTAATGGCTTTCACAGCTGGGTCTCCCCCCGGCCCCCCTATGTCATCAAGTTTCATCCAACATCAAAAAGGCACACCTTCCACTTGGCCGCGCTCACGCTCGCCCTCTCCCCATCCTGAAGGAAATAAGAGACTCTTGGCTTCTCATAAAGCTCCTGGCTATCACTTTGCCCCTGTCACTTGATGGTTTTCCTAGCTTACACGTTCTGTGACAGATGCCCAGGCTTTCAAGGCAACCAGAGAAAGAATGTGCGGATCTTAAAGGCATCCCGGCTGTCAAAGCAGTGGCTGGGGTTGATCATTGCCTGCAGGTTTTTGTTGAGAGCCGCAGAGCAAGAGGCTGGCCCGAGTTCACCGGTATCAGATGTTATAAACTGCTGCCAACTGTGCTACATCGTGCAGAGTTCATTATATGTGTTCCTCTGCCTCAGGGCCTTAGGTTGTTTGGTGTAAGGAAACTCTGAACTAATTAAAACTCTACCTTAAGGAGCTTTATCTAAAAAGCGAATGTAAATCACCCTCTCCTCTGACACACTGACTGTGTAGTTATGAACTCACACAACCAAGTCGTTTTTTAGTTGATGTACATTTGTGCGGAGTAATTCTTAACCCTTAAATATTGAGGTACATGTACTTTATACTGCCTTTCACTTCTCCTTCCCTACATTTATTTGCAAGTTGCTTTGCATACATATCCCCTACATGGACTGTTTATAAAGATAGAGGAGGCGTCTCTATCTTCCTTCCGCTATCCAGAAATGAAGCCATAACATCCTGGATACGAACGCTGCCATCTTGCTCATTTGGAGCCAGAGGCTGCACTGTAACAATTGGGCGATGGAGCCACAGTAGGGAGGGGCCTCTGGTATGCGCGACCAATCGTGAGTCTGTCTCAGCTGTCAATCATGACCTTTCACCCTATTCTTATAACATCAAATAACTAATTAGCCAAAAAATAAATATTTATATGTACATTAGTTACTCTTAAATACTACCCTGTGCTTATACTCCACTACATTTACTAGTTACTTTGCCTCTACGTCCCAGACGGTAGAGGCAGCCCTAAACTACTACTAGACTACATCCAACACAGTAGAGACTTTCAAATGTGAAGAAAACTATAAATGCCACGAACATCTTTTTAAGTGTCTGCTGTGCTTCCTGTGTTCTCTTCTAGGACCACTGGTTCTGGCGGGTGAGAGATAACTCTGTGATGACGGGGTACCCCATGCTCATCAGTATCTTCTGGAGGGGCCTGCCGCCCAAGATAGACGCCGTCTACGAGAACAACGAGGGCAAGTTCGTCTTCTTCAAAGGTAAGATCGCATCAATAGATTTGGTTTCGCCATCATCCTGCAGATTTGTAATCCAGAACCTAATACGTGACCGCACCATCCTGGTTCCCATTAGGGCTCTCAGCTCATTCAACTCGTATATTATTCATCCACAGGAATTCCTCGATATTGCCTGTTCACATGGCTGTGGTTTAGTCGGCTTGTATGGCACATGCCCTTTTAGTATTCCACACACATTTTCCATATGTGTGTCTGGTCTCAGAAACAAAGAGAGGGTTTTCATCTTCAATGTATGTTACTGTGCTCACTCACACAGAGGCCTTGATCTTATTTGGGCGAGTTCATTGTAAATCTGTGGAAGATTACAGCGTTGTACTGCCCCAGTCTGGCTCTGATATTTAATAATACTGATGTCAACGTTAGCGCTGCAGGTAATTATATTACATTTCATTCTGTCCATAACTGTAGCTAAACATAATGAACATGCATAGCTAGAACCAGCACTAAATTGGAATCAGTTCCTCGTGGAACGGTACAGAAATATTCACAAGCTTCTAAACAAACTTCCTGATTCCCTGATGACAAAGTTGTCAGGTAATTACTTTAAGTTGCTCCCTCCTTCATAGACGGGAAACTCAGGAAACAAGTAAACATTGAAAAATGGGAGGAAAATATCTGTTCTTTCTTTTGACATCTCTACAAGTCATATCCTTATATTTGCACCAAATTCTAACTGCCATCCCTCTGTATATATTTTGGAAATGTTTTCAGCCCTTACAGTCTGTGCTTCTTATTTCTCGACCGTTTGTGAAATGATTTGTCCGCATATTCAAATTTAGACTAAACTGGCCCCAAAGCACAGAGATATAAAGCTAATTGTGTCGTAAGTCACTTGAAAGAGGCAGCGCTCAAACATCTCAGTCTTGTAAACTCCTTTGCCTACACTCCACAGGGAACAAGCAGACAGAGATAAAGAGTTAATGTGTTCGTGAAAAGAGACGTAGGTAAGCAAACAAAGTCTGCTGGGACATAAACTACAAATTTTCACTCAAACAAGTTTCTATTTTCATCTCCAAACAATTCCTGGAAACACAGCCTATCGGTCCCAGTGCGCGCCACCAGCTCGCATTACTCCACCCTGCTCTCTCTTCCCGGGCTGGGGTGGCACAGATCTAGAAAAAAACTGAAACAACAGAATGCCATCCCTCATTGCACCACTGATTTCCCATAAGGCCTAATTCTGTCTGTCTGTCCTCATTTGGAGTCAAATTTAAGAAGAAAATTGGTCAAGGGACAAAATGCAGCAACGCCGAAGGTCCTTGTTCAAGCAGCAGTTTGCATACGGGCTAACAGCTCCTGGTCTGACCACTGCTCCTCAAATAAAGGCACAGAAGGAGGCTTTAGAGTCTTCAAGTCACAGCTGAGACTCTGACTGACTTTGTGCTGTTCAGGCTTCACAGAGCAGGTCAGTGAGCAGAAGTAACGGCCGTATATTAGAAATAGTTTCAGCATGTGTTCTTCATTCCTCCGGGGCAGCCTGGTGCCAGTATTCAGTCAGTCCTTTATCCATCAGGAGTTAAAAGGGGAATTCAGCACAGAAAAGCAAAAGTATGCTAACCCATACAGTGTCAGTACTGTACAGTGTGAAAGTATGGTCGCTTATCCGCTGCTTAAAAAACATCGCTGACATTTGTTATAGTTGAGCTGAGTATGGATAACTGGCCCGGTGTGCCTCACAATGATATTCCCGTCCGGTCTTGCATCCTGTTCAGACACAAAATACAGAAGAATACCTGCATGTCCAGTTCTGTTGTGGCTCTGTTAGTTTTCTCCCAGGCTGGTTCGGGTTCGGCGAGAAACATGTGGCCTGAGTGTTTCTTATTTGAAATTGTTTTGGCCCGGACTGAATTGCCATCAAGAGGCTGTTCAAATACCACAGGGAGCTGGGTTTGCATTCTACTCGCAGATTTTCAGATCTGGTGCCTCGCACACAAAAATGCACACATGCAGGCACTAAAGGCCCATAACAACAATTTCCAATATAAATACTTTTTCCATTACATTTTATATTACCTACCCTTGTATGTATCCTTTTGAATGGGTCTGAGAGCTCTAATACTTTCATTTAAATGTGATGACAATGTTGTCTTTCATAAAGTTAAGAGCAACATTTGCACAAAGTACAGCTCTGCATAGATATAAAAAAGTTCTAATATGTACCATGATTTAATAATTAGTAATTTCAGCCCCTAGTGGTTGACAACTGTCAGGAGCAAAGAAATCATACATCTTAATCATTTAACATGTGCATTTGTTGTATTTTCCAAAACACTTTTTCACATTACTGTAACTCAACATTATAGTGCAGTTAGCTAATGATCCGCTTGATGCCTTTGGAAATCAAACCAGTTTTCCCCTGCAGGTAGTGACCTAGTTTATTAACTGCACATCCTCACACTCTGTGTTACTGTGTGAGGCTGTGGGACAAAACTTATGAGTGAGTATCACTGATCTCGGAGCAGCACAAGCAGCGTTTTGGCGCAGGAGGTCAGCAGCAGGGATGAACATTGTAGAACTCCTGTGTCTGTGTGTATGTGTGTGTGTGTATCTGTGATTATATAAGGAGGAGGAGCCTCTTTTCGGAACAAATCTACACCCTATACAACGCTCTTTATACACTCGTCATGGATTAGTCGTTACACTGAGGCAGATGCAGGAGCTGTTGCTACATCAAAGAAGCCCTTACAGCTCTGAAGATGAAGCCAGACTCTTGTGTGGGGGGTGTGGGGGTCTGCGGAGTTAACTCTAACTGAATAAAAAGGAAAATCTAATTTAATGTCGAAGAGAGGGAGGGAAGGTGGAAGGAGCAGAGGATGATTCTACTTTGTCAATCAGGTTGAACTGTTCTTTGTAGGAATGGGTGTCAGGGTGTGGTTTGTCTGCATGTGAGTGTCCGTGTCAGGGTCAAAGGAAGTGCGACCCAGAATGAGTGCAGCATTGTAAGAGAAAGAGGAGAAATGACGGGAGTTTCCTCTCGAGCCAGAGGCCACTGCAGATCTGTCCTCTCCTCGTGCACTCAGCCAACATCCTGTCCTACTGTTCCCCCATCGCTCCATTCACTGGAAATACTTGTTTTGGGGTTAAATGTCAGATGGGCTGGCTTCATATCTATGATTCATAATATGAAATGACGCTAAAATATCGTGTGCAGCATGAGTCATGAAAAGGAATAATTAATATCCTCTTCCTTTCCTCTCCCTACCTTCGTCATCCCCGTCTTTCTATTACGTTTTTCTCCAGTAAACCTCCAACGCTTCCTCCCTTCCCGCTCTTCGTCACCAGTGCTGAAGACGAACACTTCCTGAGGTCACTCTGTTTCAGAAACTCGCAATGTAAACTGCGTACGGCACAGGAAGCAGGGGAGGAGGAAAAAGAAAAGGAAAACTCACAAACTCTTTTGAAGAGATGCTGCAAATTTGAATGTGTTTTATGAGCCGTAATCTAAATTACGCTGTGCTCACATTTATTATTATTTATTTTCAAAAGTCTGGAAAGCTGCGTTCATTTTTAAATTTATGCTGAAACTAAACCCCAAAACCCCAACATCCTCTCCTACTCTGCCATGTCCTTAAACACACACATACACACACACACACACACACACACTATTGCAACATTAATATGGTATGGAGTAGAGGGTTGGTGCCTTCGAATTTTCCTGGCGGCCAAAACCACGGCCGCCTGTGACAGCGGTTCAAAGAGCTCAGGACCACCATGCTCCTCAGACATGGTTTCCTTAGCCGATCGTGACGAGCGTGGTCTCGCCTCGAAGAAAAAAGCTTCTGGAGTCGTCTCTCATAACTAGACAACCTAGATAATAATAGCTAGCTTATTGGTGTGTCAGTCATATAGGTGTGTGGAGGGGGGAGAGAGAGATGGGAGTGGGGGGGTTCGGCACATTGGAGCCCCACTTCAGCCAAAACTTGGTGAAATGTTTCATAGTTTCGAACATTTCACCCACATTCTCACAAAGCTTCTGAATGTCCTGTTGTTCAGGTACGTGCTTGGCTTCCTTTGACATGTAGACTTTAAATAAATAATAATAAATGAAAGGTTTCAATGTGACTCTTTGGTCGCCAACAGTCCCTGCTGTTTCATTTTATCTCAGCAGAGCAGCCACCGGCTCGGTCTCCTGCACAGGGAAGCTCCCAGAGCCTCTAAGCAAGGGCAAGGAGAACTCGCCACATGTCCCAGTCATATTTTAAATGAGGCAAACGTCAACATCAAACACTGTAATACAAGGCAACAGGTTATTGCCTGCTGTTTGTTGCCCTTGTCATGTTTTTCGGCTCCTGGAGGGTAATCCCTGCTGTACCTTGTCCTTCTCCACTTAATTTATTCCCAACCCTTCTCTTTCTCTTTTCTCGGCATGCAGGAAAGCAGTTCTGGGTGTTTAAGGACACCGTCTTGCAGGCCGGATACCCAAAGGACATCACCCAGTTTGGCCACGGCATGCCGGCCCAGAGCATCGACACGGCCGTGTGGTGGGAGGACGTGGCCAAGACCTACTTCTTTAAAGGGGACAGGTGGGTGCGAACTGAGACACTTTTTAAAAACAGATAATTTGTGAATGTTGATGCTTGAGATCCTTAAAAACTGGGCCTGAGTTTCAGGATGTAGGACCATGTTTTCATTGTGTTTCTAAACCTTTTGAAACCTTAAATCTGACTATTTATTCCAGCTTTCATATATGACTTCCCCCGGCTCATCTTTTGTTGTGGTTCAGGTACTGGCGCTACAACGAGGAGATGAGAACCATGGACCCCGGCTATCCTAAACCTGTCACAGTGTGGAGAGGTGTGCCTGACTCGCCACAGGGGGCCTTCGTCGACAAAGCCAATGGTACGATTTGTCCTGTCCAATACTCTGATTTGGCAAAACAACGCGGTTCACGTGCCAGGCAGAATTGATTTCAGCCGGTCACTGGTGTACGCTGTGCAGGGGGTAAACCAGGGTGACTTTGGTTGAAATTTGCCCCAGTTACTACATGGAGGTTAGCGTGTCCACACAGGCAGCACCAGGAGAAACAGACTGATTGTGTAAATTAGAAACCAAAGAAAAAAGAGGTGATTATATCCAGAAAGGCCTTTTTTTATTTGTTTCATAATCATAATGTTCCACAGTAACTCCATCCTGCTCAGTCAGCCATAAGACCCAGTTGGAGCAGGATTGTGGAAACTAGAAAGTACAAGACCACCGCTGGGCGCTCATTCCGGTCAGAGCCAGTTGGGCCTCGACACCGGTGGGGGAGGTGGGATTGAAACATGTCGAAACAGCTCACCCATTGGCCACTTAAATGGTGTGAAGACGGAAGCAGCTCTTCCTATTGGATGTGTCGTGCCAGGTGGGTTTGGACCTGGTCTTGGCAACTCCCAGGTTGGAAAAAGCAGGACAGGTGGTGCTCAACGCTCAGGCCATCTGCCCCATGTATCCGCCGCCAGATCCTTACCGGGCGGGTCTGCTGGCGAGGCCAGGTGGAGCTGGCATCGCTCAGAGCATGAAGGGTGGATCGATATCCGAGGGGATGGTGGGCGTTTGTGTGCATCACGTGTTTTCCCTCTCGCGTGTGTATTTCACCCAGCGTTGGTTCGGCGGCTGTTCGCAGACAGCATGTCAAGTTGCTCTCCTCATCACACTGACCCAGATACGCAGACATGAACCGGGTACCATGACAGTGTGTGTGTGAGGTAACACGTTGCAGAGCCGAGTGGGGGTGGGGGGCCTCAGGGTCATGTTGACCCACGATAACCCACAACAGCTCAGCCGGTCTCACCTCTCGCCCCCAAATGTCAAACTGTATTTCGTAAAATGTCATCAGACGTCTCATTTAGTTTATAACAGAGAACCTGAGGATGTTTCACAGACAGAAACTTACCTTCAATAAAAGTATCTTTTATAGATTACAGTTAAATCCTATAGAGCGTAACAGTGACCTCCCAATTTAAGAACAGCTCTGTTTCCAGATGTTAATTTCCTATTTTCTCAATTGACACTTGAAAAATGTAAGTATACTGGAAATGGAGCGAGGGAACTACCATTTGATCGTTTTCATGGTTGTGGTGAACATTTCCATGGTAACAGCGAGCTCAACCTATCAGACATTGCCATTACATCTGACGATTGTGGGTAGTCCTTCCCCGTAAGATGTTTTTCTTAAAAAGCAGTTGATATCTTAGGGACTAGGGGCTTCTACAAAGAATATATAATTGTTTCACAATCTCGTAGCCTGCAGTAAGTCCACATTGCGTGGTGAACATTTTTGGCTGATAATCAAAATCTCTATTAAAAAATTTATAGGATTTTAACTTATGGAACCAGGCTTTCGAGCTCTATAAACACCACTGTATATGAGCAGAGACCAGTCATTTCTGGGCTACTGCTTTGTGCTGTTTGATAGTTCACTCTCCTTCTGGATGAATCTTTTAAAACCTTGCCCTGTGCTTCATCACATCCATCACCACAAACCCCCCCTGACTGAATTCAAAGGCGATGACCTCGTTTCACTTCATCTGTTTCACCATCTGACTCCAAGTTCGGAGCGTTGCTCCATCATTTGCCCCAAAAAGAATGCATGAATAATAAATAACAGGGAGAAAGGTGTAAATGTGGCAAGCAAGGAAGAGGAGAGCCTGAGGATACTGCCCGGCTGTTAGACCCACTTTTACACACTCTATTTGTCTTTTCCCAGCATGCCTTTCTGGGTCAGTGACATTTAGGAGGCAGCAGAGTTGATTGCCGAACCTTTAATTAACAGAGTTATAATAATGGTTCAAGAAAACAAGTTGTTGTTTTATTCAGTTTGAATTATTTTTCTAGAACCGTACCTTCCTGGTTTTGTCTCAGTCGAGTCTTTCCCCTGTTCTGGGTCACTTTCACTCTCCTCAGTGTTTCTTTGTGATGTCTTCTCTAAGATGCCTGAATATGAGTCATGTGGAAAATCATGTTAATGTTAAAAGGTTATTGTTTTAAAAGGGATTCATGACACAATGGCATAAACAACAGAACTGAAAATAAAGCAACAGTCATTTCATCTTTCATTTGATGTGTATATCACCAGATTACTGAGCTATATGCAGCTCTTGTTTGTATAGATTTGATAAAGTGATATTTTCTAGCTTCTGTCACCATTTGATCTCGGAGCGATACGAGAAATAGCAACACTTTTACTCCAGAGGGGGGGCATCAGCACATGAAGAGTGACTCACTCTGTAGGTAGATTCATTCATTTTGACAGTGGGACACTTGCCCCGTCACTCCTATGATTTGGAAAGCAGCCGGAGCTTCTCGCCTCTGGATGACATCTGTTGTGCTGTTGTGTGATACGAGCTGTGGGCCTTGGCTCCCGGGTCGTTGTGTTTTCTCTCCTATGACCAGATGTAATTAGTCCCGGGGGACGAGTCGTCGGAAACAGCGGCTCAGATGGCAGACACTCATTCATTGTTTGTCAACTGGTTTGCGGGGGGAGTCTGTTTTCACCCTGTTGTTAGGAGGAAGTTTACTCAGGGATTTAAATAGAAAGAAAATTATCTCCCTGAGTTTACAGGGCGTCGTGCTCCACCCAGTTTGCAGACACGTGAACAAACAAAGACAAACAGATTTTAAATGTTGTCCCTGTGTCTTGTTGAAGCTGCTTCGTCAGTATTGAATTGTCTTTCCCAACTGTCTGTGATATTCATTCAGTGCGCATGGCACTTTTCCATCACAGAGTCAAGGCGTTGTTGTTTTATCCAGTTTATACACAGCACAGTAACCCTCACCTCTCAATTTGGTTTTTACTTTAAAAGAGCAACTTAACGCCCCTTTTCCACTGGTCAAATAACCCACTATCACCCACTATCACTGTCTTTTGTCTGTAATGGGAATGGTTGCAATCAGAACTCCTGGGTACTGTAGATGTTGGTTTTTTATTATATCAGTTTTAGTTTAGCTGTGATGGAAACATGACACTTGGGAGAACGTGCTACTTTGGCACGACAGCGAGGTGAGAGAGTGACTCAGTTGTCAGTTTCTTGTGATGTCGAACATGGCAGCGCCGGTACAAAAAAGCTGATGTGTCAAACTCCTGGACTGACAGTTGGAAAAGACATAACCCACATTTTATAAAAAAGATACGTATGCCGGCTACATTTTGTGTAAAAGAGGCATTAGAGTACATACGGAATTGCATCATTGCTATGATTACACCTGGCGTTTACATCACATAGGAGCTTTTTAGGCGGGTTGGAGAAATTTGGAAATGCCCTTTGCTTCATTTTTGTCTGAAAACTACAGGGATCCATTTTTATGTTGACAGAGTAGTTTGAAAACATTGACAAAGTTGCTAACTTTTTGTTTCTGATTCTGTATCAGTTAAGAATCAACTACCAGTGGAGAATGCAAAACATTGTGAACACTAACTCTCAGTCATAGCTCCACCTTGTTGTCATTGCAAGAAAATAAATGCTTTTCATCATTGCTGGTTTTCAGTAGTACAATGTTCTGCAACCCTGTCCAGACTCTAACCACTGCCATCACCGAGGTTGGCTGTAATCAGTGACTGTGTTGAGTTACGTGCTCAGTGAATCACTTTGCTCTGTTTCTGTCGCCTCAGGTTTTACCTACTTCTACAAGGGGAAGGAGTACTGGAAGTTCAACAACCAGTTCCTCCGGGTGGAGCCGGGCTACCCACGCTCCATCCTCAAGGAATTCATGGGCTGCGACCAGATGCCCATCGACCCCGGCCGCCCGCCGGCTGACGACGGCAGCACGGACGTGGTGATCGAGCTGGACAACGAGGCCAACACGGTGAAGGCCGTCGCCATCGTCATCCCCTGCGTGCTCGCGCTCTGCCTGCTGGTGCTGGTGTACACCGTGGTGCAGTTCAAGAGGAAGGGCACGCCGCGTCACATACTTTACTGTAAGCGCTCCATGCAGGAGTGGGTCTGAGACAAACGGCCGGACGAGCGGGTTGGGCAAGGGGGGCGTGAGGAGAGACTGGTGAAAACAGGACGGCAAGCCCCCACTTTCACAAAGACAAGGACGGTGGACTTCTATTGGACGACGCTCAGCCGTGCCGCCTCGGTTTGGGTGATCTGTTGCTTCGCTCTGACCCGCAGACGCCGCCCCTCTGGACTTAAAGTTGACTCCTCTAACCCCCCGCCTTTTTACAAACAAAGGGGACAGGGGTCACTTTGTGGGGGGGGGCGGTCTTAACCTGAATGACCTTGAGTCCCGGTCCCCAAAAAAAAACAAAAAAACAGGAGGGTCGGCATCACTTTGTATCTCAGACTTCCTGTCCCCTCCCCCTTTTCTCCGTGTGGCCGACTGCTCGCACCCAGAGGCGGGACGTTCAGGGGGGGGGCGCTGCATCTGCATCTGTCATATCAGGTCATTGATTAAACAGCAGTTTTATATTTTCTGATTTCTGTGTCCCCCTTACCCCCCTTACCCACCAACACACCCACTAACTTCATTGTGCGCTCAGAAAATGACGAATCTCAGATAAACACCACATTAACAATCTTCAGTCCTCCTTATGTTTTATTTTTAAAAACGTCAGTTGTTTTTATTTCGAGGTCCTCACTGTTCCCTTTAACACGCTCCTGAGGAAGAGACCAAACAAAACCAAATAAAATCAATTTCTCTCCAAAGAGGATCACATTTCTTTTCCTTTCTTTTTTCTTCCTTTTTTTATCTTTTGGATTCAACCTTTCTTCCCTTCTCTGGATCATCGTGGAGATTTAAGAGTCGGGGAGCTCTTGACTGTTGTGGCAGTCTGTTTGAGACACAGGGGCCAAATTATTCTGCAATATTTTAACTCGCCTTAATTATAGTTCATACTTGTGCTTGGTTTTTCGCTGTTCTTGGTGTTATTTTATGTTTTTTTTTGTATACCACTGTTTGTTTGTTTGTTTGTTTGTAAAGGAGCTATTTCAGAGCTTCCTGTGATTAGTATTTCTGTATTTTATTACGTTACCCAGAGGCCTCAGCACTGGTTTGCTGAGAATTCTGGACATAAAAAAACTAGGGTCAGCCTGTATTGAGAGAAACGTACTGTATTGTAACAAGATGATGGAAGGTTCTGGAGTAAAGCCACTATTTTTATCTATTACTTTTATTATTTCAACATGACACAACTTCATCAAGAGTTTGACAGTCTTATTATTGCTTTTTTGCAGATTTTTTGGTCCGTGGCCCATAATTCCCCTCAGTTTGTGCAACCAAACTGGTCATTGTTTATGGTTCTATGTGATTGGACAGACCTTTTTTTCTTTTTTTCAAAGACGGCCTGTTGACTGCCTTGTTTGAGAGAGTTCACAGTTCCCAGAATGCTCTTTGTCTCCTGACTGAGGACCCACCTAAGTGAGGCACCAAGTCGAGATCAGTGCCTGTGTCAACGTGCATGCAAGCATTAACTGTACGACCGGTTCTGCTCAACGTGGCTTTGGTTTTTCTGTTCTTGAAAATAGGTTTTGCATTTATTTTTGTACATTTCAAGTGTAACCCCCCCCCACCTCCAGGTACTAAGAATAAAAACAGATGAGTCAGGTGGTATATCTTTGTGAGATCTGAAGGATTACTGGCGAATGAAATTGGCCTCAAGACACAAAACAAACGAGCGTTAGGAAACACATCGTGTCCTCGCAGCCTTTGAATGTGTCTGTTTTCATGATCAAATACTGCTTTTTGATTTTCTTCTTTTTCTTCTTCCTGTTTTCTGGTTCAAACTAATCGGACATCTCACAGTGACTTCTTTGTGTAAGACTTTGGGACAACGGAGAAACGTGTCCCGACAGAATGAATAAAATGATCACAACATGAATAAGCGCTGCTTCCCTGTTGTCTGCTCGTCTTTTCACTTGTACGTAGACCGCGTGGGATACGTTCAGCTCGTCTGCCGCTCTACTGAGTGTTGGACTCTGCTGCTCAGTCTGGTTTGAACAGCAAGAGGCAACATGAACACACAGAATATCCTCAAGTTATGTCACAGTAAAGCAAACAGCAAAGTATTCTCTTTAATAATTCATACCCGAGGATATCAAGGTTAAACCAGTTGAATTGTATCAACTGAGCATCTGCCACAACATAAAAAGAAAAGAAAACTTAACATTGTGTTTCATGTAAAGTAAAGAACAGTTTTGAAAGGTAAAAAAAACTTTCAGCAACTTGAAATATGCTTTAAACGAAAAAGTTCAACATCTTGGGAAATATGTTTAGAAATGTTTGGTAATTTCACAGCTCTGGTACAACACTCATGTCTTTGTGAATCAGAAATATGAAGAAAAAAGTGGCAACTGGTTAGCTTAGCTTAACTTAATTTAGAGATTGGAAACAGGGGAAGACAGTTAGCCTGACTCTGTCCAAATGAAACAACATCCACCGGCTGGAAAAGCTAATTGACTGACATCATTCTGTGTAAGTGTGAACCCTTCAGTTCTCTGGTTTCAATCGCAGACTGTATATAAAGATGGACGACATGACAGCTCCCCGAAGGTGAAGCCAGAGTCTCTCAATAACCCCCTGGTGGCTGGCTGCAGTATAATCCATAAACCCCACCTCCTCCATGTATATGGTTGGGACAGACCAAACAAAAAAGTGCAAGGCAAATATATTTTCTCACAGATGGATTCTGTCATTTTAGATAGTTATTTTGTTGAAGTTTTGGTTATTTCAGGTTTTTTATTAGTTGTTTGTCGTGATAAAAACATGGTGAAATGTCTTGATCGATAGATGAGTCTGACTTGTGATTGGTCCAGTACAAATAGGTCTAGTCATCAACATGACTTGACATCATCTGCACAAGATGGTTGCGTTCACATTGGGTATACTTTGGCTTCATTTCTGGATAATGGAAGAAAATGATGAAGAGTCGTCCATCTTTATTTACAGTCGGTGGTTTCAACACTCTTGTCATAACTGTGAAGCTGCTAGGCAACCAGCCGTGACTCCAGGAACACAGCCAGCTAAGATCTGCTTAAACCTCAGGAGGTGACAAGTATCCCAGAAAGAAACTTTCAACTTTATTTATCCCCAAAGGGCAATTTGTGTTAACAGGAAGTACAACACATAAGACATAAAATAATACTGACACAGGGAAGTGGGAGGAACGTTAAGCCTCATTAACATCTAAAAGATTCAAGATAAATATAGATGATAACATGTAAATAGCATAAAAATACTTGAATAAATAAGATCAATTTCAAGAGGCATTTCCCAACCAGTGGTGATGGAGATATTTTTTGTCAGCTAAGACAGTGATGTTTAGGTTTACAGTTTGTTATTGAAATATTTGAATTCCCTCTGGAAAACAGAGTTTTGCATCAAAGTTTAGATCTTATTAGAAGTGACAACAGACGTGTCAATCCAAATAAAATGCACATATGCAGTGCAGGCTATACAATGAATTTAGATCCCTATCATGTTTGGACAACCTGCTTATCTTTTGACTATGTCGGTCAAATAGCCGTCAGATCATCGTCAGGTTCAGTTGAGTTGACGTGTAATCTGTCCTCTAGTCCTCGTGATACCTGAGGTGAACTCGGCCTGAAGTCCTGCACATGATCCAACCACATTTTGGGGTATTTAATACGTGTTGAACAAACGAGACAGAACGTGTCCATCAGCGAGCCGTGGAGTTGCTGGACTTTGTTAACATTAGTACAAGCATGGGGTGATAACAATCAGTGCGTCAGATGTTCGATCCCAGCGGTGCAGCGCTGGCACTTATTGTGGCGTGGATGTGAAACAGGAGCCGTCCAGTGTTTATCTGAGCTTTGCTGGGATACGTTTTACACACAGTTACTGACAAGAGAGACAGTGAGGTCAAGCCAGTTTACCGACCGCGGCCACTCCGTCTGTGTGTGTGTGTGTGTGTGTGTGTGTGTGTGTGTGTGTGAGTCGGTGTTGAAATGAAATTACACTCTTAGGGATAACACTTCATTGGTTCTCATCACAGTGCTGTTCAGTGGTGAAATTGCCTCTCTGCTTTAGGCATTATATGTCCAGCTATGTTTAGACTGGTGCTTTTTTCCTCGGGCTCTTACTCATTATCTTCTCCCTCCATCTCTGTAAATATAGACCCAGTGTGGGACTGGTCCCTCTCACAACTCCCGGCCCTTTGTGCACTGTGTGTACCCATCCTCCAGGCGGTGATATGAGCAGTTTAGTTCAGTTTGTGTGTACACGTGTAGTTGTGCACTGAGTAGAGTGCATTGTGGATGTTAAAGTGAAAAAGTATTTGGTCCATAAACCCCACCTCGCTTCGCCTGCCCTGGTCTGTATGTGTCTCAGGATCTGTCTCGGTTATAATAAGGGAATGGTTCTCTGCTCACACAGTGCATGTTTGCCGGAGTGTGTGTTTGTGTGTGTTCCTGCAAGCAATTGTGTTAGCTTTTTCGGAACATTTACAGCATAAACAATATCCTTGGTCGGGACCAGTAGACCTTAGGTGTAGATTACATTTCGGGCCGGAATATACTTCCTGTTTACTCTGGCTACACAAAATGGCTGAATATCATGCTGGAAATTAAAGTGAAGCTTGCGCAAGATGCAATACCTACATAATAGGTCGGGGCAGCAGTGTGACTAAGTCCAACATTACACACATTTGTAAGTGTCATTGCGTTGCTTTGACCTTAACATCTCAATGTTTACTGCATGCAAATCAAATAGTGGCAGAAAGAAAGTTCAGACTCAAAGACTACAGAGCGCAGAGCTCTACAATCTTTAGTTTGAGATTTGTAGTGTGCCCCCTACTGGAATCCTCCAGTACCATGCGTATAAACTTTACGTAGCTTAACGTATAAGCGTATGTATAGAGTTTGTATGGATTTGGTCATGGTTAAGGAGAGCCACCTTAAACCACTGTGTGTGTGAGCATGTCAACTTCACACCCCTATGGGCCCAGCAGCCTCCTCTGCTAACCTGACCTACACGGCCAGGTGCCCTCCTCCTTCTCTTCCTCCTCCTCTTCCTCCACCTCCTCCTCCTCCTGCTGTCATTAGCTCAAAACGTGAGTAATTACAACATGAACCAGAGTAATACATTTTCATTTAAACTGTGCTGCCTATGGTCCCTTTCAGGTTAAGGCCCATATATCCTGCACTGTTATTAGCGCAGCACAGTGCAGCAGCTGAAAGCAGCTTGTTTGGGGTCAGCAGAGGTCAAGCTGTTGCCTTGGCCCCAGTCAAACACATAAAGGAGACTCTCACAGAGATTAATGGTTGTTTACCTGTGCTCCTCTGCAGCTGGAGGCCAGTATGACACGTGGTTGGTATTGCACCACATTCTGTTGGAATGCTACACGAGTCTGAGGTATTTCAATGTATGTACTGTGTGATAATAACTACACAAATGACAGAAACCCTTTTTGAGAAAAAGTTATCTGACATGTACATTGACTTTTTAGATTGGTCCATATCTGCTAACATGGAGGAGACAGAATTGATTACTTATACTGCAGCTTGCCACCAGGTGGCGATCAAAACACTTTGGCTTTACTTGTTTGATTCTCTTAAAGCATAAGGTCAGAGCTTCAGCTGCATTTTTTAGCATGTCTAGCCAACAAGCCTGATAACCACATTAGTACGGTAGTCAAGGAGTCCGAGAAGGAAGGAACTAAGTGGGTGACAGTTGTTTCTGAGGTTTTAGGTTTTGTTCAGTGTAAAATCCATGTCTCCAAATACCTGATCCACTGTATTACCTGGTCCTAGATCCATGTATACGCTAACATTAGCAGACACTCCAACAACCCACAACCAAGCCTGATTGGCAGATCAATTAAATGTGGTCGCGTGTGTTGTCTCTGCCCTGTTAACTTATTTTTGTTTCACCACATTAGGTCAAAATTCTCCCTTTGCTAAAAACACTACAAAGAAGAAAAAACTCATGAAGACAGTAACAGTTCTATTCTGATGAAACAAGAAATGTAAAAAAATTTTGTCACTTTATTTTTTATTTTGTTACTTACCTTTGTGTCTCATTTCTGTTCACCGTACTTACTCTCATTCTCCCTGCTCATTACATTCCCTGCACTGGTGCACTGCCACTTTGTCTCGTCAGTTCTCTGTCTGTGTTTCAGCATTATCCTGGTCTTATCCCTTTATCCCTAGTTTATTACAGCTTTGTTATTTGCATTCAGGTCCTCACCTGGCTTTCGTGAGAGAAAACCTGCTCTTATTAATTCAACAGACAACAGACATTATCTTGAGAAACTCTACAGAGTTTGGTGTAGACTCCAAACAGTTCCTAGAAGGAGCTAAAACTCCCTTTTAATGAATGTGTGGACTCATGGGCCGACGTGTTTCATGTGCTCTTGGATAATGACTGGTAACACTGCCACGGTCCTGGCTATGGACTGCAAACATCCAGGATTGGCAACATCCAAACCCCGTCCAGATTTTCAAAAACCTGTGTATCCATGTGTTTGCTTGTAAAAGTGAACATTTGGGAAACAATGACAACTTACCTATCTTACTTTGTGCATTCCCACCATTGCTTTGTGTAATGAGCCTGTGCCAGAAACAGGACAGGTGCACGTGTAAAACGTTACAAATGATCAAGAAACACTGAGGTTACAACTTCTCCCTGCAGGTATTTGAATACTATGCATCAATACCTGACATCTGAAATGTAATTTTGCGTTACTTGTTATCTTGTCTGCCTTCAACGTCCTTCCCCCACATCCTTTCAGAGATGCTCTATCGTTCCTTCAAAGAGATGAGCTGCATTGTGCCGTGATTCTTGTCTTTTCATAGAGAAATAGAATAGTTATAGTCATTGGAGTGTGACGGATGAAATCCAACTCATCACCCTCAGGTTCATTCAGAGGGAAAAAAGCACCATGTTTCTGTAGCCTCGAGCAACCTCAGTAAGGACAGGAGGAATCAGAAACAGGAGAGATTTCAGATATTGAATGAATGAAGGAACAACACTCCGGGCTCGACATCTACAGAGAAATAGCCTTTCTGTGTTTTCTGCTCGGACCAGACTCTCTCATAATGTGTTTCCAATTTCTATCATTTCCATCATCGGTTCCAAATGTTTCTTTCGGCCGTGGATCACCTTCTCGCTGAAATCTGCTAAGAATAACACCTCTATGCGTATGAAAACATACCCAGGGCACACTCTACATTCCAGACACTCCAATGAGACACATTATGCTTTTGTTGAAAGTAACAGTATTACACTTTTTTTTCAATAATCGCTGACATTTTGTTAGCTTTCCCACCATGTTGTGTCTGAAAGCCTCAGAGTTCCTGGTTGTCCAGCTGCCTGCGACATGGATATCATGTGAACCGTGTGCGGGGCTGATGAACTGAGACACAAAGGAACAGAGGTTTGATAAAGTGAAGGTTTTTGCTTTACTTTCACTTCATCCCTGTCACATCCTTCTGCTGGGTATAATTTTACCATGTTGAATGAAATAATACAGACTCAGGGTATGAAAGTTCAGGGCCATCTGTTAAACACAGATTTTTGTATGACATGCATGCATCCTGTTGTCATCTCCTACGTGGGCTGCAGCTGCCCATACATGACATGGATTGGTTTGTAGACAGGTGTGTGTCTGTCTGCTGTTGTATACGCTTACTATGTTGATTAAAGTGCATAGAAAGAGAGGAGTCCTTTCATTTGAAGGGAACAAATTAATGAACCGCTTCATTTCATTGCCCCTTTAATATGATTTTTGTTTTAATACCCGCAGAATACATAATTCAAACATCATATCATCGTAGGTGAGGACAGCAAGAAATCATATCAGCCACTTCCACTTGTTTTTCTTTTATTGTTTAATACAACTTCCCCAAAAAATCCAAACCATAGTTCAGTTCGATCCAGACAGAGACCACCCCTGTTGGCCGGACTACATTTTTGTCAGGATCATGTTACAAGGCACCTTTCACAACTTATATTTTGGTTCAGACTAAACTGAAAACTTTGAAGGTCCTGATATAAAAAAGAAGTTGTAAAGAACCCTTGAGAGTCAAGCCCAATTATCTGCTGATGAGTGATTTCAGTGACTAATAACAATGTCTTGTCAGTAAGCTTTTGTATAATCAAAACAGTTTCCATTCTTCAGTAAAAAACGGAAATAGACACAATGAGAAATTCTCCACAGAGAGAAACACACATTTTAAAAACTCAACTGTTAATGATTAAAGCACCTGAAGCTAAATTGTATCACGGTGCCGATGGAGACAGGTCGTATCTCAAACTCTAAACCGATGCATCTCTGAATGTTTGGATTCCACTGAAAGTCATCGGTCACATACACAAAGGTAAAAATCTCAAACTATATCCAGGGGACAGTCTGTTAGTTCAGTGCTTAATGGAGTCATGGAGCTGCCACCCTCACACAACTATTGGAAAAAGTCCCTCTGGGCATATTTTCTCTCCATCCTTCTCCTGATCGGGTCACAGGATCAAATTTTCTGAGGTCGTATTGAGGAACCTACCCCCGGGAGACTTCCTGTTTTCAGCTTTATTTCAAAGCACAGTCTCAGGAGAGTTCTCCACCTGCAGCCTTCAGTACAACCCCACACACACTCCTGCTCTGAAACTGAGCTCAGAGTCAAGGTCTTTACTCAATGTCACGGTGGGATGAGGTTAAGTTTACGAGTTAGGGAAACCAGCCGTGTCCTTATGGTGACCGGATCCTAACCAAACATGTAGGTAAGGTCAAAATATATATGCAGTTAAAAGTGGAGATTTCTACCAAGAGCAGCTTTTTGAGGGTGGACCGTTAATCTTACCACAAATACAAGAGTGTTAGCAAACATACGCCTGTGGCTTTATATGAATGTTTTCTGTCAGTTTAGGATGTTCTAATCACACTGATGTTAAAGTGACATTTTTATATTTGGTTTTAAATAATTGATGCTATAAAAATATGGTCAAATTTTCTGATTGACAACTTTGAAGGACTTATGGTTGGCCAAGCAAGTGTATCTCTGGAACAGCTCTACTCTGCAGACTCTGGCTCCAACTGAGCAAGATGGCAGGTTTCGTGTCCGGGATGTTTTGGCTTAATTTCTGGATAGTTGGAGGGAGCAGAGACACGTCTTCCATCTTTATATACAGTCTGGTGAGCTAGTCTATTTATATTTTTACTCTGCTCGGACTAAAGCTGCTTACTACCTGAATTTGATTTGGATGTTTCCTTTACCCTTGTCACGGTGAAGAGGCCACTTCCTGAAAATCAACTCCCCACAGAGAGCCAGAGTCCCAGGTGACCTGTCGTCCGAGGCTTTACCCTCCACCGTCCCCTGTCTGTCTGCGGGACTTTGATTTGTGAAGCGAGCACATTATCCACACTGGATTCCATATAGACAGGCGGAGACGGAGAGCGGGAGGTAATGATCTGCAGTGTGAAATTAGCTCCATTAATCACTCCATTGATTGGTCGGCTGCAGAGGCCACTGGCCATTAGCCGTCTCTTTCACCAGAAGCAAATATTAAGTGTGGGGACTACAGCCATCTACGGTTAGACTGCACGTGGTGGAGGATGAGGTGGAGGTGGAGGAATATCTCTTCTCAGGCTGTTTGTGAGCAGTCAATACCTTTAGATTAAGAAGAACTGGGTTCGAGCTCTTCCTCCATCTTGTGCTCATTCGAAGAACTCCCAGTCAGCAGTGATTTTCCCCCAAACCTTTACATCTCTCTCTCTCTCTCTCTCTCACTCTGTATCACTTCCTTAGTCCCTTCGTCTTCCTCCTCTGATGTTTCATCTGCAGCTCCGTGACCGAGACGCCTGTTTCCAGAGGGGCAGTAGTGTGAGAGCTCTGTCTTTGATTGATAGAGAACATCACTATGCATCAACCACCAATTCATCAAACATACTTGCAAACATCAAAGAAACCTTATTGTTATTTCCTATAACTTTGAGATGCGCTGTATGTGACAGGGTCAGTGTAACAGGGGTCTCATGCACGTTCAGATTTCTGAGTTGCTGCATTTTTAAGATTGTGTGTTTTTATATCATATGTGTTTTTTGTTTGCTGTTTTTAATCAATGTGGTGTATCCCTGTTCGAGCAGAGCTGTTAGCTGGCCCTGGTCTTTGGAGGGAGCGATGGCAGGAGTACAGAACCAGAGGAGGAGCCGCCCCCGGAGCCTGAAGTGCAGTAGGCCGTGTCCAGATAATCAAGACTGGGCCAGTAGAGTGTCATTACCGCCCAGAAAATCTGAGCAATTTTCACTTAGGACATTTTGGATCTAGTCATTGTGTTTCTTATTGATTGCTTTAATAATAAACCTTCCTAAATATACTTTTTGCTGTGATTTTAACTCTGCTTGCCCCGGATTTAAAAAAAGAACCTGCATAGTCGCACATAAACCTAAGGGCTCTTCATATGCCTAGGTGGTGTTGACAGTTTAAAATGTTTTTAATTTCCTTAATATTTATATTTTTTAGAGGGATTCAAACAGCAGCAGATTATTATGCTTTTTAATCGGCTGAACAGCCAGGGGCCACTACTTCAGGTCTGTCTCAGGTTTCCATTTTAAATGAATTATAATATGAATGTGACTAACTCTGCAGTGTTTTCATTACAAGCTTAAACCAGCAACAAGCAGAGAGGACAAAAAGTTTAAGTTTACGTGTTTTTACATCCACCCGGCTCACATGTAACCACTGACCATGAAGCCATTGAGCAAGAGCACCCAGGGCTTTGCAGTTTCTTTGTTCTCAGCAATAATTAGAACAGGAAAAGGGATTTTCCTCACTGTTTCTCCTCTGGGTACTTGAAGCCGCGTTTCTGGAAATCGGATGCACAAACTCACCATGTAGGTTTAAGGGAAACAAAGAGGGATTTTCTATGGGCTTTGCATCAAACACCAGCCACCCCCCTCCTCCCACTTACCCACAGTGATTACTGTATATTCTTTAGTCGGTGCGATACAGATTTTCTGCATTCACTAAATGCATTAACTTAATTTTTAATGGTTTCTGGGTCTTTTTACACAGATATCACACAGATACTCTGCATGGTTTGTAAAACCTTTGAAACAAGGCTAAGGAAAAGTGAGTTGAAAAAAAAAGAAAAACAATAATTTTAGGTTATATAAAGCTTCCTGCGGAGACAACATATTTTGAAGCTTGGTTTGCCGACAGGAACAACGTTTTTATGATTCTGTGTAATTATAGAGGCCAACTATAGACACTAATGAATTGAAGTCCTTCTTCTGCAGTAAGTAATTGGACATCAAGTTGTTAATGTTAGCGAGGCAGTACATAATATTTTACCCATGAGTGGTACCAGGCTTCAATAAAAATACTTTTTGAGAGGAGGCAAGACATTAACAAGTCCAGAGCCGCAGCACAGACGCCAACACAGTTTTACCAATGGAGACATTTTTGTTGTTAAAGTGAGGAACACTAATAAATCATTGTTGATGTTGACCAGAGCAGTTTCAGTGCTGTGCAGAATCAGAAATAATTTTTCATGAATGAAATGAACAATGTTAAAGTTTTATTAAACTACTGGATACAAAAGGCAGCGTAGAGACTTGTCAACAGCGGCCCAGAGCAGAGAGGACTTATTTAATAAGTAAACAGAGACATGTTTAAAGAGGAAGCAGTAAAACATCTGGAAACACCTGGAGTTCTGATAAAGAATGATTTTGCTTTGTTACATCTTTCACATAGAGTCAATCTGAATTCATGTTCTTATGATTCAATGGTCTCTTGAGGATATTTAATGGTACTACAGTTATTGTAGTAAAGTGTAACTGAAGCCATGGGAGGCCTTGGCTGCTAAACGCAGCATTTTGACCTTTACAGACGTTGATACATGAGTGTGAGAACAACAGAGAAGCAGAAATATGTGTTTATTTTGTCCTGCTCGGAATTCAAAGCTTCCTTTGACAGTGATGAATTTTTATCAGTACGAGACATGGGATACGATCTCTTCATGTTGTACACCTCAGCAACAAATCGGCTAAATCAACACAGCCCAGACATTTCCCCTGTTTTTTCCCTCTCTCTCTCTCATTCTAGTGATTATTTTCAGTGAGTTGAAAGCTGCAGGCTCGGGAAGTGCTATGCATTTCAGACAGTCCAGAGAGGCTGGCTGCATGGCTACCCGCTGGTAACCCTGCTTTGTTTGCTTTACCTCACTTTACCCTGGGCTTCATTTTGCTACTACGGCCATGGCGGTCCCCCGTTCCTCTTCTGTGCTCAGCAGACTTTTGCTACAATCTCAGGCAATTAGGACAAATTCAGTGGGATTTTATTAGCTTCAGTCAGTTGTTAATGTCGTGCACAGGGCCAGGCCTCTGAGGACTGTATAGGAGGAGGACGTGAAGGTTAAAATAAGATGACGGCTAACTGGATGAGACAAATGACTGTGGGAAAGATGAAGCGGTCAGCTTGATGGGAGCAGATCTTTACAGGGGAAGTGTGGGCTGTAACTATGTCATGTATCCTGCGTTGTATGAACACAAAGAAACTGACTGAAAGCAGTGAAGGGTAAAACCACAGGATGTATGGTCAGCGGCCTGAATAGCCTGAAACATGTTTCCTTGTGTTTACATCATGTGTGTTAGTGTAACTGTCAATGTGTGCGGTGATTCACTCTCAGGATGATTCAGGCATCCATGCTTTTGTTGCGTATCCTTCAGTTACTGGGTCACAGTACATTTATATATATATGGCCCAGAGATTCTGAATTAGGTCAACTCTCAGTCACAACACCACATATATCATCTCCAGTAACCTTAACAATACAACACAGGGAGGGTTTTGTGTTGAATAAAACTGGGTAAAGAAGTATCTATTTAATTGTTTTACATATAATGAAGAATAAAAGAGAGAGAATTGTAAGAATCAATTTTTGTTATTTTAATATTAATTAATAATAAAAAGGTCCAGTACGTTGTCATGATATATGATGATAACATTTTCACATTAGTCTATCGTATAAAAATTCTAATGATCGAAGTTTGTGGTTCTAAACCCTTCTTTATGTTCAGAGAAAGACAAACATGGTTAAAATGTTCGTGTTATATCTACAAAGAAACTCTGGATAGCTACAGTATCAGTATAATGTACTCAAGCCCCTGCGCTGATTAGTGTTGTGGGTAAAAATAATTTTAATAGCTATATATTAATTGTCTTTTATTACGCATATTCCCACATGGGGCTTGGCGACATGGCTAAAAAGGATTTTACGATAATCGTTATTTATCATATTCAATGTCACATTATTATTTCTTTGAAGTTCAAAGGCTGATTGTTGCTCCTGGGTGAAGGTTGTGGCTTTGAACTTGTCTTTATGAGCAGAGAATAACAAACACTTGATGATTACACAGATTATTATTTCTATTTTGTTTGCACAGCCCTGTGTGAAGGTCATAGTCCTGCAGCGTGAGTAGAAAGAACTGTCCAGCTCTGAGTCATCCGGTTGGTGACTGATGAATCTCCAGCCTCCTCATGCAGGCCACATATTTCATGTCTGATTTTCATGCTGAGGTGGGAAGTGTGTCTCAAAGCTTCATCTTGTGTTCTGTGTGTGGGTGTTGAGGTCTGCTCGGGATCCTGGTCCCGATGTAGCCTCTGTCCTGACTTATGTTTCTTTGGAGTCGATGTTGTTACAGTGTGATGTAGGTCATGTTGCTGGTTTGGGATTTGAACATTTGTAACTGTCCCCATCACAGGTTACTGTGTGTGTGTCTTTGTGTGGGGGTTATAGGAGATGATCTCTGCCCATGTTGACAGGACTCTTCATTCTACCAATCGTTACGAGTCATTCTGTGTCAACTCAACACAATTTACCTCCGGTTTGTCACAGATCTTAATTAGCCTGATGATTGGTCACACAAACAATATGGAACCAATGTTTTGTGTTTCTTGAATCCTTATTAAGCTTGCCTGTCCCCTTATCTAAAAACCACAGATTACATTTCCCAGATGCTTTGGCGCCGTGATTGTTCGCCCCTTGCTCTCTAGCGTCCTCCATTATCATAGCAAAACAACAAAACATTCAGTTTTTCCTGACAGGTCATAAGGGCAGGCAACAGGTCAATATTAAAGTGATTGCCCTCTGCTGGATCACAAGGCAAACTACTTTGATTCTAGATAACAGTTTGAATATGATCATTGTCCCCCCCCCCTCCCCCCAAGTTCCAATGAAGGTTGGAATTTCAAATAAAAAGCGACAGCCCTATAATGGATGGAGAGACTTCTCTCTTGTGACCAAATGAAAAACTTTATTAAGATTTGTGATGGTGCCGCTGAAAGTGAGATGATTTGACAGAGAACGACCCATATATCATTTTTATTACAGAGAGACGCATATTGAAAAAAAGAGTTTCTGACACCATCATTTAATGAGATTAAAATAAACCTGTACTCAGCACTGCCTAAAGAGAAAAATGGAATCTGCTTTGAGTTCTGCAGGTGCATTATCCTTCCTCAGGCAACCACACATGACGTGCACATATAAGAACCGTCATATTTGATCAGAGGAGTTTTTACCGTTGTGAACGTGCACTTCTGCTCTGATCTGTTTGACCACTGAGGAGGTCAACGTGTAAATCACACTTTCAGTCGGTCGCTCTCATCTGTAAGAGACGCTCTGTCGCCTGGATTTGCAGTCAACCTGTGCACCTCGTGGCCACGGCTGTGTAAATGGATTTAAGACCTCATAATGGAATTTTCATTATTAATGACTCGTCGACAGGCGTGATGAAACTGTTCGCGCACCACAGACGACACTTTGTAGGGGGAAACATTAAATTGTCTTAAAACCGTCGCTCACTCAGCAGCTATGGCCCCGTCACCTGCGCGGCGAGGACAGAGGCTCGACTGTTTACTGTGCCGCGCTGCAGAGAAGTCAGCACACCAGCTATATTTATAGTAAGCAGCTGTGTTAGCGGTGAGTAGCCACGGCTCTCTGACAGTTACTTAGCAAACCCCTGTGGGCTCAGACTATCTATGCTTTTTACAGGGAAGTCATTATAGAAGTGGATTATACACGACAGCAGAACCTCATTTCTAAACCTCTCAGGAACGCAGGATGAAACGTTCCGGGGCAAAATACCCGCGTGTGGCTTATTCCAAATGTAAAAACATACATTTGCACTCAATTTAAAATGCTCTGTGCGGTTTAATTTTTAACTGAGACTGGTGTTTATTAATAAGAAAGATATTTTGACTGAGTGAACCCCCTCGACTGTGTTCATTCAGCCTGGACTGCGATCAAAAGCCCCACATCCGGACTACTTGCTTGATGACTGAAAGCATCTCAGATTCTGATCTGCTTTAATCTGTCCTCTAATCCCGCAGCACACAGACACTATGACCTCCCTAATTTATGAAGTCGTTATCCGACCGCCTCATTGCTTGTAAACTGCACTGAGAAAGTGGATATTCTGCCATGTGAGATGGCCGTAAACTGGGGAAGGTCAGTAACCCGTTTAGTTTAAATTTTTTATTTTGGTCTGTCACTTTTAAAAGGGAACGTCTTCCTCAAGATTGTTCTGACAGGTTGTTGTCTCCTGTGTCATGACCTTTGACCCCTTCTCAGCTGCAGCTGCATATGTAGCATTGTTTCTTGGTCCAAACACGGAGTCCACATAAAAAATAAAGTTAGAAGTTAAATATGTTTTTCATCTTGACCCTGAACTAATCTTTTTCAGTTCTCCAGTCAAAGAACGAAAGAAATTGTTGCAGCTGATCTCATCTTGAGGTTTCTGTTCTCGGAGGTCATGGACCTGGACGAGGGTCGTTACTGATCGTTATAGCGATGGAGCATTTCCGTTTGCTTGGGCCTCACCACTTCATGTCAAACTCTTTCACTGTTGTCGAGCATTGCAATGAAGGAATTTCCTTTATGTGAAATCGGGTCGTTCGCTGGAGTGCTGTCACCGCCTTCGCCCGCCTCTATGAAAGAAGCTAATTAAAAATGGTACTAATTCGAACGCT
This sequence comes from Pseudopleuronectes americanus, assembly GCA_038501795.1. Classification (NCBI taxonomy): domain Eukaryota; kingdom Metazoa; phylum Chordata; class Actinopteri; order Pleuronectiformes; family Pleuronectidae; genus Pseudopleuronectes; species Pseudopleuronectes americanus. The sequence goes on from CM076736.1 coordinate 10,353,489, forward strand.
GACTATGGATCTTATCTTTCACGATCTGTGCATCGCGTCAAAAGCAATTAAGGGAACTGGATGAGCTGAGTTGGCTTTTGTTCCCCAGTCGGTTTCATTATTGTGATGAATAGTGTAAGAACTGGGATATGAACCCTGTTCAGCCCAGAACTCACTGAACTAGTCAGTGAAAGAAGCTTTGTCCTTTATTTTAAATGTTGCGACTCTATCTCTGCTCGCTCCCCAACCCCCAACAACACAAACCTGATTTCAAGAAATGGGGACATTGCTGAACACATTTCTCCAGAATTAATGATCCAACCTGACCTCTGGAGTTTTCCATGTTACATAGAAATCGGTTTCCCTAGAATATGTTCGCTGCAGGGCTTCTATGAGGCAGTTTGATGAAAATGTACATTAACATGTTGCTTCTCGAGTAAACTGTTGTTCTGTGAAGGAATGGTATATACAGTATTTTGTATGGAGGACAAAAATGGTTACGAGTGATCTTGTGTTAGTCTTATATTACAGAGTACAAGAGTTGTTTGTCTGTAAACTCAATATGGTTAAAAAGTAATATAGTTTGTCTGCCTTTTATATCAACAATTCATTAAATTGTGTTTGTGTGTGTGTGTGTGTGTGTGTGTGTGTGTGGTTGTGTGTGTGTGTAAAAGGCTGCGCCGCTCTGCAGTTTTCTCCGCAGTGTTGTAGTCCCCCAAGTTCGATGCTTATGTTCAGGATGATGTTTATTGCCACAAACAAGGCATCTGTCCTAGTGCATGAATTCAAGTTGTTATGTTCCCACACCAGCAACAGCCAGCGGCCAGAGGCATGATGTTTTCAGCTTATAGGTCCGTCCCATTGTTGTGAACACACAGTATCTCAAGAGCAACTTGAGGATTTTTTTCAAATTTGATTTAAATGTTCACTTGAAATTAACAGATGAAGTGAAATGACTAGACTTTGGTCAGAGGTCAAGGTCGCTGTGACCTCACAAAACACATTTCTTGCATTGTGACCACAATATCTCAGCAACACCTCCATGGAAACTTATAATATTTTATCAATACAAAACTACTTACAAAGTACTGGTACCTTTCTCCTTAATCCTCTGATTTAACACAAAATAGTGTTTCCAAGTATTTGCACAATTACAGAACCCCCATATAACAGTACTATAGCCTATAGCATTTACAGTACAGGGACAGTAGGTGTGGTCTAAAGTTGCAGATCTGTGCTTTAAAAGGCCAAACAGCTGATAAACAGTATCAGATGATCTGCAGTGTCTCTGTGTGCGTCCTCAAAGCACACACTGGGTGATGCACGCTGTTTAATGATGCAGCGTGCTAACACAATGTGAGCTTGATCCACACTCTGCTGTGAAAACACAGTGAAGTCCTTAAGCTGCTTACAGAGACATATGGTGAGCAGTGAGTTACTTTATATGTTGATGGCTGCCGGCGTTCTTCCACTCTCATTAGTTAGTGAGGCAGATACTGTTCAGACAGCGCCGAGACACAGAGGCCCAAGTGAAATGGAAGGAGATGGGGTAATGGTTTAATAGCGGGGGCAGCTGCTGGTGCTCATTCATACTGATATCTCTTAGGTCCAGTTAAGAACGTGTGCAACAGAAAATAAACACACACTGTCCTGAGCAGAGTCATGTGGGACATCCACACTGACAAATGAGTCGGGAATAAACCTTCCGAAATGATAAATGGTGCATGGTGATATCCAGCCTGCTCCTCCGACAATGGAATACATGGCCTTTATGTGTGTATGTGTTGTGTGTGTGTCTGTGTGTGTGCTTGTGTTTACCTCTAATCATCACAAACACATACATATGCAGAGCTGAAGAAGACAGATGATGCAGACTGGCAATACATGCACACACACACACACACACTCACACACTCACACACACAAACCCAATGACAGATAGATGGCATTCTCTGGCCAGCCCACCCCATTAAAGCTGCACGCTGTCCTCCCTCTCCTCGGCTCGGTCCACCCAACCTCATCCAGGGGGTCAACAACAATCTAAATTTCAATTAAAGTGGAAAACGCTGCCGATAGAGACTGAATGAATGTTGATGCCTCTTCGTTTGAGGGTCCAGGTTTCAGCGGCTGCTTGTTTGGAAGGGGGGGTGGGGGGTGGGGGGGTGGGGGGTGGATGCATTTGGGGCAATTATTTCATTATCTCAAATCCGCTCGCAGCGGGCCGGGGTCGCAGCCCTGGCAGAGATTAGCCGGTACCACAATTATTGGTACAATTAGAAAGCAGACAGCACCAGCAGAAGTGTTTGGCCCTGGGAAAAACTGAATGTCAATCTTCAAGACTGTTATTAGAAAGCTGAAGGTGAAGAGAAGAGTGAGAATGCAGAGAGGGGGAATGAGCAGGAGCTTTTTTTACTTTTTTTTTGTAATTGTCTATTTTCCATGTTGTTCAAAGCCCGAAATCGAGGGAGGATTTAATGAGTTGAAGAAAAAGAGGAGAAAGTGAAGCACATCCCTCCGAAAACCTCATGTGGGAAAGTGGTTTGCATAAAGAGTAAATGTTGCTTGCTCTGGTGAGACACGTGTGACTGATCCGAGCACTGACATTAGAATAATAACGGAATAATATACAGCGGCTTGCCCGGGGACAGCTGGCGAACTTTGGCCAAGTGAACGAGTTTCGGTTCACGTCGTCGCACTCGTGCTCCTCGACGGGTGAAGAACGAGAAGAGACGGCTTTGATGCCGAGAGCGAGAGGTGCAGCCTGCACCTAAGGAAATCAAATTAGCATTCGTATTACAAATCCAGTCCAGCAGGCATTTTGCTGACATCATGCCTCTCCAATTACTGCTAACAAAATAATGGCCCACTCAGCAGTGCAGGTCTGTCTGTGTGAGATCAAACAGGGAAAAGAACAAGATGTAAGGGCATGGCCAGGTAGAGGGGGGGTAAAGGGGGTATGGTTGAGAAGTAGAGGGGGTGGAGCTGGAACAGAGGGAGGACAGTGAGGGGAAAGGAAAGGATCACTGTTGATTGCAGCAGAACCTGAATTGAAAGCAACAGTTTTACGCCGCATGTTCCTTTTTTATTGACAAAACAAGGTGCCTACATTACCCAGAATGCAGCTTGACCGCTGACAGTGCTGTCAGAAATCAGGTCGGAGCTTAAACAATCTCCTGTGGATTATTAAGCTCTGTTCATGTCTTCATTTTGCTTTGCAACAATCTGTAAAACAAAGGCAACAGCAAAACATTTCCTGTACAACAGTGCTTATGAAGCTCTTCACAGTGCTATCGACATTATACCAAGTTAAGGCTGGCAGAACCAACTGCTGTGTGAGTGTGACAGAAGGATCAATGTGTTATTGTGCGTGTGAGAGAGAGAGAGCGACAGGTGCACAAGAGCGCACGGCATTGATGCTTTTCAAATTGAGAAGTGCGTACTAAATATTAACCGTAACAGTAGAGAAGGTATTAACATATTGTAAGACACTGCATGCGTCAGAAATCAAGCATCATGTATCTCTTGTGTATTCATCCCAGCCATTGTTGCTTCAGTACAACGCTCAGCGCAAGAGGGTTGCTGTTTTCTTTAAACTAGAATGGGCCCTTATATTATATTCAAATACCTTATATTTATATCGGGAGAAGTTCCTCTCTACGGAGGCCGCCATGTTTTTTACAGAAAGTCCAAACTTGACAAACTAAACACCTTACAACACCTGAAGGCTAATGGTTCTCTTTCCTGTTTGGAAGGGGAGGGTGACATGAGGGGTATTCAGCTGCACCATGCAACTTCACCACTAGCTGTCCCTAAATTCTACACACTGTACCTTTAACCCTCAAATAGCACTTTTTATTTGTCAGGACCATTTTCCAAAAATGATTTTGGGTAGCAGTCTTTGTTCATCTTTATATACATTACATGTCATTTTGCTGACGCTCTTATTGATCTAGAATTATGGGGCCATTTAGGGGCTCAGTATCTTGCCCAAGGCCACTTCGGCATGCAGATGAGAACAATACTGAGGATCAAACTGCCGACTGTTTAGTTGGAGAACGACCACTTTACCCCTCAAACACATCCGCCCCACTGAAAGCTGTGGACTAAATATATAAGCTATAAATACCTTTTGTATACACGTGCACACACACTCTTTCATAAATGTGAGTTAGTTATACTTAGCAGTGCAGCTAAGATGCTGTTAGCATCAACCAGAGAGTTTTTTAGTGAGGGGATAATAATTGGAGATCTGAAGAGGTCGTCGTCCCCACTAATTGACTCCAGCTCAGAAGTGGACCCATGTCGACAGTTTCCTGCCTGGCTCCTGTAGACAGTTGATATTAATGTCATGGTGCGGTGGCAGAGAAAGCATTCGGAGACGGCCGCGTAACTAGTTTTTGATTTGTTTCACGGCAGGGAATGAGGTCTCCAGCACTAGAGTGAGGGCGCCGATGTGTGTGTGTGTGTTTCCGGCTCCGAGAACACATAATGATCATCATAGTCATAACATTAGCGTCTCAGCGTGATAATGTTGCAGCGTTAGCAAGAGCTAATGGGAACGTAATGGTAGTGGCTCTGATTGCTGGGAGGTGTGTAGGCAGGTTGGAGGAAGCTGAACACACAACAGAGACACCACACTGTGTTGCAACAACACTGCAACTGTACAATGTTTTTCATTGAAGATCAGTGATTGACAAATGATGATGTTGTAACACACCACAAATGAGTATCTACAGCTGATGCCTGATTAAGCCGAGTTCACACTACGTGCCTTCAAGTGTTGTCGGATCGCCGTCCAATTCGACACTACACAACTCACTGTTGTGATCGGGAGTTTTGCAGAATGTCACATCAAGCTCGACGAAAGGTGAACTGCTTCAGCCTGGTTTTTCTGTACGAACCCACCTGAGCGTGAGAGAAATCTGACCAAAAAGAACTCAAACTCAAATGTTTGATGCATCACGGCTCGAGTCGGCGCTCATTCAAAACTTCAACAAGTGCTGTGGTCGAAATCCGGTCGAAAAGATGTGTGCACCAAGAAATCGTTAAGTTCCTGAATAACAGCGTTTTCACTGGTCTTTTCTAAGGAAGGTAAGTTTGCTATCGACCTGTTGTCATCTATTACTGAGACTGCTTCTTTTAGATTTCCACAACCTGGATTCTGTCTATCTACGCTCTCTTATTTTGAGCTTTTGTCAGTGTTGCATTCCTCTGTGGTTCCTTTGTGTCTCACAAGAGACGACTTGATCTTTACAGGAGCTACGGCGTCAATAACACTTACAACTTCAGAGCTGAACCTGTTTGAAAGGTTTGGTTGAATAGGTGTTTTTATTAGTATAGGGCCTTAATTCTGCTGATGAGAGATGGTCATTAATAATCAGAACAGACATTAGTCACCACAGTCGCAGAAATTCTGACCCATGTTTATTTAATTGCATCTCAGCAGTACTCTCCAAAACTTCTGTTGACATTCTGCAACTACCCAGTTCTTCCTCTCCCTCTTAATAATCAGCCGACAGTAGTTGTCTCACATCCTGGATCATTCACAGTCAAGTCATGCACTGTTGTGCTGCTGCCAGAAATCAGTGCTGAAATAATCAAGCTCAGTGGAAGTGGATGCAGCAGGTCAGCAGGTGATTCCTGATTAGGAAGCTTCCTGTCTGCCTCAATTTCCAGCGGAAGAACAAGTTGTCATCAGACTTTCGCCATAAGCAGATATTAACTTACTTTTTACTTGAGAAGGACGGTGAAAGCAAACTGCAGAACTGGAAAGGGTTTGGTGAGATGGGCAAAGAAAACGTGATCAAGATGAAAATGTTAATATTTCTGATATCGTGACAATCAAAGGTTTTAGTTTTGAACTCTTCTTTATGGGCAGAGACAAACACTTATACTGATAAGCAGCACAACATGTTACAAAGCTCTAGATCCATAGACCAGTAATAAGAAATGCCCCACTAGTTTTCTAATCTGCAGCAACCCGAGTGATGGTACCACAATTCAGTTTTGTGGCAGCTCAACGCGTCTCTGCTCAACAAGTCTGTTTTCTTTCTCTTGTGTTCTAAAGTGAAGTCATTTTGTGCTGGATTGTAAGTGCTGATAAAATGGTATAATAAGAGGCGGCCCAGTTAAACTGAACTTGGGTCAAAGCCACTGTTTCATCCAATAATAGTATAAAATGCAGGTAAGTGGCAGTTTTAGATCTGATTTAGTGAAACAATTGGAGGTTAAGGTTATTTGCCTGTTTCTTGAGGCCATTAGAGCCTCATGAAAGCGTTGAAAACGAAATGTGGCGGATTCCAAAATGACACGAAGGCTGCCGCCCCTCAATGTAGACACATGCAGTCTATGACACGACTCATTGGTGCCATTAAATGAACCTCTGCTCATAAGTCAATACAGAAATGGTCAGGCTCTTTTCCCCGATCTGAGGTCAGCATCCGATCAGCTGTGGAAAAAAAGATTCTTTGGCAAAACAATGTGTTTATTGAACCATGTGACGTGTCCGTGATCTCCATGGCAATACATCTACACGGTGTTGCTGAACCTTTGACTTGGCAACACGTCTGGCTCCCTTTAGTGCCTAATTATTTATGAGTCCCAGCAATATGGATCCGAAGAGCTAATGAGATGGCACCCACTGCTGTGGCCCCCTCCCAGCAGCAGCAGCAGGACTCAGTGAAGGTTTCAAACGCGTGCCACCGCCTGACACGTGCCACAGACTCAGCTGCCAGCGAAGCTCCACTCATTGATTCTGTGTGGCTGTGAAATGTGTGTCATAATAAATTCATTGGGGTATTGATAGGTGTCTGAGCGAGTTGATGAGAACGTGACAGTTTGTCAGGGATGGTCAGAAGTGTGTTCATAGGATGGCGCACATTGCTCGCCTTACACGGACATTACCCTTCTTTTCAATTGTTACTCCCACCATCCCTCTATCCTTCCCTCTGTATTGCTTCCTTTCTTTCCTCATACTGTTCCCTTCCTCTGCCACTTCCCCTGCCTGCTTCTCTCTGAATGATGCCATCAGTCCTTATTGAGCCATTTGCCCAGGCTCATCACGCAAAGCGCCTCTGGCTGCAGCTGAATGCATCTCAACAGGCGAGCAGTGAGCGCCAAGGGACCGACCGGAGGATGCATCTGCCATGACACTAATCCACTGACTCAGCGCTCTGTGCTCACTACTATGGCCTGGACAGACCCCCCAGGGGTTTGGACTCATACAAACATGCACCCACACACAGGAAATCAAACCTGCAGACAGATGTGCATGCGTGTGTGTGTGTGAGTGCGTCAACAAGTGCATAATGAAGTTGTTTGGATTTGCGTCTGGAGATCCCCAAATGTAGAAGAACATACACATGCACACGGGGGTCGCAGCACTCTCTTCTCAGGTTCTCAGTAATATCCAGGCCGCAGCCCATTTTCCATCAGCATCTGGAATACAAAAACCCCACCAGCCCTCAGGCCACCCGCTCTGCCAAGATAAAATTTGCTTCCTTCCAACAGCGTTTTGTGTTTTCCTCTCTTTCCCCCGAGCTTTATCTCCCTCACATCATCGTAAATTGCCTCCCTTTGTGAAATACAGTGTGCAATGGAGGGATACTCACACACACACACACACACACACAGACACACACTGGGAGTGCTGCAGCTGTCGTCCTAACAATGATAAATTGCGAAGAGACAGGTTGAGATGTAGAATTTTCTCTTTGTTTTCATCACCATCAATTGTCCCCCTGAGCAGAGCGGTGATAATGCCTTTAATGGCTCAATCTCCATCAACTTCATGAGCAAAACATGCACAGGCATGAGTGTGTGTGTGTGTCGAGACGCACAAGCTCACAATTACTGACTCATCCTCCTCCTTCCTCTCAGCTAGCCTGGGTCTCTGTGAGGTCAAGGTAAAGGGTGGTCAAGCAAAACAGGTTTTCAATGAGTTTGGCTAATGGCTGATATATAAAGCCCATAGTAAATAGTTGTTGTTATTTTCCATCTGTTAAATAAAACAAAGTGAAATATAACAAATTAGGTTTTCTCTGGCTTCACAATCATGCAGATCTGGGTTAGTTTAATTGGAGACTCTAAATTGACCATAGATGTGAAAGAGAGTAGTTGTTTTTCTATGTATCTTTGCAATTGTGGAACATCAGTATCATGTGAGTGGCTATTATCAGCCTTGGGTCATCAAGTAAGCAGACAGCACACAAGACTAACAACCCTGTATGTGGACATGTTGCTACTTGCCACTTATAGGCTCTATTAATATAGAAAAAATCATTTACTGGGACGGATTGACAGTGGTAGACGGCTTCACGATGAAACATGACCCTCACATTAAACCTGCCATCACCACTGTATAAAGTTATCACAGCACTTACATTATCAAACAAAGACGAGAAGAGAGATTTCTAAATGCGATAAATGCTCTGAAATATTAGTGATGACACCTGGAAGTTTGCCATTGATGGAAAGTGTTCAAATCGAGAGCCAAGAGCGAGCTGCGTCGGAATAAAGAAAATAATCTTTGATCTTTGGGAGGATTCAGAACCCTCTCCAGATCAGCTCTAACCTCAGAGATGAACACTATAAAATGGAAAATGATCTATTTGCTAATTTTTCAGCTGAAGAGAAACTTCAAAGTTCAAACTAAAATTCCCATTAGAGTCTCTTAGCGTCCTGCTTTTTTCAACGATGTTGTTTTCTTTGCTAGTGTGAGAACAATCAGATTCACGACCCCAGAACCAGACCCCAGAGACATCATGTGTTCAATGCCATAATGAAAAACTTGTGGATGAAGGTGAAGCATATCAGCCTGAGACACCAAAGACACGTTGGCTCAGATTTGTTCAAACCTGCGTCTTTGGAAGATGACAGCCCTCCTCAGTGGTAGATTAACATTTCAGATGCTTTTTGCCGTGCAGACGACCTAGAGAACAGGAGCGAGCGGGGGGGTAAAGGCCCCAGTTGACTTTTTACTTGAAGCCAGAGAGACAGTAAAAGCTCATCTGTGTTTGTGTGCTTAGCAGCAGGCAGACCCTGTGTCCACAGCCAGAATATTTTCCAAAGGAGATTAATCTTTTTTTTTGTGGTTGCTCAGATGAACCGCAGCCCTTTTTCTTGCTGAACTAATGGAACAGATGGCCTGTGTGCTGTTAACGCTCGACCCAGGCAGCAGGTTTGCACCATGTTCCTTATCTCAGGAAATTAATGTTGGGGTAGTTGTCTGGACAGCTAGACTCGGAAGTGTCTTCTTTGTGCCATGAAGACATCCAAGTGTAGATTGTTCAACACCTCTTCAAACTTTGTTAGTAACTTTGTTTTTGCTTCAAAAACAAAGCCTTTATGCAAAAAACATTGTGCTGCAGTAGCGGCTCCTCTGCAGAACATGTTTTTAAACTGAGGCGCTAAATATTAGGCTTGAAAAGGTTCGGGACCACTGGTTGAGACTTGTTGACTAATGTCAGTTTCTTTTACTTCCTGTATCGTTATACAGGAAGTAAAAGAAACTCAAACCTTAGTGGTCTCAAGAAACGACGTTGCCCAGTCTCACAGCTGCTTCGCCTCTGATGGTACTTCTGAACAAGGATGTTCATTCAGCACGTGAAACCAATGAGAACCTTGGTTCAGACTGGTCTGGACTGTCAGGTGTGAAAACGGTCTTAGTTTCACTAACTGCTCCAAAGAATTTCCCGTTAACGACTTCACACACTTTAGAATTTATTCAGGCCACACACTCAGTGTTATGGGGCTGCAGCCCCTTTTTTTAATAACATCAGGTTTTACAATATATATCTTCCCTTCTGCAGCTTTATTGTAGAATAATTGTCTGAGGGTTGATGTAAAACATTGTTATCACTGCATAGAATACCAATGTATTCAGTATTGATGTGATCTGGGACAATGAATAGAAACTCAGCCTCCTATGGGAGCCATTATATTGGATTTTATACAATTATTACAATTATAAGTGTATAATTTCCTCAGGAACGTCACCAGCTGCCACCGCAGAAATGATTTGAGGGAGTCGATACTGTCTGACAAGAAAAGTTCGCTGTGGAGAATGAGGCAGGCACATTTACTGCATAAACACCAGCACATTACAGCGCCATTGGACAGGATGAGGTCGTGTTGCCCACAGGGCATCCAGCCCATAATGCATTGGCTGCTGAGGCCAGGTTACCTTTTACCTAGGCCTGTAATGAGTCAGGTTTGTCAGCCGGTGGCGGAACAGGGGAAGTCAGAGGAACGTGATTGAAAGTCAATGAAACAGAATGAGTCCTATTGATCTCTGTCGCTGATACACAGTGGGGGGAGCCGACATGGGCTGCCAAATGACCCCATTTAACTATAATGTGTAAAAGCCCCAGTAACTGAATCACCCGTCCACTTCTGAGTCACTACGGCAAATCAAGTGACGTAGTGCCTGACAGCTAAGATGAGAGTAAAGATGGTGGAGGCTGCTTGATAGCTCATCATCCGTCGGCCCAGAAAAAGTGTTGCACATTAATCCTGTGAGCGCAGCATCGAGGAGATCTGCATCACTCTAACATGGACTCCCCTCCGCTGGCTGTGGGAGCATCATTATCTTGTTGTAGTGGTTTTAGTGTCTGGAGAGTGCTGCTGGAATCAGTCCCTTTAAGCACTGCAGACAAATATCATTTTCTTTTCAGACCAGTTGTTTTTATTTCCAGTGTGTGCAGGTATGCTTCCCAGGCCGGCCAACTACCATTCAGCCACATGTAGCTGAGGCCATAAAGTGCAAGTGGCATTGCGTTTATAGTAGCAAAGGGAGTCTGGAACCAAAGTGTGTGGCGTTGCTGATAATATGAACATATGCCAGTGGAAAAATGCATTTAATGGTGTTTCTAAAGATGTAGGAGGTGATTACAGAAACAGATCTCATCACTCATAGTCAGAATCTGGATGCGGAAAAAACTGCTTTGCAGATTTGCAGCCATTTGTTCACATGAAAACACGCCACGTTTCCTCCAGAGGGTGAAACCTGAAAAGCGGCAAATGAAACGAGATAAGTTGTTCCCTCTCAAAGTCCCAAATGTGTCCTAACGGGATAATGTTAGATTTTATGAGTATAAAAAGGGAGTTCAGCAGAGGTGTGGGAGCTGTTTGTCAGAGCCTCCACGGCTGCCTGCCCTGCCTGTAGGTCACGGTCGGCCGTCTTCAATGACGCATCTACCTCTCTCCAAAAGCCTGACCTTGCAGTCCAAAGAGTCGGCTCGGGTTACCTGAGGGGCCTCCCCCATATTCTGAGCCCATATCGAAGGAGGGGGCCACATTTAAGATGCCCCGGGGGGGAAGAGTGAGAGAGGAGCTGCCGAGAGATGGTTTTGACTTTGCATTCATCTGGAAATGCTTTTTCCACGAATCAATTTTTTCAGCTTTTGTCACTCATAAAAGTCATAGAACAGAAATGAGAAGAAAGAAAAAGCTGAAACCCTTTTCTGCTGAGCTGCATTCTGCAGAACAAAACGTCTGAACGGATGACCTTCATCACTCGGTAATGGTTTGAAATGACCTGGTGTTGACAGTCGTCTGTCATCAATGAGCCATAATGAAGTGACATGAGGAAAAATTAAAAGGACACAGCAAGAGAACGAGGCTGATGTGAAGTGACCTGAGGGAACATATCCCATGTTGTGCAGTTTCCTCTTTGAAAACAAGGTTAATTTTGTCTGGTGCAAATGGATTATTTCTCTCTTCACCTAGTTTTTATGAGCTGGCTTCTTATAACATAACTTTACTTAATACTCAGACCTAAAGTCCCCTTAAGCCCAATCAGCTGCACACAATTTTGAAAAATGTAAAAAACAAAAAAACGTTCAGTAGTGGTTGTCTGATCCTCTTGACAAAAAGCAAATAAAAAAGACAGAAGAATTGGGAAAACGTTTTCAACCATGTTAGCGGCCTGACTGTGAAGTTAATCTGTTGGTTGTATAATTCACCTCTTGGTTGTGTTGCTATGAAGTGTGATACCGAAATTCATGGTCCCCAGAGGATGAATCTTATCACTTAATTAATAACCTTTCTCATCTCCTGAGTTTTCCTCTGGTGCCATAATGAGGAAAGAAAAAACATTTCTCTTGTCATGGGAATTTCAATAGTCAAGCACAAGTTATTACAATGTCTTTCCGGAAGTTTATTCTACATCTGCAGATGGGCATCACCATACAAAACCATAGCATAGATTTCATACAATGAGCACTGAGACACAGGAGGAGCAACATCTTATACATTTTCAAACCCCTCCTAGAGGAACAAATGTTATCGATCAGACTCTTTGATGCTGAGAAATAGGTGACGAATATCCTGTCACCTAGTCTGTCCCAGACCCCTGGAGTGTAACAAATGTTTTCAATATCCCCTTTCTCAATCTTCACATCCACCACAAACCCCCGTGCTGTAAAGTCTTTGTTAGGTGACCCTGTTAATGAGGAAGTCATATAACATCACTTACTTGAGCAACCCCCCTGACTCCTCAGGAAACCATTTGCTCATCTCTCTAAACATTTAAAGTAGTTAATCTTATCAAACATTGCCCAAACAGTAAAATTACTATTACACTCTCTATTCTGCATTTTGCTTAATCTTCATTTGTCTTTCCTCGTCCACATGGCTCCTTCTCCCTTTCTCCGGTTCAATCTTCATAATCCTTTCCTCTCGGCCTCTTTTCTACCCTGTGCATCCTTCCTTCTCCCCTCTGCTCCATCTGTTGGGATCATCACAGGACAGCAACGAGAACACGCTCATATATCCAGATGTCTTATATTACACAAATGCCTTTCAGAAGATTTGGCTTTCAATGCGACAATGCAGGCTCATCCTAGCATCGCCATCAGAACACCAGCTGCCGTGCACTTCATAGCCCATTCGGTCCCGAGGTGCCCCTCAATCCCCAAAGCTGTCAAGGCTCCTGACGTGATTGAAAGGTGGGCAGCAGAGAAAAAAGCCTGCAGGGATCCAACACAGCATGGTTCTGAATGAATCAGCACATATACAGACACCATAAGCATTGACCCAGTAAAACTAACAGGAGGTTAAATAATCTCAAAGACTTGGCAGACAGTGATAAGTGTGTTTTCTCTGTCTTGGAACCGAGTTGTATCAACACTGGTGTTCCAGTGTTCCACAAGAGAGGATTTTAAACACAAACACTTTCTCATTGCACACCCAAATGCTAAAGCTTCTATAGTTACCTCAGCTTGCAAAATGCACAAAGACAAAACCACACCACCAAGGAAGCTAACAAGTGACCTCAGGCACGTCGTTAAAATGGCGACTGATGTGCTGCAACCACGCAAAGCCAGGCCTTGCATTCTCAGGTATATGTGCTGGCTCCAATCTCCCTGCTGAAACAGGAGCACCCTCTTTGCAGGATGGGGGCATCTTGCAAACAGCGGTGTAATGTCCTGGAACAAACTCCTTCTAGGCTCAGAGTAGCAGCCCATTTTGTCTGCTCAATCTACCAGTCAGAGGCTGACAACGAGATTTATGGGGGAAATAAAGGCAGCCATAGTCTGCGGGTAAACAACGGAAGTGAGAGGAAGAGGAATATACCTTTTTTATTTCATTATTTCTAAAGGGAGGGAAAACAAACATTGCAAATTACAAGAATTGGAAATGTTTTCCAATGTCGATGCATCCAGAAGGCCTGAAGTATCAGAGCTGCGTTTGGGGAGGTGCTGAGTGATGCGGCAAAAGGCTGGAAAGAGCAGTTGGGGATAAAGTGTGGAGTGTAACAGAGAATGTTTTAATAGCATGGTATTCACAGTGATAGGACGGCATATAAAAAGGAACATTCACTTCCCTGCCAAGAGAGACAAGTTTCATGCAGCTAGGATATAGTGTATGTCCACATGGGACTGAGAGGACTGTTGTGAGGAGGAAACTTGAAGAAGTGGAAGCGGGGTCAGGGCTCGGAAACCCCCGTGTTCGAGGGCTGTGGATGTGGAACAGGGGGCTCATGTTTTCACAGTGAGCCTCCCTCAACAACACACCGTCTTCCTGCGACTCCCACCCTGATCCTCACTGGGATTTTTCTTTACTTTGAAACAGACTCAAACAGCAAGCCGGATCCTGTTTCGATTCCCTCATCAGCCCCTGTCATTATTCACTTAATTACCTTCAACTATAACTCACCAGTCCCTGTGCATCCCACTGCTACACTGTCACTGTTCACTGACCCTGGAAGGTGCTGCGATATCTGAATTTCACTGTATTCTATTGCTCTCGTGGGTCAGTTAACTTCGCGTGATATTCTACAGATTTAACTGAAACTTTTGCTGAGTTTGCAATTTCCATGAGCCATATATTTAGTATTATCGGTCTGGTGCCTAGGAAATCATTGCGAGCAGTGCTGAGCTGACTTGTGAAGAAGAATCGAAGTGGATCCCAGGATGAACTCAGAGTAGGTGCAGCCGCAAAACACTGGGAGAAGCAGCGGGACACAACCTGTAGTTAAACTTTCCAACTGTTCACTTCCTCCTTTCCCTTAACCTGTTGGTATCATATTATAAATGAATGACAAAGAAAGCCAAGTGCGGACAAATGACACAACATGTAAACAACTATAGCTTGTCCCATCGCTTGCACTGGGAAAGAAAGAAAGACTAAGGAAATGACAAGTTGTTAGATATGTCATTGTCACATATTCATACCATCATTCTCACTTTGCTGTCATGGACACAGTGATGATCACCCCAGAAGCCTTACTACACATATCAGGGCATCCCTTCATAATGAATCTACCTTCTTCTGACTGTACAAAACTGCTTTACAAGTTTCTGAGCAGCTCTCATTATATGGTATTTACATGCTGGTTTAAGTGAACCTGGCCGGATCAAACATGAAATGTTTCTCATTTCATCGGAGCAGCTGAGACGCCTCTCGCCCGCGGGAGAGCAGAAATGGGTCAGGGATAATATTTGGTTGCCGGGGCCCATTATTTGATGAAGTGCTTAAAGTTTCCCAGAGGTCTAAGTTAAGATCTTCTAATGTGATTTCCCTTCTGGCTAATTACATCCTGAATAATTTGCAGCCAGTCCACAACTCTGGATATCACATCTGGAGCTGATGGAGGGAACTGTCTGTGTGTGTGTCTGTGTCTGTGTGTGTCTGTGTCTGCGTGTGTTTGTCTGGGTTCAAACATAAGCACGGAAGAAATACAAAATGAAACGCTGAGGAAAAAAAAACAGATCTCTCTTAGCGACAGAGGAGTGCATGAGGGTGACAAGGTAACGGATGTAGTGTCTGAGCAGCCGGCAGAAAGGGCCATTAAACTGGGCCATTCACTTCACCGCAGACCATAATAAGACAAGATAATGCGTCGCTTTCGAATAAAACCTTTATGAGAGTGAATCCTCCACACGATGGTGGAGCGGTGTCACCCGTCTCCACCATCGTCCCTTTGGGTGTTTTTTGGACGCCGTCACTGACACGGTGTAATTAGTTTTCTTTCTGTTGTTTCATTTTGCGGCGCCTGTGTGTTTTTGTCCGCGCGCTGACATGTAATTGGTTGGCGAGTTGTTGTTATTTTGTACGTGACATATGGTGAAGGATAATGGAAACTGTCCTAGAAGTCTCTTTAAGAGCTGTCGCAATATGGTGGCGTCTGGTTCACAGTTGAGTAAGGCTGAAAGAAACTGTGGTGACTGTTTGGCCCCTCAGTTTGTCTGAAATGAGAAAGCACCGGGAGTATTTTCATTCCGTATGGAACTTAAAGTGACCCCAGTGATGCATAACAGCTGAATCCAGACCAACAAGGACCACTGACACTGTGTTGAGTGATAATTGTAACACTGAACTGTTATTTGGATGAAGGATGTTCCAGCCTCTCTATAGTCTGGTAAACACAGATGTAGCGTGAACCAAAGATTTTTCATAGACAGCATTTACTGCTTCTTGTGGTCTTTGTTTAAAAAAACTAAGGAAAGAAAGTGAAATGTAATTTCAACTTCATACATTTCATTTCTGTCTATAAAATGGACACTGAAGCAGTTTTAGATTTCAGTGATACTCTCTGTACAGAACGTAAAAATTAAACAAGAAAGGACCTTTGACGGAGATGATGTAAACCACAGACAACAGGATTTTAGTTTGTCAAGAAGGATGAACCACAGAGTGCCTCAGTCAGGCTGTAGTTTGAGTAGAAATCTCTACTAGAGCAGCTTGAACCTTTAAACACACTCTTTTAGAGGTGTAATTGTGTCAGTGGTCAAATTTGGAGGAGATTAAATGAGACAACAAGAAGAAGTGGATGGAAGTTGCTATAGTTACTCTCCTTTTATGCCTTTTCAGCCAAATAGGAACAATATTGAGCCTGTCATTATCCCAGTCTCTGTTCAGAGCTTTAACATAGAAAATAGAAAATCTGCAATATTTCTTGAGTAAGTAAAATGAATATTTGTACAATGTTAAAGTAAGTGGGGGATCTGTTCCTGGATCTGTTATTTCAGGCCTGCAGGTATTTTTTTCAATAGCCATTTTCTCCTCCGTATTTAACAAAATATCTCTGTCCAACACAAAACTACTATAGGCTAGACTAGAGGCCAAAACACAGAGGGAAAAGTTCATTTAGCTAAATATCCTCCTTGTTGTGGACAGGGCATTAAATCGATTCTGCTCCACAAGCTCTTCCTTGGCCGATTCCCCACCCTTACAAAAAGTTTCAATAAAATTGGTTCAGTAGTTTTTTGGTAATCTTGCAATGTCAAACTGCCATGAAAACATAACCACCTTGTCAGAGCACAACCTCTGTAGACGTCTGAGGAGCCTGCTCTGCACCAACCTGTGCAGTTAGGAGGAGCTTTGAAGTGTCTTACTACAGGAAATCTGTCAGTTAGTTTTTGCCCTGTGTTAAAGTAAAAGTCACACACTTTGAGTGACATTATTACCAAGAGGGTTTATTAAAACAATTCACCCTTCTTCCCTGCGAGTGCCTCGGAGTGTCCACTGTCGTTACCTGTCCCGCAGATGGTGGTTCCACTGTAGGTGACAGACAGACGAGCTGAGCAGACGACAGCAGAGGCAGGAAAGATGACACAGAGGACCGAGAGAGGCAGAACATTTTGAGGGTGAGGTGCAGAGAAGAATCCAGAGTGACAGAGTCTCAGGAGGACGGGCAGACCAAATGAGGAGGAATGTCATGTGCTCAGGAGCAGCGGCACAGGGGGAGAGCGGGCTGCAGGAAGTGAGAGCTTCAGACTGACAGGGGGAGGAAGAGATGGAAGGGCAAAGAAAGACGGCAGAATACAGGAGAATATAATTTCAATATTTTAAAAATCATCTTTTACACAAGGTTGAAAAGTATTTCCAAAATCTTCATCTACTTATACGTTCTCTATTTTGGTCCGGATCCACCAGGAAAGTTGAACTTCTGGCAAGACATTTGGTATAATTTTCTCATGAGTCAGTTCTGCTCTTAAAAGGCGGTTTGATGGATAATAAAGAGTGATACTCTATTTCACTATCTATTCACTCTATAATTGGCATCATTCCTGCAAAGTAAAATAAAACTTTTCCTCAAGTGGCTGGGAGACCCACCACACTGTTGCCCCAGGAGAACAGTATGACACTGGTGAAGTTTCCTCATTACCAATCACTCTACTGAATGGCCCTCAAGCCAAATGTCTCTTTGAATACTTGCTGGATAATTGTTAAACCTTGGATGCTAACTGGACTGCAATGCATACTGGAATTCATATTTATTTTTTCAATTGGATCTCATGATCAATGCAAGGAGTGGCAAACCTTATTCAGAAAAGATTATATTTCTACACAATCTATTGCAAGTATCTGCAATGTTTGATGGCCACTTTGCACTCTTCTTCTTCTTCTTCTTCTGCTCATGAACTATTTCAACATAAAAAGACAGCATGGCCCTAACACCAGAGAAACGTATCCCAGCGCCAATCCAATAGAGAAACATGACAACGTGAGTGGGGACATGATGCTAAATTCAGTGCCTTGTTCTGGTGATGACTAGTACATAACCACACTTCCCACAGTGTAGTTAATCATGTCCAAATAAGGCAAACAACAACACTCTCCACCTAAAGCTACCCAGGTCTCACACAGAGGGCTAATCTGAGCCTCAACAGCAGGCGCAGGGTCTCGCATAAAGCCTTGTTTAATTAAAATACAGTATCTAATGATTCCAGAGTCATCCTAGGAACGGCACAGGGGAATTCATTCTCTACTTGCTTTTATATTTGCAGAGTTTGCAGGTTTGTTATTTGTGCTGTATTAATGACTGTATTTAATAACAAATGTAAATCCATATATAAAGGGAAAGCAATCAGCTGTCCACATACACTGTGGATAATGGTTGATGAATCTCTCTCCAAATTAAGTGACTCACATTGCAGAGGCAATTATCCGACACCAGGGCGAACTGACCCAAAATGACAAAATACAGTGTTTTCAACTGTTTTTAGTGCTATAGGTGCATTTTTGAATTATGTATCCAAGCAAATAATCTCAAAAGCTCGTGTTTTTTAGGTCTTAATGTTTTGGTCTGTGAAGCTCATATACAGAGAGTAAGTGACAGAGATACAATTACTTAAAGTACACATTCTGTCAAGACGAAATAGAACAATCTCCAAGTCCTTCTGCCATCCATCTCTCTGAGGCCTCTGCACTACAGGCTGACTTCTGATTCTGGGGACTTAATTTGCCACAAGGTGTTTCAGACTATTCCTTTGGTGAATAACTCATGAGACCCATTGGCAGCAGAAACGGGAATCTCTTTTCAGTTGGGATACAAAAATAAATATCATAGATTATCTGCTGTTTTGCTACACATCCACTTCTATTTTACTTTTTATCTGAATGTAACCTTTACTTTCGCTGCTGGAGTAGGGACTGCTCCATGGCGTGTGAAGATGATTAAAAGTCGATGGTAAAAATACATTGTTCATCTTTTACACCTGATTCAACAAGCACAAGTTCACCAACTTACCATTACAGACTGTTGGGACTGACCGATTAACCCAACAAGGAACCACTATGTCACCAGGTCTCGACATGGAAGAATCGTGTTGCTCCACATGTTAGCAGTCAGACATGGACGGTGCAATAGTGCTGCCTCATTCAAACCCAGACGACCACTCCTGTAATATTCCTTCAACAAAGGTGCTGCCAGTTTGCTGTTTTGTTAACTATACCAGAAGCAACAGTGTGGAAGGAAAACCAAACAGCAGTCAGACAGTGAGCCAGGGTCAGTGCCATGTTGTCTGTCTCTTCCTTCCTCTGTCGGGTTTCCAAACACACTCACAGGTTCCCATCACCCTTGGAAACCCATCAGAACCCGACCACAGTGGTTATTAACCTCTGCCACAAACCACACACCAGCAAGTTGGCAGCCGGTCTAAAGAGTCCACGTGTCTTTGATGAGGTTTTCGAGGTCCCTGGTTCTCTGCACAGAGGAAAACACTGAATCTCTGGATGGTTACATCACAGTGCAACAGTGTGTAGATAATCGTCTTTCAGTGTATTTGTTTTTTCCATTTACATCTCCAATTATCCTGTGAATATTGCATATACTATTCCTCCAGCAGTCATTAGTCAGGGATAAAACAAACAGTGCAGACAAAGGGAATTAATTTGAAAAGCAATGTATAATGTTATTGCCATTTTCTCATTTTTAATTGTTTCCCAAGTAGCCACTGGAGAGGGATTGCTCGATAATTTTAAACTGTGTTTATTGTGTTTATGGGGTTGAAAGTCATATTCATGGGCATTGCATTGTTCCTGGCCTCCAATTGTTTTATTCCATGAGTCTGACAGTAAATAAGCAAAGCTGGCACTTCTGTATTAGTTTGATAAAGTCCCCAAACACATCAAATGGCTGTGTAATAATAATGGTAGTCTGAAGGGAGTTCAACTTGAATCACTGTGGATTATTTATATAATTATAATAACTGAAGACCTTTTTTCCAGTGTGACACTTTCTCTCCCAAGAGACTGAGACATGTTGGATATTTGTATTTCTCCATTAACTATCGCCTTCTTCTGCCCAGAGCAAAAAGAGGCAGTGGAGCATTTGACTTCTGTCTGGAGGAAGCCACCACACATAATGTCTGTATTTGTTGGTTTGGATGATGAAGGCGGATTGTGTTTGTTACCATATGGTTTCATTTTTCAGCTGAGGCAGTGGCCCGGAGGCGGAACCAGCTCCTCTGTTGTTATTGTTTTCTAGGTCTGCCCTCAGTTCTGAATTTAGGCCTGACAGAGCCGAGAAGAGTCATTTGAACTTCTGACCATCTGTCAACTGGTCAAGAGCATGAGACAATTTATTAGTTTGCTGCAATGTCTGCGTTGAGGTTGTTCACCATGAGGATAGAAAACGATTAGATTAGAAAAGGATCAGATTTAATTTAAGAGGCCCAAGGTTTTCTCTCCATTGATTAACAGATCAGAGTTAGCCCTGGGCTACTTCTGCACCCAAAACGAGGGTACAGTGTAAAACACTGTTCTTTCAACTGGAAAACAACTTGCCCTGTAGAAAGTAGTCTCAGTAATGGTCACAAATGCACTGTCAAGTCCACAAGTTTTAACTATGACTGGGAAAAGAAAACTCTTGATAAGTCGGATTTGGCATTAAAAAGAACAGAAAGGCCATGTTAAACACAAATAAACACTGAATTTAAACAGATGACATACTTGTAATACTCCCACAGTAAAACAGCATTCACCCCATGTTGTACTGCTTTATTCAAATGTTCAAATTGTTCCAAAAACGAACTGTGTAGAGACATTAATGTTTTTTTTAGACCAATTGTTTGCTTTAACGATTTACTCTCAAGCTTAGTGCAGTATTTCATCAACTTTTTACATCTCATTTAGATTTACCAATCATCTGTTATCATATGGTATAAAGT
Source organism: Pseudopleuronectes americanus (assembly GCA_038501795.1). Taxonomy (NCBI): domain Eukaryota; kingdom Metazoa; phylum Chordata; class Actinopteri; order Pleuronectiformes; family Pleuronectidae; genus Pseudopleuronectes; species Pseudopleuronectes americanus. The sequence continues at coordinate 10,374,365 of CM076736.1, forward strand.
ATGTCATGAAAGCATCACAATAAAATGTTACTACATATTATTATCTGTGTTACAACATCTTAAAGTTTGAAGCTCTATGTGAACACTACATTCACTCAAAACACAGTTTCAGGTCCTTGAGTCCGAGAAACTCCAATGGCTCTGAAAATGACAACTAGATATCAGATGTGATTCCTTCCACCTTATTTTAATGGTTGAATTGTCGTTGCCATGGTAAAGATCCACACTGTCACATTAAATTATGAATTTCCTTACTTCACTTCTGAGACTAATAATAACAAAGGGGCGACAATAAGTAGCAAAAAAGCTGACATCTCATTATGTTTTCCATCACCTAGGCCTTCAGGGTTACAGGAGTGAGATACACAAAAGTGAAGCGCCCACATCAGTCACACATGCACACACACACACACACACGCACACACACACAGATGCTGCTCAGCCCTCTCCACCTGCCTCACCATGTCTGCCAAATTAATCTGTGTGAGGAGATGAGTTTGGGATGAATTCATCTCTACTGGATGAAAAGCAGCTCCCATATGTTTGGCCTGCTGGGAACCTGAGTGCCGTATCCTTATTTCCCCTGAGGCGGCAGTCGGTGTAACCCAGACCGAGGCATGGCGGCTGTAAATGGAGTAGAGATAAGGGAATTTTATCTGTAGAGGCTGTTGAGAGCACACACATACGCACACACGCACACACACACACACACACACACACACACAGAGCTAAGCAGAGGTTCATATTCTTAGTGCGACCTACTTCTCCTTACGTTACCTGATGTTGTGATGGCTTCTTATCGCCTGTGTATGAGATTGTGGGTCATCTGAGGTGAACTATACTGCTGCAGATGTCGCCTTGAATTTAAATCAGCAAACAGGCAGCAGCGAACAGTGTTCAAAAGGAAGCAGACACAAAGAAATATGACAAATAACAACCCCTGAAATCAGTTTGGTGGGCATCTATATATTTGTAACTTAATACCTAATAAATACTTTTTGGATTTAGAAGTCCTCTACAGTGTGTTGTAATCAAATCATATCATTTACCATCAGTAAAGTACTTGAAACTTTAATTATCAGTTTTAATCCCTGTTGGGCTGTTGAGTCCTCTGACAACCCTCAGAATGTAAAAAGTGCACAAAGCCAATTCAATAGAAAACACTGAAATGTTGCTCTCCGGGGTTTTTGCTGAACAAGACAGCAAAAATTGCCAATACTAATAAAATGAGGCTGAATTATTTGACTCGTATGTGTAAATCTGCCAAAAAGGTAGATATTGCATAGGTTGTGTTGATCCGGTAGACTGAATGAAGACAAACACATTTACTATTTCCAGATGATGTTGAGAGTGGGTCCTTCAGTTGGAACGTTGAGATAATATTTTTCTAGCTGTGTCGTTTTATCAGTGTTGTTTCCGTTTTCAATATTGTGACCATATACTTCTTCTTTTGTTTTCTTTCTGTGTTCTTTGGTCCTTAGCTTAAATGTTGTGATCATGCACTCCTATAGGAGCTGTGAGTTTTAAAAAGGTTTGGACCGTTTTAAGTATGAAGGATGTGGACACAAATCAAAGCTGTGTTGGGAATTCATCTTCTTTGTTTTAGGAAACCAATGCATTTAAAGTTTCCAGATGTAAAACATTACGTGTGTGGCTTTAAAAAAACTATTTTTTTAACTTTCATGGCTGGAATGCTGATGTGTTGCATTGTGTGACTTGACCATTGATGTAATTTGTTATGTTAGGAATCTGAGGAAAATCATATAAATATTTGTCAGCATAACGAAACAGAGTTTAGCCATTCCGATGTTATGCTTCAAAAAACATAAGAACCTAAGCAGCTATATTGACCCTCATATATTATATTCAACACAGCCGTGTCTGGAGAGGATCAGCTTCTTTTGTTATGCTACAGCTGTAAAACAGCACAGCCCCATATGGAAGATATCACATATTCAAAGGCAGGTTTCAGTTTCTCAGTTTTATCTCCAAGCATAATTTCCCTCTGCTCTTTGCCCTCAGTCAACACAGACTTTGATCAAGCAGACATCTTCAGATTAATTTACTCTGATCTATTCAAACTTTCTGGATCATTTTACAGTTACGCCGGATGAAACAAATTCTCAGCTTTGCCTCTGACGGACTCATACGTCCATTCTTGACTTTTACCGTTGATATTCATAACTCACATTTGCCAAATTGTGATGGGGAAAACATTACATTTCCCTGATACACATCTGAGCACAGACTAAACACAAGCTAACGATTTATCATGTAAATATTATGGCACAGGCTAAGGCTAATTCCCTAGTGAATATCTGGGGAAGTAGTGGCATCATGCTGCATAAATCAACAATGGAATCTCCATATGAATTTTAGATACAACTAAGTGACAGGAAATTAGACTCATGAGTTTGGTGTCCAACAAAGCAAAAGCCAAAAAACACAAATGGGTCAAAGTGGCCTGTTTGTTTTGCCGTCTCTGTCAAAATCCTTGGAGCTGTGTTTGTCCGCCTGCACTGGCCAGAAATGAAAACACAGAGACGCAGACATAGACGGACGTTGGGTATAGACGTTCACATACCAACGCAGGGGCTGGAGCATGATGAATGATGTTTGGGCTCTGGACGGTGCACTCCACTGAGGACGAGGACAAACCTTTTTGCCAAGTCCATTCCTCTGTTTAGCCTTCCTAGTCTCGGATGAGCCAGCGGAGACAGCGAGAAACGATGCTTGGCGTTGGAAGGGGGGGCGGCACGCTCTCTGAGACTCTTGTCGCTGTATTGTACAGGGGTCCCTGAAAGTCAGTCGGTCAGCACAGTGATGATGGATTACCTATAAGGGCTGGAAGTCAAGCGGGGTCTCATGTTTCCCCCGGGGTCCTTTGTTTATTATTACGCTGTGTTGAGTCATCTGTCAGCAGAGCTGCCTCAGGCCATGATGCAAAGGGCAACACTACAGTGTTGGACTAATCAGCCACATCAGGGCTGTGTTGATTATCTATACCACAAGTATGGGACCAAGATAAATAAGACAAGTTGTTGACGTCACCATTAATGCAGCGGAGGTCTCAGGTCGCCTGGATCACCTTTATTGTTGTTGAGTCATCCCATCCTAGTTTTATGTCTGGATTTAGCCGGGTAAGATAATTAATGAATTGTTTTATTTAGGATGCTTTTACCCCTTTTCCACCATGGGTGTTTAGAGGCCTCTCTGGAACCAATGCCTAATCTTGTACCAGTTCTTTTGTGTTTTGACAGACAAATAACTAAAGGGCCAGAAAAAATGCTTTTGACTCTGGCACCAACACTTGCTCTTTCTAAAATAAATAATTGTTTAAAGTCAGATGCTGAGGGCAGGATTATCCTCACCAACGAGACCATTATGGTCTATGATGGAGTCAAACTGTCGCCTTGTTCTCGCTGTGGTCGGCCATTGTTGATGTCGTCACCTCTGAAAGCCCTATGATAGTCAACCAGTTATCCAGTTTCTCATTAGCTGAAGATGTACGATTAACAGAGTTCTAACTGAAACCATAATGTTATTTTGTTTTATACTTGAATTTAAAGCTCACATAGTTGAATGAACAGTACCTTTGCTGATCAGCTTTAAGCTCGTTCCAGCCGTGGTATTTGTACAATTTACAGATTTTTGTTCTTTTTGTGTTGCCCTTTTTTTTTGGATGGATTTGAATTAGTAAAGCTAAAAAATACACAATAGGTAACAGACCTTTTTCTCGTCTGTGTCTGTTTGGTTTGCAACAAGGTGTTTTGGCAGCACATTGTACCTCTGCTTGTACTGCAACAGCCTCAAACACAAGAGACACAGATTCTCTGAGCCAGCGTGGTTGTGGAGCACTGCATCACTCAGAGAACAACATGTAGAGAAGAACCACTTGTTCCCCTGACTGCCTATTGAAAAGGAAAACATTTGCTTTGTTGTTTCTTCACACAGGAAACTGGTGGAATGAAATCTAACGGTGAAATGCAGACAACACAGTCTCCCATGCTCCTTTGTTGTTAGCGGGTTTAAAGCGTCACAGATCTGTGTGTCGCTCTACGAGTGTCAGTTAAGCACTCCACGTTAGAGGAGTCCTGGGTATTGAAGTTTTCAGTGACCTCTCCCAGGGTCAGATTCATATGTAAAGGGTCACAATTTTCTATACATATATATGGTGTTTTTGTGCTGTAGATGTCTGTGTGTGTGTGTGTGTGTGTGTGTGTGTGTCCTATTTAAACGATGACTGAAGACATATTGGCCTCAGCGATCACGCCCTAGCAGCTCGTCCGGCTGGGAGGTCACAGGAAGTGCGTGTTGTATTTAAGGACCTGTCAGCTGGTTTCCCGGTGACACCTCCTGCGGCACTGGTGTCACCGCACCTAATGAGTCCTCTGGCCTCCTGGGATGTTTTCACAGGGTTTAATCCAAATAGCGGAAATGACTTGGCGGTGACCCCCCCGCCCCCTCCTCTGCACCTCGTGAGGGCAAACGGGAGGCCGCACACACTCTACACACTAACTTGTTAAACGCAGAGGACAGAAAATGAGTTCCCTCATGTCGAAATAATGGTTTCTGCACCACTTGACTTTGTGAATTTCATGAAACGTTTTTGCAGCTTCACGCCAAGAACTGTCAGCAGATCCCACACTTGATTTAAATGTGTGTACCACAATTTCCAAGCTCTTAAATCCCACTGCAAACTGCCTGCAAGGCACCAAACACAGTCAGGGAGCAGCAGGTGGACACAGTGAAGCATTTAGCTGCTGAGAGTCCAATATCTCCCTCAGGAGGCTGTGGAGACCAAAAATAGAGGGAATACTGGACATAAACACCACTATTGACCTTTGACTGTTGGATGTGGACATGAGCAGCCATTTGATTCAGCAAATACAACTATGATATATCAATATTGTTCTCTCTGCTTGTTTCAAACACTTGAAACAAGCATTCAACCCTAACCCAGGTCAAATATGACTGAAACAGTGATTGTTCAGGTCTGTCCATGTTAAAAGTGCAACTTAATTACACAGTCACATTTCAGGAATGGATCCATGCAGCTAAATGTCTTTTTGTGACATCTTGTCTTTAGTAACCAGTTATTAAAATGGATTTTATATAATTCAAAAGATTGCTGTACTTTGACAAAGTCTGTTGGGCGGTAGTTTATTATAGCTGTCTGGTTATTTACAATAGTCTTTAAAAGTTGTTTAACCAAACACCAAGAGTGAGACATTTCTAGGCATTTTTCAGCACTCAGGGTGGGGCTTTAGAGTTGGACCCTGTGCTTGGCTGGTGATGGAGAATTTGTTCTCCCATTTATTGTATTTTTCCCTAACAAAACGTTTGGGACATTTCTAGGCATTTTGCTATAATATAAAGTGCCTACAAGTGTCCGATGTATTTTTTTACATAAAACAAAGCGTGAGACATTTCTAGGCATTTTCAGCACTCAGGGTGGGGCTTTAGAGTTTGTCCCCGTGCTTGGCTGGTGCTGGAGAGTATTTTCTCCCATGTAATGTATTTTTCCCTAACAAAACATGTGGGACATTTCTAGGCATTTTGCTATAATGTAAAGTGCCTACAAGTGTCCCATGTCTTTTGTTAAACCTAACACAAAGAGTTAGGTTTCTTCTTCTCATCACCAAGCAAGAACAGGCTCGAGTACACAACACTGGCAGCCAGGTCGGTACGATGTCGTGAGTCTTACAGTCACAGGGACCCCGACCGACAAGCGTCTGGTCTCACGTCACACCGGCCCTACGTCTTTGCGTGTGTCGTGCGGCTATAAGAGAAATAATAAAAATTAATTTGTTTTTTTTTATTATTACTGCGCGAGAGACTTCTTCTTCTTCTTCTTCTTCTTTTTATACACGGAGCTCTAGCTACAAACAGATACAGAGCTCACCTGGACCCAAGCACTGAGGGGGCGTGTCCTTTCTGCTCACTGCCAGAGACCCTGGAGCACTTAGTAGTGTCATGTCCCAGGTTAGCTGACATTTTTAAACAACTGCAGGAATGGGTGGGGGGTTTAGGAGAGGTATTCTCGCTGCCACTCTTTGTTTTTGGACCAAAGTACTTTGCAAGGAAAAAACATACTATGGTTTTAATGAATTTTCTCTTCTCTAATGCCAAGATAGTAATCTGGGTTAGTAGAAAAAACAAAATGGCGGGGGGAGCCTGGACAGATCCAGTGCTCTGCCTGAGGGGTTTGGTGGCAGCTCGGCTGAGAGTTGAACATGCATATTTTACACTTGAGGACAATCTGGAGGGTTTCAGGGCTGTGTGGGGGGTGGGACAGGTCCTTTGCTCACTGGGTGAAAACCAGTCTCTGGTTTTAAAATTTTAACAGAACATCTGGTAATTTTTTCATTGGTGTATGATGTGTGTGTGCCTGGAATGTTTTTTAACATTATCTGTTACACATAATTTTTGAATAATTAAGGATTTATTTTTGACAATGTGACTTAAATAAAGTTATTCAAAAGTCAAAGTCTTCTTCTTCTTCTTCTTCTTCTTCTTCTTCTTCTTCTTCTTCTCCTTCTTCTTCTTCTCCTTCTTCTCATCACCGAGCAAGAACAGGCTCGAGTACACAACACTGGCAGCCGGGTCGGTACGACGTCGCAAGACAACACAAGGGTTAAAATGTAATGTATAAAAATAAAAACCTTTGTGCCGCAGTCAGAACTGAACATTATAAGTTGAGGGTTTATTGCCGGGCTGTTATACAAGGTTCTTATCATTTTCACCAGACTGGTTATTGGACCATACAGATGTTTTTCATGCTGCCCGCGAGTTCCTCTGACCTCTTTCAACTGAACATTACACTTTCTCCCACTGTCCACAAATGAAGCCAGGAGATCCAAGATACACACGTTGCCATCTTGGATATTTGGAGTCCGCGCAGTAGTAATCAGGGGATGGGGCTGCGGTATTAAGATTAGGCTGGTACAACAATAAGTTAAGTCACTGAAACCATTTGTCCTTGTTGAGTGAGGACACCAAAAAAAAAGGGAAATGAATTCTGAAGTGGAAAGAAATCATCAGGACAATTTCTTCCACTGTTATTGTGAAAGAAAAGATTATCGTTGTTATTAGTGACTTATGTTTGACATCTGGGAGAAATGGCAGAAGCAGCAGACACATATCTCCAACTAATGCAGGCCTTTCATCTGCCATCACTGCTGATCTGAATATTTCTGCAGATAATTTCAACATAAAAGTAGTGCTGTAATTACCTGATGCAATCTGAGCTATTTCAATCACATCCCCATATGTGGATTTACAGCAATGCAGCTTTCGTCAGACGAAATGAAAAGTGTAGCACTCAGATCCGATCAAATAGAAAAACAGCAAAGGTCTTGCAGCAAAATGGCGTCGTTGTTCAATGGGTTCACCCAGACGGAGGGGTCGCTTCAGTCTGACACGATGACCAGACCAGAATATGAGAAGGAGCAGATTCTTGAAGAGGGTCAGTCAAGATCTGTAAAGGCTTAACATTGTCGGTGCTGTTTAAGGTCTCTGATCGTCTGCGCTGATACTTGAAATATGGGTCTGTCCTGCAGTGACATTCTGATCTGACAGTTTTAGAAGGAAAGCAAATAATATCAAATGTCACTGCTGTAGGTCACCTTGAAAAAAATGCCTGTGAACGGAGGGAAGTTGACGATTAACCCATTAAGGAAAGAGAAGAAGAGAGCATTAACAAAAACGTAAAATCTTTAAGACGAGCTTGAGGATGGAGCTTTTATGGATCTGGCTGACATCCCCTTAGTGCTCTTCATCCACTCCCTGCAAGCTGAGGGCTGAAGTTCAGTTTATCAGATGCTCCAGCAGATCCTAGCATGATGGATGGATGCAATCTGGATAAAATCTGGTGAGAAGTAGGATATGATAGGATGAAGTCATGCTGTAAACAGCAAATTAGGGTTTGGCAGGGTTCATTTGAATACTGCAACATCTGGCTTCCCCCTGGGCCAAAAACTTAGTGTGTGTGTGATTTTGTGTCTGTCCCACACTGAGGCATGTGAAGTTTTCCACTGCTTAAATTCACTTCTACGTGAAGAAAAAAACAATACAGATGTCACATGTTTAATTCTGCTTCATAACTTGATTTCAAAGTTTAACGACCAAAGTTTCCAAACACAAAGAATAATGGCCTTTCTCACTTATGTCAAGCTTAGCAGACACTGTTTGACTCTCACCTCATTTCAACTCTGAGTTGGTCTCCACCAGCTGATTGTAGAACAAACTGACCTGAAGTATGACCTTTACTGCAGCCAGCCACCAGGTGGCGATTGCACTGTTTCGGCTTTGGTTTTGGGGAGTGTCATCCATCTTTATATACAGTCTGTGGTTGTTGCTGTATGAAACTTTATTGGAAGAAAACTAAAAGACAATGCTACTTGCTTATCAGCAAGCTTCTGAGGTGCTGGACAGATGACAGATATTTGGACAGAGTCAGTCTTAAGTTTATATTTATCTAAAGTTAAGGAGAGCGATGCTGAACACCAGAAAATTCCAACAAACCTCATAACTTTTTTTGATGTCTAAAAAAGTGAGCAGGGTATGGAATTATATACATGCTCCTATAGAACCCCTATTTCCATTTTTGATGCTTTGATTCAACATCCTGTGGATATGCAAAATATAATATGAGACAAATAAACACCTAGTGTAATATATTCTAAGTAGTTTACGTCTGCCAAGAGTTTCCATATTTGAACAGACCGAGCACCACTCTGCGAGAAGGAGACTCATTACCAAGAGCAGGAGAACATATATGAATCAATAGAGTGCGATTGCTTCAACTCTCTCATGGGCATGAAGTTTGGATCAAAATTATAGGAAACAGATAACTAATCATAGAGTGAATTAGAGACGGGCAGACACCCAGACTGATTTGGCTGTGGAAATACATCGAGGGGTCGATGTGGATTATGCTTATGAGCTTAAACCGCTGCACTGCGGTGGCCCGGGCGGCCGGCTTCGGACGGAGATCGGAGAGCGCATGCGGCACGCTCATTAGACGGACAGGTGCTCAGACAGGGTGGATGCACTTGAGCACACAGTTCAATAGAGAGGTGATTGGAGCAAGAGGCTTTTGTATTGGGTTTATTAGATTCTGTTTCAGGGAAGAGTTGCTGGAAATAAATAATCATAAGTAATTGAAATGGTTTCAACTGAATGTTCTGCCTTTGTGGGAAAGAATTACACTGCGGTGCATCCTGTCTATAAAAAGCAGGATTTTATTTTCTATGATTGATTTTACATTACATTTTTCATTTAGCTGACGCTTTTATCCAAAGGGACTTACAATAAGTGCATTCAACCCAGAAGGTACAAACCCAGAACAAAAATAATTAAGAAAGTACACTTTCTTCAAAAATAAAGCAAAACTACAAAGTGCTATAAGTAAGTGCCATTTAAGTGCTACTAAATTGTTAGTTTAAATAAAATAAATGATTCAAGGTACAGTCGGAAGAGATGTGTTTTTAGTTTGCAGCGGAAGATGTGTAAACTTTCTAATGTCCGGATTGATGATAATAAAATACACAATCAATCTTGATGGTGTCTTGGTGGTTAAAAGCAAACTGGACAATAGAAAATGGAAACCTAGAGAAAAGTGACAGAAATGAGCTCCTCAGACCAATTGAGTCACTTAACTTATCTGACAGGGGCCCAGCAGCTGCTTCTTGTTAGCTTGTGCTAATGAGAGCATGCAGACGTACATTACTGTTAGAGCTATATTATTGTGTGAATCAGGTGGCTTGTGGTGATGACAAGAGAGAGAATTATCTCAACCGCTCTGCGATTCAGTGAGAAATTTGAAAGCAGTCCGATTCACCGCGATCCAAACAGACGTAGAGGCGCAAGGAGAGTCCGAATAAATCTTGTGCAGCTTCACTGTGAAAAAGGATTTGACCAGTTTGAGGAACGTATCGATTATTATTATCATTATTGTGACGGTGGTAACAAAGAAATCAAGGGGAAAAGAAAAAATACATTTAATCTATAATGAAACTGCAGCTGGTCAGAGGACGTCAGCTGAGTTGAAGGTCCTTCATATGTGTCCCAGGACGGATTCACATACACACTGTTATAAGAATATGGACTCTTGTGGCCTCTCCACTTCAGATAGGATCAGAAAAACCACATGTTAATATACCAGGTGAGTACAGGGCCATTTTTCTAAAAGCCATAATGATTTCAACAGAAGCTTCTTCCAGTGGGCTTTTTCTATTAGTGCCCCAGAGCACTCTACTGCCTCGATTCTTCCAGCGACTCTATAGAGAGATAAAGTAGAATGATCTGCAGCTCTGTGGGAACATGTCAACAGGGATGAATTAGACAGTGAAAAGCTGAATTAATGGACCGAGTCTTTGCTGGCGGCTCCGTTGACGTGACAGTGAGGGGTGGCTGGTGCTGAAGGACGGAGACCTGTCCCGAGTTATTGGCCCTGATCTTCACAGCCAACACAAACTGTGTCCCTCGGACCAATCAGCCTGAAACAAGCATCTCAAATTAATATCAATTAGTGTAATCTTCCACTGATGTTGAACTGTGGACTTTAATCTGTCCCTCCAGACACAAGCAGTCCTTCCATGACTCTGCTGTTTGTCACTTGACATCACCCCGTTCAAAGTAAATGAGCAGCGTTTCGGTCGAAGCCTCTAATGCAGAGGTCTTCAACAGGGGGTCCGCGACCCCTAGGGATACAGTTTCCATTCAGAGACAACGCAGCAGACGGCACACGCCTGACAGTGACAGAGGAGGATCAGCTCATCGAACTATCCACTGACAGTACGTTCAGAAACATTTACGAAACTAAACCACTCACCCAGTTCTGGATTTCTTGCCAGAAAGACTTTCCACAATTGGCAGCAAAAGCTATGCTCAGCCTTTTGCCCTTTGCAACCACTTATCTTTGCGAAAGTGGATTTTCCTCACTGACCTACCTGAAAAACAAATACAGGTCAAGGCTGCAGCCCGAGGCTGATATGACCCTCTGCCTGACAACCTCAATCCGTCCAAGGTTAGATAAGTTGTGTTCAACACATCAGGGTCAGACATCTCACTGATCTGGGAGTGTGTGTGCCATCCACATATGGCTTGAGGACGGTCCCTTCTATTTGAATGTTTCAAATAAATCTGTGAATTATTTTAATAAGTTGTTATTAATTGTTAGCTTAGTTATGTTTGCAAGATGTATGTTTATAAATGGCAGTGGCACGGCCACCCTGTACCTTGCACTTGTTAAAAATAAAAATGTTAATGAATATATGAACCTGTGTCTTATTTGAATAGCTTATTATTTAATGCACAATAACAGGGTAGCTATGTGTATACATGACACTAGCCCCAGTATAATATAAACACTATTTTATGCAATTTATATAGTAGGGGGTCCCTGCTCCATCTCGACATCAGTTTGGGGGTCCTTGGCCTGAAAAACGTTGAAGACCCCTGCTCTAATGCATATGTGTGAGTCCATTCAGCGTAGATGTCCATTAAATCCAGGCCAGCAATGATCTGTTGTGCAAACTATCAACACAAGCTGTAAACACAGTAGTTAATACCCAGTATAAGAATCAGCAGTAAATGCTCTCTCTCTTTAAACCAGGAGCAGTTTGTCTATTACTGCAAACACAAACCTTTAAAATGGGTCACAAGTTTTCCTTTCCTGAACAAGTTCACCAATTCCCACAACACTCACTGCAGTTTGTATAAAAGTTTACCCAAGCAGGAAAATAACACATTTGATAAGCAGCTATGCTTCAATTTAATGAGAAAAAAATCATAATATTACAAGAATAAAGACGTTATTTAGTAGAAAATTAATTTGTTATATTAAAAAGAATAAAGTTAGAATTTAAAGAGAAAAAAACTGTGTGCTCCCTCTGGATCCAAAAATTCTTAATGTTTCTTGATAAACTGCAAAACCTTATTGGATATCACACAGATGTAACCAGAGATAGAGCATGCTTTTAAATAGTTAGTTTTAATGGAGGTCTTTGGCACAAAGGCTTTGATACAAAAATGTGCAAGATCTTATTAATACAAATATGTCATATTTCTAGACTAATTCTCTGTGTCATTTTACAACAGATAATCCAAAGTTTCCTGTCCAATGAGAATTGAACTGGTGTCTGTTTGAAGTTCACCCAGAGCTGCAGTCGCTGGTTCCACTCATCTCTTCAGAGTGAACATGCACGCTGCTTTTTATTCTTAGCATGATTCAGCATAATTGGGACTAACATCCTCTGATTACCAGTTGTTCACAAAAGCCTTATTCAGCTTGAATTAATCTGGCACACAAGTATATTAAATTAATTCTCATGCACAGCTACTACTGTGTTGCCAGGGGTGCGTTCATCCCGTGAGACCTGATAGAAGCTGTGTGTTATGGGAAATTGATGTTTCTCTAAATTAACAGGAAAACAAAACGACAAAAAAATATAATAATAATGGTTAGCAGCCTGATTTCATGCTGGAGCTGCTGTTTGTAATCACTCCAGTGTTGTTGAAAATTAGGAAGAAATGACTCAATGCCTGTTTGACATCTCGGATGTGTAGTTTTAAGTGACTGTTCAGCTGCACAAACATTCGGCAAACCCAGTAATTGAACAGGACGTCCAACAGAGCTAAGCTATGATGCTATTAAAAGTTTTATGAGGTTTTTAAACATTAGACAGCGGTTGGAAACTGTTCTATGTAAAGATTGGTGTAGTGCTTTTCCTGTAAGCAGAGATTTAAGATCACAGTCCCACTGAATGCATTGATCCGAGCCTCTCTGGTCCTTTTAGAAACCAGTCCAGGTCATTCCCGTATTTGTGTTTGTGCCTATTAGTGCATGTGAGTCCCCGTTGGGCCTGCACATGATTATGACTGATACGTCTATACCTCTTATTGGTTAAAACCTACCACCCAGGTGGACAGGCTCAAACAAACCTTGTAAACACACCCATCACCTGCACAACAGAATCACCAACACCAATCCATCTCCCACGCCACAGCCGGCCTTATTGAGGATTGGTAGAAAAGTGGGGAGTGAGCCAAGGACGGACCCATTATCTTTGAGAGTCGATGAAGGAAGCAGATCCAGAGGGGTGTGTGGCACATGGTGGCAGTGAGCATCATATATATATATAAAACCCTTCACTCCAGTCGTTAGAAAAACCTCTCTAACGTATCCCTGGTTTCTCCCTCTCATTATATAGAACACCGGACTCGGATAAACACTGGCCCCTCCGTGTTTATCCTGTTTGGAGAAAGTCCTTCAAGGCTTTTATCCAATCTAAACACCAGGGTCACACTGTCGTTTTTGGGGCCAATTTGGCCATCAAGTCTGGATGGCTCGATTGGGTAAGTGCAGCTGGGGTTGTGATGTTTTCCCGACTCTTTGCAGCAGGAACTGACATTGAAGAGGAAATTAAATAATAAACACAAATAATGGTGTTATGGCGTAGATACAGGACAGTGAGGGGGCGGCCACAGCTTTCAAAGTATTACCTCATAATGTGTTAAGGAGATGTCATTTTGTTGAATGGAGTACTGGAGCTTTGTGGAACTCTGCGTGCTTCTGTTTTTGGAAGTCAGTCAACTAAACTTCTCAGCTTCAGACAAACATTTTGATGTTTTTGCACAGGATGACGATCGTGGAGTTTTGACCCCATCACTCACATGAAAAGTGCATTAGCAAGAAGAAGCTCTCTCAGAGTTCACATGCACTCCTGACTGTTGTTTTGAGACGTTTCTTATGTGGATTCTCTCAACCACTGAAAAACAGCTAAAATCTCCCACTCCCACACCTGACGCATATTTTGCAGTTTTGTCCCAACAAACAAGGACAGGTTGACTTCCATCTGAACGTCCCCCCAGGACATTCTGCCATGGTTGAAACATCGCCACCATTATCACCATGGACTTCTCTGCTAAAGTTTGTGGATAGTTGGATTCTTCTGATTTATGAGATGAACAAATGAAATGAACAGTTTAATATGAATACTAAAGACTTTTATCTACAGTGGCTATTTTAAATATTCCAAATAATACAATCTGATATGCAACATTTTACCAAGGCAACAATCTGCAACAGTTTAATTATATAGACCCCTTCAGACCTGGAATCAACATCCATCCTGCGTGAATCTGATAACAAGTGTGAACGCACCATAATCCGTCCTTAATCCTTTTACATATTTATATATTCATATTTTTCTTACCCTTACTCACATCTGTGAACTCAGACAAGGCGAAAACCACATCGTTTAGTCTTGTGTTTGCCTTTAGAGCAGCAAACTGCGATCCGATCACAAGTGGTGGCAGGAGACACATTCAGGACGCATTCTACTGCCAGGTGTGAACAAAGGAATTTAGAGCCGACCACTTATGATCGGATCTCTGAGGACGGATGTTAATACCAGGTCTGAACAGGGCCACTGACTCCATCTGATGCTCCGGTTTCCACCAAGGAGCTGCAGTCAAACAGACTCCAGAACAGCTGCTCTGAGGGAAGCAGAGGCTCTTAATCACTGAACTTTTCATCAGCAGGGCCCCACAGTGTTATTTCTGCTCTGTTATTTCTCCTCTATTCAAGGTGGGTTGATGCTCAGCTCGTATCAAATATTAAGAAATTAATAATAAATGCCTTGTGTCCGTTATTAACCCATGTGAAGCCTGTAACGAAGAGATTTGGCTAAAAGCTCAAGGCCATGAAATATTCCCCAACTAACCAAATCATTTAAAAGTGTTACCACATGTGAACCACTGGTCTACAGGCAACATGACAACATTTTCGTAGCCTTAATAAAAAGCAAGAGGTATCAGCCCAGATGTTTGTTTTACGGGGAGAGGATGTATTTTTGCTGGCAGCCATTTCACGAGCAATAAAGACAAAGGTAAAAGTTTTATATGAGAAATAAAGAACAGATTCACTGAACGGAGACATTCTTCCTACTGTTTTAAAAGTTTTTTCAATGTGATCATCTGTGAACAAATATTTCCAGACTGAAGTCAAACCAAACCTTCAGGTCACGTCTTTCCTCCCATTAGTTCAATAATGATTTTACCGGATTCTCTCGATTCCAGTTTTCTGTCCAAGTCGTGGTTGAGACACATCATCACTGTTCCACTGATGTCTGCTGGGATTCGTCTCAAGCGTGTCTTCAGATTTGTTACACTGTCCTTCCAAGTAGATCAGCAGCATTAGGATCCCAAAATGAGTTTTTAAAGCTAATGATATGTTCCAGTGTGTCTTCCTTCACTGAACTGAAAAACAATGTATTTTATCTGATCCTCTGTTCTTATCTCATGCAGGTAACTTCAGTATTTTAAGAAAACACTTGAAACCTCCAGCGAGATGACTGTCTGACACAAGGAAGAAATTTCAGCAGTGGAACAAGACGTGACGGCGCCAAGGTGTAATAAGTTATGACATACAGGCTAATGTACTGTACTTAAGGGCAGACACTACCTGTGAATACAGTCAATTATAAGCCAATAAACAATTAAACAAAAGCCTGCAAAACTGTTACATTTCAATATGAACACTTCTATTGTAAACTGGTATAGTTGAAGATTTTAATTATGACAATAAATGATGAGAAGATTTCATTGTTATTTAATACATTTGGTCAATGCATTAGTAAATATAATTACTGTTGTCAATCAAAGACCTTTTTTAATATATTTCTGCATTTGGTAAAGAATATATTGATGAATCCCAGATTTGTGTCTCAACATTCATATGCACAGTTTAAGCCTAGATTTTGTTTGTGAACCGTTGTGAATAAACATGCTTTTCTTAATATATCATACAGACTTGGAGCATATTACATTGTTTGACTTTCTCGTAGCTTGTGGTAAGTTTACCTTGAATGGTTATGACATTATGGCTGCTAATCAAAGTTTCTTTTCACAAAATACAAAAGGATTTTAAGGTCCCAAACGCCTTTGAGCCTGTTACATCTGTCTCAGTGATCTGATCAGTTTGCTTAGAGACACGTGTAGAGACATACTCTATTACCTAGTGTGAAGTGACACACTCAAATCTGTCTACTTCAAAACACCACCGACAAATGTTAATAGCAGTTATGAACAGGCACTAAAGCTTAAAGGTTCAGCGTGTAGGATTTGAGTGAAGGGATCTATTGGCAGAAATTGAATATAACATAATCCTAGTGATTCTTTCACTAGTTTGTTTCATCAAAAATGTAGAAATTGTTTTTTTCTTTACCCTTGAATGGGCCCTTTATATTTAAATACTTGATATTTACACAGGGACGGGGGTTTCATTACGGAGGCTGCCATATGACAACTGAAGGCTACCACAGGTTCTCTTTCATGTTTGGAAGTGGAGGGTGATGTGAGGGGCAACAGGCAACTTCAATAGATGTCACTAAATCTTACACACTGCACTTTTTAGGTACAGAATATTTCTCTGGGACCTCCCCCAACACCTCCTGTGAGAAATTAAGAAATCTGTGTGACAGTTTGATGGGGCAGCCACCTGATTTAAATGTGTGTTGTTACTCTAGGATGTTTCTAAGTACCAGTTTATGGCCAGTAATAAAGTTCCCATGAACGGCATTTATCAGAATATGTGTAAAACATGAGACACTTGCAGCTTCATACACTGTGATCACAGAGCACTGGGTGCTTTACTAATAAAGGACACTCTGCGATTAACACACAGTGTGTACTTCACTTTTAATTTTCCATTAACGACTTGCTGTCCACTGGGAAAAACATCTCTCCAGTCATACCCAACTTCAAAGGCCAGCGGGTAGGATCTGTGGTCTGTCCCTAATTTGGAATGGGACCCTCTGCTCTCCTGCAGCTTGTAGTGATTTGTGCAGACACAACCATGTCCTTACATCAGCTAAACGCAGCCATGACACTGCCCCAAACTTTGTCAGGTTTTGCACGACCTCGCACGGCCTCGCGCCTCGTTTTAATCCTTCCAAATGGTGCCTCTCGAAGTTGGTGTCTCCTCTGTCAAATCTTTTTTTCCATCGCTGCACCCATCTGTCCCGGTCCTGTGTTTGCGGTCCACATCCTGTTCAAACTAATGAACCCGAGGTGCCGACTCCATCGTCTGTTCCAATCTGCTCCGGGTGTGCACTAAAGGGAAAGAAATCCAAGTTGCCATCAACCCGAGAGGAAGGAGCGACTTCCTGGGAATGATGCAGCCAGCCGTTCAGCTTATCAGTTGTGCAAATGTCAAAAGTTTCTAGCCTGTTATGGAACAGAGGAAAAGGACATTTTGCAGGACAGACCCTCTTTTTTTGGTGTCTGTGCCACGGCTGATATGGCAGTTGACATTTTAGACTAATTGTGAAAATGCGGAAGAGCAATGGTGCGATGAATCATTCTCCAAACATCAATCACAAACTGGTCAGTGACAGATGAACAGACACACATTTCAAGAGAAACTGTTTTTTTCTTTTAGCTGAAAGTGAACTCAACCTGTTCCTCTGTCTTTTGGCATCATGAGAGACACAGAAGAAAAGACCAGGAGTTTAGTTTATACTCTCTGTTCCCACTGATCTCACAGTGCTATCATGATACCCTACACCCACTGAAACCAAGCGGAGACAAAAAAAAAGCTTCTCAGTGAAACATCCTGACAAATGGCTCACAGCTGACCACATAAAAGCAAGAGGTCATGAGAATGTCTCCGTGTGAGGAGGTGTTTGCTGTTTTACGGGGAAACCCCTGTCAGCTCGGAGAGAGACTGGATTTCAAATCTTCAGCTGTAGGTGACTCTTTCCCCATCGGCAGTAGTGGAGTTTTTTCCTTTATTTGTTTTGTCCCTGGCGCGTCATGTTCAATCTTTAAAAAGCACCGACAACTGACGCGCTCTCTCACCTCGCTGTCTTGCCAAATTAGCGATTTCACCCAGGTATCACGTTTCCAACACTGCTGATGGGAGCCAGAGCAGATCTAAACTCCTGTCAGAGTCATTTGACCCGTGAGTGAATTCTGATCCATTCCCATTGCAGACAAAAGCCAGATGTTAGTGGGTGTCAGTGAGTTTCTTGACCGTAGGACAAGAGGATTTGGATGATTCGCAAATAACAATACAAAAAACGAAACAATACAACAAAACCAAGAAACAGAATAAAAATCTGCAATAAAACACAAGAACAGGGCTGTTAAATTGTTTGGAGATCAAAAGTGCAATTCCTTCAAAAAAAATACTAAAAGTCATAATACATTAATAAATAAATCCACATGACAACTACACAACTGCAGCTTTGTGTTTGTGTTAGAGCTGTCCCTTTTTAGTTTGAAATTCAAACAAACCTTCGAACATGAGGGGAGGGGGTTCACATTCGAACTGTAATGACCTGTTCAAATTCAAAATGTGTCTTAAGCAGTTTGCCTCGAGATCCAGAACCCGAGCATGCAAAGCCGTCGTGATCGGAACACTCACAGCATCAAAGCATCTAAGAAATGTCATGTGTAAGTGTGTTGGGTGTACAATCCATTGGGTGTACATGACAAATTGTCAAATTCATTCAAATTTGAATTTCTCAGTCACCGTCTCTCCTGCCGTATAAACATTCAGGTGGAGCTGAATCTGCAGTAGCTGCCATTGAACCACTTTTGAAGTAGAAGAGGTGATCAAAGAGCTACAGGCAGAACTCAGACCATGTGGAAAACATGAGGGAAATGTTTCATATGTTAAATGTGGGGAAAGTTCCTCTCTTCTCATTGCTACACACACATCTGACGCCTTCACTTCTTCATGCTTCACGGACGCAAGACTGTATTGAAACCATCTGTTTCCATTTTACTACTTTTGTTCCATGTCGTCTTCTGCGATACATCAAACTTCTTCATCTCAACCGAGCGTTAATACTTTATTTGGCGTTGAATTGGACTTTTTTGGGGAAATTTCGATGTGTCTTCTGACAGAGGAAAGTGAGTGAGATGCTGATGTCCCTCAGGTCAAGTGACAGGTGCTTGTCTCTGTCCGACTGGTGAAATATTAGCAGCTGGAAATTCCGTCTGTCTCTCTGAACCTTTTACTGACTGTAGACGTTGGATATTCCTTCATTTGTTTAATTTTTCTTCTCTTGTACGATGCATCATGGTGTATTCAGACACGCACAGCCGCACAGTTGTGGAAGTTATTAGTTCAAGCAAACATTGGAGACGCGGCAGGGTGCCATTTATTATTAAGTGTAATTAAGCTGAAAATAACCACTGTCACTCAAGACTCAAAGTAACATTCATTATCTCTGACGTGTGAGAGCAGCAGCCAGCCCTTCTGAAACCTTCATAAGACTGAAGCCAGCTTCCTGCCTAAAAGTCAGATCATTTCAACAAACACTACTCCTAACACTACTGCCAATACTAGAAATTACTTCTCTGTCCTGGTGTAGGCATCAGGAAAAAATATAAAACTGTAGAGTACATCCACACCTTGGTTCAGACCATGGTCAGGACTTTCTGGTGTAAAAACGTCCTTTGATATGGATGAAGAAATCTGAATCTGAGCTTTATAACCACTAGGCGGCACCCAGTTTCAAAGCCACCAACGTGTTCCAGTGGTTGCTGACCTTCTACCTGCTTCTCAGATGGTAAGGTTTGCATTAGTCTGCAGCTTGCTCCGTAGTATTCTAGTCTCCAGTCTGTGCCGCAATCATCTAACCCCTCAACTTGCTTGCAGGCTGCAGCAAGCGTCAAGGGACCACACTTGCTTTTGTCAGAAGGTATAGACAAATTAACCTTAATCAGCATATGTCCCCAGTTCCTCATCCGTTTAATTTCCCACGGGATTAATAAAGTATCCATCTATCTATCTATCTATCTAAGGTCACTAGTTGTCTCTAAAAGTTTTACTAAAAGACATCATTTGGGAGGAGACTGCACGTTCAGTGAAGGGACGTCAGAGTTTACATTGCTTATTAATAGAGTTTCCATTTCACATCAGAACTGACTAAACAGAGCAGCAGCTGCTTATTAACCAGCTGTGAATTACAGGCATAAATGTGACGTGTGCTCTGGGACCCAGAAACATGGCGTCTGTGATTGACACCAAGCTAATGGGGGTAAAGCCGACACCAGAGTTCCTACTGGTTTGTGGTCTGTGGAGATGGCTGAAGGGATTACGTTCAGAGTGTATTAATGTGTACACATTTACATAGTTTGTCTGCCTGTCACTGTGCGTTGGAAGGCTCATGACATTTAAGGATATTTTGTACCTCACTGCCAAAAAAAACACCAACCCGCTGCAGCCCAGCTCATTGAATGTCTGGTTACCAAGCAGAGGGGGCAAGTCATCTTCTCTAATAGCCCAGTAATAGACGGCTATTATTGTGATTATTACCCGGTTTGAGCCCACCTCTGACAGTAATGAGGCCAGTGGAGCGATAATCAGTTCATAATGTAGTGAGGAGCCCTGGCACACAGAGCAACAGTTGGAGAAAGATGGAGGCAGAAGGGAAGAAGAGGACGGCTGGGAGCTCTCACATGAGGCCAGATGCCAACAACACACAGGCTGCAGGAGGAAATGAATTCATTCCCAGAGGACGTGTCATGTAACACCAGTGTACACACACCTCTGCTCAGCCCCTGAGCCGCTCGGTGGGAACGATGCAAAACACCACACAATACGCAGCGCTGTGTAAGTGTTACCACCTGCGTTGCCCCGGAGGCATCAGTGATGCTGTATATCAACATTGAGCTGTCCAACTCGATTGAGAGACACTGCAACAGGAGGGCAAACCAGAGCCTGTACTGGGTTCATAGGATTAAGGCAGGAGGCATGAACGTGTCTCCATGTTTACATGTAATCCATCAGGCTGCAGGTACAGTATATCTGATCCTTTACGTCTGCTCAGTTACAAACAAACAAGACAATCGGTGAGACCTCCATGTAGGAAAGTGTGTGTCCAGTGGACTGACATAACAGTCTGGACATGTGTTACTTTATTTCAATAGTGTGTCCAGAGTTACAATATTCCACGGTGTCTTATTCCAGGACAGTCTGCTCCAGTTTGGAAGCGTGGGAAAGTAGGGCTGCTGTTTGAACCAGGCCAGTCAGGGGACCCCTGAGAATAGCGTGAGGGTGTGTGAGTGGGACTCTGTGTCTGTGTGTGTGTGTGTTTGAGTGTGTGTGTGTGTGTCTGTGTGTGTGTTTGTACAAGTGTCTGTTTTGCAGCAGTAGCATCCGAGTGAATCCAGCATATACAGTGACATCATCCGAACCCAAACACAAAAGCTGTGTGTATGTGTGTGTCTGTGTGTGTGTATTTGTGAGGGCTTGGGTTTATATTGTGTTTTGTTGGGGGGGGACACACTAACCCATGGGGACATAAATTGAGGTCCCCAATGCTTTTTTGGGTTAAGACCTGCTTTTATTATTACAGGGATAGTGAAACGTGTGTGTTTGTGTGTGTGTGTGTGTGTGTGTGTGTGTGTGTGTGTGTATGTGGGTGCACCCTGGGAGACTATACATCTCTGCCTTTTAAAAGTTTCTGTATCTCCATATAGAAGCCTCTGGATAAACTCTGATTCGTTGGCACAACCTCTTATAAGACATCAATACTTCATTAAAGACCAGACCCCCCTCTAAAGCAGAAACATGTCATTTGCTTGATAATGAAGACTGGAAACATCCCAGCTCATCCAGGTTTGATGGGAATAGTGGCAAAGGTACTAAATTTACTTTTAAAGTACAGCAGGTAATTAACTAGCATTTAAAGAGAGAGAATAAAAAAAAATTGTAAATGTTTTTCTTCATTCGACATTTACATTTCATTTTTCTTCTCTTTTAATCAAATCCATCAAGGCTCATTCAGACAAAATGTGCAGAGCCGCACCGTTATGGACGTTATTAGTTCACAGAAAAGCTGGAGACACGACAGGGTGCCATTTATTATTGAGTGTTATTAAGCTGAAAATAACCACTTCCACTCATGACTCAAAGTAAGATTCATGATGCAGGGTTACTTAGGTTGAGGCAGAGCAGGAAACAAAGTATCTGTAACACAGAAGGGATAAAGTTTTTAAATTATCCACTGTCATTTCTGCAAAAAAATTGTGTAATAGAAGGTCTTTCAACCTTCACAAGATGATTCATATATTTGAATATCTCATTATTGGAATCTTTGGGTCTGAGTACAGTTCATAGAGTCACACCTAACCCTTCAAATACACTCTGAGGTTTGTCAAACAAGGAGGAGAAGCAGCGAGCAGAGTGAGTCATTGTCCTGCTTCTCTCTGACTGAATGTAGTCACTCGGGGACATTAAGGCATAAGCATAAAATAATCATTTTGATTTTGATGTCTGAACGTTCCTTTTCAGTTTGTGTTGTTTTTTTTCCAGGCAATTAACCAACCAGCCTTCACCGAGATAAAAAGCCAGACATCTAATCAATGCTGAGGCTTATCTCTCCGAGAATAACAATAATGCCTGAGTCTTTGTCTCCAGAAACAAATATACACGAGAAAGAAAATACATTTACGCTCATTTCACTTTAATTGTCACAAAGCCGTTGCCTCGTCCGAACCTAACGTTGTCTCCAGTACTGACATTTACCTCTGACATATCCAGGTATTGTCCCTGGCCTCAAACTCGCTGGTTCTCTAACCTTTAGACGAGACAGGGTTTTGTTTTCCTTCAGTTTGAATTCTCTCGCAATCATTAAGCGACCAACGCACACAAGTGATTATCATTTCTGACAAAGAAAAAGCAATTAAGTGAATGTGAGAGAGGGAGAATTGCTGCTATCAACAGGGAGACAATCCTGAGACGACAAATGAAAATCCACTGGCCACTGTCGGCTCTGCTTTGACGCCCTTTGATGGTGACAAATTGATTCATAAATCGAACCTGGTTTTCAACAACGTCAGTGTAATGGAGGTATTTTCATTTGCAGCAGAGCTTCGGCGTGTCTCCACAGGACAAGTCGTTTTCGCCACAGGTGGAACGAGGATGGCTTTCTGTGCTGGGAAGGAAGTCAACATGTAATGCATTAAAATGGCAGCCATGATGTGAACACTGAGTGCTGAATGTACACAGTACTTTCAAAGTGCGTCACAGTACGAGTCACATTTACCCATTCAAGCACACATAAGTGCTTTTCTTTATTCCATTCAGACATTCATACGTCAGTGGCAATTTGGTGTTCAGCAACTTTCTAAGGATACTTCAGAATGAGCTGGACGTGTAAGGGATCGATCCTTCTAACCCTAACCCTGGTTAACGGACGACCCGCTATACCTCCTGACCAGCTAATTATAAGTACCCTCTCAGACAGGTACTGGGGGCACAGGGCATGAGGGGATTTATAGGTGAGGAGGAGGATTGCATGTCATGCACAACCTTTTAACCCTGAATTAACTGTGGAATAAAGACCTCCCACAGGCAGGAATTGTCCAAACGTAGTCAGAGGTAGAACCTGTCAGGCCTTAGATTTATCCACACGTTGAATTAGGGAACATGAGGCGTTAGCAGGAATGATCCTGCACATACTGTAAAAAGATTGTCTTTTTTTTGCATTTTCAATAGTCTTTTCAAAACAAAAGTACTATTTATCATTCGGCAAACATCAACATATCCAGTGTTACTCCTGAGTCAGAGCCATTGGATTCAGTGTTGATGTGTATAGATGACGACCTGTATTATAAGGAAACCAGACCTTCCCCTACATCTGTTTTTCAGAAAAAGGAAATGACATGAAATACATCTTCAAGCTACAAGAGGCCCAGCAATTCCCCCAACAAATACAGATTTTTTCTCTGACAATGTAAAACAACAGCTTATCTCTCAATTCCTGGATGTGCCCACTTATCCAGATCCACTCCAAAATGTAAGGGATTCTTTCTTGAAGCATCATTCCAATGAGTTTTGTAATAGTCTATCTGGTAGTATTGGCAAAATCCTAACAGACAGACAGAAAGACAATAGCAGATAAAAACACAACCTCCTTCTCAGAGGTAATAAACTTGCATTATGAGTATGGTTTCTCACTCTCAGCATCAGAATCAGTTTCTTTCAGACTTTTTGACCAAATCACCTCATTTCCTGAGTAACATGAGAACTAAAGGTTATTTAGTCCACACCCACACCTGCTTGTGCCAACCACTGTTAGACCTCAAAAGAAGAAGAAGAATGTTGTGCAGCAGCAGTTCGGGTGATTTCTACTGGAGAGAAATCATGGCTGACAGAGCGCAGATGCTTTTTATAAATTGACTTTTGAAGTCTGACGACATCTCACATGGGAAGGTTTCACAAAGCATCTTGCTGCTGCTGCTGCTGCTGCTTTCACTCAGGTTTTCTCTAAATTATGGAGAATTTCTCATGGTAGCTTCTCCCACGGCCACTGACGTCAGTGGTGTCAACAATTGCACCAGCAGCAGGTTGGAGGCGAGGAAATGCACGGAACCAATTCCAGATCTGGCACCGAGTTGATTAAAAAGAAAATAGTTCTCCAAGTCAAGATCAACTCACTCAGGCCACAAAATCCAGTTTAAATGTGAAAACAAAATAAATGCTCAAACCTACAAAAGCAGCCTGAAGCACTGCTGGATGAAGTGTTACTTTTTTTTTGTGCCAAGCTGTAGAAAACTAAAATGCTTTTTATTTAACAGTGTTGCATTGTTGTAGTTGTTTAGAACTTATTGGAATTTTTAAGTTTTTTTGTGTTTGTATCTTACAAGGTGGTTTATTCAAAGGTCACTGGTTTATTACAGCACGCAAGAGCAAGAACCACTTTGATTGAAGCTTTTCCACCAGCACGTCACAATGAGATGCGATCCCTCAGGTGTCACAGAAGAACACATTGACGACCCAGTAGGGTTTTCTCTTCTTCCCTTCAGTCGAGTGCTGCGTGGTTACATGAGCAGCTCGGTCTGACCGAAGCATCATGTGGCTCTCATTAATTATAAGCGTAATGTGTTGCTGATTTAGCTCAGTGGTTTCTAAAGACCTAGAGCCCATAATTTAATCAGCAAACGTAATCATAGCTCATGGAACAATGACTCCCCAATGGAAGAATGACCTTCTCTGCTCGGTCTTTACCACACAGGCAGCAGATCCCTTGGTTTCAGTGCGGACTATAACGTATTTGAGGTATTAAACATTCCTCTCTGTCCGGTCGCTCAGTTCCTCTTCACCTCATTCATCACGTGTGTTACAGAGAGATGTTCCAATATTTCCCTTCCCAATTACTATTCAAAAACATGGACTTTGCATATCAGCCTGATACCGAGTTCCGATCCGTACTGGTGCAATTTGAAAACTCTTTTAACAGCTGTTTTCTACTAACCATGTATAGAAGTGATGATTGCTATCAGTCACTATGTTTCCACCAGTTTTCGGACTATTGATCTTAATCTGAATAAGACATTGTTTCAATTAGCTTCTTAAACATTATTCCGTTCATATTCCCATTTACATGTTACAGAGCATAGCCCAAATATGACTCACATCATACAACACCCAATGCTACTCTGCTAGTTTTGAAATCCCACCCTGAAATAGTTTAATATATGACGTTACCATATTGGTTGTTCTTTTAATGATTTTGCAAATCTACAACTCATTTTTACGCTTCCATCTTGTTTACACCCGAGCCATGCGTCATCAAGCAGAAGAATAAATGTCTACATAATGAGACTAAGATCAGAATACTCCTATTGCTCATTCTGAATTTGACCTTATTCAGGTTAAGGTAATCAGAAAATGCTGTTTATACATCAACATCTTGGTAAGATTACTTATTCAGGTTAATATTGGAATATTGGTGTAGTCATAGTCATTGTTGTATGGTCTGGTTCAGGTTAAACCTTTTGAAAAAAATGTATACATAGCAGGAATGCCATAGAGCTTTTTTTTTATTATCTAGTTTGACAGTCATAACCGAAGAAGAACATTAACAAAATCAATCTGTTATTATTTTTTATTATTTTACTTGCATTGGGTCTGAAATTGATTGTTAAGGCCAGGCTTCGGACACAGAGGCAGAGACATAGGTTGATGCAGAACTGAAGGTAAATATAATTTATTGGAGATCCAATAACACGGACAGTCAGGCAGGTAGGCAGACAGGATTGGTAGTTAGACAGGCAGGCAGGTAGGCAGACAGGGTCTGGAGTCGGGGCAATAGTCCAGCTGCTGGTCCTGGGCAGGGAGACAAAGATAGTCAGAACAGGACCTTACAGAAATCTTTAAATCTTGTTATATCTTTGGCTGTGACAACTAACTTACACATAGTCTATAGTCCGGCACAGACTGAGAGCAGGAGTGGAGCTTATAAAGGCAGCTGGTCAATCAAGGCCCCAACTCCAGCACACCAGGCCCTCATCAGCAATCTCTGACTTCACCTGCACACACCAAGAGTCTAAAATAAATGTGTAAAAAAACAATCTTTAAAGGAATCATTAGTCAATTGTTGCTACTTCAGTCATGAAAAGTCACTTCAGATGCTAAATGGCTGACAGTAGTTGGTAAGTGGTGGAATTCCCTGTGGTGCTTCTCATTTACCACCCGTCCCTTCTGCTTCCTCTGTTTTTCTTTTTCTGTGTTTTCTTCCCATTTTCCGTCCACGTCCTCCTCCTGCTGCTCTCGTCACATGGAGGGCCTCCTCGATCGGCCTAATTCAGCCGCCCCTACGTGAGAAAGAGCTTTTCGATGGAGGAGCACAGAGAGTGAATTATAGATGGATGGATAGAGTCTGAATAATTAAGAGAACCTGAGGCAGATGGGATTGCTTTTCGGGCGTCCAGACAGCTCTCCTGATGTTCAAGTTCAGTTCCTCTTATAGAAAATGTTGTGTAGAGACCCTGGGCGCCGTGTTTGTGTGTGTGTATGTGTGTGTTTGTGTGTGTGTGAAATATTTGCATACAAATGCATTAGGCTGTGTGCTCAAACATTCATGTCTAATAATTGTTCAGGCGTGATCAGGCAGACTGACTGTTCTGCCTCCTGCAGCGACATGTGACAGACACAGCAGCCTGCTCGCTTCAAGTGTTAACGCGACTTTAGTGACTAAAATTAAAAAACAAAAAGAACAATAGAATGAATCACCAATAATATAAAGAGTAGATTGACTGTGGCTGAGTTGTGATTGTGTGTTTTTGTGTCTTCAGTGTGATTGAAGTGAAAGAGAACAGAGAGCACAACAGACTGTAAATACACACTACACAACCAAATTCACTAATGCACCGCAGAGACACACAGCACAACCGAATGTACAAACCACCTAATACATAACTGCTGTAAATGCACAAAAACACTGAAAATACACACAATACAACCTTGATTTTGCTTATTTGATACTTTTCTTCATCTTGTTATTAAATGGAATATCTTTGGATTTTGTAAAAACACATCACATGACCCTTGCGACATTTTAATGAAATATTCAGCAAATTAATCGATAACGGTAATAATTATTATGTATTATTAGGGTCATTCTATTTCAACCTTTGTAAATAAACTAAATTCGTATACATTATTCATCACAACAAAATCTGAATTAGTCATATTCTTTGTTATGTATAAAGAATCAGGTTTGATAAATCACCCAAATCAAAGTCTCCTCCTTTTGCAGCGTCGTCCCCCTGCAGGAGGAACAGTGTAAGTGTCCTGACAAAAGACACTCGAGCTGATGAGATTCAGGGAATCCAGCCTGACTTCACATCTACTCACCAGATTGATGAAGGAGAGATGTAAAGAGAAAAGCTGCCATCGCTGTTGAGCAAACATCCCATAGTGGAGAGAATGGATGACACATCCCGTGGCCTGTCAGGAGACGTCCTTCTCTCCCGCACAGTAAAATGCTCGAAGGGATTAACTGTGAAAACAACACCTTCTGTTCCACTGCAGGTTTTAAGATTGATCAAACCGAAACCTGCAACTTTTACTTTGGACTTTACAGGGCAAGTCACGAGGAAGCTGCTACTGTTCAGATTTCACGTTGGTCACGATATTTCAGCTTTTAGCTTGTATCCTAATGGCCTATTGTGTTACCTATAAAATGTATTATGCAAATCTTTTCTCCACTGTTTCCACAGTGAGAGTGTTTTGGTTACAAGACCAGTCCAAACTCTGCATAATATTCCGACTCTGACATGTCAAAGCCGACGTCCCTTGGCAAGTTTACCTCTAAGCGATCGACAAAAATACTGCAGCTGAGTTCAGCACCACAACAGAAACACATCAAGCTCTTCAAGAAATGGACGACACGACGGACGAAAAATCCCAATTAGGTTTTAAACCAGAAAAGTTGAAATGGTTAAGACCTGAAAATGAGAAATAGACCAAATGTTCTGAGGGCGAGAACAATAAATGTCTTTAACAAAGGGTCAAACAATGTGAAACATATTGCACATGCACAGCAGCTGTTCATTAAACACGACAGCAAAGCAACATGAAACAGCCGAACAGTGACAATGTGATGAAGTCCAGAAAAGACACATCTACAGCACAGCTTTGAAATATATGACCACTGTCGAGCCTGTCCAGGTTAGGGTTCGGCAAGAAGTAACTATAGATTAGGTTAGTGTCAGTCTCCAGGAAGTCATTGAGACACAGCTATGTGTGTGTGTGTGTGTGTGTGTGTGTGTGTGTGTGTGTGTGTGTGTGTGTGTGTGTGTGTGTGTGTGTGTGTGTGTGTGTGTGTGTGTGTGTGTGTGTGTGTGTGTGTGTGTGTGTGTGTGTGTGTGTGTGTGTGTGTGTGTGTGTGTGTGTGTGTGTGTGTGTGTGTGTGTGTGTGTGTGTGTGTGTGTGTGTGTGTGTGTGTGTGTGTGTGTGTGTGTGTGTGTGTGTGTGTGTGTGTGTGTGTGTGTGTGTGTGATTAGGTTTGCCACGTGGCTTCCTGCTCACAGAATAGGTCAGAGCCATGAGTCACAGACAGTGACTGGGAGATTGTTATTGATGTGAGTCTGAGACAGACACAGGGAGAGGGTGTTGTCTGCACTTTGTATTTACTTCCATGGGTGTGTTTGCTCACACTGTGTAATTACAGAAAGTTGTGTTTGTCCAGTTAAACCATGGATTCACAATCCAGTAAACAAAAACCA
The DNA here is from genome assembly GCA_038501795.1 of Pseudopleuronectes americanus. Taxonomy (NCBI): domain Eukaryota; kingdom Metazoa; phylum Chordata; class Actinopteri; order Pleuronectiformes; family Pleuronectidae; genus Pseudopleuronectes; species Pseudopleuronectes americanus. The sequence goes on from CM076736.1 coordinate 10,403,405, forward strand.
CATGACAGCTCTGTCTTCCTCACATCATCGCAGCCAAACCAAATTCTGAGCATCTGTGTCCATCTCTCTGTTCCTGACTCTGAACAAGAGTCAATAACAAAATCTTTGTAAATCCTATGTTTGACTGAAAACCTTGACAAATAGCTGTGTTGCATTACGTTGGTCCATGACATTGTTTTGTTTCCAAATGTGGTTTAAATTTAATCTACAGTTTTTAGTAGAAGTTGAACCATCCTTCCATTTCCCATCATGCTTATCCTTTGCGAGTCCTGGCTGGCTATGGAGAAGAGGTAGGACACAGCCTGGACAGGTCATTTGGCATCACAGGGACAACATAAAAGGGAAAGAACCATTACAACCAGTTTAGAATTTCCCATCAACCTAACCCTAATCTGCATGTCTTCGGACTGTGGTCGGAAGCCGGGTGAACAGAGACAACTGGGATCAATCAAGCTTCTCAGAAAACCATCCAAACAAGCACTTGTTCTGCAAAGCACCAAATACATTCACCTGAAACTTTTGCCTTTCTGTCAAAAAGACAACTATTATCTAATGTTATATATCTTAATCTTTTTTACTTGTCGCAGAATTGATGCTGTCAGCCACTGGCGTGACTCGTGTTGTGTAGCAGGGGGATTGTTGACGAGTCACAACACTGTCAACGCTGAGGATGGAGACGTCACGGTCTCGCACCTTCATCACACCAGAGACAGATCCAGAGCAGAGCTGCCAGTTTCACGGGACGCAACAGGATCCGTGGCAGAACGTGTACAGGTTCACTCCCTCGTTCCGCGACGCAGAGCTTCCTGGTTCTGTGTCTGGCATTTGGAGACTGTATCCTGTTTAAATCGTAACACAGCAAAACACTAGTGATTTCTACTAGTTTGGGAAAGTAGACGGTTCTGCACAGTATCCATTATAGCCATAGTGGATAAATACACACATTATGATCAACCTCCAATGGCAAAATGATGTGCCAACGCAGGAAGTCGTCCAGCCTTTATTTACCAAAACCACAGTAAACTAAACTTTGCAGAGCAATAACAAGCAGGAGACTTGAAGACTACAGACCAATTTTAAGAGGAAAAGAAAACCTGTTTATCCGGATCTGCTCCTAAATGTAATAGTTTCTTCCATGGATCGTGCCCCTCACCTCAACATCTCGTGACAATTGGTTGACTAGTTTTTGAGTAACCCTGAGTAACCAATGAAAACTGTATCTTCTTGTCTTTATATAAAAAAGTCATTGGACATAATGTTGGTGTTTGAAGAACTGACATGTGGTTGGACATTAACCACGCATCCTTTGTAGACAAAGAAACAAACAAATTAACAGACAGGGATGAAAACGTGCTTTTGTTGAGTGGGGTAATAAGATATCCTAAAAACAACGAATTTCAAATCAAAGTCTTAAACTATTTCTGACGTTCATGAAACCATAAGGTGTCCACAGTTGTGAACCTTCAGATGCTTCTGCAGTATCAGATTCTCCTTCTGATCATCAACATTTATTAAAAGTCAGAAGGCGATCTCTTCTTGCCCACCTGCCGAGCCGTGCATAGCTTTTCAATGACGAATCCTCCAGCACTCGGGACCTGTGTCCTCTCCAGGCCGACTCGTGCATGACTCCTGCTGAGCTCGGCCTCGTAACTCACAGTTTATTTCAAAGGTTCAGTCCTGGACAAGCCCAAAGAGTCATCATACTAAATCGATGCTTATATATTCGGTCACACTGAGGCCAGCATGCAATACGCAGGCTGTGGTGTCTGCATTCGATTTCCTTCTAAGGTTGCTGCTGCATTTGTGAGCGTAAAGTAATAATGGGTTTATGGTTATTGCGCCTCATGTGAGACGGGATGAGCTGTGTTTGTCAGTGACACTGGAGCCTAATGGGTTTATGCTGAGCTGTGCTCTTTGAATTGCTCCAAACCACATCCATGGGAAGGGGTTTCCTCTTTCTGATGGGGTCTCAGGGGGACCACATGTTTTTCTTTTTCATACCACCGAAATGGAAATGAGAGGTGCACCATGAATTTAATGTCTTCTCTGTATAATGATCCCGAGATGCAGCAAAAAGCTCGGGCCCAGGGCCCCCTCACTGTCATGAATGATCGGCTAATAAAAAAAAAGGCTTTCATGTCCAAACAAACAATGTAATTAGTCAACATGGGGGGTTCACGGTTCGAATCCCAGTTCGGCCGGGTTAGGAGTTTATATTTATATATTTAGTTTGCATGTTCTCCCTGTGTTTGTCTATGTCCTGGTACTCCGGCTTCCTCATAGTTCAAAGACATGCAGATCTGGGTTAGGTTGATTGAAAACTCTAAACTGATTGTAGGTGTGAACAGAGCTGCTCCCTCCCTGTCCGTCCTGCCCACTGAGCATCTAAACAGCACTGCATGCTGGGATCTCAGCTGCCACAGACGCACCTGGGGCCTGGAACACTGGTCCTGCTGTGATGACTCTTTTTCTTACTGGTATATTCAAATACAACAGCTGATGAAGACAGGGGCTATTTTCCCAAGGCCCCCTTCAAAACAACAATAATCACAGCAATGCCAGTATAATTGTATATTCAATGTTGGCTGTGTTGTTCCCTTCAAAGTGAGGTTAGGAACTCTGAACCCCCCCCCAAGTCACAGTGGGCAGTGGTTGTAGATGTATGTATAAACCTGAAACCTTCAAAGCTGATCAGGTCTGTGCTGAATATAACTACTAATGAACTGAGAGGCTGCAGGGTCATAAAAGTTAAAGCCAAAAATAGTGGGCAGAGAGAAGTGGGAAGTAAAATGTATGTGTATGTAAAATGCTGTAATTAGGAATAATCTGATCTTCTTGAGATGATGGCTGTGTGTTGGTGGCCTTTCACTGTTGAAGGCGATCACAGTCATCAGTCTGTCATCATGAATAATCACAGTGATGCTGATTCCTCCTCCACACATCCTGCTCCTCCAGCATCATCATATCAAACGTGTTCACGACCAACTCTTGGGGCGTCAAGGCGTTGGATCAGATTAGTTTCTGGTTTGGCCCAGCCCCATAATTTGTTCCCTAGCTTTTAACCCGTCAATATCAGAAGAGATCTGCTCTTTTATAGATCCACTCAGCTTCGTCTCAAGGAGAATAGGACTCGCTCCAGCCCCTCCGACACTTTCCACTGTCTCTCAGCAGAAAAGTGACACTGCAGCAGAGTCAGCCGGTGACATAAGTCGTTAGGATGGACCCTGCTGATAAGAGCTGTCTGACTGAAGTTGGGAAGTGGAAAGCTCTCCTGACAAAACAGTGGGTAAAGTGGAATTAGAGCTGAATTTTGTTCCGAGTCCATGTGCCACTTTCCCTCCGTCCTGACAGCTGGGGTTGGGGCTTCTCTGGCTTATCCGGTTGGATCCAGAGACTCTGATTGTTTCTGTGATGGCCTCAAATGTCCTTGTGTTTGTTTTTTTCTTGCCTTTGCTGTGCTTTTTCCTCAGAAAGAAGTGGAATCAGTCAAAGGTCAGTCCGGTGTTAACCAAGGCTAACAGTTTCACTTTCACCAGCAGCGGACTTTAGAGGATTCTGTAGCCCAGTCATGTCTTTGGGGGATTCTGGGGCAATGAGATTGCTACTAAAGCCATTTAGAGCTTTATCAACACTAGCCAATCACTGTGGCCCGATATGGAGCGCTGAGGACCATTCATCACAGAGAGGAGAGCAGGGCTAGGACGCCTCTGTCACTAGATAATGCCTTGTGAGACTTCATCACTCTGATGAAGTCCTTTACTGTAGGCATGTCTTGTATGGTGCAGCCGACAGAGGCATAAAGAAATAACCATAACAATCACCTAAAACTTCAACAGAAACTTCTAAAAACACTTTTTAATGGAATCTAGAGGTTGCAGCCTAACGCCAACAACACCAACAAGGCCTGAGCACCAAGAGCCAGAGAGCTGTGTCGACCATCACCACCCAGGATGAATCACATCAGAACACTCAAGTCTCAAAATTCGTCATTTTGATTCTATGTGCACACAGAACAATTTTAGTTTTTTTAGCAATTTCAAACATCGTAACAAGTTGAAGAGCAACCTGGACAACAACAAATAAACCAGGAATTGGGACGTGAGTTTCCACACCTCACCACTATCAGAAGGAATCCAGTCTTGATCAGAATAAATCTACCTCAGAGATCAGAGTGTTGATACTTCAGCAGAAAAGGAGAATCTGCAGCAGCCAATCTGAGTGCAGGGGGATGTTTGGTCTGAGTCCAACACTGTTACATCAGGTCTATCCCATTACCCAACAGCCAGGGTACACTTTTCATTATTGGCAATAACATCTGCCCCATATCGTACGATAAAAGATAAAAAAAAATCTAAAAAAATCCAAGCCACCCTCAATAAAGGTGTCTATCAGATATCTGTTCTCTCTGATGGGCGCGCAAAGAAACCAGAAAATGTAATCTTCAGCACCGAGGCCTCTGACACCAGAGAGGGAGATAACATTCTCTCCGCTGAAGAATATAAGAGATCAGTCCTGCTGATGGGAGCAGACATCAGAATAAACACTGTGACCAGACACGAACGCAGGATGACAAACAGCATCAAACCTCCACATTGCCAAGATTTGAATATTTCAACAGCAGCATTTTATTATTGCTTTTTTTAGTTTGCCAGGATAAAATGTAAATAACTTTGAGGTCCGAAGGTTTGTTTTTGTGAAATCTCTATGAATTATAACACAACCATTAACATATATCGGGTTTAGTTTAGTAATATATATATAAATATATATATATATATAACATATTTGTATACAGTTAGCATTTTGATTCTACAGCAGTTTTTTAACCTTCTTATTTCCCATAAGATATCTCTATATGTGTTTCAACCTTCAACTAATATTGTGTTGTGAGTTATTTTAGGTTGATTTGGATAATAAATGGATACAGTATGTTCTCTTCAAAACACACATTAAGCTCTGTCCAGAGCTCAATTGTTTTTTTTATTTTCCTTTTTAATGAGAATATGTTTTGGGAAGTGTTTTGTTAGCTCGACTCGACAGCCGGATTTCAAAAAGAATAAACTCAAAACTGCCCTGCTCTCCCGTTCCTGAGAAGGATACCACGCGACACAATGCTGTGAGAACCACCACAGTCGTTGAGTTATTTTCCTGACACTGATTGACTTCTGTGTAACGCGGCGCTGGCATCGCGCTCTGCCGCCAGAGGAAAGTTGTAGAATCATGTGACCACGCTGTCACATTTAGATTCAGATCTCACCAACTTTTGTTCTCTTTTCACTTGTCCTGAGGATTTCTATTTCTTCCTCTCGTTAGGTGACTGAGCTGAGCTCCACTCTGTAATTTCCAAAGCCCCGGGGAACTCGGTCTCTCTCATGTTTCACCACCAGACTGGAGGCGCTCCACTGGCAATTGCAGAGTGAGGAGTTCATGCACTCGCAACAAATATCACCGCTGCCTCCGTTGGCCTTTTGCTCAGCCCTTAAATGACTTCTCTAGCTCAGAAAAATGAAAAGCCGTGGGTCTTGCTTGACAATGAAAGCTGTGCAGGGTGTCTGTGCACCTGACTCGTCCTGAAAGACCCTCTACCTCAGCTGACCCTCGCAGCGGTGTGGGAAGGAAAAGTCATTTAGTGGCGCTCCACACGATGACTCACTCCTCCTCTGCCAGAGCCAGATGAGAAGGGAACTTCCCTTCTTTCCTTCTTCAGTGACTCCTGTCTCTCCGCTCCTCTCTCAGTGTTGATGTTCCCACAGCATGATGGGGCCCGTGTGATATTTGTGTCCTGCTTCTCTTTTCACCTCCTGGCACACTGTCAGACACGTTCAAATCAAACAGGAGAGTTAGATGGGTTATAAAATTACGCAACAGCCGGAGGGAGAAAAGGATGAAGGGAAGGGGAGGGGAGGTTGTAATCTAGAGGGATATTGCATTTCCACCACTGTATGGCTGCAGGAGGATTTTTATCACTGGACGAGCATCAGATTTAAGAAGTTGCTTCCAAGCCCCTGTGTCACATTGGAGAGAGACGCTCTGTTGTTCACTCCATCAGAGCTGAGGCACAGACATTACAGTTATATGCTCCATGTCCTTGGCCGGCACTGCACCTATACACACATCTCCATATGCCTGTTGGTCAAAGACAGCCAAGGATTAGACGCCCATACCGTCTGCACATTCTATTTATCCATCTCAAGTCACTCTGTGAAAACACGCAGCGGATTCAGCTCGCACACAGGCCACATTAACAGAGACGAGCTGGGATGGGTAAATCGTTTGCTCACAAGACAGATATGAGTCCCACCCAGAGTTCTGGCAGCGCATCTTTGGACGTTTGCAGCCTCTGTGAAACACTGGCGTACCCGCGGTCCTGCAGGCCTCTGATTTCTTGGAAAATGTGGGGAAGAAAGGAGCTAAGAGCTAAAACAGAGCAGCTGGAAAGATGCATGCCTTTGTACAAGGGTCATAAATTAAGGTAGTTCTGGTTTATTTTCATTATGGTCTTATTTTTATAGTTGGGCTCATTTATCCAATTTGCATTAAAGGTGGAGGAGGGAAGAACACAAACATTTGAATGGAACGGGAGGGTGAGGTGAAGGATTCTGATACTAAAGCATCTAAATGAAATTCATCCATCACTCCATTTATTATTTAAACCCATGCTTCTCCTACTGAGCCATGTCGAAATATTCACAAAGGAAAAACCAACACACCTTTGTAACACATATGGCCTTTAACAGCCCGACCTTTTGAATTGTATGGATCCAGATGTCAACATCGAACCTGTGCTCACTGCTGACCACAATTGACCATTTATTTAAATATGCCTTCTTGTACAGTACCTTTATGAGTACCTGATAAGCATGAACACATGTGGTGGTGGCCCCAAGAGTCTGAGCAGTAGCTATTGGAGAATAGAGCCACGGTATCAAGGTCCTGCCCAAACTTCAGCCCGACCAATCATGAGTCAATATTAGCTGTCTTGAGGTTTTCCTTTTTGTACCATCACATAACTAATTAAAACCACTTCAATAAAGTGTTATTTGACTTTTTGGTTTGTTCCATGTAGCATCTGCTAACATGGAGGAGGCCGGGTTATGACATATGCTGTAACCAGCCACCAGGGGGGTTATCCAGATGTTGGGGCATCAGACCAGGGCTCTAAACCACAATGCAGTAACCAGGCTATAGGAGCTCAGCTTTTAGACACGTGTCATCGTGTGACTTACTGCATATCGATCACAGCTTCTAGTTGAGTGGACAATCACAGACACAAAGCCAGGGCAGGCTGGCTATCACATTTCCATATCCACTCTAACATGATGGCGCCTATTGATTGTGCTCATCCCTTCGGCTGCTAATAAATAATATGTTGCTTTAGCTGCTGCAGTTTTTTCCCAGAGCTTCTCCTCCATATGGATCCAAGATGCTGCGTAACATTTGCTCCGAGGTGGACCACCTCCCATTACTGTCTAATAAAGATGAAATATATGATGTATGTAGGATCTCGGATGGTGGTGTCGGGGCAAGTAGATGGATAATTGTAATGGATGGTTTTAAGTATAGCAGAGCCATTAGCTCGGGCAGGGACACAATAAGGAAAAGAATAGCTGCTGTAATTTTGTGTCCTCTGAGTTTGTGTGAATGTATGTGTGTGTGTGTGTGAGTCTGTGACAGAGAGACAGATATCTACCATTGATACCAGTCAGTCTGGCAGCTCTCCATCTGTTGAATAACTCTGTTCCTGTTTTATGCAGCTGACAGCTCCTCTGTCACTCAGAGTTGTGACAAACGAGGTTACAAGCTGAGCTGCTCTCTTTGTTGTTGTGCAGCTACCATCTCCTCAGTCATCGTGACCCTAGAACTGATGCATATCCTGGACCCAAAAACAAACAGGGGAGAAATTGATTGATAAATGGTTTTGATATTATTTGTGCCATATTAGATGCGGTTATTTATTTTTTGTCAATTTATTTGTCAATATTTGATGATTCAATTTGTGTATTTCTAAAATTAAGAATAACCCCCCAAAAAAGGGGATAAGCATATTTTAAAACTTATAGTGCAGCTACTTTTTAATTATAATAAATCATTATTTATTTATTTTATGTCTTTTAACAATTACACTGTGTCTTCCTACATTTTCTGGAAATTCATCCCTGGCCTGAGGAAACCTGGAGTTTGTTATTCTGGGGCTTTCAACCACATCTCACAGGTCCTGTGTATTTTTATGAATAAGTGAAGCGGCTCACTCAGGTGACAACCTCTGAGCCAGGTTCTTCACTGATGACGACTGTGACCCGTTGTTTACCGCTCACTAAGAGCCAGTTAGGATTCAATGGTGACTGGGGACCGAGGGAAGAAAAGGAAGCAGAGATTTTTCTCTTGGTGTCCGTCTCACTTCCTGATGCCTGAATGTTTGGAAAGAGGAAATGGAAGTGGAAAAAGAGACAAAGAGAGAAGAGGTGAATCATGAAGACACATAAATACAAATCACACAGAAAATCAGTGTGAAGTGCAGACACAGCAGATTCTTTGCTGGAGTCAAGCCTTTTGTCTGAAAACAACCCTGAGGTTTCGCTGAGCTCACGTACCAAGGGCTCGTGTCCCTCTGGACATTACCCCCCAGCACCGGGTGTGGACACCCGTCCCATCCTGTCCCTGCAAAGACGCATTGTCCGCTGTGGTCGGGGCAGGTGCTGGGTCCCAGCAGGACGGCGGTGGGGGGAGGCAATGTATGCAATTCCTGTCTGGCAAGCAGTCAGACTCTCACGGGAAAGAGGCACAGGAAGTGTGTGTGCGCGTGTGTGTGTGTGTGTGTGTGTGTGTGTGTGTGTGTGTGTGTGTGTGTGTGTGTGTGTGTGTGTGTGTGTGTGTGTGTGTGTGTGTGTGTGTGTGTGTGTGTGTGTGTGTGTGTGTGTGTGTGTGTGTGTGTGTGTGTGTGTGTGTGTGTGTGTGTGTGTGTGTGTGTGTGTGTGTGTGTGTAGTGTGAGATGCTCGTTCATGCTACTGTTCAGACTCCTGCCCCTCAAGTGAAAATCTGGCGAGGCAGCAGGTGTAAGTGGAAAAAACTGCAATGCTCATGGATGTGATATAAGGTCAGCAGTACTGTATAGGCACACACACAATCTCTCTCACACACACACACACACACACCCACACACACACACGCACACTCAGTAAATGCCTTTGAGCTGGTCTGTGGTAAAAGTCAAGCTTTGCATTTGAGCCATACTTCACTGCACCCCCGCCTGCATGAAACAGAATCCACTCACATACATATTTCACATCGAAACATTCTACAACATTAAACTGTGTATCTCTCCGCTGATATTTCTCCAAACAGTGGAAGCATCTTCTTCAGAAAACCTGCTTAGCAGTCAGATATAAAGACAGTCGCATCCATTTTACCACGTTGAATTCCAGGGGGTTTCCAGGTTGTGAAGTTTTCTAAATCTCTGCGACTGTAAAAGGCAGCTTATGGCATCAGCTACCTGCCACATGGAGAAGTTTAACAACCTTTAAGTAGTACAGGCAGCAGTATCTGCCTCCCCTTGGTGCCCCCTAATTGTCAGAAGTCAGGTTGATTAAAATTTCGTGATGGTCAATCTGACCGGGACAGATCGCCGGTGGGTTTGTGAGGATGAGGGAAGCAAAGAGTGCTTCGCTCCTGGATTTTGTTTTAAAGGAGATGGCATTCCGCCTCATCTCCCTACAAACGGCCCGAAGCTCAAATTCATACTGTAGAACTGTGTGTGGGCTCTGCAGAGAGAGTGGCAGCGAAAGTTTTCAAACAGCTCTGGGTTTTCTCTGGGGGCACCGGTGTCCTCTCACAGTCCAAAGACATGCAAGTCAGGTGAAATGCAGGTTTAAGTGTGAATAAGAGCTGTGCACTGACCCTGTGATCATCTGGAGACCTGTGTTTTGTGCTTGACAGGCTGGATTGTGAAGTATACACAGTTTAACAAAGTAACTGTACATTTGTTGGCCATGATCTTAAATCAATTTGATATATTGTGCTTTAACTTTAGCTGTATGTGTTGCGTTTACATCTGAACCAGGGCTCAGTGTCTTCTTCACAATCCTGGAGGTGCATCAACTCCGGGTTACACCACACAGTCTGTGTCTTGGCTCCAGCGTCTCTTGTTTGTTTGCACTGAGACGATCCTCTGGGGCAGTGGACTAAGTGGAAGAGGCAGCGTTGGTGCAGGGTGAAGGAGGAGTACAGAGGTTCAGACCTGCAGTCAGTAAAGTAGATCAGGTCGATGCCAAGCGTCAGAGGAGCAGGAGGCTCGGTTAAAGCTGCCAGGAGCCGACTCAATAAGAGCTCTGTGGCTGTACATCACAGGTCAGGTCTTTGGACAGAGCAGCACCAAAGTGGGTTGTAACTAAAGTGTTGAAGTTTAATTCCAGGGGTTTGAAAAAAACTAACAAAATCACTGGAATTGTTTAGGAATTGAAGGCGTTTTTATAAATATCCCCGTCTATTTTCAGAAACTCAACCGTAATTGGGCAAATTATCAGGATTATTTTTACCACTTGGATAAAAATACACTGCCTGATAATGACTGCCTACAGTCGAGAGCCCATGGACAAATGCCAGGCTGAGGCTTGTTTGTGGGATTTTCTGTTTTGAAAAGCTGCTCGGCTTGGTCGAGGTCAGGAGACCAGCTTGGTCACTGGGGAATATTCTCTTTGTTTGCTTTTTAGAAGCTCTTGGTTTGCTCTCGCCATGGTTTCTGGGTCATTATCCATCCACACTTTAAAGCACAGTTCTGTCAGTTTTCTTGCATTTGGCTGAATTCATCTCGGTTTCACATCATCTGTTGACACCAGCGGTCCCGTGTCCGTGCCATAACACTGGCTCCATCATGTTTGACAGATGAAGTGGTAGTGTTGGATCATGACCCATTCATTATCCTGCTCCAGACTGTTCTCCTCCCATCGTGCTGGTACATCTTGGTTTCCTCTCTCCACAGCTGGACAGTATATTTTCTGGCCAGTGGTTTTGCACCTTGTGGTAAACCCTGTATTCAGAGTCATGAAGGTTTCTCCCTTGATTCTAGAGTTTGACTATCTTGAGGTTTTTCTTTTGGTCACAACTGCCATGAAACTAAGAGTCGATTGTCAGATTACTTTTGAGCATGTGAGAATGGAAGAAGTGAGAGTAATTGGGATATGTTAGGATTATGTTTTGATGAGTTCCCCAACTTTGTTCAAGTGCAACTCTAAATCTTGGATAACTCCTTTAACTGAATGAATAACTTACTACTGGTGGTCTCTGTGTGCTTTTAATTTGTGCTGCTGGTGTCTACACGCACGTCTACAGCGACATTGTCGTGTATCATAGACTGAGTGGTTGAAATATATATTATGTATTATTACAATCTATATATATAATGTATTATCAAGAAATACATCTTGTTTTGAATTGTTTTTCAACACAGTCACACTCGAGCATGTGAAATATTCAGTATGTGAAAGTAGCACTCAAGTGTTTGTTATGCATTCACCCAACTGAGGTGCACACGCCTCATAGGCTGCACCACGATAAAAACAAAAGAGCATTTTATCAGTCTGCAAGCAGCGACTGGAGGCACAATATGTATCCTCAAGCTGAGGTCAACTTCCTGTCGTTACTCCAACATGGCTGCTTTATCACATAAAAGGCTTTTTACAGCACTACTCAATACATTGTGTCATGCACATGCACTCTCACAGACTACAGTATGAGGCTGTCCTATATTCCCTCACAAATAAAACACACACACACGCACAGAGAGAGAGAGAGAGAGAGAGAGAGAGAGACCTGACAGATTACAGTTGGCATCCGTAGCCTAGATATGAAGATAGTTGGTGCTGCAGCTCTTATCCAGAGGAAGTGGAGCTCAGCACGGGGCCTGAGCTCGGAGAGGAAGAGGGACGATATTATCATTGTCTCCATCTGTGGCGGGTGGCACAAGACAAAATGAGAGACGCACCTTTCATTAACCCTCACCTTCCTCCGCTTGTTCTCACGTGTGCATGTGTGTTTTTTGTGTTGACATGGTGATAAAACGCTGGCAGAGGGTGTGGGACGTTTCTGAGAGTGAGATGTGTGTGAACTCTGCTCTCAGCCATAGAGACACTTGAGATTTACTTGTAACTGTGTCTACGTCCATTTTTTGCTGCTCCTGTGGTTGTAATTACTAATGTAATTAACATCTCTGTAGGTGGTGCTTTTTCTTCCTGTTTAGTGTTGGCGACCATTAAAAACAGCTTTAAGCCATGAATTGAATCCATTCTCAACAATTTAGCACTTGCAATGTGGGAAAGTCCTTCCCACATTTACAGCAATGTCCAATTGTCTTCAGCCAACATTTCCACCTATGTAGAATATGTGATGATTTGTCTGAAAGGCAGCATCAGATGGACGTCCAACCCCCAACAACACAGCGGGTACTGTCTCTCTCCAGTCAGTCCAAACACAACTCTCATGTCCGGGCCACACTGGGTGCATCTGTAGCGTGTGACTGCTCTGTTGCTGATCTACTATGAAATGTATTAAATATAGACATGGAAACTGTGGTGAAGGATCATTTTTTCAGTCTATTTCGCTGTGTACCGCTCGCAGATGTGGAGAAAATAGGTGTGATCCTTGAAGATAAGCGTGACTCACACGCAGGAGATGCACCTGAGACAGGCAGTGGAGCCCGTCTAACCTGACAACATGGGCTCACGCATCAAGCTGGCTGCTTTCTACCCGTTTAGTGAGAGGCATCAGGGGTTGTTGCACATTGTTGAAGATAAATGTTGTAATAATTGCTGTCATATTGTGAGATAGTTGTAAGCTAATATTTACATTGGCTGATTCCTCTATATCCTGCATCTGATTGTGGCTGTACTGTCCACAGCTCCCCACACAATATGTGCTCCGGTCTAATCTAGGAAGTGTTGACCCAGACACTAATACATTTCAGCAACGGTTGACCTTTGTCAGGTTGACAGTGTTTTGATGAGGAGACCTGTGGCTAAACGCCGGATGACAGCCTGGCCGTGTAGGATGTGATTGCTGCCACAGGGTGTGTCAGAGCCTGGCAGAAAAAAACTGAAGAGAGAAACTGGGTTGTTAACATTCATGGGAAATGATCACGGTGTCAAAGGCAGAGGCCATGTGTCATCTGTCACACTGGCCGTCTTCTCTTCATCCCTCTGATGGATGGATGGATGGATGGATGGATGGATGGATGGATCTTTCTTTCTTTCTTTCTTTCTTTCTTTCACCTGTGTCCACTTTTGTCCAAGGTCCACAAAGGCACATTCACTTGATTATGACTATCTGAGACTGAAAGAGGTTTGTAATCAGACTATAAGCAGCATATAAACAATTAAAAAAATTATGCATATATACTTTTGATTGATCTGGAGATACTTATCAAGAAACAAATGAGAGTGATTACGAGTTAAATTTGGCACTGAGGATGCTTTCACAGCTCCCTTGGTTTATTCAGATTTTCAGATTTTTCAGTTTAGTCTGAACCAAACAAGTGTGAAAGGATCCTCGAAACAAGGATCACACTAACCCTGGTTTATGTATTTTTATTTGAACCCAGCTTTTTGGATAGATCAGACTTTTGGGCCAATTCAAAGAAGTCGAGACATCATTAAACAGAAGAAGAAGATAAGAAAGCGGTAGTGACTTACAGGATTTCTTGCAGTCTTGACCTTCCATTATATAATGTTTGAATGATGAGGAAGTTAATTTGGAGCATTCAGACTAGGGTTGAGTACTATGGCTGATGTTGGTGATGCTAATAGCGTAATGATAATACAGTGGCAACAAAAATAATAACATGAACAGCCAAACTTACGTCAGACACGTGCACGTCTACAAACCAATCATTGTCAAGTATAGGTCGATTCAGGCCACGTTTGTCAAACAAAAGTTTTTAGTCCACTCCTTAAATTACAATGTGAAACCAAAACTGACCTGGATGTAAAACCAGTGGAACATGGTCAGGACTTTAAGGTGAGAAAACACCCTTAGAATAACTTTTTCTTAGCATCATGTGTGTATGAATAGCTCTCAGACGGATTTGGCATCATGAAGCAGAGAAATGCTATATATTAGCATATCCCCGCTCTTCCACCACCTGTCCGTCCTGCCTTCTGTGGGGTGGGCGGCCCAAAGCACCTGAGCTGCTGGCCCTTCCCTGCCGCCCTGCCACCCCTCTGTTGTGAGTGTGAGCTCTAATGGGCAGCCTAAATCACTGACCTGTCACTTTGTGCCTTCATTCAGATTAATGTGCACTCCAATGGTCCAAGCATTAAGCCTCACAGGGCCTCTCAATGACACACCTCAGTGCTCTGTGGCTGAGCACTCATAACACACACACCCACACACACTCGCAAGGAAAAGCCAATACAGCAGTGCACTGCAACCTTGGGAAGAGAAGAGTTGCTATGGAAAGAGAGAAACAATGGGAGTCAAATGTATCTGTGGATGTATCCAATAACAACACAACCGTGTCCTCAATCGTTACCTCATCTCACCCTGCTTCAGTCTTCAGTAAGCCGCCCATACTCACATGACATGGAGAACCTCTTATCTTAATTCATAACATCAGTTTTCATTCAACTCTCCAGGAGTTTTTAAGTGAATTACTGATATGAGACAAAAGATGTGACAAATACGAGGATGGTTTCCAAAACTACGAACAAAGAAAAGCATGTGGTGTTTATTAGTCAAACCCAATGGATGGATGATATGTATATTCATACTTTCTCCTACATTAGAAAACGTTTTTTTGATACATTTATGGATAATGTTCCTGACATGTGTCTGCTCTGTTTATCCCGAACAATTTAATTAAATATGTGTTGTTCACACACTGAGTCTCAAAAGTCACATTCATTGTCCAAACATGTCTCACGGGAAAGAGTCAGCTGTGACAATGAATTAGTGGCTCTTACTATTTTCTTGGGACAACTTCTGTAGTGACAACAGATGTTGTTGTGTCTATAAGTCACAATGGTGTCGACTCTTCTTTGTTTTAACTCCTGGAGCAATTCTCAGCGGCACCAGGGGAATTCTATTGAAAACACAGTTTTTTTATCATCTGTTTGAGAGAACCTGAGGGGGGACATATGAAAGGATGTTCTGCCCCCATTTGGTAGGAGAGAGAAGTGCAATTCAACATTAAGGGCTGTGACCTCATATAGCACCAACGCTTACTGCCCAGATGATGATGAACAGTACACATCAACAAAATTGCAATATTTACTACACTGAAAAGCATATATACAGCGCAGTTAAATATGGTATATATAGTACAGTTTAGTGATCCAGGTATATATGAGTATACCCATGTTAAAGGTGGATGTAAAAAGTAATAGTGTGTATTGGAAACCAAGAAGTTAAATGAACAGGGGACTCTAATGATTGTGGCACTGATTATAATTGATATGATGTTCTGCAGTAAAACACAGGATTGACTTAATGCAAAGTTTCTACTCTTTTTTCTGTAGAATTGATTTAGATGAAGCCAGACATGACTAGGAGGAAAGAAACCCTATTCTTTTCAACCACCCATTTTTTCTATGAAATGTTGTTTTGTGTGTTTGTGAAGTGCGCGTGATTTTAAGGCTGTAGACTGTATTTGATATTGTTGGACAAGAAAATAGGTTTGAAACTAACTGTTTATATCCAGCAACTTGTTGTCACTGTCCTAATATTAGACCGTCTAACTCTTCATCTGTGGCTTTAAAGAAAAAATTCAGAATTTCTTTGACACAATCGGTTTCAAACAATATTGATCCAGAATGTGGCCCGTTGTAAGCTCTCCTGCAGTTTTACAATGCATAAAAAGCAACAACCTAAGCAAATAAATTGTGTATATGCTGAACAGGACCTGGGCCCAGTACAGAGCCTTGTGGGACACCCATGGATTGACACAGAGGGATAAAGCCGTAATCACAGATTGTGACAAGGTGGGAATGAGCGGTTGTTAAACTGTGTTTAGTTTATGCAGTAGGCTGTTAGGATTTAAATAATGGAGCCTAGACTTGAAATTAGAAAATATACATGTGTAAAGTTATAACCCATTTAATCAGATCCAAAGCTAAATTATTCAGCAAGCCACAGTCAAGCTCACTCTCTAAATATTCTGTGTCTTTCCCCATACCGCTTCGGCTCATTCACTTTCACAAGCATTAGATGTGGGCACAGGGCTTGTCTCTAATATTTCAAACACTAGGATAAGTGCTCTTTTTACAGGGACAAGAAATAGTCCTTCGAGTAGCCTTTTTCTCAGAACAAATCATTTCTGTCCTCCTCTCCACTGAAGAGAGACCCCTCACACAGTACCGAATGGTGCTTGATTTTTATGGCATTGTTAAAGGGGTAATCATAGTGTCATTTGCCAGTGTGATCACTGTGAACTGGCCTCCCTTGGTCAGGCCTTGTTATAATTTCCAGACCCCTGGTTGAGAGCAGCTCTGAATTGCACCAATTAGAGCGGTGAGTCATGTGTCAGCGGCTACAGGAGAATTCAGCCTCTACCACTTTTGAGCTATAAATTCATCTCTGGCTGTTACACCATCAAGGTCTATTGTCGCTGTCCTGGTGACTGACAAGTGGTAGTCAGGCACAGTGTGTGTGTGTGTGTGTGTGTGTGTGTGTTTGTGTGTGTGTGTGTGCGTGTGTGTGTGAAGTTTAACATTAAAGTCATCCTTAATGCTTTCTTTTATTCTACTTTGTGTGACTAATGTATAATTTGAGAATGACACCCTGTTACTTCCTCAACAAAGCAATTACACTAAAGTATTATCTGCACTTTCCCATCAGTACACAGTGAGTAAACAACAAAAAGACCGATGTTTTCTCACTTCGACTATCCATCGAACTCTCTCGCAGTAATGTCAGGGACTCGGCCCGGCCCCCAAGGCTTAATTAGATTAATGGAAGAGGAGCAGAGCATCTAATGACCTATCTCTCTGCATCACTGGATGGCGGAAAGATGGGGAGTGCATCAACTCTCGCTGGTTCCTCTTCCACTCACCCTCCTCTCAGCCCCAGACATGTCAATGATCCTTTAGAACGCTTCCAGATACATTACATGGAGCCCACGGCTGCAGCCGAGACCCCGTCTGCAGCGCTGCGGCATTTTCACAGCTCGGCCTCCTGTGTGATAAGAGGAGGGGAACAGCGAGGAAACGGGCTGAGGGGATGGGCAATAGAGGCGTGATTAGATTCCAAATGACGAGAGAGAATGTCTCGGGGAGATAAGAGATAAACGGAAACCAGGAAAATATGCAAAGATAATGAAAACGACTAGGAAGAGAGATTTGTGAGCAGATATTGCACAAACTTACAGCTTCTCTCTGTATCAGCTGTATCAGTCTTTTCATGTCGTTGAGTCCACACATATGCTGGAAGTCTAGTAGCAAGACAATCATCAATCCATCACATTTGTCTGTGTCACAATTTGCCTCATAGGCTTAGCAATGTACAACGTTATCTACCCTAGCAAGTAATGAAAAACTAACAGAAAAAATGTTTAACAGTGGAAGAAATGCCTAGAAACCTCAAGGAGTCGCAAGTGAGGGATTAATCTCTGAGAACAGATCTGAGTGCAGTAGAGAATAGAGAACTTCACATTTTGATAGTGCTGACGCCAGTACTGTGATACGCTAAGGTGTAGTTCTTCTAATTGCCACAAGATGGTAGCACCAAGAAATCTACTGTATTTAAAAATCAGACTATTATGATTTGTTTTATCATTATTCATTATAATAATTATAATAAACTATGTGTAATAGACATCATAACAATTATTACAGAACAATTATTATTAAATTTACAAAATGATGTATATCAAACCACCTTAAAATTAAAGCCAAAGTCTTTTCTTTACTAACGGCTGAGCTACTGACAGACACACACACACACACACACACACACACAAACACTCCAAACGTGATACATTTTCGTCCTGCCACTAAAACTGTATTATTAATCTGAACTTTGTTTCCTCTGTTTCACTCCAGTAATGAATTATGTCTGCCTAAAGTCACAGAGATTATTAAGATAATTTAGATTAGTAAGTTAAAAGTGCTGTGTGTATGGATGAATTTATTTTCTGGCAGCAAACTGAATCTAGTAAGATTGTAAACACTCTTTGCTGCAGTGTAGGCGACCAGATACTGAGCTCATCACATGCAGGCACTACTCCAGGGCCTCAGCTCTGCTTTAGTGGTCACCTATAAGCCTATTGCGATCTCTCATGAGATGGTGATGTGCTTAGATGTCACTGGTGAAGGTGGGGGCTATTTTGCATGCTAGAGTATTAGTGGGGCTAAAAGCAGTAATACCATCAGGACCAGCGTGGTTCTGAGGGCATGGTGCTTTAACAGAGGGGGAGAAGATGAAGGAATAGAGCTTGACAGGCAGAAAAGGGAGGGCTAAGCCCGGAGGAGGGGATCTTGTGGGGCAAGAGAAATCCGTGCATTCCCCTCGTACAGGTGGCAGAGAACACAGCAGATGCACATTTAGGTTGCTAGAAATGTTTAGCAAATTCAAGGGCCTCCTCAGTGGCCCGCAGGCGCCAACGGCTCCTGGGACCAACAGAGTGGCCCCTGACCCATCTCCAGCTCCGGCTCCAGCTCCAGCTCCAGCTCCAGATCCGGCTCCAGCTCCAGCTCCAGCTCCAGCTCCAGCTCCAGCTCCAGCTCCAGCTCCAGCTGAGGTAAGACCTGCTTGAGAGAAGGGAAAAGTGTGTTCTATATTCAGTTTCGCAAGCTTCTGATACTTTCATTTCATCCCTGCTGTATTGAGAGCTGTTGTGGAGCAGCTTTCATAATATTCACTTTGT
This sequence comes from Pseudopleuronectes americanus, assembly GCA_038501795.1. Taxonomy (NCBI): domain Eukaryota; kingdom Metazoa; phylum Chordata; class Actinopteri; order Pleuronectiformes; family Pleuronectidae; genus Pseudopleuronectes; species Pseudopleuronectes americanus. The sequence continues at coordinate 10,422,253 of CM076736.1, forward strand.
GCCAGTAACCGCAGCAGCAGCCAAAGCTAAAATCCCAGCTGAGAAAAATGAAATCTTGCATCCAGCATGTAAACCAGCAGGTTTTGTTACATTTGATTCTTCTGAGATCACAAGTGGTGAAATCATTCTTCGCCCTTTCAAATTCATTTCACCTCAAACGTGGCTCTTTTTAAGAAGACTCAATCAGGCGAGGCGGCAATTTGTCGAATGCAAAATTCACTTACCTACAAAAACTTCTGTGAATTAAAGTGCCTCTAATGATTGTGGTCTGAGTAATGAAGCTGAACATGTTGATTGTCTCGTAGGAGGCGAAGGCGGACGATAAGGGGAATGAGGCCAAACCACAGGGTAAGTCATTGTTTATTTGAGAGGCTGAATTGACACATAGAGAAGCTGAATTACTGTATGTCCCTTTTTGTTTGACTTCGCGTCACATGGGCTGTCTTCAGCTTTCTGCCCTCTGCTTTCCTTGGACCAAAGCCTGTGGTTGGATACTGGGAAGGCTGTTTAACTCATGGGAGCCTCATGAATATGGTGTAACTTACTAATAGGCTTATCTAAATTCACTTCTGACACACTTCAGAACATGCTCTGACTAGGCTACTTCAACAGTAAATACACATCAGTGCTGATTATCGTATCTTCATTCAGTTGAAATATAATTACCTCAACAATTGGAACAACCATATCAATGGATTTGTTGTGATGCTTATTCTGGTCAATTTAAGAATTGTGATGCTTCAGGTGACTGTGATTAGCTTTTTCTGCATTTGTCCGGCATAATTAATGATCAATATGACATGTATATTGATTTAACGATTGCCATGAACATTTATCTCTGTGACATGCAGACTGTGTTGCTTTCGATTTAGACACCTGTCGTGTAGAGTCAATAACAATAGGTGGGTCCTCCAGGATAGCATGGATGTGAAGAATATTAATATACCCACTTCAAACTATTATATAAACTCAAACTATCCTCTGACTGTTGCACATGCTTGAACAAAAATCTGTCTTCATGGTCATTGTTAATCATCACATTGAATCTGTCAAGTACAACAATGATGCCACAAGAGAATAAAAACTAAACAAAAACTAAAGAGCTCTTTCTTGAAGTCCTGCTGAGAGCATGCAAGCAGGTACTTTATTTGTCCCCAAGGTGGGAAATCCAAGTCAGCAACTGTCAGGATAATTTCTAAGGTTTTTAGATACTGACAGATACAAAGTGCTTTACCGTAAAACAATCAGAAAAAAATGAACAAGATGTTCTGAATAAAATTAAAGTCTGGAGGCAATTTTCCAAAATCTTCTCCTTTCTCAGACCCGACCCCAGCCCCTGCTCCAGCCCCTGCTCCAGCCCCTGCTCCAGCCTCTGCTCCAGCCCCAGCCTCAGGCCAGACCCCTGCTCCAGCACCCGGCACAGCAGCAGCTCCAACTAACCCTAATCAAGCTGGACCTGATGGGTAAGTCCTTTGTGCTTTCTCAAGTTTCCAGTTGATTTAGCGACACAGTTGTACAAGTGGCATTTTACCAGAGCTGTTGTGTGGATGATTAAGATCTAGGACACAAGAGTAAATGAAATTAAAGAGAGTAGATATAGGGTATTATACTCAACCTGCAAAACACACTCCTGGATCAACACTGATCCACCAAACCAGTATCAAATTAATCACCTGTCAGATTCCCTGGCAAGATGGCAGACAGAGACAGAAACCTTGAGAGATGAACCAGCATGTTAGATCTTTATCCCCTGGTGCTATATGCATGTTAACAGAGGGACGGCCAGAAAGTGGATTAAAAGCTTTTCAGCTTTTTAGCGTTAAGGAGCTCACCACAGCTACCTCTGCTCCAGCAATACAAGTGTGGTTTGATGCTCACAGTCGTAAACACATTTAAAAATGAGAAAACATGAAAATGTTTCATCAGTGGATAAGAAGGGGGGTGGGATGTAAGAGCTAGGGGGCTCTGCAGTTAGAAATGTGCACCTCTAGTCTGAGTGAGTGTGGAATAAATAGCATGAGAGCATCAGGAGTTCACAGGCGATGCACAGCATTCCACTGCAGGGTGTGAGCTCATTCACCTCAGATGAACACAATGCATTGGCTGATGATAAAGATCATGTTTAATGTTACAAGCAGCGCTCTGGTCCAGAGACAGAATTATGACTTGCACTGTCAACCATCAAGATGTATTTTGTTTGTTGTTCAAATTTGTTTGTCCAACTAATACCCTAAAGACCACAAATCACTTCTTCTGTGGTGTCTGACTCACCAGTTATTCTGAAAACTCAACTTTAATCTTCAAGATGTGGGGTCATGGATTTAAAAGAAAGAGAGTAGTGCAGCCTTAGAACTAGTTTTGTAATAATTTAACTCCTTTTACTTTGTAGCAGTAAATCATAATGAAACCCACTTTTCTGCACTAAGTTCAACAGCAGCATCCAATACCACACGTAAAGACCATGTCCAACATTGTGTCAGGGAAGAGGAATTGATGTCCCCATTTGAGTTCTTGTCCGTTACTGTGTCACTTGTTAATTAGAATAAGCTTGTTTTAATTTATTTAAGAGCTGAACTCAGACATGTGATCGAGATTTGCTGTGGAGCGTTCTGTGGAGTCACTCCTGGATCCCCTGGTCCGCCAGATGTATTGCTAAAGTTTGCCCACTAGAGGGCGACACATGAACACAGACCTGCTGTCTGCACTGCTGAGTAGCTGAGTCTTTTCTACAGTCAGAATGTCTTTATTTGAAAGCTGCTCCGTTGAAAATTTTAGACTCGGTGGAATCTGGGTTGATAAGAGACAAACATTTTCTTTTTAACTTTAACGGTTGCAATTTGGGTGGTGAGCCTTTTAAATAAATAAATGAAGCAGTGACCATCTCTATTCCTGATCAGGTGAAGTCAATCCTTTCAGTAACTAAAACCTCCTGTAATGATCTACTTTTGTAATGATTTATCAGAGGAATCCACATGTTTACCGTGTCACTGGAAATAAAGTTGCAGTAGCTCATCTGTTCCCTGTGTAGAAAGCATTTAGATCAATAAGTCAGATCACATCATGTCACATCAGTAGAGATCTTGCATGATTCTACTGCTGCTGGGACTCAGTAGATATTCCAGGAATTCAGAGTAAAGCAGCTGCAGCCAGAAATGTGGGACAAAACCTCTTTTGTGAATTGGTTTGTTTTGTACTTCAGGGCCACCATACAAACATACACATACCGTACATTACAGGAACCGCAGGATCTGTGGGCGCATCATGAAGAACCACAACTGTCACATGATTGCACATTTCAAATATTGGCTCAAGTCATATAAGTAATAAGAATTGTACCTTAACACGTGGAATCAGACAAAAAGATGGTTTCTCCAACCTCATCACATCAGAAACCATCATCCACCATCTACCTTACCTACTTATAACAAATACAAGGTTGTTGTACACTGTCTGATGTTGGTAGTGCTTGGTATTTTCCTCAGACCAGAAGAACCCCCTCCTCCTCCCCTGCCAATCGTCATCAACAGGTACTCAGACGATCAGCTCCGGGCCATCATCAAGCTGATGAGGGAGAGACAGGCACTGTACAAGGAGAAAGTGTTGGATCAGTACGCTTCCTCCCCTGAGATCACCCCTCCCGTCAGTGAGTACAATCTCAGCTTTACTAGTTTGGGTGGACGCAGGATAGAGCTCCTCTTCAACACCAACCAGAGATAGTGTTACTTGATCTTGAGCATTGCACTCAACCTTGCTATCTGTCTTTTCAGCACCTCTGCTCCGCAAAGACAACTACGCAAAACTCATCGAGGAGAGGAAGAGACAAGCCGAGGAGGATCGGATAAAGAAAGAGGAGGCGGATAAGAAGAAGAAAGAGGAGCAGGAGCAGAAGAAGAGGGAGAATGACCAGAAGAAGAAGGAGGATGAGGAGAGAAAGAAGGCGGAGATGGAAGAACAGAAGAAATTGGAGAAAGTGGACATGAAGACCAAGGTGACCGAGGCCGCGTGGCGCACTGTGGACGCCGTGCTGAAGCCGTTTGAGCAGCGTATGGACCCTGTGGTGGGGCAAACCATCGACCCTTTCACAGACCGCCGCTACATCGCCTGGCTGAGCCTGGTGACCCTGGCCTTCAACTACAACACCTGGTTCATCACGGCCCGCCTGTGCTTCCCGTACCACACGGAGACCGCCATCCCTATCTGGTTCGCACTGGACCTGCTGGCCGACCTCATCTACCTCATCGACTCCATCCTCTTCCAGTCCCGCAAACAGTTTGTCAAAGGTGGAGACATCATAGTAAGTATGACCGGTGATGATCACTGAGAATGACTACGACACCATGCCCTTGTTCAGTAGACCTCCAATGACACATTTAGGTTCAGGACAATAGATAATTTTTCTAAGCACTTTTCTGTAAACTTCCCCTCATGAAGCTCAAGTTATGTCACATAAAGGAATACTTTAGCCAAAATAAAAAATCCACTCATTATCTACTCACCTCTATGCCAATGGAGGGGTGGGTGAAGTGTTTGAGTTTTAGGGATAAACGGTGTTGCAGCCAAATCCAATAAACTGGTGAGTAGATAATGAGTGAATTTTAATTTTTGGGTGAACTATCCCTTTAACTAATGAATACATGTATTGTTAGATATAAATCCTCAAGGATCAGAATGAACTACTTGTCTTTTTTAAATCATTTATTCTTAAAATCGTTTCGTATGATATTTGACCTTCCTCCTTCTCTCCCTCTCTGTCACACAGCAAATCATTCATTATGTATTCAATATTCAATATCAAGTTGCAACATCCTTTGCTGTTAACCCTCGACTAGATGAGAAAAAAAAACTCAAACTGTGATGAAGAGGAGGAAAGAGAAGCTCCATTTGTCATTGTTTAACTCTCTTCAGGCCCTAATAAAGATTAGATCTCTATCGTGTGTTGAGCTTTGTTGTTTCCCATTTGCCTGATGAAGACCAGGCGGCGTCTAAACTCCCTTTTCTCCCTTTCAGAAAGACAGAGAAATGACGAAGAAGAACTACAGGGCCTCCGAGAGATTCAAGGTATCTTAAAGTGAATTCTTTGACCTTTGGACATGACTGTGAACCAACGTCAGCGACCGTCCTCATCCTGTCTCTTATCCTCAACAGATGGACATGCTGTGTCTCATTCCATTCGACTTGCTGTACTTGCAGTTTGGATTCAAATCCATTTTCCGAGTCAATCGTCTGCTGAAGGTGAATTCACTCATGTATATGTTTGGAGAGGTTTTTAATCTGACAACACTGCAAACACACTGAGGTCATTTTGTTTGCTTACCATCATCAACCTTCTCATTATTGTGATCAAGGCGGATACGTTCTTTGAGTTCAGTGATCGTCTGGAGAGCCTCATGGCCAAGGCGTACATCTGGAGGTGAGTCACATGACAGGAAGTCACAACCTATGATAATGCCATTATTGTTATCAATGTACACACGTCATACATCCATTGATTTATAAAGAGCCTTTAACCCATGAAGGATAGACCAGTGGGAAGATGGAGGTGGTAAATGAAAGGAGGGTTTTCAAAACGACTATTTCCTCAGCAACTCTTGAGAAACCATGACTCTTCTTTCTTTTCATTCTTTAATGTTTTACCACTACTTTACATTTACAGTTTTTTTCAGTTGTTACAAAACTCCCTGTATTAATCTACTGTAAGATGGTTCATTATGGTGTCAACATCTTTCCTCCTCTGTCAGAGTGATTCGCACCATCGGTTATCTGCTCTTCATGCTCCACCTCAACGCCTGCTGCTACTACGTGGCCTCAGAGTACCAGGGCATCGGCCAAACTAAATGGGTCTACTCCGGCCTCGGCAGCGCGTAAGTACACTGCATCCGTCTTCCTGCTTGTGTTTGATTGCATGGGACTATTTGTCTTTCCTGCATAATGTACACTAGTACAAGTAGTGTACAAAAAGGTCCTGTCAGTAAAAAGTTAAACAAGCAATCCCCTACCAAACTATTACTGACTAAGCTAAGTCTCATTATAGTGTCATCTTCAAAAGGCCTCTTCAACACACTAGTGACCTAAGGACAAAGTTCAACTTAGGTAAAGTTCCCATTTAAATTAAACTTAAAAAACAGTTTTTTTGTGATGGGCCTCATTAAGGAAGTTGTTCTGGATTCTGACACTACAGGTCAAGGAAATCCATGTCAGTGATGTTTTTCAATAGTTCTCTGATGTGGTGGCCAACCCAAGCTTTAATAAGCCTCTTGTTTTTTGACCGAAAAACATTAACTGTCATTATATTATGATTACTTTTAGCCATTATGTTGCGCATTACCTGAGGTTCCACATTTATTTGTATGTTTCCCTCTCAAAGCTGAACTCTTGTCAGCATCTCTCAGCAGCGTCATGTGATTAGAAAGGTGTGTATCTATAACAGTTGGAACTCCAAATTCAACATGATATATCTTATTCCTAGCATTTCTGGTTCGTAGGAAATCCAAAACAGGAAAGAATAATGTCTTTCTGTGCATGACTTTTATAAAAAAAAATTATTGTTTTACCCTGATTCAATATGCAAATGATCCCAACATTTGCAGATGTCTGAAATACACTGTTCCTTAGAGGACTTGACATTTCCATTATATACAACACAGACCTTCAGGGAGTTATCTTCAGTGTTGGTTCCACAGTAACAGAGTTTTTTTAGTTGCAGTTTATAAAACCTCCGTCACTGAGGGATCCAGAGAAAATGACACGTGTTGTGTGTTCCGTGTTTGCTGCCGCTGCAGTTACCTCAGCTGCTTCTTCTATGCGGAGAAGTCCCTGCTGCTGATCGCTGAGCTGCCCTTTCCAGACACCATGTTCGGACAGATCTTTCAGATGACTAACTACCTTTTTGGGGCGTTCTTTATGTCCATCATTCTTGGCCAGGTAGTTTCTTTGTGATATTTTTTTTTATCATTTTAATAATGACACTGCCATGTTTTGGCATAAATGACGTTTTTCTTTTCTCCCGTTCTTTTTATTTTTTTATTTTCATCAAAAAATCAAGAAAACCTAAGCAACTGTAGGTTTCTTGAAAATTTGGCAGCAAAGACATCAAGAGAATTAAACTGTGCAGCTCTCCCTTCGAATCGCATGCACGCACACACACACACACTCTCTCACGTGTCGTCGTCAGGCCAGTGACAGCGAGCCTAGTGTGTGATGTCCCCTTCTAACCCCCCCCACCCTGTCCACAGGTACCTGCGTTGTTACTACCACGCTGTCCGCAGTCTGATCAACATCGGGGGGCTTAGCGAGCCCCACACCGTCTTTGAGATTACCTTTCAGATGACTAACTTTTTCACGGGCGTCTTTGTGTTCTCCAGTCTGATCGGACAGGTAACATAAAGCCACACTGTGTCCGTTGCATGACCCATCTCAGCGTCCTCAGTTCGTCTGAAACCCTGGTAGAAACTAGCGTCGCTAAATCAGCTCGTCTTCATCTCCTCCCTCATTTGTCTCGTTACTTTAGTAGTGATAGATGAAGGAAATCTGTCGTGGTAGAAATGTGGATGGATCATTAGTCGTAACACTCACACCTCACCATCCGTTGTTTTTCTTTCATGGTTCCCTGTGGAGTCTTAACTGTCAATATATTTAAGTAATTCATTCGTCCAGTCGCCTTCTGTTCATATATTTGTTGTTCCTGCCTTCTCACCTCAGATGAGAGATGTCATAGGTGCAGCCACAGCCGGACAGACATACTTCCGAGGCTCCATGGACAACACCGTGGACTACATGGTGAACAACCGTATCCCACCGATGGTGCAGAACAGAGTCCGCACCTGGTACACGTACACCTGGGACGCTCAGGGCATGCTGGGTCAGTGCACTCTCCACAAAGTGTTCAGTTCGGTTTCTAGAAAATGTCCCAAAGTCTGAAATGACAATCCTCAGCCACTGGCCAGAGGTGTTATGTTTTGGGGTTGTGTAAATGTTTGTGTGTCCCTCCGTTCATCCGTCTCATTCTCGGGAACAATTGTACTGTGCTTGGTTGGTGGAGTAGTTTACCATTAATCAAAACATGGTTTTTTATCCCCTCCTGTGGCTCCAGCCTCAGATTAAACCCTTTCTGTATAATCTTCCTCCTTTCAGATGAGTCAGAGCTGCTGGACAAAATGCCTCTGGTGATGAGAACCGCCATCGCCGTGGATCATCAACCTGACCACCTTTCAGAAGATTGAACTGTTCAAGGTACAGCCACACGAAAAGACACCGCAAATAGGCAAATTGCAGCTTTGGGCGGGATGTCAGATAAGGCTATGTATTTTCCCTCAGGGCTGCGACCAGCAAATGTTGGTGGACATGTTGCTGAGGCTCAAGTCAATCGTCTACCTACCTGGAGACTTTGTGGTGAAGAAAGTAAGTGTGGAAAGTTACTGCTTACTGATGTTAGAGATATATGCAGGTTCCTTATTTTTATTTGGGTTATTGTTTCTTAGTTCAAATCCTGGTTTGATCCAGATTTCATGTAAATCTCTGCTTCTGCTTGTGCAGGGGGACATCGGTAAAGAGATGTACATCATCAAAGGTGGAGCGGTGCAGGTTGTGGGAGGACCTGACAACAGCATTGTGTTTGTCACACTGAAGGCCGGCTGCGTGTTCGGAGAAATCAGGTCAGATGAGGTCCAAATGCTTCATTTTAAACATTGAGATAAACTCCAACAGTGGTGTTTAACACTATGCTTCTAATGAGGAGATTATTCTTTAAGATTCACTCGCAAAGAAACACCTAGAAGGAATATTCAGTGATGATTCTTAGATGTATTTTATGGTCGCAGCCTGTTGCAGTCTTCCAAAGACGGAGGAAACAGGCGCACAGCTAACGTCAAAGCGTACGGCTTCGCTAACCTCTTTGTCCTGGAGAAGAAGGACCTGTTTGACATCCTCGTCCACTACCCCGAGTCTCAGAAAGTTCTTGCCAGGAAGGGAAGGTGAGTCCTTTTCTATCATCTGTTGTTACGGGTGTTACAGGCAGTATCTCTAGCTACAAATGGATTATTTAGTATGCTTCTCAATGAAGAACTAGAAAAGCAGCTAATAGAAGAACTAGTAATGTGTCTGATTTTTTGTGGTTACGCTTTCAAATGAGTTTTCTAATGTTATGAGAAATTTGTTTTTAATTTATGTTATTTGTCTCTGCTCATTAGGTTTAGAAGTTTATATAATATCAGAAGACATTTCCGTCACAATGTGTATTTGTGTGTGTGTGTGATTGTGTGTGTGTGTGTGTGTGTGTGTAGGAAGCTAATGAAGGCCAAGGCTCCTGCAGCAGCGAAGGTCGACGAGGACAAGAAGAAGGGACTCGCTCTGTTTGGACCCAAACCAGGGACGCCCAAACTGCTCCGAGCTGTCGGTGGAAACTTCAACAGAAATTTCATCAACAGGATGAAGGTAACCACTCTTCATTTATCTTTACCTGCCAAACCCAAGTATCTTCATGTATTGAACATAACAAGTGATTCCCTCTGGTTTGGTTTCTTCTGTGTTGCAGGCTGCTGCTGCCGGAAACTAATTTTTTCGTTTCTTTGTTTCTTTCGTTTCATTCTTTTTTGAGAGTGAATGTACAGCTTTATTTTCAATATCTTACTGCTCTTTTTTACTGACTGCTTTTTTCTGCTGTAGCACACTCATTTTTGGATAATTTTTTTGTAAATGCTTTTCAACTCATTTCACCGATGCTCTGAGGGCGGAACAATTATGGAATGTCAGTTATTGAAATAGAAAATACTGTAAATTATTATATATATATTTTTTTTTAAAGAAAATGGCTGTTAAATGGCAAATTACGTTTCAGGCAAACGCAGGTAAACCACTCTGTCTCGCCACAACCAAAAACAAAGCAATGAAACACACCATCTTAAAATATGACAGAATGTATACAAATTATTACAATACAACTCAAACAGAAAAATGATTTAAACTAAAAGCCAAATTTACATATTTTAAAATATATAACGTGCAATATTTGAAAGACTGCTGCCCCTAGTGGATACTGCCATTTATATACTATAGGAATATACTGTATATTTTTTGTTTATGACTTTGTAATCACAGTAGTTAAAATGAAAATCTAAGCAGAGACAACCCATCATTGTAAATACTTTGTTTGATTATGCTCAGTCAATTTGATCCCTGTCTGTATCTGCTTCAATAAACGACCTCGCAACTTAACAACAGTTCCCTCCCAGAATGATCCTTTCTTCCCTTTTCGCTGGTTGTGCGTCTGTGTTGGTCTGTGACGTCCAGGTCTGATCCCTTTAGCCAGACGAGGACGCTGCAGGGACTTATTCACTCAGCGGTTGTGTTAGTGAAGTCTGCAGCCGGGACTGAAATAACCTCAGCATGGCCTAATTTTACATCATCTACTGTGATCTCGTTCTAACCTTCATAAATGGTAAATGGTTTTGTATTTATGTAGCACTTTTCTAGTTTATGACCACTCAAAGGGCTTTACAGTACAGTTTGACATTCACCCATTCACACACACATTCATACAGTGCATCTATTCACAGCACTTTGTTATTCTATGGGGGGCCATTCGATGGGTTAGACTGGGGATCGTACTGCCGACCTTTAGGTTCGAGGACGACCACTCTACCCCTCAGCCACACAGCAGCCTATAACCACATTCACTGCTCATTCCGTCTGGAAACATCTTCGACCACAAATTAAAATCTTCTTCAAACTCCCTAATGGCAGAATAATAACAAGTGAACCCACTTGCAATTGTAATTTTTTCATTATAAATCATGTTTTCCAACAAATTGTAAGTGTTCCTTGTTCTGGACTGGAGCCAGCCCTACAGTCGTGTTGCCTGCTGGTGATTGGCAGCTGAGCTACAGTCACTGACCTGACGTTGACTTCAGGATGAAGAGGAGTTCCCACAGGGCATTAATGAGTCTGAGAAATTTAATTCCCTCAGTCTGGTGGCTGGATGTTAGACGAGCATTACACAGCAAGAACACCCTAAGGACAGGCAGGCCTGTTCTCTGTAGCCACAGCAGACCACCATGCTCAGCAGGTTGAAAAGGCTTGTAGGGGCTCCAGAGCCGCCCCCTGCCCCGGCTGCAGACCCTCCTCCGGCCTCAGATCCACCCGCTAAGGTAAGACCCTGCTCTCTCTCTGATTCCTCAAATATTCATAGTAAATGAAACAGAAAATTCACAGCATACATTATTTCAAGGCATTTTACAAATTAGGTTTATGTGTTTATTTTACTCCCATCCAGAATAATGACATGAACAGTTTGTTGAGTCAAATTTAACAACAACTGAGCTAAAAATCTTTATAAGATTTAAGCTTAATTTGAACCTGTTTTTCATAAACATGAGTTACAGACATTTTGTAGACAATTCTTATGTTTAAGTATGAACATTTTTTGTTGTTTTATATTTAGTATATTTATATTTTATTAATATATAATATATATATATATATATATATATATATATAAGTTATGTGTAGAATTATATGAGAACAATATATTATCTAATGAAGCTTCATTTGGAAAAACGTTCACGTTATATAGGTTTGGTTGTGGCGTTGAAATATTTAGCTTCAGTATAATTAACATGTTGCTTCGATTTTAGTTAATTATCAGTAATCACACTCATAAATTGTGTATTTGATCTGACTTCAGTGATAGTTGAAATCATAGAGATATAACTCTAGAGAGCTCAACTTCTTCTCCTATATTTTGACAAGTTATATAATTAATGTACAAAATAAAGAGTATTGGGACTCATGCTGGGCCCTGAGGAACCAGTAACCTTCATTAAACAAAGTGAGTTAAATTGAAAATATAAAGGGTGTAATAAAAGTGTTTTAGCTTTATATAGATAAAATAACTGAATTAAAAAATATTGGCGACTCTATAAACAGCTTTCATAAATGCTCCATTATTAAATATCTAACCGATCAGCGTCTTGCCCCCTGCTTGGCACACAGCCTAGTTAAGGTTATATTAAGGTGATTTGGGGGAAAGCCTCTGAAGCAGCTTGGCACTGACGTGAAGAACAAGTAGTGTGGGTGGTGTGGCCTAGGGGGTAGAGTGGTCGTATTCCGACAAGAAGGCTGGCGGTTCAATCCCCAGTCTTCACCATCTGCATGTCGAAGTGTCCTTGGCAAGATACTGATACTGAACCCCTAAAATGGCCCCTCATAAACAAAAGCGTCAGTCAAATGACATGTAATGTGAGTAGCTCCAGCAGGGAGCTACTGTTTTTAAATGAGGCTGAATTCCTGAAGTTATCGTTGAGGGGGAGGATAGTGAGGGTCATTTGGTGCACTAGCACCTACTACAATAACGTCAGCCTCCTCTTGCATATAAAACAGTCGTACTTGTTATTTAAGCATTTTGGGATAAATTCTATTTGTTTGAAGATTAAGGTGTTGCATATTTACAGGAAGAAAAACCTCCTGAAAAGAAGGATGAAAATGAGCAGCCAAAGAAAGAGGAAGAAAAGACAGAAGAAGAAAAGAAAGAGGAGGATAAGAAAGAGGACAAAAAAGAGGAGGGACAAAAAGAAAAAGAAGCAAAGAAAGAGGAGGAGCCAAAGCCAGGTGAAAAAGTAGTTCTACCTTGTTCGGTTTTAAACCAACAATAAAGTCACATCACATGTTTGTGTCACATGTACCTTTTTAACAACTGTGACCAGTGTCTGGTGTTATTTTCTCTATATCTTTGGCCCCAGACTTGTGCCCTTGGAGGAACAGGAGTCTGAACCACCAACTTTCTGGTGCTTAGCTGCTGCTCAACACTCAAATTCCCTTCTCGTTGTGGAGGTTAATTTTGACTTCACTTAAAAGAACAGGCAATTTTTAGACTGTTGAACTGATTTTATTGATGCAGAATAAATTCTGCAGAAACCAATGGAGAAACTGTCTGACTGGTCTTTGTCTGATCAGCTGTCGCCTTTTATTTGTTTTATTTTTCAGAAATTGCATGACATATTCTGTTTTCATTTACAGCTGCTCCTGCTGCTCCTCCTGCTGCTCCTAATGCTGCTCCTGCTGCGGCTCCTCCTGCTGATCCTGCCAATCCAGAGGGTCCTGAAGGGTAAGAATTTAACTTTTTTGCCTGAAAAGTCGCTTTAGTGTCAGCCTTTTTATGAGCTAACGTAGAGCTACTTTTTATTCTGTAAGAGCCAATAACAAAATGACACTGCCACACAAAAAGGAACTGTCCCATTTATACAGAACTACTACAGTCCTCATTCTAAACCAGCTCTGGACTGCCTCTGCAATTTCCACCACACGGGCCAAGTGGGAAGCCGGTAAGAGGGAGAGTTTCCGAGATATGCCTACAACATTAAAGGACCCATGTATGTCCATTTTACCACAGTTGATATGGTTCCTTTGGGTCTTAATTAAATGTCTGTAACATATTTTGGTCAAAATACCACAAGGATCATTTAAAACAGCACCCTTTTCACCCTGTCTAAAACAGCCCTCCTCAGATTGACCTGTTTTTAGTGCCCCGCCCCCCCCTCTCACCCCCCTCTCCCCCCCCACCCTTCCTTCACGAGATACAAGTGCCCAAATTTTTAGCTATTCATTACCTGTATAGAAATATGTCTACTGGAGACGAAGATACAATCTTGCAACCATATCGTTTTGAACCAGAGTCAAGTGGGCCAAAGTCCGGCTGCAAGAGCCCCAGAGCACCAGCTCCCCAGCGCAGCCCCGCAGTGGGAGCAGTACTTTTCAGTCGTAATCCCATTCGACTCACTCTAGCATATCGTTTCTGACACAGAGGAACCACAACAAATCGCGGCAGTTGTTTTTTCCAGTGATTTTGGGACGGTAGACATGCCAGATACCAAAATTAGCGTGTAGAAGCGCTAAAAAAGTGGAATTTTCATAATATGTCCCCATTAAGACAGATGTTTATGAAATTGTTTGGTAGATTATATCGAGACGGATCACCACTATATATTGTTTTCTTTTCATGTTTTCAGTGAACAAGCTGAACCTTCTTCATCTCCACCTGTTGTCTACTTCCGCTACACAGATGATATACTCAGAGATTTGATCATAAGGTTAAAAGAACGGACAGAGATGCTGAGAGAGAAAATCATAGATCCTTACGCCACTTCTCCAGAAATCACCCCACCTGTCAGTAAGTACAGAAACACATCCTATCAAAACAAAAGCATGGAGACGGGATAGAAGCTCATAGACCTGGAGAAAGAGCCACTTAACCCAACATCACTCCATTTACCTGTTTAGCACCTATCTTGAAGAAGGAGGACTACATCAGGTTGAAGGAGGAAGAGCGGAAAGCGAAAGAGGAAGCGGATAAAAAGAAGGCAGAGGAGGCAGCTAAAAAGGCGGAGGAGAAGAAGAGGAAGGATGAGGAGAAGAGGCTGGAGGCTGAGAAGAAGGCAGAGGAGGAGTGGCTGGCAGAAGAGGCCAGGAAGAAAGCGAGGTTCCTCCCGGAAATCAGCTGCTCCTGCTTTGACGTCCTCATTAAGCCGATCGAGGAAATGATGGACTCGACCATTGGAACCACCATAGATCCTTTCACAGGTAGGGGAGGTGCACACAGACGACCTGACAGCTGAGTTCAAATGAAACATGAACATGTAAAAAGACTGAAAACTGTTTCTGTCTCCAGATCGCCGCTACATCGCCTGGTTGACTGTGGTTGCCGTGGCGTACAACTACAACCTTTGGTTTTGCTCGGCCCGGTTGGCGTTCCCTTTCCATAACTCAACTGCTAACCCCTTCTGGATTTTTTTTGATGTTCTCAGTGACTTAGTGAATGTGATTGACATCGTCATTTGGCAGCCCCGCCTTCAGTTTGTGAAAGCCGGCGACATCATAGTGAGTCACAATCCCTGTCGTTGTCCTGTGTCTGTGATTGTTGGCTTTGACTTGCATTGTTGTACTGTGTGTAACCGACAAAAATCCTCTCTCACCTGCAGAAAGACCGAGTTATGACAAAGGTTCACTATCGGAAATCACAACGATTTAAGGTAATAAAGCAAAATCACTTCCAACGATGTACGCTACTCACAGGTTTTAACATATGTGGACTTGTTTCAGTTAGAATGCTTTAGAGAGGTTTGAAATATGAAAACATAAAATACCAGACCAATACCAGAGATTATTAAAAGCAGTGTGTACTTAACGGTCCCTTGACATCTCATGTCCTGTCAGATTCATCCTGTGGCCCTTTGGACAACAGGATGCCCAACATTTTATAATTACACATAATCTACAACTCACTGTAACCTCCTAGTGAGAGAAGTTTTGTGATAAGTGTTTTTATTATTATTCATCTGTGTGTGTAGATTGATATATTCAGCATCGTCCCCTTCGACATTCTCTGTCTGCACTTTCAATTCTCCACCATCTACAGACTCAATCGGTGGATAAGGGTAGGCAGGCAACACGTAACTTTTTACAAATAATGGAAAAGTGGTAAAAAAGGTTTTGTTTAACAAGACTTCACAGTTTTCTTTTTGTTGCATTCTGTCTATTAGATTGACTCGTTTTTTGAATTCAGCGATCGACTTGAGAGCATCATGGCCAAGGCTTACATCTGGAGGTAAATGCTAATGGATCAATGGAGCAAGTTCATGCTCACATTCACTTAATATATTATGATGTTTGTATGCCTTCTTTTGACATTTCTTTCACTTACATTAAAATGACGGTTTTATGGCTACCACAGACTATTTTTGGCTTATACACTATTTATTACTCTCAATATGTATATATATATATATTTACATGTCATGCTTTTTCAATCAGTTTACAAAAACTCTTCAAAAAATTAAATAAAAATGTCTTAGTATAAAAAAATATATATTATCATATTATAAAGGTGTAGTGAATTAAGTCATATTTAAACTAAATTTAATTCACAGCATCATAATTCAGAAAACTGCCATAAGGCTTACAAAGGTCAAAGAATAGCAGTTGAACATACATGTATAAAGAAAGGAATAAAAATGTCATTTTTTTTAATAAGGCATGAAAATCACAATAGTATAATGAGGCATTTAAAATGTTAGAGTATTGTCATAGTATAAGACAAATGCAGTACAATAGAAAGACTTGACATCATTTGCAGCAGAAATTCGATTTTAAAATCTAATTGTGTATTTTTCCGTGGTTGTGTGTCTGATGCAGAGTGGCTCGCACAACAGGCTACCTGCTCTTTGTGCTCCATCTCAACGCCTGCGTGTTCTACGTCGCCTCGGTTCACCAGGGCCTCGCATCAACTACATGGGTTTATGACGGAAAGGGCACGGCGTAGGTTCTTCTCACTTTGCGATTTAGAATCACCTTGATGATTCTAAATTGCCGGAGCTGTCCATGGTGCTGAAACACTGAAAGCTCCCGTCCCTGTACAGGTACCTGCGTTGTTACTACTTCGCCGTCCGGAGTCTGATCAACATCGGGGGTCTTCCAGAGCCAGTGACAATCTTTGAGATAATTTTTCAGATGACAAACTTCTTCATTGGTATCTTTGTGTTCTCAAGTTTGATTGGACAGGTGGGAGGAGAGTTTTTACTTTATTTTTTTCTTTCATGCAACACTTGCATTTCAATGGTTGTTCTTTTGTAATACGAGTGGTTCTTTGAGTCTCTGTTTTGTGTTGTATATATTTACTTAATTTGTTGATATGTTCTTTCTTTGAGATGAGAGATGTCATTGGAGCAGCCACAGCAGGACAGACATATTTCCGGGCATCAATGGACGGCTGTGTTGAGTACATGAACACTTATACAATCTCCAATGTCGTCCAGAACAGAGTCCGCACCTGGTACAACTACACGTGGGCCGAGCAGGGCATGCTGGGTACGTTGCAACAAAAAAACAGACAGAGAAAGTCAAGACCCACAAATAAAGACCTTCAAGTATGTGTATACAGATAAACCTTCATTCATTAAAAAACTGTCTCTGTCCTCTCCAGATGAGTGTGAGCTTCTGGACAAGATGCCTCTGGTGATGAGAATCGCCATCGCCGTGGATATCAACCTGGCCACTTTTCAGAAGATCGCACTGTTTCAGGTGAGGTAGCATTCACTTTTGTCCTCTGGGTAGGCGTGTGTTTGGTCTACAGGGCCTACATTGAGTGGGAGTGACATCAGTAGTGGTAGTTTAAAATCAGGTCTCTTTAGATATTACAGTCTTATGCAACTCAAATGCACCTAAAAATAAAACTATAGCCCCCCCATCTCAACGCCTTATGGTTATGGCCGTGAGGAGCGAGCTCTGGATTGCCCCCCTTCGCTTTGTTGTGAGGGGGGCGTTTTGAGGCTGTGGATAAATGTGACACCTTGGTGTTCGTTCTGACAGGCTCGGTTGCACGACTGTAACCCCCCCCCTTTCGAGAGTTGTGCACGGAAAAATGTGTCATGCCTCAATGGATGAGGCAAAATGTGGTCTTCAAGATAAACTACATCTGTCATCAACGTCAGTCTCAGAGTCAGAGAGATGGAAAGTTAGGAAGCTGTTACCTCTTTCTGTCAGTGGAGGCTCAGAAGGTGACTTAATTCCCAAAGACTTCCGGTCGGATGGGATTCTGTCCCATCTTGGGAGTGAAGAGGGCGTTAACCGTGCACTATCGGAGGAGTTTGAATCCGAATAACCAGAATCACATTGGTGATATTTGATATTCAAATGTTAAAAAAAATTATAAAAATTTCAACAAGAACATTCAACTAGAATTATTGCCGACGTACTATAAGGATTTAAATAGTAGTTAGAAATAATTAATTATTAACAAACATTTAATTTATGAGTAAATTAAATTTCGACCACAATGCACTCTGGGGGAAGACTAGTGAAGTTGAATTTAAACCTTTGGTTTGACTGAAAATTCCAAATTCACTTATTTCTGGCATTGGCCAAAAATGAAAAACACATTAATATAGCATAGTCATTACTTTTTTCCAACTGTACTCTGCCTCACACCGGGTGCTCCATAAATGTTGTGCAATAATGCTTAAAAAGTTATACCATAGAATTGTGTGCCTTTAGGCATTCAATAAAGATGGCTATCAAAATAAAATATAAAACATTAATATTTAAAATATTAATATTAAATCATACCTCTAGTTGGTTAAAGTTATCTCGGGGCACCACCCTTCTAAGGAATGGAAAAGATAGCCAATTTATTGATTAAGATCAGTCTCATTTAGATCTAGTTCCATTAGAAATGTCAATATTTATTAGCTGGCCGACTGCTGTCCTTGGAGGGTTGATGGAAAGAGAGAGAATTGAGGGGGACTCGGTGACCTCACAGGTCATGGCGCCAGAGTGACCAAATGGAGTTGACCCTGGTGGCTTTTTCACACCTCTGGGTGAAACTGTCCGGGACAATGGAAGCTGTTGCCCCCTGGGAGACTGAGTTCCTTGGCTTTTCCAGAACAATGGAGCCTGTGGCATCTTGGGAGATTGAGTTCGGGAGGCTTGCTCCTGAACAAAGATCATGTGGTTTCAGGGTTTTGACTACCCATAAAGGCCTAAGAGAAGGCCTTTAGTTTCACAAAAAAAACATTTCCCAACATATACTATGACAATTTTATGAAAAATAATTTAATTTTTATCATATTCTAGACATAATACTATACTATTACATTTTTTATGAAAATTCTGATGCTGTACTATACTATGAGAAGTGTACACTTTTTATTTTTAACGTCACCTTACTTTACCACTGAAAACTTACCTGTGGACTTAATCTGCTTCTTTCAGGGCTGTCGACCAGCAGATGCTGGTGGACATGTTGCTGAGGCTCAAGTCAATCGTTTACCTACCTGGAGACTTTGTGGTGAAGAAAGTGAGTACATGCATATGTGTGTTTCCCCGTTAATGACACACCTTGAAATTGCAGTAAATGAGAACACTGCTGACGTCTGTGTTCTCATCCCGGGCTCTCTGCAGGGGGACATCGGTAAAGAGATGTACATCATCAAAGGTGGAGCAGTGCAGGTTGTGGGAGGACCTGACAACAACATTGTGTTTGTCACACTGAAGGCCGGCTGTGTGTTTGGAGAAATCAGGTTAGGGTGCACCTGTGTTAGTGACCACTACAACTTAATATAAAAGGATTCAATACTGTCATTATTTGAGTCGTCCATGAACAGCTTGATATAAGTAAATGGGTTGCTCCCTGGGTTTGAATGCACTTATTGTAAGTCACTTGGGAGAAAAGCGTCACCTAAATGAAATGTAATGAATTACGTGATTAAAACTCTCCCCAGATCCAACCACATCTTAAGATTCTTTCTTAAGTCTTTCTTAAGATTCTTTTTGTAATAATTATCAACTGCAATCCAAAACCTTTGTTTAACACTGGTTTATTAACAAAGGATGATGGCACAAGACCCATGTGCATATGTCATGGACACATTTATGCTTCCAACTTTTACTCCTCCCGACAGTTTACTGCAGTCTGCTAAAGACGGAGGAAACAGGCGCACAGCTAACGTCAAAGCACACGGCTTCGCCAACCTGTTCGTCCTGGAGAAGAAGGATCTGTTTGACATCCTCGTCCACTACCCCGAGTCTCAGAAAGTGCTGGCCAGGAAGGGAAGGTGAGTCACTGAAGTTTGATTTTGACTACGGCTGTTCATTGTAACAGTCACGACTAATTAATCCTTTCAAATTATATTCGTTAAGATCCACACTATATCAAAATTAAAGAGCAGTTCATTGTTGATTTTTTCTGTGACTGCAAAGGCAACTTATCAAAGCCAAAGGTCCTGCAGCTGCCAAGGAGAGGAGGAGAGGTCTGACTCTGTTTGGAACCAAACCGCAGACGCCCAAGTTGATGAGATTGTTCGCCGACATGCGCAAAGCAGGCTTCTTGGAAAGTCTCAAGGTAAACTTTTCATATTTAGACCCAATCAGCTTTGATTTGGTAGTGTGCAGCTTTTACTCATGTCCTCTGGGTGCAGTCACCTCATCACCTACCGAGTAAGGAGCCGTGATGTGATTTTTTACCTATTATTATATTTTTTGTCCTCTGTCCACAGAAAGCTGCAGCGGAGGCAAATTGAGGACAGGACGTTCGATGCCACAGACCCACTCTTTTACAAATCTCCATCATTCTGTATGATCCACCTTTCAACCACTGACTCAAAGGGACAGATCTGCCAGTCAAAAGGATTCTAGTTCTCATGTGATGCTCCTCAGCACACATGAAACCAGGTTGCAGAGCTGAAACAGGACAGCTGTCGTTATAATCTAATAATGTTCACCTTCTTTGGTTTCTTGTCTTTAATAGACAAAGAAATCTCTGTTTTAATTGTGTATATTGTAAATCATGTGTAATTTTTCCATATAAAATATGTATTGAAAAGAATATTTTTCTATTAAAATACGAGCTCTTATACTTTAGATTAAGGTTCTTTCTCTAGTCATTTAATTTGGATGTATTGGATTGAAAGAATTCGTTTTTTACAATTAGCATTGATGGCATCCCAGGAGCGCCATCTGCTGTTTGACAGGAGAATTGAAGTGAGGTGCTGGGTGCTTACCAACATTGTGACACTGAATCAGTGTTTTTAATTCAAAGTAAAACATACTTAACACTTGAAGATACAGAGAATTGGTTTATTTTTCAGATTTTTTTTTGCAAATGCTTCTCAACTAATTTCACTGATGCTTTTTTTTAAATTAAGGGGCTTTTAAATGGCAAATTACGTGTCAGGCAAACGCAGGTAAACCACTCTGTCTCGCCACACTCAAAAACAAAGCAATGAAACACACCATATTATACAACTGTAAGATTAACATATAAAAATATGACAGAATGGAAACAATATAATATAATATATCATATTATATTATGATATTACATGAAAAAGGATTTAAACTAAAAGCAAAATTTAATTTTTTTTAAATATATGACATGCAATATTTGAAAGACTGTTGCCCCTAGTCAATACTGCCATTTATATACTACAGGAATATACTGTGGATTTTTTGTTTATGAGCAATCCTTGGCTTTGTAATCACAGTAGTTAAATGAACATCTAAGCAGAGACAACCCATCATTGTAAATACTTTGATTGATTGTGCTCAGTCAATTTGATCCCTGTCTGTATCTGCTTCAATAAACGACCCCGCAACTTCACAACAGTTCAGTCCCAGAATGACCCTTTCTTCCCTTTCGCTGGTTGTGCGTCTGTGTTGGTCTGTGACGTTCAGGTCTAATCCCGTTAGCCAGACAAGGACGCTGCAGGGACTTATTAACGAAGTCTGCAGCCAGGGACTGAAATAACCTCAGCACGGCCTAATTTTACACCATCTACTGTGATCCCGTTACCACCTTCATTCACTGCTCATTCCGTCTGGAAACATGTCTGACCAGAAAGGAAAATCTGTTTCAAAATACCTTATGGCAGAATTAATAACAAGTGAACCCACTTTACTTAAAATTGTCATTTTTTTCATTATAAATCATGTTTTCCAACAAATTGTAAAGTAATCAGGTCTAAGTGTTCCTTGTTCTGGACTGGAGCCAGCACTACAGACGTGTTGCCTGCTGGTGATTGGCAGCTGAGCTACAGTCACTGACCTGACGTTGACTTCAGGATGAAGAGGAATTCCCAGAGGGCATTAATGAGTCTGAGAAATTGAATTCCCTCAGTCTGGTGGCTGGATGTTAGACGAACACTCCACAGCAAGAACACCCTAAGGACAGGCAGGCCTGTTCTCTGTAGCCACAGCAGACCACCATGCTCAGCAGGTTGAAAAGGCTTGTAGGGGCTCCAGAGCCGCCCCCTGCCCCGGCTGCAGACCCTCCTCCGGCCTCAGATCCACCCGCTAAGGTAAGACCCTGCTCTCTCTCTGATTCCTCAAATATTCATAGTAAATGAAACAGAAAATCACAGCATACATTATTTCAAGGCATTTTACAAATTAGGGTTTATGTGTTTATTTTACTCCCATCCAGAATAATGACATGAACAGTTACACAACAGCTGTTGAGTCAAATTAACAACAACTGAGCTAATATTTTAAGTATTATGTTTAAGTATGAACTTTTTTGTTTGTTTTATATTTAGTATATTTATATTTTATTAAAATGTAATATATATATATAAGTTATGTGTAGAATTATATGAGATCAATATATTATCTAATGAAGCTTGATTTGGAAAACGTTCACGTTATATAGGTTTGCTTGTGAGGTTGAAATATTTTTGCTTCAGTATAATTAACATGTTGCTTCCATTTTAGTTAATTATCAGAAATCACACTCATAAATTGTGTATTTGATCGGACTTCAGTGATAGTTGAAATCAAAGCGATCTATATAACTCTAGAGATCTCACATTCTTTTTCCTCTCTTTTTAAAATGTATATAATTAATGTACAAAATAAAGAGTATTGGGACTCATGCGTGGACCTGATGAACCAGTAACCTTCATTAATCAAAGGGAGTTAAATTGAAAATATAAAGGGTGTAATAAAAGTGTTTTAGCTTTATATAGATAAAATCACTGAATGAAAAAATATTGGCGACTCTATAAACAGCTTTCATAAATGCTCCATTATTAAATATCTAAACCGATCAGCATCTTGCCCCCTGCTTGGCACACAGCCTAGTTAAGGTTATATTAAGGTGATTTCGGGGAAAGCCTCTGAAGCAGCTTGGCACTGACGTTGAAAAGAAGTAGCTCCAGCAGGGAGGGGGAACCTGCAGGGCTGATATAACTGTTTTTAAATAAGGCTGAAGTCCTGCAGTTAACCAGAGGGGGAGCATAGTGCGGATTCCTTGTGAGGCTCATTTGGTACACTAGAAGTTATTACAATAACGGCAGCCTACTAGTCATTTTAGCATTTTTGGATAAATTCTTCACATGAACTAAAATAAATGAGTCTCATCATGTAAGGTTGAGCTTTGTCCCATATTTGTTTTAAGATAGTTTTTAAGGTGTTGCATGTTTACAGGAAGAAAAACCTCCTGAAAAGAAGGATGAAAATGAGCAGCCAAAGAAAGAGGAAGAAAAGACAGAAGAAGAAAAGAAAGAGGACAAAAAAGAGGAGGGACAAAAAGAAGAAGCAAATAAAGAGGAGGAGCCAACGCCAGGTGAAAAAATAGTCCGAGCTTGTTCGGTGTTAAACCAACGATAACGTCACGTCACATCTTTGTGTCACATGTACATTTATAACACGCGTTGACCAGAATCTGGTGTTATTTTCTCGATAGTAGTTTTGGAGTAGTGGAATCAGATTGTTTCATTGGTTCCCAATACTCCTACTTACACTTCACTGTCTGATCATAACAGTAGGAAAAAGGCAGAAGGGAGTTGAACCACATATTCCTTCAGCATTTCTATAAGCAGCAATATTCTTCTATTAAACAAACCGTTCACTGCCTGCACACAGACATCAATTTGACCCTTTCAGCATGCTATCTTGCACAATGTCCCCAGACTGGTGCCCTTGGAGGAACAGGAATATGAACCACCAACTTTCTGGTGCTTAGCTGCTGCTCAACACTAAAATGACCTTCTCGGTTTTGGAGGTTGATTTTGACTTCACTTAAAAGAACAGGCATCTTCTGGGGCCGGTTTTTCAAAAGTAATCTGATTGGATTACGGCTATCGGATTGGATCAAATCTTGAAAATGGGTATTTCAAAAGAAAAAAAGGATTCAGAAATTGGATTGGATCACGTAATCTAATCTTGTTGTTGAACCGGATCGAACCTTGAGTTTGGGTTTTTCAAAACTTTTTGGTAGGATTGGGATCAGTTTGATCCCAAAAATCAGGATTAAACTGATCCCAGCAGGAGGGTGGATTCATGGTGGATATCAGTAATAAAACTAGGTAACTAAAATTGGTTAGTTAAATAATACAACATTTATATCATGCATTTTACAGTATTTATATTTATTCATCAATTTCACTTGAATTGTTCAACAGGAAGTACATAAAGTAGGTAGGCTATGTATGCTAACAACCTTTCAGTACAGCAAATTATAAATATTTCGGCCCCATAAAACAATCCAATATTGAACTCAATATTGAGTTCAATATTGACAGCGGTGTCAATATTGAACTCAAATAATAAATTCTGTCTTTGTTCATTAAACATTAATCACACTGACACAATCATCAGTCATGGACTTATCAAAAATAGTATCTAACATTTGCATCTCTTATTGGTCGTCCAGTCGGAGGTTGGTCAGTGTCTCCAATGGGCTCAGGTGCATCAGGGACGTCATCACAGAGACGGACTTTGCACCTGGTCGCGATGTTGTGTTTATATTGTTTGTTTGCTGTTCCGTTCAGTCCTATTTTCTGTTCAAATAAAGCATATTGGAGTGACCCCACACTATTCTACCTGTTGTTCTTTACATAGCTACATTGTGATAGTCCCATTTAGACCACAGGTAATCCAGATTTGGTAATCCTGAAAAGTTTGAATCCGGATCAGAGTAATCCAATCCCACATTGCTTTGAAAAACCAGCATAGAAATAAAATGGATTACGTGATCCTGGATAGCAGAAAACGAGATTACCAAATCTGGATCAGTTTGATCCAGATTAAAACTGCCCCATGGAGGCAACTGTTGAATTGATTTTATTGATGCAGAAAAAATTCTGCAGAAACCAATGGAGAAACTGCCTGACTGGTCTTTGTCTGATCAGCTGCTTACGTCACCTTTTATTGGTTTGCTTTTCAGAAACTGCATGACACATTCTGTTTTCATTTACAGCTGCTCCAGCTGCTCCTGCTCCTGCTCCTGCTCCTGCTCCTGCTCCTGCTGCGGCTCCTCCTGCTGATCCTGCCAATCCAGAGGGTCCTGAAGGGTAAAAATTAATCATATACCGTTTGTTTGTTCTATAGGAGGTTCAGATAAAAACTGAAAAGTCTCTAGTGTCAGGCAATAACAACATGACACTGCCACACGAGAAGGAACTGTCCCATTTATACATAATGTTGCAAGTGTGAAGCCAATAAGATGAAAAGCTTGTGAGATATGCCTGCAACATACAGACAGATGTTTATGAAATTGTTTGGTAGATAATATTCAGACGGATCACTACTAATTTTTCTTTTCTTTTCATGTTTTCAGTGAACAAGCTGAACCTCCTCCTCCACCTGTTGTCTACTTCCGCTACACAGATGATATACTCAGAGATTTGATTAAAAGGTTAAGAGAACGGACAGAGATGCTGAGAGAGAAAATCATAGATCCTTACGCCACTTCTCCAGAAATCACCCCACCTGTCAGTAAGTACAGAAACACATCCTATCAAAACAAAAGCATGGAGACGGGATAGAAGCTCATAGACCTGGAGAAAGAGCCACTTAACCCAACATCACTCCATTTACCTGTTTAGCACCTATCATGAAGAAGGAGGACTACATCAGGTTGAAGGAGGAGGAGCGGATAGCGAAAGAGGAAGCGGATAAAAAGAAGGCAGAGGAAGCAGCTAAAAAGGCGGAGGAGAAGAAGAGGAAGGATGAGGAGAAGAGGCTGGAGGCTGAGAAGAAGGCAGAGGAGGAGTGGCTGGCAGAAGAGGCCAGGAAGAAAGCGAGGTTCCTCCCGGAAATCAGCTGCTCCTGCTTTGACGTCCTCATTCAGCCGATCGAGGAAATGATGGACTCGACCATTGGAACCACC
Organism: Pseudopleuronectes americanus; assembly: GCA_038501795.1. Taxonomy (NCBI): domain Eukaryota; kingdom Metazoa; phylum Chordata; class Actinopteri; order Pleuronectiformes; family Pleuronectidae; genus Pseudopleuronectes; species Pseudopleuronectes americanus. The sequence continues at coordinate 10,447,901 of CM076736.1, forward strand.
ATAGATCCTTTCACAGGTAGGGGAGGTGCACACAGACGACCTGACAGCTGAGTTCAAATGAAACATGAACATGTAAAAAGACTGAAAACTGTTCTGTCTCCAGATCGCCGCTACATCGCCTGGTTGACTGTGGTTGCCGTGGCGTACAACTACAACCTTTGGTTTTGCTCGGCCCGGTTGGCGTTCCCTTTCCATAACTCAACTGCTAACCCCTTCTGGATTTTTTTTGATGTTCTCAGTGACTTAGTGAATGTGATTGACATCGTCATTTGGCAGCCCCGCCTTCAGTTTGTGAAAGCCGGCGACATCATAGTGAGTCACAATCCCTGTCGTTGTCCTGTGTCTGTGATTGTTGGCTTTGACTTGCATTGTTGTACTGTGTGTAACCGACCAAAATCCTCTCTCACCTGCAGAAAGACCGAGTTATGACAAAGGTTCACTATCGGAAATCACAACGATTTAAGGTAATAAAGCAAAATCACTTCCAACGATATTTGGACTTGTTTCAGTTAGAATTGCTTTACAAAGGTTTCCAATATGAAAACATACAATCATAAGTTTGTAAAATAAAATCCAATATCAGAGATTACTAAAAGCAGTGTGTACTTAACGGTCCCTTGACATCTGATGTCCTGTCAGCCTCATCCTGTGGCCCTTTGGACAACAGGATGCCCGACATTTTATATTTACACATAATCTACAACTCACTGTAACCTCCTAGTGAGAGAAGTTTTGTGATAAGTGTTTTTATTATTATTCATCTGTGTGTGTAGATTGATATATTCAGCATCGTCCCCTTCGACATTCTCTGTCTGCACTTTCACTTCTCCACCATCTACAGACTCAATCGGTGGATAAGGGTAGGCAGGCAACACGTAATTTTTTTAAATAATGGAAAAGTGGTAAAAAAGGTTTTGTTTAACAAGACTTCACAGTTTTCTTTTTGTTTCATTCTGACTATTAGATTGACTCGTTTTTTGAATTCAGCGATCGACTTGAGAGCATCATGGCCAAGGCTTACATCTGGAGGTAAATGCTCATGGATCAATGGAGCAAGTTCATGCTCACATTCACTGAATATATTATGATGTTTGTATGCCTTCTTTTGACATTTCTTTCATTTACATTAAAATTACAGTTTTATGGCTACCACAGACTATTTTTGGCTTATACACTATTTATTACTCTTAGTATGTATAGTAACATTTCATGCTTTTTCAATCACCATACTTTGAGTAATAAAATATATCAGAGCATTTTAAATTACAAAAACTATTTAAAATAAAAATGCCATACTATAAAAAAATATGTATTATCATATTATGCCATAAGGCATACGAAGGTCAAAGAATAGCAGTTGAACATGAATGTATATAGAAAGGAATACAAATGTCATTTATCATAAGGCATGAAAATCACATTACATATTAATTCAATCAAAAGTTGCAATAGTATAATGAGGCCATTCAAATGTGTGAGTAGTGTCATAGTATAAGATAAATGCAGTTGAATAAAAAGTTGCGTAATAATCTTGCTACACCCTCTTGTGTCTTGACATCATTTGCAACGCAACTTTGATTTTGAAATCTAATTGTGTATTTTTCCGTGGTTGTGTGTCTGATGCAGAGTGGTTCGCACCACAGGCTACCTGCTCTTTGTGCTCCATCTCAACGCCTGCGTGTTCTACGTCGCCTCTGTTCACCAGGGCCTTGCATCAACTACATGGGTTTATGACGGAAAGGGCACGGCGTAGGTTCTTCTCACTTTCTTTAACCGTTTTGTGTTTTAGAATAATTTTGATCCGGGTGGTGTTGCCAGAGCTGTCCATGGTGCTGAAACACTGAAAGCTCCCGTCCCTGTACAGGTACCTGCGTTGTTACTACTTCGCCGTCCGGAGTCTGATCAACATCGGGGGTCTTCCAGAGCCGGTGACCACCTTTGAGATCACGTTTCAGATGACAAACTTCTTCATTGGTGTCTTTGTGTTCTCAAGTTTGATTGGACAGGTGGGAGGAGAGTTTTGACTTTATTTTTGTCTTTCATGCAACACTTGTGTTTCGATGGTTGTTCTTTTTAATACGAGTGGTTCTTTGAGTCTCTGTTTTGTGTTGTATATTTCTACTTAATTTGTTGATGTGTTCTTTCTTTGAGATGAGAGATGTCATCGGAGCAGCCACAGCAGGACAGACATATTTCCGGGCATCGATGGACGGCTGTGTTGAGTACATGAACACTTATACGATCTCCAAGCTCGTCCAGAACAGAGTCCGCACCTGGTACAACTACACTTGGGCTGAGCAGGGCATGCTGGGTAAGTCCAACAAACAGACAAAGAAAGTCAAGACCCATAAATAAAGACCTTCAAGTATGTGTATACAGATAAACCTTCATTCATGAAAACACTGTCTCTGTCCTCTCCAGATGAGTGTGAGCTTCTGGACAAGATGCCTCTGGTGATGAGAATCGCCATCGCCGTGGATATCAACCTGGCCACTTTTCAGAAGATCGCACTGTTTCAGGTGAGGTAGCATTCATTTTGTCCTCTGGGAGGCGTGTGTTTGGTCCGAGACAAAACAACTACAGCTACAATAGTGAGTTTATGTTTGATATCAGCATTGTTTGTTGGGTTTATTTTAGAGTAAACATTTGAGGTTGTGCAGTATTGATATATTGAGTGAACAGTTTACCTAGTGAACTACAGAGCCTATATCCCTTGAGTGGAAGCTACATCAGTCTATTTAGATACTGAAGTCTTTAGCAACTCAAATGGACGAAAAAACATAACTATACAATGACTACTATACTATATTTTACTATAATACTTTATATACTATACCATGAACATTTTGCACGCCTTCCTTTACTATGCTATTTTTATGACAATTCTGACCTGTGAGATTTTTAACATTTTTGATGTCCTACTATACTATGACATTTGTAATGAAAATGTTGATGCCTTATTATACTAGCACATATTTAACTGTCCACTGAAAACTTACCTGTGGACCTCATCTACTTCTTTCAGGGCTGTGACCAGCAGATGTTGGTGGACATGCTGCTAAGGCTCAAGTCAATCGTCTACCTACCTGGAGACTTTGTGGTGAAGAAAGTGAGTATGTGCATGTGTGTGTTTCCCCGTTAATGACACACTTTGAAGTTGCAGTAAAATGAGAACACTGCTGACGTCTGTGTTCCCATCCCGGGCTCTCTGCAGGGGGACATCGGTAAAGAGATGTACATCATCAAAGGTGGAGCAGTGCAGGTTGTGGGGAGGGACCTGACAACAGCATTGTATTTGTCACACTGAAGGCCGGCTGCGTGTTCGGAGAAATCAGGTAAACGTGCACATGTATTAGTGACCACTACAACGTAATATAAAAGGATTCAATACTTTCATTTAGTGATGCACCGATGCATCGGCCGAACATCAGTAGCGGCTGATATTCGCCTCGTTTACTGACATCGGCACATCGGTAATAATCTTGACTTTCACCGATGTCATTGGCCGATGTTCATTGGTATTTAAAAACCGCTGGGCACGTGCCGCGGCTGGGGAGCACTAGCCCAGTCGCGCTCCTCTCCACGCCGCCGGAGGCTCGGTGTGCGGCACGCCTTGAGGTTTTTTGGAGGTTAGGGTCCTCATCGGCGGCGCCACTCCGTCGCCGGAGCCGAAGGCGGGGACTGGTTGGAGGGGACCGGGTAGGGCGGTCGGCGACTCTGAACGCGTGTCTGGGCCCTTCTCGCGGATAACTCAGCTACGGCGACCGTTGGGGGAACCCAAGGGATGTAGAGCAGACCAATCACAGCCTTGCGGGCTGAGTGAGCTTGCGGAGCTTTGCCGTAAATTTTAGAAAAAGTGGTTGACGCCCGTAAGCACGCAAGAAGGGATACATAAGCACGTAAGGGACCCGGAAGGCCTCTTGCGCTTACGCGCCCGTGAAAACGCAGAAGCATGCACCAGGCTTAACGCGTTACTAAGTAGCGCGTTACCGGCATCACTGTCCATGAACAGCTTGATACAAGTGAATAGGTTTGTTCCCTCGGTTTGAATGCACTTATTGTAATTCACTTAGGATAAAAGCGTCAGCTAAATGAGATGTAATGAATAACGTGATTAAAACTCTCCCCAGATGCAACCACATTTTTCTATTAAATTGTTCTATTCTTTCTTCAGATTGCATATGTAATAATTATCAAATGCAATCCAACAATTTTGTTTTAAGACTGGTATGTAAACAAAGTATGATTGCAGGAGACCCAGTGATTTTTGACATGGACACATTTATGTTTCTAACCTTTCCTCCTCTCAACAGTTTACTGCAGTCTGCTAAAGACGGAGGAAACAGGCGCACAGCTAACGTCAAAGCACACGGCTTCGCCAACCTGTTCGTCCTGGAGAAGAAGGACCTGTTTGACATCCTCGTCCACTACCCCGAGTCTCAGAAAGTGCTGGCCAGGAAGGGAAGGTGAGTCACTGGAGATTGATTGTGTCTATGGCTGTTCATTATAACTGTCACGACTAATTTATCCTTCCGAAAAAAACAGATCAGATCCAATTTACACTTCATAAAAATGGATAAGCAGCTCATTGTTGATTGTTTCTGTGACTGCAAAGGCAACTGCTCAAGGCCAAAGGTCCTGCGGTTGCTAAAACCGCCGAGGAGAAGAAGAAAGGTCTGACTCTGTTTGGACCCAAACCGCAGACGCCCAAGATGATCAGAGCGTTCGCCGACATGCGCAAAGGAGGCTTCTTGGAAAGACTCAAGGTAAACTTTTCATGTTTCGACTGGCTCAGCTTTGATTTGGTAGTGTGCAGCTTTTACTCATGTCCTCTGGGTGCAGCCACCTCATCACCTACCGAGTAAGGAGGCGTGATGTGATATTTTGATCTATTATTATATATTTTTTTTCCTCTGTCAACAGAAAGCTGCAGCGGAGGCAAATTGAGGACAGGACGTTCGATGCCACAGACCCACTCTTTTACAAATATCCGTCATTCTGTATGATTCACCTTTCAACCACTGACTCAAAGGGACAGATCTGCCAGTCAAAAGGATTATTGTTTTCACGTGATGCTCCTCAGCACACATGAAACCAGGACATCTGTAGTTATAATAGAATAATATTAACCTTCTTAACTGTGGTTTCTTGTCTTTAATAGATTAAGAAAGCTATGTTAAGCTACATGCTGCAGTTATATATTGGGTTTTAAATGTGTATATTGTAAATCATGTGTAATTTGTGCATGTAAAATGTATTGAAGATAATATTTTGCTATAAAATGTTGAGCTCTTATACTTTAGACTGAGGTTCTTTCTCTAGTCATTTAATTTTAATGTTTTAGATTGAAATAATTATTTTTTTACAATGAGCAGTGATGGCTGAGCATACCAGGAGCGCCATCTGCTGTTTGACAGGACAATTGAAGCGAGGTGCTGGGTGCTTACCAACGTTGTGACACTGAAGCAGAGTAAAACATACTAAACACTTGAAGATACAGAGAACTGGTTTATTTTTCTGTTTGAAAACTGGAATCTACTGGAACTGATTGAATCCAAGCCGTCCTCTGTCTCAGTCTCAGCAGGAAGAAGCACATTACAACAGATTTCATGTCCACATGATGAGCACATTTATTTGAATCTGAATCGCTGAAACTTCTGATTTGTAATTTTTAGAGGTAAGCATCTATTAACAATAACACCTGAGTAGCATGAAGCTCTGTAACTGTGAGGCCACATTATAATAACAAAATGCACATAAAGCTACAGAAACAGAATCACTGATTAAAACAACAACAACAACAACAGCAGCGTAACATGGTAAAGAGCAAAGGGAAAAATCCACACAAATGTAGAATAGACTGAAACGTAAGGCATATACACGATATAGTTTTCTCCTCATGCACAAAACTGCAATCGGACATTTTCTCTCAATATGCAGACAGACCTGGTAAATAACGTGACCTATAATCCGGATTTGGATTGAGAACAGTTGAGAAAGAGGTGTCAGCCACTCCCCCTGCTCTGATAATGTAGATTTACAGTCCAGCTCCGTCATGAGTCTGTTCAGAGTCAGTGGGTCTGCAGGATACTTGGCCTGTTGCACAGGAAGTCTTTATCTCCATGATGGATTTGTGCAGGAACGCTTTGTTTAACTCTGGAGCTTCCAGAAGATCATCTGTCCGTCCTCCCCCCCTGTGATCACCGTGCTGCACAAATCGTTCATCCACATCGCCGTGACGGCACCTGGGCAAAGAGAGATCGTTTTTACTTTTACATACTGTTTTACATATTAGAAATCAATTGAGACAAAGAAGGTTTGCAAGTAGCATCAAGCTGCGGACTCTTTGGTCTGAATCTGGTGTGAATTTGTAAAAGGTCAACACTATCAAAATGTTTCACATCCTTTCATTTGACTAAAGTAACAGTTAAAAGCACAATTTGAACAAATCAAATCTACAGACTGTTCCCCAGCTGAGACGTTAAACTCATGAGGTCTTACCTGAGTGTGCGGGGATCCTCTTGGTGACTGTGTTGCTGAGCAGGTCCCAGAGCAGCAGGTCACCTGACTGCCCCCCGCACAGCACCGAGTTCCCGTCCCAGCAGAAACACCTGGAAACAACCACACAGGTGAGTCCTTAATGAAGACCACAGGCTGAAACTTGAATACTTGAACACAAATCAAATGGCAACAAAAGACGGATGATCTCACTTGGATCATTTTCTAAGCATAACTAAAGACATTTTCAGAAATGGCACGCAGAAAAACACTATATACTATATAGCGTTTTTCTGCGTGCGAATTCTCACAAACAGCGTTTTTGGACATTTCCATGCAGTGTCCGGAGTTCTGAGCCTGTGTGAGAGCAGCTCCACTGTGCTGAGAGCAGTGGGATCTCACCTCTGCTCCTCCTCTGCTTTCACCGATGAGATCACCATCCCTGTCTGGACATCGATAACCTTCATACAGGAGTCGGCTCCGATGCTGAGGATGTGTCGACTGTCTGAGGACGCAAGATAGGTTCATTACTTCAGAGTGAGTCAAGGTTTCCAGCGGATTCAGGGTTTAGAAAAGAGGACACACTTAGGAGTTGTTTAGATCTTTCAAATTCACGTTCAGGTCACCAGATCATTGCCATTGTTACGTTATTTCTCAATTCAGCTTTATTTGTTACTTATAGAGTGATATTGTTCAGCTGTTTCTTTGTTTTCCAGGAGAATCCTAAAAATGTAATGGCCATTTACACCCCTGCTTATTGATTTTGCTTGTCTTGCCTGTATGACTCACACAGAATAACTAATTCAATAGCTGCCTACACTTGGAGGCAGAGTATTAAAGTGCTTTGTAAAACAATACAGCACTTAAAGAGCCATGCAGAAGCAGTTACCAAGCCCTGTATCCATCTAGAAGGCCCATTTTATTTTCCGCCCCACTGATTCTAAGCCCTGCTGAAATCAGAGAGGCCAGAAGAGGTTCTGACACGTACCAGGACTGAAGGCCGCGTGGTGGATGGTTCCCGTGTGACAGTGGATTTGCTGCAGTGTTTCATAGCTGCTCGTGTCCCAGATGGTGACGGCTCCATCTTTACAGCCCGTCACCAACAGAGTCCCCGCTGGATTCAGACCTGCAGCATTCACCTGAACACGGGGACGGATAAAACAAAACGACAGGGACAGACATTAGTTGAAGTAGTTGAATCCACACAGAAACTGATCTCACATGAAACCCCAGATATATCAGCTTCACTCACCCCAGTCTCATGTTCCAGCTCAGCCAGCAGCTCAAACTGGGATCTCTTGTTGCTGGAGGAGCCGTCACACACACACTGCCAAACCTGTCAGAAATTAAAAAATAAATAAGAGCCGATGTAAATTTTCTTTGCCTTCTCTTCTCTCCCAGTCCTGCAGATAATTAATGATCCTTGTTTCCACAAAAACCCTCCAACGTTCACATTTTCTTTTTCACTTAAGTAGTGAAACATGTGTGTCTGTTTCTTTGCATATGGTTATATTGGGTAGAAATTAAATTAATTAACAAAAATAGAAAAAAATAAAAAAAAAGTCTGCAACACTGATGTCATGTTGTTGTATTTTATTTTATTTTTTACCTTGACATTGGAATCCCACGATGCAGTGTACAGCCGGTCGTCATACCAACACATTTGACTGACAGCGTCATCGTGACCCATCAGTGTGTCCTGCCGCCTGCCGTACGGGATGGAGTAGAAATACCTAGGGGACAGAAACATTTTGAAGTCAGGAAAATCTATTTAATCACCTGCGTCAAATGCACACACGAAATTGTACATACACATTGTTGTCCCATGAAGAGCACGCCACAGTTTTACCGTCAGTCAGCATCAGACATGACGACAAGGCCTGAAAAACATCCAGAGAGAGAGAGTCAAGGAGGAGCACAAGGAGAGATGGTGAACAGGTGAGTAGAGTCAAAGTGTGTACCATGTTTGAGAAGGACATGCTTCTCTGGAACTCCTTCAGCTCTTTGGCAAACATCTTCAGTGATGAGTCTGGAATGACGAGTCAAACAGTCAAATGATATAGAGGATTAAAGAGAAGTGAGACATTTTTATCTCTGTAGAGAAAGAAAGAAAGATTTGTTTCTCACCTTGGGATGTGGAGAAAATGGCTGCTCCGTCTCGGGTCACTGCAATGCCCGTCACAGCCCTGCAGGTTCACAAGAACATGTGGAAGGATTGAGGAGGTTTTCAGGTTCATGTAGCAGTCGCATAAATAACAATTAGCAAAGACAAAACTGAGACAAACATGAGGTTAGAAACTTTGAAACGTGAGGTGGTTTCGTCAGCAGCCACCTGTCCTCAGCACCTTCTGCTCTAACAACGTCCTCAACCATACATTTCAAGATGTTACTATTTTTAAAAACACACGGCAGATGAGAAACTGGTGCAGCTGCCAGTCGCCTATTTCCTTTGCATGAACTTCCTCATATTTCAACCAGAGCTTTCATTTCACATATAGACCAGCAATGTAGCTGTGTATCTGCTTTTTTATCTTCGCCGAGGAGGTTATGTTTTGATCCCTGTCTGCCTTCTTTGTTGGTTAGATCACTGGGAGGATTTATACAAAATTTGGTGGAAGGACGCGGTTTGGATCAGGGAAGAACACAGATCAGCCAGCAGATCCAGGAACCTTTTTTTCAGCTTTATTTAACATTGTGAGATGAGGCATTTTTTGACATTTTGACTGATTTCCCAGGGATCAACTCATAGATCTGGATAAAAGGACAAATCTGTCTCATTTAGAGGAGTGATCTCTTTAGGTGTCTGCAATTTGGGGTCGCTTGATTGAATTTAAGAGGACGCCTCTTCACTCACTCTTTATGGATCTTGTGGCTGGAGACCTGGGTCAGGGTGCCCATGCTTGTCCAGGCCATCTTCCTGCTCTCCTCAGTCAGGTCCTCGAAGGATGAGTCCTCGCTTTGAGAGGCTGGAAAACAACACAGGAGTCACTGCTGGAGGAACATCTGGATATCCATGTTGGAAATGGCGAGAAAACCATGTTGAAGAATAACCACTTCTCTAATGTCATGTCTGCTCACATTGCGAGAAAATCCAGTCCTTCCCTGATATATCAGTCTTTTCAGCATTAATCATAGAGATGTCAGTTTGTGTAACTCACATGGAGACAGTTCACTGACTGGTGACGTGAGGCTGGAGCTCCGGGTGATGTTGTGAAACCGTGGTGTGATCCTCTGAGGGTGGGGGCTGCTGAACAGCTGCGTGGGCGTCTGACCAAACTCCAGGATCTGTGTCAGCATGGCGATCCTCTCGTCGGGGTCTTGGATGCTTTGCGGAGAGATTTCGGAGGGAGAAGTTTGATCAAATGATGCAGAAGAAAGTATTGGTAAAAAAACTCTTGAGGGATTTCAGCTGATACCTGTCACAGTCAAGGCAGCCTTCGTAAGTCAGAGGGTGAAATACTGAAAGAGAATTAGACAGATGTGAGTGTAGGCCAGCTCTGTTGGGCTGCTGATGTTGGTGATAGCTGCTGGGACCAGTATTTTACCATTGTGAGCTGCCACAGCTTCGCCGCCTCTCTGTCTGAAGCCAAACACCAGGTCAATCCACTCGTGGAGGTTCTCTGACACGTACTGACTCTCCAGTGCCGTCCTGTGCTTCTGGAGGAAATCACCAGCATCTGGATTAAAGAGAAAGAGGGCACAATAAATATGCCGCAGCAGGACACACTGTAAAACATTAGTTGAATTATTTATAACAAGCAGCAGGATCAGGTGGATGCGGCACGGGTCTGAGGGGAATTCGACCCATCTGAGTTGAAAAAGGAGGTTACCTGAGGCCCACGATGGGAGAGCCACATCCCCGACTAAGCTTCCATTCTGCTTCCTGCCCAAATCCAGACTCAGCTTGTTTTCCAGGAAGCTGCAGTCGTCCCCGTAAAACTCTGGAATCAACTGCAGGTCAGAGAAAAATAGGTTTATAATCATTGTATTCAGTCATACTGATGTTATATTATTATCTATTTTATTGGGGATCATGTGCAATCTTTACTTAAACATAACTGTGCCATATGATGGTTTGTACCAGAGTTAACTGAAAGCAGGATACAAACTTACACACAGTAGTAGATCACACGTGGACAAAACAGGGAGAGTCAGTGGTGAAAGAGCTGAGGATCTTTAAGCTGTATGAATGCAGTGCCACAGCGCTACAGCACAATCTCATCAGATTCATCACTGTCCTTAATGAAAGTCACTGAATCTGTCCTGAATCAATACATTTCTAAATAACAAAATCAGTGTTTTACCTCTTTGAAGTCAGTTGCTCCCTCTAAGCAGTTTCTCCACGTTTCACCGATGCTGTGAAGAGGAGACATCAACATGAATTCCAACAAGTATGTGGTCTGGGTTTGTTTGGTTTATTATTATTTGTGCGTTTGCTGTTTTGACACCTGTAATCCTGTTTTATTGTGTAGCGATTGTGATGCTGAGACGAGACTGCACATCAAGAGGTTTTTCCCTCATGAACACATTTGATCACATAAAAGCATATTTGATCTAATGGTAACTTCATAATTTCTTAAGTTGTTCTTAACATATCATTACAAGTAAATGGAGTAAAATGTACCACACGTTACTGGTTTGTGATTGGTGATAGCCTACAATTCAAGGCTAGTCAGGTCCCTGTTCCTGTACCTGTTAAACATGCGATCTGCGTGGTCGTAGCGACCGTTCTGGAGACACAGCATGTGCTCCGGAGCTGCAGGCACAAGACATTTCATCAGATTAACAAAACACCATCATGGAGACAAGGAAACACAGCAGGGAGCTATCAACAGTGTTAATATAATACCTACACCCCCGCTGACACAAATTAAAAACTTATAAACTTATAAACACACTTAGCATGTGATATGGACCCGTAGAGTGTTAAGTGTGCGACGTACCAACTCTGGCCAGGTAGAAGAGGACGTAGCCTGGAGATGAGTAGTGACTGCCGTACATGAAGCGGGGTTCAGGCATCCCTCTGTAGCGAGCCTGTGAACAAGAGAACATCTCTGCTCTTACTGAGGAGCTGAGGACGCTCACGGTCCGGAAACAAGGAGACATCAGGGAAGAGACTCACCAGCAGTCGGTCCAGACGCTCTTTGTTCAGAGCTCCCACCGGTTTGCTCAGGTCCCTGAATGTTGCAGCGTTCTTCATGTCTGAGACACAGAAGCCCGGATGGTTAAAGCTACATTTTCAAACGCATCTAGATACTACCAGATACTAGAGGCCTGACGACTCACCTAGCTGTGAGCTGGTGTAGTCGGCGATGACCCAGGGGAAGATGGGATACTGGGAGAGGTCGTTGCAGCTGCGGTCCGCCAGGTTGTTGAGGTGGAGGAGATACTGGTAGTTACTGAGATGACCTCGCTGCCACTGCAGCATGTAGCTCTCTGCTGTGTGCTCCGTCATGTGGTTCTCTGAGGGAGTCATGTGAGAACAACAGGGTTAAGATGTGTTCGTCATGTGTTGTTAGGTTTAACCTTTGCTAGTTTCCAAAGTCCAATTAAAAACATATCATTTTCTGAATGGAATTCAAATGACCATTTTCAAGACAAAACAATTGAAAATAAACAGTGAGTTTTCTCCTGAATATCAAAGTTGATGATGTTTGTGTACACACAATGTGAACAACCTATTTTCTGCATTAATCAAACAAATAGTGACTTTTTGGAGAGAGCAGCTTCCTCCTATGACACCGCACTCTGAGTTACATGATCCGCACATGGACGATGTAAATCAGCTCCAGTGATTCCCTGAAGCCTCGAGCTTCTTCTTCTTCTTAACCTCACTGATGCTGCTTTGTGCTGTCTGAGTCAGATTAGCTAGGACTAATGTGTGACCAACCACAAATCTGAATCCATTTTCTCCACCGTGAACTGATAAATATCTAATCTCTTGCAGGCGACCCCACAATACTTTATGACTTAACAGCCATTTTTGATTAAATCAAGCCACATCTAAAAATGGGCTCGCTCACACAATTTAGTTCCTCAGATATGTCTCTGAGAAGTCAATGATTATTCGGAAAAGGTTTTAAAAGAGTCCTGGATCTGCCCCTGATTTGGATCAGCACCATAATTATTGTGTTCTTCCCTGACACCACATCCTTCCACCAAGTTCCTTGGTTATCTGTTGCAGTCTAGTTTTTGTGTAACACTGCTATTTAATAGACAAACAAACCTTTGGCATAGGCGATAGCTGATATACCGAGAAACACAGCACATGCTACAAAAAGGTCCACCAACACACACTGTAAGTGTTTGAAAGATGTTTTCTATATGGTGAAGAACACAACTAGTATTTGTCTGTTAAAGCTTAATATAGATCCTGTTTGTTCATTATGTAACTTAGATGAAGATCTGCTCATTGAAAACAATTTTAATTATAAAAAACAGATGATTCTAAAAGTTAATTTCTCCTTGTGTAATGTTCAATCTTGCAGCAATAGCAAAATCATCACAGCAGGAGACATTTTGAAGGTTTGAATTAAACCATATTCTGTGGTGTTGATATTCTCACCCAGGAAAGTGGCGATGTAGTAGTAGATTTCATCTCTGTCAGCGGTAAGGTAAAACTTCAGGTAGATGTCAGAGCAGAAGTCGTTCTCAGTGCAGAACACCTCCAGACCCTTGGCCACACATGGACACACATGTACTCATCAAACTGTACATACATACGAGACTGTGACAGTTCATGATATAAACTAACATCATTATTTGTGTGCAAGATCCCTCACCAGTGGTCTGAGGCAATGTCGTCTTTTGTAGATTCTCCTGACTCTGTGGAGTTTGATTTGAATCACGTGTTTCTGACATGAGGGTAGAAATTGAAAATTAACTCAGTTAGGATATGGTGACTGTTTATTTTACTGAGAGCACTTAAATGAGATGCGTCAGCTCACCGGAAATCCGTTCAGCGGCTGGAAGTAAAGGTTTTCATCCGTGATGCAGACGTGACCGGGGTTGGACACCAGAGGCGTGACCATCTCCACCTCACACTCCATGTGAGGCTTCTCGGCCACATTCTGAAAACTTCACAGCAAAGTATAGCCAGCGTCAAGTTCAGCTACATGATCCAAAAGAATCAACACTGCGGAGCTATACATTTGATTATTGTATTGAATTTATACACAACATACCAGTTTTTGTCAAACGAAGACCTCGCCAGTCGTGACTGTAAATTGGCAGCAATCTGAAAACACACAACAGAATTACTAAATTACTGGAATGAAAGACATAAATAATCATTTATGCTTTTGATTTACGGTGTCTCCTCTTTTCTGCTTGAACATAAAGAAGTGACTGACTCACCATTGCAGTCTGGTCTCCGAGCTTGTCCAGACATGATGCTCTGTGAAGCTGCAAGAACCAGCAGAATTAGAAGGTGTAGAATTACAGTAACTTGTACAGTGAGAGTGCACTAAATCAAATTCAGCACTGACCCCTAAAGATGGACAGGTGAAGGGAAATCTGATGGACTGGAAATCAAACACACTGCTCAGTCCTGTGACGGTCACTTACCTGAAGTAACGTTTGCACGACGTCTTCTGTTTTAGTCCAAACCTCCAGTTGAAAATTCATTTTCTTTAATCCCTGTGGACGACATATGAGAAGTTACCCAGCCTGTGAATATGGCTGTGTGCATGTGTGTGTGTGTGTGAGTACAAAATAACCATGCATTGAAAGATTTTCATCAAACTTCATGGGGGTACTACTTGGGATGATATCTCCAGGCCAGTCAAAGGACAAGGTTAAACAAAATATGACATGAGACACACTTATTCCACCATATCTCCTTAAATAATAGAGAGACAATAATGGCAATACATTATAAAAAAGTTAGTATGGCCTCCTTCTGTAATGCTTCACATTTCATTTTTTAACACATAAACAAGTCTTGGAGTATCTCAGAGTCCTGTGTTCAGCCAAATAATTAGAAATCTTAATGTTGACATAATTACACACTTAATCAATTTTAGCCATTTCATGATCCTTATAGAACCAGTAGTCAAATGTGATGCCTGAAGCAAAGAACTGAAACTTCTGGAATCCACTTCTAATCCTCATCGCTGTTTACTGAGTGGATTTAATCTGTCACTTGCTCTTTAGGACATGCATGACCACACTTTTTTCAAACAAACAGATGCACAAAGAGTGTGAAAACATTTGTTGACATACACACACAAACATCAGCGATTCGGTCAACTCACCCTCTCATTTCTGTAAGGGGAGATCACGTTGCTTTCTTTGATGTAAATAACCTGAAACCAAAGAGAAAAATAGATTTTCCTTCACAAATCCATAATAATTAAGTCAGCCAACTGAAGACAACAATAAGACAAACAATTTATTTCAGCCTCACAAATCATGAACACTGATGTCACTTTGAGAATCAAGCGCACAATATCACATCTCCATGGAAACAGTAAATCACCTGTCCACATGAAACAGAGATGGCTGATGGTCGAGGCCTGTGATGAAAACACAGAAGTGTTTAAGTAACAAGAAACACCCACAGAGCATTATTTTAAAAGCCCAATGTTGGTTTCCAGGTATATTTAATCAACATTTCTGTGTTATTTCTGAAGAGTCCAAACCAGTTTGGAAAGGTAAAGTGTAGTGTAAACTCACTCATTGAAAGGATTGTTCTCTTTCTGCACAAACTCAATCTTCTTACAGTCTCTTAGAGGAATCTGCAGATGAAAAGAAAAACCACATCAACACACATCTGGTTTCTGAATCTCCACTACAGTCAAAACTGAGCACTGTTTTTTTTATATAAACACTTTAGGTCTCACTATAATAACTGAACATATATACTGTTCTTTCTCTTATCTTCAGATTTCCCCTTATGATTGCTAAGAGGACATTTTATTAATATTTCAAATTTACTACACTGAAATTATTTATAAAAATATACGTATTATTTGACAGGACGAGTTAAAAAACAAACTGTTACTAAAACAAACCTTTAGAATTGGCTCGGTGAGATCCTCAGGATCAAATATGATTGATCTGGAACAGACTTTAAATGAGCCTCTGCTTTTTCTGGAAAGGAAAAAAAAACTCATTATACAATAAAACTATTTATATTATACTGCAACTTGTAATGAATGTATAAAGGGAAACAGATGTAAGGATGTTATGTTACTTAACAATTTTCTTGGTATATATTGCTATGTGTCAATATTCTTCTAAAAAACTACTTTATTACACTACTACCGAGTGTAATAGAGAAATAGGATTGTGTGTGTTGTTCTGGTTCTCACACCTGAGACATCGGGGCTGATCTGACAAAGCTTGTTGTTCAAACACTGACAGAAAACTAATGTCAAACTAATTCTCTGACATCTGGATACGGATTTAGAGAACAAACAATCCCATACCCTAACCCTAATGTGTCTGTGTTACAAACCACACTCAGACTCAATTATCTTGTCAGTTTATTTGTGTAGTTACTTAAAGTCCTCATAACAGGATGAGATGATGTTTGAACAGTTGTAAAGTTCAAGCTGCCCTCAGCTCCACCAACCTTCAACAAATATCACTACCTTAAGTGTAACTGTAACACACAGACCTTCAAATACATTTAACAATTCTGGTTTTAACTCACACTGATCCTAAGGTGACATTAGTCGTGGATAAAGATGCTGCTGTGAATAATCAGAATTACCTCTCCTTTTTTGAAATGTTTGTCACGTGGTAGGCGATGTGCTGTTCAAAATAAAACTCCTCCAAATCCAGCAACAAGAGAGAAAACCTGAAGGAGAGCAGAGGAGAGATGAAGTGAAACAACTAGACAGTGTGTAAAACGTGGTGGGAACCACAGGAAAACAAGCACTGGGTTAAAAAACATAAATAATAATAAGCAGGAACACTGCTAAATATACTGACCAGGGACGAAAACAACACAACCACTGAATTATTAAAAAGGACAAACAAGCTGAATGCAACATTGTGCGGCTCCAGAGGGAGCATGAGCCAAGTGTGACACATGGCCACAAGTGATGTCACCATGAGCTCAAACAGCTTCATGGGTAATGTAGGCAAAAAGGAAGAAGACAGCATGGAAAGAAGAACAGAGCTCTTTGAGTGTCTGCTACAGTCAGAGGCTTCTTTCCAGACATGTTTCGATTATATATGTGAATTTAGATCACGTGTTACTCATTAAAAAAACGTAGGAAATTTGTTTTTAAATTTCAATGTTCAAGTGTTCAAGAGGCAAAACCTGATCTGCAGGTTTGGTCACTGTCTGATCGCACAATTAGCAATTATCATATCACTTTCTGCTCAGCGCCATTGGAAGTGATTATTCACTCAGGCCCTTGATCCCCCACAAAAGATGATAGACTGCAAACCCAACAGTGAAGCCAAAGTGTTATCGCCACCTGTTGGCTGGCTGCTGAATAGGTAATAAATCATGCCATCTCCATGTTAGTGGACGGGACATGGATTAGGTCAAAGTACACGTCGTCAACTATAAATTTCTCAATGATGGTTTCTGTCATTTTAGGTAGTTCTTATCACACTGATGTTTGTTCAGGGACTCATTTTTATGGTACGATGTTGTAAGAAACGGGATGACATGTCATGATTGAAGGCTGAGACTGACTCTTGATTGGTCTTGCATGTATTACTTATATGTAGGACCTTGATACAACAGAGATTGATCAAGGTGGCAGTGTTTTCATCTGTGGTATTTTGGGCTTAATTTCTTAGTTCTTAGTTAAGGAAGTACCATCCAGGTTATTTTGAGAGCAAGAGAGTCCATGACAAGACTCTAATTTGGATATTTTTTTAAAATTTGTCCGGGGCTCACAGGCAGAAAAACAGCAAATCGATGTTTGATGACTGAGGGAAAAGGAGCAGATTTGACAAATACTTTTTTCATCTATTCAAGGTTAGATTTTACAGTGCAACCACTTGACATTGCAAAATAGATTACAAAATTCTGATATGCTGGATTAGTATTGGTGCTGATTAAGATCAAACTAATAGGATGTGGTTTCCACATTCAAGGCCAATTTTTGTGTTTTTGATTTTTACTAATCACTACACTCACCAACTCAGTTTTACTCACATGAATACAAACCACTGCATTTAGGGGGAAAAGGCTGGTGTTCGGTCACACTGACCCAGGGACAGATCCCCAGCGAATCCAGACAGATTATGTGTGTGTTTACCTTTGTAATCTCCATCAAGGAGGTTATGTGGTCAATGCTTTTGGTTTGTTTGTTTGTCTATTAGCAGGATTAGTCAGAAACTGCTAAAACCATTATATAGAAACTAATGAAATGGTTTTGTATGGGTGAAGGAAGAACCCAGTCTTTGTGGAGGGGATTGAGTTCGTTTTTATCACTTGTCTTTAACAAAAAAAATGTTTACTTTTGTGAACATCAGCTATGTGTATGACACCAATATCTATAAACAGGTGAAATCAGATGCAGATCTTGATAATGATCAAGATTCTGTGAGTCAAAATAAATATTTTAAGGGGATGATCTATGCACAGTTGAAATACATTGAAACATATTTGTCATAACTATACTAGAGGATAGATATTTTAGAAGTTTGCAGATAGTTCATGTGTATTTGTTATAAGTATGTGATTGCAATACATGTATTTAAAATATGGTAAAGTGGCCAATCAGGTTTGGCAGAGGTATGTTCTCTCCAAGTGCCCTTCTACTTTGAACAAATGTTTGATTGCGTAAAATATAAAAAAATAACCAAAGACAAATAGAAATCCTCTACTTGGAATAACAAATTACATCAACTGCTTTTTCATTCACTGAAATAGCCTGTTTCTCTGAATATACCCGTAACTTTTTTTAAACAGTAATCTGATGGATACACAAAATGCTACTTACAAAGTCCTTTGTCAGGGTTGCTCTCATCCAATTGAATTAACAGTTAGTAAAAAGACAAAATTATTTTTGGTTTTGAGGTTCCATGCAGGCAGAGAAGTTTGATGGTTTTAAACTATGGAAGAAGACACTGTCATGGGGTTGTTACATGATCCTTTGAGCTGAGAGAAAAGGCAGTTATTTTTAAACACCGCAGTGGAAACAACAGCAGACTGATTTGTATCAAATTAATTTTCCTATCTACACATTATCCTTATCAACCCAGCCACGGTCTAAAGACAGTTCGTCACAGCTGAGGCAAAAATATCTTATCATTTTTCGGAAGCCACTTCTCCTCTCGTGCCAAGCTGGCTCTGAGTCAAACTGCCCTGACTGAGCACTTTACACCACTGTCACATGGAGCGTCATTTAAAAGCTTTTAGGGAATAAGCAACGTGGTACATCAGGATCATATGTCACTCTCTTCTTACTCAGTATGATGCTACTTCTTACATTTGTCCACAGCAGCTGCCGTATGGGTCACTGTGATAGATATAAAGGCTTAGGGAAGAAACTCATCAATTATACATAAGGCTGGTTCACCCAGTGCACAACGCCCCAGGTCTACATCATTGTATTGATAACACTGTTATCAGAAGCTTACAGCATATGAAGTAGAATGTCGACAATAACAAGCCTCTGACACTTTGACGAGTTTAAAGACCTGGAGTGTTTTAGTGTTTATTTGTTACTCAGTTGCTGTTAATTTGTGTATCATCAAGTTGTTTTAATTCGTTGTGTGTGTCAGTAATGGTCAGACGGAAAACCATAGTGAGTTCTAGAGCCCTACTGTAAAAAAGCAATATATTAGCATATACTTAAGTATTTCTAAAATGTTGTTAACTAAGCCTTATGACAAAGTAGAAGGACACACTAAGAACATCATCCTTTTAATCATTGTGCTCCATTCAGTCCCATTGCCGTCGGTTGGACAAGGCCCCTTAGTTCCAGGGAAAGGAAACCTTAGTGCTTCAGCTTGATGAGACATTTTGGACAGTTCTATGCTTCGAACTTCATGGGAACAGTTTGATGAGGGCCCCTTTCTGTTCCATGACTCTGCCCCAGCGCACAAAGCTAGTTTCATAAAGACAAGGTTGGGGGAGTTCAGTTTGGAAGAACTTGACTGGCCGGTACATGCAAGGAACTCGACCTCAACCCCATCAAACACCTTTGGGCCTCTCATCCCACATCATATTACTCCCTCATCAGAGCTGTGAATCGAGGATTATGAACTTAAATAAGTTGTCAGATAACAGTGAAGAAAGCCTCATTGTTAAGTGAAGCACTGGGAGAACATATTTTAACTGTCAAAAACCCCAAAGCAGTTTTCAGACATGACCTGTGGGCAGAAAGCGGAGAAGTATCTACGGAGTTAACACGCAGTCTGCGTTTCACACATGCACAACGCAGTGTGAGCTTTTTCAGGCGAAAAACTCTCTTGTCATCTCCGTCTGCCTCTTCTACGAGTTTGCCACGGCTTTTTTCACCGAGATGTTTGTTTTGTTTTTTCACTTTTAGCATCTGTTGCACATCACAGACACTGACACCTCCTCAGGGGACAATACGCAGGAACTACAGAGTTCAGCGCCTGCCTGAAAGCAGCAAAAGATGCTTAAGCTACTTTCACAAGAAACTACGCAAACTAACAACTTCTCTAATTGTTTGCATCAGCAGCCAAAAGACTGTTATGGATAACATGAGTGCACCGGGGGCGGGGGGTTTCAAAGCCCACTTTTGCCCCTGGGCCCCCTCAGGAGTTTGGCCTGGCCCTGGTCGTAGCTTGATATACAGGAGTTTGGTTGTGAGCCCGGTTCGGCGGGTCACTGCTCCCGATCCCGCATCGTCACACAGCTTAGCGCTCATTAGCTGAGTGGCCCAGAGTGACGTT
The DNA here is from genome assembly GCA_038501795.1 of Pseudopleuronectes americanus. Taxonomy (NCBI): domain Eukaryota; kingdom Metazoa; phylum Chordata; class Actinopteri; order Pleuronectiformes; family Pleuronectidae; genus Pseudopleuronectes; species Pseudopleuronectes americanus. The sequence continues at coordinate 10,468,238 of CM076736.1, forward strand.
ACACACAACAACAACAACACACACTGACCGACAATGACGGGGTAACCATGGTGAAGCAGAACTGACCTCTCTTTGGTCCGTTCTTGCGTCTTTAGAGAAGCCATCGCCCCTCTGTGTTCTCCTTGGTGTTCTTCTCTGTGTTCTTCTCTGAGTTCTCCTTGGTGTTCTTCTCCGTGTTCTCCTCTGTCTTCTGCACACTGGTTCTGCACTGCGACCAGACACAGACCAGTAAACACGGAAGCCGTCAGGATTGGAAACCACGTGATCACAGATTCCACACAGAGGTCTCACTCTGACTCGGTTTTCCGAGTACCGGCTCCTTCGCCAAACAGTGCCTCTCAGAAAAAAAGGATTAGTTAACTCATTTCCGGTGAGATGTCACATGTTTGTTTCATACCCTGAAGAAGTCTAATGTCATCTGCACTGAACTCATGTAAATCCATCTATTCATCATGCAATGTTGTACTACTCAATTTATTTATAGTTAAAAAAAAAGGAGTTCATTCATCCTGGATTTTGTTGTAAAAAATGTTTTTTCAATTTTTCAATTTTCGGATAAACATGCTGCTATATGCAAATGTCCGATTAATCGAATCAGGAGATTCATGTGGAGTAAGACCTCGGGCTCCTGGACGTGTGAGTATGTAAAGATCTGGGAGGCTGCGGCGCATAGACGATCTTTGTGGTGACGTGTCTGTGTGCAGGGAAGTTTGTGTGCAGATGTGCGTGTTGTGTACTTTCATCGGAGCCAACGCGCAGGGGATCGGACCATGATCATGTCCCTTCAGGGGTCAACATGTCGTGGAGACGTCACATCAGCGGCTGCGTCTTCAGCCTCGTCTTCGTGGTGTCTTATTTCACCAACAAGGTGAGAGTGGAGTTCGAACCCCACACGACCTCCCGTCATCACCGCTGTGCCACTTCTTTAACTCTTCAACGCTGCACAAAGTCCCTCATGGGGGGGACTGCGACCAAAACGTCATCAATAATCAATAACCAGCAATAATTGTCACATTAGACCGATTCATGATCAGATTGTGGCTCATCAGAGCAGCAGGGTGAACACGAACAGGAAGGGAAAGGCAACAAGTTAAAACAAAAGTTGTTGGTTGATAAGCAATAATCGATAATATCGTTGATACACCGATAATTATCACGAGAATATTATAACCTTAGCTAATGAGGTGATGTTTTCATCTGCGTGTGTTTGTTTGTTTGTTTGTTTGTTTGTTTGTTAGCAGCATTGCATGAAGACCACTTGACGGATTCAAATCTGACACACGTAGGGAGCTGATATGAATCTTACAGTGTGTGCAATTTGGTTTGTTGACTTAAAGGGGACAGTTGGGCCTTGCCGGATGTTTGCTCTCTACTGAGATTTGTTCTAGTTTATCTGAAGTTTAAAGACTGAGTGAAGGTTGTGGTTTAACACTCTTCTTTATGAGCAGAGTACGACAAACACTTAATAAAACACTAGATCTTACAAACATGAGGTAGATCAATGTTGTTATATACGTCCTCAGTGTGATCACACAATGCAATATAACTTTAGTTATATTGATATTAATGCTATTACTGTATATTTTATGATAATATTTGTTATTGTTATATTGCCCAGATTTAACAAGTGATGAAGTGTCACTGAAGATTCTAATGAAGAAAAGACAATTACTTGGATCTAATGTTTTGTTTCCCTCTTTTTTCAGTTTGTCCTGTCTGTGTTAAAATTCACATATCCAACGTTATTTCAAGGGTGAGTAGCTGAATCCTGTCACGGTCATTATGGGCTGAAATGTTAACACACCTTGCTGCCAGCTGTGTCCTTAAAGGTCAAACGTCGGTGAGAGAAATATCTGTTCAGTTTATTTGGCTGCAGTTTATGATTTTCTTCATTTTGTGTCTAAACTAACGATAAATTATCAAAGTAGTTAACAATTGTTTCTGTTGGTGACTCAGTTCATAGACAATCTTTATGGTCTTTGAATCTTAAAAAGTGTCATTTAAGAAAAATTCCTAATAAAGGATTTAGAATCTGCATCTTGCTTAATGTTAAAGCGCTTCTCGGTTCCCTGTACATAACTGTAACTAAAGATTGACAACATGTCTCCAATTCCTCCCACTATCCAAAATATTCTAAATACGAATGCTGCCATCTTGTGCTGTATCTTAATAATAATTTTTTTTATTGCATCAAATTACTACTTATAACCAAGCATATTTGAAAAATGAACGATCGAACATCAGTGTGATATGAACTACCTAAAATGACAGAAACCACCTTTGAAACTTCTTAATTTGTTGTCCTTTAAAATAACACATTGGTGGCAGGACTTATGCTGCAGCCAGCCACTAGGGGGAGATTGAGACACATTGGGGTCATTTTGTCCATCTGTATACAGTCTATGGAAATTACTGTTTATATTCATTTACGAGACAAAAATCTTGTCCTCAGATGGCAGACGTTCATCGGGGCTCTTCTTCTCCTGCTCTTCTGGAAGCTGGGATGGGTGGAGATGAGCCGCATCACCAGGTACTGCTGGGAGACTCAAAGGATTCGTAAACCAGGTGTATACCGACTCTTTCTTTAGTGTGATGTGTTTTAACGTTGTGTTACAGTTCGGCGGCTCTGCCCTGGCTCCCGGCCTCCCTCCTGTTCGTAGGAAACATATATGCTGGATCCAGAGCCTTATCACACATTGTACGTCCACTAACCTCCTCCAGTTAAAATCATGGTATTCTTAAAGGATGTAAAAGACTGAGGAGGCCATTCTCAGGATTGGAGGAATCAGGTGGCTGCAGCAGTGTTAAAAGGGAAGTGCGTGTTTCTCTCCCCTTGCAGGAAATCCCTTTTTTCTTCACACTCCAGAATTCCTCTCATGTTGTTAGCTACACAATCATGAGGGTTGTTCGTAGAGAGGTAAGAGTCTGCACTTAATATCTGAATCATAGACTGAGCATAAAGATGGACGACAGGAAAGCTCCACAAAAGAGAAGACATAACATCTCGATCACTCCCTGGTGGCTGGCTGTGATATAGGTCCTAAATCCCTCCTCCTCCATGTTAGTGAGTAGGACATGGACAAATCTAAAAAGGCAAATTAAATTTTCCCAAAGTTTATGTAACTTAGGGAAAAGTTACATCTCCTGGTCGCTGCTGCACCGACTGTGGCTCAAAATGATTTAATTGGTGCAAGATAGCGCCGTCAATATTATCCTGAATGTTTTAGCTTCATTTCTGTCCAGTGGGAGGAAGTGGAGAAGCGTCGTCCATCTTTATAGACTGTCTACGATATAAACACGTACAGCTCTGTGACACACCGCTCATCATCATCTCTCTTTCAAATTATAGAAGATGCGCTGGATGACATTTATCAGGTTTGTGCTTTTTGTTTCTTTCTTATTCCACATAAAGTTACATGAAAAGTTACATAAATGCAACAGTGATAACTACAGGTAAACAGATGTATCATAGATTTTATTCAAAAATCCAACGCATGATAATAAAAAGTTTCCTGAAGCTTAAAATGTTTTTTTTCTCACAGCATCTGCCTCATGCTGCTGTCAGCCATGAACCTTCCCTTCTATGACCCGCAGGTAAAAATACATTAGAATCAAATGATGAATTTCTCGTAAACAGTCCATCGTCAGTGTTTATCAAGTGTCGGCTTCACGTCTCCCCTCCTTGTAGTTTGACAACAGTGGGTACCTGTGGGCCGTTGCTCATCTGTTCTGTGTCGGTGAGTAAAGTCTGTTTGATCTGTTCTGCTGTAGATAATGGATTGAAAGTCTTCAGCATGTGAAAATGATAATGTATTAGACTCTCCTCCAATCAGTGGTCTGGTTCTTACACATCAAAGGGAATCTATATGAATTAGATATAAGAGAGTTACTTATCAAATCAAGTAAACCATTAACTTAAAAAGAGAATGGCCGTAAGTCTGAAGCAGGAGATGTTCTGATTCATGTTACAGGTGCATACAGGGTGATTCAAGTTCATTACAAGCCCAGTAATTTAAGGTATGTTCCTGATCCTTCTCTCACATTAAGTACAGACGCTATGCTTTGTTAAAGTTGTCAAACCAGTTCACTGACACTGTCAATTCTTTTCATTGTAGTGACCTTGAAATACAGTGCATCAACTACCTGTTCAGGTAAGAAGGAATTACTCAAAGGCTGGTTTCAGACATGCTATGGAATTTCCAGATGTGCTGTATTATTATTGTATTACTATAAATTAAAATTAAAAACTTGAATATGAGCCGAACATGTCTCCTTTGATATCAAAGTGGCAGCTGGTGCAGGTTCAGTTGTTGTCAGTGACTGATTCGATCTTTTCCTCTCAGTGTTCTGCTGCTGGCTGCTGCTGCTCATCCTACAGGTAAGAATCCCCTCGGCTGATGCTCCCCATCATTTCTCATTTCACTTTAACAGTGAATCACTACATGGTTTCTCTGCAGGCGACTTCATGGCTGCCATGGAGTTCCCCTCTCTCCAATCCCACACCTTTCACTGTGGCTGCTGTGCCAGGTATGTCGTAGCTTTGTGTCTTTATAATTTATCAGCACTGCATCTATTGGATCTGAATTTATGTTTTATTGTATTGATCAAAATCCTCAAGGAACAATGGCTCTAGAAAATAATGTCTTAAGTTTACAGGATGAAAATAGAAAAATAAATGGATGGATTTTGTATTTATTTCTACTCTCTTTTCTTCAAAAAACACTTTGTAAGCAGTGTTCTAAAAATTGAATGTCAGAATAATTATAATAATTGTTGTTTCTATATAGTTAGTGATTTGACAGTGTTTGAATTTGTATTATGTCAGTTCTAGTTTATAATTACAGTGTGTGGTCCATAGCGCCCTGCTGGGGTTTCTTCTGCTGTTGGCCACCGTCAAACTAAAGAGTGGAATCTCCCTCGAGCACTTTAGGATCTGGTGTTTTATATCAAAGGTGAATATCACTCACATTTCTATTCATATTTAGTCATAATACTTTGTTTGCGGCGACAGAATTAAAATTATTATTTTCAAAGTTGACACCAAAGCTGGTTGTGATTTCAATTCAGTTAAAACCAGATTATCAAGATAACCCTAAACACATTTGTTCATCCTTTGCTCCCAGATTTCTGCCATTTGCCTCTCGCCTTTGGTTTTCTCAATGGAAATAAACACTCCATCTCTGATTTGGTGAGTTTCTCAGCTGCTTTTATTCCCTGCAGGCTAATGTGTAGGTTCTGTGATGTAGTGTCACTACTGAAGGTGAATGATCGGGAGAATTATTCTTTCAAATAACTCTTATGCTATACTAACTTAAGTTTACTTTGACTAAATGCCTCACTGACTGTTCAAATTCTCCTGTCCAACTTTTTACTACTTTTTGTGAGATTATGTTTGAAATTCAACTCTCTGGAACCTATGAACCCATCAGAACCACATGGATCCGTCTGAACCTGCTGCTGATGTTAACTGCTGATGTTGTTATGTGGTTACAGTGTGCTGGTCAGTCATGTCGGGGAGGCCCTGCTGGTGTATTCTGACAGAGAACCTCAGCTTTGACATACAGAAGCTTTCACTTCAATGAAGAGAACATGTTTATATTTTTTCACTTTTCTAATCTTTGGTGTTTAACCTGCCGACCAAATAAAATGATCTCTGTAATATGTTTTCTGTCTTAGATTTCATCTGAAAATATCAGGATCTGGACTGAGGTTTCACTGTCTAAACATCTTAACGTGTGATTAGTGAAGTAGTGTTCCTGAAATTATCTGGGGGGGGGCTGTATGTGAGAATTCAAATGTCAGAGTCAGTTGCTTCAGACCTTTTCTGGAACTTTTCTGGAAGTTTGAAATATTTAATTATGTTCAATCTACTTGAATGAAGAACCGTGGTGTTTCCAAACCTTTCAAGGCAAATAGTAACTTTTATTTATCTAATTACATCACACGCACACATAGTATCTACAGTCTGTACAGTCAGGTGACAGCTTCACTGTCCTCCGTGCAGTTTAAATACAGTAATAAACTTCTTCTCATGTTATTTACTTGCTGTAAATGAAATCAAACTTCTTCATCTCTTCTGCTTTGGGGAGAAAAAAGCATTTAAGGGTGTTCTTCTCCGTGAGCGAACCTGAGGTTTCTTCTCCTCATTGATGTAACCTTTGAAAACAAAGAGAAAAGTCTTTAAATTTCCGCCTGAGAGGACGTTCATGTGTGCAAGGTTATCAAGCATGTTAAAGGCCTCAAAAAGACATCACAAGACAGAAATGTTAAACATCCATTTGTTGCTCTGGCCCTATTTTATCTCGGTCTATCAGATAATGCATTGATTTCCCTGTATTCTGAAGCACCAGGGTGTGGGAGAGCATGTTGGTTAAAATGCTCCTTTAATTCTCCACTACCATACTGTACTGTATTGGATTGTTAAATTACCTCTATCAATGCATGTTTGTGTGGATGGGAATCCAACTTCCCAGAAGTTTTCCGGAGTAGAAGGAGGAATGTAAAGAAAGCGGTGCCTCGAGCAGGCGGACAACTTCTTCTGCTTCTCCTCCTCTGGGAGATGAGCATAATACTGGAAGAAAAACAAGTATACTTAAAAAACACAAAGGATCAATATTAAAACATGTTTGACTTTATAATCAAAATACTTACAATTTCACATTCCTTGCAGGTAGTGCCCTTCAGTTTTCTTCTCTCGTCTTTCTTGCGAACTACCACCACATGTGCAAATGTTGGTTGTCTGAGCCAGAGAGAAAAATCAGGATGTGAGAAACTGACAAACTTCAGCTTCAGTCTTCTTTCTTCCATTATCTGTTCACCATCAAATATGACATATGTATGACAAGCATGAGATATAGAAATACAAGTGGACGTCTGACCGGCTCACCCTGATTTGCTTTGACCTGGAGAGTTTTCAGGAGCATCTCGTTCTGTTTCAGGAAACAAACAAGCTTAGTTCAAGAGATGACCTCTTCTGGATAATTACATGATGACTAACAAAGTTACTATGAGTATGAAACCTACCATTGCCCTTTTCTTCTTCTTCTTCTTCTTCTTCTTCTTCCTCCTCTTCATCATCAACATCATCCTCACCACCAAAGTGCTGGCTTTTGCCTACGTGTGAACAGGTGAAAGACTTGTATTCCCCATTAGCCGAAGTGTCAAACATCATGTCCAAACTATCATTCGCCTTTCCGCCGAGTCCTGGAGACGAAGAAGAATGAAACTGTTACTTAGGATTTAATCACAGCGCATTCAAGATGGTTTATAACAACCTTTTCTTTTTCTGCACTGACAGAAAATTTCCACACTAGGTAAAGTGGTGGAAGGATGGGACATGGGCCAAGGAAGTTTCCAATCAATTATGGTGTAGATCCAAGAATAACCTAAAAGGATGTTTTCAACATTTCTCAGAGAATAATTCATATAGTGTTTTTACCTGTAACACTGTCCTCCCTGTCTCGGTCATTCTCTCCCCGACCCTGGAGTAAACTGTGACTAACCCAAGTGCAGTCGGTGTCCTCGAGTTCTTCATGACACTGTTCCTCTGTTTGCTAAAAGACAAACACAACCTGTGTGAGGTTTCATATATCCAGTAAATCCAACGTTAACTTTGAAAGGTTAAAAAACTTCATAAACAACCAGGAGCAGCAGCCGCTGGGTGACACCTGACTAGAAGGATATTTGCCTTACAGTATTACAGAATGAACGAAGACAACGTTTTATAAACAACACAAACTATGTGAGGTCATGTGACTGTACCTCGTCTCCTCTTCGCTCGCTGTCGTACATGGACAGGGCGATCGCAGGGTCAATGCTCCACATGGGCTCCACTTTGTATTTCCTTTCAGCTGCAGGAGCACAAGTCAGCACAGTCACGTTAAAATCAACTGAATGGACCAATCAGAGACAAGTTTCAAAAGATTTCCACTTTGAAGGACAGCAACTCGCCGTTCTCTGCTTCATGTTGGTCATGTGATGCATTTCTTCTCCTCCCAACCCCGTCCCCCGTTCCTTGACACCTCCCGTCTGGTTTCTTGAAAACTGGACTTGCAGAAAAAACATTGGGCTCCTTTTGTCCTGAATGAACCTGTTGAACAGATAACATATATCTAAACATATAGGTAACAGGATATAGAAGCCAAGTAACTACAATTGGTTCCTGTACAGCACCTGTCTCTCTTTATCCTTGCTGTCCGGTGGCTGCTTCATGAGACTTTGATTTGGTGTGGAGGTGCGCTTGATCACTTCAGGTTCTATGTGTTTGTCTTCTTTCTGTGCGTCCACCCGCTCCTGGATCCCGTGTTTGTTGTCCTCTTTCCTCTGAATTTCCTCCTTCTTCCTTTTGGCTTTGTGAATGGAGCTGTCCACTGATAACCTCTTGACTCCGGGGAGGAGAGACAGGGACCTTTCCGAAGTGGAGTCTGGACTGTGGATCAGTGTGGAGGAGGAGCCACAGGGTCTTTAGACAGGAAAACCAACATGGCTGTTAATGGTGTGGTTTTTTTATTCATATTTTACTGATAATACTTACATACGTTTGAATTGTACAGTTTTAATCAAAGAAGCTTTTACTTTAACTTTCACCTTGCTGTTCTAGTATTTTGAAAGAGTAAAGGATCTGAATATTTCTTTCACCAACAGTACTTACTTTAAAGAAACGTTACTCTTCCAGGGAGGCTTCAAGCTTCTCGGCTGCGCTGGAGGCTCTTCACTTTTCTGAGGAGAGGAGAAAATAACCAAATGAGTTGAACTGTCTAGGTTAAGATTTAATTATTGTTTCAAAAAGATCCAGAATGATTAAGCTGCAGCAGTATGAGCCCTACCTACCATGTGATGCTTGACAGGAAGATCGAAGCTGCATGTTTCTGCGACCACCTCGTTTCTATATGGACTTACATCGTCTGAAAGGACACAGGGACGTGTTCAAACTACAGTAACAACACCACAGGACCAGGAGTCAATCCCCTGAGTCCAAATCAATGACAGCAGCTTGATCAAATTAAATTATGGCAGTATTTATGTCACTATTAAAACAATTTATTAGTCTCCACTCTCTGAGTAAAGAGGTGGCTCTACCTAACACCAGGATGTTATCAAATCAGACATGGTGGCATTTTCTGTGAGAATTAAGCTGAGTGTTGCATGGTGCTGCAAGACGAATGTCAGAAATGTGACCATAAGACGAAAGAGGAAACCAGGTCGTCAATGGAGGAAATTCTGCATGACGTCAGTTTCCTTTTTCTGTTCTCTTAGAAACTATGAGTCCAGTCCTTCCTGTTAGTTCTAAAACCACAATGATACGAGAGAGTACAGAGGATGAACTCGTACTTGAGATCTGGGACGAGTCCAGGACACATGTGTCGGGTACAAGCACTTCTGCTCTTCCAGGATTCTTTGCGGCATCAACAGGCTTCTTATTCAGCTCTAAAACGACAAGAACAATACGAGATTGAAGACATGATTCAGAAAACAGACGAGTTGAAGTATACGTCGAAGCAGACAGACCACTGAAGAGCGAGTTGTTGATCTGCGTTAGAGGCTGTTCTGTGTATTGAAGGCGCCGGCTTTTGTCCATATTTTTACGTTTCTTCAGTCTGTTCGCCACGGGCAGCGAGCTCGCCATTACTGGTGAGTCTGGGATGATGCCTTCCTCCTGTTCTGGGGTTGAGGCCCGCTGGAGCTCTGAGCTGAAGAAGCAACAGAGACACAGCAATAACTAACTGAGACCTTAGACTCACTGTGCAGAACAACAGGTCAAGAATGACTTGAATAATAAACTAGTGCTCCTGTAGAAATGTACATAGGAAAACATGAGTAGAAATGAAACAACTGCAGGTTTGTAGCTGTCCTGCAGAATATAAAACATTTTATCTAATTTATTTACATATTTACAATGTCAGGTCAAAAATGTTGTCGTAAAAATCTTACCAAGTCATCTTTAAGTTCTGCACTTCAGTTTGTAGTTTTTTCTTTTCATCCTTCAGGACGTTTCTTTCCTTCTCTGTGGAACACATTTCCCAGCAGGTATCAGTGTATTCGACTTTATCTATATTTTGTCTAGAGGCACTAGATGAAAAATTGAAATGAGGCGATCTCCAAAGTGATCAGGAGTCATTGTGCAGCCAACATGGAGGATGACAGTTTGAGCCAATCCATCATGAAGAGGTTAAGGTAACTCAGAAAACGCTCAGTTAGTCACTGCTCCACGTGACAGTAGAATAAGAACAATAGCAATGAGCTGACTCACTCAGTTCAGCGATGAGACGCAGATTCTGTTCCTGCTCATTCTTCAGGTTCTCCTCTAACACGGCACATCGATCACATTCTCCTGCTCGGAGCCTGGAAACAGTGAACAGAGTCGCTCTCTCTGTTCCATGGTTTTCATACGGTTTGAACTTAACCTGGACTGAGGGTGGTTACCTTTCCTCCAGGAGGCTGATGGCATCCTGCAAGCTTGTGTTCTGCTCCTTCAGCTGCTGGTTGCGACTGTAAAACACCTCAAGCCTCTGAGCATCTCTGCAGAAATCCAACAAGATCAAACAAATGATTAACCGAGCAACAAAATCTGTTTCAGTCAGTGATTAATTGTTAAACATTTGAAGTACATCTTAGTTAATGTCTCTTGCTCCTCATATTTCGGGATTGATGCTGTTATTTTTCCTAAATGACTCTTCGGCAAAACAACAACTATGAGAAAATTAGTTTTCTTTGTACCCTATTTCTTTAATGTTTCAACTGTAAACACAAACTCCTAACATCTTTTATGGACACATCTTTCCATGTTTGTATGTGTGTAGATACTATATAATAAACTGGACATAAATAATTTCATGAAGCTAAGGTTCAAAATACTCTTGCTATTGTCTTCACTATGATTCTCTGTACGAGGCAGAGTGACACTGTACTTACAAACAGCGGTCCTTCTTCAACTTGACCACTTTTTCCCCCAGTTCTGAAAAATAAAAGCAAGTTACTGTAAGTGGATTTCATTTTAGCATCTGATAATCGACAGGAGCCGGGAAAGAAAATCAGTATATGTGTGCAGCACATCATGGGGTCCGTCACCTTGAAGTGAATTCTGGTGACACTCTCCAAGCTGCCTCCACAAGTCCTCAAAGAGTTCAGCTGCTCTGGTTGTCCCACTGCTCGGCCCTGGGCTGCTCATCCTCACAACTGGAGAGGATTTCTTAAATGAAGGAAAAACAAAGAACCACAATGAAAGAAGACAAATCTTAGTCTACTTAGTTACTGCTGGGCCAACACCAGCAGATAATCAGAAAGATATGTGGAGCGATGGCGAATGGGTGATATAATAATATAGTGTAAAATAAACATTTAAAATTCAGTGTTGGATTTTACACTGACATTGTTGTTGTACGTCATAATGTTGTGACAATGATGTGTATACTGACATGGGATAATGACCGAGAAGTGTCTTTAAGCCTGTGGCCCCTTAGGAGGTGACACCGACCCAGACAGTAGTTTCTATTCCACAGAACACAGGACAGGTTTATCCACACCGTTCAAATAAGGGGAAAATACAATGAGAAACTGTGGTAATGTTTTCAATCACTTAGTGTGTTTCAAACATAATGGGTTGGTTCGTTTCCTCATCCTTATCGTCATTTTCCTTTGGAGCTACGAACATTAATGACAAGTGACGGACACAAAAACCATTTATTCTGTTTGTCGGTGTTTAACTTTACACTAATGGCGCTTCTGCTTCTTCTTGCTTTTTCATGCATTTCATCGGGATGTAAAGAAATATAAGCTTTGAACGGATGTAGAATAAAATTACACTTACACATTGACGACGTCAAAACTCCTAGTTTATCAGCTTTAAAACCAACACGCTGACATGTTGTTAATATGAACTCAGCTCTTCTTCTTCTTCGTCTTGTTATATATGTTGCAGGATCAAAAACTGGCGGGCCCCGCTGCATGCTGGGAAAAACTCCCTCTTCTTCTGTTGTGAGTGCGCCTTTACCACTTCCTGTCTTTAGCCCCGCCCATTCTATATACGCAAAGTGTGCTGCGTTCAAGAGAAGTGGGAACTTTATTATCCACTTTTTATTATTGGATATATTCCTTTTTTATTTCCAGGGAATGGTTTACCTAGATGCATGTGATTTCACGGGTTTTGTTTATTTTGGATGCAGGTCGATTACTAACTCGAAATTATATTTTTAGTATTCAATGTTGTCACGTATGAAACTAAATGCTAAATATGGAATTGTATATTATATTCAATTTAGCATTCATGATTATTTGCATCTGTATGTGTCTCTAGGAATTATTATTATTATATATAATTATATATCTACTAACATGTTTTATAACTCATCCATGAATCTGTACAGAGAAAAATCTATAACTGGATTTATTATCAAGTTTAACCATTGTGCATTGTATTCAATGTCAGGAAATAAGGGCAGTAAACAGTAAATTAAAACAAATCCCACTAGACAATACCATTTGTTGCTTATTTGTTTAACTTTTCCTGCGCTGGTTCTTGACGCGTCTTATCTGATTCTGTTTGGTGAAAAAAAAATACCCAATAACACAAAAAAATGGAAAACACATCTTATTCTTATATTTGTTTTATTTTTGGTCTTTCTTTAGAATACAAAACACGAACCAAAATCACAAAAGTAACATTTACAAAACAGATCGTTAAACTTAGGTGACTGAGGCAACATAGAAAAGCATGTCTGAAACAGTGATGTTGGTGGGTCAGCATGGAACCTTGAGGTAAGCAATGTCAAAAATGTAAATTATCTTAACTGTATTTAATAATGAGTGCCTTTACTCAGTAGTGCTAATCACAAATTTTATGTGTTTGACCATTACTATTATCATTATAATTTCCTAACATGTCCACATTTAGCAGCGATTAAAAGATGTAGTGCTTCAGACCTAAGAACTAAATTACATGTAGGTTGAATATTCATGTTGAGCTGTATGGCACTATTTTAATGGGTTATATTTTAGTCGTCTAGCACACACACACACACATACACCCACCCTCACACACACACACACACACACACACACACACACACACACACACACACACAACTCTGTTCCTACTCATTCAATGGTTGCAAATGATAAAAAAAAATCCTCTGCTTGCACCCAAACCCAGAATACGTGTTGCTAAAATAAGTCAATACTTAATGTCACCCAAAGCGTTTCAAGCAGGGATCAAAAGCTGCTCCAGACTTTTGCAAAAGTTAACGCAGTTTGTCCTAAAACGTGTAACGGGGCAGAAAAAATAAAACATGCGTAAAGCGACTAATTATTGGAATGGCCATCAGTCGAAGGCACAAACTCAAAGTCCCATCTTTCTCCTAAAATACCCCCCAAAAAAAGGTAAGACATGACAATGCATAACGCCGCATCGCTGAAAGAAACAATCAAAACTAGCGTCACTCACCAAAACACAAAGCAGTGAAAATAGCACAGTTTAGTCTGCACTAGAGTGCGCAGGTATGTTTTTGCATGAACAAACATTTCTCGTCTTTTCTTATTTCACATACAAGACATGGTCACTGGTGATTCAGCATCGGAGATTATTACTTTTCTTTTTAGTTCCTTTGGATGTGTGCCTTTTTGTTGATTTTGCATCTGTCACTGCAGGTAGATTGAGCTAGCATTACTTCATATAGCTATATGTACACATGCGTTCAACATCATAGGTGTACCCCAAATAAAAATAAAAAAAACTCCCTTTTTCACCACTTAAAAGAGTTGAAGCTATAAAAACCTGCATGACAGTCCACAAAAAAAGTTTGCATGGGGGCTGTTTGATGTGAGATATGCAGCAGGTCGTAGAGGTGCTGGCGCTGGGGTGTGGCGTGGGATGCAGTCGTATTCCGTCAAGGGGAAGAGGGGAAGAGGATAATGGGGACAGGGCCGATTCTTCACCACCTCCTTGTCTGAATGGCGCCCTCTCCGTATGTAGTTGGGTTTTAAGATTCACATTATGCTGGAAGAGGAGTAACTGGTTGCAAACTCTGGCCGAGCAGGTCTTCGCCAAGAGCAAAAAACACTGGAGTAGAGTGTGAATGCATATCTACCATCTCCTGACCTGCAGAGAGAACAACACGCGCTAGTATGATGTCGAAATTCACGCGTGACTCTGGTGATATATTTCGGATGAGCACATCATACTCACGCTTCCCTCTCTTCACCACTGCGGCGGCACGTAGCTGTAGCTGGGTGTGCCGGGAGTCCGATATGTGGGCATCTGGTGGGGGGCAACAGATGCTGGTGATGGAGAAGTCAACAAAGTCCCTGAAGAGCAGAGTGAGAGCAGAAGATTTCTTTAAACAACATTTTTCATAAATCATGAGCTACAAGGATATTAGAGAAGGGAAAGAATACATCTTTTCCGCCTCATTAAGATCTCTTCAAGCACAGCTCTGTATCTGAGGACGCAGAGGTGGTCGAGAAGGTGTAAGAAGTGGTGACTTTTGCATATTGCTTTTATTTGAAGTACTAAAAATATTTTCGTAGTCGGCTAAGAGCTCGAGCCACACATAGTAAAAAAGTGTTATTTTTCCTGAGTTATGAAAAAGTTATTATATTGTTAATGGCAAAATTGAGAATAATTACAAAGATATATGCAATTTCCATACAACTGTGATGCGACGCCCACTGAAACTTATTACCTCCGATGAATGCGAAACTCCCAATCTCCTCTAGTGTGAACTTCCCAAACTTTCAGACAAACTACACTTAAAGCACATTTTAACAATCTTTCTCCAGTTTGTGTGGATTTGACCTGTACTTGTATTTGAACTCCTCTTTAATGCTCCTTAAATCACTTTTGCTCACCAGCGGACATGGCCATGGTGGTGCCTGCTACCATCCCCATGGCGACGCCGTTGCGGTGGTGAGGCATGGTCGGGGCATACATGGCCGCAGGCATCCCGTTCGGCTGGACCACCGTCGTGTGATGGATCACATGAGGCGGCGCGGCGTACAGCGGCTGGGTGTAGTACATGGCCTGCTGTTGTGAGGGTGTTAACGCCTGGATCACAGAAGAACAGAGCAGCGTGTTACAGCTGAAAACACAGGGGGTAACCAGGGAGACCAGTGTCCGTCAACATGACAAGAAACTGAAGGCGTACTGACCTGTGCATATGGGTTCTGTTGCGGGTAGGTGCTCCTGACAGGGTAGACAGCAGAAGGGTAGGGGTTGGGTGAGGCGGAGTATGGTGGGACTGTCCCTGAGTTGGGAGAGCAGGACATTTTGAAAGGAGTGCCCGGAGCGTAACCTGGAGAGCGAGGGAGAAGCTGTTAGTGCTGCAGGTTTAAAATGTGCTGTCTCGTAAATCTAGTCTCTGGTTGTGGTGGAAGAGCAGCTAAATGTAGTACTCTGTGTCATCTTCCTCTGATGTGATATGATCATAATGCGGTTCAAATGATTATTTTTTTCTATAAAAGGAGAGTCACGTGACAACTAAGAGCACTTTGGGTTGTAATCTAAGGACTAAAACTTCTATTTGTAGATCTGATTTTCACGAAACTTTGTGAAAGGATGGGATAAATGCCAGGAAAGAAGCCACTGGACTTGGTGTGGATCCAGACAAAGGGGCAGATCCAAGAATAGCTTTCTTTAACATTGTTTAATATTTCCTCCAACATCCCATAAAATAAATCATGTATTTTGCTGAAAAAACTAAATAATAATCAGACTCATATGTGCACAGGTTTATTGATTGACTATTGGACCTTGGCAGTGGGATCAAATAAAAATGAATTGTATTGCACACGTCATTTACAAATCCAATTTTGCCTCATAAGACTTAAAAATTTGTAAAAGGTGAGACATCGTTGTAGTGTGAGGAATAAGCTATTCTCTACTCTTCTATGGTACTCTTACAGTATATTAACATAATATCATTGGAACAAACATATTGAATTTGATAAATTTAATGATCTTAAATTAAAAACACTCTTCTTACCACCGGGGAAGGCTGCGTTTGCTCCTGCGTAGATGTTTGGATTGTACGCTGGAGCAGCTGCGTAGCCAACAGGGAATCCAGCTGCCATGAACACAGAAAGACAGAGAGAGACAAAAGGAATTTTAAGTTTTTTGACTTTAGGATATTTTCCTGGAGTTTAGATATTTGCGTCTTTCAATGGATTTAAATGATTACCTGGGTAGCCTAAACCTTTAGTATTGGTAAAGGGGACCCCTGTTGGGGAAGGGCTGTAAACAGGATTCATTATGTTCTCACAGGTTCTGCAGAGAGAAGCACAGTATTATTTCAAAACATGTTAAACTGAATGCAAGGCAGAGATAGAGAGACGACACTGAAACTCCGGAGAACTATGAAGATGTAGACAAGATGGACATCATCTTAAATTAGAAAACATTTCCACCTGATCCCTTGTGACAAAGAAGTAGTAAGGTCTTATGATAAAGATCATGCTACAGAAACTGGGCCCAGACGACACCAGTAAGATAAATTCATGTTGAGTAACAACATAATTTTATATTCTTGTGTATTTTATCATTCGGCACAGTAACAGCAGCACTTCTGAACAAAAGGATTATTTTGTAATTTGTGTTAATGGCTCTATCCTCTACCAACCACCGAGACATCTGGAACAGAGCGTGCTGAGCTGCTGGTGTGATGAAGAACCGCTCTGTAAGCAGGATCTTGTGCATGGACATTTCTCAACACAAAACTATCCCACCACAATTTACAATTGAGATAAATATGTATCTTACTCTTTGCACAGTTCAATCTGAAACAGTAATCCATCTTTTCTGGCAGTGTCAGCCTACTCTAACAATTCTGGAACCATGACAGAAAAAATGAGGAAAAAGCTTTTATCATTAATTCATGATCATCCTTGCCAAATTCTATACAGCCTGCATAAATAAAAAAGGTTTTCAAGCCAAAGGCCCCTTTTCCTGATTTCCATAATAGTATTTAAAAAAGAATAAATCCTGTTACAACAAGGCGGCCATAAACAGTAAATATATGGGCATGTAAAGTGGGAATTTTATGGATTCACAAGATGTGCCCTTTATTCATTTTCATATTTTTTATTATTATTTATTTATCTTTCCTAGCTTGCGGTTGCAGAGTATTGAGTGATGCTGTAATTCAGCGCAGGTTATTATTAAGAGCAAATAGACAAAAAATTTCAAATTAAGACTTACAAATGTACAATTATTTGTGCGTAACCATAGATAAGCGCCTTCAAATCTTACCTATCACTTTTAGATAATTTAAAACACATTTTGGAGAATTCTTTGAGTCTTTGTTCTCTCCATAACTGATTCCCCTCTTATCCACACCCTGTAAACAGAAGCTCGGAGGCATCTCTCTGCTGCTTATCAATGAAACGTTTTGAGTTGAGAGCCAACTCTCAGTTTGGCTTGAGTCTAAAACGTTGCCATGGAAATACAGGGAAAAATTTTAATTTCAAGAATTCTAAAATAACAGAGGTTACCACTCCACTACCTGATTAACCATGGCAGAGAAGTGTTTTTGTTTTTTTCCTGAATTCCACAAAGTAAATGATTACAGATGGACAAACGGATGAATGGATATATATTTCCACGCAATATAAAAACAACTGAATTGATGTCTATTGGTCTCGAGAAGTGATCGACAAATGTTTTTTTCACTTTGGTCCTGATCACAAGCTCTGACTTAGCCAACTGATTTCTAACCTAGCTTTTCCTCACTAGAGACGATTAAGGTCGATCACAGGTTCACTGTAGAGAATCATATTTAATGGCTGCAGACAGTTTATTAATCAGCCCATCACTTGTCCAGGTACTAAAGGAACCACAGCTCTTACACAGTCAGTCTTTATCTTTCACTGATGAGACGGTTTAAAATTGACTGAGCACATGATCTAATTCTGTGGTGACGGGTCCAGTGAGGACCGGGCTGGTTTGGGATGACCTTGCCAGGTAACACTCACTTTGTGCGTTTATTTGTTCGCACATATTCCTAACTAGAATTACAACTATTTCGTGGAAGCTGATCTTGTGTTTTGCATGGTATGCCTAATTTAACACAGTGCGAGAGCAAGGCGTGGCTCTGCCAGAGCACTCACTGCAGAACTGAGTTAAACATTTAAAAACCATCTCTGTTACATAAACATCTCACTGTTTTTAGCAGTTGTTGAATTGTTTACCATTCTGTAAACTGCATTTTATCAAAAAAGTTTCAGTTCAGTAACACACAGTTTCAGCCCTTCACATTTACGTTTTGCATTACACAACTTTCTTTGCTCTGTTGCCAGAGGCAACTCTGACATCTGCTCCACATGATGCTCATTAGTAGAAGAGAACTCTGGTAGAGGTTTGTCTCTGTGCTGCGACAAACACCGTTACATCACTTTTCAGGGAAATATTAAATATTGAATGAACCACTAACTGTGTAGTGAGCTGAAAGTGACTTGTTTAAGCTAAAGGGAGACATCTCCTCACGGCAGAATATGAGCTCACAACAGGATAGAGCCCGACTATTATTTTCATAATGGATTGATTGATTTTAACATCTGTTTTTATGTGTCTATTTATGATATATTGTAAGGTTTCATTGGGTGTCTATAAAGGTGCTGTTATATAAGATGTATCATTAAAATTATTAATAACATTATTGATTAATCTACATTCTACAAAAAAAATTATTTTGTCAGTAAGGTATCAGAAAATAGTGGGAATGCCTGTTAAATAAAACTAAAGAGACTGATGTCATAAAGAAAACTTTCATATTTGACAAGGTGAAAACCATAAAGGTTTGGCAGCTCGGTTGGGGGAAAAATAAAATCAAGATACAATGATTCACATGGGTCTATATCTGTACTTATGTTATTATTATTTATTTAAAGTTTAAAGGCTATTTTTCGCTCTGAGTGGGGGTTGTGGTTTTGTGCTCTTCTTTATGACCAGAGAATGACTAACACATGCTAAACAGCAAAACATGTTTTAAATCTGACAGTGATGGATGATGTTTAACCTCCTCACTGTGCTCAGATGATGGATAAGCCTTATATCGAAACATTTTGTTGTAATGCTACTGAAGAAAATGATGTTGAGGTAGTTGACAAAAATCTGAAGAAGATCATGTTACTATTCATGTGCAATTGTATTATTCATGGACAATTTTACTATTTATGTAAAATATTACTATTTCCCCATCATATAATGCTCAATATCATATGCAGTACTCCACATCACTTTTATTATATATTTCTATGAACTGCCACGTTTGTTTAGTATTTTTTTCACTGTGTCATGGAACTGACTTATTTTAATTCTAATTCATACTGTTACATCTATCACTGGTTCTGCATTTACTCCATATAAACATTATATTTTCATTTATAAATCACTTTCTACTTATACTTCTATTATCAGTCATATTTTTTAGACTAAATACTTACATTGCATTATTCTCTGTAGGCTGTTATATATTGTGATCCTGCAGCAAGCTGGCACAATACTTTTTTGGGGGTTAATAAAGTGTAATCTTATTTTATCTTATTGTGATTAGCATTATTGTTGTTGCCGTAAAAGTGATTATACAATAATCCAAATATGTTGATCAAGTAATCGACGAATCGGCTCGACTTGGCAGCTTCAGCTGTGATTAAAGCAGCGACGCACACATGCAGCTCAGCAGATCTCCGGTGTCTGGTGTCAGGATGAGTCCCAACACAAAAACTGACAACAACAAAGATAACACAACGCAATAGCTGAGCACAGGCCGAAGTGGATGAGCCTCGGGACCCGCGCGCACACACACACAGACACAGGCTGCTGTTTACAGGTGACGTTATGTTCCTGCACGAATAAAGATGGCAACCTGTCAGGGGGAGAGCAGAGCAGCCGCGGCCGGGGCTTTGTTACCACAAGCGGGCCCTGCTTTCAGACTGCGGCCGCCCTGAGGACACCAATCCCCCGCAGTTACATCAGACCCTGCGTCTACACTGACACCTGTCCCACCGCGGAGAACACCGCCTGCCCGGCCGTCGTCCCCCGGGCCAGCGGCGGACAGATGCAGCCTGTCCGCAAGGCCGCAGAACACAGCGCAGACACCGCCGTGTCCCGCAAACACCGCCGGCCCCCTCCCGCCACAACCGCAGGTGACCACGCACTATGTCCCGCACACGATGACGGTGAGGTACGGTACCTGTACGGGTCGTGGCCGGGTGTCCCTCTGTCCTCTGCCGTCAGATGAGTCGATGCTGCCGCTGCTCTGATCCAGATGCTTCGCTCAACTCTTTTGAGCACCGCGCGTCACTTCCGAGTGCCGTCACGTGGTCCGCATATATTTATTTTATTACATTTATATAAAACAAATTAAAAAATAAAAAGCAATACACATTCCTATGTCCTTCATCAAATGACTCGGTATCAGGTTGTGTGAAAAAATAAAGAAAAGAAAAACCGCGATACAAATAATATATGTATATTTAATTTAATCAGGTGAATCGTTTTCTTTTTTCTTGTGTCATTAGATATACAACCTTTTTTTTGATTCCATAAGATATGCTCAATCTGTAACTATTATGAAACAGAAAATATAAATGTTTTGTTAAGTATTTATTGTTCATAGTCTGAATGAGGTTCCAGTTCCTTTGTGTTCTCAGTGTCGGTCAACTGCAACACAGTTACACTATACACATACCACACTGTAATAAAGTAGGAACAGACTGTTACACTACTATAATACAATTGTAACACTAACACTGCTACACTGAATTTGTGACAGTGTTACACTGAAATGCTATAATGCTGTTTAAATGGGACATTATAAGTGTCACCGTAACACAACTGTAAACGGTTTAAAACACGTTGACACTTTCACTGTAACACAACTGTATCACTGCTTCACTGTAATATGGTAAAACCAGAGTGCTAAATCATCACTGATACAAGATAACATTGTTAAGGTGTAAGACTATAATATAACACTGTAACACTTTATTTTGTAACACTGTAACACTACAAACTGTATCACTGCTACACTGTTAGGGTGCTACACTGCAACACTGTAACACTACAGTGTATCACTGCTACAAGATAACACTGAAAAGGTGTAAGACTATAATATACAACTGTAACACTATATTTTGTATCACTGTAACACTACAACCTGTGTCACTGCTATCCTGTCACCATGCTACTCTGCTATACTGTAACAGTGTATCACTGCTAGTTGTCACCATGCTACAGTGTAATTTGTAACACTGCAACATTTTAACACTGTAACACAGCTAACTGTCACCAATGCTACTCAGCTATACTGTAACACTGTTACAGTGCATCACTGCTAACTGTAATCATGCTACAATGCTAAAGTTGCTACTCTCTCTCTGGCAGCTCTTCCGCAGTGCTGCCCTCTGGTCCTGACAGAAACTAAAATAAATTGGACTCGAGATGGGGGATTTCTCTTTATTTGGCAGCTTTTCTCGAATGGATTTGACGCAACGTGAACAACTCTTATATGAACTGCTTCTTTTTGTGTTTAACTACCACCTTTCTTTGTCAGCACCACAGTGAGGTCAGCTGTTCTTCCAGGACCTTGACGCATCGCCTCCATTCAGCCATTGGAGTCGGGGCAGCGGGGTCCGCGCTGTTGTGGTTTAGCGGCGATCTACGTGTGATTCCACAGCGAAATGTTGCCATGTAAACCCCAGTAGGAGCTATTTTGCGGTGTAAGCTCTAGCTATTCTGTCGGCTGGCGTCGTCGGTGCGGAGCAAGGCAGTCATGTCTGGAGCCGTCGGTGGTGGAGGAGGAGGCTCCTCCTGTGGGGGCGCAGCGGCGGCGGCCAGTTGCAGCTCCGCCGGCTCTCCCTACGCCGCCGCAGCCGGAGGAGGCGCGGGGGTGGCCGGGGTGGCCGGGAGGCTGCCGGCCCGGGTCCTGGAGCACATCTTCTCCTACCTGGAGATGAACGACCTGATGCGCTGCTCGCTGGTCTGCTGGCACTGGAACAACATCCTGTCGGACGAGAACAGCGAGGTGTGGCGCAGCCTCTGCACCCGGGCTCTGACCGATGAAGCCCTGCGGTCTGACATCCTGTGCAACCTGCTCACCTACAAGGGGAAAGTAGGTTCACCTGTGCACCACCTCTGTGTCTGGTTGAGACAACAGTGATTACTTAGGACCCCACCTCATATGCCTGTTCAGTGACACCTCCGTTCTGCAGACAGCTTCACGGGTCGTGGTGGATAATGGCCTGCACGCCATAGTATTGACCGCCCGGAGACCCTTGTGTGATTCACGTTCAGCATTGTAAATAATGCATTGAACAAATCTGTGTGTTCTCATCTCAGATTTTTTAAATGGGATTTTGTGGGAGGGTTATGTTTAGTCACAAAATGACTGTGGGGTAATAATTGACAGGTTAAACCAGACGATTGTTGTTGCTAGCAGCACACATTCATAACTGTGCACATCACAGGTTAGTTAGTGATAGAAAGTAATTCATTTATACAGCAATTACTGAATGGGATGATGTGAAGGAAAACGTTGTTTAGTTAAAATGGGACCATGTGCATCCCATTTAAGGACTCCTGGGGGTCCCCAGACCTCAGTTTGAGCCCTGCTGATCTAATAATACTGGATCAGATTCTACACCTTTTAAAAATGCAAAATCCAACTCTGAGTGAAACCTCATATTGATATATTGATGACCTCAAACTGTAACTACCATTCATAAACATCATTCATGTTTTCCAACTCTCTAGAAATGCCAATAATAAAGATAATGACCTTTTCACATCTTCTTTCAGCCAATAAAGAACTGATCAATCTCCTGTCTTCCACAGCTCAAGTCGTATCAACATGCCCTGAGCTCCCACGACTGCTCCCGCAACGTTTACGTGAAGAAGAACGGCTTCACCCTGCACCGCAACCCCATTGCCCAGAGCACGGACGGTGCGCGGGGCAAGATCGGCTTTTTAGAAGGGCGGCATGCCTGGGAGATCTGGTGGGAAGGCCCCCTCGGCACCGTCGCAGTAATCGGCATCGCCACGAAGCGGGCGTCGCTGCAGTGCCAGGGCTACGTGGCTCTGCTGGGCAGTGACGACCAGAGCTGGGGCTGGAACCTGGTCGACAACAACCTGCTCCACAATGGGGAGGTTAACGGAAATTTCCCACAGTGTAACAATGCACCCAAATATCAGGTGGGTTCGGGAGCCATGTCTGCTTGTTGTCTTTTAGGTAGAAACATTTGCACTTATTGATCCGAATAGTGAGACATGTTTACTGTCTTTGTTTAATCCAACACCAACATTTGTGATTATGTTTGTCCACAGATCGGGGAGAGAATCCGGGTGATTCTAGACATGGACGACAAGACGTTAGCCTTCGAGAGGGGATTTGAGTTTCTAGGAATAGCGTTTCGTGGACTTCCCAAAGCCTGCCTATTCCCAGCTGTCTCTGCAGTATACGGCAACACTGAAGTCACCATGGTGTACCTAGGAAAACCTCTGGATGGGTAGAAGCAGAACAACACGTGCCACACCGTTCAAACTAACAGGCCGCCAATGAGTGTAGGACTTTTTCCATCCACTGAGTGCCCGCCATGCTCCTTGCACCATGTCAGACGGTGGTCATGTTTCTTCCAAGCAACACAACTCAATTCATGTACAGAAAGAGAAGTACGGCTGGACATGAAGCCAGAGTCCGGTTTTGGACTAAAGAGACTACAGGAGAAAAGGGAGGTGTGGGAAAGGTCATAAACAAGTTTCTGGATCAATGTGGAAGCGTCCACTTTTACAGTTTAGCTGCTGGACTTTTTTATTTACATGACCGGGGGGGAACATAGATGGTATGTCCGCTTGAATGAGGCCAAAACTATTCTAAACCGTGACAAATACTTTAAGATATCGTTTTATTGAGTGACACAGTAGTCGTTATAAAAAGCTGAGATAAAGGCGCGCATTGTGGATTGACACAGGTGAAACTCTAGACTGGATTATAAAGGTTATATGCCAAATTAATATTACCTATAATGTTGTGTTTTGACAAAGGCAACCCGAGGAAGTGGGGACCATCTGTCATGCACTTGCATGGACCCTGAGTGTGGACCGAAACATTTGTCCTTTTTGAAAATCTCCTCCAGTCGTGTTGGAAAATATACCTGTATCATATTAATGTTTGTCCTTTTTTCAATGTGCTATTGTAGTATTACACACTATTTATTGGTTTTATGTATGGTACTATTGAAAGTGTATGTCATAAGGCCTGAAAATAAAGTCTACATGGTGCCACTCTGAGGAAAAAGAAAGTTGGATGTGTTTTTTGGCTGCACAGAATATATGGTATATATATATATATATATTATATATATATACTAGAAAGCTGTGGATATGCAGACTAACTGACTTTTACTGACTGTGCTATATATATATATATATATATACACGTGTTTCGAGTTAATGCCACAAGCATCTTTAAACGTTTAAAGATACAGACTAAAGATCATCCACACGTTCCCTGATCCTGCAGCCACTTCATTGCAAGGCAAGGCTAGTAGTTTTATTCATAAAGCTAATTTCATACACTCAGAGGTAGATTCAAGATGTTGCACAGGAAGATTAAAAACAACACAGTCATCATTTTACTAGCTGTTTAGAGTAATCAAGGCTACAATCCGGTATCTGTCACTGCCTGACCTGCTGCAGTATCATAAACACTTCAAAACTGTACAGTCACGGTAAAGGCTAGAAAATACACAAAAAGATATATCGTCTGAAAAACAAAATGTATTCAGCTTCACATCAGTGGCATTAGAGTTGTAATTAGTCTTTGGCCACACTGCTGATTGATTAAATCAAGTAACAACGTGATTTATAGAGGAGACTAATGAAGGAGACATGTTACTGCACTCGTCACAACACGTCTGGTTTATGTCCGCTGTATTAAAGGTCCTTCCAGGCAGCGGCTGCAGCAGCGTTCTTTTTGAAATGGTGACAAAAGCAAAGTGCACCACTTACAGACGCTCAGCCTCCATCAGCAGGAAAAACAACAGACCCCACAGTAATGGACACTAAGCTCATGGATTATGATCTATTGAATATGTGCTAAGAGCTTAGGAGCCATATTTCCAACTACTTGTCCCATTCTCTTAGAATCTACCTGTGTATCCTAATGTAGTAGCTTCTGAAGCTTCCTGTCCTTCTGTCCTGGTCGAGTCTCTGCATCTTGTTTTGACCATGCTGTGTTTCTGTAAGTCTGATCATGGGACTGTCAGTCCCTGTGTCCTTCAGATCACCATCAAACCTATTACGGCTGCCTCAGACTGACTTTGTTCCCGCTTATCAACCCATCACCTGTGAAAAGACATGAGCAAGACAACTGGTGTGATAATGTAGTAATGATTACTGAGTACTCATGGGGCAGAAGACTCCTTTCTGAGGACCTCCAAAGCATGTAATATGTCCTGTTTCCACAAGAGGACAGTGATTATCTTGTGTTTTGTGTTATAACAACAGATATGAGTCTTACGCCACAGAAAGGCCCAATCATGTGCAGTGTGGTGTCAAGCAGGTTGTCTTTTAATCGATTTACGTACATGTTTGGAAGGTATTAGGGGAAAGGGGAAAAGTGGGACATTGAGAATTCTCCTTCATATTGGGGTGTTGTGGGGTGAGAGCTGCCCAGACCATAACCCATGGGACTGTACTCCCCAACTGGTATAAAGATGCAGAGCTAAAGTTCATAGTGCACCGTAGTGTCCATCAGGCAACAGACAAAGAATACTTTACAGAATTCAAGTGTTCACGCGATTGCCATATGTCAACATATGTAAAGGGCCACCTGAAGTGAAAGTGAACTACACGTCAAATCTTTTTTTCCCCCCAAAGATGGTTCCTGTCATTTCCGGTCTGACTGATGTATGTTCTGATAAATTCGGATTTAATTAGTTATTTGATTTGATTAAAATGAGGTAGACGTTGTGATGTTTCAGCTTCATATATCTAGGGGGACATGGCGATGCATCGTCCATCTTTACATGGTGACGATGAATATATCTAATGGAATAGGGGAGAAGGACATGCAGCCTTCAGCCACCAGGGTGCCCCAAAGGTTATTTTTTTATCTACTGCGTTTTGTTTTAAAGTGGCCATTGTTCTTAAGCATTGCTGCCCCAGCCGGTCACTGGAGGAACTGTAAGTGTTGGTGGGAGCTAAATGTATTTATATACATTTTAGTAATAAAATAAATTTTCCAACGGGCCCAACCAGCTTATGCTTCTTTTGTCTGTCAGATATTTGACTTTGCTGAGAGGACATGAAAGTCAACATGGAGACAATCCTGTTGCCACTCATAGTTGGAAAAGAGTCAGAAAACGAGACCCACAGATGTCCAGTATGAAAACAGGAAGGACTCACCAACAAATCAATTCTCCAAGGACAGGACCATCACTTCCTGTTCCTAATTCCCTATTCTTGTACCCCTTCAGCAACACGTTCAGAAATGGTGTTAACTGAAAGACACAATAGACCTCAAGGTACTTTAAGAAGCTGGGCCACAAACACACATAAAGGCAGAGTTTACTGAAGGTACCTGAAGCAGCCATGATATTGAAACTAAAGCATTGGAGGACTTGTTTACTCACTTGGTGCACGATGCTGTAATATTATTTGTGCTTTTCCATCAGTCGTCCTCCTAATTCCCTGTCTCACTGTCCAATAGCACTATGACCCCTCTGTGTATTACTTTATACACAGAGAGTTCAGTGTGTCTTTGAGTGTAAACATGTGTTTTGTGCTGCGAGAGGCCGAAGATCAGGCAGGAAGGGTGTGTGTCGAGCGATTTCCTCTCTTGTAGGTTGAATGATCACACCGAGCCGAGAGTGTGAAGGGTGTGTTCTCACTGGTTTTTGTGGTGGCAGTTGTGCTACCAAACCATGCTTGTCTGTTCAACAGCATTTCTCTCATGGGGTTTAGAGGTAAAAAAGAAAAAAAAACAATCTGCAGTGCTGGTTGAAAGCTGTTACGCCTGCACTCGCCTTCCTGTGGCCCTTGAGAACCTCTTTCTGATTGCAGCTTGTCCATGTGACTTGGTTTCCGGTGCCTGCCTCCTGCTTCCGTGAATAGTAAAAAAAGAGGCATCAGTGGTTCAGCGAGAGCAGAAGCAGGCAGCTGAACTTCACACACGAGAGCGTGCTCTGCAAAGGCGAGTCAACCAGGGTTATGGTCAGGGGATCAACCATCGGTGGCTTGGGAAATCTTCACCTAACCACCAGGGTAAGTAAATGCACTGTGCACTCGTCTTTTTTGCAGCTGCATGCACGCGACTGCTGCAAGAAGCAAACATACATGCTGTGTCTGAATTAAGATTATAAATGTATTTTATCTTTCGCTTCATTGAGACACGTGACAGAACAAAAATATTCATGTCATTTAGTTTTTACAGGCATTTTCTAACTTAATCTTATCTCAGCATTATAGACTGTTGAAAAAAAGTTGCACCGTTATTCCATATTTATATTATTGAATTGTTTAGAGGTGCATTGGAATGATTTCTCTTGAATTATGTATTGCACACATATATGCTTGATTCTTAAATTATTTAGTTTAATGACACAATATGACCTCAATTTAATAATTCAGTTTGAGTTTGTATCCCTCAATAATATTTGAACCTTTTTTTACTTTGACGAATAGAACACTATATACTCTGCATTTGTGCAATATAACTTTGTATGTTATTGTCATAGATTATGTGGTTTTCTCACAAGCAAGTTTTAAAAAGTCCAAAAGGACATATAAAAGTAGTGTTGTGTAAAATGTCAATGTTACAAACTGCAAAGGTTCATCACTCTCAGCCATGTGGATGGGCTGGAAGTGTTTATTTTAGCTGTGGTAGAATTTGAACGAGAACAAGATCGCAGAGATAACGTGTTGCTGCCTGAAAGTATTTTCCCTTTTTTACATCACTAAAATTAAAAAAAATTAAGTTTGAAAAAGTTGAAATAAAGGAACTCCATATTCAGTTTGTGATGCCAGCGGTTTGAAATTTTGCGAAAATGGCAGCTGCCGCGGCATCACGGAGAGGACATTCAATATAAACAGAGGAGGACACAATCCAACATTTATTAAATTATTTGACTCAACATTTTACTGGGACATCTTCCCACGCTGTTTAGGCTCATCTTCATTTAACAGACATTAGATCGACATGTTATGGGCACGAAGAAACCACATTCAGTACAGGACCTCCAGCATGAGAGACATACGAAGTGGACACGTCATTTTTAAGTCGCCGTTAAAGACTAAGCTAAGATATGACAGCAAAACCAATTTCCTCAAAGATTCAAGTCGGTGTTGGCCAGGACCAGAATAAAAAAACTGACTGAAAATCTCATAGTGTGGACATTTTTAGTTTTTCAAGTTTTTCAAGTTTGATTGTAAATGCCTGTAACAATCAGCACTTTGATAGAGATGTTGATTCCCCCAACTCTTCGTGCACAGAGGAAATATTTCAAGACAGTTTGTCATTTCAGTATACCAGACTTTACATTCAAATCACAGTGAGCAGGTATTGAGAAGTTGTAAAGTTTTAGATAAAATTAAATGAAAGGATCAAATGTTGTAGAATAATACATCCGTCAGCGTCTAATTTCTCTCTCCCTGTGTCCTGTTGTCAACAGTAAAGATGTTAAAATGCCGGTCCACGGACTCACTCCCATCCTGCTCTGCTTGTTACCCGTCTGGATTATACCGAGCCCAGCATCGAGTCATCCACAACTCAGCGAATGTCGGCTGGTAAGAGGTCTCACCTTCACTCGGCAGCTGGGTGTGAAATCTGAGGAACACTATCAAGATCACAGTTTCTGTGTTAGTCCTTAATAATTATGGTTTGGTCCGAAGGCCCAGTATCTGGTTGTGTGTGTTTTTAAAATGTTCATGATGAATGAAAGAACCAGCAACAAAGAGTTTAAGATATTAAAATGTAAATGATTTAAACGAGATGAACCCAAAGAAGCCATCTTCACCTTAAACTAAATCCTGACAGCCTTGGAAATAAATTTACCGGTTTATTACATTGTAACTGAGCGACCATACCTGTAAATAAACTCTGTAGGGCAAATATCTCCACCAAGGCCCAACAGTTCCCTTTTGAAACCAGGTTTAAATTGACCAGATCCACATTTTTATTTGGATCTGCACAAAATTACACACACTCATAAATATCAGTGCTCTAAACATATCAACATTTTCTTTCATTCCTATATTAAATGAAGTAAAAAACAAATCCCTGGATCCGTCCCTTGATTTACTGAATACTTTTTGGGTATTTCATGAAAATTAGGTGAATTGTCCCTGCACAATCTTGTCACATAAAAAAAAATGCTAATAAAAACATATCCTCCTCTGCGGAGGTAAAAATCTGTGCGTTTATCACAATGTTTGGACTGGTCCTGTGAATTGAACAGCAGAGCTTGTGGTAAACTAGTTCTTTCTCGATTTTGATTCATAAGTTTAATATGAAGTCTCATTAACATCTCTGTGAGACTATAAAGAATGCTTTTTTTCTTTGACCCTGATAAAATAATAAATTAACAAGACCAATAAACTTCTTGAGGAATTACACTTCCCTGATGCAAAAATAGTAACCATGTGTGGACTTACCGTGCAAAGGCTATTGCAGGAACGTCCTGTTCCTGTTTGTTTTCGGAATTTTTTTTTAACATTACTTTATGTTTGGAATGCATATTTAAAGCTGGTAATCCTGGGAAAGCTAGCACTATTTAACCATCCGTCTCGGCGAAGCTAAACCCCTGAAACACACACTGTCTGACAACTGATAGAAGCCAACTATTGTCTCTGCTTCAGCGGTGGATGCCTCCTTTAACTCTACCTTTGATTTGTGTACTCTCCTTTTCTCTGTAGATACAAAGAACAGCTCTCTGCAACAATGCCCAGCTCAGTTCTGTGCCTCCAGGATTACCACGCAACATAGAGGAACTTCAGCTCAACTACAATCACCTCCAAACACTACAGGACGACTCTCTGCTCCGTTACCCTTCACTAACCAGTCTGAGCGTAGCTTGTAACAGTTTGGAGAAATTAGAATCTAACACTTTTCAAGACTCAAGCTTGTTAGAAAGCCTCAATTTGGCAAATAACAACCTGTATATCGGTTACCAAGAAACCAGCCAGGCATTAAAGAAGCTCCCTGGTCTCAAAGTTCTGGATCTGTCAGAGAACAAACTGGAGGATGAAATGGCAGCCACTCTTCTCGAAAATCTGACGTCCATAGAGTACCTCAATCTTTCTGGAAACCTCTTGCAGAGATTGGACGAGACCTCATTCAGGGACCTGAACAAGCTGAAAGAGCTGAACCTGCAAAGGAACATCATATTTGAGATTGATGGAGCCTTTGGCAACAATTCCAAGCTCCAGCGGCTCAACTTGGCCTTCAACGATCTGCCATGTCTAACAGACTTCCACATGACCCACCTAGTGGTCCTCAATGCCAGCCACAACTTCATCGAGTGGTTCATCTCCAGACAAGACCTTAATGACACTTTCCAGCTCGAGACACTCGATCTTTCAGATAACAAACTGCTCTTCTTTCCTTTCTTGCCCAGCCACAGTCACTTACGCAACCTTTACCTGTCCCACAACAGCCTTAGGTTCTATGAACAGCTGGCAGACAATGCCACGTTACCTAACTCAACGACAACTGTCGAGTTCTACAACCTGAGGAAGTATGCGAGCAATGTGACTGCCGAGTTGTGGGATGACAGTCTTCATGGGGACATCTCTTCTCTAGAGATTTTGGATCTAAGAGGAAACCAGGTGGAGTATTTCCCCCACGGATTCATCCAGAAAATGCCCTTCCTGTCAAGACTTCAAATGTGCACCAACTGTCTGGAATCCTTAAATCTAACTTCCGAGCAGTTCCCTGGCAGCTTGTACGAGCTGGACATCAGCAACAACAGGCTGAAGCAGGTTGTAGCAGATGAAGGAACGCTGACAGTTCTTGGCAATCTGACATTCTTCAACCTGAGCCTTAATGATCTTGAGTGGTTACCCTCAAGATTCTTTTCCTCACTGCCAAGCCTCAGGTCGGTGGATCTCAGCTACAACCACATTGACATTTGTCTCTCTGAGGAAGCTGAGATCGGTACAGACCTTGTCTCAGCTTGTGTGGATTGGAGACATGTTGTGTCCCTTGGGCAGCTTTACCTCAAAGGATGCAACCTTGACTTAATTCCATCGTCTGCATTTGAAGGGTTGTCGCTAACGCACCTGGAACTGTCCGATAACCCTGGACTCGACCTGCAATCAATACAAGGCCTCAGCAGAACTTTACAGCATCTAGGTTTGGGAAACACTGACATTCAAGACTTTGACTTCTCCCATTTTAAACATCTGAAGTTTTTAAACATTTCAAGGAACTCTCTCGCCCACCTTTCCCCTTCCCTCCTAACTCTTGATCTGAAAGTGCTCGACTTGAGGGACAACAGACTGTCCACGATCCCCCCAGGTCTGGCTAACGCATTAGCTCCAAACCTGCAGATTGTTTTCCTCACAGGAAATCCGTTCAACTGCTGCCAAACAGAATGGTTCAGGACCTTTGAAAATTCAAAGACAATCAAAATGGTCGGACTATCAGACATCGAATGTGAAGATCCCATTCGGACACAGCAATTGCAGCACCTAGAGTCATCTGTGTGTTTCGACAAAGCTGGGGAATCTATATACTGGTACATTCTGCTCTTCGTATCCATAAGTCTTTCATTTGTTGGTATTTCAGTTATGGTTCTTCTCACGTTCAAGCCCCAAATGCTAAAAAAATCGATTAAAAAGAAGTGTCTGAAGCCTACATCTTATTGATACTGATACCAAAAATAAAACTGTAATCTCAACCGCATAATACTGAGAAATTTTAACTGAATGTATTTTGAATTATTTGTAAAAGTGTCTGCATTGATGAAGGAGCAATTGTAAAAGAGAATGTAAATAAGATTGTGTTGAGTTTTTCTTTACATTGCTTAGTTTCGTTCATTGAAATGCGGCTATATACGACTATATGACATCCTTATGTAAAACTGTGGCTGCGTACTTGTGGGTGCATGCGTGTGCGTGTGTTTGTGTGTGTAAGCTTGAGCGTGGGTGTTTGAGTGTGTCAACATATGCAGAAGTAATGTGATGCAAGCAGCTGCTATAAGCAGCAGAGGAAACATGAAATTTCCTGTTTTGCTAAGATGTGCAGCAACTGCCCAGTTCTGTATCTCGGGGAGGAGGGGTCTGAGGTTTCCCTACCAGTAGCACTCAGATGAACATGAGTGTGTCATTTCTTCTGAGGAGTTAGATCCATATATTGATGTTTGTTAAGTCGATTCTGTTGTACTTTAGTCAGAAAACACAGTGACAGGCCACTAAGTTTTAACAAATATATTCACAGACCACGTGAGCATTATACTGTTTAACAGGGGGGATATCAGCACACACAGTGCAAATACATTTTATGCATCCCCCTTTGTGTTCATGTGTGCAGTTGCCCAAAAGCAGGAGTTGATCTAGCTGCAGCAGAACGCTGGAGGCTTACCCAGAAAGAAACCAGAATACCGCTGTGGTGATGCTCAGGGTCATGGTGGTTGGAGCTTAAAAAAAAGAGAAAGAGGAGCGCAGCCTCATTAAAAGCCTCACATTTTTACATATCTTTTACAAAACAACGTCACCGCTCTGTCAAAGAGCCAAAATAGATCTGAGCGAGTCTTCCTGTGCAGGGCAGCGAGGATTAAGCTTTATCATGCAAACAAGTTCAGATAAGACAAAACAGAGACAACCTCGGGGAAGCACCACACTTTTTCATTTTCAGCTCAGCATCTTATAAACAACCTGAACCATGACCGGGCACAGATCATCTTAATTCTTCAAGAATCTTAAAAAGAAGAAGAAACCGATGAAGTGCTGCTCAGCTGATAAAAGACGTCAACAGCCTTTTCACAGAAGAAGAGTTGCAGCCAAGAAATCATCTTTTGCGGAAGACACTTGTGACAAACTGTTGACCAAGAGGAATTTCATTTGATTAGTCAACTGTTTTAAGTCAGGAGTCAGAGGATATATGAAATATGTCAGAAGGCAACGTACGCACACACGTCAGCCAAACCTTGATAAGATCTTTGTGGCTAACACAGTGAATAAACTGGAGGCAATGACCAGTGAGAACATATGTGCTACATATGAATAACAGAACTGTCTGTCTTGTCTAGCTCAGCAAATCCGCCTGACCCACAGTGAACCCGCTGATCTGCCTTTATAAAACACTGTAGTAAGAGGGTGTGTGTTACCAAATAAACACAGCAATACTCTCCACCAGTGGTTCGTCTTTCAAGCAGTGGTCACAGTTTCTCAACCAACAGTGCACATGGGAAGGGGGAAGTGAAATTTGGCCAAATGTGGTCAAATGAGATTCATTTGTAAACATGTGTTCGCAGTGCATATTGAGTATACGTGGATTATACCACGTTATAACAGAAATGGTCAGGATGTCGCATGTAGTGGTGGGATGCTATGAAGTACAATTACTTTGTTACTGTACTTAAGTAAATTTGTCATATATCTGTACTAGATGTATTTTCATGTACTCTTCATGTTTACTCCACTATATATTTAGATTACTACGCCATTACATTATTACAATGCATCATCTTTACATGTTCACATTAGAGTGATCAATAATGAGAGGGTAATTGGTCTATTGACCCAATCAGAGCAGGCAGGTAACATTAGACCCTTATGAAGTGTAACAGTGTTTTTAGACGGCTGAAGAGACACCTCAATATGCGACTGAGGAACCCTGTGCATCAAGTGAACTTAGAGCGAGTCCTCAAATGGCAGATGTCGATAAGTATTTTCTATTCTCTTGTGCAACATGGGAAAGAAAATATGAACGGTTTAAAGAGGAAGGGTTTTTTTTTCTCAGGCAAGCTATATCTCATCTGATGAATTCAAGTCTTACTTTATCTGTGTGGGTGGCTTGGGGTTATTTGAAGCCATAAAGACAGATAGAGTGTCAGGATACTGTTCAGCTGTGGTTTCATGACCAAAAAAACCTGTTTGGCTAAGGTCAAAGGTTAACTCTGAATATATCTGACATTTACTTTACGTGCTGGAAAAACAAAAAAAAAGTTTCCAAATAGCTTCTCAGCAAAAGGCAGCTGTCATTTTGCAAAACTCCACTTCCTCTTAACCCTTCCTGCTGATATGAGCAAGGTCGCTGGACTTCCTGATTAGGCAGGACGCCCTTCATAGCAGTTTTTCGTTTTGTAGATTAAACTTGCTGCTGGAATCTTGTTTTGGTCAGAGAGGAACCCTCACAACACGTTGGGTCGAGTAAATCCAAGACAACAGGGTCTACAGTGCAGTGTCTACTTAAATTATGAAATTTTATCAAAGTGATTCAGCCCAGAGTCACACTAGGTCAGATTACGATACGATTTGTTAAGATAACACTCGCACATGGCAGAAACAGCTTTGAAATAAGTTCAGAATTAACAGTGAAGGGAGTTTGAAGTAGACAACCAAAGTATCTTTAAAGGTTTGCTTCAGAAAAATTATCTCTCTTCCCGCCATCTTTCTGTCCATTGACTTTATGTTAAACAATGTTTGGAAAGTTTGGCCTTGAGCAGGGAGCTGGTTGTGTTAAACGATTTCTCTCTACTCGTCTCATTTGTTCACAGTACCTCATGAGATCGGTCATATGCAAACTACCTATATACAATTTGATTTCCCCTTTTCCTAATTTTGTAAAGCAACATTGGGAAAACCCTATTAAAGTCCAATAGTTATAACATAAATAAAGCATATATGTTTTGTGTATGTCAGTTGTCTGTTGTGCAATTTATCTGTAGCATTGTCATTCTTCCTCCGAGCTGTTTCTGCCTGGACAGTCATGCATGAGACATGAGCAGTTGTCTTCATCACTCTTCATCGTCTCAGTCTGAAGTGGTTCGGCCAAATCACTGACACTGGCTCAATCAAATGAGTCCAATAGTATGAACCAGGTGAATGTCACAGAACTGACACACTGATCGTGTTGCCTGTTCTGCCCCCCAGTGGCTCAGACCATGAACAGCAATGCTTAAAGTTAAGCACTGGAAATGAATGTGCATTTACATGAACAAATTAACTCTTGCAACCTTTAAAGTGATATTTTTTATTTAACTGCACAATAATGCATATTTATTTTACAATTGTTTGCTTGTTTTTTATCAGTTACACACATAACAAAAAGCAGCCTTATAGTAATATACTTAAATCTCCCAGATGCAACAGGAATTGTTTTTAATGTGGCGTTGAAATGCTGGTTCAGGGGGAAACTGATGAACTGGTGTATGATGATGACAGTCATCATTTAGAGCAAACGCACAGCTTGAGGCACTAAACACATCACAAATTGTCTGCGTATGAACAATTCATTAATGAGTCATTTGATCCGAGAGCTGATAAATGTTGAAATGTTGGTTTCCAAATACAGAGAGGAGACCGGGGGGGGGAGTCTCAATACTGCTGGTGTCGCTGCTAATAAAGCTAATGGTTTAAGACTGATCCTTTGTTACAAGACACTTCATATCGTGGAAGACATACGACTTTCATTAACTTCCACGTGGCTAAAGGAACAGTGCGTGACTCACTGTGCAGTAAGGCTTCATGTGAATAAAGCTGACACAACACATATGATACTGTTAAAAAAAAAGATCTGTTCATACTTAGGGGATAACCATAAGAGCTAGTGCACTAGGAGATCATCAATCATAAAATAAGACTTTAAAATAATCAGCGTCACTCTCTCCACTTCCAACTGAAGTGCTTTTTTATGCCTTTAGAATTTTACTGCTGTTTCACTACTTTGGAAAAATAAAAATAACCATTCAGGTATAAAATATTGTAAACAAAACATTGTTTTTAAAGAGTTAAAGGTTGGGGGGATGCTCTGGTACATATCGCAGATTGCATGGCATCAAACACAAAAGGCATGGAAGCAGGCTTTAGAAATGTACTGCAGTTGCAAACAAACACGTCAGGGAATGGGTCCGTTTCCTTTCCCCTCGCTCAGATGAATTCATTCCAGCTCGAGTGGTCTGAAAGCGAGACTCCCATCTTCTTTTCATACGAATAAAACTCATTGTAAAAATGACTGAAATGGAGGAGAAAGTGAGGCCTGTCCCCCGCATCACAAGATAAATATGGGATCACAATGTGGGCTCAGTTAAGCAGCTCCAGGTAGGTGATCGGCACTTTGCCCTTCTGGCTGCCTCGCTCGCCCATCAGCCAGTCGGAGTCCATGCCCGGGACGCTGCTGACTGTGATCACCTGGAAAGACAGATACAGAGTTTAATGTAGAGAATTATCATTTTGAATAGAGACGTTCTCATATCAGCATCAGAATTGCACCCAATACTGACGAAATACAGGGTCGGGCATTGGTGAGTACGCTTCTCAATGTTCTGATCTGATACCACGTCTTTTAGAGTATATTAGTTTCAGCCAGATAAATCTGCAGTGTTCTTTTCCTGGATATCACTTCCTGTTTGCTGTTCGAACAAATACATTTATAAAAAAAAATTGTGAGCCCTCGCCTGGAAGTTCAATGTGCTTCATAAAATCGCACAGAAAAAGTGCAGTGACAGGATCTAGACTGCCAAAAGGTTTGTGTTGTTGGCTGGGTGTCATGTTTCCTTCTCTTCCGGTCGGAGCTGGAGCCGATAAAAGGAAACAGAGTTTACTGCAGAGTCATTTGGGAGTGAATGCAGATTGTATCTATGCCCATTGCAGACAAATGTCTGTTAGCGGATTTTCTGAGCAGTGGAAAGGGGATTACGTATTATTTATTTTTTAAATGCACTGGTATCTGATCAGTACTTGGTATCAGCCAATACACAAAGTCCAGGTTTCAGAACTGATGATGAGAAAGGGAAATTGGTATCAGAACATCTCTAATTATACAGTTTATTTTTTAATAGGTTCAGTATCATCTGCTATCAATTAAAAAGGCAACTGACGAAACAATTCTTTAATGTGGCGTTCTTCAACTTCAGAAGCATAAGTCTGAAGCGCTTTAAATTCTATTATTATCAAAGTGGGCTAGTGAAATGTGAGAGAAAACCGGAGAAGTTTTCTGACTGTGTGTGTATTTCAGTGAAGGAGTAATGCTGAATCATGGTTAGTTAACCACAGGCTCGGTGTGGGCAGATGGGAGCTCTTTCCAGGAAAGGAAGGGGCTTAGGTTCCACGGTGCAGGAACTGCTCCACGGCTGCTGCAGCACGGAGACGCTCAGGGAAAACTGAATCATATCACTTTCAGTTTGGGATTAAATTAAGCTTCCTAATGTTGGTATCTGAATACTATAATTCTATCCTGTATATAAAACCTGATATTATATTAACATTTTACATCAAGACTTTCCCCAGTGGATACTAACTAATAAGCTGTAGGAGAAGAGCTGTCGTATCAGAATCACCTCATCAGCCAGCAGGGACAGCTCGCTGCTGCTGGCAGCGTCGTAGTCGTAGAGGACTCGGGCTTTGCGGCTGCCGTTGGAGCTGCGCAACTCGTTGAATCCGCCCGACACTGTAGAGCTGCCGTGGCCTCCAGACACGCTGGGCAAGGAGGCCGACGACACCGGGATGGTGGGCACCGAGATGCTGGCCCCGCCCGAACCCGAAGACTGGTTGTTGTTGGAGAATGATGAGGGGAAACTGGTGGAAGGGAGAGGAAGATGGAGGAAGATGATGAGCGTAGGTTGACA
This sequence comes from Pseudopleuronectes americanus, assembly GCA_038501795.1. Lineage (NCBI taxonomy): Eukaryota > Metazoa > Chordata > Actinopteri > Pleuronectiformes > Pleuronectidae > Pseudopleuronectes > Pseudopleuronectes americanus. The sequence continues at coordinate 10,506,008 of CM076736.1, forward strand.
CAAAGCTGGGTGTTCTTCAGTGTGAACATCTGCAGGTACACTGGACAGTATCTCTCACTGCAGAGGTTTCATTGCAGTAGACATTCATCATTTCCCTCTTAAACTGAAGGATGAATATTTTCTGTAAACCTACATGAACTTACACAGCTTGGGGTTTATTAAAGTAAATACACCCCCCCCTCACCCCCCCCCCGCCCCACAGAGCCCCTCAAGCCATGTTGGATTATTGAAACATTTCAAAGTGAAACAATTTACATCTGTGAAGTGAAAGTGTTTTCGTTTCTCCTCCGAATTAATATAGATCAATTTGAGGTTTTCAGGTGAGGTTTGCGTGACCCTGAAATGGCTTCCTCTACACAACATGACCTGTTTTGTGCTAATAAAAACTGCAGCTGATGTAATGTGATAACTGTCAGTGAGACATGATGGTAATATGGAGCTTGTCCGGTTGTTTTTTACCTGCCCAGCTGCTTCTGGAGATCCACCATGTACTGGTAACACTGTGCGTAGTACGTTGTCTGGGCCTCCACAAAGTCATTCAAGCAGCGTAGTTGGTGTGCCTGGAAATCCACGAGCAGAGGTGGGAGTTATACTCATATCAAATTATTCAAAGAAAGAATTTAACATATCTTTAGTATTTCGATATGTTAAAAATAATAACAAATACACGTAACCAATGTGTTAATGAGTATCAATTTACTTATTAGTAAGTTATTTGTATTAGTCTCTACGATCAGTTAAGTCATAAAGCAGTACAACCAAGCTTGTGGGAAAATAAGGAGCTTTGTAAGAGGAATAGTTCGACTTTTAGAGCAATGAGGCGAGCGTACAATTATCTTAGCTTAGCATAAAGACTGGAAACAGGGGGAAACTGCAGGCAGATAATCCATGGCTGTGACCACATACATATTATTATTTAGAAGACATCTAACATTTATGCTATCTGTTGGTAAAAAAAACACATCTGCAGAAAATATAAACACTACACTTTAATTATAAGTCTGAGAGAAGCTAGGAAGCATTTTCTTAAATAGAAACTCTGTATTGAATATTCTGAAGGTGCAGTTTAACTGCAGTTGTTTTATCACTTAAAACATTTGGTGTTGCCTGAGATCACAAATCAGTTCTTTCTGCCAAAACCTAACCACATCAATTGGTATAATTTGTTCAATGACTAGATGACGATTAAGGAGGAGTCCTGAGAAAGAGACGATCGTATTCAACAACATGTGTCAACCAGGAAGCTGTGCCGGGCTAAGTTAAGCTACGTACATGTGTGCTGCTGACGCCCTCCAGCAGCAGCCGGGTGATCTCTGCCTGCCGGTCGAACTCACTCTGGGTCATCCTCAGCTCCTGCTCAGCCTGGGAGAGATGAAACCAAGAAAAGTCAGTTAGTATAGTTTTAGCAAGTCATTTAACCACAAAACAAAAGGAGTCGGTATCTGTGCATCAAGTATGACATGAGATGGAAATCATATGCAGCAAAAAACATACTCAAATTAAATCCAAAAAATGCAACCGAGATAACAAGAAACGTTGTGAGGACAAAACAGGGAGGAGAACACAACAACTGAACATGACATTTCCTTTTCCTCATATTGAGCCAAAGGATTCAATGTGAGTCCCGGTGGAACAATGGCTCGTTGTGATTCGATAAATATAACGGCCCGGAGCCGAGAGTGACAATGTCCCCACTGTCCTGAGCTCCACTGTGTTTACATTAGAGCTTCAGAGAGGTGAGGGGGCGACCGGACTCTCCAGAGGGTTTAGGACTTTTTAAAAATCGGCTTTGACAGTGTGTGTGTCATGGACGAGAAAGAGACAGCTGCTGACACTAGCATTGGTTTGTGTGTGCGCGCGCGTGTGTGTGTGGAGGTGTGTGTGTCGTTTCAAAGATGGCTCCAACATTCCACTCACCTCTGTCACTTCCTCTGCTCACATCTGCTGCTTTGTGTTTTAAAAACAGTGACACAGTAGTTAGAGCTACAGCTGCTGCACACAACACATCCTTAAACTGTGTGTACGTGTGTGTGTGTGTGTGTGTGTGTTAGTCTGTGTGACAAAACCACACGTTGGAGGAGGTAGTGGGACTAGAACAATGTTGTACATAAAACATTTGTCATCCTCAGCTTTCACACAATCAAACAACCAACATCATTCACTTAGAGATTAAAGCAGAAACCAGTGTTTACAGGTCCTGAATTCAGGAGACCCTTTTCTGTGTTTATAGTGTGCGTTTCCTCAAACACTGTTGACTGGACACATTGGCCTGAAGAGTTTAAACACACCATAAGACTGCAGGGATAACTTGGCTCTTAATGTGCCATACAGGGATAATAGTTATTTAGAGAGGGAAGGAGTTTGAGGTCATTTGTTCTCAGATCTTTTGCTTCTTCCTTCCCATGTTCTCAATCACTTATTTTTGCTAAGTGCTAAGTCAATACGTTTTATTGTGTTTTTAATTTTTTCACATATTTCCACAATAAAATGTATAATAATTTTGACTGGTGATGTCATTTTACTTGCTATGCTACTGTTGGGCCTTATCTAAAATGTTTACAGACAGCACTTTGTCTGCAGCCAAAAGGGCTGATCTGGGATCATTTCCTGTGTTTCTAACCCATTCTGAAACGATACATACGAAGGTATCATACTCAGACACTGACTGAGTTTACATGGAAACCAGTAATCTGACTACTTACCTTGTTCTTGATAAGACATTAGTCAGATTATGATGTATACACAATTGTTACCAATGGAATATTCTGTTCATATCCCTTACTGTGTGGTTATGGAGCTACATCAACACTACGTCAGACATCCCTGCTTGATATTTAAAACCACAGACATATACAAATCTACTTCTCACGCACCTAAAGTCAGAAAACACCACACGTCCAAATGGGATTATTGCTAACTTTGAGTATGACCTTCAGAAAATGCTGTTTACATGGCAGTGCCTTATCAAGACTATTGTGTTGATCAGATGGTTATAGGGTAATGTGTTTTCTGTGTTTTCTGTCTCCCTGGAATACAGAGCTGTTGAATGGAATAAACATGACTACTACCTGCAACTTTTAACAAAGTAAAGGTTTTAACAGTATTTAGAGTGAGGTTTTGAGAATTCATGGGAAATTTAAAACTGACAGATCAGCACAACAAAAAACACTGAGCTCAACATAGTGAAACAGAGATGAATGTGTCTCCCTAACACTTTACAACTGGAATAGAACACCGTCATTAACGTTACCTTACAAATAATGTCCGGTTTGAGTCAGAAAACTGAGAAATGAAAAAGGGAAGTGGCTCATGGGACTGGGTTGAGGTCCTTTGAGATAAAATGGCAGTTGTTATGTTGAGTAACTTGGTGTGTCAGATCTGAGTTCGAGGGAAAGAGGATATGACTGACACCTTTTCTTACTCTGAAAATACGTGGGCTCAGGATTTAAGAGAAAGCCGAATTCACAAAAGCTGCTTATTAATAACGACTAAATTAAATCTAGGTGCAAAACAATAAATGTGTTCCATTGATGATGATGCGTGTGTGTGTGTATATACGTACCACGGCTCTTGCATCAGACATCCTGGCTTTCTTCAGCCTCGTCTTGGCTGCATCCAGATCCAGGCGTTTGACCTGCAGGAGCTTTCTTTCTTTCTGGACACAAATCACAGAGTAATGAGACAAGACTCCTGCACCAGGCACCAAACAATGTCACACTTCTCATGCTGATGAGAGCAGACCAGGAAATGGGTGATAAACACACTTGTGTTCAAAATGACCCCATCAAACTATCTGTACAGGATGGGTTATAGAAGGGGATATCCTGATGATCTGATGGAGGTTTCGTGTTAAGATACAGATGTGATCAGTGTTTCTACATATACAACAATAAAGATTAAGACTCAACTCAAGATCGTGTACAAAGTTCAGTATGATATCTGTTAACTGTTGGGAATTTGTGCAAAATAAAAGCTCAAAGTCCAGTGACAAGTGTATCAGATTACGAACATGACGTAAAGAGTCCAACTCACCAGGATGGTTTTGAAGTCGCCCTCTAGAAAGTTTCTGAAAGGTGTCAGGAAGTTGATGGCGGCACTGTGGATGAGCTCCCGCTCGGCTCCGCCAAGCTGCTTCTCCGTCTCTCCGCATTTTGTCAGAGCATTCCCTGAAATGATGAGCAGCACAAACAAAGCATGACCCGAGGAAAACACCGGAAAAAAGACACGTCAGTAGAAAAAGGATCAGTTCAAAAAGTTGCTCTTCAATGTGAAGCATCCACTGGTCAAAAAAAAACCCCACTAATATCTGTTAATCAACTTTCATTACTGGGTCAAATTACGCGTGGGTTTTTATCAGCTCTGATGGAAACATCACACCTGGGTAAAAACACTAGTTTCCATTTCTTCTTCTTCCTTATTTTGATGGTCTAGATAATGATGTTTCACCCTTTGTGTGCTGTTATGACACACAGAATGTCCAGGCATTGGTGCGTGGACAACCATGAATCGTTGCTCACCAGGGTGTCTACTGATTCTGGGAAAGGAGTCTATCACCTTTTTCAGTTGTTTTGCCTCCTTTTCAAAAAAAGCCATGTATACCTGCTAGTTTGGGTGTAAATGAGGAATTGGAAAAAGGCAACAGCATGTGGAAAAACATGATTTACAGACAGAGGGGAAACCACTGCAGGTAATTATGCTATTCAACGTCATAGAATCTAAGTGTTTTAATCCTCTCCATATACTATAATAAGGCCTTATTCAAGTTAATAAGTTTGGAGTATAAGTACAGGAACACTATACAACAACTTGTTTTTCGCCATTTTTATTTGTTCTATAAACACAGTTGGCTATTGAAACTGATTTGTCTCATCTCACCTTAGTAGATTTTAAAGCTCAACAGAGTGTGTCACTCACCGTAGGCGGTTCCAGGTCCACACTCATTTCCAGACTCGATCATGGACTGGCCCAGCAGCTCGTGATTGTTCACCCGCGTCGGGGCTTTTTTCTCCAGTTTCTCATAGACAAATTCTTCCAGCCGGAGATCTGGGGGTTAACGACAGGAAAACTCAATTAGAAAGTCACAAGATCACAGTGAGGGAGTCAGATGCAGACATCGAATTTGGGACAGCGGGTCGGCAAGGATTAGCTTTCACAATGACCCCAATCAACATCTCCGTCACACCTGATGGGATCTGTTTCACCATGTCACATCGCATGGAAAGACGTGGACACTTTCAAACAGCATATCTGAGCAATGTGTTGTATGAATAGAGAGAAAGTCGATTAAAACCAGGTTGCTTCCTCCAGGATGTTACAGCTGGTCTGTGTGTGTTTGTTGTGCTGTGATGTGGCATCATGATGTGAACTGGAGGATGCACAGCTGAGCTCACACACTTCACAGACACCCTGCCTCCTGACACATGTTAAACAAGCACTTCTATGTGTCCCATGCTAAATTAAGGCATCAGTGAAGCGTCTCTTGTCTAGATGATCTAATTGGTCTGATTTCCAGCCCATTGTCAACTAATGCATTTGCTGTGGGGATGTGTGGGTGGGTCAGTCTTGTGATGCATTCATTCGACAGCTCTGTAGACAGGGTTTGTGCAGCAGCGGGCCTCCACCTGCCCGGAGGAGTCCAGTACGTCGGGGTGTGTTCTGTCAGGAGTGTGACTCTTACTCGGGTTGGGCTGCAGGAGGATCTCGGTCTGCTTCATGATCCTCTCCGTCCATTGCTTGGTGGTCTCAGCTCGGACCAGCAGGTTCTCCAGATGAGCGTCCAACTCGGTCTTCTCAGCCTGGCCGAGCTTCTCCTCTGTGAACTGACACAGAGAACACTGGGTTACAGTGTGAACACGGGGGGGCTCACAGCCTGGTGGGGGGGTGGGGGGTTATCCGCCCGGCTGCTGCAGATGCTAATGCAGATGCTAATGCTCCTGCTTCCTGCGGCCTGCTCCGGAAGATGTGATGGACAAGTATCAAACACACTGACATGTAGCGGGCACCATTAACACAGCCCTACACTATGAAGGTGTTGACCCCAGTAGGTCACATTCCCTCTCATCGACACCACAACAGCCAAGTTAGAAGTTCAGCCAAAAGTTGAGCTAGCGTTACCCAAGCTAGCAGCTAATGTTGTTTAGCCTGCGGACCAAGCGGGCGAACATACCTGCACCGCCCGGCTCAGGAAGGTACCGGCGTCCGCGGCGAGCCGCTTAACGTTGAAGTCCATGACGCAGCGGGGAAACGAACACTAAACTCCAGCAGCTAGTCGGTCTCACAGCCCGTCAGCCATCCCCACACTAAATACCAGCGACGCAGAGTTTAGACGGAGGTCCACCCAGCTGTTCCTGCAAAGATACTACACCGACAAGATGGTGACTTGTCGGCCCAGTTCTGACGACAATCACCGCATTTTAGATAATAAATCACGAATAATAGCTTTATCTTTAAGTTATTAAGAATTGAGGTGAATTCAAACTACAAAAAATAGGATTCACCTAAGTTTTTGCCATTTATTCCAGTCGACTGTCCCACAAATAGCTGTTGTTTGGTTTTCGCTGACGAAAGTTGGTTGGAGATTTCTCTCTTGCTACAATTTGCTTCCAACACTCTTCTGTTGCGTTCAAGTGTCAAATGGAAATATTCAAACATTCCTACCACAAACTTGATTTGTATTTATTTACTTGCCCCCCCCCCTTCCCCCCCATCCAGATGTTTATATTTCTTGTCTTTACGTTTCTATTATATATATACATTTATTATGCTTTACATGTGCAGTCAACGTTATTTGTTATTCCTTTGTATATAATTATTTTTTAAATAAAAGGACAAAAAATAGAAATAGACAACAAAAACAACAAGAAACCTGATCTAGAAGTAAGTGAAAAATACAACCGGCCTTTACACTATGGCAACACTTTTGTAGCTGTCTTCAAAGCACATGTTCTTATTGAACGAATGGTTCATGTAAAAGGTATCAAACAAATATAGCATTTAAATTAAAACTTTTTTCACACAGCAGATGGTTATATCACACTCAAGCCTTCTGTAGAATAAACACTGGTTATACTGGTTATAACCCACTGACCCTTTACCTGTCATTTCCAAATGTAATGTTGACACCTGTTAATACACAATGTTAACATAGACCATAGAACAGTTGCAGCTTCCCATCAAAAAAGGGACATGTCACTATCTAGTTTTTATAATAATGCATCACCTCTATGTGGAGAGGGAGATAGGAGGCTCATCTGTCCCAATACTGTCAGTCTTTTTTGGATGGGTAGAGACACAAACTGGTGTAAGGGAGGCAATCATGGATGACAGGAGGAAGAGGTAGTTTCAAGCCCCCCCTTCAGAATATTATTTTTATACCAGTACAATGCAAGTCTGGTGCCTGCAAGTGTAAAACCTGCACAGTGCACAGATTGTCTTACACTCTTCCCATAATGACTGTAGAAAACAGTTTGACCTGTAATATCTTTTGACTTGTTCTGTGCTGATGAGCAACGCCGACACACAGCAAGTGCATATTTCCACACCGTAATATCTTTTGCAACCATCTCCTCTTCCTCGGCAAACGTCTTGAGGAAGTGGACTTTGGCAGATTTCGGAAAAACAAAAAACACTCTTCAGGTCTGGTTGTCATTATGCCAGACGGCCGCTGCTACCTGCTGTGTGGGAGGAAGTCGGGCCGAGGGAGAAATCAAATGACTCTCCCCTCTGTGAGCTTCTGCAGCCTCCCTGATCAACGTTGAGGATGCACGGCTGAAAACACACTTGAATCCTCAGTGCACTGCCAAAATCACGTGTCAAACCAATAAAGAAGTTCATCTACAGTGTGAAACTCTTCCTATTCATCATTGTCACAGAGTCAAGCTGTAAAAGCAACAGAGGGACACCGACGGTAGCCTGTACGCTGCACTTTTTATAACCACTCTGTTACAAAGATATTTAGGCCCTGGCTGCTTCACACTTGGCGGACTGTCAGAAGTGTTGGGGCGGCTGCTTAAAACACATAAATATGGAAGTCAGCACTTTTCGGGAGGCAGAACAGCTCCTATGAGGAAGGAATATGTTGCAGGAGTAAATCTGGTGTCTGCTCTTTCACTTCACAATCACACAATGTACTCAAGGGGAAGAGAAGAAGGAAACCTGATGAAACCTGACTGCAGAAAACCTAATCTCCCCAAGGCAATGCAGGGAAATCCTTTAAGTCCACTCTGCAGCAAAGAAAAGATAATGGAAGCATTCAAAAGTTCTTTATTCATTTTTTAAAATCTTTTGTCTTACAATGCAGCTGTTTTAGATAAATGTGTCTCGTGTCCTCATCACAACACAAAAAACACACTTCCACTTTCCTGCATGAAGCGTCTTTGACAAAGCAAACAGAAGTTTCAAGTTTCATTCAGTCCAGGACTTTAAAATGAAACTTTCATAGGCGGCCGTGTCAAAGTACTGCAATACAGCAAAGTCTCTTGAAATAGCTTTGAAATAAAAAATCATCGACAGGGTTTGTTTGAGACGATTTCAAAGCTAAACTGCATCTGCTGACTTTTTCTGGACGAGGTTCTCAGCCAGCTCCAGCAGCCGAGGATATCTGAACGTCCTCTTCAGCCAAGACTCTGGGATTCCCCGGAGACCGATCTGAAAGCACCACACAAGTTTTTTATTTCAACCACATCAGCTCACTGTCAAACTTATCAAACACACATCCACGACTGAAGACGACAACATGCAAGATGGTGAATTTTCATGAGCTGCTCTCACTTCCTGGCTCGACCCAAACTGCAGGGAATCATATGCCTCCCTGATGTGGTTGAATATGATGACTAGTGTGTTACAACTGGTTAACTAAAAGTCAACAGTGGGAATAAAATAAGAACCCAGTTGGTGCACTACTGTAATATAAATAAATCTCACAACTTGTTTGTGTTAGTATTTGGTATTGTAGGTTGCGACATGCTAAACATAGGGTTTTTAAATGACTGGCCTTTATAGACAATCTTAATATGTGTATGTGTGTTAACATTTTGCTGTAAAAAGTAAGTTCTTCCAATTTAGGATCGCCATAGGATAAAGGATCCATCCATCCCTTCCTCCATTCATCTATCCATTCATCTATCCATCCATCCGAGTATTTTCCTTGCAGCAGTACCTGTGCCCCTAAACAGGCTCCTATGAAGGAGGCTCGGCTGGAGGTGCATCCCCCGCAGCGCATGGTGTCCCTGACTGCTTCATCCAGCTGGGTCAGCGTCAGGACTCCGTGAAGCGCTCCCTGGAACGCATCGGGCAACACTTGGAAAACAACAGATTCAGAATCAGTAGAGCAGGGTGAGAGAAATGATACAGAAACAGATCAGAGGATCAAACCTATTAAAGTGTGAGTTAGAAGTGTCCCATACAAAACTAGAATTGCACTCAATAGAATATACACCTCTGCCTAGGCCCAACAGTCCCTTTAATTTATAACAAGCCATATAGCAGGAGCCACTTTACCTTTCTAAGCTACTCATTGGGGATAGTTACAGGTTTCTAGCCATATTTGTTGATGCACAGTGGCTGAAAAAAGCCACGCACCCCCACGCCCCTTCATGTGAATCCATCCTGTAGCTGTTGCACGATCTTGCTAAGTAACAAACAAATGCGGATGAAAAACATAACCTCCTCGGCGGAAGTAATAAAACCAGCAGATTGAATAGATCTGGAGAGCAGATCTCTTCTTCATGTGCACATTAGGTGTCTCAGGCTTTCGGCCTCGTAAAACCTGAGACGCCGACCTCAGCAGGGGAGGAGGGATGAAGAGGGAGGAGGAGGGAGACCATTAAGTCAGGAGATCAAAAACCCAAAGGATCTACCTTAAGGGAGAGGCCACGTAGGCTGTGTGCCACATAAACATGCTGCTGCCACTGACAGGACCCACCTCATGTGTTTGTGAACACAGCAGGTATGAGCTGCTGGGACGTCTTCCCCAGGTTCTCCTTCACCTGGTGGAGTTGTGCTTTGGCAGAGATACAAGGAGAGAGATAAAGAAAAATACAAAAAACAGAAATTTACTACATTGGTTTACAGTTATTCTAGGAGAAGTGTAAATGCCATAAAAACACAGTAAATTACCTTTATTACCAGTATATATTATAGGAAATGAAAAACGAACACACTTAAACAAAAGTTGTAATCCCTGAATTAATTTAATTGGATTATTAAATAGCTTTATGGTCTTGAAAGTTAAATTACATTAAATTATATATAAAAATACTAAATAAATGCACATCCTTGTATATGCTGTTTATGCATTTGTATTTATTTTACTTTAATGTGATAGTAAATGTTGCTGCCAGACATTTTCATGATTTTTGAGATGCCTGCTGTCAAAACACAAACCAGCTGTCTTCTACATCTAAATTGAAACAGTATGTTTTGGTTTCCAAAGATAACTTTTGTAAAAATGTTTTTAAGAGAAAAATCCTCCAGCACATAGCAAGCTCTTTGTGTTTTTCCCACTTTACCACATGTCCCATAAGACCTGCTGGTTTATGAGCTTGGTGTTTTGTCCACCTCTCCCTCTGTTTGTTATAAGCAACAACGAGAGAAGAATAAAAACAAACATATCATAGATCCTAAGACCTCACACCAAACCCACCATGATGGAAGACATAACTAACACTTCAATAAAAAGCCTCACATTTTGCCAAGAGATGGGAGGATGGATACCAGGCTCATCACGATTGTTATCGTATTAATATGTCAACTATCATCATTATTCATGACCATATTATGTCATCATTAATCGGCTACAGAAAAGAGTCAATGACCTTGAGCTCACTTTTCTTTTCCTGTTACATCTCATTGGTTTGTTTGGCAGAAAAACAGAAATGCAAAAACAAGAGCTTTGGGCATTTTTTTAATTTACGGCTAGAACATTGTAATTATGAAATGGAGAGAGATCAAAAAGAGAACATTCAGCAATGGTCTGGATCAGAACCGAACCTGTGGCTATTGCAGATTGGCTCAAGTCCCCGAATGTGGAGCCCCACAGACAACAACTTTCAGGTTTAGAGGTCCTACCACGTTTAACATTTTTTAATTTGTAGTTAAGTAACGAGGCCAAGAAATTCAGATCAAAGCAGCTTTAAAGACACATGCTCCTTACCGATGACGGCCCGATCCAGCTCCTGAGGGTTCTGTCTCTTTGGGTCATTCATCTGAGCCAGAACTGCGTCCAGAGCGTTGGGATCTGGACCATTCAGAATGAAATGCTCCAAAACCCTAGTAAAGCCAGACAGACAAAGGGTTTGTCTCATTTCAAGCCTGCATCACACTGTGAGTTTCCACAGATTCAGACACAGCAGCTCTTTCACCTTCAGTGTAACTACTCTACTTTTGCTGTTCAAACATAGTTTGTGAGACAGCTGTCACTCTTACCTCGCTGCAGCCAGAGTCACAGCCACACACATGTCGTCGTTCTGCGTGACCCGTGTGGCTTTCTCCACTTTGTCCAGCATCTCAGGCCGCCCGGCGAACATGGCGACCACTGGAGCCAGCTTAGTGACGCCGTCCATCTGACAGTCCACTTCACAGCCTCACAAAACACACACGTATGCAAACATTATGCAACAACAAAAATACACCATTTTAAGGCTTGCGACTGCTCTCTTAAGGATTTCAGAAGAAGGATCATTAGAATACTCACAAGTAAATAGTCCTGTGTTTGACTTTAAATGTAAGAAAAAATAAGGGAAAAGTGAGGAAAATTCAAATGACCTTGTTATAAAGATATATTTCAAATAATATCTATATTCACAATATACAGTGTATATGCAATCATATGACTGATGATGTCGATTGTTAGTTTTTATATTCCTAAGTTGTCAATTACCACACTGAAGAATTAATATTTGGCCTTAACTTATACTTGCTCTTACAGAGAGATGTCCTCATGCTGAATCACAGATAATTGAATATTCTTAAAATACAGTGGATTTGTGACTTGTCCTTCATTTATAATTATGTGCAGTTTCTCCCAATAACCAGGTGGAGGTGCAAAATATTTGTTTTTATTTAATTGAGGAACTGCACTAATCATAATGACTGAGCGTCTCTCACATCCAGATGTCAGGGCAGGACAGATGTGTTCATGTAGTTTTCATGTTCTGTTCTTATGGTCTGTACCAGTTTCCTCTTTGCCAGCGTCCACGTTCCTGATGAAAGCCTTCAGGCTGCTGTTCCTCCACGGGCCAGCGATGGGCAGCACGGCTTTGGGACCTGACAAATTGAAATGACAGATATTTTATGTTGAACTATTTATTGACTGGTTTAACAGCTTCATCCGTATTGACAGATTATATGGGGAGTTTGGCTGCAGGACCAAATGGGACATTGACGTTTCTCTTCTCTCTGCCTCTTCACTCATGAAGACTTTCACTGTCCATGCTGACGACCCAACGCAGACATAAAGCTGCCTGCAGTTTACTGCACCCAATGGTGCCCTGTGCTGTTATGGTATTTTATAACAGCACTGTATTTATATGATATCCTGACGGTAAAAAATATCCCCAGCGCTGGTCAGCAGCTCGGACAGGGAAGTCTGACTGTATGGAAAATTTTTATGGAGAGGGAGTTTCCCACTGGCAGACAGGAAAATCATTCTGTTACAGACAGTAACAGAAGCACTCACATAATTAGCTTGAATACACTATTTTCGGTCTTCTTTGGTCCCCGCTGTGGGACTGATAAATTATTATCTTATCTTATCTTAATACTAGGCATGTCATGTGGTCAGATGGACAGGTACTGTACCTCCTTCCTTCCTGTAAGGGTCATTGAGAGGCAGGTCGTACACGGTTCCTGCACCAAAGAACTTGTAGATGCGCTTGGTCAAGTCGTCCACGTCCACATCTGCCAACACAGGATGCACTGTGTCAGAAATCAATCATCCGGCTTCACCAGCAGCATCGAACGTCACGCTGCTGGTTCCGCTACTGCCCCCGGATTCAGTAAAACATCCATAGAGCCCATTAGGCTCAATAGGATGGATGCTGTATAGACGACTGTAACAGCCATAATTAAATAAGAGCAGGAAGACCGTCACTTTGTATGTTGATGTCTCTAGACACATTGTTTTACAGGAAGGAGACAGGAAGAGGTTTGTGGTCTTCCAGGGCATAAAGAGGTAAAACCTGTCTCACATAGCGTGTGGGCAACTTCAGGCAATGATGCAACACTTCTGGCCTCCTTGTGGCCCAGACAAAATGGATGTGAACCTGAATTTGCTATACGTGGTACATTGTGAATGTGGCTCAAATAGCACAATACTAATTTGGGTTGACATTTGGTATTGCTATGGTTTTGTGGGACAGATCTGGCAAACCAGAGTGGACCACCTTGGTGCCACCATTCTATGTGGCATGTGGGTTGGATGTGGGATGGAGGCCGAATCTTGGCCACAACAATGTTGCTACATGGGCTTTGTCTCTAGAATTTGTTGAGGTGAGGAATGCAACATGAGGAAAAGACACATGTTTGGAAGCAAGTCGTCTATGGTTTCTCTTTCCTGTCTTTATTCAAGGGCTTGGTCTTTCAGTTTGAGAGCAGGGCTGATTTCAAAAAACATTCTCATCACTATAAATGCAGCCCATAGACTGTATGACATGCTCCTTTAAAGTGATACCAAAGTATCTAGATCACCATGTAGTTTCTGGCTGCAGTAGATATACAACTATGTAATTGGATGGCACATGGATCAAACTAAAAAAGTCCAATACATGTCAAAAAAGAATATCTGTATACAACATGTACAGTCTCTGGCTGTCTTGGTGAATGTCGGTACCTCCACACTGACTCAGTGACTCGAGCAGGACAAACGCCTGGTCCCCGTAGCAGGTCTGCTCTCCAGTTGTCCTGAGGTAGAAAGGGTTCGCTGACTGAGGCCTGAACTCGGGACACAGCTCCAGATCAGACAGAACCTCCTTGAGCCTGTCTGGATTGTAGATCCAGTGCATGGGCTGAGCTGTATAGGCGAAGGGGACCCACACACACACACACACACACACACACATACAGACAGACACACACACACACACACAGAAGGAAATGGTGGAACATTCAATAGTTTTCTTTTCCTGATGTGTTTGACATGACCTACTGTACATACAGTCTGTCGATAGTAGATAGCATGGAGCGGGGGTGGGGGGGGGTGAGGGATTGTGTGTTATGCTGGAGCAGAATCATGGCTCCAAACAACAACAACATGTTAAGCTGTGTGTGAATGGATGAATGGAAAAAAAATCATAGGCTACTGTGTCAATATGCGTGCGAATGGATTGATGTCACCTGTGGTGTAAAGTACTTTGAGTAGTTGTTAACACTGGAGCGGTGCTGTATTAATGCCAGTGGTGGAGAAAAATTTTTTCAAATTATTTATACTTCAGTAAAATCTTTGAGAACTTCCTCCACTACTGACAAACGCAATCATCTATATAATATGGACAGATCAGTGGTTTGTTGTTTGATCAAAATGATGTGTGGAAGTTAAACAAAAGTTCCTCTTGGTTCATTCATGTTTGTCACAGCAGCTGCTGCAGAAACTCTGCTTTCATAACCGGTCGACATGGCGACATGTACAAGTTAAGGCCCCGCCCCTCTGCTTTATCAGCACGCACACATTTAGCTATTATGGAACTGATAATGTTTCTGAAGAAAACAACGACTAACGCTGCTGAAAATTAATTTTGTATTAAAATGGACTGCACTGGATCCTACATGAAGACTGAATGAGGCGGATTTGTCCTGTTGCTGTAATTAACTCAGTATGTGTTGTTGTTGTATTGTAACTGAATTCACAGTTTATCTTACCTGCTGCATCTGCCACTGCTGCCCCGATGATGGCCCCCGTGGCCCCGTCAGACACACTTAAGGCCATCTGCTTTCACACATACACACACACAACAACACACACACACACACAAACAGAGACATATAAACTAATGAGCTAACACCTTTTCATCCTAGATTAAAACAGAAATGCTGTTGACAAATTACAATAGCTTTAATTTTCATTAATGAAAACAAAGCTTATAATTGTTGTTGGAAATGGTCTGAAATGCTGTTCTCAGTGTTACAATTGATAACAAAACTAATTAGTAATTACGTTTTTCTATTCCATAATGAAATTCTTATTGCGGAGTCAGTCCTGCCCTCCTCTTGCTCCAAGTCGTTTATTTTTTTTCAGCTTAAATTGTTACGCAACACCACATTTATTCAATGACCTGACATCTGGTAAAAAGATGAGATAATGTATTCGTCTCACAGAGGGAACATTTGGCTGTAATTTCATGCTTTCGTACCTTGGAAGTCCTCGAAGTCCTCGAGTGCTGTCGAACAAAACTCAGACTTGTTTATCTTCAGCTCGGAGCCTCGTCTTCACCTTGTAGCATCCACTTGAAAATGTTTTATAAAGCCGTGTCAGTTTCTTTACGGGGTGGAGACGGGGGGGGGTTGGCACCATCAGGCCTGTGATAAGCACACGCAGTTTTTGGAGGAGGCCCAGGAGGAGGTGAGAACACTGGACCAATTAGCAGAGTAGGTTTTTAAGATATTTCATCAACAAAGTGTCAGTGGTGGATGGTGGTGACACTGCAGCTTGAGACACAAGGTGACTTGACTTATGTTGTTGGGTAGGAGTCATCAGACTGACTTCAGCTTTTAAAAGATTGACTGTCAGGGCTGGTTTGATAAACCAACAAATAAATAGACAACGTTAGCTGTTGTCCAGCAGGAGGGAATCCAGATTTGAACGATCCATTGTCTTGTCAGCTGCTGTTCAGTTAGGGAGTGTGTAATGAAAACAGTTTGTCTGATTCCCTGTGTTTTACAAACCTGAATCCCAGAAGTGGATTGTGACTTGAGGAAGATGGCTGCCATGTGAATATGGTCAATGAAGAGTCTTGAATCTGGCACCATCGTTCCACAGCACCAGAGGGCAAATTACTGCACAATGAAGAATTCCCTCGGCCATTTTGATTGTCCGTGTTCTCCCCGCTCCAACGCCTCCACCCAGACAGTTCCCCAGCTGATCCCCCTCCAGCTCTGATGAAACCCTGCAAGGCCTGGCCAGCGTCCACTTATCCCCGGCCTCTCATGAGGATCCCAGCCCATTGATTTCTCCTCTGGCCTCCTAATCCAGCAAAAGTGCGTGCTTTAAGGGCAGGGTCAGACAATCAATAGCTGTTAGATCACAATGAAGAGCAGCTGCTATGGTCTTCCACGTTGTTACATCTGGGTTGTGGCTGTGGATTTGAATTTGAGTAAAAGAATGAAGGTATTTATCCAAGTCTTACTCAAGAAAATCTATTGTACTGAGATGTCACAAATGAGTAAGTATTAATTGTCTTCATCTTGGCCTTTTGATGAACACGTGGAACACTGAAATAAAAAGTCACAAGTACAGCTGAGAGATAATTCTTCCAGGGGAAGGACACAGAGCAGGGAGAAGACATGTCCTTCACAGAGAGGACACATGAGCTGCACAAACAGATCCGCTGCCTTCCCCCGGATCGAGTGACACAACGGGCGAGGGAGGAGCTCGGTAAATCACAGCCCGGCAGAGCTGCAGGGGGGTATTGATGGAGCGATGACAATTTGGCAGTGCCTGTGAATTTTATTTTTTGGGGAGGGGGGGAGCTGATGAGATGTGTGGAGGGACACACGGTGGAGACGCCACTCTGGTAGCTGTGGCTAAATCTGGCAAAATTCAGGTAACTTTCACCTGTTAGACAAGTTACAGCTGATAGGAAATCAAACAGAACGTTATTAACTAAACTGTTGGCGGTATGATCATTTTTATCCAGCACCATCTCCCTGGGGATGACCAGTTTTTCCTTTGATTTGCTCCAAACTGAAATATCTCACCACCTATTGTAATTAATACATGTCTAACCATGCAAGTCAAGGTCCCCAGAGGATGAATCCCAATTACTTTTTCTTTTTGGATCATCGACTGGTTCTCACATACATTCTCAGTCTCTTAAAATGTCTCAGTAACCATTAAAGTGGACTGATGAACAATGTGTGGTTCAGACATTCATGTTTTCTTCTTCTTTGCACTGCCTTGCAAGCAGATGTTAGCATGTGGCTTAGCACTGCTGCTAGTACCCTCACAGAGCTAACAGTGGGCCTGCACACTCTAATAGTTTTCCTTTGTGCATTGCAATGTGGGAAAGCAGTGTCTGCTGTCAGCATTCTTTATTCGGCCATTTTTCGAATGTGAACACACTTTATATTTATATTTATATCACCTGACTCTGACATTTGAATTCTCGCATGCAACCCCTCTGGATAGATGTCCAGACTTCAGTGTCTGAAAGCTGCAATACTCTGTGTGTTGTCACTTGACTTTATATTTGATGCACCCTGTGATATTAACAGGTTATACTGATATGACATCGGCCCACAGTTTTATAATCTTACAATCTGGAAGGCAACTATTCATATCAGCGCATCTTCATTTTCAAATGGCTGTTGTTACTTTGAAGAACATGATGCAATACATTCATATTTGAAGCTAATATTGCAAATATGTGTAAACAGGAGAAAAGCAGGTGCTTTGAAGATCACAAAAAAAAACGAATCTTCTATTCTTTCTGCTGGAAGTCTTTGCAATTTCCTTAAACACACTGTGATACATTATCACATTTAAATCTTTTGCCCTCTTTTGCAGTGCTTGTTTTTCATTATCTTCACTGAACCAATCTTATTTGATCACTGAACCACTTTAATAATGCGCTTTGGCATTGAAAAAGAAAAGGAAAAAAAATCCTGGCAGTGCGATCACATCTGCCATATGCGCCCAGACATAATCTTGGACGCTCACACGGTTGGTCGTTACTTTCCACTGCTGGTCACATTCCAGATGAAGTAACCCAGATATGCGGCAAATCATTCTTCTGTGTATCGATGGGGTCCTGAAGGAGATTACAGCAACTCTGGATGAGATGAGTTGGGGCCATTTTGCGGTGACGCTATTTAAAGAGGAATAAGTGAGCAGTTCATGTATGTGTGGAACTGAGATGTTGTGATGAAGCATCCTCAGTCCTTGAGATCGTACTGTACATGCAAGTGTGTGTGTGTGTGTGTGTGTGTGTGTGTGTGTGTGTGCCGTATCAATCGGAGGAATGTTCTTAATTACCATGGCCATCTTTCCAGTCCGGGAGAGGAAGCTGTAACAGGAGAAGGGTGCCGAGAGGTATGCCAGCGTCCGGCCACGAGCCACCTCTCCTGTCATCCATGCTATGCCAGCCATGGCATCCGGTGTGTGGCCAGCGGAGGACAAAGCTGCAGGCTCACACGGTGAACCGCACAAACTCAGGCCTCCCATTCTCTCAACAGTCTTTGTGTGGACACACAAAACCCCACTCCCCTGAAATCCGTCCAAATCCTCCGCACAAATATGAAGAGGGGAAGATGGAGAGTGAGGAATTCAGGATAACGCAAGTGTTTACAACCGCAAATGCCGGAGAGTAATCTTCACAGTATTGTTTGCACAGGCCTGTGTTCACTCACTGTATGTAAATGCTCTCTGAGAGATTCATTGACATACTTTCTTTGTATGCAGCTTTTTCTTTTCTTCCTCTGCACATCTCAAACTCTGCGGATCTTATTTCCATGTATAAAACAGAAGGTTTACTTCTTCTCTCCCATCTTCTCTGCTCATACTTTATTCATATATCTTCATGTGACACTGGTGATGGGATTAGCAGCACTCGGACTGTATAGGTAATTTTATTCATGTTCCCATATTGGATTTCTGGTGCATACGTTTCCTGCCTCCTGATGCATGCATTTTGCAATACAATTATAACAGCCCGTTTTTATCAGTTCAGTGTGATGCTATCATCACTGCTGATTTGTTGCACATCCATGTTCATTATGATTTTTTTTTATCCCCTTGTGATAATAGATTTATTCGTTTTTCCATGTTATTCTCTTTACATGTGAAGCACTGTAGGCTGAATTGATAAGAATGATATTATTACTACCAGTACTACTACTACTTATAATAATAATACTAATAATGATAATTAGAAAAAGTATTTCACTGACCCAAGGACACCTTACAATATATAATTAAATAAACACATCATTAATTTAAGTGAAACCAATTGTTAAAATCAGAGACCTGACTTACGGAGGAAGTCCCATGAATTGGGTCCAGATGTGTTCACTCGTCACCACCACCAGGGTCAGGCCCAGGGGACGTCTCCTTTGATTCAAGGCACCTAATTCATATGTTAGAAATTAGATAACACTGTTACGTTGAGAATTAGGTACATTTTAGCACATGTTTGTCTCAGAGTTTGGGGACTTCAGGGAATAAACCAAAAAGTCACTGAGTGGTAGGGGTCGGGCCTGAGTTTCTTTGTCTGACATACTAAGAATGAGATTCGCTGAGATCCAGAATAAGTCAAAACAATGATTTTAATAATGAAGAAAACAACAACAAAAAAATATATTCACATCATCGGTGAAGTGCTGTCAACCAAAATGTGTCAGCCCCTTTATTCACACACCACACACAGGTGAGCTGGGCTTTAAGTTATTTTGAGTTAACTCTGAGTTCTCAAATTAAAAAATCAAACTGGTCTGTGTTATTTTAAATCATTTGTGGTCCATGTGTTGCTTCTCATTAGATTTGACACTTTCATTTGATGTAAAAACAGAAGTGTTTTTTTTCTTGAAAAAAGGCTTAATGGCACCTGATTGGTCTCTTTCCTCTTCGGGAGGAATGAGGAAACAGTTTAGGGGTTGAAATATGCAAACTCTCTGACACAGGTCAACAAATGAGACATGATGTCGTTGGTTAGAAAACATCAAACTCCCTTTCTTTTCAATGAGGAAGTACAATGTTAAAATCCAGCTACACTTCAGGCTTCCACAGAACCAGCACCACAAATAACCATGAGGCAAATATGGAGAGCCTCTTATCATCAGTCCATGACAGGAACATTCAGTTGTTTTTGAAACCAGGACTGTCACTGCACAAAAAACCTCCTGTGTGTGTGTGTGCAGCTATCTCACATCTGCTCTTACACACCATTTCCTCCACAAACTAATGATTCGCTCATGCAAATGAAAGGTTACGAACATCCAAGATGCATCACAGCAGCAACAACATGCAGCCACACATGAATATATAAACGTGTAAAAGATTACTTATTAAATACAAATTATAATAGCTGATCAAATGTAAACACACCGACTGAGACACAGTTAGTGTGTTGTGGTTGCTTTAGTGTTTTTTTACAAGATTTTTTCTCATCTTATTCTACAGAGCAATGCTACGTGCACTATCTCATGTGTGGAGACATTTCACCCCAGCTAATGTAGAAGGAAAGGCTTTGTACATTTGCAAATACTGTGCAAAGACCTATGTTAAGATCAATCAATCAATCAATCAAATTGTATTTGTATAGCCCATATTCACAAATTACATTCATCTCATAGGGCTTTAACAGGGTGTGGCATCCTCTGTCCTTAACCCTCAGCAAGTGTGAGGAAAAACTACTAAAAACCCTTTTAACAGGGTAAAAATAAGTAGAAACCTCAGAGAGAGCCACATGTGAGGGATCCCTCTCCCAGGACGGACAGAAGTGCAATAGATGCCACGTGTGACACAAAGATCCAGAAGCATATAGTCAAGTGCCCAAAGCTTCCTCAGGGTCTGTATATGACAAGGTAAATACAGTTAGTATAAATTACCCACATAATTTCCAGTTTATTCCTGTTAATTCCCGTTAATTCCCGTATATTCCCGTATATTCTCGATAATTCCCATGGAAAGTTTCCAGCTTTGAATATTCCCGGAATTTTGCAACCCTAGTTGTGGTTCATATGTGCAGTAATCATTTTGTGGAAGATTGAACATAATTGTCACATAGAGATGCACTCACTTGGTTTGTGAGTGCAAAACAAGTTCAGTTGGCAAATAAATAACTTATTACATTTTGGTGAGGGATCTGGATCAGGGCGGATCCAAGATATGTTTTAACCCACTGCTCTAACATTGTGAAGTAGGGCGTTTTTCAACCTTTCAATTTATTTCTCAGACAAGAATTGAGGGATCTTGATAAAAAAAGAATCCAGGCAAGTTTAGGAGACTGATAGAGTTAGGGCAATTTGGTGAAGATCCAAACAAAAATGAGGATCTAGTGAACTGTATTGGGCCTGGCAGCAGACACTCTATTGAGGGCCATCAGAAATGCCTATTGACATCCGATACGATGAGATAAGATAAGACATGATGAAATACGATATCATACAATATGATGTAATAAGACACGATGTGACATGATGATTTGATGCGATGCAATTTGATACGATACAATGCGATAAGATAAGATGAGATACAACAAGATGTACGATAAGATACAATGTAAACAAAATATATACAGTTTAACAGTACTGCACCTATAGAAAATTGAAATTGCATGGTTAAAAAAAGGAGGATTAATCCCTTGAAAACCAGAGTGGGATAGAGTAATTACTGAAAATAATTAGCTTTCTGTCGCATAATGGAAATGTGTGGAATAATCTCAGAAAAATGCTCCATCACTAATTGATAATTATTATTGATTGGTGTTATCACTACAGTTTATGCAGGTGGGATGTCTGTAATCTGCATAAAGAGAAAATATGATTTTCAATAAGAGCTGATTAAGAAAAAAGAAAAAAATGTGTGCAGCAGAAAGTGTTCAGTCGGTGACAGCAGCACACGTGCAGCCTGTGGGTGGCGGGCGGAAGAGGTGAGGAGCAGGGCGAGGGGGAGGGAATAGAGAGAGAGAGAGGGAGGGAGAGAGAGAGAGAGAGAGAGAGAGGAAGAGAGCAGGGTGCGCTCCATCCACAGCCTCACTACACCGGAGTGTCCTCCACAGCGCGGCCGCCTGCCTCTGCTCCTCCACCGGCTTCTCACAGCGAGCGGAACGGGCATGGACTCGGTGTGAAGACGCACCGTCGAGCTGTCACCCCGCGCCAATAGGACAAACAAGAAACCCTAACGCTTTACGCACGCAGGAACTCAGAATAATGATGGAGTACTGGAAGCAATGCGCGCTGTGGCTGATCAACTGCAAGGTGCTCCCCGCCAACCACCGGGTGACGTGGGAGTCCGCTCAGGTGTTCGACCTGGCGCAGACGCTGCGGGATGGAGTCCTGCTGTGCCATCTGCTCAACAACCTGAGGGCGCAGGTCATCAACCTGAAGGAGATCAACCTCCGGCCGCAGATGTCACAGGTGAGAGCAAAGGGACGCGCACACACGAAGAAAAACCTCGCTTCGAAACTACAACCCCGGTGCAGTGCGGAACCAGACCTCGTTGGGATTATTCCAGTTTACAGTATATCTTGCCTTACTGCAAACCTGCATTATTGATACAACACAAGTGAATGTTAATATGAACGATAATAGACATATTTTGAATTCGGGATGATAATAGCCACTAATTAGTCATTTGTTTGGAGAAGTTTCAACTTTTTAAAATCTTGGATCCGCGGCTCGTTGCAGCTCCCACCCTGTATTCCGAGGGCGGAAAACCACACAAATAAGGTGTCAACAAATGATAATCTTTGACATTTTAGTCACTCAAGTCCATGCTTGTGTACGGAATCCATGCCGAAGTAGCGCAGTGCTCCTTACCTCTACGTACAGGTCTTTATTACTGTTCTATCACTTACGTTTTTATCACAGTGATCAAGTAAACACAAAACTGCGAAATAATTAAAGGGAATTTGGAAGCCACCCCACTGGACCTGCTGGGGCTGCGTAAAGTTACACAGTGAATGATATGAATCTAACACATATTCTTTAAGTTTACTTTCTCAAAACAGTAAACTTGGAGTAACTGTTACTGTTGGGCAACACTGGACCGTTATGTACACAGGTCTCCTCAGTCTGCCCCCTATAGGTGATGAAGACACAGTGGATGAAAGCTTACTGACAATAATATAACAGTTTGTTATGGGCTCCCTGAGCAGAGAAGTGGATTCATCTCACAGGATTAATAACATGTATAAGTAATAACACATTTGATTACATTGCCTTTTTTATTGAGGTGAAAACATATAAGGTGGATGGATGGATTGAAGGATGGATAGATGGATGGATGGAGGGATGGAGGGAGGGCTGTGACCACATGGCTCCTGTTTGTCAGAGACCATCTGCTTCAGTAAGAGGACAGCCGGAGCCACAGCCAGATTAATATTCACCTTCATAACAGTGAATCTGCCTCGGTGACAACACAGTGAGGTAGACGCTCACCCACTGAGCCTGCAGACCCGCTGTAGGAGAATTAATATCACACACACACACACACACACACACACACACACACACACACACACACACACACACACACACACACACACACACACACACACACGATGCAGTAATATAATGTAACGGATGCCCTAAACCTTTCATCTGATCCAAAACAGGTGATTAAGGCTTCAATATCTGTCCCATGTTGAACTGGACAGGGGGTTGGGGGAGTGGGTCTTGTTTCCTGGAAAAGAAACCAGAACACTCCAAACTCAATGTCACAGTCGTGCGGTCAATATGATGCTCTGCCACCGCTCTCTAACAGTGGAGGTGGACAGTTGGAAAAGAAAAGCGGAGAGGGTTTTAATGTCATCAGGAGGAGTGGAAATCCACCGTCTGAGGATCTGCTTACCCGGAGGCCTCGGAGAAAACCAGATTGGGGCTGTAAGAGGAGCTGATCAGTCCATTTACAATCAGAAGTTGCGCTAGGACCAATAGGATTACTAACAGAGAGGCATCAATAGTTCAGTGTTTGCTGTCAGCCAGTTGACATAATCACACAATGTGTAGAAGGGTGCTCAGTGGCTGGCCTGGGTTATTTATAGGCGCAGTTTGTTTCTATGCATGGCTGGGTGGACTTACTCACTCTGAGCCAGTGATGAACCTCCATTCAGAGGCAAATTAGCAGGAGGTTTATGCACAAAACCATGTATTTACAAAGTGCACGTGAGGATATGCTGTGCTCAAGGAATACTTTAATGCCTCTGACTTGTCACTACAGTGTTATTTGGACTGCATTTCCCATGGTCCACCTGTCTATTAGAGAGTAGTGGGAAAGTATGAAAACTGGTTCCTATCCCTCAATGCACTCACACACCTGAAAACGTGACCACTCACATGCACTGGGCATGTGTGTGCTGGTGGACACAGGAAGTTTTGGTTGTATGAAGTTGTATTCTACGTTGGTCGAGGCTAGTGCCTGTTGTATTCTGTGAGAGTCATGTGATGGGAGCCTGACGAATCAGCGAAGGCTACATGGTGATCGAAATGACCCAATCAGCAAGTAGTTGTGATCGTCACAGTTTCCAAACATCTCCATTTCTGCCCGTCCAGACTGAAACTCACACTCGAAGTTGTAAAACTAAAACATGGACAGCAGCATTTAGAGACTTCTCTCGTTTCAGCAGCTCTAAAACTCTGTAGCAGAGTTGATGGTGTGGATGTAGCCTGAGTTTCTTTGGTGGTTCTCATTTCTTTGCCAGAGGAACCATGGTGGTCGTGAAAAGCAGCTTCTGTGCTTCGTGTGAAGTGTATTACTTCCTGTTCACCGGAGAAAAACCTATAGCACCATCCCACGATGAATACTGTGGACCTGCCCATAGGTTCTTCATAGATCTCCTCCACTTTACATGAATGGCTGTAGATCTCGACTCGTGTCTTCCCCTTTCTCACATTCCCACCCACCACGTGTGGCTGGATACCACCTCCATTGACTTGCACATCCCTGGATGCAAGGACCCCGG
Source organism: Pseudopleuronectes americanus (assembly GCA_038501795.1). NCBI lineage: Eukaryota > Metazoa > Chordata > Actinopteri > Pleuronectiformes > Pleuronectidae > Pseudopleuronectes > Pseudopleuronectes americanus. Next base: position 10,530,838 of record CM076736.1, read on the forward strand.
CAACTTTCCTCCCTCTGTCCCCTCCCCAAATTACATTTACATAACTGAGGGTGGAGTTGCTTCCCCTCCTGCATAATTCATGAGGACCCGTGGCAGCTACTTTATCATTGGCCGGTGTTAACACATGGGACTTCACTGTGGCCTCACCCATGGGACCCATGAGACGGAGAGACAAAGGCAGTGAAAGTACGGGGGGGCTACAAAGAGCCTGCCTGGTCCCCAGCAGACACATCTCTGAGGACGTAAAGGGCCCTGAAGGGTTGGTGCACTGTGCTGCGGTTAGGGTTGCGTAATTAAAGCACATTGCATCAGAAGCTCTGGAGGGTCCACATGTGTGATGTTGGCTGCTTCTCATTCTGTTGCAGTAATTGTGTGTAGAAGGTGATTTGTATGAAGCTCGGGGAACAAAGAGCTAGCAGACGACAGGATGCAGGATGAAAAAGCAGTGATGTTAAACGGGGGAGAAGCTGGGATGAGTCTATTTACTAATGGAATTTGTTGATTTGTGTCTTGGCGTCCTTTCCGGTGACAGGTGAGGAAATATGGAAGTGCACAAAACGCAGCCCAGTGCTGTTTACTCTGTGCATGTCCGCAAGAAAATGGTGAAGTTTACGAGGCTGGAGACAAAGAGCTCAGAGTTCCAGAGAAGATCAGCGTAAAGCAACATGTTCACCCTCTTTGATCGTGGCTTTACAGGCCTGTAATGAAACAATTACACAGTCTAGACAAAGCTCGACCACAGCAACTGCTGCTTTCTGTCTCTACCGGAGGAAAAACGCCACATAATCAGTGGCTGTTTTTGTCCGGTTCTGTGCAAAAAATCGGTGGCTCTGCATTAAGAGGAACATGGAGCGCTCACTCTCTCCATCCTTCTCCTTCTTGGAACATGTGGGTCGATGTTGCGGTGAATTCTACTTTGCGTTGAAGGGACAGCACTTTTAGGGTGTGCTAAAATAAACCAAGAGTGATGAGTCTATTTAAAAAGGCATACAGCTGCTTGTGTTGTGTGCGCTTGTGTGTACATATTGATTAAAATACAGACCCTGAGAAGAAAGAGAAAAACAGACTCACAATGAGGACAGCGGCTGCAAATCTTTCGCACACTGCGGCCTCAGCATGCACAGGAAATCAGGAAATGGAATAGAGGAAGGAAGTGAAACTAAACATGCGCTTGATCAAGCTCAGACCAAAGCACCGAGATGTCAGACGCAATGAAGAGAAAAAGACGCCTCTCTCTTCACTCTGCGCCTCCTGGAGTCGGCTTCAAAGACTCTGAGGCCCGTTCCTCATTTTCGGAAAGTGAAAGTCAGAGAGTTATTAACGAGCGGCGACGGAGCACGTCTGCACAGAGAAGAGCAGGGAAATGTTACTCCGACACAGAGTATGCGTATTTCAACGTGATGCACAACACACTAATGTAAGAGTGCAGTTTTTAGTCCACGCAGAGAACCACTGCTGATTGGTGTATTATGCTAGAACATAAACACACACATGACAGATCGTAGCCAAGGCAACTCCCAGACCAACTGCATGTGTTGTGAATCAGCTCACGTGAGGCCAACCGAATCCGAGAGTGAGAAGTGAGTCAGAGGAAAGTTTGAAAATTAGAGCTTTGAAAAGTTGTGTTGGAATTTTTTTTTAAATGACTTGAAAAGGAACAAGAGGAAAAGAGGAAGCTTAATTTGCACATTTTAATTAAAAAAAAAGCTTCCTGAGGAAAAAATCCCTCGAGTTAAATGTAAAAACTGACAACAATTTATAAGTATTCCTAAAGTAGTACTGCTTTATAGTTTCTTTGATTTGTCAGTTGTCAACTTCTCACAGACGATGATACATCTAATATTTTTATATGAGCTGAACTCAGATTTTTAATCGAGTTCCTCTGCTCTAGAGCAAATTTTGAATCCATGCAGATGAGAAGCTGTCATCACGTGAGAAGGCGAGTGCAACATCATAAGATGTCAGATAACTTTCACTTCTGAGTTGATTCTTCACTGATAATAACACAGGTCAGACACAGGTTTGAACTCAACACTGACCCGAACATAACTTCAGGCGAGCTCGACAAACGTGTTACATTTGTACACAAAGCAAACTCAGAGAAGACCATCGTACATTTTACATGGCGTGTATGTATATTTCATCAAGCAGAGACTTTGGCTCCTGTGGTGTCAAGCGGCGAAGAGAGAAGCAGCGCTCACACATTGAAGTCTCGGAGCAGCGGGCTTCAAAGGCTCCGCTCGTCGCTTGCAGAGACAAAAAAAGTTCGAGCGAGACAGCGTGGGAGAAAGAGGACGACGGAGAGTTAGAAAATCCAATCCAGATTCTTTTCTCTCATATGGACTCAGGCTACAGATAGGGATTGTGATGGAAAAGTTAACGCAAGTCTTCTAAAAATGTAAATGTTACCAAGATGTTAGACATTGGGCTCAGATTAGAATCAGTGTAATTAGGAATGAAGTCAAACGTGGGATTGTCACTGTGATTTAACTCTAATTTACTTGATACTGAACCAGAAGGGCGTTGTAAGAAAGGAGCACTGGATGGAAACACTACTGTTTAAACAAACTTTACACCACCACAATTTATTTTCCATTTTATGTGTTTTTTTTTAGGAGACTAACCATTGCTTTACTGGTTAGTCTGTGGTTTGTTTTATAGTTAAATAAAACCAATTTGATACTTCCTCAAACTCCTTTAATGCCATTTGCAATACTGTCAAAATGTAGTCAAGCAGATCTACAATCAGAATAAGGAGCGCTTCTGTAAAAGTACTAATACAGACTGCAGTAATACTATGTTTCCTCCTAAGTTAATGTAAATGCAACCCTGATCGCAGTCAGGAAAATGTACTTAAAGTATTAAATGTAAAAGGACTACATTTTGCAGTTATAGCACAGTTATTCTTGTATATCATTAGATTATTACTATTCATGCATCTGCACGTTGTGAGTGACGCTCATAACTGTTTGCATATAACTGTAACTATCGATTGTTTTCATTATGAAATGATGTGGTAATTATTTCATGATGATTACCAAAAGCGACACCATGACAATGCTTATACAATAGTTCATAATTATCCCTTTTCTCTTTCTTTTTACATGTACATCCATTCCTTGTATTCATTAATAAGTCAAAAAATATGTATAAATTAAATAAAATAATCCATAAACAATAGTGCTAAACATAACAGGAGCTTTTTACTCATTGTCCTTTTATTGGAAGTGGTATAGAGTATGATTTTTTTTTACAAGTATTGTCTAAAAGTCAAAAATGTTGCCATCTTGACAACCCAAATTTTAAATATTGTTTATTGGGTAGGTGATAAACCAGCAGACTGACACGTATTAGAACACAGTCTGTGGTAGTTCTCTGTAGAGCCTTAATATCCAATGGATGTGACCTTAATGCCAGAGGATGAAGCTCTTCTGCTTCTCAATAGTCGTTTATATTATGATAATTTTCGTGCATGATTTTGCCGTTGGTTCCTTTTTTTTATCATCCGTCCTGTCATGTAGAATTTGTAGCCTGCTGTCTTGTTTCTATGGGAACAATGAGACGCAAAGAATCATGGGTCACATTTAATCAGTCACTGTAGCAGTATCATCTATATTCTGTGCATACCGATACTCCACAGTTTGCATACTAACACTGCACATACTTGACATACTACAAATTGCACGCGACTAGTATGTGGAGTGCGTGGCCTCAGCTCGTGAGGCTCGTGATGACCTCCCCTGGGCTCCTGTCGCCTGGCTGCCCTCGGTGATTCACTGTGAGGGAAGCATCGCACCTGTCGGAGTGCAAACACCACATTACAGAGGACAGGCCACATTGCCGAAGAAATTTGCAGGCAGAAATTCCAGTGCGGCGTAATGGAGTCGCACTGATTCGTTCCGCAGTGTCATCACGATGACATGCACGTTCATGCAGCGCTTTATGTGCGCTGGCATGGACGTGGATACTCGCAAGAGACAAGATTGTGTTGCACCTCACTCACGCGAGTGCACGTGCACGCCGTGCGCTGACCTTTCATTCCGTCACCAAGGTAACAGGCCTGATCCGAAGCCCACCATTAAAGAGCTCTGCTCCGGTGTACTGTAAAGTAAACGTAATGCAAATGCAGATTTTATTAGGCGTTATTCAGTGGTGGAGAATGTACCTGCAGTCGATGTTTATTGTGTTACTCAGTGCCCTATGTCGGGGGTGTGGGGCTCAGTTAATCACTGCTGAGTGCTCTGGAAGCTCAGAGAAAGTCAATACTGTCTATTGTCTTTACTCTCAAACCATCATCATTGATAGTGACAGTTTCGTATCCACAATAGAGGAGATCTCACAGCAAACAGCACAACTTTGGAAGCTTTATTACTATTTACATGATTTGTTATATTATATAACAGTTACAATAACATATGATAGTTACAGTCAGACCCTTTCATTTGATGCAGATGCCAGTGCTTTGCTTCTGTGGAAGAATGAGAGCAGTCAAGAATCCTATGTTTATCCAGATGATACAACCATATTGGCAGCCAGCAGAAAAGTGTGTGTGTGTGTGTCTGTGTGCGGGTGTGTGTGCATCTGTGCATGTTTGCAACTGTCAGATTCACTGTAGTGGAAACCGAGCACTGTGGTTAAGCCCTACAGAGAAGCGTAAGACTGCCTAAATAAACATCCATGCTTCTGTGTACGTGTCATACATGCATTTTTGTGCATGTGTGAGGGACTTGGTATGGATATGGATAACACTGCTGTTGGTTGACTCCAGGTCTTATCCTGCAGGCACTGTTATGTATGAGGTGTCTTGTTTGGGTGGAGGTGATGGGTGGTCGCTGTTTGTTGGATATGGGAACGTCCTTATTTGTGTAATTGAGACACCAGGAAACCAGTATGGACTATTTATTGACTTGTACAGCATTTTGTCAGTATTATTATGAAGAAATATAGAAATGTACTGTGTCCTGGGTTTGAAAATCTGTGAAAACCTTGACGCAAGGAAGTGGTAGACAACCCGATCCCATTTTTGCCTTCCCACACTTTGAGTATCGGCTTATACCATTTACCGATCTGATACAAATGCATTTAAAAAAAACAAAGACGTTATGTAATTTAAAAGCTTTCAGCTACTCACCCCGTATCGAAGTGATGATTTATACCATTGTTTTCTGAACAGGTTCGAGTTAAACCCTTTTAAAAACAAATTCAATTAGAGGTTGAATTTCATATAACTTCATTGAGCTTCTGACTTAAAAAGAACATAGATACATTTATAAATAAATCTAGAACCACGTAAAAAGTGATGCCTTTTAATAACTATGTGTAGTTCACTTCAAGTGTGAAACATTTCAAATTGCTATCATTGTAGCTACTGCTCTGGCTAATAATACACTTCCTACAAATCCCATCTTGTTTGACCTTCGACTTTCAAAACAGAATCAGAACCATTTATTGATGACCACTCAACCAAGTTGGTGGAAATCTTTGAGAAAAGCTCTTCTCATTTACATACAGTCCGTATCAGAGGCATTTCTGATGCTGTGATCTGGAAAATCCAAGTGCTAATAAAGTGTCAGCTTTCAGGGAACCACATTAGTCAAATAAACACACATTCACACACACGCACATACACACACGCGCATACACACACACACACACATACACACACGCACACACATCCGAGAGTCAGACAGCAATTGACCATCCTCGTTCATGCAGCAGAGCATAGCATTATTCACAGTTTTTTAAACACAGTCTTGCAGGAAAGGGGGAGGAGGAGGAGGAGGAGGAGGAGGAGGAGGAGGTGACTGCTCACTATTCACGCCTCAGTGTTTGTGCTGTCATATGTTCATGTGTATGAGATGCATGTGTCACTCAATTTATGTGATATTCCATTCCTCCGGGGCTCCCTCCGTATATACCACCCCTTCACCCCTCACATCCCTACAAAGTACTGCCACGGCCGAGAAGACTCACATCTCACACTCTCACACTAATTCAATTCTGTTGTCTAGTTGGGGGTGGGGGGTGGGGGATTTATAACTGGAGGTCATTGGGGTTAAAACCAGGATTTAATAGAAAATTGCTGCAGAGACACTCATTGGGGATGTAGGGGAGGTACAGAGTTTTCCCTCGTGGCCTCGTGCCTGTTCAGGTCGGGTATCGGGGGCCTGTTTTCTGTCATCTCTGCTCCTTTCATTTTAAATGTCACTACAGCTGATCTCATTAACCTTTATACCATAACTGTACATACGTAAATACATGTTAATGCAGTCAGACGACCTTGAGAACACGCAGAAGCAACAGGCTGCGTCTGTCTTGGGACCAGATGGCTGCGTTGCACTTTTGTTGTCTGACAACGCAAAGAGGAAGATGCAGAGATTTCACGCTTCTCTTATTGTTGTTTCTCAGAGGTCACTGGTATTTTCAGAACTGTGTTTGAGGTTGAGCAACATAGCTTGTGATTCAGAACTACTGTCTCATTTCTCTTATTGGAAATGGAAAACTTCTGAGAGGTATATTAGCCTGCTAACCATCCGTCTGGGCCGGTTGTGTTGCAGGAACAGAGAGTAGAGAGTGCTGTTATATATATATTTCTGGTCACTTGAAGACTGGAGATCAAGTTGTTGCAGACATGGAGCAACATTAATGGGGAGATGTGTTTTCCGTCACCTGCTAGACAATTATTTCCTCTCTTTTAGCTTTAGTTTTGGTCTCCACCACCTCCTGAGGAAAACATCAGGCTCTTCACATGCTAAATGCTCAACTATGTTCACCAGTTTCTCATCTGCAGTTTGCTGCTGAATAGGTTGTGTGAAGAGTTTAATGAGAACTTAGGATAAACCATAAACAGTTTGACTGGAAAACCAAAACAACGAAAAGTAGCCGAAAGAGATTACCACGCTTCAGGTGATCATTTTGTGTGGGTTTGCCATTTTGACTTCCAAACACATTACATGTTGTTTTATGTCACTTCATATTCATGCAGCTTTAGCCAGTAACAGCTGTTTGCTTGTTAATATGTCACAATTATTCAACACTGTGTTGAAGGATCAGCTGGAGCAGCACCTGGAAACACAGAAGTCCATTTAAGGAAATGTGATGAGAGAGCTGATAAAGAGGTTGTCACCGTGCAGCTAACAGGGATTATTCAGAGTCATGAAAGTCACTGGAAAAAGTGACTGGAAACACAATCAGTCTTTTACGTCACTGCTTTCCAGGCTGGTGCAGTTGCACACCAAGTGTGTGGGTTATCACACCTTAAACCAGAGAGCGGAGGGGACAATAAAATCGGATACTGCAGTATGAAGAGCTGCTGAATGCTGCGTTATTCGGACAGTATTTCATTAATATAAGAAAGCTGTCTGGCCAGGCTGTCCACGGACCTCCACCGACAGTCTCGGTTTCATCAGTGTCAGCAGACCTTCGCCTACGCCCGCCTCCCATTTCCTGGTGCTGCCGCTGACAAACGCTCCAACGTGACATGGATGTGACCCAATCTCTTAGACCACAGTATGTCAGCCACTGGATATGACTGGGCCTGCGCACTTCGATGTAAACCATCAGGGGTTAAATCTGATGTCTATGAGCATTGCCTCCCTTAACGTCTGCATGGTTTCCTCTCAATAATTTTCCTCTGCGCCCTCCCAGACTGGCTCTGAGCGAGGACGAGAGAGAGAGAGACAGCTTTTAAACACCGAATTAGATTCTTTGCACAGGCCTTGATTCCCCTTTGCAAGAGAATCATCTACTTGATTGCCATTAATCGATGCTCAGAAAGGTTTAAGCCGCGATACTCTGGCTGTGTTTCATTGCGCAGATCTATGAGAGAGCAAGAACAGGATTTCATTAAGCGCCACAATACACACAGGGGCCATAAAAGGCTGCAGCTTGTTGCTATGGAGCTGAGACTTGGATATTTGACTCTCACTGTGGATACAGCGCACGACCCGACTCATATCAAAAGCACAGCAGCAAGATGGCTTGTCTTACAGGAATATTTTTGTGTTTTATATTCCAGATAGTTTGTCCTATGGGGATTACTTCTGCGTAACCTCGTCATGATTTTGCGTTATCTTGAAATACATTTGCTATACCTCACGATACATACCGTGTATGAGATTATATAGCGCTACCTGGCAATTATTTCTATTTCTTCTATGAAACTTATTAAGTGGCATAAGTAGAGAGGCATTATTTTTCTGAACAATAGCAAGCACAAGAGGAAGCTAACCGAGCCCGACCTGAACCCAACAGGCATTCTATTTCTTGTGTTCGAACACGACCTGAGCCGCATGCAAAGACGTCTGTGTCACCCCGTCTCTGACACACATGGTTAGTGCCTGTTTACCCTCATTACCGACATATGCATTAAAAAAAAATATAGCCCAGCTAATGTGACTGACCCGAACCCGAATATCATTTCAAATTGTTTTTCGGAACCAGGCCTGGCCCATGGAGATAGAATAACTACCGTACCTACTCTGTCTGAAATTGTACAACACCTCAGAGAATACTTACATTGATCAGGATATCAAGAGAACTCGACAGTTCGATGAAATTGTTGGCAGCGGCCATCACAGTATTTTATGACTTCATTTTAAAGTTTTGGAAAGAGGAGCCTTTCCTGTCAAGTGGTATCTCTCCATCTCTTACCGGTCTTGTCGTATATGGCTTTGCAGCAGTAAACGATGCCTGGATTTAGGACAGACATTATGCTTTTATGTGGAAAAACAGGCTTCTTGCTCTAACGACACAGTATACATGACAGTGTTGATTCCCAACCTGAGCCCATTGGGACCTAGACCGGAATCTGACAAAATCAAAAAATGATATCCGGGTTTCAGGTTTGGATCTGTCACATTGGCTGGGTTTGTCTAGTACTTATTATCCTGCACATGTAAATCATTAAAATACATTAGAAAATTATATTTAATGTTGATGGGTTGACTGTAATACAGCGCTCACACACACACATAACACTATTCACTTTGTGAGCACCAGAGAGTGAATCCCAAATAAGGGAGAGAAGCTGACAGTGGAGCAGTTAGTGGTGACTGCCTCATGCTGCCTCATGCTGCTCTGCTTGATACGCGTCTCCCTCCACTGTCTTGAGCTCAGTGCAGCAGAGACAGTGTCTTTCAAACATGCTCTGTGAGGCTGCTTCCCTCAGATAATACGCAGAGGTCCTGTGGGACTCTCCAGAGACTCCAGGCAGACAGGATGTGCTCGCGTGATAAAAGAAAGTGATGTGTACAAGTGTAAACACGGAATATTGTTCACTCGTTGCTCACTGGCCGCTTTACGCCGCCTCTTATCTGGAGCTGTCTGGCTGCGGGCTGCTCTCATTCTTGTCAGGGCCGATGTTAAGCCTAATTCAGCCCGAGCGTTTGATGCATGGGCAAATTTGTTCTCGCTCTGGACCGTGAGGGTGGAGGTGTGTCGGCAATGACAATATGAGTTTGGCTGCTTTGTTTCTTCTGCTTCAGCCTCTTTGCTCTTCAAGACAATTCTGACCGAATCATTTTGTCACACGCTGCTGAACCTGACCACAATCTGACTTCTACCTGCTATTGATATGGAAGCGGGGCTCTTTTTAAGGAACAGGAAACAGCTCATGTAATCCACTTCCTGTAAAAGTTGTCAACCAATGGAACAAAAAAAGAAGAAGAAGGAGAGGATATGATGATCAGTCATTCGTATATGGAAACTTATCTTCGGGGGGATTTGTAAAAAAAGGTCATGGAGGCAGTAACTGTACTAAACACCATGTTGGGATGGAGAAAGTGACACAACATAGCTCCCATGTAACAAATACTTTTAATTTGAATCCTTCATATTGTGTGATTGGTCAATATCTGTCTGTCACTGCCTGACCTGCTCGCCTTGACCAGGGCTTTGTCGAGAGGGCCGATGAGGGCAGGGAGGGGGGTGTGTTAGATGTGTTGGTCGCATTTCTTCAAAGTGTTGTCTGCTCTTGCTAGCTTATCCAGGATTTCCAACCCTAGCTTTAATGCATTGTTGCCTATTCAGCGGCCAACAGCGACAGTGAAGATACATTAGTTGTCAATAAGTTTGTAGTCCTCCTGCAGTGCAGCTTCACTTTCCTTCATATCTTGTATTAATGAAGCCACAATGCTTCACTGCTCACCACTGATATTTGGCTGTGATGTGTTGTGTGACAGTATTCAAACGGCCATTTAAAGATGATCTCATCAGGTCAACACAAACCCCCGTGGTTCACTGTGAGGTAGCGACAACGCATCACTTCCTGATAGTGTCTTTCACCAGCGCCCTCTTTTGTTCCATCCTGTATCATCTACAGGAAGGCCAATGGGCTATCTGCACGTTGGCTAACTGCTATATGTTGACACCATCCTCTTCCCCCTCCCTGTCTGCAGACAGGACTCCACCTCAGAAGAGCTTGGCCAACACTGTGGCTTTATTTCTCAGTAGCTTTGTTTCCTCGGGCGACATTCAGCTTATAATTCAGATGAATAGTTTCTGGACGCAGCCTCATTAAAGATCATTATCTCAAGGTTTAGGATGCAGACGTGGCGCTCTCAGTAAACAACCTTGTTTATTAGAGGAGTGACTGTATTGATTGTTGGATTTCTTGGTCATGGTGCACCCCCAGCTGTAATTAAGCCCAGTGTTCCCTGGCCTGTTGTTCTTCTCTTCCTGAGCATACTCGCATAATGTATTTTCATGTGTCGAGGTCACCTTGTCAATTTCAAACTAACATTCAATTTTTTTGTCGTAGAAAAAAAAATCCTGCTATACAAAAGAATAGTATATAAGTAGTAGTAATATTGTATAACTCAGCTCTTGCAACAGTGGCAGGAGCTGTCATTGTTGCTGGCACTCAAAGGTGTAATGATAAAGATTCAATGGGGAAAGGTCAAGGTCACTGTGACCTCACAAAATATGTTTTGTCTACTTGAACATGATGTCTCAAGTCTGCGGAAGGGAATTTCGTCAAATTTTGTCCAGTAGTCATTTGGACTCACATATGAACTGACTAGATTTCAGTGGTCAAAGGGGTCAAAGGTCACGGTGACATGGAAAACCCCCCCAATATAGACTGAAACTGCACTAGCTGAGGCATACAGCTACATTGCTGTATCTCTGATCTGACGGACTATAGTAACAAGTGATACTGGGATTTGTTGTTTAGTAGCACTGAGCTCTTGGCACTGAACTCAGGAGTTTATTACGTGTTTATCTGAACTGGACTAAATCCAGTGTTAGCAGAACACCTGTCTCTGGGCCTGACTAACAGGGAGGTGAGAAACCACAAGAGATTACAACAGCACTGCTTTGCTTACTCATAACATCAGGTCAGAGCAGATAGTAAACGGACGACTTCTGTGAATGTGTATTTGTATTAATCATGTAAAAATGTTGTAATGAAGGAGTTTTTGTTGCCTGTTGATTGTCAATCTACAGGCATCTGTGTGTACACATGATGGCAGGTAAACGGTCGCATATGATGAAGCTAATCATCATATCTGCCTTTCGACATCCAGAAAGAGCAGTGGGCTTGTGGGTAACGGATAACCAGTACATAACCTGGGTGGATCTGACCTATCTCATCGGGTGTTGTGTGAAACGGCTCTTCCTTTAGTGTGTGATAGACACATAAACACATAAACACATAAACAGAATACATCTTTGCACATAATGAGGACTGGATTTTGTCGCTAACATTGAAAGCTCATTACTAAAGGATGACTTCTGTTTTTGATTACATAACTTCAGCGGAGACATGGTACTGTAACAGGGGGAGTAAATAAGATCTCTGCCTTTCTCTCCCTGCTCTGTTGCATTGTCCTTCCCTAATTAGCCACAAGTCTGCTGGCCTATTTCTACTGGAAATGCATCATACTAAGGAACCGAGATTCTCTCGTGTGTTTCCCGTAAACACTGATTCATCTGTCTGTCACAGCTGTGGCCCTCCAGTGTCCAAAGCCGCACGCCACTATTAGACAACCAGAGCGAAAGCAAGCAGACAAAGAAAATCTAAAGATAACAAATTGCTGCCTGCACGTTTTTTCTATGTGAGTCACTGGCTGACGAACCTTTCTGTCCCCCCCCCAACGCAGTTCCTGTGCCTGAAGAACATCAGAACGTTCCTGGCGGCGTGCAGCGAGACGTTCGGCATGAAGAAGAGCGAGCTGTTCGAGGCCTTCGACCTTTTCGACGTCAGGGACTTTGGAAAGGTAAGACGGGATTCCTCAGTCGGGCTTAGTTCACGCCTCTGTCCACCTCCACTGAGGACCATCTGTCCACTGAGACCGAACTGGGTTGCTCAAATGTGCCTATGAACCCACTCTTGTTTCTGTGTCTACGCTATGGAGCTTAGTCAAAGTTATTTAAAATAAAAGAGCTCCTTTTTCTTTAGGCTTGGGTTTTAAATTACAATGAAGGTGCATGAAATCCAGTCTTTGTTTGGTTGATCCTGTCATTGCAACAGTAATTTTCTTTGGCCCCCCTCGGTCACGTCTGCAGCCCCATTAGTATGTTCTTCCCGGCATTAGAGGTGCTAATAAAAACAGTGGGAGGACACGTTGCAACTCTCCCCGCGCTCCGAAACTCTGAGCTGCAGCTGAAGTCAGCAACACGACCCGGCAGCTTAAGCGCTTCCCCTCATTAGAGTGGAAGAGCCTGCAGCGTGCAGACTTTACGTGGGGTTAGGAGTCTGGCCTCAGGTTCATTACTTTGATAGTGCCCTCAGTCTCTGCTTGTTTGCTGTGAAGCTGTCTGCGGCTCTTTGACAGCCCTGCCGGCCTCGCCGAGGCCCCACGAGGTTTAATTAGAAACTGCAGCCTTGAGCAGGGGAGGGCTTTCTTAGATGACAGGGTCGAGTGTGTGTGTGGCTGTATGTGTGTGTGTGTGTGTGTGTGTCTGTAACGTGCCTGTGTGTGCGTCTGTCTTTCACATAGATTGATTCGATTTCGTCATCTTTATTGAAAGTAAGTAATAGTAAGAAAATACAGCTAATAAATAATATTTACTAAAGTATGTTATTAAAGCCAATTAAGACCATCTGACACTACATATACATATCTGCACACAACTGGTGATCGTTGAAGATAAAGACAACATTTAGATGTGAAGGTAAAGGTTCGGCTAGAGGTCACTTGGAATGCAAATGAAGTCCTCACTACGCTAGAAGTTCAAGATGTAGGTTTACTAATGACTATAAAACCATCCACTTAATGAAGGCTTTGACACACAAAACACATATTTAATACGGCCCCTCAGACGAACACATGACAGTGCATCGCGGATTATGAAAAATAAGTGGTCCTAATAATAAAGATGGAGAGTGAAAAGGACTTTAGATACGGTCAGCAGCTTATTTCTATCCCCACTTGAATGATCAGTTTTGTCGGGGGATGCTGGGCTGATTTAAGAAGCAGAGAGAATTAAGTCATCTCTTAATTAAGTCATCTTTAATTAAAAACACTTTTGCACCCGCTGGCAAGTTTCTTTCTTTGGCTCAGAGGGAAAATAATTTCGCAGAAAATCTACAGAGCAAAAAAGGAGACGATGATCATACAAATCTTTGTCTTCACTGTTTGAAAAATAAAAGATGTGATTTTTGTATTCGAGTGCTTTGAATCAAAGACCCTGCATCCATTTTAAAGAAGCATTTACAACAGCGGGTTGTAGGGATTGAAACTGCTTCTAGAAAAATGTATTCTATACATTTGATTGGATCACTCTAAGCTAATTAATCAAAGGCAAAACATTTTTTTTAAATATAGAACAGAGTGGAGGTAGGGGTTTACCCACATGCTATAGTATAGTATAATCTATAAAACTCAGATGCTCACGGAAATGCTGTGTTGTGCATCAGCTAGTATGCAAATATATTCCCCAAAGTCCCTTCTTCTTCACTGCTCCTAAACAACGGCTACACTGTCCTGCCAACATTTCATCCTGCAAATTCCTACAAATGATGTCTGGTGTGCAAAACTTCAGTTACGAGCTCTTTAAAAGAAGTGATTCTTATGTATTCCTGCAATTCTTTATGTTACTTTTCACAAACTAGATAATAATAAGTTCTATGGCATTCATTTTCTGTATGTATCTGTTATTCTAAGGGTGTAACCTGAACTAGGTCATACACCAGTGATAGCAATCGTCACTTCCATACATGGTTAGTATCATATGCAGTGACCTCTGAATATCAGAATTTCAATTAAAATAAGGCAGGCTGTCATGCAGAGGATGCACTTAAATGTATTATGTATCTATAGCCCTCATATACTTTTATTTTTTTACTGTTGCTTATACAGGGGGTAATTATATTTATGTTCAATAAGACAGCAGTCTATACAGTGTGCAAAAAGATGGAGTCCTCTCTGTTTAAGTGTGTAACACATTATGATTTTAATAACTTGTTGTCTTTTTTTATGCACTGGTACCAGATCAGTACTTAGTATTGCCTGATACACAAATCCAGTTATCAGGAAGTGAAATGTTTTAATGCAATATCTCTAATGCTAAGTTAAGATAGAGGATGCTGGTTGTAATTTCATATTTCGCAGATATACATAACAGTCTCGGATGAGATTATAAATCTAATTTCAATTTCTTTAAGATTAGACTCGTTCTCATTTTATCCTCATTTCCCCCTCTCTGTGATTTCACTTTGACGACTCTCCCGATTGAACCCAGCAGAGCCCGGAGTGAACATAACAGTTCTGCAATGAGACAGCGAGGCGGGCCCAGTAATCGTCGCTCGGCTGGCTCTGCACTGGCTAATGGAGTGTGGAGAGGAGGGAATGGGCGAAGCTGCCACTCACCTACACTACTCAGTGTTTTAGGGTATTTTTAGCTGCTGGTCGACTGCTGAATAAAACATGAGACATGCCTGTTTATTTTAAAGTCTGTGTGGTAGTCTTGATCGAGTCTGTGTGTGCAAACACAGGGTGGATATGTCGCTCTGGGCTCCCTCGAGGTAGTTTCCCACCTGCTGCTGTACCAGACATGTTTTCAGCTGAACTCATGAGACAGAGCAGCCTGGAAGCTCCTCAAATAGAGTCAAAAGGGCGACGTGAGCGCTTGTGTGTTTCAATTTGTGATAACATTAATACATCTGTTTGAGTTCTTGGGTTTAAAAAGTGGTGCTGCGCTGTAGTAAGGCACATAGAGGTCTGTCTGCAGTGCAGGAACATCTGCTCTGCACATCTGTCTGTAGACACATGGAGGGTTGTAGGCTCTGCAGGGAGAAGAGGTACTTGGCTGCCCGGGTCATGCACACACACTGACACACACCTGACAGAGAGAGGGAGGTTGAGAGAGCACCAGAGGTTATGGTTTAAGGTTCTATGTGGAGAGCTGCGATGTCCTTTTACTGTTTCAGGTGTATTTTTTATCTGCAGAAGATTTTTTTTGCTGTTTGGAGGAGGAGAGAAGATTCAGCATTCAGCGGTGATGATACACTCACCACATTTGAACATTACACAAAGGTCACTCCCCCAAGCAAGAGATTCTGAGTGACAGGTGCACTGATCAGAGACTGAGCGATCCGTTCTCATGTGAGAGAAAGAAATGCAGTACTGCAGCTGAAACTATGATGTCTGACTGTCTTTGATGATTAAAACATCATGGAACATAGCATAAGCATTTTGTATTTACTTTTAGTATATTTAAATTGTTACTATTCCCCCTATGTGGGACCAGAGTTGGGGGGATTTAAAAGATTCAAAATACCTTGAATGTCCATCGTTTTAAATTATACCTGTTGAGTGAATTGGATATTAAAATATTGAAATATAACAGTAAAACAAGTAATTGCTTATACATCTATTGTTCAGAACATCAAATAGTTTATGCGACTAACGTATTGTCATAGCAGAGTTTTTCCTTGTTTTAACCAAACTGTAATGCCCATAAAATCTTGCTGCCAACCACCATTGAACAACAACAAAGGAAGAATGTGATCACAACCAGTTGCAGGCGGTAAAGTGTGTGTGTTGAGAAAACATGTGAAGATGACTACCGTCCTCAAAACGTTCAGTGTGGAACTCAACTTCAATACACAAAGACAAGTGAAGCTCTGCCAGGAAGTGTAGCATGATTGTGTTCACGCTGTGGCCTGCGGGTGTGGGTGTGTGTGTGCGCGTGTATGGAGGGGGGTCTTTGCATAATGGTTAAGGAATTCCCAGTTTCAATGGAATAGTATTTTTACTTAAAACGTCTATTGGAAATAGGCTGTAGCTGTGCAGTGGAAATTTCATACTAACATCGCTGGGAAAAACATACTATTAAATAACAAATAATTCACCATAAGACTTCTCTTATTCCATACACATATAGATATTAATAATATTTATATATTCTGTGAGTAAACTGTTGCAGAACTACAAATATGGCTACCATCTGTAGGCCTTTCTAAGAACCAAGGCTGTAGTCTCAGTGGTCCTATAGAAAACATTAATTGATGCTTCAGAGACTGCACTTCCTTTTTCTACGGCACTTTCCTGAGCGTAACACAACGGAACATTAGTCAGGTTTATTTGGAAAAGTTCTACATGATCTCGTGTTTGGAGGCGTCGCGTTTCCTCGGCCGAAAATTTGCCGCCGTCATCATGAATGACTTAAACGCCTCACTTCTTTTTTATTGCTTTGTCTCCCATCAGCTGGTTTGAAAATAGAATCAAAGTGCTGACAGGAACCTGCCACGCTCCAGTCACATGAGGAGCAGTTGCCTAATTCTTGGAAAACATTACTGTCACCGACTGACCTATTAAATAATTCAGCTGCTCACTCGCTCAGCTGTTTTTCAGGGAGTCCTCGCTGAGCTCACATCTGCCCACTCTCATCCCTCACTGTGAAACTGTGTGTGTTATCTGAAACATGCACATTGAATTTACAATGAATGAAATTAAACTTTATTTGTGGAAAAGGAATAATGACCCTCATATATGATTTTGGTTTTATTACCACACTAAACCAAGAAACTTTATTTGTTTATATTTTCCAGGTATACATACATGAGTTATTTCCCAATTGAGTCAAGGAATTTGGAAATTTGTTATTTTTTTATGATGATATGAGGATATAAGACATAACTTGAAACCTCAGAGACACAGAACAACACTTTGAGCTTCACGTAGCCCCTTGGTTATCAGGTGATGACAAATTAGCCGGAGGGCATTAACAAATATTTTGGCGCTTCTGGTGTACACTGGATACTTCCGTTCTCCGTCCACTGTCCATAGTCCGACCTGTTTCTTCTACCACTCTAGTCAAACGTTTCTCCACACAAAACACAACATTGATACTTTTTGTAGGTGCCTTAGGTCCCGACGGCATTTTGTCTAATTTACATCAACAGCAAACAGGGTACAAATGCAGATACATGAAAACTCGGATCTCTGACGCACCTCTTCTGCTCTCCACATGGACTTAAAACCAGAATTTGTTGTTACAAGCTGAACCTGGATCTTCAGGAAGGTGGCCTTGTGGGTATTACGTGTGATGTAGAGGAAGTAAACGTTGCCAAGTTGTGTAGTGTTGTTGTCAGGGCAGCCACAGAGCAAAAATAACCTTCCCCTCCATTCATGTTCGTAACCAGTGTTATGCCTTCTGTAAGCAGTGAAGCATGAGGGATAGGCTGAGCCAGGGTTAAGATATGTATACTAGCATATTACCAGAGGCTTCCTTTCTACAGTTTGAAGCCGAGAAGCTGGTAATAAATGTGATTTGTCGAATAAGAAACAGAAACCAGAAGGCTTCTGACCCCTGAAATCATGTCCGTCACTCGTTTATTCACTTTATTCACATCCAGAATCTGTTTATAGAGAGATAACACGTGGGCTGATTCCTGGAGACTATGCAAATTTTCGCTGCGCTGCAACTTCCTTTCAATAGACCCAGAAAAGCCACACCTGTTCTGCAAGTGCTTCACTGTTTGATACGTCGGTAAAGATAATCATAGTGATAAGAAACGGAAGCAGCAGGCTCCTGTTGCTGCAGCTGCTTCCTATCTGTCATTCATCTGCAAATCACCACAGGGTTACGACTCTGTGACAGTTCCTTGGGTTTGAGTTCTTTTTCAAGTCTTGCCACCACTTGAACCCACACCTTTTTTTTTAAGCGGACCCCTTTTGCACTAAGCCAGTGTTTGAGAGCCTCTTGAAGGCAGGGGTGCAATGGCCTCTGCACACAAACCCAGCGTCAGCTCAGGCCTCCTCCATTAACACTGTGTCATCCTGCCCTCTTAGGTGGAGGAAGCTGCTCATTTCGTTTGCACGAGGGGGGGTTTGGGAAATCAAAGACATAAGGAGGCAGACAGACAAAGAGGATTTATTGATTGGTGTCTTCCTCATCAGTTGACTTTGATAAATTTGACTGTGGATGCATCTCCTGACTTCACCCCACCCGACACCTCCATCGTCCCTCCCTGTCTTCCTCCTCCTTCCTTTGTCCTTCAGCCGTGCTCTCTCCTCTGCAGATCTGTGTGGTCAGATATCAAATGTCTGCTACGTGCTAATGGCCACTCGGGGTGTATCTCTGTGCTGCAGCAGCAGGGCTTTTAAGGGCAGGTTCAGCGTGTCGTGTCGTCAGTATACTGGGCTCATGTGGGCCTTTTATTACATCACAAATTGACAAATTTGACCTTGTGTGTTAAGCTGCGGGGACATTGTGCTGCTTCAGAAATGTTGTTATATTCCACTCCACACTGTGCGAGTAAATCGTTGACGTTCTGATCATGACACGGTTTGTCTATGTTACTTCGTCTCCTTGGGACAATGCTCACAAGGGAAAACGGTGCTGCCTTGATCATATGTTTTGAGGCTACTATATTGTAAATTGATCACTAGCCACACTCTTATCACTGCACTGGAGGAACCCTTTCTCTCCCTCTTTTTCCTTTCTTGCTAAGCAATTGTTTCTAGTTCTAAACTACACTTCCTAACATTGTGTTTTGTTATTTCATGTAGAAGAGTGGTCGGGCTCATCTTATTGCTCCTCAGGCCCCTTCGTACACTTCACGACGAACAACGCACGAGGAAGCAGAAACTTTGCCTGACTCTCAAACAAATAGCGTCCAAATCTGGCTCATTGAATGCTCGGCTTTAGAGAGCTTGCAATCGTCTCTGATTTATGCTATATTTGTGCTTCAAGCAGAATCTGAGGTGAAAAGAAATCAAATCTGTGTTGTCCTTGCTATAATTCAACACAAGTCCTTATTTCACCTGAGTTCAGTTGGTGCAGTTGTGAACTTGCATGTCTGGTTGCTGTAAAAATATGAAAAACCCTCCCTTTCTTCACTTACAATGCATTGGGTTAAAGTTGTCATTTGCAAAACAGTTGGAAGGAACCTGCTCTAAAACGCTGCAGCGCTGGAAGCCCGTGGATTATTCATGGGCTCCCGGTGCATGGCAACTGCTCAGGAATCACACGTCTCATATCGGCTGCATTTTCCTTTAGCGTGAATGCACACACACACACAAAAAAACACACACAAAACACTACCCCTGGCTCACAGGAGATGGCTCAGCTAGAGTGCGTCCCGCCTCACGGCTGTAGAGACGGATGCTTTCTGACTGTTTCAGGGTGTTTTAGAGAAACGTCTTTGATGGTTGCTGACATCTGTGTGATCCCTGTGTGAGCACAATGGATGGGTTAGCATCACCAACCATCACCTAGAGGTCGAGACAGAGGTTCTGCATTTCATCTCCACCTTTTCACCGCTCCGGTCTGCTTGTACTATTGTGTACTCATGGTCCCTGAGGATGGGTCCACACTGACAGGTTTTCCTTTTAAAATGAAAAGTTCTCCATCCAGATGCGTTAAAATGTGTTAGTGAGGTTGTGGCCTGAGCTGATTCACAGTAACATACTTTATAGCCTGGAGGACTATTCAAAAACTCAAGAGGTGATGAGAGGTTTCAAGAAGTTCCAGTAACTCTGTCATTTACACTCCATTTTCATTTGACTAACAAAACATCTGTAACCATGTGTGTATGGCACGGACAAAAATATGTACAGAGCAAATCAATCAGGCGAAATACAAGGGTTTTCCGTTTGAGTCTGTTTGCATAATCAATGTTAATCATAATTACCTGTTAAATCTAGATTTACTGGCATAAACATTTACTTCCCCTTCTTGAAAATGTGATTTTGATATGACATGTAATCAGTAACTGTAATTATCAGTTCTCCTCATGTAAATATCTCCCACGCAAGCCTCCAAGTCGTAATTACCACTGGGCACGTGGGATTTTTTCTCTATTAGTGTGGCTAATGCAAAGATACAGTCAGCTCTACCTTGTGTTTCCTATCGTCATACAAACGGTAAAATATTTAAAATGTTTCATGAACGAGAGAGTAAGATGTCTGTGACTGTTTGTGTGTGTGTGTGTGTGTGTAAGCAGTGACTCCCCCCACAACTGACTCATCTCAAGTCGCAGCAGGAAACAGGAAGAGGAAACGGTAACGACAGAGCCCCTCTGGATTCTGTGTATTCACACTTAGCTTCAGGTATAATGGCAAATTTTCTTCATTGTGAACACACACATACACACACAGACACACACACACACGGGTTAAAGGCAAAATGGCCCGCTGCTGGTGTGTTGGCCTCATCGGACCAACAATTCTGTCAATAGTGTGTGTGTGTGTTTGTGTATGTATGTATGTGTGTGTCATTGCCTGCGTGCATGTGTCCATTCATGAAACCAGGACAATAGAACTTGCCCTACATTTGGCTCTGCTTTGTCCTGTCGGTGACTTAATCAAGTCCCTACCTTTCCTGTGACCGGACCGCGGCCCCTGGAAGTGGTGTGTGTGTGTGTGTGTGTGTGTGTTTGTGTGTGTGTGTGAAACCCAGGTCTAAGGTAGCCCCACACTGAGCGTGTGACACATAACCACAGCAGGTAGCCCTGCGGAAAATAAGACGACTGAGTCATTCCTCCATCACCCTGTTGTCCTGGTGAAATCCACAGGTTTCAATAAGCAGTGTGAGGTTATCAGTGATTCTGCTCGCAGAGAACTGAAGTGTGAGATCTCAGGTTGCTGCCTGGTTGTCGAGGATACCTGGCCACGCAGACGTGCCATGTATTTGTCAGCCACCCCTGATTCTGGGCCAGTCAGAGAGTACACAGTATGTGAAGCTAAGCCCCCGTGTTCAGGATCAAAGACTAACAGGACTGAAGAGCAGGTCTACATGTGGGCCCTCCTCCCCTCGCTGTCCTACTTTCTGACAGATTCCCCCCCCCCAGCCTCACCACTGAGGGCTTTGCTACCGAGAATTACAGAGGGAGGCTGCACATCTCACTGCGACTAAAAGACCCACAACAGGGTCAGACTGATGTGTAGGTGCACAAGGCTGACACTAGACTTTGTTTTAGTGTGGTGATCAGATTGATCGCTTCAAAAACTGTTATGTGAGAGTTTAATGAGACGATCAGTTTATTCAGTAACAATTAAATTATATTTTTACCACAGTATTTGTCTATACAATGATTAAACTGAAGTCCTCATATATGATTAACTTCAGACACGGGTTTGTTTTCAGTGTTAGTCGTTTGAAGAGCATTGCACGTGATTTGAGCTCAAGAAGAAACGTTTAAATGTCAGTGAACAAGACAGGAAGTCTATGGCTTTACTAAGAGGCTGTTATTTGGTTTTACCCAAGTGTTATTTCAGGGGGGTTTCACATTTACTTTGTTTGGTCAGAACCAAAATAACAGGTGTGAATTGTTTTCTGACAGATCTCGTTCTGAATCAAACTAAACTGTGGTTCAGTTGGCTTACAATGTGAAAGCCACGTTTTTCTATTCTTCTGACTTTGAGACTAAATGGTGGAAGTTGAGACAGCGTTAAACAATAGAAGGAGAAAAATAAGTTGTGTGCTGGATTGCTTGCAGTCTTTACCTCCAACAATAAAATGGTTGATCGACGAGAACGTTTATTTTGGACTGGTTCATTAACTTTCTCCATTTCAAGAGAAGACTACTAGTTAGCAAAGACAATAGCCAAATTCACAACACTACATCAGACACATGTCCATCTACAAAAACCAATCAATGTCCAACATAGCGTGACTACATAAGTGATGACAGGAAGTTAGTATGCCATACAGAAGTTTTCAGTCGCTCCCTAAAATAAAACGTGAAACCAAAACTAACACGATTGAAAAAAATGAACCTTGGTTTTCGACCATGGTCCGGACTTTTTGATGTGAAAAACCCTTTGTTGCAAGTCACAGAGCCCGAATCAATAGGCTTTGAGAAAGAGATGGGACATAGATATTGTGTGTTTCCATGGAGATAAACCAAAGTCTCTTATCCTTGAATTCATAACATATCCAAATTATTGAGCCTGTTCATAGACATTATTTGAAATATAAACACATCCTGCATTAATGAACAGTTACAACAAAAATAGAAAGAATCATACATATTATAATTCTTTGGAGAATGTCTACTACTATGTGTAATTTTTAGTTTTTCTACCATTCTGGATTTGCCCATGTTGTTCAGCTTGTTCACCATCTGTGAAAAGGACAGAGGACAAACCAAAGTTATTGAAACGTGTCCTGGAGGGACCTTGCAATATTTGTATTAAATATCACAATAATCCATCAAACGGATGAAGTTATACTGCAACAGGTTGAAAAGGGAGAGATCACTTTCATCGTCAATATGTTTGCACACATTTTTCTGAGGATCCAGGACTACAATATCCGTCGAAAATTTCTGGGCAATCCAAGATATTTCATCTGAACTACAAATGTCAATCCAAAGGTTGTGTAAAGGTTACATTCGAGGAAAGGTCAGAGGTTCAACAAATAAAGCAGGATTCATCCTTTGAAAATATCAAATCAGATTTAGAGATACTTCAGTGTGTACTTAAGAAGTGGATCGACTGACAGAGTTGTGCTACTAGCAGGGCTAATGAGGCTCCGTCCATAATATGCTCAGTTCAAATCTTGCTCTGAGAAGCGCACAGTCAAACTCCACTCTGGCTTTCAGACACACAGTGAAGCGGTTAGTCTCTGATCATGCACCCAAATGACTGTACGCACAGTGTTGCGGTTTAGAACATGAAGTGCCCAGGGTAAGTGTCTCTTCCAGATGGACAGCCGCGCTCTGAGATGAAGCAAATATGGAGATTCTGCATGTTTATTTCCCTCTCCTCGGTCCGCCATCCCCCGGCTCGGGGGGGGCCAGTTTCCTCCGGGCAACTGCTGGCTCCGACTGAAAAGAAGATAAGTGAAGGAGAGTTAATTTTCAACAAGTGCAACCCCTGTCTGCGACACATCTCTAAAGTCTGTCCTCTAAATCTTTGATGAGGAGCCGCCGGCAGCATCTGTCATCTCACCAGCACCGTCTGAGCGAACGGCAACATTTCAGGATTTCACAGGGACATTCACGAAAGCTCCCGAGCTCGCTGAGATGTTTTTCTGTAATTAAAAGAAATGCTCCTGCAGAAGCCGCGCAGATGACTGTATGTGTGTCAACGATGACTTTTCCCGATGCTCAAGGCTCCAACTCTGAGAGGAGGGGGGGTTGTTTGGGGTCTTTTCCTCTCCGTGTTGCTTCCCAGAGGTGGAGGTGGAGTGGGTGGCAATTCTAAGAGCTAATCTCCATCCTCCACACAGCTCAGAAAATCTGCTCCCACCTCACAATAAACCGACTGCTGTGTGTTATATAAGATCCAAACAGAGGCAGTTTAGCTGTAATGACAGGGCCAACTGGGGAACAAGTTTGAATGAGATGAAATAATAAGTGGTGGTGGAGTGGAGGAAGCTTAACACGGGGAGCTGTGGTTAAGATTCATTTCCCTGAAATACAGAAAACTACCGCACTGCAATACTTATCACATCTAATTCAGTTAATGTGGAGTAATGGACCAGTATTTCCCGCGGAATTCAATCTGGTGGTTGCTGGGGTGCATACATAATAAAAGAGAACAGACAAATACAGGTCTATTTACCAATTATTGTAATAAAATGAAAGTATTGTCAACAGCTTAACATACACACTGCAATGAAATACAGCACGTGCAGGCACTAGACATATCTGTACAAGCTACTAGAATTATGAACATGTTCAACAGTACAGAATGAATAGGAGAGCAGAGTGGAAGGTTCGTAATTAGCTTCATGTGCAGACTCTGGGATGAAACGCCTTCTAATGTCTCATAGGAGCTATTCTTTAATGGAAGATAATGTGTTTGTCCTCAGGGTGGTGTTAATCAATACGTATCTCTTCATCTCATCTAGATGTGGGTTGTTGGGCCTTATCAAGCAGCATTGTTCTGTGGTATGCTCATGGTCATGTTAATAGAGGGCAGAGATAAGAAACCTTCTTATAAGAAGTTATGTTTGAATTAAAAGCCACCATATATGGAATTGTGTTTGTTTTTATCTGATGCAATGGATGTGCTGCTCTCCTCCCTCATCACAGACACTCAAGGGCACAGAGTCATAATCTCACCATTGTGTCTAAACTACGGTTAACTACTCAACTAGAGAAAAAAATATACGTGATTAAGATTCATATGCAAATCAAGACATTTAGTTCCGGGGAGATTGTGGTAATGGTTAAACAAGAGCAGCCGAGCTTTCCACAAGCATATGGGGCAGCCAGCTGGGGTGGTGTCAACCCCACAGAGAACATGTCTGGGTCTAAACTTTGGTCATATTTTAATGAGTTTGTGCATTAAATGTGAGCAGTGTAGTGAAGCTTTGTGAAGCAGCCCACACAGTTAAAGATATTATCACGTAAAACCAGGCCGACTGCAGGTAGTTCCATGACATCATGGTTTATTTCCATGCTTCCTTCACAGCGGTGAGCAGAGGATTCGTGTCTGCAGGTTGTCAGGCTGTAGGTCCCTTTGTGGTGAATCTCAGAAATGCCTCAAAATAACTCTTCAAATTTGGTCTCACTCTATTTGACTGAAAGATGAACTGATTAGAGAATTATGGTTAAAGGTCAGGGTCACTGGGGCATCGCAAAACATGGTTTGGCCATAACAGAGTTTAAATAGAGAACGGCAGCTGGCAGGGGCAGGAAGTTAGGTATTGTTTCCTCTAAGGAGATCACGTGATTTTCTTTTACAACACACCGACAACATGCGGCTCTAATCTCCACAAAGCCTCTTGACATGTCCGTCCGTGTCTTCTACGTGTAATACACCGTTCTTTTTACAGATATTGGTTTTCTTTCATTCTTTTACATTTTTGGATCTGTCCAAGAATCCAGCGGGGATCCCGTTATGTTCTAACATCGGATTTCTCCCGACTCTCTGCGGTCTTTATACGAGGAGGCCAGGCAGAGAGAGTCCGCAGAAACTACGGAGGCTCTCGCTCGGCCGTTTGCGTTCACATATTTAATCTTCGGAGTTTAGTGCATGTCTAAAAGCGGCTTATGACTATTCAAGGGAAAAATCACTGCGAAGTACCATAATGAGAAGCCACACAGCCGCATGACTAATGTGTAGGATCGGCACAGTGAGTCGTGTTTAATTGTTCATGATTAAAACGGCAGCTCCTCTGGGGTATGCTAACCGGAGCTAACCCATTTATGCCATGTAGATATGACACGCTGACTATTTGTGGCCAGAGATGTGGCATCACAGCTCCAGATTGGTTGCATGACAGTGAGACGGGGGGTTTCACTGGGTTTCAGTGGTGGAGTGCTCCTTGCTGCTGCTGTTTCAGAGCCGGTTCTGGATGTATCACTTGTAGTTGTGATGTGACATCTTCCGTAAATCGGGAGGATTTCCAGAACTTACATCAGAATTGACCTCGGGGAGTAGACCTTCTCTGCTGCTGCAGCTCTGATTAACTGAGTAGCTTCTTAATCCTGTCTATTGCACATGACATGTCATAATACAAGTTCGCATTCACACTCCACTAACTTCCAATCAGATGCTATTTAAATTGAAATCAATGATTCAAAGATTTTTTTCAACGATTTAATTGAGAGAGAGAATAATTCATGGATTTTGATGAAGAAGAAAAATAGTAAAAGTAGAAATAACCTCCCTTCCCAGTCTTCTCCATCCCTGTGCACATACATGAACACTACACCCATCTGCTCCTCACTCCGCCTCCAGGCTTTGCACCATGAGTGACAGGGCCTTCACCGTGGCTGGCGCTGACCTATGGAAATACTCCCCCAGGGTCCAGACCCATGCACATCTGTTGCTTCTTTTAAGATGATATCAAAAACTCACCTGTTCAGATTTGCCTTTCCTGGTACGACACAAAAGCTATGTTATTTATTTCTTTGTATGTGTGTGTGTGTGTGTTTTATTGTTGTTTCTGCTTTTCTATCTTGTTTTATGGACTGAATGTATTTTTGGATTTAAAGTGTCCTTGGCTGTCTTGAAAGACATTCATGAATAAAACATATTATTATACCAGAAACAAAAACAGACAAATAAAAGTCAACGAAGATGTGCTCAAATTTAAAAACAGCCCGCCCACACCCAATAGCCAGGGCCGAAATGATATTGAAATACGGAAATTCTTCATTTACTTTCCAATCTTTTAACATCTTGAGCCAGAAATACAGAAGTCCCTATTTTTGTACCGTTCTCCATGGAGATGTGGATTTATGGCATCGTCTCAGTGAGTATTCGCGTGTTATGGCTGTGGACAAAACTATAATCCTAGAAGGTGCTAAAATGGTTGACATGTAAACTACCGTGATGAATAGTGGAATGAGGTGCAACAAGATGGATAACCCCTCTTCAGCCAATTGTTTACCCACAGCCAGTGTGGTTGTAAATCAAGATACTCTGTGTGTCTTCTCTTGGCCAGAAAAACTATATTGCCGCTGCTGGATCTCATAAATCACGAGGCACTTTGCTACCTGTAAGGGTTTTTTATCTAAATGTACTGTGGAGCTTTGTTTCTCCCTCATTTAAACAAGAAGTCTGACTGACAGAAACCATGACAGACTGTGGTGTCGTCCATTTTATGTGAAAACCAGTTAATTCTCTGGCTGAGGAGCACGTTCTCTTCTAACTGAGTGCACCTCGGGTTTGGCTCTCGAGAATCACTTGCTGCTGCCTTTTCTATTCTACCGACGAGATAACTACACTTCAGTCCAAGATGGAACTGATCCTGATAAGGTGTCTGCAGCAACCAGCATGACACTGACTACAAATTTAAACCCACCCACTGTTGGAAAGAAATCATTTCAATCCTTTTCTAGCATTTTTTTTAGAAAGATAAAAGGAGGCTCCTTACTGCCAAGCATCCAAAGAAATTATCCATCAGTCCAAGAGGCGTTTGGTGGTTTTTATTAATAGTTTCATTTAAAGCAAAATGTGACAGTCAACAGAAAATATTGGAGCCCTTCTCCCTTTTTTATCATTAACCAGCCAAGGAAATTGAACAGGTAAAAGAGAAAAGATAAACCACTGGAAGTTGACCTGAAGTCTTAATAACAAATATCCATCCATCATCTATACTGCTTTTCCTTTTGAGGGTTGAGGAGGAAGCTGGAGCCAATCCCAGCGGACTCTGGATGAGAGACTGCTAATCATTGTCCTTACACAAAAAAACGTCAGCCTAAATAAACAATTGACCTTTGTATACCTGCTTGAGAGGATTATTAACTCTGCTGCAGAACAACTTCCCCGCTCAACAGTTTCACCATTTGCTGTAGCCTCTTCTGAAGCTTCGTGTCCCACGGGTTGCGGGGGGACTAGGGTTGAGTCAAACTGAAGCGTGGGGGTCCATGACTGACGCAGCGGGATCAAAGGCTCAGGGAGGGAAAAGAAATCCTGAGGAATGTCCATATGGATTTTCACTGACCGCCTCGGGACATCGTTTACAGTGCACAGGGCCTTCTAGAAGTTGTTCTTACACTTAGTTATGGTTTTGGCCGGCGTTTCAAGTGTTTGGCTCCACACGAGGAGCTGAAATCTGCAGCTTTTAAAACAGTATCCTGGTAACTTCACTAGAGCGGCTGAGACTCTTAAATGCAGAGTTTATATTTTGGGCTGAACGACCCCTTGGGGAGGACTAGTTTTCCCCCCATATGCCTCATTTCATCCTCAGTTAACTGCGGGATAGTGTTTCGGGGGTGGGGGAATGAGATCGTCATGTCAGCGTGATGAAACAATGGAGATTGTATGCAGTGTAGATTGGTTGGTTGAGTGGGTGGACAGAGGCGGTTATGTCTTTAGCATGGCTGCCGCAGTGGATTCGATGATAATAACAGCAGTTGAACACCACAGCTCTGGGATGCTTCACGCTATGCCTGCATGGAGGATTGTCAATTTCAGCAGACTGAATTCAAGGTTGGTTCTGCCTCAAATCTACTTGTACCATGCTGTATTTACTCCTTTCTGTTCACAGGATGTACAGCACAATCTTCATCATACACCACTCATATCGAAATACTCTTGGACCATTCTTTCACTTATTTGTTGTACTCATTCCCAGCTGTACGTCCATTTATCTGTGATTTTACTACAGTGAAAAAAACATGTAAACGATCCACATCATTTTGTGACAACTGTGAAACGCTGAGCTTCTTTCAAGACAAATACACAAATATGTTAATACAGAAGTAAGGGGTAACTGTTAGAAATAGAACCATCTAGGTGAAAATGGGATTATAAGCATGTCATTAACAGTAGAAGCATAATTTCACCATTCCATATAGTTTGGCTTAACTACTTAGCAGCCAGTGTGCCACATAATCAGCTTCTTTTTGCCGAAATTGAGGTTATAAATTATCTTGAATTGATTGAATCGGATTCTTTGTGGCGTAGAGCATCCTTCAGCCTGTGAAGAGAGTTATTTAATTATATTCTTTGTCTCTATAGATGATATGAGGGTTGTCTTTGGCAGGAAACATTTTGGAGAAATTTGGACATGAAGTTCAAAAGATGTGGGCATTTATTATCTGAGACCTATGGAGCTGCATTCTGGGGAATGAATGACCCAGTATTTTCTGGGCTTGACCCATTTGAGGGGCTGACAGTTGGGAAATCTCTAACATGTGTTGTCATAAACTGTTTAATTTCTTTATCTAGTTTATTTAGTCCCCTAAAACCCACGGTACTCATCAGATCAGCTGTTCTGTCCGACCAACTCCCCTAAAGATCTGCCGTCTCGACTCTTTGAAGACGGCAGACGGCCTTGAAGTGTTTGTGCTAATCACCGGATCGTCAAAACGTTTTACCTCTACTTTTTACAAAATGGGTTTTCCCGCAAGTAAAATTAATAATTTTAATGAAAATACAAATTTTTTTTTACAAGATATATCTGTGTGTGTGTGTGAGTGTATTTGTGTGGGACTGGTCAGTCGTGAGCAGCCTGTGAAATTCAACTGCAGTTACCTCACCTGTCAGCGAAGTTAGGATTTGGCAGATCAGATTTGTTTGTGCATCAAGGCTTTGAGCTGCATGGGAACATCAGTATGCTGCTTGCATGTGTGTGTGTGTGTATGTTTCTGTCAGTGTGTGAACATCAAGCAACTGTGTGATCACTTGGCTGAGTGATATGCTCGCCTATTAATTTGAACATAAAACACGCAGGAGTAAAGGCTTTTGAGGATCAGCACTGGGGAGGGTTTGTGTGTGTGTGTGTGTGTGTGTGTGTGTGTGTGTGTGTGTGTGTGTGCGTGTGTGTGTGTGTGTGTGTGTGTGTGCGTGTGTGTGTTGTCCAGAGGGGCTGCAGTCTGTCGGGGTTGATTTACCTGGACAGAGAGGATGACCTCGTTTTTGACCTCATGCTACAGAGTTATTAGAAGGGGGAGAAAAGGAAAATCAACTTCCCCTCCACTCTTTAACAGATGGAGTAAGAGAGTAGCAGTAGTAATAGTAGTAGTAGTAGTTTGAGTCACATTTGTATCATTTTACTCATCCACCTACAAAAAGTAAAAAAACAAAAAAGCAATGTCTCTAGTCATAGAACGACTTCTGATAGAAATGGTTTGATTGTCTGATTGTGAGTTTGTCCAGAGCAGAAGGAATTTCTCTATAACACATGTTATTATAATCATCTGTAATAAAAAGAGAGACATTAACAAATCAGACTTTAATGTCGACTTTTATCAACATCAGTATATTATAGGTGTATGAAGGCTCAGCTTCTATTCACATAATTCAGGTGACATGTGATATTGACAGTTTCCTGTGGCATTATATATCTTAGATTGAATCTTTGGGGGTCACGTACACATTAATCCAGATGCTCAACTGACATCTTGCTGTGCAGTTGTTGTAACTTCTGTAAAGTCTGTCATGTGGTCATGAGGTCATGAGGTCATGTGGTCACATGTCACTGACTCACCATCAGTGCTGGTAACATTAAATGAGAACTTTGATGACCAACAGTTTTACTCCGATTGAAAATGTCTTTGTGAAAAACTAACAATAATAAACAATGCAAAAATTTAAATAATGTTGAATTAATAAGAATTAAGGATAATCTTTTTGTCGTACTGCATTTACATATAACGATTATGATTGTGACTAAAAACTCAGCTTAGAAATACTGTTTTGGATGTTGATTACCATGGCAACAGTGGAAGATTGCAGCATTTGGGTCATTCCCAGTACCTTCAGTTTGAGCTGTCCTAGGGCCTGCTGTCTTTGCTCGATTTACCCTGACACAGTTTCATTTGATCATCCAGCACTCCTGCCCATCTGAGCCCCCACTGGTGTGTTGGTCTCAAAACAGGCTTTTTGTCCTGTACATCGTTGGTGCACTGATACCTTGAAGCAGTGGAAAGAAATTGTTTAACAGAAACCTGATCTGAAGTCAGCGGTGCAGGATGTCACTGTTATTTTAAAGGTACATTATCAAGATGGTGACATGCACATAGGCAAGTGATCAGTAAGTGCACACTCTGCTTGTCACACACACAGAGGATGATGATTTATCTCAAACCAGCTATAGTAGTTATGTTAACAAGCTAAATCTACATGCGCCATGAGATGGTTGAATGGAGCCATTTACAGTGTATTTTCTATTAAGCCTTCTGTCTTCACCATATGACTGTAGGACGAATGCATGTAAAGCAGTGTTCGCCCGCTCTGGAGTAAATGATGCAAGCGATGAGGATTGAGGACGAACGGAAAACGTGTTCCTCATTCCAATCAGCTCCACGTCTGTATATCCAAACACACTAATTATGTATTATGGCCGTTAATGAGCCGTGGCGCTGATTGCCAAACATTAGCTCGTCACTCTCTGTGAGCCTATCAGGGTTTAACTGGCTCCGCTGTGCCGACTGAGTTTAATACACATCTGTCAGACAGACGTGCTCACACACAAGCTTACTGCTCTATGTGTGCATATATGCAGGAGTCATTTGTTGATGCAATGATTTAAGACAATAGCAGGCAGAGATTTTCCTCCCTAACAAACCTCTGCAGTTTTCAAACTTCAGTAGAACCTCAGCCAAATGAGAGCTTCTTGTTCCTCGGGCAGCCGAGTTTAATGAAATGGAACGTCTTCAGTTTAACACCATCTGACTCATCCTCTTAGAGACAGTTGTCTTTGTGCAGGAGGAGTAAATATAAACTGTTCCAAATACACTGTGAAGACTCTCTGGGTTATTAAAGAAGTGCTCAAAGCAGTCGTGAGGGATCAAATCCTGTGGAATCACGGTGATGGTAACAGTTTCTGAAGAGACTTTCACACCTGCTTGTTCCTCGTGTTGGGACCAACCCCCTCGGGTGTTTCCCTCCCGGTTTACCTCATATGTGTTGGGGTGAGAAAGCGCTGAAGGCGGGGTGAGCCTCACAGCTGATCCTTGGTCAGTCTGGTGTCATCTCTTCATGTAAAACTCATCGATTCAATAAGAGATACATGTCCCTACATAACGATAATATCATGATAATTCGATTCTGGCATCAATATAATGCAAGACAATCAAACAACAATACATCTTGAAATCTGAGATTAGACAATGTACAAACAATGCATAAAGTCTTTATCTTAGGGCCTTTTTAGTTTTTAACAATGTCCACATGTGCCATCATCCCAATGTAAAATAACCATAAGCTGGCAAAAGTACAAACTAAATATATATATATGTATAATGCAGCAGGGAGATGTCCACAGCGAACGAGGGGGTGTGGATTATGACGTTTCTGATACGCACCAGATGCAAAAATGAAAAAGAATACAAATATCTTGATGACAACAAGGTCTTTGTCAGCGAAGTTGTGAATGAGATTTGAGAGCTTTCAGTGATAAGAGAAGACAACGTGGTCGGTGTGCTGTAAACACGTGAATTTATCCTTTGATCTACCTAGCTGCCACCATTCACAATGATACAGACATTTTCCTGTCGTTGTGAACACATCAGACCTGCACAGTTTCCTAATTTCATATGGGAAAAGAAAACTCCGGAAAATGTCCAGACCCAATTTTCATGGCATTTACTGGAGTTCTATTCTGGAATTAGTGAAATACTGGATCCATAACATTTTATTGACTTATATTAAAGCTCTTAAGTGAATCTTAATGAGCCGTGTACTGTGAAATATATCAATATATTTTGATATTACAGGATGAAGTGTACCTAAGGGTAAAATATCAGAAGTAGAAATGAGGATATAAAAGAAACAAAGCGCGGTTAATGCTTTAATTTGGTTCAAAATGTAAAAAAAAGCTACAAATTACATCATTACATGCATTTAATTTTAGATTCACAACCCCCCTTTTAAACACTGCACCATTTTCAGCACTGATTTCAGTGATGACCTCAATTATGATCTGTAAACAGGAATAAAAGGTTCTCTTTGGTGAAACTTGGTCTTTCAACAAATTAAATAAAATATTGTATGTGTTCCACTGGGTCATCTCCGGGATCTATTTTTAGCAGAAAATCTGTCATTTAGTGAAGTAAAAAAGAGAGAGCGAAAAAGAACATGAGCCACAGAAAAGGAGCAGAGAGCAGAGAACTGGGACAGCACGCCGTGTGTGAAACCAATAAATCTTTTGGCACGTTACACATCTAATGCATTGGCCATTCTCCTGAGGTGAAGGACATCTCCGAATAAATTGAGAAGAGGTAATCAGAGGGCTGGGACGTTGACCACAAGGACACTGTGTCCTTCCTGTGTTTTCCGACCTGCTGTATATCGCCATTAAACCAAGATCATCAGTCTGATCGTGTGTCGAGCCCCGAACTGCAAGCGTCTGTGTGTGTGAAGCCAAAGCATCTTGATTACCCCCTGGAGGCTGGCTGCATTATAGGTCGTAAATCCTGCCTCATCCATGTTAGCAAATGGAACATGGACCAAACTAAAATAAATCTAAGCACACGCCATACATAATCGTGTAAAAGATGGTTTCTATCATTTCAGGCAATGGTCAATGGTTTTGTATTTATTTAGTGCTTTTCTATTCTTGATGACCACTCAAAGCTCTTTACAGTACAGTTTTAGATTCACCCATACACACACACACATTCATACAGTGCATCTATTCACAGCACTATGTTATTCTATGGGGGGCCTTTCGGGGTTCAGCATCTTGCCCAAGCACACTTCGGCACCTTCAGGTTGAGGACGACCCTCTACCCCTCAGCCACAGCTGCCCCAAATGAGATGTCATTGGCTGAAATCTGAGACTGACACCTGAATGGTCGAGCTCGCACACATGGATGCTAAGTTGCGACATATATGATATCTGTGTACGGGTCCAAGCTCTGGTCTTGTGGTTAATGTGGATCTAAGATGGGGGAATAGATCAAATACGATGGTGTGTGCTACCCTTAGTTAACTATAGACTGATTGGGGCAGCACAGAAGCAATAACTGTGTGAAGACAGAAAATAAGTGGATTGAAGGAGTGACACTGTTCAGGTCGTGCTCCGGAGCCCTTGTGACAACTGAATCATGATGTATTTTTAAGTCTTACACAAAGCAGGTCTGAGAACAGTGGTAATCATCTGTATTTTATGCTGACTAATGGAGTCTTGCTGCTAAACTTAAATACATCTCCACCGCTCATTTCCTTTGTGCACATGTCTTAACATTTCTATTATTAGTGGTGGGACCGCTGATGGATGGATGCGAGTCCTCGGAAAGTCTTCTCGGCCGTGTGCACGTGGTCACTCTGGTTGCAACAGTGTGTGACTCATGTATCTGCCGAAAGCCAAAAGGGTTTCGATGCAACAAAACTCGGCCGCAAAGTGGAAAAGCTCTAAATGCTGTGTTCAGCTTCAGTGGATCTTCAGCTTTCAGTCACAGCCTTCCTTCATGACGGGAGAGAGGGAACCACTGACTGTGTCGAGCAGCTGTGTGACGGTTAATAACTGGAGCTGGGAACGACGCTCTGGGAAATATCTGAGGAGTCACTCAGAAACTAGATGTGTCATTTTGAATGCATCCGTGTTTGCTCTTTTTAATATTTGAACACCAGAGACAATGAGCACACACTGTATGTTAGGTTAATAGTTAATAGATGCCTGACATGATGTTGTACAAGCGTTTTTTAAATGTGTCTAATGCCTGATTTAATCTGGTGCACAATATGATGCACACTAATAGTAACAATAATAATGTTGAATACATTTTTCAAGCTTTAGCACAAAATGGTTTCAAGAGAAAATTAAAAGTAGAAATTAACACCAGAAACCCATGATACTCCCTCCATAGATCGACAACACTATATTGAATCATTTATGTTCAAGTTTAACATGGTTATGAAATAAAATAAAATAGCAAACAAGGTGTTGTTAGGATAAAAGTTTTATTTGATGTTTTTTCATTACTCTGGTTGAAGGTCAGACGAAGGTTGATCCTTCTTCCATGGAGACAAAGTTGTCATAACTCCACGGTGCATTGTCCAATCAGCCCCCTGAAATTCTGTCACATGATAAGAGTAACGGCCTGAACAGCTCCATAGGTGCTTGATGATTACAATAATATTTCAATAATTATCGATGATGCTTATTTGCCTAACCCTACTGTATGAATGCAGTTCACCACCCCTGCTGCCTCCTTCACCCCCCACTCCCACCTCTCTGCTGCAGCCGCCCACCACTCATCTTTCCCTTTGATTTAGTTTGATGCCCTCGTCTGTGCTACGTGTTGTCAGTAGCGAGCTGACGCGTCTGATGTCGGAGATGATGAAGTGCTTTGCCAGATTTATGAAAAGTTAAATTTCAGTCAGTGTTGGAGAGTTTACAACCATCAGTTGATGCCTGGTCTCTTTACACAGACTGTGGAGACGTTTACATTTACTCGGTGGTTTCTATACATCATCTTTATGAGCTCTTGTGACCTGACCTGAACTCAACTATGGAACACAACTACTTGAGGTTATGAGATCCTCTGGATTTATGATGCTAAGGAAGACGCCATGTCTGTGCATCTAGATAAAGGTTAGGGTTACGATGGACCAAGATCTTCGCTGACGACAGATTCAAGTCATAACAAACTCATATTTTTAAGTAGGAACAACTGAGGCTCCTTTCTTTAGCCATCATCAACATCATCAGACAACTGTGCAGAAGACATTTCTTCATCAGTCAGTGTCATCCTCTGTCTCTTTGATAGATCAAACTCAGGGATGATTGATCACGTATGACTCGATTGATCCACACCACTCGGCTCATCAAAAGAGACCCTTCACAATAAAAGGCCCTCCTGGTTAAAACGCTCCTAATACTGATACACATAAAGTCCAACAATCATCAGCATCAATCCAATGCTGGGCAAACATGAATTCTGTGTCAGTGACAAGCTGTGCGTTGTGTTATTAGTCCTGTGGTGCACCGTGGTACATTGTGGACTTTAAAGGGTGTCTGCAGAAACAGCATGTCCCTGCTCTGTGTGTAGCTGTGTGTTCTGTGTAGTGTTGGGGGAAGGGGAGGGCCCACGTTGTGTGATCAGTATTGATCTCTGAGAGCTTAGGCTCCAGGGCAGATGTATCTAGGTTTTTTTAAATCAGTGTGCAGGCGTGTTGTCGTGACAGCGACTGATGACGGTGACCCACAGAAGAACATAAAGCTGTATGCGAGCAGGTGACCTCAGCTGTGATCAGTCAAGCAGGTCACACATGCACCTGAAGGGTCAAGGGCTCCGGCTAACACTGTCATCATGAAGTGAATGTGTGAGGATTTTCAGCAGCTCAATAAAAACCTACTTGGTGCAGATATTAAAGCTGGTATTTTTTATTTTTTCATACAATATATTTCGTTTTACTTCGTTTTATACTTTATTGTATGGTTCTGTGAGTATAGTGCGCTTATCTCCCATTGATCGTGACTGTGCAGCACATTTACCATATGTAACGCTGGCTGTCAGAGTGTTTGAGATTGCTGCCCTCATGTGTCTCCTTTGAGTATTGCAGTGTATGTTTTTACAGTGCAGATGAGAATAAATGGTAAATAGACTGTACATTTATACTGTGATTTTCTAGTCTTATCCACCACTCAAAGCATTAAACAACTCTGTTTAGTGGCAACTAGCTCTGTCTCATGAACCAAACTGCTGCCCACTAACATATACTTCTTTTTCCTTTGCAGGTGATGGACACACTTTCCAAACTTTCCCACTCAATTATTGCACAGCAAACTGGAATCAGGTGGGTTTGGATACACTGTGAAACAAAGGTTATATTATGTCATATTGTCTCATGAATAGAATTAACACAAAATGTGTTCTGTTTTCCCTCAATAGACCTTTTCCAACAGAGGAGAGTGTTGAGGATGAGGATATCTACAACCACCTGGTGGATCTGATAGAGTATGTGAACCCCTCTCTCTTTGTTTTCTCTCCTCCAGCTTCATTTCCTAAGGTCTATTCATCATTTAGTCTCTTGTTTTAAATATGGACAGGATGTTGTGGGTTGCAGGTGACATTTGTTCCCTGGGTGTTGACTGGAAGGCGACCAAACACCTCCCAGGCTACCAGTATGCGCCCTCCCGCTCACAGGCGTTGTGGGCATGTGGCTGGATAATTTTTTAACACCCTCTTCCCACACACTCCTGAAAGCTCTACCAGTTTAAATAACAGATTTTCATGGACACAATTACCTCATTCGAAATCAAGCAAACTTATAACACACTGGAAATTTGCTGGTTATTTAAAGACCTTGCATTCAACCAATCATGATAGCTGTTTTTATTTGATCGAAATAGCATATAATACATTCTTTTGCACCTTTGAAAGTGAACAAGTCACAAAATCCTAACATCCAACACGTAACAAACAGGACTCCTCACAGTGCCAGGCAAAGGTTTTTATCTAAAAACGATGCAGCATAGCAGTAAAAGACCGACTGTGCCTCAGTTCATCAGAATCAGGGACTTATCTCAAGACCTCAGCCGACATTCACCGTTTTCTTATCACTGAAGTTCAGGTTCAGCACTTTTCCAACTGTTTGGGGCAGCGAGTCTGCGGAGGCCTGACTGGCCGGCAGCTCCCAGCTGATTCAGGATGCTCAGCAGCGTCTCCACAGGCTGCTCGGTTTCAGACCGATAACCTCAGAGTGAACCAGACCACGAGAACTGGGATCCTGCCTTGTCGGATCATGAGTAGCAAGACGAGGGAGAAGAGAATAAATTAGACCCTGACCACGCTCTTCTGCAAATGTAAACAGCGCCAAGATCCAAACACACATCTCCTGCTGTTATACAACTACTGCAACCCACAAGATGCTGTAACACGTGTGCTTTTATATATGATGGGTGGTTTGAACAAGTCGCCCCAAATTGACGAGGAGGGAATCAGGAGTTTAGAAATGTTTTTGTTGTAGGTGTGTTATTCCCTGGGCGCCTTCTTAGATCAGTTTATTGAGGCCTCCTGGAGTCTGGTCTTTGAGGGTTGTTATGCTTTTGCAGTTTTGTTTCTGACCAACGAGTGTGTGTGAACTTTCCATGTGCGTGTGATGTCACAAAATGTTGTCGTGTCCCTGTGTGCTGTAGTGAGAACGGGGTGGAGGATGAGGAGGATCTGTATGACTGCGTCTATGACGATGAAGACGGCGGTGAGATCTACGAGGACCTGATGAAGACGGAAGCCCTCCCTCCTCCGGTCAGTTAACCGCCCATGCACACTGAGTCATCGATTTGAATATCAAAGGGTTGTGGGGAAGACGTCTGGTTGATGAATCAACAGCCCACAGCTTTGCGGTAACAAGTTGTTGTGTGTGTGTGTGTGTGTGTAGGCGTTTCACAAGCAGGAGACTGACATCAGGAGCTGCTGTTTGACAGAGATCAAGCAGACAGAGGAGAAATACACTGAGACCCTGGAGTCGATAGAGAAGGTACTTGCACACCTTTGGGGCGCATTGGGTCATGTTTACTTATTGTAAAACGTGTGAGTCTTTGAAATGACAGTTGATGATTTTTTGTGTTGTTATCCACTGATGCTAACATATCAAAGTTTGAAGTTTTATCACAATAGCAGCTGCATCCATCAAACTTGTGAGAGTTAAACTAAAATATCAAGTTCAGTGCATAGTGAGTTTGCCATTTTGAAGTGTTGTGTGAATGTTTAGTGAATTTCTTACCACTTATACTGTGCACTCATTATTTCCCATATTGCATCATGAACAATAGTGGTGGTAGTCAATAACTAATATATTCCGTCCTGCATTGTGTTCGTGGGAGAGCTACGAGAGGATGTGATCAGAGCAGCTCACCAAAGCACAAACACTCATCCGCCCACAACACAATTTGTTTGAAAAACATCCTCAGGACTGATTTAATTAGAGGTGATCGGTCAAAATGGCAGCTAGCCTCAATCAATACTAGGTGAGCAGTGAGGAATCTCATCAAAGCCAGAATTATCACACTGAGCCCACGTTCTACCACAGTGGGTTAACATAGAAACGTCATATTGATCACTATCAATAGTGATCAATGTGTAAAGCTGTAATCACCAGTATTTGGGTAACTGTGCTCAGAGAGAGAAATAACCCTTTGACATTAGTTTTGCTTAATCTCAGCACAAACTGTAATCGAAAGAGCACAAATTGCAAGGGAAGCCCCTTCTCCACTGTCTCGTGCCCCCCCCCGAAGCCCAGGCTACTTACCTCCCCCCCCCCGTGCACGGTCACCGCTGGAAAAGGAGCTGGGCTGATTTCCCAGCGGAGCACCTCACCAGATGACTTTGGATATGAAGTGGATGGTGGAATGTGGTTTGTGTCCGCCCG
Source organism: Pseudopleuronectes americanus (assembly GCA_038501795.1). NCBI lineage: Eukaryota > Metazoa > Chordata > Actinopteri > Pleuronectiformes > Pleuronectidae > Pseudopleuronectes > Pseudopleuronectes americanus. Next base: position 10,569,957 of record CM076736.1, read on the forward strand.
CTCCTCTGAGACGTGGAGGTGACGATGGCGGCTCTGAGAGGAAACCATTAAATTGCAAACTCTGAAAATGAGATTATTGTCGTGACCCAGACGGTCCCCCTTGTTTTTGCTTAGTGCATTTTTTTTTCACAACTCTAATATAATAACTTCTCGCAAAATGACTTTTCCCACTCGGACTCCAGAGGGATAAGCTTCACTCCCTGACATTCTCTCTCTCTTTCTCTCTTTTTCCGGCGCAGCACTTTATGACGCCGCTCACCATGTTTCTATCCATGGTGGAGATGGAGAGGGTGTTTGTGAACATCCCGGTGAGTCACTGTCTGACACCTCACACTGTAATCATCCAGAGAGCTGGTCAACTGGGGGTCACAGATGGATTTACTGCACCTGAATGTGTTTTAACACATTTACTGATATCAGCAGACAATACATGTTGTTATGTGCTCATCAGGTTATATCTGTGATTATTTATTTTGAAATTAAAGCAGGGCTGAAATTAGTTGTCCTTTCAACAGTTAATAATTGTCCTTCAGCCTTTTTCAATTAAAAAACATTTTCGAATATCAACTTCTTTTCACATGTGTATCTTTTTATCACATGATAATCAGCTAAATGTGTTTTTTGGGACGGCTGCTCAGACAGAACACAAACACATTCCAGTTTATAAAGTGGTTCTCTAAGTTCTTCTCACAATTTGTCCTTTGATCATTAAAGTGATAGTAGTGATGCAGTTACTTTTGTCATTTCAGGAACTGGTGAAAGTTCACAAAGGTTTACTGGTGGAAATCCAAGAGTCGGTCCACCACAGAAGTGCCCAGAACCTCTACCAGATCTTCATCACTTTCAAAGAGAGGTACATCATCGTCATCCTCCTCCAGCATAAACTCACACACACAACGCCTGAAACAGACTCCATGAGTGTTCAGAACCACGACCTGCTGCATCAGCTTCTTTACACTATATGTTTCAGATCTGATTTTGAGCCTCTTTTTATATTCTTACATTAGTTAACTGTTAGTCCCACATGAGCCAGTCTGAGTCTGAGACCCTCTGGTCCTGAGGGCTGGCTGAGGGTTTAGAATCTGAGGGAGTGAAGCTGAGTCAGTGACAAATCTTAAATCCTTCCTTCCAACATTCCTACATCTGAGAGCCTGTCCTGTACTTGTTAGAATTTTTTCTCTTTATTGTGTTTGTTTTTGTATTCAGTTTAAATCCCTGTTTTAATATGTAGTTTATCTTCTTTCACTAAACTGGTTTGAACTTGTATCTGCATGTTTTAGCCAATACAAAACATTATTGTCATTATGTGTGCAGTAATACAAATGTTATTATATTTAATTATCAGATCAATACACAGAACTATATTTAACTTATGCTTTTTAACTTTTGTCCTCAGACTTTAGTTTTATTCTATGTTAACTTCAGTAATAATGTGTCTTACCGTCTCCTCCAGGTTGTTGATTTATGGGAAATACTGCAGCCACGTGGAGACGGCCATCGCCTCCCTGGACGACATCAGCAAAGACAGAGAGGACGTACGCATGAAGCTGGAGGTGAATTCTCATCCCTGTTCATAATAAATAGAATTAATTAAAATGTGGAGCCATTTGTCAAAACGTTAGAGCGGTCAGAGGACGCCCTCGAGTGGTTACCCGACGCACTGCAGGGGATGACAACCTGCTGTAGTTTGCTCCTTCAAACTCTCTACGTAGTTTTTTTTAAATGAAAATAATTATCTTAAACATGCACTCAGACTGGCGGCTTGTCTTCATTTAGTGTATATATGTAATTAACTAATCACATGATTGTCTTATGTGCTGCACAGGAGTGTTCGAAAAGAGCCAACTATGGCAAGTTCACCCTGAGGGATCTGCTGGTGGTTCCAATGCAGCGAGTCCTGAAGTATCACCTCCTCCTGCAGGTACGCTGATCTCATATTGTCAATGTTTTATTCTTCACACCCTCAGTAAAAAAGCCAAAGTGGGAAACAAAACATGAAAACAGGCGTCAGTCGTTTTATTCCACATGTCTTTCTGCTACCGTTTGTGTGAATAAGAAGCAGAACTATGCTTTTCATGCTTAAACCGTTCAACAGGATCAGGAACATTTTGAGTGATTGTCCGTGTGAGTTTGACTCTTCTTGTGGATTTGGGTTCCTTGACTTTGAATCACTGACAAAGTGATGAGTCAAAAATAATTATACCATGCATGTGGCGAAAAGGAGATTTTAAAAAGGTGCTAAACAAAGTCAAAGATGAAGGAACAGAAAGTCATAAACAAGGTTAGAAACACTATGATCAACATAAAAAACATATAAATACATATATAATAATAAGCATATTTTAATAATGATGCCTTTATACTTTTACTGACTTAAGTTAATTATTTTTACCTAAAATAAAGGATCTCAGTACCATCCTTTAGCTGTGCAATGAGCTGTGTGTGCTCATCTATCTTCATTCACATAAAGTCCAATTTAAAGGTCGTCACTGAGTTTCTGGACGATTCAGAGATTAAAGCTCCATCATCTGACAGGAGGAGAAAAAGGACTCCCCGGCACTACCCCACTTCTCCACGAGTGGCGCTGTTGTCCGTGTTTTATTCCCCTGACTGGCTTTGTCCTTCAGGCTGTGAGACTCTTCTGTATGACTGAGTCTGAAAAGACCTGAACATAACTGACAGGTGACGGACACAATGACTGAGGAGGATGACGAGATAAAGGGGGACAATAGATGAAGAGGAAGAGCTTCTCTGAGGGTGTGACTCAGGTTAGGGTCATGTTCCTTGTTTAGACATTCCAGAGATCCACATTTTCAACTGATTGCAATCATTGTCATCAGTGATTTTGTGTATCTTTATTTTTCGTGATTTAAATATTGATCTTGCTGCAGAAATGGAGAAATAAAAAAATGTTAAATATAACAAACATCTGTAAATTATGTGTTTGGCAAAAGTAAAAACTAATAATGGAATATTTGCTAGTGGAATTTGACCATGACACATTATTTTACTTTGTGAACCATCAGCCTGAATGGGTTTGGTTTATCTTCTTTAATAATTCAAAGGCTATTTTCAAGCTTTATCATAGCTAAGGTACAGAAAATTACCCTCTGTAGTTAGAAATGCTATCAAATCCAAAAATACAAACTTGAACCTCGATAAGCTTGAGTTGTGAAAGGTTTGAATTTGTTTTTCATTTTACGAGTAAAAATTATTCCCCAAAAATGTGAACAAGTGGAATTCAAACCATGGGAAGTACATTTCAGTTGTGGAATATTCTACCGACTCTTTGCTTTGCAACAGATGAACTAATTCTTTGGATTAATTGTCATTTTACTCTGGCAGAAATTAGTAATTAAAATGTTTTTATATTAATAAGAATAATGATAATAACAATGACGAATCATGTATCAGACATGACATAAAAGAAGATACAAACAAACCAAAAGAATACATTCAATAAAAGATAAAAATAACTGTCTTCCATTAAGAGTTAAATAAGTTGTATCCCGCGGAACTGGCTGGTGATAGTGAGCTGCTCTGAATGAACCCTCCACTGGGTCACCCTCCCACACTGTGACAGAGGGAATGTGTCCAACTAATGTCTTGTCACATCCTCTCTCTCCCCGACTTCCTCTCTTTCGCCCTCGCTTTCTTTCTGTCTTTTTTTTGTCATCAATCTTCCTATCTCTTTCTTCCTGGCTGCCGCTCATCATTTCTTCTACTCATCTCCTGAAACCGCAGTTTCCCAGGATGAGTCCATCATGTATGGTCCCAGCAAACGGTGTGACCACTCCCCTCCCCTGTATCTCTGTGGGTGTGTGTGTGTGTGTGTGTGTGTGTGTGTGTGTGTGTGTGTGTGTGTGTGTGTGTGTGTGTGTGGGTGTGGGTGGTGTGGGGGGGGGGCAGGAGCAAGCCTTGAAAGATAGGACTCTGCCGTCTTGCTAGTGATAATAATGCCCGGGTTGAGCTTGACTGACACCAGGGATTTGAGCACTGCCAAGAAGACATATATATATCTCCCTCAGCAGATAAGTGTGTGTGTGTGTGTGTGTGTGTGTGTTATGGACCTGTATGAAGGACGTGCATGGCATCCTTCCTCATCCTCCACTGCTTAGGTCTAGATGTCTTGTTTACACTGCAGCCAGGCAGCGGCAAGCAATTTCAGACACACACACACACACACACACACACACACACACACACACACACACACACACACACACACACAATATGATTGACTTCAGAACAGGACTCTTTTCCTGTCACCTTTTTTCATTCGGTATCTGGGGCCAAAAGTGTTTCGTTCCCTCGTGTGTGGAATGTGGATTTCACGTCGGATCAGTGTAACAGAGTTCAGGATTTTTCCGTTCATGCTGTTGTAGGTGTATGATCCATCTAAACTGCCATCGTTATCTGAAAACCAGTTCAGATTGGGTCCAGTCTACATCCAGGACATGGTCAAACGTTACAGCCCAGCCCGTTCACTCCACTCTGCATCGGCCAATCCGCTTGTTGCTCCCCAGTTGACATCAGGCCAGCAGAAAGTCTATACATCTCCGCTGCAAACTAAATACACTTCTGACTATACCTTGAAAAAAAAATAGTTGCACTGTGTAGTTTGGCTTTCTTGAAGCAAATGTTACTTTCTTGATTCTTGTTGTCCTGGGTTTGTCCCCTCACGGTTGAATGCACCTAATTTAAGTTGCTTTGGAAAAGCCTCAGCAAATGAAATGTAATGTAAAGATTTCAGTGGTATGAATAATAATAAAACTGTACTGGTTGCTGGAACCACAGGGAGCAGATATTCTTCTTTCCTACAATGTTTTACTGTACAACATGAAAGAGACTTAACAATGAGAAACAAGGGCACTTATATCCTGCGTGTGATTTGTTTCTGTCCAATAGGAGCTTGTGAAACACACTCATGATGCCGGAGACAAGAGCAACCTGCGGACGGCCCTGGACGCCATGAAGGTACATTCTACATGAAGCAAAAATACAAATCATCACAACAGTTTCAATCACACTGGAATGTGCTCATGACAACTGTGGTATCAGCTGCATCCAAAAATAAAGCTTCTTAGTTATTTGTGTTCGCACTGCTAAAGAAAAGTTGGGTTGAGGTGGTGGAGGCAGCATCTTAAATTTATGTCCTTTGGGGAAACAGGGATTCTGAACAACTGGATGTTGACTGTTGTTTAAAATGTTTTATTAAATTAAAGCACTAAATTAAAGGTTAATTTTATGTCCACACACCCTCAGAATCACTGACGCCTGGAGTCTTTCGCAACCGCCGCAAAAAGATAACGGCTTTTGGCTTTTTGTTATGTTGAACTAATTATTTCCTTTATATGAGTTTGATTAATATTCATCTAAGTCATGAACATTTGTGGTATTTTCCCACGTGTATAAACAAATTAATCGTCCACACAGCCCTTAGGAGTCACCTGAAAAATGTGAATTTGTTTTGTCAAGTCAGATCTATTTGAAAAGCCCAATGTCATATAGAGAGAGATGAGGTTTGGGAGCCTGAATCAGCAGTTTTTACTTCAGTAGAGGAGAAAAGTGCTGAATGGGAATTTAAACATGTAAAGGAAAAAAAGGGACGTGCACCAGGAATACAGGACTTTTTTTAATTTATTTTGTATTATTTGTGTTGTGATCTTTTTTTATAATTTGTATTAATTTAACAACAGAGACTTAACATTACTCACAAAAACAGACGCTATCAACAGGCCCAACAACCTAATTAGATAACAAAGGGAAAAGTAACATAATAAATATGTATTAATAAAAGACTAAACAGATAAATTGATTGCTTCATGTAATTTTCTTACTAGGGAGTAAATTAAAGAATGTATAAATAAACCACGGGAGGAATACTGCGTGTGGAAAAAAACATAACAAATCAGAATGAAAAATATCAAAATTACTTTTAATGTATACCTAATATTTAGCTTTTTTAGCTAAATGTGTGTTTTTTATTATATTAAGCTTTTGTTTTGTGATTTCTTTACAGGACTTGGCTCAGTATGTCAACGAAGTCAAGAGAGACAATGAGACGCTGAGAGAAATCGACCAGTATCAGAAATCCATCGAAAATCTTGTAAGACGCTCGATTCTTCCTCTGATTTCAAAAACAAAAGTGCCTTTAATTTTAACCGTCTTCCTCTTCCTCTTCAGAATCAGCCTCTGAGTAACTACGGGAGACCCAAAGGAGACGGGGAGGTACGGGTGTCCTCGGTGGACAAACGGGCCAAACAGGACAGGTGAGATGTCACGTTGACATGCTGGTTGACGGAGTGACTGCAGCTCCGACTCGATTCAGATAATGTGTCAGATAAACTGTGTGTGATGAATGACTGGAAATCCTCTTCACCTGAACCGGGGACATCCAGCGGTGTGTTGCTTTGTTTGATTTCTTTATCAGTAGATTAAACTACGTCTGCAAACAAGTTTATCTTGTTTGAAGCTACACTGCAATTTTTCCCTCAGACACAAAATGTCTCGCCCTTTGTCTCACGTATCATGTTCACTCAGTCGGCCATGACAAGCATTCGACTGCAGGGAGTCTCTGTCTAGTGCTGCCGGCCTGAACAGAGGTCACAAGATTATTCCTGGGGGTCACCATATGATTATGGAGAATAAAAAAACTAAATATAAATAAATATTTTATACTTTGGGCGCACAGGTTGTCATTCTGTGTCTTCTTCCCAGAGTCCAAAGATTTTCAGCTGTGGATTAACTTGAGACTCTTAATGGACTGTAGGTGTGAATGTGAGAGGATAGTTGATAGTCTCATGTTGGTCCTGCACAATGCTAAAGCCTGTCAGCACGGACTGACTCCTGCTCCCCCCATGACCTTTAAGTATAAACGGTATAGGAAAAACATGACTGGAGAGTATATGGAATTGTTTTTACATCCAATTGTGTGTACCTGTTATAAGGTTCACTTTAGAGAGGATGTTATTGAGTGTGTATGTTAGTCAGTGTGAGGGTCAGACCCTAAATCAGGATGCCCAGAGCCAGAGAGGCTGTCCTGATTGGTTGGCTCAGGTAAAGAGAAAGAAACATTTACTGTCCTGAATGCATCATGCTCTTTACACCTTGCTCTTACCGGAAGAAGACGCTAAACTTGAGCACGATTTTATTCATAAATATTCAGAATTGTATTGTGGTGGATGCCATTATACCAATACTGAGTTGCGACTCAAAAACCACTGGTCTCCTGCATCTTAAAATGACAGTTACGTTGAGATTGGGTCAAATATCTGTAAATCAAAACACGTCCAACTGGAAGGAGCAGACATGTCTTACAGTCAGAATTCAAAACAGGCAAACACCAACTCGTCATGTATAATAAATGAGTCCGGCGGGGGCAGCGATAGTTTAGGTTTGTAGTTTAACAGAATGCACCTGACATGATGCACAGCAGGAGATCAACATATCAACATGATGCTCTTTGAACCACAGGCACATCTTCCTGTTCGACGCTGCGGTGATCGTCTGTAAGCGGCGCGGAGACAACTACGAGATGAAAGAAGTGATCGACCTGCACCTGTTCAAGGTCACCAACAACCCCACGTCTGACAAGGAGAACCGCAAGGTCTGTGCACAGGCACGCACAGGCATGAACACACCCACAATCACCCACCCACACACACACACACACACACACAAACACATGGTCTCCATGGGGACACAGTCTAACAGACAGGGTTCCAACGCATAGTGGAACATTTTGCAAACCTGAAATTTGATTTCCCTAAAATCCTGGAAATAATATCTACTGTCTTGGAAAATTTTAAATATTTTTTTACCCCCAAAATAGAACGAGTGCGTGCACTTCAGTGGGTATTTTGTTTGAAATGTAACTCTCCTGTAACACTCCACAGTGACCACTTGAAGACAGGTCTACAGTTTAAACGATTGCACAGTCTATTCCTGGTGTAGTATTTCTACATGATTATAGAACCTTGAGAGCCAAATTACAACAGGCAAAATCCAGGGAGTTTAATCACATATCTGGGAAAGTCAGGGATTATGTATATTTATGCTTTGCAGGTCTCACTACAGCACATACCACTGGATGTGTTCAGAAAGTCATGAATATATTCACAGTACGGTAGAAGGTCCAGGTGAAACTCCCCCTCCAACACGAGCCTGCCAACTTTCAGATGTGGCCGTCACCTTGGAAAAGATGTTGGCACATACGTCATTTCACTTCCTGTTTATTTTGGCAGTGTCACATCTCAGTGAACGTTGAACTTTTACTTCCAAGAGAAGAACTCGAAGTGTGGAAAAATCCAGCTTCAATGGAACTAAGCTCAAGTCTCAAATAAACAAACATGGCAGTTAATTTCTTATATTTTCACAAAATATAAAAAAAACTGTTTTACTGTGCTGCACACAACAGTGAAAACAGGCCTTATGAATTGAAGTTCACAGCCAAATATTTATTTCCTCTTTCTTAAACGTTGTGAGAAGACATTTTCCACGTTTTGCCAGGAAATAATTTACACGCATATTTAAATGAAATGAAACTTTACAACGAACAATATCAGTGTTTTTAAGCGATGGCTGATTAAATCATGATTACTGACATGCTGTGAAATACGAAGGAACAAAACAAGCATCTCGTATTATCATCCAATCAGCTACAAAAGGAGGGAAGCCTCGAACTGTCGCGTTCATTATTGTGTCTTTATGACGGAGTCAGCAAAGCTGTGCAGCCACGTTGGACTCCTGACAAACCAATTAACAGCACTACTTCAGCTTAATGGGCGGCCATAACAATTTATCATAGATGCAGGTTCATAAAATTCAGTTAACCGCCCACCTCCCCTCTCGCTCTCTACTCTGTGCTGATAAAGTGAAGTACATGCAAATTAAAAAATCTGCCCAGCAAACAACCGCGTAATCTACACAAAAGACTCTAATCGGTACGAGCTTCTTCCAGCACATGTTTTATGTTGTCTTGTTCATTCACCAGCATCATAGTGAAACTGTGATAGAGGAGAACAGTCTGCCTCCTCCCAGATGGTGTGTGTGTATATTTGCACACAAATATACACACACACACACACACACAAAGAATACTAAGTGCCAAGTGCTGAAAAATATTGCCAATCATAAAGAGTAATGCTATCTCAGGCGTGCCAGGGAACAATGATTTGGGTCATAATGACGTTGTAAATAGCAGACATTAGTAGACTTGAACCCGTATGGGCTCACACACTTTGTAGGCCGCGTCCGCCTCCGTGTCCCTCACCCAACGTCATGGATATGACTCGATTTGCTTGATGACGTATTTATTATTGAAACGCCAAAGATGACACAGATTTACAGCCCTAAAACAGCTCTACAAACGTCCAATACGCGACATGCAGCGTGCTAGACTGCAGAAGGACAAAGTTAGCAAACGCTCCACTGAACATTTGGAGCATTAAGCAGCTGAAGAGCCAGACATTAACCAGGTAGCAATTTGTAGCTGCCAACAGTTGTAAACAGTGGAAACTTAGATCTGTCAGAGGCATGACTCCGAATTAATTTGCAAATAGATATCTGCATGCTAACAAGCTCACCACATAGACTGTGTATAACGATGTACTTCCACTTTCCTCCTTTATCAGGAAATTAAGCCCAAATATTCAGAATACGTGGAAATCATTCTGAAAGCAGCTTAAAAGAAACAAAATTTACGGGAAAAATTTGCAGTAGCATGCAACCATCTTTCCGTGAATTTTTCCGACGAGTATGTTGACTTTTTTGTTTGCTCCATGTCCCATCCGCTAACATAGAGGGGACAGGGTTCATGACCTATTGAGCTTTCCCTTTTGGGAAGCTGTCATGTCGTCCATCTATGTACATATTTATTTGCTATGGTTCAGCATCATTAACCTAAAGGGAATATTAAGTCAGTGCTTTGTTCACAGATTGTTTTCACTTTTGCCAGATTTCAGATTTAATGTGCAGTTATGTGTGACTCAGGTAAACTGATCCACACGGCGAAAGACTTAAGCAAAAGGTCAGATAAAGTGTATTTTAGGACGATCACCGCAGGAATATGTTTTAGCTATCGGTCTGGACGTGTGAGCCTCTTTTATACTGGGAGGTAAAATGACAGAAACACAGACAAACACCTCCTCCTCCCACTCCTCTGTACAAATTGGTAGCTAGACGATACCCCTGCTAAGCAGAAGCCTCTGTGTCCACTGGGAATGCCTCTGTGGAGCGCCGCTTTCCTTCTCTCCTCTCTTTCAAACAGAGGAGACGAGCCGCTACGCTTCCCTGACAGCACTGTGAGCTCGGCAGGTTTTCAGCCTCCGGAGCCGAGTGCTACAAGTTCAAAACCACAACTAGGAGCCATAAAAAGATTCTGGATCACGAGTATCCGTTTAGCAAAGCGTTTGAAAAACAAACTGAGGCGTGTGTTGACGCAGAGGCTAAGGGAGTGCTATTTAGCCTTTGACTTGGGTGATGGGGGCTGAGCATGCCGCCTGATGCCCGGCATTTATATCCCCGAGGCGTGCCTCTTTCATTTTGCATCTCTTTGTCCCCATCTGTCCCTGTTTGCTCCTGCCCACCTCCCGCTCCCTTTGTCTTCCACTCAGTTGTTGTATTTTATGTTTAAAAAAATGTGTGCGTTTTTCTCTTCTTCCCGTTGCAGTGGTCCTACGGATTCTACCTCACACACAACCAGGGCCAGAGCGGATTCGAGTTCTTCTTCAAGACCAAAGAGCTGAAGAAGAAGTGGCTGGAGCAGTTTGGCATGGCCATGTGAGTGTGGGGTTTTGTGTGTGTGTCATTGTGTGACAGTGGGATTGGAGCCAGCTGTCACAGCATCAGAGTGCCACACGTGGCCCGTCCTGTTCTTCAGGTCGGGCCGCTTGACGATGAGATACACGCGAAAACAGTGGAATGCAGATGGAGCTTTCAGTTCTCTACTGTAGTTTTAACCAAATTCAAATGGAACCACAGTATTTCACCAGGGGAACACACTGTACAGGATTCAGTTTAAGTTGTCCTAGCTTATAGTAGTATTTTAGTTGTATTTCATTGGTAAAAAGTGTGCAAACTATGAGTGAGTATAAATGAGTTTAAAAACCTCAAGCAGGACTTTGCACCTTTATCCTGCCTGTGCTCCATTTTTGGCCTTTTGAACGCAACATGTCAGGAACCCCTTCAGGGGGGTTCTATTATTTTGGCACAGACATTCACTTGGACTCAAAGATGAACTGATTGGATTTTGAGTAGTCAAAGGTCAAGGTCAGTGGGGCCTTACCAATCACGTCTTTGGCCTTTTGAGCATTATTTCTCAAGTTTTCACATTTGGCCAGTTGTCCCTTGACTGACATTTCAATGGTTAAAAGGTCACAGTGACCTCATATGAGTCAGGAAAAAAACATGCATTTAGACTGAAACTGCACTGGTTGACGGAGGCGTAAAACTGCAGAGTGGTAATTCTAATTTCCAGTGAATCACTTTTACTCATCAAGACCAAGGAGTTCACAGGAATCTGACTTATGAAACAGGCACTGGCAATCTAACTCAGTTTATTCATCTAAAGTCCGACCCATGAGGCCTTTAAACTGAAAGTGTGCAGATAGAGGTTTGCATTGACCTGGTACATGGTAATCTAATGAAAGATCCTGTTTTGTTGCATTAAGGGAAATGCACTAACTGAAGTAAGTAAGTAAAAGTAAACCAAGAAAGCAGTAACTGATAAATCTGCCGCACAGTTAAAAAGAGGAGTGTCCAAGGATTAGCAGCATCTTTACTACAACGATGAAGTTGTGGTTTCAGATACACCAGGTCACAGGTGAGGTGAGGATGAGTGACAGGTGAACAGGTGAAGTGAGGATGAGTGACAGGTGAGCAGGTGAAGTGGCGGAGAGAATGAGCAGGAAAGACACCTCAGCCTCTTCCAGAGAAGGTTTGTGCAAGTGAAACAAAAAGGTTATGCAACTCTTTCACCACGTCTCACTATCAGAGCACCGAAAACAAAGGAGGACTCTTTAAATTTTAAATAAACAAGCCGCTGTGCTGCAGGCAAAGTCAGGAACGTATATTTTGTTACTTTTTAACACACACACACACACACACACACACACAACACACACACACACACACACACAACAATGTCCCGAGGGCTCATGAACACTATTTTCTTCAAGCAGACCATGCCTGTCTACGTGAAATTATCTCCCACTTCAAAGAAGCGTATCAGTGAAATGTTGCTGAGTTGCTGTTGTACTCTGCAGTTGTACTGAAGTACTGAATTGTTGTTATTTTTTTCCAGCTATAAACGAACATTGCTGCTTTGAAATTGATGTTTTCAAAGAATTGAAGCTGTTTTCAATTGAAACAAAGCGGAGAACAAGAACAAATTCATTTCCACCCATTAATTTGGATTCAAGTATTAAAGAACAATCAACAATTCAATCAGTAGAGACTTACAAAGAAACAGATGAGAACGAGTCAAATTAAATGAAATTAAATTCACTGTGAATCAGAGGAGTAGACTTTGGCATTTAGTGTCTTAGAGTGATGATTCATGATTTCCTTGTTCAGCTGAACCTCTTCAGCTTGCACTCGGATCCTATTGACCCTTCACAATGAATGTAAGATGCGATGGATTTACCATTTGTTTATGATATATATGAAATTTGTCGTGTGTCGTGTCTTGTTTAGATCCAACATTCGACCTGAGAACGGCAGCAACAACCTCCATGAGTTTTGCATGCACACCTTCGACAGAATCACCTCCTGCAACTCCTGCCACATGCTTCTGAGGTAAGAGGCCAGTTATTAAACACTAACACACACACACACACACACACACACACAAACACTAGACTCTTTTGCCTTCAAACTTCTGCCAGGACTCCTTTGAAAGACCTCCAGTCCGCGGAGCTCGATAATCTATTCGTCACTTTTGCTTCACTCCAGTCTCCCTTTGCACATGTGCCTCAGTTACACAAAAAGTTTCTTTTGAATTTCCTGAATGGCACCAGCACCCTGAGGACCGTGCCTCATGGTCTTTCTCGCAGCGGGAGCGACTGAGCGGTTTCACCTCCCGAGGCCGGTAGAGAAAGAACGTCTGTCACACTTCAGCACTTCCTCAAGGCGACGGATTGACTGGATTTTTGCGATGTGAAAATACAGAGACAGGCACCGAGTTCACCAGCGTGTTCTCAGGATAAGATTTGACAAAAACAAGAACATAGAGGGGACGCTGACAAGAGGCCTTTGAAGTGCAAGGTTTCATCTCGCTGGGGCTGATGCTACTTTCTTGATTATTTCGTTCTCTCTCAAGTCTTTAGTTTGACATCCATCGTTCATTTGGATGATTTCATTATGTCTATTCTTGTACTGCTCTTTGTTTTCAGTACTTGAACTAACCTCTCAAGAGTCCAGGGCTACAGCGTTTTTTTGATTCTTTCCAATTCATCTTTATATACCACATAAAAAATGTTTAACATGACATTTTTTTGTATCTTTTTTTTCCCAAACACATCGTCTGTATGAGCAGATTATCATGTTTTCACTTTGACATAGTATATTAACATACTGCACCCAAAAATCCACAAAAAACATATAATCCAATATGGAATATTATCAGAATCAGGATCAGAATACTTTTAATTGCCAGGTATATTTACACATACAGGAAATTGCCTTGGTGCATTGGACATAAAACAACAATCGGACATAAAACAAAAATATGTGTTTTTTAAAACTATAAAACCCCAAAACATGCAAAAAAAATCCATTTCAAACTTGAAAATTTAAGTGCAGGTTGGAAATGTGAAGATATTATGTAAAACTAGTTTAAACCAGATGTACCTCTAAGTTATGTTATAATTGCCTTAATATGTCTCTCGGCAGAAAGGTGAGATTGTTTATATTGCTAAATGAAGCATTACAGCTTTACGTATTAGTAACAAATACCAGGTTCACCTCAGTCAAATACTGAAATAACTCATGTGATTCTAATAAGGTCGGTATGAGTCCTGACATGCAACACACTGTGGTTCTGAACTTGGCAACAACAACAGCAAAGCAGCGGGTTTTTCTCTGAGGTTAAATGGACAATTAGCTGGGGAGCTTTACTTTTGTTTTATTTGAATAAGAGCCTTTGAGATGGTTTCATGTAAATGAGATTGAAAGCGGAGTCACACACGGCTGCGTGCACACCAAGAACTTGTCCTGTCTCTTTTATTTTTATTTTTGCATATGATATGAGCTCGTGCAAGTTTTTTGTCTTAAATAGATGAAGGTGAAACAGTCAGTGTAGCTCCGCCCATTGACCTACCACTTTGTTTTTGCTTGGCTGGAAAGTGAAAAATGTCAAGGCCGATAGAATAACTTTTATTTTGACAGAACAGACTCAGTGGTGTTTGTCTTCTGGTCGAGCGCAGAGAAGCAAGGGGCAGCTTAGTGACAGACAGGTATTCTGTCCAATGATTTCATTTGCCCGATAAATCCGTATCAGTCCGGCTCTGGTAGAAAAGGAATTCTGCCGATAAAGTAGAAAATCCTGGTTTTGAATTCAGTCTGGGACCCTCAGGGATTGACTGAAACTACCAAAGCAAAACAGTTCATCCAGTTGGAGACAGGACCGTCTGCAGCACATTTAATGGCAGTCCACTCCCAAATGTCAGCGTCATGATGATGTCACGGTGGCGACAGGAAAACCACCTGCAAACAATCCCTGGTTGTGGTTTGCTGAAGGCGTTCCTGCGCCACACTAAACCTTTAGACTGCCGCAACATGCAGCTGTTTCTCTAAACATCATAGTAGCTTTGTATACACTGTGTTTCTCCTACTGTCCATGTGATGGATTTCCCTGCTGTTCTGTCTGCAGGGGCGTCTTCAACCAGGGCTACCTGTGCTCCAAGTGTGGTCTAGGTGCCCATAAAGAATGCCTGGGCCGCTTTGGCTCCTGCGGAAAAACAGGTAACACACCCACTGCTGCGCACACAGATATAACCCAGTTTACTCTGCACAGTTATGACCCTTTATTGCTCAGCCTCCTATCAGTCACATCCAATGTGCAACAAACCAGACATTAATCAAATTGTACCAACACAACTGCTTGTTTACGGCCACGTGAGCCAGATGACAGACGACATGTAACGGCTCATAAACGCTGATGAACGAGCGTCTCATGTGACTAATTGTGGCTTTGCTGCGCTGCGATTGGTGACATTCTGAAAAGGAAGTGAAAAAATAAAGAAGGGGGAAATGGAACTGCGGGAATCAGGAGGTTTGCTCTAAATAGATAAGAGCCTCGTATATATGCTCTTATTCGTCAGGACCAAGGTCGCCCTGGTGTTCGATCTGCATCACAGATATTCGTTCAGAAGCTCCCCTCGCTTCCCCGGGTGGCTCCCACACTTCAAACCACCTTAAAGGCAAAGTCACACCGCACCAGTGCACGGATCCCCAAAGTTTAATAGTAGCTTTACTGAGGAGTTTTAAGACAACTACTGACTTTTTTCTTCTTTTTTTTTACGATGCCCCTGTTGTGTACCTGTCACTCAGCTCCCTGTGCAGGAGCCCTGACAGCTCTGAGAGAAATGCAGGGAAAACTTCAGACTTGTGGAATGAAACCAGCTTAGCATGTCCTCTGCGCTCGTATGTGTGCGTGTGTGTGTGTGTGAGCGTGAGAGAGAAAGAGCAGGAGGAGGTGAGAAACTAAATCCACACTTTTTGTTTGTGGAACTTCTTATAGGTCTTGAAAGTGCGCGCTTGTGTTCCTGCAGCACGGTGCTTTTAAAACCAGGCGAGCGTGCAGGTTGTTTTTACTGTCACAGCCTGCACACACTGTACCTGTGACACGGCATGGCACAGTTCCCAGTGTGTGTGTGTGTGTGTGTGTGTGTGTGTGTGTGTATTCCCCGTGGCAAGCTGCCAGCTCCAGTTGGACCTGGCATCTGTCACGGTGCTGTCAGGTCGCAGAGGCAATAACGCCACTGCCAAGCCCACCTGGGCACAGAGTGTACCTGAGTAGATTTGGGCGACACCGGCAGTGGGAGAGGACCGGGGGTGTCGGTTTGAATTCCCCCTCTCATTACTCCGCACAGTATTCAGCCTCAGCAGGGGTGAGGCCTGAATAGTAAAGTAACAGACTTAAGTAGAAGTATTTTAAAAGTAGAAACTGAAACTTTACTCGGAAAGAAAACTTGTAAATTGCAAAGTGCGAATCATTTAGGTTACAACTTTAGATCAGAAAGCAACCACAATGAAGAGAGACAGAGTGTGTGTGTGTGTGTGTGTGTGTGTGTGTATGTGTCAGAGATAAGCCAGTGTTTACCAGTATTTGTGTCTGTTATCAGCTCCCTCGCTGTGTGTTTGTGTAACAGGTCAAAGTTCACTTGGGCAACAACATGCCTGCTGAGGTTTGTGTGTTGTGTTGTGTGTGTGTGTGTGCGTCTGTGTTTGTGTGCAGGTACTGTATGTACGGAGCATGCACTTGTGGCTTTCTGCCAGCTTGTGTGAATGTGCAGGTGTGTGTGTGTGTGTGTATGTGTGTTTATGTAATTATTCTGTTTGCACAGGTACAGGAGTATTTGGTGTGTGTGTGTGTGTGCGTGTGTGTTGTGTGCGTCTAGGGGGTGTAACCTGTCCCTCAGGGAGCCAATGAAAGAAATTGGTGGAGCAAAAACCTGAGGTCTGCCACCCCCCCCTCTCCCTCTCCCACTCCACCTCCCCGCCTCGTTACCTCCTCCACTCCCGCTGTCAGGTAGTGGCAGCGCAGCAAAACAAAGCGAGCCGCGGTCAGACACAAGCGTCCACTGGCTCCACTAATGAGGGATTGTTGCCTTGTACCGACGAGCTTGTGCGAGTGTTTGCGTGCACCCGCTAACCCGCCATTCACCATGCCTGTTCTCAAACTTCTTTCAGATCCCGGCTCCGTCAGAACTCAGGTGAGCTGCTCCGGTGTCTGTTTGTGTCTTGGTGTTGATGTGTACACTGTCTTGTCTGTGTCTTCGGTTCACTTCTTCTCCAAAGCTGTGCTGCACTTTGAAAACTGCTCCCTCCGGCAGCTATTTACCAAGGAGACTCCAATTGACTGTACTTGCTGCGGCACACCTGATGCAAGAAATTAGAAGTTCTTTGTGCAGATCCACCATGAAATGTCTCTGCTGCTCTGCCTAGATGCTACATTATCCCCAAAACTGGAAATTAAACTGGGAGAACAAAAGTTTGCCAACAGCTTTGGCCTAAACTGCTGGATGTGTGTAGCATGTTCATGCAATCATCCATTGTCATCATGTCAAATGGGGTCAAGTGTGGAAGTGTCCCTATTATAATTTAATTATTGGGCCGGGAACTGAGTTGTAAGAAGCAAAAACTGTTTCTGTGCACAAAAAACTACAACTACACAACTTTTATAAAACAGCAGAAACTTTGCTACCAATTCATTAATGCAATCCTCACACAGATAAATTGTCTTGGAGTGTTCTTATTGATAGAAGAAGTAGTGATAGTAAAAAATACTCTTTCACGTCCTATTGATCATATGCAGTTTCCATCCTAGCTAAATAAATCCTTACATTATCAACAAACAAAACATCATCATCTGCAAAAAAAGAGAGTGTCACTTTCACAGCTGACACACAGTAAGCACTCAGTAGTTTTCCTGCAGCATTGTTGCATGTGACGTGTGTTCTCATGTGTTGTGTGGCGTTGTGCATGTCAGGCTCGCTGCTTGTGGCCTGCATGTGGAGATAGCAAGGCCCTGGTTAGTGTATGAACTCTGTGTGTGCAGCAGCAAACATATTAATAACTTATAAAGTAGTTCATGCCATATTTGAAAAATCTTGAAAGTTGCACTAACTTGTCGTATTAGTATGATGAAACTAGTGGACTGCGATAATCAAATATTAATACTTCCGATCTAGGTTTTAAGGTTTGATTCTCATATTAAAAGCTAAATATTGACACTCTACTCTAATTTAGTAAATGTGTCTGAAGTTACCATGATATGAACCTGCTGTTTGGTAGGAACTGCTTTTACTTCCCTGTCATAGTATGCAAATTACGCCTCCATAAATGTGCCACATGCACTGTCACTGAGTCATATTTAGAATGTTCAGTTACTGAGCCTACTTTTTATTTCCCTCTGCTGAAAACATTAAGCTTCTGCACAGAATATCACAATTGTTTCGGTATCAGCAACACCACCCTTTGTTTGACTTGGTGTTGGATCCCATCACTCGTTTGAGCCGTGCACCGCATGTGCACATATGTTTTGATCGTGCATGTCCATGCATCTGTCTGACTGTGTCTTTCTCTTTGTATCTTCCCAGTGCAAAGATCGAGATCCAGGTGAGAAATCAACAACACAACACCACACCACGTATCCTCCATCCTTCCACACGTCATCCTCTCTTCCTTCCTTCTGCTGCCTCTGTTTCTCTCTCTGGTCATTGTGATATACAGAGTGACTGCTGCTCCTCAGACTAATTAACACGTTTATTCTGTTAAGTGGATTTATATGATTTGATGATCTTGAAAGTACTTTGAAACTTCAAGCTATAATAGTGTTATCTAACAAAGATAATATTGGGAACAAATAACCCTCACATGTGAAACACAAAAGATAATTTTGTCTTATAGTCCCAGATCTTTTACATGTTGTGATCCATCTATTATATTGCAATAGTTGTACTTAGATATATCTGCAAGCCCAAGCAGGAGATTGGCGGTATGTTTTTCTAACCTTGTCCAGTCAGAGAGGAAAGTGAACCATTAACTGGTTATATCATTGCAGCATAGATTTAAATCAAATCTCCAGTGCACAAAATGGCCAAGTCACAGCATTCTCTGCTTCTCTCCCTCTGTTGTGTTCTGTCTCTCAATTTGTCTCCAATAGAATGGGACTAAAATACAGCATCTTTCAAGCTGCGTGTGTGTGTCTGTGTGTCTGTGTGTGTGTGTGTGTGTGTGTGTGTGCGCGCACGGCTACACCACACCAGGGGCCTTAATCTCTCATAAACCTGGCTTCAGAACTCATTTTTCAACCCCTCCATCCATTATGCCGCAGAAAATCATGTCTGACTGAAGATGCATTAAAATCAATAGGCGTTTGATTGCCCAAGCTCCGGGCATCTCATAATATTTCCACGCTGCTCTCTTTGTCTGTTTTCAAAGGTGCGTTAACACATGGCTCGTCCTTGTGCGAGTAGGAATGCATTCCACGCTCCGGGGACTCGATTCTCCACGGCCCCGTGTCTTTAGAAGTCCTATTCAGGCAGGCCAACACATGTCAGTGCTGGAACAGACCCTGAAAGAGAAGCGAGGCGGCTGAAGATGTGTTAGCTTTCAGTACAATGTTGTTGACTTGTCTATTATTTGCCTTCAGCTGCAGGCCTTGCTTGAATTTCTTTCTTTTCTCATTGTGCTCCTGCACAACACTATCAGCCGTGCAGCTCAGGGAGACAGAGATATGCACACTTCACTTTGTTGAACTGTGAACCGAGCGCTTGTTTGGCATGGGTGGGTGCTCCACAACAGATCTGTGAGAATTCAATTTGAGTGATTTCTCTAAATATGGGATGTTGAATAATCATGAGCAGAGCAGGTGGAGGTCATTCCAGCGAACAGGTTCAGCTTGAATACGATGTGAATGTAAACCTTGACAGCAGTGGGACATTATCTATGGAGCAGTAGATTTACATTAGTCCTTGCATGCGTGCCATCAATGGGAGGATGATATGCATTTATATGGTCTCCCAAGACTTTATCCATCCCACTGAATGACATCGGAAATGATTTTAATATAGTTTCCGTACATGTTTAGCTCAAACCTCAGCTATGTAGTTGACTGAGCTCATTGTGCAGCAGTTAACACAGTGTCCACACTGTAACTCACCCCTGCTTATCTTTTATCTACGAGCGTGATAATCAGATAAACTGCAATCTATAAGATGGTGACCATAAAATGATTTGCAAGGGCAGCGTGTGTTCGTATGTGTGGGTGTGTGTGTGTGTTTGTTTGTTTGCTTGTACACATGTTTACTCCCTCTCATTACCATCTGTAATGGGGCCATAAATACTTTAGTAGAGCAAAGACGCATGTTTAGAATGAGAAACATGCACATTTAAACCCTATTTTACATACAAACGCACGCACACACACACACACACACAGACAGACGTATTGTCTAGATTTTTCTACTCATACAAGCCACTCTGTTTTTCTTTTTTGGATAAAGACAATGCTTTGGGGAAATGGCGATAACAATCTCTATTTTAAGATGAATTTCATAGAAGAAAAGATAAAACGTGAAATAAAAAGTAGATAATTACATAAAAATCCACCCATGGAAAACTACTTAACATGTTTAATTAATGTCCAAGAATATGGACTATAGACAAATTACACAATGTTGTATATACAATTTGACAAAAATCCTTAGTTTATTAGGAATTGTTAATGTTTGGTAAACTATGTTTGAAAATTTACTTTAACCTCTGAATTTTGACTTTAGTGGTGTTGATGTAAAGTCAGCGGACACTGACCCTGTCCTTCTTCCAGGTCTGCCCAAGATGCTGGTGATCAGGAACTACTTTGGCGTGCCGTGTCCCGCCTCTGGTCAACCACTCAGCATCCAGATGGGTGACATCATCGAATTAATCTGCGCCGACCTTCACAGCCCCTGGTGGCAGGTCAGTCATCACAAACACTCTCTCTCTCTCTACATTGCTTGTTTTACATGAGGAACAAATGGACCTAGTGTGTTTGAACCTCTGACCTCTCCCACTGTGAGCGAATCTAACGGCTCATTTATGCTGCATTTAGAGTAAGAGATAAATCCGTTTACAGTGATGTAACAGTCACTGCCTTCACAATTCAAAAAGTCCCTTAAGTTGATTGCTACGTTGTCCTCTGTATGAACTTCCTCAGGAAGCAGAAGGAACTTTATATAGTGTAAGTGTGTTAGTTCTAAATAACAAGCTGCATTTGGAAATAAAATTCTCAGTAACCTGTATACACCCACAGACAGCTCAGCACTTCTTATTCTTATAAGGGAAGTGAAACTCCCACGCTCAAGAGAGGTTTGTTTTAGAAAGAAAATATAATGTGAGAAAATACAGTCTCAAGAGACATGAGGAAATATGATGTGCCTCGGTTTGGAGGTCACTTCCTGTGTCTGTGAAAGAACATGAAAGTCATCTCAATAATAAGAATGTGATATAACCAGAGGCCTGAAAATGCATCACTACTACTAACATACACGTTTGCTGTATTTTGTGTGGACATGTAATCAGAGGACCAACAAATCTCACATTTCTTAATACAAAAGAGATAAAAATGGAAGAATAAAAATTCAATTAACTCAGTGTCAAAGCTTAACTGGAGGCAGCTACCGCTCGGCAGTCGGCAAACATTCAATATCCATCTCTTTTGTAGCCAGCAGAGCGTAATCATTTCTGCTCTGGGCGGGCGTGAAAAATAGAATCGATCACTGTAATTTCATTTCATTCAACAGCAGCCATCTGTTCACTCTGTCAGCGTTACCGGCTATAATCATTATCACGCTCTTAGCCAGGATGCGGCGGAGAGCGCGACTTTCCAGCAGCTCTGATTACGAGTCCTGAGGAGGCAGGGATGTGATGCAGGTTACTGCAAAACCAGCGAAACAGGCTTAGGACCAAGTCATGGCACTTTTTAAAAACACACCCCTCAACCCATAGTTCACTACTTCCTGTTATATAAAACTTGTTCCCTGTGTGACATATGCAAGGAGCCTCAAATGCTAATAAAAAGCTCAAATCCCCGACACACGCTGAAAGAAAACAAAGGGCATATCTACAGGTGAATCGGTTCTGCTGGATGACAGTACACTGCAAACTGGAATTGTATAAATAGAGTAGGCAGGTTGGCAAAACTGCATTCATGCATCTACTATCACAACTTATATAAAATATTAGTCTAATATTTTGTTAATTATATCATTTACTTACATTACTGAATGATTGAATGTTTTTTACTGCATGTAGGATTAGTTAATGTTTTGAATGTGGGTGAATTACATATACAATATATTTTAATGCATAACAGCTCCTTCATTAGAACCCATTCATCGACAGAGAGTCAATAGTGTGGACTGAAAGGTTTATGGACACTGTCAAGGCTCTTTCAATAAGAAAAGTCTTCACTGATTTGGAGATTCCAGCCGTGGGACCCATGACTGAATTACTTTCCCATAGAAATCAAACATTTTGCCAGTTCAGTGAACGAAATCAGCTGTCAGTGCCGGAGCCTCCTCCAGTAATCACACTGAGAAACCTCTGGTTATCTGGACTGAGTCTGCTCAGTGTTGATAAATCACGGCGCCAAGCTCCACCATGGGAGGAATCAGGATCTCATCGTCTTTCTCTCTTCCTGCCAGCATTTATTTCAACGACCGTTAACCAGGGCCCTACATTCTGCACCGCGCTGCATTCAGTTCAAGCTAATTGTTCCTGAATTATAGAGATGGAGTCGGCCAGTTGTACGTAACACAATTATCTCTCTGTGGTTTCAGGGCAAAATCCTGTCGACGAAAGAGATTGGGTTCTTTCCAAGCGACGCTGTGAAGCCTTGTCCATGTGTAAGCAGCGTTTCCTTCTTCTCCTTCCTCCAGTAGCAGCTACTACTGGGCCACATGTATTTACTTGCAGCATAGTGATGTGATAATGATTGGGAAATTCTGAGCCAGGCTGTGCCGATTAGCCTGGCACGAGAAGAGAGACAGCCAAAAGGGTTTGTTTTTGTTTCCGAGAACAAGGAACTTGGTGGTTTCTATAAGATAAATGTGGTTTATACTCTAATTTGCTTTGTCAATAAGAGGCAAAGAACAAAAGCATATCTTATACCAAGCAGCCAATACTAGAGATGGTGTGTGTCTCTTTTAAATACATGAAATGTTCTCCCTGCCACTAGTTGTCATGTTCCATTTGACGAAATGAAAACAGCTGCTCCGCAAATGCGAGCCCACCAATAGACAACAACTTGTAATCACCATGTCTACAATGTCGTAAAGATAAGAAGAGCGCTTAGCTTAGTTTTATTGTTTGGTGTAAAAGTGCCAAACATTGTTTGGCGCCAAGTACACAATGTTACTGCAGTGAAGAGTCATATTGTTGTCAGATGAGTGATCGGGTCCTCGAAAAAAACAATATCACATGATCCCTTTTACTCTTTCCTCCAGGTCCCGAAGCCCGTGGACTACTCCTCTCAACCCTGGTACGTTCATCGACAAGCGTTCTTACCCTGAATGTATGCGAGTGAGAAGGTGAAAGTTAATGGCTGTAATAAAAAGCTCATTAAACACAGGTGTCAGTTCACCCAGCTTAATACTGCAGATCAGAGTTAAGTCGTGAGGCTCGACTCGAACCTGGAAGC
This sequence comes from Pseudopleuronectes americanus, assembly GCA_038501795.1. Taxonomy (NCBI): domain Eukaryota; kingdom Metazoa; phylum Chordata; class Actinopteri; order Pleuronectiformes; family Pleuronectidae; genus Pseudopleuronectes; species Pseudopleuronectes americanus. Next base: position 10,593,364 of record CM076736.1, read on the forward strand.
AGGGATCTAGCACAGAGGTTTTACGAGACAAATGTGATCAGCAGTGCAGAGACAGACGCTGACTTCAGTTTCCAGGTGGTCAGGTTTGTTTTTCTTCTCCTTTCCCTCCTCAACGCTCCTTTTTGTCTGCCGGATCGTAGGTTTGCTGGGCCCATGGAGAGGCTGCAGGCAGAGACAGAGCTCATCAACAGGGTCAACAGCACCTACCTGGTCCGCCATCGCAGCAAAGAGTTCACGGAGTACGCCATCAGCATAAAGTGAGTGTGCTCTTTCAAGCAACACTTTCGGTGCAGATCCTGACTCGGCCACAGAAAAGTTCACAACAAACTTAAATCAGCTAAAACCAAGTGTTACAGACTATATGAGTGTGATATGTCATCTTTAACTTGTGTTGTCATGCATAATACAGGTGCTCTTTGACGAGACACTGGAAACAATGAGTTTCCCTAAACACTAAATATGTCAACGCCAGATAATCACAAGTCTGAACATTCTAAATTGTCTCTGAGAAACAAAACATGTCTGGACAATTTCATGAAATATTTTTATGAAGACTAACAGGTTGAGGTTTTAATGTCTGTTAAAGTAAATTAGTGCTAACCACAAAAATAAATAAATCAATACTACTATAGAATTATGCACATCTTCAGGTTCAGCTATTGACTGTCATCACATTTTTATTGTTCTTTCTTTTTCTGTCTGGAGCCTTCAACCAAACCACAGTATTGACAAGATCCTACTCCCAGATATATGACTGATATATCATTGACTGAGCCAGTTATTGTTCCTTTTGGAATCTTTCCTCTGAGTCTGTGGTTAACCCCAGCGATGTGTGAGACACTGACCAAACTAAGATGCTCATCATGGAGCAGGGCCTCAGTGGAGACCCATGTAACCGTATTCATCATGGTCGGACCTCAGAAGCATACAGGCATTTTAATCTTTAGAATGAGGAACTAACAAATTGTACATCTTCACCCTAACTTCTCTCTGTACTCAAGATGAATGGCAAAGGTGCAAGTGCAGGCAGGGAAAGGAAACCAGATTAGTCTCTGAGCTGAAACACTTCCCCTCCATAAGGAGAAAGTGGACTTCACTGACCGATACAAACACTCTTTTAAACCTCATTTAATTCTTTTGGCGCCCTTTTTTTCCCCCTCACAGAAAGGATGGCTGCCTTTATAGTTTTAAAAACTGCCCCATGAAAGGGAGAAGCTGAGTAGAGAGGAAGCCTTTGTAGCCCTGGGAACAACATTCAAAAAGTATTGCTCACAAAGAGAAATGTCCTCTCACACTTCGCCTGTTTCGCTCGGCAGAGCAGGCAGAGGACCTTTGAGGATTGTGTTCAAAAAGCCAAGCGGCCACAGCTCTGTGCAAAGTGGAGGCAGCTTCCTGTGTAGCTCTGGCCACACGCAGGAGGGTCTGAAAAACAAAACACTCTATAAATCCTGAAATCCTCAAACTAGTTTACTCTCAATACTGTCACATCACTAGTGAGACCTGTGCGTGTAAAACTCTAAAAGTGTAGCGCTTAGGAAAATGTGCCTTTAGTGTTTTGCCTAGAGATACTGTTAGCTTAGCATAACGTAAAGACTGGAAACAGGAGCTTGTTCAAAGGTCTTCTAATCTCTGCTTTGACTGACAGCTGATCCTGATTCAGAAACAATGCAAAATATATCTGGTTTAAATGTAAAGTAGAATGGAAGTCAGATAGCACAATACCTCTGCTAAGGCCCAACATAACCTCATTGCAGAAGGAACTCAGCTTGTTATTTCAATAATGCTGCAGTAACTATAAATGGAGATTGTAGTGAAACATCAAAGGTTATATTGGGAAACAAATGTGTCGTCTGTGAAGATCTACCTATCCGAGACTTAAATGATACATAAAAATGTCTTCATTGCGTTTGTAGAAAACGTAATACATGTCCTCCAAAATGCTGTAGTATATATATATATATATATATATATATATATATAGTTCAGCTCTGCTCTTAATAAACAAGACCTGACCCAGGACCAGAACCAGGGTCAAGCTTGATGTCCAAACATATTCAAGACAACTCGGTGGGTTAGAGCCTGAAGAGTGAGAAGTGATGAACCTGCTCTTTATGAATGCATCTTCTTAGTAATTGATTGTGTGTTATGCTGCCCCCTGTTTGTCAGTTCAGGTCATATCAAGTCAGCTGCAATTAGGCTCCGTGTCTAATTATCCTCAGTTCACAATGATGTGATGAAAGCAACTATCACAATCACTTGATAATTACGTTAAAGCATCAGAGACTCAGTCACTAAATAACAGACCAGAAACCAGCTAACTGGTGCAGTCGACACAGCCAATCAAACAATTACTGATAGGAAGCGAATGGCAGACCAGATCTCTGCACATCTGCACACCTCTACGACAGCTTTCCCTCCTCTAGTCCCATCAGCCACCCTGCTAATGCAAACACAAGTATTGGAGCCTAGTTGGTGTGGGGTGGGGTCGGTGGGGTTTATTCACTCGGGCACATTTTCTGCTGACAACCCATCATTCACGTGTCACAAACCTCTGGGACTCCATGCATTACACCAACCGCCCGCGCTCTCCACAGGAGCCAGGGGCCGGGCCAACCGATCGATGGCGGTGATCAGAGAAGGAAATTACACTCATAACTTATTCAATGGGTTCGCAGGTACAACAACGACGTGAAGCATATAAAGATCCTGACCAAGGAGTGCTGCTTCTACATCGCAGAGAACAAGAAGTTTAGGAGCATATTAGTGAGTATTTTTCCCTCCTGTTTTCTTCTCTTTTACTTTCACCACTGCAGTTCATAAATAAATCATCGGGTTCACTTAATGAAGTGTCAAAACCTGAATTTTATTTTAGCTGTGTGCACAAAAATAGCCATGATTAGAGATGTGTTTATACTGGCCTGAGGGCTCGAGCATTAAAGATAAGTCCACTGCATATTGGAAAGGTTCGCCAGTCTTATTTGTGCCAGGACTGTATTTTCTTTATCTCAGATTGGCTAGAAAACATGTTTTCAAGGATAATATTTGATGACAAATGTGTATCAATACAGGATCTTTATAACATGATAGTTTGAAATGTATTTTTTAGGGTCAAAAACCCTTTTCAAAAGCTCTGTCAATGTTACAAATTAACTAAAACCTATAGTAACCTTTCATAAATTGATATGTTATGTGCTGCATGGTTGTTATTACATAGTAATACATACAGCAACAGGTGCTTTGGCATAATAAGTAATCAGTTTTGAAGAAAGAGCTGAAAAAACAATTCTTAAATATGCATTTCTGTTTTCAGGATAAATGTGACATCTGTGAAACACACGTTAAAATAACTGCCTATGTGTGTTTGTGTCCAGGAGCTGATTGAATACTACAAACACCACTCCCTGAGAGAAGGTTTCAGGAGTCTGGACACCACGCTGCAGTTTCCTTACCTGGAAGCAGAGAACGCTGCTGTGCACTGCATCAACCGGTCGGGTGGCAACAGTGAGTAGACCTCAAGTGTTTTTAACAATCGAAACAATCCACCGCCCCAGACACCTTTTTTGTCCAGGAAGGGTTCTAAATGTGATACTGCAACAGCCGGCAATGTTAGAGACATTGACAAAGGTTTAAAAACAGTTCTGAGCAAAACAAACAACCTTTTAATAAAAGCTTAAAGTGATCCATTGGCTTAGTTTACCAGAAAATGTCAGTGGGTTCCAATTTCTGTCATTTGGCCATGACAATCTTTATTTTTCTCATTTGTCTAAATTTGAAAAAAAGGGAAAAATGCCCCAAACCCATTAGCATAAAGTTTTATAGAGAAAAGCTTCATGTTAGAGAAGCTACAAACAACAAATATTTAGCCTTTCTGCTTAAATAATTAAGTGGTTATTGGTAAAGTCCTATTGATTGATTACTTATTTGCTCTACCTAGGACCTCCCAGGCCTCAGACTTCTACCGATCAGCTGATCAATAACGCTCCTCTCAACCTCTAACCTTACTCCCCATACTCTCTTCACTCCAGACGCTGCCTCCTCTGTTTTCTTACCCGTCGTCCCTCCCGACTCTCTCTCTCTCCGCCGTGACTCTCTAGGGAGCGTCTTCACAGCCGTAAAGAAGCTGCCTCCATATCTGTTGTTAAGAACGGATAAGGCTCCTCAGATATTAATTGTTTTAGACGCGCCTGTCAAACGGAGGTCGGAGGAATCCACTAGGCGTGTTATTACATTTGATAACTCTCTGTGGACGCTGCTGACTGAGGATCTGATTGATCCGAGTTTCAGGGGAGCGACAGTATCTGGGGGAACCTTCAATGAGTCGAGACAATTTAAAATCTGACATGTATATTGTACCTGGAGGATTGTACAGCAAATGATGTGTATTCGTTAATCCAACGTGATCAATATTTAAATGGTGTGGTTTATTTACATCAAAATACATTTAGTATGAGTATTAAGATTCCAAGTATTTATTAGTCTGTTATTTAACATTTTACAATTGTCTCTAAATAACAAATTTATTGTTTTATAACATGTGAGTGTAATAAGTATTCAAAACAGAAGCTCAGCAACAGAATTCCATCAGTTGTCAGCTCATCTTACTATAAACATCCTTTTACACTTTCGAGAAGCATTTTCAGGGACAATGCTGCACATAAAACTTTGGAGAACTTTGGTGTGGTATAAGAAAACGAACGTACAAATCTGAAGACGAGCAGCTGTTGCCAACAACACTTTCGGAGCGGCACAACTTTTTGCGAGTCTTTGTAGCTGCAGTGCACCGATGGTTATTTATCTGTGCAGCTGTTGTTTTCTCTGCACTTTTTGTATTTGGCTCCTGCAGCTCACCTGGTTCCTCTCAGCATTCAGCTGTTGGACATGATGTTCACCGGGACTGAAACGCCGCGTCCAAGTGACGTGGCAGTGAACAGGTGTGGGATGTGTAACTTTGAAATGAGACTTTAAAAGAGACCAAAGACGACGGAGAAACAGATCAAACTGCAGAATATTGTCAAACCGGGCAGTTTGTGATGAAAGCTTGGATCGGCTTTGTATTAAATCACTCCCCTCATTTGTTTTAGTGGCTCTGCTGAAAATGTCACGTGGGAACGGCTTAAAAAAAACTAACATTTGATTGTCTACCACCTGCCAGAGTGAAGCAGAGAGTGCTGTTCGCCACACACGCTGAATGTTTCAAGTAACGCCAGGAGAAAAAAGAAGGTATTAAAGCCGGTGTGGGAGCCCAGCGAAGCAGCGCTGCCCATCAGTCGCCTAATGGAAAGTCTTTGAGTTACAACAATCAGTGGGAAAATGGGGTTTCATTTGAACCTTGTGTGCCACTGTGTGTAAGAGAAGGGAGACCAAAAAAAAAGGTCCTGGCTTGCTGACAATCCCATTCCTGGTGGGAGAGGAGTGAACAGATTGTACAGAGATGTGTGCTTGTTGTGGAGGAGGGCCCGTTGTTCAAACTCTGCCTCACAACACGAGGCGACGCGGCTCCGGTCCAAATCTGTTTTGTTCCGGTGCGCTCCGCTGTCCTGTGGGCAGCCTCCTCCCGCTGGGCAGACTTGGTTTTCTCTCGTTCTCTCTTTTTCGAAAATACTTTTTTGTTTTGATTTCCATGCTCCTCGAGCGCTGCTGGAAGACTGCTAATTAATGTTCAGGCTTTTGTTGTGTGTTCTGTACGAGGTGAAAGCTGTTTCGATGGATCGTGTTTAACCGATACAACAGCTACAATAACCACAAATACAAATGACTGTGTATCCGTGGAGCAGCCTCACCTAAAAACATGTGTCTCATTTAACAATGGGTGTGTACGTGTGTGCGTACTCCTCCTGTATTACCAGCTCACATTGTGTATTCTTGTGCGGTTCACAAATCAGATTTAGCAAAAACATGAAGCATGTAGAATGCAGCTGGTGTTTTGGTGGCTGTTTGAAGTGGAGGGCGATCCCTCTTCATTTTGCTCATACCTAGACACCATTAGGGGGTTGCTGAGCTGTCTCTCAGTGCGCTGATTAGAATTCATTTTAAGAAACCGCTGGAGCCCCCGCTCCCCCGTACAGCATATCAATAACCCCGGCCTGTTAACTTGCCAGCAGCATTGTTGGGAGCGGCTACATTTTTCACAAAGTTCGGGGCATTTATCTGCCTTTGTGGGGATTAGATTTTCTATTCCCGCTGGCTGAAATATAGGCTCCTGTGCGGGATGGGCTGCTGGACTTAGAATGGGTTAATCTCACATTTAAAGTGCTGATTGTTGGCTGTAATGAACTGTACTTTATTAATAATTACATAGTATTTAACCTCACACATTACCTACCTTGCTGGAGGTAATTTTTCTGTTTCTCCTCTGTTTGTGTGTTTATTAGTTGTTCTGTTTGTGGGTGATATTACAAAAAGTAACTGAAAGGATTTCTATATATACAGTACCAGTCAGGAGAGAAATTTTGGTCCGGATCCAGGACTTGTTTTGCGCTCGCTTCAAAATTGAGAGATTTCCTTTAATAATTCATGGATCTTAATGAAATACAAATAAGACATTTTAATGGGACTGATATTATTAGTGTCTGCAATTTGATGCAGATCCAAATAAAAATTTGGAACAAGAATACAAATTTGGATTGAGTGAATTTAAATGAGATTTCATAAGGGGACTGTTGATCCTTGGCAGAGGAATGGGCTCTCGGAGTGCCAGTCTACCTAGGATATTTTTAATGGTGAATACAGATAGGAAATGTTTAGAAAAGCATTCAGGCAATGGTCCATGCATTCTGCCATCGGGTCGCCCCTTGTCTTTTCGGGGTCATTTTGTAGTTGATCAATTGACTCTCCAGCAAGAAAGACTTTCTTTCATTTGCCTATTTAGTAGATTTTTCTCCATCGTCCACATAGACACTTTATAGTCAAGCATTTTAATTCCTACACCTTTCCATTCACGCCGTTTGCCTTAGTTGAACTTTTCTGGCACCTCTTACCCCGTCTACTTATATCGGATACTGTAAAGTCTGTTTGTACTCCAGCGTCAGCATCGTCCCACGACTGAACTCAGGCCATATTGGACACTGGACATTCCAAAATAACGTAATGGAGTCTAATTTATCCATTAATTCTGAGGTACTGATACTGTCCGGGTTAGAGGTTCCGCTCACGGGAGCAAGGCCCCAACTCTGCTGACTCCTAGACATTGCTGGGATCGATGCTTGTCGCTTTTGCCAGGAGAAATACTGGAAGGTGGATAAAAATACAAATTCAGTCGTTGACTTGATTAAATACACAAGTGAAGCTGCGCCCCCCCATTAATGACGGAGACATCCTGTTGGCAAATTGGAAACAATGTGTGTCGTCGCTGAATGTTTCAGCTGAATCAGAGCGCTGGTGTGGATTTGTTCAGCAGCAATTCGCGATGATCTTTTCTTTAAAGATTTTGATATGTAAATTAGACAAATGTTGTTATAAATCACCCACTCCATGCCTGCAAGGGTAATTTTATGCCTCTACACCAGCCATTGGCATTTTGTTTTTCCGGTTGTCTCTCTGTCCCATTGTGAACAGGATATATCAAGAATGACTTGAGAGAAATAGGTAAAATGTGGTACGTCTGTTCACTTGCTCTCAAGGATAAACGGATTCGATTATGGTGGTCGAAGGTCAAAGGTCAGCGTCCCTCTGATCTTTTTAAATCAATGTATTGGTCTTAAGAATGCAGCTACTCAGGCACACTTTGGGGATTTGTTTGAAGTTGGAACAAATGTTCACTTAGACTCTAAGAAGAACTGATTCGATTTTGGTTGTAGAAGGTCAAAGGTCACGGTGATCTTATGTTCCTGTGAACGAAAAAAATGTCATCAGGATCCCCAGTAATGAATTTCCAGTATTGACAAACAGTTTTAAACCAGACATCTGATCCCTAATGAGTTAAATATGTTGATTTCACATCAAAGTGTTAACATCGGGCTGATCAGTGTATATACTTAATAATTAAGTGCTGAACATCAGTGGAGGAGCTGCTACTAGGACCCCCCTGCGCCTGCCGTCACTTATTCTTTATCAAACTGCGACTCTGTTCTTTCTTCTTCTGAAAACAACAAAAAGCTACGAACCGGGATTTTCTTTAAACCTGTTTATTTTTTCTCTCTTGATTCTCTCTCCTGCCACCCACAACCATCCCCGGCCTCCCCCCCACTCTCACACCCCTCCGCCCCCTGCCTGGCCCGCCCTACCCCGCCATAGCCCCATTGCTCTGCGGCCTCACTTTTGTAACTCCTGCCGGCTACAGCTTTGTGCCTCCTTCCTCTGCTCCCTTCTGGTCAGGTACAGGTATCGCTTCTCTCTCTTCTCTCTCCCTCTGCCTGCTCACTGTCACTGTATTTCTTTCCCTCCTCGCTTTCATGTGGAAGGCTGCTTAGCATGCTGGCTGCAGCTCAGTGCTCTCACATCAGCGCCTGAATCTCTGCCTTCACATCTGCCATCGAGCTTCCCATTACACCATCTCACCTCTTGCATATAGTGACATACTGTACATGTCGTCACGTGTGGAGAGTAGGGACTGTTTATATTATTCATGCATGTACTGTGTGCGAGTTTGTGCATGTGTGTGTGTGTTTTTTTCATGTCGGTAACAGTGTGTTAAAGTTGTTTTCAGAGACATTTGTGATATCGGTTTGTGTGTCCTCTTGTGTGCGTGTATCTGTCTGTCACAGTAAATATGGACGTACACATAGAGCTTGTGTATAGCTCTCTTTTAAAGCTATACAACTATAAGACCCTGCAGCATCGGGGCTATACTTCTTTTTCATCTTAAACAAGAGAATGAACCAATACAAAATAATTTCCGTTAACATAATTTCTATTGTTTTAAACCAGGTAAATGTAATGGAAACACGTAGAGAATCTTTTTTACTTCCATGCAATTTAGAATGAGAGCAAGCTAACATTAGTTTGGTCAGTTCTCTCAGATACGTTTGCTCCAGAACTGTTAAAATAAATATAAATCAGTTAGTGCAATCTGTCTTAAATATGTATATGACGTGCATATCAACTCATTCACGTAATTACTGGCTCCTATTTGAGAATTTACGGAATGGGAATGACAGCAGACTAATCTTAATGAATCTTAATGTCTTAATTAAACCTTGTATCTAAACGTAAACTCATTGTTTATCAGCAAGATTCCATCTCCATGTCTGTGTTTATGTCCCAAAGTGCTGCTTCTAAAATCGTTATTGTCTTTTAAACACAACATTAACCCTCCTTTCTCTTCGTTCACCCACTTTCTCCCTCTCCAGTGTTCACTCCCAAAGTGATCGGCGTGGCGATCGCCCGCTACGACTTCAGCTCGCGGGACACCCGGGAGCTCTCGCTGCAGGAGGGCGACGTGGTGAAGATCTACACCAAGTCCGGGGCCAACGGCTGGTGGCGAGGCGAGGTCAACAGCAGGGTGAGTGACGGCCTGAGGACGCAAACACGACCTCCAACTCCTCCACTTTAAAAAGGCCTTTAATAAGAATATACGTGGTTTTATGCTTCGTTTATGCCGATAAAGTCGTGATCTCCTTTTGGCTGCAGGTAGCAGGACGGGACAATTTCAGATTTAGTCAGGTTCTCTTTCTTCCACATATCCTGACTTGGAAGAGTTCACTTGCCGCTGCAACTTAAATGCAAAAATTGTCCAATCCCATATCGAGAGCGCTCTGTAATCAGGCATACAGCTCTGAGATGATCCTGGTACTGAATGCAGGGAGGTATTCTGCCTCCCACTCAGAGCCTGTGTGTGTGTGTTGCAGCCCTCCGTAATGCGTCTGAGTGTGTTTTGTGAACAGCTGCGCTAAATGAAGAGGCTTTTCTCTTTTACTGAGGCTGATGTGTGTGTTGATGCGGCTCTGGAGGAAACTAAACGCTGTGTGTAGAGGCGGTGGAGTGCTGTTTGTGTCTCCTTAGCGCCTTTCGACCAGGAAAAAACAACTGGTACGCCTGGCTTTAAAAACAGTCGGCTCAGTCTGTGTTTTCGATTGGGTAATACCACCGCCTCAATGGAATGAAATAGCAGGTTCCTGTCGTGTGTCTGTCACTATAAGTGGTGAAATTAAAGGACATTGATTAGGATCTTTAAATAATGTGATTTAATATGCTATTGTAAATCTGTTAAAAGATATTTGCCTCCAATATTGATTTAAACAGCCCTTTTTGTTGAAATGTTCAAGCTAAGTTTCAAACTTAAATAGAAATGACTGCCAAACATTTTTCGCTCATTCATGTCTTACTCTGTTTGAACACAAAGTTAAAGGAACAGTTTCACATTTCAGAAAGAAGCTGATGCCAGCAGCTGGTTAGCTTAGCTTAGCATTTAGACTGACATTGTGCTTTATTCAATCCTTACTTCTGGTTCAGGTCCAGATTTCCTTTGAGCTCGGGCACCTAATTAAGTTTTATCTTATTGCTAACTTGAGGTTTGAATAGGACAGGAGGATATGGTAAAAAAATATTATAAATGTTCATATCAGTGAGAAATAATTAAATCATAATTCTAAGTACATTTATATTAAACACATTTTTGCATCCCCAATAAGGGTTGTAGCTTTTTAAAAACTATTATTTGAGCAGAGAATGACCAACACTTCATAAACAGCTAAACATGTTCTATAGTTTTTTAACGATATGTTGAACGTTTATTATATGGCTAGTGGGGATAATTGTCATTGATATTGTTTTATTATTTATTAATCTCACATGGTTTATATTCTTTTATTATAGTTAAATCCTTAGAATTATTTATTATAACATAAAATATGTGGTTTTATTTTTGTTTCTTTAGGAGAGTCAATCTGGTACATGTAGGAAATCTCTCACTAGAAAAAAGTAAAGGGAATCTGAGGGAAAATTGGAAATGGGTTCACTATAAATTATAACTGATGCTCAGCGAAAGCCTGTAAAGTGACTCACCCCCACCTCTCTCTCTCTCTCTCTCTCTCTGTCTTCAGGTGGGCTGGTTTCCATCCACATACGTAGAGGAGAGTGAGGAGTGAAATGTCTGCCGTGGGAGTAAAAGTGAGATAGAAGAAGAAGAAGAATGTCGGCAGTGGAGTGAGTGCACTGAGCACAGAACAGTGACAGACAGAGTGAGCGTCTCTAGCGCTGCTTGCTCCTGGTGTCACGGCTTTACTCTCCTCCAGCCCTGCCGCCCGCAACCATCCCAGAGGCCTCTGGGAGAGAGAGAGAGAGAGAAAAGGGCTGCGGCTCGCTACGGGCGTGCATGGGCCCGATTGCCTCTGGTCGACTCGGCGAGGCTAAGTGACTCCATCAACTAGCAGCTTGCCTGTCAGCAGGACACAAGCCCTCGCCAGACACATCCCTCCCCGTCTTCATCCGTCCATCCATAATTCCCCAATCACCCTCTTCGACTCCAGCCCCCAGCCCCCAGCTCCCGCCTGTTCCTGCTCACCTAGTCGGTCGTAGCAAAGACTGTGAAAAGTCAGCTCATCCATCCATCCATCCCACCCCCCCCCCATGTGGAAATAGACTGACCAGAGTGGCACTGACTGACACTATACATGTTTTCCTTTCTCTCTCGGATGGATCTCAGTCAGTTCTGACTTTGCCTGTGTGTTTATTCCATTAATGCAGGTGGTTATTGATGATTTGATGACCCAGATTCAAACATCCACACCACCCACTCCTCCACACCATCGTCACACACACACACACACACTTACAGGAGATGGAGTCGGATAGCGTGGCTGCACACTGCCAGTAATTGATCGCTGTTGTTCCTATTTTCCTCCTCCCACCTCCTCCGTTCTTTATCTGCAGCCCGGCCTCTCATGTTCTCGGTTGTCTTGGCCGTTAGCGATCCGCCGCTCTTATCGGTGGCAACTCTGTCAACAGGAGAACGTTCGCTGAGGGTTTATCTTAGTGGAGGCATTAGTGTCTGGGAACAAGCCACCTGCTCCGGTAACATAAAACAGAGGAAAAGAGACGAGCCAATCTCTCTACTTCTTTTTTATCTTTTTTCCTTCGCGGCTGTCTTTGCTTCTTCAGCATGACTTGAGTTTTGTTACAGCTCCATCATGTGCAGATGTGATGGATACGGAAACTGTACGTCTGCACCCGGATTTCAACTTTTCAAACATCAGAATGTTTCTTTTCCTCTGCAGAACACAAGTTTGGCAGAAACTGAGCATCTGCAATGTTGAGAGCTTCTTTTACCCAGAAAAATATAACATTCTCAAAGGTGAAGTCTCAACACTTGAACTCAAAAGAACCGAAATCAGTTTTCAGAAACCTTTTTTCCGCCTTTTCCATCTCGCCTCCCTCCTCTGTGCTTCAACCTGGTATATACATAAGGCACCCGTCTCCTTAATCCACAGCCAAAAGAGGCTTTTCCCACATTTGAGGGAATGAATATCTTTAAACACGCTGCACAATGCACTTATAATGTTAATACGCAGCAACATATAGTCGGCAGGAGGACATGGATATAGAGCAGTGATCAAATTACATCTGGAGGTGAGGCTGAGCAGCTGGCACTGTGCAGCTATGGTTCTTCTATTGCATAACAAACTACACTCCTTTGTTTCAAATATGTAAATATAAAGTGTTTTATTTAATTCACGGTTGGTGATTTCTGTAAGGAGGCAGCAGTTACTCTCCACATGTCCTTTCAGGCGGCATCTGACGTCAAAGAAAAGTTTGTCTTCGGTTACATTTCCCGTTTCCCTCCTCTCACCTCAGACTTAAAGCACTTTCACACAACTCTGCATGACATTTAAAAAAAAATCCTCCCTGTATTAATGTTAAAGGGGAAACTGGTCCAGACATTGTTGGAGTTTTAATATCACGTGAGGGGGAGGGGGGGGGAGCGTCTGGAAACAGTCCTCAGGACACTGTTTCAGTTCAGAGACGTCATCCTCCCCCCCAGCAGGTCTTCATCCTCCATCACATCTCCATCCTCCCGATTTTATCTTCATCCCCCCCCCCTCCCTGTCACATATATGTCTTCCTGTCACATGTCTCCAGTGAATCTCTGTAAGAACTTTTGCATTGACTCAATGGAGCCATTATGTTTGGAAAATGATTAATAACCCCCTGCCAGACCTGCCACTCCATCCCTTTATGACATGTGACAAACATATTTTTGCTCTCAGTCAAAAGAGAAGGATCACATTAATGTGTTTTTTTGGATTCGTCTCACATTTCCTATTTGGTTCCATCGACAGTGTCGTTAAGTGGCCACTAGATGGAGGCATCCTAAACACATCTCTTCCTCTCCAGCAGTCACCCTGGACTTGGTGAAGTTTGGAGATGACATCATCTGATTAGGAGGTGAACAGTGTGTACGGAAGCATTGAAGTAGATTTAGAAAACGCCTTAAAGTATCATACACAACTCATGTTTATCTGGATTTGAACCTGCTCATCATGTTCATCAAGACTTAACTGATATTCCAGAATCAGTAGGAAGCCTTGTTTCTTAGAACCTCCCTGATCAGTCAAACTCTAGATGCAGAACATTCAGGAAGTATTAGAGAGTGGCGGCGGGTAACAAATGTGATCCAGCACAGGTCTCTCTGCCGTCCTGGGAGAACAGGCGAGGCAGAGCCGGCTCCTCTAATCCACTCCCGCACTCCCTCCTCCGCCCAGATGAGCCCTGACAGCGGGGCCATTTACAACTGCAGGCCTTCATCCCCTCCGAGTGAGCTCCCCGATTTTTTTTTCTTCCTCCCTGTGCGCAGGAGGGACGGGAGGAAGGCTCAAGGGTATCCGCGATCTAATCATTACACCATCTCCTCACCTCGACGACCTGCCTGCATCCATCTCTCTGTCAGCTCCCCCTCTCCCTGTGTCACTTCCCTTCCCTCTTTCTTTCTTTCTTTCTTTCCTTACCTCCCTTTCACCGGCATCTATCTTTCATCCAATCTCCCGTCTTCTCGGTTTCTCTCTGTCGTTGCCGTTCCTCGTGCCGATGCTCTGTAGGCTGTGGCAGCCGACGCCATATGTTGGCGGGAGGAGAATAGATGATTCAGTATTATCAGGAGAGGAGGGAGAGAGAGTGTGTGCGTGTGGGGGGGCTCTCTATAAACAACCACAGCAAAATGAGCACTAGTTTAATTTGACCACAAATTAATAGACTCAGAGAAGTGATGCCAATTAGAGGATGCATTAGAATCCTCTCACACCACCGTTGTCTCCTCGTGTACAGTGTGTGTGCAGATCACTTCCGTATGCGGAGACACACACTGCGTACGTGAGGGGAGGCGTTTTGACAGGATTCAGGGCTGAGCAAGTCTTATCCCAGCAGGGGTTTTGGGATACAATCTCCTGAACCAACACGTGAGGACATGTTCCGTTCCCACCTGAGCAGAGACACACCAGTCACACGTGAAGGAATTATCCTTTTTTTCCTGGGCTGAAACTCCTCCACCCTCCTGTCATGTAGTCTTACCATCAGTGTCCCTGTCTTGCCTGAGCTTTGCATCCATACCCATGTGTTGTTGTCCCAACGAAGCCAAAGATTACTGCTGTTCCGACTGTACATTCAGTGTAACGTCTCCATGGTACCCGACCGCTGTGGCCTAACTCTAAAAACCGTGCAATCCTGACTGTGTAGCATTACCGTGTATTGTTGCTGTAAAATACTGTAAAATATGTACAGAGCGTATAATAAAGATACTTATTGCTTCTTCTTATGTGTCGTTTCATGTCCTGCAAGTTAAGTATACTATTGTTTTACTTCATTCAGTCAACCAGTCCGATTGAGCTTGAATGTGATGGTTTCACAACTGTTACTGGTCTCTGTGTTCTCACTCCCCCTTTTTTCTCTGCTCACCCCAACCGGTCGAGAAGGATGGCCGCTTACATAGAGTCAGGTTCTAGAGGTTTATTATTTTTCTAAGTCAGGGGCCATAAAGGGGCCACTTCTTACACAGAGGGGCAACAAATATGTCCAACATCCATGAAAATTCCTGATTCAGGGTTTAAGGTGCACAGTTTGTCTTTGACACACTGAAAACTTTATATATTTTGAGAATTCTTTCTTGTTCAAGGACATCCTGTTCTTCAAAAAAGCTTTGTAACAATAAATACCAAAATTGTATGCTTTTATTTTCTATGTGACTTGTTTATTTAAACATTTAAAAAAAAATTCACTGATGAGGCAGAGGCACTTCTGAGGCCTCGCCCCTGGATCCGCCCTTGCACTATACAAATAAAATTGGATTGAATTGAGAGTGTTAAAGAGATCAAATGTGCAAGAGGATCATCACAGATGGACGCACAGCGATGAAGTAGAAGATGGATTACAGTTGATAAATGACATGAACCTGAGGACTCTGATTTAACAATCTAAGCTCATGGCACTGAATGCATTTAGGTCCAAATCAACATTGACTAGTTTCACTGGAGAAAGTCAAGATGCTGCAGCTGAGATCAGTGAGAAAACAGTGTTTTACAGTTACAGCAGGTAAATCTGTTCTAGTTGAACTAACATTAAAAAACCTATAAATGGACTAAATAAGGACACTGAAATTTATCATGAGCGCCACCTCCGTTTTTCTTTAGAAACCAGGTGTGTTTGCACCTTGGAGGGTTGATATTATAAAGGACGATTTTCAGAATAAAAGTAAGGAAACTGCTCACGAGCAGATCATCTGTTTGTGTGAGAAGTAGCGTGAACATATGTCCTGCACCTGCCTATAGGTCCACGCTACTATTTTGGCAATTAGCATTAAAATAACAGTGAAATACTGAACCACTAAAGGTGGGGGAACTCATTCAATGGCCTTTTAGAGCAGATTTAGACAAAAAATGTATTAAATTAAATAGTTTACTCCACCTTAATAACGTGATCCATGCAAAATCAATATTCATATAAATGTTTTGATATTATTAAAGAAAGGCAATTTTCTAACCTTAAATTGTCACATTCAAACAAATAAAATGTATATGTATGACTTATCAGACATTTTCTAAGCTGACAACACTTCTTTGATTTTTACGTGTTGAATTTATCGGTGGTAAAACTAAAGTGCTGTATCTCTGCATGAAAAAAGTGGTGCCACACTTATCTCATAAATGTCCATAAATCAAAGAGAAGAGAGTGTAACACAGGCGCTGAGCCTCGTTGTGGTCAGTCACGTCTCTCTTTGCTTCGCTGGCTCAGAAGTGACTCTGGCTAAAATTAGGATCTGGTCCTTAAAGTATAGTAGGGCTCATTAAATGGCCGACGTGGTGTTACTGCCGTGTTTTGTTGCCGTTCCCTCCACAGGACTTAAATAACCTGCGACCGGCAGGGGGCCGTTGCTCACCAGCTTATTGGCTACAAAGGTGTGAATGGATGGGGGGATAAACGGAGGGTCTTGTTGCTTTCATCATGCTGATAATAATGAACCCAGTTAGCCGAGGTTCTAAATATAACCAGTTCGAATGAGTGCATAAAAAAGGTGAATGCTCACAGTGCTGTGTGAAATGAATGGTTGTACAATGTGGAAAACCTGCAGACCATATGCTGATGCTCTGCATAGCTTCTCTCTAAAAGTGCATGTGTGTGCAGGTCTTGTGTTTGTGCCCATGTGTGGGTTTCGGTCTCCCCGGCCATCTGCTGCCCGGTTATACCTGCAGTCGCCGGAGCCAAACCGAGACTCGGACACCAAAAAGAGGATCAGTGGTGTCGTGGTTGTAGCAGCCAGTGCTGCTGGCACCGCAGGAGGCGGGAGAGAGACCCACCAGGCGGGCTTAGTCCCAGCCAGGCCGGTGTGGATCACGCCAGCCAGCGTCCAGCTGAGGCTGGACCACCGGTGTGACAGATGGCTGCTGAGAGGGTGACGTCAGGCTTCTTCATGATGCTGAGAGACTGAGAGGCCCAACTCTCAGGTCTGCTGCTGGTGTGAGAAGACGTCTGACACCGATGGAACCAGACGCTCCTGTCATCGAGAGCAAAGATAGAAGCTACTGTACTGTACTGTAGGTTTGGAGGTCACTGTTAAAAAATAAAAACTGGTTTTATTACACCAAGTCATGTATTTATTTATGGTATATTGTTCACTGTACTGCACTGTGAGTCTAGAAAGTGCCCCATGTCCTGTACGTTTCATATATGAATCCCACCCATTTGACACGTGTATTGTTATGGGTTCAATGACGTGCAGAGTAGAATGTGGTGCAAACCAACTCTCCAGTTCTGGGTTCTGTGAGTCGAGCTTCACTGAACTTTGTAGAGGAACTTTTTTTTTACTGTTTATTCAGTCCCAGAAAGAAAGCCAAGCAAACAGGCAGGTTTAAAATGAGCACTGCACTAGTGTAACAAATTCATGAAAACATAATTCGCAGTAAAACACAAAGATGGCTCTAAAACACTAATCTCACATCTTACATGGTGATGCACCATTGACAGGATCATCCAACACAGCAATGCTGGTTAGATTGGACTAAAAGATTAATTATTCGCTCAAATATCAGATGAATTATCAGAGTATATAACTCATAATCAGAAAGTAAGATTCAGATGTTTGTACAGCATCTCATATTTTAATAAAAAGAGTACATGCTAAAGTCATAAAGTAAAATACAGGCTCTTGAAGGTACTAATATTAACATCCTTGAAAGAGCATTTCTGAATGTAGCCCGACTGTTCGTGTACTTATACATTTCAAAATAAACCGTATGAAAGAGCGAAACTGAAGAAGAGAGGCTACAACAAAGGAAGATGCAGGAACAGTCATCTAACCTGCTGCATGGAGCCCCCCGACCTTCTCACATCTGTACTTTTACTCTCCAACATGCTTCATATTTTCTCATTTATTTGTTCCATCACTTCTTCTGTTCTTCAGAGACCACTTCCTATCCCGAGAACAAATGGCTGCACGGTTACCGCATCAACAACATGACAGCAGAAATTCAGCCGAGTTTAAAAGACTGCCGCCGAAAATAAGAGTCCAGTACTCGCTTGTTAATGTGATGAAGAGTCTGATGTGTAAAACACTGAAACAAGAGGACGTGCTCAGCCGATGGAGCCGTGTCGCGCTGCAGTCGTCCTTCTCCCTCCGTCTTCTTTCTGAATGGCCACATCTCATCACATCTGCCATGTTTTGACTGCCTCCACTGCAACTACCACATATCCCCGCGTCTATTTCTCACTCCGTCTCGCTCCCGACTTTCTCTGGGTTTATTTCTGTCTTTGCGGAGCCATGAGGGAGCCATCATCGTTGCCAGACGGTGTGGCTGCTGTGTGTAAATATCAAGCAGCACTTTCTCTCTCTCCCCCCCCCCGTTTTCCTGGAGACTACCAGCGCTGCATAAACACAGAGGAGCCGTCGACAGAACCCAATCTGACAGCTCATCACCATAAACCACACACACTTGTTTGGGCTGTTACGGGCATCTTTTCTCCACCACTTGCAAAACTGTGTCATTCCGGCCTTTAGTCGTGTTGTGTATCCACGCAGTGTAAATTCAAGGGAACTTGTGTCCTCCATGGCCGTGTGTGCATGTAGACATGGCTTGGCATTGTTCAGAAGCAAAGTGTGTGCAGAGTGATTGCGTTTCCTCCAACTGGCATTGGCGCGATGTGAAGGCACATGCACACACTCATGCATACTCTAGTGCACTTTTCAATGCCGCAGTCCTCTGTTGTGTCCCTCTTCTTATCCACACACACAAAACACAAACACATGCAGGCTGTACAGATGGAGTGCAACACACACACATACACACACACACAGTGGTAACAGATGGAGGCGCAAACATTGCCTTTATTAATAATAATACTAAGATTGATAATCAGCATTAGACAACAGTTAAAAATATATCATTTATTTTGCCAAAAGCCTCAGCCCATGTTTTATTTTGCCATTTGCAATATTGAATGTGTTCTGCTCGTGCACGTCTCAGCTCTTCACGTGGCTGTCCCTCCTCACATGCCTTCAGGGCAGTCAGGTAGAGAGGCGGCAGCGAGCGCGGTGCACAGCGGAGGCTTGCATTTAAATGTAAATGCACGGAAACAAACAGTGTCCTTGAAAAACAAACAAACACAGCATCAGTAGCCTCACAAGCAGCAGTTATATCCAGTCGGAGCTGTCAATAAACACTCAGTTGGAGATTTGAATAAATGTGGGACAGAAAGTGTGTGTGCGTCACCTGTTTGTATACTTTGAAGAAATCTGGAAACAAATAACAAAACATCGACCTTCTGCGTTGCTGCAGTTGAATGGTTACAATGGACTGACCGTAACCATGGCTACATGACAGTCATAGATCACAAAATGACACAATACTCTAGACATTATCGTAGTAAGAAATACATGATACACCATCAGTGGAGCCTGGTGTAAAGAGATGAGTTTGTGGAACAATGTTTGAAATCACAGTGTAATCACATATTTGATTGTGTTGTTCCACATAGTGAACACAGAAGGACATTTCATCCATCAGACAGCGGGTGAGAGGCAACTGATATTCATGCACATTAAAACCTGTACAAAGTGTAAAGACAATTGAGCACCTGGCATTGATATCAATTGTTTAAGTTCTTAATCAAAAAAGTTGTTAAACTATAAAATTATCCTCATATCAAACTTGGTGTTATTTCTAATTACATTTCATATATATATTAAATATTAATAATGTTACATTTTATATTAAAAATGAAATATATTCATAAGTTACCTCTAAACACTATAAATAAAAAGAGACACTCTCTGCTCCTCCTGCACTGGATTGAAATAACAAGAGATTGACACAATACGTGCAATCATTTACTGGACAGTGCATACAGGCACCTTTCATTTCATTAGTGTCTTTTCAAAGAGAAAATATTTGTATGATACAACAACAACAAAAAAAAACACTATATAAAAAATTAACTAGGATTATATGATATAATAATTATTCTTGAAATGTAAAAGTCATGTCTAAAATATACGTCATGTGTTTGACAAATGTTGGGCGCACAGGGTCTGTTGCTCTCGTCACACTTTTCACGTGACGACCACCTTTCTCCTATTGGTTCATTTTACTTAACCTCAGCCAATCTTAAACAATGTTAGTGCAATGGTTTCACACAAAACTATGAGATCAACCAATCGGAGTCAAAAGTTTATTTTATTTCCAGAAGTAAAAAAAGGAGAAAAATCCAGAGGAACTTGGCGCAACAGCTTATCTTTGAAGGAAGATACAATATATTCTTCCAGTGCTGGTTCTTTCATCTCCAATTCCAAAAGCACACTTGCAGCACCGTGCCACTTTTTGCAGATTTTTTTGAAAATAGCTTTGTCGAGGCGTTTGTCGATTTTTTCGAACAGACGCTCGATGATGGGGATTGGTGATCTGAGAGTGTTCAACACCTTTGCTTTGTCAAAGATCCTCGAAACAAAACAATTATCCTGATTTGTAATTTCCTTCTGTCCTCTGTTGGCTCTACTTCTTCGCTGTGTTCTTCCTTGAATTCAGAAGTGGTCACCTCGGTTTCTGAGCCAGACCCTTGACTATCTGTCGAAGGCAGACTGGCCCACCCGATCGGGCCCACTGATACAGCTTGGGCTGTTTCTAGAGCAACTCAGTTTTGCAACATGATTTCATCCACAATCCTCTGAGCAATGTCATCTGCAACATTCTTAATCTCCAGAGAGGAGCCAGATTCCGACTGCTCGTTATCATAGTGGGAAATCTCCTCAGAAGAAGATTCGGTGAATAGAGAGACCTCATCCTTAATGATCTCCTGGACAGTTTGGGTGGTTGTAGACCTCATGAGTCCTTTGATCATTCTGCGGGCCTGTTGAATCATACATTGTCTTTTTGGAGGTGTGACATGAGGAATAGTTTCCTTCACACTGTCCATGCTCATGGAGAGGACAGAGTTGACACACTCTGCAATCTCTTTAGTGATCAACCTTGTCAACTTCTCTGAGCTGACCAGATTGACCTCATCTGGAACATCAAGAGCCAGAGCAAAAATCTGAGGAAGTGTGTTGCCCAAAGAGCAAATCACACCATTCGGAGACACACGCCCAGCAGTTTCTTTCCCAGTATGGTTGTTGTGGCCACATCAGGTTGGTTCAAATGCTGTCAATGTCCATATTCATGTTTCTGATACTTTGGGAAGACATGAGTTCTGTTGACTTCATTTGGCTCTGCACCTCACAGATTTAACGTGATGCATGCTGGACATAACACACTGCATACTGGTTAGAAATTGTCTGACTTTTACCAGCACTGCAAAACATCACCATGTCACATGACCTTAAAATATTGTTGGGGTGAGTAAGCTGCAATCAGAACGTGAATATAAATGAAATAAATAAAATAATAAAAAGAGAATGTCTTTGTTGTAATAATAATCATCACAATTTCAATAGGGCCTCCCACTGTCAGTGCTCGGGCCCTAAATATCCTGTGTGATTACAGGTAAATTGCATTTTTGAGTGTTTCAAATGAAACGTGAATCATATTAATTCACATTTTATATTGCTCAGTCTTCATTTCAGCTGAAGGTTTTATTTTGAACTTTGAATCTGTGACTGTTTCATTTAAACTATCATCACACACATGACTTAAAAAGCTGGAGAGCAGTATTTATATGAGCAAGTTTTCAAAAAGCACCAATTTGTCGCATTTTACCATAATAAAAAGCCTAAAGAAAACTTATATTGTTTCTGTTTCATGCAATTATGCAGCCTTAACAGTGTGCTGTGGCTTATTTGAATATTTTCGTCAATTTAAATGCAACATTGCCTCCAGTTTCCTCTGGGGCACAAATACAGAACATATACAGTATATTTGAAGTGTTGAAAATGTGATGTGCAACTTTGATGCAATCTGAGCCAAGAGAAAAAACAAGGAACATCAGCATTAAAATGGCGATGTGAACTTCAACTGCACCTTTTTTTAAACTCAAGTGTAGTTTTAAAACCATGCATTGCAGCGTTCCGACGTGTGTCCTGGTGAAATTACAGCCCAGCAGAGGTATTTCTCACACGTCCTGGAAATCTCCCCTCCCCTGTGGTTTCTGCAGCTCACTCTGATCCACTCCAATTTGGCAGAGGAGATGAGGGAAGCCATCAGTGTGTATGATGAGCTACTGTCTCGGTTACATTTCCTCTG
Source organism: Pseudopleuronectes americanus (assembly GCA_038501795.1). Taxonomy (NCBI): domain Eukaryota; kingdom Metazoa; phylum Chordata; class Actinopteri; order Pleuronectiformes; family Pleuronectidae; genus Pseudopleuronectes; species Pseudopleuronectes americanus. The sequence goes on from CM076736.1 coordinate 10,615,452, forward strand.
CCCCTCTCCACCAGCTGCTTTAGCCCTCCGTGCCTGGTAATATTCGAGTGGGACTGGGAGGATTTTCCGGCAGCGTGAACCTTGTGTTACTGGATCCTCGCTGCTGAACCTCCTGCCGCAGACAGGCCGTGAGTCTGACACATCACTTATCTACAGGACTATCACATTTCCAATTCTCCGTGTCAACTGCCTCGACGTCTGCTCTTGAATTTGCACTGTTGTACTGGTTTGTGTGTGTGCTCAATACATTTCCCAGTCCAGATTGTTTAACATGCTTATTTCAGGTGCATTACATCCATTATGTATCTGGACTGTTTGCGCAACGCATGAAAAGTGTGTCTGTGTGTGTCTGTGCAAAAGATTGGCCACACAGAGCAGATTCTTCAATTGTTGATTTCCAATGTGATTAAAAGCTGCATGAAGCTCAACATAAACATAACAAATTACCTTAAAGTACTCAAATATTTGACTTAAATAGATTGAAAAAGATTAACATGTACTGAAGTAAAAGTACCACATTAATTGAGTACTTGAGTAAAATTGAGTACTTGCTTTAACTATTTTCACATCTTTTCTATGTAACCTTTAAAAAGGTACTTGCAGAGTGTAGCCTGCTCCTTAATGCAACAGTGTACTGCAGCCTCATTGTTCCTTCACCAGTGATTCTGCAGCTGCTCCCACAGGGGGTGGAGTCTAATGTTAACTGCCCACTCTGATTGGACCAGTGGACCACTTCCTCTTTCATAATTGATAGACGTTTAAATGTATTAATAAAAACTCTGCTTGCTTTGTTACAGGAAGTGAATGTTTTACTCACCCCAGATTGTAAGTGAGGAGAATATGAAGGCTCGCCACTGAAAATGTCATATTTGTGTTACTGGGCCCGAACGCTTTGTAAAACTAAGTTGAGGATAAAGTTCAGATATTTCCTGATATAAGCACTTTTTTGTTTTTTATATGAAAAAAAACTATAGACATGAAAAAAGTACAGTAATGAAGAAAATGTGCTCTAAACACCACTACTAAAATGGACCAAATCGAATCACATACATTTCACAAACGTAAGAGGCTGTGCTCAGCTTCCTTATTCTATTATTACTATATTTGGCTCCTGCCTGTGTTATAATAAATAAAATACTACAATAAGCTGCCTGTACTTTGGATATTCACCTGCTTTGGTTTCTCTTGACACTTTTCTGTCCATCTGTATTTTAAGACTATACAAATGTTATAATATAAGAATCTGGTCCTAATTAATTTTTGAATGAATTGTTTGGTTTTGTTGCTGAATATTTTATTTTTGTCATATAAAGACATTTAAAAAGTAATAAGACAGAAAGAAAAAAGGGAAGTAATTTGTTGATTAACACTTTGTCAACTGATTCACATTAATTCTAAATTATGTGGCGCTGTGCCTTTTTGTTTACATAAAGCAACGGCCATATTGAATCAAGCTTTGCCCTCATAGTTTTAGCTATAGAGGTCTAGTTGAGAGGACACACACACACACCCCCCTCCCTCTGTGTGTCTGGTCTCATTTATGCAGACCCTTCCTCCTCCTGTGTGGCAGAGGGGTGATGGAGATGTGTGAGGCAGAGCTTCTATTCTGGGGACTTTGAGTTGAGCTCAGTATTCGCTTTGCCTCCCTCTCTCTTTCTCGATCTCCCTTCGAACCTCGACTGGAAATGGTGCTATTCGCTATGTGCCCATTCCCCAGTGTCCCCTGAAGCACCTCCAGATGTATTCAGCTTCCATTTGTCATTCCTGGAAATGTGGTGGCGTCAGCAGTTGTGTCTCAACCTCCACCCGTGGCAACACAGCTCCACTACAAGGGGTTCCAGTCGTGCCTGAGGTCACCCTACTCCCTTATTACAGTTTTAGATCTTCCACATGATGGATAATGATGTCGTTGCCCTATTTAGTCTGCTGGGGAAAGCACGCTTCAGTCAGATCTGTTATCTACACTGATGCATCTAATACCAGACAGGAATTTAACAAACAGAATGCCCATTTTAACTTGTTTTCCAGTTTCAACTATTGAGTGAATATGTGCAATCTGATAAATGATAGCATGAAAAATTAATTAGGTTAAGAATGGGTACTTTGCTTTGTCATCTAGACGTGAGTGAACCAGGAGGTACTACACCACAATGTGCATTTTCATCCACATATCTAAACTGGTGAAACTGCTATTTTAGTGATTTTGTTACAGATCAAGTTCACGCTGGTACTTCCTGCCTCCCACAGCTACAGGCTGCGCTCTTAAGTCTAAAATGGCCGAGGCTCTGACCTTCTCCTGCAGACTCAGCTTTTATCTGTCACCAAACCAACTGTCAGACGAATCACTTTGAGCTCAAGTGAAACCGGATTCAAACCACTCAACACTCTCCCACCCACTGCAGGTAAGGAGGACCAGGAGCTTCAGGGCTCAGACTCTTTCCTGTGCCTGGCCCACAGAGTTGTTTTATGTGGAGTGACAATGCAATTATATTGACACTTGTTTATAATGTGGTCACAACTGTTTGAGATTGGACTGGTCCGACTGTGTCTGATATGCTGGCGACTGCAGGGGTGGAGTATAGAAGAAAAAAACACAGACACTTTCAAGTTCTCATAGCATCAGTATGCTGAGAACAGAGAGAAACCAACAGATAAACACTGCCAGGGGATATATGTTAAGTGAATATTGTATAATGATGCAATCACTAACTATTAGTAAATAAATATCTTTCATTATGAGGTAAAAGGTAGATGACATGTATGGATATACGTGACAGAAAACACATCTGAATTATTAGAATAAAAACTTAACACATATCATCCCTTCAGCCTTCAGCCAATGAGATTAGAGGTGTGTCATCACCATGATGTCTTAAGGTCATGTGACCTGATGACATTTTGCAGCACTGTATGAAGTCGGTCACGATTCTAACCATCATGCATTGTGTCAGGACCAGTATATTGTTAATGTGTTTGTTAATTTTAAGGATTCTTTTCAAACTTGCTTTACAGGGTGATTCAGTGATAATAGTTGGTGACTTTTACTGCTCTGTAGGTCAGAGATCAGCACACAGCATCTGCCTCTGCCCCCAGTAGCCTCCCTGTTGGTACTTTATTCTAATAGATATTCCTAAAGTTCATTAGTTTGTATGCTGGGCTCTTCTTTACTCTGAGCCCCGAGAGACTAGTTTGCATTCTCTCTGCCTCTCATCGAACGGACAGACAACCTCACAATGACGGAAGAAAACAAATCACAAACATTGGAAGTTGAGATTTCCTCTAGAAGACGTAGTTCTCTTAGTTCAACTCATCAGAATTCTGCTCCTAAAAGAAAGAAGTGACTTGTATGGAGGCATTAGTGCATAATGCAGCATCACAGCAGCTGGTGAGAGGATGCCGAGGCCTCCGGTAACTTGTTGAGCAGCAACAGTCCTCATCTGAAACTGAGCTGACAGCTCGGCTCTCTCGCCTCGTAGCTACAACACCCGCCGACAGAAACACAAAGACCCGGCGGCGGCGGCGTACACTGACGGCCATCTAATAAATTAAACTCTATTAATTACCATGTGTAGCATAATTCTGGAGTTTAACAAAGGTCTTTGTGGTAGATCTACGCGTTACAACAATTATTCATTTTGATGAGCGGGGATTATAAATGAGGCAATTAACACGCTGTCAGATTGGAGGAGACGGAGCATCGCTGCTCATTCTGCAAATCCTATTTTTCCGCCTGTAAACTTCAGACCTCAGTGCAGCGGCGCCTGGGTTCAGGCTGTCAGAGCGGGGGGGCTGAGGGTCAGCAGCGCTGTGGAGTGACCGGGACACCAGTGTCTCCCACAGTGGACAGTTGACCCCATCAAAAAACCCAGAGCAGCCGAGTTAAAGGGGAAACGCTTCGTCCTTCCATCCCCTCAGGTTAACCTGATTTAACTCAACAGACAAGACAGACACACACACACACACATACACACACACATACACAAGCTGCCAGCAAGTTAAGTCCCAAGGCGAGAGCTGGGGCTGCAGAGAGGGGGAACACATTAGCCTAATAAGGGCCATCTGGTGGCCATTCATTAACTTGACCATCCTTGAAGTCCCCGACCCAAAATGTCATTTTTCACTTTGCAGAGGAATTCGTTAGGTGATGAGAAGAACTTGAGCCAAGTTACCAAAGATGGGAAATATGAGTTAAAACAGGAATATGAAAAAAAAAGAGAGAAAGAGGGATCATGTGACAATAAACTTTGATTTTATTTTATTTGATTCATGAGTGAGGCAAGAAGGTGAAGTTAATTAGAAGATATTGTGGGACAATCAAAGCAGCAGTGACAGGGAAATGTACGGACCTTCTTCTTCTTCATCATACACACTTTTTTTTACAAGGGAGGCAACGTTTGATCATATTTATTCTCTTAAAAGGAAAATAAAGAGACTTTGTACACAGTGATTGGTTATAGGTACGAGAGAAGACCCAAGGCAACTCATATGCATACATTAATTGATAAAACCGTTACAGATTAGCAAAGAGGAAACAAACAAATTGAAAGTCCGTAAAAACAAAAAAAGAAAATTTAATATTATAAATGAAGAATAGTTCTGCATCAACCTTCTTACTCCAAAGATAAAACCAAGAGCTGAGCAGTAGAATCAGACGTCATGGTTCTGTTCCCCAGATTCAAGTAGTCCCGTGAGCAGGACAAAAAAACATGACGGTGGAAATAATGCAATAAAGCTTTGTTTTGGGATTAAAAGATACTGACAGATACCTGCAGTTGTAGAGACTGGTCTGACATCCGTGACGAGTGCTTTGTAAAAAAGCACACGCTCTCTACTCATGAGCGGAAAAGCTCTCCTGCTACAGGGGGGTTTGCACGGCTTTAATCAAGCTGTCTGATTAGACATGTGCACGGAGAAGCACCTCTCGGTCTCACACCAAAAAACACTCCACAAGGTCGTATGCAAATGATGCCACCATTTCTCACTGTCCTGGATTCTTTCAAGTGGTAATGGAACTGATTTGTTGTGGGTTTTTTCCTAAACCTTGGTGCTGAGTGCTCGTTGCTCAAATGTTTTTTTGCTCTGCAGTTCCCACAGATCAGCAGCAGCTAGATAGATGTGTTGTTATTTCAAACAGCCATTTCTATCTGTGTTCAAGGTTGTTTCAATTTATAGAATCAGGTGTGGCACATTAGGCGACACAGACCGGTATTTTTGAGAATGACACCACTTTGGGGCCTCATGGAGGTTAAATGTTGCACATCATTGTGTACAGCATTAACATGCCACACATTTCTCTCATCTTCATCAGCTAAACAATATAACAATATTTGGCTCTGTACAGTACAGACCCAGTGTCACCACAGGGTTTAGCCTCTGCAGATGTGTATCCACCCTTTTTTAAGCCTTATGTATATCTATAGAAAAAAAGAAAAGAAAAAAAATGATTGGCTGAGACCATACCAAAACCATATCTCTCTCATTACAGCTAAGGCTCATTAAAACATCCATAAATATGTTACTGTCCTCTCCTTTCATTGTTGGCGTTTTGCTCTTTAAAGTGGGCATTGCCTGATTGGGCTGACGTTTGCAAATTTAAAATCAAAAAGGCATTCAGTGATTTTTTTATTTTCTGAAAAAAATCTGTCCTCACAATTTTCACTTCAACCCTCACTTCAACCTGGCGCCAGGTCTGGTGCCGTATGGTTTAGTCCCTCACAGCTGCATCGTCAGAAAGTTTGGAGGTGATACAATTCTGTGTACGGAAGAAGGTGTACAATCTATGAGGCCCCGATTCAGTTTTCATAAAATCAACACAGCAAGAGGAGAAGCCATTGTTAACAAATAATCATTCCAACACCCCAATTCAGTGAGATTGAGTAGAATGGTTACCAGGCAACACAGTCACAGTGGAAAAACTCGACATTACAGTGGTGTCATTGCCTTGATGTCATTTCAAGGATTTCAGTTTCCCTCATTAATTTAGATTCTCCTCTTTTCTGTCCATCTCCTTACACCAGTAAGCCACGCTCAGTCCAGTTAGTATTTTACGACATTTTCGCACATGGCTCAGCCAATCAGGAACCATTTTATAATGAGGCCTTTTCAATCGTGATGTCAATGATAAGTAGTAAGGGCTTTGTCACATCTGGCCAGAAATTCTTGCATAACTTTTTTTATATTGTCTCCAACACACAAGCCTTTACATTGGTTGTATTGTTTTTCTCCTTGAGACAGGAAAAGATAACCCTCATCATAGTATAGGCTCAGATATAATTATATCTTCATCAGTGCAGTCGCATCAACTCAAAGCTGTGCAAACATGCCATGCATAATTATCGTCTCTCACACACCTGTTTGTGTCCTTGGGGATACGTGACAGCAAAGCAGGTATTTTCTCCTGCTCCTTAATGAAGCTCTTCCTAGGCAACAAACCAAGATACCGACTGCATCCGCTCATCAGTGGAGACCAGACGAAGCAGAAGGACGCGAGTTTCAGGAAACAAAAAGGTTGGGTGTGTTCCCTCCTTATTCTCTTTTTAACGATGGGTTTCTGATGTTCAAGGATAACGTGACTGTGTTCCGAAACACCTCCTACAACGTGGCTCTGAGAGCTTCTAACACATTAGCATTTTAACTTTGGAGCAAAGTCGCACAGTCCTCACGCTCAGTGTCTCTCCACTTGTCTCGTGAAGCTGCCCTGTTGTTCAGTATTGATGCTAGCATTAGATGGCCTGACGCAGATTGAATGTGGCTCGCTAAAGGGCACTTCTCGTTCCTGTAGATGAGAAGCAACGAGGGAGGTTTTCAGTCCCACTCCCCGGTTGTAGCTGCCGAGCTGCCAACCGCCACTCTGTGCGATCCAAACCCCGGAGGTTACCCAGTGGTCCAGTTGCCAGGCCGAGGAACTTTCAGCCCGGTCTGTGTCTCGATCGTCCAATAAACGGCTTTTGTTTGATTCGTTGCCAGAGCCTTTGCAGAGATATTCCCATTAGCATGGCTGGACCACAGCGCGTCTGATTATCTCATCCTCATTAGAGCTGCTGGGATGCCAACATACTATTTACAGCACCAAAGATGCCCTTTTGTTTTTCCAAATAAAACGGGAAGATGCAGGAATTTGGGCTCAGGACGAAACAGATGACCATCTTGGCCCTTATTTTTAGTTTGCAGGCAACATGAGGCGCCAGTCTCTCCCCGAGGCCGTCATCCTTTTACTCACATTTCCTTCTACATGGTGTACCTGCAGAAAACATCAAAGATGGCAGGAATTAGCCCGCCTCTTTGAAGGTGAACAATGCTGGAGCGATGCTAATTCTCTAACCTCCGTCTCCTGCTCTATACAGTCAAAGAAACGTCAAATGAAAATGTCAGAATCTGCCAAGTGTGGCCTCATTTTCCTCTGAAAGAATCCCAAAATGAAAAACAATAAAACAGGGATTTATTTCTCAAACTCTGCCCTACATATGCAACTATTACTATGAGTGACAAGTTCGCTTCAGTGACTGATTTTTAATTTGCAATTCAACAGCGAGTCCAGGAGCTGCTGTCTCTCCTTAGTGTCGAGAACAAAAGCCAAACTGTGTGAGCCTCGTGTGTGACGCTCCTCTTGCACAGCAGGTGTTTTGCCATCAGCACGGCACTGGAGCTTCTCTTTCTGATGAGACAGCTGTCTCTGGTCTTATTAGTGCAGCACAGACCGTGGACGTCCATGTGACTTGACTTCATGTGGATGGAAACCTGTTGCACCATAAGAAATCCCACCTGAGTGATGCTTACACGATAGAGAGGTCTCTTTTTACGTGTTTGACTATTAATCCCCTGTCCACACTTATGTACATGTTTCACAAAAAGTGAACTTTTCTGTGTTTGAGCCTCACATGCACAGGAAAACAGCTTTTTGAGAAGGAGAAGAGTGGATTATCCATACAGCACGATATCGTGTTCTGAACTAATGCAAACAATGATCACTATGCTGGCACAATGCTAGTTATGGTGGATCATGGCCCATGCGGACATTGCCAAGCTACAGTGTGTTTGTTAAAGACTAAAAGATAAAACTTGCACTTTTTTGTGAAAATTTATCCCAGTTAGTTTAGTATGTGTCCAAATTTGTAAAACTGACACCAAGTTACAGTGAGTAGATACACTTGACCTCTTTTAGGGGCATTTTCTAGGGGGCACAGATATCATGATTTATCATAAAATATTCTCTGATATTTGACGACTTGTTTCGTGCAAACATTATTGCACCTTTTGATTTTGTGTCCTTGTCTGGACCGTGCTATTTTGTAAAAAGGTTGTGTGGGCCGAGATTTTTTATTGTTTTTCAATGGAGGGAAAACCTGCTAAAAACATATCCTCAGTTGGTAAACTATGCCTTATGGGCACAAATTTGATTCTGACAATGAAGATTCCATTTGCTTTAGAAGACTGTGATCAGAACACAACTTGTTTTACACACACATACATCTGTGGAAAAAGGCCAGTGTGTTGCGCACACATAGCAGAGAGCACATGACATAGAAAAAGCTGTTAATTCAATTCCCACCACTTCCACATTTGCTTTATTTTTAACATTGACAAGAGAATTGAGTGAAGTGTGATGATGTGAGACTGATTCACCTCATCTGTTCTCACAAAGCTTCACAGTCTAACCCCTCTGCTCTGCTCCTTAAAGCAGAAACACCAGTGACGTTTATTTCTCACTGAATCTAAAATAAAAAACATCTCAACATGAAAACTTTTGGCAACAACAACCTTGGATGGTACAATTTCACTTATTGCGCACACCCACATTGCATCAACACACTTTCACTGTGACTCGATGAAGAAGTCCAGCGGAACCAGTGTGAGGCATTTTAAAGGCTTCACCCACACAGGTGTCTCCACTTTTGCCTGATTACACACACACACACACACACACACACACACACACACACACACACACACACACACACACACACACACACACACACACACACACACACACACACACACACACACACACACACACACACACACACACACACACACACACACACACACACACACACACACACACAGGTGGCCTTCATCATCAGGAATTATGCTGGTTGATAAACCTTCCTGTTTACATTAGGAAGAGTCATAACAGTCAAACTAACCCAAGAGAACAAGTAATTATCTGCTGTTTATCATTGGTCATAATTATAATGACCAGCATAAAGAAAAATTATAAATGAATAAGACATCCCAACATGAGATTTCTCCATGAGAGTTAATTGATGGTTAATTGAAGTTTCTGGTGTATGAACAGTCGCTCCATCTCCAATTCACAACACAGAAATTCAAGCAGGTTTTTATTTTTTTTACAATAGCTCTGTTGCGAGGTGACAGCAGTAAGTGCAGGACAAGCTAGAGATGTAAATCATAGAAACCCTCCATAGAGCGTCTCGTTTTGGTTTGGCCTTCACCTACTTCTCGATCTACCCAGGCCACCTACTTAGTGGTCTGCGTTTACTGCATTCTCAAAAGTAGGCGGACCCTGAATTGGGAATTAGGATTGTTTGATATCCATCCTGTTGCAATTGCTTTGGGAAGATGTGAGCACGGTAACTGGTGGTTTGCTCAGATTTGCTGATTCTTGCTGTGAAAAGAAAACACTCCGACTCTGACTGAACTGTTTGAAACCAAAGCAACCAAACTGTGTGAAAACACCTTGAGTCTAGAACAGATCCACATCATGTTATTAGCGACGCATTTGTTTTATCTGCTTTTTTATGTGCTGTGATATTTCTAGGAAAATTCAATGATCAATTATTATATCTCAACCTATATATGTGTGAATATTTGGTGTCTGTATGAAAAAAAGCAAGATTATTAAGATATCTCACTCTACAGACAATTGGAGAATAGTTTTCCGTGACTCTGTTTATTGGCACCTTGGATGGAGCTGGACTCTGTTTCTCAGCTGCACTGTAATCAATCAGGAGTATCAATTAAAACAACTGTGCAGGAAACGGGGAGCTGAATGCATATCACATCCCACTGCACAAATTGTGGTGTCTGTTATTGTATCGCAAAGTCTAGAGAGGAGATTGATCGACCCCCTGAAAAGCGTCTATATTTATTTACCCTGTCTCCAGAGACGGAGCGGTGAGTATTTCTCATAATATCAAATGCTCCAGTCTTCAATAATATTTATCTGATTCAACCCAAGTTCATGGTTTGTTGTCCTCTCCACTTTGTATGTGCGGCTATAACATTACCAGAGTAATGTCTCAGACAGCTCAGCGCATGAATGGGATTATTCCCCAGTCCTGTTGTAATTCCATTCAGAGGATTACCAGTTACACAGGGCTGTGGTTTCCAGTCACAGGTGCATCAAGGTTGGTTGTCGACGCCCACGTGATGGAGGCTGAGGACGGTTCCGTGTTTGACATCCTTCAACCACGTTGGGATTCTGTCTCTTCATTTGAACATTTCTCCACACGCAGCTGGAGAAGCATCATGTGTCAAAGTCTTTTGATGTAGCCGGGGGAAAAAAAGTATGACAGGTAAAAGTTTGATTCCCGATGGCTCAACTCTGCACCTTCCACTTCGACAAGATGTCACCCCCTCATATCTGGCTTCTCCGTCACTTTGTCTCCCGTGTGCCGTCTCACTCGCCTGGCATGACAGGTCCCGGCGCAGAGGAAACACACTCCACCAACACGACGTGCACCACAAGATAATGATCTGTTTTTCAGGCCCTGCACAGACGTGGTCCTGGATTTCAACCTTAATGCCTCTAAACATCGACACTGCAAGATCATTTATAGTCTAAAGGTTTCTTCTGTAAACATCACGATAACAGTTCCACACCCTGCAGGAACTGACTGACATGTCCCCAATGGAAAAAAGAAAGGACACAACACCAGTATGTTGCAGTTGTATGTGACAATCTGCGATGTGTGACTCTTCATCACCAGCAAGGAGACATATTACCCCGGCAACATTCCTGTGGAAACTCTCAGGTGTCCCGGTCTCCAAGGGAATCCAAGACCTTTTGAAAAATGGAGCCTTGAAAGTATTCATTAGTTTGCCAAGCACCGAGATTATCCTGCCAATGCCGGTGTGATTTAAAAAAGGGGAAGATGTGGGCCACAGGAAAAAATTACTTTTACCTTATCAAAAGGAATATTTGTAAAAAGGAAAGATCAGAGTGTTTGAGTGGAGCTGTGTGCAGGCCCCTGGCTGAGAAGCAGCTTTAGCATCCATTAAGAGGCGTAGTACTGTATGTCTGGTTTCAGAGCAGAGAGAATTCATGAGGGGGCGGGGGGGGGGCACTCAGCACCCACTGTCAGAAAAAAGAACCGCTGGTCGATAAGTGCTGTGTGCGGTTCAATAAGTGCATCGATCATCACACAAACAAACACATCACGACCATAGCGGGAATAAGAGTGCCGGGGCAAGGTCAATACCTCTCAACCGGACCTAATGCCAGTCTGCTGGGGCTTGTTTCCACTCACAGGATCAGACGAGTACAAAGCTCGTCTGATCCTGGAGAAACCCTGGCTCAGTGTGTTGAATCCTTTCTATTGAGTGTTTTCTTCAGAAGATTAAAAATGCTTAATCACACAATGGTTAATAGATCTGAAAGGGAACTGATTATGATCATATTCAGGTTCGTCCTCTTAATTTGGGTTGTTACTTGAAAAGGTTTACATGCTCCCTCACCGCTGACTTTTTAACTTGACCTTACACAAGTAACCTTTCTAACTTAATGACTCGCGTTAGATTAAGGATAATGATGTCTATACAAAACATGTTTTTATATCAAGGAAAGTAAGGAGACAAAATAATGTAACCAGGTTTGGATGGATAGAAATCTCTGACTTTTACTTGCTGGCAGAATCAGATGGCGACTTTGACTCTTGCACGAATAGGAAAATCCCCAGGATTCACTGCAGGAGTGTGTTTACGGCTCAGAGCTGGTGCATGGAGATGTGCAGATCAAGAGCTTTCACTCAAACGCTCCACCTCAGAGTGTGCAGCTGTTGATTTCTGTAGAATTTATGAGTTCACAATCACTGTTTTTATTTGTCTGATAAGGATTGGAGCTGTGCCCTTCAGCTACGGTGGCCTGTGAGTGACACAGATGTGTGATATTACCGGACACTTCCAGTTCAATACAACATAGATCCAAAGACACAGGTTCATTTCCCCTGTAGCTGAAACGCCTTTGTTGAGTCCTTGTACCCTGACAAATAAAGTCCAGACTGTTTTTGCTACAGGTTGAATTTTCACAAAGCACAAATTTACAGGGGGGATAATCCAGTGGCGGTTGTTTTCCGTGGGTCAGCCGACAGCTGCTGGAGGTGAGGTATCTAGGATGAAGTCCTCTCCCTGAACGGCGCCAACTCTATTTTAATTCTGCACGCAGCGTGGTGCGTTGACACCTGGGCCGAACACGCAGTTAAAATTAGGGCCGCTGTAGGGGACCTTGACAAACTAGTGACTTTGAGTCTGTCACACACAACAGAGCTGTTTTACTTTGTGTTCATCATCTGCATCTTTAAACTGGTCTTACATATGAGACTGTGATTGTAGCACTTTTAAATCAAATGAAATGTCAGAAAATGTAATGGATTCGTGGAAAATCTATAACATGAATTATGCATAGACATTATATATATTTTAATGCATAAGATTAAGTAAATATTCTTACATCTCAGGTTGCCTTAAAGCTGAAATCATTCAATATCATTCACTCTGGATCATTTACAGCATTTTTGACTGTTAATTAATGAGTACAAATCAAAAATCAAATAAACAAACAAGTAAGAAAATGAAATAATAACACACTAAGCATCAGTTAATAGAAATACCATAATGATTTAAAGTATTTAATTGTTTCTCAACAGAAAATAAGCAGGAATCACACAAACATGCTCATTTAAAATAAATAGAACATACACAAATTACACAAACTAATGAAGGGGAAGAAATACACTGTTAGAATGTGTCCCAGCAAAATAAAGTCAGTCTTTAATTTTCATTAATAGTTCAAACGCTACAGTTCACTGAGGTTTTCTAAAAACATGAAGAGTTAAATATCTTCCAGGGATTTGGATGCGATCTGGTGGCTGTGGATCAGACGCAGCACAAGAATAAACGAAGAATTTCTTTGGCATCTCGGAGCGGCTTGGCGAGGAAACAGAAATCTCTCAATCCCGTCATCCTTTTAGTTCAGTTCCCTCCAGAAATAAGAAAATGAAGATATACACAACTGAGAGTTTGAAAAGGTCTGTTTGTTTTCTCTGCTTAACATTGCACATAACAATGGAGCCGTTTCAATTTACTCTCATCCCTTTATTCCAAAGCATAAAGAACAGTTATTGGTGCTGTAACTTCTTTTACCTCCCTCAGACTCAAACTTTGAGAACAGCACAAGTCTGTTCAGCCAGAGTTGGACCTGAATATTTCAGGTTATGGATGAACTGTTGAGTGTCTGACAAGCCCCACTATATAAACTTTGAACACGGGCTCTCTGGGAGACATCGATAGTCGTAAATATTTAATTCAGTGCCTCCGACAATGCGCGGCATTGAAACAAATCTTCACCAGATTGAATTCAAGATAAATGGCACGGAAATATCACTGCAGACTTTTAAGCAGCCATTTTGTCAGCGAGGCCTTGCCGCGGAGGGGGTTTGGTTCCACTGATCACATATTAGTTTATCTTGTGTGTCAGCGTTTCAGCAGCAGCACATTATAACACAATGAGAAGACAAAACAGCACAGTATGTGAAGACACAAACTAGGATTTCTATTCAGTGGGAGAGCAAGTGTCAGAGGCTGTAAATGGAATTCCAATCGTCTGGTCCTGATAGAAAGAAAATCTAAAGTAAAATAAATTTGATTTGCTTTACTAAATTTAATTACATAAAACACATTTTAATTGAATGTGTTGATCCTGTTTCTTTAATAACTTTAATTTAATGAGCACCATGGGAATCGAAAAACTAGAAATCATCATTAATTGCCTTTCACTTGAAATTAGTAAAACGTATAAATCATATGTAATCTGACAAAAGATAATTCAGTTTTTTTTCTCTCAACTTTTTCATTGATTTGTCATAATTAATGGATCTTGATGCATTTTTTTTATAGACGTTCCCTGGAAAGGGTTATGTCATTTATTAAAACTATAATTAGATTTGTGTGTTAAGTATATTCATTCCTTTTCATTTATGCTGGGTAAATTCAATATATGCTGACATGTAAGCAGTAGAATGTTGTCTTTATGCTCACTGACAGCACAACTGTAAATTATACTAAACAGGAAATTAATGGAAATTGATTCAAACATTGATCCATTAATTCAAACATAAGCAGAGACAAAATCGATACAGAACATCACAAGCCTCCTTGAATCAAGTGAATGAAGTAGAGTACCTACCTGTGATCGACACATGACCCACACTGTTTGGTTTTGAAACTTTTATTCACTTAAATTCTCGTGTTAAAGCAAGAACAAAACATTTATAATGTCCTTTGGTGGGATTTTTATTACACTTTATTAATACTGTATATGTAAACTGATATTCTTTGATGCCAGCACGTTGCCCATACAAAGGAAAATCAACTGCACAACGAAAGTGAAATGAGAACAAATAAAGTCAGGGGATGAAAGAAATGGGGAGAAAAAATAAGAAAATAAAAACTAAAAAACGACTGCTTCTGCGTGTGGACGTCTTAAATAGATACATTAAAGGTTGCCTTTTTTTCAATCACAGTTCGGCAAAGATACAAAAGGACTACATGACGCTTTTTTTGTTTTGCTCTGTGGAGAAAAGAACTTGCAAATACACTGATGTTTTTTTTCTATGCACTTCCTGTCTGCTCAGGTGAGAACTACCCTCGGACCATGATCGCAGGGAGCGTGGCGGCTCGGAGGTCGGACAAAAAAAGAATCAAGACACCTTTTAACTGGACTATCTTTTTTTTAAGAGGGGGAAGGAGGGCAGGGGGAGGGGCTTCTTACACATGTGCATCACTTACATCGGACAAAATAATTCTTTCAACCAACGAGGGTTTACAGAGTAACGTTCACGAAAGCACAAGTCAGTGGCAGCATGGTGAGGGGGCTGGGCATCGGGGGGGGGTGGGTCGGGATGAACAGGAGGGAGGGTGAGATAGAGCTCGAAGGAAAGACAGAAAGCTAGAGGGGGCTTGACGGTGGAGGGGGGGACGGGACGGGGGGGGGCGAGGTTTCTTCTTGTGTCACAGAGTGGCAGTCCGGACAGATTCCCTTCTATCCACAATGCACTGACAGCAAATAATGCGTCCCGTGTTTTCCTGCTCTCTCAGCCTCGTTCTGAAGCATCACGGCCGGTGTTGTGAGAAGCGTCATCCCTGGAGGGAGTGGGGGTGAGAGGAGATCAGCGTCCAACTGCCGGCCCGTGCGGAAGCTGATTGGTCGCAGGTTAAGTTGCCGTGGCAATTAGAGCGGAAGCAAACTGCTAGTCCATCGCTTCGGCTGTCCCCTCCTCGAGCTAGAAGGAGCTCAAGCAACTGGTATGGCTTAGAGGAGGTAGGTGGGGGGGTTTGAGAGGTGAGGTGAGGTTGGGGGGGGGATAATTGTTCTTTGCTCATTTAACTCTTTTCAGGCAAACGCTCTGTCCTTCTATACATTTTTTTTTATAATAATATCTGGCATCTATAGGTCATCTCTATATTATCTTTGAAAATGAAATGAAAAGTCTTTGCACTTGTCGGTCTGGCACATTCCCTTTTCGTCAGCACAAGTGTCCGCTGAGTCCGGCGGCGGAGAAAGCCCGGTAACGGTACAGTCCAGAAAGCTCATGGTTGTTCTTGTTGTAATGGTCGTTGGTTATTTGAAAAGGGGAGGCTGGGGGGAGGTGGGCGGGTCGAAGGTGGAGGGGCTGGGGACTGTATCGCTCCCACCAGGTCATGGGTCTCTTCAGAGCACGGCGGCCTCTCCCAGCAGCACTGAGCCCAGCAGCAGCAGCAGCAGCAGCCCGAAGGCCGACGGAGGCGTCAGCGGGGCCTGGCCTGAACCGGGGCCCCTGCACCCCCCCAGCTCCGAACTGCAGCGTTGGTTCTCGCACAGCAGGCCGCTGTAGGTTGCGGGGCAGTTGCAGCGGACGTTGTTGACACACACGCCGCCGTTTTGGCAGCGCAGGAGCTCGTTGTCGCACACCCGGGCTGTGGTGGGGGGGGGGAGCAATGTGAAGACAGGAGAGAGGGGGTGAGCGACAAAAATGCAGAAGAGTTGTTGGTGACGCTTTACTTGAAATGTCACAGAAGTATATAAATAGAGTTCACTGTGAAGAAACTGGGAACTGTCACATGAACTGATTCTCATATTCACAGGTTTTCTTCAAGTAAAGTGCCACCACATTATATTCCCTTCTATTACAAAGTCCTGAAGGAATAGTTCAACATCTGCCTCTTCACCTTAATCCTGAGATTGTGACGTTCAGACTGATTCATTCTCTCACCTGTGAGCTAAATATGAAGCTGGAGCCAGGGGCCTGTTAGCTTAGCTTAGCATAAAGACTGAAAACAGGGGGGATCAGCTAGCTTGGCTCTATCCCCTACTGCAGCAGCACCTCAATGCTCACCTACATTTCATTTATTTAAACCCCAGATAAGAATATGTAAATAAACAAAATAAAAACTCTGAAAAACCTTGACTGTATAAAAATGAAAGATACATCTCTATTCCTTCCAAAATCTCCCGGATACAAACGTCGCCATCTTTCATATTTGGAGCTAAAGTTAGGAATTGCGTTGCGGCAGCTCGGTCTGGCCGATACACACGCTCAGCCAATCACGAATCAGTCTCAGCTGTCTATCATGATGCTTCCACCTGTTTTTAAAGCATCAAATAACTAATAAAAATCTAATTTATATAGAGATAAATAATAAACACCTTGGCAGACATCACTGTGATGATAACTGAACTGACGGAATTTCTTTAACTTAACAAGTACTTTTTAATGTTGTGCGTTTACTAATCACCAACATGGAGGAGGCAAGATTCATGAGCTATACTGCAGCCAGCCACTAGGTGACCATCGAAACGCTTTAGCTTTACTTTTGGTGAGAAGACGTGTCATCCATCTTTATATAGAGTCAAAAATGTGACACCTGGAAAACATGGGATAATGTGTTAGTCAGTGAGAAGTAGAGGTGCTGCCCCCTAGCTGCAGCTTCTGGATTAGGACACAGATGTGAGGGTTGTATTAGTTTGAACTCTCAGGATTCCTTTAATGCAAATTGTGATAAATAGTAAATTTAGAAATTCCTGATACATACAGCAAAGAGCTGTAACAACAGGTTTAAACTGTATATATTGTAATATATAATATAATATATTCATTGTTAACTCTGCTTTGCATGTATCACAATTTAATTACACTGAAGTCAGGTTAATGCTGTTTGTGCAAACTTTTATCTTCAAGCATTTTCATTGTTATTGTCTACTGAGACAAACTCATGAAACATCACCTCCAACACACAGTGTCCTCAGAGGGCTCGTCTATCACACCTCGTATTCTAGTTTGAGCCCTCTGTGCTTTAAACAAGTGAATTTAACACCACCTTATATTTAGAGTGTGCTCATTTCATCTAACATTATGACATGCAACTGAACATCATGGCACCTGACATTTAAACAGATACAATTATCTATAAAACCCCTTTGTAGACACCTTTAACAATTCCAACCCATTGTTTGCATGTAATCATTCTGTCTGTAACATGAGTACATTTCAGTAATTCCCATTTTCTAATAAAGAGAACTCCATTTCATGAAACATAAATCTACACTTTCCTCAAAGCAAAAAAACAGCACTGACTTTCGACAAACTGAACGTCAGGTGAAAATTGGTGTATATTTAGAGCTGGGACACCGAGGCCACTCTATTCCCGGCGGAGCCAAGCTGTCAAGCAAGCTGGAGGCAAACAAAGCAGCGCCGCA
The DNA here is from genome assembly GCA_038501795.1 of Pseudopleuronectes americanus. Taxonomy (NCBI): domain Eukaryota; kingdom Metazoa; phylum Chordata; class Actinopteri; order Pleuronectiformes; family Pleuronectidae; genus Pseudopleuronectes; species Pseudopleuronectes americanus. The sequence continues at coordinate 10,633,423 of CM076736.1, forward strand.
CAAACTAATAACCAGCAGAGACAAATAAACAGTGATAAACACTGAGGCCACTTCTGCCCATTTTCAGCCCTTTATGGGAGTGCAAAAACAATGTGGTGAGCAATCTATGAACTCTATGGGACATAAATATCACAACAACAAATAGCAGGCCCCTCTCCTAATACCCCGGAATTGGATGCATGCTGTCTCCCAGGAGTAGCCAAATAGGGCTTTGATAGGAGGCTCGTTAAGAAACATTGACTCTGCGAATCCTATTTGTGCCACGTCGGGTTAGTTGCAGAAAACAGGGTGCTGCTGTTTGGCTCAGTGAGTTCTCGCTTCAGGCCACAGCTCCCCATTTACCACGCACAACTAAAAACTTTGTCCCCTTTTCCCCTCTTCCAGCTGACATATCAATTTCACCAGCAAGTCGGCCGCTGTGCAAAAAACTAAAGTAACGACTCAATAAACAAGCTTCTCTCCCTGGAAAATCTGATGAGGAAACTTGGGTCATAAAATGTCTCCTTCAAGATAACAAAGAAGACGAATCAAGTGTGTTAATTGAGGCTTTGATGTGGGTCAGAAACTCCTTTAATTTGACTGTGGCCTTCGCATTATTTCTGCGTTCAAAAATTCATCGTAAGCTTGAAATGTTCAACAGGTGAGAGGCCGAGGGCAAGAGAAGCCATGTTCAAGCTGGGATAGTTTGACCAGTGGCGGTCCTAAGGTTTGTCTGAATTAAACTCATTCCGTGTTTACTTTTAGCTGGGGTGACCCCTGGCCCCATCACTACAATCTCCCTCTGCTTTGATCAGAGATACTGGATAATGTGCAGCAATCCACTTCACCCCAGAATAAAGGTGATGTACCACAATGAGACTCTGGCCTGCACTTGGTTTGGATCCCACCATGCTCTGGATGACATTTAGAGGATAACACCATCGGCTAACAATAGCAGTGAGGGATCGCTACCTTCAGCAGCATGGACGTTCTCCTCAGGTTTGCATTTAGCCTCAATTTCGAACTGGTTCACAGTGTTCCAGAAAGTAAGCTAAGCACAAAATACACAAAAAATGTCTATTTCTTCAAGATGTGGAAAGACAGATTTAAAGGAACGACTAATTATTTTTTTTCAGCTTCCCGATGAGGTTGTTAGCTTAACCGGTAGTTAACTTACGCCATAGTCTACATAAAAAGAAGGACACCAATGGACTTCCTCCCACTATCCAGTAATGAAGCCAGAATATCCTTGATAGTAGCACTGCATTCTTATGCTAGTGATACAATTTGGATCCAGTCACAATTAGGAGAATTTAGTTGTGGAATTGAACATCATGCACTCAAACAATCCTGGATTAGTCGCAGCTGTCAATCATGGCATTTCACCTCCTTTTTTATAGCATCAAATAACTATTTTATACCAAACTTACTGCAAAACAAGCACTTGAACAACTAGTGTAATAAGAACTACCTAAAATGACAGAAACCAACATATTTCCACTAACATGGAGGAGGTGGGTTTTATGACCTGTACTGCAGCCAACCACCAGGGGGCGATTGAGATGCTTTGCCTTCACTTTCGGGAAGCGGTCATGTCCTTCTTTAGATGCAGTCTATGGTTTACACAGAGATACTGAGAGAGGCTTTTCATTTGAAGCTGAGCCATCTGCATGATGCTCAACACAGCCAGACTCTAAAAAGGGTTCAGGTAACAGCATACCCCTGCAGCGCTCTGTCGGCTGCTGAAACCGACATATTGATTATTTCAAAATGAGCACCGCAAACAAGATGCGTCAGAGACGTCACCTCAGTAAGATTAAGGATGCTGTGGCACTTTGAAGAGATAAGTGCAACCCTATGCATCGTGGGGATTGATCTGCTCCTCATGCTGTTTGATTGGCTCTAGCTCTTTTTAGTGGAGTGGGGACCATTGCTGTTAAAAGCCTGAACAGTCAGTCGGACTAAGAATAATTATCATGAGGGCTCTGCACCTTCATCTCCCATAAACAATCTCTCCACATGTAAGCAGAGCCCACACAAATCACAAGCTTTGTTGCGTTTGCTTTTGATATGAGTGATAATATTTAGAGAGTGGGACTGGTGGACTAGGTCCCTGTCTGGGATGTGATGTGTTTGACGAGAGATCTGAGTTTTAATTGCATCCTTCACTCTGCATGCAGAGAAGAGACCGGACCATGCGTTTGAAGACCAAAGCAGCAAAAGAGGGTCAAGACTGCAAAGTATTCAAAAAATCAACAACTCAGCCAGAGAATCTTCTTTGGAAACATTGTCTTTTAAACTTTAAGGTGTTGAAATGTTAATTCATGTGGAAAGCTGAATTTTAAAAGCAAAAACAACATTTTAAGAAATCCACGTTAGATAGCATCAGTAGAGTTTTTAAACCAAATGCAGCAGCACCAGAACACCACACGGTTCCCGGCTGTTTCTTGCTTTCTCGAAACATACACAGCACAGAGTGTCCTTGTGTTGGTGTTGCTGCAAGGTGTTCTGGGAATTTCGGGAAATTTAGTCAAAAATTTTAATTGGAAAAAAGTAGATTAAGGAAGGAGTGAGTTCATCAAGAGAGTAAATGAGACCTTCAGTTTAAGATGGGACATTTCAGGAGTTGCAGTTTTACTGAAACCTTTAATGCTACACTCGCCACTTGAAAATACCTCAACTCTGCTATGAATACTCCTGGCGTCCCCGCTCCTCCAGAGTTTAAGAGCTGCTAAAATGGACTTTGGGTATTTTCAGTATTAATGTAGCCTTCTCTGATTTGTCAGGCTTCCATCACATGGGCCCCTTTCTGGGAGAAACTGGCATGAGCCTCAGCTACCAGTGTAGAAGACAACATTATCACTTTCAATTGGTGCTGATCCTGTTGTATTTGCTAACAGTTGTTGTGTAGTTGTTGTGTTTTACAATCTATTATTATCTATCTATTATTAAAGCAATGCCCAGCATGTTAGTGGTTATCATTAAAACGTATACCGAGCCCCTATAGAATATCAAGCCTAAACTTTTCTTTGGACAGATTGTTCCAAATAGAGCATCCAGAATGTTCTTCCATCTGTTGACTCAGCTCTGTAGGAAAACAACTATTTTTCCTCCAATTGTTAATTGTAATCTTTTAATTACAGCTGTTACCCGGGTCAACGTTCTCAGTGTTTTACGTGCTAATTCCTCGTGGTTTGTACGTAACCTCATTATTGGTAAGTTGACATGAGCTATGTCTTCACACCCGCTGAAGCACATGCTGACTGTATATTCACACCACAAGCAGCTGAATATATTTGTGCATTTTTAATAAACACCCATCTCTGTCAGGCGCCATTAAAATAAACAGATTATTCATTTTGTGCTGAATTAACATCATAATGCGGAGCTGCTTTCAGATAATTAAAAAAACAAGCAGGTTTTAATGGTTGATGATGTTATATTTCATCAAGCCGATGAATTCTAGACATTCCTACTAAACCTCTCTCTAAACCTTTGATGAAGCTGTGGTGTCATATCAATATTCAATTCTATATAAACTGATGAAGCGGCTTTACGCCAGTTGGTTTAGCAACTACACATTACTCTGATTTCACTAAGAGTTTATTCATTTCAGTTTGGTGCAAATTTCTACCACGTACAATTCCTCAATTAAAATGATCGTTGCTCTTAAGATTTTCAATTATCACGCAATAAAAGGCTGCAGATTTGGATCACTCTAAATACAAAGAAGAGACCGTCCATGGCCAAGCAGCTCCTCTTTTTTTTCATTTTTCAGGTTTAGCTTAGAAATACAACTTGAGATGAATCCCACAGCTTTATGCCACATTACAGGATTGTATTCAGGAAGCCCTTTGTTTCGTCAGGACAGAGATTAATGTTGAGCTACAGGAGGCAGCCACAAAGGTGTCACCACCTCGTGGAGAAGCTCTGTAGATCTCAATTAACCTAATCATGGTCGGTCAATTAGCAGCAATTAGCAGCTTGTCTGGCAATAATTTCTGCGAGCAATTTGAACCAGCACAAAACAAGTGAGAGCAGTGCAAAGAGGTTGGGTAATTTATATAACTATGGTGGAGGATCAAGTATTTTTCTCAATCAGGCGCCAGGAAGGGGCCACATTTTACACAAAGGTCCAACTTTAAGGTGCACATGTAGGTCATTCCTTGTTTCAGAAAATGTTTCCTTGTTCAAGCACACTGTGTTCTTCAAAAAAAAAGCTTAAGACATAAGCAGTTTTAACCAATTGTCATATGTATTGTTAGCATTGTTAGTGAGTGATTCGTTCATTTAAAATAAAAAGATTAATGACAGGAAAGAGGGACTTGAGGGAGCATTCAGATTTCAGCTGCTCCCCTGTATCCGCCCCCTGCCATTAAGAACAACCATTGTCTGATGCTGGTTTCACGTCTTCAAAGGTCAAGGGGTTCTTTCTCGAACTTGTCAGAGAGGAAGTAATCACCTCGTCGTGAGGTGTGCACTTTCTTTCCTCTAGATTTTGTCATTGAGGTTTGAAGCAAACAATGACAAATTGGTGACATTTGAAGAAAGCAACAACAAAAAAACTAGACCAGGCATTGCATGCAGTGCACAATGACCGGGGGGAAATAAAGAAAGGTAGACTAATAAATGGAGTGAAACTCAAAATGACCTGCATTCCCCTTCAAACAAATGTTGGTGTTGGATGACATTGTCGTGCTGTGGAGTACAGCGAGCGGGTGATGGCTCCTCAAACAGATCACACGCAGCGTGTCCAGCGGTCAATATTGACTCAGCTGTTGTGTTGCTGATGTGCGACATAGCTGAATAACTGAGCAGCATGCACGTCCCGCCAGGCCCTTGTTTTTCTCCTTTGCTCTCGGTATTGATGATAAAGCGGGGGTCAGTTAGTGAATCCAATGGCTGAGTGTATTGGGTTAGTTCATGTTGTGGGTCTGTATTTGTAAAGGCAGTTCTGCGCATGTGCAGCACACACGTCCAGGTGAAGCTCAGGAGTCACACAGAGAGATAAAAGATGAAAGGGAGAGCAGAGAGAGACAGAGCTGGTGGGGAGCACAGGCGGGAGCTGCGTGGGGGGGTTGTTTTTTTTGCGGTTCTACTTACATTTGCAGCCATCGTCCCACAAATAGCCGGGTAGGCACTCCTGACACTTGGGCCCTGTAGTGCCCTCCTTACATATACAAAATCCTGTGCCATTACAGCGATCACTGACTGAGCCAAATGGATTACAATTACACTCTGGAAAAACAAGACACACACACACACACACAGGCTGGATACAGGGCGGTGCTTTTGACTTTCCTCCACACAGTGCGGACCGCAGTCCTCGAGCTCGACTAGAAGCTTTTAACTGGTCAAAAATGTGAATAGATTTTAAAAAATGCTACCATTTCAACCTTAATGGAGACAGAATGAGACCAGAATGAAGTTGAATCTAGATGCATGAACACATTGTTATCATTTCAGTCTGTACAGAATTTATTTTACTCTTATGTAGATATACACATCGTGCAATGAGCATATATGCCAAGCATTTATCAGTAGCTTTGAATTATGGTGGATATAATGAGCTAATCTGCACATGCGTTTCCTGAAATCTGATTCATTCATACAGACAGAGAGAGAGAGGAAGATGGAAAGAGGAGAGGGAATGTGATGAGCTTGTGTCAGATCGATGGCGGCAAATGACACAGAGACAAGGGTGAAGGTTTTGAAGGAATGAGAATGCAGAACATTGAAATGGGCATTGTTGTTATCCATCTTACTTCCCGTCTAAATAACCTTCTAATGCCTCTTTAGCATTAATCGCTCCTCACTGTGATTAGTTTGGATATCCTTTAAAAGAAGCTAAAAAAATGAAAACTCAATTCTCTAGTTACCTACGCTCGACTGACCTTCCAGCTTTCCTCTGCGACTGAAGCACTCTGCAGTCGAGTGACACCTATTTTGACAGCCCCTGACCATCACATCACACCTTCTGCGGCAGCACTGGCTGCACGTGGCTGCGCCCCAGTGGCATCCAGGGGTCAGGCGAGAGGAGAGAGGCGGCGGCGGGTGACAAACGGAGGGGGCGGGGGGGCGGGGGGTACGGGTCAGTGACACAGAGGCAGGGTGACGGCGGGGTTTGGCACGAGGTAACGCCTCGGTGACTCCTGACGCCTTCCGACGGGTTTCAGCTGCTACTCCCGAGGCCACTTCATCTATATGACATGTGCACTTGTGTGGCACCTCGGACTGTAGCGGTGTGACTTCGCCGCGACATTTCTCTCAGAAGTCTTGTCGCCTGTCAGACCCCCCCTCCCCACCCCCATCCCCTCATCCACCACCACCACCCCCCCACCCCCCCGCCCCAAGGACTCACATATGCACATGGCAGTGAGCGCTCCGAGCTCGCACTCCACATGCCAGCTGAAGAATCCAACGGAGAACCAAACTATTGCCTCGGGAGCTTTGTGGGAATGCAATTTTTTCCCATATAAGAAAAACAGACAATGAATGCCTGCATAAAGGTCATGGACAAAATAAAGGAAACACCTGATGAAAATGGCCTTACATTTTTTAACTCCTTGCATTGATTTTACCGATAACAGTTTGGTTATCAGTCATCGTATATGTCTGTTTTTACGGACGCTGAAAGGTAAATTTGAAAGATTATCTTAATCGTATATGAGCATTTAAATTGCAATATTTTGCTCCTAAATGATAAAGATACTTAAGGGATGACATTTCTGAGAGATATGAGTATAAATACAGGAACAAAAAAACAGCAGGTTTCTGTTCGAAACACTTTTCAATTGTGGTACGAAAACAAAAGAGATGGAACTTAAATAGTTAGTTTTAGTAAAAGTAACTGTTTCCCCCAGGTTCCAGTCTAAATGCTATTGTTTTCCATAGTTTAGTTGTTTTCATTAATCTGTGCACATACTTTATTATTCTATCTGCTAATCAGAATCATTCTGGGTTTAAATCAATGCTATTAGATCCAGGCTAGAAGCTAGAAACCAACTGCAGAGTACAGTAAGTACAAGCTACCTACAAAATACTGCATCAAGCCCGAATTTCATTCTGCAGATAATTATATTCATACCTGAAAGAAAGACTGACAACCAGTTTCAAGTTCCTGTGTGTCTGACTAAAGCTGAGAGACCAGAGTCCTCCATAAAACACTCATTCTGACAGGGAGGTTAATGGGTGACACCGTCGAGCTGAAGAGGCAGAAGAGGACGATGTGGAGACCACTGACAGACATGGAGGTGTGGAGGGCGCACAGGTGATGGAGCGGTGGGGGATGAGATGCAACACTTTCTCTGGTGACAAATCATAGACAGGAGGTGAGGTGGCGAAAGTGTTCATGTGAAAGCAGGGGTGGCGGTGAAAGGGGGCCCGAGTGGGGGACTGACCTATGCACACATTTTCAGCGTCCAGTTCTGCTGAGGCATTGCGGTAGTAGCCCAGCTTGCATAGCTGGCAGTGCTGGCCCCTAGTGTTGTGCTTACAGCTCACGCAAATGACGGTGTTTAGCACTTCGATGTAGCTGCATCGGTTGGAGTGGCCGAAGCATTCGCAGTCTTGCAAAAAGAGAGGGAGGTGTGAAGGAGGGGGGGAGAACAGAGACAGAGAGACGCGGTAGGGAGTGTAGAAACTGCTGCTGTTGTTGTTGCTGGGGGTGCTACGGCGGTAGGGTTAGCAGGAACTTGAGCGAGGCGCGATGGCATGCAAGGTTTAAAATGGAGGGAGGAGATGTGGGGTAAGGGATGAGGGGTGGAGGGCAGTTCATGTTTAATCCGGCATGGACACAGCCGGAGTCGGGAGAAGGTTTCACATAAAGAAGCAGAGCGTTAGTAGGACTAACGGGTCACATCACTTCAAACACAACCACAACACAAGGCGAGGGAGACTCCGAGAGGATGGCACAGAGACACGGTCACATCGGGAGCACCACACAGCGCAAGGCGGGTCAAACCATGAATGAAATGGATCTTTCAGCTCGGGGAATAGGCTGTGGGAAAACCCAGTTTTTTTATCTGTGTTACTGAGCTGATCATCTGGTTTGAGTTGATGAGAGAGGATGAGATGAAACTTTTAATCCTGATTCGTGTCGCAAACCCGTGGAATGAAATGCCGGATGAGTTTCAAGTCCAAGAAACCCCTTAACTTGTCAAACAGAATCGTTTAAAGTAGCTACGGAGCTGTTTTTAAAGGCTCATCGCAACTTCAGCGGTCAGTAAGGCAAGTGAGCGTGTGCTGAGTCGCAGTCGGGAGAGTGTGTCATTGCCCGCTATGCAGTGTTATGTCGTGCTAAATTAGAAATATGGAGTTGTAGCTGGACTGCAAAAACCTCATGCTGCACTCCATGATAGTCACTGACAGGCCTGCCCTACGGGAAGCGGGAGGGGAGGGGGGAGGCCGCAGCTCCGCTCTCTTCAAGTGAGGATCAGTCTGCCACGCTGAGTGACCACTGACACCATGTGTCACGGCGCAGACAGATGTGACCCTTAAGCCTCGCTGGCAGCCGCTCGGACACAAAGCCCACTCACGGATCCAGAATAGATGGGGCTTTGGTCCAAGGGATTGTGGTTATTAAGGATCTGTATTGAGGTCAGGTCTGGCCACTAACAGTCCGACAAAGGCTTGGGAATGAAGGAGCAGCACGTCTAGTCCACTCTACCTTTCACCTGGAGCAGAGAGTCCTTTCCGAGTGTAAGCTATCTGCATTAGATACCTCAGTCTCACAAGACAAATAATCTCTCCTTTCCCGAAATAGGCTAAGGTCATAAATCATTCACGCAAGGGGAATAAAAAGTCTCGAGTCTTAAAAACACATTCCCCAAAAATAGTTGTGGGCTCAAACAGCCACTTCATTTGCCTTGAAAAAGATATGATTCCAGGGGACTTTTATAGTGTTTAGAGACGAGTCCATAGACGAATGGATCCTCTGCGTGCCCTCGACAGAGAGAACCATCAGTCCAGCACTGAGCTGAGGATACGGATGCAGAGTGCTCTTGCATTGGGTCGGTGCTGCGGGGGTTAGGGGGCTTACAGTAAAACAGAAACATCAGTTCACACAGTGAGAAGGCTTGGGGATCATCTCTGGGGTGGGGTTGGGGGGGGGCAATGTGTTCAATGAATTCCAGAGCTCCTACCTCGCTTGCTGTTTGCAACGTGGACAGAAGGGGCAGTGGACAATGCAACTTGTGGAGCTACTGGACAAATTAAAGAAGAAACAAACAACAACAAAAAAACATGATATTGCAAAATTCAACACAAAACATGTAATGTCAGAGAAGTAATAATAGTGAGCATCGTGTTTGATATAAAAAGTAATTGTAAAAAAATAAAATGAAAGAAAAAAAAACGCAATAATGATGAATGATGGCATTGGGAAATAAAGAGTGACATTGCCAAGTGAAGTTGGCTGCGCGGAGCAGCATCTGCTACAAATGCCTCAGATGACGAACAATTCAAATATTTTGGTTCCTCTTTAACGCTTCATTTAATTTACAAGTGCTTTGTATAATTTGAAAGCCTCTGTGTGTTTCCCCCAGACAGAAACTGTCCCCTGACAAGCTACTCTCCACCTCGGGGGAGGCCGGCCAAGAATTTTCACCCTATAAATTTGTGCAGAGGAGCGTGGGTAAGGAAGCTGGCTCACAGGGAACACATCTATCCCTCCATTCCTTTCCGGACATGTAACAAACAGTGGGAAATAAAGAAATAACAGGCTTAGCCTCTGCCATTGTACCGGGTGACATAAGCTCCTGATACATTCACCACGTGTGCTTGGCTGCGGCCATGGGAACACAGAGCCCAGTGGTTTGCGAGGTGGAATGCACATCACATCCGCAAGATGGAAGAAGCTAACCTGACATCACTCTGCATAAAACCATTGTGAAACGTCTCCTGCTTCTTCTCCTGATGCGTTCAGACATGTTTGAATATCTCAACTCCTAATTCAAATAAAGTGCGTATGCGTCAATGTACAGAAGATAACGCACGCCATTACAGGAAGTGACAACGTGAGCGCACCCGTTAATACACAAGCATCCACTAAAGGAGCCCAAATCCTTTATCACGAGCCAGACAGGACAATGCTACAGCCTAGATTAGAAAGGAGGGAGATGCTACCCACAAATACTCTTTACCACCAGTTATTATTTTCTTTCTACATGAACACAATCTGTGGAACAAACATAATTGTTGCATTATCTTTGATGCCTACCTTCTTTTCGGTTAGCGACACCTAGGGATGACACATTCGGCCGAACTGCGTGCAATTGAGAGAAACCAGGAGTTATTCATGTGCGCTTGTGTGATGAACTTTACCTGCAGGTCTAAAGGGGGTGGAGGGAGGGAGGGGGGACTACGTGGTAGTGGACACACACAACTGGAGACATGATCATGTCCAGCATGGCTAGAGTCAGTAACTGAGGGAACAACAAGTACATAATGGGGCAGGGCTGACATGGACGAGCAAAGAGAATGCATCCAAAGAGCCAGTAAAAGGACACTGGAGAGACGTTGTATGTAATTTGTGTGACGCACATGGGCTTGCTGTGTGTGTGTGCATGTTCATGGCAATGACGATGATGAGTGAAAAACTGAAGGAAACAAATAAAAGAGATAAAACCCCTTTTAAACTTTGTATTGAAGTCATGATTAATGCAAGCGGGTCTAAACTATGTATGGCAAATTAAGCCTTTAGGGGGCATTTTGTTTAATTCATCACATCGACTATGTAATCAATATCTAATTACAGTGTATTACTGGTGGAGGAATAACAATGAATAAATAATGGCAGGTGTTGGGACTTGGAATGACGGACTGCTGTGGGCAGCACAACCTCATAATTACATACAAGTCGGTATTTCCGTGTCAGGGAAATACTCTGTGGTTTGGAAATGGAGAGGACTCAAGCAGAGGGAGGAATATGGATAAGTTTTCTCATCCTGCCCCTTCGTCTCTTCACTTGATCTTTCTGTCCTTTCGCCACTGACTTCATTAATCATGCAATCGGGGGTAATTAACATCCAGCGGCGTCCTGGCAAGACGCCTATCAGCCGGAGTATGACAGCTCGTAACGAGGCTGGTTTTAGAGATAATTCATTTTACACATGGAAGAAATGCTTCTGACCTTTTTATTTACAGCACTGGAATCTAGTATTAATGTGTTGTCCGGACTCTATCCGGACAACACATTGATACCTAATTTTAACAGTCTCTGGTATGGAAGTGAACATAAGACTATCCCATAATCTCCTGTTTTTATTCTTTTTTCTCTATATTTTATCTTCCCCCAGCTGAACCAACGCGGTTAAAGTTAAAGTCAGCGGAGGCTCTTTGAAAATGACACATTAACAAATAGAGAGCTCAAGAAGGAGGGCACACCACATCGGCGCTCACACTCAGGGCTCACAGCTGCAAACCTGTGAAGTGGTGTGTGTGCGTTTTTTTAAACAACACGTTTGCTTTTCTTTGGTTGTCATCAAAAACAATATTATATTCATTGAATGAATTAAGCATGACCGGCACTGCCTGGATCTATATAGTCTCTTCGGTAAGTAACTTCATTTTAATTATCCCATGTTGGCCATTGATTGGATGTTACACACATCAGGCTTCCATTAATTGTTTGGATTTGGAAAATGTTCAGGTAAGGCAAACTAAATGAGTGGTGATGGGTTTTAATCAATGTCATACCCATAATGAAATGCAATCTTACAAATCCAGGGCTGCTTTGTGTTTTTTTTATATTAATTTCCATTTAATGGTCCACATTAGACAATTCTGCCTGGTTTAATAAACTTGGAATAGAATTGAGAAAAGTCAATAAGGAATTCTATTACCTTCCAACAACAAGATGAATAGTGCAGTGTTTAATTTTTTTTTAGCTTTACATCTCGTCCATTTAACAACATCAAGGACGTCCTCACCTTCTTTTTATGCACTTTATTCTCAGGTCTTTTAAGAACTTGGACGTGAACCGGGCTTGTGTTTGCACTGCAAACATCCTCACCCTCTTCAGTGACTCGCTGTTTGGTTTTTAGTGAGAGAGACTGCTGTGACAGTACGGCCACTTGTGGGAACTCTAAATCCCTTTGGGGACAATCCGGATGATAAGTGAAGACGTTGGTTTGTCGGAGTGTCCTTTATACATCGCCAACTCTCCTCACACACACACAGACGCACACACACTCACACACACGCAGAATTATCAGCATGCGCACTCTCCCAATAAAAAGGATTCGAGGGTCAGCCTTTGGACATGATCTGGCCTGGCATTTGGATGGGACGGAGAGGAATCATGTGGATATGTATGCATGTACAAACAGCATGTATGAAGAGCATGCACACACAGTCATACACACACACATGCACACACACACACACATATACACACATAATAAACTCAGGCCATGCTTGTGGTGGAGGCAAGCAGTTGGAGAACACCAGGGGGAGGAGGAGGAGGGAGTTTCTTTCTTCTCGGCCACGTGTCCATTTCTGATTCTCGACAAGGCGACAGACTCTACAGCCAGTGTTCACTTCCTGTGTCGGCCGCCACTCTTAAGCCTGATTAAAAAAGCACCTGGGAACAATCTGTTTCCACCCCGCGTCTGTCACAGCACGTTGTGGGAAACTTGCCCAGCGATAGTCTTAGCCCTTAAATGGTGAAAACAAGAGCAGTGTGTGTGTGTGTGTGTGTGTGTGTGTGATTAAAACATTTCCCTTGGTAAAACACCTGAGCATTTATTAATGTTGAGTGAATGTAAGGCACTAGCATTGTTTTTGGAAATATGAACATCAGCCACATAATAGAGCTTAAAAATCAGTTTGTGAGTGTGTTGTGAGATACAATTGTTCCTTTTTTTGCTGAGAGTTAGAGAGGAGGATCAGAACCACTGTCACGTGGAACAGGGACACTGATACGACTTGTCTCTTTTTCACACTTCTTTAGATTAAATAAACAAGACGTGATGAGTTTAGCTGTGAGCTTTAGATGTCCATGCCTCTTTTATCTATACCGCTTGTCCTTTAAGGGTTACTGATGGAGCAGGATCCAATCCCAGCCAAAATTGGGTGTGAGACTGGGGTAAACTCTGAACAGGACGCCAAAATATCACGAACAACCATTTACAATCTCACGTATAGGGTCAATTTAACCTAATCACCAGTCTGCATGTCTTTTGCAGACATATGGAAACTCTACACAGAAAGGCCCGGCCGAACCAGGATTCAAACTGGGTACCTGGTCTCCACCATCATGCCAATCTTTATTTAGAGCCGAGCTAGAGGTGTACCTCCTACTTTGAGGCTTTATGATCAGCTGACCCAACTCCTGTTTCCAGCTCTATATTTAACAAACAGATAGTGATCAGTCTCTCAACTAACTCCCAGCAAAACACCGGATTTCATTTGAGCTAAATAGAAATTAACTTGAAAGTCTGTGGGTTTTGTGACTCCGACCAAAAGGGAAATTGATTTCATAATGTGTTTTAAATAATACTGCATGTCTAAATCCATAGTTATTGCATTAAAGCAACAACTCTTACAACTAATGTTTGGATGAAACCAGTGGATGTCCATGACTCACTAAAGGCTTAGAATAGATCTAGAGCCGACAGTTACAACTTCAGGCAGCTTTGGTGTTTATCACCACTTAACAGGAAAGTTTATCACTGGGCAAGTTTCTCAGAAACTTCTCTTTACCCAGCCGCTCTATGTGGGTCCAGGATTGGACAGGGAGGGGGTGACATGGCTGATCAATGTGGTGCCCCCGGGAAGCGAACAGACTCAGTGGGAGCAGCTGAGGAGAGTGGAGCCAGGCTGTGAATGCACTTTGACTTGTTCAATACAGTCGTGCGGTTCCTGCACCACACAGCCTTCCAGGCAGCGGTAACCTGAGTCATGGCACCTCTCTTCTTCCTCCTCCTCCTCGGGGGCTACTGGTTGACGAAGATAATACCAGCCGAGGCGCTCGCGGCTTATATTAAAATGACCTCCTGTGACATTATACTGCCAGAGAGGTCCTGGCACTTTAATAAAGTCTAGATGCCATTTATTTATAATGCATTTCGGCATTCAGAGCCAGGCAAGTGTCATCTGGATGAGTCGAGTCTGGATAAACTAAATGAACAATAAAAAATTTGTTTAAATACGTCCATATCATGTAATATTTCTCCCACAGCCCACCATAAAAGAAAAAAAGAAAAGGTTATTCAAGCGTTGAGTGATTCTTTGCAGGATTATTGGAATCAGAAATGAACACTTGGCACAGAGTTGAGGAGGATGTATGCTGCGGGGGGGCACAATAGGCAAAGCAAAGCACAAAGTAGTCATATAGATCCTTTGTAACTGTTTACTTACTAACTGGACCAATGTTATTAGGAATACCTGCAAGAGAGGAAGAGAAGAAGAATTACATTACAGGCATACAACTGTGTTACTGCACATTTCCCCTTAGAAGTAAACGGTTGATCCTGATCCATCAGGATGAGCTGGACAGACCTGGAATAATGTATAAAGTGAATACTAGTGGTCGGGTTTGTGTTTAACCATTATTCATGCTTCATACTTTTAGTTTGATCCTGTTTTCTTACGTCTGCCTTGATATCTGTACTAGTAGAGCCAGGAAAAGGTCACACAGCAAATGGTAAACATGTCACAAACTCCTTCTGTAAAAGTGACAGTGCATTGTAGAACTGTTTGAGGACTCTTGTAATGACAAGTAATAATTCTAAGGGTTCTCTGGAGCATTAACAAAGGCCAAGGAAACAGCCCATTCCAAACAGGCAGAGCACTGGTGTTTTAGTAAAGTCGCACACTGCTTTCAGACGACTCCCGGCACATCAGTCTCTCAAAAATGTGCTGCCAAAGACACATAATACCGAATGCACACACACATATCAAATAGCATCATAAATGGCAAACACTGGCCCCCAACGCCAAAGGAAGACATGTCTTATCCTGCTGCCTGCCTGTCCCTCCATCAAGCAATCCCTTGTGCCAGACAGCCACTGAGCAGATAATACAGTCTGTCTCATCCCCATGGTGACCAGATCTCCCCCACACCAGGCAGCTGGCGGGCTGTTTGAGGAGACTGAAACGTGCACGTGCCATCTGATTCAACTACCAACATCTTGGTTTGGGTCATATTTGGGTCTGTCAATGTGAATGGCACACTCGTTCACATTTCTGGTGACTTCAGACACTTCTGTTAGAAAACACTGTGTATTTTGGGATAAGCCTTCGTTTTTCAGAGGAATTGGCTTCCGGGACATCAACGCCAGCTCCACATTTTCCAATCATCCTTTTCAGCAGAAGCCCACCCTCCCATTCGCTCTACCTCCTACCCTCAATACAGCAGTCTACCCACAAAAACAAACAACCCCCTCGCTATAGGAGGGGAAGCCTTCTGGGCAGCAGGAGAAATGCATTGATGTAAACTGCAGAAGAAGAAATAAAATGAAAAAAAGAGCCCTCTCTTCCTTTGCTTACATCTGTCTCGTCACCAGCTCAGCGCCAACCCACGGTGGAGGAAGCTGAGGAGGCAAGCAGGCATCTGTGTGGCCTTTCATCTAATGGAGCTATCACGCAATATCCTGGGAACCTGAGGATATCCTGAGTGTGTGTGAGTGAGTGTATGATAGTGCACGTGGACTTTGATCAAACTCCTGTCATTCAATCACTCTCCCTGTGATCTCTGCCTGCCAGCCGTATTTAGGAGCCAAACCTGTGACCTGTCTGATGGCAGTGAAGTACAGGAGGCTGCGCTGACACGCGGAGGCAGAGCATAATGGATGTCAAACCTCAAGGGGCTGAGCAGATGCTAACCAGGAGACAGGAAGGACAAGGACAAGGACAATCGGAATCGCAATCACCTTAATCACCGAGTGTAGTTTGATCTGGCAGAGTCGCTGTCACAATACGGACACACGGTGGAAGCTAAAAACAGTTCACATACGTATTACCTGTGGCTTCACTATTGTGTTTTTAATATTACCAGCAATTGCTACAATGGAATTTTAATCTGATCTCATTGGATTATTAATTTGCAGATAGAAAAGAATGATGATTCATGTTTTCATAGTCTGATCACTAATTAAAAGCGTTGCATGTCTTTGTGAAAACTGATTAAATGTGTAATTGCAATGTTCAGGTGCCGAGCTCACATCTCTAAAGCAGTCACTACAGTAAGAAGAACATGTACAGCATATAATATGTAAATCCCCGCCCCATTCAGGAAAAAGTAACCAAGGGTATCAATGTCAGATTATCTTGATCTACTTGCACATAAATAGCTAATTATGGTATTTTTCCACATCTGAAAGTCTGATTTCTTTGTTACATTGTTTGCATGTGATCCAAACATTTCAATTTTTGGGATTGGACTAAAGAATTTTGTGTGACTTCCATGAATCTTGTTGTCGTCTTTATATACTTGACATTGAGTGGTTTGTAGACAGGCAGCTTTTCTTTAAACAGGCAAAGACTTCATGCAGAATTCTATTGGTGTCCATCATAGTTCATAGAGAATATTGTTTATACCAGTGTTTATAGAGAAAACTATCTTGAAGAGCTGCACAGTAGTGACAACACTTGACTGATGTTTGACCAATGAGTGACACTGATAATCTGGAGTGCGGTGCACCTCCAATAAGATCATATTCATATCAACATTGGGAAAAATCTACTTTCTTAAATGAATGAAAAATAGACCTACCTAATGTGAATATAATGTATTTGTTATATAAATCATGTTTTGGGAAAGTGTTTTTAAAGAAAGTTTTCCTTTGTCACTTGAGTTCGAGGTCAGATATCCATTTCTACTGACTCATGATCTGGGACACCAGTTCCGTCCGCTGTAATTATCCGCTGCTTTATGAACTACCTGTGGGGTTCGAGCAGATGTCCGGGATCCCATGTTGGGTCATTCGATTAATTTTCAATCACCATCATTTCCAATCCCGTTCACCTGCCTTGCCCCCGCCATTACGGGCACGGCTGCAATCTAATTGTGTCCTATCGTACAGGAAGAGCATTAGGAGCCGCTTATATGACGGTGGGCTCCATTGATTTTTACGAGCCGTGCGGGGATCACGGTTGGCGAGCCGCTGGGTGGTGAACATGATCTGCGAGGGGGCGTGCGATTCACTGAACATGATACGTGTGCATGTGGGGTCAGCACATGCCACACGCACAAATGTGACCATTAAAAGCACAGTAGAGGCCCTGAGTCACGGAAGCAGCGACTGATGTACAATAAATGTCACTTCACAGAGCAGCGCGGCCACAATTCCCACTGCTGCATGTCCATCCTTTCACTGGTTCGGTTCCAGTTACACTGTCAACCATCCAAGACCATCACTCTAACCTTGCTAATGGGTTATCAGAGAGCCATAGTGAAATGTTCAACCCATGGATCTATTGGCAAACATCCCATTTCCTCTATGAACACGCTACTCTGTCATTTATTCAGCCTCAGTGTGTCCTCACATGTGCAGAAAGAAAGTTGAGAGCACATTCAGCTGCTGGTGTGGAAGTCAGTGTGTGTGTATGTGTATGTGTGTGTGTGTGTGTGAGATTTGGGAATTATTACATTGTGTCGGTCACTATCCATTCTGTGCTGACCTTCGATGTGTCCCACCTGTTTGCCTTGGTGCTTTACCTGGACTGCTCTGAAAAAGGGCTTATCTACTGAATTTCCACCGCAGGCAAAGTTGGTAATTACTTTCCCTGGCGACCGTCATTTTACAGCAATCCATCATCATCTGCAGCTCTTTGGCCGCGTGCAGCCCAGTGACGGTGACAGGCATCGCTAACTGGTTAGCTTCAGGAAAGGCGGCCAAAAAACACAAGCGCGTGGTTTGCAACCTGATTGAATTCCTCCAGAGTAAAATTACGGGGCCTGCCTTGCCGGAGTGGCCCGGCTGGCTCGCTTGCGCTCAATGTGTAGATCGGAATTGAAGGTGGCAAGTCTTAAAGTGCCCCGGAGCCGAGTTGGAAGGAGCACAGTTTGAGGTTTCAGGGATGGAATGAGGCGTGTACGTCGGAGGTGGCAGAAATGTTGGGGAGAGGGAGGAGGGGGGGGGGAGGAGAAATCTGGAGATGGAAGAAACAAATATTTGAAAGAAAGATTACCGTCACAGCTGCACAGAGCCGAGATGTGGGAAAGACAGAGTAAACAAGCTCGGTCTCTGGGGTGGATGGGGGTGTTATGAGGGAGAGAGAGAGAATGTGAGCATGAAACGAAACCAAGAGATGGAGCGAGAACAGGCGGAGGCAGCGGAGGCAGGGAAGAAGAAGCAGAAGAAGGGAAAGGGAGAAAAAAAATGGTGGTATGGAAGGAGGGCAGAAGGAGCACCGGAGTAAGAGGATGCAAAACAACAGGCAGTGGATTTTACAGAGAACAAAAGGAGGAGAAATGGGATAAAATGTAAATTCAAGCAGCCGTGGAAAAAGGAATAAAAGCAGAGATGAGTGGGTGAGGTGGATGTGGAGAATTGGCACATATAAAGAATGTTTGAATGTTTATGTGTGAAGACGCATGATGGAGCAGGAGAACGAGGCTCACTGCAATCATATTTAAAGGGGAATGTCTCTCAAAACAAATATTTTCTTCGGATAAAGTGATGCTTAGAATAAATGGAACAATTCACCAGTTTAACTACAGTAATGTAGATGTCTGCTGCCAGGGCTCATTTAACAATCATTCCATCGATATATTTTGTTATATGTTGCAAACAATTTCCCATGAAATCTGAATCTCGGTCCGTGAGACCATGAAGGGAACATATATGAAAAATATAAAACCATATGTGCATATGCAGTAGTTGTTGTTTGTGTTCACTCACAAAATAATGAGACCAGTTCCTTTGGGATTTGGTCCTCCCATTGAAATGTACTTCCTCTGCAAGAGGGATGATTAATCACAAAAGGTCTATACGTGTGTATGTGCAGATGAGTGTGAGGCTATATACGTGTGTATGCATGTGTATGTGTGTTTGGTCACATGTCCGTGCTGGGTTGTTCTGCTTGACGTTGAGCAGCGTAATACTTACTTAATTACTGGATATACAAAGTTTTTTAAAAACTTGGGTAAATCTGTTTTAAAAAATGGAAATTGACTCATTCCCCTCTTTCTCTTTGACATCACGAAACACACTGAAAACAGAGGCACTCTTGCCAAATGAGTGCGTTTACCCAGGTGTCACTGCCGAAACAAAGTGATTGTATCTATTCCCATTACAGACAAAAGCCAGATGTGACTTTTGTCAGTTGATTTTTTGACCATTGGAAAAGGGGCTTAACTGAAGTTGTTAACTCGCTAGTTTAAATTTCAGAAGCCAGAATTACGCGTCCCACCCATAGGGGGAGCAAATCTAGCATTGTGTCAATTTAAGATACACTGCGCAAAAATGCTATTTGTGTTTGTGACTGTCAACTGCAGATGTGACAGTTATTTTTGTCGTCTGTAGGGGATATTGGGCGTTTTCAGTGGGACGGAAGAGGAGGATGAGTGCTGATGTGGATCTTCTTTCCAGGCAGGCGATGAATCATTACGCTGAAATCCACTGCATGTCCACGCCTCCCCCCCGCTTTGATCACAGGAGATCCATAAACTCTACGACTGGCTCCGGCTAAATCTGAGCAAGTGTTTCCTAATCCTGCCCTGACAAGGAAATCTATTCTTCTTATCAAGATACAAACAGAACTAATGAGGACATTTTCTCCCTGGAACGGATCGAGATGCAGGACGAGTGCTCCGAACTCCCCCCCCCCACCCCCCCCCGAACCTGGCACAGGCCTGGATCCACAGCCACTGAGGTTATTGCTGCCAAAGGAGGTTCGACCAGTTATTAAATCCGAGGGTTTGCTTACTTTCTCCAACAGCGCAGTGAATGTTTAATGGCTCATGTTCAATAAAGACAGGAAAGATCATATTCTGTGTGCGTTGTCGGCCCGAGCACGTTATGTTTGCCTGTGCTTAGGCAGAAATCGGATCACACTTTAACACAAATTAATGCTGGAGAACCAGCTTATTGATTCACATGCTTTTTTTCTTGCCGGTGAAAATAACTTCACCGCGTAAAGAAACGCCACAGCCATCAAATAGCGTCTCTCTTTCCTTTTTGCACAATCTCAGCTTGTCTTTTACTGGCTATGAGGTTTTTCATTTGCACTGACATTTATCCTGGATGGAGTCAGGAAGTGTCTTCAGCTGGAGGAACAGCTACCAAGTCGGCAATCTGCAGTGCGATTGGAAATGAATAATGTATGTAGGGCATGCAGCGAATCCAAGTTTTCTGTTTACAAAAGAACGCCCCACAAATTGGACATAATTAGCAATTACTTTACATTATATTACAGTTTGTAATGAATTAAAAATGTAGTCCATCAGCATCACATGATGAGGTTCCCTTGTTTTCTGTGTTGTAGCTTGTTGCAGGAGTCGGATGCGCTCCAAGACTTTCACCCTTCCATGCATGACGCTGCTATTATTTCATTAATTTCTCACCGTCAACAAGACCCAACCCAACAATGTGTGTCAGTAACGTCAATAACAGTGTTGACAGACTTTTTATTTGATTGGGCAGCTCAGAACTGTTTGAACAGGTTGTGAACATCTGAGCCGTTTCCAGCAGGGAAGTTTATTCCTGCTCTCCTCTGATTAGTGTCACTGAGATAGACAGGACAGGAGCAGTGACCGATAACTGATGACCCTCAAAACGAAATATCATTTTAGTTTATTACAACTGAGTTCAAACTTTTACCACCTCGGCTCAGGAGGTTATGTTTTAATCTGCATTTGTTTGTTTGTATGTTTTAATAAGCAGGATGATGGATTATCATAAAACTTGTTGGAAGTATGAAGTATGAGTCATGGAAGAACCAAACATAGCACTTCGGTGAATTTCCTAACTACTACGTTACTGCAATCTCCAAAAATATTCTAAGTAACATGTAAATGACGTATTGCGTCATGCACGTAACCCACAATGCCATGTAAATTGCAGTAAATAAACCAAAAAATGATCGTGTATCTTGTGGTATTTAACTGAAAAATCCAGCAAAGGTTAACAGTGCATTTTAGTTGGAAACAAACTTTTCAGATGCCCCCCCTCCCCATCCATCGTCAGCCCATATCTCCTGCAGCCTCCCTGAGCCCTACAGTGAAATGAACTGCCATGGTTAATTCTCAAACTGATCCCTCTCCTTTTGTCTCCACATCGGGAGGAAGCGAGCGTGAGTGAGACGGTGAGGGGGAGGAGGGGCGAGAGAGAGGGAAAGCGAGAGAGACAGAGCCACCCCAGACGGCTGAGTTAGCTGTGACAGAGAGTGATGCCCACTTCTCCTCCTTCTATCTCTGCCATCCTTTTCTTTCTTTATCACTTTTTAAACCCTGCTTCTTCCTCTTTTTGCTCCCGACACGGCACCGCTGTAAAACGACGTACGCCGCCCCCCCTCCCTTCCAGATGATGATTCATCGATCTCCATATCGCATCAGAGGACTTGATGGGCATAGTAAAAAGAAATTAAATCTTAATTAAATTTTCATCTTTGACAAATTTGTCTCTGCGGAGCTGCCATATGCTCCTCTGGGTTCGGGGGGGAAAACACTGAAGAGAAGGAGATTTTTTGGATCGGGAATCGAATGAGCTTGAAAATTACACAACGCACAAGCCTGACATTTTTCTGTCAGGCTTGTGCATTTCTTTCTACTCTGGAGGGACGGCCTTGCATTCCTATAGATTTTTAGCAGAGTTATTACATTATGGATTTGCCCCCCCAAAAGACAAAAGTATAATAATACAGTTTAGACCAAGACGGTTTTCTCCTCACTTGCAGGGGGAGTGTGTGTGTGTGTGTGTGTGTGTGTGTGTGTGTGTGTGTGTCCTAGTGTCATTACGAATGTATGTGTGAGCATGCAGGTCTGGATGAGCACCTGTGTGTGTATGTGTGTCTGTCACCTTTTTTAATATTGTGCTGTCAATCTGGGCTCCGGGGATGGCCATTTCACTAACCCTCCCTAACTCTCATAACGCGGCTCCTCCGGGAGGGAGAATAAGTCATCAGCCGGTGGCCAAGAGTCCTCGAGCACCGGCAGGTATCACAGTGGATGCAATAAGGAGGAAGGGCGGGATGAAACTGAGAGGGCCTGAAGTTATATCTGGACACTTGAAACTCGTGTCCCTGCTGCAGATCACTCTGATGTATGGGAAGAACACCGGCCGCTATGGAGCCTTTATTAATGTGGTCTCCTGAGACACGATTACAAGACACGTTGAATGTTTTTTATGTTGAACATGAAAGATGTATGTACCCACACACTTACTACTTCATTATTACTTCAACTACTTCGACGAGTGTTTGCCATGTCAATGTGAGGCATTAGAGCCGACTCTCTGCTCGGCTCCTCACGTCAGCACCACAAAACTATGTGGAGAGTGCCGGGTGATGCTGTGTCCTTGTTCGCTTCATTCCTCAGGACAGCTGTTGCTTTTTCTGCTTTTGCCTTTTCAACAAGAGAGAAAAACCTTAAAAACTTTCTAAAAAACTGAATAAACCGAGACCCTAATACAGAATATTTTACATTTTGAATGGCTTTAAAGGCAAGTTGATCAGGATATACCACTCTTGCAAACATCTGACATCATGCAAACACATTTTCCTTTTCTTATCTAAAATATCTTTCAGGCTACATCCACACTTTAAGTTTAAAATACATAATATTATGCCTTGTTTACTCTTTACATTCACACCACACCAGAGTTTTGGAAAAGAAAACTAGGGTTGTGTTTTAGTCTTGACCGACCTCATTGTCACATGATATCTCTGGTTATTTCTCACCATTGCTACGTCATGTGATTGGATTATTATCTGTGTTATGAATGGAGATTATTCCTGATACAGAGATTAACCGCTCATCTGGACTGATCTAAATACTGTTGAGTAATACAATCAGCTTGGAAGCAGCCTGGGTTTTTAGGTAGTTTGCTCAAACAAGTGCTACATGTCTGATTCAAAGATTTCTGCAAAAAATAGGAGGTGTGCATACACAAGATGTGGTCATTGGCATAAACAATGACCCGACAATGCAACATAGCATTACCAGGTCTTATGTGGCAGTGTCGGGTCTGTTTGTGTGAAAGCTTTGCCGTGTGTAGCACGTCCTACTGTCAGAGATCAGCAGATCAAATATGTGCTATTTAGCTTTAGTGGATAACAAAAATGTAGCAATTAAGAACAAATCTGTTATAATGACCCACATAGACAAAGGTTTTCACCAGTGCTGTAAAATGACAAAATTCCTGTGACGTCACCACAAGACATTAGAGAAAAAAAAGGCCTTAGCCCAATTCCTTCATCTCAAGCTGGAGTAAGTAATCGGTTCTATCCCACATTAGCATTGCAGCTGCAGCTGGAGAACATTATTTATGAACACTAATACTTTTGGTGTAAAAGTATAAAGCAAAGCTTGTGTCCTTCAAACAATAATGATGCAATAGAATGCAGTCTGCTGCCAGATGAATGGATCATACATGGAACTGTGTAAACATGGATGCAATGGTGAAGGTTCACCAGTGCTCCCAGTTCCCAGATGGCAGTAGAGTTTGTGACATGCCTCCGTTGCTTCATTGGAAATTCCCTGGGGTTGAGGTTTGTTTCTACCAGGAGTGACAGACTGGCATCATGTAGCTACTTATGTAAATTCTTCTTAAATCCCAAATATTTTGTGAATCAACAAGTCATGTTGCTCAGACTTGAAGTTTCAGCTCATTCATTCCGCAGTCACATAATGGAAACTACATGTAACTGCCAAGTTTAATTTCTTATCTGGCCAGGTTTACATCAATATGGAAATAATTGTCAAGGGGAGGATCCAGCTATTTAAACACAGAGCGCTCAAATATTTGCATGTGATGCATGAGGATAAACACCATCATCCTGTTTAATATTTGTAAACTCCTCCACAGTCAGTGACCGTCTGAAGTGGCCAGCCCTGGTGGATCTCTATGGGAGAATCACTGCAGCCTCTATCTGCTCCTGTTGTTGTGGTGGTCTCTCTCTTATCTGGTCTGACTGAGATCAGGTGATTGCCTCAGACAGATGAAGATATCCCTTCTCCTCGCCCTGAGAGGCTTTGGCTGCTTTGGTCGTAAGTTCACGATTGTTGTTCTGCTGAATGATGAAGTAGGTTCTGATGCATTTTGCTGAATATTAACACAGAATAATCTTGTATAACTTTACATTCATCCTGTTGTTTCCATCAAAAGAGAAATCCTCACTGAATACCACTGTGTCAGTTCCATTCCAGCCAGACTAGATGAGGTGGCAGCTTTGTCTTATGAGATGCTTCTCCTTTTCTTTCCTTTTTCCATCAATTTGATAGAGGTTCATTTTTGTTTCATCAGTCCACAGGCATTTGCTCAACAACTCTACTGTTTTCTTTCTGAGCGTTTGGGAACTGGAGCCTGGTCTTTTTGAGGATAACCGGGGTTTGTATCTTGTGGTGAATCCTCTGGGATTCTGTTCTGGAGTAGACATGTCTGCTCTGGACAGCTGCTCCTCCTTAAGACTTGTGCTCCTCGGTCAACTAATTTGTTTCATTTTAATTATCTTATTTTCCAGTTTGGTTTGGACGCATTTCGGCTGATTTTGGCTAACCAACAACCTTTGAGTTCTCTCTGGTAAATCATTTGCTTTCTTGAGCCTCTTTATTGCTTCTTCACTTGCATGGTCACCTTGTCACTCATCTTGAAAGGACACATCGGCCTTTGAAACATTAAGCAGCCAATTACTTTTAATTCCTAACGATTTGGGAACCATGCTTTGAAAGAGCTTGACCCTGTTCTGATGGCAGTCCAATGGCCATATCAAGCAGAACTCTGATGTTTCCTCACCTTGAAAGGATTTGGGTTATAGTAAGAGCGTCTGTGAGGTACCAGAGAACAAGGTGCACAGGAAGGAGGTTCAAACACAAAATGAGACGTGTCATAGCTTCTTCGGAGCGATGGCAAAAATGATCTCACTGGCTAAGAGTGGATTTATTAAAAACCACTGGAATTGATTTATATTCCACTTCACTCTGTTCTTTTGGTCATGTACCTACATTGCAGGCGCACTTAAAATAGGGCCCTCAATCTCCCATCTTTCAATCAGCAGTCCTTTCAGTATTTACACAGACCTACTCAAATGAAACTGAGACGCTGCACTTTCATGTAGTATTCATTACTACTCTCCTTCAGCATTCCTACTTCTACTGTGGCTGGTCTGATTAAAAACTGCTTCACTCACAATGAGAGTTATTTTAATACAGGTTTTTACATTCCGAGTTTGTATAAATCAGGATTGACATCCAAAAGTCCCTTTCCCAGATGAATACGGAGTTCTGAAAATTGAAAATTGAGCGTTAATGGTCTTTTCAGTCAATGCACCGGCCTTGACGTCATGGATGTTTTGTAAAGGATGTGAAGATGGTAACGATGAGTGAAGTCAGACACACGCACCTGCTGCACATGCCGCAGGGCAGCGTTTGCTAACACTTGTGTTGACACAGGAGTCAGAGAAGACGACTCACAGATGTAACAACCTGACTGCACCGGCTACATGATGCTGATAAGTTAGGGCAGTGGTTTTCAAGCTTTGTCTGCCCAAGGCACATCTGTGTTGTTATCCATTCAAAACCTTTTGTATCCTCCTGTTTTACCTGCGTTTCTCTCTTTTCTTATGCTGCTCAATCAATCAAGGTCTTTGATGTGTCACACACTAATAATTCCCTTTTTCTGACAAATGCATCAACAGCTAAAATGAGGGTTCCGAGTGTTTTTTGTAATGATTTTTTTAGGGTTAAGACTTTACCTCTGTAATAACTAAAACGTTTATTCACAACTTTTTTTATCAGGGCTGCAGACTAACAGTTGCACTGGTGCGCCTAACCTTTTCACTTTTCTTGACAGTTTCAATATGTATTAGTAATATATTTTCTAGGGCTGTTTTCGATTCCATTTGATTCTTTCAAATATTGATTTATTTAGGGATATTTCAATAATTTTGCCCAGATATGAAATAAATTCTCAGAGAACAAAAACTGGGCAAGGAAACCTCTGACTTTAAGTGTAAGCTTTTGCTAAAGGTGCATATGAGCTTCCACCACTATCTCTTTCCTGTGCAATTTTCCCATATTTATTTAATATTAATAATTTAAACCTGTTTTATGAGTCTGAGCCACAAACACCTCACCTGATTTACCTTCTCCTGTTGGATACATAGGTTTCCACAGATGACAAAGCAAATATAGACATTTAAAATTATCGTCTTTGCTTCTTTGTGGTTTATCCCTTTGAAAAACTGTTAATAACTTCACGTCATTTTGAAATCTCACAACACAATATCTCACGAATATTGTTATTGTCAGAACTCTCAAACATGACTCACACGCTGCTGCTAATTGGGATTTAACTGTGATCACTTGTGTATGCAGGTGTCTTTCTTAGTCAAAGTCACAATTTCATTTTGTCAGGATGTTGTATTTGTGTCTGTGAGACCCAAACTGATTAGTATTCCAAGTTACCCATCCTTATAATTACTCTGTTTATGAGTGTGGATGTGTGTGTATTCATTTGTGTTGCCTCTTTGTGACCTTTCCCAGCATATAGAATGACCTTGTCAGGACCAGTAGACCTCATGGGGACCAAAGCTTGGCCCTAATGAGGCAAAACATCTTTTCTGAGGTCCTTGGTAATATTAGGTTTAACTTATGAATTCTGGTTCCTTTAAGGTTAGAGTAAGGCACGAATTGGTCCTGGTAAAGGTTATTGTGTGGTATAGGTATGGTGTACACTTTACTGCGGCTTGAAGACAAAAAGGCAATTTCCCATAACGTAAATCTTGAATATATAAGATACGGTAAGGTCATTTCAGGTTCAGGTTAAGGAAAGGCTAAGGCTAGGTTTAGGTTAAGGGTAGGTTAAGGTTAAGCTTAAGTTAGACTCTGTGAAATACATGTAAGAAGATTGAATGTGTGTATGTGTCTGTGTGTGTGTGTGTGTGTGCACTCACAGATATTAGCTGTGCCCTTAGGGATGGGCAGGTAGGAGCCAGCACTCCACGCTCGCCCCTGGTAATTCCTCTTGCAGCGGCCACAGTCGGGCCCGGTGGTGTTGTGTTCACACTCGCAGCCCAACTTGTCTTTGTCATACACGCAGCTGATGGCATGAAGGTTGCACTTGCACCTGTCAAAGAGGGAGAGAAAGGGAGGAGTTAAAAGAGCACAAGCACACAAACATGAGTGAATCTTTCCAGCACGGAATGTAAAAACAAAGAGCTTTTTTCTTATTTTGTTGGACAATGCGGCTGAAGGGCAGCGTGTCCTTGAGTGGCAGCGGAACACAGTCTGAACGGGTGGCTGCTTCTTCCACTTCAAGAGGAGCCGGTTCAAAAGGAGGCAGGCGATCGCAAGAGCAAGTCTGGCATCATTATTTTCTCCCCTTTTTTTTCTTTTCGTCTCCCCTCTCCACTCGGGAAGGTAGCTCAGTTTTAATTGTCCCACTGGAGAATGCGTAATTGTGGTAAGGTCACAGTCAATGGGCGAAGGAAGACCGGGAGAGGGGGAGAGGGACAAAGGGGCTGCAAGGGAAGGCTGAGAAAAATTGTGGAACAAGTACTGGTAGAATGGAGGCATCGAGGATTGTACCTCTGCAAGCGAAGAGCAGCTCTGTTTGCCAGAGGGCGGCAGGGAGCAGCAGCACGTTCTCCAAGACAAATTAATATGAGATGAGAGCTCAGAAGCATATATTCAGTCTGGAAAGGAGGGGGCTCCCTGAAGGTGCACTAAATCCTCACTCACATCCCGCTCACCAGATCCTTCATAGAACAATAAACTCAGCAAGTTCATTTTTTGCCGTGGCCCGATGAGTGTTGAGGGGGAATCTGTCTGTTAAATGAATTTATGATCCTCATGCTGCATAATGTACTCGGAGGAATACAGAGAACTTTGAGTTACTGGGCCTCTTTTCGAAGAACTTTGCGACCACCTGACTGAGGGTGGTACATTTATAGCTTTTTTAAACCCACTAAAGAAGGAGTTTGATTCTGTGCCAATTGCCAGTAGAAGAGTTTTATTTTCTTATTTCCCCCTTTCTTATCACTCACACGTAGACTTGATCTTTATAATATCTTGGTAAATTAATATTCAGCATTCCTAAAAACGTAGCAGAAACCCTGCGCTTGTTGTATGTCATGTTCCCAGGATGTAAAAAAAAATAAGTACACAAATGTTCATGGCTATTTACGGGGAAACGCCCAGAAGCTGGTGCAGCGTTGGTGTCTCGACTGCCAAAATAAAGAAGAAAATCTTGGAACATTTCGTTTCCATCACTGCCGATCGGACCCGATAAGAACCTGTGTCTACTGAAGAGACATTTGACCTGACACTGAATGCTGATCGTATCCGTTTCCCATTGTGGACAAATTCCAGATGTTAGTGGGTTTTAGGACCGGTGGAAATGTGGTATGATATCCACCCAAAACATCAGCACCGTGAGGCCTGATTCTCAAAGATAACCGTATTGTTTCCAAAGCATCCCCCTGAGTCACGATTTAATGTCGCTGCCAACACCGGCTAAAACCTCAAAGAGAGGCTGGAAATCAGACTTCCAACAGGCATGACTCATCGCAGATAAATGGCTCTGTGGCTGTTTGTTTATTTTGAGAAAAAATGCTGAGAGGCAGACCAAATGGAACCATTCAAGTCTGTGTGAAAGTGCCCTTTCATTCAGCTCCTTATTTTATCTTTTTTGAACTGGGAGCCAGGTGAAAGGCTTCTTGCATTCGTTCTTAAGGCGGAGGGAGGGAGGGTGTTAGGGAGGGAGATGACAGAGATAGCCTGACGCTGGTGTTTGCCACCATCTCAGTGAGAAACTCCGGTGACAGCTGGCCTCTCTCGCTTTACTCACCCTGCCTCACCACAGCTTAGCTTGATCCTCAATTTAATAAATTTAATTCATTAGGAGGAGAAGAACAATGTTAAACCAATCGCTGCTTCTTGACCTTGATACTCAAACCACTCAACTGCTGTTTGCCTCAGATTTGCCTCAGCTGTGTGCTGACTGGGTTAGTTAGAGCCTGTTAGCTGGTTTCATTTAAATCCTGTTTCAGGTCGATAACATACCTTGAGTCACAAAGGTCAGAGGTCATCAAATCTTTTAATCAAACCTTTGTCTCTCCTTGCTCTGCAATCTATTTGCAGAGTATTTAACATTCCTATGAGGCTTTATAATTTCTCTTGGCACTGATTTAACTTCACATTACTTATACTCTACAGCCATTAAATAACATTCACAGCAGTACAGTTACTGTGACATTTTGAGGCAAAACATTTCCACTTCCAAAATATCAGTTACAATCAAGGGATGGCGCCATGGTCAGAGGTCCCGCCGATTCACCTATTCGACCAATGGTGAGTCGGTCTCAGCTGTCAATCATGATGTATGACATCAAATAACTACTTAAAACCAAATTAACTCGAAACATGTGGACTTGAACAAACATTTGTTTTATAGGAACTAAATAAAATGGCAGAAACCATCTTTCAATAAAATTACTTCTTCATTTTGGCCCATGTCCCATTAACTACCATGGAGGAGGCAGGATTTATGACCTAAACCAACCAACAGGTAGCAATCTAGACGTGGAGCAGTCATGTCGACCATGTTTGTGCACAGTCTATGCTGTGCACCTCACATGTCCCTGGAATTCGTCTTTGTTATTTGCTGCACATTTAATTTTCAGGTTATAGTAACACGTTGTAGCCACAATAACTTGATAAACAATATGTCAACAAGTCAACAATAAATACAAATTAATTCTAATTCCCAATCAAGTTTAGGATACAATCTGATTTTCGGTATTTTTCAGATAACACACCCTGGAGAGAACCCTGTAATGCTGAGCAGTAGGATTTCCAAAGCTAGAATGATGACACTGTTGTAGTGGTACACAGGGCTGCTAATGTTACCGCCAAGAGATAATGAGGTTCTCACACAAAAATCTAAACTTGTTACAGTAATAATAATAATACTATAATAATAACACATTTTTCTGGATGCTCAGTGACTCCACTTTGCGCTCCATTAGAAGCAGTACACTTCATCAGCAGTTACATTACAGTCCAGTCAACGCTGAGACCTGGAGAGACTGATCGAGTTAAAAGTGATTTCAGTTGAGTCCATGAGCGGCTTAAATCAAGACGAGATTAGAATCAAGTCCCACACGGCCCCGTTCCACAGACTTTCTTTTCCGTGTTATAAAGTCTGGCTTGTCAGTGGGTATACCTGTGTGTATGTGAGTGTGTAGGAGAAGCGGGTAGGGGACGTGGCTGTGCAATGACTTCACACGGAGCCCTTTGCGGTTTTAACCTTCAGCTTCTTTTAACATCGCCACCATTTTAATCACCTTCCAGAAACGATCGCAATGTCGACATAATGAGGGAGACCTCCAGCGAGGCCCGCGGGGTCCCGTGGCCACCGGCGCTGTTGTGCTGCCAATCAGCCGTGGGAATCGGGGGGGGGCTCGCCGAGACGGAGCCAAGTAAACGGGTATTTAACAGCATCTTCATAGGTTTCCCATTCCGACTATGTTGTGTCTCCGTTTCCCGCGGGGCCTGCTCGGCGGGTTGTCTCCCTCCGACTTCCATCAGTCTTTGTATCACTCTCCTCATATCTCTCTCCTCCATCCACCTTTGAGTCTGTCATTTTAAACTCTGCTCCAGTATCTCCGACTCATAAATATTCATGGGGCTAAAGCATCTTTGTTTTTGTGTGGTGCTCTCAAAGTGATATTGCTCAAGGCACTATTGAGTGTGCCAGTCGCTGCCTGTGAGCTAAACGTCCTGATATGAATTCATAAAATTACCCATGAGGCTATGAGCTTAAATTGCCAGAGTGGCAAAAAGAAAAGAAAAAAAAAGAAAAGAAACCTTGACTGAAGTTTTGATTCTATTTTGTCTGAGCGAAAGGAGCAAACATATTCTTCTACCTGACAAGAGGTTGAAGTTTCCCTTGAAGTGTGGGAGCCAGGCGATATTGTCTGGCGTAAATTTATTATTATTCTTTATCCTGGTGGAAATGCAAGCAGAGCGCTCCGCCGGGACTCGGCTTACCTGGAGCTCTGCGTCTGTGACCTCTGCAGTAATGGGATTCTGATTGACGGGACATATTGTGCCTCGCCACTGATGATGGCAGCAGAAACAGACCAAAACAAGACCCGACATAAAGCCTTGTGAAAACGCCACCCTTTTTCTTTTACGTCAGGTCCGCCATCATTGACATGTTCCCACTCAGCTTTCCAGCATCGCTCCAAATCGCTACATTGTGACGTCAGAGCTAAACGTATCAGCCGCTGATTAATAGTAATTATCTGCAATCCAAGCCTGAAACATCCCCGACGCACAAAGCTGCTGATCCCGACAAATTGAGCGCACTAAACTCAACATGGTCCTTAAGTGGGTTAACTAAGTGAGGCAATTAAATTTCAATCTAACGCCCAGGTGTTTTTATACGCAAGCCAATTGGATCAAACGCTGTTATGTTAATAAACACTTTTTTTTTGCTTGTGTCTGCTGTAAATGTGCAAAAACTCACCGGGGGTTAAAAGGGGCGTGTGGGGGGGGGGCCTTAATTATATGTGAGGAAACAGTAACACAGGAGTGGGCTGGAAAAAGACCTTGAGGTGCATGTGAGCATGTATATGTGTGTGTGTGTGTGGGTGTGGGTGTGTGTGTGTATACGCAGGTGGTTTGCTGAATGGATAATAATTACACAACGCCGACAATTTTAAGTACAATATATTTGTCCCATCTGATCACCCCAAACACACACTCATGCGTTCTCACACACAATTTTTCACACACACACACACACACATCTGTAGCGGTACACACACCACTGGGCTCCTCCCCACTGACTTTCTTGCAGCTGCCATCTATATTGGTTTAAAACAGATCGCCCTGTCTGCTAACGTGTTGCCTGCTAATTACCTCCTCCTCTACCTCTCCCCTCCCGGGCCGCGGTGCATTGTGGGGGAAGTGGAAGGAGTGAGATCTCAGCACAAGCCCCCCCCTGGGATGCACACACTCCATTCCACACCCCTCTTCTCCCCAAAAAAAGTAATTATATCCTTCTTCCCCCGTCCCTCCTGCTCCTCCTCTCACTACACAGCAGACACTTAAAGAAAAGTGGAGGCAGAGTCTGGGTGTTAGTTTTACTCTTAAGTGTCGGCTCTTGGTTCAGTTAGTTAGCGTGAGGGAATAGATTCACTGAGACGCTGCACAGAGAGATAACACAGCCTGATTCACTATCAATGCACATACACTCAAAAACGATCTTAAAAACATCAAATTTCCACCACCATATTTTGTCACTGTACTTTTCATGTGTTTGTACTTTATTCTTTGGAATTATTCACTTTTATTAAACCTCTTATCAGTGAATATCTGCACTTTCTACTGAAAAATATCGACCTAATAAATTTGAGTTGACCAGCAGTCATTGGGGGTGGGGCCGTGTGTCGTTTTAGGTCCTTGGGGAAATTACAGCCACTGATGGCCTGCAGGTCGAACCCGCTGCCAGATCATCATTTGTTGTTTTTTATTCCACCACATTGGACTGACACAGGCATTCACTGGTGCTGATCTCTGTCATGACAACAACATGTAAAGAATCACTTCCTGTAGCTAAATGTTTTCAAAGTAAGAGCGCAACAATTGTCTGCTTAATATTGAGTTGCATAGCAGGGATTTTATTTTTAAACGTTGTAAACTTGAGAGAAAGCTGCAACTGGCATCACCACAGCAAAAACAAACAGCCCAGTTCAAATAGGCAGGTTTAGAAAAGCACTTGTCTTTTTTCAAATCATTGCGTTAAATGTAAAAAGTGAATTGATCCACTGATCCAATCAGAGTGGGCTGTTATCATTAGACCCCGCCTCCTCCAATGAGAGCAATGAACGCCTGTAACAATCTATGATAAAGAAGACGCTGAGACACCACTTCAAGTACATTTAAAAGCATGTACTGACATTTTCTCAAGTGGAAAAGTCAATGTAGTACTTTGACTGGAGTATATTTTGTCAATTGTCTCTATTTAACTGAAGTAAAATGTTTGAGTACTTCCTACACATCTGTAAATAATGCGCAACCTTAACACAGACTGTGCCTGAGTGTTAAACATCCACAGGAGAACTTCCACGTGAATTTGCAGCTGTTACATGTTGGTCTGGTAAGAAAGAGAGAAAGGAAGAAAACCACTGAGAAGAGTCACGCTGTGTTTGTGCTCGATGCATTTTCCTGCTTACATTTTGCAGCCACCTGCCTGTCAGTCCTGTCACCTTCAGTGCCGTTGTTATTTATTCATACAGTTGGCAACCAGAACGAGACAAACAGGAGAGGAAGACGTTGCAGGAGATGAGTCGAGGCCAGAATTGGCGTCGCTGCCAAACAACAGCTTTCATCACAGTTTGTATAAAGATGCAACTCATATGAACAAGCAACCACATGCAGTCGGGACTGTAAAGCTGGAAAAGGACATATTGAAAAAGTAATCGATTAAAGCTTGAGTAGTGATCAGCAAAAATATAATGAGATCTTACAAAACTAAAAGGTCACAACAATGAGTGTGTATCTTTATCACACTGCCGACACACCATATGTTTCATCGCCCCCCCGCCAGTTCAGTTCATCTTTGGTTCCCTGCGCTGAGGTGCCTGCCAGCACCAATCCACCCAGCCTATCCATCTATCGAATCCTCAGCATTACTAATGTATGGAGTTGGACATGCTATCCAAGCAGGAGTCAATCAAGAGGTCTTTAATGCCTCTGACATGCCAAGCCAGTTCAATAGAATCGACTAGCGGGGGCCTTGCTGATACCGCTCCCAGCTCAAGACTGCTGGGGACAGAGAAATGCACTGCGGAGGAGAGAGAGATCGAACTCCATGGTGGGCGGGGACGGTGCGGCGAGGCCACATGAGAGAGAAAAATGCATTGCTACAGCTGAAACTATGTTATTATGAGAAGTGTAGAAATGTTTTGATCATAATGAAACTGTGGTGGACAAATGGTTGGAAACACTGAAGGAACAAAAGAGTAGATTCCTGTGTCACTTGTGAAACTAAAAACGTCAGGGACAACGAGGAGATTTATTCAAAAGGAAATGAAGAAAACAATACAAATCACTACATTCCAAATGTCTCTGGTCACCTTGGCACTTTGACAATGTTCTCCACCTGTTACCTAATCCCACAATCTGGCACAGAGATGTCCCATGGCTACACCCTCCAGGGGCCAGCATCTGAAACCAGGGACCCAAAGAGCAGGTGTAATTACAGAAAATGTTGGCCATTTTCCAGCTAGAGCAGAGGTTAACTCTTAGTGCATTTAGCATCTACTTTCCCTCTTAAGCTGTGGCTGAGGGTCATTACGCTGGTTACAGTGTTCACTGTTGGGTTGAAAGCAGAAAGACCACAGAGGGCCAACGTTTCAGCTGAGGCAAATGAGAGGCTGCGGGCCTCCGCTGATTAATGAGAAGGCATGAGATTTTAAGAAGGAGGGCATGCAGGTGTGTGTGTGAGTGTGTGTGTGTGTGTGAGAGAGTGAGAGAGAGAGAGAGAGAGAGAGAGGGAGAGAGAGAAAGATAGTTTTACAAAGAGAACTGTAGATACAGAGCAGATACAGACTCAGTGACCACAGTCTAACCATAGATGAAGAACGACACAAGTCCTGCATAGATCTATCCGTGAAGCTTAGCAATATTCTTGCTCCTGACATTCAAACCAATAATGCAAACTGAAGTAAAGTTCAAAACACTTCACTGATAGAGAGAGTGAGAGAAAGAGCAGGAAGTAATGACGAGGACGAGGGGAAACATACAGAGAGATAAGGAAGGAGAGCGAAACGGATAAGAAACATCATTCTTATCAATGTTTCACCAACTACCGCACACACAGACATGCCACATATATATCTCAGTGTGTATGAGTATATATATATATATATATATATATATATAATATTATTAATATATATTTTAAGTGACATAAAAAAGAATCCTGCTGAACTTTAAAAAAAGACACAAACAGTGAGCCTTGGGGAAGATATCTGTACAGCAACACAAAACAACATAAGCCAAACACAAACAAGGCATCTATAATAAAATAGTGACAATGCAGCAGTTTTTCAGACTCCACTGAGTGAGATAGCATTTTTTCTATATTCAATTTGGAGTCACATCAAAACTCTGAGCTGAGAAAATGACAGAAAAGTTACACAGCTATATAGAATTGCATATTATGGTTAAAATAAACTGTTTTAGACGATGTTCCGATGTATAACTGCAGAATATATGAGTTTGGAATGAACCATTTGTAGAAATGGTCCCTGAAACTGATTTGTCTCTGCAGATTGGCCAATGCAACACAGGAATTATATGAACATTTTATATGGCTATTGCCTCCTTCCTCATCAACGCTTTTCACAAGCATCTATATTTCAATGAACTAAGAGATGGAAACAAACAATCTAACTACAAAGTAAACATTATGTATGTAAAGGGCACGTTAACCATTTGAAAACTGTACAATTTAGAACACATTGGGTGTTGGCAACATTTCCCCTGTTAAGATGTATCTATATTTAGAAATGTTTTGGATCAGCTGT
Organism: Pseudopleuronectes americanus; assembly: GCA_038501795.1. Lineage (NCBI taxonomy): Eukaryota > Metazoa > Chordata > Actinopteri > Pleuronectiformes > Pleuronectidae > Pseudopleuronectes > Pseudopleuronectes americanus. Next base: position 10,669,108 of record CM076736.1, read on the forward strand.
ATGTGTTTATTTAGCGAACCATTTTTCACCCAAACAGTCTGCTTTTGGATTTATGAGACAATTTCAGTAATTTCACCATTTATTATTGTTTATCTACTTATATAACCTTCTAGCTTATGTTCTTTAGAGAGTAGTGATATAAAGGTTTTGAAGTTGCTCCAAGAAACGACACCACAGTCAGCTAAAGTGTGAATGTAGCACCAGGAGACCATTTCTATTAGAGAGATTTAATGGTACAGGGAGCTGTCCATTCAGCACCACAAAACCACAGCACAAGCCAGAGGACCCACTGAGCATTAACAGCAGCTGGGTCTCTATTTCTACACCAGAGACATTAAGTCTATACCCATATTTATGAAGTTAAAAAAAAACACAAAGATTTCCATATTCATTGTTTGTAATACCAAGAGGCCTTCTCCATTAAATCCCTGACCTCTTAGCTGAGTGCTGACAGCAGTGTTTAAGCAATGTTTAAGTAATCAGTGGCTCATTAGAGCTTAATAGGTCAGTGATAACACAGCAGCCATTAAACAATGGGCACACATACAGCAGCTTAAACATGCATAAAGAACACACAATTAAATCTCCTCTGTGCGACCTTCCTTCTCGCTCTAAGATGTAAGATTCAAATTCCATAATTATTTTAGACTAATATCTTCAGCTTGAGGACGTTTTCTTTTCAAATTTGAACAATACATAAGTTAAAGTTATCAGCATTCAAAAGTACATCCTATCAAACAGAACTTCTTATTAAATTTATGTAGTTTTGACCTTTTAAAGTGTGTAAATTAAAATGGATTAAACGATTGGATTTGATCTCATTTGATGAAACCAGGGGCCAATGGGAGGGGTTGGATGTATCTGTTTCAAATTTCCGAATTTCCAACCCTAGCTTTGCATAGTAGATACATACACAAGGGATCTGCAGGGCATGACACTGTACAAGTCAAAGTTCAGAAGCCACAAAGTGGAAAGTGGAACAGCCCGAAGAGGAAACCCCCTGGAGAGGCAACTAATCAGAGGCAAAGATGAGAGAAGAAATACATTTGTCTCTATACCAGTTTCCTGCCACCACATAATGATTAATGTGACATTTAATTATCAAGACGTTCTCATTGTTGGCAGAAACAACCACTGGTGTCAGGTAGTGAACGGACCAGAAGTGAAGGATTATAACTTATAACAGCTCTGGGTTCAGCTCTTCAGCACTGTCACCGTGCTCACGTGAACTCCCCGCTGCTGAAGAAGCAGCGGGGGAGCAGATGTACGCTGCCATTGCTGCTGATTTGTGGTCAGCTAAGAGAGTCAAACTCTGCCCAGACCCACTAATCACCATCAGCCAACATCATAACCACCATCATCTCAGCCGTCGCCCCCGCGTCGCCACTGAGTCATCGTGCTCCAGTAAGTCACATTACCTGCTAAAGGAGCAAAGGTCTGGAAAATTCAATACAGCGCTTTTTCTTTGTTTGATTGTTATTCTTCTCCTCTTTTGTCGGGTTGCGGCTCTATTGTGCGCTCGTGTTCTGCTTGAAGGCTAAAGCACCATCCGATGGCCACGCATAATGAGCGCCTGCGTTCATTGGCCTCCGCAAAAGATAACTCAGTCAGAATCGATTTTCATGACTCAATGATCCCATTATCAAGCAGTTTTTATTCATCACTCCCTGTCGTCTTCAGAATCAAATATCTCGCTTGGGGAGGTTCAGGACCTTACCACGTCAGTCCCGTGGATGCGTGTGTGTGTTTGTCTGTGTGTGTGTGCGTTTGTCTGAGTGTGTTGTGTGTGTGTGTGTGTGTGTACTTTTAAGGGTAAAGACCAAATGATATTGGTACAAACTGAGATCCGATTCCAATGAATCAAATTGTCGGTAGCTGAGAGTGTATCCGGGTGAGAGAGTAACAAAGCATAGGAGAGGGTGAGCGAGGCTAACATGACCCTCGCCCCTTTCTTACTGGTTAAAAAACCCCCACTAACACTCACTAACATCTGTTTTTTGTCTGCGATGGGAATGGATACAATCAGAATTCACTCACATGTCAGATGACTGCAGTAGTGATGGAAACATCTGAGTGAACAAATGTCTTTCTCTCTAATTCATCAGTCTAGACGCGGATGCTGCACTGATAATGTCTGATAATTATCTATCCATAAATCTGCAAAAGATCATCATCATATCAATTTGTAATCATAATTCTGTATTTATTCTCCACAAAGACACAAACAGGGCAGATGTGTTTCTCTTCTATTTAAGCCCTCCCATTCATCTCTGTATTTATTACACATTCAATCATGTCTCAATGAAATCTGAATAAATACACTGGTTTCATTTGATAAACATGCTGCCTGTTAAAATCAAACGATTCCACTGACAGCTCGAGATACACTGCAGGAGATATAATGATAGATTTAACAAATTTTATAATCTTATAATCTTCAGAATGTACACCCTAGATGATTTGAAAGTTCGACCACACACTTGCTGTTTGTAGGAAACGATTTCACAGTCGCGATTCCAGAGACTTGAAATCTCATAGAAACTCGCAATATCTTCTTCTTCTTCAGTTTCTTTTTGGCGATTGGCAAACAACTTCTGCATCACCACCACCTTCTGAACTGGAGTGTGATTAAATGTGAATTCAGAAGAAATGTTAACAAGGAGGAGGACCAACGTTCTGTGTTCTGTTTTGCAGCGAAAATACAAACAAACAAAACTATGGTTGTAGTCATGGCTGAGAAGGTGTATATTTCCTGATACCACTAACTATATATGCAAGTGTTGTCCCCACTCGCTTATAGATACCAAGTCTTCCGAGAGGTGGTGGGGGCTGCAAGTGAAGGAGAGGTCAATGAGGGGATTCGTCAGCAGTCCCTGACAGGAGGGGCCATTATGCACGACTAAGACAGGGGTGGGGGTGTTGAAAAAAGGCTCCTCCATTAATGAAATGGGTCACCGCATGAATGTTGAATGTGCTCCGTACCGACAGTAAAAAAGAGAAAAATGCCTCAGATATGGACCATATCTGTGCCGAGACCCCTTTTCTACACAATGGAGGAATCTGGCCGGCCCCTACCCTGGACACAAAAAGGCTTTGTGAGGAATCAGCTCGCGTGACGGCTCAGTGGAACCAAACACGGTCGTGATTATGAGAGAACTCTGTGTTAAACGTTTGACTTATCATGTGGTTTATATCCATGTATATTCATATATGGATCGTGGAGGGAATCAAAGATGATGCCTGCCTGCGTGTGTGTGTGTGTGTGTGTGTGCTTGTGTTTGTGGGTGGAAGTGTGTCTGACGTCTGCACATATACACAAACACTACCCGGACTTGACTGTGGATATTCTGCATATGTTGCCACTGATTCCATGTAACAAACTCCCCCTTGTGTTCTTCTCCTCCTCCTTTTCCTCCCTCATGTTCTCCCGCAGGTGGATGTGATGACAGTGATAATTCAGAGGGGGATTTAAAGGGAGGCTGGAGAGGAAGTCCCTCTCTCTACTAGTTCATCATTGTTAGTGCATTTTTTTGTTCCTATACACTTAATCAGGGGGAGGTTTCTGGGTCTGACGGCCTGGTCCTGATCTATCTATCACTCCAGATCTTTTTGGCCGGGCCTCCACACTCCTAATGATATTTTTTTGTGGTTAAAACATGTTTTACTTTAACTGTTACTCTGACGTTCCATCCTCCTCATGTGTTTTTGAGCTTGTGCTCGTCTCGTCCAACACAACACATACCGTTGAAGTGCGAGTTGTCTAGTCATGCAGGGCACATCAGCAGTACACTCTTCCAGTCCGAGGAAATAAATCCAATTTGTTGCCTGTGCCGGCTTCTAATAATGGTAAACCCACTGGGAGGGAAAATCAATGCTCAAAATATAAGATCTGCATTATGCAGCACTGCGGCGCTCAATAGGAAAACAAGCGATACTGTATCAAGCTGAAGTGTAACCTTCATTCTCTGAGGAGGAAAATGAGTGTTGCCTCATCCCTGAGACGGGGGAGAGGGATTTGTTGAGGCGAGGCCTCCTGTCCTCTGCTCTGCAGATAAAATCTTCATGTCACTCGTAGCTTTGCTCCTCATATCTCTGGACCCAGTCGATTCCTCTGGTCTCTGATAAACAGTGAGGGATTGGCTAGTACACATTTCTGTCGGTTCAATTTCAGTGACATGGCGGCTTATCATTTGATTTTATTCGTACATAAAGCTTTCGGAGACTTGATTTTATCTTACACTTGAGCTGCTCTCTACTTCTAACACTGTTCCAAGGATTTCATTTTCATGTTCCTTGTCGCTGGGAGACTTCAGACGAGACATCACAGGTGAAGAAAAAGAATTTGGATTTTCTGAAGTTGGAATATTCTGTATATGTTTCTAGTATAATCACCTTTTGGGATTTCTGACTACTGGTAGTGTTTTGCAGTAATTTTTATTACACCAGCTAAGGAGGTTATGTTATTATTCCTGTCAGAGGGATTACGCAAAAATACTTTCTTCATGCTCAATCCTGCCACCAGTTTCAAACAGTCCTGGTGAAGACCAGTTGGTGGCGATGATCGGTGAACAAAGATAGAAAAGGGTTGAACCTAGACGACGATAAAGGGATTTGTAAAACCTTTGCTTTATATGCAGGACATTATCATCAAGTTTGTTATACCTCACTGATGCACACAATACATAACACAACTAAATACATCACTTTAAATACCTGTTTACTTAATATTTTGTGATGAACTAACTTCTACAGCAACTTATTCATTTTGACTTAAAATGATATTTTCTTGATACATAAAGACGTCTGTCTTAGATCTTGAAAATCAATTTCCTGGTGAAAATGCAGAGTGAATACTAAGTTGGTAAACAATGGAGGATGTCACCACTCCAGAAAGTTAACAAACTGCTGAATCAGCTTTCATACAAACCGACCGATCAGGTGAAATCTGATTTTTCACGACAGCAATCAGTTTCTTAAGTCACCAGTCATTTCAAAGTTTGATCTGCCTGGAAAGCAGAGATTGCATCCTTCATGTCACTGCCATTTATCACACAACCTGCTCCTAAACAGGTTTCTATAGGCAGCCTTCTCTAAGCACTGCCTCATCTGCAGGGACTTCATTCAACTAAAAGTCAACACTCGGCTGTTTGTGTCATGAATAATAATAAAAACAAGAAATATCAGAGCTCTTGTGAAAGCACAGCACAATAGGTTTAAGCTGGATTGTCTATGGAAAGGGTCAATTCAGCAAACAGAGACTAAGCAGTGAAAATCCATCCTTCTTTCATCCTGCTATTTGTATGTGAGAGTGGTCGGCAGAGAGGAGGGAAGACGGGAGGTTTTAAAAAATGCAGCGAGGAGAGTTTCTGCCTGGAGAAAGTAAGTTAATGTGTGGAAACACTCTGGGTCACCCACACTTCTGTTCACCTTCTAAAGATTGAAATGTGCCACTCAGACAAACGCCCTTGAACACTGACAATAAAGTTTTCTTCAAGATCATATTTCTTCTCAGAGTGAAAACAACACGAAGAAAAACAAACACTTTGTTTTGGTGTCCGTTCATTCCCTGAACCTTGGATAAACTGTTTCTTTTACTTTTCATTCCACAGTATAAAGAGTCTGAGTGGTGTGATCATTTCATCGCTGAGATAAAGCAAGTGTATGTACATGTATCACTCTTGTCAAACTAAATACTCATAATTTAATCAGCTTGCGGGTTTTACTTCAAATTTTGTTGAATTTCATTCTAAGACAATACACTCTGAGTAAACATTATGAAATGCCCATTTTCTCTCTAAATGAACATCAGTTTTTCAAGTTGAGATGGGCTCCGGCTACAAGAGTTTTAAAATCCGGACCGATTTTAAAATCAGTTTGCATCATGCACTATCTGCAACTATACTCCACTCTAATCTCAAACATGCACACACTATAGTATGAAATTAATGGCACATCACACACTATAGGATATTTTTTAAGATTATTCCTCCGGAGGAAGTGACACGTCACCCTCTTCCTCTCATGAGGAAGAAGATCCAAACAAAAAAAGCACGATGGAGACGAGTAGTATGACAACTTGCTCAATCAAAACCGCTCAGTCAAACGACGATGTCAAATGAAAGCAGAAGAAATGAGTCTGGATGATAGAATGCTTGGGGAGATACCTTTAACAACTCAGCTGTCCCCTGCACTCCTACTGTATACAATGACTATGCTGGCAGTATCCACACGACCAGATAATTAGGACCAAACATCGGTATGACCAAGGTTCCAGACTCCCCTCTTAAGATCACCTCACAGCCCCAGTGCAAAAGACTATGTAAGATATTGTTCCCTCATTTCAGACAAAATACAGTTGCCTTGCAAACACTGTGGGCTGCAGCTGAAGAGGAATATCACACAACAAAATAATAACTGCTTAATTGGAAGCAATTAACAGTAAGTTACAACTTTATTCTTCTAGTATTTGGGCCATATTGAAGAATTCAAGGATGAAGTCGTAATTAAGAAGAAATCTTAATATTACAATAATAAAAAAGTAATATCATGAAAAAAGTCTGAATACTAGAAGAATAAAGTTGTAACTTAATGTGAATTTCATACTGTTATATGACTATAGATTTTTGTGCCTTTTAATTGGCCTCCACTTTGTGAATCAAGCCATACATTTCATTTCTTCCTAAGTGCCTATATTTGGATTTTTAACAATGGCTGGCTGCAATGGCTGTGACACATATGTCTCTGCCGCTAGCGTGGTTTCAGACATGTCACTGCTCCCTGATAAAAGCTAATTAATCATCTGAACCGAGGCTTGATTGACAGCAAAAGCATCACCAGGCAGAATATTTCCGTCCTGCCATCCAGTAATATCCCTCATTTTGTCCGTTGCTTTAAAGGACACAGGCGTGGCGACGATGGTTCCATGTTGCCAGCAGCCATATGCAGATGACTGTGCACAGGCAGCTGTGGCCTCTAGATACGGTGCATTGCACTTCTGCTGCTGCCAACGCAACGCACTTCACATATTCTGCCTCCGCCTGTACACTACCTCAGCTTTTAAATCCACCCCCACCTCTCTTTATTCTTACCTTCACGGTTCACATGTGCACTGCTTGGGGAGGTTTTGTTGCTGCTGGGAATAGCCAATTAATTGGATAGAAGGGGTCAACTTCTATATTAATACGGCCTTTTACAGATCCACAGCCACCACAGCTGGCTCTGGATGAGTATGTGTTTGAGTAAATGCCTGTTGACTAGCCTGATAGAAGGGGTGCAGGTGGCTTTGTCTTAAGGCTCCACAAGAACAGAGGGAACTAATAAACCACATTTTGGTTTGTTTCATACAGGGAGGTTTCTCTGTCTCTCGGCTTGCCCCAAAAAAAGTTTAAGCTGCCGTTGTCCACTTTCAGAGCACAGGTTGAGCAAGTTCCTGCCATGAGTGATTAGAATTTCCTTTGAGCTCCTCAACCTGGCAGACATACACAGTGAGGGCGTCAGCAAGAGATGAACCAGGGAAGGGGGGGAGTTTGGGGGCGATCAAAGGCAGGGGGGTGGAGAAGTGGCCTGGACAGAAGTCAGGAGGAAGAAGGAGGCGAGAGACAAAGGGCATAGCCAGGCAGCTGCAGGCTGTTGGGCTGTGTTTGAGGCCCACTGAGTTCTGTCAGTAACAAGCACAGATACAGATCAGCTGAGGACCAGTGTCATACTGAGATAAATTAAGGTTCGGAACTGGTCAAAGGCAGAGCGGGACCTCTGTGACGTCCGCTGGGGAAGAACATCTTGAAACAAAGGCGCTAAGTATCAGCAGGTGACCGTGAACCTTCATTCAGACTTCAAATTCAGAGGCACTCTATAGGTCAACCATTAAGAAACTACCTTAAGATTCCTCTTCGGCTGGAGAGAACATTTACTCAAGTACTCTGCACAAGTACTTTTACATGTGAAGTTACTGTACTTTACTTGAGTGTATCTGTTTAAAGCTATTCTACACCTTTACTGAATTTCAGAGGGGACACTTATTTGAAAGTTACTGCATGGATTAAGATTTGTTTACAGTTTTAAAAGTTAAGCTCATCAAATACATGGTATGGCTAGAAATCAGATCCCAACTTTTTTTTATGCTTCCTAAAATGGGTCCTAATAAAGTCCTCTGTCATGTTTTTGAATGGCAGTAAGTTATGAGTAATTCCATCAAAGATTGACATCATCACCTAGAGAAGAAAAATGTATCCCCATATTTATTTGGAGGAAACCCCAGCCCTTGGTTAACTACTGTACTGTATATAAAGGAAAATGTTATATATTTATGCGTTATTGTCAAACCAATATATATTCTATTAGTATATTAGTTATAGGAGAAATTTTTCTGCAGATTGAGTACGTTTACTTTTGCTACTTTAAGCTAATTTTCATGTACTCACATTAGAGACATTAGAGAAACCTCACTTAACTCAGTGTTCCTCCAACACAAGGGCGGGGGTCACTTACAGCCATTAAAGGAACATGTGGCGTGGATGTAAACAGATGGTCCAAGTTATCTGGACCAATCACAAGGCCTATCCTACAATCATGGCATTCTCCCACACACTGACTAACGCAGATTCAAAAACCCGGAAAAAAGAGGCTGAAATGCAGATCACAGCGCAAAGTGAGGTGAATAGATGCTTAGGGTGGCACGGAGAGGGGCAGACGGAGTGAGACTAAGGAGGGTAGACAAGTGGAATGACTTATTCAGGGGGGGAAGTGGGCAGCAAGAAACATGAAATTAGCACAAATAGATTATCTGTCGACCAGGGGCCGGCCTAAGAGCAAGCCAAGCACTATGGTGGGAGAGGGAGCGGGGAGAAAAAGCTGATTGACTTCTTGTTTGTTCCTCCCTTAGGGGCGAGCCGATAGAGCCATCACTCACCAAACTGCTGATCTGTAGTTGAAACAGCTGTATCCAAAGCACACATGCACTAAAGTACACAGCGATTAGAATGCACCAATAGGATGATCCCCTGCACCCTGGGACAGATGAAGTGTCTAATCTCCCACGTATGGTATATTTTGTGCGCCTCAGATAAGAGCTCCCCTTTTATAACAATTGTAAATATTATTGATTTGCACTCGTGTGGACTTGATCCAAATATCTAAAGAGTAGCAGCGGCGCTCTGGTGCTTATAATTCATCCCCAGTGTTAGTGTAATGTGCTGCGCTGCATTTGGCACAAGCTCACAAATACACAGTCCTCTTATTGCAGTTAAGCGGTGTAACGTGCCAAATGAATAAATAAATACACATCTGATCGCTGCGGATGGATTTCGCCTCAGCTTCGGTCAATACGTCAATCAGTCTCCACGTAGGACTCAATATGTTTTGGAGGACTGATCTGAATCCATACAGTGCTTCACCGATGGAAACATTTTCACCGGTGTAACATCCAGATCCACAGGTTAGGTCGAACACTCTACGTGCTTTTAGAAGTAAATGGAAGCACTTACACCTGTAGAGCTAACATCGAAGCAGCAGGAGATAGATAAAGTCTTTTTTTTTATTTATTCCACACATTCTAATCTCTTGAGAATATATTTTTAATGCACCCTGGAGCCGTCATCAGGGAAGAGGTCTGGTGAGCTTGCTCCTTCCTAGTGAACTCACAACTGCAATATTTGCTTCTACAAATTCTCAGGTTTCAGGGCCTGGAGAAAAAGGTGAGACCATTCCTCACCCAAAATGAGTTTTGAATATGCAAAGTTAAACTGTAAGTGAGCTCCAGAGTACAGTAGCAGTCCCAATGAAACAATTAAAACCAGACCAAGAGTATTATCTCGAGATGCGGGGGTTCATTGTCAGCGTGGGGATTCACAGTCAAAGAGGTAGCTTCCTTCCGTGAGGCCGCGGGAAATCTAGACCAGAGTAAAAAGGTCTACTAACCGATTCTCCCCCTCCCGTGTCTACCCTGCAGTCAAAGAGATTGTGAACCCTTAAGGTTGTTTCTTCTCTTCCCCGATAATGTCCTGCGGCACACATATGCTGTATCACAACTCGCGTTGCTGTAAACCGGCCAAATCAAACTTTTGCTTTCCTTACGTTCTGCTTTCTGCACCCAAACAGGTAAGAACAAGCTGGAACGCAACCCCAGTCACCAAATGAGCTTTTCTGGTTCATTCTGGCGATTAAAAAGTGCCAGAAGTCCCACCTAGAGTTCTCGCAATGCTATTCTTTGGTGTGTGGTGGGTAGTGTATTTGCAGCTACACTATGTGGTAGGTGTTTATCCCTCAAAAATAGCTGTAGAGGTTTGGAGCAGGGCTGGGTCTTCTCTTATAATTCAAGACAACGACCCAAATCTGCAGAGGAAGACCTGACAACGACAGGGAGTAGTGGGCAAACGAGAGAAAACCAGGAGCCAGAACGAGATCTTTTTAGTCGCCTGAATCTTCTCCAACTTTAATTACACTGTATTGATCACAGGGTGGGGAGGAAGGGGGGAGGAGGGGGGAGGTGGAGTGGAGGGGGGAGTGACAGCCGGTGAAATTGCAGGCTGTGGTTACTGTAAAGCACGGGAAAAAACAGAGGCGGGGCAATTACGGCAAAGTCATACAGTAGATAATTAGAAAATCCGCCCGACTCTCCACGCTCTCTCTCTCTCTCCACAAACCCATTTTGCGCGGCTGCTACAATGGAACAGCGAGCGTGTCAGATTCATTAAAGTCGGCGGGGCAGTGTGCACTGTTCACATCCATCTCACAGCTCCATGCTTGGTTTGATTTGAAATTCTTTGCATTGATTCCCCCCCCCCAGCGAGTTTGGTACGGGGCCCTTCCCTGTAATCAAGCCCGATGGAATGGTCATGCATGACACTTCTGGCTTCCCTGCAAGAACTTTAGCAACAGATGCAAAGACGAGCACTTCTGCAGAGTTGCGCTCCTTCCCTCACTATCTGTTCTGCGTTGACCTACTTCGGCAAAGAGCTTACGTTCCTGTCTTTGTTTCTCACAGTGTTGTGGCAAGAAGAGAAAACCTCCTACTGTATTTCCCTCCACAGCCCCCCCCTCCCTCCTGATCCAGGCCAATGACGGCCGAGTCCAGCGCAATGAAATATGCCAGATTCAACCTCACTGCCCCTGCAAAATCGCTCCCAGCGAGTCTCACACAACTGTATCCTGGGGGTTAAGGAGCTTATGTCTTGTATGCGATGCATGGAGAAAGGGGCTGAGCAGTGATTTGCCATGGGAGGGGGCTGGGGGGGAAGGAGAGTGAAGCCTCTCTGTGTAGAGTGTATCTCATTATGGCTGAACTGTGTGTTACCTTTGGTAAACAGTGGGAGGAACATTTCTCAGGCGAGCGTCACTCTAAACGCAGCGGGCTGGTAAACGACCGCGGCCCGACGGTGGCGCGCAGCCATTGCTCAAATCTACAGCCCCACAGGGATGTGTGAGTGCGGTCATGATTAGTCAGATAGAATAAATAATCTGCGCTTATGACAGCCCCCTTCATTTCAGCGGGTGTTGAATGGATGTCCAATGCAGCTCTTTTGTGTTAGTAAATTCCCTCCAGTTATTTTTGCTCAATGACCTTCTCAATCACGAGAAAAGTCAAAAATTCCATTTTCTGAGTGAGACATTTATTATAATATCCCCGTTGTTCAAGGGCACCTGCAGAAATAATACATGTTAATGGAATATACAGTGTAATATTAAGGAAATCAGCAAAACAGAGGTTTATTAACCCATTTAGATTGGATGCAACATATACACCTTCAACACTAGATGCTGTTTGCATACTTCTCCCTTTAGATCAGAAAAAACTTGTGTGTCAAATGAAATAGATTGTAATTCTCTGAAATACACACGGGGAAGGGAAATGTAGTTTGTGTGTTTGTTGGCGCTCTTTGTTTGCAAGAAAGTTTCTAAAGAAGTATTTCAAACAATGGCTGACGATCTAAGCGACAGAAATGATGTTGGCTCGGTCTGTGGGATACATGTTTTAGGATCTTCTTAGTATTTCATGTTTTTGTACAAAGTTTAGGGAAAAGATTTATGTAAATGAAATGTTTTATTTCATTTCTCTATCTGCCTTAGAGGCTGAAGAATTAAAGTCTTTGTTAACAATGGCAATTGTGTCAGCTTTTCAGAAAATGGTTTTAAATGGGTTTTCAGAGTGTGTTTTATACGTCTTAATGATCTAACTGAAGTTTGATAGCCTTTGACAATCTGTTCATAAACAACAGCAAACACGTTATTACAGCGCCACTGTCTATTAGCCACTGTAGCATGAGAGAGACAGCAACTGAAGTCCCACTTCTTTAAATGATCACCTGACGCTAACCCTCTTATTCAGCTGACTGAACTTTGAGTTATTCCTCCACACTGGTTCTAACAAGTTTGCTGCAGATGAGCAGGACACTAGTGACGTTTCTATTCCCTCTTCACGAGCCACGGCCTGGCAGCACCGACTTCAACGCCTCTACCCTCATCCTCAAATTGTTGTGACGTTCCGCCACTCTGCGCTCCGGCACCGCGACCCTCTCAAGTGTGAAGAGCAAAACAAGAGCAATTAAATCTTCATTCCTTCACCCCCATACAACCATATTCACATCTGTTAAATTGAAAAAATAAAACGCAGAGTGTAAAACAGACCCACTTGAGTGTATGCCCCAGTGGCTCTCATAGTGTTTTCGAGAAGCAGGGTAAGCTTTCGTCGGCCTCTCTCCTAACGGCATAATGGCGTCTTGTTTTCATGCTATATGACCCCGTGTGGATTCTGTAAATCAAACACCAATTACAAGGCGCACTGACCTGCCGTCTGAAATGCTACGTCTAATGTCTTTTACAGGCTCGAGGACAGCTGAGTGGATCCGGCGTCAAAATGTAGAGTGCTTCAGCAAGCTCGGTTAATTAAGACATGCTGACAGCTGATGAACTCTGCACATCATTATGGATCCGCTGCCTAATTGGAAATAATTGTAACGGTAAACGCATTTTTCTTCTACGACTGTGTGGCTGTACTGTCGCCGCGGTAACACCACAGAAAAAAAGCTGCTGAGGTGTCAGCCCGCAGAGTCGTCATTACATCCGTGGTCGGGCTAATCCGTTAGGACACCCGAGGGCCAGAAGTGTCTTGTTGGGGCGTTAATGACCCCACTTGAGTTGATTGGTGAAAATTCCCCCCACAAATTTTCCATTAATCCAGTGACAAGAACCAATTGACAAGCCCCCTCAGGACCACTGAGAGCCCGAGGCAGTGAGCAGTCCGTTTTTACGATTTAGAAATTCCCTATAAGACGTGAACAGATAAATGAAGGTCTTACCTGCCCTGCACTTTGATGTCAGAGATGGCGTAGAAGTATCTGGACAGGTTGGTCTCGTCCACCATCGTAGCTCCAGTGGCAGGCCGGAGCAGGCGGATCCTCAGGTCTGTGATGGTAAAGAAGTCCCTCAGGTTCTTGGTCGTGTCCAGTTGGCCGTAGAGCGAGGCCATGTTGTGGAGCCGGGGCCCGGCGAACAGGGCAAAGCGCTCCTTGATCTCAAAGCGCACAGTTTTGTCATTCTTCCACACATAGCCTCGCGAGTAGTCCTCAGTGCAGATGATGTCCAGCAGGGTGTGCTGGGTCAAGTCCTGCACCGTCTTGGGCTCCATGGTGAAGGCGTCCAGGCAGTCGGTGGCGTAGAACTGGTAGGGCTGCCAGGTTCGGCCATAATCCAGCGACTTCTCCAGGACCATCTGCTCGGGTCGGCCTGACTCAAAGGTGAGGACGATGTCGTCAGTCAGCTCGATGGTCTTGTTCCATGAGAGCGTGAGGTTGACCAGGAGGGCCTTTGGGTACTTCTTCCAGGAGGTGGACTGCCAGAAGGTGGTGGGGTTGCGGCCCTCGATGTCGAACATGAGCTCTGGAGGGTGGGCGAGTTCGTCAGTAGTGGCATCACATTCATTATTACACATGTAAGGATTCTCCTGCAAAGAGAAAGAGGAAGGAAGGGGAAATTAGTTTTGGTGAGCAGTAACAATAAATCAAGTCTCTTTAAAAGCAGATCATGAAGCCTGGCACCATATCTCTTCTACTTTTTTTACTCCATGTTTTCAAGCTCCTTGGTTGAAAAAGGTCTGCCCAAAAACATCTGTCCGATTTACCACAAATCATTACCAGGCGATGTTCGCTCCTTCCTCCCTGGGGACTCGATCTAGCTGTCGGGGGGGAGGAGGCACTCCTCCACGAGGGACCTTTCAAGTGCTACAAGCTCCAATTTATCAGGACAAGATAATCCACTACTTGATTAGGTGGGAGATGTCACCCTGTGCCTGTGCGTGTGTGCGTGTGTGTGTGTGTGTGTGTGTGTGTGTGTGTGTGTTGAAGTGGTGCTGAGGAAACCGAGAGAGGAGCCGGGCCTCTGATGTAACACAGCCTAATGAAGCGGTGAGGCAGAGATCGAGTAAGTTCGAGGGAGAGACGGCTCCATCCGGGCTCATAAGCTCATAAGTTTTTCCACGTCCTCCAAGGCAAGGTGACAATGAAACAAGGCTCTGTCAGGCTTTCTGACTGCTGGAGGGCCCCATTAAGATCCTGTCTGGACCACCCCCTACAGGCGTCTCCCAGCACTGGACAGCAGCGGCTGGGAGGAGAAAACGGGAAGGAGGAAGAAGGCGGAAGAAAATTCTTTCGTGTACCATCTTGGGCAGGAGGTTAGGTGTGCTATTAACTGCAGCATCTGGTGCACGGTGTATCCACGGACAGATGTGTAATATCTCATATGCGACAGTTATGCCTGCTTCGGGGGTGAGGAGTGTCTCTAAAAGACACATTGGCATGCAGGACGGCTGACTGTGTTGCTGCAGTTGTGTCGGGAACACGCACTCATCGAGGGAGACCTCAAACCGTATTTCACTGAGAGTGGAGGGCTCTGCCTGAATGGAACTAGATTTATTTCTGTCTTATTGTCCCGTTAATTATTGGTGATTATTCTGTTTGTTTTAATGCATAACACTAACCGAGGAGTAGCAGAAAAAACAAATATTCTATTGTAAATTTTGTAAGTGTGGTTAAAATGTTATTAAATGCTGTTATCATTTAATTAAAACTACCTCAAATGACACAATGTTCTGTTATTTGAGGAATAGGAGGAAGAGATGATTCATTTCCCAACATTCAGTCTGTTCTTGTCTTATATTTGCTTCACTCTAACTGTATAAACAGAGATGGATAAAGTCCTTAAAAGCTACCCACCCAAACACTAGCACATAAAGTTTTATGAAATCCAACAAAATGCCACCTGTTCTGGTTACATTATGAGAGATTATTGGGTTATTATCACAGATATTTACATATATACAATTATAAATATTTAGCATTTTAACGTTATTTTAATATCTTAACTCACCGTGGGGTAGATTATTATATTTTATTTCATATTTGTATAATTCCAATATTCTGCAAAAACTATTATTTAAATGTTAAAATGTGATGGAGTTAATGAATAAAGTAGCTGCAAATAGAAGTATTCAAAGGAAAGGTACCGTTAATCTTGCACTTCAGTATTGTAAATATTAAATTAAGTATATCGGGTAATGTTCAAGCAAAGTGGGGAAGCATTTACCCACAGTGCACCAGTGTGACTGTCCCAAAACGTCCTTCTGTAAACAAGATAATGGATCTTAGTAGCGTCTCTTTGTTAGAAACTGTATCATGTCTGTGGTGAAACCTTTTGTACCTTTGTGTCTAAATCAGGGAGATCCAATGATGCAGCTATCACTGCAACACACACACCCACACACACAGACACACAAAGTGCCGCCCTCGCCAGCACATCTCTGTAATCAGACAAAGATGTATCCCTATCGATCCCTGCGGCTGGGGTGCTGAAATCTGCTGTGTGTAGCACCTGGCAACCTTAGCCAGTTGTCCGGAGCTGCCCCGAACACACAGGTTAAAAAGCTTTCATTACTGTCTCCTCCGCTTCTCGCCTAATGACAAAATACTGCCTTTAGGAAGATCAATATCCTCACCGGTCAGCCAGGGGGAGAGAAAGGAGATGAAATGCTGAGTATACTGCCTCATGAAACTGAGATTTTCCTGTTTTACTGTGGGGGCACTGCTGGGGGGCTGCACATTAAAAATCACTGACAACACCCGGCACGGCAATTACAGCGTGACAAATGTTGTTTCTATTAATCCCAGTGTGATGAGAAGTGACCAGTATGAGGAAGGGGTTGCAAGAGCTGAGTTTGCAAGAGCTGATAGGTCACAGTAAATCGGCGTTAATAGAGATGCTGACGACACACCAGAAACACACCGCGGTTTAATCCCATTATTAGCATTGTGTGGCAGCGCAATAGAGAGAGAGAGAGCGCACGAGTCAGGGTGTTCATGTGCATGTTGTGTGTTTGTGGGTGGACTTCACAAATAAATCAGGAAGCTGCTTTATATTCCTGAAAATCCCCATTATTGTCAAAGTGTTCAGGTTAATTTGACCTGCTGGTGTGAAAGAGGAATAACTTTTTAACTCCACCAACTATGATATCTGTCGTGTTTAGGTCACTGGGATGTGTGGTTTCTCTTGCTTTGCCAACCGAGGCTTTTCGTTGGCAGAAAACATAAACCTGGTGAAACAATGCGTCAGAGCTCATCCGAGACAATTTGACTCTCAAACTTGTAAAAATCAAGGTACCACTTCGACTGCAATTTTCCAATTTTGTGATCTTTGATCGAGCCTCTGTCACGGCCCCATTCTACTGATCAGTGATCAATCAGTCAAGCTCCTCTGCTGCACTTTTTTTTTACAAAGAAATTCATCAGAAACTTCATCAACCATGAAATTCTCATGTTTTTATAATTCATTACTCCACTTGAATATGTGAATGGTTCTGTTCGTCCCGGGAAATAAACACCACACTGAATGTGTTCTCATTGAGGCTCTGTGTACAACATGACAAGGTGTTTCACCCTCACAACAAAAACAAATATCAGAATAAAAATCGGTGAGTTTCTTTTTCTATTCTCTCTTTGATACTAAAGTCGAGCTCCATATACTGTACTTCTACAGCAGAAGTGTGGAGCAGATAAGTTACTGATGTTATGACTGTGCCTAGTTTTAAAATAAGATATGACCGTGGCGGCTGACAGCCTTGGCCCGATCGCACCGTAACCGCTGATGGAGGATGAGACTTGGGGGAATATAAATTTCCTGACTGCCGACAAGCCATCGAGATGGATGGGCCCCCCCCCACCAATCAAACCCATCAGCTTGTGTGACAGATGTCTTGCTCTTGTTATCCAGATAGTGAACAGAACCGCCCTCCTTGTTTTTCCTGCTTCTACCTTTCCCTCTCCTCTTTCTTTATTTCTTATCCGAAAAAAGTTATTTTTCAAGGGATTAAAAGGATAAATCAAAGGAATGTCATGTATACATGTGATTTGATATTAAAAACTAAATTTCAAGGAGTAAACACATATAATACTTGAACAACTGCTAGTGTGAGCTGAAGAAAATGGGTTTAAATGTATTTAAATGAGTATTTATCCAGATAAATAACAAAAATCAAAAGAAGCAAGATTTAATCTTAATTTAAATAAACACTGACTATCACATAAAATTTTGCAGTAGAGCCATAGAAGGTGCAACTTGTGAGAGTGATGAGATCCTGTGAGAAGTGGCCCATGGGTGACGTGATATAAAACCAGGACCCAGAATAAACATCCGGAAATAAATGGAAATAAACATTTATTGTTTTCGAAAACTCCTGCTCCAACTGTGTGTGGACATTTCATTGCATCAACGGTGTGGATACCTGCCCAGAAATACACCATCTGCTTTCTTACATCCATTTCTCTGCCATGTTCCTCTCTTTATTCAGCAAGGGGTGTGTGTGTGTGTGTGTGTGTGTGTGTGTGTGTGTGTGTGTGTGTGTGTGTGTGTGTGTGTGTGTGTGTAGAATGGAGGCTGGGGTTAAAGCTATCCCTGCTGCATTAATGAGACCTTGTGTTCCACGATAGATTTCTTCACCTCGAGCCAGCGGCTTGATTGAAGCATCTCTCTCTCTCTCACTGGACCCCCCCCTCCTGCTCTCTCTCTCTCTCTCTCTCTCTCTGTCTGTCCCATGGTGATGGGAGGAGCAGACAGAGAGAGGGGCTTAACCTGGACGTGGAAGGAATATTGGATGCCAGTGTGACAGATTACAGTGGTAATAGACACCCAGGCCAAATCCTCACAAGGATTACAATCATATTTTCATATGGCTCAGGGTCGGCCGGAGGTCGAGCGGCCTGGACCACGGTCAACAAGGAGACATGGGACACACACACATAACACACACACACACACACACACACACACACACACACCAGGTTCTCTTGCAGATTATGTCTGAGTCAGATATGGTTAGCATATATTGTCATAGATTTTGATAGAGCATTTAAACAACTTATTACCTGTGGTTCAAACAGATTAAATCAGAGGACAGAGTCTTATAATTAATGGATAAAAATAAAAAGGTTTAGCATGGTTTTTAAGAGTTGAGTAGAGATTATTAGATAGATAGATTAGATTGTTATTTGATACATGAGAAGATTAACAGAGCTCTCAGAAATTATCAAATTGATCGATCATTATCGGCTGATAATCAGGTCCCAAAGGCAAACTACCTGGATTAAAACTGCTAGTAGTCAAAGTTAGCTTAGTTTAGCATTAAATCTGGAAACAGGGGCATTGCTAGCCCTTTAAATGCCCAGTTCCTCAAGTTGCAGTGATGCTCCACCAGCCCTCAGCTTGAAGTGGACTGCGGTCGAACAGCTCGCAGTCCAACACATGAATTATGCCGTTTAGTGGCACCACGGGGGAAATCCTACAGTGATCTAAAGGCAGCGAGCTGCACCGTTCAGCCACCCTAAGCACCGCAGTGTGGGCTGTCCAGTCGACCGAGCGGAGGTTATGAGGCGCGACGATGTGTAAATGTCCTCGTGTTGCGATCGTCGTGATCAGTGGCGACGATTTAGAAGATTCATGAGCCCTAGAACAATAGTGAGGAAGGCCTTCGGCAGCCAGCTTCTGCGCATTGGCGGGATATAAAAACAATTTTATATTCCATTATCTTTTATGTGGCAAGCCCCAGCGGGTGCCACTGTGATACGGTCTGGAGGACAGGACGATATCCCCTGCTTAGGAGATGGTATATTTGCGAGAGCTCGGCGAGTACACACATCAAGATTTACAGCTAAAGTTGTTTGATGGCTGTAGGTATTCCTTTAACACGGGCCGTAAACTTGACAGGATAATGGTACAGTACACTGCACAGTTAACTTTGAGTTAAGGACTCTCATTCATTAAGCACAAAACATGCAATCCACTGCATCTCTATCTTGACAAGTAAGTTGTGTTTTATGTAAAAACATTAGCCCCTGACCGATATGGATTTCTTGGTAATGATGCCGATAACAATATAAGAGAGTAACGAAATGTCGATACTGAGATAGAATATATATATATATATATATATATATATATATACATGTAACACAAGTGAAAAGGTGAATGACTTCTTTCACCATTGATCTTTTTGAACTAACACACACACAAAAACACTAAATGTGTTGAATAAGACAAAGTGCAGGAGATCAGGTAAAGAAGCACACTAAATATAATCTTACAGAAGGACGACCCTGCTATAGGAGTAATTGAAAGCTTGTTCCACCACAGATGAACCACGAATGAGAACATTCTGGACTGTGATTGGCTTGTGGACAGGGGTGGTAGTGCAGGACGACTATCCTTGGAGGAACACAGTGGAAAAGAGGCACGTCAGTTCTGTTTGATTGAGTTCAGAAGTTGTTCTTGAAACAAACTGGTGACTGGAATTTGCTTCTGGCAGAAATGGTCAACCAGAAGAAGTTGAGGGGCAGTAGAGGGACGTCTGCCCTTTTAGGCTGATTGAAGACCAGAGGTGCTGAAGTCATTGCAATAATATTTCAATTATTCTACTGCCAGCAAACATGTATTCGTCAATTCTGCCAAATGTTTGGAGTTGACTGGTCACCTTGCTGCGTTCACACACTTTCAATTGAAACATCTACACTACTTGTTTTTATTTTGTATGTTTTCTTGTTGCAGAAGTTTCTTCAACTGTGCTACTATCTCTCCTTTCACCTCTGCTGTGCAGAATATGAGTGATCCTGTTTGGAAACCACCTATTAAGACAATCGGGTCCTGATGCAGTTGATCCAATGTGAACAACAATGAAATAATATTTTAAGAAAACACAGCAGTGGTGGTGGCGGCAGTGTTTTGAAATGTTAGGAGAAATTGGAAGTTTGTATTTAGCAGACCAAAGCCTAAAAGAGAAATAAAGGATTATAAATTTATGAGTAAATCAAACAGAAAAGTTAAAAAGGAACAATTTTGGGGCTGAGTGCAGTCTGGAACAGGTCACAGACATTTGGATTATACATTAAACTTGTTAGATAAAACTGAGTCATGCAGTGAAAACCTAACTCCCACATACACAATTTAACTGGCTTTTTATACTTTCAGATAAATTTCTTCTATGTTGGCTGCTTCACCAAATCAGGAACAGATCACTGTTATTCCCCACCATCGTCTCGACAAGTGTCATTCATCTTTTATGAAGACGTCCTTCCACAATGAGCCGATACACCAGGGCATAATCGATCCGCTGGCTGCTGCAGAGCTACATCTCTCAATCAAAGTGTCCCATCCCATAACGGGAACACTTTAGCATTTTTCACTGCACATTAAAACCAGCCTGTGGCCATGATCACCCCCTGATCTTCTAGCTGAGGAATCCCTCTGGAGCTGACATCACGACGCTGTCATCGCCGCCCCCTCCCCCATCGCTATTCCTCCTAGTATTTTTTGAATGGTATAATAACGCCACGGATTCCTGTGTAGCAGGTCTCCAGAGACACACGCATCAGTGTCACCTTGACCAAGCTGAGAGGCAAACATCAACCGCAAGGAGCTGCTCCCACGTGGACGCAAACCTCAACCTCCTGCAGCAATGACACTACCTCCGCTCCTAACACCTCCAACAGGAAGGAAAAGGTGGATCTAAACAGTAGCTGGGATTTATAACAGTCTATTAGTCTTAGTCTATATGGGGCTATTTTTATTACAACATATATTTTTAACCTTTATTTACCCTATTGATGGCATCGTTGCTGCCTGGTCAACTACTTTGGTTCAGACTGAAATACCGTACATCAACACCTAATGCAATGAAAAGCATTGACACTGAACATTTAAGTGGTCCCCTCATTTTTATCTAGCGCCACCAACAGGTGTAATGTTTCACTTATCCAGTGCAACTTTTCCACAGATATTTAAACAGAGATTCATTGTCCCCAGATTTATGATGATGACTTTGGTGCACCAGCAGGGCCAGGGGGGCACTGGCTCCTGCCGAAATCTGATTGGCCCCTGAAGTTCCCCTGTTCCACAATAAAATTCCAAACAATAAATACGTCTATTTATTAAGACATTTTATTTTCTACGCTTTTTCCTGTACAAGCAGGAATTTTCAAAATATATTGATGATGTGTGGCTTTGCTCAAAGCTATAGAGCCAACAATAAACAAGGGTGACTTAAATGTACTGAATGGGGAATTGTATATGGGTGTTGGAGATATAATTGGTTGTAAATCGTGGCCCCCCTTTTTACGGCCCCTGATTTTGGAAGATCCCAGATCTGCCGATGCCTCCTCTAATGTCACCACGTGGCTGAAGTTTGCAGTTTTAAGTTAATAGTCCAAAACAACTGTTAGACATAAATTATCACACTTTATGTACATACATTCATGTCTCCAGATGGCTTTGGTGCTCCCTTACTTTTCCATCTAGCATCATCAAGCAAAAATGTGAATTTGTGCGTTTCATTTGTTTATGACCAACTACCCATGAGACCAAGCTGCACAACGAACTTTAACTGTAATAATGAACATACCTGCCAATCAACAGGGTGGAACTGTATTCTAGCATCGCTGTAGATCAGACAGATTCAAACTACGGATTTAGAACCGTGGGTCACATGAAGTGGACAGAAATGTAAGGACCCTTTTCAATCAATAAAATCAGACCTTCTGAATATCTTATTTTGATCCCTCACTCTGAAAACGGCCTCAAATCAATCAAGAGATATGAGTTATTGGACATTTGCCAGTTTTCTCATAAAAAAAAACGAGCAGTGATGAAAATAAATGTGATCAGGAGAAATCAGGTCTCATCCGCTCTGCTGCCACTGACACACGAGCAGAGCAGCATCGTGTCTACCACATGTTTTTTTCTCCCTCTGAAACTCTTACAGTCATTTAAGTGCCGGCACATTTCACTGGGGGTGAAGCCTTTTCAATCAAGCTCCCCGTCATCAAGCTTCACCCCTCATTAGTGGCTCTATGGAGCGCTGCGAGTACACGAGTACAGAGTCTAAGCCTGTTAATGAGCGGCTCTGTGACTCGGTCAGCAGCGACCAGGGCATGATTTAGCCCCCTATTATTATCTCAAAGGGGTCTATACAGGAGCTGAGAGGAGTGGGGATGTAGAAGAAAAAAAAACTTCCGGATTTAAAAGATTTCTATTTTCTTTGCTCCAGTCTTCAGGGCCTCGTATATTATTTTTTATTTTTAAACTGAGCTTTTAAGAGATGATTAAAATCAATAGTGTGGTAAAGCTCGGTGTTCCCTGTGTGGATATTTCACTGTGCGCAGCGTAGTTGGGATTCAGCTCCAGGCCTCGCTGTCAGATCACTGAAGGTCTATTTAGTCATTCTACAGGGAGACTTTCTTCTTTTCCTTTTTCCCCTTTTTATTCTTCTTCCTCTGTCTTCCCCACATTTTTTTTTCCTTTCTGTTTCCACTGAATCTGAGAAGATGATTGGCAGACGACTCCTGGGAAAAAAAGAGCCCGGGCCTTTTCCTCTCTCTGTGCTCACGACACTCAAACACACATCTTAAAGGCAAGTCGCACAGAAGGCTGAATATAAATAAGGACACACACACACACACACACACACACACACACACACACACAGGAATTGACTTAGCACTATTCCTGCGACAGCTTAGTATATTTACAAAAAATTAATGAAACTCTTAAACTCTTGTTCTCTTTATAAAAAGGCTTCAGACCCAGTATCAGCAGCAGCTGTAACCACAGAGTACCATTTGGTTCCCTCGCAGTCACCGCTTCATACTTTGCCTCAGGATTATGTTTTTAAAGTGGTTTCAGTGTGACGCTATGACAAGTTCTTTTAGTTTGAAGCTACAGAAAAACACTCACCGATGCAGCAGCTATAAAAAAAAGAAATGAATGACAAACCAAATAATGAAATATAAAAACCTTCTATCTGTCAGGCTGTATGTGGAACGCATGTCTAGTAAACCGACTTATTAGTTTCACACTTGGCATGTCAAATGTGAATTCCCCAAAAACGTGCAATGTTGATTTTGGTGCGATTTGAAAAAAAATACACTGTCAATGTTTATAACATTTGAATAAACACACGACCAACGCTCTATAGTAGTCAGTGGGAGCAGGGAAGTGGTTTGCAATTGGGTCAGACCTCAGGTTCAAGTTGAAGTAACCAGAGGAGTCAATCATTCAAACTAACATAAAAGCCACAAACATTAACGGTCATGAGACAACTTCAGTTTCATCTTGTAAAAAATGTTTACTGTAAAATCTTACCTGCAGATAAACCAGGTAGAATGAACATAAAGTGGTCTAACTTCACCCTGCACCAAAGAATGTTCCATTAAAATCTCTGCACATTACTTCCAGCACACAAATAATAAAAACTGACAGTGTATTGTAGAACTGTTTGGGGAGACGCAGAAATGGCAAGAAATTATTCTAAAGTAGCTCCGTAGCGTCACAGGTCAAAACAAGAGAACATTTCTGCACACCAGGCATCAATGGACCATATTGTGATGTTCACCGTCACATCTAAAAGGCCTCGGTCCGTAAAATCAGAACCTACAAAAGGAACCGGCTCTAACCGTCTGCAGCCGGCAACAGTGAGTCACAAGCAGATCCACTTGATTCCAACGACAATAACTTCAAGCATCCGTCGCCATTGTAATCACAACCCTTCAGAAACAGGGGAGTCAAGGGTTCTCCACCGGCTGATTGTCAGTGAGCTCTTGATGAGACGCCATTACACGAGATGAGAGGGAAGTGAGGGGTGGGGGTGAAAAAAAGAAGAAAAAAAAAGAAGAAGAAATGGAAATCAAAAACTTTAACAGGGCTTGAGGGAGAAACTGCAATAATCAACTCCACTCTGCTGAAATTATAGATGAATTAAGCACTCTGTTAGTGATTAATTAAACCAAGAGATTCAAACTAATGAGACCACACAGAGCTGTGTGTGTGTGTGTGTAGGTGTGTGTGTGTAGGTGTGTGTGTGTGTGTGTGTGTGTGCGCGTGCGGAAACACACCAGTTTGGGGCTGCAACCCACTTTAAAGCAGGATTAGAAGCAGCAGTTGATCTTGTGATCGCTGCACACAGGCTGTGCTCATAAGTAGCCGACAGATTATGGCTTAAAATATCTGAAATAACAGGCGATGTGCCAGATAGACAGTTTATACCCAGAAAATAGCTTTATTTGTCATATTTGTCTACTATGACTTCAGATTCATACCAGACTGCTCCATTGTTCATGTTCATTGAACTATAACAAGTTTGGTTCATGTTTACCAGACCTGAATATACAAAACAAAATACTGGATCTGTGGATTGTGCAGAATGTGATCGTGATGTGGAACCACAGTATCGAGGTCCCACTTCTACATTATAGCATCAAATAATGCAAAGTAAAACAAAACTGAAAATTTTTATTGGACAAATATGTACTTAACATTGACTTTGACTCTATTTCCATACTGCCGCCCGCCTCCAGGGGGTGATCAAGCTGATTATGCCTCTTTTTATACCGTCCATCTTGTAATCACACTCTGTTCGATTAAAGAACCACTCAGAAAGAAGCACCTGGAGCCTCTTATCGTTCATGTGTGGAATTACATCCTGAGAGTCTAAATCATCACTTGCGCTTTACAGCTATGCTCACAGGTTAAATGCAAATGCTGCTTCAGCCATGTAAACATATATAATGTACCTTGAATATTTGTATTTGGAAACTTGAAAATTGATTTACTGAGTCAATTTATGCCATCAAATGTTGAGTCTCTTGTTTTGCTAGTAGCAAATCACTGTGCTCACGTGGCTCCATTAGGGAGAGTCAGAAGTCATTATTGAAGAACTGCTGTTTGTAACCATTATCTTTTAATTAAAAAGCAAATTTGTAATTTATGAATAACACTGGAATGGCGATGTGCCCCAAATCTGCATTTCTTTATTTGACCATGTATTACCTGTGGTCATAATTATTAATTCAAGCATAGAAGCTTCAAATTTTTTTTTATAGTGAAGTAAAACATTTTTGTTCTGAATTTGGTCACGGTTTCTCTCCTCAAGTTAATTCTCACTCTTGATTTCCCTGTTCGGCTACCTCCGTACCACCCCAGCGTCCAATCAGCCCAGGCAAGAAGCTTCCACCTGTGACTGACAACAACAACAACAGTAAGTGGTGGAACCAGGGCTGCAGCGTCTGTGTTTGCAGCCCCAACAACATCTCAAACTCGCCAAGCAGAGAAAAGATCTCTCTCTTAGTCCTGCATCTCTCTCTCTCTGTTTCCACCCCCTCCTCCCTTTTTACGTCTCCTCTCCCCAAAGTTGATTTCATCTGACGTGACAGTTGTGGAAGCCACGGGCGGAGGTGCTACAAATGCTTTGTCACCGCACTAAACATGGCAGGCAGCGAGCGCCTCGACAGCTCTCGGATGCGGCATGGGCAATTGGCGTCAGTGCTGTGCCTCGCCACCGCCTGTTTCACTTCAGCCTTTATCTCTCATCTCAACTACAACCGGCAAACTGCTCCGTGCCTACACTGCTCTGCTGGCCTAGTTTTGAGAATGAATGGGCTGATGGGGAAGCGGCGGCGGGGTGGGGTGGGGAGGGGAGAGGTGAGGCGAGCTCCGGGTGAAGGGAAATATGTATGGCTTCAATGAGGCATGGAAGAGTAAACACAGTTCGCTGTTTGGTTAAACACAGCTATTGTAGGTTTCAGGGCGCATCTTCAATCGAGACACATCATCAGAAGCGCTGAGCAGTGCAGGGCAAACAACGGCAGCTTTTTATGATGCAACAGGGATCAGCGATGTCAATAGCACTCAAACAGGCGTTTGATTTCAGCGTAAATAAGGCATCAGTGGAGCGCTGGTGGAAAGAATAAAGTTAATGCATGCAACTGAGGAGAGTATCATACTTCGCCCTTTCCTCTGACTCAACAGCATTAGGCGGCTGTAATTCAGTCTTCCTTATAGATCTCATCTCTGTTGCATTATCAGCCAACTGCCTGGATTCGGAAAAAATATTTAATGCCCGAGTGTGTGTGTGTGTGTGTGTGTGTGTGTGTGTGTGTGTGTGTGTGTGTGTGTGTGTGTGTGTGTGTGTGTGTGTGTGTGTGTGTGTGTGGTGGGGATGTTTCATTTTTTCACAATGCACCGATGCACTCACAACGTTTTCACCTGTGACAAAGGTCAATTGTCGAATAGAACTTACCGGTGACCGCCCACTTTTATGGGATGTCTACCTGGGATGGTTAATAACTGGATTATAATCAAAATCTATATTCAGAGAAACTCATTTTTACTTCTGGAACCAAGTTGTTGAGCTTTATTAATGATAATCCTGTCCCGATAATTATTATGTTGACTTATCAGATGATATATAAACATAAACTTGATAATTTTGCTGACCTCGATAAATTGCCCATCGTGTTTACATTTGTTTATTTGTATAAGAATGTCAACAATAATTAGCGAGTTGCCATTTCTCCCACTCACACAGGTCGGCCCCGCCCACACTCACTCACACATTTAGTGCACACTCAGGTAGCCTGCCACACACAACACAAGATGCACAGCCAGGACACAATGATCCGAATTCATGATATACACAATCAATAAATAACTGAATACATGTGACTGTGAGTATGTGTGTGTGATGACGACACACACACACACACACACACACACACACACACACACACACACACACACAGACTCCTATAGGAAACGCTGGAATACTGACCTAAAACAATACAAACCTAACAGCTGATCTAAATCATAACCATCACATCCTCTTTACTACGCTAGTAACATATTTCCTGTGCCAAGTGATAATATTTTTCAAAAGCAATTTTTGTAAACAGAGTCCACTTTGTTTTTTTTGGTTGTGTGTGGTTTATTTTATTGATGTTTTATCTATTTAATATTTTAAATTCTGTTTCAAATGTCCTCCCAGTTAAACTTTCACCCGCATCATATCAGCAATTTATACTTGTTAACAACACAGTTTCAATTCAGGACCTCCAGGAAGCCTGTGGAAATATATGCCGGTCTAAATTGAGTAAGATACATTTGTTTTTTATTCCAGTGTGCCACATAAATATTTAATCAACGTCTAGTTTAACAGAAGTGACACCGTGGAATCAGCAGATACCAAGTGTGTGAGGGCTCCCATTCTCAAGAAACTGTCACTTGCTTTAACAAATAAAATGGTATAAAATATTTGTGTTTCCAACTAAATGGCGACAGGTTGTGTTTGTAACAATAAGAAACTACCTAGTTTAATGATGATGCAGCAGTGTGGGATTGGCATTATGGAGGCTTTCATCAATCACAAAGGCCAGAATCTGACTCATAGGTACATTTCATTTCTCCTCTCTTCTTCTACCTGTGTGCGTCTGAGAGTTTCTCAGGTTTTCAGGAATTAGAAACAGTGATTTGAGGTTCATGGAGTCTTTCTTGTCTTTTAGCAATTAGTGAGACAAAATATGTAAATGTACATTCAGTGATAATTCATGAAAAAAAAGAAAAAATGTTTTGTTATGTTACTGTTATCCAAAAAAATGTAGCCTGAGCACACAAGGCTATATGCACGCACAGACAAACACAGTGAAGAGGTTTCATTTCACTGGCTCTAAACTGTGTGTGTGTGTGTGTGTGTGTGTGTGTGTGTGTGTGTGTGTGTCTGCCTGGAGTTCCAGACTCAAACCCTTGGAGAGAGTCGGTTGGCAGCGAGACAGAACAGCTTTGCCAAATCTCCCTCTAGTTTTAACTTCTTAATGGGAATATGGCATCCAATTTACCTGAATTAATAAACCTCCTAAATATCAATAAACCCCTGAAAGCAGAGTGTGGTGCTGTGTTGAAATTGAACCTAATTGAGAGTGTGAGTGTCAATTTCACTTCAAACAGCGTGTTACAGTAGGAAGTTCACAGCTGCTGCTGTTAACGGTAACAGAACTGTCTTTTAATAGAAATCCGGTTTTGAGTGAACTGAGCTGGTTGTGAACTGATCGTTGGAACCACAGTCAGAGAGGAGAACCAGACGTTCACTTCTTAAGAATCTAAAATGTTGAACCAATCTCATTGCTTCTTGAGAAACCTAAAGTCTCCATGAATTTAACACAGATGTAACCAATGATAAACCCACAGTCCAACACTACCAAACATATCCTCCTCCACAAAACAGTCAATTTCGGCATTAGGATGTAGAGGTAGAGTTCAGGAGAGGTTTTGGAATTTGATGCTGCAGCCACTGGAGTTTTAATTAGATGCATGTTTGTTGCCCTCTGACCTGTGGTTGTGAGCACTGCAGAAGAACACAAAAGCATCTATGTAACACAAATGGTACTCTCATGTGTGGTGAATAAAGGCTACGGTGCGCAGATGGCACATTGCCTGTCTTGGCTTTAGTGTAAAGACCTTGAGGTCCATTGTAAACGGCTGATGTATGTTCTGCACAAACACAAAAGGGTTGTCACCTAAAGTACAGTAAGTCTATTATGAAAAGGACAAGTGTTTTAACGCTTTATTGTAGCTGCACTGGAACAAATGTGATCAAAACACCTACAGTGGTAACTGTTAGAGGGCGGAGGTGTTGTTCATATGCCTCCAATCCCATTTCCCAGGAAGATGAGCTCAAATCCTGCTTCTTTATTAATAGCTTTTATGTCCTGAGAATGTTCAAATATAATATAATCTATATGAGTATGGTTGAATAGACCACACTACAAACACACAATATCATTGAACATCTTTCAAAATGACAAGAGATAATTAGTATGTTGTCAGGAGAAGCTTCCCTCTCCCTCAGTTTGTCTTGTAATATCGTAAGAGGTCACACGGGCGACCTGATTGGATTCTGAAGGCTTAGCTGTGCAGCAAGTGAAGGCGTGTTGTTCTCGGCTGGGTATCAGAGGTCATGTGCTCGTGCTCGGGAGAAATTCAGATGTGGAGGAAAGAATACAGATAAACAAAGGAGACCCTGAGAGGGGAGCTTCACCCGGTGGGATTTGTGTGTACTGTCCTGTGGTTGTGTCGTCGTGCTCGGTTTACGTTAAAGCTGGTCAGGTAACATTTCTTGTGTCATTGAGTAAGAATAATCTTACAACAATTTTTCAACATAATGTTTATCAAGTGATCTGAGAGAAAAAAACAAGAATTCTGCACTCCTCAATGCTCTGTTTCCAGCCTTGGGAAAATCTGGCTGCTTTGACCAATCACAGGGGAGTTCACAGAGAGGGCAGACCTATGGGCCTGTTCCTTCTTAGAGAACCCAGCACTTAATTAATGGTGGAAAATACAAATTGTAGGGAAGGTCACCATTCCAGCATTGGCAACAACTGCCATAGCAATACACAAAAGGAAGACTGTATTATGAAAATAAAGTTTAAAGCGAGTTGGACCATAAGCACAATAACATGTGCATGGGTCATCTGTTGCCTGATGAGCATAAATCTGAATGTGCTGATTTTGTGGGAGTGGCTGAGACCGAAAGTCACATTTACGACCATATTGACTTTATATGTAACCTCATCGTTCAAAAAGTGTGCTTTGTGTTGTTGGAGTTTAATAGCTTTTAGCTTGGAAACCTTGAGCAACAACAAAGAGTGGCAGAGAAACAGCAATGTGGACGTGGATGTATTACTGAGGAGCCCCGGTGTGTTTACCTCAACCTGAATCTCCTCACAGCAGGGGGGGATCTACCCGGGGAGCGGAGAGGGTGGGATCAGCGGCCAGGCTGCATCTCAATAATTCATGCTGGTCTGCTCTTCACCGCAGTCTGCTTCACACCCAGCTCCCTTTCCCCAAAAAGCTCAGTTCTGCCTGGTTACTGTACCATCACCACGCCAGGTGACTCACTGTACAACCGCTTAACCTTCACTCTGCACGCTCTGCATACCGCTACCACCGAAGTCACGGGTGGCGGGCAGGAGGTGAGTGATCACTGGTTGGCCCTGCCTCTAACCGGCAGCTGATGTAATATTATTGTTTGTTGCTTTCGGGAACATTAGCTGATGATTCCACAGGCTCCACTTATGCTGTGCTTTATGGCCCACAATCACCGGCATAATGCTGCTGTAATTCAACGTAATGATTGGTTTGTGATTTCACACGCAGCTGAGGAATGACACTTCCCTGTAACTACCTTTTCGCAGCAGAGGCATTGATGAAGTAGCCTGTGAGTCGGTTGGCATCTGGACTAGAAAGCAGAAATACAAAAGCACATCTTCAAATCAGATATTGCACAATATTCAGCCTGTTTGCCTAAATTGACAACTGGATACGGGCAAGCGCAGCTAACTAGAAATAAAACTTTGACAACTACCTCACAGGGTTGTTTTCAAAATGAGATCAGAAGCTTTATAGTCTCTGTAATGAACCTGATAAAGATCCAGATGCAAGCAGCTTGTGAGGTGCCCAGTTTACAACAAACTCAAATTTAGCAGCAAACCGCCGAATCCAAACTGCAAAAACTCTGAACTTCAATAATTGCTGCAGCAAACCAAAGTAAATGTCAAATCCAGCTGCCCGTCAATTCTCAGCAACATGAACAAAACTCGCTGTGTGTCTGGCTGCATTCCCTCAGGGGGCATTTCTCCTCTTTCTGAGGAGGAAAAACAAAGACCACGACGAGAATATCCACTTGCTAATTTGAAAAAGCAAACTAAACAGCGAACACGGCTGACTTGATGACAGCTGTCAGTGTGACAAGAGGTATTATCAGGTGGGATTTAAATTGTTATGCTGGAGGCAGCCAGGCGGTGTCCAGAAGGGATTTGAAAAGACAAGGTTTGGAAGGAGAGGGTCTGTTTAGTGGCTGTCACTCAAACGTATATCGTCGCTCCGCCAGACCTTTATGTAGTAGATGTTTCCAGCGCTGAATATTCATAAGTGATGACTTAAAACTGTCCCCGAAAAAAGGCAGAAACAAGAACTACGCCACGAGCAATTATATAACACTGCTTCTGTGAGCAGGAGCTGAAAACACACAGCCAGTTTTTCGTATGGACTAATTGTTTCAGGGAGCAATGAACTGTCCTATACATAAACATCTAAATACACAAATGAGCCAGAAATATGAAACTGGTTTTGACCTACAGAGTCACAGGTTCGGTTCCAACCTGCTCTTAGCTGCATGTCTTCCCCACTCTCTCTCTCCCCCTATGTCACAGTTAAGCGTTCCCAAATAAAAGCTTAAAGCCCAAAGAATATCCTCACTAAAATGTAGTGGTTGATGAGTGTATTTATAAACCGGATACAGTTTCTACCGATAATTTAAACAGGATTTGAATATGAGATTAGAGATCATTTAGAGCAGCTTCGGAAAAGTGGATTGTAGCCACAGCAGGGGAAAAACTGGTGCAATTATGTTACATTACATCTTGTGCTTAGGTTCTATTACATTACACACAGTCATCTGCACTGTTGATAGACAAACAAACACAGAACACGAATAACATAGAAATCACCAAAAACTATAAAGTGCAATCTCGCTCTTCATGTTCACGAACAGGAAGTTGCAGAACCACGGATCAACTCTTACGCTCCAGAGGCCGGAGCTTCCCACAAACTCACCGCAACAGAACACTTTGCAAATCACCAGCAGTAAATCGTGGAGAGGAAGTGATGAATTTAAAAAAGTAAATTGCCTATGCAATACTTTTTTTTTGTATTTTACAGGACTAGGGTGAGGGAGGTAAAGCAATCAAATAATGAGCTGCATCAGTGAAACAAAGTGGAATCATCATCAAAATTTGCTGGTGGTCTCACTTCTTGGACCACAGAAAAATCCTCAGCAGCGGTTACACAGCAGGCTACACAACTCTAATAGAACAGACTTTCAAAATAAGTTATCTCAACAATAATATACATGTTTACATATTTGGACCAAACTAATATTTATAACATTACATTTATTAAATCACTGATTCCAGTGAGAAAATCAACCTGCACCATTAGAAATCAGGGTGGAACAAGATATGTACTTTTGAAAAGTGAAGTTGATCTGTTGCCGCTCAACTTGCCTGCGCTTCTGCAGTTAGAACTCTGCTCCTCTTGATTAGGCTGTGTGTGAGAACGCAAATGTCTGAGTCAGTTGGTGCGGATAGTCTTCCAATTTTCCCCTGGCAGCCCCTGAGTAAGAACTCTGGATAATGTCAGTGTAAGATCATGTATCAGCAGGAGATCCTCCGGAGGAGTTAACTCAGTGGGAGTGTTGGTGACATTTGGAACATGTATGGGATGCTAAACTGAAAAAAGAAAAGACAACACTAATATTTAGGGGATTCAAAAATGGGGAGCGAGACACATACAGTAGAAGACACCAATGTGCTGTACAAAATGTATAACGTCTTACCTCAGTTTAGATAAATCTGTCTCGGTAACAACTGGAAAGACACATCTTGTTGGGACAAAAAGAAAAGAGTCTAAATCCCAGTCCCCCCTGTCAGACTGAATTATCTCAGCTCTGCACACTTGGAAACAAGCTAAAAAGGCGGCGTAACAAGGGCAAGCACAAAGGCCTGCGAGCCGCTAACCACATGCCAGACCCCGCCTACACTTCCCAGCAGGCACTGCCCTCTTGTTGCAGACCTGTTGGCTGACTGCTGCCAACATTTCACTGGCTTCTCTTCTGCTAAGGCATGAGTCCAGTCAGCACAACAGTCTAACACCTTGGCTTCAGGAGCCAGTCGCTCTTTTTAGTTCACCGTGCACTGATCGGCAGCAACACACCAGATTAAACAGCATCTCTCACATCATCTCTGTGATGGTATAATGACACAAAGTGCTTGAGATTAAAGTACTTACACAATGAAAACAATTAGAAGAGCCAGATACATGATAATATTGCTAATCATCATGTGAACCTGTCATCCATGAACAATGCTTACAACCTTACCCTCTCCGGAGCTCACAGGATTTAACAGCTTTTTTCTCTCTCTCTCACTCGCTCACAAGTGCTTTGTCATTAATAATCTATTTCAGGTTCTCACACTGAGCGTGTACAGCATATGAAGTCAATAAGGAGCTCGGCGCGAAACCGTCACATCAGAAATAGAGCGGCTCCACAACTTCCAACGGAGGCGACTGGTAGGTGAAATCCAGTAGGCTGGCACAGCGAGAGCTTTGTCCCGTGTTCTTATCTGTTGGCAGAGCAGCGCTGAGTCGCTCTGTGCCACATGGCTCCCAGATACACAGAGACGCAGCCACCAACTCACACATAGACACACACTGGCTTTTATGTCAAAGCTGGAAACATGGTCATTGCATCTGATCTAAAAAACGGTGTTGTTTCCTCTTTATGAACTCGTACACAGTATGAAGTGATTTAGACACAATTTAGATTGGTTTTAAATTGTTTAAGTGAAAAAACTCTCCTGTAATTGTGCTCTTGAGTAAGACATTGACACGTTGAGACGTTCAAAGTGAACTCACATCTTTTCTCTGTCTATTGCTGCTTTGAACGCAGGAAAAAAAAATGGCTAGACCTCGAACCTCTCGAGCAGTGCAGCTGAACAGCGGCTCAACCACAGGCAGTGTGGCGGCTCTAATCTGTTAACATGAGCACGGAAATGAGGAGCAAGCCGTTCTGGAGCCGTTACGCAGACAGTGCGGCATAGGCTCTGATGATTGCATTATTTAAAATGTTTCTTTAATATGCACAACTTCTTTATAAACATGTAATATATCTACTGTTTGGGATAAGATGAGAGAAATCAGTCCTGATCAGTCCGAGGGGGGTGGTGACAGGGCTGAACTGGTTAATTAAAGGAGGGTGGGGGGCTTCATTAGGGGAGCTAACTAGGATAATTAGCAGGACCTATTTTATTTGGTGGGACTCAAATTAATTGCTCAGTCGCTGCAGGGCTAATTTAAAACAGAGTGTCAGACCATCAGCTAAAGTGCAATGGTACGATTTTGGTGCAGCCTGTTCAGGATGTGGTTACAAACCAATGATGAATGAGATGTCCTCCCATCTGTCTGGGTGGTGACTCTCAGCGAGAAGGAGAATAAGCAAATTTTTCTACATGTCGAACCAAAGAACAAAATAATAAACAATGTCCTAGACTCCAAAAAGGCCAAGTTCCTCGAGTGGGAAAACAAAACTATCCACGTCCAAAGTCTTGGAAAATAAAAGGAAATAAAATCAGATAACAAATCTGACAGCAGGTGATTTACACCCGTTGCTTTGCAGCTACGTGACAGGCAGGAGTCATCAGCTGATAGCAGCCGTGTCTACAAGACTTAAGTGGATTATTTCCTGCCACACACATCTGAAACTGCCTCTTGACGACAAACTGGAGATTAAAGTCCTCTGTGTCACCAGCTGCAGGATATTGTTATAAACCAATCTGGTAAAAAAAAAGCTGATTTAACGGGGAAGTGGTTCTCTGGGAAAAACATGGCGCACTCGTCAAAGCAGGAGATTTTTCATCTTCCTGTGTGTTACTGAGAGGAGATGGTACCTGGTCAGGATCAGAGGCATCTTCCTGAGAGGATTACCCAACATGAACAACCACAGAGTGTCTAGACATCAAGGTAGAACTAGACAGTGCAGATTATCACCTGGATTACACCGGGTGGAAAATGTGAAATAGCATGAGGTGTCACATTTTAAACCTGTGACACACTTTCAGGTTTAGTTGCAGTAAAGACTTTTGTTGCCTCCTGGAATTTTTCACCTAAAAACTCCAAAGCGATGCACCGAGGCAGTGTTAGGATTCATGCAGGCAACAACACAACAGGAAGATGCTGCATGTGCTGATAGGCAAGACATGAAGACACCGCACTGCACAAGGCGGGGCGGAAAGAAATCATCCATATAAAAATCCAGTATTTGTGCGATTGACAACGGATCGGTTATTGTCTGCTTCTCACTATTTCTCTGCTATTCACCAAAGCAGCAAGGGTGATGGCGAGACAGCACGCCAGCTAATAATACGAGTAGAAGAAAGCCCTTGATGTGATCCAAGGGAATTCAGGCGAGGAAGGGGTAGAAGACTCATATCAAACGCCAACGCTCCCTGCCACAGAGTCTGCAGCTTGGCGCTTTGCCCCCGTGTTTACGGTGTGGGAATAGTCTGAAGCCGCGCTGAGCGTCGTTGAAAGAGAGCCTTCAACGTGACAACAATGTCTGTCCCAGAGTAACAGCTAATGTCTGGCACCTCTAACTAAATCATTTCATTTAGAGCCTCTGATGCTCAGACAGAGGGGATGTAAAATGCATTTCCACGCCAAGCTTCTCAATCGCTCGCTGTCCTTGCGAACATAATGAACAGATTACCGTTTGCACCCTTGTCCCATTGTGCTCCTCCGACGAATGGCTGGCACCTGGAGGGGGGTGTTTTTTAGTGCCTGTCCTCTCGTTCCAGAGAGTCAGGCCCAAGCGATAATGACAGAAAGTAGTTTAGCAGCCACAGGAAATAAAACCAGTCACTAATTAGTGGAGAAATGGACTGAGGCTGGCAGTATCGCCCCAGTGGATGGCTCGGTAGACGGAGAGGTTGAAATGCCAAGTGTCTGTATCCCAGCACCCTCAGGCCAAAGGCCTGCAGACACTGCAAGTCTACACCCAATGAACCAATTTGCCCCTCCGCTGTCCTGACTCGGGTTAATAAAATGCTAACCATCTCAATGTCCATGACTGCACTCTGCTAACCACCTCCCCTCTAGTTAAATACAGCTCCTCTTGTCCTCTTTCTCTCCCACGGAAAGAGTCTGTAACTCTTGCCTCTGCTTAATCAGGAGTACTGCTTATTAAGGAAAAGCTCTTGGGTGCTTACTAAATTGGGGAGAGGACAGTCTCACCAGTGCGATAACTACAGATTTATGTCAGAACTAGGTGTAAATAGCTGCACTGGTTATTCCCCTTCTTTAATTAAGCCAGCACTTTCTCCAGGCCTTCGTCCTGTGTGGCGAGTCGGACCCTCTGCGGGGCAGACATTAGCTTACGATGCAACTCTGTCATGTGTAGGACGGTGCGCGGAGCGGCCATTTTAGAGCTCTCCCTAAAGGTGGAAATGGCTAAAAGTGTCAGTGAGAGCTCATAAAGCTGTTTAATTGTGAGTGTGAGTGTTTCTAGCTCGAATTCCACTCCCTTTGACTTGTTTTGTACTGGTGCTGTCTTTTTGAAGTAGTATCCAGAGTGGATGAGCACTCATCCAAAATGATACATGGCAGCAAACGTCCAATTACCGCTCGGTGCAAGGATCAAGCTGATCTTGCAGGGAATTGTAGCTATCGCTTCCGACTCAGTGTTTTAAAGACATTTCCATCTGTGGCCTCTCGTCTCCCTGGCTTCTATTTTTTTGATCCTCCAAGAAAAAAGGTGCACGTCCCAACAAAACGTTACACCCTCTCAGCAGCTGTCTGTTCAACTACCTGAGATGAGCAGCGGAACGATGCTCTTATGTAGTTCACGAGGGGCTACTCGTGTTCACATTCTGCCTTCAATTTCCATCAGTGATAGCGTTGATATTGATTGGGAGTTTGCCCACCGCTCTGCGCGGGCCAGGCACAACAGATCTCAGGGTTTGGGAGCTGTCAGTCAAGGTAATCCGGGAGTCTTTCTCGCAGGCTGTCAGGTTGACGGCCTCACATTTCCCCTCAAACAGGAAGGATGACAGATTGGGCCTAAATGCTGTCTGAGGGGGGAGGGGGGAAGCTCCACAGGAACAGGCAGTGAGACCAAGTAGGAGACATTAAACGTCTGTCAAAGAGTCTTCCACTTAAAATAATTCAGCTAACTCTTCTGAGGTAAAATAATCACTAACTAAAGCATGGAGTCAACTACTGCTATCGTTTAATCACCTCCAAACACTGGGTGAAGGGAAGTGGTATAATCAGCAGGGAAAACCCTTTTTGTGTATTTTTTTGACACTCTATGACGCTCCTGCTATGTTCACCACACCCCGATGCAAATTTTGGCACCTTTTCATACTCAATTATATGACGCGTTTAATTTATGAATGTTTCAGTAACTTCTGTGACTCTCTGGCTCCTCAGAGACGAATTCCACTCATCTCTGTTCAAGCAGCGATCCAACATTGAGTTTGAAGAGATAAGAAATGAAAAGTAATCTCTGCAACATAGTCACCATCCCCCATTCTGCTATCTACTTCCATGACGTTGAACATGATACACCCGATGGTTTGTTATGCGTTTAAAATGGCAAACACCTCTAACTGCATTTTTCACTTCCAGTCAGGGCAACATGAGTTTGTCACACAAACCTGATCCCAGTGTGTGTGGCCTACGTGGGATTTGTATCTCAACTCAGCAGTGTTGATTTGTCAGCGTTGCTCACCTGAGACAGCGATCAGAACAATCGGGGTAATTGCCGTTTAGACTGATTGTGACTCAAAGGTGTTAAGAAACTGTTACCTTGCACATCTTTGGCTTTTTTGTTGTTGTTTAACACCAGCACAGCAGTTCACATGGGTTTGGCCCTGCACAGTATCTTGCATCCTAAAATAGATGTGAACAGTCATCTGAAACAGTGAGATGTGAGCTCAGAATCCATGAAAGTCTGTGGTGTGGATGTAGATACAGACACAAATAGAAACGGACAGTGAGGAACGCTCGCACAAGCACACACACGCACGTTAGAGAAAAAAAAAGAGGTATTTATCGTGCTGATAAAGGACGTGAGGCGCTGCTGCTGCTTTGAAACGCTAAGGAGAGGAGCATGTGCCACGGTTGTGGGAGCATCTGACCCCCCACCATGGATAAAAATGAGGGATGGGATTAGTGGGATTGCTGTATTCAGAAAAACTCCCACTTATCCGCTGCAATTAACATTAAAAAAGGCCCCAACACACACAAATGAAATCACGAGTGCCTGTAAATATGAATGCAATGCTTTGGGCTCTGTAAGCTTGTCTGCGTCAGCCTGCCTGTGTGGTGTGCTTACCATTTATTAGCCTCGTCGCAAAGAGGGGGGGAATGAGCGTTGGAGCAAGTTGGCTCTCGGAATGAGGTGTATTGTGAAGATCAGCGTCGGAGCAAGTTGGCTCTGGGAATGGGGTATTGTGAAGATCAGCGTCGGAGCAAGTTGGCTCTGGGAATCTGCACCAGAGGTTCCGAGATCAATTAAAAGTCAACATGCCACGTCTCCATCTATGTTCAGAGCCATGTGCACAGAGGTGGATAATGTCAGGGGGGGGGCGGAGGGGGGGTTTCAAACTTTAATTTGCCATGAGTGTTGAGCTGTGAAGGCAACAAAAGCCCCCTGTTACCACACAGAGGACTGAGAGCCCCGAAGAGCAATTGAAGAGAAAAGGGGTAAAGGTCATTTGTTATTAATAATCTATACATGAGGGAGAGAGAGACATATCGCTGTGTCATAGAAAGGCCCGACTGGTTGGTTTCTATAACGCATGAGTCCACAAACCCAGTGAGTCCACTGAGTGTTTAACCACCAGGCGACACTTTACTTCTGGTTGACTTCTAGTTAATAGCGAGTCTCCTCAAGATATTCAGAGGCTAAATCTGAGCTATGACAGATCTGAAAGGAGACTGAACGAGACTCATACGTGTCGTTGTTTCCCCAAATGACACATTAGCTCTTCTTACGATTTCAGTCTCACATGTGCAAGAGAATAGTTTCCGAGTTTCAGCTTTGAGCATCGCAAATTCTTTTCCATCCTCCAGCCTCTCCCAGCTTTTCCCCTGCAAAGGGAAGAGATGTTTTTCCTCCAAACTTTGAAAGTAAAAAGTCAACAAAAACACCCTGTGGGAGGCGGGAGTCAAGGTGGCCCCCTGTTATCTTGTTTTGGCAGTGTAAACGGTGAGACAACACTGAACACCTTGATGGAGCCCAGATAGACGAGTCGCACGCTCGCACAGCGCAACATCACAGAGAAACACCTGATGTTGTCTGCATGCCAACTTCTCAGCAACTTCACTTTTGCGAAACTTTTTCTCCCTGGGAGTGAACACGTCTGACTGTTTGTTTGCTTTTCTCTTTAGGCGGTACTCTCATTGCCATTCACACTGTCGAAACAGAAAAACAAAGCCACATGATAATAATGTGGAGATGGTAAAGGTGGGAACCAGGATTTATCTTGTATCAGTGTAGAGCTGGGCGTGAATGCCGCCATCTTGCCAAAGTCTGTGAAGTAGCCATCAGGGGATGGAGCTGCAGCAGTGAGATCCCACTGACTAATATTCTGGACCAATGGAAGCCTCAGCTGTCAATTATGATTACTTAGATTGACAGGAAGCATCTTTGAAAAATTGCTTTGCCTTTTGAGTATGGTCAATGTCCCATCTGTTAACATGGAGAAGGCGGGACTTAAGACAGACACTGCAGCCAGGTGCCAACCCTGTCTTTGATGATATGAAAAGTCCTTTAACTGTGTTTAAGTTATGGATCTGAATAGAATCGAGTGTATGCAATATCAGGTCTAATCATGTGATTCATCGCAATCACCATGGGGGGGGGGACTTTGAAATTTGAAGGCGAGAGGAATAAGTTCACAGCTCACTTAGCGTTGTTCAGTGGGGGTGAGGAAGTCAAACTTATCCTTATTTATAGAAATGTGTCTTTGAAGAATATCGACAAATGTGTTTCATACGACATGTGTTTCTATCACCAGCACTTATATTCAAAGCCAGTTATACTAAATGCACTTTGTAACACAAAGCACATGTTTGATTACAAACGATGATCAAAACTACATCTGATCACACTCATAATATACATTTTTTGGCTGTGTTCGAAAGACACTGTGGGACATTCAGTAAATGTGGCACACACACACACACACACACACACACACACACAGACGAGAAGAAGGATGGATGTTTCCTCCCTCGGTCTTCCACAGCCTGTGAACCACGCTGAGCCACAACATGCCCATAACAGGAAGTGTGGGTTTTTCTGCCAACACCTGTTTAATGGACTTCTCTTGAGCCCGGCCTGGGCTGCCTGACAAGTCTGTGTTTGTCTTGGCACTTGAAGGCCTGGAAGAGCCGAGTGGTTGCAGGAAATAAGAAAACGATAAAAAATTCAGACAGTGCCCGACGCTCATGCAAACTTTATGGCAGGATGTGTCGGAGTGAATATGATGAGAGCCTCCTGTGACTGCAGCGCGTATAACCTTCACACGGGCCGGATAGATGCAGTCTGACTGTCCGACAGCTCTGTGCTGTGTTAGACAGTATTCGACCTATTCTCTCTGCAGTGGTAGTGTTTCAGCTGAATGTATCAAGCTACAAACTGAGAGCTTGTTATGCTGCTGAGTTCAGATTAGGAGAACACAGGAAAAAGGTGAACGGGCTGCAGGTTTCAAAGAGGCAGATTTGGAGGTTATGACTACAAGGACCCGCAGAAGAATCTGATTGGTGATTGCCTCAGAACCATAATGTTCAAGATTGATGATTTAAAGGTTTTTCAATATCTCTGCTTTGCTTTAAACATATTTTATCTTGTGCAAGAAACATTTTCTCACGTGCAGTCTTAAGAATGACAGCGTTGTGAGGGTATGGGGTTTTGAGGAACAGTGAAGCATGTCTTCAAATCCCATCTGCATTAATGGACTGATCATAGCAATATATTTATTGCATGTATGGTTGTAATGTGACTCATGAGCTTTAACATTGTTGAATCAGTGTACTTTATTGCTTCTGCTTGATGACAGTTGCTCTACTCATAGAAGAGTTTTCTGTCAAGTGCAATCATGAAATGACTGTAAAGTGTTGTGTTTTACTCACTTAACTTCAAAAAAATGTTTGCACAGGGCTTATTAGACTGATTAATTAAATACATTAAAAAAACTTGTTCCCTTGAGCTCAGATTGAGGCCATGTGTGAAAATTCAACAGAGCCTTAAACACTGCCTGTCAGGGAATGATGCAGAAACAATAATGCCTGATATAACTAATCAAACTAAAAACGATGACTTGTGCTGAAGGATCTTGTGAATTGCTCATTACCGCAAATTTTAAGAAAGCTTTGATTCGGTTCGTTCCGACGAAGATGAGAGAAAACACATAAAATGGATCGGGTCGACTCAGTCCTCTGATGTTAAACCATTCCGCTGAAAGAGCAATTAGGTTTTCAATGCTGGTTAATTGCTACTACATTCCTGAAAAATGACCTTTTCTTGAGTCAAAGCGCAGATCTGAGGAGCTGTCTCGCTGCTCATTTTTATAATCTGCCCCCAAAAAACACGAGGCAGGATAAACAAGTTCAGGAGACAGAATGTCACAGACGCGCTGAAGCCTCGAGAACCAGCCGCCGTCTCTCTTCTCTGCCTCTCATCTCCTCTAACCCTTACATTGACTGAGTGTTACAATATGAGATGAGACATACTGCTGCTGACAGCGCACTGTTTGTCAAGGAAATATCAGCATGGAGCCAGTTGAGAGGCGGCACAGTGTGCGAGTGTGTGTGGGAGGATGCTTTGTGTCTCTGAAAACCTCTAATCAGGATCAGCTTAGGAAAAAAGGTCAGATTTGTATATCACAATGTAAGAGGGAGCTGATGGCACCACCACCAAAACACCAACAGAATCATGTACTGCTGCTTGAATCACTTCTTCTCAAAAATACCATCACGAGTGTGGCTCCAGTGCTGGAAATGCTCGACAGGGCCAATGAACAATGAACAATATAATAACAGGAATAATTTAACAGCCAGAGTTCAAGAAAAACACCCTGAAATCGAAGCTACGACAGCAAAGAAAACAAAGTCTTTTACAATGAGCTCCTGCTTCTCTCCCCCCTGCAGAGATGTGAGCCACTCTGCTCCTGTCACAGCCTCTTTTCAACGGGAATGTACCATCTGCTCAGGTAAGCACAGGGGGGGTTCAACGGGTACAAGTATTCTAAATTTGAACGCTGACAACATTTCAGTGCATAGCAGATATAAGAACACCAATCTAGGGCACATATAAGTATTATAGAGTGTCATCTACAAAATATAAAACCGTTACACTTTTTAAAAGCACCGTCCCGTCCTCTCCTAAAATGCAAACAAAAAAAATCCTCAAATCTAATCTTCAATGGGTTTAACCATTTCAACAGTTCAATCTAAAACCACAATTTTGAATATTTATATTGTTCATCACAATCAGCAATGAAATTTATCTGAGCTAAATTGTTGCTTAGAATTTGTCCTACTTTAGGTATCCGACCTGTACACTTGCAACCAATCAGAAAGCTGTGTGATGTTGACAACATCACACTCAGAAGCAGTAGAAGTGAAACAGCTGTGCCAGATGTTGCAGCAGTTCTTCAAACTGTCCGCTACTCTCTGAAATCTGTCCTAAAGCAGCTACTGTCAACTTAGGCGTGTCAACCAAGCTGTGAAACTAAACGTTCTCTCCTTGGTATTATTACAAAACGTGACATCATATCATCATCGCTTGCTGCTTCCACTTTTTTTTCGAGGCATGATTTTTTAAAACCCTATTATCAGGCTTAATGTGAATAATCAGGTGTCCCGAAATTTGCCTCAGAATAGTACTTTTTTTCGTATTGTCTATTTCCATTGATCAAATATCCGGTGTTTTATATACCTCACTGCATAGCACACTTTACCATCCATCAAACATGTATACTACACAGTACTTTCTGCATGAATGAACAATATATAGTATGACAACATCATTATATAACTGTTTGCGTCATACCCAGATTGGAACATGGGTACACAGAGTTACAATGTAGGTTTGGGGGAGAAAAGGAAAAACATGTTTCACACTGCAGCCTGAGTGGAACAATAAATATCACATGGTTAGAAAAGAGCCCAGCGTCCACTTCTGACAGCTCAATTCAGTCTATCACAATATTGTTCTTTTTAGCAAAGCAGCAGAATAACAAGCACTCCGGTGATCTACCTTCCCTTTATCATGACCCCTCATTGGTGCTAAAAAAAAGGGAAACGCACATCCACATGCTGCACAGCCTTTTTAATAATCTGCTTGGTTTCCTCATTTAGATTTGATTGGCTATGAAATGCTCCGGCCTGCCGGGACTCAGGTTTCAGCATTCATCAGCATTTCCTGGTTGTAAGTTGATGGCACAAATGGAGACATCGAGTACTTGCATGCAAAGGCGTGAGGACACACACAGAAGCATACACACACGCATGCATGTTATTTAAATGTAGTATTAATTATGGAGTTACACCTAGAAAGGTGGTTCTTCTATGTTTAATGCCATGTGCATCAGACAAGAACCAACACATGTAAGTGATGTTATTATAGTTTAAACCACAGGGGTCTCGTTCAGCGATATTTTGACGAGTCACAATAGAAATGTGTAAATTATGCACATGTTTGTAGTAATTTTGTGTCTGTAAA
The DNA here is from genome assembly GCA_038501795.1 of Pseudopleuronectes americanus. Classification (NCBI taxonomy): domain Eukaryota; kingdom Metazoa; phylum Chordata; class Actinopteri; order Pleuronectiformes; family Pleuronectidae; genus Pseudopleuronectes; species Pseudopleuronectes americanus. The sequence continues at coordinate 10,712,807 of CM076736.1, forward strand.
ACAAAGTTTGTGTGGATGAAGAATTTTTGATCAAATCAGATCACAAATATTTGCTCTATCGTAGACAAGGCCTGAGAGTCCTCCTGTTTACCGAATGGCACGACAACTGGAAATAGGGAGTAAGCCCCATTGCTGCCCAGTCTAATCTACCTGCACCAGTCAGCGAAAAGCCATTCATCTGTCATGTCATACTTTTTGTTCTAAAGGTCTGAAGGTTTTCAGAACACACAAAGCCGTCAGTCGGTCATTTTGGAACACGAGTCAGCTCCCTCACTTTCTGTATTCAAGTCAAAGCTGCTCTCCCCAAGCCTGCACACACTCTGTCATCATCAGCGCTGTTGAGTGTGTGCAACCTGTCCATGTTTCTAAAGGCCAGTCTGAGTCTAACTGGAGGGGACAGTGGAATCTCATATGATGGCAGGTTCGTGTGCCAAAGTTCAGTGAATGCCAGCTTATTGCTATAGAAAAGGTCACTGGGCTATAAGCAGAATGAAAAGTCTTTACTGGAGAGAGTGTGTGTGTGTGTGTGTGTGTGTGTGTGTGTGTGTGTGTGTGTGTGTGTGTGTGTGTGTCTGTGTGTGTGTGATGCCGTCTTCCTCTATCTGTGACCCTGGGACGAAGGCCGCAACCTGAGCTAACCATGCTCATATAAGCACCACGCCCTGGAGCTGCAGCATCTCCCTCTGTCTCCGTCTCCTCTCGTCAGGCCTTGGTGTCCGTTACCTTCAGCACTCCAGGAAGCAGACACCGGGCTTCAGGATGCGCCCGCCTCTGCGAGCGTAAAATCAATTACCAGAGAGATGAAATTCTCCGATAACGCGGCCTAATGATAATTGCCCCGAATTTGCAATGATCTGACTTACGATACAAACCACTATTGGCATTGTAGCAGCGTACTGGCAGCCGGAGTAGCTGGAATATCAATGGTAATTATTCCATGTTGATTTGGAGCCATGTTACTGCCGGGGGTAAACATAAAGCAATTAGCCTCTATGGTAAGCGGCAGGGGTCATATTTCAGTGATGGTTGTGTGATTTGTGATGAGTCGAGTAGAGCGGAGGGAGGAAATGGTTATGTGGGATCTAACCGCTGCCTCTTTAATTGAAGCGCTTCTATCACATTGACTGCCGGAGACATGCGGGTGGCGGTGCGCGACAAACTGCCACTTATTCAATAAGCGATCATCAGTTAAAAGGTTGGCAATAATTAAATAATAAACTCGTTGGAAGGCGTGCGTCCAGGAATAGAGCTGCTCTGGTGAAGAATCAGAGACAGCCAGTTTACCCACAACACGGTCGCCGCCCAGACAGACTTCGGGTTCAAATGTGGATCAATCAGAGGTCACGAGGATCATCCCTCAACTACAACCCATCACTGTGCCTTAAACCAACAGTTGCCGATCAGGGGAGTAAGTATTTTTTCCCCCAAAAGTGCCTGAGAGACGTCGGGCTGAATAATGTGTCCTATGAATAAAACACATTAGCTACAGAACATGCTGAATAATTCACATTTCAGAGCCTCCGTCCCGCCCCCCACGCAGGAGATATTAGTTCCTCCGTCACAGTTTGCTTTGCACCGAGTCCTCCGAGTCCCCCCCCCCGCGCGCGCTCGCTCCCTCTCACTTCTCTCTTGATCATTTAGTCGCTGTCTTTGTCATCTGTGTTTTGTTAATCCCCTCTCTGCTCTCAGCTGACTTTCTGCTGATGCGACTGTCTATTTATACCTCCTCATGTTACTACTTTTGATTTTTTTTTCCCTGGAACGTCTCACAGTTTATCTGAAGCGCTCTCGAAGCTGTCGGGAGCGAGGGGGCGCGTTTGTTCTGAGGGAATCTTTGATGACTCGGTAACAGACCACGGCCCAAGATGGACTCGTCATTTAGAGTTAATCGGAGGCGACCGGCTGCGAGTTTCAAAGCGGGGGGGGGACCCGGAGTAAAAAGCGTGGCGGTTTGATATGTTTCTCGTGCTCAGTTTTCCTTTCAGCTCCGGCAGATATTTGTGATTTTCATGATTGCGATGTAATTTGCCGAATCAACAGCATCAGAGCAAACTTCAAAGTGCGAACCACTCAACCAATCACTGCTTTTTATTGCGCCGTTTAAATCTTAAATCCCTCTCATTCAACAGAACAGCACTTCTGATGCTTTAGGATTTCACCGGCGTGCAACCGTGTGGAGCCTTTTTATCAACTCAAGTCAATCATGGCCAATTTGCTCTGCGGCTCAACAAGGCTTGCACTCAATTAAACTCATTATTTTAAAAAGCCTCATTAGATTTTAAGTGTTCTGGTCATAATACAGTGTTAAGCCAACACATTTGTAAGTAAGCTGATTGACTCAATTATATCATTTGAAAACTGGCAATTAAGACTCTTTAACTCTGTGACTGAAACAGAGCAATGATTTGACCTATGAGAAAAAAACACATCTGTTGGCACAGTATGGCATTCAGTTTATAGTTTGCTCAGAAACAAGAGAAGCGACTCTGCAGCCACGTTAGTTTGACCTAAATGCTAATGTCAACTTGCTAACATGCTCACAGTGTTATGGGACAATGTTAGCATTCTTATGCTAACCACTTTGTATATAAAACGACTTACAGCTGATGCAGATATTACTGTTTTAGTCACTAACCAAAGTTTTGGATGAATCAAAACGGGATGTTGGTACAAAATGTTATCGCAAATAAATCCACTAATGTTGAAGTGATGATGGCGCTATAGAGGAAAAGTCATACAAGCTGTAATGTTGGTAAGATTCATCCTCTGAGGACCATGAATGTCTGAAAAGGTTTTCTTGGCAATGAATCTGTTTGTTGCTGAGGTTTTTCCCTTTGGACAGAAGTCAAAGACATCCAAATAGAGCCCATAGACACTATCCTCCCACTATCCACAAACAAAGCCAAAATATCCCAGACACCAACACTGCCATCTCGCACATTTGCTGCCAGAGTCTGCACTACATCAAATAACCAATCCAAACTGAACTGAAACCATCTTTGAGAAAAATGTGTCTGACCTTTACTCCAGCCATCAAGACACTTTGGCTTCACTTTTGGGAGCAAAAACGTCATCCAGTTTTTAGTGTAAAAAAAAATCAATGACGAACGCTGAAACTGAATATTATGATATATCATGTTGAGCTTATGTATTTGAGTGAGGAAACAATGACGACTTACAGAACCACAACGGGAAATGGGTATATTTTCACATAAATAGTGTGTTCTCATTCATACTGATGTTTGTATTTTTATCCATCCTGTGCACTATTTGACTTATTAGGCCACTCACTCATCAGGCTCCGGCAAAAGACACACTGGGACGCCTTCTCACTTTGAAAGTCACAGCGACTGAGGCTGCTGTGTTTCTGTGGGAGCGAGACGTGTTGTTTTCCAGTGTTTAAGTCGCATTATACTGTGTTTCTCTGAGAGTCAGCAGCATCAACAGCACATGAGAAGGCGTTTGCTGTGCACACACACACAGGGAGGCAGCTCTTTAAACAGCAGAACGTGACGTCAACGGGCAAAAACCTCCTTCTTCATCTGCAGCCACGTACCTGAGCCACACAGGCTGTGGAGGTGTCTGTCAGCTTGAGTAGATACACACGATACAGACACGAGTCAGAAAGCTGCCCTTGTGTTGTTTGAACTAATTGCACTTTGTTATTTTTAATGGAAAGATTTGTGCAACACCCAAACTACTATTGTTTTATTTGAAAATGTATCAAGTCTGCTACGGATACACCTGCTGTCCAAACTACTCCAGGGTCCTAGAGTACGAAGAGTAGAGTGTTAAACTGAGGAGTTCGGAAACAGTGCTGACCCGTTTTTGTTTCAAAACTCCAGGGCTATGTTTTTGTCTAGAATTGTGGAAACAAGTTTTTTTTGTAACAATAACAGAGATGCTCACAGCCGCTTGCTGATTGGGTCTTTTCAGTAACAACTTAGCCTTTGCTGATTCGTTTGGCCTATCACATGAGCACAGCTGCGCATGCTCAGTGTACTTGAGTGGTCATGTGATATCTGTTCTGTTTCGGTTACCATGACTGGGAAGCAAAACCGATATGGAGCCAAAACACTTGTCTGAACAGAGATAGTTTTAGTTTGAAAACACAGTTTTGAGAATTTGGCTTGTACTCACCAGGGCGCAGTACGTCTCCGGAGGGTCTCCACAGGTGATGTTGGGGGGATCCAGAGTAACCTTCAAGTAATGGGTCATGTCTGTCGCCTCGGGCTGGCAGGCCATGTAGTCCCAGGTGAGGCCCTCGTCTGTGTAAACCTGGGACTTGCACACGTCGTAGTGGCCCCACGCTGCAGGGTAGTGCTGCATGGCCGCCTGGCAAACAGCGGTCCACAGCGCCTGCAGCGTCAACGCAAAATGGAAACGCATGACTGGGTCCTCTCGCAGCTCCTTCTCCAGAAGCTCTATCTCCCGCTGAAGGTGGACGGACAAGGGATCCCTCTTCTTCTACTTCCGCTCAGCAAAGGTCACTCAGCTGGAGGGAGGAAGCATGCCAGACTCCCTTCAGGTGGAGCGAGGGTCGGTTCGGGTTGGTCTTCCGAAGTTCTTTGTTGCTACGTCTCGGCCCTCTGGGGAGTTTTCTGGAGCGGTGGACAACTACAATGCTGCTGAGGTCACCAGCCCATTGAGAAGATAAGAGGAGAGGACTGAGGGAGGGAGGAGGACGGTGGAGGAGAAGGTGGAGGAAGAGGAGGGGAGGTGAGCTGGAGATAGTCCCCCCCTGACACGGAGATAGGAAGATGAGTGACAAGTCCCTTCAGCTCGCCTGGCCGTCAGTCATGGTCCTCGGCCTGTGTGGCGATGCGGCTGCAGAGAGAAACGAGAAACAGAGGGAGGAGAGAGGGGACGAGTGAATATTGACAGTATGGAAACACAAGCCCGGCGCCATGGCGAGGGTGAAATGTGCACGTGTGAATAGGGAGCCGGATGGGTTCTGGGACGGCGTTGGGACGGGGCTGCCATGTCGGTGTTTGTTGTGCATCCAAACAGAGCAGATCTGTAAGCGATGCCATCAGGGTAAATTGGATCTTGCTGCTTTCACACCAAACCCTCATCTCACTCAGCTGTGTCAGGCGTACAGTGTTACAGCTCTTACGTCTCCGCACACTGCTCGCACCCTGCACAGGGGGGGAAATGATAACGAGCATTCGGAAAGAGGAAATAAATAAAGCCTTGTTATTTTTACCCAAAATGTACTGATTTCTAGCATTCAGCTAGCAAGAAATCCTAATCATACACACTCAAGACCGGGCTAATGTTTAATGCTTAAGGTTGAAGATTAAAATCGAGCACTCATCTAATGATATAACGCGACACCAGGTATGTCCATGTAGCCTTTTACTGTTCAACTCTTCTGTGTCGGCTGGGAGAATATCTTGTGCACGAAGGAGTTCAAAAATAAAAACTTGACAAAAACATCCACTGTATTGAATTCTGATATTTAAAGTGCTATCACACAGAGCTGAACACAGTGACTCACCAGAGACTCTGGGGTGACATGTGTCTGTGTTGCCATAAATTAAATACAGTGTAATTGCAGTTAAACAACAACCTGTTGCTGTGGAGTTATTAGTGTTTTTATCTGGATGTCATTAAGTTAAGAAGATAACATATTGAGGGTAAGCCTTTCAAAAATAAGCATGTGCATTCATTGATTGTATTGGTCCCTTGGGGGCAGTGAGACAAGTTGTAAACACCACATATAATATCAGCTGATCAGTGGTGCCACACTTGTGTTCTCCTAATGTATGACAATCTCCTTTTAACCATAAAATCTAAATGCTGAGCTGACAGACACCATAGCCTTCCGGTGGCCGGTTGCAATATGGGTAATACACCCTGCTTCCTCCATGTTTGTGGCTGGGTTAAGGGCCAATTAAAAAAGGGATATTTTTTCTTCTTTTTTTCGTACAACTGAAGAAAATGGAGGAGAATCTTTATTTAAAGTTGATGAAGGACACTGAGCAGCTGTGCCCAGTTGTGGGGAACAGCCATGACATCTCTGTGGGTTCATCCATACAGGCGACCTTTCACATCACACACACTGATCTGATCCAGAGTTCATAAAACATAAAGTTGACAGCTGCTTTCATTTGATTTCCACTGAACAACTGAAACTATAAACAGAAAAGTTTCTCTTTCTTGGAATAAAGTGGCCACATTACTTTGCACAGCCCCACTTTGCCACTTAACATAAATATCTTGTGACTGTTTTCAACTGGCGTCTGTTTAAATGGTGGCTCTGTCCACAGCAGGAGTCACTGCACTACATCACACACAGTGATCTACTTCCCAGGACGCAAAGCATCCATTTATAACTGCCAACCGTTGTGGGCCATGGCCTCACTTTTCCTTTTGTCTAAAGTTTTAGTATTGAAACAGATGCTGTATTAAACATGATGAACTTTTCTCCGAACACCTCATTTCATCTGAATCAATCTGAAACACAGTCACTGAGTCTTCTTTTATGGGTCTTTGTTCCTCTGTTTTGTTTTTTGAATTGACTTTAAGCTGTATTTTAAATCAGATGGTTTCCAACCAGTGTGTTCCTTGATCCAAATGTTCTTAAGATTGATAAAAAGAAAACAGGGCTCCCTCAACCACCTTTCTCTCATATCTGAAGACGATCTTTTCTCTTCCCCTCAGGGCTTTTTTTGTTACTTCTTTACTTTACTCTAATCACTATGGTTCTGCAGTACTGTAAAATCATATGACTCCAAGGGTCTGTCCACTACATTAAAGTCATTGACTGAAGGTTGACCTATGAATCAGCTCATCATAGTAAAACTGTCTCTGACCTTCAAACCTGTCCTGAACAGTGAAGAGCGACTGTTACAATCAGACCACAGGTACAGAGTTGTGTGCATCAGTCGTCCTAAAAGCAACAAGAAGGACACACAGAGAGCGCACCACCACTTTATCACCATCCTACAAACAACAAGGAAAACAGTCCCACAGTCCCCTCAAGAAACCACTTTAAAATGTCCATTTGGATCCTTACCTAAATTGCACACACTCATTCAAATCATAAAGAACTCTAGTGTTAAATTAAATCTTTGTAACCTTGTCTCTCATCATCATAATCATCATCATCTTCATACAGCACTAACAGAAAGAGCTGAATGCAGGTTTCTCAGCTTTAAGCAGCAGGTGACTAATGGAGACCAGAGCCAACGGTCGGACACAGGAGGGACAGACCGGTGCTACTTATTACCACACAGTGGGAATAGCAGCATTACATGAAATTAAAAAAAGGGGGTAGGGGGTGGTGTGTATTTGCATATAGACCGTACAGCTGTATAGAAAGTTTGCGTTTCAGCCTGAGCAGGATGAGCACCATGCTGTGACGGACTGACGAGGTGACACTAAAGCGAACAGTATATGGGAGTTGTGTTCACATTTAACAGTCTGGCTGTGGCCTGAAGACAAATACAAGCACACACCCTCAAGATGAGAGCCAGTGATGACCAGTACTGATGTGAGGGTTTGACGTGAATACGAAGAGACAAGAGATGAAGTCACAGCTTGCTCAGTTTCACGTGGATGTACAGAAATAATGGTATTTGGATTTGCCTAATTTTAAATGAGCCTAGATTGTTTTATATTTTCAACGTGTTACTTCAGTCTGGTAGAATGTAAATCCTCACTTCAAGGAAAAGCAAAGATCAGGGAGCAAAGATTCGCTAGGTCCTTTAAAAAGCAGCCAACGCATATGATTTTAGTTTTTTTTAACGCTGCTAAAAAAAAGATGATGGCAGAAAAACTTGCCATGACACGAGAAGTTAAATATTCTCCAAAACCCCGCAAACTGAAAAAGAATGATTGCATACACTATTGCATATAAGTCCGGAATTTAATACCATTCATTCATAGTGCAAAAAGGAAAACCCGTCACATCAATCAAAATGAGTGTTACCCACAGATACGTCTGGAGAGTTGGATTAAATTTTTTTGCAGAGGATGATTGAGAGCGGCAATGTAAAATCAGCACGAGGAAAAAAAAAGGAATACAAGAGCGAGCATTGCGAGTCAGAGGACGGAGGAGGAAGGAGGGAGGAAGACGAGGTGAGCGGGGGAGAGAAATGAAGCACCTTAAATGTAAAATGTAAGAATGTCAATGGGGGAGATGTCAGCAGGTGAAGAAGGAGCCAATTATCCAGAGGAACTCTTGGCACTGAGCTTCCTGTTCCCATTACGAGACATAATATTACCGTGTTAAGGAGGAGTGTAAGGGAAGGCCGCAAAAGTGTCTGTACGTGTGTGTGTCTGTGTGTGTGTGAGCGTGCTTGACTTGCAACCTCTGGATAAAGGGAAGCTGGAGTCATGGGTAATGAGACAACAAGCGCCGGCGAGGCTTCGATAACAAGCAACAGAGATCACAAAAACGCGGGTCATTATCACCTCGCCGTCCTGGACATGGCGGCCCCCTTCCTCTCATTACTCCCTGCTCATAACCCTCCGTCGCCCCATGGAGCCGAGGTGACGGAGAGGGGAAGGGAGAGCAGATGGAAGAAGAAGTGTGGAGGTGCATTTTAAGCGAGGAGAAAAGGGGAAAAAAAGAGGGGGTGTATTTTAGGGCAGGACGCTTCCTCCGGCCATCGATCATGGTTTGAGGACATCAGAGGAACGCAGGAAGTCTGAAATTCCGCCGAATATACACGGCAGGCGCAGAGCGATGAACACTTACAGTAAATTTGGGAGGGGTGTCAAATGGGGGGAGGGTCTGATAAAACTGCTATTTTCACTGTATTTATCAAATATTCTTACAAAAATGAAAAGTTAATGTTTAAACAAGTGGAATGCAACAGCAGGAGAAGTGAAGTTTTTACTTGTGCGGATGTAAAATCAAAATGTGATCCTATCGTATATATATACAATAATCTATTCTTCTCACCGTTTATGTTACTATCAATTGATTTTAGTTTTGTTAATTTCATTTAATTAAGTTGTCCATATTGTGTTAACTTCAAAACTAGAAACGTAAAAAAAAACAATCAACAGTTACAGACTGCTTGCAGGGATTGTTTCAAATGAGAGAAAATAACATATTTTAAGTTCAAAGAACAATTAGGACTAATGCAAAATAGATTGTATCACAATCAAAGGAGTTAAATGAACTAAAACATGTGACACACTGGATAAAAAAACATGAAAGCAGTACATTAGATGGGACTTGTGTTGTTAATGTTTTGAACGTAGGTTTGTATTTATTCTGCCGGCCTTGTTTAATGTGCGATTCTTCTTTGATGTGACAAACGTCTCACATTAACAACTAAGATTAATGTTGAACAATAAAAAGTGGTGGGACAGAGACAGGTCTCTAAAGACCCCTTCCCACTTAAATTTCTCTCACTGGGAGCTATGATATGACTTCTGTTTTTTGCTTTAAAATCACAATCAACAAGATGTAGCTCAAAGCTCAAACATCCTAGTAAAGTAACAAATGTTTTTTAAATACAAATACATAAAATTTAGTGATATAGAGCTTAATTATATGATTCTAGTCAAGCACACAGTGTGGGATGTGTGCACACTCAGGCGGCCTGCAGGTACCGTCCTTGCACTTCTGCAAACTGCAAGCTGGATTTTTAGTTTAGATATTTCATATTCAAACACATGAATCTTTCACAAAGTCTGGGAGGGTTCGTTTTCCTCGGTGAGGTCACCAACCCGCCCACCCGCCCAAACCCTCCCCTCTCCTCGCACCAAACATCCGCCCATTACACCCAAACCATTTCGCCGGTGAAACAGCCCCTGGTGTCCACTTCCATTTCATCCCCGGGGCCACTCGAGCATGACTGAGTGTTTCTCCAAACCATTGGGGGAAATGTTACACGTGTGTCCCTGGAGCGGCTCCCTGCCACTGACGGGGTCGCTGGTAAATCATGCATATCTTCCGACGAGCGGATAAACACACGCGTCATTTTACGCCCCGCTCCTCCTACGTTTCATCCAGCTACTTGTTCTCACTTCTAAACACGTCTTGAGTTGAAGTTGTTTTCCCTCCTCTGTCATCCACCACTTCTTCTCCTCCCACTGTTCCTCTTTTCAGCTTGTTTTTGTTCATATTGATTGTTGTATTTTTTTTGTTGACCAGAGGTTTGTGTGGGTTCAGCACTTTCTCCTGCTGCTGGCTGTGTGGTGCAAACATTTTCCACTGCTCCACTTTATCTGTGATGAAAAAGACCCAATTGTCCAAGTGTTAAGTCTTAATCTCTCTGGGATCATCTACGATGGCCCACAGGGGGCAGTACTTTCACACCTGCCTGTCTTAACTACAAACCAATTCAGCTTTCTCCACTTCAAATTTAAAGGATGTGCTCATCCATCAGTAAGGTTGCATAATAACATGTTTACTCCTCGTGTCTCGGCTGTTTTCCCCCATTTGCAATTTTGATTTTACACATTTGATTCACTTTCAAGGGCAGTTTCTGACCCTGCTTCTGTCCTGTCTCTTCCTCCTTTCATCTTTTCTGACTCGACCTGTTTCATATTCTCCACCAGTGCCTCGCTAAAGGAGAACCACGAGCGCAGGAGCGAGTGTGGGGCAGAAAGACAGGAGGGCAGGCAGGCAGTCAGAAGCAGATGAAAGATGGATAAAGATAGAATCTGGCTGGGCTTCACAAAAGAAGAAAATTAAAAGAAAACAAGCCTCCTGCTCACTCTCCGTGCTCCACTCACCAGATTTCTCTTCCCAGAATCCCTAATCTTGCCTGTTAACAACCTGCCAATCGGGCCGCTGTCCTCATGAATAAACATATGGCGAGTGGAGCATGGTCCTGCAAACATGACAGCCAGCGTTCCCCGCCGTGGAGCGAGCGTGCCTATAATGCATCCCTGGGGCTTGCCTCCGAGTCAGCCCATCACTTAGAGCTCTTTCCCTCTCCTTAAAATGTCGCCGCCCTGAATCGGCAGGCTTATGATCTTTTAATAATGATGACAGGTAGTGAATGTGTGGAGCGCTGACAGCTGGTTAACCGACTGTGGTGGGGATGGGTGGGCCGATTCAGGAGGAATCAAAGCTGCGGCTCTGCTCGAGGGTTAGACTAACAGTTTGCCTGTTTCGGGTTAGTATCCGGGCTGGTCCCTTGGTTTGTTTTCCACCTGCAATGTGATAAATAATCTGTGATCTGTGAAACTTGCATGCAAGGAAAATCCAAGTTAGAGTTTCGAGCCCTGAAGGAATTATTAGTTTGGAGTTTTGGCTTTTCTGTCCTGACAATTCAGAAAGAAAATATCAGATTCTGTTGCTGTCAAAAAGCCGTGCTTGATCGTCTGCTGCTGAGGTAATCATTCCTTTACCAGGAGCGTGTCTACAGCCTCCCCCTCACACCCCCACAGGTCAGGCCTCCAAAGGACACGGCGAGGTCCCCGAGTGCTCGAGACGTGCTCAACCTGCCTCCAACCAGCTGCATCTGCCACAGTCCTCTATCACTCCCACCAGTCTGACGCCTCCTCCTCCTCCTCCTCCTCCTCCTCTCTGAGCAGCCGAACCCGCCACATGCACGATGGTGTGTGTGTGTGTGTGTGTGTGCAGAGAGCAGTGCGGTTGACAGGGGTGACTGTGGTGGCGCTGCCCCCAAGTCCAGCCGAACACCCCCGGGCGTCAGTTACTCCGCAGAGGGCACCCAATGAGAAAGTGAGACAGGGCTCGTGCCTCCTCCACCGCCACCCTGCCTCCATCCATCCCTCCCTCTCCCCCTCGCCACCAAGCATGCTCTCCTTGCGACACATGCAGGAGCACCCTAATGCATTATTGAGGACACTTTTTCTTAAGAGGCAGCTAGGACATTATTCTGCAAACACAGTGACATGTGTGGAGACTGGAAATGTCCACTTTAGCTGCAAAGAATGTGCTCAGCCAGGTAGCTCTGGTAACACTGGGAGAAGGTCGGAGGTTTAAAGCGGCAGCTGCTTTAAACCACACACAGAATGACTCACGGTGGCTGTCATTGAAAACTCACAAATTACTATGGAGTTGCAATAATCAGCCACTATCAGTCACACGTGTATAGTCACTTATTCGTGTAAAGGAGCAGCTGCAGTGTATAAGTACTACTACACAAAGATTGTTTATCCATTCAGCGAGTGAACCCAGGGGGCAACCGTGTGTAATGAGAAAGCGTATGAGCAACCCTTTAAAGAGAGTAATCGCTGGGTATTATCCGGAGCGAGGCCGAGGTGAAGTCATGGGTGTGTTGCAGATTATATGTGAATAATATCATAACTACTAACGTGAGAGTGATAACGAGCCACAGATGACTGTGTAAAAATAAAGAGCACTGGAATCAGGCATCAAAGCATATTGAGACCACAGCAGCCATCTGTAATAGGCTGCTCATATAATGACGTATTAAAGGTAGGTCAATTGGCTGCAGCGTGACACTAATGTAATTATCCGTGATGGATTGGCAACATTAGGCAAATGTGCCACAGATAGGCCGCCTCCGGAAATGGCCAGAGGAAATGGACGCATTCAAGGTGGCCTCGTGTGGAATCTTTTAAAAGTTTTAGGGTTTTCCAAAGTCTCGGAAGTTGAGGACGCGAGATTGACGCATCCAGGCCCAGAGCTGAGTAACATCACCGGCCACTCTAACGCACGAGATAAGATTTTACGCAAACAGAAAGTTCACTTTACAATGAAAAGGTGGAACTTACATCTCTCCAGTCGCCCCTCTGCTCTTTGACACAGCTCAACAAGTTCACAGCAGCGGAATGAGCATGAATGGGGGAAAGAGGCTCTCCTTTAAGACGCGCTCCCCGGCGGGAATGTGATGAGTGCGCACGTCAGTCTCTGTGGAATCGCTGCGCGCACCATCTCTCGCTCTCCGTCGGGAGAAAACGATGAGGCTGAGGGTGAGGGGCGATGAGGAGGGTATCCCTGCCACTCAGAGGACAACACAAAACAAATGACTGATCAGCGTCCTGGGGGCTCAGTCAGCACCGCGCCTGCTGGAGACGGGAGGATTCTCTGCGCGGGAGCACAGGTGCCAAAGTGGCCATCATGCGCTCTCTCTCCAAGTGGCATTCCATCACGCAGCGTCAATCTAAAGGCACAGCGCTGTCCGCAGAAAACAGAACCTCGACCACTACTGCGAAACAAACTTTGACCTGCTGCCGTGCGCGTCCCTCCTCTGTTTCCCACCCTGTCTTGAATCCCTTCGTCTCCACACAGCTCCTGCTTCTCGTCTATACTTCTCACTCTCCTGTGGACCGTTTCCTGCCACTTCGACACGGACCGGGGACAGGACTCACACCAATTGCGCTCTGCCGCTGCGAATATCCGCTCGCATCAGCGCGTCTCCTCCTGGCCGCACGCACTTCTCATCCCCGGCCACGGCGCACCATGCACCGACCGCCCAGACAGAGATGACGCGGGGAGGGGGGGGGGAGGAAGAAAATGCGCTCCGAGGCTCTTATTAGATGAGACGCACACTCAGCTTGTTTCACGCACACCTATGGTTTCCTCTCTCCCCCCCCACACCTACCCGTCCAGTCCGTCTCCATCTCACCACACACACACACACACACTCTGACACGCACAAACATTCAAATCGAAGCAGGTACCGTCCTCTTTCGGGACCTTCGTGGAAACTCAGGAGTTCTCCCGAGTGGCGTTACATTATACACAGATTGGGGGTGTGGATGGTTCCAAAGGGATTATGGCATAAAGACAGAATAGAGGATTGTTAAAACCAAGCGATCATGTGGAGAAAAATCAAAGTGTGGGAGGAGAAGTGCTAATTTGTGTTTCTGTTTACGCGCATGGCTGAGACGTAACATCTGCTGATTCTTATAATAAATTTTGATTTAAACTCCACATAGGTTCACGTGAAGAGAGAGTGAATGTTCCCCAATTGTTTTGCTACAATAATATTATTAATGATGATAAGAGAAAGGAGGTGTCTCTCCGGTGCGCACGTGAAGGTGCCACTCTCAAAAAACGAGGCGTTAAATTAACCGTGGTTAAATGCGCATTAATTAAATGTCTATATGAGAACAGAGTGTTACATCATAACCCATTTATGATAATTTTCCATCCTGAAAGTCTCACATCCGCTGTTTTAAAGTCATGTGTCAGTGTGACATGGAAACGTGTTTCCAAATAATCCCAGATGAAATACAATATTAAATTCATAATAAAAAGGGTGTGTCCTGTGACGTGTACGGTCACAGCACCCCCTCACACCTTAGTTGAATCCCACTAACAGTGGGATAAAAAGGGTGGTGGGGGTGGTGCAGAAGTCAGGTCATGGCACGTTGCGCACAGGTCAACCACGCAGCAGGTTGACCAGCTGAATGTGTCGATGTTTACGCAACAGCATGTATTGGGCCCCAGAGAGGCCCCTAGCCTTCAACCCCCGCACTGCACTGAAAGGAATGAAGAAAGAAAGAAAGAAAGAAAGAAAGAAAGACAGACAGACAGACAGACAGACCGACAGACCGACAGACCGAAAGAAAGAAAGAAAGAAAGAAAGGAAGAAAGAAAAAAAAGTGCCATTATCTTTGCCTTTAAACAGGGAGGTTGTTTTTCAAGATGAGGAGGAGAATGGATGACATGGACGCTGTGCTCCGTGCCATTTTCAAACGACAATGAATCGTGCATGTTTGCTATTATATGCACACGCTTCCATTAAATACAGATTGCATTTCAATACCTTGGACCTGTGCGCTCACAGCGCGTTCATGTGCCTGCATTTGCTCCTGTATGCGGCTGAGTTGTGCGTAAAATAAAAAAAACAAAATTAAGTTTTTGTAAAATAAAATGTGAAGCAGGTTTTTCCCTCTCATCAGCATTGAGATGTACACCTGATTTATCTTTGGTTGTCGCACCAAACGGTTCGCATGTGAGGAAACCACGTATGGAAAAGGTGATGTGGTTTGCTGAATGAATGCATTACACAAAAAGAAAAGGGGAAACTGCGTATTTGTCTGTTCTCAGAATACTCTCTGTCTCACTTTGTGTAATCACGACGCACAATTTTTGACCACCCACCCGGCGCGCGTCGCAAGCAAAGCTTCAAAACTTTACGCGCCCCCCCCCAGCAGCCACCATCCAGGGGAAATGTGCAGCCGGAGCCTCTCACCTCGGTCTCCAGGGCTTCATGCCATCGAGGGACGCAGGTCATAGCAGCCAAATATATCCGCTTTGAATCGGGACATCCTACAGGAACCGGAGACTCCGCCGTGAGGAAGCGACCCACTTGTCTCCGGAGCTCCCGGGGAATGGAGGAGCTGCTGCCGGTGTAACCCACGCGACGTCGCCTCGACCCGGACACACGCGTGGAGACGACAGGATAAAAATCCCTCCAAGAATTATTATTTAAAAACAGTGGGAGAAAATGAAGCGGTGGTGTAAAGGAGGAAAAACAGATCCAAAGTGGCTCCTGCGGAAAGATGCTCGGAGACGCACAGTGACCAGACTCCGCTCCCACACACAACTGATGCGGAGAGAGCCACTGACAACTGACTTCACCTCAAGTTTTTTCCTGAGCTGGAGCCTGTGAGGTGTAGCTGAGGGCGCACACCACCACATCCACCTTCGACTGTCTACCACTGCCCCCGAGTCATTTACTGTGTGTTCACTGCAGGGATCAGCTGTTTGTTTTATTTCCCTTCGGTCCGCACGTTTCCCTGTAGAAACATCACTCAGATCTGATTATCAGCAGCAGCATCATGAGTGGCAGCCAGAGGTGGGACATGTGTTAAACTGCTTCATGGCTCAAATAGACAACTGCACTGCACATAGGCTACACAGATCCCCTCCCAATGCTGGTACATCAGGAGACACTGGGCAACGAGTGTTAGGGAGAACGTGGTGTGAAGTTGTAAATTAAGAGCATGCCAACTTATTTGATATTAATACTTGGACGCTTAAACCTGCTAAGTCTTGATCGGAGTCAGTAGAGCGCAACAGTTTTAGTTCCAGAATTAAGTTCCTTATTAAGTTTCTCCATTGATGTTTCAGAAAATCCTTATAAAAGAGTTGCAAGTCTGAAACCGGTCGACCAGCTACAAGATGACCAAGGGACCTTAAAAAAATTGGAACAGTTCAGAGCAAAGAAAAAAATTGGAAAACGGTTTCACAGGTACAAGACTGTGTATGCAATTACTTAGAGTGAAGGAACTATGTATCCCAGAATCAGAATAATCCCTTATAAAAGCTCCCAGTGTGCTTCTTGATATTAATGTTGTTGCCGGTTCAAATCCCAATCTTGCATCTGCATGCCGAAGTGTCCTTGGCAAGATACTGAACCCCTAAATGGCAACCTCATAAATGCTGAGTGTACTCAAAATGTAAGTCGCTTTGGACAAAAAGCGTCAGCTAAATGACATGTAATGTAATGTAATGTAATGTTAATAGAGCATAGCTTGTATGTATGTAGCATTTCCAACAGAATAAACTGTAGTAACCTAGTGGTGTAACGTTAGTGTTCTAAAGGATACAGTGCTTCATTCCAGACCGCAACTGTGGGAAATTAAGGCGTCTCTGCTCTTAATGTAATGCAACTCTGAAGAATCCCATTGTATATGGCATTGTGTCCTGAGGGGAGGTCAATATTTCAATGGTAATTCCAACCTTCAGAAACCTTGCTCGTACGCCTTAAGATTGTGGGTAGTGTAGTTCTTCTACTTAACATTGCGAATACAACAAGCTTTTCTTAAAACAGAGTTGATATCATGCAGACTTGTGGCTTCTACAGGAGCCCCTTACATCGTTTTACGATCTCATGGCTTGTGGTAGGTCTACCATGGATGGTTATATTTTATGGATGATAGTAAAGACCTCTATTCAGAAAATGAAGTTGACTCTAAAAGCTAGAACCACGCTGTTGCTCTATTTAAACTGGAATATTTAGTCCACAATAGGAGGATTAAAGTGAGTGAATTCAAACAGAAACGTTCTCCTGCAGGAGGCTATATATATATTGTGGGTAATTTGTTCTGTAAAATAAAAAATGCATTGCTTGCTTCTCAGTTGTTCCCATTTCATAGCAGTAAAAGCTGCTAAAAATAGGAAGCAGCAACAATCTCAAAAACCAAACAGGTTTAGTTGAGTCATTGGTATCAATCAGTCCAATCTGTCAATCCCTGCAGCTGTAGAGTACAATGCACTGACTAAACTACACTGTCTACCATCTTGAATAATTCCATCAATCGATAACACGCAAATTATTAAGTTCTTCAAAATTAAAGCGATCAATTGTGCTAATATATCTTTTATTTGAACAAACTTGATTCATTTATGTGTTTCCAATTGAAGTCATGTTTTAAGTTGGTAAACTCTTTTCTCTTCTTTCAGTGAATATGGTCATTTCGCTTGGTGGGCACAGATCAGTCCCTACTTGCAGTTTCTTTGTGGGAGGGAGTCTGAGGACACGGTGAAGACAGCTCTTCACGCAGCCGCCTCACTCTCCCCCTCTCTCCTCTCCCTGTGAGCCCAGGGGCAACTTTTGCTGACATGAACCTCTCTTCTTTTTTTTATTCACTCAGCGGCGAGAGAGAGAGAGAGGAGAGAGGAGCGCGCGGTGGAAAGCTACCAACGAGCACATTTAATTCCCACTTATTGACTCACCGCAATGGCACCGTATAATATGTTCCCTCACAGCACATTTCTGAGGCTCGTCTGCACACGGTCTAGCTCTTTCCTGTCTTTTCTTCTGAGGCATAAAACACAGGGCGCTCGGGCAGACTGCGCTCGCACACGACTCTGTAAATGAAATCAGGAGCCGACAGACGACTGAAGTGCTTCAATAGAGGGCTGGTGTGTATTAACATTGCTGCTTCAAAGAGGTCAGTAAGGAGAGTGAAAGGAGGATGTGTTGAAATGATAACACACATACACACACACACAAGATGACCATGTGGCGTCGAATCCATCAGCCGGTTCAATACATGGCTCTTAACTTGGAAGACCAATAATCACATGGCCCCATGTTCCGATATCTCACCTCCACCCTTCTTTCCCCTTCTTTGCCTTTGTGTCATATCTTCTGATGGTTTGCAGAGAATTGAATCTCGCACATCAATGTCTGGTGACGCCCGGGACAGAGGTATTGGATTTTTATGCCTGTTCAAAGGAGAGTGATATTGTGTTCATCCGGAGGTTTGTGTTATTTGTAGGACGGCAGGATATTCATAAAGATCTGTTGTGCACTCAGCGATCACTTTATTAGGGACTCCACAAACCCTGGCCAGTCCTTTCCTTTTCCTATCAGACGGCCTCAGCTCTTTCCTTTGAAAGACATGATTTCATCACATCATTTCTGCTTCATATTCACAATGTGTGTCACTCCTGTTCTCAGAGGTGGATTCACATCAGGCCTGAACTCACTGACATGTTCACAGAACCAGATTAGCTGTGCGGTACGGAGCATTATCTTGCAGGAAGTAGCCGTTAGAGGATGATTAACTGTGGCCGGAAAGGGATGAGCAAGAAACCTCAGATAACCTTTGGCATTCAAACACATGACTGATTGGTATAAAAGGCCCCCAGTGTAAAGAAAGGGTTGGGCTGCTGACACAAAGCAGGTTGGGACTGTTGATTAATGCTGTTGATGTCAAATTCTGACCTCAGTATTTACGGCTTTTTCAATTCATCAGCAGACGCTACGTGTTTCCATTCCTCAACTGTCCAGTGTCAGTGAGTCTGTGTTCCACTGCAGCCTCTGTGAGTGGAACCTGACATGCTCTCTGCAGTTATACACCATCAACCTCGAGCTATACCTCAACTCGGCATTGTTCAACCTGAGACGCTTTTCAGCTCACCACAGTTATAGAGTGGTTATCTGAATTACTGGAGCCTTTCTGTCTGCTTCACCCAATCTGACCAGTCTCCTCTGACCTCTCTCATCAACAAGATGTTTCAATCCACAGAACGGCTGCTCACAGAAAAACTCTAGAGACTGTTTTGTGTGAAAATCACAGGAGATCAGCAGTTTCGGAGATATCTCCTTATATCTGTGGGATTTTATTTGTTGCACTGCTGTCCCATGATTGGCTGATCGGATATCTGCATGAATAAACAGCTGTGTTCCTAATAATGTGAGCATACTCAAGCTTGTGCTAAAGTCGAGGGAGTCGGATACTTAACCTGAAAGTATTGTATCGCCTGAAATAATACTAAAATAAAAGTTCTGCATTTAACCCTTTTACTCATGGAGTATTATTATGGATTCATGTTTGGCTTATATGATGATATACCATAAAGCATGAACAAGTGAGTATATGTGTCATATTTGAGGTTATATAAGACCTTACATCATTATTCCTGCACTGAAAAACCTTGATCCTTCATGTACTCAATTCATGCACGATATTTTTAGAAACTGATCTTTATAAAGTGAAGTTTCCCAAATGTCAAATCTAAATCTCAAGAGGCAGCTGATGTGAAAAAATTAAAGTGTAAAGAGTAAAGAGTGTGATATGACGTCAGACAGGTACATAAATCAGCTGCTACAAGCTTGTCTAGACAGTGAAGATGATGAGTAAAACTAATACTCATTTATTCATCTTTAAGTCCCAAATTGATAATATTGCATTGAACCTTGTGAATCTCTAAATCTCAGAGGAAGAGATTCTGTCCTCCTGTCTTTTGTTGCCAGTGAATTTTTCCCACAAGGTGAAACCTGCAAAGAGGAAAGTGAAAGGAATGTGTTTTTCTTTGCAGTCACTCCTACGTATCTTTCTATTTCCTGCTCCTGCCATGCTATGGACAAGGTGAATCAAGATGGCAGCTTCAGACCTGCTATCTCTGCTTCTTTCATAAAGTGTCTGACCACACAAAGCCTCCAGACGTCTCCCGGGAGGCGAGACACCTGGAAAGAGTCAGGACACAAACGCAGGAGCTCACATCGCATTATGGGATGCCTCGGGAAGGACGGAATCAGGTCAGTTTTCGCCACCTTTATGCATCTGCTCCGTTTGGACTCCGAGGTTTATCACGCTTCCCTCCTCTCTGCCTGGCACTAACCTCGGCTCCAATCTGCCACGTGCAGACCTCGGCAGCTTATCCAATCCTGCATGGTGTCCTGAACCCATCACCCAACTCGCCCAAATTGAAATATCATATTAAGTTATAAAACAATACCTGAGAAGAATTACATGGGCGCGTAATCCAAAAAGTGCATGATTGAAAAGGGATTAGCGGCAGGGGAGGGAGGATGATGTGGCTGCACTGTTTGGGTGGATTTACTCTTTGGTCACCAGCGCAGGGCCGTCTGCCTCAGGCTGATTGTGAATCGGGGCAACCAGGTCAGATTTACGTGGCCCCGCTGAGCGATTTGGGATTTGCTTTTCTTTACTGGCGCCATCCAGATTTGTCCTGGTTGTGCGGTGTGTGTGTGTCTGCCCATGGAAGTCACACCTCAGTGCTTTCAGCTGGATGTAAATCGTGACAGGCCGGGGGTCTCTCGGCTTCAGATTTGTTGCTCAAGGCTAAAATAAATGCACTGTCTCATTTAAATAAGTGTATTATTATTATTACTGTGAGAAAAACCCACGGATATGCAGTCGGACAGAGTTATTTTGGTATTTGTTTTTTACAGTAGGCACACGGGTCAGTTCCTGTTGCCGGTGATAACGATGACAAATTGTCCGTCGTGCTGAGTCCCAGGGAAATGAAGTCCACGTCTCTGGGGGTTGGTCCACAAATTAGCTTTTGTCAATACCTTGTTCCTAATTTGTCCTCACAGGATATGCTGACAGTTATATCGGTTACTGTAACCAATGGTGGGAATTGTATCCTATTGGCTTATTCCTGGTGTCATTAGCATAGGAGGATGAATGAGCGGCCATGATTAGAAACTGTGCGCCTGCCAGAGTCCAGTCGGGTTTCAGCAGAAACACACACAGTGATTTTCCAGTTTTTAAGTGACGACTACATTTTTGCATTTGTGAACAACCAGGGAGGGAGGAAAGTTCATCTGGTTGGTTGCAAGATACAGGAATTTAAATGGAAATCCACCACTGTTGACAATTATCTCCAATCAAACCAGATCACACGATGGAGACTTACACTTTTAGTTTCAGAATGCATTATTCATGATGTTTGTCACAGGGGGCAATGTTTCATTTTACCCAGGTTGACCACGAGGTGCTGAATGATTCATACAGCGTATCCTGCGTTTAAAGGGGTGTGAGCTGGTTTACATATTGTTAACTGGTTTTGTTTTCATACAGGCGAGTCACAGTCATGTCAGAGCTGTGGTTTTTAAACGGAACAACTAGTGTCCTTGTGTTTTGGGACCACATGGCACGGATTGGCCAACACAGATGTGAGCAGCTGGAAAGTGAGTTCTCATCTTTAATAGGCTGACAACTCAAGGACGAGTCAATGTCGCCACATAAAAGACACTCACCCACACGTCCTGTCCTCCTCTGACCTGGGACCTGAGGGTTTTGTCGTCGCATCTGTCTCCAGGGATGTTCTGGAAGTACACTTACAAGAAAAATACATTTTCAGATGTGGAATGTAACTAAGTACATTTACTCTTGTACTTACGTAGCTTACAAATGAGCAGTACTTGTACCTTGCTACTTTCTACTTCAACTCCACTACACTAAGAGGAAAATATTGTACTTTCAACATCAACTCATTGCTACACTACATGATACTGGATACTTATTAAAAAGAAAAAAGTAAAATACACACAAGCACAAATAGCATATCATTATGTTGATGTCATAAACTAAACTACAGTTTATACAAATATACTGGAAAGTATTGTATTGGTCAAAGAATTTTCTTCTTATTTTATTTATAAGCACAATTTACACAAACAAATTTCTTTAGTGGCGTATTGATGATTGACTATAACACTTGATTCATGTATTATCAATGGAAAGGGCAGCCTTTGACCTTTTTTAATATAACCCTGGAGACAACTCCCTGGATCTTTATAAGATCATATTTGGAAAATTGCTTTTATGATTAAACCGAATTGAAATTGCACACCCAGCCCCAAGGATTATTCATTCTTCAAGCTGTTTGATTTTGTATCATACAGCATATGTTGGAAATAATTGTTATATGTTATGTATGAGTATTGATGGTCAGTTGTATATGCAGCTTGTCAATGTTTAGTCCTTGTCATATATCTGTATACAAAAAACTATCAACATAAATACAAGTTCATGCACTTGAATACATTTTATAAATAGTTTTTGAGAGCCTGTGACCGTTGTCTTTGCCTCATTATGTTGGATGCATTTGTTTTTTGTACATTTGACAAGTTGGATGAGATTCACTAGGATGCTCATATTTTCAAGTGATCGTTTCAGTGTGAAAATAAAGAGGAGAACGAGTGTAACTCTGGCCGGAGCAGATGGGACTGTGATGTCCAGAGAGCTGAGCTAGCTGAGCTATAGTGTCCATACCAGCTGAGAGACAGGACTGGAGGGACTGTGGACGTCAAACATCACAGATCTCCCTGACTGAGCTGCACAGCTCTTTGGGCATGAGGACATTTAGACAGATTGGAGACACTTTGTTCAAATGTACTGCACGTGCAAGAACATCTTGTTTTAAACTGAACGTCAGGCAAGATTTGGAGCTCTGTGATGAAAGCAACTGACAAGTTACGACTGGCTAAGTTGCACTTCTATTTATATGTTCTCAGTTAATATGTGAAAACTTTTAGAGGGAACTTTGTATAATGTGATAATTTATGTTTAAAAGCATCAAATCACAATTTAATCCGTTTTTATTTCAAGTTGTTACACGTGTGATAAATGTGTACATTTTGCAGACTGTACTTCAGCCTGACAGCAGGGGCGTTACAGCAGGGTTACCCCATCAAATTCTAGGATTGACTGCGTACAGGAGGCTATATAGTGCTTTTTCTATTCTATGCTCTTAGTGTATAGGACTCACTCTGAGCAGCCGCCCTTTTTTAAAAATATTGATACTAAAATAATTGTTTAAGATTGGAAGGCGGTAGTATCATGTGTTTCTTTTGGGGGTTATGGTGGGTTTAGTCCAGATTAGGTGCCTTTTGCTTGTCCCCTAAACCCATAGATACCATTCTGTCTTATATTGCAGTGTGGTAGAACCCTGACATCTCGTCCCTGACTGTCACATACTCAGAAATCTTAGACAATCTGAATTGGAAACAATTCCATATTCACAAAGAGTAATTTTTATATCTAATCTCATCATTTCTCACGAACTGTCTCTGTTATTGTTAAGTTGAAGACAAGTGTGCATGTTGTGACACCAGTTCAGCGAGTCCTGGACGGTGGTGTCTCTGTCTGTGTCAGCCGTCCTCCTCTGAACAATGGGTCTTGAAATCAGCAAGATTAACCATATTGTCTATTGATCGGCTCCTAAATTGCTGTGCGATACAAGGCAAATAATCCCATTTCAAGTTTCAACACTTGTTTCTAATGGTTTCCAAATCATTCCAGGCAGGAATGGATCACAATTAGTTTAGCGTTTAGCAGCCGGCAGTGGCCATGCATGCAAAAGTCTGATTCTGGGTTCAACAGCGGCTGCCTGCGCTGCACTTGACACTTCCCTTCTCAGGACACTGTCCTTTGCTCTCTGCCTGCAGGGCTGTTTTACTTTCAGGGACCTGCAGAAGCTGAGAAGAGATTCAGACTCTGTGGCTGAATGTGGATTTAATCATTTTTCCTCAGACACAGAAGTGCCCACAAAACGAAACTCCATATTTCCCTTTCTCAACAAGGACACGAGGTTGGACGTTTGACAATAGTGATTCGAACTTGGTCACATGTGGCGACAGTTGTGAGAAATTCGCAAATGATCACGGTTTAAAGATCACGGTCACGTCTGAAACCACAAATGCAGACCCCGGAGATTTGAAATCTGACTTAATTGATTATCTGTGAGATATAAATGCTACACTGAGGTACAGTGTGTAAGGAACCTTGAGTGACTACAAAACAAAGGGCCAGAGAAAGTTTATTTGATCTTTCTTTCTTTATATTACTTATATTTCCGTCAATAAAGTCTTCATCTTTTCCTCAGCAGTGTTGAGACAGTGATGAAGCAACTAACTTCACAGAAGCTACAATCTCACATACATGTATCTAACCGTCCTACTCATCTGAAGGATTTTATGTTTCAGAAACCGAATCAGGGTTTTTGCCAAGTGGGTTTACACAAACTGGGAATTTGCTTTTGTGTGTTTGTGCAAGCATAAATAATATATATATATAAATATATTAAACCAAATTAAATATATAATTATATATTATAAACACAAGGGAATGGATTGTGCAATGCGTTGTGAATAAACACTAGAGAATGGATTGTTCAAAGTACAGTTAGTCTATTATTGACCACAGGAAGTTGAAGTGTCACAGACGAGGACATTAGTGCAGTACAGTGACTTATTGATGAGGTCAGCAGCGGTCGGGGTAAAAAACTCTTTTTTGGGGTTGGGAGGTTTTGGTCCTGATGTCCAGCAGCCTCCTTCCACTTCCCTCTGCCAAATAAATGTCAACTCTTCAATAACAGAACATTTAGGGTCGAGAAAACAATTCAAGGCCAGATTTACATTTTAGATTGTTCGAGGGGCTCTGATTTAATATATTTAAATAACTTTACCTTCCTTTACTCTCTTCCTCATCCTCATAACTAACAGACTCAATCAGTTTATTTACCCTCTACCTGAACTCGATCATACAGACTCCTGCTCATTCACTGCATTCCTCATAGGAACCTCAGCTGTTGTTGCCATCCCAGCACACAAGACAATCCCAGTCCTCATGATGATTTTTTTACTTTTGACTCTTCATAGGCACAAAAGGCTTGAATCTCAAGTTGTTTCTGAAGGACTCCTTTAAAGCTGCATTCACTTAGGATACAAAAATATAAATAAAGGAATTACTTTTTTCAGCCAGTAGCCGATCACGCCTCATTACATCTTACAATCTGTCTACAATGAGAAGAAATACCTGTATGGTCGCAGGTTGACAGCAACAAAAAATCCTGTTGCATTTTAAAAGTGGCTTCTATTCAAAGGGGACTGGGTCATGAGTCACTCTTCAGATATCTGACTGACAATGGGCCTGATTAATGAACACTATAGCTCGTGATTCGTTTCCAATGCGTTCATCAGAGAGCGGCTTCACGTTTCGATCTGATGACACTGAAGTGAATGGAGACCGTATTTCAAGTGATGATGGCGCCTCAGTTCAACACATTAGAATCTGTGAGTGTTGGTTAACTGCTGTGTAATTACACTGAATAAAAGGTGCTTGATGCTTTAATACTGAGTCAGTGCCTGGATCAGCACAGACCACGTTATAGAAAAGGTTTGATCTGCACGCTGTCTTTGGTTTGACCTCAGTAATGTCCCCGAAAAAACAATTCCATTTTGTGTGTCTAAAAAAATATATAACCAGACTGTATCAATTATTGGTATTGGTATAACATTAATATCTATATTTAAATCGTACAAACACACATTTCATATTCATTTATATAAATATTTCTAAATATTTAAGGTTTTATTTTGTATGTATTTAAATTCACAAGTAAATCTGCATTTATGGAATTAATATTTGGCATTTCATTTATTGTTTTTCTGCTATTTTCTGCATTTTGTTATTCTGTATCAGTTGTATGAAAATACAATTATTGGCAGCTTATTCTGAAGTTTTGTCAACAATCCGTGAGATATAAATAGAAAACAGAACTTTCTAAAGTCGTAATCCTCCTAATAAAGACTCACATGGTGCTCAGAGCCACATTAAAAGAGCAGCCAACCGACAGCACAGTAGTTCTGTGCTTTATTATGAAGGTTTAAACCTGCATGGAGAAGAGAGAAGAATTACTGCTAGGAATGTTCAAACACACCAGAGGTCCTTCTTGCATTTTACAAGTCAAGAGTCGTGACACATCAAAAAGTGAAAGTATGTATTGCCTCTTTGTTCCCACTTGTTCCATAATGAACACAGCTGGCTAAATAAAAATATTTCTTTTTTACTTTTTCTCTAACAAAACAGTACGATGCAGAAGAGACGCCCAAACGCACCGTGCTTTGACTCTGAGGTTTGAATCAGCGTCTGATCTGGGACCAGATTTCACATATTGGCCAAATATCAGTGATTCATCATTAAATTTGGCCATTAAACTGTATATATTAACTTTTATTTAAAAATTATATATAATAACTGTTTAATTACAGCTGCCTGGTAATATTGCCCACTATGGCTGGAGAGAAAACATTTACAAACTACAAAATCGTTTTTTTTTAATCAGTGGTTTCAGTGCAGATGAGTGTGTGGTTGTGTTCTAAACAAAACTGATGAGCCAAATTGTGAATTAAAAAGAGAAGCTGAGCAGCAGTCAAAGTCAGGCACCTCCTGTGCAATGCTGCTGCTCCAAGTCAATATATAATTTTAATCCTCATCCGAATGCAGTTCCTGGATCAGATTCTACACCATATGCATGAATGAATGTATTAGAATGTCAGAAGTCTGCGGCGTGGCGCGGATTTTATTCGGGGGCTTTGGGAAACCTGCACTCGCTTTGCTCCCACCTACATCCACTCCACCCGTCTGACGTGCAGGGCGGCTGTAAGTCTCCAAAGTGATGCTTTAAATACGGTTTTCAAATGTGGTTTTCCCCGTGACATGAATACACAGATGCTCATCCCCCTGAACGACTCCAGTGTTGTGACATGAAAATGGTTGAATGAGGAATACAAACACATCTGTGTGGGTGAGTGAAGTTTATAAAAATGGCGTAGAAAGGTTGTCGAGAAGTTTTGCAGTTTAGTTGTCAAATTATTTATTAGGCAGAAACACAACATTGAAGCTTCAATTCAACAGCGTGTGCTGCAGTTCACAGGTTAGGTGACAGTAGCTGCTGTACGAGTCTGTGGGTCCATCCGTTACCACTACATCTCCATTGGAAAACTGCATTTACAAACAAAAACGATCTCTGTCCACACAAGCGTTTTCCTGATCCATAACAGTTTGAATCACCAACATGCCTGACAACGCACATCACACGTGTTAAACTGGGGATGCGTGTGCTGGTGTAAATGGGAATTGCGCAAATAAATGCACGTAAAGAAGTAGTATCATATTAAAATGCAGTATTTAACTTCACAACAGGGTCAGCAGCAGCTTGTATTGCAACATTTCCTAAACTGTGGGAGGAGAGTGGACCGTGGCAGAGCTGGTGCGTTTTCAAACAAAGAGGTAGTAGTATGGATGAGGCCTGTGGGTCAGGGTGTCTGCTGCAGCCCCTTCATACATCCCCCTGCACCTGATGGGATCTAACGGTTTTACATGAGAGTAATAACACCGGTCCCCCTCATCTGTAAACCCACAGAGACTAACCAGTAAACTACAGACTTAGGACTGGGCCTCAGCGCTCCAGTCCGAGATGGAGAAGGTCTTGCCCTGTTTCTTCTCTTCTCCTATAGTGAAGTCCACGTGGATGCATACGTGTCTGGAGCTCTCCTCCGAGGGAAACAAGCAGATCTCGCCTTCAACCACCGTGTCCTGCACCACCTCCACCGGAGCGTCCAGGTACAGCACCGCCTGCTTCCAGTGCGTCTCGGGCATGAACGGGGACGTGGAGAGCACCAGCGGCTTGTTGTCCGGGCACGGGAAGGTCACCGTGAAGAACACGCAGAAGGCGCTCAGCGACGCGGAGCCGAACGCCTCGCACCGGAACGGGCCCCGCACCGACCGCAGCTCCTCCGCGGTCACGGTGTGCAGGTCCAGCTCGGCGAAGCGCGCCGGGTGCGAGAGCACGTCCTGGCCCGACACCGTGTTCATCGTGATCTCAGAGTTCATGATGCACCGCTGGGCGAAGTGGCTCATGCAGGACATGTCCACGCCGTACTGCTCCTCCACCGTGTACCAGAAGTTCAGCCGGTCCTCCACCACCGGGTCGTTGATGGGCGCGATGAACAGCTCGGCTCTGTTGGGCAGGATGAGGCCGCCCGGCTTCAGCCACTTGTCCCGCGCGTACAGCACCGAGTTGAGCATGGACTCGTGGAGGAGCGCGTAGCCCATCCACTCGCTCACGATCACATCCACTTGCTCCGGCAGCTCCGCCGTCTCCAGCGTGCCCCGGATGATCTCCACGCGGTCCTGCAGGTTGTTCTGGCGGACGATCCTCGCCGCCTGCTCCGCGATGGAGCACGCCTCGACGGCGTACACCTTCTTGGCTCCGGCCTGTGCGCAGAAGATACTCAAAACGCCGGTTCCCGCACCGACGTCCAGCACAACCTTCCCCCGGATTAGCTCTGTGTTCTTCAGGATCGCCGTCCGGTACGTGTTGGTCCGCTGGTAGTCGGCGATCATCTCCTCATGGATGGTCACATCTGTGTAGCTGTTGAAATAAAGTCTATCTTGACGGTTTTTGTCCAATTTTCTCTTCTTCACAACATGAGACATCTTCTTCACAGGACCGCTAACAACTGCTCTGTTAACTTCCGCTACTTCCGGGCTCATAATCCTGGGAGTTGTAGTTCAACGCGACAAACAACAAGCGAGGCATGGGTTTTAAAAGACTACAACTCCCACGGACAAAGCACAGTGACGCAGGGGCTCGGTTGATGCGTTCACAGTCAGGGGGAATATTGTAAATGTTAGCTTACATTAACTCATTTATCAAACTATTTGGTCCAAAACAATTCACAACCGACAGACTTCAGTAAAGAACCAGAGCCTGAAATAGGAATTGTTCATAAGACAAAGTGCAGAAAATCAGGTATATGAGTCACGTTCAAATTAGTTGCTAAATTGTCTGCTGTTTTTGTTTTTTTAAATTAACAAAGTGGCCCATAATCCTAATTTTGGTCTATAAAAGGACAAAGTAGGTAACATCTTTATAGAATAATCTCTGGTTACTTATTAGTTTGTGGTTTTGTGCAGGCACCTCATGACTTTTGGGTTAGGGTTAAATAATATTGTGACTTAAAATAGAAGATTGTTGTTCCCAAGTGAATGGGGCACACTTTGGTACAGTGTGGCACATTAGGGTGTTAGGAGAGGAGGTGCTTTCAGAAGACTGTATAGTAGAGTTCAATCAATGGGTACAGACTCACAAGTCACGTTAGTGGTGTGACTGAGGGTGGTCAATAGAGGTGAAAGAGCAGCTTAGGTCATGTGCACGTTCACTGCACGTGAAGGGATAAGTAGCAGATAACTGGCTTGTATCAAGAGCGAGGTGACATACTGAGTCACAACTAGGAGACAGATGAAACACGACCCGAGGACGGCTGGTCAACAAACATGACCCACAGGTCTTCTCGTGACCTTTGTGGGTGTAAGAGATAAAGAGGCGATTTTGATGATGAGCTAATGAGACTGATTTGCAGACGTGACTTGCAGTTCAGTCTTAAGAGGTTTTAGTTGAAGGAGGTGTTCTCTAATCCACGTGGCTGCGTCACAGAGAACGACATGGGCTCATCTGGCAGGAGCAAAAGGTTTAGTTGAAAATCATCTGCAAAGAAGTGATATGAGAAGAGACAAATGGGAACCAAAGAACTGGTGTATATTGCAAAGTATGATGGGAAACACCTGGCTTGGACCCATTATCAGAGCCAGGTCCATTAACAGGTAGAACTACCTCCACAATGTTTCAAATAGAAAAGTGTATTAATGTCAATTGAATGACAATGTCATATAAGGACTTGATACATCAAATATGTACTTTGCCTATATTTACTGTGTTCTCATGTTATTTTCAAACCTAGACTTTGTACAGACTCTACAATGTCAGATGATTTGTCAGATCTTTGATTATAAATATTTAATTTCAGTATAGAACATTTTAATTCACTGCAATAAGTCATGAATATACCGGTAGCGTTCATAAGAGTCATCGTGTTTACATGTCTAAATGCTACCAGTCTATTAACCAGGTGATGTACTGGAGATTAACAGAGGAGCAATACGGTTTAAATTCAAAGATCAGGGCGCTTTGGGATTTAAAATGTTTCAATGTGTGGAGGATGGAATTTGGAGCCGCTTATGAGATGATGATGATGGCAAGAGTAGGAGTGGTTGAAACAAATGTAATACTGCTCTCTTAATTCAGGTCAGGCCAGCACCACAGTAGAAATAAGTTATTTCAGTGTTTTTATCCTGTGCCGTGCTCCAGTTGGAAGCAGAGCACTTTGTTTCCTTCATTTGCCGCTTGAGGTTTGTTTTTTAATCATCTCTGTCGTACATTTTTCACA
This sequence comes from Pseudopleuronectes americanus, assembly GCA_038501795.1. NCBI lineage: Eukaryota > Metazoa > Chordata > Actinopteri > Pleuronectiformes > Pleuronectidae > Pseudopleuronectes > Pseudopleuronectes americanus. The sequence goes on from CM076736.1 coordinate 10,743,004, forward strand.
CAGTCTTATTTTTCTCTCTGTGTTTCCTTTCTTTTAAGTGTGTGGACAAATGTGTCATGTGAGGGTAATTGTACGACAAATCAAACCCAAACCAGGCAGTGAGTTGTGACATCACTGGATTTTCACATCATAATAAATGGAGCTCTTGCTATTTAGGGTTTTCTAGGGGAGAATAAATCCCACGTAATGTCCTTGTGAGTACATTATTAGAAACAGTACAACCCAGATGTAGTTTTTGTGTTTGAGAACAACAGGCTTACACTGAACTTTGACAGTACAGATACAATTCTTCCATTGATTTATACATTATTTAGTATTTGAGACATTGATGGAATGTTCCAAAATAGAAATAAACCGATATTTTATAATTATTTCTTTGACAACATTTGGTTTTTACTGCAGCAATCTGGTATAAAGTAGATGTAACATGATTCAAATTCAAATCAACTGGGTTTTATTAGTACTTTTAGCTCTAATGTGTCTCTGACCTGTGCCGAAAGACTCAAATAATTTTCACATTAAGTTTTCCATTTCCACTGAACCCTCTGTACTCTGTTCTGTAACACCTGAGTAATTCCTAAGAAATCTTGAAAGGTTTCTTTTCCTGCAAAAGTCTTTCTTTGGTGTCGGGGTGGTTTAGGTGCCATCTACTTTTCAATATATGTAAGCCATTATAAATTCTAAGAAATCTTAAAGTGCATCTGTAAAACCACTGAACCCATGAAACCTTCTTGTTTGTAATGGCTGAAATGTTACTCACAAGCTTACATATAACTGCTCTGTACAAAAGAACCTGAGGCTACATCCATACAATTTGGTTTTGTTTGAAAACATTCACAACTGCTTGCTGATTGGATCTTTACGGTCACGACGAAACCTTTGCTGATTCGTCAGGCTCCAACCACCTCAGTTCTCATTCATCCCAACGTCTATCAAACTGCTCACTAAGGAAACATCTTGTCTGGCACACTTTCCACTTGGGTTTTTAAGTTTCAATGTCAGTTTTTGTGTTATATCCTTTTTAGTGTTTTTAGGGCAGGTGCAATACTCAACCCACTTTTATTCAGCATTATTATTCTGTTTCATTATGATATTTCCTTGTGTACTGTTTTTTTGTTGTTGTTTTCTGTACAATGTACTGTTCTGCAGCTGCTGTAGCACTTTGGGCCAAGAAAAATGTCCCCATGGGACAATAAAGTTTATATTTTTTGATTTGATTTGAATTGAGTTTTTTTTTGTTATTCCTGACTCTTGTTGAGTAGTAAGGACAGACAAGATCACACCTTGTTTAGCCCTATGAGACAAATTGTGATTTTGCGAATATGGGCTACACATACAAACAATTTGAATGATTGATTGATGATATTTGCTAACAGCTTTTGTGCAGTTTTATTCTGCAGTGATACAACAGCTTACAAGTGAAGGAGACAAACTATTATTTAAGCAATCTGATAACCCCTGCACGAGCACGCCCAGTGTACGTGAGTGGTCACATGATGATGCACAAGATTAAAACTGAAACAGAGCCAAAACAAAAGGACGTGGCTTGAAGCTCTTTATCATCACAAACTCGCACACGTGTTAAAGAGAACACAGCTTTTAGTTGTTACCCGCTACTGCTGTTTGCACTTGGTTAGGAGCAAACAGTTTTTTTTTGTTTAAAGCTCTGTAGAAAAAATTAAGGTCACAGGAAATCCAACATGATCAGATAATCGGTATCTTCTTGTCAAACAGAATATAAAGGGTTTTAAATTGTAAGTGCATCTGTGACACACTAACAGAATTTGCTGAATTTCTGGTTGTTATCATCTATTACACCTCTACAGCTGATCCATCTTTCCCAAAGTTCTGGCAGGCAGAACCCAGCTGCTTGTGGCTCAGCTCCCTCTCTCGTGGACAGTCCTGTGGGAGCCTCTCCACTCTGTTTCAGAGATGTTTGGCAGCAGATACTGGACAAACGAGCAGGAGCTACATCCCATTTATGAGGGTGAAAAAAGAGAGAGGAAGCAGTGGTTTGAGGGGAGGAATACAAACCAGAGGCAGGGGCCGTTTGCAGGGCTGGAAGAAGTAGAGCGAGGCAGCGCTCACGGTCAAATGGTAGAACACCTGCATGCTCAGAACCATAACTAAAAATCACATTATGTATCAAGTTTAATTTGATTACATTTGGTTATGTGAATATCCCATCAATACTTTGATATAAGCATGTGATTAATAGTGTAACTGTCACATTTCATGAACATATATAATATATATTATACAGCTCATCACACCGGCGTTGGCCCTGTTCCCTTGACACCTTTGTCTGTGCTTTCTTTGTGCGTGGCTCTTTATTTCATCTTGATGTCAGCTTATTCAGACATTTTCCTGGTTTCCTGAGTTTTTACCTGTGGCCTGGCCTGACAAACTGCGTTCTTACATACATCCTCTCCGAAGAATGCTGGGAGATTATCCACAGGTCAAGTGCATTTCTGAAACCAGAGCTACCATCAATCTAGCTAGAGGAGAGGAGGATGCTCACGTGAACAGCACCCAAGTACAGCCAGAAGAGGAGGAAGCGCACTTTTAAAACAAGAAGACAGCACATGGTTATGCAGGAAATGTTAAACAAAATAGCACCGCAAAATAAGAAGGAGGTATTGTATGTGTGTGTTTGTGTTGGGGGGGTTTTGGTGGGTATATGTGTGTGCATGCTTCTTCTGAATTTATATCTATAGCACTGCCACTCCTGGGAAAATGTATATATTCATCGAATAATTAGTTCTTTTCAAACTATACAAGGAATCAAGCAGGAAATAATTGTGCACGAGCTGGATTGTTTCCATGTCCAGCGATGGAACCAGCAACCATCAAGGGAACATGAGTCATTCCTTTGTACTAGTAAACACCGACTTTACATTCAAAGCTGCAGTTTTCCCTTCTGGATATGTTTTATTTATGTTGGACCGAGAAACACAATGAAACCAAACATTATCTGAAAGATGTGGTGTAATCCAGCCAAATATCAAAGCCGGCCACCCACGAGCATTTGGTGAGAGAGACAAATTGGATGGAGAGTAGAGGAGGGACAGGAATCTACAACAAGATAGAGCTGAATGTGAAACGCAGGCTGATTCAAATGTGATGCAATTTGTAGGCATTGTTTTAGCTGCATGGACAGAACAGACAGACAAGGAGCTGTTGGCCGTGCCGTCCTCATCTCCTCCTCTCAAGCTTAAAGTAGAAGTGCTGCCACGGCCAGACCCAGCCAACACCACCCAACCCCTACCATACCTGTATCCTTTCGGGGAGTAAACCACAGCATATCTGTGTTGAGACCAAGGGAGAGCGAATTTGCAGCCATATGTCTCAGGTTCGAAAGAAAACAAAAAATGTACCTTATCAAGACATCTATCCCATTCTCAAAAACTGAGAGATCAGACCTTCGAAGGTGCCTGAGATGTTTGACAAAAATTCAGTAATGGAAAACATGAATGCAAAAACTGCAACGCAACTGCAAAAACCACAGAACCAAATAACAATCACACGGGAAGTGAGCGACAGCAGCTGTTGGCAGTGAAACGAGTAACTTACTCCTGTTGAGTCACGGATGTATGGGTCAAGTAAACCATGTGAAAAACAGGACAAGCCATGTGCTGCTTAGAATCTTATAAGCTTCTCTTTTTGGTGTTGAGGTGTACAGGTGCTCAGAGCCCAAGAAAAGGAAGAACACAACCGTTTTCACTTTATCTTAACCCTTCACCTAAGCCTTATCAAGTACCTCTGCTTGTATATCAACTTTCACTTATCGCTCACTCCCATTGCGGTTGTGTGACCATTGTATGGCTATTGCAGAAGCAAAATGGTCAGAACCAACCTCACAGCCACTGCAGGATGACTCAAGGCTCTGTATGATGGGCCCTGCTAAAGTCTCACTTTCTGTCAAATCTGCACAAGACAAATACAGAACATGTTTATGGTCAGGGACAGATTGTGTTGTGGTAAATAAACTATGGTCCATGTAAAGTCAAGTTTAGGTATAGATCATGATTATAGCTAACACAAAGGAAAATGTTCACTTTGAATGGTATTCGGGTTCAGGTTCTGTCCAAGTGGCTGGGCTATCCACTTGTTTTTTGTTATGCTGCAAGTGCATCCAATTGGGACAAATTGGATAAGGGTTGAGTCGAGTCACAGAAATATAAAATGCCTGTCGGGTTCGGGTCAGGCTCACTTGATTCTTATTCAGGCTCTGTCGGACATGGACAGAAACATTGCGACCGGAGTTGCAGTCTACACTCTATACGGGAAAGGGCTCTAAAACCTAACAGTAGTCATAAATCATAAGGTATGGAATCATTCATACATGTACAATTATACCGCTGTGCCTCTTCTCCACACATTGTACATTCACACATTACACAACCACCCAGTCCTAAACACGGCCTGTGAATTCCTGCCTTTTGGGATATTTCCTCTCTCCGAGGTGAGTGCAGGATTTGGAGGGAAAAAAAAGTCCACATATTTGCACAGACACACACAGCTCATCCTCTTTAATTAAACTTGGCCAGTTCCTGTTTGCACATCAAAATCATAGGCACACACACGGCTGATTATTAGGTCCGATGCAGGGCAGACTAGTGTCTGAGCGTACACGTGTGTGTGTGTGTGTGTGTGTGTGTGTGTGCAAGAGCCCCATTTCTGGCTGAAACATGTTGAGTAAATCCAGAGAGATGGTGGGGAAAGCTTGGGAGGTGAGGGCTGGTCGAGCGTGGCAGGGCGAGTGGAAGCCCTCTCACTTTGGACAATGAGCGGTGTCGCATAAAAATCGATAACCGGCTTCCTTTAACCTCCTCCTCCCCTTCCTCCAGCTCCGAAAGGTTGTGTGTGAAGACTGAATCGTAGAAAGAGAGAGGGACGTTATAATAAAGGAAGAAAGAAAGAAGGAAAGTTAAATATACAATAAGTGAATACAGATGTAGAAATGGGTGGAGAGGTGAAGGAGGGACACTTTGTGGGCTCCATGTACGGGAAGCCCATCAGCAGCTGTTGTTCTTCTATAGGCCAGATGCTGTCAGCATGCACAGCCTCATGGGAAATGCCTGCTTCTTGTCAGGGCTACCGTGGACCTGTCATCTTCTGAGGCACACACACACACACACACACACACACACACACACACACACACACACACACACACACAAAACAACCCTACCTTGCATGCAAAGATACACACATGCATACTAACCTGCACACACATCACGCACAGGCCTCTTCAAGACACTTCAGCTCACAGTGGCCGTGTGGCACATCCTGCACAGAATACATTTTCATCACGAGCACACTCTGCCTTCACTTTTGGGGATTTTGTGTCATGATCAGCCTTTTAAGAGTCAAGCACACTGCAGAGCAACAAATTCTAAGGTGCACCGGCTTCCTATTGATTCTTCCCGGGGATCGAAACCCCTTCTACTTTGATATCTCTCTCCCAGAGAAAGAGGCCTGTGTGTGTCATAACACACTCTCCATCTCTTCCTCCACCTCTTCATTCATCGGTTTCTTGCAGCAAACATGAGTCAACTCGTCTGAAACGGTTTCACACACGGATCTGTGTGGATTTACCTTTTCCAAAAGTGTGTTATCTAGTTTCATGCTTCGACATCTCTCTGCATGAGCACAGTGTGTGCCAGTGCTCACCAGGGGAGAAGTTTTAACAGTGGCCAGCTCTACATTTCCTGCCCAGGGCGTTTTCCTTCCTCACAAACCACACACAGACACAAACACATGCACACACACAAACACACACACACACACACACAGTAACCAATCACTTCACAGGATCTTGGTCTGTCAATCCAGGACCCCGGTGATCAATTCATTAATTACATCCCTTTCCCTGCAGCCTCACTTCCCCCAGTATCACTGACATTACACTGCAATTAGATTAAATTACTAAGTACAACCTGCATATGACAGGCATTATTATGGCGTCAGGGGGGTATTATGCAGACTCCCTGAAAAAACGACTGTGCAATTTGTAAAATGAAAATATTGTGTGTTTGCTAATTGGAGTTATTTGATAACTACATAAATGAGGAGATACTGGAGTAGTCCCATCGAGATTCAACAAATAAAAATCCCACAGGCTGAGGTAGCTATGCTCCTTGAAAACAATGATTTACATATTCTACAAAGGCAAAATATATCCCATAATGAGCAATTAATGAAATATAGGCTCATTTATCGATATAGATAATGTAAGACACATCATGTCTCCAGAGGAATAGTTTGACATTTAGGGAAATGCAATTATTTGCTTTTCTGCTGGAAGTCAGATGAGACAACTGATAGCACTTTTCTGTCTACATGCTAAATATGAAGTTACAGCCAGCCACTGGTTAGCTTAGCTTAGCTTAGCATAGTGACTGGAAACAGGGGTCAGGCTTTGTATTAAACTAACAACAAAAGACGATAATGTAATCTTACCATGAAGCCAGACTTAACTTAATATGTTTATAGATAACTGAACTAACCGAAAACTGCTCCACCTTCAACTGTGAACATAACCTGTAGCCCAGCAATTATATTAGTAAATGTATATATGTATAAATGATAGTACAAGTCAAATCATTTTGATGGAGAAAATTCTAAAAACATGTTCACAATTTGTTCATTTCAGATCCATTCCAGCTGAGCCAGATACAACTTGTTAGCTGGAAGTGTCTGTTCAGTGACAGGTATTTCAAGTTGATCGGGTAACGCTGCCTTGTACGTGAGTATTTGACTCTTCTTCTGCTCTACAGTAACATCAGGAGTCAGGACAGGGACTATGACTCATCAGTGGTCCACACCAACCACTGAGAAATCAATCCTGCCTCCATTCTTTTACTACAAGAGGAAAGTAATTCATTTGTGGTGCAAAGCAGGCACGCAACACGAGGCAAAAGGGCAGAGGAAGGGATGAGCAGCATTCAGCTAATTTCATGCAAATGCATACTGTGTTTACCATGAGAGGATCAATGGATGGTGGCTGAGGAGGAGGGCATTTTGTGTAACGCCTCCAGAAGCTTTCACACTGTTTCTCATAATGAGGACACTGGATCTTTAAAAGTCCCTTTGCATGAAGCAGATGGCTTAACACAGGCTACTAAGGCATTTCTATTTACATTTAGAGGCAGTACAGTGGTCAACTCTGTCCCCTCACGGTAAGAAGATTTAAGTTTGAACCTGCCGGGCTATTGGGTTCTTTCTGGAGTTTGGCTGCATGGTAATCCAGCTTCCTCCCACAGTCCAAGGACATGCAGCTTAGGTTCGTTGAAGACTATATGCCTGTAGGTGAGAAGGTTTCTTGTCTCTGTGGCTTCATCCAGACTTGTGATTTTAAAATGGTGTTTTAAAACGAAAATGATCCACGTCCAAATGAGCATTCAACACATATCACATGACCACTCATGTACACTTTTGCCTCCACCTATAGGGCAGTCGAGTCGCGACTGATTAGAACCAATCAGAAAGTGATGATTCCAAATCTTTATTTCCTGTCCATACAAGAATGCAGTATCAGAGTTTTCTAACTAAAATGGGGTCCGCGACGTTTCCAAATTCCTCCTCTGTAGGTGCTCAAAGGGGGGTTGTGGGAAGGAGAAAAGAAACATTGATGCATTTTAAAAGGAAAATGTAGAACCCCCACATTGCCCCTCACAGCTACGCCTGCAGACTCTGAACGATGGATGATAGAAAAAGGGCTGCATATAGAAACAGGGTTTGAATGGTACTAATACTCTAAAGCTTTAAGTGATCGATAAGACTGGATAAGCATCATATAAATACTGTCCTAGTATCAGTGTGGATGTAGCCTGTATGTCAGCCCTGCAATACACTGGCATCATGTCAGCTGGGAGACTTCTTATTTCAGTCCCAAACATGAAGGAAAGCAACTGGTTTTCTAAGCGTGATTCATACCGCATTGTGGTACTGTATGTGTCGGGGGAATTTTCAAGACAACAACACAACAGCACAACCGCGTAATGAGTAATGTCTGTGTTTGGACGATTTGCATCCTCTTCATTCCTCCTTTGATGCAGCGCTGCCTCCTGTGTTCTGCTGCCAGTTCTAATTCTGCTTATGTACTTTGGGCCAAGTTTAAGTCATTCACTGGGAAACAATTCATTTGGAGGAGTTGTCACCTGCCGTGATTAGACCCATTACTTATTCACTGCCTCCGAGGCGATGTGTGTGTGTGTGTGTGTGTGTGTGTGTGTGTGTGTGTGTGTGTGTGTGTGTGTGTGTGTTTGTGAGTGTGTCTGCCTCTGTGTTGCCTTTTTTTTTAGCAAATAAAATATGATATCACACACAGCCAAAGGAATTCTAAATTTAGGGTTAGACAAATAGGCATGGAGCGATCTGAAAACAATGACATGCATCGCGTCCAGCAGGAGCCATGAAATGAGGTGATACGTTTAACAACTTAACACACTGCTCAGCCTTCTTTTAAATTCACTTCACAGTTGAGAGCATTTCGCTATTTGTTTCTCTGCCATTATGCAAGGTCACAATAAGTCAGACGGCTGTGTTCTCTACTTCATTTGTGTTACTCGCCCTCCAATAAACAGACTGAGAGGAAGGCCTGTACTTCTGAGGTGATAAGATCCTCCCGGCTTGTTCCTCACGCTGACCTTGGGTGCTGCAAAGTAAAAAATCAATGTCCTCTCAGAGCGACAGAAGGCTGCATTCACTTTCTGTTAAAGTACTGTGCATCTTCCACACAGGGCCAGACAGGGGGAAGAGGAGACCTGGTGTGTTAGCGAGTGCGTGTCAGTGGAGTGGTCTATCTGAACTGCAGAGACACACACAAAGACACTGGTGTAGACATTAAAGGATGGGGTCGGTGATACTGGCACTCAGGGATCAGGCAGCCGGATTCATTTATCTCCAATCAAACCTGACTCTCTCTGCCTGTAGGAGCTGCTGACACCAACAGAACAAACCTCAATAGCAGCTTGAAATGTCTTTATTTTCATGTTTAGAATGGATGAAATGATTGAATGTAAAAAGGTGAAAGGTCTCCACTGTAGAGACAAACCTCCAGATATCTATAAGCATCCATTCTATAGAACTGAATAGTCTTTCAGCTCAATGTTTTGGTTATATAGCCAACTTTGCTGGTTCCCATGCAGCAGATCTACACCCTAAACTTTATATAAAGATGAACGACGTATCTCCACTTCCTCCCACTGTCTAGAAATGAAGCCTAGCCTGGCCAATGTCCCTTCCACTAACATGGAGGAGGTGGGATTTATGACCAGTACTGCAGCCAGCCACCAGGTGGCTCTCAAGGCGTTTTTGGCTTTACTTTCTGGGAGATGTGATACCCTTCTTTATGGTCATAATTAGAGACTAGCTAGCTGCTACGGTGCCGGATATTTCCCTCAAGAGTTGCTGCACACAGAGTATACAGGATTATATTTGTCGGGTAGAAACTGAGATTTAGTTAGATTTAGAATTATTGTGTTTAATAATACTCCAATTGTCATGTCTATTGAAGAGTTGAACCCAAATGCAGACGCGCACAAAAAAAATGGAAGTGCAGGGAAAAACATATTCACTCAAAACATTAAAAGGCTTACACTCAGTGGGCAGAATTTGGGAGATCCAGTACAGTATATTTACCAAAAGAGACAGAGATAACCGAAATCAGGTGAGACACATGAGGACAGTGGCATGCAGAAGCAGGCAAAGCAGACAAAGACAGGAAGTTAAGTAAAAGCAACACACAAAGAAAACTGTTCATAACATAAAAGTCTTTTCAGAGACAGAAAGATTCACAAAGGTAAACCAAAAAGTCAAAATTAAAAAAGTTGAAAGCAACTCAGCTGTGGTCTCTGTCTGAGAAATGACAGGCACCAGTCTGCAATGACCCTCGGTATCCAACATTATTTTCTTAATACGTAATCATAATTTTTTATGTTTTAATGAATGTTAATTTATTAAGTTTATACAGCCGAGAAAAATATAAAAAAAATTCCAAATAGATTTCAATTGAATCCTTTGAAGGGTTAAGGTTATAGCCAATGTCGATCCTTTTCCTATCAAACCAAAAAATGAAACTGTAAACCACCAGTTGTTAAAATCTTAAAAGTAAAATCTTGTTCTTGGTTTGTGGTAATAATCCCATGGTGCACAGAGACACAGGACTGTCGTGCTGCAGGCTGCTCTGACCACACAGTCTGAGGACAGGTGGCAGGAGATTTAGTTGTGTAGTATTGCTTCCCCCCCCTGACCAAATCAGAAAATCCATCCAGGCACATTAGTGCAACTGCTAATTGCTAGGCTCTGTGTGTCTAATTGCACACATCGATCTGTCCTCAGGCTCCCTCCAGCTGAAACAGAATTGTGAAATTAAAGCGTGGACGGAGAAGAATTCCTGCCTCAGTCCAATTCAGACATGATGAATAGAAGCGGTGGCTGCAGAGCGTGATCACACAGAGCTGAGGTGGATTTTGCGCAGCTTTAGAGTCAGGTCTCTTTAGCTTAGACTGATGAATAATTCAAGTGTGCATGAATGTGGCCTCTGCACAAATCACTCCTGCGCCATACATGGTTTTTTAAACATGCTCTGCAAGATTATTCTTTATATCAAGCTATAATTTTTTTTTGTATATATTCCCGCTACTTGTGCTTTCCCTAATTTATTTTCAACATTGGATCCTTTCTGTGAAATCGTCCATTGTGCATTTTAAAGTGTAGCCCTTTAGTCAATTCCCAGTTAAGACGAGGCTTTTATCTGAGCTCAGTTTATACCACCTGAATCTGAATAACGTCTGCTACTTGAAAGTGAGTGGAGTCCATAAAACTTGGTCAATTATTTACAAATGATTTATTTAACCCAAGCAGTCATATATTTTAAATAATAATGATTCACTACAACAAATACTATTTTGAAAACAGAAATCTCCCTTATCAATGAAATACAATAAAACAGCACCTCACATTTGTAACTAGGCCACACACGATAGCAACTATCAAAACACTCTTCTTAGGATAACAAACTTTAGACAATGTGGCACATGAAATTACAGTCACCTCTCACAACAGGGACATGCATAAAGGTATATAACCCCCCCGTTGCAGGCCTGTTACTGTGTCCTTCTGCGCCCCACCAGGGCTACTCACAACCACCACGTTGGTGCGTGCACAGTTGATGTTGCCGTCCGTCTCTTAGCACCTCCTCGTCGCTGGCCGGCACTCGTCCCACTTAGCTTGATGGAGCTGCTCACGGTCCCTCTTGCTAGCCGCGCTAGTCAGTGGCGTGGCTCCCTTGTCGGCTGCCTCAAAGGAACCACGAGCGTCCGGGTACTCGGGCGCTATTTGAGGAGCACGTTCTCTTCACAAATCACGGTGGCTATCTAGCACTAGCTATAAGTTTACAGTGCTGAGCAAACTAACTAGCTCCAGAACAAACATTCCCACCTTTTTTATTCTTTTAAACCCATAACTGAAACTCTGTAGACCAATTATTGCACAACCATATTCTATTGCCCCATTAACAGTTATTTTATTTGCATCTATTCACCTTAGATAAAACATCATTAATACCATAGAACCAATATAGCCTCAGGTTATACCCGGGCTTCAAAAGATATGAAACGTCCCTCACAAAAGTATTCAATGTTTGGAGCCAGAAAATCTCAGTTCTGGTTCCTGCTTAACGACGAGATGAAGAAAATGTGGGACAGGAGAAGTGGCTGTGAATTCAAAAATTATCTTTTGCAACGTTTTCATAAGCTTTAATTCAAATCTTTGAAGGCGGCGTTTCTCAAAATGAGTCAGAAATCTCCACTTCAGCATCACTTAGATTCACCAAACTCTCCACTTGTATTCCTGTCTATATTCTAGTGGTTTCCACCGAGGGGATTTGTTCATATATAATTTATAGCCTGATTTATGGAACATTTTATTCATAAAAATATCATGAGTATGGATTTTTTTATGGCTGTTGATTTTGATAATATGATCCAAAATCCCTTAAGTAAAAACCTTTGGCTCTAACATGTCAAGCGGAAATGGAACGGGACATTTCTATCCAATGCTCAGATTTCTCTTGTCTAAATTTATGCAAATCAGTGCAGGTTTAATTATACAATGCCTAATATGCATTTTTGAAGACACAATTTCAGAAAACATTGGGTCCAAAAACGAATTGTCCCAATGTAGGTATCAAGTAGGGAAGTTAATTGGTGATATCTGTTAATTTAGGTAAATACATATATAAATAGATACATTTTGATAAAGTTATGAATTATTCACCTGTAGTTTTTAGCCTCAGGTGTTTCAGTTTTCTAACCTTTTGCATGGACTACAGATTTAGAGCCTGAAGAGCAACAGAAGCTACACTGATTTGACATATTAATTCATCTATTTAAATATTTTCCCCCATCAAACAACTACTTTCTGCTTTTTCCAAATATAATGAATTTAATACATGTATAGTAAACTGGAGCCTCCTTGGTGTGTGGCAATGTGAGATTCTTATTACATAAAGCTGACCCAAAATAAGATGTAAAGTTCTGCCCTAGCTGGTTGTGATGCCTCTTTCTGAAGCTGTCATGGCGACTATGTGGCCCCCGGGAAATACAGCCAGTGTCCTCAGGCAGGATAAACAAAGTGCTACTGTCCACACACTGGTTTTCAAACTGGGAAACTTTGCAGCAGCCGCCTGGTCGATTTAAAGCTATGTGTTGAATGTGATATAAACAGCGGGCACTGCCTCATCCCTTTACTCAGAGTTTAACTTCTGCTACTTTTACTTGGAGCTTTTTAAAAGTTGCACTTGGAGATCCAGTGAGCCATGACTCCTCATTTTTGCTTTGTGTTCGGTTCCACCAACCAATGACATCATCTATCTGGAGCGGTGCTCTGCAGAAACACCTCCGTCCTGACCTCTAATTGGCGAGGTGGTCTGCTCCGAAGGGGGCATTACGCTGCCTTCCTAAATGGCTACTCTGAGCCACTGCACAGGACATTTAGTTAAAGTTGGTCATTCTCCGTCCCTGGAGGGTCGGTAAAGAGTTTGCCACATTGCCTGGAAGAAAAGTGCAAAGACGTACAATGTGCTGTAAGATGACAGGATTTCGCTGCGCGGTTCCCTGGGCGCAGTCAGGATGGCAGGCGGCGCAGCGTGGAGCTAAGTAATGCCCCACTGCATCTGGCTAATAAGCTGTAAATAATCGGCCGGGCTTCACTCCTCTCTTCTTCTCTGTTCTTTTGAGCATAATAAGAAAACACTCAGTTGGATGGAGCTTTTTCTAACTGCGTGGGGAATGGGTCCCTCCTGAAACATCCCCTTCTTTTTTTGCGGCATTACCTTGGAATAACATGGAGGTAAATTACGGACAACGGGGCTTCAGCGCACTCTCAGTGACCCCATGTTTTTGCAATAAATCAATGTGAACTCGCGCTGGCATTTTCCTTTTTCAGAAATATAGGAGCTGTAGGTGGTGGACGGGACGAGAGAAGTCAGAAGAACCAGTGATTTGGAGAGTGAGACGTTCATGTCAGCAACTCTGACAGTGATGGATTCTATTGATGTTTCTTATTCTTAAGTGGGAACATGTTTTTTGATTTAGCATTTTTATAATTTAAAGCTGCAGTGATTATTAGTTTTTACAATAACAAAGGATCGAATGGCTGCGTGGTATAAAAAGAGTGGCTTGCTTGAACTATCAAGTCAGTCTGCAGTTCTGCGCAGAGTTTGTCAACACATGTGGGGCATTGTGGGACATTAAATAGTTATTCCCTTACTTCAGATGACTGTTGTCAAATGCAAACTGGTCAGATGTACGCTGGCTTTCATTAACGGCTCAAAATGGCTCCTATTCTTGTCAAAAGATGCAATCTGTAGCACCAGGGAATGTTTGGAGTTTTAATAAGTCTCTTCAAATCCAACAGAGCGATATTCAAGAGCAGGAAGTGGGATGCAAGCTGTTCCTAAATGTTTAAATTCTTGTGCAAAATTTGCTTCAGAGCAATTGCATTTATCTCCTACCCTGGGTCGTGTGCAGCTGTCAGCACCAGCATTCATAATAAAAAAACAACTTCATATCCGACTGTCGGTAAATACAGACTGATGATTAAGCAAACTCGAGCTCCAGCCTGTTTTGTCAAGAAATCCTTTATTTAAATAAGTAAAGCTCGAGCTCATATTCTCTCTGATTCAGCAGATTTTCAAAAAAAAACCTTAATAAAACGTGGTCTCTCATGTAAAGTTGTTAATTCCAATATAATTTACAACACCCAACTGGGTAAATCATGTCATCATACTGTCCTCCTGTGTTGGTGATTAAAACTGAGGAACACATTGTACCAAATATAAATAATAAATATCTGATTCACAAACTTTGTTATTATTAAACCCATTAAATGTACATATAAAGTCAATAAGGCTTCATAAACTGCAGGACTTGTCTACAGTTCAGGATATAGCTAATGAAACAGGCTTGTGTGACACATTGCAATTTAACTGGTAATTAACAAGACAATTAACTTGTTTTATAACTGTTTTATATCAATATGATTATTATAATTTAATAAAGGTTAAGAGTGAAAATGATCCAATCGATACACCCGCTTGACCAATAACAAGTCAACTAATTGACGTGTACTTTGATTCAATTGGTCCATTTCTCAGCTGTGAACAAGGAAGGGGCGCGGTTGTGACCTAAACTGAAGTCAGGGACCACCAGGGGGTGATCCAGATGTTTTGGCTTTGGTTAAGGTTGGCAGTGTGATCCCAGTCTTTCCCATCTGTATGCCGAAGTGAACTTAGGCAAGATGCTGAACTCCGGATTGCCCCTCATAGAAAAAATTGCTGCTTATAGATGCACTGAATGAATGTGTGGGAAATGGGTGAATGGCAAGCTGCACCGTAAAGCGCTTTGAATGGTCATCAAGACTAGAAAGGCTCTATATAAATACAGACCATTCACCATTTAAAGGGAGCTTTCATGTCAGCCATCTTTATAGCGAGCTATTGGTTTTGCCATTGACACACACACACACTCACACACACACACACACACACACACACAGAACTATAGCAATATATACAAAAAGATTAACAACCCAAAACAAGTACCACTTTTCTGAGTTCTTACATGATGACAACATTTCAAACAGTTTAGCAAATTTCACAACATGTTGTTGTTTTGTATGTGCTTTGCGCATTGTTCTGAAATGGATGGATTGTGCACCAATGTGGACAGAGAAAATCTGTCCACAGATTGTTTAACTGAGATGTATTTTGCTTCAGTTTAACTTTGATTGTGCTACATTTAACACTAAAAAACTGAAGATTTTAAACTAAAGGTCCAGTGCTGCATTATACTCCTTCTCTTTCATGGATAACATTGTACAGAGAAAACCAAATGAGCCGGGCTCTGTCAGTGGACAAACTTAAATAGAATAGCTTTTTGTGTACATGATCCAATTCCCCACTGCTTCACTATGTTGGGTGTAATTTTATATTTCCTACAATGTGTGACAAGTGCCAGAATGCTTGATGACTCTATGAATAAAGCTGCGGCCTTTGTGTATCTGACATAATGAGACCTCGCTAACGACCCGATGAATCGCACTTTTAATGAATCCCCCTCTCAGACCCAGCAGCTCCTCTGTGTCTCCTACAATAGGAACACATTTGCCCGTCGCAACCTTTCAGCCCTTCCTCGTATTTCCCTGTGATGGATCGAAAGAGACCTTTCTTTGGGAGGACATTACAAACCGTGGTCTGCAACTTAAATGCAACTGCTAATAAAAGATGTCCCCTCGTCAGAATTGTCCAGTTGCAGAGGCTTGATTTGAGACACTTTTTCTTTGGAGCCATAGCAGCGACGTTCCAAAGCATTGGCTGCATCACAGCATTTAACTCGAATAAACAGGCTGTAGATTTTTTTTATCTTCTTCCAAATATAACCAAACAGCTGCATTTCATCATTATAATCCTTTTACCTATTGTTATGTTCATTAAGAAATGGGAATGACCCAATTACATACCTTAACACACACACACACACACACACACACACACACACACAAGCAACCGCAAACAAAATCCATTCCATCATGTGCAGTTCACCGCTCGTCTCCTCCTCCCGGTCTATCCCCCACATCTGTTACTGGCCCCTCTGCTTTTCTTCAAGGTGACTAATTTAATTTCCCTGATTTGACTGACCTTTGCCAGACTTGTTTTGATGGCAATGATTTCCTGTCCCTTTGCCTCAGCAGCCGCGGCAAACGGAGCAAGTGTAGCGGTCTGGTTTATCTCAGATGACATGTGAAGTGACCTGTGAAGAGTCACCGAGGGTCAGGAAGCAGGAGCAGGAGCCAAATAGGTGAAGTTACTACAAACCGAAACACTTGACCTGCCCAAATATCTAATGGATCGGGGAGTCCCCTGAAATGCTAGACAGCTTTAAGGGTCAGATTTAATGGCAGCTCCTGATATCTTGCTTTTCTCTGTTCGATCTTTAGTATAATCCCAAATTTGAAGATGTGAGAGTGTGGTACAACAAAATCAGAACATGCTCAGTCAGATGGAAATGTAAAGCCCCTTTTTTACTGGTCAAATACCGACTTACATCTGGCTTTTATCTACAATAGGAATGGATTAAATGAAGTGACTCTGTAGTAGACAAGGGTTTTGATTGGCTCCAATCGGCGTGGATGGAAACTCATTTGAGGTAAACTCCTCTACTGGCCATGGGAAAGGAGTCAATTGGCTTTTTTTTGTGGGTTTAGCCATTACACTCTCCATGTAACACTGAGGCTGCTCCTCTTGTGCCACGACGTCTTGTATGATCAATACTGATCTGCAGTTGTCTTGCTTTGCTAGATGCACTTATGATGAATGGCCACTCGTAATGCTGACATCATTGACAATTCACTGCATTTCCTGTGTCTCCTCCCTGTGTATTGTCAGCTGAACGCACTTAATGTGAACTGGCTGCAATAGGGAATGTTGGGATTGTATCTACAGTAAGTACAGATCTGATGAGATATGTAGAGAGCGCTTGCTCCAGATGGTCACAACTGCTCTCCATTATATTGTATTTACTCTGTTAAGTGCCCTGAAATAATGCATGTTCCAATTTGAAGCTGTATAAATAAAAGTGAACTGATAGAGAGTGAATCCTAAACAGTAACGTTATTATTAATGGGATACAATGAAGATGGACTGGAGAGTAGTAAATTCCTAACGGCTGTGAATGCAACTTAAATAGCGGAATCAGGATGTGTGAGCAGAGGGTGTGTGTCATGGAATGTCTTGCTTATATTGTCGGCCCTCATGATATCAGGTGAGAGTGGCCACACGGCTCACATGAGCGGCAGGTCTCCTTCATGTGACCCCCGCTGCTCTTCCAGAGAGTCCGGGTCTCGCCTACTGTACTGCTGTGTCATAGTTAAAATGGTCTTTCACAAAAATGTCAAAATCTGTTGAATATGTCCCAAATATTTGCCAAACTTCCTGTACATGTTTCAAAGTAAAAGCGCTCTAGTGTTGTTATTGCAGGGCTGGAAGATGCACAGCTTCATACCGTAGTGCTCTGGCATTTAGTTGAGTATATAACGCTACTTTATTTATGTAGCAGCTCTGAAGCGGCTACGCTCCCTGTGTTAACAACAGACGCCTAAGAGATGCAACAGATCAGTAACACAGCTGTTGCACGCCCAGTGTGAATCAGGTATAGGTATGGCAGCCGCAAAAAGAAATGTCAACTGAAAATAGTGTGAAATAAAGGTTTTGATTTCATGAAAAACTACTTGTTTGTGTCAGAAGATTTTGCCTCCTGTATCTTTAAGAGCAGGTATTACTGGCCTAAAGCCTGTTGAGTATAGATTTCAGTGTGAACATATGTGTGATACATAGTCTATCTATACTAATGAGAAATGCAGGCATATTGTACACTGAATATACTGAAAATAATTATCAAAGATTGTAAAACTTGTGGTTCTGTGATGGTTTCATTTGTTGACAAGGCTGAAACAAAAGACACACTGCCAAGGTTTTTACATTCCGCTCACAAAGTAACATTCCATTTCCTGAAGCTGGTAATTTTCTGGTGTGTTTCCTAAAGCAGAGTCTTATAACAAAGGAAAATGTCAGCTTACACCTCCTTGTTCGAACTCCTCTGCACGCATAGTCCTGTGGGCCGAACATAGTGCACTTCCCATGGGAAGAATGTCTTTAACAAAGGGCTGCGTCTGTGCCAATGACCTGCGAGCCAAGCAGGAGATTCTTTATCTCATGTCTCTGAAAAGCTTGGGGGGGGTTCGGTGTCTGGCAGCTCTCAGCCTGAATGCTGAGCCACCTCCAAATGTGTTTAATTCATCTGTGTCTCTATGAACCCAGAACAGATGGCAGGTATCACTGACATCAAATTAATGTTTGGAGTTGTGTGCTGTGCTGTAGATCACTAGCGTCTGTTAGCATCAGAGCTAGCTCGCCTCTGTTCAGTCTTGTCCAACACTTTAGCTCTTAATGTGCAGGCTAACACTACTTGCAGTATATGGGCACTTGACATTTCCATGGCTACATTTCAGTGGCAGTTGAGGCTGATGGATCAAAGCACCGTGTTCAGACAAGTCTTCCTTATGAGCCGATGTTTCTTTGACACTGTGTGTTTGCCTCACACGACCCCATTGGAACATATGGAGAATCACAGACCTAAAAAGCTGCAGTTAATAAGCTGCCACTTGTTGCTATATTACACATATTAGACAGGATATTTCTAAAGCCAAGTTCTAACTGTACGATTTTCAAAGTTGCCAGAACAATGTTTACACTACATGGTAGCCTTAAGGCAAAGACTTCACGATCTCCAGGAAAAACCCATGCCTTGTCTCCAAACTACACGAGAGGAGACACCATGACTCCGACCGAGCCTCCAGCTCTTCTCACACCCTGTGGCTGTCCATCAAACAAATATTTATGGCTGGATTTAGCTGATTCGATTTCAAATCCGGGGGCACCTCATAACTTCAGGCACCTTCACCACCTTCAACCTCTCCTGGCAGCTAGGAACTCTGATCGTAATTTGTATTGGAAGCCTCTCTAATCTCGTTTTTGAAGAGATCCCACATAGCGAGTGGCGACCGTTGATCGAACAGTAGGAGCTTTCGTAGAAGGTTTGCAAAACTCACCGGTAACTGGGAAATCGGGATTCAAATTGTGCAGTGTGACGTAGGCTTTAAGAGCATTCATCTGCATTTTAAAAGTCGTTCTACTCATAAGGTATATGTCAAAATCCTGATAAGGTGTCATGGTCACGTTTTTATTTGGATAACTTTCTGGACCAAAGGTTTCTGCATGAAACAGCGGTAAAATACATTTTCAATTAGATGCTCCAGGAGGGTGATTAAACTGTATCACTTACTTTATTGTACAAATTGAAACTAATTACTGTTATCCACAACCAGCCTGGCTGTGCTGGCAAGCTGTTGATTTGGGTATAAGCCACCACTGACTATCAGGGAATCTAACTTGAACTACAACCAAGCTGGAAGACAACATTTTGTCTTATTTAAAACATTTGATGTCTTCATAAATGTAATGTGCACTAATACGTTCCCAGGGTTTTGGGCTTTCACAGCACGTATCAATCCCTTTCTCCCAGTGACTCTTTTATGCTTCCAGTGCCTAAAATTGTCTTTTTTTGGAATTCAACACACAGTCGCTCGTAGCTGCAAAAGTGATCCAGCTGACATGGATTCAAGCTGACCACAGTTGCTGTTCTCTATGAAGAATGAAACTGCAAGCCTTTCTCTCAGCCACCTTTTAAGCCCTAGTATTTGAAGTTAAAAAAAGATTTGGGGTGGGGTTAGTGCTTTAGCCTCGGACAGAAGGTGTTCCTTTTCTTGTTCCTGACATTGTTGGCATTGTTAGCAGAGGATTCACTTCACAACCTCCGAACAATGAGACTGGTATTAAACATCCTGCAAAATACCAGGGCACTTGGGTACAATTACTACACACATTGGATTTTCTATGAGATGTAAAACTGGCTACATTACTGAGATAATAATATTTCAGTTGTATAACTGGTATATCTGAGATCAGTCCTCTAATGTAAAATAACTATTGAGCATAATTGACGGATCCCTAGTCTAGAGTGATTTTGCAAAACTGTGGTCTTGGCTGCAACAGACATCCAATTGAGATCCGGTGAGGTATTCAAACACAGAACAGGAATCAGACAAACAAGTGAGCCATCTTTTTCACACTTAGGCAACACTGAACACATGACCAACTAATATGCAAAGATTCATAAAACAAGAGTTTTCTACCAGCGAAGGAGAGGGATGATACCTGAACATCAACTCTCTATGGTAAACACCCTGAGATTGTGAGTCCAGATGTCTCATTAACATACAACAACAGATAAAAGCCTCGTTTCACAGCCTTTCATGTAAAATAAATCACGTGGGTCGGCCAAACACAGAAAAAGCTCAGAGATAGGACGCCGAGTGGCTGGAATGGAATGACTGGAATAATTTGGTCAGGATAGATAGTCACGGGGGGAATCAAACCCCAGAAATCCATGTTCTCAATACAGGATAACACACCACAACAGGAAGCGCACACATTTTCTATGGAGATTCACATTCTAGTTCAGCACAGTGGCCTCTATTTTAACGATCTAACCACATGGTCTAATGCAAAAAGGTGTTCAGTTCATATAGAACCTGTCCACATCATTTTAACAGCAAAGAAAAAGGTCACTACACCAGCCACATGATTATCAAGGGGTGTACGCTCAATGAATCAAGAGTGAGTCATATGCAATAAACCAATGAGGGTGCTATTTCCCATTATCGTTGTTGGTCAGTTGAGTTTGCACCTTGGTGGATTGATATTATAATGGTGGCTTTTCCAGGACGTAAAAGAAAACAGTGTCTTGATAAGAGCCTTAAAATATCAGTGAAATACTGCAGCACTGACTTCAGAGCGGGGATCCGTTGGTCAATGGATCTCCATTGCTTCAAAATAGAGCAAAACGCCCATGGACACTCAGGTGGACATTAGTATATTTTTCTTCTTAAACAATGTGGGCACTGGAAGGGGAAATGAAACTGTGTCAGTCTGAAACTAGTGAAGGAGAGTAGATTTACCTGATCATCATAACACTTAAGGGCAATGTCAGAGTACATGTAAATAATAAGAAAGAAGATATAAGGTACTGCCACTTATGGTGAGCTATCTTTACTGTCCTTTTCTCAAGACACACACACGCACACACACACACACACACACACACACACGCACGCACACACACACACCTACACACACAGTGGACAGCAGAGTACAAACGTGAGGTTAAGGTATCATTTTGCTCAGTATAAAGTACAAAAAGTGATATTTCCTGTCTCTTGTCTTTGTCCTGTGTAAAAAGCTGATAGGAAACACAGCTACCTGCGGACATGTCTGAGAAACCAGCGCTCTCCAGGAGACTTCAACCTTTGGCGATCAGGCATTTGGACAATTTCCAAACCGTTTTTATCTACGTGACGTTGAAGAGAAGTGGGGTTAGCTGACTGTAACATGGCTACATTAGTGCATTGTAAAACCAAGGAGAGTTAATAAAGACAGCACTTCATTTCCATCACTGGTGCTCGAAGTCTAATTGGCCAGACAACTTTAAAACACTGGTGTCAGTGGGCAGGGCTTTTAGAGTCCAGACATAGAACATCAAGGTTAGAACTGGTCACCATGGCAACATGTGTGACTCTGATGTGTATCAGGTCGATCTCCACGATTTGAAGAAGTGATGTAGTTTTACTTCGTCTGTAGCTGTGTAGGTAAACTTCCATCACGAAACAGTACTCAAGGTTTGCTACAGATTTTCCAGCTCCTGCCACTACAGGGGCCACACCTGCATTATTACAGCTGGCTTATCTGTCTGCATTTAAACTGCACAGCTCCATATTCTCTCAGCACGATGTGAGCTGTGAGTGACAGCCAGGTATATTACTCTTTATTGCCCTGCAATGGGAACGCAGTGCGATAGGGCTCTAATCTGTAACAGGCAGTGCCATTCTTTTACGTGGCGAGTCGCTCAGTCAATCGGACGGCTGATAGGAATATTATTTAAAAGGTGGGGGGTGTTTATGGCTCAGTGAATTTATCTCATGACCTATCCACAGATATTTTACAAGATAAACTTTTTACTCGGTGTTAAAACCTCTCGTCCAAACGCACACGCTGAAACAAAGATGTGTGAAATGACGGGAAAGCATCCACAGCGGTGTTGACAAGACCTTAGAGGTGAGGAAAAGGGGAAGTATAGAGGCTCCTTAGACCATCAGGTCACTGTGCATGAAGTCTCAGGACGCCCCTCGCCTGGAGACCCAGCATATCAGACTGCTTACACGCATATTTAAAAATTTGATGCGGGAGCAGCACTTTTCATTGATGTACAGTAGATTCACTGCAGCGCTCTGAGAGATGGCCTTTAGTGAAAGCCTAGGTAATAAGTTCTTCCTCGATGCTGAATAGAAAAAAGGCTGTAAAAGCCAGATGAATAAAAGCAGTTGTTGATAAACCTTGACTGTTCGAATGCTCTCTTGGGGGGAGGATATTAAACATGTCCCGCTCATGAGATGCACACAGCCAGGTCATTTCCTGCAGGATTCACAGCCTTTGCCTGAACGCAATTAAGTGAACACTTTTGATTTGTTCCATTTCTCTTAATGTTAGTCACGGAAAACTTTAATAGTTTGCCTGGGTTCTTATTGTCGCGACTCAAGTAATAAAGGCCGCTCCGATACTTTCAGGTGACTTGAATGTAGATCTGCTATTTTATTTATCTCCCCATCATGAGATTGGATTTGCTTGAGGCTATTATTACTGTGTATGAGCACCATTGTAAAATGGGGTGGCACTATTCCCCTCCAATACACTAGATTTATCACACAGCATCACCGCTGGAAATAAAACACTATCTTTTTTCCTAATTCTGCAGTTATTGTGTGTAACTACTCTACTACATATTACATATCACAAAGCTCCGACTCCATCTCCAGGCTCAGCTGTCATTGGCATGAAATTTTGACATCTCATTTAAAATCTTATGATTTCACCTCAGCCTGGGATGTTCCTGCAGCCCTTTCCATAACTAAGCCGCACACTCACTCGTCACAGAGAGCGAGGAGCGAGCTGGAGTTCCTCTGCCTCAGTCTAAGTGTCAGCCTGCAGCTTATTAAAGCCCTGTCAGACCAGAGGTTTCAGCCAGAAAGCTCACGCCATTATGAGCTGCCTGTGGCGCGGTGAGCAGCTTCAACCACTGGATACAGGACATCAGGTGATTTAATACGGCCTGAAGAACCTGGGTCTACATGGATAATCTGCCCCTTTGTCCGCATACATCTACGCCCTTTCAGATTTCTTTATGCTCCTGTTCTCTGTTCACTCAGCCAGTGTGAGGATGGACTTTTATTGGAAAAAGTGGATTTTATATTGAATATTTATTTTTCTTTTAATAACGGGGTCCTGAAAGGATATCTTCAGGAGAAATAAATAGAAGCATAATGTGTGTGTGATGGTTTATTGTTTGAATCAGTCAGTGATCAGACAACAGGACGAGGCTGAGGTTCTGATCATCTTTATTGGCTGAAGGATTGTAAACCATCAGCATTTCCTGGTCTACACCACAGACTGTATATATAAATGGACGACGAGTCTCCTCCTCTTTGTGTTGTGAAAAAATGAGAACAAACTATCCAGGAGAGGCCATCTTGTGCTTTTGACGTCATTTGGAGGCCAAAGTCTGTGGAGTAGTAATCTTGGTGTGGAGCCATAGTATCAAGGGCCTGCCGATGTTACACTGAACTGATCACAAGTCAGTCTTAGCAGTCAATCGTGACGTTCCACCTGCCGCCACCTCCTCTCTCTCTCTTTCTCTCTCTTTCTCTCTCTCTTTCTCTCTCTGACACATTTGCATTCTCAGACTTTTTCTTGCGTGAGTCATTTTCAGCCTTTGTGCCAACGTACACTTCATGAATGCTACGTCTTATAAATGACGCCCCAGATCTGAAAGGGGCCTTACAGACCAGGTGCCTCCGTTGGGCAACATGTCAAATTAGTCTTCCAGTCACCTTAAGCTGTCATTTTGATGTGTAGCTGCTGGGCACAGCAATTCTGGCTTTGAGACTAGTTTTGTTCACACTTCTGGCTGAATGGGCAGTGGAAGATTCATTCAATTATTGAAAATGAGAAGAACTTGCCTTAAGAAGCTTCCACACAGGAAGTTAATTAGTTTCAATGGAGGATTGACTCTAACAACTCATGTTGACTAAGAGGCTCGTTTAAAGTGACAATAATACAAGAACAGGGGAAAAAGCTGAGAAATTGTGTTTTCTTTTCTGTTTTGCTTTGATGAAACATTTTTCAATGAAACTAAATATATAAATATCAACAGCCTCAGGCTGAAAACATACTTTTAAATGGACACCAACCATCAG
The DNA here is from genome assembly GCA_038501795.1 of Pseudopleuronectes americanus. Lineage (NCBI taxonomy): Eukaryota > Metazoa > Chordata > Actinopteri > Pleuronectiformes > Pleuronectidae > Pseudopleuronectes > Pseudopleuronectes americanus. The sequence goes on from CM076736.1 coordinate 10,767,496, forward strand.
GAGAGTGCATGTTAGATGTATTCAAGTTTGGTGAATCAAAAGGGGATTCTCCAGGCTTAAGATGTGCACAATAAAAGAAAACTGTTATAAATTGCTCATACTACAGTATTTACTGCTTCTTATGGATGTAATTAATGAAAAATCTTGCTGCTGTTGTCTCATTAAATCTGCTAAGAATATCTGTTTTCCTGGGTTTCACATCTGTGAATATGATTTGCGTTGCAAATTCAAACCCATATCTGAGTGAAACATTTGGGCTCCATGCTCAAGGGGGCCCAATCAGGTGATCCCCACAGATATCAGTGATGACATACAGTGTATTTCATTGTTTCAACGAAGGTGTCAAATTGCAATGAACAAACCTCTAAAAGTTGCATTCAATCCCAAACACAGCAACCTACTGTGAAACGTCAACAGGCAGAAACCGTGGCTGCTGCACAGATCAAAGCTGTGGCCTCCCTAACCGCAGGACCACACTGGCAACCCATTTGACCGAAATTATAGAAAAGCCTGAGGGCTGCGAGTGTGACTGTGAATATAAATCAGGAACATGCTTACATGCAGCCAGTCCCATGCTGCTGAATAGCAGGATGTTTATGCATGTCTTATTAGACTGACGTGGGGTGTGGACATGGGCAGTTGCTGCCAGAGGGATGGAGGTATATAAACAAGGATGAGAAGCCATTTAGGATGGTAAAAAGGTCTCAGAAACATGACTTGGCATCACATTAAATCCCCCCTGTTAGGAATCTCCATCTTTTAAAGGGAAGCAGCAGCAGGGGATTTGAGACACACAGTGGTGTGTTGAATATTTGGGAGGATATTTATTTACATTCCTGAACCCCAGAAACCCGGTCCTATTCCTAACATCATTTTTTCATCTGTCATCATATTGTTTTGGAGCTACCTTCAGACACCCAGTCTACTTTAAAGGTCTGTTAGAAGTCAATCTCAGCTGTCAATCATGACTTTTCACCCAATTTTTTATTAACAACAAATAACACAGTAAATCAAAATTAACAGAACATTTTAACTTGGACATACATCAGTGAGATAAAGAGACCTAAAATTAAACAAATTTATTCAACATCTAGTTTGACCTTTAAGTTTGGCACATATCCCGTCGACTAACATGGAGGAGGCAGGGTTTATGACGTGTACATCTACCAGCCACCAGTAGCGGCCAAGATGCTTTGGCTTTTGACCATGTCGTTCATCTTTATATACAGTCTTCAGTTCGGATACACAGACTCTGCTGAGTGAGAACCAGTGACATGAATCACAGGTAACTTATGTTCAATATATTCTGAATATGATCAAACTTGAACAAAAATCTTAACCAGGATGTAATACATGTATATGTGCAGGTTTGACACGTGAAGTAATTAATCATGTGACTGTAAGATAAAGTGATTATCGAATCAGCACCCTGAAGTTAAATTGAAACTAAAGATCGGGGCCATGTCAGGAACTTGTGATAAATACAGATAAATATATCCTTGGTACTGTATTGTATTAGATTTGGCTACAACGCTGTTAACCCCTAAAACTCACTAAAGAAGACACTGCTTTACAAATGGTGGTGAGTAATCTGGATAAGTAATATAAAAAGTTTGGTTTCCTATGTGCCAGTGTGTAATCATACTCACTGACAGACAAGTCTTACTACTTACTATGTTTATACTATCTTAAACTAAAGGCAATAAAACCATGCAACAAGGATGTGTGGTCTTTAATCCTACTTAATGCAAGTCCTCTTCCCAAACTTAGGTCCCACCCTGTCCATGTGTTGTATTACACTTCTCAAACTAACAGGTTTCTCAGGATAGATGAATGAAATACACTCAGACACACAGTTCATCCATAAATTAGGGATAAACATGTCACCCCCCACCTACTACCACAGCAATCTCGTCAGAGGAAAAGCCCTCCCTGCGTTTTCATTTCATTGAGCTTTTACATGGCCGATATTTGACGGCGGTGACAGAACTGTCACATACACAACTGCACATAATGTAGCGTATCCGCCGTGTTTCATAAGCAACTGGGTGATTGCTTCGGCCTTAATAAAAAGCAGGTAAATTGTTTCGTCTTTTTTTCCTCTCCACACATTTCTGCTAAAATCAACAAGAAGGAGGGCGTTAATCTGCATTAACAAGCTGTCACACACATTCACGTCAAATCGCCTTGTGCTTTTAATGTGTTTAATAAGACTTGAGCAAATGCTACAATAAGAAAAAGCACATAATGTGATGAGTGCAAAGTGAATTAGCAGCTGATCTGAATGCAGCAGGAGGCGACAGTAAAACGAGGAGTGCCTCTCTCTCTCACACACACACACACACGCACGCACACAGAAACAAACACAGAAAACACAGCCTGGGAATACATAATGTGCTCCGACTGTTCACACGCGTTACTCCACAGCTTGTCATGTGACACACGTTTGACATGTTTTGAAGTGGCCTGGAAGCCATGTCGCTTGCAACTAGAAACACAGATCAATGCAAGGTCCTGTTTGCAATCCTGACACTTTGAACTCACGCACAAGGTTCAGCCACAACGACTGACAGAGACATTTACGACACATGCCCTTGTTTTGACATTGGTTAAAAACGCATCACGGCCAAACACACAATCGATTTTGGGTTTGAATTGTCAAACTGAACCAAAGGTCAAAGGGAGCAGCTGTAAACATTAGCGGTCCCATTACAGGCTCTTGTGTAGTTTCAAAGAAGTGGTTAGCGTGCAGTCTCATGCAAATGTGGAAGATGTTTAATTACCAGTCTGTTCTTTCACAAGAAAACGCTCTGTTCCTTATGAGTGATATTTGAACTGTGTGATCCATCTATTCAGGTCTGCTCTCTTTTTAATTTTCAAAAACTAAGTGAAGATGAAAAGTCTTCCTTCCAGCTATTATACTCGTTCTGAATTGATGATGTTGCTTCACCAAATGGAGAAAGTCTCACATCTTTTGAGGTGGAGAAGAGCGATAGTACAACCTTACATGAGGTGGAATCATTATGTGTCAATCGGCAACAAATTGCGACAAATTGGACATTTTTGCACGTAAAAAGTGTCACAGATCGTTTTTTAAAGCAGAACCGGACATAAAAAAACAAGATTGCAGCCATGAACAGAAACCGTGACAGCATCTTCATATATTGTGAAGTGACGTTTCTTGTGCAGTATCATCACGCCTGCAGTAATCTCACATGTTGAGAGAGCTCCGTCTCCGACTTCAAGCAAGGTCATGTCGTTCTCCCCCTCTCCGTATAAGCTGCATAAATCATGTGTGCACACACCCAGTTGAGCCCCGGCTCGCCCACCTTGCCCCCCCCCAACACCCACCACCCATGCTGCGGCCCAGATAAACATGGGTACAGATGAACTCTTTAGGTTATCCCCCCTGATTCCCTTGGGTACACACCTAGGAGATTACACCGCCAATGAATATGCAAAATAAAAAAAGTGTAGAGGTGACAGGAATGTGGGACTGGGCAGATAGCGCCGGGCTCGGCTAATATTTCAGCGCATAATGATGTCATCTGGATGCTTGATCACTGAACAATTGACTGACTGTGGCTGGTGATCTAGCTGCTGCTTATCTTGTCATTGAGGTCACACAGACACAGCAGAAGGGAGAGAGTGCAATGTTGCTGGGAGTGACTGAAACACAAAAAGGACGAGCTACAAGCAGGTGCACAGAGGAACTGACTGAGAAGTGGCAGCGTATCGTTATCCAGAGTCAGTGAGTCTCTTAACTTAGGTAGCTCTCCTTTAAAAGGTCTCAGAAGTGTGATCACAGTGGTGGGAGAAAGGGGGCTGGAGAGCAGTCTGTACAAACTAGCGCAGTGACGCCTTGGAACACTGGTCCCAGTCCACACAGAGCCAGAGCATTGATCGAGCTCACGTCTGAATGAACTGAAGGCGACAGAGATATCGCCTTTCTCCTCCAGAGTTCTCTAAAGACTGTGGACTCACTGCAGGTCTATAGCAGGGGGGTCTCATCGGCTTGTTGGTGGATACAAACACTATCTTACATTTAAATTCAGTATGACAATAATAATAACAAAAAAAGTTTGCTTTTGTCACAACACAATTTGGAGGGAAATGCTGACTGTTGGCTCGATAGTAGGATGAGCTGCATTTACCCCGGCCAGGCAATCCTAACTGTCAATTATACCAAATGCTGACAAAAGACAGATTCATATAAATATATTTGATGGAAAACTAAATGCATTACTATCATACATGATGCCTTTTTGTTTTTATTTCATTGTGATATCATCATTTTTCAATTGGTATAAGCTGTAGGTCATGTCTGTAGTTTCATTGGATGCAGAGATATCTTGAAAAATACATTTTCAACTCCAAAAGTTAATCATAGTAAGAAACCTTCCAAGTAATATTCTGCATCAGGTTTGGTGAAATTCCATCCATTGGTTGTTGAGTTAATTTGTACACACACACACACACACTGCTACTGTGTCACTGGTGCACAAAGTAATGGCTATAAAACTTGCACTTGTTGCATTGTACTTTGAAATAACAAAATAAAGTTAAAGTTACAATCCTAATGTTTGGCAGGTCTTTACAGCTTTGTAAGAAATACAAAACAAGAGCGAAAAGGTGGAAGTTTACAGAAACACAGTCAAAGTCAGTGAACTGGTTGTGTGCCATCATGTCATTCACAACCGCAATCCGATATATCGATGCACAAAACACAACTACAACAACAGATAACAGTTAAAGAGTAGGTCAGCTTTCTTCATCTTAACAGTTCACAGTGTCAACCTGCTCCTGTCCCGTATGAAATAGGAAATATGCACGACCAAAATATAATCAGTTCATCCGTCTGAGTTTTTTAAGAAATTCCCCTCCAGGCGTTCCCGAGTTATCACGTTCATGAGAATGGGACGGACAGACAGATGGGTTCACATTCGGCCTCCAGCTTCAGCTCTCTCCAGCAGAAACACTGGGTTTGTATTGGATGTAACTTAACACAGCTCAAATCGGACCATGAGCAGAATCATTCGTTTTTTCATTCATTAAGCAAAGTAAAGGACTGAAAAATACTCTAACATGGGTTTCTGGATGTTTTTCTTGTAATGTGAGTTGAATTATTGAAGATAAATAATAATGAATGATTTATTTTAATTAATATGTATGTGAAGATTGAAAATATAGCTACTATAATTATCGATGATGACACATTGCTTTTGTCATTATTGGTGTGTATCATTTACCGGGTTGAGATTTCTGCGCATATTTTCCGGTGTAATGTGACAACAAAATATTCAGTCAGCACTTAACATGCTTTTGTTTATCTCCATGACCATTAAAGTCCAGTCTGCTATAGGGATCCCATTGGTGGCTTCTGCAACCTCGTGTATTAACAGTGTGACCCCTGATAATGCCTATCAAACATACTTGACCTATGGCTAAAACAGATTTCCTCGATGATTAATCCAGGCCTCTTGTCTTCTGGATTAATAATTCAAAGGCCTCAGTGCTAACCATTATCCCCAGGCCATGCTTTAATATTGGAGACTGCAACATTGTCTCGCTCACACACCATGCCTCTCACTCCCTCTCTCTCTCTCACACACACACACATCTTCTTCATCTCTAGTAGGTTATTGTGTCCTAGTGACGTCTGTGGACTGATCCTGAATCAAGAGGCCTTTAATCCTTAATGTGCAAAGGACAAATCATCCAGTTAGGGGACATGGAACCTTTTTCAGGCATTAAACAAATACCATTCAAAGTCTGACACTGATGGAATGTACAGTATTTCAGTAAATATGGTCCTGAATCAGGCAAATAAAAAAGAAAGCTGAGTAGTAACCCAGTTATCAGACATGCTGATGGGAGATAATGATGGGAAAATAAATATGCTATTTAGTCACAGTGTTCAGTCATCTATTGAAGATATAATCTGTTATCAGCAGTTTACTAAAGGGGATTTACCCACATTTAGCTTTAAGATACCTCAGGAAAGACCTTGATTAATATTCATGTTGGATAACTGGCTTTATTTCAAGAATATGTGAAGTGTGACGGTGGAGAGATCTCATTTTTGGCAGTGGAAGTTGACTCTGGGCGTACAGGTTGCTCTGCCTAAGACTTACTACTTGGGGGTTTCTACACTGAGTTGCAGTGTTACAACTTTTGTGTGATGTAATATTTATACAGTTGTCTTGGTTAATATCAAACTGAGGTGTAATTATCCCTAATACAACACCTTTGGTTTCCGATGTCTTGCAAAACTCCCTCTAGTATTTTTCCTACTGGCATCTGCCTCCATGTAAATTGAACATTTTTGCGTTGGAATTTGGACTGACATTACATTATGTACATAAAGTAAACTATAACCCTTTCTTCTTGCAATTTTGAGGGTTTATAAGATTTAATGTCGGTATATCCTGTTATTACACCCAAAAAATTCAGGAACTAGATATATTCTTTTGAGACCATGTGTGTTGGTACAAATTCTTTATTCCATTCCAGGTTGGTTTGCAGATTGGTGCTTTGAACTATATTAAATATGGCTTGCACTTGAAATTCATCACCTCCAATTACAGGCTTATTTACACAATTCTCAACGCTTGAGACCCACACTATGAAAAGGTTCTCAAAGGTCCTGGGAGCTGTTTAATTTTCAAACAAATAGGTTTCTAATTTTCTACCCCTCTTCGTTAGCATTCTAGACAACTCTCAGCTGGTGGGCTCTATACGACTTTTTGTCCTCCGGTATGACTGAACATGGCTTCATCTCTCCCCTGTATTATCTATGATAATTACTGGTTCAGGCTGTTTGTTTAGCCTTTTGTCTTGAATGAAAAGGGTAGATGAGAGAGAATGAGACCTGGAGAAGAAGAGAAAAGGAGAGGCAGGTTTACACCAGCCAGTCCCCAGGGTCCTACATCACCCTGCATTGGCATTTTATTGAAATATTAAAGGTGAGGTAGATCCGCAGCGACATATTGTAAAGCCTGTCACTCCCATCACAAAGGCACTGAAGTGAGAGGAGGATGGAGAGGAAGAGCCAGAGGAAGCAGAGAATTGTGTGCGTGGGGGTGCAGACGGAGAGTGTGAGGGAGGCAGGGGACCTGCAGCTACAACAGAGGACGTAAAGTGTGTAGGTGACTGAGAGGCAGCGGCTGGGAAAGTCACAGTACAACAAGCAATCATAATTTCTAAGCCACCGCTGAGAGAAGTTGGCGAGCAGGACAAGTGGAAGGGAATCGTATCGACACAGGGATGAGGAGAAGGATGTTGGGAACCCACAATGAGAGAGGCTGAGCAACCAACAGAGGATGTTCAAAACACTGGTGGATTCTACTGAGGTCCAGTCATTGATTTTTAAATTGATTTATTTAATATCTTGTGCCAGTTTGACAGGCACGTTTGCACAGTGGAACATGTTATCTATCCTTGTGCCAATCACATTGGGCCTGGTTAGCAGAGGTAGGAAAACGTGATTGGCACTCAGCCCAGTGGAGGCAGTGCATTCTGTGCTTTTTTTTCATCCGATCCTCTCCCCAGTTTGGAACGCACAGTTCACTCTGCACCGCAAAGTCCTTGCCACTGCTAACTCTGCTGTTGGCATGCGGAAGGCGTAGACAGCAACATGCCACCCCCACCGCACAGGGTGTTGAGAGCTGCTCCTTTTCACCTGCCACTAAGGACCATTACTGGTGACAGAGTGTGACACATGGAGAAGTTGACACTCTCCCCCAATTCGAACCTCACTGTGCAGGGCAGCCTCTCTCAGTGACTTCCCCACACACATACACTGCTAACTGCAAACTCTGGATTTCTGAAGGTGATGAATGATAATTTCACTGGAGTGTCATTCATGCACCCCAAATAGGAAATGTCCTACAGAGCTAAACACGGAGCAAAGATACAATCTGTGGTCAAGGTCCGATAACCCTTCTGCTCAGTAGAACCTCCACAGTTTAGGTTTGATGTTTATTAGTTTACATTAATCTCAGTGTCCTGTTTACTGGTAATTGGTCAATAAATCATAGTTAACCTATCAAGACCTGTTGCACAGAATAACAACACACTCTATAACCTACACATGGTTAGAGAACAACAAACTAATACCTGAGGGTTTTCTGAAGACCTGACAGAATTGCTAACTTTTACAAATACATGTATTTCTCAGCTTCTGAAGCAGATAGAGACATGAACATATAAAATATTTGTAACTTAAACATTCGGCTTTCATTGTAAAGCGTTGCCTTTTCCCTGAAGTTGATAAGCATTTATCAAAACCTAATAAAACCGTCTTCCTCAAATATGTCTCTTACCGACTGAGTCTTGATCAGCAGGAACATTGTTGCTGCTTCAACTTTGCTGCCATTGCTTGAATCGTCAGCCAATGTTATTTTTAAATAATACTAAAAGCGCAAACAATTACAAATTAATATCCCACAATTCATTTTGCCTTCCAGGAGAATATTTCAGCAAATTATGTTTTTTCTTTTTGTTACAAAACCATTTAAAATATATTCTGCTTCTGAAATCTTTTCTAAAACAACAGATGATTTGATTCCACCAAACAATCTACTCTGATTCAATGAGGCAAAAGCAATACATTTGAATATTCTCATTAAGTAGTAAATAATAATTAGCAAATACTAATTATTTGCATAATTTTTTTTCTTTTTGAAGCTCTCCCCATTACAGATCCGTAATACCCATAGACCATGGGAGCAGCATGGCTTTGCTGCTGCCATTAGCTGAGCAAATTGGAGTACAGAACTTGAATGGAAAAGCTAATCCTTACTAATTCTTAAACTGGCCCGATAATGATAATATTGAGAAAGGAGAAATACAATTATCACAACTCTGAGCAGGCTCAGTCCCCAAGGCCCCGAAGAGTAGATGTTGAAAAGTGTGCTCATCAGAATAAAGTTAAAGGCTGGGGGGGGATTCCCTCAGGGGACGGTAAGAAGAATCAGGTGTTGTTGTTTTTATAGAAAGCAGCAGGTGTTGGTGCTACTCAGAGATTTACAACATCATATTTTTTAATTGGTGATGAAAAAACACTTTTAAAATATGTCTAAAAGATGTGTTGGACCTCGAAACTTTAATTTTGATGCTGTGATGACAAAGGTGTTCAAACGTCAAATTCAGTCCTGATGACTTGACTTGACTTTTGTCTCATCTTTTCCTTTGGTCATTATCTCTTAGCATCTCTTGCATTTTAGTACCAACCTGTTAGCTTGTCGAACTGCTAGCTTCTGTGATGTTGTGGTCCTGTCCCTGTTGTCCCCATTTCTTAATTGTGGCAGTATGACCTCATGTTCATCTGGTTTTCGGTTACTCTAAAAAGAATGAAACGTTTAAAAGCTTTAATGATACGAGAGTACAGTTGATCTGACGACAGCTTCCAGAGCAACAGACACAAAGTGCCACCTAGAAGAAGTCCCTTTCTGTGCGCGTCTCATCCACGCGGTAAAGGTTAATGTCTGTTGTCTTAAATTGAGACTTCACTCTACTCTTCTATAGTCGCTGATGCAAAGTACCAGATTTTCCTGGATCTAACAGATCTCATTAGCTGGATCTGGTGTAGGCTCTGACCTCCTCGCTCTCCAGAAGCATCCACTTATAGCGGCCCACAGTGGGAGATGAGGGGGTCATGATAAAGATCTGAGCCGTCGATATCAAGTCAACTGTATTTCCTAAAGTAGCCACGGGCTTCACTCCATTTATGTTTTTGTCAGACTTTCCCTCCAGTACATACTTTGTCCCGTCCCAGCAGGCGTTCATTGTCCAGTGTATTTCAGACATAACCATGAAAAACATTAGTGTTTGAGTTTTGCTGCATGTCCTGCACATATATTGAATATTGTACCCCTTTGTTCTAGAGTGAAATATTTCAACGTCTACAGAGTGGGATCTCTATGAACCCTTGGTGCAGATGTCGATGGTTCCCATTAGACTTTGTGGATTTTTGATTTAGTGCCACCAGCAGGTTAAGACTTTCTCTTATCCCGTGAAAACATCTGTATTTTTATCATGTGCTCAAATAGGCCCCTGGAGGCAAGAAATGAAATATATCAAGTAAATATTTATGACTCAATGTTAAGACATGAATATGGCTGCATGTGAGCGTGTGTAGAGTGGGTGTTGCGATTATGCCACCTCACGGCACTGTGTCCATGTTAAATGTGCAGTACAATTGCTCAAATAGCCGTTCAGCCTCTGTCAGCTGCTTTGTATGGTCTGTCCAGAAGGCTGGCTCTTGTTAACATGCAAACTGGAGCTGCTCAGTGTAACAGAGCACACTCTGTTATGAGGGTGCACAGTAGCTGAGGTGCATTTATTTCTCACACATGCGTTAGTTTGCGGGTTTCGTGGAACTGTGTTTAGTGATACTGTTGGGATGATTCCAGGTCCAACCAATAGGGCATCTTCACCAATACACACTCACTTCAAAGTGGTGCGAGTGGGGGGCAAATAACACATTCGCTTCCTGTGCCGAGGCCAATTGCAGCATGGCTTCATGTTGAGTTAGACTTTGGTGACCTCTGACCCACGATATTCGCTTCGCATTTACATAAGAGTAACGAGGCCCATTTGAGCCAATCTGGCCTATTTAAGATATCTATCCGCCAATCCCAGAACTCTATTTCTCTATGTAGCTTGACATGTGTATCGTTAAGAAAGTGCAGTATCGAATCTGGTGTGATTTAAACACGTGATATGTTCAATACTAATAATGTTTGAATAAGAAGGCGACCAGCAGCTGCTGGGACTTGACAACGGGGGAGTCGTCGATCACAACAACAGCTTGTTCTCGACAACGAGAGCTTTCCCGACAACGCCAACAACAACTGATTCTCTAGTTCAGGGTTCTGTTTACTGATACATGCTTCCCTGAACTTTGAACAAAGAGGTGAGCAGCTCCAGGGTTCTGTGGACTGAGTCCCGCTCACCACAACTCAATTACTGCAGGTGACTTTCACAGTTTCAGAAAGAAAACTGCAACCAGTGCACTAGTTGAGTCAAAGAACAGAACATGCCCTCTGACTTGGAGCTTTTCAGTGTTTTGAACACATTCATAAACAAGTTGAACACTTGCAGAGTGTTTAATTATAAGAGAATGTTTTGGCTATTAACAGATCATTCATAATCCAGCAAGTGCAAACAAGCTTTTATTGATTATGGTCGTATACTTTAGTGCATTGGTGAATCAATATGTTAATGCAGTTCTGTATAGTAGTTTGGAAAGTGGCTAATTAGCCTCATTAAATGTAAGTAGCTCATTAGCTCTAAGGGAAACTTAAGAACCAGGTCTATATAACTGTGGAAGTCACACAATTAGCACATGAAGACATTTCTATTTAATATGTAAATCATGTCTTCAGATCAGACACAGTGTTTGGGATGATCAGCTTTTCATACTGAAGGTAATGCTACATTTTCTAATAAGCACAACTTTCAGTTCATTCTGTGAGAGCTGCTGAGTAAGAAAGACTCCTGCGTGATACGCTTCACACCTGGACACTTGAAATGCCCACCGACAGAGCACTGCAGTGTCTCTGCAGCGTGGCCCCTGCGGAAGTTGGCTCTAGAAGTCCATGACAGTGTGGTGGAAGCATGAGATTATCCCACCTTGACTGCTTTGATACGTACGGCAGACTGCCTGGAATACATTTACTTTCAGGATGCAAGCCGCAGTACCTCTTTGAATTCAGCTTTTTAACGTGAATGATTTTCGGTTTATTTCGATCATGTCATGGTGAACCGGCCAAATGGGGCTCAGGTAGGGAAAACAAAACTCTCACACATGAAACAAACCTGTATATTTTTACTTGTCCCCCTCTTTTCGTGCAGGGGCCCCTTTGTTGGCACCCCACAACAGCAGCATTACCAACATGGCAGTGCCTCTGCAGCTTAAATAACACAAGCCAGATCATCACGGCCCGGATGGATTGTAAATAGTCAAGGGGCCGATAAATTTGTCACCGCTTGGACAGAGATAGGGCACATTACCTTCAGAGGAAGCATATTTCACCCTTCCCTGGGGCTGATGAAATGCGAAGCACAGGGGCAACACAGCATCTGTAAGTGAGGCCTTCTTTATGGCCTGATTAAGTCATCTGATGCCGGCTATAGAGACAGCCATACAGCTTTATTTCATCTCCCACTGTGCTGCCGCTGTAATCATCCAGGAGGACTATGGAGGTAAAACAGCACCGGAACAGCCCCATGTAATATCGTAGGAACAGTCACTCTCGCCATTGTAACTTCCTATATAAACGAATACTGCTGAGTAAGAGCCTTACCCTTGAATAATAAGAGTTCTATTGTGTAGATGGTAATAACAGAGCAATGCCCTTTTTTCAAGAAATATGTTGATAACTGACGAGCAACATCGGAAAACATTTGCTCAGGTTAAGGCAGAAATAGACCTGTCTGACTTTTCTGCGAAAAGGATTTTAGTTGTAAACAACCACAAGCTATGCTTACATTTAATGGTCTTCACCAAAGTGCATTGTGTGTTTCCCCGAGGCCTAACAACTATGGTAAATGCATTTACTCTTCAATAAAACATGAATGTATGAACCATTTTAAAAGCAGCATTGGTAACGTCCATGTTTGCTTGCTAACGGTTTTTCTTTAATGCATAATTTGACAAACTTGCTACATTTGTTGTGTGTGCAAAGCAGAGCTAATGATGGAGTTGTTTTTCTTTTGTACAAAAATACCTTTTGTCAGATTTATAGATATTTACTCATATGTTTTTTTTACTGTTAAGCATTTTCTCAGGTCATGTTTACATACAGAACCATTTTCCAGAGAATGAAACATATGAGCCCAATCTGAGCCTAAATAAAACCTGTTACTTGCTGTGGTGGAAATGACGGGTTAAAACACAACAGGAGGTTTATCATTTTGCAAATTGCACGTTTCTTTAAAAAATGGAGGTTAAGTTATAAGATAAATGTAGCTGTATGTAAGAAAAAGCTACTGACACATTTTCAAACTCTCTCTAGGATGTTTTCGGGATGGTCCCTAATTTCAGCTCGTCAGTTTCCTGTCTTTGCACATTCTTTTTGTTTATTTGTGGCAAGCCTGCAGCACCTCTGTGAACATTTCCTGTCCACATTCAAACCGTGTATTCATATGTCCTGAAGCCATCCCCCTTGTGAATGCGGACAATACGAAAATAACAAGTATCTTCAGTCGCAGAACTGACGGTGAAAAGCTGCACCCAGACTTTCCCCAAAATACTTTTTGATATTTTTTGTCAGCCACTCCGAATCTGCTTTTCCTGTTCCGTGCTATAGAGCTGACCTAGTGTCCAACAATGAGTAATGAGTCTGATTCAGGGTCCCTTTGAAACTGATGGATCACAATAAGTATGGTAATAAGTCATTCATGCTAAAATGCTACATGTGGAGTTTTAAATAAACACATTTTTGGGATAATTACCGTTGAGGCTGTGCACATACAAAAGTAAAAGCTCCAGTGATTGAGGAGCTACCCACGACCACTCATCACAGCACAGAGATCAGTGGGCATCATATTTCTATAATGCACCTTCCTCTTATGAAAAGTTAGAAATCAATAGTTTTGACTAAGGCTGTGAGGCAATATCGGGTTCCCCCCTAACACTGTAAGCTGTATATGTGATCAAGCCAAGTGCACTTTACATGCCAGGGGAAAAAGAAATGTCCCTTTTGGTAGTGTGTGTGTGTGTGTGAGTGTGTGCGTGTGTGTGTGTGTGTGTGTGTGTGTGTCCTAGCAGCATTAGTGACTAAGGAGCACTTTGGCCCTCAGTCTGTGTGTGTCCAGACTCACAGGCTCCGGACAAGAGGCTCCATGAAGCAAAAATACCAGCAGCATATTTACAACATGTGCACTCTTCACTCAGTGGTGGTGTCACCGTGTTTGGTAACAGACACCTTTATGATTTCAATCCTACTGTGGCCGACACGTCCCACATAACTACTTTAACGGAAAACACCAATGTAAGAGAAAACACAAATTCAAAAGCCACAACACAAAAACACAAAACTGACAGCATAACCACAAAAGTCACCAAAAATTGCTTTTGTGGTTGTCAAGTGGCTTGTGTTGACACTTTTGCATTCATTTTGTGGCTTTTGTAGATGTGGTGAGGCTTTGCAATTGGGTTTTGCTTCTTTTGGTTGAGTTGTCACTTTTGTATTTGTGTTTTCTGCACTTTCTGTGAGACGCACTTACACAATACAGACAGGTGACAAATTAAAATGAAAAAATCTAAATAAATGGATGGACCAACATGAAAAATGAAGATCCTTCCACACAGACGCACAAGGCAAGCCGTGAACTGCCTCTTATTCTCTTTGTGTAAAAATACTGGTTAGGCCCAGTTGATTGGGATTTTGTGTCAAGATGGAGGAGAAGATCAAAGTGACTCTGAATGAGGGTCATAGTTGGGACACAGATGGCAGCAAACATGCTCAGCTGGCTGGTCCTTCAATGGAGTCAGTGACTAAAGTGACGTCTGTGTTCAGATCTGTGGGATCGACTCCAGCAAACAGGGTCGGACACTGTGGTCGACAGCATTGCACGGCTGTCGTTCATTGAAACAGAAGGACCACTCTTCCTCAGGTGTCGGGTGATGTGGATGCAGGACGTCATCGGACTGTGACAGCAGCAGCAGATTGTGTCAAGTCTGTCCCTGGTCACATGCCGAGGAATATCATGACAGGCCCTGCAGTTCATCAACCTCTCATTACAAGGATGTATGTATAATGAGAGTTGAGTGGTGTGAAGATCACTGGCACCAGTGATGTGGACGGATGAGTCATCGGTCACCAAATTGGATGAGTAAGTCTGACATGCTCAAAGAGAAAGGTACAGGCCTGAATGCTTGGCCTCTACAGTGAGGGGATCCAGTGGCTCTGTCATGCAAGGGGGGCAGAATAATTTTAGTTTTGCAAATCGTTACGTTCTTTGGCCCTTGACACCAAAAACTCTTGAGCTCTTTGTTTGTATATGAGGACTGAAGCTGCTCAGGTGGTTCAGGATAACACAACAACCTACTAAGACACTGTATGCTGATACACTGGGTAATTTTGCCTTAATTGACAAACCAGTATGAGTGAGATGAGAAGACAGACACATAATGGCTGTGTGAGAACGGAGCCTCCATGTTGCTTTTTCAGTTGTCCCCAATCTTACTATATAAACTCCTGTTTATATAGTATTTTTGACGCCAAATCCAACATTGACAACACATATAAATGTACACGTTTGTTTGCATGTGTACAAACATGACAACTTTCTACGGCCAAACAATAATTCCAGTTATGCTGAATCAAAAAGCGATTTGTGTTTAGAGTTTAAGACGGCGAAGCATCAGAAATCTTTCCCCCGTTGTACATTTTGGCAGCTGAGAACAGATGGTGAGGCAGAGCCATCTGACAGACCCGTTTGTGTTTTTCAAATCATGGAATTCTATATAGCATGCCCCTTAATCATTTTATAACCACCCCCTCTGTGTTTGTGTTTTTGCCCGTCTCTCTCTCTCGCCTCACTTTCTTGCTTTGCTTGTTATCATCTCAGTATGTGCCAGACTTTATCTAATCCTCACGCCTCTCTTCCCTCTGCTTGTTTTAGCGCTCATTGAGCTGCGCCGCTTTCCCAAGATACTTCACATAAGGAGAGGGAGAATTTGGTTTTGTGTGCAGTAACTGACGATGTTTTAGCCCGAACCACTCATAATGTTGACGACATGGTGAGGAGGCTTAACAGCAGCATAAGAGCGGAACAAAATGCTTCAGAAAAAAGCTTGAAAATGGCACAAGCTCTTCAGCGGTGACAAATCATGTAGCGTGCCGCAACATGGATTTTTTCCACAGCCAGTATTGTATCTTCTTCTTTTTTTTTCACACCGTTTTTCAAACTTTGCAGTGATGTTAACAGCTAGCCCTCCACCTCACTCCTTGGGTGTGCTTCAATGTTATTATAAAAGAAAATATGGGCTGATAATATAATTTTGTTCATTAAACAAGCGGAATTGTTAGATTAATTACTTTCCTGACATGGTGAATTATTTTTCACTGCATTCAAATATATATAAAGCATTATAAATATTATAACAGCACTGGTGCCCTGCTCTGTGGTAATCTCACCTTTCTGAATGTTGCTATATGTTAAGTGCTATTCTTCATATAATGGTGCTTTCTCAGTTAGCAATAATGTACAAACTGTTAAAACAGTAGCTGATCACACGTGCACACACACAAACACCTTATTTCATCTCTACTCCTGAAACCCTTATTTCATCACTAGATTATCATACACATCACTTTAACTTCATTATGTTATGTCTATATCTTCCCATCGTGTATATATAAATCTGTGTTTCTTGTCTATTTGGTGCTCACTTTCTGTTGTCACTATTTCACAAATAAAAATAAATAACTAAAAGTAGCTGCTACACACAGTATAAGTGCAGATTCACACATTAACTTTTCAAGAAGTCTGGTCTCAAGTAGGGGCAGCATGGTGACACTTGTCACTTCACAGTAAGAAGAGTCCGGCTTCATGTATAAAGGATTCCAGATGCCGGGAGTTTGCCTCTACTCCCCGTGTTTGGAGGGTTTTCTCTGGGTACTGCTTCCTCCCACAGTCCAACAACATGCAGATTGGGGTTGGGTTAATTGGAGTCTCCACATTGACATTGTGAGACTCTGGTGCCCTGTTCAGAGTGCACCCCGCCTTTCACCCCAAGTCAGCTGGATGGATGTTCTCAAATGCGCTAGTTGTCAAAGAGCTTCTCTTTAGCAGCTTGAATTATTGCAGCTAATTATAATGTGTTACCATTTGGATTTGATGTGCTGTGTCGATGTCGCTAACTGTTCCTCATTTCACTGTTTGAACATCAATCATATTGATGTCTGCCACTTCCTCAGTGTAAACCAGCTCACTTACCCCTCCTTAGTGAAACTGTTCTCACACACACTGTCCTCGTAGTGTTGATCGAGAGTGAAACCACATTGCACTGCTTCATCAAAGTGAGGTGACAGGGCCCATCATAAACATCTGGACAGACGGCGAGCAGTCATATAAAAAGGTTGTTATATTTTAAGTGAATTGACCCTTTAATGCAGCAGTGGGAGCACTAGAAGTTTCAGATTTGTACGCTTAGCAGCCCTTATTTCTTGCAGATGCAAAGCCATATTAATGTCTGTGGCCTCTGTTGCCATATCACAGTGAGCAGGAAATCTTTCCCCATTGCCTCTCCCCCGGTGGCCTGGGTGGCGGTTTAATTTTGTTGAAGTCTCTGCAGATTACGGATACCTCAGTGCTGCTGTCATGGAGAATGCGGCCCAGGCAGGCAGTGAGCGGGGAGCCGGCACACTGATAAGGACAGCTGCTCTTGGGAGATTTCCCCGGAGAGAACAGTGCGACAGGGCCCCGGCGAAGGCACGGCGGCCGTCAGGTGAAAACGCCGGGGCCACCGTCACTGTAGCACACCGCCCGGTATCCGAGTCCCCCCTTATTATCTGATAGGCAGCTTACAAGCTGGGAGACCATCAACTTTTGTTGGTGGAATCTCAGGGCTTAAGGGTCGCATTCTGATTGGATTCACTGGCCCTGGCACAAAAAGATCAGCAAGCAGATTGATTAAGAAAAAAAAATTCCCCTCCGTCCCAACTGGATTTATTACAGAAAAAAAACATAACAAAAAAGTTCCCCCTTCACAGCAGAGTTTTTGGACTTCAAAGGAAGGCAGCAGAGACAAGAGAACAAACAGGTATTGACAACAATGAGCTTTTATATTCATCAACAGCAAAACAGGAAAAGAGGAGGGGAAAAAAACATTCAGTTCAACCTTACATGGGAAAATACTTGTTTTAATAGGCTCATCAGGGAGTGGTTTGTTTGCCAATAAAGGCAGTAAAAAAATGACATCTATTTCAATGGGTTTGTGTTTGAAAACACTCCCTGAGGCTCAGCTACTAGGCTCCACCATTTATCCCGAACCCTCATTTCCATCTAGTCTTATTGTTTATCCAAAACAAAGAACTTAAAACAAAATGGCATTTCCATAAAACGGAGAGAAACGCCGTGGCCAGACACCGGGAGCGCTCTGCTCCTCATGGTGAGCGCGGGCCTTCACCTGAGGGCAGCAGAATAGCTCTCTCCCTGCATCCCACCAGGTCTCTGTGACAGAAGTGGAGAGGAGCCACTTTGAGGAGGACATCATAAACATCTGTTTATCTGTGTCTTCTGATAAATCCAATATCAGAGGGTGAGCTGCAGCCTAGGTTTGGTCCCTGTACTTAACATTTTCATTTGGTTAAACTTGGGAATTTAGTAGAAACACAGTTTGAATATAGGTTGAACGGATGTGCTCGCAATACACACCAACGGGATCCACATCAGTTATATGTGTTCTTTTATTCCAAATTGGCCAAGACATTCCCAGCACTGCTTCCCTCAGAGTCAAACACACACCTCTACTCTGATTTCAGATGTTAGGAGAGGAGAAAAATTCATTAATCATAGAAAATGATTCATCGAGGAATCACACAAAACATGAGGCAGAGCTGCCAAATTGTGGACTGTAGGCTGAAAACAATCAAATGGGATATTCAGACATTCAGTGAGGTTTGATAACACTAGACTTGTTGCTGAGTGCATTTTAACTTTCACCACATAATCAGTCGCAGTGACTCCTGTTAAGCAGCGATATCGTCCGGCAGCTAACTGTTGCTGTCACGTTCACGGCAGCTACATGAACACTTGCTTTTGACAAACCAGTTGTTTTGGAATTAAAGCAACTATTTTAGATTTTAATCGCATTTTCTTTAGTCAAATTACTCAAAACAACTATCAAATCGATTAAGTGAATAAACACTTTTAATTTAGATTTTCCAAATCCTTAGACGTACCATTCTCAACAATTTCTATTCAACTCAATTTGCACTTTTCTGTTATTCAAGGTCGAGTTAAAATACAAATCACACATGATTATTTTATGACTTTTAGGCTTTTTTTATTACTATTATTATTAGTTCAAAGTATTTGTTTGCGTCTTAACTTGTATGACTATTTGCTACATATAGAAATATAGCCGTGTATTGCATATCTATACCTTAGAATACAGGGGTTGTCTTCCCGTCTAAATATAGAAGTGCCAATCTACCAACCTGAAATTAAAGAGCCGATCAAAGCGCCTGGTGACTGATGTATCGTCATGAGAATGCAATGCAGCCCATAGAGCCACCTGAGAGTCGAGCATACCTCATGCTGATGACCAGTCATTCAGCGGGAGCACTGAGACTTATAGGAATAATCTTCCTGCTGGTTTTATTACAGTGATGAATGACTGCTCATTAGAGTCAGCCTGCCTTCAAGAAGGTTGGACTTACACGATGAGCCGCTTCCATTCAGAAAGAGTCTCATGACAGGCTGATGTACGTTACACGGCAGGATTCTGGTTGATGTCCTCATCCAGAGCCGTCATGAGCTCGGGGAACAGGTTCCTCCTCGTTCAACCATATAACCGAGGATCCGGAGTGATTCACGTGCTTTATCCTCTTCACAGAAATTGCATGGTTTATAACAGCGGGCCTTGTGGAGCACGTGACTGCTGCTTTCAGAGGCAGCGTGCTCAGACTGTGCATGTAAACCAGGTTGTGCTGTCTACGTCTCAGGCTCTAGTCGTCTTTAAGTTTAATAATGTCTAATCCGGTGGCTTCCGAGGTTAGTGCAGCTCGTGGGTTGATATTTCCTCTCCCTGTGGGGTTGATCTCCTCGCATTCTTAGATCATTCATTTGGTATTCATGAAGGGCCTGCTGAACACACGGAGGCTTCTGTGGACGGTGTATTGAGTGAGCTTTTTTTTTCTCTTCACAATTTAATATTCATTCTATATTTAAAGTTTTCTTTTTTAAGTTATTTATGGCTCTTTAAGGAGTCTTCTCTTTAGAAATTTGCTTTCACGCTACTCTTTCTTGGGCGTGACATGAAAGAACCCTTATCAGAGTATTATGTGACAGCATTTGTAAAATCCTCTTAGTCGCAGACACACCAGTCTCCACTGTGGTCTGAATGGATCATAACCCCAGACGGTGTGTGTACCAGTGCAAGCCTGACACATCGCCAGCGGTTCTGAGTCCCTTTTTATACTCGTGTCAAGCAGCGATGCCGTGCATCAGCATCACTGACTCCAGTTCCTTCCCTGTCCGCCAGTGAGCCGTCGCTCCCACATCACAACAGGACGATCACTCAGATTTATACCGTGGCAATATGGTGCAAACACCTCAGTGAGTGCTGTCATCCCAGCTAAGAATCCCTTCATGTGCACATTCATTATGCCAAGGTGCCTTTGAAGGTCACAACAATCAAGCATGTTGCTACTGAGAGAAAAGGGAACTACAAGACATGCAAGATAAGATACAGAAAGGCTTTTCAGACTCATTACTGTTGTGCCTATTGTGGTTAATAAGTGATAAATAAAGGATGTTTACTGGTAACTACATTAAAATGATTCAAGCAGTCTGGTAGATATTCTAAACTGTTCTAATACTTCTCATTTTGCTGTATCTGTTATTTTCTCATAAAGTGGTTCTGGTGCAGCTAACCTTGGTCTGTGTGTAGCTGCAAGAGAAAGCTTATTAGTCTTCAGGTCCTCTACTTCCCAACGTTTGTGAATAAATATTGAATCATCCTTCAAGCCTGGTGTATTACATGCATGTCTCAGGGAGACTATTTCAGTCCTCCTCCCCATCTGACACTGATCTGGGGCATTTTATCGAGGGCAGGGGAGAGAATGGAGACATTAATGGGTGCTGTAATTGCATGGCGAGGCCAAAATAGAAAGATGAGTGAAAAAAGATAAAATCGGGGAAGAATGGTAAAGTGCTGCTGTAAAAGATACCCGAGAAGAATGGGAAAATACAGTAGCAGGAAAAAGTTTGGCCACCCCTGTTCAAAATTTATGTTCCAATGAATAATTAAGTAGGTAGAACACCTGATTTCCAGAAGGCATGAAGTGAAAGATGTGTTATTTTAAGTAAGATTGCTTTTTTTACTTCTATCTTTTACAGTGTAATCCATTAAGACTGGATGCAACCTATCCATGGGTATACCTTAAAGACCGGGTGCGAAATGTTTGTGTGCTCCTCCGCGTTCTTCTACTAACTGATGAATACATCTCGATTCACAGACATAAGAAAGGCAAAATGCATTGTGGGAAATGTAGTTTGCTTGCTCGCACATTTAGATTGCCCAAAACGTTTATAAAGCAGCGTTTCACATAATGACTGACCATCTAAGCAATGGGTAGTAATATGGAGTTTCACTAAGGAAAACAATGATAAAAAGAACAATGAAGAAATGTTATACAGAACGCTCCTGCTGACCAACACTGAGTCGGTAATGTTTGAGGAACATGAGGAGGAAGAAGGAGGGAGTCTCGGCAAGTTTACTGGATCAATTTGGTTTTAAAAAAAAACTTCACTTAGAAAAAAACATTTACAATGAAAGCCAGAGGTTTAAAGTGCTTCTGCTTCAGAGGCCGGGAAATTTCACTTTTTGAAAGGGATGGTAATTCTGTCAGCTCAAAAGAAAACCCTCAGGTGGGTATGAGAGGGCATTTTTATTCGGCGACTTAGGTCTTAATAGGTTAAAAATAATACAGCCTGAAACCTACGTTTGGACACCCCCCATGGTTAGCACTCAATAACACTCTCTTTGCCAAGCACCACACTTTTCAAAGCAGCTAGAAGTTCTTTAGTTCTTGTTAAGGGGATTTTCACACGTTCTGAAAAGCTCTCGGTTTGGTCAGATTCTTTGGCCATCTTGCATGACCTGCTCTTTTGAAGTCTGTCCACAGATTTGTAATGATGCTTCGGATGGGAAACTGAGAGCCACTGCACAGCCTCAGCTTGCATCTCTCAAGGTTGTCCACTCGGAGTTTGAAGTGTGTTCCCGACCATTATCCTTTAGTGGAAGCCATCCTCTTTATTCTGTCTTACAGATGGTGTGCTGTTTGCTCCCTGTTATTAACATTGGTATTTAATTGAAACAATTCCCCCAATCTTCTCCTGAATGCAACACAAGCCCAAGAGCACAATCAATCCACCTTTTTGTTCATGAAATTTTGAAAAAAAAGTGACATTTTTTATTTAACCAGTCAACAGGACCTGATGTCTTTATGCATCCAGGTTCTTCTGATCTTTCTTTGCAAACTTTAAAATGCTGAATTTTGCTCGACAATCTGCTAAATCTTCCTGAAAGTCCTTCACACTCAACGGGATTTTGATTTGTCTTTCAAAGAGTCCAACAAGCTGTTCTCTCTGAACACTTTCTTGGTTTTCCAGACCTCAAATTGACCTCCCCTGTCCCTGTTAACTGCCATTTTCTAATTACATTACGAACAGAGGAAACAGCCTGAAAACACTTCCCTGGCTTATAATAGCTTTTTCCTCCTTTGTGGGCATCAGTTATTTTAATGTTCACATTGCAAGGCAGCTGCTGCTAAGAGGAGCCGCTGGCTGTGGTTAAAATGTTTTTTAACCGTACTTGTTACTGCAGATATTCACAACTTGGGTAAATATAGCACTGTCTGACATCTCCATGTAGGAAACAACACATTCAAATCAATAATAAAGCAGTTAATAATGAGTAATTAGGTTTATAGGATCACCTCAGACCGACATTAATGCCAAGTGTGAACTGGGCCTGACATGGAAAACTGTACCTACAACAGCAACTTAGCATTGTCACTGCTGACCTCTGAATTTAGCTTATATCAGTGCTGTGTCTAAGTGCAGCCTCACAGATTAGTTTGCTTATCGGGGATCTTTAAATAAAAGTCTCACAATTCACAGACAATTCCTGAATATTCTTTCTTCTTTTTTCATATTGAGTGTGCGCCTCTGTCATTTTTGCTGATGTATTGCATGAGGTAATCCGATAGACATCAATACTTTAATTTAGGTGGTTCAAAAACATATCAACCCTCATTAGACACAATCCATCCACCCACTGTACCACTTACTTGAGCCGCACTACACACAATGCCATGTTTTGACCTCTGGGTGCTACATGGGATACTGGGTCTGATTAACATGACATAAAACAAAAGCAGAGTCCTAAACCCTTGTATTAACTCTGTAGATACAAAGGTTGGGAGTATTCCATTAGCTTTCTAATGAATTCAATATAATAGAGAAACATGACAGTGAGCATTGCAAATTAGGATTATCTGATCATCATCAACAGACACAAACAAGCACAGTCTCGACTCCTATGTACAGTATTTTGTCAAAGAGAAACGGCTTCAAAGCTACATCTCATCCAATGAGCGCTGAGGAGGACAGCTGTGACCCTGGTCAGTGTCAAATTATTAACTTTCAAGACGCCTCTGATGTGCTCGATGCAAATCTGAAATAACACAGAAAACAAACATTGATCTATGGTTTGCCTGGGGCCCTGCGCTGAGTTGTGGCCGATTTTAAAAGATCGATCGAAGACTAGAACATATGAATGCTAACTAATTTACTAACTAATATGTATGTACATGCACACTTATCAGTCCGAATCACAGGACTGTGACAGGCCCTGTGTTACAGCATTAGATTGTATTTTGCAGCAGCATGATTGGCAATTCATAGTCTGTAGAAAAATCTGGTCCTTAGATCGAAGCCGCACTAATTCCTGCTGCTGATTGGCCATATAAAGATAATGTTTTGATTGGTCCTTAGAGAGCCACAGTCCTCTGTTAATGGAGGGGCTCCCAGGATAAGATCCTATATTACGACCTAAATGGTAATGTGTCTTTAAACCTTGTTGATGCATGAGAGGTTTTTATTTTGTGAAGTGTATTTCTGCAATAATAACACAATGATGTTAAATAATGTAAGTTGTGTAATGTAATATTTTAAAGGCTTTAAATTCATCAATATAGGTAAACGGTACTTAGTGCTTTTAGTTTATTCATGTAGCTATCTTTCAAAAGTTTACAATTCAGGAAATCGCATAAAGATGAACTCCAGAGTTCAAAGTTCATTTTCACACAGCTGATTGACTCCGTGAGCAGAACTCAAAACCTTTTCCAACCAACAACACACTGACCTAAAACACACAAGCAACAGGCAGCGTTACACTTTAAGATCACTACTGTGTGTGATGTATCTTAAAGATTCATGAAAATGACAGGCACTTCTTCACGGCATGGGTTTTGCTGCCTTCCAGTGTGGTGACAGAAATGCTACAGGAATTTTCATCTTGTGGTGAAAGTGCATGTTGAAGCTGAATGCCCCTCAGCTCACCCTCATGAAAGAGAACCTTTGGTTGACCTCAGTTTGTCCAGTATGGGCTACTGTAAAAAAACATTGCGTCTAGGTAGAGAGGACTGCTCCCTATGTAAATATAAAGTATTTAAATACAAAGAAGCCATTCAAGGGAAAATAAAACAATTTTTTTTACAATTTAGATGAAACACACTAGGATTATATTATATTACATTTCTGCCAATAGAACCATTTCACATAAATCTAGCACAGTGGACCTTTAATGACCCTAAATCAATTCCACTTCAACTTCAGTTACAGATGAAGAAAACCCACAGCACCAGTCCGCCCTGTCTGCTACACTGGGACAGGAGTTCTCTTCACACCTTCTGTCCCCTCTGCAGTCCACCTGGGAGACAATGTCTTTGCAACCTGATCCATCCTGACAGTCTCCTGCTGGTAGGTCCACACATCCAGCATTCACTGTGTCCCAGATCGTAAACTGTCCCCCCTTCTTGAGAAGAAGTGTTTCTCTCTGGTGCTGAGGGAGGGAGAGCGAGGTAGAGGGAGGAGTGACTCCATCCTGGGAGGGGTGGTAAACCAGTCTGTGACTGGGAGAGAACGCCACATTGTCTGGGACAGTTACAAACTGCTAGATTCAGCCTCACCTCCCCCCTGTCCTCACCTGTTCTATAGATGTTTCCAGGAAGGGAATGTATAGTTCAAGACATTTACAGTACTTCGACTTTCACATTTGAAGGGAGTAGCAGGAAACTCTCAGGAAAATATTAGGAAAAAGCAGCTTTTCATAAAGCTCATGGGGGAATGAAAACAAGCCAACCAATCAAATATTGTGCACCCGAGTAAAACCATACTACAACTCTTCTTAGATGTGGAAGTAGCAACTAACTGATTTACTGATAATTTGTGATTTGTTATAGCTTTGAAAGTAAATTAAATAGTGTATAAATCCACGTAGTTTTGCTGGTGATTGAGTTTGAGTGAGAAAAAACTCTTGAATGATGCTACTGCGTGTTAATGTTGATTGTGAATGTATTCTACAAATTATATTAGACTGAAATATATGTATCAAACTGAACGCTGCTTAAAGAAAAACTCGTGTCAGTTGTTAAATTGGAACAATAGATTACAAACAAATCAAATGTATCCGTTATAGTCGTTCATTTGAGGAAACGATTACAGTGCCACAAAGCTTTCAAACGCATCACACTCACACGACTGTTACAGGTGCAGAGAAAGAAGCCGGGCCCCTTTTCACGATTCCCCTTGAATTTGATTTCACTGTTGACTTAATCTCTTTATTCGTGTGGAAAGGCTTCTTGTCAAGGAGGTTGTGCATGATGTGGCTTAATCCTTCTGCCTGCATGGGCACAGGCAGGCCTTTGATCAGCTCCTGTTTGATGAGAGATATCGACAGACCTCATCTGACACAGTGGACGGACCGCCGCTGAGCCCCCCCCGCCTGCACTTGTTGGGGTTGATGAGATTAAAAGAGCTGAAGATGGAAGAGTCAAATGTCGGGAAACACGGAGGATAAAAAAAAATTGCGGCTGGGGCGGTGACTGGCTGGACTGACTTGATTTATGAGTACACTCTATTTCTTTTTATTCCCTCCCTGGGTGCCTCCCAATCGCTGTCTCATTGTGCATACAAATAGGAAACGCAAACACAGAAGTGTAGGCGCACACACGCAAACAGAAACACACACCCCTCCTGCCATCCTCTGCAAGGTTAATCATGATCTCCAGTGTGACTTTCTGAGGAGGTCACAGCGGACCCTGACACACATTAAGAGCCCGGCTCGTGCATGGAGGCTGGTTCCCAGTGGCCAGTTGTCCCCGCCGTGGCTGCGTGACATTTGGAAAAACACTAATAATGTGCTAATGATGCAGCATTTTCACAGAGCTGCGCTGTGCCACCAGCGGCAGGTACCGCAGCTCTCTGCTGTTTGCCCTCTGCAAAGAGTCAAACACTTAATTAATGTCTGACTTAACCTGAGACAAGCGGTGCCAGAGGATGTGCTCATGTGATCTGATATGTGTGTTTTTCCTGTCACCACAGTGCCGACAAGGCACCAGCAGTAAAAGAGGTGCACTTTTATTTTGAGGGATTTTAAATCAATCAATCTTACACAAACAATTTCCCTTTTAGAATGTGTTTTTCTTCATAGTTGGAAGAATAGTTGTTTGTCATTCATTGCCTGGCTTATTCTGCAGAAATGTCAATTCAGCATCTTAATTTTTCCAGGTTCTCGTCCACATTTTCATCCAGCCAAGCAAACATTGAGTGTGCTGTTTTTTTTGCTGCATGCTCTCTATCACATACTGTAAGAACACAACATTGATTCCAACACCAAGAAGGATAGTGTGGTCATATTAGACTGATTTGACAACAAAATATCTCATTTCAACTTATCAGACATAAATGTGATGTTGTGATTTTGTGCTACAGTTACAGGCGTTATATTTTTTTTGTTGGTTGTTCCTGTTTTTTGGTTGGTCATTCCTGTTTAACAGTTCTGATGCCTGTCAATTTTTAAGCAAAAAAGCCAAAGGGTTTCTGGTTCCTGGTTCTTGAAACTGAAACATGTCTTTACATATTCCACTGTTTGCACATCTCATTTTATTTATTACATGTATTTGTTAGCTGCAGCCCTTATATAGTTAACATTACCAGCAGGAGCAATATCCATCATGAAAGCAAAAAGATTACTATCTGTACAAACTATACACAACGATTCACAGTCCTGACAACAGTTAAAGTTTCCATGTGATTAAAAAGCAATGAAATACAAATAAATAATACATTGAAAAACTAAAGCAACCGTAACCAGGACCTCAGAAAATATGTTTTGCCTCATTAGGACCAGGCTTTGGTTCCCATGAGGTCTACTGGTCCTGACAAGGTCAGTGTTTATGCTGAAAACATTCCTACAGGGGAGACAAAAAACAGTCAACACACACACACACACACACACACACACACACACACACACACACACACACACACACACACAAACACACACAGGGAGGGAGGCTGGGGTAGTTTCCGAGCAAATTTTTCTGCTGAGAAAATAACCCGGCTCCAACCTCTCCCCATGCACACACAAGCATCATGTGAAAGCCATTTTTTCCCAATCTGCTTCTGTTTAAGCAGATGGTCAACGACTGAATACTAAAGCCTGAGTGGCCCCTGGCATGATGCATGGCACAGTGGACCAGGCTCACTGAGTGGAGGAATCACAAATTACCGAAGGGACAATTCAGAACAAAAGAGCTCTTGAACTACGATCTGCAGGGGCTGGAGGCGCGGGTTGTTGTTTTCATTATTCTATATTTCATTCTCTTTTTTTTCCCCCTTTAAGCCAGGAGTTATATCATGGGTGCAATTTAACATCTGAGAGGAGGGAGGGATCTGGATTTTCATAATCTTATGATAAGGAAAGGGATTAAGAATAAAGAAGGGATTAATTCACTTGATCTGCCAATATGGTGGACCAACAATTTCCCCCCAGGAAGCGATATGTTGTCCTCCTTGTTAAAACCTAAGTATAACCCAATTACTATTCTCTGAAGATACTTAATTTGGCCACATCGTGTTGTGATGACTGGACCTGACCTGGTAATATTCCACTACATCATCATAAAAAACTGTCACATGATGAAAGGCCCCCGAGCACACAATACGCTGCAGTTTACTAATGTCTGTAGATAATAGTGAATGTGCATTAAAGGAAGTCAAGATGAAGTAAATGACACATGTGTGATCCACTAACTACCCAAATGTGAAATTATGTAGAGTGGGGTCCTGCTAATTGGGCACTTAAATGAGACAGTAAAAGTACAAGAGGTCCATGAGAGCACCCAGTGAAAGGGCTGAGATCTGTTCACTGCTGTAAGGCAGATGGAAAATGACACAATGACGGCTGAGGCCTCTTGATGGATGAGTCATGCCACAAGTGAAGGTCTGAATATAAACGTTGAAATGTGGAGGGAAAAATATCATTTTAGAAATAGCTCTCAAACTCCAACAAATTGACCAACAACTAAAATCCACTTTGCAGACAAGTATAGTTTTAATAAAATACACTTATGTTTGGTATTTCAACCTAGTACCTGTAAATCATTATGACCACCATTTTGACAACAGGTGAGTAGTCACTGCATGAAGACACTCTGAGCTAAGTCTTCCACTGGATTGAATTTATGGAGAAACAGCTGTTTATTGCTCTCAAGAAAAAAACCATGAGCGTAGTATCTCTGGTTCAGACTCCTGAAAAACCAATTGGAAGCCTGACAATGTTTGTGTTTATGGCTAGGCAACTTTGTTCAGCTGTTGGAGACAAGAGATCTCGGTCAAGGGTGGAGGCTGGTTGGACGTCTTCTGGTTTTCCACATCTAGTTTGACCAATCACCTTCGAGCAGGCGTTGGTTGCAAACTGTCCATGTGGAGAGAAAAACAGTTGCATCGGAGGTCATATCTGGAAACGGCTTATGATGATTTAAACAAACTGCCCCTGGTGGTAGAAGTCAAAATGTTCAATGCACCAACAACATGATGCAGGATCTTAATGTTAGAGGCCTTTTGCTTGTTCTATTACATTTAATGTGATAGTTTGAGAACATGGTAAAGTTTGTTTTTGTCGTTATCATCACATCGTGTCTACGGAAAACAAATTGTGTGAAAAACATGATTCAAGCTCACAAAGCCACAAAGCGCTGTTCCCTACAGTTTGTATAAGCCACTCTGTGGAGAGCGCGAGACAATCATCTTAAAGCCGGGTGCTTTATGAGGTTTATAATGAGCACTGATCTCTATCTGCAGCAGGGAGGGGAGATGGAGGTGATTAGAAGTTGATGCTCCCCCAGGCTCGCGATTATGGTAAATATACCAGTCGTCTCTGGGGATCATTAAAAACAGCTTCCTCATCCCCTTCAAGTGACTGCTTATGTTACCGGACCCTCAGAGGCAAAGCAGAGCCAGCCACGGCTGCCGTCGGTTTACAGGGGAACAGAGTATACATTATATCACAGGGCTGATCGCCATTAGGCCTGTGCTGTTCTGAAGTGTCCTTCCTCTACTATGATGGAAATGCTACCTTAAAGGAGAGTTAAATATTTAAATGAAGAGGACACAAGAGTCCAATAAAAATTAAATGCAAAGGTTTTTCCATGCATTATTTCAGAAAGTGACATATGGTGTTTTTCAGAAGTTCTACATATTTTGTACTGAAAAGCATCATCAGTGTATTTGTTTGCCTCAGTACTAATGAGGAAATCAGAAACAGAAAAATAAAAAAGATTAATTGTGATCATTTACACTCATCCTATCAGTCCATCTACAGCTAATTACGGCGCTTAGACAATTGATCCATTATAAACCTTTCCTGCAGGCAAATGTTTACTCAGCCTTTCTGCTGGCAGGCAAGACTTAAAGCCAAACCATTTAAAAGAGGAAAAAAAAAGAAAAACCCTAACATGTGAGATATGCAGGGTCAATAAGCGGACTCCCACTCTGCCTGTGATGGCAGTCAGGCCTCGTCACCCTGCACCGGGGCTTCGCCCTCGGGGAGGTCCAGGCTGAGGCTGTGACAGCCTTCAAGCTTTCACACACTTCTCACCTTCAGCAGGGAAACTGCTGGAGAGCGTTTGACATGGGATGGAAAAAAAAACAGAAAACTGCTCTCAGTTCACCGGAGGAGGACAATATGCAAGAGGTTAAACACAAGGCCAGTGGAACATTAAGGCACAAGCAGAATATTCTATGGTTGTGCTGACTGCTGCTGCGCCTGTGAAACTCTCCGGCTCAGCACACGATGCAGGTCACAGTAATAATTTGGCATATTGATCACTTAGTTTCACAATAATCTTTTAAACAGGGGTCTGTGTAAAAAGCTGGCTTCTCTCTTCTCTTGGTAACCATTGATTTTGTTTCTTGGAGGCTCGATGTTAGTGAGCTCGCTAATTACTCAATGAGATGGTTAGAGAAACCGTCCCATGGGGCTCTGTTCTCAAAATTGTAATCTTTGTTTAGCAGCGCTTCACAAACAAACTCTGCTTCGGATTCAAACATTTTCTATGATGCATTTTCAGTTCTTGATAAACAGTCTAGGTTTCCAATCCAGCGCAGAGAAACTTCTGAGCAGGTCTTACAATGTTCAATGGATCGGCTTGTAGTTCATCTTTCTAATTTAATGAATCTTAGCAGCCTACACAATGACTTTACTGCATTATATGAACCTTATGATTAAAAGGTAAGGAAATGGTTCACAAAAAAGGTTCAGATCACTCAAAGCAGGGGCTGATTTAGTCATTTGGAGGATGTAGGAAACCTGAGTACCACTCTGTCACAATCATTTGTTCAAAACAATACTGAGGCAGTTTGCCATTTCAGAATAGCAAGTTAAATAGAAAACATATAAAAATAAATTGATGTTAGCTCTGATCAAAATGTTTCTTGTGTTTCTCTAAATAAGAACCGATAAGAGAACCATTAAAGTAGCAGGTTTGATAAGCAATGTCTTTATTATTGCCAAAATAAAGACCCTCATAAGGACCACAGCTCAAGGATTTCTCACTTATTCATTTGAGAGTCTGAAGCATTGCTGCCCGCATCGAATTTTTTTGTCTCCAAAAAAAGATATAGGGACCATATGGGAAGATTACGGGCAGAAGTGGGTGTAAACAGGACAGATGGACGCCCGATAACAAAGCTTCTCTTACGGAGGAGCACGCAGACTCTTGTGTATGTATGCCATGCTCTGTATGTCCTTCTCATAAACAGAGACAGAGATGAGAGAGAAAGATGAGGGATCCATCTATCTTTTAACAGACGTGATGAATTTCAGTGCATGACCCTCGCGCCTTCCTTGATGCATCGCTGCAGTGTGCTTGTCATCTTTGTTTTTCGCTTATTATTCTCGGAGAAAATCCACAGATTTGCCTCAGGTGCATTTTTCATTCTCCTTTTCATTATTTGCTCAGATTAATACGAGCAACGGTATCAGCGGCGGCGTGGTCGGCTAAGCTGTGTCTAATAGGCTGGAGTCTAGACATACCCATACCAATTATCCACTGTAAATAGAATCCACGCTTTGGCTCAAGGCTTTGTTTATTCAATTCTGTTCACTTCATTTCCACATGATTATAATTAAAGAAAATAAACACCTGCTTAGAAGGTGAAGGCTCAGCACTGTTAGGTTCACTTGAACGACAAGATTCATTCCTACAACATGCACTGTCATATGTCGGCTGGGAGGAATAGAATTCATACATTTAACAGAGAGAAATCTGATCTGTAACAGTAATGTACATCTGTTGCATTTACCAAATACTTATTGAAGCCTTTGGTTTAACTGAATGTTAAAACTATAAATATTAAGAAAAAGGTAGCAAATCATTATGTAATCGGTAAGAATGTGTGTCTTTATTTATTACGGGTTAGTACAAAAAATATCATAATGATAACTTGGGTTTATTTCCATATGACAAATTTCCCCTAAGTGTGTGCTAACCTGGATCCCTTTTCCTCAATTGTAGAAATAAGGGCAGGCACAGAGAACTGAGTCTGGGTCAGTGTGATCCTCCTGCTCCAGCGTTCTAAAAATCGGAATTTTCATACACTCTGATAAAAAGTAAACACAGAATGCAGCCGACTATGTCAACATGCATGGAGCTGCATCGAGGGCCACTTGCCGGCTGCCTACAGCAGTTTGTTTCCATGTGACGCTGCATTAATGCAGTAATAATGTGTTCTTAATCTAGATGAATGTGTGGACCACTGTCACAAGTCATTTTACTTTAACAGTCAACTATCATTGTGAAATGTCAAACACATCATTCTAACCATCAAATGATCCTCTGCCCCAGAAGAGCTAGTGGCATGGGGCCATGTGAGGGTGTTTCCATGGTATCATTGCAGTCTCCTGTACATCACAAAACTGTTTTTGCTGTTGACTATAACCCAACTGCTCTCAGGGGCCTCTATCAGCTCAGGCCCCCAGGCGATTGCATGCCTATACCCTGTAGCAACGCCCCTGCTGGGTACCTGGTGTCTATGGACGAGAGACATTCAAGTTGTGCGTATCAACAACACAATCCTAGAGTT
This sequence comes from Pseudopleuronectes americanus, assembly GCA_038501795.1. Lineage (NCBI taxonomy): Eukaryota > Metazoa > Chordata > Actinopteri > Pleuronectiformes > Pleuronectidae > Pseudopleuronectes > Pseudopleuronectes americanus. The sequence goes on from CM076736.1 coordinate 10,799,893, forward strand.
CACTTCCCCAGAATGTAAATGGACAAATACTCTCCGTACAATAAATCATCACAATGTGTGTGTTTCACTAGCAATGAATACTGGGATTTGCTTCTATTACTGGACCTGCTGTGAGCGGGACTTTGAAGTTGCAATAGTGTTGGATAATTAGAAGTAAATAATAATAGGTTAAGTCTCAGATTTTACACTTTGTACAATATGACTCAACATGAATAAAAAAAACGATCAGTCATCAGTCAGGTGTATGAGAACACCCAGAACTTTCACAGCTACAGTCCAACTGAGGAATAAAGTCTATTGAAACTCTTTCAGACTAGAATCTTTAACCGACCTTTTACACGATGATCAGTATTTTTGACAAAGCCCTGATCTGAGGACCAGATCTTCTCACAAGGATGATGTAAGTGCTTAGTCATTCCTTCATCCAACTGAAGACGCTGATGTCATACATCATGTATGAGAAATGTACTTTACAAAGACAAAGGCTTACTTTCAGCCATGACTCAGAGAAACACCTTCCCTTCGTCAGCTTGTCTCTCTTGCCCACTGACGAGCTACGACATCTGCTTACGGCGCAAAAAGAAAAGGTCTCGGCGAGTCAGCCGCCAAACCTGAAGTCGTCACCGAGGCCACGGCACATTGCAAGTGACACAAAGTCAGAACCTAAAATCTCAGCATAGACAGGGCTAAATCTTTCATGGATTTATCATTTCTTATTCATAACAACTCTCTATCCATAATTACTTGTTTCTACCCGTCCAACACGGCGCCTGACGAGAGAGGTCCTTGGTGAGCGACCTTGGCTGCAGTTAAAGGCAGAAAGTGCAGAGCCCATTCAAAACATCGGGAGAGGAAACTGTTGTGACTGTGCTAAGCCCTGCTCTGCTTAATAGCTGTTAGCCATGCATGAAAAATATATAGTACAGATTAGATAAGTGACTATCACTTAAATGATTCGCCCGTGGACTCCGTCATCGGGGGATTGGTGGGGAATATTACCTTTGCTAATACCAATTCCATCATCTCATAGTCGTGCCATCTGTCAGTGTTTGAACGACCTATCACATTCATTCCAGCTGGTTCAGAACACTTTCAAAGGGACACCAAGTTCAATGGTTTCTGTATCATTTTTTATCGAAGTCTCTCCGTCCTTTCAATCATCCGGTCGTCTTTTCTTTAAATTCAGTTCTCCCTCAGTGTCCGACAAAGTGACTCAGTGTCTGAGTTAATCCTCTGGCATGAGACGGTAGGGGCAAAAGAGCTGCACCGTGACCACTCTCTCACACACACACACAATGCATTTGCTTTCCCGTGTCTTTTACCTACGCACACTGAAATCATACCTCACAGAGCTTTTCCACGATGCAAAGAAATGTTGCAAATTGATGCTTTTCAAATGTTTGGATAAATTTCAGCTGCACAGTACGCACCCTCAAACTGTGTGGGATGCTCACTTCTTTTCATCCTGATTTATGTTTTCTACCAAAGTCTTCTCTCTCTCTCTCACTCACTCTGTCAACAGACGTATAGAAGCACCTCGGCTCTGAAACATTCACAACTTAAAGTTATGGAACGCTCCAACATGTCAGGAGGAATAATCCCCAACTCTGTCTTTTGTTTTATAGACATGAAATTTGTGAGGCTCATTTGTGTGCATCAATTCACACTACTGCATTTTTTCATCCAGTGCAGCTACGTCAGAGATTTAAGTTTGAGTTTGAAAAACTCCAGAGATGTGTTTTAGTCTGGTAGTGCAGAAACAGAGATGTCACAATCACTTGCAGGAAGACAAAAACCAGCATTAGCCTTGGCTGCCTGTGTAGAAATGTAATATGGATAATCAATTACAAGTGTTGCTGACCCTGTCGTCTTTGCTAACAGCAGTTGTGAAGTTAAATTCAACATTTTAAAGTGACAAAACTGTTTGCATGTGTAGAAGATGAGCTAATAATATGTGATTCTGCAACTAACAACAAAATGTACTCATGTACATCGGCGAAGACCATTGTACATGAGTTGGCTCTCGATATGCATTTTCATGCGTGTTAGTCTGGAAAAACGTTGGTGTGGACAGAGATCAGTTTAGCATGGATGTAGCCTTAGTGTGACGCTGCAGTTTCAAAGTGGGAGTGTGAATCGGGATAGGTTTCTCTCTCTGACCCGACCCGAGCAGGAGCGAGGAGAGAGCTAATCTGACAGTTGTTTTGATTTTTCTGTCCGATACAGGCCCGACCCCTCTGCTAGTCAATCTACAGCAGAGCCACATCACAGTGTATCGGAGTCTTATCATATGATGAGAGGAGAGTTGACCGTCAAGGATGATGAGGATTTGGAGCTAGAAGCGCGTTAAAGGTTTGAGGAGAGGCTCACAGTGACATGTAATGTTACCGATCTCAATCAGTAAATATTTTACAGAAACCGCGCCAACACACAGGTCTTGTTTTTTTGTTAAATGTCCAGTGTAATCAGTTTAAACTTTAAGTAAATTTGTTTCCTATTTGGACAACTTCCACACCATGGCATCCCAGTAGATGAAAGGAAATGGTGAATGGTATCCCTCTTGAGGCCGGGCACGCTGGGCGAGTTTGAGTTGTTGTTGTGGAGTTGAGGAGAAATTAGGCCGTGGCTACAATGGCAGCAAAGAGCACACGATTCCCCTCAATACCAGACAGACAGAGACAAGGACGTCTGAACGGAGGCCTGTACGAAGCTTTCTAAACTTTATTTTTAAAGGGCTGAAGTGCCATCTGTATTGTTGCCAGTCAGCCTGGTACACTGGTGTAATTGTCCCCGTCATTAAATCACCTGAATACACACATCCCTGAAAGAACCACAACAATTTTGCGATAACACAAAAGACATGACGTCTGTTGAGCTTTTTTAACACTATGTTTTTCGACAGAGTATTAAAACCATGACGGCTTGTTGTAGCCTCTCCTATCACAGTCTGGTGCAGCAGAGGTGTGCGTTCAAAGGACAAATGTGTGTTACTGTATGTAGAAATTATCTTCACCGTGACAACAGTTTGTTTTTGATTAATAAAACGAGAAGACAGTGTTTTGCACCTTTTACACCTTATCACACACAAACAGGGAAGCAGGTCACTTTATCTGTACGGGACTCTGTCAGTAAAACCATGCATGCCATTAATATTCTAGAGATTAAGACTCTACAAACCCCACTGAGGAATCTCCCTGAATGCTGGATGCCTGCTTACAGAGAATAAATTGGTATATTTGTTTTAACATCATTATCATGCTGTTCAGTTCACTGCACTTTTGCCTTGTAGATAAAAGTGCTGTCATCCTGGACGACATGGCAATTAGTGAGGATATGTATCTTGGGAAGAAAGTGGCAACTCAGAAACATCACGATAATGATGATTTCGAATATTACTGGAATGCTAAAGAGGAAATGGTACTCCTGCACATTAACGCTGCAAAATTACAGCAATGACACACAGACTTTAATAATTACCAAGAATCATTCACAACTGGTGGTGATATTTTCCTATCCACGTTTTGCTCTTCATTACAGTGAAGCTTCATGAAAACACTTTGTACAGTATTTACAACATCTTTGTGTCTTGCACTGTGTTGACCCAGGGAGATTTTCATTATTCACTATTAGAGGTAGACTTAAATTCATCTATAAACTAGGGTGTAATTTAACAACAGCCGGAACAAAAATTAAAGGAAACAATAATTACGACAAAGGCTGTGATTTATGATCGTCTCCCTCCTCAGACTGACAGAAAAGTCATTAATTAAAGTGAATGTTTGCTTGGAAAAAAAAATATGCCCTCAGTTGCCCATTTGTAACACAAACAGGCATTTCTGCAATTTGTTTCTTTATATTCTTATAAATAACTGTGGGTTAAATAAAAGAAAAAATGAAGAAACTAAATTAAGTACAGCTTCCTAAATTATCACAAAATTCAATCAACACCTCAGAAATAGTGCAAACTCAAACCAAACATTAAATTCTTCATGGAGGAGGATTTACTACAGGACTATTTTAAACTGATGTAGATTCAGCTCAGTGTCCCTAATAAACTGACAGCTCAGTGCATATCCTCTAATTTGTGTCAGAAATCATCCTTAACAGAGAATAAATGTCCGTTTTATTGAGTTTGCTTAGACAGCAGCCGTTACATCAGGTTAAAATGGGAAATGTAGAAATAAAAAGAGAAGATGTTAGAAACTTAAGTTAATATTTCATCTATCTTGTTATTTTGTCTGGTTAAAGTTTCTAGTCCCAGCTCAACATCTAAGTCAGAGAAATACCAACAACTGTCCTTGCACTGCCTCGTCTGAATCAACCTCTCACTTGCTTCCTCCTATGCACCATGGGAGCAGCGCTTGGCACAAGGCGAACTGTCGGAGCACCACTAGAAGAAGGCCCTATATGTACTCGTTCACATAAACTCGGTGTCAATATTCAGAGGCGATACAAGGCTGTGATGTGCTCCAGTCTGTAGCAGACTACAAAACAGTGCTTGTCCCTGAAAACCAACCCTCAAATGTCTGTCAGCCGCTGCCACACAAAAACGCCCACCCACACGACATGAGCTCAGAAACAACCTCCATAAAAGATTTCATTCTTTTATTCAAAAGTAGAAATAAAATAAAAAAGATTGAAGCTGCAGTGTTATAACTCTTTGTACTTACTGAAATTTGAAATTTTGACGACGATTTCAATATCAATGGGAAGTGAGGAAGAGGAGTTTGCTCTTTTGAATCTGTTTGTTTGTTCATCATTTCTCTCTGGTTTCTCTAGGAGCGGTTTTGTTTCACATCAAATGTAGCCTGACCTCTTGTCTCTTGAGTTGGACCCTGTTAATCCGATGTGATCTTCAGCCATGATCCTTTGTATATGGTCTAGGCGCATTATGTCGAGACATACTGAATGTGCGTGCCCCACAGCCTGAACAAACGCCACTCTTCCACATTTGATAATACCGCTAGATTTGCCGACACGTATATGACCCTCCACGTTTGGCCTTTTTTTAATAAGTCTTTCTCTGCATGCATATTTCCCCAGGATAAGAGTGCCCTCACTCTCAGGACAAAGCTCTTAGCAAAGCCCTTCCAGCAGCAAAGTGACAGTATTCACGCTATAACTTTACATGCCCACGAGCAGCGGTGGAAATAAATTCATGTCAAAACACATTTCCACGCATATTTGTCCAAAGAAGAAAACAGTCTTTACTGCAGAACTCCATGGATTCTTTGCATTAGTGACAAAACTTAAACTAATCTCCACAGTTGTTTATTTTTTTTTATGTTTCATTAAGTCAGTTTGGGGCGATGCTGTACAAAGGCTTTCTGAAGATATTGCTTTTGATCCAGCATGACAGATTTGCTCCAGTGTGGCAGCACAGTGTGTCGACATATCAAACATACAGCTGATGAATGACTGTCGGAGTGAGTGTCTCACTAAACAGCCTTAAGCCATAACTCACAGTGACTCAGAATCCTGTAGTGTAAATACATTACACCACAAATGAGTGACGGCTACGGTTTACACGATTTGTCTCATATTTTTATAAGCTGAAGAGAGGGCAAACTATTTTTCTAAGAGGTTCACTTCAAGATCAGCTTTTGGAACGTGTTAGGAAAACCTCCCTGAACAGATCAAACCATTGTACTTTCACAAAGCAATGCCTCCTTAATCAACTGCAGTAACTCAGAGCTTGTTCTCTCTTTTCACCACCACCTCAAATCTCTATACTCGATCATATCCCAACCAACCAGAAGCCCTTCATGAGAAGCCCTTACTACCCTGCTCCATTACTCACCACCACCAGTGCCTTTCTATATCCAAACCAACCAATTCTTAGGTTGTAAGCACCAAAGTGTATTCCATTGTTCCTAATGAATTCAATGCCAGTCATTTTCTAATAGGTCTCTCCTGTTTGAGCTGTCTGTAATGTGTTCATCAATTATGATACTGTCATAATATTATGTCAATATGTAAATCAGTAGGCAAACACAGTTTTTCAAGTAGATGCTGCTGGGTGTCGTATCAAAGAAAACTACCTCTATGGTGGTGAACTCAGATCACTTAACCTAACAGCAGCTGAATGTCTAAATCTTCTGTCTTCCACTGCTTTAACCTCTCACCCTTCTACAGTGATGTAGAGGTTACATGAGTACATGATGTCACTATATTGGGCAACAGAGGACACCACTCATCCGTCCAGTACTGCTGCTAGGTGTGGTCAGAAGCTCCACAGACAGGAGAGGACAGAGAAGCCCTCTGAGTCCTGTAAACTCTCAAGTGAAGCACTCATCAAACCACAACTCAGTCCAGACACTGAATGACACATCAGAGAGCCCCAGTACAAACAAGCTGTCAGCGACGAAAAATAACCAACACTGTGAGGATTCTCTGGCCAAAAGCTCCGTGGGGGATAATATCCATGAAATTACCCATGACCACTGGGCTAAGACTGGGTCATTATAGTATTATCAAAACGAGAATGCTAATATAAATCCATCTAATGTACAGAAATGATCTACATAAGCTAAAATATTGATGTGTATTGTCTGCTGTTAGTTCACACACACAGACACACACACATTGGCATTTATAAATCAATAAAAAAGTAAAAAACAATACATTTCATTCCGTCAGTGGCAGTGGGATCTGTGTCTGTTTTTTTAATAACCAAAAACCTATTTAATAATCTGCACATATGGTGGTACAGGATTATAGTGTTACATATTCATCCCTTTCTCTTTATTAATATCAGTCTACCTCCCCCCGCGGATCCTCCCTTTGAATGCCAGCAACCTGCTCCTTAGTCACAGGTTCCAAGTAATGATAAACAAAATAATCCATAATAATCATGATTAAGTGATTTAAATGAATAAATATGTCAAATCACACAGTAATTACAAAAACTTCAGAGGGGTAAGAAATCCTTAGGAGGCTGCTTGTGATAGAATCAACATGGCAACGGAACCAAGGTCACGATCCAAAGTGTGACACCTGCATATGCAAACCTACCCACACACACACATACAACGTGCATGTATGTCCAACACCCCCCTGAAACTACCCGGTTATCCACATCCAATCATTCTTCCAACGCTTTTGTTCAATAGTATAGATTGCATTTTTTAAAGTGCAAAATAAGACGTTGCCAGAGATTGTGAATTGTTTTCTGTCACGCCACTGACAAAGGGTTAATCTCCCCCCGGGACACGGTCAGATAGTAGTACAGATCATTAAGATCATTACCTCCAGGATTTAGTTTGTCTGAGTCAAATGCTTATATCTGGTAAATGGGACATTTAATTAGTTTGACCATGTGTGGACTTGTGGAGCTTATAATGACAATATAGTATAAAATAAATGAATGTGTAAATTGGGAAACTTTGGTTTAAATTGCCTTGTTTCTTATCTGAACTGTACCAGCTCTTTACTGTTTAATTCCTTTTGAGATATTAAATTCCAATGACAACTGCACCTCACATTGGGCACGAGACAATATTTTTTTCCCCTATAACTTTGATGTAACAATCAGGCTTCATATATTCATCATTGTAAGTGGGGATAACGGTACCTTTTAGGCGTGGATGTACTATTGTGCTACATCTAGTATTACAAAAACATTTGTTTTTAAAGTATAACATTTGGTCTTTCATCCCAGGAACAAGCTACTCGGAGTCCAAATCTTTGAAATGTACTTAAATTTCACAGTTCTACCTCGGTGCATAAACACTGAATGATTATTTTGTGAGGCAGCTTTTGAAAAGTAGTCAGTTATACAAATCCGTGTGGAAACAGCCACTGCTATATGTGACGTTTTGAATTGAGAGAGCCATACTTCTGTGGAAGGTGAAGTGCAATGTGCAATGTCCTGTCCTCACAGATCTACTGAGATTGCACGGCAGTTGAAGTCAGAAACACTTTGGTGTGGCGGTTCATCAACAAAGTCGGAAGTCTTCAAACTAAGTTTGCCACTCGTGGTTGAGCTGGTGTCAGAATAATCAGTTTGGTATTCTGGTGAGTGAAAGATGATGTATGAGCATCTGCTTTCCAAATGAGTTTACACTGGAGTCGAGGCCCATTATCTCTGGGCAAAGATAATCATTTCTTGTTCTGTCTTTTAAGCTGTGAGATGGAAGGAGGTGCAGCAGAGGTGGGAGAGAGCCAGACGGATATTACGCTGACTTTTGAGGAATGGAAGGCAAACAAAAGGGTAACGGGGGAGGAGGGAAAACTCAATCTTCCATTTCAGAGGGTTTCTCCCCTTCGTATCCGTCATGGCTTTCATGAGCAGTGTCCTAATGACAGGAGGCTGGTAAACAGAGAGGTGAAGAACAGACTCTCCAATGGCATTTCTCTTCACATCACGACACATGCCAGTCCCAAAGAAACCTCAGAGAGGATGGGCGATGGATAACCAGGGGAGAAAAACAAGTTTGTGCCATGGATCGTTATTCTCATCCAAAAACTGTTTTAAATTTAAAGAAACAAGGCTTTGAGGAAAAACATTTCACCTTCAAAATGAAGACGATGATTCAACACAAAGAGACAATCATTATGTCATTAATGACTGCATCATACTTTGATAGACTATCCTGAGACAATGAGCTACAACAGTCCCCTTTACTCATTTCTGTTGCATTGAATCCTTTCACAACAGGCTGTCCTGATTCACACACATTTAGTTCTGCACCTTCTCACTTCAGACACATCAGGTGATGTCAGGCTAGGTCTAGGACACATTAGAAGTAAAGAGCCAGCGATTCTTTTAAAAATGGACCATCTGGTCAAACTCTGTAACCAAGCAACACGCGCCTTGGACAGCAAGGTGACCAAGAAGTATGAGCCAGAGTTTCTCTGCAGAGATAAAAAAAAACGGTTAAACCCTAACAAAGACAAGTATCACTGCAGCAATTCATCAATCTGGCCTTCATTGTGACCAGACAGACACATTCACTAGACAGCATACATATTACAGTCTGTCTGGTTTAACAGAGGAGTTGAAAACTGTGGCCTGAATAAAAGTGAGTGGTACGTCTGGCTGGGACATGAGAACAGAGGCCGTCTGTGCAGCAGATTATCAAAACCCACTTCGGCTTTACTTACACAAAACAATAGTGGCGATAGGTATTAGAAGCAAAGGAGGAAGTCAGGTTATATCCATAAGCTGCATAAAAACAAGGACAACATGACTTCTCTGGAAAAGAGAAGCCAACGCGTCTTGCTTGTGACTGGCCGCATTATAAGTCTCAAACCCTGCCTCCTCCATGTTAATGGATGGAACATGGACCAAACAGGTTTCTGTCATTTAAGGTAATTCTGGTGGCATCCATATTTCTGGAGAGTGCAAGGGTGGTAGAGATGTTTCATCCATCTTCATGTACAATAAATGGCTTTAAAATATTCAAGTTAGACATATCAAGTGGACATCTGCCGGTCACAGTCATTGTTTTTGTCCCTATTCGTCTACAGCAACTCAACAAGGAGACAGTTGAGAAAACTCAAAAGCTTTGAGAAAAGGCTGTTAACTATACCTGCCTGATCTGATTCAGTCAAAATTCTGTGAGCTCCTATTAACTCATGCATCAACTTGTGAATATATTTATATTTTGACCCAATATTTTGACCCAAATCCACCAAAACTGCTTTAGGAAATGGTTTCCCAATGTGCAGAAAGAAGAGGAGGAACTATTGAAGTTTCAATCTTCATGAAGGCACCAGACGATTGCTGGAAAAAAATCCTGAACCGTTCTTTTGACTGCCAATCCTTAACTTTACAACGTTCCGTTACGACAACACTGACCAACTCCAAAAGCAATCTGTGGCTGACTCGTGCACAACACATATTTTATTGATGTTGTGGTGCCATACTTTCCAGCAAATGCCCTGTGTGAGTTCTCTGGATACACAAAGGCCTTTGTCTTCAGTGGAATGTTAAATACTGCATTGTGATGAGCTACCTTTCCTCCACCATGTTCATGGTACCAGCCACAATCGTGGTTAACTATTCTGCTTCCTTAGGACGTGACTGGAGACAAGCAGCAGCGTGTGAAGTGGACTTTGTATCTGTTTTCTTACTGCAGCCGTGGGGGTGCATGTGCCTTTCTCCTCGTTTCACATCCATTAACAGATCTATTTAGGGAGGCCTTCAGAAACTCTTTAGTAAGTGCTTGATACTGAATACTAAGAGCAATCGTTGAACTTCTTAAGTAACTGGCTTTTTTCACTTTCTTGCCTAAGGTTAGAAGTTTTTTGTTGTTTCCCTGGTAACCTCAGTGTGAAAAGACTTCAGAAAGTCCACGCTTGCTGTCAGAGGACAGATGTCCACTGGGAGCTGAAGCTGCTGGTTTCAGTTAGATTTTATACAGAGCCAGTAAAGCTGGTTCCCCCTGTTTCCAGTCTTTATGCTAAGCTAACGGCTTCTGGCAGCGGCTTTATGCTTATTTAACATATTTTACAGTGGTGTCAATCTTCCCATGCTAACTCTCAGCAAGGTACCGAATGGTATTTTCCAAAATGTCAAACTAATGCTTTGAGAACTTCAGTTCCAAGAATCCGAACAGCTAAGATTATTGGTTTTATGTCTGACATTTAGCTAAATGTTTGTTATTATTAAATCCTGGTTTGTCATTTTTCATAGAAATGCTTCAGTACATGATTTAAATACAACTATCAAAATCCTGTATGCAGAACAGACTTTTTCACAGCCCTCCCTTCTGCTATTTTCTGCTGGATTACTTTGGTAGGTACTTTTTCCCATCAGTATTCTCATTTACAGTCAACTACTAATTTATATTAATTTAATTAAGGCATATATTCCAACAAAATGTACATTATTTGATGAAAATCAACAACAGTGGTTTTTGTACTTGACCTGTCCTTTGGTGATGGAATGGGGTTTCGCTGAGGTGAGTTATGGTCCAAATCTTCTCTGCCAAGTTAATCCCGCTCCATACACGGGGATGAGAGGATAGGAAGGACAGAAACATTTTAATTTGGAGATGGTACAGTTGAAACATTGTTTTAATGTTTCCAGAGCTTTACGGGGAAATCTTCCTCTAAGCTTCGGCCACGGAACAAAGCTATTCCTTTGATTTTGAATTACAGTAAAAGCCTTCTATCTGTGTCCGACACTGAGGACGATTAAATCCCGACATGCTGACCTCACATGTCAGCCACTCACATTACTTAGGGAGCCTGACACACACCTCAGGTCTTGCAAGGCCACAGCTCAATTATTCTTTATATCTGTGGTATTGGCAGCTTGAAGCGTAATGTTTCCGCTAATTTGATTAACGCTCTATATGTGTTATATTTACAAACCCAGACATGATCATACAGAGGTCACGAGTAACCCATGTCTCGAGGCATCTTTCCCGATTTCTGCCACAATTGTTGCTCCTTCTGACTTCCTCTCTCGATGGCGCTCCCCTTTTTTCCGACCTTCTAGAACTAGGTCAATCCTGACTGTGAAGTATAGGTACGCCGAGGTTCACATGTTGCACCTACCCATCAGGCCCAGACGTCCGATATAATCCCCCCACCTTTGATCATGATTTCTTCCTAATCCAGTTGAAAGTGTTAGGTGAAGACAGCCAGAGGCAATATATCTTCCCGAGGTACGATACCTGCTTCCTCTTGTGGAGAAATCCCGTTAATTACTTTATTCGTTCACGGAGGCTGGCCCCAGTGACCAAAGTGAAAGTTAAATCTCTCACTGGATGAATCAGCAGCAGGTCCTCATTGAGGTCCTGTGGATACGAGCTGGGAGACACAGCTGGGGAGGCGGTGGAGGCTCGGGCGGCATCGTTTCTGTTCAGACTTCATTATAACTGATTAAAGTGACTTTGCAACACGCATCATCTGCTCTCACGGATTAACAGAAGGGAGATTTGTTTTTGTTTTTTCACTCCTCTAAGTTTGAACAGACTGTGCCTTTAATCCTCACACCCCCCACACGCACGCACACACATTCACCATCACCTGCCACCACCTGCAAAGATGTGACCTTTTGTTCTCTGCCTGTTAAGCTGATAAAAGACAATGGACATTGACAATGACATCAGAAGTCATTTAAAAAAAAAGAAACTTCATGAAATGGGATGAGCCTTAAACCTGCATTAAAAGACGTCATTAATGTGTACGATGAAACGTGACAGGGGACGTGGTTGCAGATAATAGAGGAATGGAAATAATAGTTCCTCACGCTTCAGTAGAAGGTATCACAAAGGTTAGTTTGAGATATTCCTCCTCTCATGTGTTTCCTTCTGCTACTTCTTGTCTGTTCCAAATTCCTCATCCTCTCTTTTTGCAGGTGCCATATGCTTTATGTCTATAACAGAATGTGTGTGTGTGTGTGTGTGTGTGTGTGTGTGTGTGTGTGTGTGTGTGTGTGTGTGTGTGTGTGTGTGTGTGTGTGTGTTAAACTCCCTTTAAGCTTCTCGTAGTGAGAACAACTCAAATTTTGTGGAAGGTTTGTGGGTTTTAAAGCAAAAGTAATCACAGCAATTTTGTCAACGTGATAATATTCAAGAACACGCCTGTTTTCAAGTCTCTGTGAAACTCTTAATATTAATTAGTCATTTTGTGATCCCATCATCAGACGGACAAACATCCTTACTTAAGAACTACTGTGTTAGATGTGAGTTTCAGATACAGCTGCTGACTCTCACGGAAATCTGGTTAGTTGAAGGAAAAGCTTTGAGGAAATCTTCAGGTATTTTAATTGGAAGTATTTACTGAAAATGCTAATAAGTTAACAGTGTAATGCTGTTGTTAACCCATTGCCAGTAGGGGAGATGCCTCTCTGACCCCCCCCCAGTCCAGTGCAACGTGTCACAGAATCACAAACTTGACCTTCAACTGACCAAACTGTACAAAAGATCCCACTGAGCCCCTAATAACAAACATTAACTTGTATTCTTACCTAACTCATGCTGTATATCTAAATAATATGATACTGCTGAATATCTACACCATACAACCATTTTATTGTCTCACAACTGCATGTGTCAAGTGACCACTTTTGTCCAATCGTGACCGAGTGATCATGCCTGGGTTCAAAGTTAAGCTTCCCCTCACCTCCCATCAGTTGGAGGATCGTTACACCCTTACGTTGCTATGGTGACAGCTGATGATAACTGGGCAGAGACATTGTCAAAGTGATGTTTGAAAAACAATGAAACTATTTTATATACCCAGGTGACCTGAATAATAAAAAAGCAAAAATGTTTTAAATAGTACCTTCAACTGACTTTGTCCAACACACAACTACTGACACTGTTTCTTTAATTAAACCTTTGAAAACCCTCTCCTCTTTTGGTCCTTTTAATGGCATTGAGACATTTTCCCACCTCATGAAATGTAACGATTAACTAGTATAATCGGTAACAGGAATGGTCAATTTTTTCAGATTAAAGGTGGTATTTTAACCAAACTCTCTGCACATGGAGAAGGAAACATCAAATTAGAAAGCAAGACCGCAACCCTTTCAAAAGAGTGAAGTAACACAAATTCATACTACAAATCAGGTCAAAGAAGAGAGTTTCTTTCTGATGATGTCAAATGCATGTTTTGGGGTCTTTTTTGTCCTTTATTTTTCCAGAAGTTCTCACCTGGTTTCTCCACTTTTTCAAAGCCCCATGAGTCATTGTCAGAAATCAGCTCCTATTATTGTCAGCTGCTTTCATAGCTAATGAGCATTGAACGCTAATGATAGCACTCAGTCTTGGCAGACTACTGGCATTCAGATCTCCGTAATAATCAGCTGCCTACAATGTGTTGCTCTTTTCCGATCCAAAGAGGAATCTGTGATCCTACCCTGACAGTGTTCTATGCTTTTGACATTAGATTGTTGAAGAGGCCCTGTCCACTTTACCAGGGTGCACGCTGACCTGTTTTAGTGCTGTGTTGTGATAGGCATTAATTCTAAGAGGATTTGTGTGTCTCTTGGTGGGAGCTGTGTGCAGCAGCCATTTGCTGAATGGGATTAATGTAGGGTTTTTATCAGACTGTGGTCCCTGGCCTCTAAAGCTGGCTTGTTGTCCTCTCTCAAAGCATCTCCTTGGGACTGTGCAACAAGCCAAACAGCTCCAATAGACTGAAATCAAACAAAGCAATGATCTTTTTTTTACTTTGTAAGGCTTGGTGTTATTTCTCATAAAAAAATGAAACGTGCACATCAATTCCATCTTTCTTTTTCTTCTGGACATTTTCCTAACTAACAACGTTCACTTCCAATTTCTATTTCATGTTCTTTCTTGCCTTGCAATAAGCCTAAATCCTCACTGAATAATCCATGCTGAGTCGGCTATTTATGTTTGTTCATCTATGAATCTATTAGCCACTCGATTAACAATTCAATAATAATCATAAAAGTATAATAATTACAAATAGGAAATTCCTTGAATGAAAAAGGGATATAAACCTAAAGACATCAGCCTTTCCCACTGATACTATCTACAGCGGTAGCAGCAGCTGGGAAATTATTATTCTGTAACCATGGACGCAGTACGCTATCATGCGGTGCAGCTGTGCAGAGCAGACATCTCTTATGTTATTATAAAAGTAACATAAACAGTGCAATGCTTCAACTCATTATTATTCATGCATCTGCCTCAAAACAATGTCCAGTGCACCTGCCGAGACACATAAAGGATGCAACATACAGCCGTGCTAAGTAAGACCTCATTTAAGTTTCTTGCTGTGTCTCCCGATAGAGGTTCATCTTTGTCCCGTTGTTACCACATCTCATTTCAGCCTCTGCCAGACGGTCATTGCATCGCTTTATCACTCTCTCATTATTCGCCCAAGGACCATTTTGAATTCTCATCTCCCATCATTGTGTTGCACAATTACAACACAGAGAGACTGATGCAATATTTCTAGAACGATTGTCAAGGACTTTTTTTCATCTGTACTTCCTTCATTTTTATCCCACACAACATCGCAGGAGTGTCTCCGACTTTGTGTTGGTCTCTCCTACGCCATTCTTCTGATTCTGTAAAGCTGCAAGACTACAGAGTGGTACATTGCTTCTATGTGCTTATCGACTTTATCTCTCTCACACACACACAAACAAACACACACGCACATACGCACACAGGATGATATAAGGTTTCAAAGGATTCAGCGGAATGTCAAATATCTACTTACATGTTCAAGATCTGACCAAACTTCTGACCACATGCAGACTATTTATCACACATGTGATGAAGGTGTCAAGCTAGAGGTGTTTTTTTTGGATACATCTGTGTCTGAGGTTTCAAATGATTCAGCCAATCAAAACACAATACTTTAAGGGCTGCTGCACACTAGGGGATTTTCAACTCTTGACTGTGGAAGACCACATGTCTATGAAGAGATAATGACAGATTTAACCGATTTTTTATTTCATAATCTTCAAAATGCAAACACTATAGAAGACTTGGCCAGAACCTCAGACCACACACTTGCTGTTTGTAGGAAAGGATTTCTCACTGGCGATCCAGAGACTTCAAATCTTACAGAAACTTTGGATATCTTCTTTTATCTTGTGGAAAACTTGCATACACTTTGCAGCGCGAGCTGGAGTTGAGTTGGAAATGTATTGTTTTTTCATTCACTAGCAGCTTTACAAGTACACAACATCCGGCTGGGGACACTTCCCGTTCACTTGCCATGCAGGTTTCTGTAGGAGCGGATTATCATAAATATCAAACCTGTTTAAAACTGTTATAGGTAAGGAGGTATGTGTAAAGGTATATGTTGTAATTGTAATGCATATTTGGTCTTGTTTAACCCAACCATTATCGACTATGGTCATAAGGGGACAGCTGACAATAGACTGATTGTGTATGGTTATAACTCCCATATTTTTGCGGAGACATCCAGATACCCGGGGCTTAACATATCTTCTTTTTCAACTTTCTTGTTGCTAAAAGTATCTTCTCGGGTTTTAACTGAATAGCTAATCACATAAATATACATAAACAAGAAATTTACACAGAATACAAAAGCAGTGATGAGCAATATTTTACTGATGTAGCTCGGATGTTTAGCTTATAGAGTTTAGATGAAGCCTGACCTTTAAGGGTCACATGTGTACATGAACACAGAAGCACAGCTACCTCAGAAAGTGTCAGAGAAAGTGGTTTCAGGCTTTTGCATGTATGCGCACACACACACACACACGTCATGTGAATGCACATATGTCTGCATGACTGAGTAACCTCACACAAACATACTTTACGCACACATGAGAGGGGCGAGTGTGAGTCTTGTCCTCCGTGACCCTTTTCAACACCTCCCCACCAAACACACACACTCGCAGTGAGGGTGAATTAACAGAAAAAGCCTCACATGTGAATACTAGAACAAAGTGTGGAGCAGTAGTCCAATTTTCCTTGTGCTGCGTACTGTGACATTTCCCTGTGTTACTAATGAGACAGGCTTGGCGAGGAAAGCCTGTGCTGAGACCAGCAACCTGGCAGAGTTTGGCCTCGAGGGCCCTTTCATTGGACCCTGATTCCTATTTACCCCTGTGAAATATTCTGCTGCTGTTTTATTACATAAAGCTAAAAGTCCACTTGGCTCTGGCGGCATGTTTCCAGCACTGTGGTTAAAAATTCTAAATAACAAAACAAGATTCCAGTGGAGTGTAGCTGTTGTTGTCAAAGGCTTTTGTTCAGCTCTATATATGTGAACTTTCCTTTCAAATGGAATATTGAGTCATTGGCTTCACTGGGTGCTGATCCACACCCATACATTTCATAGTTTCTCCACATTACAAGCACTTCTTTAATTTTAAATCACGTATTTTAACATCTGAGAAATCGTGTGTATGTAAGTGCTGGGGGCTCAGGGAGGAGCGAACCATGGCTGAATCAATCTGTGTGTGAAAAGAGGGGCTGAGAGGGAAAGCTGCCGAACAAGGATGGATTCACTATCTTGATGCCACTGGGTTTAAAGTCACGGGGGGGGGGTTGTTTAATGTTCATCGGGATCACACTGGCCATACAATAATAAAACCTGGGGGGGATTCGGACAAGTGAGGTTGACTTCCTATGTGGCTACAAACATGAACTGTAGAAAACGATGGACGACACATCTCCACTTCCTCTCACTACCGGTACCCAGAAAGGAAGCCAAAATATATTTGATACAAATGCGGCCATCTTCCAGCAATGATATTGTCTGGAATCAGAGTCTGTACAGTAGCATGGAGAGTATGCAACTGCTGTATGAAGGACCCTTCGATACATGTACTTGACCAATCGAGTCTCAATAACATCATGTCAACCCATTACTAATTTAAAGCTTAACAGAAACGTATGCTTGAACAACCATTCGAATGGTAAGAGCTAGGAGAACCCATACTTGAGAAATAATTTGTTTGATATGTACTTAGTTTGGTCCATGTCCCGTCAACTAACATAGGGGAGGCGGAGTTTATGACCTATAATGCAATCGGCCACAAGGTTGCACTCAAGAAACTTTGGCTTAATTTTGAGGGGCTAGAATACTTGCAATCTTCATATACAGTCTATAGTCACAACCAAACAGCATATACACTGTAGCATAGAGTGTAAATGTTGGTGCATCCTGCCACATTTGTCCTGCTGCTACTAAGAATATGTGTTCTTTAAAATGAAATGAAATATAATAGGAGAATTATGTGCTTCTGCTTGTGATCCCCTGTATGTAAGTAGGCTTTACCGTGTCTGTTATTTTCTCCATTGACTGCAGACATTTAACAGAGAACATTCAGTAGCATCAGCCGTGTGCATTTGTGAGTCATTAAACAAATACTTCAACTTGAAAAGGGTCCACACTCCTGGTGTGAAGACAGGTTTCATTTTGCTATGATGTTGTGAACGGTGAGGCATTTTGTTCTGGTGCTTTTCTGGTGATGCATTTTTACACGCACAGTCTTGGGAGTGTGTGCGATGAATGGAAAACCTAACACTTTTCCTCCATTTCTCTCGGGTTGACGTGACCTGCCTGCTTCCCATCCCTCTCACTAACAGAACGTTTGAACAGCCTCTCCTTGTTTTGAAACATGAGCACATTCTTCATGGACACAGTGCAACCGCAGGGAGACATTCAGAAGTCTCTGGGTCCCCTTCTTCTCTCCAATGTGCAGCGATGGCTCCCTGTGTGGCCAGCGAGAGTTTCCAGAGTTGTTGGGACAGAAAAAACAGGTGGGTAAGGAGTGACCTCTACCATGCCGACAGCCTATTCTACCACCTCGGCGGGGGCATGTTCATGGAAAAGAAAAGCGAGAACAGCATGGCACTCAAGCAGCAGGATACTTTGGAGTTGAAGCAGTGGATATAAAGGCCACGATTGATTTTCAGCACTCTTTTCTGAGATGTTTTATTTCATGGTTTTGTCGTAGATCCGTTCAAAGTGCAGTGGCCTGTTCCCCTGCAACTTCTAATATTTCCTGAAGCAAAAGGACAAATGTGTGTGTGTGTGTGTGTGTGTGTGTGTGGTCCGTGGTCACAGGTTATATGACCAGGGCAGCGGGGTCCTATAAGAAGCGCTTTCCTTGAAGTTAACAAACTAATAAATACTCTCTTTCAAAGGTTGAGCCGTCTGCATTCTATGTCCTTCCTCAGCAAACCTTTGGCTTTTCAGTGCATAGTGGGTACTTTTCCCATCAGTGGAATACTAATAAGTTGTTTGAATCCAAAGCCATACATCTCAGATCAGCTGGTGATGGTAACACAGTTCTCAGTCAGCCATGTGCAGGGCATTCTAAAATCCTGCTCAAAGGGATAGGGTTTTAAAAAAACGCTGGACCTCCACAGTGCTCAATGCTGTTGACCTGGTTTCTGCTCGTGTCTCTTGCTTCAATCAGCCATTTGCTTTCTCCAGTGGGGTTTCAAACCATGCAACAGTGTTCAGGTGTCAGATTTTGATTGTTAAATGGTTACTGCTGCTCAGTTCGTGAACAGCTGCACTACAGGGGGCTCTTCTATAGAAATAATGGTCCTATATTTCCCCGTAAAATATCACTTTTACAACTGTTGTGCTGCACACCACTTACGAACTTTAACTGTTTTTAAATGGTCTATTTCCATTGCTTGAAAATATTTCCAGACATTTTGAAATAAGTGTGATGTAATGCCCTATCAGTTATGTCAAACTGATTCCACTCTTAGTTCACTTATTCATTCTTCCCTGTCAGCATTCTTTAATCATCTTCACTCACCCACATGCATGAATACGCCAGATACTATATTTTTAATAGCTTGTGGTAATATATTAGAATTGACTCCACACATTAATTAGTAGGTTTCAGTGCAACGTGAATGCTTCACTCTGTCTATTTTTCTATTCCCATCCCAGTTGATCCTGTTTGTAATGCTGTATTAAACGAGAGTGAACACACACTGTTTCTTTACCCTTTACCACTAAAACTGAAGAGAAATTAAATAAATGTCTGT
This sequence comes from Pseudopleuronectes americanus, assembly GCA_038501795.1. Taxonomy (NCBI): domain Eukaryota; kingdom Metazoa; phylum Chordata; class Actinopteri; order Pleuronectiformes; family Pleuronectidae; genus Pseudopleuronectes; species Pseudopleuronectes americanus. The sequence goes on from CM076736.1 coordinate 10,819,323, forward strand.
TTTTTAAAGCTATGGTTGGTAATCCTGGAAAAGGTAGCAGTAGCAGACTAAATTTACTTTAAAATGATGCGGCCTATACATCCCATCACCTCCCATCAGCCTCTTTGACAAAGTCAGGCCCCCAAACCCATGAAGGTGCACTGCCTGACACCTTGTTGAAGCCAACTGTTTCGTGACTTGTTTGTTAACTGCGCACAAAGAGCCCCAGCAGGGTGCACACACACACCCACACACATACACAACCACACAGGCAGGACAGTTAGTGACAAGACAGGTACGCCAGCGACTCTTTCATTTGGTCCGAATGAAGTTATGGGCCATGTTCATTACAGTCCTGAAGGCTTTTCTCTTATTTTGAGTGTTTCAGAAACAACTTACCCATCCTCCCTTTGGTAATAAACTGAATATTTGTAAATATAGCCGTACTCTCTGTTTTTGTCTTATAAAATGTCATGTTGTGCTGTTTGTTTGACTATAATAAGGTAAGAATCTGATGAGTAGAGTTGTCAGGAAATCGTTCAATTTGTATCACAGTGTCCTCGAGGCTGTGTAAATACCCACTATGACACCAGCATTTAGCCTGCATGATAAACACCTCATGCAGTAAATCGTGGGAACACTCCTCCACTCAGTCAGACGAGGAGAGGAGGACCTTTACCTAAGCATAAAAGCTCCAGTCAGCGGCACCTTAATTGCTTTTCATACAGCAAATTTGCTTTTACTTTCGCTCAGTTAATGAAATTAATCCAGAACATTCTTCCCACAATCAGCGGCGCAGTGGACCTAAATGTCAGCGGCTCCTGCATGGATTTCTTCATTGAATCTGAGCAAACCCACCCCAGGAGAGAGAGAGGGTATATCTCATGAATTGATTGACAGAGTTCTATTACAAGGGCTTATCAGAACCGCTCTGCAATTATCCAGGTTCACTATGGCAATGGGATTTGATTTGTGCCGGGATTATAGTCTCTAAAAATGTGTGCAGAAAGGGGGTGCTGCTCCACATAGTGACCCCCTCTCCCAGTTTCATTAGCATGGTGTCCCCTGCTAATGCCCGGGCAGCACGCACCGCCAGCTCATGTTTTAAGTATTTCCCTGGCCTTTTTAAGTCCATTTTGATATTTATATTTGACATTTGGTTCATGGTTTGTTGTCTTTGTGCAACCTTTGGCTGTGAAAGTGTACTGCCCGGGTGGTTGGCGAATAACAGCCCACGATGCAGAGCAGGAGACACTCAGCAGCAACACACTGGCCGACTAATACAGCTCGAATGTAATTGTTCTGTGTAGCGCAGCAAATATGACAGAATGTCCTCACTTTGTTGTCCTGTCATTCTGGATATTGAAATTGTCAAAAAAATAGGTTAGAGTGAAATTCCTACTGAGAACAAACTTTTAAACAAGTTCTGTAAAAGGCATCTGGTCACCTTGGTTGTGCCAAACACTTGCTGTTGATGAGTGGTGTGGGTGTTCTTTATTCTCCAAACAAATCAACAGCAAACTTGCCAGTCAGCTAAGTTGTTATCTCCATATCATCTCAGGGTTTTGTGAATCACATGAACTGAATCTGCTCCCTACTAACTGTGCCTTTTTACGGTGTATGAAATGCAGCCTGTTAAAGATTAAAGAAAAAAAAAGGGGCGAAACTTCCTTTACTTATACATAGGTAAACTAGGACCCAAAGGAAACCTTGAAATGTAAAATAAATAAACAAATTTAAAACAGGGAGAAAAGTGAAATCTTATTATCTGTCCTTTCAAACAGATGCAGCAACACCCGAGCAGCAAACCAGCAGACTGAGGCAGTTTCTTATTCTAATCCTGACTAAAGAAAGCAGACGGCTCCTGTTCGGCTGTCTGCCACAGCAGCCTTCATTATCAGCCTCAACTCAGAATGAAAGAGCAGCTTTCACAGCTTAATGCACCTGCACTTGATAACTTCCTACATGGTCGCTAGTGAAAGGTGTGGGTCCATGTGGGATCTTGTTGATAAACTGTTGATATAGTTCAGCTTTGTGTCAGGACTCTGATCATGGTGTTCTTTGGTTTGCATGTTAGTCAGATGGACTGACACTCAAGCAAGCATGGGGTTTACTCCAATTTCAGTTCACAAATTGGAACAATAACTTGACAGCAGACGCCTGAAACGAGCTCCTCAGGTGACTTCTGGTAGAGACAGAACTCTGACAGAGCATGGACTCTTTTCACTTATTTCTATGCACTCATGACTATTGAACTGAAACCATACTACGGAGTCAGTGCTGGCCGAGCGTGGCGCCCAGTATGGCTGGAGGGGAAGCCCAACAGACAGTGTTGTGGTCCACTATCCCATTGGTGGAAGACATTGTGAAGTTCGGCACAAAAGTATGAATAATTCTCCACAAACACTCTGTCTGCACATAAGTTAGGAATATGATTCAAGTAAACTGCATACACCGCAGAAACTGATTAGAATAGGCCTAGCATTTGAAAAAAGTGAACCAGGTTTTTTTCATTCATTGTTTCGGCATACCTGTGCATCCCACATCTAAATGACACAGGGGGAAAAATAGATGTTTGCCATGACTTCTTAACTTCTTCCTGTTTTCCTCCTCTTGCAGCCCGGTGCACTTTCTTCAACAACATGTCCGTAGGTCAGCACAATTGCAGCCGTCTTAGGCTGGTGGCAGCTTGATGGGCTGAGGAAATAAATGCTTCCAGTCGCAGAAGCAACCAATTGTTGAAGGACAGCCGTGATTTACAAATCACTCAGAGGGAACAGGAGGGGGGGGTGTCCTGATGTGAGCAGGTCAGCAGGCGAGGGTACGAAACACTTTTGGGGGTAGTGGTGCTGAACAACAGAGCACCACTGAGTCTGTTTCACTACAACACAGTAGGTAATCGAAAGTATATTTGAAGTAAAAACACACACACACACCTGCACTGCTATATTCAAGTACTGACACTCCATTACTCCTTCATTCATTAACTCATACATGCACAGGCACACAGTCCACATTAACACACACACACTCTGTGACTTCCTATTTACTCATGCAGTCCCAGCATGTCAGAGGATGGTATAACAGTAGCAACCTCGCACACGCACACACATGTGAACATACAAATACACACACAGTGCAATCACCAGACACCTCGAAAGGAGAAGAGAGAATATAAATGTATTTTATTGTCTCACTACATAAAAATGCAGCCAGCACAGACAAAATGTATTTCCATAATGACTCCGGCTTGGTGTGTGTGTGTGAGGCGGCAGCTTCCCCCTCAGCAGCCGCAGCGTGTGAAATGACGTGCTGCCTCTTCCGTGAACTCACCGGGGTTTGTCTGTCCACTGGCGCTTATTCAACATGCATGACGTCTGTCCATCGAAATTTTAGGACGGGCCGCCGAGGTGCGGAAGAGCAACTGGTGCAGAGTAGATGTGAAATATTAGTGAGGTGGATGAGGAAACATCGGACATAGATTACGCTCACTGAAGGTTTCATTTGAATTTAATTTAATGGAGATTTACTCTTGTTGGAAAGTTATTTAGTCTCTGCTCTGAAAATATATATTAAAGGATGATGGCTGGAATGAAAATGTGAGAAAATATGCACATGCTGATTTGATGCCTGCTCTATTTTCAAGGTCATGGCTCTTTTTGCAGTTTTCCAACTCTTTTCCAAATCCTTCCCACATGAAACTTGCTTGTCTAACTTCTGATTGTATTCTCTTAGCTAAACAGCTTTTCTTGCATTTCCCAAGTCATCACAGTGCATATCGTTTTCACTCGAGCAGCTGTCACTTATAAGTGATAATGAATACGTCATGAAGAGGTAGACTTCTCTCTCTCTATCTCAGGAAGTGTGACTATATTTAGCTGACAACAGTTCGAGATTTGAGAGGCTGCCTCATTTAATTTGATGTTTAATTGCATCGAGATGTTAAAACCGACGGTAAGCTGACACGGGGCGGATCTCATGACTACAACAGCAATGCTGTTTTTTAATTCCTGCCTTACTGGAAAAGTCAATAGTGTTGCTTTGCTCATCAATAAAGTCATTTCCACCGGGCCTGCAGCTTTCGTTACACCGAATGGCGACTAATTATCCGAGGTTGATAATATTGACGAGACAGTTGCGCCTGCATATGATACAGACACATGAGCAAGGAGTAATTAGATATTCCTCAATGATTGACGAGTGTATATCAGATGCGTCTTATATTTAAAATGTCTCCTGTTGACCCCCCCCTCCATTATGAAGATTTGCAAAGTAAATGTTCATTTCCACCACCCCCTTTCTTTTATATGGTTTTCACTGATTGTGAGTTTGCCCGCACCTAAATCTTCCGAGTGTTTTATAGTCATTGTATCAATTATCTCATTGTGAGTTTGCAGTAACACACACACATACACACAGGAATCACACATCTCAGCGAAGCTTCACCCCAAGGTGTCAAATTTGGCAGAAAAGCTGGGGAAATAAAACAAGATGGGGAGAAAAAGTGTTCTTCAAATAAACCCTGCTAATTTGCTGGCAAGAGATTTACATAGCTTGATGACCAAGGATTCTGGGTAATTACCCGCGTGCACCTCAAGGTTTAATCTGTGATGAGTATAGGTCTGGCGACAACGCCAGCTAATCAATCCCTGTCTCGGGAGGTCAGCCCGAACAGCACCCCCCCCTGTTGGTTTAATATGAGCTGTCTGTTGACTTACACAGCGCTGCCAGGACTCGCCGGCGGTTTTATGAATATGTTTTTTTTCTCCATTAGCTCTCAGAGGACAGACAGCATTAATGCAGATGTGACCTCATCTATGTGAGAAGGAATGACGCTGCAGGAAGACTTCAAATAATTCAACATTTCAATGCAGAAAAGGGACTTCGCCCTTCCTCTTAAAGGGATGGTTTACTGAAGAATGTAAATTCACTCTTTATCTACTCACCACTATGCCGATGGAGGGTCTGGGTGAAGGGTTTGAGTCCACAAACCACTTTAGGTGTCTCAGGGGTTAACAGTGTTGCAGCCTAACAACACAGTTGAAGTAAAGGTGACCTGTTCTTCAGACTTTTTCACAAAGGCTCTACCACTGTTAACCTCTGAGACTCCTAAAGTGTTTGTGGACTCAGAATCTTCACCCACCCCTCCATCGGCATAGTGGCGAGTAGACAATGAGTGAATTTACATTTTTCTGTAAACTATCCAATAAACACTGAGAGCACACCCGGCAAACAAGCACAACCCAAGACTTTGCCAATTTCAGACTGACACAGTTTTTGTTTAAATAGCAGTTGCACTTGTGCCCATCTGAGCCCTCATGGCGGTGTTGGTCCTCAAAGGAGGTGTTGTCAGTCTCATTGATGGTGCGGTGATATCTTGAGGCAGTGAAGAGAAATTGAGCAAAACACACCTGGTCTCAAGTTATTTTAAGGATCATTAATAGGATTGTAATACGCACCGACAAAGACGGGTGAACCACTAGTGTATGCTCTGCTTGTTACACGTCTGCTTTTGGGCAAAGTGAAACCTTTTGGTCTGCAGAGAAGATAGCTGTCTTACTACCTGGAAAATCCACCATTTAAAATCAGTCCAGCAGGGTGCTACCTCCTCTTGCCTTTAAAGGGAATGGGAGATGGCACTCTGATTGGAGTACAACCGTTTTGCGATGGACCTGGTGTCGCGACTTTAAACTAACAGAAGTGGATTTGGACACATCCCAAATAAACCTGCTCCATGAGATTAGATGGTTAAAATAGAGCCATGTGCATGTATTGCTAATGGCTTCGGTGAAAAACAAGAGTTTCAAGACACGTAATATAATGTCGGGGGTGAACAATTAATCCAACATTGGATTAGATTAGGGCTACGTTACAATAGCAGCAGTGACTGATAGGCCTAATGACACAATGCACTTCTGTTACCTCGATCTGCTCAGTGGAACTTAGTGTCCATATGTGAAGTGAAGTTCTACTTCACTTGTTCTACTGTAGAAAAACGGGCTGAGACATACGTTGATCCAATCATTCACTTCAGCTTGAGAGCAGCCTGTCTAAAAATTGAGATCTCTGAGTGTGGGCACAATCTTTCACAACTCTGTGGTTCCTTTTCTCAGGGCACATTTAAGTCTGTCATCCTCAGAAAGTTCAATCATCTCCAACTAGCATGCTGCTCCAGCTTTAAGGGGTTTTCAAACATTTCCTATCTGCAGTGCCAGGGTGTTTGAGGAATGTGCTCTGTGGATGTTTTGGCAGATGCATCTTGGTCATAGCAGGATCGCTGGTCAACACACACCCATTTTTTGCACGACCTTTGTCGGGGTGAGAGATGAAAAAGCGATACTGATGCTGGAATGATTAGTTAGCAAGTTCTGTTCTCCCCATTCCCTCAACAAGAAGAGATCATGTGTGCACGCTCCCTTTTTTTTGTCAAAGTATTTTATATCTTACCATGAAGATTTAAAAACAGCATGACAAGCGGTCATGTGGCTCAGGACAGTCCCCATGTGTCTCTTGAAAGTCTGCAAATGAGAACAAATTAAGTGCAAATAAAATGCACAACTTGCATCACAGTATTCATGAAGTGGCTTCTAGAACACCGGGAGCTTTTGATGAATGATTCAGTGAAATTTCCAAAAAGCTGAGATAGGGTCATCAGCCATGTGTTTGGAATAGAGTAGTTATACGTACACTTGAGTTCAAATTACTTGCAAATGTAATAAAACAATTTTAAAAATATAATAAAAAATACCCACAGCAGCAGTGGAAATACCCACAGTACAGTGTTGCCTCTGTGTTGGTGATAATTCCGCATTTTTTTATTTATTGTTTGAGGTTTCTTTGCTTGTCCTTAAAATAAATAGAAAAAACCAACAGCTTGTGAAATCCTCATCCAGCGTAATGTTTCCTGAGAGCAAGACTTCCCTTTCGCGGCTAAACGTGCAGGCAACTTCCAAACCAGTGCATGTTCTCCATGACATGACTAAAGCCATTCAAGGACTTGACTTCATTTCCAGTGAAAGCATGTCAGATTTGATTGATTGGAATGGTATAATGCTTGCCCTGGGAACCACACGACTGTCATGAAAATAGGTTGACAGCTGGGGCAGATACTTTATCAGACTTATACAAAGGGATTTATCTGTGGCGCCTCGCCCCTGACTGTATTAAAATATGTATGGGAGAGTGTTAAGAGTGGGAGAATGCACGTTGCCTTAGAGTGTGACGCTGGTGGCACAGAAATAAAACTTTGGAAGAAGCGTGGATATGTGCGATGCATGGTGTGCGAGGATGCTCTTGATTTAAGGAGTCTTCAGGGCTGTGAGGGGGTCTTGAAAGACGCGACAAATGAGAACCCGTGTTCAAATGAACGTTAAGTAAAGTCGATAATTCACTGTTTCTCTTGATTTAATGAGTGTATCCAAAACTACAAAATAAGCTCCAGTGTGAGAGGTGAACTGTTTTAAGGACATGAATCAAGGATTATCGTGGATTTCAAGGTTCACAAAGTTTCCCTCTATATGAAGATTTTATTAGAGCAACAGTCACTCAGCAGGCTGCCGCTATTTAGTGAGAACAAGCTTCTCTCTCAGCAATCTGCCTTGATGTCCTGTGTTCTGTTCACCTGACTGATCTCGATATAGATTTCTCAAGAATACGGGTTGTTGAGTGGCTTGTACACACAGACGCTCGGTAATCTTTTTATTTGAATCTTTATGCTTGGTTAAAAGAACACAAGCCCATATTTTTCCCAACATGCTTATTGACATTTACTGAAACATGTTAAACGACCATGCCAGCCGATGGTCACTGGAAGGTCTGACAATATCCAACCCAATCTGATAACAGTGCACACACAGCACGTGGACAATACCAACTATTATTAGCGATGATAGAAATTGCCAGAGAGGTAACAATTATTTTGGTCGTTCAGCAGTCAATCTCTGTATCAAACGAGTGCTCCAGTTTTCATTCCTCGGGAGAGGGCGTCATGCTGTGCCTGGGAATCAGCTTTAAATTTGTAAATGATACCACTATCAAGGGCTGATTTGAAGAGCTCAATGAAAGAGCACACCACGGAGCACACACATCCACATGCTGCTCAGCATCAGCAGCAGGCACAGCTTTCAAAGCACACCGCTCTTTTCTTGGAAATAAAACATGAAAACAGACTACCACATGTGATCCCAATTCCCCAGTTAAAGCCGTCAATAATTCATGGCTATGTATCCATGCAACCAGCAGCGCTCTACAAGTCCTTGGTTCTCCCAGCAAACCAAATATGGCCCTCCCCCCCTCGGTCTACTGCACACGCATCCATCCTCTGACCTCTGCTGTAAATCTCTGCGCCCAATACTGACACCAGGCGGTGCAGGCAGGTCAGTGGGTGATGAGAGGGAAATAAAACAACAGCTTTTATGGCTCTGGAGGATGCAGCAGTCAGGCTTAGAAAGCCTTGCACTTGATTGGAGTAACTCACATTTACTGACCACTGATCTCCCACTCCATTAGCTGCAGTACATAAAGGCCGTCAATCCCATCCACCTCCGAGTCGGCTGTGCTGTCAGTGCACATGCTCAACACACTGACACACATGAAAGGAAGGTCTTGCAGTTAAATGCTGATTGTAATTTTAAGTTTAGCATTTCTTCAGAACTGCAGGTTAAGTCAAACAGGAAAAATATCAGCCAGCCCCTGTGCAAATATCAGAATCAAACACTGGCACAGGAAACGATGTTGGTGCTATAAACATTGTATACAGGACAGATGTTGTTTAACAATCTGGGTTAAATAACTTGATTTAAACTTCTCTTGTGCCTTGGACAAATGTCAGTTGTAATTCCCTTCGCAGCATTGGTTCAAGAGTGGAGAGAAACAATGTGTTGTAATAAGAAAGTCCATTGAGAAATCTGAAGTTTAGCTGTCAGTCCAATCAAACAATAGATGAACTAGGAACTCCAGTAAGACCAGACAGCACATGTGTAACTCAGGACCTTAAGTCCCACGTTATATGTAAATTGGTTCCCACTTAATTTGTATTACGTGTAGCATGCAGATTGTTGTGAGGCAGAGCTGGAATTGTAGTCATTATTGTGTAATTGACTGGGCAGCAGAAAACTGGATTTACTTCCATCAAGATTATGATCAATTTGCACTATGAACTGAAAACTGAACCTTTTCAAAGGAGACTATTTAAATATATTTTTAAAATATATATTTATTCCCGTCATTAGGTTGAAAATTGAACATGTTGTTGGCCAATATCATATTCCAAATGGGTGAATTCATGTTGGCCAGATGTAAGTGATATTGTTTGAGTATCTGATTAGAAGATGGACAACAAAAACACTGAACCTTCTTTTTTTCTTACATTAGTGCCGTTTATTTTTTATGTTAGTGAACTGAATATAGTCAGGTTTTTCTAAATGGTTAGATTAAATAATCCCGCATTGTGTTCTGGCTATTTCATTAAGGGTATTTTTTATTTTATCTATCAGACAATAAATAGATCATGAGAATAAATCATTAGCTAAAGCCAAGTGATAAAAATAAGTGTATAATTCATGTCAATATGTCATCATCAATTTTTTTCTACTATAAATTGGCAAAATGTTCTAGATGCTGTGCAAGAGGACTGTGAAGCCAAACACATGGAGCCTGCTTAAAATGAACCCTTTTCCACAGCCCCAACAAGCAGTGACCTGCAGGGCCAGTGAGCGAGACTGGATGGAGTCGTGGATATATAGTGCATGACAGTCAAAGACTCAGACAACCAGGCATCCAGCGACTCATCTATCAAAGCGACAAGCAGCGTCTTAAAGAATGGATGGCTGCGGCAACCTTGGAGCCCCGTGTAAAAGCCTGACAAACAAACAGGATGAATGTACCGGTGTTAGCGCGGGGCAGACGCCGGCCCTACGCCGGCCTGTGGGCAAAGATCTCACCCGGTGAACGCAGCAGGGAACAGAAACACACCGCAGGGATCCCCGGCTGCTGTCAGGATGAGCTCAGACCGATTCAACCACAATATTTTGCTCCATGTTGAGAATATTCGATAAGAAGACACTGCAGCTTTAAAAGTCCTTTGCTTTTACTGTAAGTCTTTGTGATATTGTGTCCAATATTCTGTAGATTTCTATAAATTCTATGTTCTGATTATCAGCCAACAGAGATTCTTTATTTGCCTTTTATACCGTAATGTCCCCAGACGTAGCTCCAGAGAGAGGGCCCCTCGTCACTGTCAAACTAAATGTTTTTGCTGAATCAGGTTTAAAATAATCATTAAAACAATTCAATGAAATGATGCTTGATCTTCTATTTCTATTTGAGTTGGATGATACATTGTATTTTCTTATGTTCTGTTAAAAACGTCAATGGGAACAAGCTGCTTACAATCAACCAAACAGACTCACATACTGGAAGAGAACATATTGAACTGGGCATGTTGCTTGGTCACCTGGTGAGAAGGAGGAAATATGACCATTGCTATCGGCATCTAAACTGAATTGGTTTTGGATATTTAAATGTTGAGCATAATTTGATTTAAGGCATTTATAACTTGCTGAATGAACCTCGCTGTATATCAGCACTTAACATGAATGTGCACTGTGAAATGGTTCAACAGGGTTAGACCTCTTTGTGTTGTGGGTCTGAAGCATCTTGTATAATCTTCTGTGTAACAGTGCTTCGACTGTCATTGACCTTGTCATTACTTTGTAAGGATGGAGTTGCCGTCGAGATTGTGAATAACTCTGAACCGTATTGTAACGTCTGAAGGTGAAGCTATTTGAAAACACCAGACGTCCAGCTCTGAGTCGGAATACAACAAAGACTCACTGTGTCCAAACAGAACAGCACAAAACACCCCCACACATACACACACACAGTGCCTTAGAGGGGCCATAATCCAGCAGCTGCTTTGAACTGGCAGTACAAGGCTTCTTCCTTTAACTGATGTTACGAAGCAGACAACTGCAGACAGAGGGCAGGTGGAGTAGACGCTAATGGAAACCTGAGTTAGCTCAAACACGACTCTCTGGTGTCCAAAGACTCTGATTTAACCATCGGGGTGCTACCAGGTGATGATACTCTCATCTCGGCATAGCTGCGGCCCCTGCGTCCTTGACAAGTGCTTTTATTTAAACCCACAATCAGCTGTTGACTACCTCTGCTCCGGCCTCATCAAAACAGCAGTTGAAGCTTCAGCTCTGCTCTCATGTCTCAGGCAAAATCTGCAGTGACCTGCATCGTCTGCTCATTTATCAGTGAAAACCCTGCGACATGTGAACAGAAAACTGACCTAAAACTGTAGAAGCATTTCATCCAACGGACCTGATTTGGATATTTTCCACATTAGACACAAAGAGCGATGGTATTGGAAACAGTTTGCCAGTTCATCCAATATTAGATGGCAGAGAATCTATGTCATATTGACAGGACATACGCGTTGCTGTCACTGCTAATAACAACCGTGATATAACTTTGCTCATGACACAGGTTTTCCCTCCGAAGTTAGTAAAGTTTTCCTTCTTCTACCCATGTGCAGTGTTTCCTGCTGTCAGGTTCAGATTCTGCTGCTGATCTCGGTGTCATTCATCAAAACTCCAACGGAACATGTAACGGCGTAATTATATAAACAATGATTGGCAGCCTAAATAACATCACATTTCTGGAGAACCTTTCAAAAGGGTGTACATTTGCATAAGCAACATGGATTAATGCGACAGCTGAGCAGCTGCTCACACCGGGGCGCCTGCACGATAACAACTTTCAGTCATTTGGCGTAATCAGTGAAACTTTCTGTTTTCAGGTTAAATTTTCTGAGGATGTGAGGAGGAGGCAAAGTGGTGGAGTAGGGAGCTGTCAAGAGAGACACTGACGCTGATTCACACCCATTAGCTGAAATATCCCTGTTTGAGTTGATAACAAAGTGTGTTATTGTACCAGGCTTCTCTGACTGGGGGAGGCAGGGGGTGACTTGTTTTTTTGATGTTCGCCATTGGACCCAAAAGACCCTCACTGTGCTTTGCTCTTAATAGCATGGAGTCATACTGTAAATCATATGATATCATCGTCTCCTTTGATGTTTTATGTAACATTAAAGCTGTTTCATCACTTAAATGACCTGGTGAGCGATGTTTTCCCACGTAATGAACTGCGACATGTTTAACGTGATTTATAGAGAAATAATCGATTTGAGACTCAAATCATCGGTAGCAGCCAGCTCCAGAAAAAGATATTACAAACGCTTCAGCTGGATATTTTTTCGAGCTCCCTGGAGAATCGCACAAAGCAGAAAGAGCAACTTAAATAGCTCTGCAGTATTTCTCAACCACACCTCACACACAGCAGGGGGCATGTTTCAGAGAGTAAAGGGACAATTTGAAGTTAAGTAATGAGTAATGATGTCAAACTAAGGTGCTGACATCAGGTGCATTTCAGAAACGTCACCGTAGGAAGATTTTCTGACTTCAGGGCCAGGAACGGATGGTTGTGACAGGTGTGCGTCCTGAAAATTCCACCTGTCTTTGTGTATGTGTGCACTCAGCGAGGCTCACATCACATCCTTTTGAAAGACCGCTGGACTGAAACCTCAACCCTCGAGCCTACAAGAGTATTAGACCTGTAAAATGTCTTGACACATTTCTATTTGACAGTTTCTTCCTTTCTTTTTGGCATTTCTAATTTGAGCCAACTGGAGCTGGTGTCACTCTCTGCCAATCCTGACTCTCGGCCCCGCTTTTCATTACAGGGTCCCGGATTGCACTCGGGTGGGGGATAAATTGGTTATGTCTAAAGTCAAATTATATCCAGGTCTCTGCAATCCAATTCACTTATCGAAAAGAGAAGGGGGGGGATGTGCTAAAAAGGAATGTTTCAAGTTGCAGGCTTTTTGCTAAAAGACAGGTTCACAAAGAGGGGGACTCATGGCAGATTGGTTGCCAATTTCTGGTCCAGACTTGAGCGGGGAGTTCTTTGGCTGCCATTCATGTAATGCTTGACAGAGGAAGGCATGGATTCAAACTAGAAAAGTCAAGTCGCTCTCAGCAATTACTTGACAACTGGAAAGCTGCTATTGAATTGAATGGAACCTGCAGGCCCACGTGGAGTGGCCTTGTAATTTCCTAGTTGTGCCATTCAAGCACTTTGGCTGAACACGTCTGCTTCGCCTTGATTGTTTTATGGTGGATTTCCTAGAGTTCCATTATATGTAGCTACATTTGTCTTTCATCTAGTGACCCAGTTTTGATTTTAATAAGCCGGTAACTCTTTGTTCTATTTTAAGACATCAGAAGTGGGGCTGTGTTCTATGATTCTACTGGTCATTGGGAGTTTCATTAGAGAAACAAAGGAGAACTCTGGGACTCCTGTAAAAAAATTGAAAAAAAATTAAATTGAAAAGGAAGTTGACTTTAATTTGAAGTGATGGTAGCTCTGGTGAGGGAAGATTCCCTTTATTCTCCTGCCGGGGTGTGGTATACGGAAATGTGGGTGGTCATTATTCAAGAGAGGAAAGAGTGTTTGACAATTGACACAACTAAATTTAAATACTTCATTAAAGCCTTGTAATGTTTTGTATATTTACACCAATGACTGACATTCATAAAATGTTCCAGTTTAATGCAATGTGTTAATTGAATCAAAATGGCAGGAGATCAAAGGTAAATCTCTTTCATCCTCATGGACAGAATTCTTAACCAGATATCATGACAGTTGACTTAATGGTTGTCAAGACATTCCCTGGAAAAGATATACGTTAACTTGATGAATGCACCAGAGGCCAACACAGTTACCAGGTTTCATCCGTGTTAGACCGATAGGTGTTTGAAATATTTCAGGCTGGACCGAAATGGTGCACTGTGGCCACTTCTAGAGCAATGCCACCGGTGTGCTAACAAAACTGCAGGACTGCACTCAGGAGGATTTTAGGTGCGCGTGTGGAAAGTCTGACGTACTCAAGATGTAGTTGTTTTCTCAAACAGTACAAATATGGTTGTTTCCTTGTTCATCGTAGGTGAACATCAAGGTTCCACTCATTCTGTTCATATCTGTGACTCCTCATTAAATTCATCAGCAGAAGAATTTGTTCGAGAAATGTTGAGTCATATAATTGTGCACATTGAGATATATTTTACATCTATATAAACATGTTTACATAATAAGTTTTTGATCAATGTGACATGAATTATGATTCATGTCCCGCATTAAGATACTTTGATCTGCACTGAAATTGTATTACTGGTGAACTAAGAGCTGGCCTGTGAGTCAATGCATTGTTTGTTGTAGCAACAAATCCAATCAATGGCCAACAGCTACAGGAAACACAGGACAGAGAACAAAGAACACGTCATATGACTGTAAAAGTCAACGAACAAGCAATAATGCTGGGCAATAGCAAAAAATGTATGTATTGTTTTTTGAGTACACACATTGCAGCACTTGGAATGGTGCCTGGTGAGCAGCAAGAGAAGATGGCCTCAGAAACAACATCTGACGCTGCTTCTTTGAGGTGATCCATCTCTCACTGCTGCAGGACAATGGAGTGACCATCATCCCGCTCTGTACTACACAGCGGATGTTTTACTTTAACAGTTGTGAGCCATGTTTCACTTACAGGGGCTTATCAGTCACGGAGCCAACTGTCTCTGGGGCGCAAGTAGAGGAAAGCTGACGGTGAACTTAAGTCATATCCCACCAGCTCATGACTCATGATGACCCACTCACGCTTTCGGGCTTCAATGAGTTGAGGGGCTTAGCGGTCCCTAACAGGATTTAGTAACTGATTGAGTCAGGCCTGGGGTTGGAGGAGCACAGGACAGAGTTTGAGCAGTGACACACGTTGGACTTCCAGCAGAGGAAAGCTTTCTGCTCAGCTAACCCTTAGCTCCACCTCCAGACTGTCATCTATTGTCAGAGCCAGGGCAGCCTATTGACAAGGCCATCGATTTCCTGATTAATGGACCTCTCCGCCATTGGCACCCACCGCTGCCGACATCATTTTAATGTGTGCAGGATCAATAGCTCCATCAACTCAGAGAATATCCTGCTGTCAGGCTATGGGGGATTTGTCTGGGCCTATGTTCCCATTGGAATAATCATGCTGAGGTCACATCATGGGTGAAACAGTGTGTTGCAGGGAAATAACGGTTTGGTAAAAGAAAGCTTCTCCTTAGCGAGAAGCGGATTCCTGTGGAATCGAGGGTGAGAGTGGCAGCTCCAGCTTGTTTCATCATTAACACTGCCTCTGGAAGCAGATAACAAAGAAGTAAAGAACACTATAGTTGTGGTGGATTGTATGTAAACAGTTCTACCCCGAGTGGCATGCTGCGTTACCACAGTGGCCTGATTCACTGATTGTTATGGGGGGAAATTGTTACAAGGGGTAGAGAATGTGTCAAAGAGAAAAGGGAAGCTTCTATTGTTGTGACTTTGCCTCTATTCATATGTTGATTGTGATGCGGCTGCAGTGAGCATTCAGCTGAAAATGTTCTTACCTAAGTCACGTATAAATAAAGTTTTTTATTCCTCACTTACTAGCCCCATTCTTTCCATTTCTCTTTCTCCACAGCTGTCTTGTTATTATTTTGAATGGAGAGTAATGGAGATTCAACTAGCATGTGTATGATTTGGAGTTTACTATAGTATATTAGTGTGAGGAGATACAAATGACTTTCTGTACGTACAGGCAATTTGGTTTATTCCATGGGAAGATCAGACAATTAGAAATGTTAGTCGCAGGCTGGTTTTCAGTTCATTTTCATGAACATGCCAGATTTGCTCAGATTGGAGACAACCAGAAATTCAAGAAAAAAGCTTTGACGTTTGTAGATCAGTTCCCATGATATTCACAGCAAAACAGTTATGTTTTCTTCAACTGAATCATATTACACTTTATATATAGATATGTCAAATTAATCTGGTTATGATATGTAAGGTAGATTTGACGAGAACCCTTCATAGTGTAGCCTTTTCATAATAATGAACACCTTATACAATCACCTTTGATTTTATAAAGGACTGGATACAGATTTTTAGAAGGTGCTTGAAACGAGACGAGAAGTACAATACCAAAATATAAAGAATAAAACTTCAAATTTCGACATGTTATGCAGTGCAGAGTGATATGTATTGCATAGAGTTGTAGTATTTAAACCAGAATGACGAGACAGACAAAGTAATGTGTTCAATGCCACATCTAGAGTGGGAAACACAGTTTTAGTTTAAATACTTTTGTAGAATAAGGGAAACAAACTCTCCACTCAATCATCTCCTCCTTGAGGAACCAGTCAGACCACCCCAGCCTCTGAACTCAAGCTGCAGTTGTTAAGATTCCATACAGTGTTTGACCAGCGCCAACATTCAGCCACCAATGAAACACTGCAGCGAGACAAAAGACAACTCTTATGCTTAAGTTGTAGTGAGTGTTTATTTGTAGCTTGTTTTATGAGTTCTTAAACCACAGCAATATGACATTTTCTTTGTGTTTATTGCTCTTTCAGCCTTGCACAACTCCCTTTGCCATTTAAAATCTCAATCATAAATATTCAAAATGGTTCTCGCTGGGTCTGTGCAAAACTATAAGATGATAGGACAAGATTACTGCGCTGACCTTCAGCGCCTGGTAAACTGCTTTTGGAAGTCTGAAGTTATGAGATTTCCTCTGATGGGCTGAAAGAGCTTGGAGCATGTTAATATTGTGTGGTATATCAACATAACATTACAGCATAATCGGAACCAAAAAAGAGGACATTGCCACCGAGATATGATTTGTGACGGTAATTTCAAATAGTTTTATTGGAGGGATATATTCATTAGGTGGAAGCAGCAATATCTACTACTGCCAGGCGTCGACTTGAATGTCACTGACTGAAAACAAGAATGAAGAACGAAACGGGATCATACATACAAGATTAAATGCCTCAGAAAAGTGTGAGGATATTACACTGGATGCTTTCCATCCAGCAGTTACCTCTGCTAAGGAGCTCATGTTTCCATCAAGATTGTTTGTGTGTTTGTTTGTTTGCCTGTTAGTCACCAGGATTACACAAAAACCAGTGGGCCGATTGAATCTTGTCTGCGGATCCGGATCAGTCAGTGGATCCAGAAGTTTACTTAACATTTCAATATGGGACATTTCAACTTTGTCATAATTTCCCAAGGAGTTATTCAAGGATCTATAGATGAAAATATTTGGAGCAGATTGATTGAATTTAAGGGGACAGTTGGGCCTTGGTGGAGATGTGCGCTCTTCTGGGTGCCACTCTTCATTCAGGACAAAAAATGTTAACCTTATAGTATAAAAAAAACAGTCTAACAGCCACAATCCTCAATGTTACCTTACAGAATCAATCACGTTCAGGGTCACAGCTAGCAAGAGCAAGTCCCATCTTCGAATGAGCCAGAGATAGAGTACAATTCGGACTGATTACCCTTTTGGAGAGCACAAGAACAACAATATAGATCGGTAGACAGATGTCATAGGTTCTGGAGTTGTAATTCTTCAAGGACCGACAAGTGCAGCATCAAACCCAAAGAGTACTAGTCTGACATCAAATGCAGGAAAGAAGGAGGAGGATGATAGATGCAACAATAATGACTATGTGGGATGGCAGTGGCAGGTGTAGGTGCAACAGGTCTGCAGCAACCTGTGGAAAAACACTGGAGATGTTAGATTTGAGATGGATCATCAGAGGTGAATTACAGAACAGCCAAAGCCAGAGCTGTTAAACTTATCAAGTAGCTCAAAGACAGACATGTGCACATAGGTCAGAGTGTCATTTTTAGAGTTTCCATTTCACCTGACTGCATGCATGTCTTTAAACACAACACTTTCAGAGCAGCCTGATCAAACCATACACCTCACATCCACGTGCTATAAAATCCAATTGCTCTGCACATCGGTTTTAACACGAGAAAATAGATCCACGTCTCAACCTTCACCGGTCGGACCACCTGTTTGTTCACATCTACATCAAAGACTGTATATTTAAAATCACATCATGAACATAGATCCATAGTTTCTGCACACATGCTTATCATAGCACCATAGATCAAAGACAACACGCTAGTTTGCAGAAGCCTGGCTGAAGCCCCGAGGCAGACCACTGGGTTAACAGATGAGAGAATAAAGAGTTTGAATGTGCAGATGAATGATCCTGATGATCGCACAGGACTATAATAAAACACTGTGTCAACTCTAATGCTGTCACCATTCCGTTGGTTTGCCAAGTGAGATGCTCCTTGGCCCGTCTGAGCGCTCACGTTTTCCAAAGCAACATCTGGATGCTGGTTTGATTTGTTGGAGTCAACAAGAGTTCGGAGTGAGCCGCGTCGCCACATGCTGCATTTAAAATGTTGACACAAGTAAGAATGTCCTAATGCAAGCTAAAAGACCAGTTCCATTAAAACAGTAACGTCCATGTAAACATTAATCAACCACAACATTAAAGCCAACCATCAGGGCTCAATTTGAAGTTGCAGTGTGTTCTCCTGCAGAAGGTGTGGGAGTCTTTTGTTTATTATGCCTTTCTTAAGCTCTAATATTTGAATCCTGTATAATTTGTGTTTTACAGGTACCTTCACGGTGTGTGTGTGTTGGTGTCTTAGTGTGTTCTCTTGTTTGTTTCCCAGTTATTAGGCTGTCATGATTTTAAACACTATCATCCATCAGGATAACATTTTAAGAAAGTTTTCCAGGCTGATGCAGACATATATGGGATTTATATGTGATCAGAGTGACAAACTAAAAGTGGCAGGAGCACTGTAATACAACAAATTCATGTTTAATTCCCACACTGCCCAAGATTATTTGTGTTTTTTTCTCTGGGTTCTGCGGTTGCTGAAATCCCACAAAGCACATTTAGGTTAGAACTCGACTGAAATATTAGTCGGACAATATGAATGGTATTAGCAATGTCGGCTGTTATGAAAACTTTTTTAAGTCACTAACTTAGTGAAATATATTGCTGGAAGGTTAAGAAATAACAATCATCATTGTTTCCCCTTGACAATCAATGATATTATTGTATATGTAATATATACATAAAAACAAAAGTTCATTGATATCCGAGTTTTTACTCCTTACAGTCGTCACCAGCCCCACATACAGTATAGCTCTAGTTCCAATGCCTCACAGAGATCAGTACTGTTCTGCCTGACTGTTAGCTTTCTGTCGGGCTTTGATTTAGCCTCCCCTGAGGTTTGATATTATCCCAAATTTCATTTAACTTCAAATATCAGTTGTTAAGGGTATCGAGGAATTTCACTTTTTGTCAATTTAAATCCTGCTCCTTTTCTGCACTTCATCCCAAGTGTGCTTGCGGTTTTTCCCTTTCATAAAGATTTTAAGCCAAGAAACGAAAAAAGGTCTGTATGGAGGCAGCCTATGGTGGGAAGCCAACTCGGTTCCCATTCGTAGAAAGCTTTTGAAGCCCAAAGGGAGGCTCCCTTGAAGCAGCCGGGGCTGTTGAGCTGAGCGTTCGTAGAGGCCTGCGCCCCAGGCCATTCCTCTGAACAGCTCTCATCTCTGGCTTCCAGAGTGAGGGGGGGCTGACGGAAAAGCTTCCAGGTGACAACTGTGGGAGGGGGGAGATGGCAAAGAGAGGGACAGAGAGACCCAGACTGTGACTTCTCCCGCTACCCGACCCTGCACCATTTTATTTATCTTCTCCGTTCACTGGAGGAAGCTCAACCTCACGTTCAGAATGTCAAATATTGCAGCACTGAAGTCTGCAATAGAGTAGAGTATTGTGAACAGAAAGATGTCTGATGAGATTATCATTAGTTCTGAATATATCTGTATAGCCTTTCACACAATTTAACAAATCACATTATCACATAAAACTAAAGTTACAAAATAATCAAGCTCAGGTAATTCAGTCCTTACAAAACTACGATTTAAACAATTACCAACAAGTTGAATCCTCATCTCTCTTGTATTTGCAAGAATTGGCTATTAACATTATACATGTAATATATTTAGTGTTTACTACAAATTATACTGTATTTATCATAGTACTGTGATGATATCGTACTACACTATCACTTATTTTTCAGGATGATGAGGAGTTTTATCTCAGACAGATGGTGAAGGGGTTCTGACTGAATCCCAAAACCAAATGTCTGTTTTCATTTGCATTTCTACAGTTTTGCACATTGGAAAAGAAGAGAAAAAGAAAGTCTATGCATCCAAAGCTGTCTGCTGTGTGTCTAACTGGACTACTTCCTCACGACACAACCTTGCCCGCTGTTGCAACATCCTGAGTCACAAAATGGCCGATGGCACAAGCTGTAACTGAAGCATGCACAGAACGTGCAAGGTAATTTATTCTCCCACAACTCCGGCTGAGTCTGAGCTACTTCTTGTAGGCTAGGACACACCTTTTCATTTGTCTCTAGCATGTGGTTATAACCATTTAGTTTCATATACACACATGCAAGCCGTTTTCAGACATGACCTCGGGGTAAAAACCTACTGAATTGTCTCCAGAGTTTTCGCAGCGTTTGCCTTTCACACTTGCAAAACGCAGCGGGAGGTTCCCTGCACAGAGACGTTCACAACAGCATCAAATCCGCCACATTGTTCAGGCGAGAGGTGGAGCAGCCGGGTGCAGGAGACACAGACAGGAAGTGACGTATTAACTTCACTTTTTCACCTGGAGATATATATATATTTTTTTTACGTTTGTCACATGCTAGACGTGTCACCAATGGAGCAGTATCGTAGCTTAAAACCATACTCGCTAGTTAGCATTCCTTCTCTGCAGTTCCGCGTGCACAACTGCGATACCAAGAGCCCAGGCTGAGACGAGCACAAATGCACCAACTTGCTTGCAACTGTTCAAAAAACTGTTATTGCTAACTTGTTAAGTTGAAATTTGTAGTAAGGAGAGTGGCTGATGCTCTCCTCCTTCGATTGATCACTATGATTCTTGGCAGCAGAATCATCAAGAATATGTCTGGGAAATGCCGGAGTTGGAGAAAAGGGAAGAAACATAAAGACAGACACTTCTAAAATGCCCTTAACACAAGGTAATAGCACATGCAGCATAGGCGTTTCACATTGGCAGCAGTGGTGTATATGATCCATAAAGTGGCAGCTGTTTCTTCTGTAGTTGCTGAAAGTGGCTTGAAATAACTAACCTATGAGTCGGGTCTAAATGTTTGTGCGCCTGAGAACCTAATTTTGTTATATTTTGAGACTAAATAAACCCAGAAGAAATTTTACTTTAAAAGGTGAGCCAACATGTTGTCTAATATCATGTCCAGAGGTGAGACACATCTGTGCAGATGGATAAGGAACTGTAATGCTCCTCTGTTGAGGTATGGCCATGCACAGGTGTGTGTTTTTCATTAGCAACACGGTGCAGCCGCTCACAGATTAATCAAAGAGGAGATGGCCAGGTTTGTTTGTTTTGTTTTTGCTATGCGTCTTGTGTTTGCATCCTCATATTGTCACAGTTTTCTCAGGTGAATTGGAAAGTGAATTTCCCTGGTTTCTCCTCCTGCTGTGGACGTGAGTGTGAATGTCCTGAACCTGTGATGAACTACCGACCTGACCAGGGCACCTTCCTTCCACTCATTTCATACTTGAACAGGATGACACTGTAAGAAACAGGAATGTGTTCAAAATGAATGAGCAGGAAAAGCAGAGAGATCTCAGACTGTCCTCTACAGTTCATACAAACTCAATGTGGAATGGGCGGTCAATTAAACCTCTAATGTCCTGTAAGAGTCTGCACTTGACCACACACTGCCTCATTCACAACGCCACAACTTGGATTTGTTGTGTTTTGCCTCCATTTACACTGAAATAAAGTCTGGATATGCCAATGTACCTTCAACGAATAGGCGTGTTAAAGCAAAAATCTAAAATGAAGAAAAAGGCTTTTTCCTCAGGACCTATTTAAATGATATCTTTTTAAGCAACATATTTCATAAATGCTTCAGGCTCGAGTGGATTGTCTATCTTTAACCAGCTCCCAACTCAGAAAATCCGATTTATATTTCAAATACTCCTAATAATTATTTTTTATTTTTAGGATTAGTAGTAGTCATTGAAGTAGTAGTAGTAGATAATGCGTTGTTACTTTGTGTCATGCATATTATGTACAAACCTTAAACAGGGTTACTAGACGTTGTTATTTAGAAAGAGAAATGGACAAAAAGCCCAAAGAAAGAAGGAAACCAGAAACCAGAGTTGCAACATCAATAATAAAACCAAACTTCAAACTAAACTTCACCAGAACCTTTGAGTATTTTGAACATTTAATGTAATATAGATTTATTTATCTCATAACAAGGGCAATAGAGAAGTTTAGTAGTAGTAGCAATATCACAATTCAGAGTCAAATAGGATAAAGTTGATTGTTAATTCATCGCTTCAATTTGCAGAAAGGAACAAAGAGCGTGCAACAGTCGGATTTAAATATGCTTTGTAAGAGGTGTATAAAATTATGTAATTAGATTCAAGCTTGATGTAACAACATCAAATCATGTTACACTGCAAAGTATGACATATTTCCACACACAAAGCTCATCCTTTTATTTCTCTGGCTGCCGTCCAACCTAATGTAAATTCTGCTGCTGTCAGAGACTTGTCTACTGGAGCAGATCTTTAAACTGGGAGCATGAGAAGAACGAGGCTGGGAAGGATCCATAGTTTCCATTAAGAGTAATTTCTTGTCTGATCATTTGCTGAGTAAACATGCCATCCTTCCAAGTGGTCCATTATGAACAAAGACAATGCCAAACCGTGTAAAATCAATTCATCGAAATTGGTGAATGTAAAGCAAGTCCGTTCTGCTGGCAACAAAGATGCATAGTACGACTTTTATTATTAAAAAACGCTTAGTATTGCTTAAGGCGTCATGTTTCTAGTAATACAGTTCAGATTTGTTTTATTGGACTACTATAAGACGATTGAAACAAAAGATGAATGCACTGCAAGTTTGCTAGTGTTCTCCTGCAATACATCATGTTCAAGTTTATTCTATTTTATTATGAATAGAGGTATCGCTAAAAAACAAAACGTCAGCACGCTATTCAGATGAAAACCTGCATAACTCACCAGCTACCAATACCAAGTATTTAGGATCCAGAAATA
Source organism: Pseudopleuronectes americanus (assembly GCA_038501795.1). Taxonomy (NCBI): domain Eukaryota; kingdom Metazoa; phylum Chordata; class Actinopteri; order Pleuronectiformes; family Pleuronectidae; genus Pseudopleuronectes; species Pseudopleuronectes americanus. Next base: position 10,842,403 of record CM076736.1, read on the forward strand.
CTAAGAAAGTAAATCATTTTGGAAATATGATGCTGCTCATAAAAACAATGGGTAAATAAACATTCTGGTGAATAGCTATTAAGCAGAACCCATTTTTTTAATTAAGAATCAAAATGTTTGCAGAATTTGTAGAAGGGAAGTACGGTGATTTGTGTGGACATACTCTCCTGCTCAAAAACAAACACTATAAAGTTCCAAAGCCTGAAGCCTTGACACACAACATGCATGATCAATAAACTGGGAGAGGGCAGGTAATTAAAAGTAAAAGAATACTTAGTTTCCATAGAGTGTGATAATAAGAGTATAAGGCTGTGAGTGAAATATATAAATTCAAAGTGTTTTAATATCAGATCCACTGACGGAGGATATGAGTTTGTGATGTTTTGTACCATGGCAGCAGTTCTTTTTTATTTCTTTTGATGTGTTCTTGCCCTTCACTGCACCTCTCAGCTGCCAACCGCTGCACACAAACTTTTGTTGCAGCTTCATTCTTCAGCAAGAAGAAGCAAGAAATCACTTGATGTTTTGACGATGCGGATGGGAAATGTTCTCAGGTATATTAAGAATCAGCTTTCACTGCTGAGATCTGGTGCAGAATCGAGTGCAAAACAAGAACTGGGGTGTGTGGATCATAGACTTTCTAAAAAATTGGACGATGGGTCTCCAACCAGATACGAAGGCGGCCATTTTGCGCTGAAGACGTCATTTTGGAGCCTTTGACAGTGCATTAGTGATCGTGGAGAGGAGCCATGGCATGGAGGTCCCACCAAGGTTGGGCGATGTCAACTTAATTGGCATATGAAGATGTACGCAGGGACGATTTACACACAGTCTTCACTATCAGATCTTTAAAAATCTCACAGCTTTTTAAATGTTCCACAATATGATGGGGTATCTGTTCCTAATCTATCAGAGAATGTCTTTGTTCTCACTTAATCATGAGAGTCTCTTGCATTTTCATTAGTTTATTTGATTTATTTGAGTAAATAAATTCCCTGTTAGCTGACACAGGAGATTTAATAATAATAAACAGGATATTCCGATGAGCAGAAAAAGAACAGTTTAATCATGTGTTAAAGTTTGCACTTGTACGTGCACATTTTATATTCGATGCTTTTTATCACGATGATCTTTTTCTAAGAAGGTCAATAATGTCGGGTGTGAATAAATACAACAGTTCTATCTGTTCATTAATGTGGTGCCTCGTCACAAGAGGAAAACCAAACTTCAAAAGGATTTAAAGGTTGTACATCTATCGAACAAGACATATTTTCGAAAAGTATTTTTATCATAACCTTATTCATAATCACCAATTAAAGGACTGACTATATTTTGAGTGTTTGAGTGAGTGTGATTGTCTGATTACACTGAAAACAAAACAGGGCACAAGTTAAAATACATTTAACTGTTGACTCAGAGTTATGAAGCAAAATGTAGAATTCTTACAACAGATTTTCCTTCTTACGACAAGCTGAATTATAAAGCTGTGGTTGGTTTCTACCATTAATGTCATAGCTGATTGGTTGCCAGCTATTTGGTCTAATGGCTGCATGACATGGTTTATACCCCTTAATTATAGTTAGATTATTGCCTGCCTCGGCTGTTCTGGATAAAGCCAGGGGTGTGGACGAGCGCTGTCAGCTCTTTCCGCCCCAAGTCTCTGAATCGCAGCTTCATTGGTTGTTAAGTGTAACATATGGAATGCCTCTCTCCGTCTGTGCACTTCTCCCAGTAGAATAATCAAGCTATTCTCAGAAGCTCAAGACTGTGTCTGCCCATCGCAGTAAATTGTGCAGCCTGTTCATTGGCGCTGATAAAAATAGGCAGGGCTATCAGTGGCTTGCTACAACACACAGCCGCACGGTGCACGACAGAAGTGAGACAATAATTTGATGGTCTGTTTAACAGTCTCACATTAGGGTTCCTTCAAAATTACAATAATGTCTTCATGTAGCTGATCCTGGTGATTACGCTGCACTGCATCCTTGGAAATAGTAAATACAGGTGCTATGTGCTCCGAGGGGACAATAAAAGCCAGATGACTTGGCGGCGTTTCTATTTCACAGGAATTATTTTGCAACCGAACCTTGGCAGAGACAAGGGGGAAAACAAGATGTGACACTCCCAGTGGCCAGCGCTGCTACCTAATGCCGGCAGAGGCCTTGTATGTATTCAAGGTTGATTCCTCTCCTTGGGGACCATTAGTAACAACCTTTCAGAGGTACTGATTGGAAAAAGAGGCGCTCTGCATATCAACAGGAAGTAGCATCCCCAGGGGTTGGCAGTCTGGTCACAAAGGTGTGAGGAGGAGCTGACTAAGGGAGGTGGTGGGAAATGAATGAGAGGAAAGGGGAGGGTGCAAACAGAAAAGAAAAGAGACACTACAACAAGTTGGAATAAAGGGAATAGGGGTGGAGGATGGAGGAGTAGTTTTGGGAGACAATAAAGGAAAGAAAAATAAGTAATCAGTTAATCAAGGAATTAAATAGACAGAATTTAACTTGGAATAAAACAATTGTATCAAATTAACAACAATGTGAATCTTTAACAAATCAAATGTTTTCTCACAAATCAAATGTGTTCCCACTGCTGTTTCCAATGAATACATTGTTTGAATTCCTAATAAATCAATTACAATCTCAGCTACAACTTACAATTATTTGTTTTGTTTGTTTGCAAGATAACACAAAAACTGCTGGACCGATTACCACCAAACTTGGTGGATGAATGTTCTGTGTTTTTTTTGGATTTTTTCTTTTAAGCTTCTTTCACATTTGCTAGAAACCTGCAACTACCACCAATGTGTAGCTGAGAGATGTAAAGTGACCTCAGCTAAGGTTTATTTTAATCTAAGGGAATGTTGGGTCTTGGTGGAGGTGGGGAATGAGACTTGGAATAACATCAGTCAAACATCAGCCATGCCAATGTGAATTCACGTGTACAAGGGCAATGCAAATAACCAATAGAGATTAACACTATGATAGACAAAGTAGATTCACAGCACAGAAAGGGTTAAGTGGTTATTAATACCTGCAGCCATTCTGCACATACACTTGTTCTTCCTCTGATGCAGATGTTTGAATCATTTGAATGAAGTGACTGATGCCTCTTTACATCGATCAATCAACACGCGCTGTGTGATCACTTCCTGATTTAAATACAACACCTCATACACAACTCGGTGCCATGTTTTCTACAGATCAGAGCATGTCAGGCGATACAGTGAGTGCGACTGAAGCTTTCTATGGTAAAGCAAAGAGCTGCGACACAGTCTGTAGTTCAGCAGTCAAAGAAGAAATATAAAAAAATATAGAGAGAGAAATATAACCTAATGAAGACATCCACTGCGATGTGTCACAGCAAAAGGGTGAAATATCACCTCCGTGGGAGAAAAGTGAATCACGCAACACACACAGCAAACATAAAGAAGAAAGAGCTCGGAGTGTATTGGCTCATCTATCAACAGCATCTCTCTCTTCAAGGCAGAGCAGGCAGGAAAGCCATCAGTCACATTTCCTAAATAATATACTCTCTCCCTCTTCGTCCTGTGGTGCCGGCAGAATGACTTTACTTCGGCTGTCTGGGGAGAAATCCGTGGAGAGTGCTGGACTTTCGGGGTCAGTCTCAGAAAATGGCTGGGCCGGCTGTCTTGGAGGTTTTACTTCAAGAAGCGCGGGGGTCCCTCGGTCCCCGCGCTGTGTGATGTTAAATTCTGAGGTAACTGTAACAGCCGGCACAGGGAGAGCCTCGACATATTGATGGGGTAGGTGGCTCGCGACGGGGCATTGATTCAAAGAGTGTGAAGACATCTATGTGAAAAGAGCCTTCTCTAAAAGTGTCAGGAGTCATCCAGGTTTTTTCATTGCAAACACTTGTGTCCATCTGTGGCACAGTGGAAGGTGCACAGGGGCCGACCTCTTGATGTATAGAATCCCATCTCCCCTCAGAAGGATAAACTTCTCCCATATTGCATTTCTAGGTAAACAATGGCTGAAAACAACACAGCATTCAGACTGCAGCCTTTACATCGTCCCACTGAAACACGTCTCACTGCATCTGAACGCAAACACCACTGTGCTTTATTTGCCAGGAAATTGAGTATTGCCTGTTTTGGAAAGTATCCAGAATCATGAGCCAAAGTAAGAAAAAAAGTTAAACTTGGAGAGGAAAGTAAAAAGTTTGAGACGGAGAAAGGACGGATGTTGTGGCTTCAGCAGCCGATGGGATTGTAAAGCAGATCCTCAGGGTGTCATCCAATCTTTTTGCAATAGGTTCTTGTAACAGGCACCAGTTATTGATCCATTGGTGACAGATCAAACTCTGTAACACTGTGAGATGTAGCTGAAAGCTGAACTGAGGGATGTGGACCTTGAGTGAAAGTATTCAGGGCTGTTTCCTAGACTTAAAATAAGCATTCACATCCATACAATGAGTTTCTAAATTCTCTGCTCTATTCAACAGCAGCGGCTCCCAATCAGGGTTCAGGACCCCTGCAACATCTCAGGGGTCACAAGAGGATGAGCAGAGGAAAGCAGGAAATAATATGTACTTCAGCAACACAAGGGGATTTCTTTATTCAGACTAATCTAAATTTTTCTTGTAAATAAAAGGATAATTTGACCTCATCAGGCTTATGAATCTACACAAGAAGTCTATGACAGAGGGCTGCAAACTGATACAGGCTCTACTAAAGGATCACAATCTATAACCGTTGAGAACCAGTGCTGTGCATGTTGTGTTGTCTTTCTGTTTTACTTTATCATTAGTTATTTACTAAAATATCAACAGGAACTGCTTTATGGGTTCTGCTTTGGTTCAATCAACCTTTATGTCTGGCATCTCCCACATAATCGAGCTGTGTCCTGTTTGTCAAAGTAAGAACAAAATGGATGGAACACAAGTTGCATTAAAAAAGGATACAAATATAAATGCAGGGATAACAAGCCTTACTAACTCTTAAATTTTTATTTAACCTGCAGCCTTGGTGAACTGTTGGGAGGAGGGGCTGAACCGAACGGAGCAGAACATCACTGAGCTTTAAGAGAGGTAACTACCTCAACAGACAAAAGGCCACTCTTTACAAAAAACAAGTCGAACGCATATCACGTTATGTAAAAAATGTATAATAGAACACAACACACTTTCAGACGCTGCTCCTCAGATGCTTTGGAGTCTTGATTGTCTTCAGGATAGTTTTGCTTGATAATGTCCTACATTTTTTTACCAAAGCGCTTCTTGACTGTATGTTTACAGTTGAAACAGGTCATTAGAGTTCAAATATGAACCCCCCACACGTTCAAATGAATGTCAACATTTTAATAAACAGTGAAACCCCTTAAAGAGAAATCCAATACACTGTTTGGTGAATATGAGTGCTGTGATATTTTGCCGGCATTCATGGTTAAATACAGTTAACGAGTACAGAATGACGAGATGTTTTCCAACATAAAAACAAAATCAGTTTTGATATGCATCATTAAATATAAGTGACTCCAGGTGATTGCTGGACAACTAATCCTTACTATCCACTGCTCAGGGTTTATGGGTGAGCCTTTGAAGCAGCTAAGGTCGCAAATCCTCCACAGGCAGCGAAGTTAAAAAGACACCCATTGTTCTCCATCAGCCCCACTGGCCAGTGTGAGGGGGGCAGCTGACAGCCCAGAATTAATTGACATGCCTCCGAGAGGTTGTTCTCTAATAACATATTGATCCACCAGGCCTGATATGCAAAGCATCTGCCAGCGAGTGTCGCTGGAGAGGTGAGACAAATGCCCTCAGAATACCTTCGACCAGGCTGTGTTGATTAAAGGAGGTATTAGAGCTCATGATCACAAAGAAGCAGCGTGTCAGGTATTCCACACTGAGCTGTGTCAGAAGCCGTCCTCATTAGCAGATCACATATTCCACAAGTCCTAAAAGCCGGGAAAGATCCTCATTAAACTTTCATAAATTACAAGAATTTCATGACAGGTTGGAGATTCCAACCTTTTGTTTAGACACAGAGCCTCGACAGAAAAATAACATGTCTGCTTTTCAAATCCTCAAGCTGCAGACATCAAGGCTCGACTGTGGAAACGCAGACGTCTCGTCAGACTAAATCACAAGGTGAAGAATACTTCATTGTTCTGTGTAAAAGGTTTAGAGAGCCACAGATGTCAAAATGTTACTTGGTGCGAAGGACACTCTTTAACCACTTTTTGTGAGTGACTGAACACTGGGCAGTGGGTCTGTAGAGATATCTTGGAGAGGACTGTTTTCAGAACTAGAACTTATGGAGTGGGGACAATTTGGGAAGTGATGATTTTTTGGCTGGTCCTCACTTTCTGACCCACTTTCACAGAGTTTGGTGGTTACGACTTGATTTTCGGGTTAGAATTAGGTTTAGGTGTCCTTGCTGAGAAAAGGCACAACAAAAAATACAGTGGAGTCAGTGATCACAGCATTATTGGCAGCAAAAATTTATAAAAAGGAACATTATACTGGTGCAACAGATAATCTTTTTAGTTTTTCTTGTTAAATTAACTATGAACATATCAAAAGATCTCCATTTGTTGGGTTTTTCCTTGTGCAAGAATTTTCTTGCTTCCTGATCAAAGATGCAAAAATACTGTAGTGGTCCATGAAACACAGCACTGACAGGGACATTCTTTACTTGAGAGGGGTCAGCCAAAAAGGTCAGACAAGACACCTTACTTTAAATGAGGCCAAGGTCGATATGGGTGAGGGCTCACTTAGGAGGAGAGATTGTTTTGGTTTAAGTCGACTGCCACCGACTGCCCAGCTTCACCCTCTCTAAACATGGACAAATGTTTATGTATGAGCAAATAAACCAGCACTTGATCATTTAGAATCACCAACCTGGGTTGTTTGCCTGTGACAAGTTGCAGGAAACATGGTCACAGTCTCCCAGACTTTCTGAGTCAAGGTGCTGAATAATGGCCAGAAAAGTGTTTTTGCAGAACATCATGATGATCGGTAAACCTGACCTTTGACCTGTTGCGAAAATGTTGTCATTTTATCCGATTAAACTTTTTTTTTCATTTTTGTTCAAGATTAGACATAATTTGTATTGCACCTACAAACAATGTGACACAAATTCATATAGAAAATAAATGAAAATTAAATTGTAACATATATGATAGAATAATAAGACAATAACATATTAAAAGAGGAGTAATTAAACCCAAAGATAAAGAAACTATTCAAAGAAAATAATAATGCAAATAATTGAATAAATTAATAAACAGGGGAAATAAGATACATTTAAATGATATGTCTTTAAAACAGTCGAAGATGTATGAATAGATAAAATGTTCATAAGTGTATGAATTTATAACCAAAAACCAGAATTCGTCCAGGCAATCCCGATAAATCATAAAAATTCCCTTGAAACATTTCTGAGATATTGTGGTCAAAAGAGAGATACAAACGGATGAACGGACTTTCAGACAACCTTAAAAACACAATCCCTCGAGCTAATGCTGGTGCACATAAGACATCACAATGTGATTAATTTGCACTTCATTTTATACACACATGTAAATGGTGTTGAATGAATGTGGTTGCTTTGTATCTTGTTAACTGGTGATGATATGAGAGCATGTCAGCTTTAATAAAGGGTGTTTTACACGCTGCAGTTTCTCCAAGCAGAAAGAACAGGTGCTTCACAGACTGGGAGATTCAGTAGAGAGAGAACCAAAGAGTCTGAAATAAAACAGTCTCTGAACAAGACACTTTAATTGTTACACTACATTAGTCAGCAGTTGGTGGCCAAACACCTACATGACAGTCCTGCTCTCTGAAGCAGCTGTTGTCTTTGCTTGGAGAGACTGAGGAGTGGTGTCCACAGCTGTCTGAGAGAGAGGACAGTGGAGCGGGAAAGTACAACTATCATCCAATATTGTTCCTCTAAACCAACAATACTGGAGGAATTAATACATCAGCATTAGTTTAGGACTTTCTTATGTGAGTCCCTTCCCTTATATAATGTTCAATACAGAAGAAGAAGGAAAAGGAGAAAAAGGAGGAGAAGAAAAAGGTGAAAGAATCCACACACTTGTTTGACCTCCATTTTTACCCATCCATAGGTTCTCAAAACACGCACGCACGCACGCACGCACGCACGCACGCACGCACGCACGCACGCACGCACGCACGCACGCACGCACGCACGCACGCACGCACGCACGCACGCACGCACGCACGCACGCACGCACGCACGCACGCACACACACACACACACACACACCAAAGCAGTGAGGTGCATTGCACAAGGGCACTCCAGCTGTGCTTGTGAGAGGAAAGGGCATTTCATTTGCCCCCAGTGGTATGATTTAAAACTGTAACACCAGAGAGAGTAAGTTTACAAAGAAACACAACCACAGCTCGATTACATTTAGCCACTTCTTGCAATGGTAGTTGTGAAAAGACCTACATCTGTTGATATGTAGGTATCCCTTTCACAGTAGTATGTGACATTTGAACTTTACTTCACTACAACAATGGTGCAGGAATGAATAAGTGAACGTGCTGGTTCTCCTATTATAGATCTGCCTGCTAACGTTGGGACGGAGGTGTTGGACAGCAGGGAAATCTCATTTAAAGGACTAATGTGTCACTCAACAGGGTAGCAGGTAGGTGAGACAGCTTTAATCAGATGCTGACCCTGAAGTTATTCCATTAGTCTTGGTTCCGTCTGTCGGGTCGAAAAAAGTAACGTTTGATAAGCTCCGAAACCCCTTTTATATCTATTTTTGTGTATTTTGTCCATCAGAGGAAAAACCAATAGAACAAGAAGACATATGTGGAGATATGGTTCTTTGGGTAGAGGTCCCAACAACAAGCCACACTCACTGGGTGCGCATTTCGTAGGTTCGTGAGCGGCATTGGTCAGCTAAATGCCACTTACATAATCTGCATAAAACCAGGGTCAACAAATGAACCAGTATACCAAACCAAATTTACCAGCCAGAGCATTTTTGATACAGCCGGTCAGTGCTTCCTTTTGATCAACAGGTTTGCCGTGAGGGCATGTGAGGGTGGATGAACAACCAAGGCTTGAATATAATCTAGGTCCCATTCAGACTTCATATGTTAGTTAGTCCATGTTAAGAAAGGGGGGAAGCTGGGGAGCCCTCACCCATAGCGACCTTGGCCTCATCTAAAGTAAAGTGTCTGGTCCAACCTTTTATGGCTGACCCCTCGCAAGTAAAGCATGTCCCTGTCAGTGCTGTGTTTCATGGACCACTACAGTATTTATGCATCTTTGGTCTGGAAACAAGAAAATTATTCTCTCATGAATATTAGGCAACGGCACAAAGAAGATCACAGAAAATCCCAACAAATGGAGATCTTAGAACAGTTTAATTCAAAGGACAATTCTGGGAGTTTCCTACTTAATTAATTTGTGTTGCCAATAATGCTAAGATCCAAATGTCATCACTGACTTCACTGTAGATTTGTTTGTGTCTTTTCTCAGCAAAAACGCACACACACACAGTTAACTTTTTGGTTGTCTCTTTCCTCTTTCCTCTCTGCTCCTCTCTTTGTCTAGTTTACTGTTCCTCTCTGTGCTTTATGTTCCATGACTATCCATGTTCCCTCTGTGTATGGCAGTGAAAAAACACATGCTAATTATATGAATTAGTATAGGCCAGTTGTTTAACCATCTTTAGCCTCACCAGCCTAAATGCACCTGTGTAAATGTGACCTAGAGAGGAAGGAGAGAGGTGCGTCTCCACTCACTTAATTAAATATCTTTGTCATCCACTCAACAAAGCGTTTGATGAGTTTGAATGCGCTGCCACAGAGAAATGTTACCGGCTATAAAACAACGGCAGCACACCACAACCACGAACAGCAGGCTCTTTTAACGGTTAGCACGTACTGCTAGGTTGAGACATCAAAACATCTCTTGTGCCAAGCTAAAGCGAAGTTGGAACAAAGTGGTGGGTACAGATGTTGGACCCTGCATACAAAGTTTATTGTTCCATTTTGCTATTTCCTGAGCGAAAAAATGTAATTTCAAACAAAATATCTTCATGACAGAGACTTCCTGAGAGTTGAATCTGTATGCAACCAGGTGAGTCTTTGAACTCTGCCTTCTGTTGACTTATTGTTGCTTTCAGTTTCACCTACATTTCCCTTTTAATCACTGAAGGTGACGTTGTGCAGCCCCTGTCCGTCATGCAGGGCGTTCAGTGCAGTGAGCTCAGACAAGAACTGGCTAGACAGCAAGCTTTTTTTCTCCAAACTGAATATTACTTTTTTTTTACCATCTAAAGCAATCAGGTTTTTACAATTCCAACACACACACACACACACACATATATGATTGGATTGAATTTAGAACATTCATTGACAGCCCAGGTCCAAATGCTGTTTCAGAGGTCTCCTCACCCTGACAAGAATAATATTCTGGGGGTCACATTTATCACATAGACAAACACTGACGCGACCACAGCTACTGCATATGCAGCGAAACGACAGGCCATTTGTGTCAGCTTTGCAATGGATTCGAGGCCCCCGTTGTAAGTTACTTGTCATGCATCACGTCGGGCTCTGTCTGCCAAGTCAAATTTTATAAGTCATAAAAAAGTGAAAGCACGGCTCCGCAAACCGCATGAGAAACTCTTATTTATGCGGAACAGTGGATTAGAGCTGATTGATAATTGTTTATGCCCTTGGCAGTGGGGAGTATGTGTCTTTCAGAAAAAATATTTCACCAAAGCCAGGACTACAAAGAGAAGGAGGGGTGCTAGCCAGCATGCAGGAAGTGGGTGGTGAGTTTAGAGACGCGTATGAGAGTTTGGTAAACACACTGTACGACCTCCTCCCAGGATCAAGCCTGCACTGAAATGTGATAGCACTAAGACACAAGTCTGTTATCTGAAACACAACAACATGGCACTGGGTCTTTTCCATCACAGAGAATACTAGTTATTACCAATCTGAAAGAACACCAAGCATGCAATCTTTTTTATTAAATTTATTTCGGTGAAATTATGAATACTTTTGTTTAAGCTAATTACTCTTTTGTAATTTCATGATGTCTTTGAAGAGAAGCAACATGGTAAAGGCTGAAGTATCTGATGATATTTACTTTTTGCAATTAAAACAATGGCCACGTTTGAGAGTTGTGACAGGTTTGTGAAGCAGCAGATAACCGTTAACTAATTTACTCAAAAGGGCTTGTAGAAAAAGTGACATCACAGAGGGTATTTAGGTTCCAGCACAAATCAATGAATTAGCTTCGTAAAAAACGGTTTAATTTGACATCAATTTGTAATTTGGGTTTATATTTACTTATACTTTTGCTTAATACTCTCACAGCTAAAAGATGAAGGGTAAAATTTGCAGTTAAAGTTGCAGTTCACTAGAAGCTCTGTTAGGACATGTGCAGTCCATATTCAATGCATTGGCTTCAATAAGAAATAATTTTCTTTCGGTTTTATCAAGGGAACAATAAAAGTTCTTTAGAGAAAACGTAGCCTCTCCAGGGCTGTGACCAAAGCAAAGCAGGTACTCACTTTTTTTAACTGTGTTGTTTTCCTATTAAGGACATATCCTGAGACATATCTTACAAATTCTAGAACCAGCTTTGTTAATCTATCCAGTGTTCAATTTTATTCTACTTTTACTGTCCTTGTGACATATTAAATGATGGAGAGGATTTTTGTTAAGATTGTTTAATCAATAAATTCCAGTATCTGAGTATTACTGCCCTTAATGAACCCATTTCTCACCTCCTGCCACACCCTCCTCCTGCATAATATAGAACATAAAAGTGTTTGCATGCATAAAATCAAACAGATTCAGTTTAGATTGAAGAGTGGATAATTCATTGTAATTCACTTTGCACTCCACCGTATCCACACATTGACTTATTAAGCTTCTCTCTTCTGTTTCGGAGAACAGATCAATTGTGCGTCATCAAATTGAAAAAGCACATATGATGTCCACATATAAAGCAACCACACCAAAGTAAATTAGTTTCCAACAAAGAGAATAAATATAATGTACGAAATAATTAATTAAATCATGCCGACATGTTACATATAAGCCTCTGCTGCAGTAGACTGTATTTCAGTGAGGCTGTGGCACCTCTCTCTGTCTGTCTGTCTGCACAATGTTGTAAACATACTGATATCAGTTATTGGAGTATGACAACTTCCAGTGGTGAAGATATAGATCTGCTTCTTTATCAATAGCCTGGTCTCAGACCAACCTCAAAGGGCATGACTTGTCTCCACAGCGTCTTGGCCCCAGTAGGCCTGTCTTTAGCTTTAGACGAGACCACCAGGAAACTGTATAGTGAGCCCTATCGCTGATCAATGCCTTTTCACTGTGCCCCCACTCCACACAGAAACCGCATGTGGGCGTCCAGCTTCCTCCCCCCCAATCCATATCTCTCCGTTTCTGTATTTACAGCAAATGAAACATTCAGACGGAAAGACGGCTGGTATCGATTGGCTTGTGGGTACACTATTTTGAGTGACATTTCATAAATGGAGCCACCTCGTGAAATAGTAATGAGCCGATGGCGATTAGCATTCAACTTTAATATGGCATGATTGATTAGATATTCAAATTGCACTTGGCCAAGGTTAAATATCGAAGACAAGCGTATGAAAATCCCACAAACAATGCATGAACTACTGGAGGTTTTGCCTTTTACGCTGTTTATTGGTCAATGAAAGCCATGCCATAAACTGACTCCAGCCTCCCTGCTGATGTGTAGTAATAAACTGAGGTCAGTTTGCTTTGTGATCTGCTTTGTCTCAAGTTGATACTTGAGGTTGGAAACAAACAACCTTGGAGTTGGAGCACAGTGGAGTTAGTTTTCCCCTCCCCATTTTTCAGTTGGCGCATAAGGAAATTGCTGGAAGTGAATTTATGTTAGTATTCTACAGATAGCGGGATTATGTGTACTGGTCATATCATGATAAGGCTGTAGCGGAGGTCGTCCAGTTACCGGATGGACAATGTCAAAGTGGACAACACACTGAGCCTGACATTGCCAATATGATGCACCAACAAAGTTTGTGATTGTATGTGTTTTTAGTGCAGATCTGCACGTGTAGCACCAATGTGACCTGTAGTAACACTTTTAATGGTCGTTATATAAATGCAGTACATTTAGCGTATCTGTGTTCACAATGCCTTTGGTGCACATGTGGATTCAAAATAAAAGAAGGACACAGGGCGGGTAGTCTGCACTTAGTATTCCTGGCCTGCATGCAGAGAGAGATTGCACCTGTACAAGCAGTTAGGTGATGTCTGTGTCACTTGGATGACCAGAATCTGTAGCCAAGCATTTCCTTGAGGTATGGAATCGGTCGTCTCGGGAAAATCTGATTAGTCACCGCTGACAATGCAGAGACAAGGAAATTACTTTCTTGTGCATATCATTAGAGAAAAATCAATATGACGAATGTGGTGGGGGCCCGAGCTATTCATTGTGGCTGCACTAAGGGCAGGGCAGGCTGTCGTTGCATTGGCCTCAGTATTGCATTTAATTTGTGCTCAAGTAGGAAAATCCAAATAGTTCTGAGAGGTGAGATGCATCCTGCTGTTTTCATCCCTTTACAATATGACTGTTACCGCCACCAACCTTTTTCCACCTTAATTACCTCAAAATAAATTGGCTCAGGAGGAAATGGAAGTGGTACTTCAAGGTGAGGCGTCCTCACACTCGTCTCCCTAATGCTCTCATTATCTGCAGGGATTTGAATTCAAGCCTCGCTCCACAACTCGGCAAGACAGACGAACAGGAAATTGAACAAAACACTCACCTTTACTTTTGTGGTGCTTTGAGACATTCTAAGAGTCAAGCCATTAGGTAACCCCCCCTTTCGCAAAATAAAACATTTTTGTGAATGAGGACGCATTGAGGCTAGGTGAGTCACAGACAGTTAATCCATATAGAGTCAAAGAGGAGTTTATAATTTCAAGGAAGTCAGCTGAAATGCCGAAGCAGAGTGAAAGATTGGAGGATTTCCAGCTTTAAAAGGTCAATGAGGCACTAAACTCCCAATCTTCATCAGCTTATCACAGAACCTACCGCAGTAAGCTGTTTGCAACATTAAAATAACAAGAACAAATAGAATATCATCTATACTAAGTGGTGTTGGCTGCGTCGGCCCAAAGAATTGATTTTCGAGATGCTCCAATTCATGTAGCATTTGCTGTAGGGGTGGCAACAATGTCGAGAGGCAGGAAGAAATGAAAGAGAAGATAAATCACAGCAACACAAGTGAATACTGTGATTCCTTTTGAATGTGTCAGATATGCAGCACTCAGAATGCACTCCTTCACGTGATTCTTGCAACACTTACGTACTCAGATCAGTGAGCCTCACTTGAAAGTCAAGCTTGACTTCAGAAACTTTTTCTTCCTACCAATACCGCTGACTTTTTTTTTACATTTTGCGCAGGTGGTGGCATGACTCCACAGGACTTCAGACTCAGGTTCAGAATTTAACAACACAAGAATCTAACATAAATATGGATCCAATTCTCTGGAATGTATTTCATACTGCATTTTTACCACCTGTATATGCTTTTTTAGTATATTATGAAATATTCAGATGAAATGACAGCCTCTTGATCATCCCTTGGTGGATTTTCATGAATGACAGCTTGGACCGGCTTGTAATTGCTCGATTGTGTGTGTGGGCAGGACCTCGATACCATGATCCCTACTGGGCACAGTCTGGACACAACCTTAATGAGGATGTTTGAGCTACATTTTTGTACAACCAGACAGAGTTGTGGATCAACATCTTCTGATTCTAGCTGCCCGTTTCCTGTCAGAGGTAAATTCCTGCTGGCTCCATCCCTGGGCACAGAATCACTGAAAATAAATTGTTTGATGCATGCGGTGTGTGAAACAAAAACTCTGATCTCCTCAGTCAGCAGCATCCACGCCACGCTGCAGCCCAGACAGTAGTCTCAAACATGCTGTTCTTTTTCCTCTGCACTAGGTGGACTGCAGCCAAGCAGGCCCCGTCACTCAGCCGAACCACTGCTGTTTCCTCATGCCATCAACTCCATGTACATCAAATGATTTGAGACAAATGGACAACAGGAACTCCATTAGTAGTTGTGAGTTTTTCGGAGGAAGTTGTGTAATTGTTTTTGTTTTTTTTTAAATATACATATTTTTTAAATTGGTCTCGTACTTTTTGTTTTTAAAAGCCGATTGTGTTCAGGCATTTGATAACAATGTTTGTCTTTTTTTATTAATTCCATTATTGTTTGTAATTTTAGAGAGATTGTTTGAGAATGAGGTTTGTTTCAATACAGAGGGACTCACTACCAGGGGAGTTGATCAGTCAAATTTAAAATCATCTGTTTTTCTGTGGTTTTAATGGGTGGTACAATACTGCAGTGGTGTGCTTTTGTTTTGCAAATAGAAATGCTATCCAACATTCTTTGTCCTTCCTTTTCCTTGGGGAGCTATGGGGACTGCCTGCATGATATGCAAGCAGGGATACTGTATGTCATCTTGTAAGATTAAGATGATATTATAGACAAGGCAGTGGAACTGTCAGAGAGACAACTGACTACAATAGAGAGCTTGTTATTGGAAAAGGGAAAGAGTTCATCCTAAAGATTAATTGGTTTGAGAGAAAGGCACCATGTTCCTGAGTTCATGGTTTGACATTTAGAGCCAACAGGGGAGTGAACTTCATTATAAAGATTTATGAAAATAATTCAGGTAAGAAATTCCATTCAGCTTCCTATTATTAATTCCATTTAAAAAAAAAGCTAACTGAATTAAGTGATACATTATTCTCTCTAATTATAATGCCCATATTAGCCCTTTTAAAAAAGCACTGAAGCTGAATAAAGAGATGCTGAACACAAAGCCCTCATACCTCAGCAAATGGAAAATGAATCAGCTTTGTATAGGTATCTCTTTGTTATACGAGTAATAGCACATAATTGAAGAAGGAAGCTCAGACTATAGAGTCGTCTTCCGAAGCACAGTTTTGTTTGTTTCTGTAAAGCCAGCTCTGGCCATCAGTACACAGGGGAGATGAGGCGCTATTGAACCGTTATTGATTTCACACTAGGAAAGTCTAGTGATTTATACATATTGTCCTTTCCCAAGGTAAGCAACCAATAAGTATCCGAATGGAGGAATTCTCATTTCCTCACTTCACAGTTGAGCAGTGGGGAGAGGAGAAACACACATCTGTAAACAACACAAGTACAAAGCTGTAACCTTGACGTTTCTATCTTGTGAGCATGCAAATAGTGCAACACAACTTGCGAACGTGTAGTGCATTCGAGCTGCGTAACATACCACCGATCGACAGTTGGTTGGCGAGCGACCAGAAGACGATGTGGCAAACAAAACGCACCTTTGAAAAGGTCTGAGGAAGAAACTGCCTTCATGTGTGAGGCCCTCAGAGATACAGCACACTTAATGCATTTGGTGAGCAGCGGCACAAGCAAGCCTGACTGTTTACATGAACCCTCCACGGGGTACCTTTGAGGAACAACTTACACAGTTCAGTCGCCCGCAAAGGCTTGTTAGTGCACTGATGTTTTAGCATGTTCCCTGTTACATGCACTGGTCCTCCCGTTATCAGTGGGAAAGCAACCACTTCTGCACACACTGCCAGCCGACACGGTGGGTGTCAGGGCGCTGACGCAAAAGCTGCAGGACAGAAATGTGCACAGGCTGCAACTACAAAGCCTGTTTGATCTAGGTGCTGCCTCTTTCTTCTGCAAAATGTGAGTGAAAAATTTTAAATTTAAAAATGGCTGACTGTTAGGGGCTTCGAGGAATAATGGCCAGTGTAGAAGCAGCTACAAATTGGAATTAAACATTTAACAAAACAACTTTTGCTTCTTAAATGAGAAAATCCTAACAATTCTGTTGTAAAACTCATAAAATGACACAAGCGTATGAATTACAAATATAGCCACGCTATATGTGTGTCTGACCTTGTACATTATGAGGGATAAGATGACGCTTTAGAATGTTAAAACCTAACACCAGCAATTACTTTCCTCCAGACCATTCAGGGGAAGGAGCCAAAATTCACTAAGATTTCCGTTTTCCTGAATTCACCATCTGTGCTTGTTCTGATGAAGGTAGCTGGACTCAGATGAGACAGTTTAAAAATGTTCCTCAAAGTCTGGTCATCAAAGTGCTGGAAGGCCCGGAGAGAAGTGACATGGGGGTCTGTGCTGAAAGAAGGACTTGTTTCTATTTTCAAGTTTCAAGGTGAGCACTGTCGTGGAGACATCAGGTTTTCTCATTACTTGGCTAAGCAGGATCCCTTGTTAAGGATTCTGGTCGGACGCATCTTCTCGAGGAATCCTAATTAGTGTGACTTTAACAAAAGACGGCGGATTGTGCCATCTGCCTCACATAACAAGGATTCCTCACTAATTAAAAACACCTAGGAGAGCAGTTAGGAAGTAAAACCTGGTTAGGTTTGTAAGGTTAGGGAGATCTAATGAACATGAAAATGACTGATACAGCTATAAGTTCCTCCTTCATGACAACAGGCATTGTGCCTTTGGGGAAACACATCTGTCCAGGACTAAAACAAAGTTTCCTGCTCATGCTGGGTTGATAAAAACCTGCTTTAAAGCAGAAATCAGATAACAGAATGATATTAGTTATTTGCAAACTTTCAGCATACTAATCTTTTTCATTTAAAATACTGATGGAAATGTTTATGCATTTAGTCACCAATGTTAGATTTATCTATGACTCCAAAGCTGCAGGATCCACACCTGAGATGACTACTTAACCTTTATTATTGTTTTTATTATTATAATCACCATTACTATTTTTATTATCCATACACCCGTTTCTATAGAGTTTATCGTATGAGGGTGGTGGGGGGAGCTAGAGCCATCACATCTGACATTGGGCTAGAGGCAGGGTACACTCTGGGCAAGTTGAATTATTATTATCAATAATAATAAAAAATATATTTGGCCAATCAGATGAAGCCCTGCTACTCTGGATGATAAATTAAAGAAATTCATATCATTAATGGGTTTTTCTGTCAATAAATTATTGTCAAAAGAATAGAGAAAACTGATTATTTGAAAAACAGAGATATGACGGAGCCTCAAATCCCGCTCTGCCTCTTCCACTGTGGGAATTTCCCAGGGATCTCGTTTGTCCCGGGTCCGATTCATCATTATGATAAACGTGTGCATGTCTATCTATAGTTTTGAGGCAAAATTTTGGTCCGGTTCCATAATTATGAGGACATTTTGGCTGTTCCTCACAAATTCAAAGGACTGTTTGAAGGTTAAGAATTGGTTTTAAGGTTAGGGTTAGATTTAGGTTTAGGTTAAGACCCGAACCAACTCATTTACATAATTAAGACTTTGTATGTAATGTTTGTTTGCATATTTAAGACTTTTCCAACCAGCAGAAATTTAGGACACAGTTTTATTTAATTGTCTCTCATCTCAATTTGAAGTTGATCTGATGAAAGCTCTGGTAAAGCTCTGGTACAAGTACCTCAAAGAAAAAATGTTGAATTTGGCCAAAATGCCCACTAAATGCAAAATAGCAGGGCCTCCCAGTGCTCGGGCTTTAATAACAGCATTATCACATCATATTGCTATTATTTGTCAAAACCAGTACACAATTTGTGCTTCATGTGTTTTCTATCCACCTCTCTCTCCTTTACCAAATTAATTTTGTCTCAACCCAACATATCCTGAAATAATGTTAGTTCTGCAGACAGTTTTATCCAGGAAATACCTATGTGATTGCACGGCCCTCCTCCAGTGACAGCTAGTTTAAAATTTACAGCAATTATTCACTTATCGTTGAATATAGTATAACTGCATCTTCATTTAACATCTATACAATGCAGCAAAAGCAAGAGAAAAAATAAATCCCTCGAGCATGACAAGAGTGTGCTTATCCGCTACATTACTGTGCCACTGATCATCCACAGTATACTGACCTGAAAACGATTCTGCTTGGTGAGACGCAAAGTGAATTTCTGCAAGTCCTAATTGATAGTTGAGACCGCTCAGCTGTTCCACTTGGAAAGAGAAATTGTTTGAAATGGATTTGTCACAGAGTGTTTAGTCCTCTGTGGGAGTCACGATAAGGGACAAGAAAGAGGGTCAGTAACTGTCGGCTCACGACAGCATTCGATTTCACGCCAGTTCTACCTGTGTCTGATTGGATGAAAGAGAGGGGGTGGAAATCAGAAGTAATGAGTATTTTCTTGATAATGTAGGTACACACGATAAGGTGCTTCACTGCAACTGCAAGTCCACTGAATGTAAACTAAATACATACTGCCATACTTATTAAAACATTATAATGAATTACTTGTAAAAGGCCCTATTTGTTTGGTTTAAAGCTACATGAAGTACTGCAGACAGACAGACACACACACACAAACGCACACACACGCACACGCACACACACATCATCCCTACCTTACACTGCAGATGCCCTCCAGACACACGTTTCATTTGAGCACATTCATTACATTTTAATTGCCTCTAAATTGCAATGTGACCCATCACATCAATAACACTATCTTTGTAACAGGAGGCATGAACCTCGGCAGGATTGCGCTGCCCATGTATGTGTGCCTGTGTCTGAGTGCATGCTAATAATTGTATATGATGCTCCTGTTTGTGTGTGGGACTTGTGTTTTTGTCTTCTGAGGGAAAGGGGGCGATGTGTGTGTAGGGTGCAAACTGCAGCTGATGCCTCATGTACTCAGCGTGTGTTGAAAGGAGCAGATATTACCACGATGAAGGTGAATCAAAATGTGTTTTCAATTTAATCTCTGATTACACACTGTTGTGCCCCACCTAAGCTTGCCAGCACTGCTGATCTCAGACATTCCCTGCGACCTTCAGCCTGTACAGAGGTGGCTTCCTGCTGACTGAGAATCTGATTTAAACTGTGTTTCCAATCACAGGAATTTACCGATATTCAGCATTTTCTAACCTGAATGCTGGAGAATATAACATGTCGAACCCAAAGAACTTCTCCAGAGTTTGTACCCGAGGAGAGGAATCATATTCCTGAAAACAAACAAGCAGTTCACTCATGGGTGGGGGGTGAAGAAGCTGTGCTCTGATGTACAAGTAAACCTGTATGAGGCAAAAACTGCTCAGATTCTTCCATGCATAGAATTTCAGGAACGTTAAAGAGAGCAGAGCTTTGCCTGGTTATATGTAAAATGGGATTTTCCTGCCATTTCAAGTCAAAACATTTTCAGCGAAAAAGATCAGCATTGTTACTTCAATTACCACTGCAGCTGTTTCAGTTAAAGCCAGTGCTACTGACAGAATGTCCCCCTGCAGTTAAAGTAAATATATGTTTACACAATTATATCATGAGGATATTAGGACTCATGCATTATGTAAATCACAAGTTATACTGTTGTAGTTGGTGGAGCTCTTTTCAACGATTTTAGCTACCGCTAACGATTATTTTCATTATTGATCAATCTGCAGATTTTACAGACTCTAATTGATTGATCATTTGGTTTTTAAATTCTAATAAGGAGAAATTATGTCACAAAGCCTAGAAATGATGATAAAAATAGAGGCTATTTTGTGTGTTTAAAGCTACATGAAGTGCTGTGATCAGCCCTCACACACCTAGCCACCTACACACACACACACACACACACACACACACCCACACACACAGTTGGTTTTTCTGTATCTCTGAGGTTACCTACAGCCATGATGTAGCCAGGAGCCGTGTTCACACGTATTTTCATTATGGATTGAATTCATGAACGGGACACACACTGTGATCTGCTCAAAGCAAGAACATATCTGAAGTGTTGCCTCCATCAGCACACTAGAGGACAACCCAACTTTAGCTTCTGAAATATCCAACGTCATCAGACACTGCTGATTTCAATTCCTTCGCTCATCATCAGTTATTTTCAGACGAAAACAGGATTTGCATGTGTCAGACATGGAAAATTATCCTTTCCTTTGCATTCTTTGTATACATGATATGATGACCTTCAACTTAATTAACCCTAACTTGTATTTCTACTACTCCCCAGGTTGTAATCGGTTAATTTAGGTTCCCAATCTCTTAAATAATGAGCCTGTCACAGAGCATCTGGCTATTGATACTTTCGCTAACCACCATATCCACCACTGTTGCTAATATCATGCAGAACTGTGTAATAAGAAAGTTATGGAATAATGAAAAAAAGGTCTTTGAAGAATGCATTTTAATATTCAGGATTATTCCAAAATAAAGTGTTTCTATGCAGTTCCTTTCATCCACCCACTTCACCATGCCTTTGCCAGAAAACTGTGATCACTGCTATCACAAGGGCATCATACAGACTGAACAAGACAAACAGCTTGCTTGACAAAAACATGCATGAGGCTGCTTGGTATGCTGGTGTTTCTAAATGGTGGGAGGAAGTAGAAGAAGTAACTGTTTGATTTTCTATTTATTTACTAATTTTATTGAAGAGCCAGTTATCCTGTAAAATGACATCAGCAAATTGCGCAGAACACACTCGTGTTTACCAGCCCTGTTGATCTGTGAACCAAAGAGGTAAAACACGCAGTGGTAGTGAGCCCAGCTTTGCTGTTTAACATTTGGATTATCCTCTGAAGTTGTGATTCATCAGTTCTTGTGGGAGGAAAGTGTTCATTCCCAATAGCAGGATGTACTATGTGCAGCCGGAGTGCTGGGTTAGTGTTTCAATTAGTGGAGATGTGATAATCCTTTGTGACGGTTTTAGAATCAAAACATGTTAAAAACCACAGAAGGGAAACATGCTCCATAAAGTCAGAACCAGGTCCAGTTATTGCTTGCTGTCAGGCCACAGATACCTTTACTAGGCATTCACAGTTTAGATGCACAACACCTAAAGGGAAAAAAAACTAATGGCTCATGATCTAAAAGTCATGGGAAAAGGTATAAATCTCTCTGGCAGCCTCCATTAAACGCAGGTAAACTCTTGGAGCTCCGGCAGCGTCCCAGACGGATCACTACTCTGAACTCTGGCCATATTATTCATTACAGCGCTGCAGACCTGCGCTGTGAGCTGCATACCTGCATCACCATTACCTTTGAGTATTGCTATCCGCAGAATTAATTAAAGTCTAATATAGCCATGTCTGGAGAACGTGGCGGTCTGAGGGGTTGCTAAAAGCAAATCAAGACCGGAGCTCCTTCCTGGACCTGAGACAATGACTCTTAACTGTAAGGGGCAATTAAGCGGCAGAGCAGTGTTACCTGGTGCCGAGGGCCTGCAGGGAAATCTTTAGCAGAGCTTCACTTTTCTTTGCCCACTCAGTCTGTCAGCACCCGCATGTAAGTGTGTCACACAGCGGTGACAGGCGGCTGAGATTTTCTGATGGATACATCAGTGTAAAGATCCACAGAGCAATGATTGTAGAACTAAGCTGCGGCCGAACAAAACAATGAGTTTGAAATTGTGTTTATTTTGAACTTTGATTGAGAACTTATTGTAGGGTCACGCTTTATATATATCACCTGTCAGTCACTATGATGTCACACAAACGGTTTGTAAGAATATTGGGGTTTGGTCCCATTTGGCTGAGCTATTGACATGATTGTTTTATGCTACGTGTGCCTGGAAATGTTAGAAAAAATAGAGCTAGGGTCAGGTTTGGACATGAAACACATAGTGACTGTCAGGTTAGGGTCTGGGTCGGACAGGAAATTGTGGTTCGAGCCGCACTATCCATTCAATGAAGAAGGATTTCCCATGGCCTTGGCTCAGTATCCAGGTTTCCCTCTTCCTGGGGACCAGAGGCTGTTTCCAGGGGACGTACCCATCATGCCATGAGGGACAGATTCCTAGTTATCAACTGCACAGTTCATTTAACCTGCACTCACAAAGTGTATATAATTAGCACACGATTAACTGAGGCAGCAGGTAATTACGCAGTTAGAAAGGAATCTGTGTCAGATTTTAAAAACTGTTCAAACAATCGTGCTGAAATAATGAAGTAACTGATTCCAAAGCATTTACAATGGCTGCAGTCCTGATTTGTTAGATCAGTTGTTTGGGAATACTTCTATTTTAAAATGTGAATAATAGTTGATAAATATATTTATGAATAATAAAAGCAACAGGAAGAGAAATAAAAACAGATGGAGTGACATGAAATACATTATATTGTAGCAGAAGCTGAGACTGCAGCGAGTGGAGGCAGTTATGCAGCTGATGTGTCACTGGACTCCTCAAATACATGGAAATGTTCTACAGAAAGGTAAAATCAAGACAAAAAAGAGTTGTAACAGCTCAGTGAAAGTGAGGCTGAACTCTAATGAGCTCAATAACACTGTAACACCCTGACTCATTTCTTACACACTTACACATTCTTTTCCTTTGTGAAAAAAATTGTGTTAGACAGATTTTTTTATTCATTCTATAAGACATTCAGGCTTTTGTTGAGGTGCACTCACTCTGTCCGCTCACATTAGAACTCATATCACGGAGAGTTCTGTTGAATACCGGTTGATTTAATTGTCTTTGCCGGACCACCACATTTTGAATAAACCTGCCCAAGTTGTCATAGCAACTTCATTTCTACCAAATGTACTGAACACACTGTACTGCACATGTATGATGCTGTGATGCTGCTGTGTGGATGTAAATCCACATTTAAAATTCCACATTAAACACATGTCTCCTGGGACTCTGTTACCAGCCCAGCAGCACAGAGGTTTGCTTTGGTCTCCTCTGGTGCCTGGCTGTGCGGCAAGCTCCCTGTAGTTTCTCTCATCTCAACTCAAACGGCCATGCATGCTCAAGGCCGTTCCTCTTTCCATTAAAGAGTACTTTAACCAGGGATTGGTACAATTCGCATGCAAGCGATCCTGTAGTGGTATATGGAGGCCGACTCACCACCATCCTCACTTACTGTGTTGTCGTCTCTCTGTTGTCATCTCTCTCCCTCTCTCTGTTACTGAATTTTGACATTATTTATCATATTAAAGAGTCATTTTATTTCAGTGTAACAGTACATCTGACAGTAATCTCGATTAATTTCATGTTTACATTTTGTCTGGATTGTCTCACATTCCACTATAGGATTAAATTATTGAAATATAGTGCAGGAGTCACACTAGTTTGGGCCGAGCAGTTTCATTTGCCAATCAGATCAGGGTTTGTTTTACAGTTAGAAATTAAAAAATTAATAAATGAGTGATTCCCAATTTCAGACTAAATACTAAATAATTGGCAAACCAAAGATAACATTTTTGATAACTGAATAAAGGTTTGTCAGTTTCCCATAATAATATATGCAGACAATAACCTGCTGAAGCACCATATTCTATCCAAAATCAAACACTACTCACTGTGAGAATTAGCTTGTGTTGTACAATTATGCTTGCACTAATATGTTATTTCCCCAAATTACGGCTTAAGACCTGTGACAGCCTGATGGCTCATAAATATGAAAATTTAATGTAGAGATTTCCACTTTAGTAAACGACAATACCTCTGTCTCAGTACCCAAGAGAGCCAGACCATGAAATGCACTGAAGCCTCAAAAGTCACACATCGAAACCACCTGTCATGATTTCATTTCTTCAGTCCAAGTCCTTCACTATAGGCTCTCCGCCAAGAGCTAAATATCAGTTCAAGGAAGGGCTGTCTTCCTTGGAGCAGGTAAAGGCCACAGCCCTGATGATCCGTGAGGAGGAAGAGGTGGACTCATCAAAGCCTCCCGAGCTCTTTGAAGGTGCCTTCTTCCGTCAGTCCCAATCCCATGAAAGATCACTTAAGACAAGATAAAAAAGAAAACTCTCAATAATCTCCCTCCTCTATGAAACATGGTACACTGGGTACAGGCATTAGGTAACACTCTGGGAATTTGCATTGATATTGAGTGGAAAAAGTATCAAGTATAGTGCACGACTGGAATCATCAGAACCTTTGGGTTCCCCAGCTTTGTCTATCAAATAACTAATGTAGTCCCCATTCTAAACCTGTATGTTTGGAATGGGCGGTTTACTTCACCTGTGTTAATGCTCAGGACTCAGGAGCAACTTCAGAATTATCACTTCCTCAAACAGTTCACAACATAATGTCCCTTTATTGTTTGTGTGCCGGACTTCATGAGCAGAGCTTTGTATAAACAGTCTGTGGTGCAGAGTGAAGTTAGGACATTTTATCCAACGTGTTTTTTTGCAATGAAGATTTCAATGTTTTCATTAGTTTCAGATAGTTCAGAAGTCTGTTCAGTGACAAACACAATCTTAAAACCCAAGTTCACAATTTTACAAAATAAAAGCTCTTTATTTAAGCTCAGTATAAAGTGTTGTGATTTAATTTTGAAGACAACTTGCAAAGGAGGATTCGATTCTGTGAATGTTGTTGCCATGACGGAGATCAGCACCAGACTCCGAACCCTGAATGTCTGTGTCAGTTCAATGTGGGGAAATAAAAATAATTATCAAAATGATGTGGCAGTGGTGTGACCCAGTTGACAACCGTGCAGTAGTTTATCTGAGGACGTAAGATAAGAAGTTCAACTCTGTCCACAGACTGACCGTTCACACGCTGCTCTGTCCCCACTGACTGCTACAGAGCACTGGTCGCCTGTTTATTCAATTTTAATATATATTGAATGCATCACATGTAAAAATCGTGCCAAACCTGCACAGCGCTTCACGGGACCACTACGAATACACAGGCCAAGTGTGAAGCATATAAGATGAACGGTTAAGATATGCATTCCACAGACAGACATTTGTGGAAATAATATGTAGATGTGCGACTGTATTTAAATACGGAAAATTTGTCATTTTTGTGGGAACCTGCTGGGATTGCTTCAGCTGAGAGAAACCTCCTCAACCCCCATCTGGAGGCGGTGATGACCTTAGCACTCAGTTCCTGTTAGTTCCTTCTTATTCGTTTTACGTCCGGCCCTCAGGTATTAACAACACTGTCTTATATTTCCATCTTTACAGCTTCAACCTCTTGCGCTCTTAATCATTCCCGGCACGGCTCCCTTTCTATACCCATCCACATCTTAATGTGACTCTGAAATCACAATTTAGCTGCCTTTGCCTCTGCTTGAACTATGTTTAGCCACAGTCCAATGGTTATTTATGGGTACTTACATGATAGCCCGTTCACTCTCTCTCACTCACACACAATGACTCAGAAGGCAGATCATTTTTTATTCTCTACAATTCTTCTCATTATTCAAGTCTGAAAAAATGCATCGCCAGAATCAGAAATCATCCACGATCCAGGAAGAGTGATAAAAAGGAGGCTATATATAGCTGATAAATTACTATCCCAAGGAAAAACAGCTTTTTGAATATTTAATGGGACAGACGTTCACTTCTCTGCGGAGGGACAGAAGAATTCCCTCCCTTCAAGAAACTCTGCCGTAAAGATCAGTTCATTATTTCATCATGCTTGTAATGTGCCGACCATAGATCCATTAAATCAACAGAGACCCAGTCTGACTCACACCCACTGCGTGTCCCTCAGTCATAAGCAGGGCCTTCCCTTTGCAGAGTGAAAATACAGCGAGTTTGTGGCAAAACATCAAAAGCATACAGGTGTTTATGAATCTGCTGCCTCTTGGCTCGCTGCCTAATCTACATAAAATGAAGCATTAGCATTTTCGATGAATATTCAGCCCTTTCTACGAGCGCCTGCTTGGTCGGTCTTGATAATTCATTCAAATGAAATTATAAAAAAAGATACAGGATGGTGCTGCGTCCAAGAGGCAGTGCAGTGTCCTACACGTCGGCAGCATATGGTTCTGGGAATACCGCTTATTGAAGTGCTTGATTGATTGGTGCACCATTGCTTTCTGGCTGTCAATCACACTTTTGCGCCATTGACTGAAGCCACCAGACTCAAAACATATGTAAATATAAATATTCATGCGAACCCCCATTTGTCTTTAGTGTCTCTGTTCTCTGCCACAGTGACTGCTGGGTTTCATGTGAATGTCAGGATAGCTTCCAGTTTGAATCTGCTGTGAAGCAAGCTACTCTTCTAGAGGTAACTTTCTGTTATTCATGCTTTTGTGTTGTAATTCAGCCTTGTTTTCAAATTTTTACTGCACCGATGCTGCCAGCAGTTGCATATGATGACACACAATCTTTGTCAAGACATGTCCGACTGTAGTTTGTAACGTTTTTTTAAACGCATTCCAAGATACAGCTGCCTGCATGAATATCAGGTGGAAGGATGGAGGAAACGGCTGAATGCATGATACCACACAGGAGCCCACGCCTGATTCACCACATCAGTCTCATATGTGCGCAGTCGAGTGCACGCAGCACAGCACGAGGCAACTTGTGACAGCAGAGAAAGCTCTCTGTCAGCTCCCATGATTACACAGTGCGGCAATAATGCAGCCCTGTGTCCTGAGCTCAGCTTTCTCTGCAGCCTTGTTAAAGCCCAGCACAAGCGCAAAGTACAATAAAGAAGAGTTGACAGGCAAGGAGTCTCCTCTCCTTCACGGCTGTATAAGACCCAGCTGGAGGGGCTGTTTGATTAAAACAGCTTCCTGCTCCTGCCCAACACCCCTACCCCCTCTGTGAATATCACCACCATGCGCACATGTGTGGTATCCAACATATGGGCCACACACTTGCTTTTATGATACAGTGTGAGGTGACTTGTGAATGCCCGCTCCCCGGTCGTCCCGGGGAAGCATGCTATGCATCATCGTGCGTTGCATTTTCTACGTGTGAAATGAGGCAATGATCAAATATAAACTGCAATTTCATAAATAACATTAAGGCTTCCAAAAAGCTGCATATCTTGCCATCCACAGATTAACTATCACTCAAGAGACATGTATCATTATCCCTAACAGGATTTATTACACTTAAAGCTGCATGGAAGCCAAATGTGGCTCAATTCTGTTAAAGATTTTACTGAGCTAAAACAAAACTTTGAAAAGGGTAAACACTGTTTGCTTAGTTTGCTATAAAATACCAAAGAAAAGTAAATAATTGCCATCTCTATTAAAAGTGTGCTTAAAACGGCCTTGGTCTGACTGGAACTATGTCGACGTGATTGGCAGCTGCAGGGTTGAAGTAAAAAACAGACATATTCAGACAATTTCTACTTCCCAGAGAAACAAATACATCTCAATTAAATCAAACTACTTACAGGGTGATAAGTTAATATAAGGGAGAAGTTACATGCAGTGAGACACAGCCAGTAAGAGAGAGACATTTTTTTATTACCGTTTTATTAAAAAAGAAAGAGTTAAGAATACTGTAAACATAAGGAAATTAAAATCAGTATGTCTCATTTAATGCCGTTTTGATTTATACCTCTTCCATCAAGTCATTGTCACTTTCTAAACATCTTCTCTAATCCAAATTAAATTAAATTAAAATATATATATATATTTAAAAATACAAATGTCTGAGTGAGATTGAGAACCTCCCCAGTTTCTGCAGTATTAAGTCAGCAGTCGTTGATGTGAGAACACAGCAAGGGATCATCCGCTGGATTCACACGCTTCTAAAAATAAGCGTGTGAAAAACAAAATAAAAATAAAAATATATATAGTATGTGTGGTGTTAAAAGCAGAGGCCTGTGACGATGTGAAGTTAACAAGTTCCCAAATGTATTCCCTACTTCCTGCCTCTGCCTGCTACATCCCCCCTCACCTGAATCCTGCAAAGATTGTGGTGTTGTTGTAACATAACTGAAAACGCCTTAAAAGTAATACAAGGCATACCCACTACAACACCAACTGGGTAAACACATGCTCACTACACCCACTCTGCCCAGGTCTTGCTGTCCACAGAGACACTCCTCTCACATATTCAGTCTCTCATCATCAGTATTGCTTGTACATCCTGGTTGTATCACACATCAAAGTCTTGTCTGTCTGTTTCGAAAAGGTAAAATAACATGTCCTCTCTAAATCTGGGTGGCTATCAGTCTTTTATGTCACAAAGAGGCTGCATGGCAGCAGATTCATAGTTTTACAAAAAAAAGAGATTTTACAATGTGCACTGTCTTCGGGTCTTACTTTATATTGCACCTTGCCAGGAGAAAAAAAACCAAGAACATTTGGAAGGAAAGGTTCTGTCACCTCGAATGGTGAACATGGGAGTAGCCGCAAGCGGTGTAAAGACAAATGTTATCCATCACATTGATTCAATTCCTCTTAGCTGGTGTCTTTGGCCAAGTAGGTTTGTGTGAGCGGCCGTGGTGCTAACAGCAGCCCCATTGAGATTCAGTGGATTAATTAGACTTGTACCAAATAGCCACTGTTGTAGAAGTAAATCTGCTCCCAGTTTCATCCTATGTCGCCTTTCCACCTCCTTTTAATGTCTTCATATGAGTCACACTGGTCCTGTCTATGTCTTTTAGGAGAGTTAAAACACATTGGTACGAGTTGAACCCAATGTAACTGATTAGCTTGAGTGAGGCGTAAGCTATTCACAACTCTACTCCATAAAATGTTATTAAAAAAACAACTGTGAAAAAGTTGGAAAAAAGGAATGTGTCATCATATAAACGATGCTAGATGCTGGATCTGGAGCACATGTAATGTATAGGACCTTTATCTGCCGCTGTTTGTAAAGAGTAATAAGAGCCACTTCATCTGTTCCTATACACATCAATATTTTTGCAGAGTCCCCTCTCAGTGCATTAAAGTAGAGCTACAACAGACAGTCAAGGGCAAGTTTTTTTAACTGCATGCAGCAATTTAAAATTTCTACCGTAAACGCAACAATTTCATCCACAAATGTGATTACTTTCACACTATGGCAAAATGATATCTGAGTTGTTGTTAATCAAGGTATTATGGTCATTTCGTTCAACAGTAGACTGAAAACTTGAAGAGGCTTTGAGTTACAAAAAGTGTTACACTGGCAATTTCCAAAGTAAAATAACAAGAATAAAGATTTCCAAAGACAGACCTCTGATTTATGTAACACCTAGGAACAGCTCCGGTGGTGGCATGTAATCTGCTGCTGTTAATTCATCTTATTCATATTCTTGAGAGGCTTTAAAAGCAACGATTTCTTTTACACGATTAGTCTTCACTGGGTGTGCCAACCCTGCGCTAGTATTCCAAAGGCACATCTTATCACAACCCCAATCTCCATCTAAAGTGCCCTCAGGTTGCGTTCATATTGAATTAGCTCACATCAAAGAGATTCCACACGAAAAGCCCTTTAAGATTAAATGCTCCTTTAATTTTCTGATTACAAACTATTTACTCCATTGGGACACTGTTACCGAGACAAAGGAATGATCAAGATCCTGTTTATCACCGAGAGGAAACTGTGTGAAAACAACACATCTTAAAAGAATGAAAGATGAAGATGTGAGTCGGCGGCATGCTCCATCAAATTATTTGTGATTCAAAGAAATTAATCAAGAGCAAATGACAGTGCACACTGTCACAAATTGTGAGCGCATTGCAGAGAACAACTTTGTAGCTGCACTACTGTAAATAAATCTTATAAAAGGAGTATTAATGACAATTGCAGCCATTTCAAGTCAAAAAGGAAGGGTCATTATTAAAGACCGCAAAGAAGCTTGAAACTGCCTTGATCCCTCGTCATTTTGATTTAGGATGTTAAATGACAAGGATTTATGGAAAACCATGGGCTAACAGCCCTTCTCAAAAGGCTAATGCTGTTAACTGCCCATGAGAAAAACAAATGCAGATGGATGCAAACATGGCTGTCACAGTTTTCTTCAGAAGATGGATCACTGAGCTGTCCAATCAGTGGGTCGCTATGAGCCAGGGATGTTTGTCAGAGTTGGTTAAACCAGGAGTAACTTGGACAGTCGGCATCAGTCGTTTCAGCCATTCGCTGAGATTGATTCATTTAAGGGAGAACTGGGCTCCACCAGTCATCTAATCTTGATCGATGTGACAGTTTTGGAAAGCTGAAGACAAGCGTCCCGACAGATTATTATGGATGAATATTTTTCTGATGCCACATTTATTGCAGACCAACAACAGGGGCACTGACACACACACATTTTAAGAGCAAAAACGTACTTTGGATTAGATATAAATAAAAGTCCCTCTCTCCCTGAGCTATTCTCCTCCCCTCTTGTCATCAAGCTGCCAATCGGAGTTAGGGAGTGGAGTAGGATCCAATCAATCAGGCTGATTGGGAGTGTCAGGAAGTAGCTGGAATAAGCAGCCAGAGGTTGCACCTCTTGCAAACACCATTTAACCGACACAGCATGTTAAGCCAGCATGATAATTAGGGCAAAGTCCTTGCTCATCTCCCCTCTTTAACTTCCGACTTAATATAAGTCAGACTGCAAGTGGCACAGACTGTGGTTTATTCTGAAAGAGACACTGAACCTGGCAATATCATTGGTGCCATTGGCAAGGATAATTCATATCCTGTATTTGACATTACTGTTGGCAAATAAAAAATGGATGAATGGACTGAGATAGTTTTTCGTTTCAAATGAAATGTGTTTGTGCAGACATTGCCTTAGTCTCACTCCCCACTCGTAGACTTTGAGCGTAAGCCTATCCTTCTCCTCCCTTTCTGCTATCTTCTCATTACGCCTACAAAATCCACTTCACTGCAGAAAACAACCTACACACTGAAAATTGGAAGTTTTGATAAATATCTTGATTGTGCAATCACACAGCCAACAAACATCTTTTAGCTAATATTTTTGTGCCATTTTGTTTTCAGGGAACAAACTATTTTATGACAAATGTTCCACTAACTCCAGCCCACCCCAACATTTTCCTGGTTAGTGTTCCTGCATTCTGGGCTAAGCACAGCCCAAGACTACGGTGAGGGGTTTGAAGAAATACAAACAAACCAAACGGTTTTCTTTCCCCTAACCTAAATGATTGTAGGAGTAGCCAGAGGATTCCTTAGTGCTGACACAGCACTGTGCAGAGAGACCTGGATATGTGAAACTTATGGCCTCTTAAAGAACCAGTCATTCAGGGGCAAATGGAAATCTTGCAAATGAGAAATGTTTCACCAGCCATCTCAAAATGTCTCTCTTGCATTTTTCCATGCTTGTCAAAGCTATAGGTATCAAACTTAATTCTTAATAAAACTGTCCCGCAAAACAATAGAATATTGAATCCTTCCTGAAGAAGAAGCCTGGTTCCATGTGAGCTGCTTTTCTTTGCAACTGCCTTAATTTCCCTCAGGATCCATGCATCCATCTAGACAGACAAGAAAAACCGAGAACAAGTTTCTCTTAACAGAATGCAGACATATCTATCAAACTAATTGCTTGATTTTAGTGAGTCGATTTGTTTTTCTTCCTTGTCATACTTTGTGTAACTTTGTTATGAACAGTGCTAAACATGATTACATTCTTATTATCATTGTTATTAAATGTTGCTCTGGACATGCTTGGAAATATGCTTTGGAAGTTTATGATTTGTGATGTGTTTGCTAACATTTTCAGAAATGGCAAATGTATCCAATAAATATAAAGAGGTGTCATTCATCAAATACTGCATTTTAACAAATCATCCAATCTTCATTCCCTTCCCTAAGAACACACAGACTCCCCCTAAGGGTTACAGCACACAACATTTATGTAAGAGAGGGAAAATTTAATAATAAAAATTAGAGTATTAATGACTCAAGCGAAAGAAGAGCAAGGAATGAGGGGGGAGATGCTAACTGCTGTAATATGACATTTATAGGGTTATATCCTATTCTACGCCCTGTATTAGTTTAAATGTTTAATCACAGAATTAATACAATCACTTGATATCAAGTAGAAATGTCAGTTTTCAGGTGTTGACTTAAATTATGGTTGTTGCTCAGAAATGTTATTACACAATTTTATTGTTCCATATGAAGATGAACTGAAGCATGAGTCACAGCTGATTTTAGCTTATAAACGTCGATTTTATAAATTAGTGGGAGATATAGATCCACTCAGGTGAGCTCACATACAAGGGTGAGATATGAAAATAGAAATAAATAAAAAAAAATTAAATAGAGCAGTGCACTACCCTGAATATAATTTGAATAATTTCAATATTTGAAACATTTGTCACAGAGTTATATTAATTTATTCATCCATCCTCTTTATTGCTTATTCTCTGAGGGTCATGGGGAATCTGGAGCCAATCCCAGCTGACATTTGTTGAGAGATGGGGTTCATCCTGGACAAGTTGTCAGTCATTCGCAGAAATAAACAACCAGTTACGTACATATTCACACATATGTAATGCCAAAATGACCAAAATTGGCCAAACAAACAACATTCATGCATGTCTCTGTACTGTGGGAGGCACTTCTTACATCAAGGTAAACATACATATGATAATATATTTAAACCAATGTCGGTTTAAAATCATGGGATCTCCAAATCTGTATGAAAAACAGCTCAACCAGTGTATGAATAGGTTTTACTGCCGCGTCCATCATCAGGCCTCATGCTTTAAAAACAGGGTCCATACATTATGTTCAAACAACTTGTTTAGAGAAAATATGGCAGGATAAAAAAGCTACAACAACAAATGAGTAAGAATAAATATACAAACACAATTTTAGCTTACAATTGGAGCCTTTGCTTCTCTGCTTTTTTTCTAGGGTATAGTAAGGAGAACATTTGCATAGCATTTGTGTAGATGTGCTGAGTTTTGTCCAATCTGAAGCTATTCACCACTGATCCACCGAGGAGAATGCTCTTCCAACAGGCACAAGGATTTGCACAAGAAATTAAGTCTTAATTGAAAAGAATGCGCTCAGAATTAGCCTTGGTGTCGCTATTGCATCACTCAAACACGGTATAATAGAAAGAAAAAAAATGGAAAATTGTACTGCTTTACAGTTTTCCTCTCTCTGTGCAATTGGCCCTGTACTTGAAATATCTAAGTCTTTGAATTGCCATTTATCTACAGAAAAACCATCACCAACAATGTGAAAACAGCCTGTAACTAGGTGTTTAAGTTCTATCTGGAGCAGCAGACATTTGTCTCATCTCTTATTTAATAACAACCATAATATGTAGGTTATGAACAGGGCGCACAGCCAGAGAGAGAGAGCAGGTTTGCATTGATCACCAGAGTGGCCAGCTCGAGTTGAGAATCTGACCAGAGCCTGGGAGCGCTCTTTCCATCAGTCCTCCCTCCCACCTCAGCTAAACCAGTGCTGTCTGTCTCCCTGAGCTGTCAATAGAGCCTGATGGGCCTTTTAGACACTTATCAATATTTAACCAGCCTCCCCCATTGACTCAGCAATTACTGCCTAATTGATTTGAGATTGATTATCATCAGCACCATAATGGCAGTGTGGGTCAGTGGCAAGTGCTGATAAAAACCCTTAGTGTAAAACTTAATTATCTTTTTATGCCACCAGTATGTAAAGTGGAGTGTGCGTAAAGAATGAAAAGTGACTTTACCATGTCTAGGTGGAAGCCTCCAGCCGCATGTATTTCATCTCAACTGCTCCCAGCAACACACCGGGCAGTAAATAGAGTTATGCAGCTCTTAGAACATCTGTAATTTACAGGACAAAGAAAAGCAGACTTTACTTTCATTTAAATGTCTTTTATTGTTGCCAAGGGTGAGTTACATTTTAAAAATGGTAAAATGCAGAAATCCAAAATATGAATGAAGCTCCACAAACCTTCACTTTCCATGATGCAACACAGCTGCATCTTTTGCTTGACCCTTCCTGCCTTATGTGAGCTTATCTTCCAGGCTCTATATCCAGTTTGCACGTCATCCATCATAGATGTCCTCCCCCATGCAGCACGCACCCTGCAACACATTA
Source organism: Pseudopleuronectes americanus (assembly GCA_038501795.1). Taxonomy (NCBI): domain Eukaryota; kingdom Metazoa; phylum Chordata; class Actinopteri; order Pleuronectiformes; family Pleuronectidae; genus Pseudopleuronectes; species Pseudopleuronectes americanus. The sequence continues at coordinate 10,877,137 of CM076736.1, forward strand.
AAACACATTTTTACTTATTATTCATTATGGGTAATATGGGTAAATGTACGGGTCCAGATCTGAGTCTTTTACTATGAGTATCTGCAGATACAGAGTTCGATCCCATGCTTAATTTTCTTTCCCACCAACTGAAAGAACACAGCTATAAACTAGTTAATCTCACACCTTTGCGGTCTTGGATGAAAATAATACAGTCTGTTCACCTAATTTATTGATATGATACAAAGAATGTTCAGTTTGAATATTTCCTAACAGTGTGATGAAGCGAACGCAGAGATGTCTCACTACGTTGGATTTCGAGAAACACTCACTTCACGCAAAGTGCTGTGTTATTTAATAGCAAGTGAAGCTGAGGCTGTCTGATCACAATAAGTGTCTCGTTGAACTGTGCTTCTGAAAACAGAGATTGTGTAGAAACACGTTGTGAGAAGCAGTAACTGAAGTAGACAATTCATCTTTCACTTGATACCGAGGATGGATTGTTTGCTCCCAAATCGGAGTGATAAATACATCAGCATTTCCCGACCACAACATTACAGTGTGCAGTGATCCCACTGTGGATCAAATTAAATTGGTTGGAATATATCACATCCTTCTACAGAAAGCCACCATCAAAGCTGCAGTGTTTGGCTTGTGAACGAGCTTTTAGGCCACAATACTTTAAAGTTTATGCCAGTAACAGATTGAAAGTACAGAGGCGGTCCAACTTCTCACTGATCAGAGCTTCTCCTGCTGCATGTGCATGTTATGTATGATCGAACGGAGAGGGAAGGTGGGTGAGGATTTCCAGCCATCACATGGATTCAGCTGAGGACAAAGCTTGCATGCATTACTCTGATGTTTCCCCTGAAATATTTCTGTGCATCATGACTGTTGTCACTTCAGCATTACTGGCTTTCAGCTCCGCAGTTCTTTGTGAAACCCTGTGGATGCAAATGCAGAAGGATTGAACTGGTTGTGCAACAAATTCCTTTCCCATGAATTGATAAGTTCACATGGGTTCATCCCACGGAGGCGTTCTGATCACGTTAACAGACAAACTCTGCTATGTTATCACAGTCTACAGCCGTCAAATGACACAAATATTTCAGCACATTTATAAACGTAAATATTTGCTGACAAGTTAAGCCCGGCAAAAAAGTTGATCAATCGTTTAAACAGAATCCAAAATTAGTTGGCAACTATTTTGTTTATGGTGCAAAAGGCCTCTGGTTCCATCTCAAATGTGAGAAGGCATTTCATCGACTGAACCATTACCTGATTACTCAAAAATAATGACATTGGATTACATGAGGATGGCAACAACTGAGCTGAAATCAATTGCCCCCTCCTATTTGTATGCAATATACCATTTCTTAAGAAATGTCTCCTAATGCTCAAACACCACTCTCTACTCGCTCTCTCTCTCTCTCTCTCTCTACAAAGCCTGATATTGACACGCTATGCCAGGAGTTCTCAAAGTGGGGTCCGGGGTGCCCAAGGGTCCTTGAGAGGTCCCTGGAGAGTCGCAGGCTAAAAGTGGAATCTTTATTTTTCACTATTATTTCATCAATAAGTAATACACTGCCAGAACTAATGAGTATTTTGGTTTTGAATTTCATACACTTTCTTTAATAAAACATCTAAACGCAAATATCTTTCTTTTCTTACATGGTTGTTTGCCAGCATGTTAACTACATTTAATCAAATGTTCAGGATATGAAATATAGATATTCAAAATGTTTAATAGAGTAAAAGTGAGTAAGAAGTAATTGCTATAATTACCTGTTGGCTGGCTGGTGTTGTGAAACCAGTGGAAGTCCTTCAGCTGCTTTCTTCTCTGCTTCTGTCTGGAAACAAAGTACAACAAATAACTAGAATGAAGCTTCACATTCAGTAGAAAGTCACAAGCATAATATTAATACAACTCTTATTTGTAGACCACTTCATTACAAGCAACAAAGTTCTTTACCATAAACAATTTCAACCTCACAAACAATAATAAAAGTAAAAACAATGATTATTTTATTTACTTTTATACAAGTAACAATAACAACTTAGTGCTTTACAGCACTACAAACACTGACAACACTACAAACACTAACACTACACAGTGAAAAACCCCACCACACAAAAACACAACACCACCACACACACACAAACAAACAACAACACCATCACACACTGACACCGCCACACGCTTCACACGTACCATGTTTCCTGAGCTAGCTCGAAGCTAATTTAACACCAATTAAGGTAAAACTAGTCACGAGGTTGTTTCAGTGAAGATAGAACCGGAGCTAACAGCGGGCTGGTGACTCACGTGTTATCAGAGGACAACATGTCGTCTGAACTTGGCCACAAACAAGAAGCGTTACACCTCCCTGAGACCACGTGGAGGTCTCCTGGTTCTCCAGCGCAGGGGACCACACGGGCCACGTTCCATTCAGCTGAGGCAGGTGCAGGAGGCTGCCACTGGGGATGATGATCAGTCCCTCACCTGCTTCACTGGAACACTTAATGGAATGGAGCCATCATTGATTACACGGGTTTCACCTGTGCACTGAAACCGGATGTACAGTACACACTTACATATCTTCTGATATTTACTAACTTTACAATATTTTATTATTTATTATATTTTGGGGGATTAAAACTAATAAAAAATTAATTTTATAATGAAGAAAGGTTAAAAACAACATGTCTGCACCTTTCTTTCCAATGGACATCAGAGATAATGGGAAAAGTGTTAAGTCATGAACTTACTATTAAAAACAAGAAATACATTTAATTATCTTGACATTATAAACTAAGACTGGTTACTTGTGTACTGTACCTGGGTGGTGTTACCTAGATATTTGATATGTTTTTTTCACTTTTTGCTGACTGTTCTAGTAACTACTTGTTAATTTGCATATTCATAAAATCTTTATCAAAATACAGATATAACAACCAGTGAAATGTAGTTCGCCATCATTATAATGCTAGTTAGATTTTCATAAGCAATAGTAATAATTAAAAAAAATGTTTCACTTATAATTTCACTGGTAATATTTAATATAGGCCTTTTGTGATAAAGAGGATTTTAACATTGTGACATCTTTTTTATTTTAAGAAGACAATCTGACAATCAACATAAAATACAATACAAGTCAAAATATCAATATAATAGTATCTTAATTTTGTCCAGGGAGGCAAAATAATTGAAAAGACAAACAACATAATCAGAAATGTCTTGAAAAGCATCATCATCCTAATCATCACCTTTTATTTATAGAGCATTTTTCAAAAGCCAAACTAGAAAGTGCTTTATGATAGCAGCAAATTAAGACTAGTTAAAAAATGGAACAAGTACAAACTGTTTGATGCATAAAAACAACACATTTTTTGTGCAAACAGAAATAAAACAACTGTCTACTATCTTTAGCAGCCTAGTTTTTAACAAGACATTAAAATGCAGAATGAATGCTAAACACATACATTTGAAGCTATTCCACAAAAGAGCTCAAATAAATAGTAGAGTTACTACACATGATATTGAAAGGTCTTGAAAATAACAAGCTTTAAATGTCCAAATAGCCCGTGAACACACACGCTGGCTGGTGTTAGTTCTCCGATGAAGTATTTTATATTTACCCACAGATCAAGAAGTGAGGAACAAAGTGAGAGCTATTTATTTCTCCTCTTTGAACGCGACAGCTCAGCGGAAGAGGGCGGCTGCGAGGACCAATGCAGGTCATTAGCTCAGTGAAATACCTTCGGCTTAATTTATTTCTGAAGTGATTATGACTGCACGATAGGCTAATTAGGAGCTCTGCTTCACATTAACAGAGAGTGTTTGTAGAGCATTAACATCCCCTGATTAAATGCAGAATCCTTGATGAGTCTCTGTGCCTGTGTGTTTGACGGAGGACCTGCCTCGGCTGCATTGCAAATTCAAAACGCTGCATTTAGGTGTTTTATGGAACGATGAGTGTATTTGTGCAAAAGAGTGTACGTCTCAATTACTCTGAGTGTGTGTGTGTGTGTGTGAGAGCGCTCCTTCCAGACAGAGCGGCAGACCCGTCAAGTGAAAATCCTCCATTCGACAGCAGCAAAAACTAAAAGCACTTACGTCATGTTTGTTTTTCGACTCATATTTTGTCTCTAACCTTTTCCTGCTTAACCTCACTGCTTACACTGATTTGATTTTGTCCATTTCTCCACCCCCCGCACATCCATCTTTCCCCTACACCGTGCTACTGTTTTTCCCGTATCCACGTATTTTTTAAAAGTCATCTCAGGTTAGCCGGAATGTCACATCGCTCAAGTGTGCCCTGTGGGGCAGCTCCTGTTATTTTAAGGGGTCATGTACATTTATCCGAGCAATGAATAAAGAAGCACCCAGAGGCTGGAGTGGAGAGGCCCGAGTGGAGCCGCGGCTGGAAGGACGGAAAAACAACATTTACTTTGGAGGAGTGGGCTTCAACAAGGAGCCCTTTTTAAAGGTCAGGGTTCAAAGATGGCTGCCACTCGTCATTAGCTGCACTTGGCCTGGCAATGGACCTTGCTCTCTCGGCCATCTAACCAAGAAACTGGTCACTTGTAGGGGAAATCTGTCGGAGTGCTCTCACAAAATCCAGACTTTGTCTGGGAGCAGGAAAAACTCCAAACGCCAAACTCACACTAGTGAAATTATTCATGGGTCGGCAGTTCCTTAAGTTGGTTACACGGCGAATCAGACGTATGGTGAGCTCTGCAGAGACAGAACCCATGTACTTGCATTTATCAGTATTTAAACCTGGTCACGTTATTTTGACAGAAATCAATTGCATGAAGTTGCATCATCTACAGTATGTTAACATTTTAAATGAACTCAGAAGCACACTTGGAAACGCAAGGAAGAGAAAGTGGAGCTTTTCTGACCATTAGCTCCTGCCTGGAAATTCTTGCAGTGGGTGTATTGTGCTCATTAAGCAGTGATATAAAGCACAATCTCATAATGACTAAAGATCCGCTGTCTAGTAAGCACTAACAAAACGATTGATTCGTAAGCAAAGGAAGAGAGGAGGCAGAGAGGAAAGGGAGAAAATTATAATGAGAGTGTGAGAAGGGGAGGAGGAGGAGGAGGAGAGGGGCATTTCGTTGGCAGACAGTTTCCTGATTCAGCTCGGCTGCAGAGCAGGGGTAGCTGTCTTCTTCCATGTACCTCATCTATCACTGCCTATTTCTAGGAGACTCGTCCGTTTCCCCCCCCCCACACACACACACACACACACTCGCGCACACACACAGACGGAAGGGAGTGAGAATTCAATCTTTCCCTGCCTCGCAGTCATCTGCAGAAATGCATTCGTTCACCATTCGCGGCAGGGCCCCAAAAGCTGCCAATAATCGTCCACCGGGGCGGGAGGAAAAAAAATCACTGCAGGTAACCGAGCTTTCTTCGTGTGATCTATTTCCAATCTGTAAAGTCCCACAGGTAGATTAGGGACAAGGAGAAATGGGCTTTAAGCAGCAGTGGTGGTTTCAACACCTGGGATCCTGTGGCACTTGGTTGTAAAACACACAGAGAACAATGCTTGGCAGCTAAAATTCATGTTCATCACAAGGGAAAATCTTTTCTTTTTTACAATTATGGAAAATAGCCAATACTTTCTTACTGTACCTTTAAACTTATTCTCTTTTTCAAAAATATTTTACCGTAATGTTTCTCAGTGGTTAGTTCATCAGTCAGAAATATAGTCACTTCGAGACTAAACACTATGGCAAGCTGCAATTTACACACGATTGAAATATTAAGGCTGTTTAACATTGTTATGGCTATTAGCAGCACCTCCTCGTGCAACATAAGCATTCAAGTGAAGCTGTCAGTGCAATACTCTCCATTTTGCTCTGGTTTTGGTCTCCACCCACATGTTCAGCAGCTGGTAAACCCGCTAAAAAAACGGGGTGTACTCCTTTCCCATTGCCAGTGGAGGAGTTTGTTTTTTCATTTTTTTCTCCCCTGGTGAATAATGACCGACGTCACAAATGTACCGAAAACTGAGAAGCTCTCTCACCTCGCTGACTGGCCAAATTAGCGTTTTCACCCCGGTGTCTGATTTCCATCACTGCCGATCGGAGCCGGAGCTGATTAAAACCCTCGTCTTCTCCCAGAGTCATTTGACCTGGGAGTGAATGACGAATGTATCCATTCCAATTGCAGGCAATAGCCAGCTGTTAGTGGGTGTTAGTGGGTTTTTTGACCAATGGAAAAGGGGCTTTATGCTTGATGTTTCGGGGTTGAGGCAAAGAAAAAATAAATAAATCTAGAGTTAGACAATAACCTCTTTACAGCCACTCTAATTGAACACGAATGGAATCTATCCCAGCAAGCATGTGGGCATTGAATACTTGTTCAAAGGGCAGCGTGCACCTGTGTTGGAAACCTGTGGAGGCTTGGTGCCATAGGAGCCAATGTGCTGCTGATATTAACTGACACGTTTCCAGAGCTGTTTAATTATACATGTCATACTGTGTTTGAACTGATTTCCTGCTGCATGCCATGACGTTTTATGAAAACCGTGGTCAGGATGAACTCCGGTCCCCTGTGAAAGTGTCCTGGTGACAATAAACCACTCTGATCTAGATGTATTCGTATTTGTGTTCGTGAATTAATGTTTACACAGGTTCCTAATGTGGGTGCAAGCTGTCACATCGACATCTGGCGCACGAGTTATTCAAAGGGGAAATCAGCATTAACGCGTCGTCTGGCTCTCCCCCTGTGAAACAACGGGCTCATCATTACCCTGACAGGCCGCCGCTCCCGCCGCCCCGACATGGCGACGACCTTTTCACCAGGACTGTCTGCGAAGGGGACCACGATCACAGCCGAGATCCGACCCTCTCAAACAAAACTATCTGCCTCTGGTGAATGCCAACACAAGTTTGCTGACGTCCAGACTCTCTCCTCTTTCCTGTCTGTCTCTCACCCCCCTGTCTTAATCATTTGCATAATCCCTGTGACACTCCGATTAATAACTCCCGTGTGATTTGCATATCTATGCCTGAAATTGAGGACAGACGTTCGCACAGTAAACACGGTCCAGCATGACACAAACTGTCGAATTTGGTTTTCGTGGGATCTCCGGGGAAAAGAATGATAATGGAATATCCTTAGGTTGAATCACACTCAAGCATCTGCACGCACACACACACACACACACACACACACACACACACACACACACACACACACACACAAACGCATACAGGGTTCTTACTCTTCTCCAATCCTTTCTTTAAGCCCTTGGCCCAAACCAAACACAGAAGGGCTGGGAAAATGGAGACCTTACCACTGCAGCAGTTCCTGCTACAAACAGTAGTTTAAGAAGATACAACCCCAACCCCCCCATAAAAAGGACCAAGGCAGAGCCCTGGCTCCGGTTGAACCGTCTCTTGGACACTGAAGGCAGATTAGCTTTAAGAGGCTTGTGTTTGCTTCAACAGTGCCCCCCAGTGGGAAGAACAGATGGGCTCTTTATGATTTCTGCTTGATTTACAATCAGATCATTGCACTCTGCAGATAATATCAAGCTAAAAGTCCATTAAGATACAATTTATTTAAATATAGTAAATAACCGTGTAATACCAATAATTGTTTAACATATTGTACATATTGGTATTTTGTCATATTCTATTGATATTTGCATCATTGCCTATTTTTATTTATTTTTATACTTGCAAATTATTTTGCTGTAAACAAGTGAATTTCTACACAGCATGTGACCAATTTTAACATCTCGTCCCGTGTTTTATGATTCTTTACCTATCTTATTTTGTATTATCTTTTCTCATACAATCAAGATATTTATTTTGCATTGTCTGAGTGATTCGGTCACTAAAAAGAGAAAATATTTTATATTGAATTCATATATGTATTATACCAAATCACAACATACACTATCTCAAGGCACAAGAAATGTACAGTATATCAACAATTTATATAATATGTGATAATAACATACTTATTAACAATTTACCAAAAATGTCTGAATAAACACAATATAATGTTATATGTTGTAACATTTCCCCAAATCCATGGGTTTGTTTTAGGTCTAGTAAAATGTTCCCACACTGCTGACTTGACTGTATCCAGGTGGTCTGAACTGTCAGGCTCACTATCCGCCTTCAAATAATTAAATATAGTCACATGACGCATGTAGATGGAGAGAATAAATTGGTGTAATGTTTAGTATTAACAAAACATACAGCTTGCTCCAACTTTAAAATGAGTCATCGTAAAAAGTGTGAAATAAAATAAATGTTCTGTCTCAAGAGTAAAGAAATAAGCACCAGCGGCTGTGGCAGGTTCCCTCGTCCTTTATTGACATTGTGCACAATTGTATTGTCTACCTTCTGTGTGATGTCCCTGTGTGTGTGTGTGAGAGAGTGTTCGTGTGTGTGTGTGTTTGCCTTTTTCCACAGTTTTTTGATGTAACAATACATTTCATGTTAAAAAAAAAGGTCCTCTGTGCTAATGATGAAATTAACATCTATACGTTTCTGCTCAAGAACTTTTTAGATTTTTAGAGGTTTCCTTTGAAAACTTTAGAGATTCGGTTTACTGTAGTGAAGCTTGAACGTGAATTCCTCTCATAAGTGTGTGTAGGTCTTTTTCATTTGGGTTGGGTGTGTTGCACGCACACCTTCACATGCATACAAATCCTCGCTGCCTCCAGGAGACCAAAGGCTGGAAATGACAAGCCTGCAACAAGGTAATGACATTTCCTCCTTCGTAATGTGACCAAAGGCGTCTCTCTCTCTCTCTCTCTCTCTCTCTCTCTCTCTCTCTCTCTCTCTCTCTCTCTCTCTCTCCTCTCTCTCTCTCTCTCTCTCTCTCTCTCTCTCTCTCTCTCTCTCTCTCAGACAACGACGAGACGCTGATATCTGGCCAGCTCCAGTGACAAGCCCCGCTCTAATCGGCAGGTACAGCTTTCACTGCGGCTCAGGACCGAACCACAGAGCAGCAGCTAAATAATTGAACAGGTGCAATATGTTGAGGTAGGGGCGGCGGGAGGGAGGTTTGGTCGTGGGTGAGGGGGGGGGGAGACAAGAACTCACCCCAAAAAATGTCTGCAGTGTCCTCTGTCTGGGGTAAAAGTCATCAAATGCTGGTTTGGGAGAGAATGTCAGCGTGCTCGCTTCACATTGTGTGGTCCAGGAACATGCTCCCTTCCACCCGATTCCCCCAAAGACACCAGCTGTCAGCAGCTGCTCACAGTCTTTTTCTCTCTCTTCTTCCAGATTCTCCAGCACAAGGTCCCTTCATGCCACATTTTGGGAAAAACATGGGACTTATCGTAATATTTTAGCATTTTTCTTTTCTTATTTTTGCCTCAAGTCACCAGGTTGCCATGACAACAAATTGGGACGTCATGCTGGCATTTCACCCTGTTACAAACGCAGACCATACCAATTCCAGATTTCACGGAACGGGTTGTCATAGGTGGGAAAAGTGAGACGGTGGGGGCAGAGTAGGTGCGTGTGCGTGTCGACTGACCTTGAGAGACTGTCCCTGTGCAGGGTACGGGGCGAGGAGTGGGGGAGGAAGGGGGAGGGGGAGGGATGGATTCTGTATAAGCGAGGCTGTTGCGTGCGAGGCAGGGATCCCAGGCTCCCAGCCCCACACGGCGAGTGCCACAGCTGCAGTCGGCTGAAACCGACGTGGCCCTCTCTGTGAAGGCGAGCCGCCCTCCTCTGACACAGACAGCAGCACTCCGGTGTACAGCTGCTCCGTGAACAGGGACATTCAATAAAAAAGGCTCAAAGATTAAGGGAGCAGGAAATCTGGAAGAGAAACGACAAAAGCCAAAACTGTTACATGTATATAATTTTATAAAAACAAAGAGAATGAAGAGGAAGATTAGGAAGATAGAAAGGTTGCTTACCGGATAAAAAAAATAAAAATGAAATAAGAAATAAAAGAGGGCAAGGAACACTGCAGTTTAAGAGACTAGTAATTATTTGATTTAATAAAAGGCTGCGGCAAACAGGAAAGTATTCAGCATTGAATAAGAGTTGCAGAAAAAAAAATGTGAAGCAGAAAAACTGAAGGCTGCTTCTCCATGTTTAGTTTTGACTCCGTTTCATGACGCAGCAGATCAGGAATGTAAACCAGTCACAGCTTTGAAACAAGATTTTAAGTCAGTTTTTTAAAGTAAATCAATCAACTTTATGAATCTTTAAAGGGTGTCTTTACTACAGAAATTAACCATGGGCCACATCGTTATCTGTCAGTCAGCCGAGAACTACTGGTGTCACACACAGAATATGAAAGGAGAGAGTGTGTGTGAGTCTGCGACGGAGAAACAAGCAACACAAACTGTGTTCTCGCCGTTCTCATCTTATCTTGCTTGTCAATCTTATCTGGGTCTTTCATGTGTGTCTGTCAAAGGAGGAAGGACTTCAAGTGCTCTCCTCTGCAGATTCATATCATCTGGAAGAAAGAGGGACTGAAAGTGTTTCTTACCCTCAAGGTTTTTGTTGAACACAGGGAAATGAGAGTCTTGTTCGAATAATGGTCATAACCATATTAATCAGGCTCTAGTTAGGACAAACAGATATTGTATTACAAGAGTTTAGGGATTGTAGCAATATGTTTTTTTGTAGTGTGACATTTTTGTATGCATCTCATTCTACTGAAATATTATCAGCGCCCTCTGCAGCCACATGTGGTTTATATTTAAGTGGTTTTCATGGAGAGAAAAGTGTATCAATGTGTTGACTGGAGCTCTGACTGCTGTGTCTCATTCACTGACCTGAAACACAACGGATGTGTGGATATTACCCATGATCCCCAGCTTCCCGAACCAGAAGAGCTGCCATCGTAACAAACGCAGCAAGCTCTGATTTGATTTGTTGATATTTTAAGTTCGACTGGCTTCACACCAAACGCAAAGCGAATGTTCATGTAGCATAACTCACGCGAGTAAACACAACCCACAACTACTCTGGTAAAGAGGAGGAATCTCTGCTGATGTGGCTACAGCTGCTGCGTTGCACCTTTCAGAGGAGAAGCCAGCGTTGATGTGCACGCGTCCACAAGACCAATCCGGAGGCTCACACAACTCTAGGAATTTCACAGTCTTCTCCAAGAGCTTTGCCTGGATGATTACCTTTCCCAGTGCTACCTGAGGCTGACCAGTGGCCTGATTGATAACCTGATCATGGGACAGTGTGTAGACCTGAGTCTGGTGACTTTCACTCTCAGTGCTCATTGGCCTTTGTGACATTCAAAGTTTAGCTCATTGACAAATAATGTTCAAGAATTTGAGACGAATTTCGCATCGATATTTTTCGTTTCCCCCCTACGAGAGACTTTGCGTTGTCTTTTTATGTAATCTGATCTCAGTTCAGCATTATTCTTGAATTTCTTGGGCCTGATCCTCACAATTAAAGCTTTGACTATCATCACTTCTCACAGGAAATCGTACTTGCTCACCAAAGTTACATTGAACAAGAACAGTTTTTCAGAGTGAGGAGAGAGAATGAAAGAGGAACCATTCTGTCTCTCCAAGTCAGTGAACAACCAAACAAATTTTAACTAAACTGCTATTTTAAGGTACACACACATTTCATTTATTTTCACCATTTTCCCTTGTCAGTGTTAAATATTGCTGCACATGTATTAATAATATCAGACTTTAAGATTTGCTAATGGGAACTAAAACTTTTTGGAGGAGTAGTTCCTACGCTGCAGACTTACACATCTATCCAGCCTCCATAGACTTTCATCGGGGCTCCTTAAAAGATTAATAAATCTTCAGTGGCATCAATCACTCCTAAAAGTTTGCCTGGTGCCAATCAATCCATCAAACGTGGCGTTGTGGCGGTATAATGTGTTATCTCTCAAGAATGCCCGTCAAAGGAGGCGCTGTGGCGAAGGCCTCCTCTGGACCCACAAAGGTGTCACAGTAAGCAGCGGTTGTCAGAGGCTTGTCACTGCCGGGTGGTTTGAAAGCATGAAAAATATCCTCTCTGGGGACGGAGGGCGGACGAGTGGTGAGAAGAGAGGGAGTGTGTCAGCCTAAGTGTGTGTGTGTGTGTGTGCGTGTGTGGTTGTGTGTGTGTGTGTGTGTGAGAGGGCCTTAACTCACTTCAACCTGTTGCATAAACCCCTGTCAGTCCTCCAGACAATAGGTCTCCATTCACGCAGCGGACGGTTTTCACCTTCAAGGGTGACGGCTGTATCACTCAGCCTGACGCCCCGAGCCTCGGGGGAGATCACAATCTGTGTCTAATTGAACGGTGACAGTTTAGGTTCACTCGCTCTCAGAGCCATATACCCGGGCTGATTATTGGACTGAATGGGATTATTATGAGGGTGAAGATTCCATCAGAAAGTCATTTTGGCAGAGTGAGGCTTCAGACTCGACGTCACTTATATCTGACAGGAAGGCACATCTGACTCAGCTGAAGGCTGCGTCTTAAAGGTAATATCCACTTCACAGGAGACTGTGTCGACGACGGCAGATCATTTCAATTTTTTTTTATATTTGAAAGACTTTATCACAAAGAAACCTTTCAATGTTATGTTTGCACGCTGTCTACTCCTCTTGCCCTGAAGACCTTAACCTCCCTTTTAGCAAATAATTTCACCAACAGGTTCAGCAAAGTGTTTCTGAGTCAAGCTTAAAGAAAAGTATAGACACTTAGCCTGAAAAACATTTTGTGATACTTTCAACTAATGTACCTACTTTTCTGCCAATGTTTCCATTACATGTTTTAAGTACTAGAAGTGTTGTTGTTTTTTCTTCATATCATAGAATGTGCTGCTATGCCTACTGCTTGAGTTTGTACCATAGACTGTACTGTGTATAAAGATGGACGACACTCCTTTTCCTCCGAAGGAAGCCCAAATATCCTGGATACAGGAGTCGCCATCTTGCGCTTTTAACGTCATTCGGAGTTGTAGAGTTTGACCAATCACAAGTCAGTCACAGCTGTCAATCATGACATTTTCCCCTGTTTTTATAGCATCAAATAACTAATTAAAACCAAACTTATCGGAAACCATCCTTGAGCCAAATCTACTTGACGTTGCAATTTGACTTTTTAGTTTGGTCCATGTCCCATCCACTAACATGGATCAGGCAGCCAGCCACCAGGGGCCAATCAACATGGTTTGACTTCACTTTTGAGGTGCTGTCAGGTCGTCCATATTTTTATACAGTCAAAATTCCATATAGTCACGTTGTTATTACTACGCAGGTAACTGATGTGAACAGACGTTCACATTTGGGAGTTTCAGGTTTACATTCTAGTGATCACAACTAAAACTAACATATCTAACAAAACAATATTCGTTACATATGTTCAGTAGTGTATAGTCAGAAATAGGGTAAGGAAGATTCCATCACAGTTTGATGTTAGAGTGACAAAATGACGTGTTTCACCGTGTGTACAAACATCCAGCCCAACAGATCATAATGAATATGTGGTCTTAGTAAGAGGCATCTGTGTCTCAGTGAGATTGGGTCTGATGCTCTTTCTGTTCCACATCAGAAATTATTAAGATGTGTTTTGACTTGACTTGCATTTTTTTTTGCCTGATGCAGCTTTAATTTTAATCAATTATTTGTTTTAGCAAAGAGCTTCGCTACGACTGCTCCCCTGACAGCCACTAGTCATCTCTATGCAATGAAAGGAAGGTTATACCATGTATATAGATGTGTTTCATCTGGATAGTGAGGCTTCAGACTGGACAATACAAATCCTACAGAAGATCTTATTGTAATAGAATTTCTATTAAATAAAAATAAAAAAATGTAATTATAACTAATATATAAATTAATAATTATCACATACAAAACGACAGCACCATCCTGTACAGAAGTCCTCCTCCTCTCGCCAAGCCGTGTGCTATTCTGGTGCGCTCCTGTCTCTGTGTCTGTTTTGATAAGAGACCAGTGAAACAGATAATGCTTCTCAGGGGTCTCGGGGGGTCGGCTTGGCTCCTGTTAGAATTCATTTAGTCAGATAGCCTCTGCGGATTGTCCCTGTTTTCAGAGGCCCGCATTTCTGACAGGTCATTATTGTACATCACACTGGGACCTACTGCCGTGAGCACCATGTAGTGAGGCCCCACCGTGCATCCGCCGCTCCGCACAGCAGCGTCTATGTACATACACACACACGCTATCAAACACCTGGCAGACAGGATGAGGTACGCCCACTCGTCTGATGTGCCGCTAGTTCAGTGGTGCAACTGATAGATGTGCTGCCCCGGCTCTCCATGATCATTACTGCTGCTTTACAGACCCAGGGCCAAGGAGAGGACTCCCACTCACATGTAGGAGCCGCGAGCGATGAGCGGAATGCTTGATGGTCAGACCCAGAGACTGCATTTAACTAATGGGAGCCCTGTGTCAATATCAAAGGAGGAAGCAGGTAGGTGCTGAGGCTGACAACTCTGTCTTTCACACACACACACACACACAGTCTGTGTCCGTAGTGAAAGACAACCACTACATACCAACTAATTCTTTCTTGCCTGTAGGAGTACACCGAGTTTCTGGTAGAAATTCTGTTGGTCAGTGAAATGTAACAAGGTCTGAACTTGCTGCAACATGAACGTACTGTTAATCAAAGTCAACAACAGCTTCTCCGTCGGGAAGGAAGTTTTCAGTTGAACGTAAATTTGAATATAACAATTCAGCAGGTTATTCTACAGAATCTTTGTTTGTGGAAAACGCCTCAAAGCTTCAACCCTGCGTGTGCACAGGTCACTCACTCTCGCAGGTTTCCTGACGTATGAAAGCTTGTGCTCCTGGAGCCATGGCGCCAACTTTCACACTACTGACCGGAGAATGTCACACTGCATCACCGATGAACGATGACAATATTTCCACTTTTTAACAAAGCCCTCAGAGTCGGCTATCACAACTGATAAAAGTCCAGACAGGATTTAACATGGGAGGACAGATTGCATGCATACAACAGCTCCCACACACAGTCAGTGTGTCAGTTGTCTCCCTGTTTTTCACTGAAGTGATATCATGAACTATCGTTGAACAGCATTAATCAAAGAACCAGCTCCAGTAGTGTCATTGGGAATCATGGACTTAATATAAAGATGGACATTGTGTCTCCACTTCCTCCCACTATCCAGAAAAAAGATTGAATATAACAGATACGAACACAGCCAGCTTGCGAACGTGGAGTGTGAGCGTCCCACAGACTAATCCTTGAAGAAAATTTGTTTGACTTTTTAGTTTGGTCTATGTCCAAACCACTAACATGGAGGAAGCAGGATTTATGACCTGTACTGCACCCAGCCACTAGGTGGCGATTGTGACCTTTAAGCTTTCATTTGACAGCTTCCAGAATTCTAGGTTCTTAAAAATATAATATCTCTTCAATGGTAATGTCTGACAACTTTGATCTTAAGTAACAAGAACAGTTAGTTATCATTGATGAGTAAATACGTTTGAGTGATGAATTATATCAGACACAGACACCTCTGGCACTAGCACATGGAAAAATAAAAATCTTTTCAAGCACCTTTGCGGAGGCAGACAAGAGCGAGCTCACAATCCAGACAAGCACAACTCCACTTCACCTCTCGTGAACTCAAATGGCCGAGGCTTGGACAAAGACCTGACCGAGCTGTCTGGAGGTTGACTGGCAGACGGACTTCACTGGAGAGTATCCTTTATCTCCCCCCCCCCAAACCGGACAGCAGCAGACGGCTCATTGCATCCCTGAAGTGATGTGCAACCTCCCCACAGAGTGTCCTGCTTTGCTGGCTCTGGCTCCTAAATAATGAAACGGCAAAGAGCCAGGACTTATGTGCAAGCTTAATGGGAGTGTGTACACATAAGGCCTTTCAATCTGCCCTTGTAGTATTAACAAATGACCCGACTCCTATTAAGGCGCATTAGAAAATCATTTCCAGAGCAGCACGCACCTCATATTCACCGCTAATTAGCAGAGTGTTTGGCCGACTGTCTATCAAAACCATGACAATGGAGCAGAATTACAAGTAGCTGCCATGGGAATGAGTGGATATCTAGATGGGATTAATGTAAACAAGTGAGAAAATGTTGATGAGGAGGTTCCTGGGTGGCAAGGGGGCCTTTCTCTGACAGTGCAGAGCAAAGAATTAGGCAGTGAAAGAAACAGCATTATCGTCCAGCGATGAGGCGCCAGTTGAATGTTGAAATTAGTCAACCAGAGAGAATCAAGGTCACAGTTCCCTGACTGTTCCTGGTAATTATTCTTGATTCAAGGATTATCATCTAATTCAAGGTGTAGGTCTGGATGACTCATGTGTTATTAACTTTGCTACATTGGGAAGCGCTTCAGGATTATTTCAATTCAGTGATTACTTTTGGCCTAGCAGCTGATTGCAAACTGTGCTGGTAAGGTTTACTCACCGCATTGATTTCCTTGCCAATATTGAGGATAGAGCTCCCAAGACATATCGCCCTGCTCTCTCCGCTACACTCTCTGTAAATCTTATTAGAGATGGGAGCTGATGGAAGCGGCCTCCCCGCACGATACTGAGAGGAGCACAAGGTTGAAAGAGGTGACAAGTCTGACTGAAGTTGGGAAGATGTAGTCCTCAACTTTCTTCTGCCATAAGATGGATCGATAACTCTACACAAACTTCCTTTCAACAACATTAATTGAGCAAACATTGGTGCTGTCTTTCTAAAGCTGCCTTTAGACATGGAGTGAAGTCCAGACATCATCCTGAAATCACCCTCCAGATAATTAATGCAACAAAAACCCAACTGAATTAACAAAGATTTCAACTTGGTCCGAATGCCAAGATTCAAAAGATTTCCATGATACGTCAATGTCCTGCTGTGTTCTTTATATGTGAAGGCAAACTGTAACTTTTCAGAAATTTGGAGCTCATTCTTAAACTGTTTTAACTGTGGATTAGAATTGTTTTGCCTCATCAGGCTTAGTGTTCAAATCAGGTGTAATTTTAAACAGTGGCCTGAAGTCAAAGAGACGAGTATAACACTGAATCCTTGCTGTATCTGCTGAGGCTTATACTCCTCACATTTGTCTGTTACCTTGGGCGCTTCACGTCACCCCATGTTTAGCTTGTCACCCTTTAGCTTTACCAGTTATTATTGATATCTCCATCTATACCCACAGGGCACCAGAGAAGGCAGAGGAAACCCCTGGGAAATGTGGCTCTGAGTCAGAGCAGTGATACAAACACAACTGCAGTCCTTTTCTGGGTTAGCTGTCCTGCTAATGAGCTGCATAATTCTGCTAGCTGGCTGGTTCCTTAGCAAAAGACTACACAACCAAATTAAAGAATAAATGTGGTATTTTCTTGATTCTATGCTGAACTTGTGAATGTGCTACAGCAGAGGTCACGTACAGTGATCAACACACAGAAAAACTATAAGTCTTTAGCTTCTTTTAGCTGTTTAAGTTGTGATGCTTGAACTTTCCACAGGAACCAGGAACATTTGCCGGAACTCTTTACATTTCCTCTCCAGGAACCAGGGTCTGAATAAGGTTGTGGAGAAATCTGTTAACCCCCAAAACATCCCTGTTCATGGGGTTGAGTGCTTTATGAAAGTACAGTAACCTTTGTGGTGGCATTTTATATGTTTTGAATTTGCTTTGTTACCAGTGTCGGCTCAAAGTCCAATTTATCAAGCAGTAAACATTTTTAAGTTTCTCCATTTTAGTTGTAGTTGCTTATTGTGCAGCGGTATTTATATAGCATCACTGCGCTAAAAGTTCTGTCTGTCCTATTTGTGTAACGAGGTTGAGCTGGAGCTACTGTCCTCACCCCCCCATAGACACATACAGCACAATATAGCATACAGAGCAAACTGGGGTGGAACATCTAGCAGCCTCTCAGGACCTACTGCAGATGTTCCAAGAGTTGGTGGAGAGCAGAGTTTAAAGCGGGAATATTGGATTTACATTTGTCAAGTGGCTAAAAAACACGACTGCAAACGAATTCTAATGTTTCTTTACGTCTGCTGGATGTGTGAGTCGGAGGCTCTTGGCAAACATGTCCGCCATTAAAACTTCACAAGCTGTTGAAACGCGGTGGTGGCTGTGGTTTTGTCGGAGCAGTAAGTCCCACTTACTGCAGAGCAAGTCTCAGTACTCGTTGATATGTTTGTTCTCTGCAGCACGCTTTTTAAAAATAATTGTTGGTATTTGTTGCTGCAATCTCTAAATAAGCCAAGGACAAAATGTGACACCCCCACACACACACACACACACACAAACACCCGGCGACTGCTGAGTCAGGTCCCTGTTGGGTGTCGGCTAATGATACCAGCTCACGGTAGATGGATAGCACAGCAGCGTCTCACTTCAGAGGCGAAGGCCAGCTTGGCCGTATTAAAAGCACAACAGTGTCACCATAGCGCTCTTTGGCATGCTGCTCGGCCTCCGTGCGTTAGTCACACAGAGTCACCGGGGGAATACTTTCTACCTCCACTGATCACCGGCCTGCACCTCCTGGCCCTGAGAAATCAGCGGCCGGGATTTATAGATTTACCTTAGATTGGCTGTCCCACATTTGTACCCCCATAAATACTTTTACAGCTTTGCTAATGCCACTGTTGGGAATAAACAAGGTTACGGCGGACAAGATGAGGCTGAGATTTAGTTGGCACCTCAGACAGCACAGGGCAGAGCTATGAGGAAGGAGGTGTAATGTCAGAAAAGGGAGGAAGCAACTCGCAGCGGGGACGAGCACTTTACAGCGGGCGTTGTTTTACATACCGATGGAGGCTTCACAGCGCTGACGGAGATATTTCACCACATCCACTGAAGAAGCTCAGAAGAGACGAGTCTCTGATGAAAAGCATCAACATTAAGGTCACTAATGGGAGAGCTGGATGAGTTCATGTCATTCCATATGTACCAATCACATTTCCACGCATACAAACATAGATAAACATAGATAAACAAACTCTATATGCAATTAAGATTTATAAGTAAACTTCTCAGCTTAAATAAAACTGATGACCTTGGTCCCATTTTTTATCAAAGACATTGCGGTTTAAATTATTCAAGCACATTACTTCACTTCAGTTTTAAATGCTACTCATTCGGACAACTTCATGAAACTTGCAGGGTTCTGAAAGCATGAAATATGAATGGTCAAGCCATCACCCTCTTCATTATGAATAAGCACACCTTGGAATTGACACATTTGCTCTCGGAAAGACTTGTAAGTCTGACGACCATATACACACTCTGGAGTTGACTAAGCACTGTGGTCCCCACACACACACACACACACACCTTCAAAGTCAGCAAAAGCTCAGAGTTAAGTAGGGCCGGACAGGAAGCAGATTCGGTGAAAACTCTGCGACATTAATTGTTCATACTGGCTGGGGCTTGGGTTCAAACGCAGGTCAACTCGTCAGTGTTTCAGAAGGCCCTCATGTGCTGTATATACCATGATCTGATGTGTCCTGACAGACAGGCCGTTCTGTTTTGCCCCTGATTTAATTTAGCCTCTGATGAATTGCATAAATAGCATCAATAAATGTCTCGGCAGGCCGTCGAGGCAGCTGCAGAGCGCCAGGCACATCTGCAGCAGCATTTCTCCAGAGGAGGTGAAAGTTTATCACTGATTCCCCGTCAGTCGCCTCAGACGAACTGTAGTCCTGAATGTGTATTTGAGTGCAGAGTCGACCGACACGCTGATGACACGCAGTGAATACGATCCTACCTGTCAGCGACCTCTGTGGCTGCGGCCATGATCAATGTGTAGTAAACCGCCCCCCCTCCCCCCCAGGATATTCATCATTTAAAGGTGAACGTGGACAAAAGCTTTGCTGTTTATTGATGTCAGTGTGCGGCCGGGGATTTAAAGCGTTTCAGGAAAATGCATCTTGATTACGTCCCAGCCACAGAGAACAGAACGTGACATCTTTGTTTTTCTTTGTTCATCATCACACCGTGCTGACTGTTCTCTGCTCATTGAATGATCACACCGTGCTGACTTTTTTTTTACAAGAAAACCATTTAATAGTATGGATGCAGAGCCCCGGCAGAATAAGTCACCATGTGATACTGCAGAGGGCGCTGTTGCGGAGTAAAATGTACATAGTGTTGCTTTAATTCCATGTAATAAGAAAAATTTGTACTTCATATTATCGTCATATGGTTCATGGAAGATTTTTATTTTGTCATTTGAGATCTTTTGTGCTTCCTTTAAATATATTGATATTACTCCCTCTTTTATTTCTTTGCTCTTTTTTGGCCATAGTGATTCCATGCATTTTTTTTAGCACTGAGAAAAACCATCAGACTGACTTTCTACTGTAGAAAACTAGTGGACTGAATGGCCTTTCTCCAAATCCAAACTGATTATATGTGACAAATTAATCTAGACGTATAAACATCCATTAGTTGCTTACATGAGTTCTTGGCACAGGCATCATGTAGCTGAACTCACCTCTTCAGTTCAAATCTTCCATCTGAGCCAAATCACAAATAAATGTGCACATAGAGCGTTTTAGATTAACAATCTGAAATGTGAATATGTCTGAGGTTACACTACATCCCATTAGGCCTTTTAGAAACATGGGGTTCAAACTGAATGTCATCTGCTGATTACACAAGCAGAGATGTGGATAAATTTGACTTTATTTTACAGCAACTTCAGACGCTCATGAGAACTTACTCAAAAGAATTTGAACATTAAATCAACGAATGAACGTTAAAGCTTTGTGGTACAGAGTATATACTAATAGACTGTATATAAAGATGGAAGTCTGTACTTCCTCCCACTAAACAGAAATCAAACCAAAATATCCCTGATAAAAAGTTTGGACGCCATTTTGGGCAACAAGCTGTTTCACCCCATTTATACAGCATTAAATAACTAACTAAAACCAAGCTTAGTGGAAACATGTACCATTAAACCATAGATTTTATATAAAGATGGATGACATGACCACCCACCAAAAGTTAAAGTGTCTTGATTGCCACCTTGTGGCTGGCTACAGTACAGTCCAAGTCCTGTCTACACCATGTTAGTGGGTGGTCCATTTTTCTCAAAGGTTGTTTCTATCATTTTAGGTATTTCTTATTACACTGGTATGACAATGTTTCTAGTAAGTTTGACTTAATTAATTTTATGTTCCTAGTTAGTTTGATACTGTTAAAACTGTAATGGTTGATGGCTGACACCCGATCATTCGAGCATGTGTGCCATTGGGACTTCGTTATTATGGCTCCGTACCTTGTTCACTACTGAGCAGCCTTCAAATGAGAAAAGATGGCAGCGTTTGTATCTGGGATATTGTGGCCTCATTTATGGATCGTCTCTCTTTACAGTTTATTGCTACAGTCACATCAGTGTCATAATAATTACTTTAATGACAGAAATCAAATTTTGACTTTTTAGGTTGGCCCATGTCTCATCAACTAACATAGTGGAGGCAGGATTTACGACCTATACTACAAGTAACCACAAGGGGGGGGATAGAGATCCTTTGGCTTCACTTTTGGGGAGCGGTCCATATTTATACACACAGTCTATGGTTTTCCAACGTGTAATAAAACACTTCCACTAAACCAGTATGTTGGAATGAAACACAAAAATCTACCTTTGATTTTATGATGTAACCCCACCCACCAGACAGAGAAATCATTTATGATAAAATATGACTCATCTGATGAAATACAAACATGTTTCATTCATGCATCATAGTCACTGGCTCATTCACAGCTAATGTCTAATCACATTAGCAGGTGTTAGCTGATGTTATTACTGTGCTGACGGTTGCTGCTGCAGCTCCCTCTGTCCTTCGGCCTCGACTTCATTAACCTAATTGAACCAAAATTTGATTCTCACGATTCACGATAGCCAGCATCTTTGTGTATGACCACTTGCTTGAAATGGCCAAGTTGTAGCCGGGTATCCGATAAACCCTTTCTCTCCGATGTGACCACGTTGCCTCGCCAACACGTCTCAACCCAAAGCAACACAGCACAACAGGGCTCACTGCGACAGTGTCTCAGTGGCACAGGGAACAGACCATAGACTGTATAGGAACAGACTGACGGACTGACTGACTGACAGGGAGCTACACCAGCTGGTGGAGGCATTCAAATTCAGTTTCCACATTGCACAGAAGCCCACAGGCGAACTCACACATAGGTGTTGTCACTGCAAGTGTCTGGAGAGACCTTGTGGCCCGAGGCATGTTGATGTTGCCCTGAGTTTCACTGGCATTTTTTAGACAAAGTTTCAACAGGATTATGAGTAAACGTTGCACTCAATTTGTACAGGTTATCCTGTGTAAAAGCAGAAATGAATGTGAAGACAGGAAAACAGACCACACGTTTAAGGCCTGAAACACTTCAGACACCGGCTCTATCCACCGAACAGTCCACACACCTGCTTGAACCCAAAAGAAGAAACGCATTTCCACCATTTTACTTCTGGGTATTACACATTAGAGACGGAGCCAGAGCAGGGAAAAGGCAGAGCATACATCTTTATCTGCGTCCACTTACAAAAGGTTATCTTTCATATTGCTCAAACGTTGCCTGATAAATGTCCCGGTAACTCTCAATATCTCCACTGCGGGGGGGCCCATTTGTCATCGTTGAGATGGCGGGCAGAGTGGGGCACAGATGGGAACTCCTCCCTCACACTGGCGTTGACGTATGAGCTTCGGGTCGGAGCAGACGAGCACATGTGATTAATAACCCGCCGTGTGGATGGTAACCCGGAGAGAGGCCGAGCTCACGAGCAGAGCTGGGACTTAATGAACTACAAACCTATTTTGCACAAAAATAAAAAAACGGGAATGAATTTGTTTCCCCAAACCTGAATCCGACTCCTTTCTGTGAACCGTCGTGGTGAATCGGTGGATGAGAGCCGCCGCTCCGTGAGAGGTTAATGACGAGGTTTATGAGATGTGAAATAAACACCGACACACTTTCAGCCCTCAACTCGCAATTAGATAATTGTTTAATCAGTGATTTCCCCCCCCCCTGGAGGATGCTGAGGTCAATCGCAGCTCGTTAACCCGTCATTGTTGCATCTGCAGATTAAAGCAGCGTCAAATCAACGACATCATCGCCACATTAAAGGCCAGATGTGATCGAACAGTGTGCTGCATGCAGGATGAGGTCTCCATCAGCACGGAGCTCAGGATCTGCAGGGGAGGAATATCCAGGATAATTAATACTAGTAATTAAATCCGTTTTGTTTTTTTATCACATTTCCTCTTCAAAATAAATCCCTTTTACATGCGAGATATAAACATCTGATCTAACTGGGTTGATGCTTGTGTTTATTATGGGATGTCCTGTGGTCTCATGGCTGCCTTCCCACACGCTGTATTTCATGGTGCTAATATTCTGAATAAGAGCCAACGTGCTGCAGCTCCATCACGAGTCTTGACTCCCAGAAGTTAATTTGGTTTTGCCGCTACAGAGATCTCTCAGCTGAAAAGTAACTAAAATATGAATGGAATTTAAGTGAAACTTGTTAAAATAAATATATAAAAAGGTATTTGATTCAGAGAAGCTTCAAAGTCTGATGCATAATGAGATAAATGTGCGGATGTGTGAAATCTCGGGATTAAAACTGTCTTTGTAATTTTGAGCTAAAATGAATTTGCCAAAATCTAATTTCTGAAAAAGCCCCTGAGCTCCTAGGTTAGAGCTTCACTACTTCAACTGAAATTTCAAATACCCCCAAATTACATTGTAATTCATATATCACTTGCAGATCCAACTGACCTACACATTATAAATTGTGTTTATGTTGTATAATTAAGTAGTTTTACTTTTTTTGTGAGTATATATTTATTAGCACGAACAATACAGTAAATAAAGACAGGACATGAAGGGAAACAGATGAAGAATAGTGGTATTAATAAAGTAGTAATAGTAGATAGGCGTAGTAGTAGTTTGGTAGTTTAGTAGTAATAGTTATAAGTCTGGCTAATAAATAATTCCTATGGGACTCCATGTCCGCTGCTTTGTCATGACCTCTGTGAGTCCACCAGCTCGACAGGATTTGAAAAATATTAAGTTAATGTGCAAAAAAATGTTAACTCTTGGACACGCTTGTTTATACATGTTGTATTGTTGTTTCTGAAGATTTCCACACATGTGCATTGTGAACCGGTCACATGTGCCTTCCAAAATAAAAGCCTCTACAAGATAGTACTGTGGGTTTACAAGCAAGCATCGTCACTCCTACTCTGAGATGTATGGTTTGTCTGGAGTTCACACACACAGGGACAGGACTTTCTCCTTAAGACAAATGGGACAACTGCAAGGACCTGATGCTCTTAAGATACTTGATATGCTATCAAGCCATCAGTGATCCCGAAAAACCACAGAAGTTTGGGATAATCAGTCATGATTGTGTGTAGTTTACAAGCACAAATTGTGACGCATGCGGACGTAAAGAAAACACGGCACAAGTTATTTTAATAAAATACTTTATTAAATAGCAAAAGAAGAAGAAGACAACGGCTGACGACCATCACCTGAAATTCAGTCAAACAAGGAACATTGTAAAGACAAGTTTATAAAAGAATCCTAAAATAGCACAAGTAAACAAAACGACAAGACAATAACACAATAGAACGAGACTCAGGAACAAAGCACGGCACTGAGTCCTTAAATTTAGACTGCTCTTTGAAATCCAACTGTGCCGCAATAACTAGAAATAAACAGTCCACAATTCCTCCTGATAGTTTTTATCTTCCAAAGGATATGCCACAATAAGGATACAAATGCTCCTGCAGGGCCACACTATCAAGCCTTGGTTTCTTGAATACATAAAGTGTAAACACAAACGTAAAAGAAAACACCATTACAATGATAATCAGGCCTGATTCTTTTTTTACATACACAATGGTACAGTGGAAAGTTTGTTCTGCTGTTGTGGTAAAACTCACCTGTTGAGCTCAGCGCTGCTTAGGACCTCTCTTGGTCTCCGTGTTCTCTGGTTTTGGTCGTGCCGATCTAGCAAATTGCTGTGGATTCATAGTTAAGGTCTTTTGGTCTTTACAGTGGAGAGATACTGCACAACTAAATCACAAAACTGTTATTTGATGAAACAGATTAATGCTGGTTTTAATATCACTGTTTTTTTAATTTAATCATTTGTATGGGTTGAACATGGCTCAAAACGCCACCTAGTGGTTCAAACCCTCTTAGAACTTGCAAGGCCAATGCTTACATAGAGCCAACCTTTTGTGATATCTGCTTGTGAGACTGAGAAGGACACACACAAGAAGCCTTCCTTTGAAATCAAAGCTTCAAAGCCAGATTTAGCATTCTGCAATCCCAAAATCGTACTTATGTTTATGTCTTTTTATAAATGTATTATATTTCTGTCACACAGTTAGTGTTTGTATTCTTTTATAACAGTGTTATTGTTTTTAGGTCAATTTATATGTATTTGTACTTGTGTTTAAATTTGTGAAGTACTTTGTAACTTCAGAGAAATGTTATTACAGAAAATACAAACCCCCGACCGTACACCAGGTTTTCTATCAGCACAGCTTCACAGACTGATCATTTATACTCGTATAAAGTCATGTTTTACTCCCGCAGCAGCTTTCAGCCACAGGGGCCCTCTTTCTTTCCGACACTCGCCACCTCACGTGAACTTAACTTGAGAAATGGTGACAGCTGTTTGCTCATAAATGCCACAGGACTACTGGCCAAAATGGACCCTGTAAGAGTCTGACCTTTGTCCAATGACAGCAACTGTTGCTCACGTAGATTTTTTTTAAAGTGCTCATCTCAGTGAAAGGTTGAAGAACAGGGGGGAGGAGCAACATGTCTGAGGCTTCACGGCTGAGGAGCTGTTTGTTAATAAAACCTTTACACTGTAAACGTGTGGTTTTTATCTTCCAGCTCACTGAGGATGCACGGCCGTGTCAGGTACGCAGTGAGGAAATCATGACAGGGAATCTAAATTGGGTCTTGCACAAAGCAGAACGCACATTAGGGTGCTACCTGCGCAGCTGTCAAATAGTTTTTCAGGGAAATCTAACCCCAGGTTTGATATTTTCTCAAGAAGCTATTTAATGTCTGTATTGTGAAATTACCGCTCTATCTAACAGTTACTGGTAATGGTTTCAATTTGCTTTCCTTCCTGTGAGGGATTCACAGGAAACAGTGCATGCACGTAATCTAGCACAGTTTTTCTCAGATACATTTTCTTTGGCCCTGTGTGTCAAGTAAATATCTTTTTTATATGATATTCTACAAATGAACACTTGATTGTGTGACTGATATACAAATCTGTCTGCAACTCAACACACAAATACCCCAAACCTTCATCCCAGTTTCGTCTGGGGGGATAAAAGGATACGACCACCAGGGGTTTGTCAAAAAGAATGTAGCCGTTGGTTTCCAGCCGGGCTTTCTCTGCGCTCGACTCGCTGGGGAGTCCTACGAAGGCCTGGCCTTTCATCCGCCCCTCCTTCATTAACACCACGTCAAACCTGAGGAGGAACAGTGAAGCAGGGACACATCGTCATCATCACCACACTGGTTCAACACCACAGATCCACAGATAGATGCTTAATCAATCCCGAAGGAATTTCCGGCATCCAGTAGCTTCCAACACAAGTACAGGGCAAGAAGTAAGGACTTAAGCATAACAAAGGTAAGTCAAATTGTAAAATACTGAAAAAAAAATATATAAATAACAACATAACCAAATATATAATTCATAGGATTGATAAGGCTGTGCAAAGAGTCAAATCATTAGATTATATTAAATACTAAATTTAAATAATGAAAAATACTAAACTTGTTTCCAGGTAAGTCTCTTTTTCTTCACCAACAAAAACAATATGCCTATATTCACAACATATTTCTCATTTACATTTTTTCTGAACAGAACAAATAAAAAAGGTTATTTTATAACTGTAATGTCATCTGAATGTCTCTACATAAACATAAAAGATTAGCTGCGCTGAAAAGACCCTGCTACTGCACGGCCCCCCCACCCCCTCCTCCCTGAGCCTTTAGATTTTTATGATCAGCACTGAAACAGCAAGACGGCATTTCTAAGATTTATCCACTCTGAAGACCATTTTAGAAAAACAACTGTGATGAAAGAGAAAAAAATGCAATTATTTTAGGTGAGGTTTGGAACACAGAGGAACAAAATATATATATATATATAGCGCTATAGTTTTCTGCTAAATTATAAATAAAACTGGACAAAAAGGAGTGTCAACATTGTGCAGTATGTGTAGAAGTCGCGGGCACAAAAACTACTTTGCAGCACCACCAGTGTGTGTCTATTACTGGTGGAGCAGGCCAGATAACAAATAACACAGATAACAAATAACACAGGTTTGTTTTGGCCTGCAGATGTGAGAGGACACTCAGCTGTAGAAAACAGAGGCGTGAAGCATGTGCACAAAAAGGTTAAGGCTTGTTATAATGTTCCTTCACATTTGTTTGTTTTCCACACTGAAGCAACAACTACAAGCCTTTGAGACGAAGACGTATCCAAGCATGAATTGTGAATTGTGAGTGTTACAGCTCTTTTGGGTCTGCCTTTTTGTTTTGAGGACACAAAAACATATTTTTGGGTTGGGATAGGAGCTGGTATTGTCTAGTTTATGACTTCTACAAACATTTGTTTGCGTATAAGTTTTATGAAAATAAAATAAATTGGAGTAAGTCTAAAAGGGTCAAAAAGACACAATCTAGACTCAGGTTAGCAGAGGACAAGCTGTTTCTCTGGCAGAGCTACACCCTCCTGTTTATCACCGACATCTGAGTTCAGACTCTGGCCTTCTCCCAACATAAGCGCCGTTTGATGACTCAGGTGGACGATTCATTTGAAGTAGTGCTGATGCGCAAACATAAAATGTCCCTCATGATCTAGACGTCAGGTTAGATACTTATTAATAACACAACACACAGTCAGCATGAATTACTAACATCTCTCAAGAGGAGGCGACAAATTGCTCTAGTCAGAAATAGCTCCGGAAGAGAAAATGGAGCAAAGAGACACGCAAAGCATGTCCATTATAGGATTACGTACATTTTTCTCTCGTCTTCTGACAAAGGGTTGATGTATCTCCCGTAAATGTGCTTCAAGTCCTGGAGGGTAAATAACACAGAAATTATTATAAATGCATTGTTGATTATATTTATATTGTTTTCAAAATATTACAACACAAAGGTCTGAATACATTTCATGAATTTAAGCAATACAAAACAAACATTCAAACATTAACATACAAGTGGGTCAAGTTCTATAATAACCTACTTTCTCGTCAGCTTGCTTCGGGATGTTCTTGACGTACAGTCGGCAGGTCGGCTCGCCCGGTTCATAATTTTTAAACACAGACATGCGTTTCATCTCTGATTTAAAGAGAGAAAAAACAGAAGGAGAGTAAGAAAAACAGGTGCGTTTAAAAAACAAGTACAAAGGATCAAAGAGCTGCCTATACACTCACACAGTACACACAGGTAGTCTCAGTGCGTTATAGAAAGAGAGACTGAAGACATTAAAGCCGATGAAGTGATTATTGATCTCGGCAGCAGCCGTCCTGTTTAATTTTAGACGTGACTTGGACGTATCCGGTCTCAGCTGATGTGTAACACTATTTGTATGGAAAACATGTCTGAACGATGTGTGCAGGAGGAAGGACAAAAAGTAACACAACCCATTACTCTTAAGCTGATACTGCAAAGATGCTACCAAACAGATGTCACACATCCAGCAGTTCCGTCTCTGGTCACCTGACAAATATTCCTTCTCCTTTTACCCTTGTTTTGCACTTCTTCATCTCCTGGGGAATACATGCATGGGACTATTTAGCTGCTGAATATTTTATTGTTCAGCCCCTTTGATACATGACAACATTAATTAAAATGTCATTATTCTCTTCATCAAAGAAAATCCCTTTGTTATGTTTCTCTGCACAGAACCAATATCTTTTAGTGGTTATCAGGGTGTCTTGTTTAAACTGCATTGTTCTGTATGGCTGTTGAAGAAATCCTCCATTGTGTCGCCTCTGCTTGTTCAGCCACACAGATGCGTGTGATCGCACAACATTGTTCCAAAAATTCATTTAGCCAAGAATTCACCCTCTGATGAAATCTAGGTTTGGACGTTTTTCAAAGTCAATGCAGAGTCCTGCTTATATTTACCGTCTCTTGACAGCCGTCCTTTCTCCAGCTCCTTCCTGGAGATGACACCCGAGGTGAGATCCTGGTCGTCGTCGCTCTGCTCCTCCTGCTGCTGGGACTCCTGGGCGCTTGGGTAGAGCTTCCCAAAACCTTCAGTGACCTCCGGCTCCTCGCCGACAGAGGGAGCAACCTCCATCTCGTCCACTTCTGAGGGCACAGAAGATGTTTTAGGAGCAGTTAATAGCACAAACAAAAACAATTTTAAGTACAGCTGAGTTGGTTTAGTGGGGAATCCGGTAGATTGTTTGACACACAACAGGATGAGGACTGTTCATCTGCAGCTCAAATACAGATTGGCGTTTTCAAAGTGTCTAGAAATAGCAGATGGTGAAATAATCACTTCCACAATGTTTACTTTCTTCAGTAAAAGAAACAAGCTCAAGATGGGGGAGAAGAAGAAAATCCTCTTGGTCATAATTAGTTTAACATGAACTGATCAACGAATCGATTACTTGTGTATAAGTTTGAAAGGCAGAGTGACGAAGAACTTTGGAGAAGCGCATGCTCGTGCACACACACACTCACGCCGTAGATGGAATAACCAAGAGCAGTGAGCCTGTACAAATCCAAGGAGGGGTGAAAAAAAAAGCTTGTCATCCACATAAGGTGTATGTGTGTGTGCAGTGGAGCAAAAAGTGCTGGGGAGCTTTCCTGATACGCTCTCGGCAGAGAACTAGACCACAGCTTTCAAAATTATCCTCCTCCTTATCTATCCCCCACCTCCCCTTTTCATTTAAATAGCTTGTTTATCGGATCCCACACCCTCACTTCTGCAAAACAAGACTAATCCAAAAAGCCACCTGTCATGGTTTATCTTTCCCCCTGCCTTTAGGAAATCTTTTGTGTTTGACTTTGAGATCTATTTTACTTCTCAGGGGCTTGCCAGGGAGTGAAGTTGTAGTTAGAGAGAAGCGAGATAAGACGAACGGGGAACTGCACAGCTGACAAGTAACACAGGCTGCAGCCCCAGTGACATTTCCTCATACAGATAATGGTAAAGCCTTTTTTGGCGCAGGTTTCTGCTGTGATATACTGCTGTGTTAACACTCTGCTCAGGCCACCCCTGGTAAGGGCTTTAACTTATGTCAATAGGAGTATCAAACCAGCTCCTGCTTCAATGTGATAATAAACATGATGTACAGTAACAATCAAATTCCTACAGTGCCTCTCCTGCTCCAACAGGAGTCCTCAGAACTTTTTTACACTGATTCCCCCACCCGTGTGTTTGTGGATTACAGTATCAGCCTGATTTATTTTGACTGGCCAATTGTGAGAGTCGCAGTTTTGTTTTATTTGTGACTCAAAAAGACAGAATTTGTTTCCACGGGCCGCACTTCATTAGAGGATGGGAGATAGTGGATATTATTATCACAGTGTTTCCGACACAATTACATCCAATCTGTGGTGGTGGCTGCCCCCGAGGGTGGGGGGGCTGATTAGTGAGACACCGCATGCTTTCATCCCAGATGACTGCAGGAAGACACGCCGCTAAAGAGGAAACTACCAATGTTGTGCCAAGAAAGAGTGAGCGAGTGAGTGAGTGAGTGAGTGAGAGAGAGAGAGAAACATTTTTGCAGTTCATTGTGAAACTGTGGCGAGACCATTGACTGTATATAAAGATGGACGACATGACAGCTCCCCCAAAGTGAAGCCAAAGCAACTCAATCCCCCCCGTTGGCTGGGTGCATTATAGTTAATGAGCCCTGCCTCCTCCATGTTAGTGAGTGGGACATGGGCCAAACTAAAGAGTGTATTATGTGTTGCAGGGGACCCCAGGAAAACTAGCATCAACTGTGTCCTTGTAGGGGGGAAACATTTTTTATTTCTATAATACAACTCTTAGCTAGTTACAGTACGTGACAAAGTTTATATAGGTTCTCACTATAGGACCTATATATATATATATATATATATATATATATATACATATTCATATACAAAGCAAAAATATAACAGTACATATGTATATATATATATATATAAATGAAAAGTACATATATAGGCAATAATATTCCTATTATAATAATAACAGACTAATGGAGGGGACTTCAATGAATCTGTATGTGGTTTTTGAAAACCCACACAAGGCAAGTGAAAAAAGCAATCTCAGCAATTAGGCTTCTCTCCTCCCACAGAGTGAGCTCCCATGTCCCTTTCTGAACACACACATCTGGAGCTCTTCCAAATACTGACTGATACAGGAGTGATACGTGTAAACGGTCTATGTGTAGAAAGTGAATAACAATTTTTATCAACAGTCATAGATTTAAAACCACAATGCATTACTGAAAATAGTAGAACTGTGGAATCAGTTCATCAACGGGTAAACGATGAATCGACTAATTGTAAACTGAAGGCATTGAGTGTGAGGGAGCACTTACCTCGGCCCTCATTAGCCCGCGCCTCGTGACCTGGCCCACTTCCTTCCACTGTGGACGCTACCTCTGGAACCGAGATGTGGAATTCAATTTTCCTGGGCCCAGCAGGGTGGGGCTGCTCAAACACATCGGAGGGCTGCAGCACCGGAGCACTAAGGAGAGCAGACACAATCAGCGCTCCCCCTCCACAGCAGCCTCTAAAATGTGCCCACAATAAAACCTGGCTCCTGAGCGGCTTAAGGGTTGAGATATTTCGCTCTGGTCAGCTGGAGATATTTCCCAGTCCACAAACAAGAAGCCAGGAGACACTGAGGTGTGTGTGTGCTAGTGTATTTATAGTTTAGAAACAGAGTTTGTGGCCTGTCATTAAGGCAGAGTAACTGTGTGTGTGTGTGTGTGTGTGTGTGTGTGTGTGTGTGTGTGTGTGTGTGTGTGTTTGTGTGTTACTGTGGCACTGAAACAATAAGAGCCACACAAGGCTGTCTTTATGAGGAAGATGTATTGTCTAGAGGGTTTCTGTCCTTTTTTAGCAGCCTATGAATACTGTCTCGAGATGAGCTTTGCGTGAGGACTGTGACATGCATGAGTGCCTTTGCTGTACCTCTGAGAGTCTGGTTTGGGAGCATAGAGTAGATCCTTGATCTTGGGCTTCTTTCTCTTTGAGGCTGTTTTTGGTCTCATGGGTCTCTTGCATGCTTGGTTGACCAGGCCCATCAGACGAACAATCCTGAAATAAAGCAGGCATAAGGAATAAGGGGAAACATGTCTACCTTGGAATGAAGAAAAGAAACAAAACCTGTACACCAATTGAAATTTAAAGACATTTCCCTTCAAACCACTTCTGTTTGCAGCGACATTATTACTGGTAAATTAATCCTGAATAGTATGACACGTCCAGCTCTCCTCCCAAAACAACCAATCCAATGTGGTTTGTATGTCCTGGTCTAGGGCATCTCTGTGTCATGTAATATACAAATACAGTTTGAACCTGGTGTTTTTAGCCTGAACTAACAGCCCTGGGCATTGCCGAGAGGCTACACTGGTCTAACTCGTCTTGGGTGGTTATCTGCGCCTCACCTCTCCTTGTCTTCGTCGTCTCCGCTATCGTACTCTGACTCCTCTTCACTGGACAGGTCCATCTCCTCCTCTGGTAAAGGGGGGTAGTCGGGAGGGTAGGGAGGGGGCATAGGGATGGGTGGTGCGGGAGGAAGCCGCTCAAACGGCTGCAGACAACACAAGTTGGATTACCTTACAAATACCTCAGGGTTCAAATGCTTTCATGTGCATCTCTGCACCAGGTCCCCGGTGAGTGCAGGTCGAAACCTGGATTCATTTATGATCCAAGTTGTGGTGATCGATATCAGGTTTAAATTAAATCACAATGTTCTGAGACTTATTCCAATGGTTCAACTGTTACCCAAATCAACAACAAAAAAGTGAATTGTGATTATTAGTATAGTTTACAAGGCTCAAGCTCACCATTAATTTCTTTGTTGATTAATCTGATGAAACATTTCTAAATTAATCAAATATTTTAACAAATTGGTTTACTGTTGATTTTGTCAAAAAAAGTGGGAAAGCTCAAAATAATGATTTTAAACCGATGAAATAAACAGCAAATCTTCAACTTTATAAATCTGAACAAAAACATTTTAGGCATTTTTGCATAAAAAAAATAAGGAAATGAATAAAACTTTTGCAGAGTAGTCTTCCGATGATAAACTTAATAAGCGACTAACACTTCATGCCCTGTAGGTAAGAACATTGATTTATTTTTTTACTTAGAAGTGGTAAAAATCAAGCTCTCTTTAAACAGATTCTCACAGAGTGTCTCCTCACATCAAAGAGTCATTATGTCTGCCTTTCAGGCTTACTTGAAAATTGAAGAATAGGATTTTACTGGTGAATCATTACTCGGATAATATAATATGGTTTAAAAAAAGAAAATATATAATATATTTCTGTATAAGAGTGAAGTGTGTGGCTGGTTCTTTTGTAACACAAGTCTTTAACGAATATCAATTTTATCATCATATTTAATGCGTAGGAATTAAAGTGTTTAGAGTTTTTTGCTATTTGCAGTTACATTCACACATACAGACCCTCCAGAAATTTTTGAAGATTATGCTGAATTTAGTGTATGTCTGAATGCAGCTTAAGAGATATGTGTGCTCGCAGTCGCACAGCAAAAAACTTAGTATTGAAATCAATAAGATGCTGATTTCAGTGCACAAACTTTGAGCTGGTTCATCTCCTCCCTTATAGGTCAAATATACTCACATTTAAATACTAGTGTCCCTATAAAACACAGCTTTTCTTGTTCTATGTCAAAAACTGAAACGGGCCATCATCCTGTTCTTTTTCTTCATCTAAGGATCATGTGTTCAAGCTTACCAAGGGGGGTCTGGGAGTGACTGGGCCAAACGGACATGGTAAATTCATCTTGTTCATCAGATGAAGCACCTGTATAATTGGAATAAAGAACATTAGAACAGCAGCGGTTGCATTTTAAGACTCTTA
This sequence comes from Pseudopleuronectes americanus, assembly GCA_038501795.1. Classification (NCBI taxonomy): domain Eukaryota; kingdom Metazoa; phylum Chordata; class Actinopteri; order Pleuronectiformes; family Pleuronectidae; genus Pseudopleuronectes; species Pseudopleuronectes americanus. The sequence goes on from CM076736.1 coordinate 10,911,195, forward strand.
CCAAGAGCTGGTAATATAAATACACTGCTGCCGACTACCCGGGCTCCATATGTAAAACAGATTGCATGGCTTCTGCATTTTCATTTAAAATACATGGATCAAGGTGAGATTGAGGCTGAGGCGAGACACCGAGGGCTCCTCTGCAACACACTAGCACCACCAAGGTGTTGCCACTGGAAGCAGCAGCAATGAAAATGCAGGCAGCGCAGCTCCCAAGGAAATGTTAAACCCATAACTCATGCCTCCCACTTATGGTTTATTATTAATACTTGCTTTCCCCAAATTGAAATTTAAAAGGCAAATGTTTGCTGTTCGATCTTTAGGAGGTTGGAGGCAGTTCAAAAATCTCTGGGGCACTTAGTCCAGAATTGTATTTCAATTCTACATGATCAATCTGAAGGTTCCACATGCTGTCAACTCAGCATTTCTTCTGTACAGATTCACACTTTCCAAAAGAAAGGTGAGTATGAATACAGGGAGAGAAAAAGGACAGAAAGATACAAATACATTCACACGGATGACCGACATCTGCATATCAAAGGTGTGATGCTACCGGATGAAAAATATGATACGAGAGAAGCCACAGTTACTCACTTGCACGTAAAACTTTGGCACACTCACAAGGGCGTGCGATATATTTGTCAGAATGCTGCCAGAAGGTGGTGGGTATAAATATTTCAAAGTGGGATTGGGTTGATATTTCAACCTGGAGGAGAGAAAATACAGAATTACTTAAAAGCAGATTCTGCAGCCAAAACTTGCTGCCTTGAACACAACAACCCCTTCGCTTAACAACACACAAAATAAATCAAAGTAATGGAGACACATGAATGTGTTACATGAATATAAGCTTTAGCTGGGTAACTTATTCTTTATGACAAGCACTCAGCCAACAAAATGTAAAATCCAGCCATTAAGGGACATGGGGACCGGCCTGCCACGTCAGCAACGAGGCTAGTTCACATATAATGCTAACTTTTATAAGGCAAGACTGAGAGGATAAATCTTAATTTTGTGGCTTAATAAGGAAAGGTGAGGGTAGAGTGTGTGTGTGTGTTATGTGAGCTGCCGGGGCTGTTGAAAGCCCTGAAGATTAAAAATCTTGGGCCCGTTGTGTGTTAAGAACCACATTTTTTCTGCAGTGCTGCTAACATTAGACATCAGCACGGTGACAATTGGGAAGACGAAATCCCACTGAAAACTGATATTGTTTCTAAGAATCATTGAGTCAGTTTTAAAGAGTGTTTTGGAGGTCATTAAGAACAGTGTTACTTTTGGACACCAGCATTGCCTTTTTGTATAATTCCACACTGTACTCTCATCAGATAAAAAAACATTGCTTTTTTAGCAATTAGATTCAAGAACTGAAAAAAAAACAGGAAAAAGAAATTCCATAATCAATTTGCGTCTGCAGAATATCAGGGGGATGTTGACACTAGTGAATGGAGCCTTTATTGAGATGCCAATACAGGCTATAATTAGATCAATATATTGATCTAATTATAATCAACTGACACATTTCCACACACAGCATATTATAACTAACATTAGAATATGATGCTTTTGAATATGAAGCGAGGTGAGAGTGGGTTGCAGTACTGAAGGACAAGCTCAGAGACCACCTGCTCCCTCCAGCCAGCAGGACTGACGCTCTGTCAGACACTCTGTGGCAGCCTGAACATCTAATTGGACATGATGCCGCTGCTCTCAGATTCTCACCCAGGTTTACTGTCAGTCGGCCTCCAGGCAGCTTCTACACGCCTGAAGTGACAGCACTTTGGGAAGCATGTGTCACACGTGCATATTTAATAGTATGAAGTCTAATTTGAGTGCGGAATGACCTTTACCAGTTGTCACCAGGAGCCATGGGAAACTGCTTGTTACCAAATCACGATGTAATACAATAATTATGTTTATGACATAAGGCAGGGTGAAAAAAAATCCTAAGACATTTGAAGAGTAACGCACTAGAGGATGACAGTAACACACGGACTAGCTGATCCACTTACGCGTCAGAATTTCAGTAACTCAACGTTTAAATTAAAAGGTTAAAATTACACATCATCTGTACAAAAGCTGATATGAGATATAATCAAAACTTACCCTAGGCTCGGTGAAATGCCAGTGTCTATAAGAGGAATGTTTGGCTTTCTGGTCTGTTTTTTCTTCTTCTCTTCTTTGCCACCTTTTCCACTGTAGAAAGAAAAAGGGAGAAACCTGGTTCTGCTCTGCTATGCTTACATTTTTTATCTTTAGACCACTCAGACAGAGGCCAGTGTCTGGCTACAAGTCATACGCTTAACATGGTCCAGTTTATTACTGCTGCAAAACTCTGTGTTTGTTTGTAAGCAACATTACATAAAACAACAGAACAAAACTTGTCATGAAAGAAGCAATACAATTTCGGGAAAATGCTGATTTACAGATTTTTTCATACTTTTTAACATTATTCATGATTTCCCTTGGAATAATCAATAGATATTAACAGATCAGGACTATTTAGGGGACTGATATCTATGTGTGTGCAATTGGGGGCACATTGAATTTAGGGGCACTGTTGGGCCTTGGGCAGAGATATATTCTCCCCTGAGCATTCTAGTTTTACATTCACTTCAAGCAACCCACCTGTCAGACACCGGTGGATCCTTTAATACTGTCACCTCTTCTTGGCCTTTGGCAAACTCAGCAACAAGCGTCTGATCTAGGACCTCTAACTGGTGGAGCCTGACCAGAGCCTGAAGGAGATGTGATGGATATTTATTACCAAACAGGTAGAGAAAATCAGATCATGTTGAAATTACAATTAGCTTGCATCTATAATACTAAACATGCATGATTTTCGGAATCTTTAATTGCAACTGCTTTTGACGACTACAAAAAAAACTCACCTCTTGTGCTGACTTCTCATTTCGGAAGGTTGCAAAGGCAGTGTGTTTCTGTGGGAAGTAAAAAATGTTATAAACCTCAGCAGAAAAAATAATCCACAGACTGTGACCATGTGAAAACACCACCTACCAGGCGACCCCTTTTGGACAAGACCCTGACGGATTCAGCCCCAAAATACTGTAGCAGATCTTTCTTCTCTTCCTGGCTGAGCTCATCTGGTAGGTGACGGATGAGCAGGGTCTTGCTGGCGTTGGGCGAGACCAGGTCCTCGTTCGTGTCCATTTCCCCGCAGGACAACAGCCCCTGTTACCTCTTGTTGAGCAACACAGTGTAAACACACGTTTAAGAGCTTCTCAGAATGCAGGTTGACCAGCACAACAGAAACACATACTGACGAATCAAAGAAGAAGTCCTCCCGATGCCTCAGATAACACCGGCCATTGTGTGTCATTTCTGTACGTTTCTAAACAGACGAGGCAAAGTTTATGTTAGATTTCTTCATAAGAAGGATCGTGGTCAGCTGCAGGGGGCTAGCTACAATATTAGCTCAGGGCTAACTGACGTAAATGCACCACTTCTATGGGCCGCTTTTCTTTGTTATTGACTGAATCAAGTCTAAGCCATTAAATGACCCAAATAAGTAATTATGTACGCATAAAAAACAGCGCCAAGCAAAGATATTCCAGCGCACACTTACCTCCTGTAGCATCAACCAGTGAACAACTACACTACCGCTTTCCTGGCTTCTTCGTTTGAAATTGCATGTAACCAAGAGCTATACCGCCCCCTCACGGAGTGGAGGACAGGAGGTTCAATCTGTGCAGTGACCAGAGGGTCAGAGAGTTCGGTGTTTGCAAACTGGACGAAGCCTCTGACATCTTTGTACAGCTGTAACCACATCCCTACAAACTGCAGCTCCTGCACTTTAACCTTTGGATAATCTATTCTATCAGCAAACTGTGGTCTCTTCACTTTATGAACAGTTTGATCTTTCTTATATTTAATAATAGTAAATTTGATTATTATTAGTTCATATATATGCCTGACAGAAAATTCAGTTGCTAAGTTGTTATCGAATAAACACTGCTTATATTAATTTCTTAAATAACATGATATACTAATGTTATAGTATTACTGAAAATCACAAAAAATCTCTGGAGTCATAAATCAAAATCAGTACACTTATACAACTCCTGAAAACAGTACTGTTATTGTCTATGGCAGAGGGTGTTGAGTGCTACAACTCACAAGTAAAGAACACTGATATTGTTTCCAAATATAGTGATGACCTCTGAGTATATAAGTAATAATGTAGCAGTTATAGCTGAGTACTCATGTAATAATGTAATCACTGCTGAGTACTGGTGGCTTGAAACCATGCTGGGGCTCCAGGAACTCTATAATTATTATACTTCATTACTATTGAAAATATGTTAATGATAATGCATATATTTCAATGATTTTTTCTTATGAAAATTTTAGTTATCAAGCAATTAATCTCGTACACCAATGTAAAGCTTTCTAATTAACAGCCGGCCAACACATGGACAGGCTAGTTTATTTTTGTCACCAGCAGGTGTCAGCGTAACCATATGTAATAACAGCTGCTGCAGTAGTGATCAATGTGATATTTCCAGCTCCTGCATCTCTGATTTGAAATGTGCTTTTCCCCTCTCCAGTCATAACATAGTGTTACACAAACAGCCATAGGTTAACCTAAATTAAGAATATTGTGTCTCAAGTGTAATTTGATTTGTAATTTGATTATAATTCAGATTTCAATGATGTAAAAATAATGTCCATTTTGATTTGATGTAAGTTGATTCAAAGGAATCTCAAAATATTTTCCTTCTAGTCCTTAGATGATTTTATTGTTTGATACTATTCGATCAGAATCACATTTTATGAAAACCGGTTTCGGGGTAAGGCCTGAACTTCTGTCCAGCCTTAAAGAAGGCCTTCAGCTGACCATCCCAGCCCCACAGAAAATCCCCCCTACACTTCTCGAGATGCCTCCAAATTCCTGGCCAAATGAAGCCTTTTCTTTGAGGAGCGACGCAAGGGCATTCCTCCTCATGGGGACACAATACCCCCTTTCACCGTGGCCTGGCTCTGAAATTTCACAGGTGATGGGAGGAACGCTGGACACTCGATCCTCCTCCCTCCCTCCCTCCCTCCGACGTAACACATCAGACTTTGGGAGAGGAAAAGGGAGAGAGAGATGCTGATCGGGAAAAAATGAGTGCGAATGGACAAGTGACTCAGTTTCAATCAGATGGGCTGATAGGAGGCTTTTGGGGGGGATGAAGCTGCTGTAAAACATTCAGATTTGACGCCCATACCTGCAAAGGTTGATACTAATGACCAGAAATCCCATTCTTATTAAAATGCCACTCCAAGTCCACGTCTCAATCCGACAAAAAGAGCTGAAGGAAGAGGAGTTGGACCACAGCGGAGAGGAGATGAGTAAAAACTGAAAACAGACAGGGGAAGTGATGTTACCGCCTCCATTGGCAAGACGAGGTAACGATAGAGGCAGAAAAAGGCCTTTGCTTCAGTCAACGAGGCATTATAAAATACACAGCCGTCGCCATGATGAATATTGATGTTTGTATTGTAGTCACTTAGCTGATGCTCTCATCCAGAGAAGTTTAAATCAATTGGCAGCGGATTCTTGTTCCAGTCAGCAGGACTTCTGATAATTCATTAGAAGAACGTATGGAGTCGTTAGAGAAAGGTTAACACACAATGTTAAACAGCTTCCTCCATTCAGGTGGCATTCCGAAACACACAAACAGCAAATCATTTCTAAACATCTGTCGATAGTGCTCATTCTGCTAAATACCTTGTTCCTCCAGGGTATTCCCATGTTTGTGAATGAACATCGTGAGGTTTTCATCTATGTGTCTTATCATTCATACCTCAGCCGTCAACCATAGAAACCCAAATTTGGGCAGGTGAGGATGGAGCCGTGGAGGCCTCGGTCCTTCTTTCCTTATCTCCTTCAACATATACACTGGACCAGCCATTATAAATAGAAAGGTTTTTAACTCCTCCCCACAGTCATTACACCATATAAAGCGATACATTTGTAGTGTCTATACAGCAGGCCCTCGTAAATATAGAAACAACAAAGCATCAGATTTATTCTTGTGACACGATCCAGAACTTATGGTAATCTTTGTGTGGATGGCCGAGCTCCAACTTCATGAATTTTGATTTCTTCTTTCATATCTGTCCAGCCAGGAGTCATGTTGAAGAACAAGCATATTGAATGTCTAGCTACACAATGTCATCATCAAAACAAAAGATGTTGTTATGAATGTTTTTTCACTAAATCTCTAGTACAGACACCAAAAGACTTTTCTCTGACAAATGTTTAAATAAGTCAAAGAAGCCACAGCAACAAACTCTTGTATTACAATTTTCATTATGACTTTAATGAGGGAACCGTCTTTATACTTGTATTTTCTTCATGTTATTATGTTTTCAACTTTTCAGTCCTTTTTATTTGGTTTTTATTTAGTTTTCATTTCTATTGATACTCTATAGAAAACATCCTATCTTAGGAGGTGTGACTTGGGTAGGAAACCTTATTTTAACTGTAGATTGTCACTGAACTTATCTTCCATTAGCTGCAAATGAAGTTGGTTGAAAAAAAATAACTATGGTGCAGTTTAACTCTTATCTCTCCATTTGAATTCTCCTTCACATCTTTCCTCATGCTGTTTTGCATCGAGTTCAAAGAAAAGGACATTTTCTGACTTTACGACTGGCGAGAGGTTTTAAAGCCTACCTCTATTGTCAATCATTGGTACTGCATCCTATAGCAGTACTTCGACACCTTACTTGTCTAAGATGCATGTGAACTGAGTCAAACTTCCTTTGTCTCAAAGGTTGTTTCTGGATTTTTTTTTACAAACAAGTTTGTTCAAGTGTTCATTTTTACGATAGGTTTGGTTTTAATTTGTTAAGCAATATGATCAAAATCGGGTGAAATGTTGATTTACAGCTGAGAGTGTCTCACGATTGGTCGAGCGGAGATATCACTAGGACCTGGCTGCCCTTGGCTCCATCCCCTCCATTCACTACTGTGTCAATTCTGGCTCCACTTTTTTCCTATCTAGGATATTTTTAATAAATTTATGGATAGTGGGAGGAAGTGGAGATGCATTGCCCATCTTTATGTACAAGCCATCGTATAAACAGTTACAGTGAATAATTCAATTCATTTAAAAAAGCGACTACTTTACTGCTGCCCCTTCTGATAGGGGATCCACAGGAGGTGGGATTTAGGACAGATTTTATGAACCTTTCACACATGATATCTTGGTTACACATATAACTTGCACTGGTAAGGGTTGAAGTTTCCACACTTTCCCACCTGTTTGTTCAAAATGGCTGCCTACAAAAAACAAGGTCAACACTCAAATTCTGCTCACGTCTCCCCAGTCTTTCATCTCCTCTCTGATGTTGTCCACAGGAAAACTTTCACGCTAGGTTCAAGCCTCAGACGAAGAAAAAAAAACTGGCAACTACACACATCTCTTCCTTTTGGTGATTTTCAGGGATTTACCAATAAAAAGAAAATTGCCTGAAAAGTCCCTCATAGATTTGCAGCATGTGACACACATGAGGATAATTACTGTCATAAGCATCTGGAGTTTAGTGTATATTAGGATAAACAATATGGAAAGTAGACTTGCAGATGTTTGGAGAATCTCCTCGGACTCTGCACTTTCAACAGGGTCCCATACAGTCCTGATCATAGCCTTTGCTTTCCCACCCTGGCCACACAGGAAAGGCTAAGACACACTAGACAGTAAACCCAGGTCAGGTCCAGCTCGCGAGGCTATAAATTGACTCTTTCATGGTCGGAGCATTGAATGGAGCAGTGGTAAAGTGCGTATTTCCAGTGTGGCCTGCAGGGAAACTGCATTGCAAAACCTCCATACCTCCATTGTGCCTCTATAGATTTGGCAGAGAGAAAAAATACGTTATTGGGTAAGCCCTAAACAAAACCAAAGTATTTACACTTTGCTTTCTGTACAGTTGAAGAAACAAGATATAACATGTTTAGGAGTGAGCTTATACTCAACAGTAGTTACGTATACAGAAACAGACAGAGCCTTCTGTCTATACTCTGTGTTTATTTTTGTCGCACGTCTTCTGAAAGCTTACCTATAAGACAGAAATCAACAAAACAAGCACTACCACATGAATGTGTTGGGGAAAGTGTAGCTCGTCGTTCAGGCCAGATGACTGTAACACATGAGACAGAAATTTGGCAAAAAAATAAAAAACCTTTTGAGGAGAGACTTTAGGAGTTTGCAATAAACCACAGAAAAGTCTGATGTGAATGAGGAATCTACTTGCTCCTCTTACTCTGGGGATGAAAAGAAACAATTTTCCCACAATAATGTGCCTAGACCTTTAACTGCATCAGCATGCAGAAGCCGCATCCCTTCCTCTTCCTGTCTATCTGTTAAACACTGTGCATGTGTGAGTGTTTGACAAAGTCCATCTCTCGGATTGGTGTGGAATGCTGGTAGTGACTTGGGCTTCAAGTCTGTGCTCTCCTCTCTCTGAGCAATCATTCAGAGCGCATTCATGATTACAGACACATACAAGCCAAGCTAATTGTTTGAACAGACTATTTATATGTTTGCACAAAGTAGGTTGTGACTTTCACTGGGACTTTCACAAATCCAGGGACTCTCCTGATAGATGAGCCCATAAAGGGAGACATTTCAGTACACTCTTGCTGTGTCTATTAAAGGGGTTTTCATAACACCAAATATCTTCTCAGACTGTGCAGATCTAGAAAAAACTAGAAGACTATGCTCATTTATAATTACTTGGAAGATGGACTTTCATCACAAGTCTTCTGGTAGGAACTCATATACAGTCACGCTTGCTGCTCTTAAAGGTTTAAGACTACATGCTTATGTTTACCGGTGTAAATATCTAGTTTCATCACCTTATACCCAATTCAGACCGACACAGTGATGCAGGCTGAACCCATGATGGGGGTCTAAATCAATTGACCCTCTTTCATCACCCTCCCCTCCACCAGGGTGACTTTGGATGTTGAATTGCTGCTGCTATCGGGAATGGAAATAAATTAAGTGATACCAACGTTTGAATGTCATTTAACTGACTCAGAAAGTGGGGGGCTGGGGCAGGTGGCAATATGGTTCATTTGTTTTTATATATTTTTTATATTATGTGTTGAGAACACCCAGGGTCCCTACTGATGTGACGTTTTTTTAAATGAAATGTCATGATTTATTCATCAGGTATGTTTCAATCGCACTTTGTGGCATTGTGCTTGAAAAAATTTGCCAATTTAAATAAAAAGGGATCAACACACCATCAGCACAAAAGAGACATCAAACCGTTGTCTGTTTATTTTCTCGACATAAATCATGTTTTTTCAGCTACGTTTCTTGTTTCACTTTATATTATTTCACTGATGCATGCATGTCAACCAAACTGTAGTTTTCAGATATATGTCAACCAGCAACAGACACACTATGCTGTTTGTATTGTGTTTAGTTCATGTCTGCGTGGATTCCAGCCAACAAAGCCATCTGAGTACTGAAGACGCATGTGGCCAACAGATGTCCCATATTGTTTGTATTAAGCTGACAGTGTCATTGTTATTATGCAATATGTTATTGATAGATTTTGTTTCTATCAGGGTAAAAAGATTTATTGGTCATTTTCATGTTATTATGTGTTCTCAGTTACAATTGCACAGTTATCCTTTATCAAATGAAATGACTCATAGACCTTCAGGGATAAAAAAGATCATTTCTGTTTTTGTTTAACACTAAACAATGCTTAGAAAAGGGATATGAGATGTGCAAACGTAAAGCTGCAAATTCTGGTTAAGACAAAGGCTGATAATCATGGCATGTGGCAGATTCTTGTACGGAGATAAAACCCCTAATTCTGGGGCGTCCCCTCAGCTGATCAGAGTCCAGGCTAAGTCAGAAATAACAAAAACTGTGGTTAGTCTCTGTTTAATCAGAGCTTACCAGAAAGCATTTGATAGACGGTGATGTAGAGGAAATGGCCAAGTTGAGCCTGTTGGGTTCACATGATACGTGGGTTCAGCATCAACACAAACTAGCACAAAATATACAGTAGACATCAGACATCCCATTGTGGTGCAGGCTACGGCTATGGTCACTGCAGACATCACCTCAAGCTTCTGTTTGGTGCTAGTGAAACACATTCCGCAAGCACCGGTTCAGAAGTCAAATGCATCCTATTTTCAATCACTGTCTGAAGCCGTGAGAGAACGTATCTGCTCTTAGCTGTTCTCTATGATTAATGGTAATGAGGTACTGCGCTCCCATTGGACAGTCTCAAACCAGTTGTCATACTTATGTATCCAATGTCCTCCTGGCCAGAGAGGAGCTGGCCTGGTGAAGAAAGGTAAGAAGTGTGCAGAGGATAAAACACGGTGTCGCCCACCCTGGAAGTACACTGCTGAGGTTGAGGGGAGGTCAGGAATCCCAGGTTGAGGCAGAATGTGAGGAATGTTGCCTGCAGACCTCAACAGTGAAACCCAGTGACCATAGAGAGATATCATCTAAGGATTTGCAGGCTCAGGGTCAAAGTTACAGGATGAGTGAAATTAGTCCAGGTCCCAAAATGTTACACTACAGATGTTTTTGTAGTTGATCCACAAGCAGTCAAATGAAAACAAAACATGACAGATGATTTTCATTATCCAAGACGCCATAAATTGTATCCAGCAAATTATTATTCCACTTTATGACATGTAACTTAAATCACTTGTACAGTAAATTGTCACTTCAAACATTTCCTGCCCTCTCAACCTCTTTTTTTTGACATTTTTACATGTCCTCAGTCTCGTCTGATGGTTATGGCATCACAGATGGTTTTCCTTTGCACAAGCCTTAACCAATCATTATCATTATGATTCAGACCCTCATAAAACCTAGGATATGACTTATCTGGGATAACCAAGTCCAGTACACAGGAAGAGGAAACTTTTCAATCGCCCAATACATTTTCCTTTAAACTAAATCTAGGAATTAGCAGGGTCCTTTGTTTTAACAAGACAAACTGGTTGCAGCCATGTTGGAGTCTCTGTGAGTCTATTACCCTCAACTCATATTAATATGTTCTATGCCTTAACCTTCTGCTAAAAGGAGGCTCTAGCCAATCAAATCATGTTCAAACAAACAGTGAAGCACAGGTGCTGGTCAATCAAATCATCTTACGCAAAGTGGGCAGAGGAGGCTGGTTAACCTTGTGTGTTTGTCTGGTTTTGGGTTTTCTCCTGACGGAAACAGGCATGTCACTGTTATGATCACCAGATCAAATAGTAGTCATAACTCAGAAATCATGAAACAATACACAAGAATCCATCTGATTTCTTTTGTGCCAGCTAGTTGAGTTGAAGTGTTGACATTTCCCTGGATCTTTAAATATTTTACTTTCTTTTGGTACTAAATAAAATGTTAGGACATTGCCAAAGTCATTAAGATTATTCCTCTGGGCACCATATGGACATCTGTACCAAATGTCATGTCAGTCCATCCAGTTATTGTTAAGATACTTTTGATACTGGCATGACGAGTCCTACAGGTTATGTGAAGAATCCTCCTAAACATTTTATACACATCCTCTGGAGAGGTGAGGGAATACAACATAAATGAAGGGTTGCTTCTTTTATATACAGTCTATATTTTAGCTTCCTGTCAGTGAAAGTACACACAAAACTCACCCATCCATAGAAATGCCGAGCCGTAAAACTCAATGCATGCTTTTCTGTACAATTGACTTTTATGTGTTCTATTATTTTCAGTGTTTCATTTCTCCAAGTCACTCCAATCCACCCTTTTAGCCAGACTTCCCCCTCCAAACTGCTCATTATCTTTCTAATGCACAGGCACCAACCTGAGTTTGATGCGACCATGTGGAGAATGGAGGCAGACAGATGGACTGCAATAGGCGTCGCCTTATTTCTTTGGGAGAAATAATGTTTTCTGGCAGCATTATAGATCCTTTGAAGTAGCTTTTATGCAGAGCTGGCTCAACAGCAGTGGATGCATGTAAGAGTTATGCGTTTTGGTCTTGTTTGGGCACTATGAGAGAACTTTCCATGTAAGTCAGCAATTATTTCTGCTTTATTTACTGTCAACACCTTTATGGCTTCACACCACCATTTCTCACACCTTCAGATAATTTCTCCAACTGGATCTCCAAAGGGACACTGGCTGCTTTGGTGCATTAAACGTGAGAGATATCTCTATGAGAATAGTGATGAAGAAAAACTCAACATTATTGAGATGGGCAATCCATAAAATATACCCTCTGAGAGTGAAATGCCATCATCAACAAAAGGCTGCACATAAGGAGACCATTCACATATCTAAGTGATTCCAGACTCTCTTCTCACACCATGACCATCATAACCTTCAGGGAGGAGGATTTATTACCGGATTGTTGTCTTGGACGGCATCAGTTTTTGCGATGTGTCCCTAATAAACTGACTCTATACATTGTGCATAGACTTAGTACCAAAGATTGGTTCTCCTAAGATAATGACTTTCTTTAGTCTCACTGTTAAGCTGCACCTTTCACTTCCAACCACCTGCGCCCTGCAGTCAGATCCACAATCCACAAAGAATGATGTACGTAATGTTGAGAGGTCTGTAATTTGGGGAGGGTTAATAGGTCTCGGGGGGTAAGAGCTAAAGGTCTGTCATACCATTCTGAAGCAGGGAGGGTTTAAGAGTCTGATGTCCCCAATGTCTCGACTGCTGGCCTCAACCACCTCTCTTGGCTCGCTGCAGTTCCTTATTCAGTACTTTTGGAAAGAAATATTATATGTTTTACTATATTTATTTAACAACGCTAGTAGCACTTTTACTTTTGTTACTTTAATAACATTTTGCTGATACAGCTTCCGTACAAGATTCCGAAATCAGAATAAAAATTAATTGTTTTAAATTGTCATAGCATGAATTTGGACTTTTACTTCACTTTCAAAAATAATTATAGGTCTATTACTAATAAATCAGCAAAGGGTTAAATTACACAGAGGCTAAGGGTTTAGTTTGAAGCTAGTCAAAACATTGAACTTATCTTTACCCAGCCGGACTTGATGGTTATCAACAGACTGAAGAGACAAACGATGAAGTGCAGCATAGAAGTTTACTGTGAGAGAAACAGTGAACTAGTTAAAGCCTTCGGTTCCTCTGTAAGCTGCCTCTGTCGTTTATCTGCTCAGTGGTTTTCTCAGTTCAGCTAATCTCAACAGTGTAACATGAGCTAACTGCTAACCACCGCAAACTGTGATAGCCATTGTTTGGATGTGTATGCCAGTACCAAAGATGCTGCTACAGGACATGTTGACATGGAACAACACAGCTCATGAAGACAAGCTCATTAGGCTACATAGGCAAGCTAAGATAGCCTGTGCAGAGGACATAGCTATTTTCACCTGTTAAATGCAGGTGCAACCAATAACAATTCAAACAAATTATTCCATATGTTCCTTCACATCAAATTTTTTTCAATCTCAGAGTCCATCGGCTATTGCCTGATGACAAATAGCCTCTGGAGGCAATGACCAAGATGTTTGGGCTCTTGTAGTAGACAGTATATATCCGGGCTAAGACTCAATCTGCTGTTTGCTTTAAACTGACAACAGTTTGACTATATTGTTCCATATTGTTATAAACAAGAACAGTGACAAGTGACTTTTTTTCGGTGTTTCTATTACCAGCTGTCTGCATATGAATACAGATCATTTCAAAAGCCCACAGCCGATGCTTTTCGCTCATCATGTTCCAACTCTTTTGCTCTCCTCACGTGCTGTTTACCTACAGACAACCAAAGCCAGCTCATATGTGATTGGTCAAACTAGAAATGGAAACCAGAAGGCTTCGATCCCCAAAATCTTGTCCAACGCAGATTTTGCACATCCACATGCAGAATCAGATCTGTTTTTATATATCACAGAGTCTGAATGCAGCTTAATCGCTTTTAGGAAGAAGAATAAATAAGGTGGTGCTGTTATCAGTCTACACATCTTAAGTACTTCTGGTAATGACAGGTGAAGTATAAAAAACTGCTGGCATTTTCCAGCATACCTGAAGGGGTGGGGGGGGGGCAAACCTGCCTCAGCCTGACGGGATAAAGGAAGAACAGAGTTCTGGCCGGAGATGAGTGCTACATGACTCGTCCAGAGCTATGTGATGACCTCTACACCAAGCTGCCTGCGGGGTCGAAGGTCAAATGGGGCAGCTGTACTCAACGCTAGCATGACAGCTTTTTTTCAATTAGTCCACTGACAGTGAGTCAATGATTTTCTGCACCAAAACTAGAAGTGATTACACAAAAAGGTATTTAAAATGTAATTATTTTGCGGTCTGAAGTAATAAGAGCAACTCCACCAAGATGGGTTGTGAGTTTTCATGTAATTAAGTTGTGCAAAGACTTGCTTGAGTTCAGTGGATACTGTGATACTGTAAAGATAAATGATAACTGGAGCAATGTCAGTTTTTCTCACTTATAATTTTAGAAAAAGTATATATGTCTTTTTTTTATACGATTGATATACTGTATTTGTTATAATGATTTGCATATCTATATATTTGAGGCACAGTTTTATCTGCATGTTTCTGCTTTTCCCGACTGACTCACTTAACACATGATGAGGTTGGATGGCTTCATGTCATGCTGTCTGCAGATTTGCTTGTGTTTTCCAGTTACATAATACATTTAAAAATGTAATGTGACTATATGGTACTTGTATTTAGGTTCAAGTCAATACATTTTGATTCTTACAGTTGTTTTAACTTTTTAGAGGGTTAGGCAAAGTGGCTAATTTGTTTAAACTAAACTAGCCAGTGATTTTCTCTATCTTCCAAGCTAGTGCTTACAGGGCATGAGTGGGTTTTACATGCACTCACTTGCAGATATATGTAAGAGGCTTGGGCTTGACATACAGTTGGTGATCTATCACACTGAAAGCTCACTGTCACTTTTACTTTGCGTCAAATATGCACCCTCATTGCATGGAAAGGTTCGATGCATTCAGTTGTTACTCGGGATTACAACATCCCAGTCGAATGTGATGCTGTACAGAAAATGTTTTGGGTACAAGAGGTTCCAAATCAACATTTTAAATGTCCAGATTTGTTAACTCTTTGTCTTTGGAATGAGGAATAAGGTGTAAATCAGCACTGAACAGATTAAATGTTGTTTATCCCCTCTTAAGTTGATCAATTCAAAGTGAATAGACTTCGTTATTTTAGGTGACGTGGAAGACAAGAGAAACCAGCTGTGTATCTTCAAACCTGAAAATGGCAGAAGAGGAAGGAGCACATGTGATTGGCACTGATGGATGTGTCCATGTCACTTGAAGGGGGGACACAATCTACACACGATCTTCATTTAGTGTGAGTGTGCAAGGCCGCATGTCAATTGAGACACTCAAATCGACACCACAGTACTCCATGTTCGAGTGTACAACATGTGAGTGTACTGACTGAAGTCAGAGTGGACCAACTAAGGATCCGATCTGAGACATCAATGCAAATGGTTTGCTTTGTATTTATAGCAATATATAATATACACTGAAGGCTTCTTGAATAAATTCAATTCATAAGCTAGAGCTTTTGAACTTGTTTTAGTTTGGAAATAGCCTGGAAACCAGACCAATCATCCAGCTGCTAGCTTACATTCACTCACGTTTAGACCAATCACAACCATTTATCTAAAGTAGGGTAGGTTTTATATTATGATTGACAAAGGAGAGCATTCTATATTACACAACTCTGTTGAAACAAAAACCTGCAGACTTTAATAATGAGAAGGATGTGTTTTCCGTATGACTATAGGTAAATGGTTTAAGTTTTTCTGTACTTCTGTACCATTGGGAGCTGTGTGGTGAAAATTACTCAGTGTTAATGAATTACCACCTTGGATACAGGACATACAGTCATTACAAGAGAAAATCATGTAATGATGAAAAAAACTTTGGTAACACTCATACACTCCCTCACAATTACAGACAAGCAGACGTTCATCGAACCTCCATCCAAACTCTACCACATCAGATCCCTACAGAAGCAAACACACCCTGTCATTTTGGAATATGAATAGTGACACACATTCGCTCAGTGCTGCTCCTGTGGGTGCACACTGCTCCAGGACAGTGCTCAGCAACTCACTGAGATGGTGGGAGGGAGACACGGACACATATGAAAAGGAGCTCTGTGAGCGAGGCCCGGCCTCCAATGTCCACACAGCAAACCAGGAAATGTGAGAAATAACATTTTAGTCAGTACCGGCTGAAAATAGCAAACCTCTGTGCTATATTGGTAACATAGATGTCTTATAATTGCATTATAAAAGTATTCAGTGTGTAAAAATATTACAATTCATACCGGACGGACTTTGTTCATCACGCTGCTTTTAGCACAGATGTTCTCACATGTGTGATATTTAGGGGGTTTAAGTGAGAGAAACATTAATATTTGCAAATCATCTGCAGTTTATCGATACCGTAACTTTTGTCTCAATGTGAAATTGTCAATTTACTTTCCAGTTATTGGTCACATCTATGGACACATGACCTTGTCAACCTTCACATCTTTGTACCTAGACTGATGATAATTAATATCTTAATAGTTTCCATGCAGGTCTCAGTGTTAGTGTTCAGTCAAACGAGTAACAGTGTGTGGCTTTCTGCTGATGTGGAAACTTCAGCCTTTAAATTGTGAATCTGCATGTGCAGGAGTCATGATGACTGGCTCTGTTGTTGACCTATCAGACCAGCAACACACACACATACGTTCATCTATGATTTTGAGGACACTCAAGCTGCTTTCAGACGTTGAACTCAAGTAATTTAACTGCAATATTCTGGAGAGGCTGTATGTGAGATCGCTAATGTTCGAGTTAGTTGTTCCAGACAATTTCCGGAAGTTCACAGCGAGTGAGTGGCCGTGTTTTAGACGTTTCTAACATGAAACAGATGCAAAAGTGAAATAATGTCCTGCCTACTCCGTGCTTCACCCAAACGCCACTACTCCCTAATGGACCAGCCATTCACATTTCACTGTGAGTCCCTAAAGGTAGGCTTTGGTCTAAGACTGTACACACACATACACACACACACGCATACCCACACACACACACACACAAAGAAAGCTAAAGAGAGTTGAGGCCACCCACCCTCATTTCACAGTAGCCCTTCTATTGTCCCATTCAGCTTACGTATTGGTCTGCTTTCTTCTCCCCTGCTGCAGCCACCTAAGCTTATTTTACCCATAACCTCCACTGACCTCTTCCTCTGTGTCCACTGACTCTACTCTCAGTATGAACCTCACACTTTCACCTTGACACCTTTAATAAGGATGCTGCAACTGAGTCTGTACAGTGTACTTGGTGCAGATTATGTCTGCTGTCTGTTTTTTAACAGCTGCAGCCTCACATACCAAAGGTCATGCCACTCTCCTTACTCAACATATTCATCCTGAGGGCTCCATGGAGATCCGCCCCAGCCAGGTGGTTAAAACACATATTACCTTCAGTACTTTCCTGATTGGCTCAGAGCAGAGCATTGCAGTTGGTGATAAACTGTTCTATTATTGGAGGGAAATTGGTTTAGCAGTCAAACTGTTCATGAGGCTATCATATAGAGTTATTGGGCTGTGGGTGCACCACTGCATTTTTTTCAACAAGGTTTTATGTAATGGCTGAAATGTAAGAAATTTGAAGTTTAAGGAGCACAAAGCGAGAAAGTTCAATGGCCCAAAAACTTTCTCAAAAATATACTGACCATAGATCTGGTAACGACCCGTTAGTATTGTTATGGCTCATGCGCCCCATACAGCATCAATAAGAGTGTAATTACAACATTATCTCACATAGGCGCATCACAGCAGCCTTCAAATGATACTTTTACTGGCTGAAGCCATCATAGAAGCCTCTCAGCTATGATGTGCTTAGACAGAAGGACATTCCTGACTTTTTGAGACATTTAAATGCCTTGTTGCAGGTCTGGCTGCTTCCTTTCTCTAATGCTCTGAAGCATCAGGCTGCTTCCCATTACAAACACCTGTAGCCCAGACTAGACAGACTTCAGGTTATGACATAGTCTTTTGGCGCTGTTGAGACAGTCCTGTGAATTTAAGTCAGTGTGAAGAACAAAAAACTGCTTGGGGAAGCTTTCCCATGTACAAGCTACAGTCATATTAGATCTGATGGTTTAAGTCAATGGACGACATTACTGGTCCCCAAAAGTGAAGCCAAAGCGCCTCGATTGCCACAAAGTGGTTGGCAGTATAGGTAATAAATCCCTCTCTCCTATGTTAATGGATGGGGCATGGACCAAGAAGTCTTAAGTAAATGTCAAATTCAAATTACTCAAAGATTGTTTGCATCATTTAAGGTAGTTTTGATCACTTTGATGCACAGTGTTTATGTTTCTGATTATAATGCTTTGGTTATTTGAGCATATACATGGTATTCATATCCAGGATATTTTAGCTTCACTCTTGGATGGTGGGAGGAAGTGGACACTCTATGATGCATACATAAAAAAATAATAACAGGTTAGATAGTAAAGAATGTTTTTTAAAATTCACCTGTTCAAGTGTTTCGATTTATAAATCAGAGAATTTGCCATCTGAACCAACACAAGTACTTTGCTCTGAAGTCACAGATTGCTCTACAATAAATTACTTATGTAAATGACGTATAACACATAAGTGGAAGTAGTCAATGCTTGACAATCTGATACCCGAAGCATCAGGTCTGCAGCTGCATGTCTTATTTCTCCTGCACAAGCCCTCTGAAAATGGAGAAGGTATTTAGCCAGATGGTAATTCTGGTGTGCCACACAGTAGACCACACTGAAAATAAACGGTTGTCACTGGCAGTGAATGACATGGAGTGTCATTTGAATGGCAAAAATATATTCCTCATAAAAACCCAAACCATGGCACAGTAACCTCAAAACAAATGAAGCCCAGGTTTTCCACACATGACCTCAAATTAGCCAATACCAGGTTAAGCTTTGAACAGATGCATTTCAGTGCCACGAGGACTAAACTTACCAAGTGATACAAGATTATAAAGCGTATTCATGCCACAAAGCTGTGGTGGCCAAAAATAATGTCAGCAAAGTCGGGGACCTTTCTCTTGCTTGTTTTAGACAGAGGACTGGAGCGAGTGTGAAGAAAGAGCTCTTTATGCTCCTGTGTAGTGTGTAAACACTGACAGACAGTGGCCGGTGGTAGGCTCGAGTGTGCCTGTGAAAAGTGCTCGTGTTTCGATACCATGTCACGTAAAAGTCACTGCACAGAACAGCTCTTTTTATTTTAAAGTTTCTGCTTATATGACAGCCAATAACCAGAATCTGAAATCAGCTGTCCTGTTGCAGAACATTCTGTGGGTCCTGGGTGTTTTTGTTTTAAATGCTCCCCTCGTACTGGGGCTCTGTCAACAAGTATTTTTAATCCGTGTAGAAACCCGACCTGTGGTACCTGCTTTAGTGAATTAAAAACAGCTAATATTTTCTTGCGTTCTTTTTTGACTGGTTTTGACTCTTTCTTGTAAGCTAGTTATTAGTGATACTGAGTCTACCTTCTGCACACCAACAACCAAATATACTTTCCTGCTGTCTTGATTCCACTATTCAGCCTCATATTTGATCCACTCGGTTGACAAGCTTTCATTATACAGCCTAAATAATGTAGCTCTGTGCACTGTGTAAGGTTGAGTCTGTGTATGGCTGCTCCTTGGGCACTTCATTGTTGTTTACTTGATTTCAGTCAGATAACAGAAAAACTGCCAAAACACTGCAGCTTTAAATCCCTCTTAATCTGTTTGAGGATAACCTCAGAACAAGCTGCTTTTCTTCAGTTATCACTCATAGTGAAAGTAGTTTGAAAAGACGGTGGATGGTAAATCTGCCAGGCTTCAATGTAAGCTTATTGCAGATATATAACAAGAAACTGTAGTATGGAAATACCAATAATGTCCACTAGAGGTTTATTCTTCAACTGTAAAATACCTAATACAATAGTTGCAACAGTTAAACGTACATGAAGGGAGACTTATCAAAAATATTTGTTTGTTTTTAAACGGAAAATGAATATCAACCATCTCTATCAGCTCTGGACATGGACGCTGTGATGAGTATGATCTATGCATGTCTGGAGAATGCAGTAAAGTTTGGAAATCAGATGGCGTTAATAACACTTTGGGTACTGAAGTCATCCTGAAGTCCGACCATAAGGAAGATGAGAATCACATCCTTGTCCCGGTAGCGAGTTTCTTGCTTTGATCGACGGGCTGAACAAACTTGACTTTTTTCCATCCCGGATGAAGAAAGAAAAAGAGGAGGTGCTACAGAAAGTACATAGTGCAGGACCTGTTCGGTGATGATGAATGTTGTATCAAAGGCTGTCAGTATTCAGGGTAACTTAACAGATGAGCTAGCTGCAGCTATTAGCTGAGCTGGACCAGCAAAATACTTCTTTGAACAGAAGGCAGTCAAAGCAACAATCTGTATGAACTTATACAAGGACTAGTTTGTGCTTTTCCGTGCCCCAACAACATGGGACTGGAAAGACAAACACCTCTGTCCCAGCATCCCAATACTGAGAGCAGCACAGAACCTACACTTTTGTGGAGTGAAAGACTTGTTACTCAACAACCTATGCCTTAATCAAGGCTTTGCACAATGGTCTTCAAGTAGAGGACCTGCCCACCATTACAGGGCAGAATGTATCTGTGGCTACATGGTAAAAGATGATTCATTGCTCGTCTGGCAGCAATTAGTTTTGTTATCTGTTAGTTTTAAGACCGTCTCATCTGTGGAGGCAGGAACAATTTTGGATGAAGGCTGATTTTTATTTAAGTCACAGCTGCTAACACTTACATGCACATGTTCTCAGGGATCACAGGAGTACAGATCACAGTATGTTTTGTTAATATTTGTTTTTTTAATAATAAAAAATCAACGATTTTCCTGAAACCTGACTGGTTGCCCCAAAAACTAAACTAAAGTTTAATTTGTGGTTGATTTTAATGCACCAACGAATTGTGTGCCAAAGTCTTTCTTGAAAGAAAATAAGCTTTTTCCAGATTTCCTCCATCTGATGGGAAATCAAACTTAATCAAATGCTTGCCTCAACATCCCTGAGGCTACCATCTGCTGCTGCCTACCATCCTTCAGTTGCATCACTCATTAATGACCAATATCTCCTTTGCACCCTCAGCCATCTCAAGTAAAGTCTGTTAATAGTTTTATAATTTGAAAAATTCAGGAAAAGTCAAAGGAATGCTCAGCGCAGGTTATTCATTATTTATGAAAATTTCCTGCATTTCCTGCATCAGTTTTTACTCATCATAAAATGACCTCTACAAGAATCAATTGGAGACACTAAAGCCCAATTCATGAATGAATCTTTCTGAATCATGAGGATGAGAGCATGAAAACCAGATCGGCTTTCTTCCGCTGGCCATCCATGAGGAGCATCTGATACGGTTTGTCTGGAAACAGGCTGAGTCTGGCTGGCTGGCTGAGGAAGGACGAGCTGGCTGACAGACGGAGCCTGGTCAGGATCCATGCTTTCACTAGAGTGAACACAGAGATACAAGGAGCTGACTGTCCTCTGGAGTGACCCCTGCCTCTGAAAGGCCATTAGATGAGGAGCCCTGGAATCCTTCATCCCCTTGCAATCAGCCTTTTTATGGTTCAAAAGTTTGTTTGTGCGTGTCTTGTTTCAGGATATTCACACAGTAGCAGGACACTACTGAGAACAAGTGGAGTTATCTCACACTGTTGGCTAATGACCCCATGTGTTCTGAGTGCAGATGGATTCTAAAAGCATAGTGATTCTGAAACCTACTGACAAAATGACTGTATGAATATATAACTGTATGACACACAGTGTAAAGTGAATAAATTCACTTATTATTATTGTTATTATTATTATGACTACAGTGAACTCCCCAGAACAGCTCCACTGCAACAGCACAGGATCTAATACCAGAGGGATGACAATCATTAAAGAGCACTAGCCACAATCTTCCATTATTGTTTAACTATAGGTTTAGATATAGGTTTAGATATGGTGAAAGTGAAGTTCACAGAGCACTGTGTGAATCACAGTGAATCCCTGAATGTCCTGAATGGAAGCATCTGCATATGAAATCTGCTCAGCTGTTTCTGCTAAATCTAAATTGCCATTTCTCTGTCCCATTTAAACATTTATACTGCAAGTAGCAGTAATCTACTAATAGTGTGAGAGCAGTGGACTAATTCGGATTCTATCAGTGTTACAGAAACACCTTGCATGCGCCTTTTTTGCCATTTCAATGTCCCCAGGTCGTCTCCAACTTTGTCCCTGCTCACCCCCCTTTCCCTCAGACGCACCCGGGAGAGACCTGGGGGCGCATTACAGAGGGAAATGGGTGGACCCGAAGGAGACTTTCCAGCCCCGTGATTTGCTAATCGGGGGCTGGTTCCCTTGTCATTCCTCTGTAATCGTGGCTCTGGTTTGCGGAGCTTGCCCAACCCTCCTGTCCGCGGACGCACCAAGTGTACCGACTGCACTCTGCGCGTTCCGGTTAAAGCCCGACTACCTTCACTGTGAAGGCTGGGCGCTGGGAAGGTGGATCGGGGGCCTCGTGGCTGAGAGAAGAGGCTGAAACACATATGGCTATTTTGTAGGACAGTTTCCATCGTCGTTTGGGATTGTGGAAGGGACGTCACTGTGATTCACCTGAAGTCGCCGAAAAGTTTTATTCACTTGTTGGCGCCCGATCATGGAGATGCAAAGGTGGTCCACAAGGTGGAAAACGAAAAGGTGGCATATGGATTCCACTGTAACCGCATTCATCACTTTAACCCTGGTTCTACAGGCTGCTATTGTCACAGCAGGTAAGAATATTAGGGGGCAAAACTTGTCTAATTAACTTTATCTGCTCCAAAAGGGAACGCAGCGGCTGGAAACTCGGGAACAGAGGATGGAGATTGAGGGATTAACTCATATACCTGGACACAGCGGCGTGAAACTTTATTTACACTCAAATATATACGGTTCTTCCTCAGCCAATTTTAAGGCTGCTCTGCGTATTTGTGCGTTTGCGCACCAGCTAAAAAGTTTGGCTTCAGTAAAGCTGTATCCAGCTCACACTGTACTGTAGTGAAGTGGTCGCTCAAACTCTGTTCGAGAGGCAACTTATCTCCTTATGAGGTGCACATATTTTTTATTTCTGGCCAAAAACACTGTAACAATTTACCGCGGGCTACTTTTACGCATGAATGGAGAGGGTCGAAGATGAAACACCAAATGAAATTGGTCCTAGACCGCTGGTATGTGCTCCGAAGAGATCAGGACGAGAACCCAGCAGTGATCCCTGCGCTTTTTAAGATTCCCTTGTGGGCTGAGAAGAAGCTCTTTATGTGAAGTGTGGTCCGCTGGGTGGATGTGGACACGGTTAGCAGGGTGGATTTCCTCAGCGAGATGACACCGGACGCTCTGTCGGACCCTGGGCTTTGCCTGGATTGCGCTGGAAACCATGGTGTTTCCCACGTTAACGTGCAGGGAGATGGTCGAAGGGACACTGAGTCGTGCTGAGACTTACACTTTTACGCTGACCCCGGTTGTCAGCGCTCCCAGAAAGCAGCTGTCTCTTCAGAAATGATGCAGTGAGGGTCCATTGACCATAGATGGAGGGGTTAATTGGAGATTGTGGTTTTTGCAGACTTGAGGATGTTCTTTCAGTGTGCAGCTTTAGAGTGATATTAAATAAGAAGATGTAAAGTAGATTTTTTGTTAAGACCTCTTCACTGGATCTCTTAACTGCCAGTGCATATTGCGCAGAGCCCAGTGCGTGTCAACAGGGGGCTGAGTGGTCAGGCAGGTTCACCCTATCTCCACAGTGCCCTGGTCCACACTGAAGCCCAAAGGCTGACCCCCCTCGCCCCTCCCCACCCCCAGCCCACCGGGTGCCCACAGCCCTCACCCTCAACTTTGCACTTGTTTGGTCAACTGCAGGAGCGGAGTGCACTGTTGTGTGAGCGGTGGGAATGCTTCCTCTCCTAAGTACTGAGCAGTTATTTGATGATGGTCCTTGTCGCACTTCCCTATGATTTCAGAGCCTTCAAAGAGCAGGCCCAGTGAATGGGCCTAGCCTGCAGCCATAATGGCTACCCGTCACAGGGTTAAGGATTACACAGGCCTCACATTTTATCCTATAGACAAATCTGCATGGGATTTATTATTATACACACAGGTATAGGCAGAGGTTTAGGAAACAGTTTTAGGTCGTGAATGACTTTTATTGTTTATGATTTTTCCAGGATGGAAATTCAGTCTTGTATTTTTGATTAAATGCTGTGTTTTAAAAGGGTTTCATGAGCACATTGGTGGTTAGAGTTCTCAACCTTTTAACCAAATAATTAGTGATGTTATATAAAGTTAATTTGTTGCTGTTGTTTATACAGCACAAATCCATTTATGTCACTTTTAAGGAGCTAGGATTACAACCTGCTCAGGACATACTGGACTAAAGTACTTCAGATTGTAAATCTCATCTTTACAAACTCATCATCTCCTGCCCTCTATTTTTGAAAGTATTGTGCTGCAGGCTCTGTTTTCCAGGGACTCAGTCAGTTTCTCCTGAGCTCTTTATGGCAGTCGAAAGCTGTTCCTGCAGGGTGCCCTCTCCATCTTGCAGTGTACAGACACGTTTTCTCAGCCCCTGGGCGCAGGCTCAGATGTGCATTCCAGCAGACAAAGCTAGCGTTTTCAGAGTCCTCTCCCCAAAGTGCTCAACCAGGAGCATCAGCTAATCAGCTCCACCTTTGTCCTGCTGAAGCTGTCACATATTTATAGTCGTCGTTGGATCATTTGGTTCCGCAACACAAAGCCACAACTTGTGTGAGAATGAAACAATAACTGTGAAATCATGCGCAAATTCTTAAATTGGGAGAACACAAAAGACTTTCGAGTTTCTGATAACATGACCTTTTTGGGATTTCGTAAAAAGTATGAAACGCTGTGTGGCAACATACCCGTATTCATATGGAGGGAAAGAGTCAAGGGAGTTAATGAGAGTAAATACAAGGGGAGGGGAAGAGTAGAGGGAAAAAATGCTTTGAAAAACATGGGTAGGTCTTGGTGAAGTTTCCTTGGAATGACAGCAGTATAAAGCCGTCTTGTTTTAGCCGCCAGCATGCTGGAAGTTAAAAGAAGGAGAGAGGGAGACAGGGGGTGGGTGGGTGTATATATTTATATACACATGTATAGAGAGAGACTTTGTGGCTGAAGGTATTTTTGGAGTCTCAGGGAGCTGCAGGTGAAAAGGTCCTCCTCCGTTTACCAGCCAATTTCACCTTTGTGTAAAGATATAAAGGCTGAAGATGACACAGCAGGAGGGGGTTTTAATAGCAGTATGTCCATGTCTTACACTGATTGATAAAGAATGCTGAGACTGTTTTTGGCCACTGTCCTAAGAATGGTGTTACGTAATCTCTTGGAACACACTGGTTACACCTGTGAACATGACGGAGATGCTATCAGGTTATTCCATCTGTGTATTATGGTAATGTATAGTACTGCTCCTCCTTTCTTTATGCTTTTGCATAAAGAGCCAGTAACCGAGCATAATAGGCGGCCACCGCTAATTTAAGGCTTAGCAAAAATTTTGTGTCTCCTCCAGACTTTGGAAGGTCCATCTTCCGTGCCACAGTCAGTTTCTGGTGGTATCCACTGTATGGGGTCTGTTTGCTTAGCCCTGAGGGCAAACTCACACCAGCTCATCAGTTGCACTCTTTTAAAACCTGTGCACACTCATTTGGTCACCTTAATGGATGGGCCAGTATTGACGTTTTCTCAGCGCCCTGGTGTGAGGGTCATATTCTGGCCAATTGGCCACATCTGGAACCTATGAGTCCTGGAGTTTGGACTGAAAGCAGCTCCACAGGAACTCACAATGAGGTTCTCAGTTCACTCTCCAAAGTAAGCCGATTCATCCTCACAAGCTACAAAAAAAGGCCAAGTTGACTTAAGTCATTCCTATAAAGCCACACTGTGTTCGTGTCTTATATAAAATTGCTTGTCTTTGTCTCATCTGTGCTCCGCTGAAATAGGAGAGAGTTGGATTGTGGTGGGTTGACAGTGTGTTAGGACGCTCAGTTATTCTAGTCATTTATGCTGGTGGTGTGCATACAGCTCAGGGTTTAGAATGCTCTCTGTGTCTTATTTATGAAGTGCATGGGTCTGAATATTGTGCCGGAACAACAGTATGATCAGCTCAAATAATGTTTTGATCTTGCACAAACATTTGGGAATATAGTCAAGTTAAAACAGTGACTTTCCCCTAAACCAAATGCTTCTGTGAAAAGAATGAAACAGGTCCTAATTTGCTTTTCCTTGCCACAGCTGGAATTTTGACCAGAGTGTTTTGAGATCAAAAATTTTTAAGCTCACCTTTTAATAAAGAATTTGAGATACTTTCATTGTGATTTGACCTCTACATTCTAACCTAAAAAACTGTTGCTTTGGGGCCATCAGAAAAGGGACATTGATGCTTTCAGGCACATTGGCATGTCCACTTACATTACAAAAACAGATTAGTGAGATTTAACAGTCTGCCATTGTGTTCAGTCAGATGTGGGTCTGTATGCTCTGTCCAATGGAATGGCCTGATCATGTTCACCAGGATAATGTATGACACTGAGAAGGTGTTTTGAGAGGCATCATTCTAATCTTTTCCCCTGGGTCTCCTTTATGTCAAGTGTATCAGACTGAAGAGATTGGGAAACCCTGAGAGCCTCTGGTGAGGTAAACCTATCCAGGTGTTATAGAACTAGACCCCTAGTTTGTTCATTATGCTCTTTGATTGGCCCTTGATGGAGATGTTTCCTGTTAGATGAACCTGTAGAGCCACCGCAAGGCAACATTCCCTGATTTAATCTAGACTTTTAGCGGGTACAAGTACACGTTTAGAATAATACAATATTCCAAATTGTTAAATTTTAGTTAAACACAATGAATATGAGGCGTAATTTGTATGATATTGTAAGATTTATTTATATTTGCTCCAAGCTAAAGAAATACACAATCTATTTGGGAAAAGCTTGAATTTGAATAACAGCAGATTCATTTCACCAGACTCCTACAATAGGCCTGGACCAATTATAAATTAGGTTGGAATCTGCAAGAAAACTTGTATGACAAATATGCGACAATGAAATCACAGTAATAGTTTACTGTTGTGTGAGAACAGCCCCTCCGTATTAATGCCATTCAATGATATTTGTATTAATCAGGCAGTGGTTGTCAACAAGGATTCATAAATGTACTTAACTTTATGGAACAGTATGAAAGTAAGATTTACTGTTTTACTGATCACTTTGATGAACCAAGCGCATCCAAGAAAGTCAGTATCATGACCTAACTGATGTTCTATTTTTTCTCCCTGAACAGCAGAACCAGTGGATGTCCTAAAAGTATTAGATTTTCAAAATTACCCCGAAGGAGTGACGAAAGTATCAGGATTTTGCAAAAACCGAAGAGCATCACAGCCGGACTCAGCTTACAGAGTGGCCAAGCAGATCCAGATCAGTGCCCCCACCACGCAGTTGTTCCCCGGTAAGAGAAACCTCTTGGCCTTTTCCCTGGTCACTATCATGTGGTTTTAATGTGTTTCAAAGTGAAGACATGCACAGTTTTATCTTAATTTACAATCATTGATTTGGTCCAGCCTAGTTTGTTTGTTGTTTGTGTGTTGTTTAACTAGCTAGCCGTGTTCAGAGTGTCCTAGGTCGCAATAACTCCATCCCATTCACGTATCCTTTCCACTCTTCATCTTCCTGTTTTAGAAGGAAGTGTCTTTCCCGAGGACTTCTCCATCCTGACAACAGTGCGCCCCAAGTCCGGCCTCCAGTCTTTCCTGCTGTCCATCTACAACAGGCAGGGAGTGCAGCAGCTGGGAGTGGAGGTGGGACGCTCACCTGTCTTCCTGTATGAGGATCAGACTGGTAAACCCGCTCCGGAGGACTACCCCCTGTTCCGCAGTCTCAACCTTGCGGACGGAAAGTACGTCAGATCTCAGATGTGCACTCGTGTACTCACATACTCATAACACGCCCACGCAGCTTCAGGCTCACGGCTGAAGCTGATTCAGAGGGAAAGGGTGTTGTAGCATGCAGGAAGGGAAGTAAAATCCTTGTTGGTGAATGAGAGTGTTTGAAATGGTAAATGGTGCAGAAATGAGCGCACCAAATTTAATCTCCCTGGATTTAAATCTTGACCAGGCCATCCAGGCCCGGTCAATCTTCAGCACTGAATGACATGATAGAAAGTCACCCTGCATAGACAGATGGTCCGAAAACTGGCTGTGGTCCTATTATTCATCATATATTTTTGGATGCAATTGATCTGTGTATTGGTTGTCAAGGGAAACCAGCATGGGTTGTTTTGTATTCTTATTGAATTTGTTCTGAGAGGTGGATTTCAGTGGCAAACTAATTTGCTTAGTTAACTAACTAAATCAACTGAAACATTCAAACAATGCATAGATAAAAGCAAGAAAACAACCTAGATCTTCCCATCGTTGCACCACAGGTGCTCATCACCGGAATATCCATCTCATCAGGGGTCCGCGGGCACTGAGACAGGTCAGAGACAGGGAGACACTGGCTTATTGGGGCACAGCAGGGACTGCTATGGGCAACCTGACCTCATCCATGAACTCACTGCCTCTGTTATTTTAGAAAGGGGGGGGAAAGGAAGGAGGAGGAAATGGGGGCGGGGCTTAACTTCATTTTTTACGTCCCTTGGATTACCTCACCCAACCACAAATAGAACTGCTAACCTTTTAGCATAAACCTGATTATCTGCTCCCAAATTCAGAAATCCTTGAATTCTCGCTCAGAGCTTCAGTTAAGCCAACATGAGCCTGTGTGCTGGGGCAGAGGGGAATAAATACACAAACGGGAAAATACAATATGTGAATTAGTATTTAATTTTCTAATATTATTGACGGTTTTCTCACTCAATGACCATGCTAAAAGACTAGTATAGTAGAATAGTAACTTTTTTTACCTTTCACAATATGTTTGTGTCCTCAAATGCTCTTAGATGATGTTCTATTGTGCACATGATTAATAATGATGGAAAAAAGCTCATGTCATGAATAAATCCTTTATGTACAGGTTATGACAAAGAGAACGTATTTATCGACAGCTTTATGTTAGTTTTGTTGCCTGTTTTGTGTAGTTTTCGTGACACACTCTTGAAGAGGCAGAGAGGATTTGTATCACCTCTCGGTCGGGATCAGTTCCAGCTCCAGGCCTTGTCTAAATCTTCAGCTCAGGCTTCGTACAGTGTGCAGTCCCTGTGGATGTATTGTTACTAAGAACCAAAGGCCAAGCTTGTAAAGAGAGGCACAAAGATGACATTGATGAGGTGAAAAAGAGCATAATCCCTCTCTTTAGAGGGACTGGGAGGGCTTCTCGTTAACCCCTCAGTGTATACAGTTGGGCTTAAAACTCTTGAACTATGTTTCCTGGAAAGACCTGTCTTACATTTTTCATTTCAAACACAATGTTACTCGACTTCTTCCGACCGTAAAGTGCTTCAAAAGTTTGAGATATTCTTCAAACCTATTGAAGTCAGTATTTGCTTTTCTGCCTTACAGTATGAGTGACAAGTAATCCTTCCTGCTGTAGCGCTAAGCCCATAGAGTTTTGCATGCGTGTTTTCCTCTAAGCTTCACTGCCTGCCCAGGAATGTCTCTCTATGATCTAGCTGGGCATTTCCCTCCCCTGATAACAACATATAGCACCATAGAGAAGTAATCAAAGTATCAGATCTGTGATACTCGCTTCCCATGCAGCCATCTTGGGCTACAGTGGTGCCAGGTCTCATCTTCCACCTCAGAACAATGTTTTGACTGTGTGTCTCCTGCTCTGGCAAGGCAGGCCTTCCTGGATCCTGACACACACTTTCCACAATGTTCACCACGTCTGTCATGCCGAGTAACCCAGAAGGAGGATTAAGTTTGGAGTTTAATGAGTGTAATCCCGTGTTAAACAGGGCCAAAGTGTGGGGGCAAGAATGTGGTCCACTGCTGCCTGGTATGCAACAGTCCTTCCTTAAGTGCAGTGGCAAATGGTCCAGAGGCGAAGAAGGTGTCAGACTCACGTGTGACCTCGATTTCCCTTTGCGTCCATGGGTGTTGTTGATCCAAATGTGTCATTCATAACTCTGTTGCTCGTGTTTCTCTTAGCATTTCGTCCTGTATAAATGCCATCATTGCACAGTGGCTTTCTTATTGAGGTGATTTGTAATCATTAACATGATTATAATCCCATTAGAATTGCTAAAAAGGTGCCCTTATATATGTTATTAACGTGCTGTTGAGATGACATCATGATCACACACTTGCAATGTGCAGTTGCGGTGCCTCATGTGCGCCACAGTATCTAGCGTTTCATGATTATTTAGTGAAAGCAGCTGCCGTACTTTGATGTAAGTGTGCGATTTCATTTGAATTCCTGAAAACTTTGAAACAGGGTTAACTCTTCCTGCTCTGCTCTGCGCTCCATTCTAGTGAAGTTCTTCCTGTGATGCACTGAACGACCCAGTGGCCTCTTTTTATTCATTGCTCACCTCTCCTCACTGTGTCCTCGACCAGGTGGCACCGTGTGGCCATCAGCGTGGAGAAGCAGACGGTCACCATCATCGTCGACTGCAAGAAGAAGATCGTCAAACCTCTCCTCAGGAGTGACCATGCTTCCATCGACACCAACGGCATCACCGTGTTCGGCTCCAGGATCCTGGACGAGGAGGTTTTCCAGGTAAAGTTGTCGGCTTTGGATTGTGAGGTCATATCATTTTTAGAATGATTTTCCTGCAAGAGGAAGGATGAGATGCGTACTTGAACTTATTGCTGGTCTGCCCCTTGCCACATGAAAGAAATGATGTATGCTCTATAAAGTCTGTTCTGAATTTAAGTCTTTGTGTGTTATATAGCTTTTCTCTTTGTGTACATCTCCTCATTCAAAATAATAGCATTTACTGTGTCCAGATTTCCCTCTCTGGGGGGGGGGTGTTTCAATTGAAGGGCAGTACTGGTTCCTTTTGATGCTGCCAAAAAGGAATGTGGAGATGATAGAAACCAGGGAGGATCTGGAACGTCTTTGATTTTATATGCATCTTCTATATATGACACATATATATATTAGATATTACAGCACAGAAAGATCACAGACTCATGGCATGCATGTTGTGATAGTGTGTTGTGGCTGTCCGTCTTGGAAACAAAGGTCTATGGAAACATGATCTGGATGAGTTGGAAAAGATCAATTCTCACCTCCACACATCAGCTGAGGTGCAGCATCTACCCATAATGTCAGCATTTGAACGTCTTTGCCATCTTTTGTATGTTATCATTGCCTCATTGATTTTTTCTACAAAGCACACTTAGGGCTTTGCTCAGCTTCTCTGATCCTTTGTTGAAGCTTCTCTGCACCCTGTAATTAGAGACACTTAGAGGCAAAGGAGCCCCCTTCCCTGGCCAACTGCTAATTGTTGGAGGTTTACATCGTGAGGTTAACTAAGATATTGCCTGTTTCTTTTGGATCGACTCGTAATCTTATGATGTCCAGGTGAAGTGGTTGAAGTGGCCAACCAATGGATGGATTTCTAACTTGTTTCGGCAGCCATGTTGTATTTCACTGACAGAGAGAAGTGTACAATACTCAGACAGCTTTTGAAATCCCTGCTTTTGATTAAAAAGCTGTCAGGTGTTACTGTCCACCAGTACAAGTATTATGTGCAATAGCATGTATGTTGTAGTTGTCCTTTTTATTAACTTAAACGAATAAAACCTTAATTGTAAAAATGGCTATGGTTCCATCTTCTAATGGAAGTATATTATACTTGGCTCAGATTGGTGAGATGTAAGGTGTCACAGTCTGAGTCGTAAGATAATGACAGAAGTGACACACCATCTTTACCAGCCATTCAGATCCTGTTAAAACAAATCACATTGATGTGAAGAGGAAGCAGAGGCAGCTGGTGAGCATGGTGTGTTTTCATCTGATTGTGGCTTTTATTGTCTGTGTTCCTCGCTTTAGCATTGCATTGACAGCTACTGTGGCACATACGCATAAAAGATTTGTTTTGTTTCCCAAGCATGATGATCAGGCCAGCACTAAGCTCTAGGTACACCCTCTATCAAGAGTTAATAAAACTAAGTCTTACGTAACTGCAATAGCCACATTATATACTGGCGATATATACTGGAAAACCGGCGCCCAACCAGTGGGCACAGATCCACCAGGTATCAGAAATGCAGGTAGACTTTCTAGCAGAGAGATAAAACTGAACTAAATTACCTATTTTTCTCTTAATAAATGGTGAACACCGAAGTGTTGCCTGTAGAAAGAGCTGCTGCTGTTGTGATTTGGTTGAACCTTGGTTGAATCCTTGTTGTTTCTGTTGTTAGTAGTTTGTGTTGTGCTGGGAAAGTCCCCGACTGTTTCTTACTGCATATCTTAGAGCAAATTGATATAAGTAATACGTAGATTTTGGCGTTACTCCTTAAGTCCTTAATTTGACCATTACGCCGTGAGGCACAGTTCTTCCAGAGGTGGAAGCTGCCATAGGATCAGGCAAATGTAAATAATGACACACAATGGCTGAATTGACATGACAGTCGTGGTGTGTGGTGGGAGGTAAAGGTCACTGGAAGGCTGTATGGGGGCTGCGTTTGCTTTGGAGAGAGTGCTGGATTGTTTATGGGCAGTAGGAACGGCTGGTCATTCTAATGATGAATGGCTGCTATTGTTTAAAAGCGATATACGCATGTATAAATAGTTTTTGGCATCCCTTGTCATCGCCACAGGGACAGAGCATCCTGCATGTTTGTGCACATGTCTTTTGTATCTTCTTTTTTTGGCATTAGTTGCTCTGTCTCACCTCAGGCTATGCTGTGATTTGGTTTTTGACAAGCAGGTATTTGCTGATGAAGTGTTGTACACAACCTTTGGTATAACATTTTAAGTCAGACAACAAAATGAAAGAAATATCAGTCATATTTTGGAGAAAGCAGTCATTTGTTTTTGACTTGCCATCATACAGGACATATAAGATATATCAGTTTTCAAACTTGTTTTCATTAAGTAGTAAACTGACAAAAAATTTATTTTTTTATTTTTCTGCTGAATTATTTTTAACCTACAACATTTGTAATCAAGTTGCAGATATCTGGCTGTTGCTGAAATCCCTGAATGAGATTACTGTTTCATAATGCTGGATAATAAATGAGTGAGGATCTGTGGACTCTTGTGCCTTAGCTACAAAGTTTTATAAACAGATTTGTTTTCATATCTCCTGGTTAGGAACCAGCGTTCATATGAAACAGGGTGTCCAGTGAGAGTTTGGCCAGTGGACGTGCCGAAAATAGGAGCAATAAGTCTGCTTAACAGGGTCTTCACTGTGTGGCTTTTGGAACAGCTCTCCTGTCTGTTCTCTGTCCCCTGCTCTCCTCTGAGATCCACAGGGACTGATGCATGCTGGGATATACAGGGGAAGGAAATACCTCGGCCTTGTGCATTCAGGCCAGTGGTTAGAATGAGAAAATAAATCGGTCTGAAATGTTTGTTTTGCTGAAAGGTTATGGGACACTGGTAAACTTTCTAGTATGTGATTTCAGTACAGTGATTTAACTGTAAGAACATTTTAGGAATGCAAGCAATATTGTACCTTGGAAGGTACGTTTTTTGAATTTCAAGTGGGAATTTAATCATGACTTTTATTTTCTCTGATATTCAAAGTCTGACATTTGTTTTTGCTAGTTGACCTGCATTTTTCATAAACGTCTATTCATGCTGTACCTGCCCCAGGTTGGAGGGCGACCACCGTCGCAAAGGGATCTGGGTTTGGATGAATGGGAGTCTTTCATTGCCCCGTCAGGCCTTCCTCATTTCCTCCTCCCCTCCCCTCCCTGCATATTCTCCCCCTTCCTCACCACCATCACCACCTACTCCTCCCTCTCCACCCCTCCCCATCCTGAGGCCTCCCTGCCCTGTCAAAGCCATAAGACTGTCTATTCATGCCTGGTCGACATTACCTGTCTGAACCGAGCACGCTCACACATACATACCTGCGTGGCCCCTCTATTTCTGGGTAGCAAACACTCATCAAGGCTCAGTTAGGCTTAGCTGAAGGGACTAAATGGTGCTGTGGTGTCTGTGACATGGTTTTAGGTTTGCCAGACGGTACATCTTGTTTAAGAAGGTACATCCGTTTGTGGTACTGCTGGGTATTTCTTAGCATCTGGTTTAGCCTAGAATAAATAGATAAATAGAATAACTATTACAGATGGAGCAATATTTGAAGTGGACAGATGAGTTATTTTACTGCCTAAAAGTTACACATGCGATTAATAGTCTGCCAGTGAATTATGCTGAACACATTTTTATATTGATTCCACTTCAACTAGCTAAACTTATTGTATGCTGCACTTGCTAATTGTTTCTTTAATGTCATGTTTAGGAGGTTCGGTCCTCCAGCTGTCTGGGGTTCAAGCCCATTCTGCCCTTTCTTAGCTCCCCTCTGCTCAGGCCCTGTATACTGTATAGACATTGGGGGAGTGGCTAATTGTTGTGTGGGGCTGTCTAATTACAGTTAGCTATGGCAGGACTAAAAGGTATGTTCCCCTAGGCCAAGGTACGTCAAAGGACCCAGGGTGACGACTAGTTTTGATTCGGCCAGTGTTGCCGTGCGCTCGCCCTGTAATTACACCATGTAAGACAAGAGGGCAAGCGAAAAATTCAAAGCATGGATGCTGTCTTCATGTAGGAAACGTGTGCTTTAACCTTTGACCCCTTGCATTTACAAAAAAAAATGATTCAATAGAACATTGTACTAATGCATAGCCTCACTTTAGATTGTTTTTCCACATTACCACTGAATATTATCATCAGTACATTAATAATTGTCATGCATTTAAACACTTTGCGAGCTCCATTGGCCGCGAACACAACCAAGAATCACAACACAGTGGATAAAGCAGGTATAGATTTCAACAAGTCTCAGCTGTTGATCTTGACCCAGCTTCTCTCTTTCAGCCTCTCTCTTCTCGTTGACCTCTGACACCACAGGCCGTTAACACACAGCCTCATGGGCCTGATTCTGTGCTGTGTGGTGCTGTGCTGTAGGTAGGAGGGGCAAATCTTTTTGGCTCTGCTCCGAGTTGCCAGAGGCTTTTGTCTCAGCTGTCCACAATAGAAGACAGGTTCAGAGCCTATGCATAACTCTCCCCAGGTGTTTCACAGCGCAAGACATATTTTGCCATCCCAGCTGCTCTCTGTAAAGCCCTGCCTGCCTGTCGCTGGATGCTGCTTGGCGTCACCTCACTGAGCTGACATCAGTGTCTCACTCGGTTTATTGCGATCATATTAATTTGTCATGTTAATGCTGCAATTATTATATACGTTATCCTGACATGTTGATATCGGCACTCATCTGTCTTTCCATGTGCGTTCACTATTGGACTCGTCGGACATGTTGCTCACGTCCACCTATGAAACAGCTAGAGGTTTCCTGCTTGTGCTGATCTGATGTGATCATGGAGTTGAGCACCATGTCTCCGCAGCCTATTTGTGTGCAGACGGGTGGCTCTCAGACGTGGACTAATTAGAGCTGACTCCAGGCAGGGTTCAAGCGTTCAGTGTTGGTCTTTGGGTGACACATGAGGAAATACATGTCAACTTGAGTCAGGGCAAGGTTTGATCTCTCTCTTTCTCTGCCGGGCACACACGCACACATGTGCATATGCACACAAACACACACTGTCCCCTCTTCGTTTTGAAGGTCATTTTTGCTTTTTAATGGCATTTTTTTCCCCCGTCTTTTGTAGCATTGAAATGTTTTTCAGGGGAATTTATATGTGTGCTGAATTTCAACGTCTCTGCTAACTTAGCTCACTTTCACTGCTAAAACCTAATTTATGTATTAGACAACCATGATATAATGAACCGTCATTACCCTCAGTTGTTGAGAAGCTTCTAGACTGAAGGAGTGAGCTGGTCACACTGGGACTCTCGCTACTGACAGTGTAATACTCAGTGTTATGAATATAAATAACAATGAGATAAGATCATTTACTTGGCAGGAAGAGGCCAGAAATCCTGATAAAAGCATAGACGATTCAGGTTGTAACCATCCCAGTTTAAGGTTGAATGCAAATTCATTGTGTTTGTGTAGTCAGAAAAATCCAGGTCTCTTGAAAACAGTGTCCACCCAGCCAATGTGGACAGAGATGTTGATGGATGGTTACACAGAGAAGGTTTCAAGGACCACTGCTCCTTTTCATGGGACAAGCATTAACACAAGAATTTTTATACTGAGCTGCATGTTGAGGATCCATAGATCTAGTTGTTTTCAGCGGGGAGGACTGGAACACCACACACACCACATTCTCCTGACAAGTCGCAGCCTGCTTCTGTTCACTCTCGTTTCACTGCCAGTCTTCTCTTCTACTCTTTAACGTATGGTACCCCCGCTGACACAGGATTTTACCTCTGGGCTCAGTAAAGCATCTCAGTGCGCTCCCCTGCCAAACACCCTCACTGAGGACATGCCTGTTCACCCACCTCACACAAGCCCCCTGAGCTTTCTTTGCAATGTATTGGAAGGCTCAGCAAACCTGAAGGAACACGGTTGAAGCAGTTACAGAGTGAAAAGAAAAATCCAGACGCTTTCTCCCATATGTTTCACTGTCATGCAGTGAGCTGTGTGCTTCGGCTGTTGGACTGTTAACAAGGCGAGCTGCAATGGTGTCGAGCACTGTGGTGTCCTGTCCCCACCACAGAGAGAACAATGTGGTTTGAATTCTCAAACCATGTCTGAGGAGGTCTATTTTAATGGTTTTCAGACCAAACCATAATGCATTGTTACATTTTTAGAGATGGCTTAATTTTAGAACAATCCCCTTTGACACTAATTCTACCAGACATCATTGGTAACCATGTGGGCTACTGGGATAAGCCTTCAAATTGAAACCTGCTCACAATCAATTTGATTCAACGCTTGAGTGACTTTGAAACAATATTTTTAGTGTTTGAGTGTAAAGAAAAAATAAATATTATATTTGTTATCTTTTCTTACTAAACAATTTTTTGCCACTGAGTTTCTGGAAACAAGAAAACAAAAGATGAAATACTTATGAACTTATTTCCTGGTCACATTTCTTCATGCATGTTGACCATACTGTATACTAACATGATACTTAATAAGAAATATAAGCCAATAATATGGTCCCACCAATTGTTAATAGTAAGAATGAAATTGTTTTTGTGCCAGGTGGTAACACATTGTTTCCGGAGGTAAACCTCTGTGCTGATAATAATAATTTATGAAGGACTCAGTGTTGCACCGTTTAATCATATGAGGGGGGAATTTATTCTGCCAGACTCTGTAAGTGTATGGGGCTGAAAGAGATTGCATCTGTAATTTAAGATGTACATTTATGCCACTTTGCCCAGCGTGTGTAAGTGGGAGAGCAAGACGAGACATGACGCCCTTTTCGGTATGTCTGCGTGGCCGTACCTTGTCTGTAAATGAATCTTCAAAGCGTATGTCTGATGTGTGATCTTCTAAACAGGCATGGGAGTTTACATGTGGGAGAGTCCAGAGAACCAACTCACGTTTCTTTTTTTCTCTTTTCCGCAGGGAGACATCCAGCAACTTCTGATCGTGGCTGATTCCAAAGCCGCGTACGACTACTGTGAACATTACAGCCCAGACTGTGACACTCCCCACGGCGAATCCCTGCAGGCCCAGGAGCCAGAGGAAGAGGTCAGCCAACCAGGGAGGGTGGGAGGGGGTATTGCAGCAGTTGAAGGGTCCTTATTGATTGAGATTCTCTCAGAGGAGGGATTGAAGAGCTTCACTTAAATCCAGGGCCTGTTGAGGCTTTTTACTTGGTTTTATTTGCACATTTAAGTCTGTGTGTTTAGTCTGAATTTGGACGGAACCCTTATAGGTGGTTCAATGTATTTACATAGAAATGGCTCTAGCATGTAAGTAAGTAATAATACCTTGGGAAGTTTGCTCCGGGGATACGTGATGTATTCTTAGAAAGCGTCATTGTGCCTTTGTCGTCCTAGGCGAGGCTTTTCTCTCAGTCTGTTCCACAAATACACAACATAAGGCTTTGCACTTTGGGAAATCTATATGATCCTAGTGTAACTGTACATGTTTAAACTGACAGCTACAGAGTAATCCACAGTAGTTCAAATATTCAATACAATATCAGGAGAATAGAATATTCATCAGGTATGGTAAGAACAGACTTGTGTGAGTCCTGTTTATCAATATCAACTGATTCATTCGATCCAATTGTACAGTATCGTCCTTATTCAGTGTGATACACATGTAGACAACGCAACAAAGAACAGTATTTCAGCATTGTCATATGCTGTGTATTGCACCAGCGCCGCTAAAGCGTGAAAACACACTAAACGAATTACTGAACCTCCAACACATGGTCCCCATCTGGCCACACCCTGAATCAAATGATGTCACGGCAGGTGTTTTCCATCAAGTAGGTAGGTGGAGGTAAAACGCCTGCAGTGATGGGCTGGACTGGAGGTGTGGCCAGATGTGCAGAGAGAGCAGCGCAGCAGCTGTGACCTGCTGTGACCTGTGAGATTAAGTGTGTCTTCACACTTCAAAGTTTCACCGTGATGACATAATGATTTACTGATTGCAGGAGTTCGATTAGTTTGATTATGTTGTGAACGCATCACCTTACAGCACAAGATTTAAATTTAAAAGGTTATATTGAAAGGAGCTGAGAGGGTTACTTATTCTGTTCTTCTCATCTCTTCCTGTGTCCCTAAGTTATCTATTAACATCTGAAGGACGCAACATAAAATTCTATTAACCCCAACTGTTGCTCACAGTTCTTATTGTTGTGCAAGCAGCAGCCAAGGACTCATACAGTACATCCTAATTGATCACACATGTAAACATGTCTGACTTCGTGCTTCAAGTTAGTCCTGCTTCTTATATATTTGTCCATGAATCATTTATATGATTATTGGACACTCACCAGCTGTAAAATAGTTTTGTGTTGACTTATCCTACATCAGGGCCAATTTAATTTAGATACAGCTACTATAATTAATTTGATAATTTGGTAGCACACATGTTGTTTGATACCATGAGCTGTGACTTTTAATCAGGTAGGCTTGGTATTATGCTAAGCATTTCAGAATGGTAAAGTTCATGTTGCTATTATATTAAATGGTATAGTTTTAGCTTCCCCTTGATAAGGGACTGGTAGAGAACTACATTTTTAAAAGAAGAAGACAGCGAGGAAGCCACACTTTGTTTAGATCAGAAACCTTTAATCTTAAACATTCTGATGTGTATCATTTACATTCTTGCAGTGAGAAAGTTCCATTACAATATCCCTGAAATGCAGCTGGTGATTTTGTCTTGAAGGTTTCCCTGTTGTTTTATGAGCTTTTAAACTTCCCATCTGTTGAAATGTTTGTAGGCGAGGGCCCACATGTCCTGTTTCAGCATGTGTTTACTTGTATGTTCTGGGTATGAAGACCATTATCTGATTTAATCGCACTGGCTCTGGATTACTTGAGGGTAATGATGATGTTTTTTCATCATCAATGAACCATAATATGTTAACGTTTT
The DNA here is from genome assembly GCA_038501795.1 of Pseudopleuronectes americanus. Classification (NCBI taxonomy): domain Eukaryota; kingdom Metazoa; phylum Chordata; class Actinopteri; order Pleuronectiformes; family Pleuronectidae; genus Pseudopleuronectes; species Pseudopleuronectes americanus. Next base: position 10,950,836 of record CM076736.1, read on the forward strand.
ATTAATTATTTATTTGAATACATAATAACATTACACTGTGCAGCTTGTAGCATTTTGTATGATGCTATGGATATAATATTATTAATACTGCATTGTTTATTCAGTCTCTAACAATAATACTGTTTTTATCTTTATTGCTCAAGCTATATTCAAACTTAAACTGCTTGAAGGATGACATGTGTATCATCTACTTCTACTGCATCCTTGATGCTAATGCTAATGCTAACACCAACACCTCTCTTCATCCCACCCTCTCTCTCTCTCTCTCTCTGAACCTCTCCAGTACACTACTGATTTAGATTACTCTCAGTTCTATGATTACTCTGAGGGAGCCACAGACAGCGTTCCGACCGATGAGTATTCTGAACCGCAGGTAAATGAAAAAAGGAAAAGAAAAGAAAATGAAAGATGTTTCTCCCTTTTTTGTCCATCCCACCCCACGAGTTTGTCTTGTGTGTGTTGTCTGCGTCTCAGTGTTATGTTCATGTGCACACGGATTTACTGGGAGTAATCTGCTTTACGAGAATAAGGGTCCTTCAGATTTTCTAATTGTTTCTGATGATCAAAGAATCAGGCTGAAGTTTTGAGCTGATTATGCTTTCTCTGATGACCTTACAGTGACACAGCAGAGCTACAGTAGACTCTGGTGTGTGCGTGTCAACATGCTTGTTGTGTCAGTCCTTCTTGTGTCTGTTTTTATGAGGCTGCTGCTTCCTCTCACTGGGAATGCCATTTGCTTTGAGTGGGTTTTTGCATTTCAGCATGTCTTTAAACTGTTCCTATATATTACGAAATATCAGCATTATACATGGCATTCTGCAAAGGCAAACCTGAGCTCCATTGCTGCTCTGAAGTGTTGCTGAAAGGCAAATCCTCTGTGTTTTGTGTTTGTGTCAGTCCCAGATTGATTAGCATATACAGTATGTCCCTAAAAGTCTCCTGTGTGTCACATGAAAGGCTCAGTCCCCGGCTGTTGTACAACACCCTTTCCACCCAACTGTCATGTAATCTGAAGGTAGTGTTAATATGACCAGCGCTCCCGTTCCAGCCCTTGTAGTTGGTTACCATGGTGTCTACGGGAAAGGACACCATGGTAACCAACTACTGTACATGGGCTGCTGCCGGTAAACGGAGCATGTGGTTCTTTGGCAGTTGGGAGGGTAAAGATTCTGTGCAAAAGTCGCAGACTGTGCCTTTAAAAATCGTCATTTCCACTTTTGAATGTTCCATGTTTGTCTTGGTGTTCTTTGTCGCCGAAACCTCTTCCAGAGAAAGAAACGTAGTGTCTCCATGAAAAAGAAGAGGACCAGAAAGTCCCTCAGTAAAACTAAGGCCAAGCCCTTAAAGTTCTTGGCTGCCAAAAAATCGCCAACTAAAAAGTTTGCCGCTAAGAAGAAACGACAGATGCCTGGCTACCAGGCCACAGCGCCGGCCCGACCCAGAGGCAATTTTAGGGTAAACGTTCACGTTCAGAAAAGATCCAATCCCATCAAGATCTTCCCGCCCTGAACGCTGAAGGGAAAATCTGTGATGGCCAAATGTAGAGCTCCCTAACCTCCTTTGTGTAGAAGTAGCTCAGTCTGTAGCCAGCTTGAGATGAACCCTGGCAAATAACCTTGATTTGAGCCTTTTGTTAACCCTCGCTTTATTCTTCTTTCCTTTTTTCAACATGACTCAGCTAAGCAATGTAGAAGATTACAATACAGACTTTGACTACGGAACTGTAGATGGTTCTCAGACTCAGTCCCCCTATGGCACGAGTGGACCCCACGAGGTAATTTTCATCTTTATTCTCATGTACTTTTAAAAACCGGTGGGTTCGTTGGGGGAATGTGAGCAAGGAAAAGTTAACCAAGGAGGCATCTGGTATGAAATGTCAAAGACACAGCCACTCAAGTGAACGGATGTGTCTTTTGACTTGTTCTTGGTGTGGACAGGAGGAGTTTTTATTTAAGTTTTTAAAGCTACAACCCACTTGCTCCACTGCAGACACGCTGTTGCATGCTTAGAAAATAATGCAATGGACACTATGGAGTTCATTTGTAGCATTATGTTGACACTCAATTTTTGCCAAGGCTGCAGATTTCATTAGTTTTCAAGTTAACATCAGTCTTTAGGTATTAGTGATGGATTGTAATAGAAAACACAGATGAAAAAGCAGTTTCTGCCATGCATAGTGTATGTTTATTTACCCCGAGCCAAAAATGTGTTTTAGAACCAGAGCCTTTCGCCAGAGTTATTGTCCCAGTCACCAGCTTGTCTGCTCTTATTACCCACACAAAGAGAGTAGAGTTGACAAGACTTATCCAGGACTAAAGGACGCTGTTTATGGCAGAGCATCTCTTAGCCAAGTCACTGACAGTAAATGATACTGGATTTAAAAAAAAATATATGCCCTGTTGTCCATCACATGACTTTGGTTTTGATCATTAGTTCTGCTAATTACCTCTGAAAGAACTATGATCAACGAGGATGAAATCTCATCACAGCCAGCTACATACACTGTCTACTGCATCTGACAAAGTGGATGTGATTACACAGGAAATTCTAAATACATGATTCGGTGAGATGGGAAGTGGAAATCCTGCCAAAGTAACTGTGTAATTGCATCCATTCTGTCGCTCTCTAAAGCTAAATCCAGAGTTATCACAGTTTCAAGGAAAGACAAAATTGTGGTTGCAGCACTTGTGCCAAATACAGAGTGTAACACGGGAAAGTGCCTCCAAAAAAAGGATTTGTAAACCGACAAATTCAAATTTGAGTGGTTATATATCATGATGCACTCTGTGTATCTGCACAGCCGCATTATCATGCTGATTGATGTGATGTTTGTGCAGATGCTGCTGGTGTCAGACGTGTGTTTCAGCCTTTCTTTACTGTCTGTGTCAGTAGATAAGAAAGCTGAAATAACATCACGTCTGTCCACGTGTTGAAATCAGAAACTTTTGATCATCAGAGTCAGCCATACAGTAACACTTCATTTATTCCATTGCGTATTTACTGAGCTAGTGTTGCTTTAAGTAACTACATAATATAGGTAACACAATTCAGTATTTAATTTGGCTAAAAAGATAAAAAAGCTGCTGGATTTAAAATTCAAGTTACAATCATGCATCACCATCAGGTCATTAACCTTCCTCTTTATACTTGGAATAAATAAAGTGTTGCTGCTTTGTTTTCTGCATAATATGCTGAATTCATTAGCAGTCTGCTTTAATAACATCTTAAAGTACACTGTTCACCTCAACTGCTTCATTAACATCCCTTTCTCCTTGGTTGCTCACCATTCCTCCCCCCTTCTTATCCTGGGTAATGCCTGAAAGGCTGCGGAGGAGGATGTTGTCGGTGCGTATGTCACCGACGCTGCTCCCCATGCCCCCGAGCCCACCACTGTCCCAGAGACGGGGGACAACCTGGACACTGGTGCGGAAGCATACAACTTTAAGGAGTATGACTTGGGCGATGTTGACAACAGGTTGTATGATTACGGGGCATATGATGAGTACGGCCTGGCCCCGCCCAAGCCCACGTCGGCCTACGAGGATGAGGTGGGGCCCGGGGTTGCCGCTGAAACCGACGTTTCTGAGAGCACCGTAAGTATCACACCCCCACTCCGCTGACCGAGGGGTGTGTGCATGAAGGGCCCGCATCAGGGACTGCATCAGGGACTCACTCTGTCCTCCAGTGCACGCCTTACTAGTGGGTTGCTTGTCATGGGATACGTGTGGAGTCAGTTAATGCATTGTGTGTGTGATTTCTGATTTAATGACTGACAGTTGTCATGGGGACAGTGCATGCATCTGGGTGTAACATAATTTTTTAATCGGTAGTTTTCATTCTGGCAGAGACGCACAGGAATGATTCGCACTCATTATTTTTTTTCTTTCTTACAACTTAATATCCCCACACACATTCTTTATTTAATCAGTGTATGTCGACCCAACCTGCAACCCTCTCAAACATACACAACAAGCCCCACCCCCTTCGTCCATACCTCCATTTTGACAACATGACAACCCTCCCTGCATACACTACAATTATCCTATAACTCATAGGCAGCTGCCTGCACAGTGAATGCACACACATAAACACACGATTGTATTGAGGCTGTTAAAGATTCCTTTCACTCTCTTTCATGCCCAAACTTTTGAACCCTACCCTCACAGCTCATCCCAGTTTGTCATCCAGTTAGTGGAAATATCTCTCACATCCTTTTCCACACTTCATCTTTATCTTTAGTCATTTGACCCCAGCGCTGTTTAAATCAACATTTTTGTGGGATTTTTTTTGCATGAAAGTTTTAACCTGCTGGTGTTGAGTGTTTTTTTTTATCTGGTCACCTTCAGCCACACTGCACAATGGTAATGCAATGACAGCACTGCTCCATTTCAAGCACAGCACAATGTAAAGGGTCCATTCTTTCTCAACGTGACTAACTCTATGTCGCCTGTTTTGTTCCGTAACGTCATCTCACATTTTGTGCAACTCTTCACTCACTTCTTCTGTCTCTGACAAAGCTGCAGTAGTTACATCTAAGTACGTGATATTGATTGATCGCTGTAAAACATTTCGTTCAAGCGTTCCCACACATTCTTTTCCCTGGCTGAGCTTCCCCCCCAACCCCCCCACAGTTGCCATTGCTCATCGCTGCCATTCATTCACCTGTGAACTGTGTGACTGCTGTGTGAAGAATGCCACCTCTGTGCTCGCTCTGTAACTGCAGGTCGCTGGTGCCGCAGGAGCCTTCGGAGAGAAGGGAGAGAAGGGCGAGCCGGCAGTGATTGAACCTGTAAGTCCAAGAGTCAATGCTGATACCTACCTGTCATTTTTTTCGACACACGACACGTCCAAATGTCTGCGGTGATATAAAACACTGGTTAAACACTTACAAGAAAATCTGAAATTGACAGTTTTATGTTTTTAAAGGGCATGCTGATTGAAGGACCACCAGGACCTCCTGGCCCAGCTGTGAGTATATTGATTTAAGTCCTGAGCATCATTAATACTCCACGTTTGTCTAGGTTTAAACCTGCTTGCTAGCCGGTGGTCTGACTTAGCGTTGTCTTTTCAGGGTCTTCCAGGTCCCTCAGGCCTACTGGGACCCCCAGGCACCGCTGGAGATCCCGGTGACAGGGTGAGTGGAAATTTATGTCGCCAAAAAACCCACTGTTTTGTTTGTGTGTATGCATGTGTAAATTGTTTGTATAGTGATTGATGGTGCAGAGATGGCTTGTACTTCTGAATACACAACCATGAGCGCTACATATTAATACTTACGAATACCTCATGCCTCATGGGAACTTAACCTTCTAAACCAGCCTCCTAAAAATAATTCACCAGCCCATCGGCTAACCTGTCATATCATGCAAAGTGCAACTTGGATCTACTTATCCAAAATGTAATCACATGCTGCTCCTGTAAAGATCCAAACAAACCCAAACAGTTTAACCGTTGCTACAAATTACTGCGCTTAGTCTTTTAAACAGTAGTAAACTAAGCAACAATATTGGTGCTTCACATGATGCTGTAAAACTGAGCCAACCATTAAACTGGTAGATAGAAATTAGATACCAGTTTACACATTAAGACCAGAATGAATCTCAACAGGTAAGTTATTAGGGGTCAAACTGTGGAAGGTTAGAAGCTGGAGTATATTTGCCCCTGGGTTTTCCTTCAGAAGAAGTATCCATCTCTGTTCCACAGATGTGCAACACACTCCTTCTTTCTCTCACACGCATGTATACACACACACACACACACACACACAGACACACACATTCAAACATGGGCACCAGAATTCATGGAAAGGGATGTTGGTTTTGGACTGTAGACAGTAGCAGGGTTTGAAGATAGACAGGCTCAGTCTATGTGTGCTGGAGGAGGAGGAGCACATATTAATGAACCTAACAAACAGCACACCTCCAGCATTTAGTGCCACAGCTGTGTGGTGCATGTGTGTGTGTACTCTGTGTGAAAGTGTGTGTGGCTCTGTTTGTTTTTCCCTCCACATTTCTGCCACTGTTAACCGCATAGCAGCAAAGGAGCATAGCACAGATTCAGGTACATTTTTCATAACCTCAGGATACATATGTTTGTACATTTTGTTTGCACTGATTTCCATAATGATCAACGTCATTTTAATTCTCACAACATTTACATTTGGATAAAATCTTAAATGCACAACACAACATGTGGGACATGTGATAAAGCCTATAGAAAGGCTGTACTATAAACATCACATGTCACTAATATAGATTAACTGGTCAACTGAGTTTCAGAAATTTGGACATGAGGATATCTGCATTACTTAAAATGCATTTCAGTTGGATATACATTTTTTAATCATTATTGAAGAGTCCCTGGAGGAGGAGAATTTGTTTTTATTCCTTTTAAACGTTTTATGTCCCAGTAAAACTTAAAGTTGATTTTTCTGTGTCTTCTGTGTTTCAGGGTCCTACTGGTCGTGCTGGACTGCCTGGTGCTGATGGTTTGCCTGGACCTCCTGGTACCATGCTGATGTTGCCAGTAAGTGCTCGATATAAGAAAAATATTTGTTTACGTAATTCCATATTCCTGTTTTAGTAGTGATGTCAAACAGATTGAGTAACGTTTTGTTTGTGTGTTTACGATCAACAGTTCCGCTTCGGGGGAGATGGTGAGAAGGGTCCAGTGGTGTCTGCCCAAGAAGCCCAAGCCCAGGCCATCCTCTCCCAGGCCAGAGTAAGTACACAAGGCCATTAAACAAGCCCCCACGTAGCAGAGCCCCCCCAGCCCTGCCTGGCTCCCTACACACAGCTGTAGGGGGAAAGGAGGGGAAGGATGAGGGAAGACAGGGGAGGGGAGGGGCGTATACTGAGTTTAGTTGACCTTGCGGGGCTAAAAGGAGACATGCCGAGCAGGCTGAAGTGCAGCAACATAAAAAAGGCCACTTTGAACAGATGGGCAGGAGAGACTGTTAAAAATACTCCTGTGGCCCTCGGCCTGCGGGTGGGCTAAACCGACAGGTGGAGGAAGTGTCTCTGTGCACGTGGGAGAGGAGGAAAGATAAAAAATCTGGACTTGGTATTTTGAGAAGCTGTCGGGTGCTCCAAGAGATCCCAGATTAATTACGCCCTCAGACACCACAGTGAACCAAGACATGAGGGTCTACTGCGTCATAAGAAAACATTATAAAACGGCAGTTAGAGAATATATACAGCCTGGAAATGAACCAAATACATGATATAGATAATGTGCTGTGTTTGTTATGTAATCAAATATGCATGTCATTTAGAATGAAAACATCTTAGTAAATTGTCCATAACAGAGATTGTTACTCTAGATGTTCATATACAATAAAATGAAGTAACCTCCTTACAGTGATTATTCCTTTTATTGATTTGAATATAATTCTGTTATAAACTCCTGCTCAAATATTCATCACTCAAGACCAAATCAAACAAATCAATCTATATGAATCTGAAGCATGACAGAGGATTAAATCAAAGCTAAAAATAAATGCAAACTTGGTTGAAACATGTGTGTGCTCTATGTAAAGTGTATCGATTTTTGACTGTGTGGAATCTGACCTTGTTCTTGCCTGTGTCTGACCTGCAGCTGGCTATGAGGGGACCCCCAGGGCCGATGGGTTTGACAGGAAGATCAGGCCCAGTGGTGAGTCTCTCTTCTGTTTCTCGTGGTTGCTTGTGAATCTATTGTGTAGATTAAAGTTGTCGCATGTGCACAAACTCCAATTGGATCAAATTGAAGATAATGTCAATCAAAGCTTCATGCTGTGGTATATACTTTTCTGTGATTCTCTAGAAACATCAATGTTTTAACAAGTTTAAATTGACTTTCAGTATATTTCTACTTATCTAATTGTCAAGCTGAGGAAAGCAAATGATTAGTTTTGTAATGTGCTGTTGCATCAACGCCTGGTGGCTCAGTGGCTACACTGCCTTTTGCTAGGTGTAGCACCTGCCAAGAAAATGTCATTCTGTCCCCCATTCCCCACCCCTCCTCTCTCTGGGGCTTGTTGATACACGATCCCCTATTTATATGCAGGTAAAGGCTCGGGGAACTTTCCAAAACTGCTGTTTGTGAGCTAAAGGGCCAAGTGTATTGATCTGAAAACATATGGCAATAATCAGATGCAAAGAATAGTAGAAGACATTTTAAATTTCTGGCTGAAAATATACACGTTTTTAAAATTACATGTTCAAATGTCAGTGTTTCAGACAGTCAAGCTATGTGATGATTCTAAAACATCTGTCTCTGTAACTGCCAAATCACCAGCTTCGAATCCATGGCTGTCTGCAGACAGATTACAGAACACAGTGTGCCCCACATCTCGGCCTATACCGAAAATTTAGGATTGTACTTATAGACTTTAAATATATGCCAAAAGGCTCCTAGGGGAGTTAATGTGCCTGCATGTCTCTGAGGATCCTTCAGAGATATATCAGGGTAACGTGATATGCTAGAAACAAAGCAAAAGAAACGTTTGTGTCATATGCACACAATCCAGAATAAAAAGAACAATCTCCGTGATTACTAAGAACTTCATCATGTCTCCGACTCTCTTTCCAGGTACTTCACACATTCTTAGCAAAAGGAATGTGTGGATCCCTTGTCTTCTGATGAACTTGCAAAGAAAAATCTGCATATTCAGCTAAACATCGCCATCTGCTGTTTCCTTGAAACAAATTTTACTCTTCAAAGTGCTTGTGTGACAAACTGAAGAAACTGTATTTGGTGTGTTTTTTCTCTATTTAGGGTCTGCATGGTTCTCCTGGACTGAAAGGTGAAAGTGGAGACCATGGTCCTCAGGTGAGAAAAAAGGGTTTCCAGTGCTCTAAGGCATACAAGTATCCCCCACCAACTACTGTAGGCCAGTTTGAAATTGTTTTGTCTGTCGTTCACTAAGTGATCCTTGTGTCTTTGCAGGGTCCCCGTGGCATCCAGGGATCCCCAGGACCAATGGGAAAAGCTGGCAAGAGGGTGAGTGAACTCAATGACACGTGTGTGTGTGTGTGTTCACATGCCTCTGTGTTTGTTTTTGTGTGGTTGTTTGTGCTTGTGGCCACTTCTCAAACGCTGAGAGGCTTACTTCCAGTTCAACAAACAATTGTGTGATATGTGCTTAAAGGCCTGCGCAGCCTCCAGTTCTCGGATCAATGGCCGGTCAGCTAATCTGTCTGAAAATGCCAAAATGGGAAAACTACCGCTGTGGGCCGCAGTCAGTGTCACAGGGCAGACTCAATTCATAGGCAAATTAGTAATACAAGCTTGATTCATGGGAAACTGAAGAAATGATTCCCTGTTCTTCTTCGCAAGTGACCAAATACCAGTTATTTGTGTTTGCAAAATTTACTTGACTTCTTGCTCTTTCATTCCAACTTAACGTTTACTGCTTCAGGCTTTATATCCTCCATTTGTTTGCTGCTTTAAGAAATACTTAAATTTTTCTTATTACTGATAAGATTCAGCACAATGCAACAAACCACCTTCACCCCAGGAAGAGCAGTTTCCTTTTAAATCATTAAACACCTTCTTTAATTAAATTGTCACATCTGAAATAATTATACTTTATAATTTGACTTAATAATTGTTTTCTAGTAAAAGTTAGATGATGCCTCACCATTATGTAACAACAAGAAAGCAGAAACTGTTTCTATTTAACATCCATGGGTTTTCTTGAATTTCCAGGTTTTTAAAATACATAGGTCTTGATGTATGTTGTACTTTTTTTCTTTTTAAGGGTCGTGGTGGAGCTGATGGTTCTCGGGGCATGCCCGGAGAGTCAGGTTCCAAGGTAACAAATATCAGCACGTCTCATTTCATGTTTGTCACTGAATTCAAATGAAATTAGGAAAAGTCTTTGTGTGCAGGCCATGATGAGTTTGATGGTGTGATGCATTGGTTACACTGTCTGCTCTTCTCGATCACAGGGTGACCGAGGCTTCGATGGACTCCCGGGACTGCCTGGTGAAAAGGGACACAGGGTGAGCACAGGGTGTTTGATGCCACCACTTCACTTTATCAGATTCCTGCTGTTAGATTTTTATACTGGAAGAATAACAAAACAGATTTACACGGAATCCTTAACAACAACAAAGTATTGTTTTAACTATGTAAACAAGCTTAAGAGCAAAACACAATTTCTTTGTGTGATATGTCACAAAACTGGCATCAAAACAACATCCTCTAGTTATTGTGTATTTGTCCTCTTAGTATATTTTGGTTGTCTTTTGTAGATGGCAAAAAGATTGGGATGTTTTGGCTGCAGTTGAGACACCTCTTAAATAATGTGATGAGAGAATAACTGCAATGTCACGAGGGGAATAATATAATTAAACTTTTAATTTGTCTAATTCCACTAATGTGCCTGCAGTAATCAGAAAACTTGGAAAGATTTTGTGAGGCTGTTGCACAGAGGCTACGTCTGTAGAATAAACCACATTATTACGAAAGTAGAAATTACATCACCGGAGGGCAGGGGACAACAAAACAAAGTTATGTGGGACATAAATTTAGACTGCAGGAGTCTGGTGCACTGCTCTGATAACTCCAAATGATTATATAATGTCTCTTATCATGATTCCACCAGCCTGTGGTTTTAGTTTAGTTTTTTTACGTTAATTTAAGTGTTATCCAAAAATAAAAAAACAAACAAAACAAAACACATATTCACTTATAAATAATCCATGAATATAAAAAGATCAGGAAGAAGAAATAAATATCTTTTACTACCTTCTCCATTCATTTAAATAGTATAGTTTTTAAAGTGTATTTTTTTACTTTTGCAGCCTTTATTAAATCAGACAAAGTTAATCTAGTGATGAAAGGGGGGCAAAGAGAATGGGAGAGGATACGCAGCATAGGGCAGCAGCTCTACCAGACCTAACTATGCGCCGCCCTATAAATGATACATTATTCATCCTCATTACATAGGCGTATATAATATATTAGTTTAAATGGCTCTTTAGATTCGACACCTGCATAAGCAAATAACAATGTAATACAGCAAGAACAAATAGGAGAGTGGAGAAACAAGGTTTTAACTCAAAGTCCCTGAGAGAAGCAGTGTCATTGAAAATCAGTGGTGATTTATCCCGTATCTTTCGCTTTCTCTCAACTTCTCTTTTTTCTTTTTTCTTCTTTCTTTCCATCTCAGGGGGAGCTTGGACCAATGGGACCCCCAGGTTCTTCTGGAGAGGACGGACAGAGAGTAAGATCTTCCTATTTTTACTTAGCATCCACGAACAACGAAAAAAAAATGCACTGAGCTTAAGTGAACCAACAACATAAACGTTTACATCAGCTGTTATCAACCTGCTCAGCCCACAGGCAGCAGCAGCAGGGTGGAGACTATTAACTGGGGAGGAGGGTGGATTATGATTCACCTTTCCCTCTCCCTGAAACTAACTAGACCCACACACCGCCACAACTAAGCTGCTTCTATGTTCAACTATGTTTGATTTGATGGAGATTAAGCCCTCACTAATAAGAGCTCTTGAAACTTTTGATTCTCCATGGTGATGACTTTGTTTAAATGTGTTGAAAGCGTTGAATGAATCCCAGTTCGATAAACGTCTCTCTGACTGGTGTCTTTTTCTTTCCTCAGGGCGAGGATGGAGAGATCGGGCCCCGAGGATTAGCAGGCGAGAGTGTAAGGCTTCTGATGGTGTTACATCATCACACCTCCCTCAATGTATAGGATTCCAACAAGCTGCAACAAGATCCTCTTAAATCTAGCTTTCAAGTGATATGTGGTCACTCATTGACAGAAGTGTCCACTAGGGGGCAAAAGTGGCCCACTGAATATGTTTCAGCATTGAGTGATTTGCATTTTATTTCACGTCATTTCTTCTCACCCTTCACAGGGTCCAAGAGGTTTGCTGGGACCCCGTGGTTCTCCAGGACCTCCTGGATCTCCTGTACGTACCATCAACTTCACCATTCCCTTTTTTGACATCACTTCCTGTAATTGATATCCTATAAACATGAGTGTTCTCTTATCTGTCCGTCTCAGGGTGTTGCTGGAGTCGACGGGCCTCCAGGTTCCAAAGGAAACATGGTATGAACATCCTGTCAGTTAACTGAAATATTGCTTCAGATCAGCGCAGTCTTTGAGTTGTACCTCACTGTTTGTGGAGGCTTGAACTATGTAGATTAGTCTGGTAAAAGCCTATAGGAGGCACAGCTGTGAGGTTAAAAGTCATTCCTAGGTCTCAGAGGAGGTCAGAAGGAGAGTGACCGCTTAACGCAGTGGAGGATCAAGTGCTGAAGTGTAGTGCCGCCCTATTTCTACCATATTAATATGAGATAAATTCATGTTATTGACAGGGTAGCAAATGCTCCTGAAAAGAATCCTGATTTACTGGCAGTGATTTACCATCAGACACATTTTATCAATGGCCTGCATCCATTTGTTACAATCATTATCTTCCAACCACAACTGTAGTTCAGTTTGATCAGAATGAACACATCCTTGTGATGTCCCTCAGCTGGTGTCTTAATTGAGCTCCTAATTGGGCTCTAATGTTTTACACTCAGAAATCTTATTATGAGAGACAGATCTTTATTCTCTATATTCTGGCAGCCCCCTGGGTGAATAACTATCTATATCGATTACATGATGTGTCACTTAATGTAATGAAACACAAAGGGTTCACAGCACAGTTAGTTAAGAGGCAGGAGAAGATGAGGCAGGGTAGAAGTAGATGTTACATCACTTCCTCAACAGGTTACTATAACTGCCACTAGGACTATTAAGGCTGCTGGAATGATTGAACCTAAAACAGCTTGAGTTTCCACTGCTACACTAAACCTCCATTTGCTTAATATTAGTCATAAAGGTAACATAATGTGGAATTAATATGCTGCTTATATATGTTTAAATAAGTAATTCAATCAGTGCTACTTATCTTCTCACAAGTAAAGTTCAGAGGCCACTTGTGACTGTGCACAGCAAATACAAGCATGTTCTAGTGCCACAGTCTTGTATGCTGTTGCTGGGCAGACAACCGGTGTGTAGTTGAGGTGGGGTACTTGGGAAAGGGGTTTACTCTGGGACTAGTGTTTATTGTTCTGTTTTCTCAGCGTCTATCTTATTTTTTAGGGACCCCAAGGAGAGCCAGGCCCACCTGGGCAGCAAGGTACCTCAGGAACACAGGTAAACAAAGAAATCATGCACTGTCACAACTCTACCCATGATAGACACAAAGTGTGTAGTATCGATGCATGCACTGCACATGATATGTTAATACAAGGCAGGGGCCATTTACACCCTGGTTTAAGTGGATTGTATTACCACAACCTCCACACACACGCAAATACACACGAATACACACACACACACACTTTTCTGAGTTTTTTTTTGTGGGGTTCAGGGTTGATCATTTGAAAGCACCTTATTCATGTTGTTGGAATTCCTGCGAAGTTGCTGCACATGCTGGAGCAAGTTTCAGTGCCTCAAACTACACTACGACACACACACACATGCAAACACACACACTGGCACTCATCAGGTAGCCATCTAGAAATGTATACACAGAACATGTCCACAAATTGTATTTCCACAAGTATGCTTGATGCTAATACGCATCCTGACCCATCACACACCCAAACACACCAGCTTAACATTCCTTCACAAGCTCAACTATTTACAGCGCTAACAAACTTTAGTTTATCCAGCCTTTGTGTGTGTGTGTGTGTGTGTGTGCGCACGTGTTTGAGCATGCTTGGTGTTGCTATGGCAACAGGCTCTAATGTATGTCTATCTGTCTCTCCCTCACAGGGTCTTCCTGGACCACAAGGCCCCATTGGACCACCCGGAGAAAAGGTGTGTTCCTTTTTTTGGTTTTCCATAAGAATTTAGAATTATAATGGCCATTCTAATAACGCTGAGGAAATCTCAAGGTTTCAGTTAAAGAACTCAAATTTCATCATCAGAAATAATTGAATAGCTGCTTTTACTTGTTTGACTTTAACCTTGAGTTGAATTTGTATGACTAAAACAACTTTATTTCCCTTCGATCCCAAAAATGTCAAAATGTTTAATAGTCTTGCAGAATAACTGTGCTGCACTGGAATCTAGTTGAAATACCTTTCTGACATTGCCCCCTGACCTCTGACCTTTCTTCTCATCATATTTTCCTCATGCAGGGACCTCATGGCAGGTCGGGGTTGGCTGGATTACCTGGAGCTGATGGGCCTCCTGTGAGTACTCCTATTTCCCATGTACACACAGTATGAGTTTAACAAAGACTTAAATGACCCCACTTTACTCACAGTGGTTCCCACACTTGCACAGGATGTGGTATAATGTCCCTTTTGAGTGTATATGTAAAAGTTCGAAGTAAATGTGGACGTAACCTTTGTTCAACCAACAGGTCTTAACAAAGATCAGACCTTTGAAGTAACCTGTTATATTCACTTTGATGGCTGATTATATCCTGAATGAGCTTTTAACACAATATATGTGCTTAGGAAAAAAATGGGTTTACAAAGGGCTTTACAAAAAAAGATAGACCCAACAAGGTTCATACATATAAATGGGAGAAAATAAAATGTTTTATATGAGAAATGTGTAAATAAAAATTATTGAACTATAATGGCAAGATAAAAACAATATAAAAATAAAGGATATCTTAAGATATCTAAGGCTACAAGCTGGCGAATAGAGGGGAGGTCTGCAGTGTAGGATGAGGCAGTATATCTATCTGTGCTTTTGAAGCCACATGTAGCCAGTGAGAGGAAGCCAAAAACAGTAGGAATATGATGATATTTTCTTGTTTTTGTGAGAACCCTGGAATCATGACTTTGTGCAAGCACACTGAATTTGGAATAACAATGATCCCCAAGTCTGTAAACAAAGGGCTGCAGTATCCTTGAATTAGAGAAAAGAATCCTAACCATTCTCCTGAGCTGTCTTGGTTATGTTATGAAAATGATAAGAAAACAAAAAGTGTAGCTCATATCAAATATTGCATGGGGAACTTAGTGACCTCATTTATGGCCAAGCATATCTGACTATCTTTAACTTAACAGTGGAATTAAATATTGTTATTTAAATTACACTAATGACATTGTTTCAATTGATTCATTTTATTTTAATCACATCATTTCTCATTTTCAAACCATGCATATTAGTGACAACAAGAAACTTGTCTGTATCCTCTTGGTGCCTGACACACACTGACCTGTAAGATGCTGCTGCACTGTGTGTCAGAGATCCCTCAAAGCATTTATGGGGGTTGTTATTCCAGACCTGTAGTTTCTCTTGTCATTCCTGCTTCTGCCCTCAGTATGAGAGGTGCGTAGGTTCAAGAAGCAGGCAGCCCTCAGTTCCCCTCAGGCCCCTCAGACTGGGAGTGCCAGGTGTTTGCAGCTACACATATATATGTGTGTGTAGAGGAAGAGGGCTGTTTTGAGCTGAACCTACTTTATCACTCAACACTGGCCACCACACAAGTGTCTCAAACTGCACCAGGGAGAGTCCGATTTCCTTTGCTTTACTGACGTACACAATATCACTTATCCTCCTATGGTTCCCTGATAGTCACATAAAAGTGCAGTGATGTGTCGGCTGTTTGTGTGAAAGTGTGCACAACATCCTTTGTGACCTGAAGTTGTGCATTTTGGGAAATCCTGTCTTGTTACTCGATCAGATAGCATATTTAAATTTCGGCCATGTTTGCTACATTTGATTCATCACAGCTGAACGCAAGTATTCATGTAAATACAAATGCGTCATGCTTGTTTGCAAAGATGCTTCTTAATCATGAACTGTTTCATCCAAAAGTTGAATAAGGATGATTTGCACCATTGTGTTCAGTTTTCAAGTTTCTCTTGCAACTACCACCTTCAACCACTGTGACTTGTTCTTTTTACAGGGTCATCCTGGTAAGGAGGGGCCAGCTGGTGAGAAGGGATCACAGGTGGGTTTAGTGCACGTGTGCTGTAGTACAGCCAAAATTCCTAGACTAAAGTGAAGTATCATTCTACCCACGTTAGCATGATGTTTTAAATAGTTGATTATATACAGATATAACTGGTTTATAAAATGCAACTCATCTCAAAGACAAACAATGTTGGTTTTGTAAATCCAATTACTTTTTTATCAATCATTCGTATTGGGAACAATAAATAACATTTTCATTCATCTGAGGTTTTACCATACTTATGTGTAGTTTGCTAGTATTTAAACTATTCAGTATGTTTAACACATAATTGCAGTTAATAGGAACAAAAAGTAAAGAGTACACCTCTCAGCTACAGTAGCTGAAGTAAATTAAACCAACATCTATATTCTAATAAAGAGTTCTCATTTGTTCCTCTCTCCAGGGTCCACACGGTCCACAGGGTCCAATCGGTTATCCCGGCCCTCGTGGTGTGAAGGTACGGTTTCTGTTTGACCATGTTGCCATTTGATTAACAAAGTGACCCTTTAAGGAAGTCTTCTTATGTCGCACATTACTAAAGTGTTTCTCATGGTTGCCATGTTTCTTTTTCATAAGGGAGCTGATGGTGTCCGTGGTCTCAAGGGAGGAAAGGGAGAGAAGGTAAGGCCATTATACCTTAATTTAGCCAACCTTCACTGGGCTGTAGCCAATGAGCCAAAAGAGGCCATGAATCATATGTATATTAATGTCCTTTACAAATAAAAGAAGCTTGTTGACAGAGAGTTCTGAGGTTGTCAACAAATGTAAAAACATAGCAGATGCTTTATTCTGATTTGTGAACTTTGCATTTCCCAGCTTCTAATATTATAAATCTACCTGAGATCTGTGTCTTGTGCTTTTTGATAGAGTAAAATTAGCTGTCTAAATCAGACTAACTTCAAAGGGTTAAAGACTAAATGTAATAGTGGTTCAGACAGTGTGTGTCGAACTTTATAAAGAAGGTGAAACGGTCAAATAAAAGTTGGGGTATGTTAGCACATTTAGCAGTATATTCATGTCCCAGTTGTTCTTTCTCTCGCTGTGGCCACTACTTGCTCTCACAACTTTGATTTGAACCCCTTCGAGCTGCAGAGAGTGGCTGAAAGCCCCATGCAGAAGTCAGTCGATAGTAATCTTCAGTGGAGACAGAGACTTTCTTAGCGTGACCCTCAAACAGTTTTTGAAGTTTGTAAAGCCGCAATGATCAGGACTTCAAACAACACTGCGATCCATCTTGAGCCCTTTTGAAGTGTTTTTGTGTGTGTGTCACC
Source organism: Pseudopleuronectes americanus (assembly GCA_038501795.1). Classification (NCBI taxonomy): domain Eukaryota; kingdom Metazoa; phylum Chordata; class Actinopteri; order Pleuronectiformes; family Pleuronectidae; genus Pseudopleuronectes; species Pseudopleuronectes americanus. The sequence goes on from CM076736.1 coordinate 10,968,036, forward strand.
ATGTAGAGATTAATCCAAGCTCCCTTTTAATATGCCTGACGTTTATGTAAGATCAATACAGTTACGCCGCTGTACAAAATCAATTATCTGACTTAGGGGTGTTGTTCTGACTGCGGTGACAGGTATTCATATCAGTTTTTATTGAATTATTTATAGCAAGAGGTTCAAAAGCCAAAACCTTGAGGAGAAAGGGTTTGTTATGAATAAAGGATGTGCCTTACCTCAGGTGTCTCTGTGTGTGTGCGCATGTGTGATGGTCTTCGTGAAGTGAGCTGCTGGAAACAGACATGCTCATTGCTGCATTATGCATAGGACAGGGTCTCAAACATGGACAGGTGACAGACTAGAAGCACAACATGTCAAAGAAAAGAAAGATCGAGCTGAACTCGTACAGTGTCCTTCAGCATCCATTTGATTTTGTTTCACAGAGCAACAAACTTTTTGGTTTTACCTAAAATATTGTAAAAAATGTGCCTTTGGTATAATTGTATCTGTTTCATTACAACAATGTTATCTAAATCCCAATAAAGACTAATGATGTTTCTAAATGTAAATCATGTTAATACAACACAACTCATTGAACAACAGATGGCCTAAAAAGTGCGATTTACAGTCTTACCAGCAGGGAGCAGCATTGGTCCTGTGAGACACAGAGGGAAAATGAGCAGGCTGAATTTTTTAACAGATGCTTAACAAACATAACACGTCATAGTATAAATAAATGTCTGTTTCCCTGTGTGATGAAGAGAGTGAAATTAATAAATGATTTGAAATGACAATGGAATGAAATACCCAAACAGATCCTTGCAAATGCGTCAACTTCTTCTTTGTCTGATTTCAGGGCGAGGACGGTTTCCCAGGTTTCAAGGGAGACATGGGAATCAAAGGAGACCGGGTGAGGAGCTTGACTGAAATGACATCGAAAGTCTCATGAATACGCTTGAAAGCAATGACGTCAACCCGATGTTCTTTCCCTGTTCGTGCTACAGGGAGAGCTCGGCATGCTTGGGTCCCGTGGAGAGGACGGTCCTGAGGGTCCCAAAGGTCGAGCTGGACCCAACGGAGAAGCAGGGCCCCTTGGTTCTGCAGGAGAAAAGGTAATACAGTGGTCTGTGTAACTGTGTTTTCCAAATAACTCAATAAATATCCACATTAATAAGTCAACAAAGAGTGAGTATGTTACCCGGAACCATAGCAACACAACATTTCATTCAAAATAATGAGATTTCAAAATATATGACTTCAATACAGGAGTGAATATCTTGTTTATCCTTTTTACAATATAAGTTAGTCCCTTCAAAGTTAGACAGGCTCCATCACGGTGCAGTCAAATCTTTTTGGCTTGTGCCTTTGTTAAGTCATTGAACAGCAACTGCTGCAAAATAAAGTTTCCAGGATATATTCTGATTACTCAGAGTTTGGCACAAAAAAGAATTTTAATTCCGAGTGATAAGCATTATAACCTTATACAGCCCCATAATAAATACATTAAAGCACCTTTTCCCTCTCAGCACTTTCACAAATATCTGGAACATTAGAGCAAGTTTGACAGAACCTGTTGGAATTAAGCTCTTGTATTGTTGTTTTCATTGGATATTATCTTTTATATTCATTCTCCATGTCTGTGAGTTAGTTCTTCAGTTTCAGACAGAGGAGGTACAGTTTCTATCGTACAGTATATGATTCTGTTTTAGATCCTTAAAATTATGCAAAAAGATTGTATTTATCTTAACATCTCATTTGCTACACATGTAAATACATGGAAGGACAATTTCTTTCCTCAAACCCATCTGAGATTTTCTCCACACCACATCTTTCATCAATTATCTGCTCCCCTGGGTATAAAACAAATGTTAGAATGCAGGTGTACCACCACCATGCTGATGCACTGAGGCCAACTCAGATGGGTTTTCTAAGAAATTGATTCTTCTCCTGTTTGACTTTTTAACCTTCGCTGAATATACAGTAATTGCAGCTGAAGCGGAAGACCTGATGTTATCAGCTCGAGAAGGAGCCACAGAGAAACTGTGTTGCTGATCTGAAATGGGATTATCATTAATTAACCCTCCTCTTTCCTACTTAAGATTTAATGGCCTTAGCTGCAGTCTATCCTTTTTATTATTCCATTTTTTAAATAGCTCATCTGGCATTTATGATATTTTGTGACCATTCATAGACTTAGAAATTTGCATTAGTAAGGTTAGCATCTCCTTGGAAACCATTTTTTTCACCTCAGGGCTAATTTTAATACATTCTGACTTGAAGTTGTTTCTATTGTACATTATATTGCATTACATCATGGCTAATACAAATGAATTCAATAAGTGATTATCCTTTTTAGCTGATTGCTAAAAAACTTCAATATTCGTCAGTGTCCCAGCAGTTGGGTTTGTCTACAAAACTACCAAATCTCTGAGGTACATTAAAAGAAATGACGCTGCAAACTAGATTCCTTTTGATCATGGATAATCAGCAATCACTATATATCTTCTACACTGATCAAAAATGACTTTAGCAAATTGTAGTTGTATATATTTTGTGTATAAATACAAGTACAGCCCTATTGTATATGAGCTGACAGGACCAGCTTTCTTACAATCTAACTTCTTCTCTCAGCTCCTTAAGTTTTCAGTTTATAATTCTCATTTGAGATATTTACATTTTAAGGAAAAGGGAATATAGCTGAACTACTAAGGATGTTTCTATATTCTTTTTTGTGCTGACGTGTGTTGTTTTTGTTTCTCAGGGTAAACTTGGTGTCCCAGGATTACCAGGTTATCCAGGAAGACAAGGACCAAAGGTGAGTAAATCTAATCTAATCCGTTTTTTTATCACTAAACAAAACAGACAAAAAAGTTCCCACTGGACAGTGTACTAATTGCTTGTAAATGGATTTTAGCAACAATCTATTTTACCATATAAAGTATCAGTACAAACTGCACAGTGGGGAAAAAGATTGATCAATGAATCAATCAATCAACTTGTTCTGGTGGGAATAGTGGATTATTAGGATTTGTTGTTGTTCTAAGGGCATTTAAAATCAACTCCTAATCTCAAAACATGATGACAAAAACGTTGAAGATTTACTCATTTATAGAGACAATAGTTTACTAGACAAAGCAGAAGAGTGATGTATTTTACATCTGGAGAAAGTTACTGATATGAGTCTTACTCAATGTTCCCAATGCAACATTTGGTGAGGCGCTGCACAGTAGGTAAGCCCTTTTTAAAATCCTATGTTCGGCTAAAGAAAAAATGTCACCTTATCTTGTGTTTACAGCGGCCCTGTGCTAAGCGTTTTGTTTTAGTGTGTGTGTGTGTGTGTGTGTGTGTTTGTGTGAGTGAGCGATAGAGATGGATTGCCTATTTGGCAACTTGCTGTAAAGTTGGGAATTTTATGTATTGGATACGGAAGGCGGGAAATATCATTTTGATTTAAACTTTATACTGCAGGTAAATTACTTAATGTGTTTTTTGATTTAAATATTTTGACTCCATTAAAGAGAGCTTTAATAATCACAAGAGGAGGCAAAGTTTTGAATTCGGTTTTATATGACAAATGTTTTTCTAAATTAAAAGGGATTTTACACAGAGTTGAATGCGTGAAAGTGAATGGAGATGACATCCACCCGTCAACAATATTACAGATAAATACAGGAAGAACGCTCATTATCATGCATGCTGTGACCCACCCAGCCTCTCACTTGATTTTCTCATTTCCCTCCATATCTCCCTCTCTTATTGACAGGGCTCGAGCGGCTTCCCTGGGTTCCCTGGAGCCAACGGAGAGAAAGGAGCCAGGGTAAGTAAACCCCCCCCCCACACACACCACACACACACACACACACACACACTCTGCCTGTTTGTGTATGAAAGTCACCACTCCATCATATTCTCCCAGAAAAGAAAATGTATTCCGATTATGAAGGACAAAACAAAGATGTGGACACAATCATGCTCCATGCAACACCCTGATTTCTAGACTCTGTAAAATCAGGTTGAGTGCTGAGAAATGGTTCCAGGCACAGGTTTTACTAGAACTACTGATTATTGGCAAATAAGTACATCAGAGTATTCATGGACACTTTGAAGAACATCTACGAAACAATGAAATACATTTTTCTCGGTGTCGACTCAGAGGCAGGAAACCATTTTGCAGTGATTTTCACTGGTTATAATTGGCGGCTGTTTCTGCTGCTGTGGAAATATTACTACCATTCATTACTACTGTAGCTGTGCAGAGACAACTCTTTGAGGTTTTGTTGTCATGAAGAAATAAATTATGTATTTTTTTCTCCAACAATTGTCTCATAGGGTATTGCAGGTAAACTTGGTCCAAGAGGTCAAAGAGGTCCAACGGTATGTACTGTACTGTGATCACACAGTGTTAAGTCATCTTTTATTGTTTATCCACTTGAATGATATAAACACTGATATGTGTTACGTGGTGACTTCATTATATTACAATGTTGTAAGTTTTAGGTTTGTGTTTGACTCTGAGTTGTCTTTATTTTTTCCTCTGTAGGGTCCTCGTGGTGGACGAGGAGCCAGGGGTCCAACAGGAAAACCAGGTCCCAAGGTACAAATCCTGAAGTCCCACTGACTTCAGGCTTCTCCCTGGGTTGCACTAGTGAAACACTGTAATCAAGATAAAGAGGAAAACTTGAATTGACATATATCAATCAACTTTCTACTGCTTCTACCCAGGCCCTCGCCACAAATGCAACATGTAAAATATAAGCTAAATGATATATTCTTGTGTGTTTCAGGGGACATCAGGCCACGATGGTCCTCCAGGCCCGCCCGGTGAGAGAGTAAGTCCATATTAACACACTCTCTGGGATGGTTTTAATGCATGGCTCCACCTCTACTATTAAGAGGTCCTTCTGTGAATTCTCTTCAATAGAGAAACTTTGTTCTGGTCAAACCCTCCAGATTTTAAAGATAATGAGAAAGATTTAAAAATGATGATAGTCCCACTGTGAGATCCTAATCAATAAGGAAAATATTTTAGCTTCCGAAGGTTTTGTTTAGGAAGAATAACTTTTTTCTTCTGCGATTTGGGCTTAATCCTAGATTTCATGTTCCTATCTTCATCTTATAGACAGCAGACCTGTTCTGTTCTTTCCCTTCGGCCTCAGTCCTCCGAGTTTTAATTAAGTACATTTCTCATCCGAAGCGTTTTGAACTGATGATCAAACGAAAGACAAAAGAAAATGGTCCAGAGTTAGATTTACAGGATGATTTCTTCGCAGTGTGGAAGCCCTGGGTGGCGAACTCAGTGGCAAAATTAACAATCTCTGCAGTTGCTTCACAGTAAAGCCTTGCAGCGGTGCCAGCTTATTTAATACCCATTATATCTCCAGTGGAGTTTTAGAGCAATTTAAATTTTTTTTTGCTGCCTAACAAAGGAAATCCAAGGAAGACATGAAACAAAACAGGCAGCTGCAGCGTGAGCTCAGTTTGTGTTCACGCTACACACGGAGAAGCAGATTTTATTACGGCTCTGACAGAGCTCGACAGGGAGTCTGTCAGAGAACATCCTCCCCTCTGTTAGATGAAACACATAACAGGGAAACAAGCGTGTAAGCAAACACTGTAAAGGCCCCTCTTGCTTTCTATATTGGCCGCACAGCCAGGTACAGTAACTCAGTGAGGAGAAGGTGACTCATCATTTAATAAAGTTTATTCCCACTAGACTTAGAACCACACATCTGCAAAAAACTAGTGGGGTGGTCTTTTAGTTGGTGCCTTACGCCTAGACCATCCTTTTATTTTATTTTGAAAAATATAATAATAATAATAAATCTGTGCATATTACTCGATATCAGTGAATCCCAATTTTTTGTTGTTGAATTTGAGTGTCAGGGTTAAACATTCTCCGTGCACATGTGGCTTAGATGTGTGGAGCTTCTGATAGAGTTCAGGTTTTCACATGACTCCTTTGATATTTCATATTTGATTTATATTTCATCCCCCTAGATCCCAAACCCCTTATGTTGCCTCAACAACATACAATGTACCTCTCCAGTAACACATTTTCATATCATCGACATATTTCACCGTAAAACAATCTTCAACACACTACTCCTGAATATGAACATCTCGTCAGTTATGTTGTGTTTCGCACTGACCAGTTTTTCCTCGTGATCCAAACCTTCATTCTGTGTGTCAGAGATATTATTGGTTTCTAGTTTCCTCGTTTTCACTTGTTTTCTATCTCTCTGCTGCTTTAGACCTAATAGCTATTGTATATGTGTTCCATTTGTAATGACATAAATAATTGCCCCTTCTTAAAACGTCACAAGTTCTATTAGGTGAGGACTTCACGTGACTTATAAATGTATTATTATTATTATTATTAACAATTTATCAGAATCAAAATACTATCATTCTTGGTCATTTAATGTGAAGTCCAGTGATTCCCTATAATTTGGCTTATATTACAGAATCACAGCCCTTTGCCCTTTGCTATTAACCTGTGGATTTGAAAGAGGCTGACCTTTACCTCATCAGGAAGTTTATTCGCTTACTAAGGATTGAAATGTTCCCTTTCAAAAACTATCACTCCTCAGGCATTTGATAACTGTAAGATTAAACCAAGTTGGACTAATGAAAAGACAGAGAGACCTTATGATTCCACACTTTACTCTGCAGCAGGACAGGGGATGAAACCTTTTATTTTATGCATTGTGCCACTCCAGCGTGCTCCCTGTAATGATTTAGTGTTACGAGCATAGACTCCATGGGCTGATGAACAGTGACTCGCTCACCCTTATAAATTTGGTTCAGTTTCGGTCACAGTCACAACATCCACACGATTTTCTTTTTTTTTCTTTGTGCGTCTCTCATCTATCTGTGTCTGTGCTGATTGCAGGGACCTCAAGGACCCCAGGGACCCGTGGGCTTCCCTGGACCAAAGGGCCCCCCTGTGAGTATTTCTCCATCACCAATATAAGCCATCGACAGCTCAACATAAAACCACCAGCGGGAAAATTATGCAGTTAGAAGCTCATTCCTGAGGCACAATGTCTCACTCTCACTTCCTTCACTGTATTAATAGCAAATTAGCCTCATTTGCAAACCTTATAAGTCACGATTGATTCAATCTAAGGAGTTCATTGGGTGCAGTGCAGTAACATATAGCAATATCCATAAATCTGTGCAGGGATCATAAATGTAACTGTTATTGAAGCAGAACCCATTTTCTCACTCTCCAATTGAGGCGGTAGACAAGTGGTAATTTCCACCTATCGATTCAGGTTTAGATTCATAGCTTCAACCAGTGATCTGGTTCTTTACTGAGCCTGTTATTTTTCCATTAGTGTTACGCTAGTCTAACTATAATTATGTTTGTATTGTAAATTGCGCCCAAAGCATTTGCACAAATTGCAACAATAAAAACTCATTGCTCAGAAAAATAAACCTTTAGTTCAACACCAGGGCCAATTTCGAAGTGCCATCATTCTCAACCAAATATGAATGTGATGATAGTGAATGTACTGGGTTACATGGTAAAAGTGACTTTTAATTTCAGGGACCAGCTGGAAAAGATGGGCTGCCCGGACACCCTGGCCAGCGAGGAGAAACTGTGAGTATCCTGTGTGGGCTCTGCCTCTAACCTCTCACCAAGTCTGGAAACATAGGACCTCACATCGAGCTGGGAACTCAGTGTTATTTTTCATACTCGGACAGATCCATTATATTTCCACAGCGGTTATATCTCCTCCTTTATAGGTTTTAGAATTAGTTTTACCAAAAATGAAAGTGAAAAAAATGAAAATGATGTTTTATAGTTCCAACACCCCCTCCCATCACACACACACACACTCACACACACACACACACACACACCACACACACACACACACACACACACCACACACACTACACCACAGACACACTCCTCCTCCACCTCCAAACTCTATTGCTCTTGTATTCAGTAGATTTGAATCAGTGAGACACATGCTGCAGAGTGGCAGACATGTCTACCGAAGACATGAAGAAGAGATACAGCTCTTGTGAACTGCATGCTTGTCTCCATACACACACACACACATGCACACTCACACACTTCATTCTGTCTGAGGAAAGCCAGACAGTTCAGACACTGACGGACAACAGGAAGCTGGGGAAACATCCATCTTCTGTCCTATTGTTAATTGGCAAGTTTACAAATATCCACTGGCAGGAAACTTAACTTTTTGTCCAATTGCAAGACGGTTCTGTGACACTTCCTTCCTTCAAATATCTGAGCAATAACAACACTAATTGACATTTGTTGAGACAGCATGGAGTTTTTCTTTATCAAGAGAAATGGTTGTGCTTAATCTGCACCGTTGATGCATAGACGCCGTATCCAAAAGGCACAGAATTCATCAACAACAAAAGAAAACACCAAGCAGAGTTTGGTTTGATCACACCTAGTTGCAATCTCCTGCTCTCGGATTCAATTCCCCCTCACTTGGTATACATCGGTGCACCTTGGTTTGATGAGGCTCAGAGGGAAATAAATTCCACTAAAAGCTTGACAGATCATCGCCTCTATCATTAAAGCTTCCCTTACCGCTTGCCTCTTTCCTATAGATAACGTTATACACCACACAAACACACACACACACACATGAGCGCTTCCCTGCCTCTTCTGCTATACAAGTAACAACACAATAGTCTTCATTAAGGCATTTATGGCTGTGGATTTATGGTCTGACGAGCAGGCTTCACAAGCATGCAATATGAGAATTGATCACAGCAATAAAGACGCTCAGAGCCCCGGCAACACACACGTTGCATTTGAGGAAGTGCAGATAAAGATTTGAGTTGCTGTCTGTGAGTCAGAGTCGATGCCGTAACCGAACGGCCCGAGGGTTGCATCACCATAACTCACAACATGCACTGATCAATAAGCTCGGAGTAGTAAGTCAGTCAGGATCGGCCTTCTCAGAGCTGGGGTTTAAAAACTTTGATTGGCTCTGGGATAACAACTTACAGATGAGATGAGTTACAAAAGCAGGAACATGTGATGTGGGGTTTGTCATCACTAACCAGTTACATGCCTGGACATACACTAGCATTTAGCAGATTGTGATTGGTCTCCATTGCATGATGAGATCTCTGTTAAGGCTACCAGTGTTTCTTGGTTTCATCTGTAGACTCTGGCTGTATTGAGTCAGTGAACTTCTAAGGTTGGTGCTGGGTTCACATTTGGGGAATACGCTGTAGAGTCATTGGATTGTGGATACTGTAATTTGAAAAAAGACTCAAACCAATGCAGATTGAATTGCTCCGTTCCCAGAAGACAGAAGTGCATCTGATTTGTGCTACAGTGTTGAGTCCTATATCGTTTTTGCCTGGTCCTGTTCTGCTTTGCGAATCCCAACATATCCATAGGAAACACTGCAATGCAAATCAGGAAACTTGTAGCATAACTTTATCGTTCAACTTCTGTGTTTAACCTTGAAGCTGTGCTAACTCATAAAGGGTAAAGGATTATTATTATTATTAGAGTCGAGCAAGCAGGGTATTGTTTTCACCCATCTCTGTGTTAACTCTGAGACCACTTCCACTGAAAATTTCGTCACATAGTATCATGTAATTTACTTTTGCAACAAATATTAGTATTTTTTAGCCTAAACAATCACTCGTCTGTATAGGGTATAAATTACCTAATGAAATCATTATAAAATGCCATTATAAGACCTAGGATATAAAAAGTTATCATTGCCTAATAAGGATATATACAGTGTGTCACTGCTCTGAAATTGAGCAATAAATAACTCTAGGTTCACAACGGCAGAATGATAATATCCCTGGCTTATGAGGTAGCCTGCAGATGCATAATTACACATTCAAAGGACTCTAAGCATCATTATCGTCTCATAGCAGTCAGGTATCTGGATAATAGGCTTTCTGCTCTGGGTTGTTTTTGTCTCATCACCACTATGATTAAAGGAATCTTGTGCTGTTAGATGCTGTATGTTCAGGTACAGTAAACAAGATGAATATGCATCGCCTGAAGATGTGGTTTGATTCCACCTGACGATCTTTATCTCCATGTTTCCTATTTCTTTCAGCAACTTTCTAATGATTGCAGTTTTCAGATAATGAACACCTACAGTACCTGCAGCGGTTTATTGCCCAGCATTCTAATATAACAGAATCTGTCCTTGATTCGTGAACATAACCTGAAAAAGCCTCTTGATCCTACATAAAGGAAACACCCACAACCTAAATCCCTGCTTATCGGCTGAAACAAACTCAAGTGGAATCAATATGGTTTCTTTATTATTGGTTTCATTAGACACGCTGTGGGTTTCTGTTATAAACCCGTTGTCATCTTTCTCTCAGGGTTTCCAAGGCAAAACTGGTCCACCAGGCCCAGGAGGTGTTGTCGGACCCCAGGTAATGTAATGTTACATTTTAATAAGAAGGATTTCATGACATTTTTTTATCAATGATTCATATAGTATTGTTGATATGTTGAACCGTAAATAATATAAAACTGTGTGATATCCTCTCAGGGACCGACTGGAGAGACCGGTCCTGTTGGTGAGAGAGGCCACCCTGGACCCCCAGGTCCACCAGGAGAACAGGGTCTTCCAGGAGCTGCTGGCAAGGAGGGAGCAAAGGTAGAAAAAACAATTTTATCATAGTACCACAACATCCCCTTCTCCCACCCACTGGCCTACAGATACATATCGTAATTCATAAAAAGAAAAAGAGCAAGCTCGGCTTTTCTCATGAGCTATAATACATTTGTGTCGGTTACACAGAAGAGACGGAGCCAGTGAGGTTGATATAGAGATCAACAGCATATAGGCAGGCTGGAAATTGAACTTATGCAGTTTGCAATTATTGTACATGATTTGATTTTGCAGAAGTAACCTGCTGCATTCACAAGCAGTTATGTTTCTTGAGGGCATGCAAATCTCAGTAGACTACTGGATTGCTTAAGTAAAACGGGGAGAAAGCAGGAATAAATCTGTAGCAATAAATTCACCCAGAAACGCCAAAGCACTGAGTCTCGCCATCACTCTCGCTCTGGCACGCGGCTGTGGAAGATACAGTAGCTGAGATCCAGGGAGCATCTGGCTACATTCCCTCCCGCCCTGGATCTATCTGCCCCCGGCAATTGAGTGCCCATTAGGAGCAGACAGTGGCCATTTTGTAGAAGTATGGGCTGCTCCAAACCACCACCCTGACTCCCAGGAGCACTCAGCATGGCCCCGCTCCCCATCCCCTCCTTCTGATCCTCATTTTCTCCCCGTCTTCCCAAAGCAGACAGTTTAATCAAGTCCATCGGCTAACTCCAAACCCTCCGCCACTCACAGACCCTCCTCCCTCCCCGCACTGCTCAGGCCCGTGCATCAGTATGCCAGGGACACTTTGTCGAGGTCTTGGCAGCAGAGCCCAAATCCTCTTATACCTCTCAAGCCAACTCTTCTGTGCCTCCCTGTTTGCAGATAAAGTCAGCCTGCCAACAGAAAAGAAAAGAGAGAGAAGTCAGGAGTAACTTTTTCTGAAGTCAAATGTCTTGGCTTTAGAAATGTGGTGTAGAAAACAAACCAAGAACTAAATAAAGTTACCTTGCAGCAAATAGTTTGCATGGTTCCTTTGAGAAGTGGAAAACAAAGGGAGCTTTAGAGTTTAGTCTGTGAGCAGAAGGAAGATGGAGGAGTGTGCAAACAGCTGCAGAAGCTGACATTTTAATGACATTTTTGGGAGTAAGCATTCAGAAGTTTCTGTCCTCATATTTTTGGATTCACCCCTGAACTTTTATGTATTTTTTAACCTCTTATACGAAAAAAAGAATCTGTCTCCAAACACACATTGAGTGTAAAAAGACTGTCATCTATCTGTCTGCTTCGTGTTGTGGCTGATATGTGAACGTACAATCAGCGCTGAGGCTTGTGTATTGACTGTGGAGACGGCGCTAATGATTCCACGGAATACCTACATACTTCAAACTAATTGCAGCTAATGACCCATTAAGATGCATGTCAGCTACAAAACAAGTATGCATCTGTTGCTGGTGTGATGTACAAAGCCATTAGTGTATAAACTATTTGCTTGTCATATGCTTTTCAATCTGTATTATTATTTTTTAGAGCCCTCCCTTGTTCCATTACCAGCTGTGCATGGTAGTACTTCATGTTTCATACATAAATGCTGGAACATGTCTTCATATACACATTTCGCCAAGGGGCTTCAGAGGAGGCAGACATTTCTGAAGATTGGTGTACTGCAGTTTTCAAGAATTAGCTGTCATATGCTCTGCGCCTCCAAACCCTTATCGACACCATGTCAAGACCAATTTATCATTTCACAAGCAAAAACGTCACAGTCAAATTGAGCTTGTAGATGACTACATTTTAAATAAAAAAACAAGAGAGTACTCTAAAGAGGAAAGTTCCAGTCTCTGACTTTGAATTTGAATATGGTAATGACTGATAGACTGTCACAGATTAAGCAGAGAAACCAACAAATTTGTTTAGTTATTCCGTAGAAAGTACCTCTGTGTGACCTAATGTAGCATTGTTACAGCAGTAGATGACAAATAGTGTGTATTTATATAAATAACATTCAATCTAATCTGATCTTTTCTTATCTATCTTGGAGAAAACTATGCCAATCAGATATATATAAATAATTTGTTCCTGTTGCTCAGTAACAAAACATTTTCATGCACTGTTATTTGAATCACTCGTGAAACGTTACATGGTTTTTATAAGTATTATGATATTGTATGATGCACCATGTTGTGAACCACACTAACCCTGAGTTTGTGACTGTGTTATTAGGGAGACCCTGGACCACAGGGGTCCTCAGGTAAAGACGGTCCCCCTGGCCTTCGAGGCTTCCCCGGAGAGCGAGGTCTACCTGGTGCCACGGTAAGCGCTCCCTTCCACCTGCGCTTCTTCGTCATTGCTTCCCGTTACATGCATCTGCTAATAGAAAGTGACAGAAGGTTGCCACATTACACACGAGCCAGGAACTCTGCAGAGCCACTGACTTCATTAGGGACATCAGCCTTGGAATTCGCTCCGAGCAATCAATCCGGTGCAGGAGAAATCTGAAGCAACATATTACAAATGAATAGGCGTGCCTCTGCATCGCTCCAACGCCACTCACACCACTGTTTTAACAGCAGCATTGCATCAGTGGCCTTTGTTATTCAAACAGGCCTTTGTTTGGAAATGAATTGTAAAATCTTTCCCAAGTTTAGGTCAAGGTCTTGAATTGTTTTCCATATTTCAGTGCCATTATTTCTGGGTCAGCCAAGATATTTGTTTTTTCCTTGGTATGCATTATTTACTTAATAAATTATTAAATGGGACACATTAGCAAATAGACTGTGGCAGCCGTACTGTGGGGACAGGTAGTGATGTGTGGAGCCTGGATCCTCAAGGTCAGTCAGACTCTGCAAGGTAGCAGCACCCCTGATTGTGTCCTGCCTTTGTAATTTACTCCAGCACACAGCCACGGCCAGCAGAGACTCATTACCCATACTGCCATGTGCTCTTTTGTGGCTCACAAGGGAGCAACACACATACAAACACTCACATGCTCTTTGGGTATTGACAAAAAGAAGAACTCACATGCATGAAATACACTATACACACAGCTGCATGGAAAACACAGGTTAGCATGTGCAGAACAAAATAAATACTAAATTCCACATACACACAATTTTTTATGTGCAATGAACTCCCCCCCCTCCCCCCGTCTTCCAGCTACAGCATCCACAAGAAATAATTGATGCGCGTGAAGGGATTGTTACCTATCATGCTTGTGGGTTTTCCATGTTGTATGTTTTATGGCCTCTGATTTATGCTGGTGGTCTCTCAGGATGAAAGTGACAGGGCAATGATATTTCCTAGGGAAGTGCTTACAGGTGGTGTTTGGCTGAAGTGACAAAACAGTGAAGGAATACGGGATTGGTTCCTGATAATGGAGCTGTTGAAATGCAAGGCTGCATGGCCACATATAACATATTTACTGTTCTTTCAAGAAAGTATACTCATGTCTTTATTGTCCTTCTTTTCCTCAGGGTCCTGCAGGTCTGAAGGGAGGAGAGGGGCCACAGGGTCCGTCCGGTCCTGTTGTAAGTACACTGTTACCTGAAATCAAAGCCCCTTCGGGAAATACACAGAAAAAATGTCATTCCTCAATGTATTGGATTTGTTGTTATTGCTTATTGCGGATGCTTGCTCAGCATATTTCATGTTTTTGTGACCCCTGCATGTGCCAAGAAACAGAGACAGTTTACATTTTGGCAGAAAAAGCGTTAAAATAGTAATTAAATTGGCTGTAAGAATCTTTTTGGGGTCTGCGATACCCCTCCCCCCCAAAACGGAAAAGGATAAAAAAACTGCTTAGTCATCTTTATGTTTGCAGGGAGGTTATTGTCTGTTTCAGGCAACAGAACAAACAGTAAGTTATTTATGTGTTTGAGTCTTCATTGCCTGGGGTAAAGTTGGATGAGACGTTTTTGCTCTTCTTTCCGCTGGCCAGTGTTGCCAACTCTTACATTTATACTCACTCGCACATTCTTCAGATGTCCAGTGCACTTCCCACTGCAGCAGATAGATTAGGTGTTTAGCTCGAGGACATCCCAACTGTAGCTAAACAGAAAGACGAGTCTGAGATATTCTTTCAGTAGGAATCCGATCTGATGAAGGAAAACAAGGGCAGAGACAATAAAACCCAGTAAATTAATTCAATTGCAGCAGGTGAACTAAGTACACGTGTAACACTTATATAAAGTCATTTAGCCATTGTAGTCACGTCACCTGCGGGTAATGTACAATTTTTTATTCATCATTTCATATCATCTTGTCCCACTGCACACAGCGACTCCAAAGCGATGTGCGAGAGTGGCTTGGTATCAACACTGTTTGCTTCATTGCCTCCTGGCACACAAATCCAAAAACACACACACACACACACACACACACACACACACACACACACACCACACACACACACACACACACACACACACACACACACACACACACACACACACACACACACACACACACACACACACACACACACACACACACACACACACATAACCAGGAGAAAATCCATATGGTGAGTCACAGAGTCTAGTCATCCCGGGCGTCGCTCCAACACATCCCTCATCAGTCCCAGCAGGTCGCATCCTGGCACTTAGCGCCTCAGATCGTCACAGGGAGATTCTTCATCAAACACATTGCGTGGGCAGCATGATGTCTCAGAGTGTTTCTGTCCCAACAGTTAATTCTTAATCCCTAAACAGGACAGGTGTTTGCTTTATTCGCTTTTCAACCTCGTATGTGTTTTGTAAGCAACCAAAGTAATAAAAAAACATGTCACGTTGTCAATTAGCCAGAGGTGTTACATTAAAATGGCATTGTACATAAAAAATACAACAAAATCAAATATAGGGAAAGGTTAATTGCAGTTCCAAGTCACGTTTCACACCCTAAAGTAGATTTATTTGCCTCCAACATTTACCAGGGGAAACTACAACTCACATTCTGTTCAGGATAGTTCTGTGATCAAGTGTTCAATGACTTTATCATAGTCTTTACGTCAAGAATTCATCTATCTGTATACTAATACAAGACAACACTGTGTGTATCTGGAACGCAGGTCACCTTTACTGTTTCAGAAACAAAGTTACTAAACAGGCATGTTTACAGCAGGAACTGCAGTAGTTAATTAAACTAGAACTGTCTGTATCTGTGCTTTGGTTCTGCTTTTACAGTTTGCAGGTAAGGTTGTCTATCCAGAGCTGATAAAAGTAGTGTGCACGCAGGTAAACAGAGAGTTGACATAGTGCAGCAGGAAAAAAGAAATGCTGAGTGTCATTCTCCATGATGTTTAATGGATATTGGTGAATGCTGAGCTCCTGTATGTGAGTACTGATACACTGCAGCAGCAGCAGCCTCTTTCTTTCTTTAAGAAATGCATTTTCCAGCAGCAGGGGCGAGATAGAAACCGGGACGTCAGTTTGCCGGCAGCAGATAATGTCGGCTGCTTTCAAGGAGCATCGCTGCTTTATTAGAAGTTTGAAGCCAAGTGTTACAGTGTGTGGCCCCTGCTGTTTTTTAATTATTCCTCTGGAAAAGGTTTTTCTTCGTATGTGTGTTGATCCATTAGTGGAAGAACTCAGCTCTAGCTTTGTAGATGTCTAATGGTTGTTGTCCAGCGTACAGGGATTATATTTCAAACAGCCTTACTAAACATGAAATACGTGTCGTCTCCACAAGAAAGAAAAACCTGCCTTCTGCCTTCTATGGATTAAACTTATGACTCATCACGTCTCTTTCTGTCTCACACAGGGTTCTCCTGGTGAGAGAGGTTCTGCCGGTCAAGCTGGTCCCATTGGCTTGTCTGGTAGACCTGGACCTCAGGGTCCTCCAGGTCCTGCTGGTGAGAAGGGAGCACCTGTAAGTATATCTTTTTTCTCCCCTAGTCCCTTTTCCTTCCTTTGAACTTCACCTCTGCTGTTTGTGTTTTCAAAATATAATTTCATCAGATGTCGTTGTTCCTCTAGGGTGAGAAAGGGCCTCAAGGTCCGGCTGGTCGTGACGGTGTCCAGGGTCCCGTTGGTCTGCCAGGGCCTGCTGGACCTCAGGGTCCACCCGGAGAGGATGGTGACAAGGTCAGGTCAACCGCACTCAACATAAATAAATATATAAAGATAATGCAAATGTAACAAACACTGGGTCTGGAGCCAGGCCACTATACATATTTGTTGTTAAGATAGCTATGTCAGATTACATGATGTGTCTCACCACCGCCCATCAGTTACCACTTCTTCATCCCCAGACTGGGATGAGTTTTAGGACTGAACAATTTTACCGATCAGTCTTCATCCCCATGTTCTCACTCAGACCATCTGTATGGAAATCTGTTTCTCTCTTCTCCAAACGGTTTCCAACCCGCCCTAATCACAGAATGTGCCAGAGCAAAATGTAAAATGTGTCAGAAGAGATGTAAAAGTAAAATACTGTTGCTAGTTCCCTGCAATCATTATGTGCCTTCAGGTTCCGTATCCAACCATATGTCACCATAGTGGTTTGCTATGGAATTAACTAGAAAAAATGAAATTTTCCATAGATTTTAAATAAGCTGTTGACATTCAGAGATAAAGCAGAGCTGATCTGAGATGGTTGACTGTGTGTGTGTGTGTTTCTCTTTCCCAGGGAGAGGTTGGAGAGCCCGGTCAGAAAGGAAGCAAAGCGGACAAGGGAGAACAGGTGCGTTATGTCCATTCCTTTCTGTGTCACTCACACATTTCAACCCTTTATTCACAGTAAGTAAAATGTCACTGATGTGTTTTGCTCACGCATCACAAAGCAATGCATGATTGCTGTTACTTTTGTGCGACCATTCTGGGATGTTGTGGGACCAACTTCCTTTTTTTTTGTCTTATGCTCAGGGTCCTCCCGGCCCCGCTGGTCTCCAAGGTCCCATTGGTGCCCCAGGTCCTGCTGTAAGTACTCCACAACTGTCCTGTACTGCATGGATGAACCTGCTGGAACTGCCCATTAATGTGTTGTTTGACTAGCGAGACAATCCTGACTGAAAGACAGACAGGACAATGTGCAGTTGATAGTATTTCTAAATAGGAGACACTGCAGATAACTGAGATTTGTAATTAATTTATACTTTCTTCTCCATGAGTCTGCGGAGAGAATACATACCAACAAGAACAGACATTATATTGTCATGTATTCAGTTATAATGTTCAAATGGAGAGTAAACTTGTCTATGTGTTTCCTCAGGGAGGTGATGGGGAGCCTGGTCCCAGAGGTCAGCAGGGTATGTTTGGACAGAAGGGAGATGAAGGCTCCAGAGGTTTCCCAGGACCACCTGGTCCCATCGGTCTGCAGGTTAGTGCCGGTCACATGTGTATGTGTAGGGTATAATTTCCTGCTTACCTGAGAGCAGGTGTAGAGACCATATTTTTAAACTTGTACGGGAGTTTTCTTGTGCATTAATGCTATATAGTTACATGTACAATTAATCTGTAAACACAAACAGTGTGTATATGTACAGCAAATGATGAATGGATGCCAACTGGATTCTACCTTTACTAGACTCTCCTTTAATAGACACTAAACATTTACTATGATTTCATATTCAATTCTCAAGACTTAATCTTAAAGGTCCAATGTGTAAGATTAAGATTTTTATTGGCAGAAATTGAACATAATATAACCCTAATAATGTTTTTACTTGCGTGCATTCACCTAAATTGTTCAAATTGTTGTTTTCTTTACCCTACAATTGGCCCTTTATATTTACATCTGGAGCTTGTTCTTTCTATGGATGCCACCCTTTTTTTTGGACAAACTAAAAACCTTTTGAGTTTTTATGACAACCACAGTTTCTCCTTCATGTTTGAAAGGGGAGGGTAAGGTGAGGGGTATCCAGCTGCAAAATGCAAGTTCACCAGTAGATGTCAATAAATCCTACACTCTGGTCCTTTAATGTCATATAATATGAAATGAGACAAAATATTAGCAGCATATAACATCAAAAGGATCACAGTGTTTATTTTCAATGTTGCACTGTGTACACACGTGACACCATCATATTTTCTGTCTGAAATAAAGAGGCTTCAAAGGTTTCCTCAGACCTGCTCCCAATATGTTGCAACCATATTGTAACTGGTTTACTGATAGCGTGTCTTCTTCTCTGGTCTTGTAGAAGTCACAGGGGATGAGAAACTCACCACTGAGATATAAAAACACAGAGTTCTCTTTAAGCCACAGACTTGGCTTTATCAAGATAATAATACAAAAAAGACATTTCCTGTGTGTGTGAGTGTTGCACGTTGCTGCTGAGATTGACTCTTCAGAGGAGGAATAACACACGGCAGGAAAACACGAATCCAGGGCATCACTTCTAAGTCATTTGATATTCTCAATATTGTGGTTCATAATCTGCTCTATCCTGTTGCTACGCATCCGGTTTGTGCTGTAGGAGGCACATGACGTAGAGCTGAATATAAAGTGTTGTGGACTTTGATAAACCAAAAGTAAAGGAGTTAAACATTCATCCTTATGTCATGTATTCTTAGCCTCAGCAGTTTGCATTTTTCCCATAGCAGCATCGATAAGTTATTAAAAACATTCATACATTCAATATGGGCAAAAACATGCAGTTGCATACTCAGTATACGCTGCTTTAATATAATCTGTAATGTGCATTGTATCCTGACCTTGCTTTGACCTTCACTGATTACATCTCTCACCCCCTTTCAATGGCATCCTCCTCCCTCCATCCACTCCTGGGATATGGCTCAGCGTCAAAATGTCCACATGCCTCCTGGAGAATTCACACACACAATAATGAGCCTTTGTCAGAGTGAATACTGCTTCAGAATGAGGCAATTCTTCAGTTTTATAATTAGCTTTTTGATATGCAGCATTTATGTTGGACAAAATATCCAGGAATACAGTTTTGGCAAACCAGGATGCAGCACACTAGCAAACCAATCTACTCTATAACTTTGTTTTATAGTTTTGTAGCAATGTATAATCTACTAAGGTAAGACCTCCCCTCAGTCCGAGTCTATTTATTAGTAATCATCTGTTTATTACTGATCGGCTCCTTAAGCTAAACACCACAAAAGTTCACTGCAGAGATTGAGGTCAGTGTTGTGATGAAATTACATAGACGACTGCTCTTCGTACCAAGGTGCTATTCTATCGCTGTGTGATTGTGTTCAATGGACTTTTAATTGGAAGTAATACACTTCCCATCGCTGTTCCATTAATTGCTTGGACTGACCTGCTCTGATAGTCAGTTCCTTGTCGAACACATTTACCGCGCTGCATAATTAGTAGCACAGCTAACGATCTCAGACTAGAGGCGACCTTTACACAGATGAGATTTCTCAGCACGGGCGGAATCAGCATGAAGCTACACACACTTTGTAGCACAGAAAATAGATGAGAGCACGAAACACAAACGTGGGCATTTGACATAGCTCGATGCACACAAACACACTTGTCTTTTACCTCTGCGTTGTGAGTATTCGGTGTCAGCGCATGTAGAGGAATGAATTGATTTAGATCTCTTCCCCCATAACCTTCAACCTTACACTGATGACAAACTGCTTCTGAATCAAGAGCAAACACACACAGAGGTCAAAGAACAATACAGTAATCTAATCACAGCAATTACCCGGCAGAAATGTCAGGGATCAAACGCACGTGTGAGGCCCTGACCACGCTGCTCATTTAACATGCATCGATGAGCAGGAGTGTTGTGCTACATGTTTGCTGAGCTGGGTGCAGAATAAAATCATCTCAGCTTCATCTGAGCATTAATACAGAAGATTGAACTCCCTGCTGTTCTCACTCTCTGGTGTAGAGATGCCTGCTACCTGTAAATCACAGAGTCCCGAATGTAAAGAGCATATTGATGAAAGTAAAATATCTTGTGTTGCCACTAAGCTGCAGTGCGTACGATACTAATAGTGCCGAGTTGTGTTGTGTATCCACTCGAGAGTGACTGATTTGAGGGTCTACGCTTCATCTGCTAGTCGACGTGTTGTTGACCTTGCTCAGCACAGGCTCACTAGATATAGATACAAATAATAGGACTGGGCCGCAGTTAAAACATAGATTCACATGATTCATTAATGCACATTCTGCCCCAAAGATATGCAATGTTATATCTCAGTACGCCACTACAAATTTATTCTAGCAATTAAATCAAATCTCCAATTAGATCTCAAAACATGAACAGCTGCTGTGAACGCACTTAACAGCAAAAACAAATTCAGATAATTAATAGCGTTATTGCTTATTCATGCAACAGCACCTTGTGCTTGTAACATGATTATTTTCTGTTTTGATAACTGCTTGTTCGTTTCTCTCATCCTCAGGGGCTTCCTGGACCCCCTGGTGAGAAGGGAGAGAACGGTGATGTTGGCCCCATGGTAAAAGACACATCTGCTTCATGTGCGTCCTCTCATGATAGTTTAATGCACTTTAAACAACACTGTGTCTCTTTTTTCTG
Source organism: Pseudopleuronectes americanus (assembly GCA_038501795.1). Lineage (NCBI taxonomy): Eukaryota > Metazoa > Chordata > Actinopteri > Pleuronectiformes > Pleuronectidae > Pseudopleuronectes > Pseudopleuronectes americanus. The sequence continues at coordinate 10,989,069 of CM076736.1, forward strand.
CAGGGCCCTCCTGGTCCCCCTGGTCCCAGAGGTCCTCAGGGTCCTAGTGGAGCTGATGTACGTATGGCTTATTGATACAAATATGTATTCACAGTTTTTAAAAATACAATCAGTTTCATGTAGGACCGTGAGGTAAGTATAGCTACATGTTTAATGGCTTTACCTCACCTATCTTATTTTGAAAACCTTTGATATGATCATTTGTCCACTCCCAGGTAATGACTTATCTCTTTCCTTATTTCCTGCCGCAGGGTCCTCAAGGTCCTCCAGGTGGCGTGGGTCCCATGGGATCTGTGGGTGAGAAGGTAAGCGCAATTGCACAACAATGCACCCAGGGTGTTCTGCCTGCCTAGCATGATGTCGGGCATTGGGACTGAAATACTGCTGGGCAACCCCAGCCAGCTCTCTCTCTCTGTTACCACCTGCAGTCTAATCACTCCACACGCTCAGGCATTTTGTCTCAGTTAGTGAGTTGACACTATTAATGTCTATTTTACAACACTTCCAACAAGATTCGTCCATTTTACGGCCATTTGGCAGACGGCTGCCCCATAAATACTTAATGCTGTTAAAATGACTGTGGAATATGAAACATGAAAAGCTACCAACACTTTAAGAGGGCACTTGGAGTTACTGTAACTTTTAACAGCCTTGTAATCAACTAGAGTTTAAGACTTGGTTTTTATCTGGCTGCTGTAGTGGTGTGTAAGGACAAGTCTTGTATTAGATGTGACTTTAAATGCTTTGCCTGAGAGTGGAAGCTCTGCATGTGTGTGAGGTTGATGGTTAATCTGTCCAGACACTGACATTTGTTTAACCACAGGGTGAACAAGGCGAGGCTGGAAACCCAGGAACACCTGGAGAGTCTGGAACTGGGGTAAGTAAACTCTGTTTTTGTGTTACTAATGTGTAAAGGTAAATATTTGTGTGCATTTTTTCATTTAGTGAATCACTAAGGTTTGTTACAGTAAGACAGGTCACAGTATCAGCCACATCAGGTAATCCCCAGGAAAACCGGTTCTTAATGGATAGCTTTAGGCAAATACAGAACAAAATCCAATTTAACGAGACATTGACACCGTGTATTCATCACAGAGAAAGCTCATCACATTGAGGCTGGTAGTTCATCTCAACTTGGCTCTCCTGCTTTGCACACCATGTTCACATGGCCTGCCAAATTAAGTGTCTACCCCGACTCTTAAGACACAATTACCAGGGGGAAGTGACTGGTGCTGGTGTCCTAACGAACAATGATTGCAGACACCGTGAAACAAGTTGGCGACAGCACATCAGACACCCATGTTGCTGAGCGCAGCCGTTAGCTGTAATTGCCCTGTTTTGATAGACCCACTGAGGCAGCAGTAAACTCCAAAGTTTTTTAATTTCTCTCATATGTCAGAGTTAATTATAGATTGATTAATTAAAAAATGTAATGATTTATCATATCCACATGCTTGCATTTGTTATTGCCGAAAAGCAATTCACGACTCTTTGATCAGCCTTATGTTTTTTTCTCTAAACTTTTACTAAGCACCCATCGCTCATGGCTTGATAAGCGCTGTGGCCTCGTTTATCATTATTGAGGTACAACAGTAGATTGTAGAAGATGGCCGAGTGGCAGAGGAGCCTGATTACAGACTTTTACATTGTTCCCTGCTTGTTCCCCGTCAAACTGCTGGTGTCAGTGACATCTCAAATGTCAGTTTGCCATTTAGGTTTCCATCGTTGGAATAGTCACAGTCCAATGTGTGTCAGGTTTTCCAGGTTGTTACATACAAGTGCTACATTTAGTATTAGAAGAAACATAACTAAAAGAGATTTACTTTTACAATATTTTTGGCTTTATTTTGTTATTTATGAAGGAAATATGTGGAATATCCAAGTAAATTGCTGCTGTTATATATTTTTTATATTTGAGTAATAAAATGTAAAGCCACACAAAGGATGAAACTAGATTTTGTCTGTGTGCACATTGTAGAAAAAGCTTCCCCTGTTGCTGGAGTGCAATACAACACAATGTCCTATATAAAACATCAGCTTTCACACCATATCACAATTTTTGAAAATCTACCAGATCATTTCATGCCACAAGGAAATTCATATAAAACAGGAAGAGAGCTGCATTTCATCAGCACAAATTAAGCAATAGAAGATGGAGAAATCAAAGTTTTTGCCCAACTCATAAAAATCACGTCCAAAATATGAATTGTAATTGGGGAATATGGATTCATTGGTTTTGGGTGTATAAAGATGAAGCTATGTGATTGTATCAGGTCTATCGAGTAACAGGAACACCATATTTAAGAGCTTTTGGTGCTGAAAAACACCTGTTGACTTTTCAGAAACCATTCACCTTTTGTGACACACACTGAGATCTCACCACATGTCATTTGTTATCCCCTATTCAGTTAAATCTTAGACTCTTAAAATGCTGCCCTCTGTGGTACTGGTGTAATATATGTAACTCCGTCCACCACAGGGACCCAAAGGGGAAAGAGGAGAGAAAGGAGAGTCTGGCCCCCCGGGAGCAGCTGGACCCGCTGGCGCCAAAGGACCCCCTGGAGACGATGGTCCGAAGGGCAACCCTGTAAGTCTGCTAAATCTGCAAAGGAGGTTTTCAGTAACACAGACTAAAACGTAGGGCTTTAAAGGAAAAGCCCCCCACCCCCACACCCCCTGGAGGCAGGCGGCAGTTTTATCTGAGAACATATTTGAGGGCTAAAAAGCCTTTTTATTGCAGGAGATTATATTTTATGCCTGCATGGTAATGGAAGGCAGTGAGGCCTTTTCTCATGGATTTGCAGCATCATCGTTAAGTCCATAAATTTGCCTTCAGTGGCTGTTAGCAGGTACACCATGGACTAAATCACTGTCTAAATTACTAACCATGCTCTTAATGCCGGGGCCCAGGGAGATTAATTCTCGGAAGCGGCGCCTTGCATTTCTTCTGCTATACTCATGCATCTCATTTCTCTTAAAGGGTCCTGTTGGATTCCCTGGAGATCCTGGCCCTCCTGGAGAAGCTGGTGTTGCTGTAAGTAAATCATTAACCAATTATCAACCCATAAAATACTCATGTGTAGTAAATTGTGTGGGTCTTTGTGTTAAATCGATGAATGAAACAATCTTTTTTTTTCCAGTATCATAGTCTAACCTACACATTTGTCTGTTGCAGGGCACTGATGGTGAATCGGGAGAGAAGGGAGAGGATGGGGAGTCCGGTCAGGCGGTAAGTTGTGTTCAGACTGAACACTTGATTAAATGAAAGTGTATCATGTGCTTTTCACACTTCATTTGAGGGATGTTTTACAAAGACATAAACAGTAATCCAATTATCTTAAGAATCAGTTACCTCGTCTTTCTGTATGAATGGGTATGAATATCTCTTGTTTTTGTTTATTTTATAATGTAGTCATCAACCACCAGTTTCCCTGCAGTAAAAGCTGTAATTATATTTAGTGAGTAAATAATTTACACTACAGCATTTTAATTTATGATATTTACCCCATTCTCTTGAGTGTGAGGTAAATGGACTTTTACTATATGCTTTGCAGATTCATTAAGTATAATTAGAAATAATAGGCAACCGGTAATGTGCTGACCCCGTGTAAAGTGCAGTGAATCACAACTCGCTGACATTGGGTAGATTAGCAACCGCTTTAGTAGAAGCTAATGTGGATCGGAATAAGGGATTCTCATTAACATTAATGAATTTAGATTAGATAAAGAAAAACAGAAAATGTTTACTTCACGACTCTCACATTTTTGAGTTGTTGTTTGTGAACTCTGATTGCATGCTAAAACTTTAAAATAGATAATAGTGTTAAGAAGGCAAATTACCATATGTTCAGTTGTTCTTGACAAAAAAACATATATATACTTTGGTTTTTCCCTGCATACAACCATACTCAGCTTATAAATCTCTTCTTTTCCTTTTTAATTTTCTAAATATTTACTAAAGCAAATGATTAAACAAATCCTTTGATTGCTTGCTATTAGACCAGAGATAATTGGATGACAGTGCACTTGGGAGCACATTATGTTATTTCAGGCAGTGCAGTGTCTTATCCATATGTGGGTTTGGGCTGAACTCTTTCTGACTATTCTGTGTCCAAACATTCCCTAAATGCTGATATGCTCTCTGAGTTAATATCCTTTTACCACACAAAATGAGAGGTTTGATGAAGCAAGTTAAACTCTCATCAGAATTCACAGCTCTGATTTGTATGTTATCACCAATTGTTTATTCAATGGAATATCTTGCTTGTCCTTGCTTGTTTTCAGGGACCTCCAGGTCCATCAGGAGAAGCTGGCCCACCTGGACCACCAGGCAAGAGAGTAAGTATTAAATCCCATTTTATTTCAGTATTTGTGTGCATGCTCCACTTGGGTGGCTCCAGCTACAATCCAAAATTGAACAGTCCAATTGTCGTTGTTGCCATTTCATAATTTTAGGTTGTTGTAGTTGTTTTGACATGAACTCTCTTTCTGACCAAAGCTTTTGTCATGATGAAACCACGACTCGATAAATTCATGTGAAATGTCGTAGCCCTATTTTAGATATAAATAAAAGTGTGTCTGTTGGCATTGCACACTGAGGCCTCAGCCAGTGGACCAGTTTCCCACCTCGCAACAACTCAATCTTGGCAGTAAAGCAGGAGATTCGTTTTTGTTAAAAACAGAGTGGGGCAAACAAAGTGGAGATTTAATGGGTCAAGGCGAAGAAAAGCTGTCTCAAGGCCGACTGAGAGGTGAACGTCGAGATGTAACAAATCACTCAACTTTTTTTTCCCTAGCAAGAAATAGAAAAGACCAAAAACTAGCCGTGAACGAAAGGCGCTCTAGATTCCAAACTCATTTATGTTCTGAGCAGTGGGAAGAAAGCGAGAGAGATATAGCAAGGCTGACACGTTATTGATCCATGGCTCCTAGACTGACAGCTGGAGCACAACAAAGACATAACATGGACGGGGTAAAGTTGTTAAGAGGTTATGAGAAGAGAACAGCAGGTTTTCGGAGTGACCAACAGAAAATGGAAACTGGGAGTGGAGTGGAGCAGACATTGGTTATCAGTCCCAAAGGAAGATGTTAAAACCTTGTAGAATCTATCCCTCTTAACAGATCTGCCCCAAAACTTGATGGGTGCTCTCTTGGCCCAAACCCTAACTCGTCATGGAAATTGGTTGAGTGCTTTTTGCTTAAACCTTCTGACAAACAACATAACTTCCTTGGCGGGGGGGTAATTAGATTAAACATTTAATCTTTGTGTTGATAGTGAAGTGGTTAAAGTCGATCAGCCGTTACTTCTACTTTGAGCAAACTTATCAAGGTCTTAAAAACAAGACATAAAACTTTTAACACATTAGAAGCTGACGTGTCTTTGATGTGTCCTCACCGTACAGTTGATGATCACTGAGACACAGAGACACTGAGATATCAAAGCAGCCGTTCCTTTTTAATGCATATCTGAGATGAAACATTAACATTTCTTCAATCTGATGTGAAAGCTCAGTCCACATGAGAACGAGCAGCCATTCTCCTGAATTTCAATGAGAAGTCACAATATGAAGTGAGCGCCTGTGTTTCAAAGGGAGACTTGAGGCACAGGGAAACATGTCTTGCTTTTCTGAATCCAGAGGTTGAGAAATTTTGCATTCGGAGCATTTAGCATGGTATCAGCATATGTTCCAGCTAAATGGCCTCGGGATTATGGTTAGGAAAAGGGCTATTTTATCACACATGGCTCTTAACCCACTTAGAAAATAAATGGGTCTGTTATGATCCGCCACAGGTTGCTTTCCTGAATACATAATCACACAGTTTGGATTGTATAGGATCTGTTGGCTTGTGTGTCCTTTCAGTATTTTGTTGAACTTCTCTCCAGTCATAATTTTTTCCTGCCCAGTTCCAGATTCTGAACCATTAAATTTTTCGCGTAGCAGCAGTTTTAGTTTCATTTGATTTGATAAATGCCTTGACACTGGAAATGTATTCAACCTTGCTTCTTGAATAAAAGAAATATGAAAAAGATTATTTCTCTCATTCAGCTATAATAATGTATCTTTTTCGTTCAGGTCTTGCCTTTGTTTTCTTTGTACATTATTTATCTTTCCTGAGTAGCTGGGAGCAGTTTAATGCAATTCAGAGCAATAATAAACAGCGTCTCATACTGTTGATGCTGCAGAGCCAACAGAAAGATGGCCTGGCAGCCTCGGAAAAAAATAAATAAATAAAGAGCTTGCACACTCTAATTTTCACTCTGTTACGAGGGCGCCACTGCTCTTCAGCAGCCCGCTTTGATACGAAGAAAACACCTGCCACACTAGCTGCTGTATATCGTGCTTCAATTGTGCTGATCAAGAGGCTGCCTTTTCACCACCAGTAAGAGGCACGTATCAGGAGAAGATGAAAGCTCAAAGATAGAAGGTGCCCTCCGACTGCGGGCTCTCAGTCCACAGCACACTGGCCGCGGATCACAAGTGGAGTTTGGATGGAGAGCGAGTTTAGAAAGGGATGAGTGGAGGTGGAGTTGAAAGAAATCATTGTAGGCCTGAAAGATCCTGACCAGAGAGAAAAGATGGCCTGCCAGCTGTTTGCGCGTGTGTGTGTGTTTGTGTTGTGTGGCTGTGGCTGTGTGGTTGTATGTCTTCGTGGGCAGACAAAGGCTTGTCCAACTCATTCAATAGATCTTGACATAAGTGAAGTAATGCGCGCTCAAGGACAATGGATTACCTTTCTTTTTCAAAGACAGCACCCACCATGTATTTATCAGACAAGACAACTGTTCAAACTGAAATCTTTAAACTAAAGTAAATTGAAACGCTGTGGAGACGACCTGGCAGCTCCGCAGCGCCTCCATGTTTCCATGAAACAAACAAACATATACACCGATCCATAATGATTAGATCTCTGCTAATTTTTTCATCCTGGTGACAAAGGTCAAAGATGAAAACTCACCTGTACAGTTTTGTTTTATTTGCTATGTGATGAAATACTAACCAAGTGTCCTGTCTCTTCCTCAGGGACCACCGGGAGCTGGAGGTTCAGAGGGCAGGCAAGGAGAGAAGGGCGCTAAGGTAACAAAATCAATTCTCTGCCCATTTAGAGGCAGCGACTCCCTCTGCTGCTCCCACCACCCCCACCCTCACATTGTTACCCCTCTTTAATTAAAAGCACAAAATAACTCAAAAGTCATTTCACTTCCACCATAGATGAGATGGAAATTTATGGACGCAGCCTATTTGAGTAAAAGGAAGATTCATTTGTTTCGTGCATTGTGGTGTGGCTTAATTTCAAGGCCGACACAAAGGAGTTGACGCTCTTTATGTCGAGCCCTGGGGTCTCCTGAGTGACTGTGCAATTCTATTTTAAGTGGGAATGAGAGCCCAGGGAAACTTTCTCCCCGTAGTTCCTTCTTGTTTTACACAAATCTCCATATTTCTAGTTCTATGCATTTTTTTCTGATGCTTTGTGCAGATTTCAAATCAGTTAGCATCAGCCAATTCCTGTTTTATATAAGTCATACATACTATAAAATTACTTTTCTTTTATATTTGCTTTATCACTAATGACTTGCATTAAGACATAAAACCTAACATTATAATAAACAGCTATATGCCAAAGTAGCAGTTGTTCTGTTAATATCTGCTTTATGTGAAAGCATTTAGATCTGTAAACATGTTGCACCTCGAACATGACAATCATATTTCCATGAGCTCTCTGCGTGAATATTGGCATAGTTCAGATTACTGCCGGTCAGCACTGTCACTGTCCGTCTTGCGGACATGCAGATTTTTTACATACACTTTGTGGATTAGCAGGACCTCTCTCCCTCATTTGGCTCTTGTTTGCTTGTTCCCATTTACCCGATCTGCATACAGCAAACTGTCTCAGCATAAATTAAAGCTAAGAGCATACCGCTGCTGAATTCTGATAAAAATATCCAGCGCTGCCGAGAGGCTCTAGAGTGCTGCAGATTTCACAAGTTGGAACTGATGTTTAATTCTGTACCGTTACCAAACATTACAAATTATTATTATTTTCTGCAGGTTTTAATGTTACCCTTGCAGAATCTATTTTAAAGTCTAAAAGTTTTTAATCCTATTTAACCAAAGTTTTTGTTGAAGACAATTCATAACTTCAGGGACGTCTTGTTCAATGTCTTCCATTACCGGATGTTTTGTGCCACCATGAGAGAGAAACTGAAAACTACTTTGAAATACATTTGATGCATCTCACAATGTCAGTGAAATATCAGAATCTATGATCCAAACATGTTAATACTACATTTTAGGTAAATTTTACTGTATCAGCTACGGATTTATTCCTTGTATTTCAACCCCATTGGACTCCTCAGATATTGTTTAGGCTTTGTCATTCTCTCATGGCGCTTGTTTATCCACATACAGGGCGAGTCTGGCTCAGAGGGTCCAGCAGGTAAAACAGGACCAGTTGGGCCCCAGGGACCTTCAGGAAAGCCCGGTCCAGAGGGTCTACGTGGAATCCCCGGTCCTGTTGTAAGTCTGATCTTTTCCTCTTAAATGCTACGTATACATTCAGCTGCACTCTCACACAGGCTGAAACTGAAGCACACACAGTGTGTGCACAACTCCTGCTAAGGCATGATGATGGACTTCATGGAATAATCAATACTCCCATTTGGCTTATAATTTAGTTTCACTTGTTTATTCCAGCACACTTTTTTCCCCACTTTGGGCTATTAATCATTGAGCTCAGCACAGAAAATCAATGGGAAGCGGGAGAAAATACAGCAGGCTATAATGCTCACTACAACTGAACGGCTCTTTACAGGGTGAACAAGGACTACCTGGCTCCCCAGGACAAGATGGCCCACCTGGTCCCATGGTTAGTATGCATAATCTCTCTCTCTCTCTCTCTCTCTCTCTCTCTCTCTCTCTCTCTCTATCTCTCTGAGTATTTATCTATCCAACTCAAATTGTTCTCTTTAGGAGCAGATTCTCTCTCCTACTCTTTAGTTTAAACAAAACCTACAGTGTCACTGTACTGAAAATGTTGCTATTGGACAAATATACAATCTTGGAAATGTTCATTCATGTGTGTTTATATGTTTCTTCTTTTCTGTTTCCGTTCCATCTCATTTTGTCTCTTTTTTTGTCTTCCTCTCTTGTCCCCTTTATGTTTCTTTGTCTTTATTGTCTCGCTCTCTATTCCCAGCTTCTTTTGCTGTGTCTTTGCCTCACACTTCCCTTGCTGTCTTTTCTCTGCAAAACTGACTTTAACCTCTGATGTTGTTGTTGTTCAGGGTCCTCCCGGTCTTCCTGGTCTCAAAGGTGACCCCGGATCTAAGGGTGAAAAGGTGAGTGTAGACCTTTCTTCCTTTAACCAATCTACATCGGCAGACAGATATACCTGAGAACAGTGACTGGAACCTTTGGACACTGATCTTGAGTCGGCTGTCGATTGCACAAAGCCTCTGTTACATAACACATCTTTTGGAATTACCAAGCAGAGTTAATACCAATGCAGGCTTATGTTAACATTTAGGAAACAGAATTAGTTTCTGAACGGGACTGGATATGAAACTCGATTGTGATATATAACTCTATAAACCTGTATGATCTTTTCTTTGCTGCCTCTGTCGAATTTGCCGGTGAAAGATAACTACACAGGACATTCAGACAGCACACATTACTCTATCTAAATTGCCTCCCACACACCGACATGATGGCTTGAAAGAGAGCAGTTTAAAAATCGCACAATACAGACACCATGTTGGATGTTTTTAATGCTGTCAAGCCACCGGGCATGGTCGAAGCTTTCATTTTTCAAAGTCATCATCCTTGTGGTGTGAATTGAGGCGGCTGTGGCCATGGAGGTAGAGCGGGTTTGGAGTTCAATCCCTGACTCCCCCTGTCCACGAGCTGCAGGGCCCAAAGACACATGACCCCAAGCTTCTTCTGATGGCAGACTGAGTGTTTGATAGCATGTGTGAGCATAAAAAGTTACTAAACCAAAGTCCAGTTTATATTTCTTCCGAAATCTTTTTGCTGAACAGACATTTCAATTATAAGTCCTGAGGATTTGTATTGTAATGAAATTCACCCGTTACATTTTTAGCTCTGACCTTGTCAGACTCGTATGCAGTGGCTTTAAAGTTGGACTGCAGAAAGGGACATTGCTGTAATCTTTGCTTCTTCTCTGTGTGTTTACATTTGTTTTCATCCTGCAGGGTCACCCAGGTTTGATCGGTTTGATCGGACCCCCCGGAGAGCAAGGAGAGAAGGGAGACCGAGGTTTGCCCGGACCCCAAGGTTCTCATGGTGGCAAGGGCGACGGTGTAAGTGATTTATGACTCCATTCCCACGCTGACCCTCCACCTCTTGCCATCTTTTCAGCCCCTTTGCCCTTATACTGTGGCCACAAGTCTTGCTATGGTCAATATGCTGTAGAATAAAGCCTATGTAGTGCATTCAGGTCATGCAGTGCAGTGCACATCTGCTCCCTCAGCATATTCGTAGAGAGCAAACATTCTGTTTGTTCTAGCTTTTAGCAGACTGGATTATTCATTCAAATTTGCTCTAATGCAGATGACACGTATACACATGCCTCTTAGGGATCTTGTTCTGAACTCTTCACTTCCTTACTGATTTATTTTTGTATTATTTATCTGTATAAACTTGATTTATAGTTGTCCACTATCGGCAGGTGTCCAACCATTGTTCTTTGAATATTCCCTGTAGTCCAGTGAGCAGTGCTATAACAACTACTGCTACTACTCAACAGTGTTGACAGAAGGTTAAACCTCATCTCGACAGAGCACTGATGGCAGCCTTCATCCATTTTTAAATAAACATTGCAGAATGACTGAATGTCTGTCCTGCTGTGTCCTCAGCCTGCCCTTACTCAATGATTTAAGGTGATGGGCTCGATGGAGTATTTTGGGATTAACCCTAATGAAACTCTAATGTCGCTTTTTGTCAGAGCACAAAGGGGCTTCAAAAAAGTTTATCAAGCAGTTTACCATTTCTGTTTTAGGGCCCCTCAAAGTAGGACATCTGTTGTTATGCCTCCCTTTATGTTTTCAGATGGTCTGTCCCTCTATTTGTTTGTTTTTCGTGAATACCATATCTCAGTACAAATTTAATACAAGGATGAACTGAGGACATTTTGGTGGTCAATGGTGAAGGCGAATGTGACCTCACAACATGGCTGATACAAAACACTAATCTTATTGGTAGGACAAAAAAATCATGACCACACAATCATTGTTCCTGCCTGCCTACATTCCTTCCTTGTTTTATTTTCTGGCTTTTAAGGCCTTAAACGATCTCGCTGCCAAATACTTTTAAGATCTATCGACCTGGTGTTTGCCCTCTCGATAATGGAGCCCTGCTGGTTCCTCCCAGTTCACAGCTTGTGACTAAGTGTGACCCAGCTTTTAAAGTTTTAATTATTTTTAATCCTATTTAATGGATCTTCTATCTATTCGTCTGCTCATATTTCTCTCTAATCTTATCTGGAGGAGACGTAAATGTAAACTGCATCTTGACTTGTCGGCCAATGCAAACAACCACGAGGCGATAATTCTAGTTTGGGTTTATTTTCCAACTAAATCTAACCATATGAGTATGAACTGCTGAGTTCAAGGAAACAAGTGCAGGGCTTTTAGTCTTTCCTTAATGGCTCGAATAATATTCTCTCAATCTCAATGGATAAATTAAAAAAAATGCCATTCTTCTTGGATCTGTTCTGTCCCCCACCATCATCTCTCTTTTTATTCAAGCATCATAATAAACTTTTGTGTCCAGTGTTTCTTAAATTTCTCTTTGACTTCGTTTTTTTATCTCATTGTACAACAGGGTATCGGTGGATCTGCCGGTCCTCTCGGCCCCCCAGGTCCCCCTGGTCTGCCTGTGAGTCTTTTACTCATTCTCTCTCTCATTTAGATTCCACACCACAGATAGAATGACTTTGCTAAATTGCTGTGCTTTTGTCCTGTCTAATGCAGGGTCCTCAAGGTCCCAAGGGATCCAAGGGTTCCTCCGTGAGTAGAATCATTGTCTTTTTGAAGGTGTATTGTCACTGCGATAATACATGTTGATGTGAAAGCCAGCCCCGACAATATTTCCATTCATGTCTCACCTAGGGTCCTGCTGGTCAAAAAGGAGACACTGGTATTGTTGGTGCTCCTGGTCCTCCTGTGAGTATTCATTACTCGTCATAGTATCACTGTTCCCCTCTCTTCAGACTTGTATTGGATCTAAAACATTATTTTCCTCCCCACTTTGTAGGGCCCACCTGGTGAGGTGATTCAGCCGCTGCCCATCCGGTCACCTAAGAAGTCAAAGCGCTCGAGTGACATGCAGTCAGACGCAGCAGGCACCATCATGGACTACGGCGAGGGCATGGAGGACATCTTCGGCTCACTCAACAACCTCAAACAGGACATTGAACGCATGAAGTACCCCATGGGCACGCAAAACAACCCCGCCAGAACGTGCAAAGATCTGCAGCTGTGCCACCCAGAGTTCCCTGATGGTAAGTAGAATCAAAACACAAGAGTTTTTAGCCGAATTACTCAATTATTAGTGTTTCTTGTTGGTATAAATCATAAAGGCAGTTAGGAAGGGCTAGACAGCAACAAGAGCTTTTGGTGACAAGCACAGACGCTAGTGTCCATTTTAGTAAATATCTGCCAACTGTTGAAACTTCAAGTTTAATGTATAGTTTTATATAACTTCTGGGTGCTCAGTACTGCAACAGGCAAAGTGGAGCAATGAAGCTGTTCAGGACAAAGTTGACTGTTACAGAACTATGGATTGGTTTTCTTTGGAGGGAAAGAGCAACTACAAATTTGTTCCTCATAAATTACAACCTGTTTCGGGTATAATAACAACACTTTATCCATCAGCGTGTCAGCCAGGAAATGAGTGGTAAATTACTTTTAAGCTGAAAAATCCACCCCAGATCAAGGAACCCAACACACTTCTCTTTGACATGATGCTTTAAGCCATTTTCTGTGACATCAGTAGAACAGCGTGTTTGAGCGTTTCTTGGTTCTTCCTCAGGCGAATACTGGATTGATCCAAACCAAGGCTGCTCGGGGGATTCCTTCAAAGTCTACTGTAACTTCACCGCCGGGGGCGAAAGCTGCATCTACCCAGATAAGAAGTCCAATGGAGTAAGTGACACTGGATTTGCAAACACCAGATTAATAACTGCCACTCTCTAATTAGGATTTTTCACAAAATGTTGGGCCATCATGTTAAGCTTCAGGGCTGAGTTTGTAGATTTGATATTTGCAATGTTGCGACACAACAAACAGCCAAAGGCAAATCTCTATAGTTCCCTTGAGGCTGCGCTTTAAAAAAAACAAGTATTTCTCATTTTTAGTGCATTATTCATAATTTTTTTTGTCTGTTTCTGCAGGTCAGAATATCTTCATGGCCCAAAGAACTTCCTGGGTCGTGGTTCAGTGAATTTAAGCGTGGAAAAATAGTAAGTCGTGTTTTTTTTCCTCCCTCTCCCATTCACCTCCTTCCTTCTCTTTCACTCAGATGTCTAGTAAATGGATTGAACCCCCAAACCCCCACCCATATTTTCCTGCTCCCTCCCATGTACCTGTGCACAGACTCTGCATGAGGCCAAACAGATTCTAATAGAATCAAATGGCAGCATCACCCATGAAATTCTGGGGGAATGACACAAAGTTGCTCCCCATAAAGAACCACCTAATGGTTTGAGGGGGTACACTCATTCATTTTAGGCAGAGCCAGAACTGAGAGAGTTTCAGTGCACGATTGGTTTTTAGTTAAATAATCCACCTCCTTTTGAACCAATGCCCCATTTTCAGTCATTGCAGGCACATTACAATTCTTAAAGCGTTCCATATAAAGAACAAAGCATTAAATAAAACATCGCAGAGGATTGGAGCAGAATACCTCAGCAGTTCAGTGTTCCAGCAGTCAGCCCTCACTCTGCCCTTGAACGGTTTCTCTGCAAACATCTGCTGCTGCTTCTTCCTGTCGGGAATGAAAGACGCACTTTCGTCGCGCTCCATCAGACAGTTGTCACGTTGATGTTCAGAGAATACACAGGACGTCATACCGCTTTGTGGGATCAACAGTACCGCCCTCTTCACCATTCTCTGAACTGAGGGGGCTTTCAATGCGCATGTTCACACAAGGTTCACACTAAGTTGATGTCAATATCAGGGTCATCAGAGATGTAGAGACCTTGGTTATCCAGTTTCAAACGTTGTAGGAGAAGTGAACAGGCTGAGATTTATTCAACTGAGAATCAAGTTGTGAAAGTTCTGCACAGTATAAGTGTACATACACAAACTACACAGGGCATACCCAACACAAAACCCCCGACCAGTCCAGACAGTCTGCGCAGGGTCCGCACAAAGATGTTATATTCAGCTTCGGTGGTATTGGCTGGGCTCTCTGAACATCTAAATCTACTTGATGCTTCGCGCTGCACATGCCTGTAATCGGAAATAAGACTGGGTTCGGTTCAAGCCTGGTTAGTTGTCTCTCGGACTCGGTTGGGTTCGAAGAGAAAATGGCAGAACCAGCTGCACTCTAACACTCACACATACTTGTGCATCACAAGCTTTTACAGTTTGTCCCCCAGGTTTTCTGTTGTTTGAACTCTCACACACCAGTATGTCCTGTCCTCTTCATTGTGCATTAGCTTTCTAAAGAAGACTCTAAATTGAAGGTAGTAATGAGATAACGTTGACCATGATAGAATGAAAGAACTAATTAATAAGACTAATTCATTCTTTAGAGTAAGTCCCTCATGTGGCAGTGTCTCCTCGTGCTGCTCTGCTGTGTGGAGGTTGAAGAGATGCTTGAATCAAACGTCAGCAGATGAATTGTGAGCACAGAGGATGGATGTGCTGACACTTCATTTAGTAGTGTTCTAAGTAGCCGTGACAAAGTGACTGGTGCTGCCTTGCAAAAGCACTTTATTATTATCTTTCAGTTTTACTTCTCATTTGACATTTTTCTCTTACAGTTTATTTTATTTCTCTTATGTGGATGTTTGCTTCACATATTAACTCTCTGTCTCTCTTTCAGCTTTCCTATGTTGACGCCGACGGAAACTCAATCAACATGGTGCAGATGACCTTCCTCAGACTACTGACGGCCTCGGCCAGGCAAAACTTCACCTACAGCTGCCACCAGTCT
The DNA here is from genome assembly GCA_038501795.1 of Pseudopleuronectes americanus. Lineage (NCBI taxonomy): Eukaryota > Metazoa > Chordata > Actinopteri > Pleuronectiformes > Pleuronectidae > Pseudopleuronectes > Pseudopleuronectes americanus. The sequence goes on from CM076736.1 coordinate 11,004,248, forward strand.
GTGGCGTGGCACGACGCCACCAGCGGCAGCTACGACAAGGGGCTGCGCTTCCTGGGCGCCAACGACGAGGAGATGTCCTACGACAACAACCCTTACATCAAGGCCATCTCAGACGGATGCGCGGTAAGAACCGTCCGTAGATCCTGTTTGTCTAGCAGAGCAGGGAGGGATGAGCTCAGACTGTTACCAGCTCTACTCAAAGTGAATGAGTTTGTTACAGTGTATACTTTCTGCTGTTAGGTTTCTTTCAGGTTCGATTTTTTGGATGAGTTAACCTTGTTATTGGGAGATTTTAAGAAAAGATTAAAATGCATTTAGAGATTGTTTTCCACAAAAAATCAAGCAAGATTTGGACCCATTAGCCCCTGTGGTATTTCAAATAAAAGCTAAATAGTCTTAAGTGTCTCATCAAAAGTGTGACTCATTCAATGAAATCACATTCGTTTTGCATCAAGGTGCAGTGTAGAGCTGTGATTTGAAAGCTTCTGTTATGGAAAGGACTGACCCGTAAGACAGTTGGAAATGTGCCAGTGTGTGTATTTTTTTCCTGGATGTGCTGTTCTGACTATTTGCCTTCTCCCTTTGTGTCCCTCTTGTTGCAGACGAGGAAGGGCTACGGAAAGACTGTGATGGAGATTAATACTCCCAAAATCGATCAGGTTCCGATCGTCGATGTGATGTTTACTGACTTTGGGGACCCTAACCAGAAGTTTGGGTTTGAAGTTGGGCCCGTCTGCTTCCTTGGCTAAACAAAAATGAAAAAAAGAGGGAAAAAAAAGGACTTGATGGGGTCAGCAAAGAAAGTCAAGTTGAGACGTTTCGGGTACCACCAAACCCCATTTCCAGCCCCCCACCCTTTTCTATGCCACATGCAAGTTTTGAATAAGAGATGGTGTAGCAAACATGTCTTTCCATGTATGTACGTGTAAACCCAGGAAAATACTTGTTGCCCTTGTAGGGCTCGAACCACATGACTTAACCACGTTACGGAGAAAAGGTGAAGGACATCAGAACGCGTGGCAGAGGAGGGTGAATCGGAGGTAATCAAGAGAGGGGGTCAGGCGACACGAAGGGATACGGACCTCCTCTCTGGATCTCCCGGTGCTGTATGAAAACGACTACAATGGTGCTTGTTCAAAACACACAAAAGTATAAAGAGGTGCTAAGAAAGAAGGTGTATTTTGATAATTATAAAAAAAACCTGTAATTATTATTTTGTACAATACTGTTATTTCTGAATCCACTTTCAAAACTTGCATGTGTATCAGATTCTGCTTCTGGCTCTTTAATTTCAATGTTGGCTCAAAGATTTACAGTGTAAGTTTAAGACATCACACAATCAAATATATTTCTCAAGGTATTTGTTATTGTTCAACACATAACTGTGTGTACCTGTCACGAAGGAAATAAAGTGAGCATTCAAACAATTCCCCATTGCTAAATTAGACTGTATGCCCTTTGTATATATTGACAGTCCAAAGCTTGAGGATATTTGCTGTTTCGCCCTTGTGACCAGAGGCGAAACAACCGGAAGTATCACACCAGCACGCGTACGGCAACATCTCCCACTAATGTTGTGATCCTGTGCTCGTAGGAAGCGACCATGGCATTCATCTTCCTTTATTTAATTCTATTTGTCGTTTTTTTTTCTGTTTTGTTTTCCGACAGGCTTTTTTATTTCGGTTGTATACCTCAAACTTTCTTGATAACCTTTAAAATGCAAGGATGCTATGCCCTGTATATACCTTGGTTAAACAATTAAGTTTATATATTTTGGGTGGGGATTTATTTTTTTTTAAAGAGAGAGAAAAATACATTACCTGTTAAACATCCACTGTTCAAATCCTTCTATGAATGCAATGAGAAGCCCTTTAGGTGACCCATTTTTGTAACTAAAATGAGAAAATGTTTTAATGTGCTTTTTATAGTTCATTTAAATATTAAAAACTGGATTCAGTGAACTTAATGTCTCGATGGTTTGTGTGAGATGACGTGGGGAGGGGGGGAGGGTAGATCAAACTACTGTTTATTTCAAATGCTTTAGGATATGTGGAATCGAGTTTCTGGTTCTCTCTCTTGAAACCAATAAAGAACAATCTTACAGTAATTTGCTTTTCATTCTGAGCACATGAATGGAAACAAGAAGAATGATGACTAAAGTTTCCTCTTCTCTCTGTAGGAGAAAGAATGGAAGAAAAATCACTTCACTCTTTCACTAGTGCCACATGTGCTGCTTATTTCCATGTGTGTCTCAGAACCATTAGCTTTTGTTTCATTATGTAGCTGGATTATATAAATATATGTATCTGAGTGTAATATATGCCACACACACAAACACTCACAGCTGCTCACCATTTTTTAGAAGAGAATAGAAGAAAACACAGAGGCTCACTCCAGTAATCTCAGCATGTGTGTGACAGAGACAACTGTGAATTATTTTCAGTGACTTAAGTCTTTTCTGCAAAACCTGAACTACAGTAGTTAAAGAAGAACTAGGCCTGTAAGTGTTTCTTTGGTTGCAGCATATAAAGCAGAGAGAGCATTGTCTAATTTGAAGTGTCTGATCGTTTTCTTCAGCTTGCGGGTGGGTGATACCACTCCAACACGTGTTTAGGGACTAGGCCGTTGGCTTTCAGAAAACACTTACATTCATCCTGAGCAACAAAGGTTCCAACAGGTGGATCCTTATCAGGCCAACCTATACCAGAATTCATTGCACTCCAGTTATTAACTTATTCAAAGAGATAATGGCGATGGCAAGCAATGAGACCAAAATATCCGATGCCTACATCGTCTACATAAAACGTTCTTGGAGTGTCCAACTGCAGCTCCGTTGCTAGGAGACAGTGATATGAAGACGGGACAATCTGGTGACATGAATCATGGAAATTCTTCGTGGACCAGATCGTCATTTCATATTGTCCTTTCCAGTTTATGCGGTGAAGACCGGGGGTGCAACCTCTGAATTGGGACACAGCGTCTATGTAGCTAAAACACTTCGCATTAATACTGGGGCCGCACCACTAGAGGTCCCTCATGCACAAATGGCTCCCTAAAACCATACAACAAGCAACTATATGTATTTTGTAGAGGTCTCTTCTGTGGTTTGTTGCAGGTTTGCGTGTTCCTCTCAGACAATTGAATCAAGCAAAGGACCATTTATCGCAAACGGCTGTATTGGAAGAGGCTCTGCTCTTTGAAGGAGATTTCAAAGTGCGGAGCTTATCCCACTTAATAATTACTCAAATGAAAAGCTAAAAGCTAAGCTAAGCTAAGCTAAGAGGCTGTCGGCCGTGTGTTCATATTTAATATTCAGATATTAGATCTGAACAATTACGTTTAGGCAAGACAGCCAATACTGTTAACAGTTTCTTTACTTCTTTGATCTATGTCATTGAATTGATCTTGTGTTTTAAATTTCATTTCATCATTACACATTGTTGCAGCCACATCCCTGTAATATTCTGTCTCTTTGAAAATAAAGGGAGAAAAGCAAAAAAATAGACACATCTATTATTCACTATTTGTTCTTCCTGTGTCTCCTTGAATCACATGTCGGCGAAGGCCTGCGTCACTTCCAAAGCACGGACCACGGCGGAACCTTTCATTTTCTCCTCGAAGAGTGCAAAAGTAATCCACATAATAACAAGTGACAAGTGTGTGCGGAGCGGCAGAAGAACTGGGCTCTGTATTGTCTTTTTATCTGCCTTTCTTTGGGGAGGAGGTCTTTGTGGAGAGGCGAACCAAAGCGAATACTCATGTGGAACCACACACAAGGAAAAACATCAAGAGACACTCCCCGTGGCTTCAGAGGACGATTCAGCTCCGCAGTCTTCTTATGCTTTCAACTCGCTTTTGAGTCCTTTGACTAACACTGCGTTTGTCTCGGGAGATTACTCGCATCCTTAATGGCTCTTTTTACACATATTTAAATGAAGCAATCAACATTACATGAGCTGTTGTGAGAGATCATAGTAATAATCTCCCACATTATAATAAGTGTCACTTTTGTCACCAACTAAAGCACAATAGGCATTTGAAGTGTAATCCACTTTTAAGAGCGTATACATTTGCTGTTGTAAACACTGTGTGATCAGTCCTTTCTGTGGAGCCTCCACTCCACGGGAAGAGGTGATCTTTACTTCTTTAGCCAACACAACCTCCAACACTGCAGCTGTGTCCCAATGTCCTTTGGAGGACGCAGCCTAATATAGGGGGCGGAGACCACAAAGGCCTTACTGCTTTGACTATAGCAACAGAGCTGTTGTTGACAAAACAGGACATTTTTAATTCCCCTTTCTTTTTAAACATGTCTATTGTAAGCTGTTCGGTTGAGTTGAAGCGCAATATTCCAGCATTGGATGTGTCAGTGCTTGCCGTCACAATGAATCCAGGGACAGGTTGGGGTGGATCCTTCATTTGGAATGGCAGGATGCATTTCCAGAATGCAGCCCCTGAATTGAGACAGTGTAAACATCACCTGACCATCACTGCCCTGTATGACTGACATGACAGCTGAGAGGAGCGGAGCAGAAATACCACGACTGTCTGTCAACAACAAAGAGCAGCTGCCACGTATAAATGTCAAGAGGCAAAAACCCATGTTGAGATTTCAAAAGGAAATCACACATCAAGATTTTCTTTTCTATGACATTTCTGTCCCTGAGTGGCTACCATCCAGGTCACACTGGCTCTAAACATCTACACTTTTATATATGCAGTTAATACATTACAGTGTTGCTATCCATTTGCAGTATGCATGCACATAATTACAGGAATGTTGACTTCCAGGGAGCATTTAAGCTTTAGAAAAGCACCATGTTGCACCAACATAAAAGAGGAAGGCAAATTGCTCCTTGGTTCCTCTGGATCAGAGGATGTGAAGAGATTACGCAGCAGCCCAGGATCACACAGTGACTTCAGAGTCACACAGTGGCCTTTAAGAGAAGCTGAGATACTCATCTGAGACAGGAGAGCTGCAATTTACTATTTGGAGACATCAAAGAAGATTTAAACTCACTTTAAATCCCCCTGATGTACAGCAAGCAGGTTCCTTTTAATCTCAGGTCAAAACTTATTTTACAAAATCGTAAACAAAAATTAACATCTCAAAGTTTTGTCAAGTACATTTTGATAACTTTGGAGGTAAAAGAAGATTGTTCACATTCTGCTGCCAGGAGCTTTGCTTGGCTTTGCAGTTTTCTCTAATATTTGAAGCCTCTGTTGCATATACTCTTAGTAGTGAATCCCCCCCCCCTCCACAGCCTTCCTATGATAAGTGGTACAGAGGATGGATGGACCTTTATACCACCTCCCACCCACTATGAGGTATAACAAACTGTATTCTTCATTATTCTAAGATCACGCTTTCAAGAGATAATTTTTGTTATTTGCAATTAGTGAAAAAAGAGAGGCCAACAAATACAGTGCACAAAGCCCAGAGCGCTTAATGTCTGGGGGTTTATGTCTCACTGGGCATATTGGGAAATTTAATTAAATGTTTTGTGTTGCTCAATTATAATAATTCTGTTTTCAAGTACACCGAGAATAATGCTCTTCATGATGTTCCACAAATAAATGCAATTTAGTTAAAAGGGCTTTAATTGAATATATTTCTAAGACTGGGGAGTTGTCACAGCCTCAGTCCCAATAGTTGGCTCGGATCAGTCGATGGCTGCAGCTGCTCTGGTTCACATGAGGCCCAGCAGCAGCCGAGAGGAGGCTCCCACTCAGCTTTAATCCAATCTAACTTCTCTGGTGACAATCGATATCGAGTTGCGATGCTGCTGACCGGAGCCTGAGAGTAGCGGGAGACACACAGGATGTTTGTCACAATGTAACGAGTGGCCTTTTTAATGTCTTGTCCAAACTTATAGGAGGGTTTCAACTTCTATAATGCACACACACAAACACACACACACAGACACATACACACACACTCTGCTCCCTCAGTCAAAAATAAAATAAAAAGCCCTCTCATATGCACTGATGTACAGTATCCATCTCCCCGCTCAACATTTTATACCGTCCATATACTTTTTAGATCACCTTTGCTGCACAGCACATACAGCAGGGAGCCTCTCGTCATGACAGATGTCTTTTCAGCATCTGTCATCTTTACTATTCCTATACGACTGGCTGAGGCAGAGCAGTGGATTAAACATGCAGGCAGAGTGCTCGGTCAGCACAAATCAGGAGCTGGTGGCAATCATTTTATCCATGGGGCTTCAGCTCCAAGCACTTCTCAGAAAAGGGAGCCTAGTAAACCTGCACAATACACTGAGTGCATGGTCGGGAAACATGGGATCCTCCCTTCTTAACTCCCTGGACTTGACAATTATGTCATGGTCACATCCATACTTTACAAAATACTGTGTTGATCTAATATACTATTTCTGAGATGCAGTTAAGTAGCAACCCCCTGCAGCCTGATGATGCTGTATTGCCAGCCAGAGAGATGAAATCCCTTCTATAACAACTCTCAATTACATGTGTGTACATGTGTGTTTCTCCTGTGGGTCTGTACAGAGCATCTTCTTTTCAGACTCTTGTCACTCTCCTTCCTCTGTTCAGTCTGACGTTAAATCTGTTCTCTGGTCAGACAAGTGAAAAGCAGTTAGCGCAGTGATCCATACTTATACTTCTGTCCAACTTTGACAATATTCAAACAATTTGAAATGTTCTGCTGAGAGGAAACTGAAATGTGAGACACAGTGTGTGTCAAAAACACTGCTATTGTCATCTAAATATTATCATCGCACACTGGGCGCATCAGCCACAACAGGATGGAGCGAATGTCAAACACAAAACTATGTGGGATTTTCAAGGATTTAAGTGAATATGCATTTTTCACAACAACATTTTACTCTCACAGTAAATCAGCAGTTTGTAACATGCTGAGGTTCAGTTTGAAATGGAAATGGTCTTTAGTTTTCTTAAAGCATAAACCTTCAGATAGGAAACCATATTGAAGAGAAGATTGAGTTGAGTTGAGGGTGTTTTGTTTTTCTCTGAATCATGAACATCCATTCACATTCCATTCCAGATCAACAGGGTTTGTGCAGTTGGTGTTGTTGTTATATTTAACATGCACGGCATATGCTGGATCTTGACCTTTATCTGTTATTTCAGGTGTGGAGGTCCAGACCATAGACTTAATAAAGATGGACAACTTGCCTCCACCTCCCCCAAATAACCAGAAATGAAGCAAAAACATCAAAGACTTGAACACTGCCATCTTGGGCTGATTATGTTATATTAAACCAGAGTCTGTGCAGTTGTGATTTTGGGTATTGGGGTTGTGGTCCCACAGATATATGTGCTCAACCAATCACGAGTTAGCCTCTGCTGTCCATCATGACAATTCACCCATTTTCTACAGCATCAAATAGAGTTTACGCAGAATGTTTCCGCTGTCAGTTTTTGTGCTGCGCTGAGCTAACATCTCCTATAGCTCTAGCTAATGTTAAGCATTAGAGATATGAGAGTGACTTTGATTTTCTCATCTAACTTTTGCAAAGACTGAAAATATTTCCCAAAGTTTTTTCAAGGGTATACTTATTATACTTAAACAATTTAGGTTACCTGATTCTTAATAGATGGTATCATCTTTTTCTGCAGTATGCTGTCCAGTAATATTAATCTCCCAGGGGCTCCAGGGGTGATCATAAGATAGATTATGACTGTCAGCGGTGAGTGTGTAGGGGTTTTCTGAATCCTCTGTTGCAGCCAAAGTAGACTCCAGGCATCAGTCACTCCCAAAACATCCTTGGAGGAAAAACCTTGCAGTCATGAATGATTCAGCAGACTAGATGACACTCCTGTGGTAGTGGTGAACCTCCACCTAGTGTACACAGCCCTGTTTTGTGTTTGCCTTTCAATATCCTCCAGAGGACTTCAAGCCCACGTTTAAGAGGGGCTATAGAGAAGCGCGAGGGATTGATCAGAGACGCACACCAACCGATTGTGAACTGGCCCTGAGGCACATGCCAAGACTCCTCTCATTAGAAAACCTGAGACTGTCAACAGCCCAGTCCACCGGGGCCCGAAACAAAGCTCACGCCTCGCCCTGCTTCAAAGACACGCTCACATTTGAATATGCGTTCAGATGAGCCCCCGCTGTGCACTCTCCCCCATCCGGCACGTGAGGTGTATCACAGCCAAGCGGGGGAATGAATCCTGAACAGGACAGCAGGCTCTCTGACCTCCCAACCAATAAATCCTAAAGTGCACCTCCACCAGGGAGCTAGTGAGCCGCTGCGCACTTAAATAGCAGGTAAAGGGACAAGCGTGAAGATTGTGTTTACCAGCCAAGGACAAGGGAGGCAAATCTCCCAGGGCGGGGAGAGGGCACAGAATAGATCTTCTCAGCACCTGTTAAAGCATTTAACAGGTATACTTTTTAAAAGCCATTTCTTCACTTGAAGGTGGTGAAGGCGGATTCTGAGGGAAATGGAAGCGAAGGACGACGAAGACGTGTGTGCAACCCAAGCAGGGTATAGCTGTCCATGTTCACGTTTAATAAATCATGTTGGAATGGGGATTAAGTCCAACCAATTCGACAGTGGGGAGACACTGCATATACTGAAGCAATGTGATGATGGGGATTTTGTTAAACTGGCACCTGTGGGTGTATTTTGGATGAAAACACATCGAATGAAGCTTGTTACGGACGAAGCTTGTTATGAATCAAAGCCTGTCTCCCTCGCTCTGTGACCAGCTGCACAATTGATTGGCTCCCTGTAAATTCAGATTAGAATTCAAGATTCCTACTCCGCACACACAAAGCCCCGAACAATCAAGCCCCTTCATATATCACATTATCCAAATAGATCACTTCACTCCCTAAACACAGCCTCTATTGTGGTTTGTATAGATACTGCAAGAGTGGAACGGGAGGTAGAACCTTCAACTACTAGGCTCCTCTCCTATGGAACTAGCTCCCACTCTAGTTTCGGGAGGCAGACACCATCTCTACATTTAAGGTTAAACTTTAAACTTTCCTTTTTGATAAATCCTAGAGTTAGTTCTGGATCAGGTGAGGTCTGATCCACCCCTTAGTTATGCTGCTAAGGGTCTATACTGCTGGGGGAACTCCCATCGTGCACTGAGCCCTTCTTTCTGTCTCTCTGCCCACGCATTTATTTAATTTACTACACATCACTAACCAGATTTTTCCATCCTGTAGTCTCTCTCTCTCTTTATTATTTGAATTGTTGCTGCTATCATTATCATGAATTGATTTTGTGAATCAAGTGTTCTGTGAAAAACCTATGACTGGTTGGATGAGCAATAATCTGGACAGTGTGTGTGTGTGTGTGTGTGTGTGTGTATATTCCATTTCCCATTTTTGTTGCTCTCTTGGTTTTAAGATTTCATCAGTAAATTATTTATGAGCAGTGAAACTTAATTCTGGTTTGTTTGGTTTTACATATTTACATCCCGGTTTTCCAGCTCAAGAATCTTACACAATCAATCATATTCATGTTTATAAGCTTGTTAATGAGTTATGAGTCTTATAAATATTCACATTCTTATTCTGTACATTAACATCTGCTTCAACCGGTTATAAATTTGCTTTTCAGCCTGAGGGATTCTCGGTAGCAGAGGACCCGTCCACACTAATGTGGATATTTATCATAATGAACTTTTCTCAGCATTTTGGCCTTTCGTATTAGGTGAATAAAACTGAGATTTTTTCAAACGCCTCCCAAAGTGCAGATAAAAAACTCTGATATGTGTGTGTACATGTGAAACAGAGCACTTGCGAAATTATATCGTCACAGCTTCCTTTGTGCCTGCCCACTGTTGGATTGGGTTATTAGCGTTAGCCAGAAACAACGACAATAGCAATTGGATTGGAACAATAATATTTGTTATAAAAAATCCAGACAGTGACCATCTAAAGTTAAAAACAATAACCCTGAAAGTCGGCAACTTTTCATCATGTAGTTGCTGATGTCATCATATATAAACCATTAAACATAATTTTACAATAAAAAGCTTGAAAATATACAGGGTTTTTTAACAGCTATTAACAAAGTAGTGTAGATGAGGCCTGAAAGTCTTGTCGGTGATACAAAAACATTACAAAATGACTTTGGATCAAAATAAAATAGACATAAAGGTGAATCAGACAGCTGTAAAGAAAGTGAAAGAATCAAAGAGTAATTCATCCCTGTTTCCACCTCAACAGATGCTGCTCTGTTGTCACAGATATGAGAAATTGGTCACCTCCGAAACAAGTTGGAAGAAGGTTCTACACAAGGTCACAACTATCGACCTGCCTCTGATGGATTTGATATTTAACCAACGTCTCCTCTACAGCCGTGTTCACATAACGGCCATTTGAAGTCCTGTCACATTCAGAGAGAGGAAATATTCCACCTGAGAGATTGGCATTTTCATTTGGAAACAGACGATACCCCAGGAAAGAGCTGTCATTATTTTGAAGCGCTCAAATTATGTCCACACTGCCCCACCACCATTGAATATTATTAGCATTTCTGGTTCCCATTAAGTTTTTTTACCCCTCATCGAAATTGCGTTGATCTGCAAAGGCGACCTCAGCACAACACTCTGAAATATAACATACGGTAATAAATAGGACATTATTACACTGCAGCTCCACTCTGAAGCCTCAAAACTCAATCATCTGATTTCCTTGATAAAAATCCATATTCAATCCATAAATTCGGACAAACCGGTCAGAGCCGACATATTTAGAGGCAGTCGCCGTGCACCTCTATTTGATCAGGCGATGGAGCGCTTATTTAAGCTAAATCCCCTTTTTGAAGGGAAAATTGATGATGTCACACATCAGTGGTCTAATCCTTTTGCGCTGAAGAAGCCCTCAGAGGCCGCACAGTGTGGTCTGTAGGCTCCTGATTCTACAGTATGTCATGATGTACCGTTTAGCCCACAAGTGTTATACCCATGGCTAATTTAAATTTATAGTGAATTTTTGTTTTGCCAATATGATTCAAATTTAATGTTTTACTAAAAATGCGAAATTTATGCAGCGTTCCACTGGTTCATTAATATTCAGTAGCTAAAATAGAGGCGGATCCAGCCACAGGGTAAGAGGCCACTAGCCCCGCCCATGGACCAGAAGTGCACCTATCTAATCAGTAATCTTTAATTCGCTCAAAGCTATAGAGCTACAGTAAACAACGAATGACTTAAAGTAAAGACCAGAGTAATGGAGAACATTATTCCAACCATAAAGACCTGGAGATCTTCACAAAAGTTAGATAGAGGACCATAATCCCAGAGGAGACATGCAAGAAGTTTCAACTGAAAAGAATGAAAAAGGGGAAAATCATCACATTTGCAATTGGTCAAAAAAAAATTGGTATCAGTTTGAGGGATTTGGGGCTTAACTGCACGAATGGATTGCTACGTTCAGGTTTGGACACCTTTGAGTTACTGCAATTTGGTGATATTGACACACTAACAGCTTGTTTTTCTCACTTTTAAAAGCCAGAATGTAGAATTAAATGACATGATGTAATCTAATCTCATTCAGCATCACTCTGTTAAATGTCAAGTCATTTATCTGAGACATACTGCGATGTGATGAGGAAAACTAAATGTGGCTTCGAGTGCCACGAGAATCACTTTGCATTTCATATCCATCGGAAGTTGAGAAGTGAGGCCATGGAAGAGTGTCCACACATTGTGGAGTTTCATTTCATCACATTTTTAACAGCCTTATCACTTCTGGCCTTGTTGATTAAAGAGCGGCAGCGCTTTGTGCCTCTCAATGTAACTGTATTTATTCACAATAAATTCCAGTAATTGAAGATGTCAGATAGAAGCAGAGACTATATATCTGCGTTTAAACTCTAAAAGGTTGATTTTCTATTGTTACTGGGAAATTTAAACACTCTGCTTTGACTGCAGAGAGATGTTGAATTCACATTGATCGAGCGTTTGAACATCAGTCGGCCAAGATGACACTTTAATGGCTCATTTCAAGGCTAATTTTACTATGGTCAAAAAAGGAGTCACAGAACCTTTGTCCTCATCTGCCCCTCACATTAATCACACATACTCATCATTAGAAAAAAGTGTGTGTGCCCTAAGCTTTGAGATAATGAAGGGGTGACATGTGATGCTCTCCTGATCCTGCAGAGCCGAGCTCACACTGTATCCAACCCAAGATGAACAGGACAGAACAAAAGATGTATTTTAACTCAGTTTACTCTCTGCAGCATCAGAAATGTGATGTGCTTGTTAATCCCCACCCCCATTAGTTATATAAAGCACATCTGTGTACTTGCAATGAGACTTTTGGTATTTTTACCACGCTAACAATGTGTGACTCATTCAAAACCAAGCAGTTTACATTTTTTGGGGAAATTCAATGGAAATTCCAATTTACTAGTAAAATAATCCAAAATTAAAAGAAAAAATACCAGTGGGGTAAGACCTTTTTTGTTAAAACAATTCCACAATTGTAGCCACATCAGTCGGAATGAGGTCACAGCAAGGAGGTTTCTGGCTCTAATCCCAGGTCCAAGTTTGTTGAGTCTTGAGAATTGCAAAGAATCACATTGTAGCATCACAATATCTAACTTACTTTAAATACACTCTGGTATCATTCAAACAACCCCATCAGTGTGTCGACAGATCTGCCTCCTCACAGGGGGGAAATTTGTCACAGGAAATGAGATTAACCATCTGTGGGATAACAGCAGGAGTCCTGCATGAATTTCTTTCTGTCTTACTTAGGTATATTTTCAGTGTTTTAAGGTTTCGACATGGTCTAATTCCAGTTTCAGAGGCTTCTCCTCCGTGACAGGAATGAACAAGGAGAAGAAACAAATCAATGAGAACGAGGAAACATGACGGCTGATTCTCTGTTCAAATATTTATTTGATGCCAATTTGAGAAAGTTTGAAAGTCCAGCTGCCATTACTGTTCAAATTAAAGACTCACAAATCTACTATACTGTGCAAGCATGGACCCAAAAAGCGTTAGATTTTTCTCCTGCCAAACCACAATACATCAGAGACAGAACAACGGGTATTTTTAGAGCAGAAAATCCAACAGAGATGAAAGTTTTGATTAACATGAAGAGAGGCAGCTCATAACAATTTGATGCTCAACAGTTGAAATGATCTCTGCATGGAGATGAAGGCGTGCAAATGTCATTATCAGCCCTAAAAAATATCTTAATGGGAACATCTATCCTCGAATAATCTCAGGCTTTGAGGTTTGATCAGCCGGTGATAATCAGTGTATTCCAGGAGTCACTGTGGAATGAAATGTTGCCTCTTTCTATTTACTTCTCTTCTCTTAATAATTGTATCTGTTTTCCCAGGAGGGCTTCAAACTATCCCCAGAGAGCAGGCTGAGACTTTTTGCATCCAGGTTTCGATTAGAGGAGCAGGTAGAAAGTGCAAGACAGCGGCCGACGGCACAAACTAGCAAATGAGACTTGTGGGTGGAAAGTGTTTGTGCTTCTCGCCGTGTTGACTCGATTCAGATGTGATGGAAGTGGAGAATCAGGTGCTCATTATACATTAGCGTTTGACTGATATACGGGGCCAGTAATGGATCATTAATTGCTGCCTGTGAGTCAGTTATTCAGTCGTTAGATGGAGTCAGTGATGGCTGAAGGGAAGCTTTAATAAATAATGCTTTCAAAAACTTTGGCTGAACCTTCATATACAAAGACTATGAAGCAGCTGTTGTTCAGCATAGGCAGAAGAGGCTGCAGAGCTGTTGCATTGCATGTAGCTCAAACACTTAGAAAGTGCCTTAGGTTATAAAGAGAAATGAAAATCTAAAACCTGAAATCAGTTTGTCAATAAAGAAACAAATACATAAAGAATTTCAACATATAAATTGAAATTCTTTATGTATTCAATTATATAAAGAATTTTTCTTCATAGATGGTCTCTGTCATTTTAGTTAGTTATTTCATAGCTCATGGTCAGCTGTTCATTTTTCAGGTATTAGTTGTAGTTAGATATTGGATGGTATAAAAATGGAGGGAATCGCAGGGTGAAACATTATTGTCAGCTGAGACAATTAGTGATTGGTCAAGCACGTGAACTGGTGGTACCTCGATACTTCACCGCCGTACTCGGATTGCTACTGGCTCCAAATAATGTCTTAAATGTGAGAAGGCCCTGTTTATACTGTATACTGGATATTTTATCTTCATTTCTGGATAGCGTGAGCAAGTGGACTAGCATTGTTCATCTTTATATACATGGTTGAAACATATCTTGTAAATCAGAAAAGAAAATAGCAGTGTGGGTGTGTGTGTTCTTTCAGGTCGTACACACATTCTGACCAAATCTTGCAGCACCTTTTTTTGGATGTCCTCAAAATAATGCTTTGGTGGCAGCAGCCTACAGTCTTCTACCTCTTCACTTTAACGACGCTTTAAAACCTTTTACAGCCGATTGCCAACACCAGCTGTTGATACACACTACTGACGTCAGCAGTCCTCCGAAATCACTCCTATTATAATGGCGTGTCATAATGTGCATCAAAGTCAATGTGCTATTGAATAACAGTGATAACGAGGGAAAACCTATGTCTCCACATGTGATGAGATTTCAGACCTGGTTTAAAGTATTGTGTATTTCTCCGTCAGTGTTGTGTCACAGTCGTTCACACACATCTTCGTTCATTCAGTCATTTACTAACTGATGCTTTTTCAAATCCTTCTGTAATAGGTGGACCAGTGTGGTGTGTGAAGCTGAATCCAGGGCTCTGGCTCTGTGTCCTCAATCGCTGGGGAACGAGTGGTTTTCTGGGAGGAAAATGTTCATGGTAACTTTTCCTCCGAGCTTTTCATTCCCTCAGTCTTTGTTGAGATAGAACCAGAACTAATCCTAAAGGCACAGTTTGTCTCCACACACACACACACACACACACACACACACACACACACACACACACACACACACACACACACACACACACACACACACACACACACACACACACACACACACACACACACACACACACACACACACACACACACACACACCACACACACACACACACACACACACACACACACACACACCACACACACACACACACACACACACACACACACACACACACACACACACACACACACACACACACCACACACACACACACACACACACACACACACACACACACACACACACACACACACACACACACACACACACACACACACACACACACACACACACACACCCAGATGAACAGACACGCTCATGCCAGAAGGGTCAAGATGGTGGACCAGACCCTGATCCTCTCTGATATGAGCTGTTGTGTCCCACAATGCACTGCAGCAAGTCTTTGAAACACCAACGTAAAGTTTTCTGGAAAATGTCACCAAGCTCTGCCTCCAAACATCTGGAGGTCAATATTCAGTTGAGGTCAAAATCGATGATCAGTGAACATTTTGCCTAGACTATGTTTTAATATATGTTTCATTATATGTTGTATATTTGCACTTAATCAAGTTGTTGTTAATGAAGAAAGCTTGTACAAATAAAGTTAATTGATGAGGCTTGAATTGTTGATGCTATCTTCAGTAAAAGAGTCTGATTCAACCTCTGGACTAACTTCACGCTGACATTAATGTAGCTACTGATCCAACTTAATGTTTTACCTGAATCAGAAGATGATAACTGTGGTGAACTAGACAACCATCGTGATGGGAGACACTTCATCATCATGTTTTTTACAAGATACTTGAATAAGCTGATCAACGGAGACGCTGATCAAAGTGATGGTGTAGTCAGTCTCGTCGCTCATTGGCTGCATCTCCTCTTCAGTGAACGGGCCCGAGCACATGCATTTTGAAGCGTGGCATGCGTTTTGCTCACTGTGGCAAGGATAAAGGCTTCTCTTCCTGCTACCGTCACGTGATGTCGATCCTTGCCTGCTAACTGCTCATTACAGTCAACGCTATCAATTGCACATCACACTGTGAAAATGTTATGTAAATTGAATGATAGTTGTAAAATAAAGTTTATTTCCTGTTGCCAGTAGGTGGCGCCATCAGTATTATTACATACAGACGAATAGATCTGTTCAAGTAGGGGCTCTGATGAGGCATGAGCAATTTTGTGTCAATTGGACAGTGTTACAACAACTTCATTTTCACGCTGATCAGTAGGTGGCGCTATGATCCTATCACCACACGTGTTGAGAACCTCCGCATGGCACCATTAACCAGCATCAGGAACTGTTCCACTCACATACCCAAGTGCTACTCAGACCGAGGAGCTCTGCAAAATGTAAAAGGACCCTCACAGTGAATGTGCCGTTTCTTCCACACTGTTTTTCTATGTACCACCAAATACCACTTTATGTTGCCGGGCAACTAATGCCAGAAAAGAGCAAGGGTGAGAATGGAAAAAGGGAAAGTGCAGCGCAGGGAATGACAGAGGAAGGACGAAACTGCAGCAGCACATAAGGTGGTTTTTTTCAGAGCAAAAGGGCATGAAGGCAATTCTAGAACAAAATGCTTCAGAGAAGAGAGGAACAGAGTGAACAGCAATGGAACCATTTTCATGCTTAATGCAATAGCAAGTTTTAAGTTAGTAGCAGCACAGCAGTAGGGAGGGATCCTGAATGTAATGACATCAATTAATCTAAAAATCAATGCTCTTCTTACCAGAGCACAAATGCATTATCATATAATAGCTCAAAGAGAACTTCACCATAAAAGTCCATATAAATATATGAATACATTTTTCGGAAGTTTATGGTGTCTGTTTTAGCTTTGTGCAATTTTCCTTCACGGTTTTTACGTTTTGTAGTGTACATGCATGCATGTGTGTGTTTGTGTGTGTGTGTAATAATTGCTGATGAGAGCAAGCTTATTTGTATTTTCTGTATGTGATGTGGGGTGGAGAATATGTGAAGAGTGTTGCAGGAAAAGTGTATGTCCGTCTGAAATTTGTTAATGTGGAATTCTACATCTGAGCTCCAAGTGTAAAAATGCGTCTTCATAAACATCCACCAGGTTGTGCTTGAACCCAGCCGGGATATTCTCATGCTTCCTGTCACAGCAGAGGAGGGAAACTTTTGAACGATACAAGTGCATATCTCGAATTGACCCAGCTCCAAGTGGCACTCTCAGCTTCTTTGGTTGACTAAGATGCCCCTCTGGTTCGCACAAGTACTGCTTTGCTGGTGGCTTGTAGAACTTTTTTCTCAGAAGGCTTATTGAGAAGGGACACCTAAGTCAAGCTTCATTTTTCTTTCTCCATTTCCTCTCGTTCAGATCCTCAACATTCTCTAGATCCCATCAACCACCACCTGGGGTTACTAGAGTTTCCCTTACTGCGCAGCCACACCCCCTTTCAACCTTGATAACATCACAAGGGGTCAAAATGTAACACAGACTCTCATTAATGTCACATCACTCCCAGCTCTTACTATGGTTAGCAATACATTTAGTTAATTTTTTTTATGGAAATCTCTCCTGATTGAATATGTGATGGTGCAGTATTACAGGCAGGATATGGTTCTGATTGATACTATTATGTGTCACCACTGTGACTAACTGCTGCACTTTCAGGTGGCTGTTCTAGTGTGTTTGGGGGGGATTTACAACATGTGGTAAAACCTGCAATGAAACCTACCTGTTAATAAGCAGCTAAGCCCCCTAAAATATTTTTACTGACACTGCTTTCAGTGCAGTTTGAGTCACAGGAGCATCTGATGCATCAGCAGTTTCCTGCAAAAATATACAATATACACAGAATCTCCTGTCAGCCGACAGTCTGTCTGTGTTTGTGAAGCATTATGTCAGTGACCCAGATCATCCTGCTGAACTGGTCCTTCAGTAACTGTGGTGTGCAGGGAGATGGTGAGGTCATAGACGCCTCTCCTTGAATAAGCTGAATGCAGATTAGGGCCATGCTTTGCAGATATGTGACACCTCGTGGGATCTGTAAAGGTTTTTCAAAGTGTCGCACATCTCATTAACCTACGTGAAAAGTGTAGGAGCAGAAACTCCCAAGGCAAAGGTTGTGTTGTAACCAAGCCCATTTGGACAAAGGGACTTGCTTCCTCTCAGCTGTGTGTTCACCAGTTCGGAGATGCCAAATAACATTAAACAGCAAGTCCTTCATACTTATTTAAAGCTGCAGGGGGTCGTGTCTAGAGCAATAGCATTCGAAGACACCACTGTGGTCGGTTTTGCTAAATCTTGTTTACCCAGACCCAGATTGACTCCCTCATGACACTTCCTTCTCCCCAGACAACTCATTAGACGTCCTCATGGGCAAATTAATGCAGATGAACACAAATGCAACACACACAAACACACGCGCACACACACACACACACACACACACACACACACACACACACACACACACACACACACTTATCCCTCAGTGATGCATTAACCTTTAAGCAACAGCTAACGTCTGATAATGTGAAATCTGCTGCCATTTAATGCCCTATGTTTCTTTAAAGAATGGACAGAGTATAGACCTAAACTCTTTTATGAGTTCGCTACAGAGCGTCTGCTGTCAAGGACCCCGAAGAGTCGGAGCCCTTTCAAGGTGTGAACAAGCAGAGATGAGACAGATGTTTAATATTAGCAAAATAGCATTCTCCATTAAATGGCGTATAATGGAGTGTTAAATAATGGAGAGGCGTAACACCTAGATGGACATGTGTGTGAAACACAAACAAAAGTGTCCTAGGAAGGTGTTACTGCCATCAAGAGCCACCAGAATAGTGCTCATTGGCTTTGATTCTACAAATCTCTGGATGTTACTGGAATTAAACACATCGTTATTCTAAAACGTTTTTAATCAGTTTGTCCTAATTGTGCTCCAGTTTTGAACTTTCTATGAGACTTATTGTATTCAGACTTGTTTGCTTTACCTCTGTGAAACATTCTGTTACGCTTTACATTATGCACTTCTGATTTATATTTGCATTTTTAGTGATCTATGCAGAGCATGAAGACCACCTCCTTCTTGGGCCCCAAAGACTGAGAATAGCAAACCAAAATGAGGCAGTCTGGTCATGAGACAAATAATTAACGTCCACAAATTTTCCTATCCGTATTGTTGTCGCCTAGCAACAGAGCTGCACATTAGGATTTTTTTTAATTCCCCTTGGATTTTTAATATGTTTCCTGGTAGTTGTCTTTTGAATTGATGTATGATACTACCGCTTACCGCTTTGAAAATTACTTTGTCAATGAAACGCATTGAATCCCTGGCATGGGGCGGGTCGGGAAGGACCCAACCTTGTGGCCTTTGTATCTCAGGGTGGAAATAATGCATTTATCGTCTGCATTAGAAGGAGCTGGGATGGTTGAACCACTGTGAAACAATCGGTCTTAAAATCGGTCTTGAGGATGCGGCCCAGGAATTGAGACACACCTAAGGTCTCTGTGTTCCCACTTTCCTCTGTAAGTCACTTTAAGTTTGCCTGTTTGCCTTCTTGCTTTATCAAATTGCTTGCATTACGGAGTCTGAATCTGGGTCTTCTTGCATTGGACGTAACAAATTTGGTGTTTTGATGGTGTTGGGGGAGAGCACGGTCCAACAAGTCGGTCCTAACTGGAGTTCAACTGGGTTGAGATCTGGTGCCTGTGAAGGCCACAGCATCGGATTCTTATCAATTTCCTTCTCTTCAAAACATACAGTGACAACTGCCATGTTTCTGCATTCATTTATTTTTAGGATTTTTCCTTTAACTTGTCAATGACTGTGTGTTAAAAGCATTTCACATGACAAACAGCACAGCCTGGAGACCTCAAACCCAATCTTCTGAAAGAATAAAGAAATAAGCCCATTGGTCTCCTCTAGTAGAAGGTCTATTTAATTTGAATTCCCCCAACTTACCCATCTGAAGTAGCTCTGTTAAATCTGCTCCATCACGCTGCTGTTA
Organism: Pseudopleuronectes americanus; assembly: GCA_038501795.1. Taxonomy (NCBI): domain Eukaryota; kingdom Metazoa; phylum Chordata; class Actinopteri; order Pleuronectiformes; family Pleuronectidae; genus Pseudopleuronectes; species Pseudopleuronectes americanus. The sequence continues at coordinate 11,024,147 of CM076736.1, forward strand.
AGACATGGCACCATTCCCAAATCTATTTTACAGTTTGGATTTAAATAATTCCTTTCATCAGTTCACCAAAAAACTACAACCGATGCTTGTCTAATTAAGATGCAAACATGGATGTAAGCCAATTTCCTTTTGAATGCCAAAGGTCCCTTTAAACTTTAAAGCAGGATGAGTGTAAGGATCTCATTGGTAGGCACTGCTTAAAGTGATGTATTGAAAAGCTGTTTCATTCCCTGAAGCTTTAAAGTATGACAGTGGATTTATTTCTTGTCTGCCATGGTGGGAGCGCTGTTCTGCAGTCTGAACACAGCACGCCACCTGAAAACAACTTAAAACATAGCAGATATAGTGCATGAACTCTCAACTAAAGTAAAAGACCCATAACTTTGCTGCATATAGTAAAATGGGAAGTAACAAAGAGCATAAGAAAATGCAACAAATGCCAAATACAGCAAGTATCTGTGGGTTAAGAGAACACAAGAAGAAATAATGTCAAATCCTTCTAACAAAGTTTTTAGAAATAAAGATTCTATCCAACACCTGTGGTAAAAGTTACCTACAGGGGAGCCTTATGATAAAGTTCTGCATCTAACTGTATGGTTTGCATCACTACATTCAAGAACTGATCGAACAAATAGAAAAAAGTTCTTTGAGTCATAAAGAGTTTGAGTTTCACATGTAGAGTACCTTAAAAGAACGCCTGGCTACCGCTCCAGTCTGCTTCATCACACATTTACTTGGAAAACACTGTGCAACAACTTCCACACAAGAATTCTTTGCAACTTTTACTAAGGATATTCTCAAGTACTTGTAAACTTTTCTAGCCTTTTTCTCCCATATTAAGAGAATAAACTTACTCTAAGTTGGTCAAATCTACTCAGACTACTTTGTGTTTTAGGATTATTTAAAAAACTACCCAAAAAAATACAAAATAAATCAAACTTAAAAGTGCAGATTGTCGGATTTGATTGCATCTGGTGGTGAAGTTGGAACCAACTAAGTATCCCTCGGCACATCTCCACTCCGAGCATTGTAGGAGAACCTACAACAGCTTTCAGGTAACATGAAAATAGCAAAATGCCCTCTCTAGTTTGGTTTGTCCATTCTGTAGCACGGTACTGCAATATGGCCGATTCTGTGGAGGTGAATTATGGAAAAAGTAATTTGATTATTATTTATTTCTGCAGACAGATTCCCCATAATCCTACACATATTGGGGTTTAATTAATATTTACATAATACATAATTTCATCTGACGCAAACTAAGCAATCTGGGTGAAGCCATGGATTTCCTTCAGAGCAAAAGTCTAAACATGCAACATATCTTGTGACAAATAGTCAGCATTTGAACCTGAATTAACACAATTCATTTTATGTGTGTTGAAACAAATGAAAAATTAAAAGGAGCGTTAGAAGAGTCATCAGGATTCATCCTATTGGGAAAAACATGTTATGAACAAAGAGGAAAGTGAGAGGAAAACCAGGAAGAAGAGGATGATGATCTGGTGATGGTCTGAGGACAGATTCCTCCTGGTGAAACCAAGACTGAGCACAGAAGGGTCCTGATGCTGTAAACACTGTTAAACCCCTTGAGGTAAATGTAAGATTTTGCTGTATAAATAGCTTCACTCACAGCTGATTACCAATGTTTCAAGCATCAGCATCACTACTGCTGCTTTTCCAGCGGCTGCTGCATGGTCACACCAGCCTGGCCCATCACCTCCTCTTCCAACCGCTGCGACATGCATGGACTTAACCATGAAAATCTCTGACATGAGATATGCATGCTACTGTGTGAAGGTGTAGCCACAGACATGTGCTCAGCCCTCCTGTAAACAGAACACTCTCCTCTCAAGCTCTGAAACAGTGATAATCATCCCCTCGCCTCCCAGAGACAATGTGAACAATCCTCATTTTTTTTAATGATGCTATTTTCTATATGTGAAGACTGTTTCCCATCTGCTTCTTTCCCTGGTGATTTAAGGAACAGTGCACTGTGTGAAAGCACAAATGACAAAAAAACACACTAGTTCTGGTTGTATTTTTCCCTGAATAGAGGTGTGAGTACTGTTATCCACAGGATTTCTTGGATTGACAAATTTGGAAGGTGAATGTGAAGGTCACCAAAATGTTTGAATAGAGTTATAGAGTGACAGACTGACAGGCAGACAGATAGATGGATATTGAGCGAGAGAGATAGAAAGATAGAAAGATGGATAGATAGATGGGTAGATTGGTAAAATGGATAAATAGATAGACGGAAATACAGACAGCTTGATAGATAGATTGAAAGTCCGATAGATAAATAGACATACAGACAGACGGACAGATAGACTGATAGATAGAGAGACGGTGGATAGATAGATTGATCAGTCATGTGACCCTCCCCTGCAGTGTGCTGGATCTGGATGATTTGAATATTTTTCCTCCACCTCTCTCCAAACTTTTACTCCCTGGCTCTGCCCTCAGTCAGTCCGTCAGTCAGTCAGTCGGAGCACCGGGCAGCGCTGGGTGTGATGCCGGAGAACGTGTGGTCGCTGTGCCCGCCGTCTGAGGACTCTCTCTGCGGTTCGACGGAGACGCGCTGAGGTTGAACTAGAAAGGAGAATAAGGAGCTGTGTGTGTATGTTATTGTTGAAGGACTGCGCCTCGGAGAGAAGTGGCCGGAGCCCGTCAGCATGCGGCTCCTGTTGAGCGTCCTGTACCCCGTCCTCTCCCTCACAGTCTTCGGATTATATCCCTCCATGGTGAGTTTGGTTTTCTGTTACATTGTCTCTTGTTTGCTTTCAGCCCGGGCTTCCGCTGAGGACGTATAGCTCCTCATGCAAATAGGCTTTAGTGCCGAACTTCCCTCAAAAGCCCTCGAATTTCATTTTGTCTAATTTACCCGCAGAGATAAGGGAAGTGAATTAGAATAGATTCATGGGAATTTAAACACCCACAGGAAACACTACAAATCGGGGATAGGCTTAATTAATTTATCTTTTACACTCAGCTATTCATTTAAACTTTGAATAATAACCAGTATCCCCTCAAAAAGCAGCCATCCTGAGAACGTCTTACTTTCTATAATGCACTTCTAGTTACTAGATTTAAGAATATGCTTTTCCTCTAAGCTAAAACATAATTTTCATCATCAACATTTCAATGCAGTTTTGCAACTGTTTGGTCCTGCATCAGTTCAACAATTATAAGAACATGGATCCAGCTACATAGATGATTTCTGCTTTACCGGTAATTATTATGCAGCAAATGCAGGTTTATGTTAAGTTGTTGTGACAAATCCCCTTTTTGTCTTTCCCAAGTATACTGATTATATTGAATGCAAGTTCATACAGACATCTTTGAGAGAGAAAGGTATTTCTCTCTCAAAGATGCTCCCATTTGTGATGGATGAAAACATGTTGAGCTTGAGTGGTGATATAACCTCTGCATTTCAGCATTTTAGATCTGCAGGTTTTGTCTTTGTGCTTAAATTTTAAGCAGATTTGAGGGGACATGGACTTGAATGTGCATTGACTTGGAGCTTTTCACTGAGGGGAGTATGGAACAACGGAGAGTGAAGCTGATAACTGGGCTCACGGTCTCATAATTCATGGATAAATCAGTGGGTCTCTGGTGGTGGAGCTGTCCGCTCTCTAGTGCTGAAACTTCAATGCACGTAGGTCTGTGGCTTTGCAGCAGCTTATAGAGGAGGATGTCAAAGCTGTCCGTCCTTTTACATGCAGGTTTAGAAGTGAGTCAGTGTATATTATGATCATACAGGGGAGAGTTTGCTCATCAGTGGGGCTGGACAATAAGAATTCAGAATAAGAATCATTTATTAGTGACCATGAAAATAAGCTCATCTCAATATGAAAAAAAAACAGGGACATGGACACAGACAGTAGTGACACATGAGTAAAGAATATAAACAGGACAACATCACACACGCTAACATAAAGTGCAGATAAACAATATCAACATTATATGTTTAATCAACAGTCATGTAACAAAGGTTCAATATACAGTATATAGCCTAGTGATACATTGCTTATGCATTGTGAACAGTGATGAGGTATGAATCAAAGCTGATCGACCTCAGATTATTTAAACGTTTTGCTCCTTGTCATAAAGAAGAGTTCAAACCCACAACCTTCACTCAGGAGCAAAGAATATCAGTCTTCGAGTATAGAACTATTATTTGTCATTATATGACCATGTTGTCCAGTCCTGCCAAACAGGACACAGTGCTTCATTCTTAGGGGTGAGGTCATTGATCCAGTCATAGCCGGGAAACAATCAGATAATTGATCAATTCGTTCATGTGCAGAAGGTGAACTAATGGCAAGTAGAAGTATGAAGTCTCTCCTGTTAACAGCTCCCTAAACGGGAGGATTTGTCACATTAGGTCAGATGCTCAGTACGGTGGTGCAGGAGTTCACATGGTTGCCTCACAGCAAGAAGCTTCATGCTTCTGTGTGTAGTTTGCATGTTCTCCCAGTGTTCGTGTTGGTTTTCTGCAGTACTCCAGTTTAATCCCACAGTACAGACATGCAGAATGTAAAATGATCGTAGGTGTGAATGTAAGTGTGAATGGTTGTCTGTCTCTCTGTGATGGCCCTGAGATTGACTGGTGACCTGTCCAGACTGTATCCTGTCCCCTGGGATCTGTATAGATAATGGATAGATTAATTATTTCAGTTTTGTTATTATTTGTCTGATTGGTATAGAAATGGTTCAATCAATTCATAAAAACAAATTTATGTTAGATACAGCGTCAGTGAACATAATCCTCCCTATAGTTGACATGTTTTCATCATTTTAGAGCTCTGGATCTCCTGTGTTTTCAGTTATGTTTTATAAATGTGCTCCTGCAGTGTTATACCTCTGATGACTATTGCTCTGTTGACTTTCTGTCTTTCATCTGTTTGCAATTATGTCAATGAATGCAGACGCGGCCATTGAGGAATTTGATATATTGCTCGGATGAGGGCTGCATGCAAAGTGGTAGCTCGGCCCCCAAAGGCCTTTTTCTGCTTCAGTGTTTAAAAATTATCTGGAAAGGCAAACCTTTCATGGTATTACACTAAGCTGGAAATTATTAAGCTGTCACTCACTGGCTGTCAGGCCTTGTACACAAGGCTTTGGTCATTCCGGTAAAGGGAAGCAGCAGCTGCCTTTTGGCATTTAAGTTTATGCGTTATTGCTGCCTCCCCCCCCCACCCAGACTGAGTTTAGCACCATTGAGACAATCTATCATCAGTCTGAATAAAGTGGTTAAACTGAGGGCTAATGGTACGGATTTCCCTCCATTGACAGGTTGGCATGATCCGCGTTTGGCAGATACCACCTCACCTGATCCCCAGTGAGCCTTTATGAAAAAAAAGACATATTTTCATAATGTAGTTTTCCCTTATGGTCTGTGCCAACTTAGTAATTACACAGTGGATGCTGACAGCACTCTGTTGCACTCATCATAATCTCAATGATGACTGGAATTTGTGTTTTATGATGACACATTATATTCTACACCTGGAGGACATATCGATTGGTGGAGAGACTTAATAGACTTCAGGAGGCTGATGTCAATGCATTGCTACTTAAAATTCTATAGACACATCTTTGTCTAGTTTTAAGGTAATGCTAAAATTTGTGGTTTAATCCCACTTATTTTATGTATCTATTATAACTCTTGATCTGGTAATAAACAAGTTAAAACTTGAATTCATTTATTTGCTTTCGGTTGGATATCATTAGGGAGAGGTTATATTATTGTGTTAAATCAGTGCATTTCCAGATCTAGGACTAAAGTATCTCCAGGTTGATGAGTTTTGCTCATTTGAAGTCTGGATTTAAAAGTAGGGTTGGTAATCTTATTTGTGGAAATCCTCCTCACATCCCAATAGCCATAATAAAGTCGTCTGAAGAAAGAAAGAAATAAAGCTGGTGTCTCTGTCCCGAGTTGTCAGACAGAGCAGGTTCAGGCTTAACTACGAGAATGCTGAAGGGAGGGGGTGGTATAAATCGTTTGCATATTTTCAAAGTGTACATTGCTTTTGCTAGCTTCTCCAGGATTTACAACAGTTGCTTTAAAGAGTGACTTAAACTATTTCAACTAGGCTTAAACATCCAGTCTACATTTGTAGAATCCAACCACCAACAGCAAAAAGGCACCGTTTGCCTTTTCTTATAGTCCATCAATCACTCAATCAATCAATCACTTTGTTTGTATAGCGCTTTTCATGCAAACACAATGTAACACAAAGTGCTTCTAATAAAAACAACCCCATCCATGCACACAGCAATAAATCATTATGTTATAAATAAAGACACCAAATAAATACCTCCTGTATTTATCGATTGCTTTTTCTTTGGTAATAAAATGCCATCATAAATCTCCAAAGCCAGGATATAAAATAAAATAAAAAATAGCAAACCTACCATAAACCTTGTTTCCTCGTAATTTGCATGAGTCTATTTGGCTCAACCAAAAATAATATGCCTGCTCTTCACCAAGGGCAACAAGTTTGTGAATATTGTGAATGTTTATGGATAGTTTAATCTAGGGGATTTGGCTGCAGCACCAGTGGGAGGGAGCTCTGTGTGGGCACTTGGCCTCTGTGTTGTAAAGTGAGTAGGTGGCAGGCACGCATACACATGCCCACATGCACTCACACCTGCAGTCCAATCCACTTGTGCCGCATGTGGCAGCTCTACCAATTCACTGAGGTGCAGTTTTCAAAGAAAGAGAGGTCTCAGGTCAAATAATTGGACTTTGATCACACTTGATCGGTTATTGGTTAGAAATGTGAGCACAGCTGCAGAGGACCTGCAGATGAGATGTTACTTGCTCTCGCGTAAATGGCATTCTGTTGATCATTAATCATATGAGAACACCCAAAGGCATTCATTGATGTTACTGTTTATCATCCGTTTCAGCGCTGCATTAGCATTTATGTGGACGACACACTTAGGCTTGGTGGGGAAATCTGCCTTGGCACAGATGCCATATTAAAAGATGAGAGATGCTGCAGGGCACACACCTACACACAATATTTAGCGATCAAATAAAAAGAAACACATTCTGGAGGGTTCATTCTTCACATCAGCAGGGGCTTAATGAAAGATGACACCCTCTAACTATGTGTCAACACAAACACAGCAAACGTGCCAACGGGAGAGCCAGCAAAGTCATTACAGGCGAGACGCTGTGTGTTTCTTGTGTGAAGTATTGAGACATTGGATCAGAGCTGATGGAGTGGAAATAAAAACAGGAATTCCAGTGACGGTGACATGTGTTCACTCAGACCAACACCAGCAGCAGCAGCAGCAGCAGCAGGGTGAATATATGCTTCGTCCTTCTTGACTGTTTGAGCCCGCCCGATGAGTTTTCTGTCACTTTCTTGGAGTTGGTGGTCTGAGATGTGTCAGTTGTATGTGGGCACATCTTTTGAGTCCAGCTTACTTTTATCAGAGAAGGGAATTCATTCTGTTCACGAGTAATAAGATGTCGACGTACTGACTGTGACAGATAACCCCCAGTCACCTCTGCACAATTTTCAGCTTTCACTTTGAGCCATTCTGCCCATTTCTGCCCATTTTGCTCCAAAAAGAGACTCATTAAAACAAGCACTATTATTACTATGTATAATGATGAAATGCTTTAAATTGCTGTCATTTTTATATATGATTAACATGACTTTAAAATGACTTTCCAGTTCTTTTTAGTCCTCTGGGCGAATGCAGCTCAGTTAATAAGCATAATTACATGAGTTGAGACATGATGTTAAAACTACCAGGGGCATAGTTAGGGCCCTCTCTCTCGGTTTCCCTTATGATTACTGTAATTACAGCCCAGGCGTTCACAGCAGACACATATCAGTGGATGAGAGCTGAAAGGCTGGTCCTGAGAGAGATGGTAGACATTGTGGTCTCAATAAATGTATACTGTACTCAATCAACCTGGGAGATCATTACGACCTATATGCTTGTTAAGATCTTATAGCGAAGATAAAATGCAATATCGCTTATAAAGTAGCTTTAAATGGCAGGCTGAGACGGATGATGAAGTAGGTAGAGAGGAGATTAATTAGAGTTTGATATGAGTTCCCTTGAAGTTAAACTTTTTGATTTAAGATAAGGTACACCATAAAATTCTAACCTACTTTACTGCTTCACTGACAAATCCAAAAAGTGGAGGCAAAACATCTGGATAACCCCCTGGTGGCTAGTTGCAGTATAGGTCATTAGTCCCACCCACTCCGTGTTAACTTAGATTTGAGCTAGGTTGTTCCATTGTTGTCTTAACTTCGGTTTTAATTATTTGATATAAAAATGGGGTGAAAGAGCATGATTGACAGCTGAGACTTGTGATCGGTCAGTGGGGGGGTATCCACGGGACTTTGATTCTTCATCTCCACTCCCCTATACTCTGACTCTGATTATAGACTGAGGCAGACCTAAACTGGGGTCTCATTCATAGGTGGCAAAAGTTTACTCAGTTCAGCGATCAGAATTAGCAAGATCATTTTGTAGATCATTCTCGGTGACCCACAGAAATCTCAGGGGTTTTCACCAACTGCTTCAGAAAAATAAGCACAACAAACAAATGAATCAGCAATGTTCCTTTTGTATTTAACAACATCTCTGTCAGAGGACCTAAAGAAAGAAAAGAGCAGTGTTTTTTATTATAGGGTTGTTTAAGGTAACATTTGGACGTCTCTGCTGGTAGCCTGTAACCTGTCTGTTTCTGCATTGACCTCTGAATTCTGCAAGCATAACTGCTGGTTATAAAGATAAAACTATTTGGATGCAAAATTGCAAAAATGTGATTCCACCGCTCAATCTGGCACATTTCCTTTCTGCGCAATAAAGAATACAATTATTAAACCTTAAAAAAAAACACATTTTATCCATTTTTTTTTACCAAACACACAAAGAAGAAATCACTGCCAGACTGCATGTCATCTTTCTGACAGGGAAAAGAGTCACTTCAAGAAAAACAACAAAAAGGGGAGAGGTACAAAATGGAGCCTGGCACATTCTCAAAATGAATAAAACATGAAACGGAGCTGGAAGACCATGGTTTTGCTCATGATGTGAGCAAGTTATTTAGAAATAAAATAATTATTTTTAAAGTAGATGATAGCTGCTCCTTGAGATTCCTCAGCATAGATCAAGTGTGTGTGTACCTGCTGCGGTTTACAGGAACGTTGTGACTCAGGGTGGTGACCTGACTCTGGACAGCGCCTAAAGTAAGTATGGCGTTTGTCCCTGCTGCGGAACAAACAGCAGCTAACAGCTGTCTGCAGATAACTGGCTGAGGTGTTGTCAACACAAACACTGCAGGTGAACCAGTGAAGAGATGTGCAGTTGCCTTCCTGTCTTTGATAACACTGATCATTAAAGTGGAAGTCTGTACTTACTTGAATCATGTGCTGCTGACAGCCCTCAGTACTGTATTGCAGTGATGCTCACTTCCTCCAGCAATCCTTTCAATTTAATTAAATACATTCAGTTAAAACCTTGAAAGGTATGTAGGACCATCTCGTGTTCAGTGGAGGGGATTAGTAAACTGTGAGCTGTAGTTTTCCTGAAAAGCCATCGTCCACAAACTACTACCAACTAAGTTCTGTATATTTACAGCCCATAGCCATTTATCATGCTGTTATTTGAAGCTGAGAGAAGTCATTAACTGAAGTAAAAGTATATAGCTACAGCAAATAAATTGCAATGTAACTTCAAAGGAGCTCCTGGAATGCACTGAGCATTTTAATGTGACCGTATCTTAGACTTGAGAGCTGCGTTCAGATGGTATAACTTTTGTCCAAGTAGATCTTATAATTGCAATTGTTGCAGTGGTGAAAACTGAACCAGAGCCAACACAAGTTATGCATAATAAAAAATGTCTCGCTTTAGTCTCAGCAGTGGGTTCTCGTTGCTGCAGCTTTAATATCAGAGCATGCTGACAACACCGCTGAGCATAATTAAAAGGACAAAATTCAAAGGTTACTAAAGAGCAAGAAATAATCAGGAGAACTGCACCTGCTGCAGCAGTTTGTAACAGGTGACCTCGTCCATGTCTGTGGATCCTGTGACGTTAATGTGGCAGCCTGTCCTTTTTATACATTTGAGTGTCTTTTGCATTACTAATGATCATGCTCCTAATTTAAAATTGCATACCCTGAAAAGAGGACACGTGCACGTTGATTCACAGATTTGTGAGCATCGATTAAAAGTAAAGGGCCTCCTCTGGTTAAATGTATAAAATGAAGGTGGTTGCATTTTTTGAAAATACACTCATATGTTTTAATATTATGTGTTATTTTTGGTTACACCGATTAATCCCATATTCTCGCAAAAGTCCTTTTTATCACAAACGTGATTCATTTTCTGAATTGTGATCTCTCTTCAAATACTTTAGTAAACTCAATTTCTACCTTCAGATGCTTTGTTTTTTACGGTAGTTGAATAGATTTGTTGTAGTGTTTGCCGTAAACTAACAAAGCTTACAGATAACTTTGCTTTGAGAAACATCTGACTGTGCAGAGCCAAACCACTGACACGCTCCTGACACTGCGTCCTTCTTTGGCACCTCCTCCTGATCTGAGCTGCTGCTAGTTCATGTTGCACAAATAGGCTTCGTCATGCTTGATAGACCCTGTAAGATGGACACATGATTTAATCGATCTAATAATTCAACAAGTTGTTTCGCAAGTTGTCGTCAACGTAAAAGCACAACATACATTTTTTTTGTTGGAATGCTTTATATTGAGCTGAATTGCAGAGCTTTTATTTAAAAAAGTTGTAAAAATGGGTCTGAAAATGTGGTTGCTTGCCAAACAGACCTTTCAAAATGTTGACACAAAAGCTGACATGTTATATCGATGAACACAACAGTGCATTTGCGACAACTGAGCCGTGGCTTCCGGTAGAAAGCTGCAACCAATATCACCACAGGCCAAACAAACAGCCCATTCCAAGCAGGCCGGTGCTGAACAGACACTAGACACTAGTTTGTCTAGCTGGACATTGTTTTGAATGTTGTGTGGATCCAATTTATCAGGGTAGACAGAGAATGTCATGAAATGTCAGAAATGTTTCTGCAATTTGCTTGAAACAGATTGTCGACAACAAGCATTAGTTGTAAATATTATCCGTGAAGCTTTAGACATGGTTGAACCTGGCTTCATCTTCAGTAAAAACACTCTCACAAATGCTTAGTATTCTGCCTGTGTATACATGTCCATCCACTCAGTTTGGCCCGTGGAGCCGTCTACTAGCTTTACTCCACCGATAATGTTCGATGACTGTTTCATTATTATCCTCCATGATGCCTGTGACTGACGTATTGTGTAGTCTCGAGGCCCATCAGAGCACACCCCAGAGAATAAGCACAAGGGTGTGAACAAGATAATGCCGGAGCTCATTCAGAGACAGTCTGGGGCAGAATGTGCCGAGCTCCTGCGCAATTATCTATTCAATCTTTTCTTCGCCGGGGTCAAAGAAGGCAGGAAGGTGGCACGCCTCTTGGAAATTAATCTCCCTGCAATTCTTTCATCCCAGTCACATCTGATGGAAAGATGGCCCTCTCTTTTTCTACCTCCCCTCTCTCTTGCCTCAGAATCTTTGTCTGGGACCTTCTCGGTCTCAGTATTAGTGCTGCCCGGATTGCTACTGCTGAGTTAAGGGGTGTTACCATTTGTCATTGTTGTCCTAGACGTCTGCATCAGTCTGGTTGCAGAGCTGGCTGCACATTCAAGTTCATCTTCCTCTGCCATTACAGCTAAAATGTTAACTCATTTAAACCATATGATCATCAGTTACAGTACTGACATGCGCATTCCACTTCACTTGCCTCCAATACCCTGGTGGCTTTTTGTTTGGACAGGTTGATACATTACTGGATAGATGGCATCTGCTTAGGTCTTTCTCAGTGGCAGGCAGGGCTGAGGTATTATTGTGATATGAGATTTAGCTTCATTGGCACTTGGATTTTCCTTTTAAAGGACTTTTTTTCACGTTATAACATGGGCAAATTCAATTTTGACCTGCAGATTCAGAATAAAGAGCAGATTGACACAAAAATCTTCTGGACCAGAACACGTGGTAGGATGGTAGATGCTCATTTGTGGCTTGTCTCGCTGCAGCTCCGGATGATGCTTTTGAGGGTGTTGACTGTCTTTCATTCTATTCATCTAGGCCTTATTTATAAAATATTGATTTCTAACACTTTTATTTATTTATTTCCTAAACTCAAGCTTCTCACCTGTGGTTTCCCTCCAGGGAGTTGCTTATACTGCCAGACTCATACTGCTGCAGTGTAGCTAATGGAATCAGACGTTATGAGGCTGGCAAAATAAATTAGATCAAAAGGCCAAGGCTACACACAGCAGGGAGGAGAATGGTGAATCCTGGCAGTGCATAAAACAGATCCCATTAGCACTTCATATAATCATTTCTTATGCCAGACACCAACGAGTTTGAGAGAAGAAAAATCCTCTATCGAGTCATAAGGGCTGTGATTTTACAGACATGCTATTCAAGTTTAGTAAAAGGTACCTAGAACATCCTCAGAATGAATCTTACCGAATTAAAACTGGAAACAAAACTGAAAGAAAAGACCCAACCTGCTTTTTTAACTGGAACCAAATGTATGCCTTCTAATAAACCCCCAACCAACAACCCCTCCATCCTCTTCAACTGTCTTTGACGAGGGCGAAGAACAAGTTTTGCAGATGGACGACACCATCAGACCTTTGCCTAGAGACAAGATAAGAAAAATTTACATTTCAGGTCAGATTGTGTTAATAATACCTCAATGACTTCCTGTCATCTGGTTGTTTCTCATTGACCCATGCCAGTCATATTGTACATTACTGTTAGTGTCACTCAGGCATGTGTCACAATCCGGCTCAAAGCTGGACAAAGTAGGGAAGGCCACACATGATTTTAAACAAAAAATAAGTTTATTTCCAGAAATGAAAAGGACATTTAAATGAAATCCAATCAAACAAATAACTGATTGTTCCCAGACAAGGCACCAATTGCCTCAACCCATTTGGACAAAATAGGGAAGGACACACATTTACACAAAATAAGTTTAATTAAAGAAATAAAACATTTAAATCAAATTATAAAAGACACTAAATGAGTAGAAGCCATGGAGGAAAGGGAGAGTGGCTGAATGACACCAGCTTATATACAGCAGCCAGACCAGGTGAGGTGAATCTACCTTACGATCAGGCTCCTGGAGGGAGAAGCCTGCTTTTAGAGGGTTGTCACAAAGGAAATATTTGAGGTATTTTACCCTACAATCGTTTTGCCTCGTATAAGTCCATTATTATAGGGACTAGAAGTCTTGTCTGTCAATTAATGACAAAGTGGGTGAGGTCACGTAATTTGTCCCTCCAGTTCAGAACCCAGACTTTATAGAACTTTGCTTGTAAGTCTATCAACCACACCACCTCAGTTTACAGCTTTTAGAAACATACTATAAAAGTTTGTGTTTGAAAATATATTTAGTTAGAGTCCACATACATCAGAATTAAATAAAAACAGATAAGTTGAGTTAATTTTAGTTACTGTTTATTGGTTCAGTTTTGAATTAGTTATGTTTCCTTTGTTACTCACCTGTCCAACCATGTGTTGCAGCATCTAATAGAGTAAGTGGCTCCAATCATCCTGTATTTATACCTTTAGTGATGTCACTGGAAGCAACCATGAGTGAGGAGAGATTTTGTAAATGTTTGTAATTAATATTTGTCTTGTTTCAGTCTTTCTGTTTCTGAAGTGGCAGTATCTAAGCTGGGGGACAATTGCTAGAACACATATTTTCAACATTTGATTTAAATGGATGACTTTCACCAGCCTGTTTTCAGGAGAGACGTGGCCTACGTGATTGGTTTGGTCTGGTTCCATTCCTGTTGATAGGAGGAGCTACAAAAGAAGTTGGTGTTTGACTTTCAGGGTCAACAATGTCACAGTGAAACCATGTCTGCACAATGTGAATCCTCTTTAATATAGCATGAGTCAATTTAGTTCAGTTATTTATTACTCCATTCTCTCACAAGAGGCTGAAGTGAACCTAGTCTAGATAGAACTAGAAGCATACATTTTATCTGTGATTTTAAATTTATCTAAACTACTCACTAATCTGCTCTTTATAATGAGTCAAACCTCATGAGTCAATTCTTTTATGTGTTCCTGGACACGCAGGTGATGCTTCTTCTGCAACAATGAACTTAAGGGCATCAGCATGTGTGAAGACCTGCAGTGAAGGGCTTCTCTCCTGCCTCAGTGAATGTGTGTGTGTGCTCATCTGCTCTGCTCTCTGTTCAGACACTCAGATCTATTTTCTTAGTATTGGAGGGTGCAGGATGCTGCTCTAGATTGTTGTGACCCGCTTTAACATCTGCTTGCATCCACGGACAGATTGGAAATGAATGAGAGGGAGGGGCAGAGGGTGTGTGTCAGTAGCAGAGAGACAAGAAAAACTGCAATAGGGATGTTTTTTATAAACTGCCTCAAGTCAATATCTTCTGTTTGTGTCAACCACCTCCAGAGATAATGGGGGTCACACGCCTCTGACATCATTTATTCAGGGGTCGGGTGGTGGCTTGAACATTTGAGAAACCCTATTGGAGATAGAAAGAGGACAAAGTAGAACATGTTTCATTTACAATATAAGATAGGGCCTTTGTATCCGTCTCAGTTTGTTAAAGGAGGGTACAAATATAAACTTTGTAAAACTCCCCAGGAGGTGAGTTTTGATATTGCAGGGCTCACTTTTTAAACTGCCCTAAACTTTATCTGGCAAGTCTTTGCTTTGTTGTGCTGCTATCTGAGCCTGTCTTCCTAAAGAGCAACAGAAGTAAGAGCTGGGGGTGCAAACTTATACAGATATATTATATACGTTCCCCACTGGCCACATGTGGGTGGTCTTGTGTTTCCTCCCTCAAGCTCGGCTCTTCTATAGAGACCTCAGAGCCTTAGGGTTCTGTGCAGGAGCTGTTCTTAGGACTGAGCTCTTCTGGACAGAGATCTCAGATGTGGTTTCTGGAACCTGCTCAGTTTGGGGGTTATAGCCTCAAGCGCTCCGATTTCCACCGACATCACGTTTTCCTTTACTTTCTCCATTTACTCTAGCTCCTCTCTCAGCCCTTGGTATTTTTCAAGCTCCTTATGTCCCTTCAAATCGACGTTGCTGTCGCTTGTGATGGACAACATCTTTCACAACTGCCTTCCTCTGCTGATTATCAACCACTACAATTTAAAAACAAGAATAAATATACATATATAAAATATAAAAACGTGACAAGAGGGCGTTTGATTGTTGTTGTAGAACATTTTTCAATGGAGAGACTGTAAAGCAAAGGGATATTTCTACTACTATCTACTATCAGCTGTGGTAAGGCATCTCAGTGCTGATTAGGGCAGTTATTTTATTTCATTCATGTGAGGTGTGAAAAAACGCAGCCTCAGCACCACAGGGTCCCGTTAGTGATGAAACGTTTAGCTGGTCCTTTCTGGTTTTGACTGTAAACATATTGAGCAGTGGCTCAAAAAAAAATTGTTGGCACCATCACGCCAACGAAATATTGATGAGTGCTGTATATCAACCCTCAAAAAGCCATGAGTCAAACCTTGGCAAAGAGAGACTGGGAGATCAAGAATGAGCATCTTGGCAACTGGTTTGTGTTTGTGTTTGTGTTTGTGCGTACTGTATGTAACCACTCGAGCGTGTGTGTGTGATGCGTGTGCAGAGAGCAGAACCCTGCTGGGTGGCTAGGGAGAGCTTTGAGCTGCTAGATGCTGTTTTGTGGGGATGATTAATGACCAGACATTGGCGCGCAGCTCTGTGAAACCATTGTAGCCTTGGAGCCCGATCGTTCTTCTATCTAACATAGATAGAATAAATTGAAAAAGAAGTCCTCACCTCATCAACAAACACAGACTTACAAACAAAATGCTCTGTACGAGATCAGTTAAACACTACAGCAGTTTACGTACAAGGCTAAAACAGGAAAAGGTATGAACCAGTCTTTATATTAATCAGATCAGAGCATGGCTGCCAGTGCTTGTAAAGAAGTGGTTACGCTCTTTTATGTCTGTGCTTTTGTGCATTAATAAGGCGAGGACATTTTATTTATAAAGCAATATTCAGACACAAAGCAATTCAAAGTGCTTTACAATGGCCTTGAATTGCATAAAAATACTTCAAGAAGACATTAAAATTGCACTTAAAGAGAGGCCTTTACAGAAGTGCAGAATAATTAAAGTCATTTAAATATAAAAAAGTATATTAATATAACTCCGATGGACTTTACTGCTAATGCTTTTTCTCTGGTACATGCTGCTTGTGGTTGTATAAGCTGTCTCTGTACTTCTCTGCAGTAATATATCTGCCTGCAAGTCGACGCCCATAGCTCCATCTCCCTCTCAGTCACATCCTCTTTCTTTTTCTTTGTCCTCTCCTAGTGTTTCTTCTTTTATCAGCTTCTGTTTACTGTATCCACATCACAACCTCCTCAACTCATCTGTCTGTTCATTAACTCCTCCCTCCTTTACATTGACCTACTATCCTTCTGATACGCCACTCGGATTATTACAGTGGATGACAAGGTTTACCAGCAGAGTGCTGCAGTGGCAAAGTACATAAATATTTATATGAATACAAAGCGTCCCCGAACTTGTTTGTCTCTTTTTGCTTGATTGAAGTGTCAGTCAAATCTCTCTGTTGCTGGTAAAAGTGCGTGTCCACAGGTCCTATGAATAATTGAGCAAAAGCACTTGAAGTCACTTAAAGTTACTCAAAGTTCACTTCTTTAGTTTTCAAAGTTCTAAAACACTCACAAGATTTGTTTTGAAGCACAGTCTGTGGTAAGGGAGAACATTGATTCTGACTGGACAGAACCTGAATATAGTTTAAAGAGAATCAAAGTTCTCAAGGGGGGAGCTGGGGCCATCCCCCCTCTTGAGAGGAGGGTTTCACCTGACAGGTTGTCAGTGTATCACAGGACCAACAAACAGAAATAAAGAGCCATTCACACCTATGTTCAATTTAGAATCTCCAATTAACTAAACCCTAATCTGGATTCGACTGTGGAGACTATTATGAAATTAAATTTGGTATAGTTATGTTTAAATATATAATTTAAAAAAGAATAGTATATATGGGAGGTACCCTAATCCATGCAAAGATAATCCACCCGTCCTCAGTGTAAGTATCTAATCCCTTTTCCCTGACCAGTGATGGTTGAATCTCAGTTTAGAAGTGTCCTGCCTGGAAAGCTTTGGATTCATTGTAGCACACTGTAGTGTGCACAGGCTGCATAAAGACGCTTAGCAAATAAATATAAAAGTCTGTATGATAGGGTCTCCTTCTTTGATTGGTCTTATATGTATTTCCATATATGTGTATTCCCATTTGTATATGTGTGTGTGTCTGTGTGTCTACTCTTACACCGCTAATATTTGCATGTCTTTTTTTAGTAACCTGAGCCAGTGTTTCATACCTATATTAGGTGTTTTATGTCTAAAGATGACATGATATATTTTCATGGTGTATGAGCCAATCCTGAGATCAAAAGTAACCTCAGCCTTTCAATGTAGTGAGAAGGCTATTTTCAATGAGACACGCAATAGCTGCCTGTTACAATTCACGCAGAGGGGCAGGCGGCCTCCAGGTGTTTCAGAATGGAGGCAGCCACTTCTTTATGAATTATGCCCACAATCCAGAGCGGAGCTTGGCTTGACTCCTCATAATGTTTTCCAAAAAAGTCTTCTTTCTGTATGTTATTTTCCCTGCAACTTTTTGTCAAGTGTATCCCCTGTGTGCTTTGAGAGAGAACTTGCCAGAAATCCAGGTGCCTAAATGTTTGTAATAAGGGTAAAGCAGTAGCTAAAGTATTCATCTAGGGATAAGACTAATTAGTGTGTTTAGCCACAGTGAGAAACTATGTTTATCTGTGTTTATCTTATAGTCATCAGACATAAAAACAAAGGCAATTTAACATGGTTTTAATAACCAAATCATTATATGCATTACAGATACATTTACAGTATGATTGATAGCACAACTGTTACTAAAATACAATGTGGACCCAATACTGAACCATGGGGACACACCTTTGCCTATGCATAGGTTTCTGTAGTAGTAATTCTATAAATCGGACCTGGACATTAACAAACAAGTTATTATTGTAATATATACAATAAACCTTGAAATTAGGATAATTTAATGCAGTGTGTGTATCTGCAAACCACTGATGGATTCAAAGGATGAACTTGAACCAGCGTGTCTGTGCTGCTATGCTTTACTTGAGATTCCAAGCCTCTAAAAGAGCACCAGCATCGCATAAATATGAAATCAATGACATATAAAGTCACACATAGGTCCAACCGAATTGTGTGTGTGATTGTACTTGCAGACTATAGGCCCAAAGGAGGGCTGGCAGGTGTACAGTTCTGCCCAAGATTCTGACGGGCGCTGTATCTGCACAGTGGTGGCACCAGAACAGAGCCTGTGCTCCAGAGATGCCAAGAGCAGACAGCTCCGCCAACTATTGGAGAAGGTAAAGTGGATTTCGCAGCACTTGCACATATAAGCACAGACACTCTCCTTTTAAATATGGGAATAACCAAAAAAACAAAGCTTCATTGTTCTTTTCAGGTGTCAAATTCACTCTAGTGCCAGTTGTTTTAACATGAACATTTAATATAGGTACACCGCTGCAAAGCTTTTCCATGTTTGTTCTTTTTCAACAATAGCCTAGTGCACATTCAAGCATACACACACACAAACAGGTTCACCAGGGAGAAGCCATCTCAAGTGCCTTCATCATCTACTCACCTGCAGACTTAACTATCAATCATCAAATTTGTGCGTCAGTTTTTTTTTATTTTTATCATGGCTTGTTTCATTCTAGGTGCAGAATATGTCTCAGTCCATTGAGGTGCTGAACCTGCGCACTCAGAGGGATTTCCAATATGTCATGAAGATGGAGAACCAGATGAAGGGCCTGAGGACCAAGTTCAGACAGATTGAGGAAGACAGGAAATCCCTCATAGCCAGGAACTTTCAGGTATTGTACAGCGATGGTTTATCATAGCCTGCTTTACTCAAAAGCTCAGTGGACCTCTTCTATTTAGTTTCTACTTATTTCAGCAGCACAGAATCTAAATGATGTTTGGTATATATATTATTATAATTTATTTTCTCATTGAGTATTGTTGAGAAATGAAAAATATATAAAACACATACGTAAATGCACCATGTGTAAACGTTCTATTAATAAAGTTAGAGATTAGAGAACACCTCTGAAGTTAAATTCAATAAAACCATTTCATAGTTGCTTGATTCAATGATGAAGGATTAAATCATAGACTGCATATGATGGAAGGCATGACATAAAATTAAACACTGCTTTTAATTTCAGCATGTGCCACTTTACAATTTTTGCCACATACTTGAGTGGCAAAATGATTGACAATGAACTGACAAAAAATAACTGAGCAGGGAGACAAATTAGCATGGCAGAGGCAATCAAAGCCATAGTTAACCACCAACAAAACTGAATATTGTATTAACAGTGTAACATTGTATGACAGTGTACCATCACACCTCTCTGCTTTTCTTTCACCTCTCTCTTTTTTCCATCTCTGCCGCTGTCATCGCCGCTTGGCAGGAGCTTAATGACAAGATGGACGAGCTGAAGCCTTTGATCCCCGTGCTGGAGCAGTACAAGATGGATGCTGCGCTCATCACCCAGTTCAAGGAGGAGATCAGGAACCTGTCGGCCGTGCTGATAGCCATCCAGGAGGAGCTAGGGGCCTATGACTATGACGAGCTCTACCAGCGAGTCCTGCGATTGGACAGCAGGCTACGCAGCTGCATGGGCAAACTAAGTGAGTATGGTGAACAACACAGGCAGCTATTAACATGAGTGACTGCTGATTTTACTGTTATCTGAGTTAACTGATGTATTCTATTAATCAAGATGCATTATGTCACCCTCTTATTATTGCACTAGGCCACAATATTGGCGTGATATCATGAATTGTCACAGTCATATTGTTGTCATAGTAACAGTTTTTTTTATCCATGTGATATACTGTTGTTTTTCAGCCACAGAGAAAAATAACCATAGGGGAAATGTAAATAAGAAGTATTTTATTGTAGAGCTTGACAGTTCCTTTCTCGTAGTTTGAAGCATGCGGCAAAACATTTTGCATTCTGAGGCACCATCCAGGTGCCCATTCAAATCCTATTGCTTTTCTTTGTTGTATAGCCTTAACATCGCACTGCAAAATAAATGTTTAATAGGAGTATTTTTTCACCTTGGTGAAAAGTCTCTGTTCTCGTGGACTGCATTCGGTGCATTGAAAACCTTTCGCTGTTCAAACAGGACAACATGCCTGAATCTGAAGGAAAAGAAAGCTGCTGAAAGTAACAGGCTTTACCTCACCACCTAAAAGGAGGCTTTCTTGTTGCTTTAAACTTTTTTTAATCGGAGGAGCTGTCATTAGGTTATTCATCATGTGAGTTTCCCACAGAGGGGAAAAGAGGCTGAATATGATCACACAGCAAAGAAAAGGTGAAGAAAAAACCTAGAAAAAGATTTCTAAACTTTATGAACACTAAAGATGGAAAGTCTGGTGTATTTTGTATAATTCAGTTGACTGTTTTACATAGATTAATAAACACTGCTGCTGGCCCAGATTTTCATTTCACTGTAATTAAAGGCTAATGAACATTTCCTTAATCAGCTTGAACTAAATCTGTGGCAGTTCACCAAAATGTCTACTAATTAATCGAGACTTTGGTCAATACACACCCTGTTCCTACTAATGCAGATATTTTGGAAATCAAACGTTTTGCTCTGCATTTGGTATTCTCCTCCACAAGCAAATGAAATTCACTTAAACACAGATTTCCAAATTGCAGATTTTCAAAAACTGCTTTTCTAATTATCTGTGTGTAGATGTTAAACAAAGTGATGACGTCACCGTTTATTTTGCACAAAAATAATGGTGGATACATACCGGTTTACACAAGAATATAAGATCATTGAGCATCCTCACTATATTTTTCTCTCTTATTTGTTCGATTGTTTATGTAGACTTTATCTTCACCCACTGGCCCGGCATGCTTGTTTGAGTGTTAGTTGTCATTTTGAGATATTTTGATATCTTTGTTTTGACAACATTTGAAAACATTTGTTAAAAAAATATCCACAGCCGAGTTGACAAGGCCTGAGTCACGGCTTAAGGGATTTACATATAGGAAAGCTGAGTTATGCCACAAGCAGCAGTGGCACTATTTTGCTTCAAGTTTAATAAAGCCCTGCTTGCTGCCAGAACTATGTTAGTATGCACAGAGGACAGACTCTCTGGTGGCACATGCATGAAATTGGCTTGAGCAATCTAGTTAGGGACAAAAACCAGCACAGCACATCTTATCGCTGCATTTCTTTATCAACAGCATGTGGGAAATTAATGAAAATCACTGGACCTGTAACAATGAAGACATCTGGAACCCGGTTTGGGGCATGGATGACTGATCCTCTAGCATCGACCAGAAACAACAGGGTGAGTTATTAAAAAGCAGCGGCTGTGCACTGTGCACAATGTCTTCGTTGTGTTTACAGAGGAGGCAGAATATCACAATAGCTGAAGATAGGACCGTTATCATTTGATGGCTTTTTGTAAAGAGTCATTGTCCTGTTTGATAATTTTTGGTGACTGTAAGATTAGTTTTGACAAATATCACATCTGAGCTTTGTTCTTTTTATCCTCCCTGCTGCAGATTTGGTACATGGACAGTTTCGCAAACAGCAAGATCGTGCGCGAGTTTAAGACAATGGAAGACTTTGTAGCGGGCGTCGTTTCTCGAACCTACAGTCTTCCATTTAAATGGGAGGGAACCAATCACATTGTGTACAATGGATCGCTTTACTACAACAAGTACCAGAGCAACATTATTGTCAAGTACAGCTTCGAGACAGGCAGCGTGCTGGCCCAGCGAGCTCTGGAGTTCGCCGGATTCCACAACATGTACCCTTACACGTGGGGCGGGTACTCCGACATTGATGTCATGGCGGACGAACTGGGAATGTGGGTCGTGTACGCGACCAATCAGAATGCAGGAAATGTCGTGGTCTCTCAGATTGACCCTGACACCCTGCATGTCCTGAAGACTTGGAACACGGAGTACTCCAAAAGGAACGCGGGTGAGTCATTCATGATCTGTGGAACACTGTATATCACCAACTCCCACCTGTCAGGAGCGAAGGTTTACTACGCATACTCTACCAAGACTTCATCGTACGAGTACATAGACATTCCCTTCCACAACCAGTACTTTCATATCTCCATGCTTGACTACAACCCCAGAGAGAGAGCACTGTACGCCTGGAATAATGGACACCAGGTTATATTTAATGTCACCCTCTTTCATGTCATAAAAACTGACGATGACTCATAGACATTGCTTCATAGCCAAAACATCACTGTGCGTGATACAAGGATCTCCATGTTTCCCTAAATAACCAAGTTTTCTTTTTCAAACTGGACTATGGTATCGTCATTACTTGGACTTGTCTAATTTGTGGCTCTGGATTCTTGGCTGAATTGAGCATAGACACCAAAGACTTGTTACCTTTCTGGAAAACACACATCTTCATTGCTGCTGCTCGGACTGGTATGCCTTATTTTCTGTGTTGGGTCTGTCAGTCAAAGACTCTTGATGGCTTTTGCATGTTCACATTTTATCTGCAGTGATTTCCTGTAGTATAGATGCGTTTTCGTTGCAGATCTGTTTTGCATTTTTGTCTATTTAAAGCCTATTTAAAAGTATTTAAACCTCAAAGGCATTTGCTACCATGTAAAGTTAGCTGATTATAAGATGTTGTATGCAGTCTTTTAAAGATGGACCTGTACAATATTACTGTTATGTAAGTCTCTGTGGAAAAATAACATTTGTATTTTTTATAAAACTAAACCATAGAATATATGTGCATTTTCATTAAAATAAAAAAAATACTATACATTTCATTAAAATGGTCTTGGCTGGTAAAATTAATATCTGATCTTTTGCTGTGATGAAACGTTACTAACATGTTGATCATTCTTTTTTTTGGTTAATAGTTGATGGTCCAGAAAAGATATTCTGCTGCGTGGAAAGGCCCGCAGCAGAAAGTGACATACATATCCATGTATTCACATTCCTATGAACTATGGGTAATTTCTTTAATTTAACTGGTGTTTGTAAGAGTGAATTGTGAACTGTGAGGGGGACATAAATGATCATGTCTTCTTATACTGAGGGATAGGACACATGTTAAAGTGGCCTCAAATGGAAGTAGTTTACTGAGTTAGTTGAGAGTTTACCAGAATAAGTTACATAGAGGCTGCACTAATTCATTTAATGCTTGAGTATAACTGTGTGGGACATAAACTGAAACTGAAAAATATAAGTAATAACTGAGTCAACAATACTGTCTCTGGCCTCCACCATATCAGTGACGTCAGACTGTTACCATCAAAGCACAGATATACTGTATGGTTCTAACATGCAACAAGCTCTTGACCATAAATCAGTCCTCAAATTAACCAGAATAATAGTAGAGTGCTAACTCCAATTAGCCAATTATTTGGATCTGACCCAAAGTGGACACACACATAGATATTTGTCTCCCTTATATCGATTTTCCATCAAGATCCATGAATTAATCTTTGACCAATCATTAAAAATGTGAAAAAAACACCCTGTCTCACAATGTAAAAGAAAGTGGAAAAATAAATTCTGGATCCAGTCGCCTGATATGGATCTGAACCAAAATGCATCGTGCATGGTGCATCCTTCCACCAAGTTTTTTGCATTATATGCCAACAAACAAACATATTCTACTTGTCAGAAGTAAAAATGGCTTTGAAACAAAGACCAAATTCACATGAAATAAAATGAATTGTGATTTTAATGTTAATTCAGATGGTCATATCTCTGTGTCTCATCAGATGTGGCATTACATATGGAGCTGTGTTGGAATAAATCATCATCACCATCATCATTATTATCATCACCACTGTGGTCACTTATACATCAAAAGAAGGTAAGTCCAAAGTAACTAAGCTCTCTTGTTGCTTTTAGAAAGTCTGGGCCCAACACCTTAAACAAATGTTATTACTATGGAAATGAGCCTCAGAGCTTTTTCACCTTTGGTACCATTGGAATAAAGTAGCTACACATGCCCCCCCTGTTATTCAAAACAACTTAGTCAGGTCATACTCTCCTTGGTTGTAGAAGGCAGAGGAGATCGCATTACTCCATTTAAGGCATGACAGGTTGTGTTACCACATTATTAATTTCAGGGTAAATAAACAAAAAAAACTCTTAAGAACTAGCAGGCATTGCAAGGTAGCACCCATTATTCTCACAGGGCCCACAACAACATGGACATACATAATAAAAAACCTCTTCCTGATGATGATGGAGATAGGAAGGCATTTGTGGTGGCTTGAGAGGCATCCTTTGGCTTTTCAATCAGCATGAAGGGCCATATAACTGCTGGAATGATTCACTGTAATTTCCATCCTGTCTCTATCCTCAGCATCAAGGTGACATTCACCTTATGGCACCTGATGGTTGGATCCGAACTTGTCACAGTGTGGCATCTCTCTTTCATTGGTAAACACACACTTACTGTCATGCGACACACAACGGACATCCCTGAGGGAAACAACATTTGCGGGTTACCTCATAAACCAACACAGACACACAGCAGGAGGTGGACTGTAATCTGCTAATTGAATCGGCCTCCATCAGACATCACAGGGAACTACTGGAGCCTCTGTCATGACCTTCAGGGGCCTTGGGTTCAAATTAGAGTTACATGATCACTAAGGAAACATCCTATGATCCTAAAGTTCACTACTAACAATGTGGCCTAAAAAGTTGAGAAAGTTCTCCTCCTCATGTACTCTAGTAGTAAGTGTCTACAGTAAATGTAACTTAGTAGATTTCAGGGCCTGTAGTTTTATACTTTTACTTGAGTCTTTTTTAACACAGAATCTCTGTACATATATAAATAAATATACTGACTTTGTTATATATACTGACTATGTGATTTGGTTCTATATTAGCCCTCAGTGCTGTCTTCCCCTATTGATTCCGCATCTAGGGATCCCCACAGTAACTCACACGCCTCCCCACAGTAACTCTACCACTAACAACAACATTTAAAAAAAGAAAACAAACCGAAAACTTCCCGTCAGCGGATCTTAATTGAATCAAGAAATGGCTCATGCAGAGAACTCAATTAGGATTGATCGGCCCACTCCTCCTCCTCCTTTGTGTACACAGCACATAGCTGATTGGATGGTTGGCTGCTTATTCATACAGTCAGAGCATTGGATCGAATTGTGCAGGTTTCGCCACATACATCTTCATCTGTGTTCACTCACTGGATACATGGCGAGGGCTGGGTATGCTCCAGCGACCGCCCTATCAGGCTCTATCTGAACATGGTCGCCATGGGCTGTTGGACTCACCTGTGATGTGTTTTGGATTGCAAGCATTTGGATTATTTTAGGGTCAGAGCTTGACAAAGTGTGTCCAGGTCAAAGCATCTGGCACGTCTGCAGCCGTCTGAGGCACAAGCCTTAAAATAGAGATGGGATTAGTTGATGTTGGAGATGGCGCCGTTAAGAGAACAGATTTTAGCTGTAGAAAACTATAGCAAAGCAATGGGAGATAATTAATTCGGTCCTTCAAATAAAAACCAAATATGGTAGACAGTCCTTTTGTGGTGAAACCAAAAGTGAATCTTAAGTGTCTCGATCACCACATAATAGCTGGCTGAGGTATATGTTATAAATCTCACCTCCTCCACGTTAATTTTAGTTGAAGTGTTCATTTACATGTAAATCGCACTGAAACTCATGATTGGTGCATGTATCAACGGGGCCAGGGTTAGGGTTAGGGTTAGGGTGTACATACCCTAAATATTTAAGCGTAATTTCTGGATAGTATGAGGACGTGGAGACATGTCGTCCATCTTTATATGCAGTCTATAGGTGAGACTGTCAGTGTGTATTATATGCCAACTGTCATGCGTTTGCGCTTATGATTTAAATGGTGGGAAACTTGTGACCTTCGTTTGAGAGGTGTTATCCATAAAACACAAGTAATAACATCATCATGTTGTAAATTTTAACGGCATGTCAAGTACTCTATTTGAGGACTATGTTAAAATTAACTGCCACCACATTTAAAATGACCAAGTGTAATGTCACTTGCTATAATTTTAGCTCCTTTAGAAATTCCTATTAAATTAGAGAGGGGAGAGATGATTTACACTGTTCATTTCTCTATTTGCACATTTCTTCATATATAAGAGGTTTGCTTTGTTCCAGAAATGCTAGATATTGACATTAATGTTATTCACATGTGTTCTCTGTTGCTCATTCACAGTCGTTAATCCTTATCGATCACGTTTTTAACCGTAACACTGCCTTCTTGTGTATTTTAGCCCAGGGGATCAGTTGGGACTTCTCTGTGGTTCCTTTTCATTGATCTAGCGGCAGCCTTGCAGGGCTGCTGCACTGTTCCATTTCAGATCATTTAATGGAAGTTCCCAAGAAAAGTCATTTACCTCTGATACTGTAATGACTCGGTGGTATCTGTCAATAATCCTGCGGAACTCATAATTAATTTGTAATTCACCTGATTGTGGATTAGGCCCATATACAATCCAGGGTGCCTTGAAACTTCTCCCTCAAATCCACATAAAAGTTTTACTCTGATGGGTTTCCACTCTCATCTTTAGTTTTCACTTCGCTGTGACATCTGCCCAGATTTGAGAGCTCGGGGCGCTGTGATGTTTGCCAGTGCCCTCTGAAACCAAGCTATAGCTATAGTGTCTGCTGTATCTCTGTGAGACTGTAATTTCCTTATTCGAAAGGGGGCAGGAAAGAAGCTGCCAGAACCAGTTTACGTTCACGTAACAAAACACAACTTCTATCTCGGCTGACACGTCGACAGACGATACTAAACTTTCTTTGATATATTCTTATTGTACTGTGAAATCTCAACCCTCATCTCCCCAAAGCCCTAACGTAATATCAGTTTTATGAGAGACATCCACAACCACTCAGAGTTTCTGTGCCATAGTAGGAAGGCTATCAAATGAATGCTAATTTATTTTGCCTTTTGGATAGCTCTTTCTCTCTCTCTCTTTCTCTGTCGTTTAAGTTTCATCGCTCTGAAATAACAGTTGAAAATTAACCTCCAGATGAGAATAGGCCTCTCAGCCTCTCTGGTTGGTTGCTGCAGTTTATAATCATCCTGTCACATGAGTAAAAGTTGCATCTCTTAACATGACGTGCCTCGTGATGGAGTTAGAATATGATCAGTCTTTAAGAGGGGGCTGTGAGGTTTAATAAAAAAACAAAGAAATTATCATATTATGCTTACATCACTCTTCCTATTAATAGACTGTCAGCTTGGAAGTGGTTTCCAAAGCTTTTTAAATCACCATCACTTCAGTGCACAACTGTATAAGTCCTCGGTCCATAATAATTACATGGACACACTCTTTACTTTCTTTGGCTTCTTTTTGATGCTCACATTTATTGTTACAGCTAACAGTTATATTGCCAGTTATCAAGGTGTGATTAACCTTGTAGAATTCATGTGGAGCATCAATTTATTTATGATTCAGTAAAGAGTTTGAGCTCTGTGTAAAAATAAATAATGTGACGAACAAAAGCCTTTTGAGAACCAGTTTGTTTCATAAATATAAACAGGTGTTAATAAAGAACAAACATGGTTCAGGATCAACTTAAAGTGTAACAAATCCTATCAATGATTCAGTATGGTGTCCTCCTCTAATGGTCTGTATTCGTGTTGCACTTTTCTAGTCTTGACCACTTAAAGAGTTTCAAAGTACAGTTTTGCAATTCACACATGCACACACAAATGACTCACACATTCATATAGCGCATCTATGTGCAGCACTTTCTTTATCAAGCATTAATCACACACTTCCATCACAGCCTTGGCCAAGGACACAAGAGGGGGAGACTGGGATTTAACTGTTGACCTTCTGGTTAGAGGACGACATGCTTCACCACAGCCGCCCAATTATTTTTTTCATATTAAGATCCTGGGATATAAAAGATCACACTGACTTAATACATATTGAATCGAAACCTGAATAAATAAATATAACTTCAGTCTTTCGAAAAAAGGTATCAGCCAGTGATTCAAACTGGACATAGTCAAAGAGCCATGCCCAAACCTCATCCTGATTAATGTTTGGATTTCCTTTTTCGGGTTTTGCACGTTTATTTGTGTGTGAATCATTGTTCCAGGTCCATGTGTACATTATCCAGGTTATTGCATCAATCTGCAGGATGGTTGTAACATGACCTTAGCTGACTCAAGATTTCATCCAGAATCCTACAGTCCCATAAACAGCCTTGCAGTGAGAATTTATTAAAATCCCTTAATGATCTAATGAGTTGAGTCTTGTGGGAACGATGCATTATGTCTGGAAGGGTTCACGATGGCCTTGAAAGTAGAACCACAAGGATAAGATGATTCAGTTCACTCTTATTTTATTATCTTTTGCTCTGAAGATTTAATGAATGAGCCTGTTTATGAACACACCATGTCTAAGTGGAGCTGAATACCATTAATCTCTTTTTATTTTTATTTTTTACAAAAACAAACTAAGTGAGACATTGTTTTTACCTTTTAATATTTTCTTCTGTCCCCTCGGAGAAGAGAGAAAGTATCCATTTGCGATCCAGCCTCACTAAACTAAAACAAAAGTAATTGAAACCTCATATTGGCAGCAAGGTTCCATTTTCATTTCATGTCCACATCTTGTGCTGATTTCCATATAAATCACAACAATCTAGGTTATTTTATTGTTGTGGGTGTCTTATACAAAACAGTTGGCACTGGTATTTGTATTTCCCCATGGTGCTTAAAAGTTGAAGCACCATGTGGAAATAATTCGGATGAAGTCTGTCCCCCGGGGGAGGAATTTTATCACTGTCATAGAAGCCATCTTATTACATTACTTTACTTTTTTCAAAGCATCCTAAG
Source organism: Pseudopleuronectes americanus (assembly GCA_038501795.1). Classification (NCBI taxonomy): domain Eukaryota; kingdom Metazoa; phylum Chordata; class Actinopteri; order Pleuronectiformes; family Pleuronectidae; genus Pseudopleuronectes; species Pseudopleuronectes americanus. The sequence continues at coordinate 11,053,242 of CM076736.1, forward strand.
TAGTAGACAGTTGTCACCTGAAAGGAAAGGAAGAAGACAGAAAAATACAGCTATTGACCTGTATTTAGAATAATACTTTATTTTTAATATGGTGTTTACATGAGTCGCTAATAGAATATTCCATCCATGTGACCGATCATAGTTTGATTAAGACCCACGTATTTACGTCCACAACTCCTTTCCTTCCATCATAATTCCACAAGAAATGTTTTGCCGGTCACCCATTCTCTCTCTCTCAAACACACACACACACACACACACACACACACACACACACACGTTTGTACATGCAATTTACAGTACTGTTCCGTATTCATATTATTGTCTTTATCATGTTATTATTAAAATATATCGGTTTCCCTTTAAGTGTCAAGATTCATATGTCCAGGGTGTGCCAATACTCTTTCTTCCTCTATGTTAGACACATTCATATTCTCTTGCCAGATTCGCCTTCAACAAAGCCGCAGAGCAGCCCAGCGAGGGGAATGAGTGTTTACCTGGCTCCTTGTCACTTCTGCCGACAGAAGACAAGAGATGATATTGAGCAAACACAACAGGTATTACATCTTCAATTACATCTCATCACAGCAAACAAAGGCTGCGCCTGAGCTGATTGGATGGTGGTGCAGACAATAAACAGAGTCATATTAGCTTTGTTTCGCCATAGCATTTTAATGTGGCCATTAAAATGACTCATATTGTGCTGCTTTGAGGAAAAACTGCTGTAGACACTGGTTCTAGCATTGTAGCCATTGATAATCATGTTTTACAGGTGACAAGTATTTGTGAAGGAGAACCGACTAAAACCTGAACCGACAGAAACACTGTGAGGTGCAGTGAGTGAGACATTTAAAGATCTTAGACCTCCAGACATGAGAGGAATGAAAATAGCATGATAGCGTGGGATTATGGGAGATGCTGCTATTTCTGCACTCTCCTGGTTTGGATTCCTTCACCTTTCCTGTTTTGGGAGGGTTTTACCATCTGAATGATGTCTCGTCTCCTTCAAAACAATGGACCCGGACCTGAAGTCTACTCAGCTTGTTTCTCTGATAACTCAAGAGGCTACACTCAGTTTAAGAAATAAGATCTGAAAATTATTATATACATGTGATAAAAACTTCAGGAAGAAAGAGGGTATGAAGCCAATGAAACACTCTTACCTTAATATTTTTTTTACAGATTTCTCAGGGAAAATACACAACTCAACAACATTTGTAATGTATGTTTTAAGTTGGTATGCAAATAACATTTTGAATAACCTTGTTAAAATCTCATCTAAGAATATGAAAAATTTATTATTTCTATGTCTCCTACTTGACGAATCTGACAGAACGGTTCAAGTCACCACATCACAGTTATAGTATATAGCTTACATATGGATAAACAAACAAACCAACTCATGATGTCACCCAATCTGTCTTTCCACCGACGCCGTAAACTCTGTGCTCATAAGTTGAGCGCAGAGAAAAATCAATCTGCACAGACATCTAACAACAAAGTGAAGGTCAAACATCCGAGGCAACAATAGGATGACTTTAAAAAAAAGAATGTATTAAATCAAAACAACACCACAAAGAGAGGCTGTAACAGGGAGTCGTCCCATTCATCATAAATGAAAAACACGCGTTAGATTCATTTTGTTTGCTGAAATGAATTCAAGACAAAGACTCACAATAATTCAGAAAAGGGAACCAAACACAAAATATCAAAGCCTTTGAATAAAAATTAAGCATTATTCCTGATGCTTACACATTCTCTCAAAACAAAGTAATAAATCTTTCAGGGATGCTGTCATCATTTATGGAGCTCAGTTTGCATTTATTCTCAGAAATGTCATCATTTATTCCTCTTTGCATCACTAGAAATTTCACCTTCATTTCATCACCTGTTCGTCGCTGTTCTTCGGCTTCCCCTCTGGAATAAAGATTTACAAACACTATTTCTTACAATCCAAACCAAAAACACATTCATAACTGCTCCGTTGTTGTCTGTGGTGTTGCACACAAAGCACATCACTAATGTGCCGCTGATATGAGCTGTCATGACCTCACCTGTTGTTGTTGTTGTTGTTGATCAGGCGATTAAGGACTTTTAATTCAGGTTAGTGGTGTGACAGTGATACGCAGCAGGTGATAGGATGTACATCATAGCAGAGTGGAAGTTCACAGAAGAGGGCGTGTGTCTAGGGCCGATTTCCTGTTTCAACTGCTGCTCTTTCCTCTTCAAACTAAAATATTGTTACTTTCATTGGAAATCAAAGCAGTCGGTAAAAAAAAGGACTCCCTCAGAACACTTGGTGTAAATCGCTGAAGCATTTAGTGCCCGGCTTTTTGAAATTTGAAAGATGAGCGATCACCGTATGATTTCCCAACACTTCAATCCCATAACAAATGAGCAGCTGTCATTGCCAGCATTGATTTATTCCCACAGGTGTGCATTAGTTTCAGAGCTTCTTCATGGACAGCTGCCAAAGATGAACTAAGACGCAGCAATATGTTTCCGAACGGGGAGATCCTCATTAGATTGCTCTTACTTGGCTGTCTCGGCTACAGCTCAGCTTTATTACATTCTCTTAATTTCATTCATGGGCTTTGAGGAAGGCAAAGCCTGCCGTCAGCATCCCTGTCACTTTCTTTGGCTTAACTTTTCTTTCACAGAGTTCAAACTTCATCTGTTTAGCCAATTCCAGGAGGAAATACGGGCCAGTATGGGTAATAAAGAGCTGGATGATTTTTGTCTTGTTTTATTGTTGTTTGCGTCACTGATATGTGGGTTTTCAATAAGCGCTTTTTTTCCCTCTAAACACAGTTGTGTTTCACAGGTTTGTTTTAGTGTAGTCACTGTCACCGACTAAAATAAAAAAGACAAATTAAATCTGCGTGTTATTTGTTTATTGGCCTTTTGAAATGGTTTTACAGAGTCAATCTCGCAGCCCATTAGCTATTGTCTCACAATGAATTCAACAACAGGTGAGGGTCAATATTTTGGGACTCCGCCTTGCGTTCGCGGTACACTGTTCACAATACGACCGGTTTCTTTTATCACAAGAGATAATGTCCAGACGACATCTTGACAATGGACACTATGAGGGAACGTATGTGATTTCTGAAGATTAGAGCATTTCAACATTTTCAAGTAATAACCCAAAGTAAAATTTCCGGTATATGAGCATATTACTTTAAATCAAAAATAAACGACTCTATATTAGAACCTATAATTGAAAAAGTAAGGGATTTGTGTGAATAAATGGATGCAGTAAATTAAAAGAGTAATGATTTAATGTGATCGGTTTCTCACATACAAAGTGTTCTCTGGAAGTCAGGATGATTGACACTCAAATCGTGTGCAAATGAAATTAAACCCGGAGGATGGACTCTTCAAGGATGCAAACAACAGGGACTTTAGGCTGAGAGTAATATTAGTGCTTAGACAGATAAGGTGCAAACACAGCTTTTGTGTTAAAATATTTCACTTAAAAATTGCCCCATTGCTTTTAAGGTACCAGATTACTTATAAGCTTAAACCCTCTTTCCAGACTTAGCTTAATGTTTTCTTCCCAAACAACGTTGTTATTCTCAAACATTAGACTTTAAACACTTTTAGCTATGGAGCTATCTAGGATCTTGTCGTCTGTCCTTGTGCGTATTTTACTACACGTACTCCACACTCTACACATAAGTATGCACTCATTAGATTGTAGTTGGTGAGCTATATCTACAGCTGTTTCATTCCTGCACTTTACCTTAATTCCCTGACTTTGTTCTGTAATTTGGTCACTTACAGTTTAATAATTTAATAACTTCAAACCATTCAAAGAATAAAAATGGCGATAGTCCATATCTTTGTAAGCAAGGTAAGATAGTCAGAGCAGGAAACTGTGACATGGAAAATGTTGAGATGCAAGTGTGAAATTATGACTTTACATTGAATGAATGGATGGTGATGGAATAAACTGTTGAAAGATATACAGGATTTAGAAATTAGATTCACCTCCAGTAAGAATTCCTGCAGATATTAAAGTGTGAACAAAAAAATTAAATGTTCTCATCTAATATGTGTTGATGTTTTTGGTCGAATAAACTGCATTTACAGAGCTGCAGTGTTGAAGGATGGTTTGTTCTGCTGGATTACTTTAATTAACCACTGCATGAGAGGATTCATTAATTAAAAGACTTTTATGACAGTGTGCACTCATGGACTCAGTATAAAGCCATTGTCATTAAGGAGCTTAGCAGATACATTTTTGCTGGATAAAATATCAGAAGATTTATAATTTTGTACAAAAGCTAAAAAACAGTTTAAAGAAGTCCTCATGGGCTACCGTTTGCAGTGTTATTCTCAGATATATTAAACAGTGCAAATACTCTAATGTAATTTAGCCGTCTGATTGCAAAGTATGGCAGAGCAGAAGAGCGGTGGATAAGTTCAGCAACCTCGCGGCTGGTCTTTATCGTACTCGTAAAAACAGAGGAGAGAGTAATTCCACTGATAATGAAATGTGACTCCACATATCCACCGGCCTACTTGTCATTCCGCACACACTCGGCTCAGCGTGTCACTTTTTGGGGTAAATGAATCATTCCAGCTGTTATTTACATCCAGCGTGTCCACACTTGTATCAGCCAAACGACTGTCATAAATCTCACTGAGGCTGGACGCGGTCTCCGGTTTGGACATGTGACAGAGCTGCGTGAACTTGTCCGCATCAAAACTTTGAGTCTCCAGATGTTTCCTCCTCTTGTTTGCAGTGACTAAAGTCAACTGTACTGATATGAGACTTCACAAGGGCTTAATGAACCTCCTCTTTACAAAATATCCCTGATAATTAAACACAGCTAAACAAGCTCAGTGAAACACTATAAATGCAAATGTGGGTGGCTGAAATGCAAATGGGGCCCAATTTGCATGGGAAAAAGTCACATCCAGTCTCATTTCTTTTCTTTATTGAAAGGTCTCGCATTGTTTCTCTGCTAACTGGGTGAAGTGGTGAACATAACAGAGCATCGCTAACAACGCCACGCTTCTCGTGGGCGTCTCATGAGGCTTTGCACATGATCACAGACATGTTGCTGCATATCCTGCACCAGACCAGGGCTTGCAGTCCAGCGTGTCTGCTCCTGAACCGATCATAGTGTTTAACAGTTATACAATGAATATTCAGCACCAGAATAACATGCTTTCAAATTTACTCCTGCAACCTGTGTGTGTAATTAGCTCGAGATTTACTGAGGCAGCAGCCAACTTTGCAGTCTGTGTCTGGGACTGCCCTCCGGCCACACTCTGAGAGTGAGGCGAGTTTAAAAGGTTTAGATTAGCACTGGGATTTACCTGAGTTCAAGAATGTCAGACAGGTAATATCGCTGCATAGAGATACTTTTAATGAAGTAATGAGATTTTACAAAACATTTACAAAAAGCCACCTGAGAAAACTTATCTCTGTGTCGTCTTCATAGGAAAAAGGAGTCCATAAGCCACTAACTATGAGCCAGGATATGAAATACAAACTAAATTACATAAATAGGAAAACATACACAAAGAGCAGGTTGTGAAAAGGTTGGTAAACGTTGTCAGACTGGAGAGGTTGATTTCATTAATATACCACAACTCAACAGCATGAGTTGAGCCAGTTGCTCAGTTGGCTTTAACACAACTGGTCTCTAGCATCCCCATTTTTCTAGAAGTTTCTGAATTTTACAATGTGTGATGTTTCAGTCTAAAATGTTTGGCATTTACGTGTAAACAATTTTATTTGGAAAGTTCTGACTCCTAATTTGAATCTAAATTTTCGACTCATTCAACAGCTGAACACAATAGTTGAAAACATAAAAAATTCACACTATTGTGTCGCACTTGTTTGCTTTGTCTCTATCTTGAAGCCAGCTCAATGTCTGGAGACTCTGGTCCTCTTCGTCATATGAAACCTCCATCTGGTACTATTCTAATGATCTGGCTCATTATGTTGCTGCAGGATTGAACCTCAGACCAGTCTGTCTTCATCTGTTAGCGCTCTCATTCTCACCATTCTGACAGAAACACACAGTTCTGCTTCCTGCAGTATTGTTCTTAAAATGCATCAGAGTCTGTAGTAACACAGTTTGTTATCTGAAATGAATACATTTCAATAAAAATGAGGTTACTCCAAAACAGGTACTGTGTTTAGTAACAGCTGTACTAGCTGATATCTAGAACATACTTACAATGAAAATGCCACCATGTTGATTTACAGCAGCTAAATGTTGACAATAATTCTCTCTAATGGAATTTGAACTGAGGCTGATGGTGGTTTCCTTGTGAGTACAATCATCCTGAGGTGAACTTGAATTTACTAAATTAAATAAAAATGCTTGGATTTATGTTTCATGGGAATCAGTCCAACAGTTGAGACGTTTCATTGGATTAGTGAACACTTTTAACTGCTGGAGCTGCAAAATGAAAAGTCAGAGAATCACTAATGCCAATAAAGTGACAAAAAATATTGTAACCAAATTACAACTCATTCATTTACTGTAAGATCAGCTATCTAATAATTCCACAAATCTCTGTCGGAGTGTCTGTGGCTCGCAAATCTCGAAAACCATCTTAATAGTTTCACATGTGACCTGTGTATTGTTCTGGGCACAATGAAGCACAATGTTGGATTTGGTGTGATTTGGACTTGCAATACATATAATATTAACAAATGTATTAATAATTTATTAATTTATTATTATTTGAATAAACAGTCGACCAGCGCTCTGGAGCAGCAGCGTCTGGGACTCATTTACATAAGTGACAACAACAGCATGTTTCTGACGACTGATTCTCCACTTCCAGGTCCTGTGTTCTGAGTCGAGCATCAACACACTGTATGTAAACTGGTGAACAGCTCTTTGTGCAGCAGCGGTGGCTGCAGGTCCCCGAGGACTGAGTCATGCAGCAGGTCTTAACTTGCTGAAGTCACATTTTATATTTTCAGAAAGAAAACTGCGAAAAGCATTACCACAGGCCAAGCAGACAGCCCAAGCCAAACAGGCAGGTTAAGTACTGGCTTTGTACCAGTTTCACTAAAAACAGGAATGTTAAACTCAAAGGGTAAGTGGGATTCATCCTTTTTAGTCATATTGATGTCTTTTCAAATAACATCAAATAGCTGTGACATTTCAGTCAGGACCAAAGGTAGGGAGCAACTGACAGACTGACACTGCAACATGGTTGAAAATGTCTTTTCCTGAATTGACATATTTAACATAACAGATTTATTACAGTACAGCTCTAGTTAGTAGTAACTGGCAGTAATGTTGCAGCACTGTCAGCGGTGTGTGTCAAGTCCACATCAAGTATGAGCTCATCTATTAAACTGGATGTATGGGAGTAGCTTGGGATTGAATACTGCCTGACGGCATCCTGTGCTAATTCTTTAAAGTATATATATCCCCCAGAATGTTACGAAGCTTTGACTTCCAGGAAAAATGTGTCAATCACCTGAAAATCCTGTTGAACCCACTCCTCTCCCCCAGCTCTTTAAGCTGTCAGGAGCGTGTAAGAAAACACTTGATCTTTTTGTGTCCTCTGTCTCCCACGGAAAGCTCTTGTCCACACTTTTAATTTCCATTTGAACAAGTTGAACAAAGTGCATATTAAGGCTGTTTGAGTTGTTCTCCTATGTCTCACCCGCTATCCATGATATATATCCCTGTTTGGAATTCAGGACATGACTGAATTGCATTCTAGTGAAGCCTCTTGATCAAGAACTCTATCAATTCACGCTGCCAACACTAACCATCAGCTGGAGCTGAGTGATAACAATTTGAGTGGACAGGCTCTGATGTGAAGAATCCCGCAGGTATTCCAATAACACAGAATAACACACACAAGGCACGTACAGCATGAAGTTCAAGAGACAACACATTTCATTGGACAACAAACAGAATAAACATGATGCTGCCATCGACAACTGATGATGCTACCAATGGAAAAAAGTTCAAGAAGATTATTGTCCCGGGTTTGGTGTCTAAATGAAAATCCCTGTGGTGAGATTTCACAGTTATCTCACAGTACATTTAACCTCAGGCAAACAGAGGACGATATAAATTAAACGTAGGACGTTGACAAAATATTTCTATACGCTCTAAAAAAAAATCTACTTACGAGTGTTTTACATTTGTGCTTTTGATTTACACATGATCAACTCGTTTTTTTTCTTCCAAATATGTACACCTTCTTCCCTGAACTAAAATATGTTTTAGTATATATGCCAAATACTAATAATAATAAGATATTTAGTCTACGTTTTCACAAATACATTCCATTTTCTGTGAAATTGTGAACAGTATTGATTCCTGTGAGATTAAATGAAAAAACATGCTGAATATCATACAGTAATTACAGAAGGTAATGAAAAGCATTGGAGGGGCGATGGTTACACCTTGCCCAAATGTCGTTTATCCTCTAATCAGGCAATAACTATAAAACTATTTCATAATAATGGCATGTCATAGTTGTATCATCAAGATGCCATTCATACCATACTATGATCAATTATTGTTTAGTCTAAATTAACTACAAATCGTGTCTCTAATCATATTTGTTATGAATAATAAAAAATAATGTCATTATATCATATATCATAATAGGTTCCATAGGTTGCAGAGATATCTTGAAAAAATGCATGTTCAAAACATTTTATTACTGATTTGTGACTACACAGGTAAAAATGTAACCTCATCGTTATCCTTGTTAAATGTATGATGTGTGCCGTCTTAAGCCTGCTCCCCCAAAATGCACATATAGAGAAAACTTCAAAAAACTATTCGTTGGGTGAATGTTGCTCAAAGCCAACCAACTTCCGAGAGGCCGAATTGCAGTATACAATAATCTACCCTGAGGTGTGTAACTCATCGCAGAATCCGACACAGAGCTTGGAAACTCCTCTGGTTTCATAGAGCTGATTTGCATTCAAGTGTGCAACAGCAACACAACATTGAGGGAGCTCACAAGGCAGAAAATAGAGAGAGGAATACAGAGCAGCGAACGGCAGCTTAACAAGGAAATAAGCTGAGGATATGTTGGACTCGTCCACGGGGTCTACCCACACGCCTTGGGAGCCATGTTGTTCAGGTTGGACTCCCAATCCATGTTACAGCATGTATGGTCAACATTCCTAGATGTAACTGCCACAGTTACATGGCATTACGCTCTCTGGTCTTGGATGCACTGAAAGATTCTCATGCATATTGCATCTCACATAAACTTATGTCACAGATTGTTATTGTCGTTGTTTGTCATCCACTCCCTAGATGACTGGGCAAGGACAGGGTGTCATTATCATCTTATCACTCATCACATACCTCATTTTTTAGGCTCTACTTCTCAATAACTCAAAACATCCAAATTAAAGTAATTATTTTTGATAAGACACTGTAGGATGCCTCTGTCTCCATCGTCTTTCTCGCTCTATCTTACACTTGTAGCTTCATTTGCAAAATATATCTTCCATTCAAATGAAATCCTTATCCAATCAACTAATCAATTACTCACAGTGCAAAGAGCAGTCAAGTGCATGGCACAGGCTCCCAGGTACTCGCAACAAACTTTGTATAATGTTTTAGTCAGGGGGCTGCAGTGCTGCTGTGGTACGGGTGAAAACATGTCCTTGATTTGGAGAGATACTCAGTATTATCAGCAGACTCAGCGATGGCATCCAACACAACTAATCAATAGCTATAAAAGTTCTGCACTCCAGGCCACAGGATTCAGGGGATTTTGTAAGGAGACTGGTGACCTTGTGTAGAAAGTGAGTGAATGTAGCACAGAGGGGAGAACAAATTACTGTTACTGTGTTATTTTGCTACTACTTGGGAAAATACAAGTAAAGCGAATACCTCCACCAAGGCCCAACAGTCCCCTTAAATTCAATCAAAACACATTTCAAACACTCATGGATATCAGTTCGCTGTAAGTGCCTAGCCCTGGGAAAATTTTGAACAACAGCCGATCTCACTAAGTTAAATAAGTGAAAAGAAAATCCTGGATCCACACCAAATTGTTATGTTATTCTTCCGTAACACATACTGCATGCTTCCACCAAGTTTTGTGGTAATCCATTCTGTTTATTTATCTGTTATCTTGCTGACAAACCAACAAACAAACAGGGCTGAAAACATAACCTACTTGCTGGAGATAACTTTTACTGCAATTGGGCAACTTCTGACCTCTGTCTCCAGAGATCGAATGTGAGCTTCATACTTTCTGAATTGTCTGTAGAACAAGTCAAGATCAAAAGGAGAAGAGATGCTGCTTACAATTGGTTGGAATCACCCAACATTTCGATGAATTCCAAGGACTTCCTGTGTCTTAAGGTGAATGCTGATGCTAAATTTCCATTGCATACCATCGGTAGCCATCACACCCATGTACCAGGGGCTTTACACCCTTTCAACATATGGATTTAATTTCCCTCTCTCTGCCTGTCCATACAACGCTGCATCACTTCTTTAGCCCACATTCATTTTCCCCTTATTTGTTTACCACAAAACAACCTGCGTGGTCAGAAGAAGGAACAAACCAGAGCTGAATCCAACCCAACCAAAACTGCTCAATGAACCTCGACAGCTACAGAGAACAACATATTGTGTTTGTTCACATTCACAGCCAAAAGAAGAGGAGCAGAGGTGGGGGGAAAAAAGTCCAGTCAGGCCTTAATGCCTCTCGGCTTAACCAAATCCAGGTTCCTGGCATTGTTCAAGATTAGTCACTGACCTGCTTTACAGGGACACATAAAAAGCACAAAATGTGTCCCTTTACTCTCTGCTATAGCAAGTCAAAGAAATCTGCTGTGAAAAAAAAGTATTACTTGGTATTCAAAAGAAAATCCTTGACCACATCCCATCAACTTCGCGACATCTATGGAGAAAGTTCATCCTAGGTGGAGGCATCTACCACCGAGAAATAGTGCTGGGCTGGCAACATCATGAGTTCTCTTAGGGGAACTTCCCCATCTGTTGTATATCTCACCAATCTGGGATCTTCAGTGGCCTCACTGACTTATTTTGTGATGAAGCGTTGTAATTTACTTTCCTGGTGCCTCATCCTCTCCTATTCCAGATCCTGATTTTCTATATTCTCTCAAAATTACCACTTGGGTCTGTGTGATGGAGAGTGATGGCAAGTTTTTGTCTGTGCTGAGAAAAAAGTGGGGGAGAAGAGAGAAAGAATGGACAGTGTTGCACCCATTTGTTCAAATCACATGAACGCTGTCAAAAACAATCTTGTTAGCCACATGCTACTGATATCAGATCCTCGAAGCTGCAGCTCTGGCTTCACAGTTTATTCAAAGACATTAAACATCACATCTTCATCCTCTTGGAAATGAACAAAAAGGTTCTTAAATTAATTACTTTGTGAGTGTGATGTGCAACAAACATAAAATATGAAATAATAAAGTATATCTTTGTTCCAGAACTTTTAAGAAGTTGCTCTAAAAGAGAACTTTTCTTTTTATAAATTTGTCTCTCACCAAAACCTGACCTTTTACTGTTTATGTTTAGGACCCACTACAGGATTGCTGCTGAAATCAAGCTGCTGCCAGACACAGGAACAAAACAAGAACACCAGTCTGCAGGTGTACTGTTTACAATGTCCTCTATCTAAGTTTTGTAAGTCCGGATGCTGGACCATTTGCTGTTAAGACTAAATCGAAGCTGATGCAGATGGGGATCACAAGTACCAAAGGACTTTTTGGGCTTGATCATGGGATAAGATAAAAAGTAAATTTCACTCATGACACAAATGTATACAATGATTCACTTTTGTGTTGTTGTGTGTGTGTGTGTGTGTTTCGTCATTCAGTGACATTCATGACTGCACATCTTGTCCGCATCACAATGAATCAGAGCCCTCTCATGTTTCAGTGTCCTCCAGTATGTCAGCATTCAACACCAATTAACCACGTTTATTTGCACGTGTGCCCATTTTGTTCGGTGATTAACTGTGTAACTGTGGTTGAAAAATTAGCTGTATCATTTAACATCACTGTGTGAAATGACTACTGTGACTTCTATGATAAATACAGGCTTCTGAAACTTCTCACTCTCTGTGATGAAGGGGAATCACACAGGTTGCATCCACACTATGATGTGTTTGTTTGAAAATGTATCAACTCTGCCACAGATTCACCTGGTATCCACACAGCTGCTAAAACAGAGGAGACGTTAAAATGCTGCTGGCTTCATTTTAGTTTGAACTCCGGGGGCGGCGTTTTAGCAACCAACACTAGACTCAGCTACCAGTGTAAACCACAACATAGACAATCAATTACAAGTGTTGCTAACCCAGCAATTGTGCATTAAAACTCAGAATGCTTACATGTCTAGGAGACAAGCTACTGTTCAACAATCTACAAAAAACAACGGAATGCTTCCTGTATACCCCAGCACGTGGATGCCCAGTGTACGGGCAAATTAAATTCTAAAAAATATACGCAGTTGTGTGGAGAGAGATCATTTAAATGACAATGTTGGCTGTGTCAAAATAACAATTAAATCCAATACAAATTTCCAACCAAACCCTCTATTCCGCAATTTGAATATGTAATCATTCAATAATTCTACTACTAAAACTTGAAATTAAAATTATTTGGGTGATTTTACTTAACTGTTACTTATCTAAGATTTTCTTCATAATACTACATAATTAACGGCCTGTAAATTAACGGGTCACCTATTTTTTTTATACAACAGTAAAACAGGTAGTTGGTATAACTGTTGTGGCACAGTGAGGACAGGGCAGCGTGCTGCTGAAATGCAGCATCACTGTCACAGTTGAGCCTTGGCTCAAGACCAAAGTTGATGAAGTCTCGTAGGTCCCAGGACTCTGAAACACCCACTTTTATCATTTTTAGATGAAGTAATCCTTTCTAAAATAAATCATATTAAAGCCCACTTTGATAAAATGCTTCTATAATCAATTTTTTTCCATTTACCCCTGCCACCATATTGTCTACTGCTAAGACCACACCAGTCACCTTGTGGACACACAGCCTTTTCTGTCTCCTGAAGGGTCCAGGTTTAATGTTCCAACAATCAGTGTCCATTAACAGACGTGTCCTGAGGAAAAGCAACAGACCCCCTACCTGATCTCAAATTGTGAACCACCAGAGTGCAGCCAAAGTTGAAGTGTGCAGTACCTCTCAAAAAAACTGTTCCTCTCTGCAACAGTCGAAGATGAAACAGCAACGGAGACATCATTTTATATAATGTATTTCTCTTAAATTATCAACTAGAGGGAATTTCTGCCTTTGGCACGATATAAGAGAAAAGGGAGTTTTGTGCCGCCTTCCACCCAGCACAAGGTAAGCTCTTTGCATTAACTCGGACACCATTTCCTGTTGAAAGTGCAGTGACAAACAAAAAAAGGGAGCCCAAACACCCCAGGCCATTTATCAAAGAGTTATATATGTGAACATTACATTATCTCTCCATCTCTGTATTTCTCTGCCTTTTGTATGCTCAGTCCCCTCTCCTCTCACTGTCCATTAGTCTCCCTTTGTAAGCTTGCATTCGGCATTAAGAGAAATACAAATTGTGACGTTTGTATAGTACACACTGAACATTAACAAGAAAGGTCACTCTGAGCCAAAGGGGCAGGGAAGAGTGTGGCTGTAGGCAAGGAACAAGGTGACAGTTGCCAGTTTAAGTCAGCACATACATTATCTGAAAGCAACATCCGCTTCCTTCAATGGAAATCCACCTCCCCTGATGGTTGAGGGAGTAAGACGTTTCCCCATAAGGAAATCCATATTCTGTGGACTGAAATGACTGAGAGTTTCTTGGGCTGCTGTGACATTTTTAAGGGTCAACCATAAAAGACGAGAAACATGAGATGGAAGAAAATCATTACTCTCCCAGTCTGCACTTTCTTATCGTGCACCAACAGCCCTTGCTTGGGAAAAGAGAAAGAAACATATTCTTGTGCACATGAGGCGTCGAGGCTGCAACTCAAATTTCATCTCACTATTCCCCCTATGCAAATATAAATTACCTACTCATACCAAAAACTTAGATGCTGCCAGTAGTGGAGAGATAAATATGATATGTCTGATGCATCTGGCAGGATGGGAATAGATCACACCACTGGACTGTTACATTTTTTAACTGCTCTTAATAAATCAACTCAATATAGTGCTGAAGAGATTATTCAAATGATCAGATGATAAGTGTATATCATCTACATCGAGGCTTAGAAATAGAGCGCAACAGTCACAAAACTGAAAAATAGGTTCAAGACTGTATATGTAGTTATATTTATTATATATGTGTATATGTTTGAATATTATTGTTATTAAATAGTGAAGGAACTATGTATCCAATTAACCATTGCAAATAATCCCTTTCCAACAGTTATTTTCCTCATCTCTAAAAACTGCTGCATGTTAAAAAGGGAAGTAACGGTTGCTCTGTGGTAAACATAATGTGATGCTGAATCATCTGATCGCGGCCAACACAAATTTCACGGTTGGGATGAACATTTCCATGGTAACAGCGAGCACCTATAAACACAGATATCACTATTACACCTGAGCATTGTGGGTAATGTGATACTTCTCGGAGACATTGCTAATATCAAGTTTTTTCTTAAAATATAGTTGATAGCGTACATACTTATGGCTTCTAGGAAAATATATCATTGTTTCACTGTCTAGTGTAAAAATAAGTTGTCAAAATCGGCTTTTTTCCTGAACCACACTGTTGTACTGTGTGTTGGTCATAGAACAGACACTTCTCATTCAAGACACATATTTACGGTACTATAGGTTCATGCCCATCAGAGGCCTAAGGAGTCGTGGTCTTCAAAGAACCAACAGCTTCACACAATCACACCATACATGGTCATGCTACCAAGCTGGAAGCATGCGAAATATAAGGATGAGCCTTTTCCATCCCTCTTTACTGAGGCAGGCTTGGCTTTGCCTCCAGGCTACGCTTTGTCTTTGCCTCCTGCTCCCCCACATCTGATGCTCCTGTGGGGTTGGTGTGCATGAAAAAGTAAAGGACTGATTGAACATACTGCTATATGCTTAGTTTCACTCACAGACACTAGCATACAACAACTGTGAGAGAACAGCAGATTACTTCTCTTTAGACTAAAACATGAAAAAGGAAGCATATATAATAGTACACCGCAACGGAGAGTTGTATATTTGTGGATTCAGTAGACTCCTTTCCCTATTGGCAGCAGCTCTAAGAAGAATGGCAGATTGCTGGTGGCAGCATAGGCAAAGGTTTTCTCCCCGTTCTCATTAGCTACCTATGGTAGTGCAGGGCTTTTAGCTCAAATACACCAGGGAAGAGTTTTCATCAGTTTAACTGCTCCTCTTAGTGGCTCGGTTTGGAAATTCGTGTGAAATATTGGTTCTTATACCTTGCACACTGACCCTGTGGGATAACAGTCCATCTAGGGATGCACACAGATCACTTAGCCTCAGGCTAGGTCACCTCCATCCTATATACATAGAGCTTTAATCTGACTTCACAGAGAGAACAATAGCCTTCAGGTCACCTTTACTGTCAAAACTCCCCTCCTTGCTGAAAAAGTGACAAGAGGATTTCGGTTTGATGAGACTTCAAAGCACACAAAGTTTAAATAATTTAGGTATTTCATAATCATATTTAAAACTTGAGAGCAGACTTTAAAGTGTGTGCTGAAGCCTGTACTGTTTTGGGGCTTCCAAGGATGTTAGATGAGCGAGGCTTACATTTTTAATGACCCCCTACAGGTTCGCCATTATCCAAGGCAGGAATTGCAGAGACACTTTTCTGTGGATTTCGGGAAGAAACTCAGCTCAGGCTATGACTGGCAGTGTGCAGCAAATTAGAGGTAGTATCACAAATCACTTCCCTGATCCGAATTGGTTCAAATGAGCAAAGAGAAAAAAAAAGAAAAAAAAAGAAGAAAAAAAATCGCTGACTGTGTGGTGCTGTGCTTCCCTTGTATCATAATTCAATGACATCAAGGCTTTCTATTCTATTCTGGTTAAAACAAGTGAAAAAGGGGGCCTCAAAGAAACATGAGCTCAAATCAGGCATTTCACATGGAGGCTGAAAAGAGGATCTGCAGCAATAGACAGTATGAAGAAAGTGACGTGTTTTCTGTTCATAAGAACATGTAAACCTTGTGAAATGATGACCCAAATTACTGAATACGAGCATAATACTTTTACTTTAACTCATGTCGACTGTTGTACCATGAGATCCTACAGAGGCATTGAAAGCCATCGCTCCAGCTCTCCGCAGGATTTAATATTCAAAACCATATCCTGACCGGAAGACAAATGTCAAACACCCTGAGAGTGTATCAAGTACAAGAATCTAGCGTGATGAAAACACTCATCCCACAGAGATATCATAGTGTTTCATCCGCTGGAGAGAAGAAAAAAAACAGTGAGGTATAAGTTTAAATGTTTGGACGATTTTTGTTTAATGCCTATAAGACAAAAGTTTGTATTCATCCCTCCAAGGCATGGAACAGCCTCTGGCTATATTGAGGACTAGCAGGAGGAGGAGTATCAATGCTGACAACAAGCAACCAGATCAGCCTTTAAACTTGCATGTGTATGGTTATTGTCGGTTAGGCTGTTCATATGCAGAGGGGAGAGCTACAATTAGCATGCTAATCAGCATTATCCGGCTGAGCACCACTTTCTAAATACTCACCTTGGCAGTTTCATAGCTCAGCAGAACTCAGAAAACACCTCAAGCATTTTTCGTAGCTACAGTGCAGTTAAAACAAACCCCAATAAAGAGATATGTGTTTTCCAAACGTATAATAATGCCTCAACTGCATGTTGACTATTTAGGGAAAGTCTGATGAAATCTACAGCAAGCGTAAGAGCAGTCTTTGCATGTTTCTAAAGTGTTGTGGATACTTCATCTGCTTTTTTTTCAATGAAAAGTCATTTCGAAGCGTATAATGAGGGCACCAGGGAAACAATTTCAGTGCAGCATTAGAGATCATATGAGAGTCACAAGGAAAAAAAGCCTTTACCCAACTCTGGGAGCTACCCGCCATCAAAAAGCTTTAGAAAGTGTCACGGCAGGACACACTGAAGAGGCTCCGTCACAGAAAGAGCATCTAACTTTTAACAGACAATTCAAGGTTTTGAACCAAATCCAACTTTGTGAAAAAAGACAATGGGGAAAGTCGGATAGAGACCGCAAGTTGTTTACCGTGATGGATTGCCTAGGTTTATTTAAATTAACCAAAACTAGCAGGTAGGGACTCTTGAAATCTAGGCACTTGGGGTATAAGGTTCTTATTGTGATAAAAAACGGTTTTGGACTGTTGAGGTTTATACAAGCATCTTGCCAAATGCTTTCCAAAGCATATATGCAATGGAACATTTTTGCACTAATTACGATGAACAATACTATATGTGCATGTATAACTATAATTATTTTACTTTTTTCAATGGACTTGATGACGGAGAGAACATTTCTGTAAAGCAATGTTTAATTCTAGTTATCCTGTGGCCAACTATGTCGAAGATGGATCATGCAGGTATTGTTTAAGTACCAAACTCCAGCTTCCAACACCTCTAAAGCTAACTAATCAAAACATTGCAGTTCAGGACTACTTCTTGAACCCCCATATTGGAATAGAGTTCATAAATTTATATATATATTTTTTTAAATAAATCAGTGCAACAGGGAAAAGCCCCTAAATGCAATCTATACCTTAGGAAAAGTATTTCCGTAAACAAACAGCACATAGCATCCAGAATGAATATTTACAATTACCAAGGAAACACATAAAATGCTATGTTTCATAGTTCTACTTTCACACAGTGATTTTACAACATAGAATGACCAAATGTTCCTTTAAAAAATAAAAATTATACCCCAACCCTAAAACAGGACCAAAATTACAGTAAATGTTTAGAAGCAAGGCTGCAATAAAATGACAAACAAAATACCACTTCATGCATGTAAACAGAGAGGTGTCCAGGTGTCAACAAGTGTGGACACTCTGTCTCAGTGCAGGACGAAACTCTCTTCTGCTCAAAATAACACTATTCACACATTACATATACAAAAACAACGTCCCACAATCAAAATCGACTCACTCCCAAATAGAAACACTGGAGTCCTTTTATGCAAGACGCTGACATTGTTAACTAATTGTCCTAATTCAACGCAGCTGTAGGGTTTACACCTTGCAGCTCACCAGGAAGCCAGAGGAGAGAGAGAGAGTGAGTGATCAGACACTAACACTAACACTGTGACAGAAATCACTTACCAATAACTATAGTTTGCCATTTTGTGGTGGTGTCCGAATGTTTGGTGAAATGTTTTATGCCCTATATAGTGCACTCATTTCACATGATATTGAGGGCATAGGGAACAGCCCCACCTGAGCAGAGCAGCGCATCACTGCAGCACAAACTGCAGTGAACAAGCTTATTTCTACATTTAAAGATGATCATGCAACATGTTTTTTTTAGCAAAGGGCATTAATAGTAAGTGTAAAATAAACATTTAAAATATATTGAGGATTTTCAACCGGCCAACTTGGAATTGTTGTTGTACGTCATAATTCTGCGACAATGGTGTCATTACCGGCGCAGATAAATTGTGCAGAGTAGTGTCTGAAAGCATTTTTTTCTTTTCTAAAGACCACACTATCAGTGCTCTGTAGAAGACTATATATTTATTGGTTGGTCAATGAGTGGATGATATCGGACAGAGTTTAAGATTATCGATCCATTATCATTATCCCACTGTCTTAATGCCAATTTAAGCCAAGCGACTGCTGGTTTAGTAGAGACATTATAGATTTTTCCACTCCCTGGAAGAAACAGCATAAGCCCATTTCCCAAAATATCTTCCCAACACATTAATGCACCACAGCAGAATATTACAAGTCATTGCACGCACACAAACACACCTTCCTGTTGTTACACATTATTATTGGCGATGCATGAGTAAAGAAAAGGAAAATCTCAACTCACTGTTCTGGAGCCAACAGATCAGATGGACAAGGAGGTGATAGACTGAATGTTGTAAGTTGTGTCAGAGCGCTCGGCTCACCCCCGTTGAGGAGGCTACTGGGCATGTGTTGTCCTGCTAATAGAATACACAGGACAGATGTAGCCGTTACATGCTGTGAACCACATCAAATATTCAATCACTACGGCAAAGATTCAACGCAGCAGCAGAGAAGTTTAGGACTGAATAGACCACTGGTGTGAGGTCATCAAGCATCAATACGCTGCACTTTTTGTTGTACTTTTGGTCGCTTTAGTATAACAATACAAAACGTCTAGAGAAATAAGAGGAACATCTTAATAGTAACGAGCACTATTATAAGTGGTAGTAGTTGTAGTAATAGTAGTAGTAGTAATTATTTATTTATTCTAGTTTTTCTTTCCAATAACACATTTTATTTCTGGGAGGCTTGCACAAAAATTATAATTTGTGATCATTATACATACAATAATTACAAGTGAACATCAAGTAATACAGATTAAAAAGACATGAGAAATTAAAAACATTTCACCTTCAACATTTTCTTATTTTTTATTCAACCACGTTACGCTCCAGTTGTCTCTTTCCAGTTTTATACCCCTCACTTTAATTTCCTCCGCACTCTATTATTGATTTTTATCTGTAATTTGTCTTTTCCTTCAAAAACTCTGTCCTTGTACCGTCTCGCTATTGTGTTCCTCCTCTAATAGAATTCTGAGACTATCCATTAAGGTGCTCTTGTCTTTCTGCCTCTTATCTGATGTCTCTCGCTCCAGTTTTCACTTCACATCTGCTTTAGTCTTTTTCTTTTAAATCTGCTTCCATGGGTGGCTTGTCATTCTCTCTCAGCTGTTGCCGGTCTCACTGTTTTCGGCTTCTACTTTCTACTTGTGCCCAAACATCCTGTGTCAGTGGCTTTCACTTTTCTTTGTCTGCTGTTCCACTTTCCTGCTCTTCTGACTCTGACCTTTAACATACACTGCTGGTTATTGCCCAGAAGGTCAATTCTATTTCCTTGTTAGTCGAGGCTCTTTTCCTGCAGTTTAACACCTAGATGTCTGCCTTAGGTGGATATTGGTCAACAAGGCTGTCAGAGGAGTGCAACATCTTATTTCCTGTAAACATTCACAATAAGCCCAAGGATTTGATGTTATCTCGAAGCCCCGCTTAGAATTCTGAGGTTGCCAGTTTTTTAACTAGAGACGGTATGTGACATGTCATATAGACCATGTAGTGCTCTTATATACATACAGTAAAATATGTCGTAGTGGTTTTTATTTTATTCTTTTTCACTTTTGTGAGGTGGGTAACAGGGTTGGGGAGTGTTCCATTAGGTTGTCTTAATAACAATATTAATAATAGCAGGGTAGTAATAATAATGATCTAAAACACCAATAATAGCCTCACACTACAACTAAATTCAAGAATATCCCTTCTGAGTGTTTTAAGAAGACACGTCTGACACAACTTTATTTCCTCAAGCATGTCATTCCAGAATCTTGGGGCCCTGATGGCAGATTAGTGTGTTCTTTTTTTATATACAGTAATTCAAAAATATTTCTTGGTGCTGTGTCCTCCTGTGGTACTACTGCACTTTTGAAACCTCCTGATAACTGTATGTCTACTCACGTCAATGAAGTGTTGAAACTAAACATAGAGTTAATCCCTCCATCTGGCGGCAGGTTTCCGTTCATCCGGTGGTCTCTCCACCTGGAACTATGCTTAGTTGGGGATCCCCCCCCTTACAAGCAAAGGAAAGTCCTTTGTATTGACATTCAAGCCTGATCTCAACATCACCATCCATCGCTCATGGTGCTTTTGGTTCTAATCATGCCTCCTTGCAGAGTTCACTAATTCATTACATGTCAAACATTTTTACGGCAAAATGTTGTTGATACTACAGAATATAATGGCAAAGTGACTAACTGCTTTGTTTTCTACAATGGGAGCATCCAGCCCTGCCATCTGTGTCGTCCCCTTCATGGATGAGTGTGAATGTTGTTCTTTTGGCAGTGGTCTTGGGCGTGCCTGTTTATGCATATTATGTTGTTGGCTGTGGGTAAAAAAACAATAGCCTTTCATTTAAAATTGAGTGTTATACATTTACAACTGCTGAATACTTTGTTGCCTTGCTTCATCAAAAAGTAATCCTACTAAGTTATAAGTAAACTGCTGCTCCACAGTTCCCTCGTCCTGCTACGGTCAGCAGTGACCTGGGTGAGGACATGATTGTCCATGTGATGCTGAGTCTCATCTCCTGGAACATGCATCATATATAATTCAATTCAAAGGTGCTTTATCTGCATTAAAGTTTCCAAAACGGTTCCCCAAGTGGTTATGGTTAAAGTTAGTGTAAGTCTACAGGAAATGAATGTGAGTCAATGTTCTGTCCTCTGGAGTCATGGAGGACAAACAGAACACAAGTGATATAAATGGATTTTGGTTAGAGGTGTAGGACAGGGCCGTGTGTGTGAGTGTGTGTGTGTCCATGTGTGTTGTTCTTCTTACGGTATATTAGGATGAGCCCAGCACATATGGACCCTCTCTCCAGACGTTGCCTCTGGAATTCCATTATGAGTGTTATTAAGGACAGACAAGCAGTGGTCCTCAACTCACAAAGATAGTGTGTGTGTGGGTGTGTGTGTGTGTGTGCTACTTTGTGTGTAATAAATAATACAGCTTTGTCTTTTACCTTCTTTTGGGCTTGAAATGCTTAACAAAACAAATGCATCACTGCAGAACAGTGTTGCACCTGATGAAAATGTTCAAAGTGGGGGTCCAAAACTCCACCTTTTTCATCCCCACTGAGGAAAGGTCACAAAGTGAGTTTTAAAATGTCAGAAAAGCCCTTGGCCAGGTAATCACTGAGTCACTGGTATTGATCAACAACTCTATCAAACCTACACAGATATAATATGATCAGTTTGTACTTTGGTGTTTAGAAATCTTTACTGCACTTTTTCTGAAATGTGACTTTTGGGAATTTGAAGGGTAAATGTGTGAAGGAGTGTAGATTGTAGCTTCTGTTTGATGTGAAGTGCTTGCACTGATGCAGTCACATTACTGGCTGTCACTTGAGATTTGACTTTCCTGGGTACGGACTCATTTCCTCTGCATTTTTTAAAACCCTGACTACGGCCCTGCATATAGCCATTCTGGAGGTCATGAGGCTCCATTTTATCCGAGTTCCGAACTCCGTTAAAGACACATCAAGGTAGGAATCAATAAACTGAGAAGTTGCTTTCGAAATATTAAATCATGGTCGTAGGGTAAAATGAGGATAAGAGGCTGTCTGCGACTTTGTCCCAAATCTTCAGCGATAACCCAATCAACAAATACAGTGACGTGAACTGGAAACATGGAACTTCAGAAAACGTGAGGGGCCAAAGACCCTGAGAGACATTAGTCACTAACTGAACCCTTATACACAAGTTAGTTACAGTTACACTTCACTTTCTGAACCACCAGAAATCATTCATAAAACCTGGAGAAAAGACTTAGACTTTAATATTTGAGAAATCGACTTACTAATTCCACAAATATCTGTCTGTCTCTAAGTGAAACGTATATTTCACAAACAGTTCCATTAACTCACTTCACACTTGGCATGTGTATTTTTATTAGTACAGGAAAGTGCAGTGTAAAATTTGGTGCGATCCAGACACGTGATGCACTCAATATTAATAGAAAGATATGTACATATGTGAATAAAGCAAATTAAGTTTTATTTTATGAAGAATATCAACCATAAAATCGGACAGAAGTTTATATCATCATAGGACAAAAACTGTTGCATGATATACAAAAAATGTAATGGCTGTAAAGGACCCGGATGGACAGGATTCATGATGGGGGGGTTTAAGCTTGTAGTTGTTTCCACTGTCTGGAGGCTGCAATAAAACTTTCCTAATGGCTTCCACTGCAACTGACTGCTTTACCATCTGTCTATACAATGACAATAGCATTACACAAGTAAAACTCATGAAAACAATGATGTGTGAGGTTGCGGTGACATTTTGTTATATGTTGACTGATTACCCGGCATCTCTACCGCAGTGGTTAATATCTTCTCCCCGTAGCACTGACGGAGAGGCGACACAAAGCAGGAGCGGCATCCCTCCTTATGAGTGCCTCGTATCTGCAGTTAATGTGCCGAAAACATTTACTTCATCTATGCTGTGATGCAGAACTCTGTGTTGTTAGCCACAGACATCGTTGTCATGGTCTCAATTGCTTACATGCTGCAAACTCATTGATGTGGCCAGATGATGATCGTGTGCATTGGAGTGCAAATTTTTACTTGATGTACTTCTTACTTTTAAACTTGGTAATAAATAGAATGAATAAAGACGCCGTGGTTAAGACGTTTTTATTTTAATGTTGCATTGAGGGTTTGGGTATTTTTATTAGTAGAAATACTATTAGTGGCTAGAGTTTCAAAACACCAGTGGTGGATCTAGGATTTTTGTAAATCAGGGGCAATCAAGGGGCCACAATTTACACAGAGGGGCCAACACAATTCCTGATTCAGTAAGAAGGAAATTTAAGTCATTCATTGTTAACTGTTAGATTTATAGCTTTGAAAAAAGGCCACACAGCATTGAAAATATTTGAAACATGTGTTTATACACAATGTAAACTTAAGAAAAGCTTAGAAAAAAACATATAGACAACATGTCATATTTATGGTTAGTATTGTTGGTAAGTGTCCAGTTTATTTTTTTTTAAAAAGCCTACTGACAGGACACTTCAGGTGCCCCTGTGGCCCCTCCACTGGAACCATCCCGGCAATACCTGTACCATCCTCCAGAGTCATTATTTGATCAGGTAAATTATTCATGTTCATATTTTACCAGGTTTTATTTTATAGCCCATATTGGCGTATTTTGAATTGGTTTAGATGGTGTCAAATTACTTCACTTTTGTTTTTCAGCTATTCTGAAGCCAGAGCAAAAATCAATCCATCTGACATTGAATGCTAGAGAAGGAGATACTTAAATGTCTTGAGTCTGCTACTTTTCCTCCCCGCTAATGGACTTTGATTAAGGTCCTTTCAGCCATATTTTCTCAAAATGTAAGTGAAAGGTTGTTCTTAGCTTGAAAGGTAAATTAGTGCTTTTCTCCCCTCAATTTATTGGTTCTTCACTGAAAAGGAAGTATTTGAGGAAAATTCCAAGTAGGATTATTACACAATTCTGTGGAACAAATAGGGGAAAAATTTAACTCAGTAATTTGTGACTTTGCTCATAGATCCAGTTGAAAATTACTGAAACAGGAATTATGCATGGATTTTGGACATTCCTTAAGCAAAACAGCACCTTCCTTCACATTATTCGGATCTATTTCACCTCCACCCGCAGCAGACAGGTAAGGATCAGTTCACTAGTCTCCTTCATGAGCTACAGACCTGAAGACAAAGCCGACCCTGTGAAAGATCAAATAGAAAATGTGAAAAAAGCAGATTAAGAATGCAAACGATCCCTTGTCTTGTCTGTCCAGTAACAGATTCTGCTGGATCCCCAGTGCCAGGTCACTATCTCCCCCTACTGGAGGTTTAACAATTGTACTGGTGGACCATCCAATCAAATAATGTACAGCAGACCATATTAGCCTGTTATATATTACTTAATAGATTGGAATTTGTAGCAGGTGGACTGCAGAGCATAAAAAGCCTGTTACAAAAGTGTAAGACTAATGGAAAGTTTGAATTAAAGACTGTTGTACATCAGGCATAACTGCCAGGATTGTTTGTATTCCTGTCAATAACCCTTCAAGAGGCCCACAAGGGGCCCCAGGTGGAAGAACTGGTGCAGGGTGACTAGCCTTTTCAAGTCACAGAATGTGTGGACAGCAGTTTAGAACAGGAATGAGCACTTTATTTTTATTGGTGAATGTTTTCTCAGAATTATTAGAATTTATCATAGGATAATATGAACATTCGGAAAAGAGATAACAACTTTAAAAACAGGTATAGACCCAGTAGGTTATATACCTGAAACCTTCCGTCAAGATAAGGGCTTAATATAGTACATTGGGAAGCCCTTTCGAATAATAATAGTACTGTGCCGATTGGATTCAGCTACAGCTTCCAGCCCCTTTTAATCTAAACTCCACATGTCGCCACCACACTGCAGTTTGCAGCAACAAACAGCAAATACAAGAACATAAAATAAAAGCCCCCACGCTACGGTGAGCTGGCACTCTCAGAGATTAAATGGTAATGCAGACTGATGGAGAAGTCAGTGATTGGCCTTCTATATAACCAGCAGGCAACAGACTCAGATTTTTGATAATTGAAGGCAAATGCCAAGAACTGCTTGAATAGCAGTTCTTGACATTGTAGCTGATTTCCTCAAACCTTTTTTAACATATCTCAAGATGATCTTTGTTTGGAAATAAAATAGACCAAACTAATGAAAAGGCTCACTCTTGGGTACTTACGGGTCACAGTGATCCAGGGCTGGGCCAGAAAAAGCCTGGGTCTGGGTCCAACACTATGTCCAAGTTCACTGGAGTCAGAAAAGCACTTAAAAAAAAGTCACTCGAGCTGTTCAAAGAATGTTGCAGTACAGTTTAAGACAGCACCAAAAATAAACCTAAGCATGTCCTCTTTTTTTGTCATGAGATTTTTACCAACCATCTTTTGTTGGAAAATGTGGATGGCTCCTGCTCCTCAGGGATGACCTTTGAACCTTGCACCTGAGTCAGTTTGATGGCTTACAGGATGGAAACTAAATATGCAACAGATATGGTATGAACTTTTTTGGAAAGGTCTTGAACTCCACTACCATAGCCCTAGCAAAACTATGAGGGGTGCCACTGAGTCGGACCAAAACCTTGAAAAAACTAGTTTTTAACCGTTTTATTAGTGAGAAAAACTAAATCTGACTAAACAGGTGTTTTTTCTCACACCAAAAAAAACATAAAGAAGCATGCAAGGTTCCCGGTCGCAATCTCACATAATAGTGAAAACAAATTAGAACTACAAAAAATGGGAACAACACACACACAGATGTGTGGGAACGCCATTAAATTTGTAGTTGTCTGTATGGCTCTTCCAGGTTGAGATTAGGGTTGTTAAAATAGGGTTTAGAAAACGTTTTAGCGGTTGTTTTTTTTAAGCATGAATGATAATATTGAAACTGGACCACACATATCTCGACATAAGTATCATCAAAACACATTTTTATTAAGAAAAAATTGTAAATATATAGCGCTTTACACCAAGAATACAGCAATCTCCGCCATCTTGCTTGATCAGAGCGCTGCGGAGGTCTGCGCAGGCGCACTTGTCGTTTAGAGCATTTCGTAGGATTCTCTACGGAAATTTTGCGCTATGAAATTTCCGTAAGATTTTTTACGAAAATTTGGACATAATTTTAGTACAATATCTTACGAACCGTTTCATGAGACCACGTCGCTCAACAACACTAAGACAACATTTAGAACTTCAATTATACATTCTAACCACAGCATTAATGGTTGAGAAAGAATTTGCTTATGCTTTATACGTAACATTTAGAACTTTAGACTTTTGTAACTGACCCAAACAGCTTTGAAGAAGGTGTGAAACCCATGAGCTGTTATGAATGTATATCCACCATCTATAATTGTATTAGTACCAAATATAAATGGAACACCTGGCACAAAGACATTGTTATTCTAAATGACACATGACTGATCTATAAAACATTTAGTTAAAGATTCATTAAACATTTATTTATTAAACACCAAAAGAAACAAGCACCACTGCCACACTGACATTTGAAAGTGAAGCTATCGGAGTGACGTCATGAGACGTTATTTGCATAGGAGTCTTCTCAAAATGGAGCTTATTGATATTCCAAGTTCTGGATCTCTTCCAAAAAGGGAACAGGCCACTTCTTACACAACTCTTTGAAAATGGCCTCGTCAAGGATTCTTTTAGGGATGAAAGTTGAGACAATGTCTTTGACCTCGGCCCAGATTCTCTCCAGCAGATGACGCCTTGTGTCATCATCACAAGGCGTCATCTGTACAGTACATCACCTATGCCTTTTTATAGATTTGGGTGATGAGCTTGTATGTCAGAACACTGACATACATTTTATATCTGTCCTCTGCCTGGATCTTGTCAGACTTCTCCCTGGCTCTCCTGTCTGATGATGCTGAGTTCTCACGTTCTTTGCTGACCTCTGATGATGAAGACTGCTTCGATCTTTTATTCCCACTGCTGCTGACCACTGCTTGTGTTGACTGCTTCAGTCTTTCATTCCCTCCGCTGTTGACTTCTGATGATGAAGACAGCTACGATGTTTCCTCCTCAATGCTGCTGACTTCTGAAGATGATGACGACTTCTCTGATGTTTCCTCCTCAATGCTTCTTTTTTTCCAGTGAGTCGATGGCCATTAAAGAGTCTGACAATCTGGTTGTGTGGCGGTCAACTTGGTTGTTCAGCCACCAGCTTATCAAGGAAAGAAAACAATACACCCTGGTCTGAATGTCTGCATATATGCCCCTGTGTTAATTAGGAACACAAACCTTTTTCATTGGACCTGAACCCATGTCTGAATTCCTGCCAGGTGCTATGCGCAAATAGATTAGATCTGAAAGCTGTATTGTGAATACAATAACCTTTTCAGATGGAGGCTTTTTCAGTGTTTGGAAATCATCACCACCTCCTGGCTTCTCCTTCTCCAGAAGCCCAGCGTCAATGCTGTATCACCTGTCTGCTAGTGACTTTGGGATTCTCATTTTTGCGACCTGTGACAAAATTTGGACCATCCCTGCCTATTGATCTTTCTCATTCCTTTACCGATTGAGAAGTTTGGTTCTGGAGATTCCTTTCCATTTGTGCTTTCCTCATTGATTGACTCAATTAATTCATTTAAAAAAGCCATATCAATCTCTGGAGAAAACGATGAATTGAGAGAGAGGCTGTCTTTGAACTCATCAAAGAAGTCTGTGATGTCAGTCAAACTATTGTTGATTGTTTCCTGGACAAGCCTCTTCACACTTTCCATACTGCTTGCTGTTGAACCTCCCTCTGAGGAACTATCTGACTTGGAGCTTACTCGTGAAGAGTAGGAGCTTGAAGAAGTCCTACACACCAGAATGGAATCATCTGAAGGGTCCTGTTCCTCTGAGGGAATGCCCGACTTTGCTTGCGCGATTGAAATTTGACCAATTTTCGTTTTGTGTGTCTGTCTTCAACGTCTCGCAGGCATAACAGATCATCTTCTGGACTTTAGCGGGGTTAATGAGGAGGGTTGGTATAGTCTTCTCAGAGCTCACACAGATGGAGCTTGAAGACAAGGTGGAGTTGACAGTCTCAGTCACCTCCTCTACAAGTCTGTGAGCTTATCCAAACTCTCAGACTTTGTTGTGCTAACTGGTGAAATACTGTTTTTGAGAGTGTCGCCCAGAATGGACTGAACTTTATCCTCAGACACGGGTATACAGGGACGCCGCTTTACAATGTCATTTGAAACAGACGTCATTAAGTTCAGCAGAAGTTCTGCCAACATAAATGTTTTAGCTTCATCCGGTTTGCGTGACTTCAACAGCGCCCACTGGTCTGCAGTGAGCTTCTTAAAAAAGTATTCGAAGTACGGGCGGACAGTCTCTGCATTTTTTCCATTTGTTTGACTTTCTGAGTGAACTCCATTGCGACTGTTCTTTGTTCAAATGTGTGATAAGAATTTTAGATGGCGATAATTCTGACCTGTGTATGTATCTCTTGCAGCAATGCAATGCTCCCTCATGGGTTATTGAAAAATAGGCACTGTTCCACCTCTGGAGAGCCTGCCTGTGACATAGCAGTCATGAAAGTCACGATTTTGGCTTGATGGTGACGCAAGAGGAAAGATCATGGTTCATCTATACATGGAAGTCTTACTAACAAATTAATTTCCGCAGCAACTTTGGTGGTAATCTGGTGGTAGGGATCCACATATGGAAACTTGACATTGAAAAAGTGGTATGTGTTCATCTGACAGTGGTGAGGGAAATACTCAAACATTTTAGTGAAGTAAAAGAAGAAATAAATGGACACCAAATGAATGCCTCACCTTTACCTTTTGTAGGGCGTATAATGTAGCTAACATAAAATAAATAAAAACCCTATTAGATTTGTCTATTCTGGGCTACTGTAAAAACATAAAGGTGCAGCCTGGCCAACCCCTATGGAAGACGTACCACATTGATTATTTGTTTAAGTTTATTATACACAAATGAAAACAACACTATGCATATATGTTAAATTTCTGTACATGGATCCAGATACTTCCAAGAATCTTTAACTACAGAAATGAAGTAAATGTACTTTTGTACATCCCATCACTCCATGTTGAACAACCAATGTTCAGCTGTAGACAATAGTTCTCACCTCATCTTTCATTCAGTACGAGTTAAAAACTTCAGTATGGTATCAAGCAGAATGTATAATAAGCTGCTATCCTCAAACATCATCAATATTCTGTAAAAGCTGCTTAAAAACTAGACAGTTCATAGGCACAGAAATAAAATCAATCCAGAGGACATCACTAGGAAGTATATGAGGTGAGTTTTAGATGATAAAGGAAACCATGGAGTAGGAGCCTTAGAAATCTATTGTCATGCTCAAGGGAGTTGGTTCAAAGCAATAAAGCAAGGACACAAGGTATAAGGTAAAGTTTTTCACTTTAGAGTTTTTTAACCTTCTTCTTTGTTACTACATATTGTCCCTTAAAAAACAGGGACCCTCAGATAAATTATAAGTTTAACCTTTATGCTTTTGAAGTAGACTTTTTCCCAAAAGATATTTTGGTGCTCAGCTCAGCCCTGGTGGGTTAATCTTCTGCTGACACAGCTAAGAACCACAGCTGAAGACGTAGTTGGTCAGAGTCATAAACTTTCTTGCTGGCATTTGGTGAAACACATCCCATAGAGAGGTGTTGTGTTACATGTTTAATGGGTATCAGTATTTTTGTACTTTTCAGGGGTGAATATCATCGTCCTCTGCTGCTCCTATTACTTGGAGCACCTTTGCTGGGCCACTATCTCCACAGAGGGTTTCCAAGTTTTGTGTCATCGTGTATATTTTATCATCCCCCATACTCTCCTGTGTTCTTCTGTTTTTAACATGTTTCAGTCTCAGGTGGACTCCATCAAAGACACCTCAGCAAACAGAAGCAAGGATATAGAAAGGAAGGGGGGAAAATAGAAGCAGGTGGGTGAGCATGTGCAGGGTTTCTGGAGTGCCTCTGGAGATTCTGTGTCCTGGCATTATCTCAGTTGAAGACAGAGAGCAAGAGTGACAAAATGTGTGTGTTTGTGTTAGAGAGAGAGAGAGCGAGAGAGAGAGAGAGAGAGAGAGAGAGAGAGAGAAAAAAAAGAAGGCAGGGAAGCTTAAGGGGTCAGTGTAGGGATTGTCCTGGAAAGGAGAGGAACTATCTGCTGGGAGAAATGATTGTGCTTCAGCGTTCACACAGAGGATATAATAATAATAATAAGCCAACCACAGCCATGAGCCGAACCACCTTCTTTGAGGTAAGTCCACTGTATATAGGCGATAGAATGAAAAGGTCAGCTGACACGTTTGAGGTCTGATAGAGTGATGTAATCATATACTTTCTTTCACAAGGTCCACTTGAGCAACACACTAATTCAAGTAACATTCAGTAAAGGTCAAGCAGAAATACGGAAATCAACAAAAATTTAAATTTTTTTATCATTTTTCATCATTTATATTCCTGGAAACATCCTCAGAAACTTGTATTCCTCTGCAAAAACTCCTAATTGTAAAAGTCGCAGCATCTTTTATTAACAGCAAGCAGGATGAACTCTTGGAAAAGTTTATAAGTGAATATCTTTCAAGCTACCAAAACACATGGAGGGATACTCCAAGAGCTTAAGTTCAACTTTTAGAAAGTGTCAGTCTGACGTTGGGGTAATCTTTCTACTTTGCAGCCTAATGGTGAGTTACAGAGACAAAATTATTTCTGGCTGATACAGAAGTTTTCAGGTAAACAAATTTAAGTCGCAGCTCCTTTCATGATGTGTCTCTTGCTTCCAGTCTCTCAGGGCCAATTGAGCACTGAGGTAATTCTCTCTAAGTGCAGCAGGCCTGTGGGGCATGTAGGGTCAGACTGAAAGAATCATTCAGTTCTGTAAACCCAAACCAGCAGACCACCAACTTCTTTGTTGACGTATAACAACAATTTAATTCAGGATGGTTAAAAATAACCATCCAAAAAGTACAGTTTTTTTAAATACTGTTGGTGAACTTTCAAAAAACTTGTTGGAAACTGCCTAAGCAGCACAAACACATGTCAAACACACACAAATAAATGAGCCTTCACTGTATGAAGTGAAGGCTCATTTATCTGTGTGTGTTTGAATGAAAATCAAAATGATTCACACACACATAACTGAACCTGGACAGAAAGAAAAAATTAGTGTTTTTGACTGAATAATTTGCCAGATTTTGCAGCATTTTGCTCCATCTGTATCCGAGGCCTTTCTCTTTTCTTAATTCTCTGGCTCCACCTTTCCTTGTCTTCTGAGCTCACACAGGGTGGTAGCTATGTGTCTCACTGAGAGATGTGACCATTTGATTTTTTTTCATGTGTGGATTCTACATCCTGTTTGTTCCTGTTCATCTCAAAATGACCCTCAGGACCCAAGGAAATGTCCGGTGACAATTGGAGGACATTCACCAAATAGTTAGATCCATGGTCCCTGAGAACGCCAAAGGCATCTTGCATCCTATTTCTAAAAATATGTCTTTTATATTGAAAAGTAGTTAAGATGGTTAAGGGGTCAGTGTAGGGATCGTCCTGGAAAGGAGAGGAACTATCTGCTTGGAGGAGTGATAGTTAAGATTTTTCCATTCGTTCTGTCACACAACCTTACATTAATAGATTTACATTTTAGGAAATACCTTTTTTCATATTCTTGCTGAGATTTAGATAACATTCACACCATTCTAGTGTTTGTAAACTTAATCAAGATACTTGGAAATATATCTATTTATCTTTAAGGCGACACACTTGTATAGCCCAGTGAAAGTGACACTGATGGAAACCAAGGTTAAGACAATTTGTGAGCTCTACAGTCGCTGAGGGTATAATCTTTTTTCTAAGTGTGCTGGAACAGATGCTTGTGGAGAATTTAGGGCCAGCTGTCAATTGGCAGCGTGCAGAGAGATGGTTCAGTGCTTAGTTGATTACTTTCCTTGATTGAAAGAGAAATTCTGTCCAGTTTGAGCGCGTGTTAAAGCAAAGGGGACGATGGTAAACAGTGGCCATTCGAATGCATATAATCAGCTTCGATGGTATAATGCTCAGAGTTTGAAGTAGTGAGTCTGTGGTTCAAGATCAGCCATTACACTTGTCAGTGACCGCATTAAAGAGGAGCTGTTATGGCCACGCCTCTTAATTATATAACAAAAACCAACCCTACATACAAAGAATAAGTGTCTGTTTGAAAAATACACTTTATTCCCTTCACAGACACACAGCCCTCACAAGCACGCTCTGTACATGATCTGTTTGACCTGTGTTGTCAGCAGGGCTCCGTATACCCATGAGAGGACTGGGGCGCCTGATAATCACATTTACAAGGGCACAGCACAAACTGAGTGCACAGCGCTTTACAACGTGCAGTCGTAATGACACCCTTGATGCTCCTCTCTAACATAACATGTGCCCTGAGAACGCAGCTGCAAAGGTTAGCAGATGGAGAGCAAAACAACCACATCTCCCTGGATGCCCTCCACTGGAAGCATGAACACACACTGCAGAGAGTGACAAGAAGAAATTGTCATATTTTAAATCTAGAACTGGGACTTAGCTTAATTCCATAATATTAACTTCAGGGGGAAAGATATATAGATATATATATTAAATAAATGCTTATTATTTGTTTAATAATGTAGATGATCTGATGAAAATTAAAGCGCTGCAAACACAAATCAAGAATGAACAGTGTGGACACAAATTAAATGACAAATGTGTATTTTCTGCAGTGCAAACTGCTGATGTTATGTGTGTATAGCTCTCTGTCTCTCTCTTTCTCTCTCTCAACTGTGCACTCAGCAAATCTTTAGTTATCCATTACAGGTTATTACACTGTCCAGTAAGGGAGCCAGTTTAGCCGGGACAGCTCTGCTGAGCAGCACAGTGTGGAGGGCTTTCAGGGCAAATTGTGGGCTGCCGCCCACCAGCCTCCATGCATATGCTGTACTAAGATGAAAAAGATGTGTGCAAGCAGATCTGCTTGCACACATGGTTCCTGTTTCTTGCTCCAGTTTGAGAATGGGGTGATGTACTGGAGACAGCAGAGAACTGAAGAGAATGTCAGCTGTTCTTTATCACATCTGTAGATTTTAACTGTTTCATTTATATGGATGACATCACTCTGGGAAAGGGGTTAATGTGTGTGTGTTTGTGTGTGTGTGTCTGTGTGTCTGTGTGTGTTAGTGTGTGTGTATGTCTTATTCTTTCTAAATTTGACATGTGTTTCTTCAGGTGGAGGTCCTGGATGCCAAGACAAGAGAGCAGCTTTGTTTTTTAGATAAGGTACGCTAACAACTCTGAGGCCTAAATGACACCTTTAAAGGTATATGTTTAGCATGTTCGTTTTCTGGCTGCAGAATTACATGGAAAGGACAGCTTTGTGCCACATTTTATGCACATAGTACCTTTTGATATTTCCATCTGGAATTGGAAATTACCGTTAATGGGTTTAAACAATGCTTGGGTTCACAGCATGAAGTACACACTCATTGTAATGACAGTGAATTTCAATTGGTTTCAACACACACCATAAACTGCTTCTATTGTATGCAGGTGGAGCCCCACTCAACAATAGGGGACATCAAGAGCCTTTTTCACAAATCATGTGAGTTTGGTGAGACTGTGTCATTTTTATTTTACTTTATATTGTGCCCTTTATATTTTGACATTTGGAAAAATTGTGTGTAATATAACTCTCATTCACTTAAAGCTATATATTAAGCTCATTCGTTGAGATATCTGTTTGCTCAGATAAAGCCAAATTTTACCATTATTATTATGTTGAATCTATTATTAAACATCTACCACAAACTTAACATGGCATTTCTATGTTTTTACTTATAACTGATAATGCTCAGTGGATCCTCTGACAGTACACTGTGATTTTTTAATAGAAGCATTTTCATGTTCAGTCTTCAGTAGGTGTCTGGTCAGAAACGTTACAGAATGTTTGCCAAGCCTCAGGTTGGTTGTCCTTTGTGATCAATTATTATTGGGCCCTGAAGACAAACCCGGTGTGTGTGTGTGTGTTGTGTGTTTTCTATGCAGATCCTCACTTGTATCCAGCAAGGCAGGCGCTGAAGCTCGATCCTAGTAAGTAATTAGTTGTGATTATGTCGTGGTTTATTTATTAACACTACACCTGCACAAGTCAGGGTGGCTCCAAAAAAACTCACAAATACTGTGAGGGGGTACCGGTAAACAGAATTCTGATGTTTCCATCCAAAATGAAAGAGACGTTTAGAGGTTTGGGCTGACTGGTCTCTGAGCTGTCGATGATTTGTCCAATGAGAGCAGCCTGTGTGAGAATGTGATGCTGTTCCAGCCTCAGAATGAGGTGAAGGCTGAGTAGGAGGTTCAAACATGTGGCCTGTGTTCTATGCTGTGTTTCTTCTTTGGCTCTGATGAAGGAGCTTGTTGTGATTTCGCAGGAATCATCACCAGATAGGGAACATGAGGTCAATTTAGGCATGAAGCTGTTTACATTTGTTAGGAATTTAATAGGGATGGGACTGGTAGGAATGGTTATATGTTATTCTACCTTTATTCAAGAGCATGACCTTTCAGTTTGAGATAAGGACTTGATTTATTTTATTTTTCAGATTTGGTAATGTTTTTACTAAAAAGCGAAATAGAACCTGCTTGTGCTAGGATTTGCTCTGGATTGGCCGTCTTTATTGTCGGTATGTGAGCTTTACTTCTTAGAGAGACCGTGTAGACAATTACTTTAACTGGGTTCATGCACATCCGCCCTCTGCAGCTTTATTATTAAACCGGCTTCCCGTTGTGGCGCTTGAAGACAAAACAATGACACCTTCATGGAGAAGGTGTGCAGCACCTCCTTGGTCAACATGGATTGGCAAAATCAAGATTCTCAAGTTTTTAATGTCATGGGAATGCTGTTGCTTACAACTATGAAATCAAAATAGATGGCGCCCTGTTTTTTGCCCCTCTATATTTTATGGGAACAGCCAAAGTTACCAGAATGAGGGTGGCACAATTTAACTTGTCAACACTACACAGCTAGCATTCTATTCTTTTGTTGGGGATATTTGACAGATTTGTGGCTTAAATAAAGTCCAATCGCAGAAGAAAGAATCCAATCACGGAGAAGAAATCCGAGAGCCAACGAAAGGCTGAAGCTGGAGCACAGGAAATATGTCTAAGCAACAGTTTGAGCACAAGCAGAGAAAATCAACTAAAAGTAAGGACTATTTCTAAAAATCACAGGTTGTGCTCTCAAACTGAAAAATAATGCTCTAAAATGAAGAGGGAATAAACCTCCATACAGTCAGCCATAGTTTTGGATATATTTGCATAAACAGTCCATGTCCATCAAGGCTGCTGGTATAATTTGACATTGAAGCAAATTGGACTATTGCTCATGTTAAAAAAATATATGCTATATCCTTTCAAACCCAGATCTAATTAATGGGTCAATTGAATAGAGGATTTTGAAATTAAATCACATTGAAACCCACTTTTCTTAAAGTTTACATTGACCTTCACTGTGAATGTGAATGGGCCATAAACCGCACTGAACCTCTTCACAGAGCCGCTTCACTGTGGAAACCATTGTCTCTTCTGTCTTTGTTTTCACCATAGAAGAGAAACTATTTAACTTGCATCGCATTTACATTTATTTTATCTGAAATTAAAACAGGCAATTGCAGCATCTAAAAAAAGGAAATGTCATGAGGCTTTGTTTTGAACGAGGTCTATCTTGTTACTGAGAAGCACAGAGAAGAATTTTGGGTAAAAGCTATCTGGGCCAGTTTCCCCCCAGGATGCTCTAAAAATGTCATCCAATTAGTACGGCCTATTATCTGTGGCTGCGCCCCCATGAGCGCTGTCACGTACAGAGAACGTGTGCTGGAAATCTGATCAGGAATTCATTAAAAAACATTCTTAAACAGTTTCAGCCATTGTGCAGAGCTGCCAAAAGCTTGATGTTCTATAGAAACCATCAGGATCATTATTTTATAGCAGTATGTCAGATGGATGTATCTGCATACATTTTGTTTTACATTTTCAGAAGGAAAATTACTGAGGGAGGAGGAAATCTTACAGAATCTACCTGTTGGGACCACTGCCACAATGTACTTCAGAGATCTGGGTCCGCAGTTAGGATGGACAATGGTGAGGAACACAACAGAATCAATGAACAGTGTTTTGCCTTGCTTTTACATATAATTAATGTTACCTGACACGATTTTGGAGTCAGATTTTCAATTAGTTTCAGGCAGGGGCCGATCTAGGGGTTAGGGTTAAGGCTGAAACATGCTTCTGCAACTGCGTCTGCGGCTTTTCACGCCGCTGTGGCGCAGGACTCGTTGTCATTCATGCTTCCCCAACTGTTGGGCGTGTTCACCTCCAGAACACTAGGCGGAGTAACGTGTTTGTCGAAGACGACTTCTTTCTTCTTCGTCGACTGTTTATTTACATCGCCACCGCGGCTCCACGGAGCCTTTTTCTGGCGGAAAAAAACGCCAGTCAGTACGGGTTATACAAGTGGTCATACTTTCAGATCTCTTCTGCCAACCGTTCTTCTATTTGGTCCATATTCGTTCTTCTAAATCTTCCGTTGTTTCTGCCTGTATTATGGGGCATGAAAGCGGAAATGCAGCTCCAGAAGGGATGTAGAACAGACCAATTACAGCCTTGCAGGCTGAGTGAGCTTGCGGAGCTTTGATCACTAAATATAGTAACATAGTGATGGAATGAACCCCTCTGCTTTTCCTTTTATTTTTATCTCAGGTGTTTTTGGCAGAATATATCGGGCCTCTTCTCACCTACCTCCTCTTCTATTTCCGAGTACCTTACATTTACTCACACAGTTATGCCTTCACCTCCAGTCCCCACACAGTTGTCACGTAAGTCGGAGAAAAAAGTGAACTACAGCGCAGATTATGACAGATTATGGTTATTACAAACTCTGAGGTTTAACCTTGCTTGCTTTATAAATATATAAATTTACAGGCAGAGGATTGATTAATCATCAACAAGAATATCCCAGTAAAATGTTTGGAGTATTTATTGAGGTCCAATCTTTCCTTCTGGCGTAAAGTGCCTCACCACAAATTACCTCTATTATGTAAAAAATCAGGAAACATGCAATCTAATGTCAGTGTACAGGCTTCTATAACGAGCTGGGTTGGTAACAACCATCACTCTGTAATGCAACCACAAAGGCCTTATCGAATCCTACATATGTTTAAGTAAACTTTACTGCACTTTTTTGATTATCATAACTTAATAACATTAACACCTAATGTATGTAATTAATCTTGATATTCTGGGCCTGTATTTATCTATTTATCATTGGTTTGTTCTGTTAATTACTGCACTATCTATCTATCTATCTATCTATCTATCTATCTATCTATCTATCTATCTATCTATCTATCTATCTATCTATCTATCTATCTATCTATATCTATCTATATCTATCTATCTATCTATCTATCTATCTATCTATCTATCTATCTATCTATCTATCTATCTATCTATCTATCTATCTATCTATCTATCTATCTATCTATCTATCTATCTATCTATCTATCTATCTATCTATCTATCTATCTATCTATCTATCTATCAACCTTTTGTTGCTGCATTTACACATTGGACCAACAGCAATCATTTAAGTCTCCTTTTTTAAATCTGCTGTGAAAGTTGTGAGATGAAGTCTCTCCTTCCCTCTGTCTCTCAGACAAGCCTGTGCCTGTCACACC
This sequence comes from Pseudopleuronectes americanus, assembly GCA_038501795.1. Classification (NCBI taxonomy): domain Eukaryota; kingdom Metazoa; phylum Chordata; class Actinopteri; order Pleuronectiformes; family Pleuronectidae; genus Pseudopleuronectes; species Pseudopleuronectes americanus. The sequence continues at coordinate 11,091,235 of CM076736.1, forward strand.
TTCCACTACATGAAGAGGTTGATAGAGACTATCTTTGTCCACCGCTTCTCTCACGGGACCATGCCCCTCAGGATAATAGTCAGGGTGAGGACATGAATACCCTTGAAGAAAGGAGCATCGCTTGTGCTTCCCTAATTTAAAATGTGTGGCCTTGTTTTCTCCCTCTCTGATAATTATGTTAATCCAAGCTGCTCATATCCACTGTATAAGCTATATGTTACATTTATAAATATTCATTGTTTGCATTCTAAACTGATTGTATCTTCTCTCAGAATTGTGCCTATTACTGGGGTTTCTCAGCTTGGTTGGCCTATCACATCAACCACCCTCTTTATACACCCCCATGTAAGTTCACTCATGCAGAAATACACAATGTTGTTTCTCTACATTCTGCTGGACATTAATTCCAATCTAACCAACCATATTTACAGCATACGGTGAACTGCAGGTCAACTATGCACTTGTCATATTTGTGGTGCGTATATTTTGAAATACTGACTTCATTTAATTATGCTGCATATGACATATGGTGACTGTAAAAAGTGAAATGCATATATTTCTGCTCCAGATGTGTGAACTGGGAAACTTCTCCATTCACGTGACTCTGAATAATCTCAGGGGAGATGGTGAGTTGAGCTTGTTTCTGAGGTTATCACTAATCCACTAATGTTAACACTATACTGATCCTTCATAGAAGCCTGGAGGATAAGGGTGTCTCTATTTACAGCATTATGAGAAATGCAACATAAAATCCAATTTAAATGTTGTGAAAACCAAAAAACCTTTCTCAGGACACAGGAGCAGAAGGTACCCGAGTCCAACTAAGAACCCCTTCACGTGGCTATTTTTCTTTGTATCCTGTCCCAATTACACATATGAGGTAATACAAAGTATTTACAGTGATTTAGTGAATGTCACAAAGATTGTGTATTTATCTCTTTGACTTTCTGCATATCTGAAACATGCTGCAGGTTGGAGCATGGCTGAGCTTTTCCATCATGACGCAGTGTCTACCAGGTATGTACACTGCACTATCTTCACACCTCGGCACCAGTGTAACATGTGCATACTGTACAAACTTTGGATTACAGGACCAAAAACAGTGATGAGTAATACTGTTACAAGCCACTGGCAGTTTTGATATTGTTAACATACATGTATATTTTATACTCTCCTCTGTTCTTCCAGTGGCTTTTTACACATTACTGGGCCTCATTCAGATGACCATCTGGGCCAAATGTAAGCACAAAGCCTACAGCAGGGAGTTCAAGGACTACCCCAGCCTCCGAATGGCCATTATCCCCCTGATCTTCTGACACTGGCTGAAACATCATAGCGTATAAATGCTACATATTCTCTCCCTACAGGTGCCACTTACAATGAATCTGCTGCTGATTTTTTGTACTAATGAATGAAGAGAGAGGGGTTGGAATGGGAGCAACAGTATCGCAGTAGTATAGCAATATAGAGCATTTAAAAGCAGGTTACACATAACATTTGTTTTTTGATTCTTTGAATGTTTAAAGTGATCAGGTGAAGTAAGATAATTGAAATGATCTCTCATAATAAAGTGCCTGTAGCAGAAAAGTATTAGACTTGAAATGTCATGGCATTCGTTTAAGAGTGCAACTTCACTTTTGAGCTCTCCTGAGGAATGCTGATGACATTTCATTGTGCTCATAGTGAACTTCTCCACTGCATATGCACAATAGTTTTCTTCAGAGAAAATGCTGTGGTATTGTCCTTTATCAGGTAGACAGTGATAACGACTGAGGCACTCTTGCTCTTTCTGTCTAATCTCAGGTTTTGAATTCAACTGTTTTCTACGTGAATGTGAGGTAACTGTGTCTGAATAAAGCTATACATCTTAAGGAAAAATCCAACTTTATTTGACAGGATGCTTCCTTTGAAAACTTTCATGACATTGGGTCTAATGACACCAGTAACTGATTAGTAATAAAGCACACAGATAGAGCAAGACATTAGCAGCACAAAAATATGAAATGGTATCGAAATGAATTTCATAGCAGCAAGAGGAATTTGTAGAAATGATGATTCTATACAACACTAGCAGATGGCCAAACATCATTCATTCCAAGCTGCATAAATAAAGTGCTAATGGTGCTATGCTTCTCTGAGCGCTTCTTTCACTCATCTAAAGAAGGCAAAACCATTTAATCTTGCTTGGCATCTGAAGCAAAAAGAAAAACAGGACCTATACTTTCTTTACAATTCACGTCCAAATCTTGAACCAACAATCATGTCACGGTCCTCGTTGTACATCTAGTGCTATGTTGTGTTACATTTGAAAGGCCTACAAGGTGAGCAGGAAGTGGAACATGCATCAGGCACATAAATGCTCCACACTCTCCAGATTCAAAGCCTGTTAACCCTGTGTACTGGCAGAGCAAAAGACATGTGCACTCTTGTCACATGTCAAATTCTCAGTCAAACCTGACATTTGTCCTATTTGACCCTCCCTTGAGGGAAACATTAAATTTACCCTCAATGACCTTTACTAGTCCAACCTGGTTATATGAACCTGGTGCTTGTCTCTATGAGGCAGGTTTCGGGGCTTTGTGACGACACTCCAGTGAATTGAAAACCAACGACTCTTCCGGGTTGAGCTTGTTGAGGTACGTTCACTTCCCTAAAAGCTTGATGGGTTTGGCGTCGATGTAGCGCTGGGCACCAGCAGCTTTTGGATGCAACACTATGGTGTCATCCTCTCCTGACTGTTTCTTGGCGAAATTTACAAACACCTAGGGAGATGTCAAAACATTAAAACAAATTAAATGTCAGTTTGAAGCAGACAAACAATCAAGGACATAATGTAGAATAAGATTAACAGGTTAGCTGATGATGTGATTTTTGTATAAGAACATTAATAATGTTAATAGTTGGTGCTGGTAATATTGCTGCTGCTATTATTAATATCATTATTACAATTATAACTATTATTATATAGTCATTGTAATTATAATATAGCTATAATATTGAAAGGTAACAGCATATAGTGTAAAAGGTCTCAAGATTCCCTTTGTAACTGGCTCCATGGAAATAAAATTGAACTGAATGAAATTCCCATTTCCTGGTGTTTTATGTTGTGTTTTTCTCTGTGTACCTGATCGAGAGTGGTCTGTGATACTGTGTAGTCCTCTATGTTCAGCTTGTCTTTGTTGGCCAGGACCATCTGAAAGATGCGAGCCAGAGAGGAGGAGGAGATCTTGTACTGCAGAGTGTTGTGGTGTTTCTCACTCTGGATGCAGCCGGGGAACGTGCTCTCCATGAAAGCTTCAGCGGGATTCAGGTCCGGGGTGAGGCTGGATTCCGTTGCCCTGATCTTCATGGTCACAACGTAGCCATCACCAAATCTATATTAAAATCAATGCACGTTAAAGTAAAAGCAACTATCAGATATATTGATTTGATATAATATGTTCAAGTTCAAGTAGAAGGAAAAAAATGTAATATATTGATCAGCAACATCTGAAGAAGTAGGAGGACTAACTTGTATTTAAGATGCTGAATGGTTCCCAAACACTTGAATGACCCATTGACCATAATGGCCAAACGGGTACAGAGTGCCTCACATTCCTCCATGCTGTAAATATGAAATCAAATCATTATAATCAATTAGCAAGATCACATCAATGTAAAAATAATCCTTTACAAGTAAAATGTCCTGCATCAAAAAATAACACGTTTCAGTATAGTAGTAGTATTTGCAGCTAAATACTAAAACTACTCATTGTACATTAAAATGTCCCCTGTAAAAAATGTTGATATAAAATGTGTGACATCATTTTACTGTCATAGCTGCTCAAGATGGAGCTAGTTTATTCTTTACAGTTAGCATACAATAAGGTAGGTTAACAGAGTGATCCAAGATGACTAAATACAATATGTCTGAGAAGATGTTAAAATAATAATGAGAGAGAAAAAAGATGATCAGAATTTGTCTCTCCTATTTCATCAGCTGTGAGATTTTGTTTCGTTTTATTTATTAAAGATTAGAGAAAAATCTTTCAAGAGTTAAAGAAATTATTGTATAATTTGTATTAAATATAAATTATATTATTTGGTTAAACTACTAGCAACTTTTTTCAAAAGTTTTTGAGATATCATAAGTTCAGAGACAGTAGTAAATCTTCAAAATTGCTTCTCCAATGTTTTCACGAAAATGTTAAATTGTACTATATTATAGTAACCAGTAACTAAATCAGTTAAATGCAAGTGGAGTAGGGTAACAAAACATGTAAATACTCAAGTAAAGCACACACAGCCCAAAACAATAACATTATTTTTATAACATACAATTTACCTATGTGAGGTGAGAACCACAGCTCGTTTGTCCTGAATAACACTCATAATGGAGTTCCAGAGGAAGCGTCTGGAAAGAGGGTCCATACCTGTGGTGGGCTCATCCTGATGTCCAGTAAACGTAACAATACATGCATTAACAAAAGCACCAACACACACGTCTTGTCTCCTCACTTCAAAATAAAAATACACAGTCAATGTCCAGCAACTCTTGTCTTGTCCTTGTCTGAAACGTCTAACTCAACCCATAAGTATCACTTGTGTTGGCCTCACCAGCAGCACCAAAGCAGGGCAGCCGATCATGGCAATGGCTGTGGAGAGTTTCCGCCTGTTACCTCCGCTGTAAGTCCCAGCACTTTGACCTGCACACTCTGAGAGACCCAGCTTGTGGATGGCCCACTCTGCAACCTGAGTGCGAGGAGAAGGAATGCCTTGTGGTATATAATGCAGTAAATCTTTGCTTTAGGGATAACATTTCTCTAATAAAAATGTAATAAGTTGAATGTATGGATTGTGTTTTATTACCCTGCTGATCTCACACTCTGGGACTCCACGCAGGCGGGCGTAAAGGTGCAGATGTTCTCGACCCGTCAGAAGCTCATCTATGGCGTCAAACTGTGGGCAGTATCCCATGTTCTGGTGAACGTCTAGGATGTTGGTTAAAATGCTGCCGAGACAACATAAAACAAATTAAAACAGTTCACTCTGAGATACATTTTTAATCTATTTATTTATATTTATTACAGGAAGCTAATGATCTGACCTGAGTGAATTCCTACTTGGATATAAGCTTTCATCTAAATCAAGATTTTCACAGTATTGTTTCTTATTCCTCATAACATTGTTTTACTAACCTGTGACCAGCAACGGAGGCTTCTCCTGAGGTAACGTCAATGTCTCCTGTCAGCATCTTAAACATGGTGGTCTTGCCTGCTCCATTTACTCCGAGGAGACCAAAGCACTTCCAGAAAAACAGGCATGATAAAATGAATAAAATGTGACAAGGAGGACTCCCTCCATGCTGTGAATCATATCGATTTCACCTCACTAACCTCTCCAGGAGATACTCCAACACAGATTCGGTCCACCGCAGGGATGATGGTTCCTGGGTACGTCTGACAAAGCGGGAGAAACATCAGGGGGAAAAAAATATTTTAAGTTTTTTCTCAATTGTACATGATTGATCGTATTTTGACAAAGAAAAATGTCTCACCTTGGACAGTTCTCTTGTTCGTAAAATATCATTTGTATTTCCATTCTGGCAGACTCGCCCTCTCTCCTCTGCCACATCTACATCTTCGTCCAGAATTTGAGACTTTGGGGAATCTGACATCCTGTCATTGGAAAACCAATCAGCAAATCAACCTTTTATATGAACAATTACTTTAATTACTTTCATTTTCTGTGCATTATTAATATATATATATTTTTTTTAAATAGCACCCTTGTAAATCCTTGTCATACAAATTCTGTATGTGTTTTAATCCCTGTGTACTTCTGATAATTTTATTCTATATAATCGGACTGTATTTTGTAATTTGTTTATTTTATTTTTATACTGATATTGGACTTTGTCTGAAATAAAGCTTAACTAACTAACAAACTAAAAGACCAGAACATAAAGTAAAAATATTGAAATCCTAATTCAAGCCGTCTCACCAGTGATCCAGGAAGAAGCGATACTGGAAGAGAATGTTAAGGATGAAATAGACAAATCCTTCAACAGCCATGCAGAACAGGTTCTTCCCGATAAAGTCCCATTGATATGGATCAGGACTGTAGTCCTCACCTGAGGAAACATAACATACACACAACACATCTATGACCTTGTGAAAACATTAACATTTTCAAGAGCTTTCCAGATTTTTCAAGAAGTAAGCAACCAATTTCTTGTTTGTTTCTTAATCCTAAGAGAGAAATAGACCAAATGCTAAAAAACATAAAAAAGTTAACATATATTTCATTTTTTGTCATGTGTTCTCACATCGAATCCTCCTGAATTCCTATAGACTCTATACTTGAGTGACAGGCAGATAAAGTCTGCCGACAATCCGGAACCTCTCACTCGACATCTGCATTCACATATGTGCGTCCTCCAGAGAAAATATGGAGGATCTATGGAATTCAGTGCAAGTCTGAGTGTTTGTGGGGGATGTGAGTCTGTGTGCTGTGTTGTTACCAAAGCGAGTGTAGATATCTGTAATGGCCTGGTTCATTGCCATGTCTATGAGACCTCGTCCAAGGCAATAATGTGGGAAGATGAGCAGCATGGCCTTCAGCAGCTGATTTAACTTGTACAGAGCCTAGAAAAAAAATTAAACAATCTGACGTTAATGAATGAGGATGACATTGAAGAAAGATAGATACAGACACAGCATTTAGAGACAGAAGAGGCCTGGTCTTACAGTGGTTCCCTCAAAAAGGTCCAGGATGAAGGTGATGGCGCTACTGTTGATGCCAATGAAGAGGTTGATACATGACAGAGACACATAGGCTGTGCTTGGTATGTTAAACATGTAGGACATGGGGTACATCATGGGTGTCACAGACCAGCTGAAAGAGAGAGAGATCAGAGCAAGAATCAGTAAAGCACAATGAATGTCACAATCTGATGCAAGACCCTGAATATGAATAAATATGAAGTTGGGGGCTCTGCCTGCTAAGCAACATATTAAATCACCCTTACATAAAAGGGGGAAGATTTTATTTAGAATTTAGTGTTTTGAACCTCTAACCCTTTATAGGCTACCAAAATACTTATTGCTACCTTGATTAAAATGATGAGTTAACATACATAATGTAAAATTATTTACATTTATAGGATATGTTCAATGCTGATATTTTGACTGTTGATGTTAATCGGGCGGATCCAGCAAGTGTCAGCTAGAAAGTAAACTCAACCCTTAATAATGACCTGGAGATGACAATAGGTCACATTTAGGCATCTGACTGTCTACCTATTTTTCTTAATTTAAATGTTTTCATTTGTTCAGATCCGGTGAAACTTACAGAGGAAAACTCTGTGTTAATTCATGACTACTTGCTACTTTTCTTACCCATAAAGCAAAAGCAGGGCGACAAGTGGCTGGAGGTTGGTTGGTGAGGTGAAGCACTTCTTATCAAAAAAAAGGAAAACTTCCACCACCATCGCTGCGCTGATGGAGTAATTCACCTGGAGGAAGGCCAGAGTCACAGTCCTTTTCATTCATTACATCCCACTGATACAGCTAACAGAAACCATTGGTGCACATCTGTGCAGGTAAAAGGGTCACTGTACCATGTCCCAGAAGAAGTTGGCCATCCAGTAAACCAGTGGACTGACACCACTGACAAACTGCAGGTGTTTGGCCTGGGTGACCCTTTCCTGGATGAGATAGAGGACAAAGCTGGCCGGGACAAAGGACATGGCGAAGATGACGCAGATGGCCACCACTGCGTCCACTGAGGTGGTCAGGCTGCAGAGAAAAGGACAAAGAAGGACAAAGTTTCCAAGAGCTAGTGTAACTGAAACAGTCATGCTTTTCCAGTACTAACCACTGTGAGCAATGTTTATGAGAAAATGACTCAAATACAATAAAACTGTTTCTGCACACGTGTCACACCAGGGTCCTTCTCCTCAGGGATTTTCCTGCTAAACACCAGGGGAAGTTTCAGGCCTTGAGCTGCAATTGGTTGAGGACTATGAGGCTGCTGGTCACTCACACAGTGATCTCAGAGAGTTGCTCTTTGGTGAGGTTCAGTGGGTGGTTGATAGCGGTGATTCCATATTCGTCCAGGGTCGCTCCTTTGGCCAGGTTTGCTCGGAGGATGGCGTTGTTGGCTACGTTCATGAAAGACACCATGGCGTGCCAGCCCTTATTGTTATACCACACCTGTGGAAAGACAATAGATGATAGAATTTGACAACTGGAGATTTGAATCTCTTTCTACTTACTTACACTACCTGTATAAAGTCTATTATATTATGTCATTCAATTAGATTTTAGTGGACGTACCTTGACATTGTTAGGAGTCTCCATGTACCTGAGGAACGTCCCGATGTCCTTCAGTGTTTGCTTAGAGTGTTTTCCCTATGACCAGCAATCCATTACAAATGACACCACAGAAGAAGGTGGTGAACATACACAAAAACAAAAGTGCATATAAACATAAGCCACACATAATGTTGACTTTTACAGCCATACCCCAGTAACATTGAGCAGTCGTCCCAATTGAGCTGCCACATCTTGTAGGGTCTTTGGCTCCACCTCTAAAGCAGGAAGCTGCCCTCCGACTGATATACCACCATACCTGGACACCCCAGAGAAAAGCAGCCTCAAGGTACATATAAATGTCACGCTTTAAACTTGGGGTTGTAGTACAACATAACCACCACTGGAGGGAGAACTGCACCACTACATAAAACCATCCGAACAGGCTCGTAAGGTACTGTATATCCCTACATGGACAATTGGCATTTTGGTACAAATTGAAATTACCTTTGTTCATTCACCCAATATTTGCTCTTCAAGCTGTAAAGAGATCAAGGACAGAGATGGAATCATAATCCTTTATCATGTTGAAATACATTTAAATTAAAAACATACATTTACATGTGTATCTTTTACTAAAATATCCAAAAAAAATTACAATTTCTATACTGTATGTTATTGTATCGTTAACACCAAGGTTTATGTTTAGATCTATGAGGTATCTATTAAAAGTTAGTATTTTCAACTGGTGCCAATGAACAAATACCTGGTTCTGATGAGGCTGGGATAGGTCTTCACCAGGTAGTCAGAGATGTTCCTGCCTGTTAGGTCCAGGAGAACGTCTCCTGTTGACTGGATCCTCTAGTGCACAAAATGAGCACTAATCAGATACTCGTGGGAAGCGGGTGATCTATGATTGCATCTATCTGAATACATGGGAATGGAAGGAATCTACAGGTAAAAATATTGTGATCATGTTTAGTAACAGTGACCCATACGCCTACCTGTGGAGGTGGCAGGCCTCCAGCTCCATCGGGGCACACAGGCAGCATGGTGAGTTTTTTGGGTGTGCTGCACTGACAGTCTGGTGACGGGGTGAGGGAGTTCCACTCTGGACCAGCCAGCATTTCTATCAGGGCAGGGTTCACCAGGGTCATCTCCCACTCTGTGGTGATGTTGTTACATGGGAAATCTCTGAAAGGCAGACAAAGCGAGCCATGTCGTCAAACAAAAAACACAGGAGACGGTTGACGAAAAAAATTAAATACATCTTGAGCCGTGGAGGTTACTTACTCCAGTGGTTCATCCACCATGCAGCGGGTCCCAAAGCCAGGCTTGTTCAGCAACACCTCACCGAAGTACCTCATCTGAGCATCCATAGGTTGCTCATTACTGCAGTGGATGGAATTAAGAAAATATAAGATTAACACATCCAGATAAATGGAAAAGTAAAGTACTGATTTTATTAAACCCACTGAAACTCCTTTATGCTCACCTGAAGAAGGTGTACTGTCGTCCATACATCCAGGGACAGAGCGTCAGACTTGGATATTCTCCAAAAGGTGGAACGATCAGAGTGAATGTCAATGCCAGGAAAACAAAACTTGCTGGCAGCACAATCTACCACAAATAGAGACCAGGGTTAAAAATTTTATTTAATGAAAAAAGTATTACTTCAGACAAGACAACTTTGCGGTCAAAATCTAAAAAAATTGGCCGTAACTAATAAATGGAAAAACATATCAACACTTCGACCTAAAACATCAAATGCAGGTTTAATAGATTCTTCATAGGATACATAGGATACCTGCGCAAAGAAGTCCTTGAAGGACCGGGTGGTGTGATGCAGCCTCTTTATGAGCAGAGCGAAGAACTGTTTGATGGTCAGACACAGGCCTCTGACCTGGTTTGACCCCCTGCCTGCACTACCATCTGAGACATCACACGGGCCCTGGCCATTGGAGTGCGAAGCTCCATCCGCCTCTGGAATACAGAGTTAGGGTCAGGTTGCCTGACTTTCACAGACAAAGTCAGCAAGTGTGAAGAGGCAAGCCAGGGAGCCAAGCATGTTCGGAGTATGGATTTTAAGCATTGCTCTAGCTACCTATGTGCATAAAATAGGTTTATGTTGCGTGTTACTAGTGCACAAGTGACAGCTCCAGATCAGAACATTTTATATTCCATTTAAGCCAAAATGTGCTGTCAGGAATATAAATAAAAATGTTCATCCTACGAAATAAGTTTTTTATCTTTCTTAACATGTCAAACCCCTATAAGTTCCAGAAATCCATTGTTTTTTCACAACAGCAGCATCTGTCCCAAGCTCTATGCTCTAGGCTGCACGCCACTGTCACCTTTTCGTGGCTCCATATCAACAGCCACTCTGTTTAATCCACAGAGACTAGTTCGACAAATCTGCTGCAATGTTCTCTTGTCTGGGGGAGTTAGAGAGTGGAATACAAAGGATGTAACTCACAGGAGGAGAACACAGGGGTAGTAGACATACAACTACACAACAAATCAACATGTTGTGACGCCATTTGTCTTTTCTTATTACCTTGTAAACATTTCCTGTTGGATGCCTTCCCATCAGCAGTGACCTTTAGGAAGATCTAAAAGAAAAATAGATGCTCTTCTTAACAAAGCTTGATGAAAGAGTGCGCAGTAACAGTGAAGGTGAAAGTGAGGCAGTGATGTATGAAAGATTGCCTCATTCCTACTGTTTTCTTTTTTAATTGCTGTAGCAATGATAATAAATATGTATTTGTGCTCTTGCATCCCTTTTTCTATTGCTATGACCAAAATGTTCATTTGTAAATGTAAATATTTTTGATTTATCTTCGTGCACCTCCTCCAACGATGTGTCCGACACGCCAAAGCTGCTGAGGCCGATGTCCCCAAGAGTTTCTTCCAGCTCCCTGAAGAGGCTGGCGTATGCCCGGGGCTGGAAGTTGCGGTTCGGGAGTAGGTAGGTCAGCTCCTGGCCGATGGCCTCAATCAGACGAGCCTGCGGCACGTGATGGTGGATCAGGGCTGTGATACCTTCCATGTTACCTGGAGATGAGTGAAATTTGCTGAATATTCATACATTTTCATATGTTCCTTCTTGCCATGGCATCTGGGAAATTTGACGTTAACTTTCTTAGCTTCATCTTATTATTGTATTTCTTGGTGTTGCAACATCTAAAGGTTCTTCTTGTAATGTCTGTTTTGCCTGGCCTTCAAGGCCTCATTGTTACAACTAAAAGCCCAATAGAGGTGTTTGGCTTTTAATAGAAACATAGAGGGCACACATGTGACAGAATGCTATGTGTACTGGGTGTTGCTAGGTGTGTGAAGTTGAACAGCAGGTAAAGAAAGTTGGCTGACTGCAATCCAATGCAAACGCACTAGTCATTAACACGACAACGTGATATTGTCTCATTGTCTAACTTCCTTTACAAAAGAATAGACTTTGAAGAAAGGGTGACGAAGAACTTGGCATGATACACTGAAATTTGAGGCGTTGATCTTACCGTCCATCTGTCTGCCTGCCGACTGCGTCTCCTCTGTGTTCATTTTGAACTTAGAGCATTTGGAGCATTTACAGTCGCACTCCTCTGTGCAGTCGCAGCTAACCTGGGGGAGAACAGGTGACTTTTTAGTATTATCATATCTCATTCATCATTTTAATATCCCCTTATCACAAGGACTCATTTACAAACAAACTACATCGTTAAAACCATAGTATTATTCTGATGTTAAATGTCTTTAATTAAATAATTAGATGTTATGAGCCCCCTTGACCCTCAAAGGATACGTGGTGTAGATAATGAATAGATGGCATTTCAAGTACTTTGTCTTAAATTCCTTCGTACCCAGATTTTAATATAACTTACAAATTTCTTGTCATTTTAACCCAAATACACACCAACATTGCTCACCTTTAGAGCGTCACGTTTCATTCGCCGTACAAGAGTTAGGTAGAAACCGGCGCCGAAGCAGTTCTTGAGGAAGATTGGGGAACCGCAACAGAAGAGGCGACCCTGTGAGATGATGGCCACCCGGTCACTCAGCAGGTCGGCCTCGTCCATGTGGTGGGTGGACATTATCACTGTGCGTCCTGTAAATCAGGAGACATTTACAAGGTCTCACAATGAAGAAGTGAGGGAGAGAGAGACGTTACATAAAGAAAGATGTTTGATGATTTTGTAATGTAAATACTAAAGAAAAAACAAAAAACAAAATAAAAATAGGGAGCAATAAATATGGTGCCCAAATTCCCCATTATTGTAAATGCAGGGCAGTGTCTATTTATTGTTTTTATTTGCACACAATATTTTTGACACTTGGACCTCCACTAGCCAGCAGGTGTCTTTGTTACCTGCACGGTACTTCAGCAGCAAATCCCAAATGGAGCGTCTGGAGTAGGGGTCCACCCCTGAAGTGGGCTCATCCAGGATCACCACTTTAGCCCCGCCGACAAATGCCAGGGCGACTGACAGCTTCCTCTGCATGCCTCCTGAATCAGAACATGATACAGTACTGATGGTGGATGTGTATGTGTTTAAGTAGGTGTGTTAAAACAATTTGCATAATACATTCATGCATACACCTAATCTAGACAGACCTGATAGGTTCTGGGTCAGTTCATCTCTCTTGTGAGGGAGACCAAGATCCTGCAGCATGTTCTCCACTTCCTCCTCTGCCTCTGCTATTGGACGGCCTTTCAACAGTGAGTAGAACAGGATATGCTCTGCTACTGTCATACTGGCAGACAACAAGAGAACAAGGTGGAAGCAATGACCGTGTTATGACCACATTTGATGTGCAGCGTTGAGGCTTTCAAGTTGTTTTGGCTTTTTAATACATGTTTTGTATACTTGAGGCAAGTCACTTACTGTTGAAAAAGTATGTTGTGTTGGGGACACATTCCAAGAGACAGGCGAATGGTATCCATGTCTGTGCGGATGTCCTTGCCATAGATGGTGGCCGTCCCAGAGGTGGGAGGGAACATGCCAGTCAAAATAGACCTGGGAAAGAGAGGGAGACACAAATGGAGACAGGCAGAGAGGAGGAGGCAATTTTCTAAACATGGCCAACATTTAGTGTTTACTAAGTGTCTGTGTGACATACATGGTGGTGGTCTTCCCAGCCCCATTGTGGCCCAGAAAGGCAGTAATCTGGCTCTCGTAAAAACTAATACTGAGGCCATCCACTGCCGGTCTGGAGTTACTGCCAAACACCTTGACCAGGTTCTCGATGCAAACCCCCTTCACCAGGTTGGCCGGCTCTGCCTCAAAGAACATCTGCCCTGCACACACCAAAGAAAATGCATACACTGCATCTTACTACTTTATCTTGACTGGACGTGAATACCGCCTCTGGAGAAAAGCACATTTAAATACATCACAGCAGACATACATCCGGTCAAGCAAACAAACTAATCAAAATATATTTATATAGAACCTTTCAAACTAATCAATTGCAGTTTAAAGTGATTTACAAGTAGTTGACAACATATTTATGCATATATCTCACAAGTGTTAGGGTCAGCAAAGGCTCAGGGATGAAAAAGTTTAAAAAATCTCAAACAAATAATCACACTATCAACAGCTAATATTTCGTCATACTATTCTGTTCAGAATATAACAAAGGTGTCATTTTATGTCCTGAACATTTTTGCAAGAGCAGGACAGATATGAGGTTGAGGAATTGGAATGCAAAGAAAGCAGCTTCCATCACTTATTAACTAAGCAAACTGAGAAGCTAGTGCTTTGTGTATTCACATATGCCAGCAAGTGCAAATACACACAAGGGCATTGAGTTCCCACACAATGAAAAAGGCAAAGTAGGAACAAGTTCCCAGAAACAAAAGTTACAAACATTTTTCAAACATAAAAGCTATTCTACCATCTTTTCCTTGGTTCTCATCGCCCTCAGACTGGTTCTCCTTCCTAGGCCTCTCCCGCTGGTGTTCACATGAGTTGGCCTCCTCGTTTGGTTTCTCCTGTTCCGGGCTTTCCACCTCTTTTTTCTGCTGCTCTTCTTGCTTCTTGCTCACTAAGTTATCGAAGCCATTTTTATTCAACTCACGCTTGTTGTTGCCTTCGAGAAAAATGGACACAAATTTAAATGGACATGCAGTCTGGGAGCTATGTATTTTACACATGTATTACACATTGATTTCATGATGAACCTGAGGGTAAACAATGAGTGATGCACTAACTTGAAACTGGAGACACAGTGTTGAGCCAGTAACATGGCAGGAAGGGGAAATAATATGGACGGCCAATTCCATACTGTCCTGTGAAGGAAAGAGGAAAAAATTTAATCCCTGAGCTACTTTAAACATATAAATAACTCTCTAACTCGCTAACATCTTGTATACTAGAAATGATCTGTAATAATAACATATATCAGCAAAAGTTGTAACCAAACCCTTCATCTGTCTCTAATACACTGACCGGGGAAAACATTGTCCAGGTACCAAGCCAGCACAGCGTACAGGACTGTGTCCAGGCCCATCATGCAGATGGAGGTGAGGAAGGAGAACTCGTCCCCCTCCAGGGGACTGGTCTGGATGTTGTCCCACTGCAGACCCAGACCCTGTTCTTCGTAGCGGGACAGGTACTCTGTACCAAAGCCAAACGCCACTTGGGACAGCAGACTCTGAGGAAGGGGCATGATAGGGTTATAGACAGATGCGGTAATAATGGACTACACTCACTTTGAGTATTCAATAAAATATCTAGTTTTTATGCCTTTTAATCTGTTTTTTATTTCACACCCACCACCAGGATCTTCATGTCTTTGGTGATGCGGTCTTGCCAGGTGAAGAAGAAAATGTGCGGGAGGTAAAGGGCGAAGTAAACGATGCCGCAGCAGGCCGCTGCCAGGTTGGCGTGGTTGAAGAATACACTGAGGAGGAAGCACTGCATGATGGTCGCAATAGTGAAGGTGAGCAGAAAGAGGAAGAGGAGGATGGGATTGGTGTAATTCAGCACCCTCCCTCCCTGTAGGCCAGACAGAAACCAACAAAGTGATGTTTTTAATCACAGGAGAAAACCAAACAGAAGACAATTTCATAAATGACTTTGTGATTGGTTTTGGGCAAGTTGTTGATACAGCAGCTAAGATGTTAACACAGATATCCTCTCAGATGTTGATCTACACTATATGCAAATGTAATATTTATGGTATTTGATCAAATGTATTAAAAGCATTTTGCACCAAACTAATTCTCATAAACCACATTGAACAGAATAAAAAAAAGAATAACCCCATTCCCGTTCATATAAAGAGTCTGTTCATATATATATATATGATTTTATCCACACACTGTGTCATATACGTGACATAAAGCGCTGGATTATAATGATGTTAACCTGACATGTCACCAGACCCCTGATGTACCCTCATCCATACGTTTTGGTCATGACTGCCTTAGATAAGTATTGGATAAGAATCTCAAACTGAATTTCAGATTGTGCCAAGAATCAATTTGAACCAACAGTAATCCCAGGATTGTTTAGAATTAAAGTTTTTCACCTTATTTAGCCAGATCTCTGATTTTACTGAGATGATAATCCCCTGCGCCTTCCACATCAACAGCTTTATTTGAATGCTGAGCAGACAGTTTGTCTGGAATGTTGGTAATTTATTTTTCGACCATTGTATAAAATCTGTCATTTCTTTTAATCATTATTTGGTGACAAATGCGTTTTTTTTATTTTTATTTCTGTTAGTTACATCTGATTTCTATTGCACTGTTTAAAAGAACTGTACTGTACATCATAGCCTGGTAAGTAACCTTTTAGACGCTTTTAAAATGTTGTCAACAAATTTTGGGTCAAAAATATTTAAAAATTGTTCAAAGTAAATTCACTCACTTTAAATAAGGATAAAAAAATGATTGTCATGAAATACACGTCTTTTCAGGGGAATCATCTGTAATCCATGGGGTAATAGCATTGCTTTACACAAATACACCACTAGAGGTCAGAGCAGCCCACTTTACTATAATGACAGTAGTTGTAACTTTAACAAGGTAGAAGTGTTCTACTTTGACAAGCTCAGTCCTGCAAGGTCACCAACAGACTTCCCATGATGTCATGGTATTCCCGGTTCTTTCATTAATGATTCATAGGGTAAGAATGAAGTCAGTGAGTCACCATCATTAATCATGTCATTCAAGATAAAAGGTAGATTTGCAAGAAAACTGGTTGATTTCTTGACATTTATAGCCAGACTATCGACTGTATACTGTTGTTCACATCAACAGAGATACACAGAATAAATGATTAAGGGACCTTAGCATTGCAAGTGGATTAAGTTTATAATTTGAAAATGGCAACTAAATTCCATTACATTGAACAAATTTGAAATTAAGTTAATTTGAAATGTGCTGGAAAATTGGGGAGCAACATTTACACACATCATAGAAGCTGATATAAATTATCAGTAAATTTTCATAAATGTGATATTTCAATTTTTGTAAATGTTCCTCACCATGATGATGGCGGTAAGGAGAGCAGTACTGGTGCCCATCATGATGAAGCTGTCAATAAACCAGGTGGACCAGATGACACCGTTGGTGACCCCCGTGGCCTTCAGGGTCTCCTTCAGGCGCAGTTCCTTCTCGAGAACGATACTCTTGACTATCATGGACACCGAGTAGACCCAGGCCAGTACCATGAAGATGGGGAAGCAGCGGTTCAGAGTCAGCATGAAACTGGATGGACGAGGATGAGAGGAGATAAAATGCATGAGAATAACACAGCAACCAGATTGCATGTAATGACAACCAACAGCTTCATTACCGTAAACTTCTGTCTGTATGAATTCTGCTATGGCTGTTAAATGTTCTCGAACTGCGTTACCAGTGATTGAGTATTCCACTCACAGATCATCCACATAACATGGGTATGGCATCTGCTGAAGGTAAACACCCAGCGGCCACTCCTTCCCCGTCTGAGTCTTGATGATTCCATGCTCTATTATGTCCTGGAGGTAAGCGAAGCCACCCCACACATAGCGGAGGTCATCCATAGGATCAGCTCTGGGGCCAGGGTCCCAATACCTGAGCACATACACATTCATATTTAGTGTCAAAGTTTATCATGATTGTACTTAACCCATTATTTCCCCTTGACTTTCATTCTAACCTGTCTTTGACCTTGTTGGTGCGCTCCACTGCATCGATGTCCATACGGATCTTGAACTTGACATGAGGCGGGACACTGGTGGTCCAAGGGTACATATTTACAAAGACGAGGCCTGCCCAGAACTTTCTGTCCTCCAACAGGTCCAAGGCCCGATGGGTGACGCTGTCCTCATCACGCAGAGCCACAAACTTATCCAGGATCACACACTTTGTGAGGGAGAGGCAGCAAGACAGAGACTGGTGTGTTAAATTAACTGATCTCATACCAGGCTCAATCCAGAGAGTTAGGGGAAGCTCAGCAAAACAGCATTGTGTATGTCGTAAATTGTGGGTTTAAAGTAAATTGTGTACAGTACAGAAAAGAATTTTGATATCTACCCAAATTTCTATAATTGGTGAGTAAAATATAATGGCACTTAATGCAGCAAGAATGAGTCCCCAGTGGGAATGTGAGGCTGCAGAATAGAGCTCAAATGCAAAGAGTGATAACACTAACATGCTTAAATATAGCTGATCAGGTTTTCACTGTATTCACCATCTCAGTTTAGCTTGTACCATATTGTACCGTAAAAGTGGGTAAAACAGATATTTGGACCTGATAGTGGTGCTAGATGTACAATTCACATTGGGATTCATCCCCTGGGAACCAGGAATGTCTGTTAAAATGTAGGTGTTGAAATAATTCACCAGATTATAGTGAAACTTCTGAGAGCTATGCTGCTGCCGGGGCTAAAATCGTATTAACTAAAATCTTATTTCATTCCTAGGTCAGTATGAAAAGGGTGTCAAATCCCTATGGGCTACACTCTACTTGCACATTTGCAGTGACATTTTAGCAATGGCTGTCTATCCCCTGTAAAGCTTGTCTGGTCCAGCCATTCACTGAAGGCTAATGCAAATAGAGAGCTTTGATCCAAGAGGAAACAGTCCAAAAACAACAATTTAACACTGAGATCCCACGCACAGATACCCACACAAACCCAAAGCACACACACAACTTGCCGTGCAAACAGAGCCATGCATTCAGAATACTGCATTTTACAGACATGGTATAGTCTAAACAAACACAACAAATGATTAAAATCTTAAAGGGCCGTCCTGTAATTTACCCAAGGCATTCACTTCTGCCCCACTCCTCATGCATGCCACCAACATGCAGCCAACCAGCCATCAAGCCCACGGTCATTGTTGTTGCTCTATAAGGGATGGTGGATGGAGTGGCAGCTGTATCTAATCGGCCTCAATAGTTCCCACTCTCCCTGTCACACTCAAGTGCTGTAAGCTTCAACGTGGACAAAAACAAAGAGCACCAGCCATCCACCCAGCCATGCCCCCAGGTGCCCCCAGTGTCACCCCCCAGAGCGATAGGCCTCTCATTCAGATTAGTCCCCGCAGTGAAACGGGTGATTTTAACTTGTTGTTTCAAATGAACTGGCCCACTATAAATGTGGAGGGTCTTCACGGGAGAAGGTATGTGATGTGTTTTTCAGTTGTTTTTTTTAACCCTCCACTCCATCAGCAGTAAACAAAAGCGACTCGACAGCTAGTGTGTTTCTGTGGCTCTCGCCCACCTGGGTGGATTTCCATGTCTCTGGACAGGGAGACAAATTGCAGAGCGCAAAGCTGACATCAAGAGTGCTATTGCGCACTTGGTATCGAATCAACAAGTGACAATACCTGTGCCTAACTGGATTATTTTGTGAATAGACCTGCCCTAGAGCTTGACATTTAATGTCAAGTGAAATGGGCAAAAACAGTCCACATTCTTTCTGTCCAACTGAGGATAAGATAAAAAAGGAAGAAATAATTATCCTGACACCTTATATAAACCTGGATATTAAGAGCCCTCTTTGACAATTCAGCTAAATTTGGTACGCTGGTACATACACTCAGCTATTACACTACCATCACAAGGCAGGTTGGGTCCATGAATTCTTGCTGCTGACACTACAGTCTAAACCAGCCATAAGCAGCCTTGATGGGAATCCAGACTCTTCAGACCAGGCAGCGTCTTTCCAGTCTTTAAGTATGTTCTTCTACCGATACAGACCATCCACTCAGATGCTTTTCACATTGTTTTTGGCTCCAATCCACATTAAAAAATTGAGAGATCTCAGGATATCTGCAGTGTCTGAAATACTCAAACCAGCTCATCTGACACTAGTAATCCTGTCACAGTCAAAGCCACCTATTTTTTTTTATTCTGATGTCGAACTTTAACGGAAGCTGCTGACCTGTATTTGCATTATTTTATTTATTGCACTGCTGCCACACATTACTGGCTGATTCCAATATTGCCTGAATAATCAGGTTAATAGATATTAGTAATAATGTACACGATGACTGTATTTCCCAAACTCCAGCCTGTATTTAAGAAGCACAAACATTTTGCACAAAATGGCCTGTCCTGCACACACAAAGTCTCAGTTATTCTAGTATTGTCCACTCACATCCCCATATTGGTTGAGCATCCGAATAACACGGTCAGTTAGATTGAAGATGTGTCTCCAGTCAAAATCAGGCAGGTCCTCTGGGCGGTCCTCTGGTGGGCCGTTGTACAGGAAGTTGAGTATGTGCTTGGAGGAGAAGGGCGCCTCCTCAAGACTTCTGTCAATGAAATCCATTACTGATGGATTACAGATGGAGTCCTGAAACAAAAGGAAGCAGGACAATCACCTTTATCAAGGAAAAGTTCCATGCTGATGAGACAGAACATCCGATAGAAAAAAATTGAAGAGCTCATAGCGAATTTTAATTAAAGGCGAGTGTTACAAACAGGGTGATGAATACAAATATAAAAAGATGGCATATTTTGCAAAGATAAGGAAAAATTGACCAAAATGATCGGTGAGTAAAATATCAGGAGAGTTGTTAAATGACAACATGGAGTTAGAGCCTGAACATATCTGCTGTTTTTGGCACAGTAAGGCTGGTATGTAGGTGTCATTTTAAACCACAACTTAAGTTAAAGTCATTTAAATGCTGTGATTTTGCATTAAATCTTGTGTTTATTTTCACAAACTATTCCAATATTGAACAGAAAGTTTTTACAATTTAGGGGCTACTGGATAGATAAACCGTCCCTGTCCCCTCTGGAGTACTGTTAAATTATTCGATGACACTATGAAGATTGTCATACCCGAATCATCTTGACTTGGATTCCATCTTGGAAAAAAGCCCAAATCTGAGGCGCGACTTCCTCCCACGCCTTCCCCATTGTCCTGAGCCTCTCCAGCTCTTCAAATGTAGTGTTAGCCTGCAGGAGAGTTGGGAATACGTGTGGGTGCGTGTGTGCATGTGTGTGTATGCGTGTGTGCGTGTGTGTGTGTGTGTGTGTGTGTGTGTGTGTTTGTTTGTGTGTGAAAGGAAAGAACGAGAAAGTATTATCAAAAACAAACATTAACCCACAACTGTTCTCACAAGTGTCACAACAGTTGCAAATACAAACGATTTGGTCACATAGATAAAATGAACATCAAACTCACACATGTATACACGTGCACATGTGTGCACAACACTCTCGAACTCAAACACACACACACACACTGTCACTGTTCCTCTAATCTCCCGCTACATACCATTCCCACATTAAAGTCTCTGTGAAAACAGGCTTTTGAAAAGACAACACACACATTCTCACACAAAGAATTCCCGCGGGCCTGTTCAGATAACCAGCAACACTGCAACAAATTCAACCTGTGCCAAATCGTCAAATATTTACTGCACGCTTATCGTTAAAACCCTGGATGTATGCGGGTACAGTGCTTTGTGTGGCAAATACCAATCACTGGCTGGTTCAGTATTCAGTCATGTGCAGTGGGGGATGAAAGCGCTCAAGAGTACACCCAATTAAACGCCTCTTGTGTGTGTCTGATTTTGGGTGACAATGGGGACAATGGAGCCGGAGTGA
This sequence comes from Pseudopleuronectes americanus, assembly GCA_038501795.1. Classification (NCBI taxonomy): domain Eukaryota; kingdom Metazoa; phylum Chordata; class Actinopteri; order Pleuronectiformes; family Pleuronectidae; genus Pseudopleuronectes; species Pseudopleuronectes americanus. Next base: position 11,112,584 of record CM076736.1, read on the forward strand.
TAATGGAGGCCGTTGGTGACAACTGGCCGAACGCATTCAGCCTGTCCAGTGAATCTCAGTCAGGTTCCCACAAGTGAGCACTTCCTCATTCCCCCGGGGCAGTTTAAAATAGCAGGGGAAAGAAGAAGAAGGAGGAGGCTGGGGAGGGTGGAGGGGCAGTCGGAAGATCTTGTGGCTTTAGCCAAGATGTAGGATGTTCTTTGCATATGCACAAAATACACTTAAGTAAAAAATTGCATTGCATTGAAATAAAGTGAGTCACTTCAACAATTATCTGCAAAACCACATATTAATACTGTTCTCTGACACACTAAATCATCTTAGCTTCAAATGGGCCAGTGGCAAACACATCAAGTGGCTGCTGCCTGATTGTGATGCTGCACTTGTTGTGTTATACTATTGTGTTATATCATGTGAGTATTGTAACAGTACAACAACACAGTGAAGCCCAGGATACTCTACGCATATAACCTCTCTCGTGGAGCAAATAATCTGTGAGACAACTTGGTCATGAAAAGTGACTAGGTCTTCATTACCAGGTAACTCCTGAGTTATCACAGAGATACTTTCCTATATCCATATTCGATAACGTGCTGGACAACAGCACAAAGAAATATGTTCAGTTTAAGCAATAAAGTCAACTGTATCTTACAGTAAAATTACCTCGAAATGTACTCTGGTTTCACTTATTGAAAATTTTAAATGTATCAAACTCAAATATCAAGCTTGATGATTCATTGCAGAACTAAATGTCCTGTTGTAACTTCCTTGTCCTACCAGTGTTTGTGAAGAGTAAGGAAATACAGCAAATAGCTGTATAGCGGAAGGATGCAGATAAGATACTACTTTTCTTTACACAAGAGTGGCCACATAAGGCATAACAACATATGTTTAAAGCCTCTTTGAGGTTCTCATGAAATGCACTATGCATGAAGGTGTCAAGATGAAGACGACAAATTACCTGTTTAGGTTATATTTTTGTTCATGTAATTAAGTAAGTAATGGATTAACCCCCTTGGTCATTACTTTCTTAGTGCAATTAAGATCCCAATCTACGGGAAGAGGAAAACAAAGAGGACATTAAAGGTCAGGAAGGAGGAAGTACAAGTATGTGTGTCCCTTTGTGTGTGTGATCACACGTCTATAAGGGCAGACCCTTGCTGCTTACATAACACTGAAAAAGCCATGGCGCCACTGGACTGTGTGGTAGTCACCACAGTTGATCGGCTTGTGCTCTTCCATTGCAACCAAGCCATCCATGACTGCTGCCCCCCTGAAGGTTTTGACCGACTCGTATCTACATCTAGATACAAAGGGCTGGACATGACATGAGGAAAGCTGATCCTGAGGGGAAATGCTTTGTTCCCTGCAGTATGGCTTGCATGTACTAACGATAGGGATGTCATGAAGTTGTAGGGAAGTGGTGATCTCTATAACCTTATTTATTTATTTTCTTAAACAGATTTCATTATCTCTCCATTTTTAGATGGTGATTTTGACCTGATAATCCACATACTTATAACCCGCTTATATTCACATAAGCTGCAAAAGCAAAAAAAAACTGTAATGCACAACACCTGTCTCAAAACATTCCCCCAGAGAGCTGTACAGGACCTAGCAAGTTCTTCCCCTTGCTGGATAAAACCCCTCATTGTATTATATCAATCAACAATAGGCAGAGTTCTGGCCAAGTGGTTCAACCTCTGTTGCTCTGCGGAATGTGGTATTAGCAGGGTTATGTTATTTTAATTTCCACTATATCAAATATGCATTAAACCATGCTACTATACTTCATAGGTTGCAAGTAAATGCTTTCAACAATGTGTGCTGCTTACATTTCGTATTATCTGTCTGACAGCGGGCGAGTCAGGGGCATACAGTATCTGTCCCATCAGCATGGGCTTCACAGAGTTCCACACAATCCTGGTGGCAGGATTGGACTCCAATTCTTTCATCAGATCATTGCAGAAAGGGGCTGGAGGGAGAGATTGAACATAACACACATATACAAACTCTGCAAGTACTACTATCCAAAAATGCTACATGCCAGATAAGATTGGATCAAATGTGTTGGAGATGAAACAAATCCAGGAATTATAAACCTGTAAATCTCCTATGTCCTCTCAATGGTCTGTACTCACTGGTGCTGTTGTCATATGTGTAGTGGCCCTGTGCCCTACTGCTGCTGATACCCAGGAAGGCCTTGTAGTTATTGTCTTCATACCAGTTAAAGGAGGTCACTCTGGAGAAAGCCCCCTCGGTGTAGCCACATACCAGGCGGGAGGCAGCGGCCATCACCTCCCTGAATGACAGATTGTTCTGGAAGAGAGGAGACATGACCTGGAAAAGCTCCCTGGTGCTGCTCCTCTGGAACAACTGTGGAGAGGAATACAGCGCTTGTAAACATAGCAGGGAACTTTTAGATAAGAGGCCACAGTTCTGTTGTGATATGATGTGAGAGATAATGTAAATAATATTTTCCAATCCACCCGTTACAGTACAGCAACAATATACCCAAACAACCATGAGACATCCAATAATAGTTCTCCATTGAAAGTCACAAAATGTAACAAAAACGAACTGAATTTAAAGAGTTTTAACTGTATCAATCATTAACAACTAAAGATAAAATAACGTGTAGAACAGCCATATAATGTACAGCGACCAGAATTTCCACAATCTATATTGTTCAGGTAAACTAAAGAATCCTATTTTAAGAGTTGAGAATTTCCTTAAGCCAAACAAACCACTTAAAACTGTATCTGAAAAAGGACAAAGCTTAAAAGTCACATGTGATTTTATATTGTAAAACGTGAGGTATGAGCGGGTGGCTCACGTCATCTGTCCCGACGACAGAGACAAGTGTCTCGCCAACAGGATGTCAGACTGTCTGTGACATTAAAAACCCATGGAAACATCCACAACAAACAAAGCAGAATTACTCCTCATCCACCCGGTGTTAAAAATGCAGGTAAGCCACAAATTACACAGGTAACTGCACAAATACAAACCTACACTGTAAATCACTTCACACAAGTGAACACATGGTCGCAATAATGTTGGTTATCAAAAATAAATGATAAGCAAAGCCTTAATGTCAGTGACAAACATACTGACAAATAAACAGATCATTCAGTCACTGCTGGTGTTTTTTTCATTAACCTCAATGTGTGAAGGCTTCACCTGTTCTTGCGGCTTTCTGTTTATTTCCATTGGGATGGTCCTACAATAATGATGTATCTGTTTTTTAGGCTAAATTGGCCTGTGCTGGATTTAGCCTTCCTCGTACGCAGTGAATGATATCCCCCCACTGTCTATGTTTGCGTAAAAACTCTCAAGCGAGAGGAAGCAACTGTTTCCTGATAGCTAAAATTAGTCGGGTAGTGAACTTTTCAATGGAGCAGCACTGGGGCCGTACGGGCCGCGTCTTACCTTGTGTAATTTGTCAGAAACAGCAGAGATGACCCGCACCCAGAAGTGAATGTCAATGCCTTCAGAGTGGTTGTCCAGAACAAGAGGAAGCTAAAGAGAGACATTTATAATTGTAATGTGAATATTATCACTCATATTCACATATTCCTTTAGATAGTGACCATTTCTAAACTTTCTTCCTGACACAAAGCTGTTATTAATGCCTCAACTCACTGGGGTCACTTTGTTTTGACCAGAGACAAGGAGCTGTTACAGGCCCTTCATAACACCCAATATGCAACATGGAGAGGTAACATGATAAAGCTGAAAGTGTTTTTGATGAGTAGTATTCTCAAATTTAGGTTTGCTGTTGTTTTTGGCATAAAGCATCATCTCCATTTTGTTCTGAAGGCAACTTTGCTCTGGTAAATTCCTGTCTGTCCCCTGCAGTATAACAATCTAAGTCATGGTCTTGTTTCCTTTGTTTTTTGCTATTGAAACATTGAATTGTCATCATTGTCAAAGCAATTTTATTATAAACACAGTAGAGTCTCACTCACGTCCCCTTGTGAAACAAAATTCACTAGATCTCTTAATTTCATGCCTGATTTAATTATCGATATTATGCTGAATAACGCCAATCTCAAAATGTTGCAGAATGTGCAAAAAATCTGATACTGATCCAGATCGGCATCAAAAATACTGACTGACAGAGAAATGGTGATGGAAACGTAACCTTTTCCGCTAGGGTAAAAAATACGGAGAATTAAGTGAAACAATATGGAGTGCCCTATGTGGCATGTTCTGGTATATTCAGTATGTTTCCATAATATCTGCTGAGCACTGCTTTCTTTTGAGGATCTGCTAAGGGATCTTCCAGCCTGCTCACAACACAATAGGCACAATAATCAGGAAGCAGCACACGGCCAAGACACAGAGCTGCCAGAGAAGACATCCTTCCTGTTTGACATGTCTCCTTATCCCTATGTGTGTGTTAGAGATCTACAGAGGGACAATGTGTGTGTGGTTTTCGTGTTACTTCACAGATAGACAGACTAAGAAACAGAAAACTAAATACACTTTAGTGGATTGTGCCTGGACAGAGATGAGGCAAAGGGCAGCCATTGTTGCCGGCTGTCTCGCTGTGGCCCGTGTTTACTCTCGGTGCCCAGTGATTACTGGTGAGAGGTGTCTCCTTGCTAATCGAATTACAAAAAGAGGCCAAGTCTGTCTGCCCGCCTAATGCTGACGGGCTGCCTCAAGTTCTCGCTACTATTTGAAGAAGCACGTAGACAGCAGCCTGTCTTAATTTTGTTGTATAAACTGTAAATGAGGCCCTGGTTAAAATCGTATGTATTTTCTTATTTATAGTAACAGATAATGGATGCATGTTGCTATAAAAATTGACTTATATTCTCTATACTCCACAATGTTTTACTGCAGGGTGATTTTTATAACTTAATTATCTCATCCATTTTTGACAATTTTAATTAATTGCGCCTATAACTTCTCTTTCATGCTAATCTGTCAAACACACGTTTCCGTTTCTCACAATGTTTGTGAGTTTCTTTGACAGATAATGATGTAGTCGTATTATTAGTTCACTGGAAGTTCATGAATTTATTTACTTGAAAAGACAAATACCATTTTCCAGAGACATATTCGTTCCAACCTGTAAGTCAAAGCCCAAATAACAGCTGTTAATCCATTGTGTCTCCTGACTTTAAAGATGCTGCATGTCACACAACAGGCCTGCGTCAACTTGCTGTGATCTGAGGCCTAACATGATACTGTGTGTAAAGAAATGAAAGGGCATCTTATTTTGTTTCCCTATGGAACAGTAACATCATTAATGAACTTGACAACTAGATTAATGACTTTCATCAGACACACGCTGTCCCAAAAATGTTTAACACTTAAACAAACCAGCTGAAAAAGGCAACCATCCTGCCAAATCCCATAAAGCCTCATGCCAGCATATCCTTAATGCATTCAGCCAGCATTTGGATGGGCCTAATGTAACTGACCCCTTCAGAAATAAAATAAGTTAATAAACAAGGCAACATCCCAAATTGGACCTGATACAGCCCTACAGGCCTCCCCTATTCATAAACTCATTGGATCACTCTGTCTAAATCATGCATATCACACATATATGAGCTTTGTATTGTAAGTGAATAGCTTCAGCGTGCCAAGAGAAAGATTCTTGTCATGAGCAGTGTGTAATTATAGAGATGGGACTACAAGTCTTATTATGGCAGAGTTTTGATCGATTAGTTAGGGGTTAAGTTAATAAAAACGCAAACATTATTTGAAAAGGAATTATTTAAGATGAAAGTCATCTTAGAAAGTTGTTAAAAAACAGCATTTAGTCCAAGTCCATAGCTCTGTACCTTTGACAAGATCAACAGTTTCAATCCTATACAACTAATGTTCTTATCAGTCTAAATCACAGGACAAACAAGCACTGACCAGCCGGAAGAGCTTGAAAAAGTCCACATTGCCGTAGAACTTGTCCTCGATGATCTGCAGCCGCTGCGGGGTCAGGATGCACATGGCGTTGCGAACAGCGGTGAGTCCCCGACGGCTGGGGAAAATAAGGAAGCGCTCCAGCAGGTTCAAGTTGCAGGCGATGTCTTTTAAATGCAAGTCTGGGACACCAGAGGCAAACTGGAAAAAGGGTGGAAATGTAGGTTACGGGAAAGTCTTTCATATAGGCTTACAATTAAGGGTAAAGTTTCTCTTTCATGGAATGATACCCAAAGCACTTAAATTCCTGTCAATCTAATCCCAGTGAAAAAATTAAAGTATATCAGTGCCAGGATGATAAATAAAGTCTTGCATTAAATCTAAACTGAATGTCAATTGCTTTCTTCTTAATTTTACATTTAAAATTTGTCAAAAGCTCTAAAGGCCTTTGATTGATAACCAAGGGGAAACACCCTGAAGCAGCTGCAGGATTCAACCTTGTGCCATGCAACACTGACAGACGTTGACACTGTTTGTTTTTCCAGAGAAGGTTGTTATTAAAATGTTGCAACATGTACCTCTGTGATTCATCCCCATCATGTAGGTGTGTGTTTATGCAAGTGTGTGTGTGTGTGTGCGTGTGTGTGTGTGTGTACCTGTTCAGGCCTGATTTGAGCATTGACTAACTGATAGACCACAGATTCCGTCAGAGGAATGTCTCTCAGCAGAAACGCTGTCAGAGTTTCATCGTCCTTCAGGATCGACTCCACTCTGACTCCTCGGCCTGTACAGATAGACACAGGCAGATTGTGGGATGACTGGTTTTTAATTACTGTTTCTTCAACGACTGTTTGGAATCAAATGTCCTTCTTAGTTATGATGTAGATAAACTGGATACAGTGAAAGACTCTAGAGACTTAGTGGCAAATATTTAGAGCAAGTTGTGACATATCTGCAGCATTAAAAATGATACACATACACAGGATGAAGAGACTCCTCCTCTGCACTGTCATTGTTTCCTGTGGCCTGTCCGTGCATGAATACAGTTTGCTTTGCTACATGAAGAGTTGAACTGCACTCAGTAGAGCGCATACCTCTGCCAATGCCAAACAGTCCCATGCTGGATCAGTATGAAATTGCAATACCCCACCCTTAAATGTGCCTGGGCGTTTCCATCAAGATTCACACCTAATTTTCTTGAGAAATCAACAAAATGGTAGAAAAAAGGAAAAATTTGATCGCAGAAGCTAAGAAGAAAGAATGTAAAATCACATCGAGCAACATTTGATTACTGTCAAGTCATGTACAGTAAGTATATCTCTGAGTTTCTAGGCATATTTGTCATCAGCTGTGACATCTGATAAATGGCCTCAACCTACAATTATTTCTCATCCATCCTTTATCTATACCTCTGTCAACCCCAGCAGACACCGGGCGAGAGGTGGGGTACACTCTGAACAGGTTGGCAGTCCATCCAGTCGAACCGCCAATGCGCTGAGGCAACGGTGCTAATCACTGCACCACCGTAATGACCCTGAAATCTTTTTTCACAACGTTTAACTCAATAAACTTTAGAAAATGTTCAAAGGTCTTGTGTGACAAGTGGTGAGAAATAAATGTCATATGTGTGGAGCCAAATTACCAGTTTTTGCGGTGAAATTACAAACACTGACTGAAGGTTAATGAGGCTCTGACTGCTGTCAAACAAAGTCCACATATGTGTAAAACAACGAACAACACCAACATGTTCTTAAATGGGCATCCCATCGTAACCTGTGGAATTAAAGATATCCGACCACGCAGACTTCTTGGTTACAAAACCCCTTCTTGCGCTCTTGCCTAATAACCGGATTTAAAATGGGAACATAAAGTCCACTCAAATATTTCCTGTTTAATATGACCTGTCATGAAGAGGCAAATCTCTCAGTTACATAACTTGATGCTCAACAGGGTTCATTTTTTCACAGGGCGCCTGGGAACTTGTGCGGAATGTGGATGCGTATCTCTCTCAGCTCTGTTGGTCCATTTACGTATTTCTCCATGAGAGTGGCCGCACACAATCATTCACAGGCGGGAATTCACTTGGCCTCCTTCCACTCCCATCGTGAAGATTTTCCTCGTCAGCAGGGAAATGTGCAGCACATTCAGTACAGATGTACTTACATGGCTCATAACAGGCTTCAGCTAACTCTGAATGGTATATGATTGACAGGGGTTATGTCAAGTTACCTGCATTCGTACACCATGTAACCTCTCACATGAAAAACAGCCACCTGCACTCGTCCAGACTAGTTAGAACGAGGCTGCTATGAAAACCAAGAATTCATCAACAACAGTAAATAAATGGGTGGAGCAGGACAGGAAATCATTCTTAGAACTTGAAATTATATTCATTGAAATATTATGCAACATGAATTTGTCAACCATTTAACCTTCCTGATCTCAAATCAGTGACTATTTTAATGCCCAGCTCCATTTGGAAATATTTCATTAGGATTTGTCATATTTGTCCTTGATTAAGTCGATATTATGACACAGTCAAAATATTAAATAAAAATAAAATAAAAAGCTAAACTTCGATCCCACTAATTAAATTAGGAAAATGCCTTTTGCCTTTTGCTCCAATTGCTATTAAGCTCAGAAGCCTGTCACTACATGTATGGGTCATGCATGTATTATGGCATAAGTCAATTGGACAGAGGGTTGTAAGCATGGTGTAGTCTCTTCTGTATGTTCTGTCATGGGGGGAAGGGGAAGTGTGAACAAGGCGCACGTGAATTTGCTCTCCCACCGAACACACAGCACGCTGGTGGTGAAAGTAAGCAGCTTATGTTACGGGCCTTTCTTAAGTCCATGTGATGTAATCCTGTAACACTGCACAGACACACTGACTGACGGGGGAAAGGTGTGAGATGTGATGTAGACTGACATGGTTCTCCACCAGATGACAGTTCCAAGCTTTCCTCTATCAGCACGCATTCAAAATGAAAAGTGTAGCTTTTTGGTCAGTTTGTTCCCTTGCTGCTTGTGCAACCACTTTCTACTAAATGTACAGCCGTGTTTTAGAAAAAGTAATGACTCTAATGTGAATACGCCTGCAAAAATTTGTTATTTAGGTTTATCTGAATAAAATCCAACCACAATACATTCACAATCTTGTTACAAAATACAATCTCGTTGTTGTATCTTGTATCTTGTATCTTGTAGAAACCAACATTTTCCCCTCGAGCTGCACAAGTGACCTTGAATATGTTGTCAGTATGGTTGGCAGCATATTGACAAAAGCCTGGAGCTCTGACCTGAGATCTGTTCAGGATGTGAGCGCAGAGTATCCATGAAGTTACTCATGGTGTTCAGTTCCCTCCAGAGGCGCCCGAGCTGCAGGAACTGGGGATCGCTCACAAGAAGCTCCTGGGCATCTGAGTAGAAGCGAGCCAATCTGCAGGAGTGAAGGTTATTAACAGATCACACACATTTAGTTATTATCACAACGCACACACACACACACACACACATACACTTATGGCAATTACATTCATTTCTGAGTGTGTACACACAAAGACTGAGGCTTAGGAACGAGTGAAGCATAATCCAGAGACATTTGAACAAATTCTCTTTGAGTCCATTACATAAGTCTACTTTTTCATCTCAGATCAAATGTTTCATAGGGAATTCATCATCTCTGGCTTAAATTCACCTCCCTGTACAAGCCCAGTGTGATGCTCACATGGAGTTGTTGTAGTTGGACACCAGACCAGGAGATTCACCACGGGTGGGATACTGGAAACAAGGGTTGTTGGCATTGCAGAAGATTCCCTGGATCCAGGGCAGGACCCCCGCGGAGGGCATGGCCTTGTTAGGAAAGTGGCCTGAGGGGAGAGGAGACTCTCTTTGGCTTTCAGTGCTTTGCATAAGTCACAATCAATAGAATGCTATATGGACCACAAAGGAAATTACTCTTGAGGACAGAACTGTCCACTTACATTCATGTTGACGATAAAGTGGATTCACCCTCCTTAGCCACACCAGTCCCATGAACAACATTACAGGCCACATGATCTCCATGAAGAATCGCACCTGGTTAAACAGCAGCACATTCATTTTATAAAAATTAACAATATGGACTTTGGCAGAAGTGAGTAAGTCATTAATTTAATGTGACAACACATATTAACCAGTGTGTTAATATTAAAACTGTTTTTGTGTACATCAGACATATACATATCATTAATAGATGCAATAGGCCATTAATGCACAGCACTTTTAGTTATAACTTAAACATTGAGTCTACTACTGGTGTGATTTTAGTAATAGGAATATAACAGATACAAAAATCAAAAGGTCCATCAAATATTATACTGAGAAAGTATCACAAACTTTTGTAAAAGTTTACTAATTTATATGATGAAAAAACTATATTGAGTAATAGACAAATATAATCAGATACAGACGGGTATATTAATTGGAGTCATGACTGAATCCACTGATACATTTTCCTAAAATATGCTAGAGGCTTGTAAGATATTTTTTGGAAATCAGAAATATAATAATCATATTTTCAATAGTCAAATATCAACTTTGCAAATAATGCAAACTTGGAATCAATGATGATGCTTTAAAATCATGTTACTTCTTCAGTTCGGTCATAAGTTGTACAGACTTCAGAGCCCCTGATGCAAATGTGAGGGTTCCTTGTTTTTTGATCTGTAGGAATTGTAACTAACTGCAAAGCTCATAGGGGATAAATCCAGTGTGTATTTGATAAATGATTTTACCCTCTGCCTCCTGCGGATGGTCCAGTTCTTCCACAGCAGGAGTCTGACCTGTCCTCCTGCCCCCATGGCTTCTCCTTTTCACCCCCGCAGGGGCTGGCACCAGCCAACAAACCTGCATTTAACAAGCCTGCTATGTAAACATGATCTATATGAAGCCAACATCTGACTACATTACAAAATGAAATGAAACTAGGGTAATTTTTTTTTACATTTTTGTAAATAAACTGTGCTGTCACACATTCATCCAAAGAGTATACTCCATATAAAAGATAGCTCTATAATGAGGCTGTCAAGCTTCACATTTCACATGGTTACAATAACAATTACAGAACGTTCGACAGTATACAAACAGACTCTGGTTAGTGGATAATGTCACTGTCTGAACACACTTAATATTCCCCGTTCCTGGTGCATATAACACAACAGGCTTTAATCTAGGTCAGTCGCAGGTGTTATTTAATCTGTTTGGCTACATTGCTAATAGCATACTGTGACTTTATTTTAAAAGCATAAGGCATTTCATATCACTTACCTCAGGAGAACACTTGCACTGCAGACAGAGATCCAGCAAATAAAGCATAACACCGCATACTCTACTGAGTTGCTCCTTGAGGTTGCAAACACAGCTTGTTTCCAGACCTTGTGAATAGTTAAGCAGATTGATTTAATCTTCTTTCAGTGCTGGGAGACTGAAAACGCCTCTCATCCTTTTGTAAATGCCTACCTGACCTAACCACCTGGTCCTTATTATACTGCATAATCCTGCCACTGATATAATCCCCTCACTGTTAAAGAGGAATATTTTCAGTTTTCATGATCTGTTCACAGGCTCAACACTGCATAAACACTGGTTATCATGGAAATGTTTAGAATTATTATAAATAAAGTTTTTTTTCAATGTTTTAAAATGCTAGTACAGTGCCTGCTCTTAACAGGTCAATGCTCTGGAGCTACTCCAGAATTATTCCTTTTCATTAGTGAGTCTTCCTCCAAGAGTTCTACTCTATAATATACTGTCACTTGTTTGGTGTCTGTGACGCTGTGTGCAGTTTTTTTGCAAACAGTCTATGATGCAGAGTGAAGTTAGAACATTTTGTTTTCATCCTACCAGGTTTGTTTGCAATGAATAGCATTGACATAGCCTTACAACTGTTTGTGTGTGGCTTATGTATGTATATATATATATATATATATACATATATATATAAGTTTGATTGATTTATTTGACTTCCATATATTGCATGTCAGTTATTTCAGAGGTTTGTTGATCGAATCTTTAGAGTCAACTTCACAGCTTTCCATAATGAAAGCCATGTAATTCAGCTATATAAATATACAGCATTGCGACAAACAAACAAACTCTGGGCTGTAACTCTAAAGATAATTTGACAAACAGGAAGTGATTCTTTCAGTGTTGTTATAATGATGGAGATCAGTTGCCAGTGACTACTTGCGTCAGTCCGATATGGTGAAATAAAATAATCAGATCATCTGTGAGACACATTATTGGCTGCAGGCTAACAGTTTCCAACCACTGCTGTAGTTTATCTGAGGACGTAAAAGACTGAAGGTGCACTGCCCCCGCCCCCACTGACTGCTAAGGAGCGCTGGTCGCCTGTTTATTTAAATTTTATTAATAGTGAACATATCGCATGTCCAAACAGATTCAAACTCTGCACTGCACTTTATCCACCCATTGACAATAGATGATGTGAAGTGTGAGGTCGGTTAAAAGAACTGTTATTGTGTTCCACAGACAGACGACAGACAGACAGACAGACAGACAGACAGACACAAACCATCCCAGTTGGAAGTTGTCAGATATATTTTAATAAGTTACAAAAGGGTGATTGATTTCATGTACCTGCTTTTTTTCCTTTTTTACATTGACCTTTCTCAACATTTGGTCAACCTTGTACATTACCATGAAAAACAGATAACATTTAAATAAATGATGCATTTACTATTAATTACAAAGAACCTGTACGATTTAGCTGACTGATAAAACTACTTCAGTTTAAAAATAGGAAATTTTAAAAAACTTTAGCTATTAAAAAATGTAGCTGTTATATTTAAAAAATGGAAAGATGATGCCTGGGCATTTCTAAAAACTTTGCAGGACAATTAGAGTTGATACCGTACAAGTCCAACAGTATAAAAGGGATGCACCCCCTTTCCAACTGGTGCTTCTCAGCAAATGCCAATACAGATATTCAGTAGAGCAAAGGGATCATTATACAGTGTTGCTTTATACACAAGTCATTAGCATGAAGAATTATACCCTAAATGTAACGCTTTAAAATATTCTGACTCACAGAGGATAGAAACATGTGGAAAATGTTTTGATGTCAGTTCAGTGCACCAAACTTCTTTTGCAATATTGTAATAAATCAAAAAGTGTTTTTGGTCTATAAACATACAGAGATAGTGAGCGTGTAAGAACTTTATACAAAATGGTCAAATAAAATGTAATTGCACAGTTTAAAAAATATATATAAATATTCTGACCAAGTGCCAGAGTGTACAGAGCAAGTGAACGGTAAATGAAATATTGGTGAATCTTATTAAAAATATACAGCATCTTAAGTGCATCCTGTTTGTCGTCTGAGGACCAAAGGGTACATTTAATTCTCCACAAGTTGCCCACTTTCTTAGTACACCTGGAAATTGTCTTTGTAGAGGTTTTTCTTATTCTTTCTCCAAAAGAATGTGGCACACACTGTTCACAATCGAGCACCGTCTCTCAGACAAAATGAGCCTCTCGATGCTCGACTTCCTGGAGGCGTCGTGGCCGTAGTCTCTGGTAAACAGGTTTGCCCTGGTTTTGGCCCAGTTCCTCGGGGCTAGAGCTGGGAGACTGACACATGGCCGCCTGCTCGGTCTCAATGTCCTCCTCAAGAGGCTCATCCACAGACACTTCTATCTCAATCCCCAGCTCCTCATCATCGTCATCCTCTTCCTCCTCCTCGTCCTCCTCCTCCTCATCTTCTTCCTCTGCGCTGTTGGCTGATGAGCAGTTTGGCAGTGCTTTAGCTTTGTTCCCCGATGGGGGCTTGTAGAAGGTTCCTGGGGGGGGCTGGAGAGTCCTGGGAGCTCTGAAAGCTGTTGCAATGGGGCTGTACTTGGTTACATTGTCCTCTCTTCTTAAAGTCCTGCTGGGTCGCACTGCGACTGTGTAAGGTCTATTGGGGAACAGGGTGCTGAGAGTGCTCCCAGAAGTTCCAAGGGAGAGGGTTGATGGCACAGAAGCTGAAAAGTTGCTGATATCTTCTGAAGTGCTCTCTGTGGACGAACTGGCCACGATTCTGACAGTCCGAGAAGCAGCATCCTGTTTGTACTGTTTGTCCCAAGTTCTGCGTAATGTCTGGGTGTCAATAAATTTACTCCGGTAATGTGTGGCCACACGCAGTTTTGCATTTTCGGTTTCATCCACTTCTTCGATGGACTCATCAAAACTGCTGCCTTTCGTGTCCTCTTGGTCGGCGCTGTTCCGAGTGTTGTTCTCGTCGACTCGGCCTCGGCTGAGAATCCGCTCTACCGGCATGCTGACCGGCCGGGAGGAGAGTTTGTTGCGAGGGTGGCGCAGCTGGACCCTGGCCACAGTGATAGGCTGGAGGCGACAGAGCCCTCTCTCTCCAGGTTTTGGGACCTCAGGGACCCCATTGAAGGTCTCTGAATCCACTTCATCCGCTTTAAACAGAGAGAAAATAGTTTATAAATTAACATAGGTAGGATTTCATAGACAATATCCTACAGATTGCTTTACGAAACAAAAGTAATTATGGAGTAATATTGGCCTCATTATATTGCTCTTTAAGGAATATCTATCTTTGTAACACTGACCAGGTTCAAAGTCACTTCCATCGAGGCTTGGTGTGGTCTCCTGAACCTCAACCAGTAAGTGGGAAGAAGGATTAGCAGAGGAATGCCTCTTATACACCTTTGAGGACTGCTGTGATGGGAAAGAAAAGGGAGGAACACACTGTGTATGATTTTTACATTCAAAAATATGACATGCCATGCAAATTTTTAGCAGGAAAGCTAATTACCTCCTTAATGTCTCCCAGCGACTTGGAGTGTCTGCTCAGTTGGGTGTCATGGCGGGGGTGGGTCACAACCTCTGTGGGCGAGGTGCCGCTCAGGGGACCGAGGAGGGTGTCAAAGACCATCTCATAGTGTCTGATCAGCAGCTCCACAATGAGAGCCTGATAGGGGTAATCCACCAGAGAGGAGAGGGAGACTTCAGCGTCCGCTTGCCTCGGCTTGATCAGTGTCGGGCCGAAGATGATACCCAGGTTGCTGGCTGTCATCTTATTTTCATCTGACCACTCTGTCACCCTGGAGAGGAAAGTTAATTTAATAACTGCTTATCACATTCCTCATTGTTAAATTAACATGTCCACTGTTTGCATTTAGCAGAAATGGGATTATGGATTATATGACTGAGGCCTACCTGTGCAGATGCTCGATCAGGAACTGCAATGTCTTGTAATGAGTTGGCGGCAGCTGCTTCAGCAGGTCCTTGATCTTGAAGAGGACCCGGTTGAGCTCCACGCTGACCTGTGCCGGGGTCACTGGGGTGGGACTGAGCCGCAGCGCCTCCAGTTCCTGCACTATGATACTCTGGCTTTCCTTGGCCAGACCGATAAAGTCGTTATAGAAGCGGAACAGGATGAGCGGCTCTGGAAGCTGCCACGGAAAGCATGGATGACAAGAAGAGCAGGTAAAACAAATGAAACAAGGAAGTTAATAATAAAAAGAAACAACCAAAATATATAAGAAAAACAGCAGGGGAATCAGGGGATGAGAAGTGGGAAATAAGTTCTGGGACAAAAATAAACAAAGACAAATAAACACAACTGCAGTGAATGTGGTCATCAGAACTCACTTATACCAGCTCTTGTCCTTATTTGGGCGACAATCAATGTAAATGTTAAATCCCTCAATATTTTTTATATTGAGGATAATGTTTCGTAAGCAGCCCACCTGTCTCAGGTAGAGTTTGAGTACGTTGCTAATGTCGTGGGGATAAAGGTCGGAGAGCTCCACCAGGTCCTTTCCATTCTCAAATGCCTGGCACAATTTTTCCACCCGAGACTTTGCACCATTCACCCGGTAGATACCCTAAACAAAAATGCATTTAAAACAAGAAAGATTATGCAATTTTCTGGCTCACTCTAGTGACATTGTGTAATTACAGTTACTGAATATTAACATGATACTCCAAAGAAATATAAATTACTTGAACTATATTATATTTTAACTCAAAGCATTTGCTGACAACACCAGCAGCCTAATAGTCACAGTTTTATATTCTGAGTCACTGTAACCAAAGTCTTTAGAGTGAAGCCAAATAGAAAACTTGTAGAAGCAACATCCTCTGTTCAAATGGAGCCAACAGTTTTTTAAAAGAAATATTGTGATGAAAAAAACATGAGGTAGTATTATATTTTTTGCACTTAAATAATTCAGTCAATTGGAAGTAAGTTGATTTAAAAATAATAAAATAAAATTACCTTTATGTTGAGCGCTCTATTCTCGATTTCTGAAGTACACTTCTGTATGATGAATGGGATGCCGTCCCGGCTGTTCTTAGCCGCCTGCGTGAAGTCGATGCCGAAGAGGTGGAGCTTCCCCTGGAGCTTCTTGTGGCCACACTGGATGGCCAGGGTTTCCAGACACTTCTTGTGACAGGCCAGGGAACACTGCACACAAGTTGACAAGTATCTCAGTCACACAAAAAGGCTACACTTCCACTATAAAAAGTAAAACAATTGAAGCATGTGATCCTACAAGACACAATTACTGGGACTATTGTGACATCCTGTGATCCCCTTCTGAAGTTAAGTGGATACACAGATATGTTCAAACTAAACCACTATTTGAATTACTACATGGAATGATTTCAACGCACTGCAGACTTTGTTTTTTATGTAAGCTTCTCGTCTGTGTTTCCCATAATTACATAACGAAATCTTTCAAAGTATTTTTTTCCAGTAGACCCTTTTGTTATTGTCTTGTTTGTTGTATCTTATAAATATGGAAAGACACTGGATCTAAAATAAACAGAGCTGGGGGGTAGAGGGTTGATGGAGGGGACTCCTCGGAAGACAAACAAAAGGTCTTTGGTTTCCATTGCCTGTTCCCCAACTGAGACCAGTTGGTGGATTTGGTCTCTGGGGAGAGCTTGTGGCCAAATTCAACTTTCCCCTTTATTTGCTGAGGTGGTCTCTCTCTCTTCTGTCTTAGTGTGATTTTTTTTTCTTGCATGCCATGACTGATAAAGAAGCTGTTGTGAAACTTTGGCAATGTTCAACCCAGTTCGCTGTGGGCTCACCACGTTTTCTGACAGGTCCAAACAGAGGATCTTGGAAGGGTTGGAATTTTATTCAATTGATTCTGAAAGATAAAGGAGAAAAAAAGAAACCAAGGTTACCTCCTCGCACTCTGCTCCATGAAACACCACCAGGCCGTCACACTCTCGACACTTGGAGGGCGCTCTGAGCTTCCTCAACTTGTGGGTTTGAGATGCCTTGGACATCTGGGTGTTTCTGAAAGGACCTGGAGAGCTGGCTGTCTCGATGATCATCTCGCTTAAACCTGCAGAGTTAGAGGGGAAACAGCCTTTAAAACCATGATCTTCCTCTCACTAATGTATCGTAAGAAGGCACTTGAGAATAGGGCCATTCTCATACAGAAATAAAAGAGATAACACACAGTAAGAGAGTAACTATATATATATATATATAACACATATATATATATATATATATATATAACTGAAGGAAGTTTTATATATATATTGGACGTAAGTAAAAGGACACCTTAGGAACTAATTAACATTTAAAACATTGTCAGTGTTAAGTCTGAATCACCATTATCAGACGGCGACGGAGGCTCTCTCTCATCCAGGTCATCAGCAGAAGACATGGTGCCAGTGGATGGGGTTCTGGGTAATCTCCTCTTGAAGTCTCCTGAACAGTAAGGCAGCACACACCAGTAAGTCCACATCTCTACAGCTGTTCCTTCCTGGTCTGTTCCCTGTGTGCTACTTACAGTGTGATGCACTGAGACAACTTCCAGTGCAATGCACCAGGTAAAAGGGTGTGGTCCACTTGCATGGTGTTGACCCTCGATTGTCAGGTGATTTGCACACCCATTGACTGATTAATGGGTTCCTATGGACCTCAGTTAAAGAAGGTTTTTGAGTTATTGATGAGCTGATCAGGAGGCTCATTATGATGGATAAACTCCTGCAACGCTAACATTCTGGGGGTTGGTGGGTGGAGGTGTCAGCATCACACACTCCACCATTTGCTAAAAGTTTACTAACCTATAGGTAACACATACCTAAAGGTCCTACATAAACTGGCACAAGTTTTAATAAACGTTTTTATCTACCAAACACTTGTTATTGGTTTGACACGTCCTGATTTACAATCACATTACATTGTGACACATATAATAATAAACCTATGTGCAGTTGCACAGCAACTGAGGAAACACAGAGAAACCTGGCCACCAAACCTGCTTTTTTATGTGTGTGTGTGTACGTTGTCGACTAATACCGTTGCCTAATGTTAAACAAAGAGTCACCAGTGTCAGTGGTTGCTAAGGTCCTGGATTCCCAGATAACATGCCAACAAAGTTGGATGAACATCAAGTTCATAGGAAAAAAATGTGAGGGCCCCAGGGGAGTTTAAGACAGTCAGTGCTGAGAAATGTACCTCCTGCTGCTGCAGTTTTATCAATGACATGAAACAGACCCAGCTGATATTGAAATATAGGTGTGGGGGAAACCTGTTTGATTTGGCAGTAAACATGATAGCCTCACTGGAAGAAATGCTTTTGAAAATGCAAATATGAAAGTATGCGAAGATTTACTCAGAATTCAAATGATTACATCAAGCTGTTGGATACTTATTATAATGTTAATTAGAAGATACCTTGTTGATGTAGATGGAACCTATGCCAGCTTAGTTAATGCACAAAGATTTGCTAAAAGCAAGTGGTGTAGCCAGTGATCTGGTGGGGAAAGCTGCTCATGAGTTTATTAGCAACCTGACTATTAATATCTAAAAAAACACTATGAAGACATATTGTTGTAGTTTTTATCCTTTCTTTTAGAACGCCACACATCAGGGTGCAGACCAGAGTGAGCTCAACCACAGTACACCATGCTCAAACTTGTACAGTTTGCGGAATTTAACTTAGCTGGTAAATATAAATGAATTTAGGCCTACTTGGAGGTAATGGTTGTTAAATGAAGTGTGTGTCTCTGTGGCCCTACCTGGGCTTGCAGTGGGCGAGTCCATGGACCGAGACTCACTGCTGCCTCCAGCACTTTCTGAATCACTGCACATCCCTCCGCCCTGGTTGGCTGAGGCCCAGGGACGAAATGGGGCCTGAATCCGAAGTGCTAGATGAAATAAAAACATAGTTGAGCATTAAAAGACTAGGATGATTGAACTTTTACATTTCTATTCTTTTTAAATTGCACAAAGAGTATCACTCTAACTGGACTACTTGTCTAACCATTTCAACTGGTACTTGTTCAGATATTATGAGACATTTTATATAAAAGCAGCTGCTCATATGCTAACTTTAAACCTGGGCACCTTGGATGTCTGTGCTATTGTTGGAGCGCCTTTCTGCAATCTTGGCATGCTGGGCATTGATGGGACTGTCCACCTCCTCTCCAGTCAGGATGTCGGAGGTCACGGACGCCTGTGACAGGTTACTGTGGGACGAGTGGCAGCCACTAAGCGAGCGCTTGTTGAAAGGCATCCTGGGAAGCGAAAATTATGAAAAAAAAGATATTGTTTATGACAACCCTACAAGCCTTGCGAAGCTCTTTCATTTAATTATATCAAAATGTCTCCCCTTTTTGGTCCATGATAAACTTTGAAAATGTCACATAGGTCAGTGGTCTATATTTAACCCTTTGAAGACCGGTGTTGAGGATGCATATGAGCGTTTGTGTGCATTTCATTTCCTCTCAACCAAGTTGAATTCTTTTGATCAGGCGGGGATCAGAGTTGTGCGAACAAAGCACTCTCATATTTCCATCTCTCTCTCTATGTGTGTGTTACCTGTGTCAACAAAACTCCCTTAAAAAGGAAACTATCTTTAATTAAGTGATTGGTGCTAATAATCAACTCCTACATATAGAATGATCTGTGTTTTTTTCCTTTTCAGATGGAGACGATGTGCATCTAATTCCAAAGCTATTTAAAAACGTTCAAAGAGAGTCAGCGAAACCGCCTGTGAGCCCACTTCCGCAGCTCCTCTCTCCCGTGACCACAGTCATTTCCGCAGGAAGCCCCGACATAGCCAATTGTTTTATGGTTTCCAAAACAATCTCCGTCCACCTCAGAGGTCTACAACCACCTGATTACCATAAATAAAAGTTCTTTCCTCCCAAAGAATCCTGTGGCACAACATTTAAGTGTCTGATGCTGTATTAAAATAAAATATCATTTTAAATACAAGGAAAGACTTAACTTTTCCAATAAATACATGAGAACTTTGTGTGTGACTGTTAACCCCTCCGAGAGCTCGTTATCTGTTAGTGATCAAATCTGAGTAAACAAATACTGATAACAGAGGTTTTGACGTCCGAAAGAACATTAAGCACCACATTTCCATTAAATTCAAAAGGGTATATTCCATTAGGGTGTGTGAACTGTACATCTATAAAAAGACATGTGCAGAGGATGTGATCAGATCAGAGGGTGACAACAGCACTATCTTGATGTCTCACCCTATGCTTAGTGTGATAGGAGAATCAAGTAAGAGCGACTCCAGACGAGGCCCGTCAGTGGGCAGACTCCTGACAAAGTCGATGTAGCGCTGGCCAGGCTCGTACAACTTGGCATTTTCACACAGAGTCTGGTGGTTGACGGGGAGAGAGACAACCTGAGCCTGTTGGAGCTGGAACCAATTGACCGTCACCTAAGAAAAAAAGGAAGCAAATATTATTATCATTCTTCTGCACATTTCTGACATCGAAATAAATTGTGGCTTTGTTTCTGTTATAGTCTAAACTCACAGCTTTGAGGGTGAGGTCGCACTGAGAGACCATCTCTCTGAGCTGAGTGATGATCAAACTCTTGGTTTTGGCGAGATCCACCCTCTTCACTGCAACATCGATCTGACAAGCTTTGCAGTGCTCCCTTGCCTCCTCCGCCTGCCCAACAGAAGGATGATCAATCATTACAGCTCTCTGCTCTCTGAACTGCATCAGTGTGGACTACGATGGATTTCAGGCAAGACTGAGTTTAGCTCCAACTGCTGTAAGTGCCTTCAGACATGCACTGAACTCCAGATAATCTTTTGATGATAAAGGTTGCATTATTCATAGGTGAAAGGCGAACTATGGATAGAGTCTGAACCTCATTGTGTGGAGATTTTCTGGAATTCATGCCGGAAAAGATTCTTATGGGGTAATTTCTTTTCACATTTGTCTTCCCACAATTAATTTTATCTTTGGCACTTAAAAAAGATTAACTGAGAGCTGCTAACGGCCAGTGAGGTCACATTAATTTGCTGTTGTATACAAATAAGGCTAAATTAAACCCTATGAAGTGAACCACATTTGTGCACTTTTATGCCGAGCCATCAACCTAACAGAGGAGCTGGTGTACCTTCTGCAAGGCCTCCTCTTCCAGCCTGCGCCTCTTCTCTAGCTGTTTAACTGCCGCTGCTCCTCCACCTCCTCCGATTTGCTCCTCCTCCAGGCGGCTAGTAGACACCTTGGCCTTCTCATATTCCTCCTGCCGCTGAACCTGCAGCAGCCGAGCCTTCCTCAGTGCACTGTCTGCCTCATGCTGGAGATGTACACATATTAAGTAAATACACAAAGATAAACAATAATACCTCATATACAGCACAATTGCAACATTTTCTCCTTTATCCTTCTTCAACTGAAATGACAATCTGATTTAAAAACACATAAAATAGAAAAGATCAAATCAAAAGTAGGTGAAGTTTATAACTCCAACAATGATTACCAAACACAAATTTGGCTTTTGATGTTATGGCTTTACATAATTATTTAAATAATGTAATTTATAGAATATTAGATAAATAATACAGTTTTTTCAAAATATTAAAAGACAGTTAATTTCCATCGACTTATCAAGCCCATTGTACTAAAGTGTTATTAACTACATCATCCATTAATTTATTTCTGAGAAATCAGCGCAAATGTTGAAAATAGCCCTATTTAACCAATATTTGAAAAAAATACTTAGATCCACCCTCTGATCTGAATCTGCACCAACATTTTATGGGTTCATGAACCACCCCTCAACAAGATGTCATGGAAATTAGGTTAGGCAATTTTTTGAGAACTAAGATGCAAAAAAACAAACGTAGACAAAAGCATATCTTCTATGGTGGAGGTAACAAGGCACTAGTATGGGTGCTTTCGATAATATTATATCATTATGCAATCTCAGACCAAGTTGAATTCTATATTTATTGTGAGGTCAGTATGCAACCTCTATAACAGTCGACTCACCATCTTCTTTTGCTCTCTCTGCCACTGATCCTTGACCTCTTTTCGCAGTTTGTCCAGCTCATTCTTTCTGGTCAGGAGAGGCTGGAAAGAAACACAATAACACCCCCAAAAAGACACACATATACACACACACACACACACACACACACACACACAAAGTAAGTTCTCTAGTTTCTATTAAACAACCCAAGGCAAAGTCCCATTTCTGTTTTGTATTGGGAAGAAGTCGCTTTGCTGGATTACCTGCATGAATTTGTTGCTCTGGAGCACAGCTGCAGTGTGAAGCACCAGCTGGCTGTATTCAATGTCATGTTTGAAAGCAGTCGTGTAGATCTCACGGAAAGGCATGAATTCCTTAAATGAAGAGGAGAAAGTCTTAGTGCTGATCCTTATGAGCATAAAAAAAACAAAAAACTGCAGCCCATCTACTCACCTGCTGACTCGCAAGCGTCTTGGCAGACTCTGCCATTTTGGCGTAACTCTTCGCACACTCGATATCTAAAAAGACATACAATTACTTGAATTTAACTTCATAAACAAAGTTTCCTGCAGGACTGTACATTGTCATTTATGTGTGTGAAAATATTTGTTTTGTCTGAAGGAGCTATTTTTATCCACTGTTAGATCTAAAGTAAATACACATAAATGACTGAAAACATTTAAGCAATATCTGATTGAATCACACAATGTCCTTGAGTCATCAGACAAATTGACATACAGCATTAGTAAAAGTGTATGTGTTAAACAAACATGCCGTCTGTTTGCCTGATAACACTCGACTCAGTGCTCTGTCACTCTGTTGACCGAGTATCATTCAGTACCCAACAAAATCTCTCTCACTGCATATTCAACCTTGAGTCTGGATAAGACTCCCATTGTTTAGAGTTTACTTCAGGTGATCGAGTAAAATTGTATCAGAATTTGGTCCCTAATTAATTGTCACATTTAACCTGAGCTCAATTCTCTGTGTCTAGAACATACACATGTAAACACATTTTCATCCACCCTGCGCTTCGTGGAGCTTCAGTATGTTTAAGATCAACTGAATGTATGAACAAATAAATACTTTATGTTCGGTTAAACATTTAATGAAACAACTTTTAAAAAGGACATTAGCTTTCAAACAACAACCGTTTGATAATAAGGAGTATCCCCAATGGATTTGTCCTTGATAAAAGTGGATGAACCCGAATGTAGAGTGAGTTCAATTTTGCCATTCTGATTTCAATGTGTGTCTTGATGTCTCTCTATGTTTGTTTGTCTGTCTCTATGTTATTTAGCAGGATGTGGTATGGGTCAGGGAAGAAGGCATTACATTTTGGCTGTGATAATTTTTTTGACGTTACCATTTATTTCCATGGGCATCATGCATGAAAAAAAAACAGGCATACTTAGGGTACTGATATTTGAACTGATATCAACGAGTGTGCAACACTCTCCTGAGTGCTATTCTAGTGACTTTTATGTTCATATTTTGTTTAAATTGAATTATCAGTTGATTTGTTTTTCTTATAGCATCATCACCTGGATGACCATAACCATGCAGAGTGACGACAACTGTTTCTCACAGGAAAAAGAGCTAAAATGTTCTATGTCCACCCTTTAAGTCTGAGTTTACCAGGTGTGAATAGTAGGATGATTCTATGACACCACATCTAGTCTGGAAGCCAGTTCAGCTCCACTTTGCATCAGACTTTTGCTCCCGAGCTTGATAAATGCTACTTCATTTCATTGCTGCCTCCCTACATGTTATACTCTTGTATTTATGCCTCCACCTGTGTCCTGACTCACCCATATTGAGACGCTTTTCCACCCATGCCAGCAGCTCTTTGGTGTACTTGGACCAGGCCTTGGCGTAGTGCAGCGCCGACTCCACCCCATTGTCCTGCCGTTGCAGCGTGGCGTCCACCTCTTCGGGCCGGACCGGCGGACATGGCCCTGTGACAACGGCAGGAATCCCATGGTGGAGATTAATAAAGTTGGACTTACAAATGACCGGTGGCAACGAGCCCCCACCTAACATGCCTCCCACCACTCCTGGACGTGTCGCATGTGTACTGAGCCAACAACATCTGTTACTGAGTGAGTCAGTGAGACAAGCGCACAGTGACCTTGCCTAAGTGCGATATGGGTTAATTCCACTTGAAGGTAAGTAATGCTGACATAGGACTGACTGCTGGATGTATTAATAAGTGGTTGACTGCTCCTCACGACTTTGCCATAACCACGGATAACCCAACAGACACTGCTTTAATGGCAGTGAAGCAACACAGACAAGGCCAAAAGCAGCAACAGTAGCTCAGCTAAAGACAGATGTTTCCCTCCAATAAATTAGAAGGATTTATTACCCCACACACTTGCAAAGAGCAGCATTAGAGTATAGTAGCTGTGTGTTACAGAGATCTGTCTTACCTGGCGGATCATCTTTCTCGGGACCGGATCCTCCAGATTCCACAGAGAGATTCTCAGAAGACTGAAAAACAAACAGATGAAAAAGAAGAAGAAAAAACACCAAGGGGGGTGAATGAATTTCCTACTCAGAGAACGACACTTTATGCAAACATCGGAAGCTTATCAGAACCTAGACTTCCTCTAGATAAAGCGCTTATAAAACCTGAAGCAGGAAAACAACAATACGTAGAATTAATTTATCATTTGCAGAGATCCTTTCAGGAACGTGCATCGACCTGAATGATTTCTATGAACATTTTGCTTGACAACTCAGGCACTAGACATTATCCTTGCGGAAGCAGGACAGTGAATGAACTAATGATGAATGTGTGTTTAAAAATAATGAATCAACCAATATCAGCCTTTTCGTTTTGATTCCAAGTGCAACTATTAGGGTTTTGGTTTGATATCTAATTTGCACTGGATTGAAATGATGTGTTTGATTGTTATGGATGTTAGAACGGAAAATAAATATTGCACTTTTCTTACCCTGCTTCTCTTAGTCAGGGGGAGCCCCAACACTGATCCATTCTCTACATCTCCCATAAGGAAGTCAGACACTCTGGAGGAAAACACAAACCAATACACTGGGTTAGGTAAGGGCGAAACACATCATATACAACATTTGTAAGAGGTTTAAAATCATAACTGAAATTATGATTGTGTTTTAAAAAGGATACTCCAGCAGAAACAATAAGTTGGGACACTCACAAGAAATGGTTAAACCAGATCATCAGAAACTACAGTTCCCATAATGCAACTCAGTTGTGACTCTTCTTTTGTCTCTTAAATGCCCACTTTCTTTCAAATTCCAGTGTAAAATGACAGATTTCCATGACAAAATTATAAGTTTAAAGATAAACCTGATGATATAATTAGAGTTTTTTGTTTTGTTTTTATAAACCTTGCAAAGCAAAATTAAAGTTGAGATCAAATTTGTAGTATTTAATTTGTTATCCTGGTATTAGACATTGATAGACATAGATTATTTTTGGTACTATTTTTATTATTATTATTTCACTGGACTTATTATTCCTTTTAATTCCTTTACATTGAAGGACACATTTTATCTTTCTCCTACTTATCCCAATAGCTTTTGCGATGATCGCCAAATGTTGATTTGTGCTTTCAGGTTAACAGATTTAGTGATTTACATTAATGATGTGATCTTAAAAATGGTCATTGATCAACAATACAAATACAATCAACTCTTAAGCAATTTGACATTATACTTACACATTGCCGAACGTGAATGCCAATGTGTCGATTGCACTGTAGATATCCCTGAAAAGCTTCTGCTTGTTCTCTTCGTTCACCTCCTTAAAGTTCACTCCTGTCAAATTGTGATGAAGAGGGATAGAGTCAAGCTTTGGTAGCGAACCACTCAAGACATCCACAAATCCTACGGCATGATTCATCATCCTGTGCATGACGTCAAATGCAGAGTCAAAGAAAAGTCTCCTCTGAGTCAGCTTCACTCCTCAAATCACATCGAGAGCAAAGGAAATGTTCATATCACAAAAGTGCGACATTTTCAGAAATTAAAAGTCTCCCAAAGGCGTCCAAAAACCCCTGTGTACATTAAATCAGAAGAGATAAGCAAAGACTGCAAGTGTGTATATTTGGCTGTAATCTGGAAAAGCAGTAGTTTCCTGCTGTGAGTCTAAACACAGTGATGACTGAGGACAGAGCAGGGGGAAAACACCAGTGTAAATACGGCTGTTATCAGTCTTCACAATAAACTTCCTGTCCTGACTGAGCAGAGAGAAAACGGGGAGAGAGAAATGCTCTTGAAAAATTTAGACCAAAAACAGAGCAATAAAATCTGATAGATCCATTAGTGTATAGCTAATAGTAAATTAGAGTTTTCAAATTTTAAAGGAAGGTTCAAATAGCATCCTTACTTACACTCCAGGCCACATAATGAAAATCAGAGAGCACAATCCCACCAGTGCCAACCAAATACTAAGATATATTTCTTTGGTAGCTATTACAAAATGTCAGAGAAATATATGTACAAAGAACAATACCCACCTCAATAAAGTTTATCTTTTCCTCCTGTTAAACTGAAATAAGACTTCCCGATCATAAGGTCATCATTCAGGATAATTTTCTGTCAAAACACCAGAAATTCACCATCGAAAAAGTTACCTCCTTTTAGGGGCTGTGGCAATTTGTATGTCTATCCAGCAAAAGAAAAGAAAAAAAACAAAACAGAAAGATCCAATCCTCCCAAAAATCTGCTGACTGTGTTAAGGTTTCGTTGGAATGGTTCAAATAAAGTATACTTGTATATTTGATTATGTCAGAGTCCGCGGGGCCCCCTGAGCCTCTAGTAAACTCCAGACCAGCTACTGTGGCCACCACCATTTAAAACACGCAAATTTCTTGTGCTGTTACATCTCCTCTACTGTCCAGCCCCCTACCCCCCAACAGGACATCCTGAGGCTTGCTGGAATACAATGCCAGTACTTGCTCAGGCCCCAACCAGTGGTCCAAACATGGAAGTTACATCATCGGGGAAAAATGGTATTGTTTCACTGGAAAAGCACAACACTCTCGAGACCCTTGTCGGCTGTAAGAGTCCTACCCAGAATTTAAATTTTATACTAATAACAAGAAATATGGATGTATAGCGATGTGATTTGATATGAAGCATCACAAAACAGGGAGAAAGTCTGTATTAACAACTATTTCATCTAGTATTGGTATAAAAAGCAGAAGAGTGTGATGAAGTAGAGATGTTACACAAAGTCCACAACAAAAATATCTGTCTTCTCGCATTCTTGCAGTGAAATGGTAAAATAATGTTCTTATTGAACAATTAAGACCAGAACACAATACAACTTCACATGACTTACTTCCATATAACCACAATAAATGTATCCAATTTATTGTTGCATGGCGATAAAGTTTTCAGATTTAGTTTCTGCACAGCTGAAAAACTTGTTGCTGTGTAGGGTTCAGGAAGCGAGCTATTCTGGCCACCTAGTGGCAGATAGGCATTATAGAACGCTTCACTGCATATGCTTAAAAAAGGCAACATAAACACAGCTACTGTAGATGTCAAATCTGTTATATTTACTTTCAACATAGGCACTAGCTGAGAGGTACAACTAACAATGATTTCCTTCGACCAGTCACCCGGAATGATACAGGCTTTAAAAAACTGCTCCAATTATTTGACTGCATCCAATAGGAAACTTGATGCTTCTAAACCTCTATAGAATACCCTTTAAGCTGTCAAATCAATGTTCTCCTCTGTAGGTCCCTTCAGCATGTTTGAACGCTACCACAATAGTCAAGTTCCTCCATGAAAGAGGGAACCTGCATGCAGCTTATAATTGTTTATGACACATACGCCCAAGTGTGTGGACTCCTTCTAAATATTTCAGTGAAGCTAAGCTAAATTCATATGCACATACTCCTCAGACTTTGCTCAGCTGCCTGTGTCACTATTCCTTATTAAATAAAAGCCCTCTTCAAAAAGATTTGCAGCCCCTCGATGCCCCTCTTTGCAATGCAAATGGAGACGAGGTATACTCTGGGGATTCTTGTGTGGCGGCCAAGTTAAGAATTGACCTGCATGCCAGATCATAATCTCACAGAATGAGAGATTGAAAAGGATTCCTCCGTGTAGTTCCCTCTGGACTGGCAGATGAAGCACAAAGGACACCCGCTTTCCTCTGCCCCCTTGAATCAGGTATCTGACTCCTGAATATTATTTTCTTGCTCTCTGTATGGGGTCTGAAACACATGCTGATGCATTCTAAGGACTTGAGTGACTTCTGAAGGACTGCATTGCTTTGAAGCTGAAAGAAACCTCCTCAGAAACCTTCCCAGGGGAAGTACTTTTTGAGACAGTGTGAGAGTGAAATAGCGAATGTCCAGGAGAGAATACTGTCAAAGGAGAGGGGCGGGGGGGTAGATAAGCACAGACAGAAAACAGAGCAAAAGAAGATTGGAGGAGTAGCTGGTATGTTTTGCAGGATAGCCGTGAGGTATGTGTGTAGATGTGTGTGTGCGGGAGAGCTAGTCATCACAGCTCACCTTTGACCGTGGCGATGACGGTTCCAGCTGTACTGAGGATGTCCACAGAGTTGAGGCTCTGGTGTTTGCTGATAATGGCCTTTAAGACTCGCAGCAGCTCCCCAAGTCGCTCATGGACCGCCTGATGGAGACAGTCCTGGTGCTCTGGAAAGGGATACAGGTTGTTTGATTATGACACATGATGTATGCTCATCATCCCATATTAAAAAATCATCATAATTACATTCACCTTGTAATAAACTGGTAGGGCTGCACAATTAACCGTATAAACATCTTGATCTCGAGATGGAACTACCCTGTCCCTACCTTCTCCCTAAAATCTAGAGCACCCCCGAAATGCTGCATTATCTTTGCTTTCCCCTCAGCCAGTGACAACACAGCCTTACCCAACAGAATGCTTCGTTATTCAATTTTTCAGTGTTAATAGCATACAGCTGACAGTTGCAATATTAATATGGTATTGGGATTGCAATTATTATTTTATTATATTGTTAGTTCTTCTAAATGTATTGATGTTGCATCATTACTTGATATCAGCTGATGTGCAAAGTTCCACTTATTGTGACTGGTATTTGGAAGAGAGTTTGAAAAGCTCCAGGTCTGATCCATAATGTAATATTGGTAATTCGGAAATGTTGAATCCCCATAAACAGATGATCAATCATTTTAAACATTGATAAAAGACTGAAAACATAAACAAACATCATGTAAGCAAAATTTCGTGGCTGATTCAACAATGTGCTGCATTCCTATCTGCATGTCATTACATAATATATCCCTCTTTGTTGACAGTTTCAGTTTGCTATCAAGCCCTGAGATCTCATTGACAGCTTCTACATCATCTATTAGCCTTGTTAACCTTTGACCAATAAGATGACAATAGATCAGTATGATCTGCCACTATGACGACAAGTCACAACTGAGCTTAAATGTGGACTTCAGAGATAATACACACAAGCACGATTTTACGAGTCATGTCGTCACTTTTATAATTCATTAATTACAAAACATATTTTATTTTAAGGTATTTTAACACTGAGGCTTAACGTTAAACAATACATCGTGTGATATAAATCCTGAACAGACTAGAGAGCAGCTATTTAAAAATGTCCCATCTTTAGATGAACGATGCAACTTCACTGGCAACAGAATTACTACATGACATTCCAGCTTTCTTGGTTGAAAGGGTGACCATGGCAGCCATGTCAGACTGCTGCCGTCCATTCATGGCTGCTCTGGTCAACACTGTGACCGCTAATGGTCTGCCCGGGCAACTGTACCATACAGCTGAGATAGCAGAGGCATCATTGCATACAACTCAGCAAACCTACACAGAGAACTGAAACTGACCACCAAGCGATTAAACAAACATGACCTACTCTGCTCTTTCTGCAATTAGCAGTTAGCTAGTCAGTTAACAGAGGAGAATATGGCATCTCAGGTATGTGGCTCTGTGTACCCGATGGGCCTTTTACAAACAGTGAGTCATCGCCATTTGCCAAGGCACAAAATGCACTTTGCTATCAATTACCTTGGGTGATGTGGTTTTGGCGTGGTCAAGGAGTGAGGTCATGTGTGAGTAAATGAGTACAAGAAGTAAGGTTTACCCTAAGTATTTTTACGACTTATAGGAAAACTTACAGAGTGACACAGAGAAATGTGACTACCTTCTGACACAGCTGGCCCAGGTGGCTTTCACAAGGATACAAGATACGAGAGGGAAATTATGAAACAAAAGATCTCGCTTTGCTGTACCCCCTCTCTACACACACACACATACGCACGCAGGCAAACACACATAATTGCCATGTGGCTAAATGTTCCAGTCCTGTAATCACACAAAAGACACTGTGGGTTGACTGGCTGGTTGTTACTCATTCTGTTTTAAATGTGTCACATATGAATAGACACACGACACACAACACACAAACACACACGACACACGACACACAACACACAAACACACACACACACACACACACACACACACACACACACACACACACACACACACACACACACACACACACACACACACACACACACACACACACACACACACACACACACACACACACACACACACACACACACACACACACACACACACACACACACACACACACACAAACATAATGGATACAGGCAGTCAAAGCCACATTTTGTGCTGACGATCACCCCTGGATTACCCCTTCATGGAAGAGGGGATCAGAAAGACTTTAGCTGTCTCCCATTTTTTCTTTTATTCGTCAGCCCTCTTTTTGGAGTGTGACAAATAGTGCCGCCAGTGAGACTAATAATGCTGGGTCTGTGTTGCCACCATTACAATGCTAGCTGAGGCCTGACCCGGAAATCCAGCCAACTGACCAGCAGGTGACAAGTTCACATTGGCCAGCAGGTCACAACAACACCACAATAGTCCAACATTATGAAGCTTGAGAAATTAAAGTGACTTAATATGCAGCCCAATACAGTAACTGTCAAAAAAGTAGTGACTGCATTTATGTGTTAAGTGTACAATTCAAGCTTTCCTGCAGGACTCTGGCAGACCCCCATTTTTGCCCTGAATAAATGAGACACAGCAAATTGTGCCAAATGGCCAACCATGTTGCTGCTTTACTGACAACGTCATATCAGTAACGGTCCACTTAAAAGAAACCGAAAGACATGGAGTGATCAGGTGATGTGCAGTAATTACAGGAAATAACAGCACAAGGAGGTCGAGAGAGAATTACAGGAGACAGACGCAGCAAAATGATTAGAGAAGACAAGCACACATTTCAGATTGTTCCCCCAATGCTTTATGTACTCTTTGCCAACATGCCCTGCTGCTTCTAGCTTGCCAAAAGTTTCTCCACAGGACCTGGAGAGTCCTACCCCTCTCCAGAGTAACCATCTTCATCCATCTTAATCAGATGTCATGTGCAGCTCTTTCCAGAGCCGAGGACCCTGTGGTGTTTTGATGATGAAAGCCTCTCATGCTTTTGTGTCAGCTGCCCAACTACCCACAAGGCAGGAAAAGGGCCAGACGGTGTGCCACTGGCACAACCACACATCAAACTCAATACTTAATGCACATGGGTGTAATCATACCAAGGTTGTTCCTATCGATTGTAGCCTGAAATATTTTGCCGTTTGAAAAGTGACCAAAAGAGTAAAATGGAAAAGCTGTGATTTGTGTTTTTATAGTGGTGTGGCACATTTTCACATAGTTCCTACCAGAAATCACTGAACGTTGTCAACATTTCCGCAGGTTCTACGTAAAAACGCTCAACAGTGGCGGAGAGGTAGAGCGATAGTCCTCCAACCACGTGGACGGCGGCCCAAATCCTAGTCCATGCCAAAGTGTCCTGGGGCAAGATGCTTAACCCCACATGGCCCTTCACTGATGTTGAATGCACTAATTTGAGGTTGCTTTGGATAAAAGCATCAGCTAAATTACATGTAATCAAGAAAAATACTGTCTGCATAAAAAAAACTGTGCTTTTTAATAATGCAATAAATACAAGGTTGAATATCCATCTTATATCTTTTTTTTATCCTTTACTGTTCATGGAACGCAGTTTTCCAAAAGACCTTATCTCTCATGGGGACCCCAACCCACAATGATTTGATAAGGGTCAAAGTTAACAACGAGGTGCTTTACCCCTTAAGCCCTTAATTGGTCCTGGTTAGTTTAGATCCCATTTATGGGCATTATGTGTTGAATGACAAAATACACACAATAGCCTAAATCATCCCCACACAGGCTATACACTCCATTCAGTTCCCGAGTAACTGAATCCTGAGTCTTGGAGGCATCAAGCCTGCACAAGCTAGAGGTTTATTAAGGACAAGCCCAAATCATGAATGCCCACGAGACAGAGGGTCTTCCTTTGCAAAAGCTCCATAGGCTTCATTCTTCAATGACGGCTGTGTGGCCTATTGGACCATCCTAAATGGAGGCTAATTAGCAAGACATTATGATGCGTCCACCAGCCCAGCAGGATACAGGATAATGTACAGAGACTGATTATTTAACCCCTAAACTGCCATTCTGGGCTAGAAACAAAGAGAAGAAGACTTGTTCCCACAAGAGACAGCTGGTTAAAGGAACATCCAAGTATAGCACATTAGTTTCAGCAGGTGCATAGTCCTTTTGAGAGGTCTTCTTTTTTCGAAAAAGCAGCTTTGACAGAGCATGTTTCAGTGTGAAAATATTAGTTGAGGCCATCTGAAAACTGACAAAACAAGCAAGTTGCGGGTAAGATCATAGTGTTTTCCCCAGGGAAGACCACAGAGGTTTAATTGAGGACTGCCGAGAACTCACCCTTGTCCCTGGGGCCACTAGCAAACATTGGGACTGGTCGCCTCATGGGCCTGCCACATGAAGTATTTATTGAACAATAAATCACATCGGCAGCTTTTCACTTTTCACTGGAAAGGATTGTGTGTGTGTGTGTGTCTTTGTCCATCTGAGATGGCTAGAGGTGGGAGGATTGTAAGGAGTGACAGGGGAGGAGGAAGGGGGTTGTGTGTGATTTGGGGTAGTACTCTCCCTTGGGATTTGTCCCAAATTTACCCCTGCACCCCACATCCCTGCCTCAGAGCTGGTTATGAGAGAAGGAGAGTGAGAGACATTCCTGGGCATAATAAGCCCTGGTGAATGAGGGCTACAGAGGGATCAGACTCTGATCCTGATGAGGAGGAGGCCGCGGATCAGGAGCTGCTCAGAGGCTGCCAGCAACACATTGCCAGGTTTTTACTTCATTAGCGTCATGGAAACCCAACATTCCAGCCTCTTGTTTGGGAGCGGGGACGGGAGTTGAAGGAGTGAGGGGTTGAGGGGGATCCATAATGAAAACATTGTCAGATCATTCACCATCGTGATGACACCTCAATACCAAAGCATTCTGATGCCGCTCTGGAGCAGAGACTCTCCAACACTGGCATGTCACAGACCTCCTGACATTAGATACTAACACTTTTTGCTGAAGAAATCCTAGTGTGAACATGTTGATTTGTTGCTGATTTACACAGTCTATAAAATTGTTTAGTAAAATAATTTCTGCACCAAAGTTCAAGACCCTATGCAGCTCCAGTGCAGAGCTGACTAAATGGTTAAGACTGACCGGTTAAAATCAGATAATACAGTAGAATTAGATTAACTGATGTCATGCAACAGACTAAAAAAGAGGGAGATCTTATCTGAGCTACAATATTCACAATTACCATAAAAGGAAAGTGTAGCACAGTTAATACAAATTGCAACATCTGGAGCTAAAACACACTGTACCAATGGGAAGCTATTCTCATCCATATATATTTGAAATATATATATCTAGAAATCTGTATTTTTAGGGTTTTGCATTGGGTCTATATATTCTTAGTTACCTTACTTGATTGGTCATAGTTAAAAGCCATGTATTTGCGAGGAGTCAAACGATTTTAGACATGAAAAGTTTGGTTATACTCCGACAACATTTTCTCACGTTGTACACCAGAAGAGAACATCCCTCAATTTGACTCTCACCACTCTGATGGAAAAACCTTCCACTAGCGCCTGACACAATATGACTTGGCAACATTCCTTTTGCTGTGACCCTAGCTCTGCTCAGTCATGCATTGCAAATAATGTGAGCAATGTGTTATTTATGCTTCAAAACATTTGAGAGAACGGAGGGGTACTTATTGCCACAAAGCATGTGTGAAATCACTAAACATGTCACAACTGGGTCCGTCGAGGTCCGATCAAATGGAAGCAGCTCGCGGCAGAGGGGGCTAAATAGGATGTTTGACAGGCTAGCCATGATTAATGTCAATCAAAATCTCTCAATGTGTCCAATTGTGTCAGACCACAGCTGGACATTCCAGCCACTCAACCCTGAAATAACCAACCAGGAGTCTCTTGTTGTTTCAAAGAAATTGGGAATTCATCAAAAGCCGTGGTATGGATAAGTTTCAAGGGGCTCCTTTGAGACTTGCCCCCTCTTCAAAAGACCAGTAACCAAATGCTGGTCTAATAATCAATCACTGTGTGACTCAGTAACCTTTGTTTTGTTCAAATGAATTCTTCTTTAATTGGCTAGGGTGAAATGCCAAATTCTTTTACATTTCCCTCTTAGTAGTATGACATCTCACAGCTAAAAGTGACCCTAAGGTTTCAATCCAAAATTCAAACTATTTGCCCAGATATAAGGGGTCTTGCAAAATGGCTCCACTTAACCTTTAACTCTTGGGCAGGGTCACTGCAATGGGTGGCCCAAATGGCCTTTGATATCTCCCTCCTCAACATATTTCCTGTGGTCAGTGGCCCTGGTACACCTCTGTCGACAGACCACCGGTGATCCACTCCACGGATTAACAGATTACACGCAGCTAGTAGAAGGCAGTGGAACTTTTTCTTCCCTGAATCCTGTGCTCATAACGAGGCATTCCCTGTTGATTCACCTTTAAAGTCTTTTTCCCATGACTGCACGAACAAAGACCTTCCGTTTAAAAAAGAGCCCTAGGCTAGACACGCAGCACCTTCCACCGAGGTGGGGGGCTTTTATGTTCTCTCTCTGCAGGTTATTGCCTTTGTCAGGCTTGTTAGCTGTTAGCCCAGTAAAACAAAAAGCCAATGGAAAATTATGCTCAATGAAGGCTTAAGACAGGAGATGCAGAACATTAAGGTATGACATGATAGAAAGGAAAGCATGATATAGTCACAACTTAAAAATGTTAATCATAAACCAGTTGGCATAAATATTAAAGATTTCATGCAAACACATTGACATTACCCTGAAATCTAGGGGTGAACAGATCCAACATCCCTTTCTAGTCATCAGATCAGTCTACCCTTGGATATTTCTCTCTTTAGTCATTTGCATGTAAATTAGATACCCAGTGGAGAATGAAGAATTTTACCCCTCTTTCATTTCTCTTTGGAACTGTCTGTCACAGTGAGGAAAGACAGACAACCTTTCCCTCCTGATATCGCCACACATCATCACCACCACCACCGCCTACTGTTGATGCAAAGTTATGAAAGCTGTCATTTCAACTATGCTTTCTTTAAGAGAAACTACAAATCCTCCAGTTCAAACTCTAGTTGGCATCCAAACTTCTCAGGCATTATCCTGTAGAGACTATAGTCGCTCCACAAACTGTGTAATGTAATGCAGGCAGAGAAACTTCAGCAGGCCAGAGAGTTGGGGAGATCTGACCAACAAGCGCGAAGAAGGTCCCCTTTAGTACACCTGTCAAGGGGCAGTACTGGGATTTGAGGGGGCAGAGATTGGGGAGCAAACATAGCATTGAGAACAAGAGGACACTGTTCAGCTTTACTAGCACCCGAATCCTGAGAAAAAGGGCTTTGTGTTCATTAGAGCTTGTAAGGATACCTTCAGAACGATATTATCATAACTGTCTGTAATAAAAACACCAAAACAATTCAGGGCTGTAGAGGTAATGCTGATTAACACAAAATACTTAATATATGACTGCTAGGGAGCCTCCTACATTAATGGAACCCCATGCAAAGTATGCAGATTCAGAGCCTATTGGCTTCTGTGCTAACAACTAGTGAGATGTAAATAAAACATTTGTTCTAGGACACCATAATCAGATCCAAGAGACAGATTTTGAAACAGACATACAGGCATTGATGCTGTTGTGCCATATTCTTTGGCATGTTCAATCCCACCTCAGTAACTACTACTTTTCTCTGTTGCCATTTCTACACTTCAATGGGAAATAATTTGAGTCTCACAAGACAGGACAGACCCCAGTTGGTTCAGGCTATGCTTCACGCTTAGTCTGTTTACCTCAACATCAAACAGGGGCTCTCTTCCTTTCACTGAGCACAGCAACTGAGTTCCTAAACTTTCAGGGTGTTTCAAACAAAAACAATGACTGGTTATCCTCCTCTCTCCGCCATCAGCTCATTTGGCCTTTAACAAGTTATGAGCTGTACCCAGCAAGGGGCTGACCCGGTCACATGCGAGCCTGCCCCAAGGTTGTCTCCGGCAGAAGAACAAGGCCAATTATGGCAAATTTAGCTCTTTTTACAACAAAGAGCTTTACAACCACAAATAATGGAGACTAATTGCAGGTCTTAGTAAAGAACATTTTAAACCTGTTTCCCCAAAAGATAAATGAACAATGAGGCTGGGATATCTGCGGTGTGTCATGATTAGCCTTAATCAATTCTTGTGATATGTGAACTTGCCATGTGAGCTTTTCTCTGAAACAAAAATAGCATTGTAAAAGTCATCACTGACCTTGATGCCATGCTGTAACTGAATAAGCACCTGTCATCTGCAGTTAAGATTTGCTCATAAATGCAAAGCAAAAAAATCCAGATTTTAAATCCCCCCACAATTACATTTAGTTTTTTGGAATTATTGATAATAAATGTTAATTAATTAGATACATGGACAAAATTAACTGAAGCTTTTTTCATACATTTTGCAGCTCTACTTGTATATTCACATCTTAAGATTGTATTAGTGGATTTATAATAGAAAACAAATATTCGTTTTAAAAGGAAAATACTTCAAATAAATGCAGCCTTGCCTAATCCTACATTATTTTAATCCAATGCAGGAATAGATGCCACAGAATCAAGGGCCACTTAAGCTTATACAGGGGATAAATTCCCATTATTGCTGCAAAGCTTTAATCCAAGAATGGCAAGGGGAGGCCGTCTGATCACTCATAAGGGGAGCACTGGTTAAACAGTCGGACATTAGTATTGTCTGCAAAGTTCCCCATCTTTTCTGTTTGTGAAAGACAATGCAATATTGAGTATGCCAATTGCTTTATAGTTGGATAAAAAAAACTGAGCTGTGTATTTAAGTAGCCTCCAGTTCTGAGTTTCCAGCTCCTGCCCACAGTCCTTAGCTTTTCATGTGTATTGTGGGAATCCTGGAGTTCCATCCTAGTGTGTGGCAGACATCGGCAGCCTCCTGTAACAAAGCTGCCCCGGCAAAAAAAGCAGTGCCCATTACCATAAATTTCTGCAGGGGGAAGCAAGGAGAGACACACAGAGAGAGAGCTCCAACTTGAAAACAACTTACAAATCTTGGCCATTAAACTTGACATGTCAGCATCGGTTTGCCACCTGTATACAACGTTCACTCATTGCACACACTGTGGTTCGCCAAAGGGCCGATTTTCCGCTGACGATGTTCGGTACAATATATCATTTCATCTTTTGTTTCCTCAGGCAGATGGATATACATGGAACTTCCATACATCACATTACTCTGCCCTTTAATCCTGCTGTGTAACAATAACCCTAGCATGTCAGCTAATGCTAAGACAATGTCTGTGCTATTAAACAAGAATCCCCTAAAAACAATTAAGGTAATGTAATAAATCCTGTGAGACAGCTTAGTTGGTAAGATAAGTAAACAGCATTAAATCAAGATCTTTGGGAAATTTAATTTGGGACCACTTGTGTAATCTGATCTTCAAGAGACGACTTTAAAGCCGGGAAGGGTAGCTGTCTCGCTCTGAGGATAACTTACAGTGCGGCTTTAGATATGGGCACAGCAAAAGAACCATAAAAGGAACTTTTTGGAGGAAAGAAGAAGCTCACAGTGCTTTACAGTGGATCCCAGACCCGGCGGGACAGACTGTCTAAACAGAGCACAGTTACAGCTATTAAGAAAGTCAGGAATGGTTAGTGAGAAGCCCAAGTAGGGCTAAATTTAGGCTGCTATTTCACAAGGGGTGATTTAGAATGCAAATCACTAAAATAGCATTTAGGCTTTTTCTCTGAGGACCCAGAGCAAAATCACTTTCCCACAAAGCTTAAGCATCATATTCAGATGTCCAAACAGAGACGGAAAAAAAGCACTTCTTTTCCCACATTTTACAGCAAAGTCACAATAACAGAAGGAGACAAAACAAAGTCAAGCTGAACATCAATATAAGAAATGCACTATTTTGTATAAGAAGAGGGACTCACTATTTTGATAACACTTTTGGTTCCCTGCTACTCAACTTTTACTCACTCAGTGGTCAGGTACATTACAGTGCATCATTGTACATTACACAACACCTGTGGAACATTGTTAGCAGCTACCTGTTAATCGTTAAAAACCCAGAACCGCTCGTTCAGTGTGAAAAGAGAGGCCTCCGAAACCCACACTTATTAACTGAGGACACTTATGACTCAAAGCAAAACACACAGCTGACGTAGAGATCTGAGTGCACACACGAGTCACACATTAACACATTAACATTAACTTTCACATGTAACGTCATCTTTTTAATATATGGGCCAATATAAAGGTATCATTATAAATAAAATTATTACCCAATATCAGTACCACCCCCAAAAACACCATAATGGTCGGCCGGCCTCTAGTGACAATATGTCAGCACAACAGCGATCAACACACACACAACAAAAACAGACTGACTGGCAAGTGCAAATTCAAGAGTTTCTACAGTAAGTTCATGTCTCTAAAAGAAACAGCATTAAGTTATTACAGTCTTTTAAAAAGCCTAAATGAATGCCATACATCTGTCCTCCTTAAAAACCACATCAGTGTTTAGCAATTAAAGATTTTGTTTTTTTGATTACTGTTCATTGTACACATGCAGTGCAGCATTCAATTAAAAAAGATTTCTTGTGGTGTTCAGCTTCAGTGAGTCACCTGCTTGCCGGTGCAGTTTTCTTTCTTAAGCAGCTGACACACAAAAACTGGCCATCATTCTGCTTGGCAGAGCCGCAGCACGACAAAAAAACGATGACACACCTGTCCTCCCCAGACAGCCAGCCGCGGTGATACACCCTCGCTGCAGAGCCTGTTGAGTAAATGGCGAACCGGGGCCAAATACTTGTTACACTAATCTTATGATGGAGAGCTTCTGAGGCTCCGCTCACCATCACACATAAAAGCCTCCTCCATAGCTCAGCTGCTCTCCAGACGTCCACAGTGACCCTCAGGTAAGGACCAACCTTCCAAGAAAATAATCCCCTCCAATTATTCACGCGAGCAGACACTGGACAAGGTTGTGACCTCAGTGTGCATATCTATCCCGCGGTGAAGATGCTGTGACAGGTCGTCAACATTGACATGAAGACGATAACGGCACATAAAGAGCGTCTTCTCAGACATGAGTAAAGAAAGAAAAAAAAGAACTCAGTCATGCGTCACTGAACACAGCTGAAGAGAATAATGTCGTAATAATTACCATGTAAGGCAACCCTTGAGAAATACCCTTCTTCTGTTAAAAATAGAGCAAGGCATTGGATAAGAACCCCCCATCCCTATCCCACCGGGACTAATCCCGCAGACCGCAGCTATCCGTAACTTGGGAAAGTAAAAAACTCTTTAAAAGCTGCCGGTTTGCAGCAGCATGTGAATCCAGAGATGCCTCCTGGGACAATG
This sequence comes from Pseudopleuronectes americanus, assembly GCA_038501795.1. Taxonomy (NCBI): domain Eukaryota; kingdom Metazoa; phylum Chordata; class Actinopteri; order Pleuronectiformes; family Pleuronectidae; genus Pseudopleuronectes; species Pseudopleuronectes americanus. The sequence goes on from CM076736.1 coordinate 11,152,633, forward strand.
GGTGTCAGACTCACATCGTTGACTGTGAATACAGGCCATCCTGAGAGGGGCGCAGGGTGAGCTGAATATTGCACCTGTTTATTGACCCTGTGTTGTTAAAAAAAGGGCCGGGGTAGTGAGAGGTCTGAACTATTGTGGAGAGGCACTGCAGAGACAATAGGGCCATAAATTATCGGATGACTCAAATTCAATCCAATCACAGCATAAGGCAGCGCCCCCTAACAATCTGTTAGCATGCTCTGCTAAAGAGGGCTAAACCTCGAACCCTGACACTTTGAAGATTTTCACTGACAAGGTGCGATAGACATAAATAATTTAAAACTAAGCGTCTGTATTGCCTAAAAAGCAGGGTCTTTTCAGACGTTTTCCTGGAGTTCGGAATCACTTGGAGACACAATGGCCTCTTTGCTACTTGAACAGCTCTACTTTGTATTTAACCTCATTTTCCCCCAGATCGGCCCTTTCCGGTATTTAGCCAAAATTAGACGTCTAATGGGAATACTTGGTGATGGCATTTGCATAATTGAACCTGTGCTTACTGGACCTGTAAATGATGCGCAATAACACAAGTTTGTTTTTAAGTACATTTAAATTATGATGTTACCTCAACACACACAATCTGTGCAGGTATATTTAGTTGACAAGGCAAATTATAAACTGGTTTCTCAATGACGAGGAACAAGGGCAGAATGTCTAGTATGACAGCTATGCAACAGTAGAAACCTGTATATGCACGCTGTGTGTCGTCATTAACGACGCAAATATCACTGGTTGAATTTGGTTGATCACACACCCAGTTCGATAATGAAAACGCAGAACTACACAAAAGTATATTTCTTAAGCAAAACACATCTTTTCAATGAAAAAAAAGCACAGGCATTGACGTCTTGCACATGATGATTGTCCACCTTGCTCGGTGGCGTGTTGACAGGTCACAGCAAGTCCTGCTTTCCACACTGCTGGCCAATCCAGCCAGGTCAAGCACCTTTACTGACCTCTCCAGAGCAAGAAAGAAAAAAAGAAAAGCCTGGGATTCCTTCCTCCTAGACTTGGGTGTTATGACGCGGTACTAATGGAGGGCGGCACAGCCACTAACGGAAATAAACAAGTTTGCACAGAAAAGCAGTATGTCTGAGCCTGTCTCTTCGCTGGGACCGTACATGTCATTACGGACAAAATGAGGCCTATTCATTTATGATTTAGAGAGTATTTTATTATCTCTAAAAGGTAAAATGTTCCTGTTGGAGTGCTTCAGCAGCAGTAACACATCCGAATGTTTTGTATGTACCAGATTATTACGTCCGCCAAGCAGGTTATGTTTTCATCATGTTTGTTTGTATATCAATCAGCGTAACACAAAAACTACATGACAGATTTCCAAGAAACTTGGTGGAAGGATGCAGTGTTGGTCTGAACAGAAACCATATCATCTTTAAAATGGGGAGATAGTGTGTTTTCACTGATTTCCCAGGATATTCCCAGTAGGTTTTTGTTTATTTCTCAAAAATCTAGAAAAATATAACTAAAGACAAATGAATGCACATTATTTTTTCTTCTACAAAAAAAGAAACACTGGGTTCAAGAACCAAACTAGAGCTAGGGAGATAAGGTTGGGTGAGTGACCGACCAGCCAAGGCCACAGCAGGACAAAACAGATAGACAGGTCTGCCATTGTGTACACTGTGGTGAAAGCAACAGTATGTGCACAACAGCTGACTGACAGCTACATTATGAATGCATCTGTCCGTGCTTACAGCATTCCATGTGATGGTTTTCCTGCCGGAGGTTCAGACTTTAAAAAAAGTATGCATCTTTATGAGGCGCCAAAAAAATTAAGAAAAATACAAAGCAGGAAAAGAAGAGTTTAACCACAAAGCTCATTCAGATCAGTGAGGGAAACGGGGAAACCAGATGATATTCCTAATATGTGGAAGCACTCACATGTGTAACTTATTGATAAGCCCACCTGCACAACGGTTGATTGTTGTGGCCAGAAATCATTAACAGGTTCCACAAACAAAAAGCCGCTCAAGTAATAATTGAATCTTTTTCGTGGGAATAAATGTAACTGAAAGGATTCATCAAGTATGAGACATCAGAGCCACACACACGTTCTGTTTATAGATCACTTTGTGATCGCCACTTTCTACCATCAACAGAAAATCACACAGCAGAAATTCACAAAAGAGACAGTGCTCACTCTTTCTACTCTTACCTTTGGAGTTGAACACTTCTTTGAGTTGTAGAAGCACATCGGCAAACTTGCGCACGTCGCTGACCAGCTGCATGATGTAGTGTGGGTCAGAGGCAGGTATGTCTGAGCTGTCGGAGCTCTCCAAGCTGCCTTTGGACACCCTGGCGGAGCCTGATGAACCCTGGCTGGAGCCGGAGAGGCGGGAGATTCCTAGAGGGAGTTTGGTTCCACTGCCACTGCCACCTCCATCCGATCCTACACCCGATCCCCCACCCGAACCTCCACCAGTGCCCTGGCGAAGCATGGCGGCCAGCATGTCTTATCAGTCTCTTGGCCCTCAGACCTGGTGACTGTTCTTGCCGCTGTTCGGCTCCGTTCTCAGGGCTGGCACTGCACCACGAAGGAGATGATGGACGCTGTGAAGGAAAGAGAAGACTCTTAGTGCTGAGAGGATACAACCACAAACACATGACCTAACTGAGTGTAACTGGATGTTATGTTTGTTGCTTTGTTTCTATGTAAGAAAGATTCTATGCAAAAAAACCTGTAAGGATTTCAGTGAAACTTGGTGGAAGGATGCTATCTGGGTCAGAGAAGAACCCTTTCAATTTTAAGACAGATCCAGATTTCTTTCCCCAGGTACTCTAACATATCATCGTTTTCTCAGGTAATGAATCATGGATCTTGATAAAAAATATCTTGCACACTTATGGGACTGACATCTATGCATGTGTGTAGGTTTGGTGCAGCTTAATTGAATTTAAGGGAGCTGTGGGCCTTGGCTCAGGTATGTGCTCTTCTAAGTTTCATATTAGTTTCATATGTATGACAGGTGTATAACACACATGCAGTCGCTCTATAGATGTTAGGAGACTCACTTAACCCCTCAAACAGCCCATTGAATCTGTGAGGATCAGCCAAAATCTCCCCACAATGATTGTATTGAACCACAATTGGCTCTCATAACTATAGATAGACATTCGCACACGGACCTGGGCTATACTTGATCATGGATCAATTTAAGGTTTCTCCAACAAATGGCTTTTCTATCTGTCAGGTGTTGGCAAAGTTCAACAAGAAGCTCAAAAGTCCCAATAACGAGATTCAAAGTTTGATGTGTAGTTGTGTCAGTCAGATCCTGAATAGTGTTGATGTCTGTGTGTGTGTGTGTGTGAGACCATTTAAAAACTCAGGGATGAAACACAACTCAAAGCATAAAGTTCAACACACAACACTCCTCATTAAACAGCACCATAACGGGATGATTTCGTGCCATTGCTGAAAATAATGAGATTAGTTAAACCCCCTTTAATCCTTCAGATCATTAAAGTCGTTTTGTTAATTCGGCTTCAATCAAATCTACCAGGCTTCAAGCTTTTGATTTAAAATCTCAACTTTAAGGAAGAGGTTGTCCCAGCGAGCGTTTCGAGTAGACCTCGAATAAAAGTGTGAAATCGTGACTCTGTGGTGAGATTTAGAAACTTGACGTGTATTTAACACGAGCCGAATGACTGCGATCAGAGTCAGGAACAGACCGGAGCTGAAAACAACACAAATCTACGGCTGAACAAAGCGGCAGCACCGGAGCGAACTTAAATGTGAGCGGAGTTCAGGCGGAGCTCGTTCTCTGAGAAACCGGTCGGTAAAGTTGGGGTCTGGTAAAGTCTGGTTTTAACGGAACAAAATGTCAGACTCTCGCTCACCTGCCGCGGAGTCCTGGAACATCGCAGCCGAAGAAGAACGAGCTCCAGAAGAAGAAGAAGAAGAAGAAGAAAATGAATCCACGAAACCCGGAGCTGGCTCCTACTCCTCAGCCGATGATGTCCGCTCCTCGGGAGCGTTTCCTCACTCACCTCCGCTGTGCGTGTGGAGTTCAGTGTGAGAGAGAGTGTGTGTGTGTGTGTGTGTGTGTGTGTGTGTGTGTGTGTGTGTGTGTGTGTGTGTGTGTGTGTGTGTGTCTGTGTGTGTGTGTGAGAGAGAGCTCAGTGTGTGTCTGTGTGTGTGTGAGAGAGAGAGAGCGAGAGAGAGAGAGAGAGAGAGATCAGTGTGTGTGTGTATGCGAAAGAGAGCTCAGTGCGTTTATGTGTGTGAGAGAGATAAAGAGAGAGAGAGAGCTCAGTGTGTGAGTGTGTGTGTGAGAAAGAGAGAGAGCGCTCAACGTGTGTGAGAAAGAGAGCTCAGGTTGTGTGCGTGCGTCTATGTCTCCCCGCGTGTGTATGCGTGTGCGTGAGAGAGTTTAGTGTGTGAGAGAGACATCTGTGTGTGTGCGTGTGAGAGAGAGAGAATGTGTGTACGTGTGTGTGAGAGAGAGCTCAGAGTGTCTGTGTGTGTGTCTGAGAAAATGTGTGTGTGGACGTGCGTTGTTTGTGAGTTCACAACAGGTGTCTGGAGTTTTTAAGTTTCACTATTTCTATAATTAAACGATTAACATCCTGTTATAACCCTTTCAAATTATTATTATTATTATTACAATTAATATTGAGACATGATTAAAACATGTCAGGACTGAGGTGAATAAGACAATAAAGTAATACAATAATAAAGTAAATTAGAATAACAATAATAATAATGACGAACAGTAATATCTGTGCCTGATGGTGTGTCGCACACATACTAAAAAAGGCATTAAACAATAAAATAATCAAAAATTCTAAGCAAACAGATTTGAGTGTATATCTTCAAACGATAACAGATCAAAAAACAGTAATAAAATATGAGACATGAAACAATATATTAACCTCAATTAAAAACATGAATTATGCCTGGTTAAGCAACCCTTATTTGTGTGTTCCTATCTATATCATTTAATGTATTTTTCTTTTGGTAAAATGTTTGCTATTTATCGTTTTTTTCATTTATGTCTTAATACTAAATGATTAAAGCATTCTACAAATTGTTCCTGAAGCAGTACGTTAATGCTTCAACTGAAAAATAAAAAATACTGTACGGAAGTAAAAAAGTAAAAGTAAAAATATACTATATATAAATATAAATAAATATATATATATTGTTTTTTTATTATTATTTTAATTACAGATTAATTTAAATTATCACATAGGATCATTTCCTCTGACGCAGTGAAAGTTTTATACATGTCATTAAATTCTGACTTTCCATATCTGAACTTTTATTTTAGAACATGAACATAACTCTGCCCTAGCTGATGTTTGGGATCCAAATGGTCATGGTGGAGTCCTCAGATGACACAGTGGATATTACTGCCATCTGCTGGTTAAATGTATGTAGTGCAGCCAAATAAATCAGACTCAAACATTTTGTAAATAAATGAATAAATATTGTAAATGCCATTACATTTTACTGCCATTGTGCTTTTTTGCATTTTCTGATTTTACGCCCAAATATTCCCTTTGTAAATGTGAGAGTGTGTGTGCGAGTATGTTTGTCCTTATTTCACTAAAAAGTTGTTATTGCGAGGTCAGACATTTTTAAATGGCTTCAGTCGGAGCTTAAGACACATACATATAGAAATACTGAAATCTCTGGTGAACCACGAAGAGCTTCACATGTTGCATCAACGAATGAAAAGTTATTTGACTGTGTAAAACTCTGTCGTGCCCATGAGCGGGATTGATTGATAAAATAAAAAGAGAAGTCGTCCACTTATGTGAGTTTAATTTTTTTCGATTAAAAATAGAGGATTTCTGTCTAAAACATTGTTTAATTTTGAGAAACTGACCGGAAAAGCCTTAGTGTGTGCGTGTGTGTGCGCGCGTGTGTGTGAGATATCTGCCTTGACAAAAAGGAGTATGCACTGCTATCAAGTGGCCACTTAATGTAATTACAGGTTTACTTCGTTTAAAGAGTTTATTTAGAAGGTCTTTACCGGATGTATCAACTGTTACCACGAGAGGGCGGTAAAGATTCGAGATTTTTTTTGAATTTCTGGATTAAGACTTTTAAGGCTTTTAAATAACGAGACGGGACTCCCCCTAAATCAAATTCTTGTGACATGGCAGGCAACATCTACGCAGTAAAAATTGCGTAGTGCATGCGGAGCCATTGTCAGTGCGACCTTTCTCTACGGCGCACCAGTCTGCAAAAGTCCCCTAGTGGTAAAGGTGGAAATGCAATATGTCCAACTTAATCAAATTAACATTACTGCAGACATAATAGTAGAGTAACACTTCCGGTGTGTTTGAGAGAGAAATATAGTGTGCGTGTTCTTGTGTAAGAGAGAGAGAGAGAGAGAGAGAGAGAGAGAGAGTGTGTGTATGTGTCCGTGTGTGGAAGAGAAAGCTCTGTTAGTCTGAGAATGTATCAACGTGTATGTGTGTGTCAGTGTGCGTGTGACTAAATTCACAACACTTGTCTGATTTTTTTTTCAAGCCTTCTATTAATAAACGATTAACTTCCAGTCATACCCTTTCAAATTTGGCCATTCAATTCCGTACTAAAATTGATAAATTGCTTTATATATATATACATACGTTTTATTTATGTTTGTGAGGATGATTTGTTGAGACTTGTTGAGACTGACCGGAAGCCAGTGTGTATGCTATCTGCCTTTTCAGAAATGAGTATGCACTGCCATCAGGTGGCCACTTAGTGAAATTACAAATTACAGGTTTACTTAGTTTAAAGAGTTTATTTAGAAGGTCTTTACCGGATGTATTATTAGGCTATTATGTCTAGCTTAGCGTTTGGTTGAAGTTCACAACTGTTACCACGAGAGGGCGGTAAAGACTAGGGATTCTTTAGAATTTCTGAATTAAGAGTTTTAAGGCAGTCAAAACAAGAGACGGGACTCCCCCTAGTGGTCAAACTGGAACTGCAATATGTCCAATTTAATCAAACTAACATTATTGCAGACATAATATTAGAGTTACGCTTATGGTGTTAGTGAGAGAGAAAGATAGTGGGGGTGTTCGTAAGTTAGAGAGAGAGAGAGAGAGAGAGAGAGAGAGAGAGAGAGAGAGAGAGAGAGAGAGAGAGAGAGAGAGAGAGAGAGAGAGAGAGAGAGAGAGAGAGAGAGAGAGAGAGAGAGAGAGAGAGACTGTGTGTGTATGTGTCCGTGTGTGGGAGAGAGAGCTCAGGGTGTGTGTGTGAGTCTGAGAATGTATCAATGTGTATGTGTGTGTCAGTGTGCGTGTGACTAAGTTCACAAAACGTGTCTGGATTTTTTTTTGTTTCAAGCCTTCCATTATTAAACGATTAACTTCCAATCATACCCTTTCCAATATTTATTATTATTATAATTTTTTATTATTTTTGAGACATGATTAAAACATATCAGGACTGAGGCGAATACAATTATAAAATAAATTTGAATAATATGAATAATAATGGCGAATAGTAATACCCAGTGGTCAAACTGGAACTGCAATATTTCCAATTTAATCAAATTAACATTATTGAAGACATAATAGTAGTAAACCGTCCTCCGCATCCTGACACATCGCAACCTAAGAAAAAACTTAAGGTTGCGTGGGTGTGTGTGTGTGGGTGTGTGTTATGTGTGTTGTGTGTGTGTGTGTGTGTGTGTGTGTGTGTGTGTGTGTGTGTGTGTGTGTGTTTGTGTGTGTTTGTGTGTGTGCGTGGTACAACATTTGAATCATCATTGTTGTTGTTGTTATTATTGTTCCAATCAAAATGTAGACGTACTAGCAGGGTAGCACTTCCGGTGTAAAATCTAACAAAATAATGTTAATTTATATGAGCTTCATAGACTGAATCATTCACAGATTTATATGATTATACTAAACAAAAAGCAGTTATGGTGTTTATAGTCCTGTAAGACTATCACTACATGCTAATATTGCTGTGTAAAGATAAATAATGCATTGAATCTGTATACGAATCATATTTCGACCTAACTTTAGACGAGTTTTACTTTGAAACTTCCTCTGTTCCTGCTCATGAACAGTACTTCCTGATATTTTGACGGAGGAACCGTCTCCTCAGTGTTGTCTCTGGCCGCTGTGTGCTGATGGCTTCCCGCGTTGGAGCCTCCGGGAGGATCCATGCCCTCCTGCTCAAACTTCATGAGGGTCTTTCAGAGGAGGACAGCCGAGCAGCGGCTCTGACATGTCACGACACAGTGACGGACCTGGGGCAGGAGTGCATGTTCACAACTGCCCAGAATGAGCTCGGTAAGACGGTGAAGTTCATAACACGCTCCGCTCCTCACTGGGACATTGAACACGCGCAAAACTCCATTGACAATCTGTCGGTTTTAAGGTGAACCGCGCCTCTGTAGCTGATGAGTGAGGAACACGGTGCAGGATGTGAAGCTGGACAAATTTGTATGAGCCGCGCATTAATTCGTCTTATAGAAAGTAGATAAATATCTTTGGTGATTTCAGTTTGGTGAGTTTACGCCTGTTTCTTCCGCCAAAACCATCAGTTGGTGGGCGGGGACGCTCAATCAGAACGTGTTATCGCTACCACGTGACTGACAAACAAACCACAGTTCACAGCAGAAGACTGTCATGGCTCCTCTGCAGGTTTGCACTCTGTAACTATAGACCGTCACAAACTACTCTGCAACTCTAGAATGTATTTAGAAGCTAATTTTGCAACCATTTATTATATAATAACTACTTATCAACCATAGACCTTATATAAACAGTACTTTGCTACCATAGACCTTATATAAAAACTACTTATCAACCATAGACCTTATATAAAAACTACTTTGCAACCATAGACTGTATATAGAAACTAATTTGCACACATATTACAACTACAAAGTTTGTCCCATATTTTAACAAGCAAGTCTTTAAAACTGCACACCCACATTCCCATGTGAAACTGGTTTTCTCATTGTGCAGATGTTTATGTTGGTTTTGTCCAGCTCAGACAGGAAATAGTGAGATGACAATTGAACCATTGATTATTATTATATGTCGTTTAAAAAACACTCAAAAAGAGTTGGCCTCCAACAAGGCCAAACAATCCAATTTCTTAGGAGTAGAAATATAAAAGAAAATAGGAAGTGGAAAAATAATTCATGGATCTGCATCCATACTAACGGTAAATTAAAATCAAACCAACTAGAAGTAGAGTGCCCTCCTCCACCAGCAATCGCCTTAAATTCAATCAAGCTCAACCAAATTGCACATACTCATAAATATTCCCAGAGAAAATGGTTTAAAACAGTCCATAATGTTAATTCAATGTATTCCTTCCTGACCCATGATGCATCATACAAATCAACAAACAAGGAAACAGGATGCTGGATGTAAAGAAAAATTATGATGTCTTTAATTTGTGTGCTTGTTTTTATTTTTGTTTTGTGTATTAACTTTCTAAAAGATGTCACATCTTACAAAGAAAACAAGCAGGTGCTCACATATGAGAAATTGAAAGCGGAAAATATTTGGCTTCTCTGCTTTGGTCAAATGACAGAAACGAAAATTTTCTGACGATGGACTAATTGTTGCTGTGATGTTACTGTGATGAAGAAGCAACGTATTAACATTTTCACATGATTCCGTCTGTTAGATTTACAGATGTCCCTGTTGTTCTCCAAAGACTATGGACTGCTCAGTTTCCTCAGAAAGTCGCTGTCGTCAGATGAGGTCAGTATCGAGGAGCATCTTGAGACAAACTATGGAAAGAAAATCAAAAGCCCTTATGTTTGACACAAACCTTCCGTTTTTCAGTTCAGGGACACCAGAGAGAAGATCCTGTGTTTTCTGGGGACATTCTTAGACAAGGTTTCAACCAGAGTCAAAGGTTGGGAGAAGACCTACGCCACTGACATCAAAGTAAGTTCTCTGGTTCTACAAGTCGACTTCTCACTATAACAAACCACAAGTCAGAAGCACAACAAACTGATTGTACAAACTTTTGCATGTGCACACACACTCTAATATTTATATTCTCTCTATCATGCAGGAAACGTGCATGGTCGTGTATATAAAGGATAAAGTGGCCAAAAGTAGGACTCTGGTGTTGGATCTCCTCATCAAGGTTGGTGTTTACCTGTAACTATTATCTCCACAAGAGAGTTTGTTTGCTATTTTTGAATTTATTCGCATATCTGATGCTGCATTTTAGATGATTAAGCTTATCTTGTTCAATCCTCTCTGCAGGTTCTCCAAACGTCGAAGTCTTCCAGCGTCGCTGCCAACTTCAAAATCTGCGAAATGTTCAACAAATTCTACAGCGAGCTTTGTCAGAAGAGCAGACTGCCAGATTCGGGTGAGAGCTGGCTTTATATTACACGAGGAAATTACACGAGGAAAATAACATATTTTCTGGTTCTGAATCATCATTTTGTAATGTTTTTTAAACTTTTGGAAAAGTACTCGGAAAAATCTACGAGTTGCTGGGAGTTCTCGCAGAGGTTCACCCCAGTGAGATGATAGACAACTCCGACAAACTCTACAAAGCCTACCTGGGGGAGCTGAAGGAGCAGGTCAGTAGCACAGAGGATAAATCAGTCAATCAAAGATCAAATGAAATGGAAAGATCTGGTGGCAAAATTGTGTCTTTTTTAATAAATAACCAATATAGCCAGAGGAATCATCTGTGCTGTGGTTTTTCTTGGGAATGTTCATCAGCCATGATAAGAGCTGCTTGTTTTCTCTAAAGGCTGAGGGAAGAGGCATATATATACTTGTTTCTTATCTCCTTTAACGTAAGAATCACTGAACAATCCTTTATGAAAGGAAAATAGATAATGTCGTCCCACAATTCCCTACAGTAGCAGCATTTATAGACCCACGTCATGCATCTGCATTGTAAGTGCAGTCTGATTCTCGCTTCATGGGTCCTCATGAGCTCTCCTTCACGAATTCCATTGAGGTTTTGTAAAAATGATGACTTCTTCTCTTTCTTCTTTTCAGATGACGTCTTCAACAAAGGAACCAAAACTTTTTGTAGTTGCTGGATGTTTGATAGGAATCACCGCTCTGATGGTCAACTTCACTAAAACCATGGAAGAAGGTGTGTTTCTCTCTCTCGCCCCGAGTCTGCGCCTTTGTCTTCCCTGTACATATGCAAACGAATGTGAATGTTTTGGATCTTATGGTGCTGATAACTGATGTTGTCTAAACGCTCTAAACATTTGCCTAGGCTGCTGTCTCATCTAAGGAAGACATCGGATGGACTGTAGTGCAACTTGATCCTCTATCCAACTTGTACAATGGAATTTAAAAGATTATTGTGTATCTAAGGTTGTGTTTCTTGCAGATCCAGCAACGTCGAAAGAGATTTTTCAGTTTGCCCGGATGGCAATCAGCCCACAGGTAAATGTCTCCCAGTTGTTAATAAAGGTGGAATACTGGCTAGAATTCTCCTCTTGTGGCTATGCAGGTTATGTTTACATCTGCGTTATTGATGTTTGTCCGTTCGCTAGCATAATTCAATTTGACATTATTAATAACTTCAAAAGACTGAAATGTGGCTTCCTAGTTGAAATCATGGAGCATGTGACTCATCCTATTGACTCATATTTGAGCTGTTTCGTGACTACTTAAACTTTTTCCATGTAATGTTATGTTGTGTAATGTGACTGACTCCTTGTTTATCTTTTTTTTTCAATTTCTGTTGTAGACGGAAATGACGCGTTATGCTGTCACGTTTGGTAAGATACTTCGTTTCCATAGCAACACGAAGACAAAAACCTCCTTAAGATCTAATAACATGGAACACTGTGTGTCTTAAACAGCTGGACTGAGGTTATTTGCTAGACATGCCTCCCAGTTCAGCAGCTGCCTGATGGATCACTACAGGGCTTTGTTCGAGGTCATGTCTAAGCTCTGTGGACACATCAACGCTGAAATGAAGAAGTCCAGTTACTTTGCACTTGAGGCCTTCCTCAAACAGGTAAACACTCAGAGGCTTGTTTGCAACCGGCTCAGACACAGTAGACAATCAGACTGACCAGTTCATACCAGGAGTTAGGTAAAACTTATAACCCTGTACACTGCTGTTGCAATAGACAGATTTTTACCAAACGCTCAACATAATATTACTTCGGTCGATATCTCCAGATGATTAATTGTTTGAGCTAATAGGTCAAAGTTCAAGGTCAACAAAAATATGTTCATTTTCAACTCAACAAATTATCTAAAAAAAAGTATCATTATATAATAATACATTTTTATGATCAGAAAATGATTCCCCATCATATCAACAATCGATCTACTAATTCTGAATATCTCACAAACCTTTCATCTTATCAGCCTCATCACACATAGCATTTGTATTGTTAAGGGAACAAGGAAATATATTGTCCAGTGTGGTGCAATGTTTACTATGGTATGTTGAATTTTAATATAAATTGAATAAACATTCAAACCAGCACTGTGTAGCACCAGCGGCTGGGACATAGGTGACGTCGATAAAGAAAACAGCGCTTTCATAACAACGACAACTGAGTCGAGCTTCACTGAACTTAGAATGAACAGGTTAACAACCTTTTGTTCAGCAGCATTGAAGCAGCTTCAGGGTTCTTCATACAGTCTTTATTCACCACCGCTCAATTACTGCAGGTCACTTTTGCAAACTGCATTACCACAGGTCATGAAGCCAACTGAGTAAAAGTATTCCTGAATTCAGATGCCTCTGCTAGACACTTCTTCTAAAATCATTTTTCAGGTTGCATTGCTGGTGGCCGAAAACACAGAGGAGCACAAAAGTAAGCTGAAGTTCTTCATGCTGAAGTTCTGTGGCATCATCAAGACAATGGACTCGACACACAAAGAGCTGTCCATTGCCATTCGAGGATATGGATTCTTTGCAGCTGTATGTTCTCTGCTTCCTTTGCTCTGACTGCTGCAGTAACATACATACAATTCCCTTGGTTGCTTGCATATAATGTCATGTATCTGCATTGTTTCAAATTTAGTTTCCTGTACAAGCCATTGAACAAACGAAAGTTTGTCTTTGAGCTTCTTCTACTGTTCAGTTTCAGTCTAGACATCTTATACGCAATGTAACTTTCTTTCTTTGAAGCCATGTAAGAAAGTTTGCCCACAAGATGTGGACCTGATGTACACCGAGCTGATTCAGCGCTGTAAGCAGATGTACCTGACGGAGTCTGACGGGGAGGAAGACAGCTTCTACCAGCTGCCCAGCTTCCTGGACTCAATTGCCAGTGTCCTGATCCACCTGGAAAAGGTAACAAGCTCGCAGGCTGTTAGCTACTTTGACCAACTGTCGGACAGCATCAGTACCCCAGAGGAAGAAAGACACACTGCACCCTAATGATTGTCTCATTTGATCCCCTGCTTTGTGTCCCTTGCCTCAGGTCCCAGAGGTGTACACACCCCTCCTGGAGCGCCTCCTCGTGGTGCAGATTGACAGCTTCCCCCAGTTCAGTGAGAGAATGCAGACGACTTGCTGCAGATCCATTCTGAAAGTGCTGGTAGCCATCGCCTCTAAAGGACCTGTGCTGTTGAGTTTCATCGGCTCAGTGGGTACGGTGATTTTGATGATAATATTATACCTGAATCACATGGCCAAGGTTATTTACGCCGAAACATTTGGAACAGCGGCTTCCAACATCGTTAATTGTTGCAAACAACAAGCAGCAGTTGTAGCATTTGTAGAGAATCCATTGTGTTCACTGAATTTCTAAAAACGTCGGGTTTCATATACACATTGCTCCTGGTTGGGCAACATATCTGACCCACCAACCAAATTAGAGAAAACACAATAGAAACAGTTGTTTTCAAAGTTAATTTCAAATCTGAGTCAAAGTCCTCCAGTATGCTGTTTTTGTCATGGTACTTAACATCTGCTTTTGCTTCTTTGTCAGTTCACCAGGGCTTAATACGAGTCTGTTCGAAGCCCATCATGGTCTCTGAGGTCAGAAGCATCTTCTCACATAAAGAAATCAATGCACAGATCTGTTTTCTATTATCATGGAAATTCATTTTTTGATCGATAGAAGAAATATGACCTCTGTCCTTGTTTTCCCAGAACAATGAAGGTGGAAATGATTTGTCTCAGTCTTCCCAAGTTCGAGTCGGAAAGTGGAAAGTTCCATCTAGTCACAACTACCTTGGTCTGTTTAAAGGACTTTTAGATTGTGATCGTTTGAAGGTAAAGTTTGGAAAATCTTGGTGCATAGACGATTTGTTTGGCATAGTCTCTTGTATGATACTGTTCATTTAGCCATCTAGGATTGTTTTACATGGATCACCTGCTGTAACTCTACTTAGAAATCCAGGTGCTTTATGAGCTGCTTTTGATTCTTTTTTCTTTGTGTCTTTCTGTGCAGGATTCAGGGTATTTTGACGGAGCTTTTCAAAACCAGAACGCCTCTCTTGTGTCATTGAGCCGCCTCATTTACGACGAGTTGGTAAAGTCGATTCTCAGAATTGTGGAGAAACTGGACCTTTCTGTGCAGAAAGTGACAACAGGCGAGGAGGTGAAAAAGGAGAAAATATTTTCTTTTTTATTATTCCCATAATTACATTTACGCATATAAAAAAAGCTGATAATTACAATTAGATCACTAAGCCAGCGGGTGGCAGGAATCCACTGTGTTGTTTTAACACGAAAGTTCTCATAATCCTTTCTGTCTGTTCTTGCCTCATTGTCTGTCAGGCCATGGATGACACAACACACATCCTGCCTTCTTCTGACCCCACAGCTCATTTGTTGCCCAATAAAATCAAAGACTTCACCGCCTTTATCAACCTGGTTGAGTTCTGCAGGTAATGGACACACAGCAGGACACAACACTTTCCAAACTGTGAAGGATACACCTCACATCTGTGACACTGTTTATCCTCCCGTTCCTGCCAATCTGCGTGACCGAGGAGGGCAAGAAAACATTTGTTGTGAAGCAAATTGCATCAGAGTTCAGCTTTTGAGAACTTTAACCTGCGATATTCGCTTCGCATTCATGTATGTGTGACCATTAGTTAGAGATCCCTCTCCCAATATGGACAGACTTGCAATACATGCTGTGTATAACAGAGCACATCAAGAAAATAACAATATTTAAAAAACTCATGAGAAATATTGAACCTTGCAGTTCTACTTGTAACTAATACCCATTGTTATTGTGCTGGAACTCTCCTGTATTCTTCCAAATATGATTCATTTACAATATCTCTTTTCTTGTCTCTGCAGTGAGCTGTTGCTGAACAAACACGTGGAGTATTTTCACTCCTGGATGTATCCCCTAAGCTACGAACTTATCCTCCATTCCATAAGGAATCCGCTCGTCAGTGGCTTTTACAAGCTGCTCTCAGTCACCATGAAAATCGCCAAGAGAATAAATTACTACCAGGTAATATCAGTGCAAAGCTTTTTCTGTGTCGTCCACTTAGTAGGAATATCAAATGGTGTATCCCAACTACTCTCACAAATTCAGTGAATTACATCAGGTTTTTAGAGCATTTGATTGAATTGAATATACAGCTAAATTAAATTACAAAATGTTTCCTTTGAACAGGGAGTTGGCTCTACTTCCCCCCAGAGCGACGCAGAGAAAAGTGCTTGTTTCGCACTCTTCTCCAAGTTTGGAAAAGAGGTAGGAAGCTTATCTCTCCTATTTCATGTTAACATAGACACTTAAGAGGGACGAGAAATAGCAGGGAAACAAATGTGCAGAAGATGTGAGTGACATATTGTTTCCTACTAGGTGTGTGTGAGAATGAAACAGTACAAAGATGAGCTGCTGTCATCCTGCTTGACATTCGTCCTCTCGTTGCACCACAACATCATAGCTCTGGACATCAAGGCCTACTGTCCTGCTCTTGAGGTGGGATTCTCCTGTTTGTTTCATTGTGTGTTTACAAGCCGAGCTTAATATGGTTGAATGCAGACTAAAATATAAATATGTGTGTAAATCTGTCATCTAGGCGGCTCTGAAACTGGGTCTGAGCCATCCTCCTCTAGCCAACGCAGCCCTAGATGCTCTTGAGGACTGGTCCTCCCACATTCCTCTAGAGACTCTGCAGCCCTGCTACGTCAACATCCTCCCTCTTCTGGACGGATACCTGAAAACCATCAGCAATGACAGTAAGCCATTCCAATGTCACAGATGCTCAAGCACTTGATAGGGCGATGGGTATAATGTCTGATTTGTGTGTTGTTGACCTCAGACAACGACGACAGCAACTGGGAGGTGATGTCTTCTTTGTCTTCAAGAAGTGACATAGGATACAGCAAAGTGATGACAAGGCTTCTCAAGAAATCCAATCAGATCTCTACGGTAACAGAAAACATAACACAGTATTTTGGAAACTAGTTTTTAATTCACTTACATTTTTTTAATTTGAAGGAGTAAGTTTATATGTATATTTTAAGTTAATTTAGTAAGGGCTCCAACATGAAATAAAGTGAATAAAACACTGCTTTAGGTCAGTAAATCTTACAGATGTTATTCATTGATCAGTTTGGTTGCAGTTACTGTAACAAGGATAATGTATTGTATTCACATAGGTCCATCAAGCACAGTAGAAACACCACTTTTTCTAATGACCGTATGGATTTACACAAAGCAGAAATAACTAAGAGGTTCCTGCAGGAGTCATCTCTTCAGGATTTACACAACTGTATCTTATTGCAGTAGCCTTATGTTAGTGAGAACACTGTATTTTACTTGTTACTTTTATCTGACTGCAGGAAGATGCTCCTATTGTCATGGTGAGGCTGCGGGTTGTGAAATTGCTCGGCCACCTGGGAGGAGAGCTGAACAGGAACCTTGTGACCGGTGAGGACTAACACAGCCGTCCTCCTCATTACATTGTACAATGACGTTTTGTGTGTTTGATCCATGATGTTCCAACAACACTTTGAAACGCTGGTTGTTTTTGTTGACCCGATGTCTCTGCTTTGGCATACAGTGGTCTCATCAGAGGAAATGATGAAGAAATTTGTTGCCTGGGACACAGAGAAAAGGCTGAGTTTTGCGGTGCCATTCAGCGATATGAAGCCACTTATCTACCTCGACCCATTTCTACCTCGCATCAGTGAACTGGCTCTGTCCACGAGTGACAGACAAACCAAAGTATGTCATCTAAAATCAGACAGTTTCCCCACAGTCAGGCAGTTCACAAAATATATTTCATGCAATAGAAGCTAGTGAATATTGTAATCCAGTTTGTCTGGTCTTTGATGCAGGTAGCGGCGTGTGAGCTGCTCCACAGCTTGGTGGTCTACATGGTTGGGAAGAGTGCTCAGATGGTGGAGGGAAAGAATAGTTCGTCGCCAATGTACAAGCTCCACAAGAGGCTTTTTCCTGTGTTGCTGCGTCTGGCCTGTGATGTCGATCAAGTAGGTACCTTCATAGATATTTACTTCAGTTCTCATGAAAGACATGAGAACATGTCTTTCAATGTCCTTGACCTTTATTTCTGATACTTAAAGTAATTTTTGTGATGACACGGACTTTGGATCTTACCATTTTCAATTTTGATGCAGTATTTTTACTGCTGTATATTTATTTAAATATAAACTGAAGTAACTGTTAGACCTACTTGTCGTCATAGCAGCTTCATGTGTAAATAGTTGGTGCACGTCGTTTACAGTGCTATCGTAGTCCAACAGAAACAATTGAATAAACACACAGGGGAAGATTCTAATGTGCCCAGGCTGAAGTAATGTCTCCATCTTTTTTAATTTCTTCCAGGTAACCAGGCAGCTCTTTGAACCTCTGGTCATGCAGCTGATTCACTGGTTCACTAACAACAAGAAGTTTGAAAGCCAAGACACAGTAGCTGTTCTGGAGTCCATACTGGTAAGGCTTGTTTTAATAATTTAGGATCAACTTTCAAACATGAATGACTGGTCAAATCTGTAACTTTCTCATCACGATGTCTAAATACAACTGACCAGTGTTTATCATTTTAAATCACTCCACTTCCTAAGGTTGTGTTTGTCTGCCAGAAGAATGAAAATACTTTTTTAATCCAATTATAAGTCCCATTTTTTTACAATACATTTTAGATCTTTGTGATTTTTAACTACATATGTTAACCAGAGGAAGGATTTTAGTTCTCGAACATATGCATCTGAGCAGAGCTCGCAGCCTTACAGCATCAGAGAATCACTGACTTTTAACATGAAGCTGCTTAATTCAGAGTTTTTACTGGATTTATGAATTATGAATCAATTTATTTTGACTGAGAGACCCCTACCTTCCTTTCCATTATCTGAAGTAGATATGTTGTTGGTTATTTAACTGACCTTTTCTTCTTCACCTGTTTGTTTGTCGTCTGCGCAGGATGGTGTGGTTGACCCCATGGACAGCACCCTGCGAGACTTCTGCGGCTGCTGCATTGAAGAGTTTGTCAAATGGTCAATCAAACAAACCACCCCCAGGCAGCAGGAGAAGAGCCCCACTAATATGAAGTCCCTGTTTAAGCGGATCTACAGCCTGGCACTCCACCCCAATGGGTTCAAAAGACTCGGTGCTGCTTTAGCATTCAACAGCATCTACAGACTTTTCAGGTACAATCCTGTTTTGTTACTTTGGATACTTAGTTTTCAAACAACCCAGACTTATTTGCCATTCATTCAAATCCAGTTTATATTCAGTGATTGGCTGATTTAGCTCAGGATCTTTAGAGAAATGGCTCCATATTACAAAGATATGGTGTTCTAATGTATTCTTCAGAGTTGCTGTCTCTCTGTCTCTGCAGGGAGGAAACATCCTTAGTGGAGCAGTTTGTCTTCGAAGTTCTGGTCATATTCATCGAAAGTCTGGCTCTTGCACACTCAGATGAGCGCTCTATGGGTAACCGTTTTGCTACTTCAGCTTCAAAGATATGTTGATTCAAAATCTTTGACATATGGGTTGATGTGATATGTCTGAATTATTTCTATCAATGGTAGTTTAACCTCGAAAAGAAGCTCTTTCTTTGACAATGATATGTGCATTTCAAATCTGGTTTATTACATTTAAAAAATGTCCTGAAGCTTTGATCGAGCTTCCATTGCAGTTAAAGGAAAGTTATGCTGTAATTGTCGGCTCATTTTAAGTTAACAAACGTATTATGAAGCTGCTTCTGCCACTCCTCCATCCTCAGGTACACTGCAGCAGTGTAGAAGTGCCATCGACCATATCAAAAGAATCATCAAACAAAAGGCCCCCAGTCTCAATCAGCACAACGCTAAGAGACGTGTCCCAAGGTTGGTCCTCTGTGTACATGGTTAACCAGTTTATCTGTTAACTTACATTTTAACTTAGGCTATATTACAAGATAGAATAGCTTAAAATTAAATCAAGAAGTCAGCACTACTTTTCATGTAGCAATGTTAATGATAGGACAAATAGATGTAAGATTTTCCCATCATATTCCCTATATTTCTCTCGTTTGCCAGGGGCTTCCCTGCTGATGAAAAGCTTCTTCTGTCAGATGTGGTTTTATGGCTTTTGGAACAATGCGGCCGCCCTCAGGCTGAGTGTCGCCACAAATGCATGGAGCTTTTCTATGAGTTTGTTCCTCTCCTCCCAGGTGAGCAGCCCTGCACAGTGCTGCAGCATGAAAAGAAAACAAATATCACCATAGATGTGATTATAGGACAAAGAACACTGTCCTGGATCCTGCTATTCTGAATTTACATTTCACTTTGTTAATGTCTGAACTCAGCAAAGCCATCTCCATCTCAGTGGCTGGATGCCATGTTAAAGGATCAAAGCGTAAGCTTCCTGATCTCGCGGTTCGAGGGTGGAGGGCTCCTCTCCCAGCCCACCCTCAGGGACCTGACGGGCCCTTTCAGCGTCAGAGCCACGCTGCAGTGGATGGACCTGCTGCTAGCTTCCCTGGACTGCTACAACACATTCATCAACTTTACACATCATCAAGCTTCAACACATGCTTAGTAAGTACTGTTGGTGCAAGACGTTATATTTTATACTCTTAACTAATAATAGATACTTTTAAATTTAATCAGGCTGAACCAAATTGCATACACTCGTAAATATGCCAGATTTTTTTCCGCAAGATCTCGAAATATTCCTTGGAAATCAGTGAAATATTGAAAAACCTCCTATGCCTGCGTATGTTAAAGAAAGTGATTTTAAAAAGAATCCAAATTTAATGGGTTATTTTCTGACATCTACCACATCCTTTCACAAAATTCAAATTGCCTTGCCTTACTAACATGAAAGTTCTTTTGAGGCCATGTTGGCCATGCTGTGATCTCTATAAATGTTTATTTTTCACTTCATTTCCAAGGCTCCAAAGACGAGTCGAGTTTTCTGAAAGCGACAAATTTCTTTTTGAGTGAGCTGGCAACCCATGATCTGGCGGCAGCAGAGAGCTGTTTTCCTCTTGGCAGGAGGAGCGCGCATTTCAGCCCGAGAGAGGTTGACCAGTACAACTACAGCAAGGGCACCATCATTGTTCGCCTGCTGGAGTTTGCCACGATGATTCTTGTAAAAGGAGACCAAGAGTTTTGGAAGGTATATGTTTAAGATGCTCAGACTTTGTCAGACCAAAAAAAAATATATTTGGTCACTATTTCCTTTTTACATTCACAGTTTCTGGAGCAAGATTTCTTTTGCGAAGTTTTTTTTGAGTTGACTGCACTGGTGGTGTGTGAGCCATCTGCTGTTGGCTTTAACATGGCCGATGTGGAAGTAATGAAGAACCTACCAGAAGTGTGTGTTCCTCTTCTGAAAGCCCTGCTAAACTCAACGTACCGTGCTCGTCTTGAAAGCAGCTTGCGGACAAAGATCTCACGTACAAGGTCTGTAAATCGCCTTTTATTGCTCTCACTTTGAGTGAATAAAACCACTCGTATTTGTTGTTTTATACTGAGACATTACACTCTATAAAATTCTCTGAAACCTACATCATCATGGATACTTCTGCCATTATTGACAGCAGTTATCAGTTTTTCCTCTCCTTCAAACTTTCTTTAATGATCTCCATAGTGTGGAGGAGTTGTGCGCCGTGGACCTCTACCATTTAGGCTCTCGGAACCTCCATGGCCAGATGGAAATGCTTCTGTCTTCCTGTAAGCAAATCCACAAAGCCGGCTTCCTCAGCTCCATCCTGCACAGTGAGGTATTTATCCTTAAGTAGCCCCACAATAAGCTGAATATTTGTCTTACATTTTCTGCTGTCCAAATGTATCATGTCATTCAGTTCTCGTGGCCAATGGAATTATTAACCTTAAGCTATGTTTTTGACTTGGGTACTGGTGGAATATTTTAGTATTTTTTCTGTTCACTTAGCCACCATACGTTTGTGTGTTTGTCATTCTTAAAGGATCCAGCCTATGCCAAATCTCTGGGGTCCCGACTTCTGATGACGGTGTATAAAGGCATAGCACCAGGTGAGGAGAGGAAGGCCCTTCCATCCATGGACATAAACACCAGGAGGGTAGCAGATGGTCTGCTTCAGCTTTCCTTTTCTCTCAGTGAACAGGTCAGTGCTCCCACTCTTTGCTTAGGTTTGATCAAATCTGCTGTTGACTGACTATTAACAGATTACCAATGTAGGAGAGAGTATAAGGACCATATGGAAAAATGTGAGATTTTATAATGTAGTGAGGGAAAAATACATAATATTACAATAAAAAACTAAGTAAATGAGCAGCAAGGAGAACTCATGCTCATCATTGTTTATTCTTCTTGATAAATTACAAAACCTCTTTGAATATCACACATATCTAATCAACGATAACCTCACAGTTGACCACTACCCAATATGTGACAAAAGTAACACCTTCCTCCAAGTCTGAGTGGTTCTTTCTCTGAAGTAAACACAGTTTCTTGCACACTCCTGATACTTATGATAATGTGGTGCTGATTAGCCAATATATTTGTGTTATTTGTGAATCCTATACTATAGTATAACTTAGTAAGGTGCTCCACATCATTAATTATTAATGGTAATTATTTTAACACAGGCAACATGCTGATCATCTCATATTAATCCTCTGAGAATATACACATTGCCTAAATTAGTGTCATAATATTATGACTTTATTCTCATAATCTCAGATTTCTCCCCTTAAGTTGCCCTAATACAAATGCATAGTTTGCAAAAACATAAAATCTACATAGACCTCTACATAAAGTCCAAGAACCACCAGTGTTTCACTCTTTGCTGACTCATGTTGTACATTATTCATTCCCTGCAGAGTGAGCAGCTGGTGGACTTGCTGTTGAACACCATCATGCTCTCTGTTCCAATATCTGGAGGCCACAGCAGTAGCTTCCTGAGCTTCTCACATGGCGAGTACTTCTACAGCCTCTTCCAAATGACCATCAACGCCGAGCTGCTGAGAAGCCGCGATGCCACAGTTCCACGCCTCATGAGAGCTTCCTCCCAAAATCCCGCCATGGTAGCTCTTCCTCATCTTATGTTACACGTTTAAGTTGGTTTCAGACGGTGTTTGATGGATGGTTTTCTGTATTCGATCAGGTGAGTGTGTTGCTGAATGGCATGCTGGACCACAGCTTTGGAGAGCGCTCTGTGAGGAAAACTCTGGGAAAGCAGCTGGTGGAAGAGGTGCTGAGAAGGTGGAGCTGTCTGCAGCCATGGTGGGAAGGACAGTCTTCCACTCCAGAAAGCAAAACCGCTACTCTCTTACTTCTCTCCAAGCTCCTACAGGTATGATGAAGAGGAAGTAACTACTGTATGACCTCAAGCAAAACAAAGAGTCCTTGTCAAGGAATGAATTAACACACTTGAGTCATAAGCATACGAATCAACTTTATTTTTTTTAAACAATAAAATGCAAGCTTTCCCACTGTTTGTCATAAATAATTTTAATAATTTAATGTTATTTTTTTTTGTTTACATCAGATTGACTCGTCGGTGTGCTCCAATATAAACCATGAAGCGTTCAGACCAGTGTTTTCCACTTTCACTGTGCTGCTGGTTGACATGAATCTGCAACTGAACCTCAAGGTAACTGAGAGTGTACAGTAGGGTAAAGTATAGTAGATCACTTCAATTAGCTGAACAAGTTTAAGTAAGTAGAAAATATGAAACTATATGCATTTTTATTTGGATGTCTGTGTTTGTTCAGAGTCAGGCCCTGTTGGTCTTGCCCTTCTTCATAACCCTCCCGGAGGAGCCACTGGCTGAACTGCAGAGAGCCCTTGACGTCCTAGTGGTGTCGCACTTCCCCATGCAGTCCGATGAGTTTGCTAAAGGCTCGCTTCACCGCAACAACTACATGGACTGTATTCGAAAGGTGAAGTGTGATACAGCTTTACCACAGGCAAACACCATTCAAGTTTAGTAAAGTGTAAAGTCAGCATTAGAGATAATATGTAAAGACAGGTGAAGACCAAACTCTCTTTGATTCAACATGATTTGGCGTTTATAATTTTGCATGAAGATAACAAACTTAAAATGTCTGCCTTGTAGTTGCTGGATGCCCTGGAGCTTTCTCAGAGTCCACTCTTGCTCAAACTGATGTCAGGGATTCTGTGTCGAGACAGAAAACACATCATGGAGGAGCAATTCCAAGCCTGTTTCCAGAGACTTGCAAAGCGGTAAGTGAAGCCTTCACTTCACAGCTATTTTTCATTCATGTGAGTTTAGGTGTAGCATTTAGGAATTGATGGGTTGACCATGATAGAGTTATCATGGTTATCAAGTGCAGTTGTAGATGTCCATATACTGAGTGTGTATAAAGATGGACAACGCTGAAAATTTAGCTTGGTATATTTCGATTGATTAGATCCAGCAGTGAGCGACAGCTGCAGCTGCTCTGTGCAGTGTATGGAGTGGTCCAGAAGGGGGATGTGCCAGTGAGCTCCATGCTGCAGGCCATGATGGAGAGGGTTGTGCTGCCTCTGGCCTCTGACTGCAGCACCAAAGCCCTGACCGACTTCTTTGTGGCAAATATCTGTGACATGATTGCTTTTCTGCTCAGTCGCTTCACCAAGGTTTGCTCCCACATTTAATGATTTATTTGAAGAGATAAAGATAATCAATAATAACATATCAAATAGATAATTCATATTAATCCTTTAGTTTTACTCATTGCTTTCCTTGTCCTACATGTCTGCTATTAATCTGGTCTTGTTTTCAATAATATGCTAATTTATGCATTCATTTCAGTTAACTGAATCAACATTTGAGATCCAGTTGCTGAAAAAGATTGGCTATTACAAGCTGATGGAGCTACTGTATTGTCGGCTTCCCAAAGAAGAGGTTTACTCCAAGGAATCCCGCATCAATCAAGCGTACTGTGGCTCGGACAAAACCGAGGGGAATGAGTTGTCCAAGACACTGATCAAGTACGACTCCTGGCTACTTGAAATATTAGAGGTGACACGACAGTGATGTCAAATGAATAATGGCTCTTGTATTTTATAAATTTCACAATAGGTCATGTTTTGAAGCTTTCACTGAGAACATGGCCGGTGAGACTCAGCTCCTTGAACTCAGGAGACAGCATCACTGTGCTGCGTACAACTGTGCCATCGCCGTCATCAGCTGCAGCTTCAGTGAGGCCAAGTTCTACCAGGGCTTCCTCTTCAGTGAGAAACTGGAGAAGGTAAGGACTATTGTTTCCAACTCACTTCACTCTGAATCTATCCAATCAATCTTATTCTTCATCTTTAGAATGACTTTCATGTTTTCTTCCCAGTGGAAACAGATCGATGGATTAATGCCTCTCCTTTTTATTTTTTTTCTTGTCTGGCACAGAATCAGTTCATTCTGGAAAATATCATTGATGTTGAAAGGACCTATGACTTTCCAGTTGAAATTGAGGTATGTTTTATGGGTCTGTGTAACAGTTGTCTTTGAGTTCCAGACGTGGTTTATTCATTTGCTGTTTTTTATCAATGTAGGTCCCACTTGAGAGAAAAAAGAAATACATCATGATTCGAAAAGAAGTGAGCGAGGAGAATGGAGGTATGAACTATGAGTTTCGGTGGTCTTTGGCACACAGCACGTAACATTGTAACTTTACAGCATGCTCTGAATCATTCCACATTGAGCAGAGTGAAGGAAATAAGATGTGAACGGTCTGACTTAGATAGTAGGACACAAAGATCGAACTGCAATGACTCACACACGCGTTTTTTTAAAGTTGGTGACGTGCGCTTGGGTTTTTTATGTTGTTTCCATAGAAGCACCAATTTACCTGTCCTCCCAGTCTTACATGGCCGACAGCAGCTTGAGTGAGGAGATGAGTCAGTTTGATTTCTCCACCGGTGTCCAAAGCTTTTCCTTCAGCTCTCAAAACCCAGAAGGACAAAGACGAACCTTGGCGAAAAGAGTTAGTCACACGTTTTGAATGCATATTTACACCCACACTTAATACCTGCAGTTACTTACTCTATGTGCTGCACATGATGTATATATCTTAGTGTGTTCATTTCAGTTTGACGTAGTCATATATACTCCCCACTGTGCAACGACAATGAAGCTGAAGCTATAATCTCATCCAAACATGTAGGAGACAGAGGAAACAAATTCTTCCCAGGATGCAATGGTGGATCTAGAAATGGATGAGCTGAATCAGCATGAATGCATGGCGACCATGACTGCTCTTATTGGACACATGCAAAGGAACAACATCACTCCCAAAGTTGAACAGGTCAGTGGTACTGAAAAGGGCAAAGCAGGTTTTTGAACTTTCTTTTTGTTGAACAGAAAAAAAGAAGATCACATGAAATATTTCCTGTGATCAAAATGATCCCCTAAAAATTTGAATGTTGACTTCTGTGTTCAAAAGGTTTTTTCTTTGTTTATGAAACAGGGAAACATGTTGAGTGAACTTCCTCCATGGATGAAATTTCTACATGGAAAACTTGCAAATCCAGCAACGCCTCTAAATATCAGACTCTTCATCTCAAAGCTGCTCATCAACACAGAGGAGGTGAATGATTTAATATGCTCTCTGTGACTATACCGTTTTTTAAAAATAAATATGATGATACCATGTCTCCCTGTACGTTAACTTTTTGGACTTTGCGTCTCCTCAGGTGTTTCGACCATATGCCAAGCACTGGCTGGGACCGCTCCTGCAGCTTGTTGTCTCTGGAAATAATGGAGGACAGGGGATCCATTTCATGGTGGTGGATATCGTGGTCACAGTGCTCTCTTGGACAAGTCTGACCAGTCCCAAGGTTGTAAAGGTTTTTTCCTTGCATACACTCACATTCCAACAAATCCACTGAACTTTAGTTAATTCTGATTGAAAAATCTATCTGTGGCACATTTAAAGGAAAATAACCAATTTCCTTATTCATTCTTGCATTGTATTACCGTATGAAGTTACCAACTATCACTAGTGGACGATCATAACAGTTAGGTGTGTCTCAGGGTAATCCCAGAGATGAGGTGCTGGCAAACCGACTGTTGGAGTTCCTGATGAAGCACAGCTTTCACACCAAGAGGGCTGTTTTCCGACACAACCTGGAGATCATTCGTACTCTGGTAGAGTGCTGGAAGGACTGTCTGCATGTGCCATACAGGTAATACTCTCAATGACACATGTATTGTGTTGCGGCCGTAGTTCAGAAGAGAGGAGGCAACGAGTGGTAATGGTTCACTTTAATGTCAATGTGTGTTATCATTGTGTAACTCGGAAAGAGAAAATAGACAGCTGTGTTACCCTGTGCCTAGTCCAGTGTTGCCAACTATTTTCAATGAAAAGTATTTAAAACATGGATAGATAATAAATACATATAAATGCATGTTTAAAAAGTATCTTAATAAAAAATAAGGCATTTTGAACAATCCCCAAGACAAACTGATGGAAGAAGTAGAATTCAATCTGCTTCTATTTTAAAAAAACAGAAAAAATTGTCCTGTCTTTAAATGTTTTTGGACATTTCAGCCTCCACCTGTAAGTCAAACTAAGGAAGGGGCAGAGTTTGAAAATTATGATGATTCTTCATTTGGTATCATTCATAATTAATTATTTTTCTTTACAAAGTGGATATGAACCAACCCATGGCTCTCTCTCTTTTCTTTCTAGTCTGATATTCGATCGATTTTGCGGCACCGACTCAAACAGCAAAGACAACTCAGTTGGACTTCAGCTGCTGGGAATCATCCTTGCCAACAACCTCCCTGCTTACGATGCCTCGTGTGGAATTGAGTTTGAGAGGTAAAATACACAGGGCAGCTAAATGGCATCATGTAGTCCACTGTGAATCCCTAATTTCCCTTTTTATTACAAATAATTTTGTCACTTTTTAAAGTTGCAAGCTGCAGCTTCAGGTAATGGCCATCTATCGAAATGGAGAGTGGCAGTATATCAACACATTTATGGTTTCTTTACAAGTGTTGGTTTGTTGTAGCTTTTGCCATCTTGTTGAGCATGCTAAATCATTTATGGTTGGTGTTTTTCCTACAGGTACATCCAGTCTCTCACCAACAACTTGTCCTTTGTACGGTACAAAGATGTCTACTCAGCTGCTGCTGAAATTATCGGCCTTATCCTGAAGAATACAACCGAAATGGACAATGTATGAGCTTAGTTTCTTTTTTTTTCTTTTTATATCTGATGATGACTAAAAGCAACCTGTACTAGAAAAGATCTAACTTGGAAAATAATTTTTAATCATAAGCTTGAATAAATTCAGCTGATGTGTATGTTGGTGATAAAATTCTCTGCAAGTGTTATCTTCTAATATATATTTTTTTAATTCATTGCATTTATTACATGAATGTCACAACCAGACAACCTTCTCTCTTTGTTTTGATTCTCATTTCAGCAGCATCAAATCATCAGTCTTGCTGCAAGTAAGATAACAAATCTGAGAAGAACGGACAAGGACGACAAGTTCATTATTTGCTTGAACAAAGTGTCAAAGCATTTCCCCCCATTTATGGATGGGTGAGTTTGTATTCCGACTGTATAATATGAATCATGTTTGAAATTTAATGTATATTAAATGTTGTCCCTGCCAGAGGCTTAAACAGAGGCTTTACCTTCCAGGTTTGTCAGTCATGTGTTCTTCCTGCTACCAAAGTTGCATGGCATCTTAAAGACAGACTGTTTGGAGTGTGTGCTGAGCCGAGCAGACGTGATCCCAGACATCTTTCTGCAGCTAAAAACCACAGGCTTCATTCAGATGATGGGTCACAGGTACGTTCTGACTCCTGACCACACTCATCTACATTTTCAGCAGGTTTTTTTTTGTCAATGAACTGATGAAACCTGTCAGCCTAAACAATATATTGCCCTTGTTTTGCATAGACGTGCTTTGATGCACACGGTCCTAAGGGCTTAAGCTTCCCTCTTTAGCCTGTGAACAACAAATGTAAATAAATAATTCAATATGAATGTTTATCGTGCTAAATCATGTTTCTGCTTGTTGCTGTTGTTCTCTCAGGGATGAAGCAAGACAGAGAATATGTCTGGATATCATCCACAAGATTATTGGCCTGCTGACTCCAGTTCAGCTTCAGGAGTTCCTTGGAGCTGTGATGGCTTTTGTCTCTCATCCATCACCAGTGTGCAGAGAGAGGATGTACGATATCCTCATGTGGATCCAGGACAACTACAGGTCGGGACTTCATATCCCACATCCTACTGTTATGACCATCATCTATATGTTAATTTAAAAGTGTAAACTAGCAAGCAAGACTAGGAAATGGTGCAAATTCTCCTGCAAAATGACATTACAATTTGGCTTCAGCTTTTTATTATATTGCTTTTTATGTGTTGTAATAGACGTAATGTTGCTGAAAGTCAACATTTAATGTTGCACTGTATCTTCATTCTTCCAGT
Source organism: Pseudopleuronectes americanus (assembly GCA_038501795.1). Classification (NCBI taxonomy): domain Eukaryota; kingdom Metazoa; phylum Chordata; class Actinopteri; order Pleuronectiformes; family Pleuronectidae; genus Pseudopleuronectes; species Pseudopleuronectes americanus. The sequence goes on from CM076736.1 coordinate 11,181,428, forward strand.
GATGCAGAGAGCATGGAAGACAACATCTCAGTCGAGGTTTTGAATGCAGCCAAAGAAACACTACTTCAGGGACTGTCTGATGAAAACCAAGGCCTTCAGTAAGAACCCACTTCACCTTTTGTTGTGCTTTATTGACTGTCACTGTCTTCATCTTATGTCATCCTTTCTTATATTGTGCAGGGAAGTGTGATCCCCATGAATCACAATATAATATCGCTGTCTGTTTTGTTTTCAGGCTTTATGTTCGTAACTTCTGGAGTCAGGAGAAGCGCCTTCCCACTGCGACCCTTGAACGAATGTTGACGGTCCTTCGCTCCCTGTACTCGTGTCAAATAGAGAGGTGTTTCTTAAGCTTGGTAACCAATCTGCTGCTGGAAATGACTAGCCAGAGTCCTGACTTCCAACGAAACATGTTTGAGTATCCTCTGTCAGAGTGCACCTTCCAGGTAGGCAGCATTTATTCCTCCCTTCCTCTCTGGGTCAGTTTGAATGATCAAAATGATGAACTTTATGTGTTGAATGTGTTTTTCCATTTTTTTTTCTTTCTAGGACTATGTGATTGATTCCAACTGGCGCTTCAGGAGCACAGTGATGACTCCTATGTTTGTCGCAACCCAAAGCACTCAAAGCACACAGAGTGTGGCAGCGTCGCAGGCCATAGCCATGAAGGGGAAGCTCAGAGCCACTCAGACAACACTTGAGTTCAGCCAAACCCAAACAGCAGGTGCAACTCTAATTACATATCCCAATATTAGAGCAGCAGGTTAAAAACTGTAGTAAGAACTCCACATGACATTTCTGTACATACATCTTTTTTCTTGTATCGTGTATAAACCTATTCCATTTGAAAGAGTATGCTATTTGATTTTAACTGCTAAATCTTGTTGCCTTTTCTCCTTCAGGTCGACGCACAGCATATAACTGGCTGACAGGCAGTAGTGTGGATACTATGGCAGAGTACACATTGGGCTCTGAATCTCTGTCGTCACTGATGGTGTTTGATAAAAAAGCAGAGAGGCAAACTCCTGCAAGACGACCAGTAGGGGAAGGATTCGGACTGAAGCGCCTTGCTGCACCAAGCGATGAGGTGGACAGTCGCACTAGAGGTTAGTCTCTGAGAAACTGCACACACATATTATAATATTATTCACTTCACACTCCTTCACAGACAAATTTGATGGGACCTTTCTGGTAACTAGTCCACTGTTTAAAAGTGAAATATATTTCTGAAACTATCTAATTTAACAGGTTGCCCAACAGAGCAAATAAGCTGCTTTCACACATGCACTGAACTCCGGTGAATTCTCTGAAATTTACTTGAGAAGCTGGAAATAAGTCAGTTGCTCTGGACATTTTCTAGAGTGAGCCCACAGCAGAAAAATGCCCAGAAATTTCACAGTGAGCAAGTATGCAAGTTGATGATGTTCTTAACAGAGCAATAGAATACAAATATCTCAGGATGAAAAATAGTAGCCATACCTGTAGTGAGGCTGACGAAGATGTCAACTTTTTAAGACAATTGAGAGCTTTTCACATCATGTCCTGCCTTCTGCAGGCACAACCCTGGCATCACCCCTAGCCTGAATGTTTTTCTGTTGTTGTGAACATGTTTGACCCACACAATCTCTTGTTGCATTCTTCATATGTGAGAGACAAACAAATATGTGAGAGAGATCTCTGTTGGATACTTAATTTCTGTGGACTACCACTGATGCTTTGTTAATGCCTTTGTTAATACCTTTTATGTCTTCATGTCAACAGCAAACAATGAGCAACGCAATAACATACTAAGATTGAGACGCAGATTTCTAAAGGATCAGGAGAAAGTCAGCTTGAGTTACGCGCATAAAGAGATCAGACAACAGAGGCAGAAAAAGGTATCACACAGACAAACAATGTACAGTACCAATCCTGTTGGAGGGCAGCTTAAAAACCGTGTCTTGATTGAATTGTCTAATCCAGTGCTTCAACAATCAGTGTTGTGTTTCCCCAGGAACAAAAGGCTGACCAAAGGCTGAGAAAAGAGGCTCAGGTGACTCTCTATCGTAACTACAGAGTGGGGGATTTCCCAGACATCCAGATCCCGTACAGCAGCCTCATCACCCCCTTACAAGCACTCGCTCAGGTAAGACGACCGCCTCCGCTTTCTGCATCCTACCCTTCTAGGGCCGAGGTTGTACAAATATATATGATTTTTGTTTTTTCTCTCTTTATGTTCCCCTTAGAAAGACCCAATTTTAGCCAAACAGCTCTTCAGCTCCCTGTTTGCTGGTGTCCTCCAAGAAATGGACAAGGACAAACCAGGGGAGAGTGGGAGGATTAAAGAAGAGCTGCGGTGCAACATGAACACTTTCTTGAGCAAGAGTACACTCTGCTTCCCTCCGTTTATAGCATGTGTGCAGGTACAAACCCAAAGCATTGTTTGATTATACTACAAAAGTCATGGATCTGAATTTACGATAGCATTTATGGATGGTATCAAAATTAGAAGATTTTATTACGCCTATGTTTTATGATATTTACATTTATGACGCCTCTCTATTCTGTATATATATTTTCTATATCATACCATTATTAGTTAAATTTGTCGTTTTGCATTTATAGAAAAAACAAATGGCCTTGCATACTCATAATGACAATATTTAGTCCAGCTATATTGTAGTTTACCTCTACAGGCACAGATTTGCCATCTAAATTATCCATATCCTGTAGAGCCTGGGTTATTTATTATATCCTGATTATTAAATTCAACCTCAAAACTATAAATATATCATAATCTGATTCTGACCATTGTTTATTCAGGAAATGTGCTATCAGCATAAGGAGCTGCAGCAGCTCGACCCAGCAGCCATCAGCTCCACGTGCCTGGTGAGCCTCCAGCAGCCGTCGGGCATCCTGCTGCTGGAGGAGAGCCTGCTGCACGCCGGCTTCCAGGATGAACCTCCCGCCAAACGGTCACGAGGACGCAGGGAAATCCCCCCAGACACCAACAAATGGATCCACCTTGCAAAGTATGACAGTGCTAGTTCTTCTGTTGGCTTGTAGATGAATGTTAGAAACTATATGCTGTTGGTCAGTTTGTCTATTTTATGGGTGCAATATAAAATAAAACACAATGTAAAATACTAAAAAATAATAAAATAACAAACTAGCATGAAATAATATGCTATGATGGAGAGCCTGTCCATGGATAGTTCATCAAACCTGTGTTGGAGGTTTCCCTAATAACTGATTAGAGATATAATATACATAATGGATTTTATGAATGCATTGATTCCTTCGGATTTGTTTAATTCTGATTCATCTCGGCAGCTTTCTTTTTCTTGTGGTGACGGTTATATTAACACTCATGTACGTTGCCTCTGGTCCATCAAGTTTCTGTCACACTGTAAACAGCGCCATTACAAATGCATGCCAGTCACTTGTGGATTAATTGTAATTGCTTTTGTTAAATGTGATATTTAGGCTTTACAGGTCGTTGGAGGATTACGATGTTGTGCGCAGCATATTTGGTGGTAAAGTTGGGACCAAGTCAATCACCTGTGCTGCGCTTCAAGCTGAAGCCAACACTGACTTTGCAGAAGCTGTGAAGCTTTACAATGAGGTACACAAGTCATCGCTAGCTGTGTGTAAAGCTATGCAGTGTTAAGTTTCAGTCATTCAAGCTGGATAGAGTGAAAAGAGTGAAAACTGTCATGTACACTGACAGGCCCTCAACACTGAGGATTGGAGCGATGGTGAGCCCACCGACTCGGAGAAGGACTTCTGGGACGTGGCAGCGATGGAGGCCTACAGTCATTTGACTGAGTGGAAGTCTCTGCAGTACTGCTCCACAGTGTCCATAGATGAAAGCTCCCCACCCGACCTCGAAAAGATGTGGTCAGAGCCCCTCTACCAGGTGACAGTTCTGAGTAATGTAGCAGGGTGGGCAGACAACCCACAGGTTTTAATTCTGGTTTTACCACAACTGCATTCTTCCTCATGCTCAAAGTGCAGTGATGGCTTGAGAGGAAAACATATATTTTGTTATCTCAACCATCCTTTGATTGCAACTTTAGAGATGTGTGGTATTTTAACTTAAACTTAGCATTTTAAGTAAAGAAGTCCTATAAATTCTTTAATGTAAGTATCAAGAACCTGCAGGTGATTTTTAATTTCCTTCTGTTTTTTTTATTGTGCCAGGACATGTACCTGCAGCACATGATCCGCAGTATGCTCAAGCAGCTGCAGAAGGGCGAGAGCGACCAAACACTTCTCAGCTTCGTGGACAAAGCCATGAGGGTGGAGGAGCGTAAGAAGCTCCTGGAGAGTCACTACAGCCAGGAGCTCAGCTTACTCTACATCCTGCAGGAGGACTTTGACCGCGCTAAATACTACACCAACTATGCCATGCAGCTCTTCATCGAGGTCAGCTGTTAGACATTATTTTTGGCAATCACCTTCTAAAATCATTATATATTCATTCTTACTTTAAAGGCTAATGGTTGATGATGTGTGTTTTTTGGGGTCAGAAAGTGGGCTACAGTGTGTATTCATTATCTTTGCCTCACACAGAATTACTCCAGTGTGGACACACTGCTGACTCAGAGTCGACTGACCATCCTGCAGTCAGTGCAGGCCTTAACTGAGATCCAGGACTTCCTTTTCTTCATTTCAGGACAGGGTGCGTCTGTACATTCTTAAAAACTCGATCAACAATCAATATCTAAATAAAATGAACAGTTGAAGTCTATCTGGCCCTTAATCTCTCGCAGAATTATTTTTCTGCAACTATCTTAGTTATACTTAAAATGAAAAAATGTTTGTCCCACTCTCAATCTATTATTGTATTTCATTCATTAGTGTCAGTAGGCGGGCTCAAACGGCTCATCAGATTATGGACTGAGCGGTATCCTGACTCTAAAGTTGATCCAGTGAACGTATGGGACGATATCATAACATCTCGGTAAGAGAAACAGGTTTTTAACATTTTGCCTACAAATCTTTTAAATTGAGGAATAACAAAACGTGACACGGAATAATGTTTAATGTCCACTATTCAGATGCTTCTTCTTGGACAAGATCAGGGAAAAGTTGAGAGGCAACGCCCCCAGCGACAGCATGGAGGTAGATGGTTCAGAGGACCCATCGGGGGACATCGACACGTTAGTAAATGACTGCAAGTTCAACATGAAGCTACACATGGCCAATAGTGCAAGGAAACAGGTGAATGGTTTTTTTCTTCTACTTTTAAATATCAAACATGACTTGTTTTACCTCAAGCTTATTTTGAATCACTTATGTTGTTTCAGAATAACTTCCCCGTCGCAACGAAGCTGTTGAAGGAACTTCACAGAGAAGCCAAAACTAAGAGAAGCTTGTTGATACCATGGGTCCACAGTTTTAGTCAGTACAGCCATAAACGCAGCCAGACTCAGGGTCCAGTTGAGCAAATCATCACCGTGCTGAAGACCATCCCTCTGCTGGGTAAGAAGGGGAAAATAACTCATGTACTTGATTAAATAGCAGAGAGGTTCTGATGTCGATAAACACGATTTAAGTATATTTGTAACTCTCATGATCAAATTGGACATCTGTCTCACATGATTTCATGATATGTAATAAAGTAAAAGCTGCCCTTTCAGGTTTTGTCACCAATACACGTTGTGACTAGCTTTAGTGCATCTAAGACATTTTCCGAATACATTTTTGATTTTGAATTCTATATTCAAGATTGCTGATGCAGGGTGGTCAGTGGTTTACCAGTGGTTAATATCTTGGGGTGAATCATCAAGTTTACTCTTGATTGTTGATGAGGAAACATGTCCGCTTATATCCTGGAGATGGTTCTAAACTTCTTGGTTATTCTTCATCAGACAAATCATTTTCTGCTCCTCCACAACACTTGTTCAGAAGGTGACTTTGGCTCAGTCTTGTTTTCATGACAACTTTGCAGAGGACCTTCGGCCTGACTGTGAGAACACCACAGCTAAAGTATTCCGAAATCAAAAGATGCTCCAGGGTACCTCCTTCGACATCCTGGCTAAAGCTGTAAGCAAGAGCCCTTCGGTCCTGGAAACAACTGAACCTGACAAAGCAGAGAGAGTCGTCAGGCTTTCTGGAGCTGCTTGGCCAGTTGAAGATCCAAAGGTATTATATATTATACTTTTTTTTGCAGTATAATTTACAAGAGCTTAACTAGGATTCATGAATATGAATTAGAATCAGACAATCACAGCCAGTTATGTCCTGCTAACCCTGCTTTGGAGTTTTTAAGTGATGTAACCAGACAATGTGCAAAAGAGAACGAGATGAGGTCTTTTAGTTGCTGAAGACTATTTGTCCTGCAGAAAGTGGAAGAGGGGCTGCAGTTACGAGCGCTGAAGCTGCTTTGTGATGCCACCAGAAAGGCCGATGAAGAGCTTCAATCTTATAGTCAGGACTGTGTGGAAAGCAGCAGCATCACCGAGACATATATGGCTTTGGCCAACTTCAGTGACACACTACTACGAGAGGAAGAGCAGAGGGACACCGGTGAGAAATAATGTGTGAAAAAGTTTGTCCGCTATTTGCCTACGTCATTACTTATGAAGCAATTGATATAATTAACAGTTAAACATTACCTTCTAATGTTACATTCTATGTTTATCTCTCACAAGCACCTAACACCACTTTAACAGTTACAGACGTTTTTATGATTGATTTTAAATTATTAATATGTCTGACAAACCCTATCCTTTTTCTTAGCTTTTCATTGCTATGAAATATTAGAAAAAGGTGTCAAGATGTTGTTTGAACAATCAAAACACATAAATACATCACAGTTGGATACAGCGCCCATGTTTTTTTCCATTAATCACATTAATAGAACAAGTTTGGAAGGACTTTGCAACTCAAGTAATGGGACCTTTCAAGGAGCAGTCAAATAAAGGGAAAAATTCCTTAAATCGCTTAAGAAGAAGATTTGGTGTCATGTCAAATATATAGCACTGGTTATTTTATGCATGTAAATATATGTGTGTTCTGTTTTGTCACAGAGAGTCAGTTTCCAGACTTTCTGACACTGCCTGTTCATGTAGTGGACAGCATGTTGAAAGCACTGAAGATGAACTCAGAGGAGGCTCGCCTCAAATTCCCACGCCTGCTGCAGATCATCGAGCTGTACCCCTCGGAGACACTGGACCTCATGACAAAAGAGGTTAGTGCGTTTAGACCAGGTATGTACAGCAGGACAAATAACCCACACTTCTATCCACCTATGCACACATTAAACCTATACATGTCGTTTGATTCATAGCAGCTGTTTTTTATATATGCATTAAATGTGTTTTTTTTTCGCTATGTGGTAGGTCTTTAAGCAGGAAGCATATCAGTAATATATGGATTTCAAGGAGGTAACAGTAGACAGACAATATGAAACACTCTGTAAACGACAAATATCTTATCTGCAGTGATCCCAAGGCCAATAAATCATAAAATAATGATGAGCATTTTAAACCCTTCTCAGTTAAATTCTACAGAACTGCTGTCATGAGGATCCATAATTTAAACTTGATTGATTGTAATCTCTGATGAACGTGTGCTCTAGTTGACAAAACTGTCTGTATTTAGATGACTTCAATCCCCTGCTGGATGCTGATTAGCTGGATCAGTCAAATGGTCGCCCTGTTGGACAAGCCACAAGCTGTGGCAGTGCAACACTGCATCAGGCAGATAGCAGAGTGCTACCCTCAAGCCCTGGTTTACGCTCTCATGATCAGCAGCGAGAGTTTTCAGTTTGAGGACTCGGCAACAGGACACCATCAGCAGGAATTTGTCAACAGGTAAACTTTCTAATATTCTGCCTGAGGAGCAAAGAAAACTACATTTCAGCAAGTGTTATTTTTATGAATATTGTTGCTGTGTCTGCAGGCTCAGGAGCATGCTTGATAAGGGAGGAGCTGTGAAGAAATTTGTGGACGCGCTGCAGCAGCTCACAAATCCTGAGATGATTTTTAAGGTAACAAGTTCAACTGTGAGTTAATCAAGCTGCCAGCAATTCATTCATGGGACTTGATTATATTCATGTGGTCCCAACAGGATTGGTGGGATTGCGTGAAAAACGAACTGGACAAACCGAGCTTTGACAAGAAGCAGATATGTGACCTGTATGACGAGATGCGCTCTTCGCTTGGGGATCAGGACGCAGAGGGTCATGGGACGTTTCGCAAGAAATTTATCAAGGTTTGTTGTTAACTTTGATGGTTCAACTTGGTATAGATAGCGTATATGACAATAGATACAATGACAATTTATCATAAATATGCACGTTTTCAATCTTTTGCCAATCACCAAATAGTATAACATGAAGGAGTATTAGAGCATGTTGAAGAAAATAGATGATAAAGCTGTAATTAACCAGATACTTATTATATTCTTAGAATTAATTTGTTATTCTTAATATTAGAAGAAAAAAGTTGTAAAAATATACAGTCACAACTTTGCAAGAGTAAAGGGGGTGCTCCCAGTCTCATTGTTTAACTATTAAAGCTCTTTGAGCATCACTCAAACCAAATAGTTCTTTCTCCACAAAGAGTAAATTTCATTCAAGCCTGTGTGGTTCTTTTTTTTAAATAGTTTGAATACACTAATACACAAAAGCTATAACTGTAAAGATGCGACCAAGACATCACGTTATTTGTTTCTGTGTTTTTCATTGCAGTAATTTTTTGGGGGATTTCACAGAGATTTGCCAAAGATGTGGAGAAGCTGCTGGGAGCTAAAGGCAGCAAGCTGTTTGAGAAGAGGAAAAACGAGTCGTTATTGCGGCAAGTGGATGAGCTGGCAGCATCCATGCGTGGATTTCAGACAGAACCTGGGAACTTAAAAGAGTACTCACCTTGGCTCAGTGGGTTTAAAGCGGACCTGTTCAGCAATGAGCTGGAGATCCCAGGTCAGTAGTTCAATTGAAAAAGAACACCACTCATATCAGGGTCTAGAAATATGGTGAATTGTTAGTGTTTTGGTCAGCGAAAATGTTTTCCTCTTTTTATAGGACAGTATGACGGCCGATCAAAGCCTTTGCCAGAGTATCATGCGAAAATAACAGGCTTTGATGAAAGGGTATGCCTATATTCTTGTTCACTTTAAACTTATTCAGTTCAAATATATAAATAGTCCAATAGCATTTGATTGCGTGAAATTTTATCCTGCAGATTAAGGTGATGTCCTCCATCCGTCGCCCCAAACGTCTGATAATCCGTGGGGATGACGAGCGGGACCACCCCTTTCTGGTGAAGGGTGGGGAGGACCTCCGCCAGGACCAACGCATCGAGCAGCTTTTTGGCGTCATGAATATTTTATTGAGTTACGACGCTGCCTGCACACGCAGAGGCTTGCGGCTGCGCACCTATCAAGTCATTCCCATATCCAGAAGGTAGTGAGCTTTTTTGTCCACCAATTTCTCTTTTGTTACTATTGGAATCAACGAACGCATTATTTTTTCCATCTTATTCATGAGCGTGGTCTTTCACTTTGAGTGCAAAGTCCTTCACTCAAAACCCATGCTCACACTAAAATAGTCCCTACTTGTGCTCTGATTTGCTCTGTTCGTGCTCAAACTGGGCACTTGCACTCAGATATTTTATTGCCTGGATGGATTTCCTGCGCTCCAGCTTCAGCTCTTCTTCTCGCGCTCACCCTGCTTGTTTTTGTTTTTTTTTATAAATCTGTTTATTGAGACACATCACATCATGTTACATGACCTTTACAAGTAGATGCATGTTTTTTGCCAAATAAACAAACATACAAACAAACAACCAACAAGTAGAAAACATACACAACATTATCCCACCCCCCACCCCAGTTGGGCGCTCACCCTGCTTCTGTGCACATTTGTAATGTCTGCACTCAGTATTTTCATCAACAACAGGAATGTTATGTGTTCACAGAATTGGTCTGATTGAATGGATGGACAATACGTGTACTCTGAAAGAGTTCCTGTCTAGCACAATGACTGCAGAGGAACAGCAAACATCACAGAGGTACAGTATTGACATTACACGCTAGTAAACTTTCTGTTGAACACTTTCAAATGTGTTATTCATATTATATATTAAACAAGAACTAATAAAGGTATAAATAAAGGTCTTCAAGCCTCAACAAAACATCATCTTTATTTAACTTTTTCACAACAACGATCTAATGAAAATAATCAGTGTGATCTATGTTCATTTATAGAAAAATTGGATTTATATATAATGAAACATAAATATGTATTCTGTGATCATAAAATAAATGTATCAGGGGCATTTATAAAGACACTATAAAGAGTTTTACAGTGTTATCCATTATGCTAATAATTGATTATTGGAACTTTTCTCTTCTGATGTGATGATAATTTCATCTTTTTAAGGGCTCCTGAAGTCTACAATAGATGGCTCTCAACCTTTGCTCCGAAAGTGAGTGGTATCAAACTGTATGGTCAAGCATACAAGTAAGTCTATTCGTGATGAGTTTTGTTCATAAAGCACTGGGTACAGACAGTAATTAACAGATTCATTTAAAGTTTGTTGTTTATAACTTACTATGCCCAGCTCTTACAATCTGAACCTAATTTTTTAACATATGTCCTGAGCATGAACATATTTGTTCTTTCCCAGGAATGCAAAGCGTGCTGATGCAGTGAGCAACTTTTTGAAAGTGTTGCAGCATGTGCCCAGTGATCTGCTGAAGTACGTCAAAAACTCTCTGGATAATAAAAGTGCTAATTACGGTTGATACTTGACAGGCAGTAAACCTTATTTCTCCTTTGCACTTCTTAGGAGAGCTTTTCTGAGGATGTGCAACAGTCCAGAGGCCTTTCTCTCCCTGCGATCTCACTTTATCAGCTCTCATGCTTTGCTGTGTGTGAGCCACTGGATTCTGGGCATTGGAGACCGACATCTCTCCAACTTCATGATCAACATGGAGACAGGGGGCATGATCGGCATTGACTTTGGTCACGCATTTGGTTCAGCCACACAGGTCATTCAAACAAATACAGTACTTTAACTAAGAACAGATTTTTAAAGCAACTTAAAACAAATGGAAGATAATCAATAGAATATGACTAGACCCATGTGATCAGTTATGAGTCTGGGTTAATACACACAGGGCATGGGGCAGCAATAAACCTTTTTTTAATAATTATAAATAAAGGGACAGTGACAAAACACAGAAACCATGAATATATTTAATAATATATATAGAATGTAATATGTATTATGCATCGATTAAATGGAGGCAAAACCTGTTCAGATTAAATGCATGAAGATTTCCAGACTCTACCCAACAAACAATTAGATAAGTCCAACATAAACAAAAAGTGTGTTTTTATTTTTTCTGTCCAGCTGTGTAAATGTGAATTGACACTGTACATTAATATATATCTGTCCTCACAGTTCCTCCCTGTGCCAGAGCTCATGCCTTTCCGCCTGACCAGACAGTTTGTCAATCTGATGCAACCCTTGAAGGAGTCTGGTTTGATCCAGAACGTCATGGTTCACACGCTGCGAGCCTTCAGGGCTGACCCGGACCTTCTGCTCAACACCATGGATGTGTTTGTTAAGGAGCCATCGCTGGACTGGAAGGTAACTCTCACTCTTGCTTCAGAGATCTCGCTAAATGTTGAGTGTTTGACAAGTGAGTAGGAAAGATAAAAGGTCAAAGTCTCAGTAAGAAAAGTTAATAATGTGTTGGGTTTTTTAAAGGTAACTGCCAAACTAGCTATTCGTATAGCCAGTAGTTTTCTATTTTAATATTTTGCAAAAAAGGTTGAATTCATTAACCGCATGTTAAGCAAATTCTGTTTTTAACTTTTACTTCCCTGATACAGTAAAAAATGTTTTTACCAGTGACGTTTCTCATCGCTTTTACACAGAACTTTGAGCTGAAGCAGCTGAAGAAAGGAGGCTCGTGGACAAAGGACATAAACACCAAAGAAATCAACTGGTATCCATTACAGAAGGTGAAATTCGCAAGAGAAAAACTAGAAGGCGCAAATCCAGCTGCTATAACCAGGTAGGTCCTCAAATCATGCCGTTAATTAATCATTAATGTTGGGGGTTTTTTTCAGTTTAAGATGAGTAACAACTAAAGGTTCTGTTGGTGTCCAATATTGTGGATTGACCGACTCAGCTTTATAACTTCCAGTATTAAACAAATGCACAAGATTGATATTGTTATATAATTTTATAATAGTGAATTTATCAGACTTTTTATGTCCATGTGTCAGTTTCTTCAAATTCTGCACAAACATTCACTTTTACTCAAATTAACTGATTAGACTTTGGTGGTCAGAGGTCAAGGTCACACTGACTTTACGAAACATGAACCAAATCAAATAGTTAAAGTGCACGCAATAGATCTTTCTTAAAAATGGTTTCTGTTATGAAAGTGTTACAACTCTCAACTCTGATAAAAAATTTACATATATATATTGTTTCCATTCCTTTATGTCATCGGGCTGTTCACCATGATCTAAATCCGATGCCCACTTATACCAATAACAAAACTGGTCTTAAATAAGACATTTCACTTGTGTGTTTACTTTGTCAGTGAGGAGCTGAAGCTGGGCTTTGAGAAGGACCCGGCCTTTCCAGGCATGCAGTCTGTGGCTCTGGGATCTCAAGAGCACAACATCCGTGCTAAACTTCCACCTGCGGGCCTGTCAGCAGAGAAGCAGGTGGAATGTCTGCTCGACCAAGCCATGGACCAGAACGTGCTCGGCAGGGTTTGGGCGGGCTGGGAGCCATGGTTCTGATTGTTTGATCTGGGTCTTACAAATATCTAGAAATGTCAAAAAATGTGTAGGAAAGGAAATCTGTGATGTATAAAGATTTAAATCTCAAATGATTCACCCTTTGATTTCATGTATTGTGTCATGGTAGAGTTTGTCAGGCGAATCCACATATCATCTCATACTGAAAAAAACAAAAGCTTGAGAGAAAGATGGGATTTAGTCATTGTAATGGATGAGGATCTCTTTTTACTTAAAATAAATCTGAGTAATTGTTGGTGTAGACTTCTTCATTTTGCACATATCAGGGGGTAGTGATGTGGTTTCACCTTGTTTTTAGTTAAGTTTTTCAGTTTTCTTGAAGGGAAAAAGCGGAATTGTTGTTACTTCCAACTGTGAGTTTCAGGTTAGTGTCTCAGAGTTTTAAGGTAACCACAGCTCTGCTTATTTTGTAAGGCAGGAAATGGTGGCTGTGTTTCTACACTAAAGCAGAAGTGATGAAGCACCTACTGGTTCCTGGGAAGCTTCTGACCTTAACTGCAATCTGTTGCTACAAACCAGCAAACTGCTGAACACTGATTAAATGTGACTGTATCATCTTTAAAGAAAAATGTCACCTTATATCTGAGCTAAGTAGGGCTGCAGGTCAAGATATAATCAATTCATCTCTAAATTATCTAAATTAATGATAAAAACAGGAAAAAAAATGTCCATCGCAATGTCCCAATAGTTCATCATTGTTGCTTTATCCAATGAAGAGCAAGAAAATATGTGATAAGAAATAACATTCAAGGAGGTGAAATTGTTTTGTTACCAATTGGAAGAATGGCTTAGTTGACTTAAAAACTTCAGATTATTTGGCCATTGACTGACCAAATAATCATCCGCTTGTTAAAAAATATACTTCTGAACGCACAAATTACTGATCCTGTTTACTTAGTATTTTGTGATTAAATATACAATTATGTAGACAGATTTAAACAAGCATTCTGATCAATCTAAAATTTTCATCACACATTGCGTTTTGCTAAGGAAGATCCTCTCCATTGAAAATAAAGTTCAAGTGGGCAATCTCAAACTAATTCCTTGTCTCACTGATATGTAGAATTGCATTAATGAAACAGGGACATTAGTTAATCCATTTTTTATAGAATATACAATCAAATATAGGGAAACGAGTTAAGTTGAAAGACAACTGTTCATAACTCAAGATTTCAGACCAATATGCTTCAAAATTGCTATCAAACCCACTGTCAGTCATTTCTCTCCTGTTTGCACTAATATGGCAATTATTCATCAAATCCTTAGTCCACAGCTGTTAGGCATTACCAACATGGAATGCTCTTTAGCATTAACTTCCTGCTGCTGCTGATGGTGTGTATGTGTCAATGTGACCGGGCTTTTTAATCGTAGTGTACTCCCAGTTTGCATCTCAGAAGTAGTTAAGAAAAATGACTGACGTGAAAAAGATTTCTTCATCCAGCATGTATTTTCTCAAGAAATTAACACTGGATATTGAAACACAAGTAAAGACTCCACTGACTTTTGCTGTCACTCTAACATGCAGTTCTTTGTTGCTCCTCCGCATTGGCCCTTTCGAGCACCACGGCTCTTGCATAACTGCTGGAAGATAATAGTGTCAAAGAAAGCAGAAAAATAACCTGGACACATGGCTTATAAACATTATTTTTTGGTCACTGTCCATGTAATGAGATTGAGAATGGCAGGTTTTCTTTCTTCATGAATGTTATTTTAATGCGAGTAGAACCAAAGTTTTTTTTTCAGAATAAAAAAAAAGTACAGAAATTTGAACATAAGCTTTTTCCTTAACAGAAATAATTAACATTAGCAATCACTTAAAAGAATTTACAATAACTTTGCATTTACATACAAAAAGAAAATATCAAGAAAAACTATGTAACACCCCACTGCAGAGAGTGACAGGGGAAAAAAACAACAGCTGTTAGTTGCTGAGGCACCTTCATATATCACCAACAAAAATGGTCGAAGTATAACTGTTCTGCATATTTCATGTATGTCAAATAACTGCATAAATAAATCGACTCTGAATCAAGGCTATAAGGAAAAAAAGTACCGCATATAAAAATCATTATTTCTCATTATCGCACACATCAATTGTAATCTTAGTTCACATGTCTCTGAAGGTTGTGATACACACTTGAGAACATTCCCTCAGTTCACGATGAGATGTTAGAGCAGATTCTCAGAGAGACTGGTAAAATGAAAACCTTTTAGCTAAAGTGAAATATCACATATATATTTTAAGGTCTCTGTGTTAAGGCGCGGAAAAGCTTTTACTTGTTTCTTGCATTAGGACACTTGTAATACAGACAATGAGGACACTGGGACGTACCATTTTAGTTATGAAAAAGTATGTAGTGCATTCACTCTCCTTCAACATAGACATTCTTCTTTTATAGGTTTATATTTTTGTGACCTTAACTGCAAGTAATTAATCAACCAAAGTGCATGATGCATGTTAGTTTTTAGAGTAAAGAGACGTTTACTTTTTTGTGGTTAATAACCTCAACTTGGAGATGTTTTTTAGATAAAAATAAGTAGTTATGAAGATTAATTCAATTTCATATTAAAAAGGCATCAAAGAGAAATAAGACCTTGCATGAGAAGAGTTGACAAATACAACATCTCTTCAGAAACCATCATTTGTTTTGGCTCACTCTTAACTGTTCTGTAGTGGACAATGTTACACCCAGAATAGACATGTTATTTCTTATAACAACCTCCTGTTGGTTTAAATGCATGCAACAAAGAAGAAAGAAAACGACAGTTAACCAACACTGTAGGCCGCCCTCAGATCCCACTTTTCCCAATTAACTGCCAAAGGAACTGTACATCAATCAGATACAATAGGGTTACAGCACTGTCTAATTCTTGCCATGTAGGTAAGTAAAAACAAGAGTTTTATGATGCAGATCAAACTCTGTAAAAAACAGGTTAGAGGTGTAGATTTTTAAAAGAGCACAAGTAGATTTTGTTTAGAGACCGACCGATGTATTGGTGAAAAATATCAGCCAATATAATCCATTCACTGATATCAATATCTGCATTTATGTTTGATAATATAACCTTTTTTTCAGAATTGTACATTATTACCCATTTTTAAGGACAATGTGAACTTGTTTATTTTCTAAATTCAAGTTCTACACATTTGATTCTATTAGATTTTTCTTCCTATTTGTAGTTATTTAGACTAGTGTTTTTGGTTAAACTGCAAATATAAATGCAATCATTATCATAGGTTACATTTTGTTGTCTTAAGGGAGATCTTTGGAACGATGCCAATTACTCTGAAATATATATATATCAGCGGAATGTATCGGAAGAACTCCCTAATATCAGTGTCGGCATCAACTCACAAAATAATCCATATCGGTCAAGCCCTAATTTTATTACATGTTAGCAACATAAAGGCTAAATCAACTGTTGATGACTGATTTATGATGCACTTTCAGTAACTTTCAATCACGTTGTGAAATCTGTGGGACTATATCCCATACATAAAACTAAAAACAGTGCATACAGCAAACGTCACTAATTGTAATTATATAGTTACATGCTCAAGAAGCAAGTTTATAATGAGATTTTTTTAATAAAACAAATGTGATAATTTTGTGGGTGTTATTATATCCAGGGAAATTTGCAACTTTTTATCTATAACTGTTTTTAACAGTTTTCAGTGTGTTAAATAAATATATACTACAGTCCAATGTGTACTCTTTTAAAAATCTTTAAATTCGTAATTTACCTTTAACATAATTACCCATATCCTAATCAGACAGATTCTTAATTATGTTTTTCCTGTCCTCTCCTCATCTCTGTTTGGATTTAAAGTTTGCATACTGACTTGAAAACATTTCTGTGGGTGAAAAACATAAAAATGTCTTCATCAAAGTGCCACATGACTTCATAGAGTAAGTAAATAGCAGTCACAGATTTTTTTGTGGGTTGAGAGGAACCCAACAAGTAAATAAATTCATATCATACGAAAGAAAATCTTTGTGGCTTGGTGTGCATAGCATATATACTGAAGGCATGTCTTGCTCTGCTTTACAGCAGGCGTTAGTGTCACATACTATAGTTATATCTTGGGTCTCCATCCGTTTATGAACTGCATTAGTTTCTTCACCTGCAGTTTGCTTAGCTTGAAGTCCTCTGACAAAATCTCCTCTGTGAGCTGCAAGAGTAGATTGCCATCTATCTTCTCTGACACAAAAAGAGTAACAATGTCATCTGGCAGGCCAATGAATCTCAGAGATTTGGACACCTCTTCAATGGAGAGGCCAGCAAGGCTGGACGGAGGCTGCCACTGTGCACTGGCCGACACGGATGGACAGCTGGGAGTCAATGAATCACAGATGGAATATATCTCTTTGGTACTCTGCTCCTGTTGAGTAAGCAAACAATCGGAAGTTCCCTGCTTTGCATCACAAGCTGACACTGGCATGAAGTCTGAGCAGTTCTTTATGTTATTTGATTTTGGCGTTCTCGGGGGTAAAATGGGACAAGAGAGGCTCTGCTTGGTGTTAGATTCTTCTATTGGCTTGTCTCTGTACACCTCTGAATTGTAACTCGAAGATTTTGTGCAGACCTGATTCAGAGAAGCATTCTGCAACATGAAGTCCTTACTGCTTTGTGCGTGATCTCGGCCTTCAAAGTCGACAAGGCTTGACGTACAGGTTTTTGGGGTGCTTGGGGATCTCTTCCTAGGGTAACTGTAGTAACTCCGACAGCTAGCTGGTAGAAATTCCTCCATGCAGTGTGATTCTCCTACACTGAAATTGTTTGGCCAAGACAATCTGGAGGACATCCCATCTAGTGACAGGCTACCAGTGGGCAAAGTGTCATTTGGCTCAGTGCTGTTTGATTTAACCCAGTTACAGGGGTAGCACACGTGGCTTTGCTCTTGTGGGTCGGCTGCTTCTTCTTCACATGCTCCACTTCTGATGGGAAAACATAGTATTTAGTAGTAGAAGAGGAAACTTCCCGTAGGTCTCATAATGACTAAAATTATTTTTGAACCTCACTGAAATGTCTCATTAATACATGGTTGTCTATGACTTTGAAATGTCATATATCAACTTCACTTTAGTTAAATGAAATATAGAGAAGTCAGAGAGTGTTATGAAACGCTTCCAGTTCTTACATGTTGTGGAGACCAGAGGAATAATAGGAGAGAGTTGGACTCGGAGAACGAGTCTCTTGCTGCCGAGGCTTTGACAGGATGGGCACCGATGGCATCTGTTTCAAACTTCGTGGAGGGATTGGTGGGGCATTCAAAAGACGACATTCTTCCTTCACCTACAAAGGAAATGGCCTGACTGTGAAACTTACAGCAAAACTAGCATGCTCACTTATTAGGGTTAGACACAGCTTTAATTTATAATCCATACAGCTTGTATTTAATCAAAACCTGTTTTTGATACTAGCCACATGTAGTACAATGCAGCTCTGGCCACATATTTTATCTGAGCCTGTCTGTGTCTGCGAGAAAACTAACTGAGCCTGACCAGAACCCAACAGGGACTCTTTTTTTGTGTCCAAACCCGACCCAAGGCCAATGTAGTTAAAAACATAACATTGTCACCACAGAGGATCGTCAGCAGAAACCAACTCTACTGTGGCGTGCTGTTGTTTGAGGTAGGAAATCAGATTGCATGTGCAGTTATTACTGACTGAAGTATTTATCAAAATAGTGTGAGCTAGTGTGTGCAATTTTTTGATTGTGCAGTAAACTGACACATTGCATGACCCGGTCATATTTCTGACAAAGTTGCTGCGTTTGCTGTAACCACTGTAACCACAGATGCAAACAAATAAACCATGACTTAAACTTTACTTTTGAGAATTTTACTCACAGCTTCAGATTTGGGTGGGACCGGTGGTGGAGTAAGAGCGACATCCGAACTGGTTATTGCTGCAAGAGGACAAGTGACTGGGTATGACAGGGCTGCTGTTGAGCCGCAGCCATTGTTGATGCCTCGGATCCCCTCACTTGAAGAGGGTTTTGGGATCTGACCTCTCAAGTGATCTAACCACAGCTCCTCATACGGAACATCCGACTTGTTGAAACACGGTTGTTGGCTTGTGCTGTCCAGCAGCTCAGGGAAAAAAATGTCATTTTCTCCAGAGTCTGAAGGAATGCTATCGGAGGGCAGAAGAGCCCAATCCCCACACAGTGTCATACAGCCCTGTAAGTTGACCTCACTGTTTCCATGCAGGTTGCTGCCGTACACACAAACAGAGAGTCTGTGGAAGGACTGGGTGAGCTCATCCCGGGCATAAGTTAAAGAGCTGGGAATCTGCATGTGACCGGGACACCCATTGGAGCCGCTGCTGCCTCCGCTGCAACTACCATTCCCACTGCTTTTCTTAGGACTCTTACCATCGTCGCTCCAGTCTGTCCGCACATTCCGCACGGCGCGGGAATAGTAGTCTATGTCAAACTGCTCCTGGCAGAAGGAGAACCATCGATGCACCATAGTTTCTAACCACAACTCTCCCTTCAGCAGTTCCTCTGGAATAATAAATCTAGGCATGGCCATATGAAAGGGAAAATGGATGGGGATTATTTTGTTGCTTCGCAGAATGCAGCACACAACCACTGTCTTTGTCTGAATGTTGACCAGTTTATAGCGATGGCCCTCACGGATGAGGTGGAGGTCATGCTGGTTCCGTGGTGGACTGCTGGGTACCGTGACATTGACTGGGAGACGAGTTTTCTCTACAATGTTCCTGATGATGTGCTCCCCGTCCTGCATCTGAAGCTCCAGAGGACTACAAGTGCTGAATCTGCCTTTACACTGGAAAGGCAGGCTGATGCTCTCGTTGGTGCGATGGTTCATGCAGATCAAACACGGCATCTTGCCTCGACCAATCTTACTTATTGAGTTCAGCTTCCCAATCTTCTTGAAAATGGTGTTGAATCTAGATTTTTCTTTGAAGCACTTGGCGTAGAGGATCTCAGCTTGGCCCATTAATGTCAGTTCATCGCCAGTGCTCAGTGTGATATTGTAAACTTCTGTGTCTTCATTACATTCCCCTGAAGCCATCTGTGAAAAAAAAATGGAAAAGAATAAACCATCAGGCTGGTAAATCAAAATTTTTAGATTGAAAAGAAGTTCAAACTAAAACCTGATCCCAACAAAGAAAGGTTTGAAAAATGCATTACGGTAATACAAAATGAAACACTTTAACACATCAAATGTACCTTAACATTGAAAGTGATTTCCTCCATGACATACACTCTCTCAGGGAATGCTTTGGCCACCTCCTCCACACTGTTGAAGTACTGCACAGGCTCCTTGACATCTCTGTCCTGCTCCAGTAGCTTAAACTGGCCTTAAGGAACGAAAGAAAATACATATTATGGCAACTGACTAGGTCAAGCAAGCATTGAAGCATCATTAACTGGACTGAGGTGCAATGCAACCTACATCCTACATTGCATTGTCAGAGTTTGAGGGCTTTGCTGTGAGTGTTTAGCAAGTTTTCAAAAGGGATATTAATGGGTAGTTCATAAACAGATAAATGTTAACAAAAGACAATACTTGGCTAAACTAGGAATATTCTGTCTAGATGTGTCTCACCTTCATAGTGTACTGGGATCTCTATTTTGGGCCCAATAACATAGTGGCCCTCTTCGAGACTGTGAGCGGTGATCGTCGTCCACTGACGGCAGGAATGAATCAAGAGGTAGTCATTGTCTCTGAGCCCTTCCACCAACTGACCTGCAAGAATGAAAACAGGGAATCATTTATGCATCTCTAGTAAACGAAATACAGACTCTGTCCCATTCTAAATTGACCTCTGACATTACCATGTATATATCAAGAAGTTATTCTGAAACTTAGGTATATGTAGTGGGAATTGTATTGACACTTTTTCCTGGTGTTCCTTGCAGTATTACAGCCTTTCCTGGGTTTAATCTGGATAACGAACCCACTGTAGATCCCTTCTATGCAGTTTAAATGGGTGCTTTGCTTTCCCGATCAATACCGCATCCTTCAACCAAGTTTCGAGAAATTCTGTTCCGTTGTTTTTGTGAAATGTTTCTTACAAAGTAACAAACGGAAAATATGAAAACATAAGTTCCCTGGCGAAGGTGTTGAACCTTAATGATCATGGTGATTGCTCCCAACATTTAAACATCATGTATGAGGAAGACTATGGCGACTGTTTCCTTTCTTAGTGTCACTTTAAGCACCACTCAGATCATTGGCATTGGTTTACACAGCACTCAATTCACTTTCCTCCACAGACAGTGACTAATGCCCTAATCCATACCTCTCTGAAACACAAGCACTACAATATAAAAGCACAATGCATCAGCACAGTTCTGCTCAGGAGTGTGACAGAGGACTGGACCATGAAGACCAACATGATAACCCCCTGCTGGTGTCACAATGGCTCCATTGCTGTACTAAACGTGACCCTAACCCCATGTTACATTACATTTCATTTACCTGACGTTTTTATCAAAAGCGACTTACACTGGTCTGTTTCGTTGCAGGGTCATTGACATGTTAAACTTCTTGATAAGCTGAGTTTTAAGTCTCTTCTATCGACAAATCAGATAAAGGCTGAAACTAAACCTGCAAAAAATGTTATATTGCACTGGACATTTATCTTCACAGCAGTAATTACAGTCATCTGATGCTTTTATATGCTGTCCCCTAACATTTACCTCTTCTTCTTTGACTCTAATTAATCGGTTTTAATTCCACAACTAAGGCACATGTGTACATGGCATCTACACAATAACACAACCCTAACACCATCTTTATCCAACACAAACTAGACCATGTTGTTGGACAAACATCAAGAAAATCGGCTGAGTTTACCCTTGCTGCTAACCAGCTGCTAGCCACCGCTGCTAGCTGTAGCACATAAACTTGGCCAGTGTCAGAAAGTTACTAACCGTTGTCCAGCTTGGCAATTTGTGGCAGCCTGTATGCGCTGACGAGTTGATCTAATGGCAGGGACGTCGTGCTCCATGTTACTTCTTTTAAATTGTTGTACAACATTGATCCCAGGTCCATTTTGGCTAGCTGGCATTAGCCAACCGGGGAGCTACTGGCCTCACTGCGCGTAAACACGGTCGCAAAACGCTACGCTTCACTAACCAGCTTCACAACACACCGAGTCTCCATCTAGGGCGTCACGCTCGGCATGTGTCTCGTTTACCGACGCATTGTCGTCTGCCTAGTTAAGACGCGTTGTCCGAAAGGGTAGCACAGCCATGTTTGTTTAGCTAGCGACGGGTGCATCGAGGAAAGTTAGCCACACGAACAGCGGAAACACGTAATTTGTTCTTTTAAAGTAAAATCTTTGTTTACTTTGAGAGTTAAACAACACGAGAAAACACAATGCGGTTCAGTGTGTGCGTGGTATATTTGCAAATGGTAGAACATTGCATCCATTAAGTGGAGATTTTGCTCTCTGAAGTTTAGCACTGATGCTGAAGAATGTCAAAATACATAACAACAGTCTCTTCCAAAATAAAACACCACCTGTTGATCAGTTATAAGGCTTCAGAGTGATTATAGAAGAATACCCACTTCATCATTATCTCTGTGTACTTACGTTGTTATTATACTTTCTATATTTTTATTCAAAGGGGTATGTTTTCATGGGGAAGTAAAGTGTTTGAGTCCACGAAACACTTTAGGAGTTTCTGGGGTAAACAGCTATGCAGCCAAATCCAATACAATTGGAGGAAATGGTGACCACTTATTCTAACGTATGAAAACAACATAATCAACTCATGAAATGGCTGTATACTGCTCCTGTGGTGTCATCCAAGTGTCCCTAAGCCCCAGCACTTAATTTGACACCACAAGGTCATTTACACCATGTTTATAGTTTAAAAGACCTCTGATAACCTCCTCAAGCCATGGGGCATTGAGTCTTAAAACATGAGGTAAATGGCACCGTTTCGAGTCGAATTTAAATGACACATTTTATATTTATGTTGTTTTTATACATCAAAAGAAGAGGTCACCATTTACTTCAATTGTATTGGATAAGCCCGCACAACTTTTTTTTTACCTTGACACCACACAAACACAGGCTGACAGACACACACACACACACACACACACACACACCATACACACACACATACAAATACATTTATACATCTGTCTTAGTGAGCACAATCATTGGCATATTGCATTCCCCAGCACCTG
The DNA here is from genome assembly GCA_038501795.1 of Pseudopleuronectes americanus. Lineage (NCBI taxonomy): Eukaryota > Metazoa > Chordata > Actinopteri > Pleuronectiformes > Pleuronectidae > Pseudopleuronectes > Pseudopleuronectes americanus. The sequence continues at coordinate 11,204,393 of CM076736.1, forward strand.
ACCTAACCTTAACCATCTTAACTAAATGCCTGACCCTAACCTAACCCTAAAACCATACACACACACACACATGCGCATGCACAAACAGATTGCATAGGTGGTGGGTTTGGCATAATTTACATCATCAGACTTCCTCATCTCACTGCTATAAATCTGTGGAGGTTCCTTAATCTGCTCTGAAGCACTGTGCACCCTGAGCCAGCCACTATGTCTTTTGTCGACACTCTGCGTCAATGGGATGAGGCCGTCACCTGTGTTGAAAGAGAGGATTTGTCTGGAGCGTTCAAGATTTTCCTGTCAATCGAAGAACCAAACTCCAAAATTTGTTTTGACATAGGCTGTCTTCATCTTCTTAACCAAGATCTAGATGCTGCTGAAAAGGTATGTCGGACCTATTGTTGGAAAATTGTTGGCTAAAACATGAAATTCTTCTTCTAATATTCTTCATTAAAAAGGAACATCTTATCTGCATGTAGGTGATAATTGCAGAGAAGTATTTTACCGCTGAAAAAGTGCAAGTCATTGAGAAAGCAGAAGTGGAATTTGCAGTTTCCCTTTTCTTCAGTAGGAAGTCACAGTGTTTTTTTCTTTTTTCTTCTCAGGCGTTTGATTGCAGCATACGCAGGGATGAGCATATGGCGGTTGCCTTCTTTCAAAGAGGAATCACCTTTTACAAAAAGCAGAGGTATGTAACACCACTCATCTCAACACACTTTTCATATTTAACAGTGATTTTATAACAGATTGGTTTTATTATTAGAAGAAGTGATTCCTATCACTTATTTTTCTTTTACAATTTTGTTGGTTAATTAAATGCAAAAGTAAGAAACTGGATTCTTCCTGCTGAAAGGTATGAGGAGAGTTTGGGTGATTTCCAGCATGCCTTCAAAGCACTGAGAGGAAACCAGCTGATAGATTACAAAGCACTTGGACTCAGATACAAACTATTTGCATGTGATGTAAGTATTTAAAAGCTTGCAAATTATGATATGTTCTTGTTATGCCTCGTTATTATGTTACAAATTATTATAATTCATACATTCTGTCTACCAGTGTTAAATAGTTCAGAGACATGGAATTCGTTTCGTAGTTTGCATTTTTTTATTTTGGTCTAGTTGTTCTTAGTCATTCTCAGTTCTGTGTTCTGCATGAGGGATCAAAATAGTGGCAAGTTACTAATTCAATATCAATGTTTCCTGTCACAGGTTCTCCACAATATGGCCCTGGCTGAGGCTCAGCTGGGCAACTGGGAAAAGGCCCAGGAAAACCTTGTGAAGGCTCTCGATAACAAAACAGATGCCAAGCTCAATTCTATTGACAGAGCTCTTCAGTCAACACTGGTCAGTCACAATTTGGCCAAGAGTATTTAAAATATCATCCTGTCACCAATTGAAATGTGTTTTGGTTTGTCAATATCTTTAAATGTGATTAGGTTCAAGAAATTGTGTTTTTGCATGAAATTCTATTTCATATATTGGAATGGAAAAGGGGTCTATTGACCAAGAGCATTTGCTAATTAATACATACAGTATATACATCAACCGGACGCTACTCTAAAACAGGTGGTAAAGGATAAGCAAAGTACAGTGCCGCTGGTAAACCAATCAAAGTGACATTCTATTGATCGCTGCATTTGAATTTGACATGTGATGCCATTTCACCAACAGAAACAGAAACTTTTCAAACTGGTCGAGTTCCCTTCAAAAGCTCTGTTCAAACCAAATAAGCACTATGTCGCTGAGCTGGAGAAGAAGGACTATCTGGGCAAAGCAAAGGTAATACTTGATGTTCAGAAAGGCTTTACACAGTTGTTACTACATGAACGCTAATAAACTGTCATCCAGTCCTGTGGAATGTCAATCACACAGCCACTAATGTTATCTTTATATGAGACATTCTTACTTAATTAATATATTTGATATCTGTTTTGTGATAGATAGTAATGAAACAAATGTACATTGTTTTTAGGTTCTTGCCTCTGTGGTTCCTCAGGATGACTTCTCTGGGTTTGCTCCATTACAGCCTCAGGTGACATGGGTCTATGTAAACAGCATACTAATACGTCTGTCCTTCAGCAGCATGCTGAATTTAATTATGCTCAATCTGGTTCGGTTTAAACTGCTGTGTTAAAAAAATTACCATGTCCGTTTCAGTTGTTGAAATATTTATTATAAAATAAGAAACTATCACGTGTTGCATTGTTATACCACACTGGGGACAAATGCTCTTTAAACTGTCTACAGGAATATTGACTGGATGCTTTGTGTTTGTGTTTAAATTTGATAGGTAGAAGATGGACCAACTTGTCCAAAGGAGCCTGAGGTTCTCAGGTAGAAACACAGTTAGCGGTCCCCATCTCACAGGATTCACCATACAGACTAGAAGTTGCTCACTAAATATGCATCACATTTACAGTAGTCGTTAGTTGTAATTTAGCCTTGTTGCAATCTGTTTCAACTGACAGCTAATACTTTTAACATGTGGCAAGATTGGTGAGGGGGGAATGTCGTGTAATTAACTTACCCCTTATCCACTGTAAATTATGTCCTCAATGTGTTTAAAGACATAACAGAAAATGAAACTATGTAAGGAAGAGACCAAAAAACTGCGTACTGTCTCCTAACAGTAAGTGGACATCTCCTATCTTCACAGGGCTCTGGAAGGAGACCCCCACACTGTCCTGTTTGAGTTTGTTCCTGAGACCAGTGATGAGTTGGCTGTTGTGCCAGGCAATATTGTGTTTGTGCTGCACAAAGGTGCTGACAACTGGGCATCTGTGATCTTCAATGAAAGAGTAAGACCACCACATCTGCACCCTATACATGTTTTTCTTCTATAGAAAAAGTGGCTTAAACCAATTATTCATATTATAATAAGTTTCAACACATCTCAATTTCTGTCAACTCTAGAGGGGACTTGTTCCCTACAACTACCTGGAACGTTTGGAGATCTCATTGGCTTCTAAACAGAAGGAGGTGAGGGGGAAACTTATTTTCCACTTTTTGTGGCGTCGTTATCTTCTAAAGTAAAGTTAATACATTTTTTACAGCCAGTAGAGAAGTTTGAATCATATTATGTTCTAAAGGTATCTTGATAGTATTTTTTGAATCAATTGAATCTTCCAACATTTAGCTGAGAGCCTTTTAAATTGATATTAAGTAAATAATCAGTGGTCTTTGTCTTCCTAATTTGTAAATATAATCTGCTGATTTCTAAAATGGCAAAAGGCGTGTGAGGACATGTGGTATTTGTTCAAGTTTTGTAGTATGGGGCAGGTCACCATCTCATGTCTGTATGAAATCAATGGATACTTCCTGCATAAAGCATCTTTATTACTTTGTAATTTGAATGGCATTGTATGGACGGGATTAACCATGGACAGGAAATGCGGAAAGCTCCAATTCGAGAACCTCCAACCAGACCTGAAAGGAAACAAGGTAGACAAGGCTTTATTTTCTTAGATATGATACAATAACTTCTACAATAGCTTCTGTATTTGACGAAACATGACATCAGTATCGTTATCATCTTGTTGCACAAGACACATTCACAAATTATATTTTGACCCAATACAAAAACCATACCAAAACTCTTTTCTTTTTCATTTTCTGTATTCAAGGTCTTACTCCAAGTCACAAGAGCAGTGGAGATATAAAATGCAAGGTATGTTGTGTCAAATCCCGGATTTGTCCAGTCCGACCTAAGTATGACAGCAATTAAGATGGATTTTCCTATTGATTTTAAACCATCTGACAATTTTTCTGTTCATATTTGCCAGGCTGCTGAGTCTCCTGATGATTCCTATATTGTCAAAGTCCATTTTACATTCAACTTCGCATTCTCAGTACCACCTGGGTCTCACTATGCCATACTGATAAAGAAAATCAGTACGAAACTGAATCTCCCCTCTACTGCAGTCACCTTGAGGTACACTACACATAAAAAAAAACATCTTCAAGTTTAACCAATGTATTGTGTTACTGCCAAGTTCAAAATTCAATCCTTTCATTTGACGTAGTGTGACCTCCAACGCCGATGAACTAAGTCTGATTACTTCGGACACAGAAATGGAAAGTGTGTGGAGTCGTGCTAATGGCAGGCACCTAACCTTGTGGTGTCACAACAAGGAGGTAAGAAATGGTTAGGTACAGTTATTTTGAGTGATACTTCAGTTTTGATGACCTGCTTATGACTTTTACTGATATTCCTCAACAGTTATCTGAGAATTTGCCTTTTTGTCATGGAAAACCAACAATGCGCTAATGAAGTCTTTATTCTGCACTGACACCTGAGCAGCTTCACACAGACATGTTTCATCTATTCTGCACTGAGCACGTAACAGCAGATAACTAATGGTTATGTTTTGGCCACTTTTTGAAGGAAATTTAAGTAGAAATATATTGTAAAAAACATAAAACGAGTGCAAACTAATATTCCGCAGAAATGGCAGATGGCAAATGTTGGTGTGTGTGTGTGTGTTTCAGTGCCAGGAAACTGATGGAAAACCAAACAATGACATCCACTTGGTGGCACTTCATCCCTATGATTCATCAAATCCAGAGGATCTCAATTTTCATCAAGGGGATACAATCACATTGCTCTCAAAAGGTGATAATCATTTTGTTTGGCAATATACCTCCAGAATACTGAGAAATCATTCAGGTTTGATCAGGACTTATGATTCTTATCCATATCTTCTTTTTCTTCAGTTAACCAGGATTGGTTTGAAGGACAATGTAATGGGGAAAACTGGTATATTCCCTGCATCTTTTGTTGAAGAAGTTCCTGTGAATGCCCAGTAACTGGTGTCAGCAAACACAAAAGTGATTAAGGACAGTTGTAAAATATTAGTAAAATAATAAATTCGGTTTCAGTTCATTAATTCATTTATTCACATGTATAAAGTGCAATAAAAACTGTTCTTTTGCAACACTGCTTGTTCACATGAAAATCAGTTGCTTCAGCATACATAATATATTCATAATCTAAACTGATAAATGATGGTTTGGGTTATTACGACTATCTGTGCAATACTCATGTGAAATAAATGATTACATAACCAGTGTCTTTTTTTGATCCCCTTCACTCCAAAATTATGAACTAATTTTAGAAAGTCACTCCAACAGATTCATTCAAACAAACATGTTTTGAAGATTCAGAGTAGACATGAAACCGAGTAAAAATTCCTATAACAATTATAGTGAGCAAATTATCTCAGTTGTCTGTATTATCACGTTAATAAGCCGAAAATGTTCAAAAACTTCTGACACAAAAAACTGATATACCAAGAGGTGATCCTTGTATCGGTTTATTAATTACTTACATAATCCTATGATTACAAGTCATATACTGCACACTTGTAGCTGCAGTTTGGGAAAAAATAATCTTTCGATGACCTTGTGGATAAAGGTTAATTATCATGAAGACGTTCCTTCCTCTTCATAGGCAATAGCTATACCTCTCCTGCCCTCTACTGCCTTCACCACAGGGGTCTCTCCCAACTGCTGCTCTAAGCCACGCCAGCTTCGTCCTGCCAGAAATGATGCTGAAAAGACCAAACAAAAATGTGAAATTGTACATCATGCTTCAAGCTGCAAAGTGTAAGAGTACGTGCACAATTCTGCAATAAAATTGTGGGTGTATAGAAATGAAAGCAAACACTGCATGAATTTAATGTTACTTTCTGACTGTCCCATACCAGCAGAGTCAGTGTTGGATACGATTAGCGCCTGGTTCCTGAGGACCACCGAGGAGCCATGAGCGGACTCTGCAGGCTCACTGTTCAACACGCAGCGACTCCGCATAGCTCCAGTGATTAAAGACACGTCCGTCTCATCGCCTTCCTCTTGCTGATCAGCCAGAGGCACATGACTCTGTCCACCTAGATCAAGTTGGAGATAAAATATCTGACATCATTTCAACTGGCTAAAACATAAATGTGTAGAGCTCCTATCTGGCACTGTGTGAAAAAAATATCCAGCTTAATTAACATTTTTGATCCTTGAATTAATGGACACCCTCCAATACCAACAATTTCAGGAAAATCCAATTCAAAAGAATGAGCATACATTAATGGGATGTTATTAATCCCATTAGCCACCAGTGCAAACTACATTATTCATGAAATAAACAATTTACAATTTATAGCAAACTGATTATATTATTCTTTTGTAATTATTCTACTTAAAAAAAAACATAAAAGTTTATCTTTACTAATAATATTGGCCAAATTTATATCACCCATTTTACTTTAGAGTGTATCTGTTAGATCACTGTTCATGACCCACTGCACAAAATAAATCAATAATTTCCAACTGTTCGACCTTTTCAGTAATTTTACCATGAACACGAAAAGGCTGAAATTGAAATTTGGTCTGGACATGACCCAGCTCACAGCTTAATTCTCCCAAAAAGACGCAATTCAAAATCCTCTAGCAAAATAAATTCCCATCCCTTAATTAATTATTTCATACAGTGCCTAAATATGAAGTCAAAAAGAGATTATTTAGAGTTTTGTGATATATAAATCCCAAACTAACCTGGTATGAGATGTCGAAAGTCTGTGACATATTCCTCTGACCACTCCCTGTTCTTGTTGCACGCCACCTCCATCTCAAAGGGCGTCACTACAGGTTTATAGAACTCACCTGAGTCCAACAGTGAGTTCTCTGGACAAGCAATTAACACAAAAATGTCAATTTCCAAAAAGTTTGCAAGTTTGGGCACATTCAGTTTCCCCATGGCAAACATGTAGCTCTTCTTGCCAGCCCTGGTGATGGTCTCCTTCAGCTGCTGGATGATGGTGAGGTAGTCAGCCACCCCCAGTGTACCAACCAGGATACCAACCACACTGGCATCTTTGGCCCTTTCTATAGCGTAATAGCGCTTCATTAGCGCACGGTTGATGCTAACTGACTCCTTCCTACCCATCATGGTTACTGGGTCAAAAGAACAAAATGAGCAGCGATTCCAAGTCATCATGAAGTTACGTAGCGTTGCTCCTTCCTGGCCAACGTAGAACATACTGTGATCTGTTATGTCTGAACCACCGTTCAAGGTGAATTGTCTCCCAAACTGACAAATCCCCTGGCTGTTGTCTTGTTCCGACAGACAATTGTCATGTTTTCTTTTTATCTGGCTGTGACTGAAACACTGCTCCCCTTCGACAACGAGATCTGAGGCAATGAGGTTTGGATACTCCGGAGACAGAAGTTCCAGAAGGTCGCCTGGAAAAAATAAGTGGTGTTGCGTTACTGAGAGGGGAATAATTATTATCTATTTTTACACAAGAGATCTTGTGTGAGATCTTACCAATCACATGAACATAGTTCACATCATACAGGATGATGATGTGATTCTGTGCGTCAGGGTAGAGTTCCCTGAAGGCAGAGGCGCACTTCTCCACGTCCAGCTGTCTTCTCTCAAACACGTACATCAGGGGAAGCCTTTTAGAGGCGCTCAGGCAGGCTCTGCCATAGTGCACAATGCAGTCTGCTCCAACGTGCTCTGCAGCCACCTCATCCACACAGCAGCTGCTCAAAAGAGTTAAATGAAGTTTAGCGACATCTCCATTAAATAGGCAACAAATCCACAGACAAATCGATAAGGTTAAGGCTCATTTATGCTCAAAGCTAGATATAAACTGTTGAAATAGAGCAGTACCACCGAAATTCTGTAGGGGCAGTGAATCAAATAGATTTAGACAATCGAAAAAAATTCAAATTCAACAATAAAATGTATTCATTGACTTTGTAAGAAACGACATGCATCAATATGAAAAACAATCAGTATGAAAACAAGCCTGGTGTGTTACCTGCCATAGGATGTATCTCCTAAAATGAACGTCTTGGCATTACTGTGGTTCTCAATCTCTGCTGCGACTGTGACGGAGTCCACCAACAGTTCATCAGGAAACTGTAGAGCAACCTGTAGACATTTAGGCAAATTAACTTCTCTCACAAGCATCCAACTCAACTTAACCTGTTTCACTGATAAGCAGCCTTTCAAATGGGCTGCAGTCCGACGTTTGGTCAAAATCCACTTAGTGGTCAGACAATCACCAGGTGTTACATTGAAAAGGAGAAGCACATTATTGGGTCTGTGTGTGTGCATATTGTTAAAACAAATGTGACCAATAAGTTGAGTGTAAACTTGCAAACAGTTGTTTCCACATCACAGCTCAACAACAGTTGGTTAATATGAAAGTGGTATGAAGCTGTGTAAACTTAGTGTTTAACATCCATTGCTTTGAGTGTGAAGAGTTTAAATTTGGCCTTTTACAATGTGTCTGGTTTAATTATGAAAAATCAACGTGCAGAAAACTGTTGTTTATGTTTATTTAGAAAATATTCTCTCCCTGCTGGTGCTGTCAATGATCCTTTATAATCCCTTTCATATTTTAATGATTATCATATTCACATTTCTTGTACAATTTATTGTTGATCTTCTCTTCAATTTAATGTTTTTTTTTACCACTGCCACAGTCATCTTGTGGGAGTTATACGTTCTGTTCTGTTCAATAGAGGGCACACAAACATTAGGTTTCCAATAAAAATTTGCAATAACCAGCAGATAATAGCTCCCTCTGCATGCATTTGTTAAGCTTAGGTAGTAAAATTACCGCTTGATGCAATTTTGACATCATACCAGCAACAGTACACGTTTCAGAGGAGTGACACAATTTTATATTTGTAGAATCAGTCACAGAGCCGTGAAACATTAGTTGTATGTTTTTCTATCACACTCTCATTTATACAGCGTTGTAAAAGATAAATATAAAAACATTTGAATATAATTCACATCCTCACCTTTTGAAATTGATGCTGTTTGATAAAGTCGCAGGTTTTCTTTATCTGATACAACTCCTCAAGTTTCTCTGGAGGAGTATTTGTCTTCACTGTGACGTCCACCACTCGCTGGAGCACTGTTTCCGAGCTGCTGCTGAACGCGTCGGCCATTATTGCATCGGGAACACTAAACAGTGTCTGTAAAAATACAAACATACATGAAACCCATGTTCACATTGAATAATCAAACCTGGACTGTATTAGTACAGTAGTGGAACAAATTATGTCTGTTGTTTAGTTGTTAATTATGGATATGGCCTGCCTCAAATCTCAAGAGAAACTCTAATTTAGTCTTCTCAGAACATTGAAGCAAACATGTCCCAATCCAGTTCTTTATATTTGGGTTTGAGACATTGGGAAATGCTTGTGTGTTTAAGTAATAAACTGTGGATGGCATTGTTATAAGTTTGTCTGCTTTGCAATAACATCCTGTGTACTTTGGGATTGTTCAGATGGAAAACACCAGGATTTTGAGCTATCTATGCAACACTCTTGTGTAGATTATTAAATAGACTCCAGGCAATTGTTAAAACACAGTTTCAGATTTGTAAAACCTGGTCTGGATGGGGGAATAAAATATTCACAAATTTGAAGCTGTGTTTTATTTGTGTCCCTGGATGATCTAGTACAGTGGCTTTTAATGTAGACCTGGTCTGATGTAGTAGAGACAGTACCAAAACAATTACATTTTCTTCTTCTTTTTTTTAACAAATTAGTTTTAATCACTATTTCAACCCCTCCTGGTCATCTGGTCCAGATATGACGGATGATATAGACCTGGTGTGATCTGATGTGAGTCTGTGGTAAACTGCTCTGCTGATTTGGTCAGGAGGGGGAACACTCAGATTTTGATAGGAATAAACGAATCCAACAGTATTACAACTAGAGTTCCCTTCAGCCTTGAACGCGCTGGCAGTTGGAGCTGCACCACTTTCTAACAAGACAAGACAAACACCTACCTGAGCTCGATCTGTTAGCTTAGCCGCTAGCTGTCATGACTCACGGTTTGAGTAAACACAACCTGTAAAATTAACTCATGGCGCTTTTTACACACATAAAAACACACGTTCCCTCACACTCCACTGAGAGAGCGTGTGTGTTTACTGACTGCTGAACCCTGCTCTGACACATACAAACGTGCTATTGCACGAAGAGGACAAACACTTCCGGGTAAATGGGATTTTCAAAATAAAAGTCAAGGAAAGGTTCATATGTAGCGTGGCTGTTCACTGTATCAGGACATCTGATGTGTCTCATATACCCATCCATGGCAGCCACAATTACTCGTCAGCAACACTGTTGTGATCGTCAATACAACCTTTTCATGTTATTAAATACAAACACACATACTGACATTTTCTGTCACCATATCGTCATCAGTCTTTTTCCATTCAGTAAAACCGGTCTTGTGCAATGAATAGTCTTCAACAATACCATTATCAAAATCATGTTAGCTCAGTGCATATTTATTAATTATTTTCATTCAAATATCATAAGTCCAAAAATCCATTTAAAACAGCTTGAAAGATCAATTCAAAGTTAAATATATGTGATAATATAGTGGTGACATAAATTACATTAAACCCTTTAGAGTTGCAGACCAACAGCTTTTTTTTTACAGCATATTATGCCCATAAATAAAATATTTACATACCCCTTAAAAAGTTTCACTTCAGCTCCAAACGCTATTATATATCATACATAAAGGTAGACTTGACTGGCACTTATTTATCACTGTGCACTGTTGAGAAATTATAAATCAACAAAGTAACAGCAGATGAAATATCTCTAGGCAGCTAAAACATCAAGCTATTTATTAAGATATTGTATGTCTGTAAAAAATTGGTGTAATTGTGTTACTTCCTTTGCTTCTTCTTCTCAGTTTATATTATATCAGAAAATGATGATGGGAATATGGTATTAAGGAGCACAAACAAAAATTCGGATCAATGAAATGCAACAAAATAAGGTCAGACATGAGAAGGAATTGGTCTCTGAATGCTGACAGATTCAGATGGGTTCTCCTCTGATGGCCCAACCTGATGTCCAGTGCAGGGCCTAGTGACTGGTTGAAATGAATACTGGGCCTCCATAAGAATGCTGGAGTTCCTGTGTCCTTATAACAGTTTACATCCAAATACGATAGAAGCCCAAGACTACCGTGAGACATGTGAACACAGAACCTAAAAGAGAAAAGAGCATAGATCATTCACTTTATCAAAATTTTCTTTTTCGAATTAACCCATTATGCTTTTATTTCTAAACTCGTGACCCTATGAATAGGATATGCAAAATCACATACATGTATTTCATATAGGAAACCAACAGCTTTTGTGGCATTGAGGGTTAAAGGTCCCGAACTATAACACCCCACTTAAATCCCCACTTCTTAACACTCTACAATAAAATCAATAACCAACAATAACCCTTAAAACTAATCAGCAGATTACATTGTTGAGTCAACAGTGCACAAGTGCCAAGTCCCACCTGCAAGGTATTTTATTGTATCCAGTTTGTGTGACTCCAACATGGTTTTCAAACCAGCCGCTTCAGTGTCTATTTTCATGTTGGTCTGAGTCAAATGACGATCTTGTTCAGCAGTCTGTAAAAAAATACAAGGGAATCACGGATAAGCCCCAGTAAACACCAACCTGATGTTTATAACACCTGCTTCTGTCCATGGCGGCACCCACTGTACACTACAGAATAACATGTGATAATTTAGGAAACATGTAGGTGCACTGCATATGTACAAACCATTTCCATGATTTCAGTTCGCATTTCCAGTAGCATCTTCTCGTGCTGGGATTTCTGGAAATTATTAAAAACAAAATATTTAGAGGAGGAACACAATAACCTGACCTGTCAGCGCCACATTTTATGTATAATCCCCTCATCACTTTACAGATTTTCAAACATCAACATAATCCTATACATGATTTCTTCACACACTTACCAGTTCCTTTACACGGCTTTTCTCTAAATTCATGTCCAAAATAGTGTCTGAGCGAACTTTATTCATGATATCCTGCAAGGTGAGGACACACAAAGGAAATTCATTAGAAACGTTTGAACAATAAAATATAAAACATAATCTGATGTGAGTCAATCTAACCACTTACAGACAGTCCGACTTTCAGCTGCAGTATTTGGATCTTGAGTTTCTGGGTGAAATATTGAAAAAAATTTAAACAAAGGAATCAAGATGTTTAAACAAACATACTGCACAGTACACAGTCATTCATGATCCCACTTTAGGCAAACATGTCAAGCATAAACCATCTAAATTATACCAATCTTCTGCTTCTACTATTATCTGGCATGACTGATTTTGATTCATATTAATTTTCATTAATTGTGCATTTTGCTTTTAAACTAATGGTCAAAAGACATAGAATACAACATTTGGATAATGCCTCAATTAAATATGAACTTAAACATGTTTACGCTTCAACTTTACAGTAGATAGATGGACGAATATACATTGATGGGAATTCAGTGACCACCATCAGCACCGCAACGACATAAAATGTACCTCGTTCTCTGCCAGCAAAGTGGAGAACTCGCTCTTCTCTAGAATGATCATGTCCTTCTTCACAGATGCAATCTGAGACATCACACGCTGCAGCATTATCTCCTGCCAAAAATCACACAACGCATACTAGAGTTTAAAACAAACACTAAATACTGCAAATGAAAACGTCCATCCGGTAAATCACTGGGCATGAGTCAAAACTCTTTGGAAATAATTTAATAATATGGAATAAAAGTAAATAATTCACTTAACTGATGTTGTAGTGACCGAGTCCAATAAATTACGTCTCTACAGGTTGCTGATTGAGCTTTGTTTAGACGTGTACTCGTAATTAAATGAAATGTCTTTCAATACATTTTCCAAACAGACTTTCAAGCAGGAAAATGTCCAAAAATGTTAAAGCAGTCAACAGAAACTCTGATTCCTGGCCTGAACAAAAATTTTCTTTGGAAAACACCAGTCTTCAACACACATCCCATTCTCCTCAGGATGAATATACACTGGAAATTACAAATCAACAGACAATATTTCTCTTCTTTCCTCAGTCGACATTACACCATGTTCACTATGGTTTAATAGTTAGACAGCTACAATGTCTTTGCACAATGTGGAATAGGCATCCCTGTTACTGGCACTAAATTCCAAAAACTGTGCAAAATCATATTTATATCTACAGCTGAAGTTTTAAGTATTGAATGTACTGCTAAGGAAGGTGGCAATAAAAACCTTTCATATTAAAATACAAATAAAAGAAAAATATATATATTTTTTTTATTGCAGTATATGAATAAAGAGTGCCATATCCGGGTGTTACTTATTTCATATTATATAAATTCCTACTTTTAATAAAACGAAATGAAGATGAGGACGTTATGAAATGTCAGCTTAAATTTAAATTATTTTCATAAACAAATTCCACATAATTACTCAACATGTGCTTGACTAAAAAGTTTACCGTGTGTTTTCCTAAGATATAATATGGTGTGGTAGAAACATGATGATCATGGTTCAAATTTACAATATACAAACCTGCTGCACTTTGGTGACCATGTCGTTATAGATGACGTCCATGTTGGAGGCGGTCATCCTCACCAGCACTTTCACCATCACTTCAGCTTGCTGAGTTGTGAAACCTGTTGATATTTAAAAAAATACATATTGCTGAGAAAAATCACCAGAGCTTATCAACTCAGAACAAGTAAAATGAGGCAACAGAAGAAGCCAAACCATTGTCTTCAAAGAGTCGTACCACCGCATGTGTGTCAAAAAACAGCTTCCTGCCTTCAGAGTTAGGTACTTCTGGTTTCAGATCGTACTGGAAGGTTCTGACAGAGGTGCTCAGCTCTGAAATCCACAATGAAGAGATGGCGGTTACTAAAAAAAAAGTTAGTACGAAACTTTTAGCATCAGTCATTTCCCCCTTTGTCTCATCTTTGCATTCCTTACAATATATGTTTTTTAAAATGGTTGTCACAGATTTTATCATTATGGAACGGTGAGGTTTGAGTTAAGGAAGAACAGATTAACGTTTTGGAGCAGATTTGATTCATTTCTCAAGAAATGATGCAGAGAAAGAGATCAAAGTCAAATATAGGGCGCTTCTGAACAGGTGAAATTTGGAGCGAATACATATTCATGTAAATAATATGTAATCGATCTCAATACATTCATGTATTTTACATTTAACTGGTTGTGTATAAGCCCTCCACTGCTGTGCATTTTTTTTGCTGTTGCTTAAAAACCAGAACATTGACATTAGTTTCAAAATGTTATATTGAGTTAACAAAATCTGAAACTTCACATACTGTCCATTAGAATCAGAGCAAACATGAGCAGTGATCAGCTAAGGGTTGGACAGGTTGAACTAAATTTAAAATGTAAAAAGTCCATATGCACACCAACACAAACACACACACACACACTTGGTGCATATTGCATAAACACTGTGTATGCGGGTAAAGGTTTCTAATGAAAACATGCAGCGTCAGGATCTGGCTTTACACTCACTTGTATATAAGAGCTGTAAACATAGGAGTGTGTAGTTTGTAATCTGTGGACGTAATACTTTGTTTGTTGGTCTATAATTGTATGTCTTTACTCTGTCTATATTCCCCATATAAATTAGGGGATCTGCCTTATAATAAAATATATTTATACTGAATGTCAGGGGTGGTGTGTTCATAGTGTATCATGGATAGTGGATGAGCATTAATAACTAGTGAAACGTGTAATGAGCAGAGGTGACCAGTTCTTTTCTGTCAGGACTCCCAGCTCTAACAAACACTTTCTCCTCCCATTTATATCATGTTTCCTTTTATCTTCTTTATACTCTTTTCTTACTTGTAACACTTTTTTTTATTATTTCTGTATCTATGCACAAATGCTGTGTGATCTTTAAATAGTTTTTAATTTGTTTCTTATTCTCTTGTTTCCGTGGTTTGACCTAAATTTTAAAGGTGATATCTAAATAAAGTAGTTTTTTGTCCAATATTATTATAATGACCAGTATAATGAGGTGTGGTTATGGTGTGCTGCATTTTACCTCTCTGACCTGTAGATGACTTTTATTTTTCCATTCATTCGACAGAGCTGATTTGATGATATAAGTTATTTGTTTTACAGCGGTGTCTTTATGTTCAGTGTTGATCATCCTTCAGTTACCTCTGACAGACATGTGTGCCCCGGCCGAAACCTGTGAGATCCTCCGTCCAGCAGCTCGCCTCTCTCCCCACGGCTGCTCCTCACAGCCGCTCCGAGCTGCCGCAGCGAAACCCCGGAGACTCCGTGATGTGTTCCCGGCCGTCACAGTCGAGACGGTGGCGGACGACCTGCCCGCTCTGTTCCGGTTAAAAGCAGGAGGCTCACACAACTTCTTCTCTGGGTGGTTCAAGACAAAGAGCTTAAGTCGCGGATGACACTGTTTCACCACCATGGTCATGACCTGCAGCCGCCGACAATAGACTTCAATGGAGCACTTCCGCCTGAGAAGTTGTCACAGCGGCTATGAAACTTTTTGTCACACAGGCTGCCATAAATCCCCCAGTGTCCGGTCATACCTTTCAAACTAAAACGTTTTTCAACCGCTAAACAACTAACTAACTAAGTAGAGACTATATGTTGTTGTTGAGGGAGAGAAATTGATTGCTTACTGATAGAATCTTGTAAATTAATCTTGAGTTGCACTCGCCATTGGTTGAGTCCATGTATCTGCTATTTTGGCAACCTTTGTTGATGGTATAAAGAAGAGGAGACGCATCGTCCATCTTTTTAGTAGAGTCAATAGTTCTACATGCTTTGAAGGAAGAAGTACTTGGATAATCTGCAGCTTCACCACTAGATGTATAGAGTTTATCTGACCAAGGTTACAAGGTTAGATGTCCCTTAATCCTACCAACTGAGCCTTAAATGTATCAATTTTGCACTAAAGCAAATTAAAACTGTAAAGTCCACAGCAAAATCTTTGTTACACACCATCTCAAATACAAACCCAACGTTGCTCATCAATAAATATAAATAAAAAGCAACAGTTTTATCAAAGGGGAAACTTTTATAAAGCTTAAATCTACGGCACAGATTATATATACACACACAACACTTAATCCCAAAAATGTCATTGGAAATGAATATCTAGTTTTTACAGTAAATCAACTACAAGCTTCAGCACCTGTATATCATCTTGATGGCAACAAGGAATTAAATGTGTGGTCTTTGTGACATTTCACAAATTGTTCCTTCCTGTATCACAAAGAGAAAATACTGCATGGGAACAAAACTAAAAACAAGCTCCATCTTTTTAAAGTTAGGTAAGTAAAATAAACATTCGCCCTATTATAATTTAAGAAAAAATTTATTAATTCTAATTGGCAGCATAATTTTGTTATGGTTACTTTGTTCAACAAAGATAATGTAAAGTATGTTGCAGCTTTGCATTCATTGCAACAAATGGCAAAAGTTTGCATCCAGATTTATTTCAGTGTGTTTCTGTGGCCAAATATCTTATGCACTAGTAAATCATTAAATTTCCATTACAAAATGCAACACTTCCCATTTTTGAAGTGGTTTAGTATAAACATTTTGCTCATGAGAAGAAGACAACACAGACAGATAAAGTGGCTGCCAACAGAGCAACTGCCATCAGCAGTGAGAGCACAAAGATGTGGCTTCGCTGGCAGAGGGGCTGGTGTCCAGGCTGCTCCTCGTCCACAGAGAGCAGAGCCAGGGAGGAGCTGTCGGTGCTGCTGAGCGGGTCTGCGTACTGCGTCCCCCGAGGCTCCACCATCCAGCGCAGCACGTTGACCTTCATCTCCATGTCGTCGATCATGTGGTCGATGTGGCTGATCTCCTGTTCCATGGCGCCACGCTCCTGGATCTCCAGGCCGGCATCTGGGGCTGCAGTCTGGGCCTGGTTCAGGTCTGGCAGACTGAGAGCACGAGCTGCAACCTCACTGCCTCCTCCTGAAATGGCAAAGATGAAATCTGGTTCTGAGTCTATAAAGTGCTGAGTTCAACTGTTGCAAAATCCTCACAGAACAAATAGTTAGTGTATCTGAGAAATGATTATTAAAAACTGAAGAAAATGTCACCAATTGTCACAGTCCTGTGTGTATTTAAATTTGTCTTGCTGCAACATGCTGTTTACAATGACTCATAGAGTTAGATATTCATTATCTAAGCAAGAATTAATAGGATTAAAGATGAATATTTCTTTGCTTCACGCAGGGAAATGCAGCTACACCTGATATTCACAATTGCACTGAACCTTAACATTATTTACATTACATAAAAGTTACTCGCACAGATAAACATATTCATGCCGACGACAGATTATTATTTTTGTTTCAAACTCGTATTCAAAATGTTTATGTCAGCTGCTACATAATTTATCTCTTGCTATTTATATTGAAACATTTAGACAATCAAACCACTGAATAACCAAAACTTGAGCCTGATCATCCACCCTGGTAGATTTAATTGTAGGTGTTTTCATGTAATACAGGTGGTCACATACATTACATTACTGAAACCGATTCAAATTTGTTTCTATGCATGTTCTTGTATGGCTTTACTTTGTATGTTTTTAGTCTGTTTGCTCTGTTTAAGATTTTTTTGTAATTGTGTGTGAGCGTAATATGTGCCTAATGGTGAATAAATAAATAAATGACAAAATGCAATATTATGGACAGCAATACTCAGATGAGTGGCACTAGAAAATCCCAAATGATACTTGCACAGAGAAAAAAATATCCACTGATGCAGTCATGATGCCTGATCGAGAACTTGTTCCAGGCATTTCCACAGAAATAAATCAAGTGAGATTTACTGACGTGAGCAGCTTTGGGAGAAGCCACAGTAGCTTTCTAAGAAAACATGGACGAAAGCAGCAGCAAGACACTTTTGGTAAATCATTCTAATGATGTGAAGACTTTAAAAGTAAATGAAATTTGTATCTTCATTTGTGGTTAGCTGTGATTTCTTTCTAATGGAAATCCTGTGCCACTACACAACGTCCTACTTTATTTCTTCTGGTGGTTTGCAAGCAATGAATTGGGTGTAAATAAAGAAATGTCGTGTTGGCCCTCAGGGTAATCACTGTCATTCATACGATGCTAAAAAGCAGAGAGAGTGCAGGAGAGAGGCAGCATCTCCACAACATAATTCCCCACCAGTGGTGTCTGAGCAATGAACAGACACAACACTCGATTTAAGGAGAGAATTTTACTTGAAGTCATGGCTCAACATATATAATATTTGATGAACAGTTTAGCTCAATCATCATCAATGTCCAATGTGTTATTTGATTATTTTAAAGAATTAGGCAAATTAATCCCAACCAAAATAATCTTTGAAAATACTGTGTGCAATTATTTCGTTGGTTATAGTTATTCTATCAGTCATCAGATAGAGTTGTTAAAATCTTTTTTACATTATTTTATTTCTTTCTTTGGCTAAATTGCCTCTTAAATTTCCAATTTGCATTTGCAATAAAATGTACAGGATTTGCATTCACCTTGAAGGCCAGTTTGCACCAGTGTAGCAGTGTTTGCCAGACAGAAGACATGGCCCATGCTGAAGACTTTGCACATGTCAACATGGAGGAGCTCCAGGCTGGAGGAGAAGGCCACCCAGAGGAGCTCCATCTCCTTGCGCTGCTCCTCGGGCAGGCTCTTGTCCCGCAGGTGTGAGGTCAGGTGGCGGCAGATGGACACGGCCAACTTGTGGGCCTTTTCTCTGGTTTGCCGCAGCTCGTCCCTGAGCTGCAAGCTGTCTGTGCATCCACCGACGCATGATGCCAAGTGCCGGTAACATGCCACCACCTGTATGAAGAAAAATAAGTAAAGATTTTATTCTATTGTAATCAATATGTGGAGCTTCTGAGGAGATATCCACGACTGTACACATCTCCAAGACAAATGTATTCACACCCAATCAGTGCACGTTGACAGAAATAAACACTTTGAATGTTTTTTAATGGCTGTAATGCATCCACCTCAGTCTAAAGCCGCATGAAGCAAGAACTGGAAAATGGAGGGAAAGGAAATGTTAGTCTCATGATGTATATGTATACGGTAAAAGTATTTTAATTAACTTGTAGCATCATTTTACACCTCTATAGGATTAGCAGCGCTGGTTACAATGAAAAATATTATGAATAATCTCATTATCGTTGATCTATTTCTAGATAAGCCAAGGCAACCTTGTGTGCTCAGAGTACCAGCGGCTCATTTCAAGACGTGGACAGAGGAGGACGAAAGAAAACAATGACGACTACATTGTTTTGTTGTGTTCATTTTTAGTTTTCAAAATTGTATTTTCATAAGATTTATATGTTTGATACTAGTAAAAAAATAATATCTTATACCTACTCAACAATAGCTTACATTATCAGTTCTTCATTTACTTGTTTACACCCTGATTTCCACATACAATACACTGCTGCAAAGAAGTTCATTCAAGAAGAGCAATACAATAATATAACATGCAGTAGTTTTTACTGCAAACAGTAATGCTCTATAGTACCAAGAAAAACATGAATCATGATTGTAACAGTAAATAAGTACTCTACAAAGACAATACAGTACATTTTAGCAACTTTAAAGTAAAATATTTGCTTGTAATGAGCTTGACGTGATCCTAACATTATCTAACACAGACGCTCGAATGATCACAAAGACGCAGTGGACCAAACATTTATTTTCATTCAGAGTGCCTTTTTAGCCACAGGGGATAACAAACCTGGTACAATGTCTTTAGTCTGGGAAAGACTGCAAGAGTTACAAAAAGGAAAATAGTGAAGATGGTGTTATTAACAATGCTGAACATAACGACTTTTAATACCCTTTTCTTCAATCTCCTGCAATTTTAAACAGTCTTTCTATAGCTCAGACAATATTGTATGTAAAAGCATTGATGGTAACCTGCCCACAAACTACAGTAATGAATGTAAGAAAGGAAAACACCAAAGCATAGACTGTTGAAATATGGATTTACCTTTATTAAAGACCCCACCAGAGCCTCTCCATCAGCCAAAGCCTTGTCCGAGCCGACTGTGCAATCATCTCCCACTTTGTTATTCACAAGTGGCATGAGGATGACTCGTCCAGAGTCTCGGACCAGACTCTGCCACAGCAGGCGAGATGCTGCCTCAGCTGCCCCTTCACTTCTCTGGCGGCCCCTGCTCTGGTCCTCCTTCCCCTGGAAGATGCTTCATTCAGTGGCAGAGGGTCAAGACGCACTCAGTCCTGAGGCCTCATGATGCGTCGCCGTATATCCACTCACCTTCAGCTGTACTAAACATACTTTGGAGGCTGGAAGGAAAAAAAATGACCCACAAAGAGCAAGAAGTGGGAAAGTCAAAGTAAAGAGGTAAAAAAAATAAAAAATTCTGTAATAAAGTGACGCAACGCTTTGAGCAAGGTGCTAATCCTGCGACTGACCCCTTTGCACTGAGGCAGACTAAGACGTACAGCTAATCTCATTAACGAACACTGAGAGCAGAGAGACAGAGCAGCAGCTGGCTGTCCCCCACAATGGCCCTTTCACTCACTGAAGTGAGGCTGCGCTGCATTACCTTGTGTACACCACACTGGATACACTTCATTCACTTATGTATGCAATATGCAACACATTTCATTAACATGATGTATATATTATCCTCAGATTTTTCTATGTTATATTGGCAAAGATCTAAATATTTTCCACAGACAGAGTTAAATGAGATTAATAAATCAAAGTGGTACATGGCGTCTTTGTTCCTGTCAGGGTTTTCTGTGGTTCACTTCCCCTCAGGCCCCACAGATAATGGACAGCCTCGTTTGACCAGGCGGATGTAAAGTTCAGCGTGTGTACCGAACGAGAACTCCCTCGCGTGATGTTTCTATAGCAGAGTACATAAGCATGAAATTCCCTCGCGTGATGTTTCTATAGTAGAGTATGTAGGCATGTAATTTTCTCGCGTGATGTTTCTATAGCAGAGTATGTATGCATGCATGTACAACAAGCTTTTATCTGCAGAAAGCACACATCAAAAGAGAAACCATACATTAGTGTGGCCATGAGATAACATCCAGCATGCACTGGGGCTTGACGCATCAAAATATGTGATTAAATGAATCACGATGGACACTTTCAGGCCTCTAATAAATACATTTTTATTACAAATTTAAAAAAGAAAAAAAACATACATTCTACTTTAATAAAAACCAATAAATGACAACCCCTCTTTTTGTTTCTCTGGGGTTGTTCCAGTTTCTTTCCCTTGTAACCTAAAAAAAACATAATAACCCTCTCAGTGTTGTGCAGTTCGAGTAGTTTTCCTGAGCGTTCGGCCAGATGCACCCTTCCGTGGAGAGGTCACTGCCTCCCTGATGTTGGCAAGCAGGCCTCGCTTCACCTTTGGCTGTACAGGAGACTTCTGGGAGAACTTGGCAACTTCTACCTTCAAGGAGGCAATCTCCCGGTCCTTCTCAGCGTTCTGCCGGAGGAAGTCCTCCACTGATTTTGTCTACAAATATTCAACCCACATACAAAATGATTTTCATTCGGGGGACATGTCAAACAGCTGAAATTATATAATTCTTGATGCCATTTTAAGGGCAATAAAAATGGTTGATGGATTTTTATACATTTTATGTTTTCATCATTCATTTGCTGCCCTCAAATCCTTGCCCCACTATGCACATGCCTACTTTTAAAAAGGATTTTCACCTGATCATCATAGTTCCTCTGTAGAACCTCCAGATCTGCTGATTTCTCCAGGAAACCATCCCTGACCTTCTGAAGCGTTTGACTTAGCTCCATCAGTCTTTTCTCTAGAGACAAAATCAACTGAAGACCAAATATTTTCTGTTGAATCAAAGTGACTACATATGTAGACCGAGCACAACATTGACCAGGATTCAATAAGTTCTTCAGATTTTGTGATTGTTACCTCTTGTTTATCCTCACAAATCCTCTCGATGGCACACTTTTCTTTGAAAAGCCGTTTGTGTCTATCGTCTCCTGTGTGAATATAAAGAGGGACTCTGCTATTATGGCGAGGCCCCATGGGTGAGTATGGTAAAAGTGTTAACTGATAGATATCCCCATGACACTTCCCAAGCTGATGACTAAAGTTAAGACAGTTATTTATATTACAGGTTCAGAAATGTTGTATTTATAGACAGATAAGTTAAAATGTAATGATTTAGGAACATTTCCAGAACAAATCAAAATATTGAATAAATCCAGATTCAAAATGTTTGTTTTATGTTATATTCAGATATTAAGTGTTAACAGAGGGGATTTTAAATCTACAGATGCGCACGAGTAAAATAAAGAGTAAGATGTTTTCTCCCTACTAGTCAGAAAAAAAAATTATGGAAGCAAAATGGCCCAAATCTCAAAGTACATGAACAAAGTTGTATTTTTGCCTGTAGTCTCACTTCTTGTAAAACATCCTATAAAATCGAAAAACGGATCCACAAATATAGACAAACCCACTCAGGCTTAAACAAAGTTATATTTAGAGAACATTTCCTCAAAGAGCGTCATACACTCACCTGCAGCTTCTGTCAATTGCAAAGTCTGACACGACTGGTGTACTGATGGAACTGAAGACACTCTTCTGCTGTCCATCTCTGACACTTTACATCTAAGGGCCTACACACACATGGTAAGACCCAATTCTGATGCTTAAACAACTCCAAAAACTTGGTTTGACAACACAACACTGGACATTACCAGGCTGCTATAAATCCAGTCTATTATTTGACAATTCAGCATCACATGTATATGTTTACCATAACCTGGAAATTTTAATGTGCACATCTGATATTAAGGCTGACCCATTAACAACATACCTCTACTTTCTCCTCTTCGGCAATGAACTCATCCAGAGGCACGTAGTCGTCTTGCAGATTGTTCATGGCGCTCTGGTAAGCATGCTCTTTGATGGCATCCTTGTACATCTCAAACGTGTTCTCCAGCTTTTCTTGGTAGCTCTCCTTCAGCTCATCGATTCGTCGACTAAACATTTAAAAAGTCTCTGGCTTTACATTAACCAATATATGACAATAAATAAATGCATGTATTAAAAGCTTATTTATTCTGCACCAATCAGATAAATTAGTCAGACTGCAACCACACTTGCCAGAATAAATAAATTTGACATACCTGCGGAGTTCTTCACTCTCCATGAGCTGCTGTATCATTGCATCTCCCATTTCCTTGCGAATCTCCATTTCCAGCACCAGGTTTCTTCTCCTTTCAGCCAGGAGTTTTGTTCGGAGGCTTTCAATCGCATTCACAAGCTCCTGAGAACATTTTAAAAGAAAACGTTTACTCAAGAAATGGGCACATCACTCTACCATCCCCAATAAAACAGTATTGGATAACTTCTAATGAGTTACATTCTGTGGCAGCAAAGACATGTCGGCCTCATCCTCCTCATCAAGCAGCTCCTCTTCAGACAGGTAGCTCTCCAGGACCTGGTTGTCAATCATCCCGTTTCTTATCAGAGGTTTGCCATCACGTCCGACCAGACAAGGAGCCAGAGATCCCAGAGGTTTGTCGGGGATCACCTGCAACACCTGCAGCCAGAAGAGCAGAGGTTAGTGGTGCACTGGTTCATCCTACAGCTCCATGAGATCGTTCATGGTCTGATTCCTCTCGTGCCAACATCAGACTGACCTGTTTGGCCACGGCAGAGAATTTCATTACGTGGAGAGTCTCATCATAGGTGGAAGCACACTGGTTGATGTTGACGATCATAGACGATCTTCCTTTGCCGCAGAAAACGGCCTGGAAGAGCTTGGTGAGTTTGCTCTCTCGGAAGGGGATTTTGCTGATCTTCATTCTGATGAAAGCAACAGTACAAACCATTAATTGTATATGAAAGATGGACGACATGACTGCTCCCCATATTTTGGCCTTAATTCGGTACAACGGGAGGAAGTGTAAAAGTGCCTTCCATCTTTCTATGCAGTCTAAAGTGCAAACCTACCAAACTATTCACAGGCCATGCATAGTTCAACAATCAGCATCTCCAGTAAACTGCTATAATAGAACACAGTTTAAACGTCGGGCATATTTATAAATTGACTGTACCGGTCCGTCTGATTGTTGCGCAGCGCAGCGATGCACTTCCCCAGAATGAGCAGGGAGTTGTTTATGTTTCCCGCCTCTTTCAGCCTCTCTCCGAATGTTTTGGTTTTGTTGCATCTTTCGGAGCCAGCCAGGTCACAAAGAGAAAACCTGAGATACAAAAATAATTTATTGATTCCCTGTATTAAATCTCTGATCATGCACGAGTATAGTTACACCCATAACCTCATGTAGGCCGATGTAACAATTTTGATGATTCTCATATTTAATGTTGATTCAGATATGTTAATAAAGTGGCAGCTATTTTATTAGATAAACAATGAGGAAAATGTATGTAACAGTATTTCAGTATGTAAAAGTGAGTATGCTGTGGTTCAGGAGATGGTGCAGTTCATTCAATAAACAGGAAGTTAGCGGTTCGATCTCCTCCCTTCCCTATAGCGAAGTGTCCTTGGTCAAGATGTTGAACTCCAAACTGCCCATGACGGCTGTACTAGTTTGAGTGATGCATGATAGGAAAAAAGCATTACATATGCATGCACTGTTTGAATGTGTGTGTGAATGAGTGGATGGCAAAACTGCACTGTAAAGCACTTTAAGTGCTCATAAAGACTAGAAAAGTTAAAATATACCATTTTACAGTATGTAGGATGCAAACCCAAAAAAGTTCAAATGACAACTTCACAAGGTACTTACTCTGACATCCTTTTAACTTCACCGTCGTCAATCTGGAGTAACTTCATGGTAAAAATGCTATGGCTGTAATGAAAATACGTATGAACTTTGAAAACAAAAAGGATGAACGCATTTATAGAAAAAATTAAAAAAGGGATTGCCTTCGGCTTGAGGACTGGTTCATCTTGGTGGCTGCAGCGCTTCTGTTTTTATTCCCAAACTGCAGTAGTTTGTCTGCTTCGCCAAGGTTCTGGATGTTGATCCACCTCAGATCTTTAAAAAAATGTAAGCACATTTTAGCAACTCTTTGAGCAATACAATATATATATCTACACACTTCTTTCTCATTCAGAACTCAAGACCGAGGCCTTCTCCAACCTTTAACATAAGCATTTCCTGCACCGTCGTCGCACACGCGAAGAGAAGCACGTTTCTTGGACTTGGAGCACAGGGAGAGTTGAAGCAGATCATACACGCACTCGTTGTAGATTTCAAAGAATGCCACCCATAAAGCAAACTGGCTTCTGCCTGTTTCTGCTGGTTTAATGGCCAACATAAAGAAGAAAGAACATAGAGAGCACAGAGGACAACACAAACCAACGAGTCCTACAGTGGCACCTTTATAGTTTCGCTGTGGACAACTGAAATTCTAAGATAACTCACATGTTCACATTTTTGATTTGATGAAGGCTACCTGTTTGTTTGTAGGACAAAGAGGAGGATGAATGTGAGGTGGAAGGAAAGGGTAAACGCGCTGACCCAACACTGGCTCTGAGGGGATCACACTCCTGAGATGGAGTATAGAAACATGTTATGACGTTCTTGCAGAAAGCACTGTGGTTGCTGTGGCTCAATCCCCAGCAATATTTTCTTTTTTGCAGATCTGAGGAAGCATGAAGTCCTTACATCTTTGACTGAAGCAAAAATGGCAGCTTTAGCGCTCCTCTCCTTCTTGACTTGGTCAGAATCCAGATACTGTGCGTCATTCCTGAGGTAGGGTTTCAGGTCCATGTCCTCGTACTGGTCGCCTCCGATGTGGTGGAAGGTGGCGTCCAGCACTCGAGGGAGTATCCCCGGATCTTTAGGGGTCCCTGAAACATCAAAACACACTTAAGCCTTTCACCAGAGCTTTACAGGACTTGTACGGCGCATAATCATGTTCTTGTGTTCCTGTTTTGTTTAACCTTGAATTGTGAAGGTTTTCCCAGCGTTGGTGACACCGTAGCTGAATATCAGTGCATTAGTTCCATCCAAGAAATCAGACATTTGGCTTTTGACCGTGTCCTCAAAGAGTTCAGCCTGTGTCGTCTCTGGTCCGAAAATCTAAAATTCCACAAGTTAAATATTTGTACTTTCTAGCCCATTACATTTCTTATATTAATGAAGCTCAATAACTAGAAGGGAATTGATCCAATCAGAGCAGGCAGATAGCATTAGACTTCGCCTCATGCGGCAGCATCACTGGTTAAGAAAATCCCACAGTTTGGGGTCAATAAAGTACATCCATCAAAAATGGATGTCTTTGCATGTATTTGGGACAATAAAATGTATCTTAATTTAGAGGAGTCCACCGCTAGGACTCAGCCATAATGATGTGGTAGACTGTTGCATTAGGGAAAAGGCTAAACTCACCATGTACTTTTCCTAACTAACTAAGTAGGTATAGTAAATATACTAATCAACTAGAAAAGTTGAAATGGTTCTTTAAATTCCTACATTTGTCTATTTATTTGTAGTTTACTTAAGTGAATTGTTTAAGCAATTCCTCCTTCACTGTTTGAATATTTATGGATGCTCAGTGACCAGTCATGATTAGATAAGCATCCTTTTGTGTTTAGGAAAATTGACAGCAGTTCTCAGGTTCGCGGTGCTTCTGACCTGTGAGAAGGAGAACTTGTGGATTGACAAGCCGATGCCCTTCTCGCTGCTCTTCAGGGTGGCAGAACCCTTCGGTGCATTCAGAGTCACCGTCTGGATGTTTTCAATCACCACACAATCCTGAGCGAAAAAACAAGAGGGGAACATCATTACTGAGGCCTCAGTGAGGAAAAAGCAAGTAACACAATGCCAGTGAAACTATGAGAAGCAGAATAGCTTTGTCTGCACGTACGCACTGTTCAAATTATTAAGAGGGATAAGAGAAGGTAAATGTACTTCAATAAGTCAAGTTTTAAAGTTTGCTCATTTTAGATTATTTTGTGTCAATTATTGTTAGTAAAAATAAATAAAAGCAAACACTTTCATCTTTTCAATGGCTGTTGTGTGCACCATGTAGTTTAGCCCTGGATCTTTTGTAGTTATCAGTGACAGAGCAGAATTTGTTCTTTATCGAACAAATGAAAAGAAAGTAAAGTAGAATGTATTGTATAAGAAAAACTTGTTAATCCAGGTCTAGTTCCTTAAAAATTCTACTAACTCTGTCATGAAAGGTTCTTTATTGAAAAAGACACTCAGGCGTTTGATCACTAACACCTTAGGCTATGTATACTATTTCTATTAGTTCTTCAAATTATAAATTGAATTAAAGAGTTAAATACGACAGCAAAAACTGAAAAACTGCACCTACAAAAAAGTAAAACATTTCAGTATTAAAGAAGCTTTCAGGGGGTTTGCTCCTACTTTATACAAGAATAAATCAAATTGATGGAAGTAAATCCCATTGCTAAAGTTATGTTGTATTATATGACCAGTAGTTATTATACTGAACACAACATGGACTGGATGATCAGATGGTTTACCTGGTCTTCAAAGTCAGACAGCTCCACTTTAGAGAAGGGCCTGACTCTGAGGTAAACTCTCATCGTCTGCTGCTCGGCACCACCTGACGTTTCAGTCTGTGAACAAAGAAGAATAGAGTCAGACTGGAAACTCACCTTAGAGTAGAACAGAGAATGCTTTACTCTGGACATGTTGGATCAGTGAATCACATGGCATTAGTTAAAATGATTAGTGAGTGAAGCGTGGTACAAAAAACTTTACCTGCGAGGGTGAAGTGCTGATGGGAGGAAGGTTACAAGTCAAGTCCATGTCTTCAGACTGATGGAGGGTCAGATCCATAACTGTACTCATCTTGAAACTGTTTGATAATTGTTCTCATTCACTAACTTCAGCCTCTAGAAACTGCACAAATAAAAGCTCTTACTCCAAAAGAGACAATTCACAAGATATTTAGGTCTTAGAATGAAGGGTTAAAGCGTGATGGACTCTACTGCTCCGCTCATGTTCTCACACTGAAGATCAGGAGCAGCTCCTCATCACTTTTAATTGAAGGCAGGTGGGGAGGGAAGGACAGCGATCTGCTTGACCCAGTTCAGTTATTCACGGTTTAAAGCTTGTCACTTGCTCCACGGAGGTTCTGAAGGATTCTGCTGCATCATATCCACAGCTTGAACTATTTTCAAGCTTGAGTTATGAATCCAAAGATGGGAGAAAAATTATCATGTGACTGTTTGACAAGATTATCATTGATATAAATCACCTGGATTTGCATTTCACTTTTTATATCTTTTGTCTTTTATATATTTTTATTCAGAAATGTCTATGTCAAAATAAATGTTGCTTTGTATAAATATTGTACAAAAGTGGGTAAATAATAAGTAAATAGTGAGTAAATATATACTGGTTTTCTATTTGTATTGCTTTTCTTATGTATGTTGTATTTATTGCGTTTTTATGTTTCTATGTTCATTGCATGCACCAATAACCAGATCAAATTCCTTGTAGGCGTAAACCTACTTGGCAATAAAATACTTCCGATTCTTATTCTGGACACACTTTTGAGTCATTCTATCAAAGAAGATCCAAGTTCATCCATAGTCCTTAAATGTCAGAAAAACCTGCTTATGGTCTCACTGGGCTAAAGCCAAGTCAATGGGGTTAAGGCATTATCTTTTTTAACAGGGTGATGATTTGGGTCTCTAACAGTTGCAAAAAGGAAGGTGGTTCCTAGACACTCCTGCAATTAAAGTCATTTGATTTATCTCCATAATGGAAAAATTAAAGCCAACTTTGTCCAATTATGTCAAACCATTTGGACATAAAGGAAAGCCGGAGGCTGAGGATCAGTGTATTTTATTTGCACAAAAAGAAACCGTATCTCTGTTCAAATTAAATGAGCAGATTGCAAATAAGTGATTTTGGTGAGACAATTTGTCTGCTTTTGCTAAGGTGGAGGTTGTCCAACATTCAGGTTGATGGTTCAGATCTTCCAGTCTGCATCCTGGTGTGCCAATGGACAAGACAGTAAACCCAAACACTGTCAGTGTATGAAAGAAAAGGGGTATAAAAGCAATGTATGAATGAGTGCGGATGTAATTTGTATTTCATTGCGCTTAAGCTATCGTGAAGCCAGAATAGCACTAACGCAATAAAATTACTATCGGTCCCTTTATTCATCCCCATCACTGTTGTAGATGCCTGATAGCAGGTTAGATTTCAGTAATGTAGATTTAGTATGTTGCAGTCCATTACTGAATCTATATAAAATGTCACCAATTCATCACTTATCTAATATCCCAGTGAAGTTAAGCTCATCAGTTATGATTCATGATTGACATAAAACTAGCAGATAACTGTTTAATATCAGTCACTCATACACATCATGTTAAGAGGCCAAAAACACCACTTCAGTTTTCTTTTTCATTTCTTTAATGAATTATCTGCATTGTTTATGCGTCTGCGATGGTAACTTCAACCTCTACACCAGGTTCGATGCTGATGGAGGTGATCTGCTTGACGATTTCAGATGGGCTGTGCAGATCGATCAGGCGCTTGTGAATCCTCATCTGGAAGCGATCCCATGTTTTGGATCCCTCACCACAGGGGGTCTTCCTGGTGGTGATACGCAGAGTCTGGGGCAAGGCAGAGAGACAAGAATTTAGCTTAATCCAAATGAGGACCCTCATTATACAGGTAGTATACTGCAAGCTGACTGTACCGTTCCTGTGTGGCACAGAGGTAGTATTTAAACTGTTTTAAAATTATGTGCATGTACTGTATAACTTGCATGTATTGTAAAGAAGTTTAAAAATCTTCTGAAAGTAAATTGTACAGTTCCAACTTTCTGCACTGTTTAAGCCTGAGCTATAACTAATACAGTGAGTCTTCAAATTCACAAGTGTGTAGAATAAATTATTTAAGCATTTTACTCTTGATTTGACATACAAGAGAGATCTCAGTTGTTTATAATTAGCAACAGAGGATTTTAAGACAGATGTGTCAGCGCAGGAAGAGCGGATTTACAAAACTTTAGAGAAACATTATAAAATGTCAGAGATTGAAGAGCTTATTTATATATTTCATTTTTATATGCATTCAAACAGCAAACATATCTTGATTCTACACTGCACACGTGTCCAGTGGTCATCTTGTGTTGTGTGCAGAACTCTCTTGAATTAGTTTGAATAGACAAAATGTGTTGTAGCCTTGCATTAGAGTAAATGTGTCTGGCCCGTGTCCTTCAGTACCTTGGTTGGCATACGGACAGGTCCTTTCACCTTCAGGTTCTTTTCCTTAGCACCACGGATCAAGTCTGCGCAGACTGAGGGTGACAAAACAAATTCAAAGTTGAGATGCCAGAAAACATCAAACCACTACATTTTATCTTTTTATGCAGAGCTCAGAATAGCGTATAACTCGTCACAAATTATCCGATGGCATTATTATCCTCATTGCTCAGGTCCATTATTCATTCTCTATTTAATATTTTAAGCTTAATTACCCTTCTCCAGAGACTTGACGTTGCGGCTGGTGAGGGTGATGCGGATGCGGTGGATGGCAACCTCAGCCTCCACAGGTGCCTTACCAGTGTCCTTGAAAGCCTGTTTGTGCAGAGAAAATTGTTATCAAAACTGTATCACTCTGAACACCCAGAGAGAGGAGACCTGGTATCGTGTGTACATATAGATGCTGATTAGCAACGCAGTTTTACAATTAAAAATATTAACTCTGTTCACTAATTCCTTACAGACATTAGAGAGCTGTGAAGTTGCTGCTGATTGTTTTTCTTAACCTCAATTGGCTCCAGATGCATTACGACTTTCAAACCCACTTTATATTTACGTAGTGACATGAACGCAGCACCGGCTAAACAGCACGTGGTGCCAAAATTTTGAAAAAAAACTATTAAAAAGATGCTTTGTAGGTCAAGCTGTCCATTAACAATTGGGTTTATAATAGGAGATAGTCAAGATTTCTGAGAGCTAGCGTTTGTCTCGATGCTAGTTTAAAGTCGTGTATTAAGTAGGACGAGTTTTCTTCTTGTCAATTACAACTTCAAATAGACCCTAACGTAAAACATTTAACTAATATTAGTATTATAGTTCGTTGTATACGCCTCGAGTCTACCGTTTTGATGATCCATTAGTTTGAGAACAAGACACTTCATTTGAGGTATTACCTTCAATAACATACATCTGGTGCATTGTTAAGTTTGCCGAGCAGTAGAGTTCGCTCTAAAGACTCACATGAGACAGTTTAGTGTGTGGACTGGAGCTACAACAGTAGCATTACACATAACATAACTCAAGAGCCGGCTTTGTGAACGGGATGTGGCGGGACGTATACTTCCCGCGACTGTAGCTACCGGTGCTAACGTTAGCATCGACACTCCGTGGAATTATTAGCAGAAAATTCGCAAATAAGACGATAATATCTATATTTAAAGGTTTTACAGGACACAACCACGTCCTTGTATGAAAGCCACGTACCATTGTGATTACTCCTGACCGACTTATTCGGAAGAAATGGAAACGAACAGCGGTGAGCCAGGAACGTGCACTACAGCGTGGGCAACTCTTCAGCAAAAGAACGAGCAGAGGCCGGAGCCTGCCTTTGTACGGTCCATCCGGGTTCCTGTGTCTTCTTCTTTAGTTTAACTTGAACTGTGAACCATAGCGACACTTGTCGGTGGCCACACCACGCTGCAGATTCTCACTGACCTCAAATCCAATGATACTGATACATCCGGTTGGTGCGATCAAAATAAAAATGTAAGAAAAGGGAAAACAGGAAAAAGGAATTGGAACATTTTCATGTTTTGATGACCAGTTCTGTCATTTAATCACAGACATAGGCCGAATAGTACTTCACATACTATGCACTACACACTCCCTCACTGCAAGGGGAAATCTGGACACTCAACAAAAACAAAACTGTTTGCTGTCCTGGCTCTTAAATGGGGAAACGGGCTGTGCTGTGTTTTAAAACAGACACATGACGTGTACTACAGCATTTAGCGTTTACAAAGTCTGAGTTTTAAAACACTGAGGCTTTTGTTTTGAAAGGTGACAACGGAAGTTGAGTGCTTTGCTGTGGTTTGCGAACGAGTAACGGAACCGGGGCTGTGCCGGTACGACAGGTCGCCACTGTTTGTTTTGTCGGAGCAAGTTTTTGCAGAGAGTTTCATGAAGTGTGTCAGAGAAGAAGAAACGGAAGAAAAGTAAGAAGAAGAGGAAGAAGAAAGATAAAGAGAAGATGAAGGACGGTCATGCTTCTGGAGACTAAACTTTATTTCACCGTGCGTCATGATTTCTAAACATAGGCCGCCGCAGACTGACAGGAGAAACTTTACTAAAACCCAAATAACTTTTAATGGAGACGGAATACCGCCGCAGATGAAGAGATGAATTTCGGTGTGGCCACCGATTCCCTGCTGCTTTTCCGTGCCTGCGATGAGGGTGACTACGAGACGGCCCGGGGCATCCTGGAGCCCGGAGCCCCGAAAGAGTCCGGTCGGCAGAGCAGGCTGCGGTCCGAGGCGGGCTCGGAATGCTGCGGCGCCGTGGACATGTTGTCTCTGGTGCCGGTGGACTGCACGGACGAGGAGGGCAACACCGCCCTGCAGTTTGCCGCGGCCAGCGGACACGAGAACCTGGTGCGGTTCTTGCTGCGAAAGGGAGCCTCGGTAGACAGCCGCAACAACTACGGCTGGACCCCGCTGATGCAGGCTGCCAGGTAGGTGGAACTCTGCATTGTGTTCCGAAGTGATGGTCACACGAGTCACACCAAAGTCCATTCAAAATCTGCTAAATTTAGTTGCTGGCCGTCAATGATGAATTACAATTACTATAACAGTGCAGAACTTATCAGATGACACTCTTTAATTCGTCCAATAGAAAACACTTTCAATAAAGAAAACCAGACCCTCCCAACACCCAAATATGTTTATTTTCTATTTCCTTATGTCAAGTTCTATATATTTGGGCTTAGATATGTATTTCTGTTTTCTTTGTCTTTAGCAATTTACAATAAGGTTCATGGTTAAACTGTAAAATATCAAGCAATATGTTATAAATTTCCATGTTCTTGATATATGCATCTGCTAATATATAGTACATTTTCTACCAAATATCGGTAATGCATCGGCCCCACATATCGGTTGGGCCCCAACAACATTCATAAGAGGGTTTTGATTTGTGTTAATCAACCAACTAAGAGTCATTGCATTTCATTACCCTATAATAAGAACTTAACATTACATCAGGAGCCGCTACATTTCTAGAGTCCATCATTAGTCAAGCAAATTTTTTCAATGCCAGATTCTTAACCCTCTTAGAGTTGATTCAGCTCAAAGAGGAGAACCAATCTAAAAATCTAGTACATGATGAAACATCTTAATCTGGGGGAAACTTAATATTTTAGATCCCCTCCCTTTTTTATTCTCCTGTGTCTCCTTTCTCCTGCCAGGTTTGGTCACTTGACTGTTGCACACATCCTGCTGGAGAACGGAGCTGAGATCAACGGACGGAACAGGCTGGGAGCGAGCGTCCTGACTATGGCTGCCCGTGGGGGACACACTCACGTAATCAAACTACTCCTGGAGAGTGGGGCCTATGTGGACGACTATGATCATCTGGCTGTCACTGCAGAGGCAGTTTCCAATGGCAACAACAACAACAGCTGCAGGTTTGGGCTTGTTTTTAGGCCCACACTTAGATAAAGCAGATTCAGTTAAGAGATTGAGATTAGAATTACATCTTCAGTCTCTTACTCGTCTGAATCCTTTTTCCACAGTGCGGCTGGTTTTGGAGGTGGGGAGGGTTGTCCTGAAGGAGGAAGTTGCAGAGAATTCATGGACATCACAGCCTTGATGGTGGCGTGTCAATTTGGCCACGAGGCCACGGTGCGCCTGCTGCTAGAGTGGGGCTCTGATGTCAACTTTTCCCAGAAGACCACTGGCTGGGGACCACTCATGGTGGGAACCATCTGTGGGAAGGTGAGGCTAATGAAAAATGGTTGGTTGGAGGAAGCTAAAGATGCAATGGACAATACTTTCAATTTTTAATTGCATGTGCCACTTAGAATAGGATCGGCGTACGTTTTGAGTTTACTCATAACAAAGTTACAGCTAAAGTCTAGATGGAGTATTATCTTGGCACTGTTTATGAATCTAGCTTCTGTAGAAGGGAAACAATAAAGTTGGGTCTATTTTGAAGGTGGTTGTAGCTCAGCAGTTGGTGGAACGTGGAGCTGACCCAGATCGAATCAATGTTCTGTCTAAAACGGCATTTGAACTGGCCATGCAGCTGAAACAGAGAGACATCAAGGCCTATCTGGACTCAATCACCACTGTCCGACCACAGACAGGTAGGACCCCACTCCCAAGCATGTTCATGATTAAACACAGTAATGTCAAAGCGGGCTACTGTACTTGGTTTGCAGTTTATGTACAAATTATATAGAGTTGAATACAATTTAAGAACATAAATACAATAAGATAAGACTTTATCAAAAACCAGGCCAAAGGAAGAGGTTTAAAGCTTGAGTTTGAAGATCTCAACACTTCCAGCTGTCATCAGGTCGTCAGGTCGTCAGGTAGAGTTTTCCAGCGGCTTGGAGCATAAAAGCTGCCTCACCAGCACTTTAGAACAGCTAACAGACTCATACCAGAGGACATGAGGAGCAGTACTGGTTCACTGTGAACAGACGTAAATGCTGGTGCAAGACCGTTTAACAAGAAGTGTTGCTCTGTCTCTACCTATTTTGATTGTGCTGCCACAGTTAGAGTTTAGGAGTCTTGCATTGCAGTTAACACTGAAGTGAGATAAAAAACCAACAGTCTCTCTGTCTTTGATGTTCAAAAGCTCTTCTAAGCAGAGGATTTAGGACAGTTTTTCAACGTCATGTGCAGGGATCTTTAAAAATGCTCCTATTTTCTCATGTTCCTTCTCTGTTTTAAAGTAGTGATTATTGTTTCTGTACTTAACCCCTCCCATTAACACACACACACACACACACACACACACACCTACACACACAAACACACACACACACACACACACACATACACACACACACACACACACACACATTGATGGTGCTGACCCGTGTGGAGTCTTGGCCAGTAGAACTGTTGTTTAAAATGATGTAAGATCTCTCTTCTCCTCTCAGTCTTCGCTCATTTCTTCACAGATGACGAGAGACGAAGACCAGATGTGTTCAGTGCCCTGAAGTTGGGTAAGCTACATTACATTTATGTCCTATCCAGCAATGGTAAAGAAAGTGATTATAAAAAATTCCTTGACTCGCCCGTTTATTTGGATCATCACCAAATGTACAAGGGCTGAGAAAAGACTACCCCTATGAAACCCCATTTATATCTGCTGGATCTGGATTTTTATTTTGATCTGCACCAAACTGCAAACACATAGATATCACTCCCCTAAATATGGGACAATATCCATAAATGTTTCCCTGGGGAATTAGTGAAAATGGCAATCTTACAATGTTAAAAGAAATTATAAAAAAATTCCTGGATCTGCCTTTTTTTTCCAAATCAGTGCCAAAATTGAATTTTGTGGAAATCTGTTCTGGAGTTTTTGCGTGATCCTGCTGAGTGAACATAGCCTCCTTGGAAGAGATAAAAAACAACAGCATTTTTGCTGAGGACATTGACAAGAAAACACAGTAAAGTCTATATATTTGTATAGAAACTAACCATATGTATGTTCTATGCTGACTCAGGGAATTCCCAGCTAGTCAAAGAGATCTTGGAGGAGGATCCTACTCAGGTGAATTCATCCAGCCAGGAGGGAGCGTCACCTCTGATGATGGCAGCGGTGAGCGGCCAGTTAGAAGTAGTCCAGCTGATGGTGGAGAAAAATGCTGAAATAGACAAACAAGACGGTGTCCATGGGTGGACTGCACTAATGCAGGCCACCTATCACGGGTAAGACAAGGCAAATGAGGGATAATGGTAATAACCTGTTACCCACATTTGAATTAAAATAGATCATTTAATGGATCACTCTATTTAGTAAAAACAGGGAATTTGATTGGATATGTAATTTGATTATGTACTCGCATACATTCTCTCCTCTCTTCTTCCTTCCTTCCTTCAGTAACAAAGACATAGTCAAGTACCTGCTGAGTCAAGGTGCTGACGTCAACCTTCGAGCTAAGAATGGATACACTGCCTTTGATTTGGTTATGCTGTTGAATGACCCAGGTACCCACACTCATTGCTCTGTTGGTGCTTCAGGAAAATGTTGACTAAATAAAAATAAATATTTCTGAATTTAATATTATGATATATGATTTTGTGACATTTTTAAATGAAAATAACAAATACCTTTCAAAAGGTGAATATTTGATTTAGTAAAATAATTTTAACTCAAGACCCATTTGCTAACCTTCTCCAAAGCTTTCAACCACATCTCATGATCTTCCATTGACTTGAATATTACTATTTATATAAGTGTTTCTAATTCTTAATAGTACTGTAAATGATTATCTGTGACTGATAATTTCAGCTTGGGCATTGACAGTTGTGATGGAAGTTTTTCACACCAAATTATTAAAACATATATATGTTAATATATCATAATGATAAGAATCATTAGCTTCAGACGAAAAAATGTATCCCAAATTTCACTCAACTAACTCAATCGTCAGTTTTGGGGTTTTGATTGAAAAGCTGTTGTTTCAATGGGGACTTCAACACAATTCATTTGTAAAGAAGGACAACCAGAAAGCTGAAATAATTTTCTAATGAAGTTAGGACGGATTTGTCTTTATTGTTACAAACATGAAAGGAAACACTTGACACAATCTCTGCTGTGTAGTTTCCATGGCGTTTGATTATAACACACTGTATCCTCACTTTTTTTCTCAGACACAGAGCTGGTGCGTCTTTTAGCATCAGTGTGTATGCAAGTCGATAAAGACAAGTCGAAACACCGTGGCAGAGCCTTAGTGACACGCTCAAAAAGTCGGCAGTCCCTCAACAACATCCCTGTGCCACCTGATGACAAGGGAGGCCTTAAGGTAAAAGACACATCCTGTTATTTAAATATTCTGTGTATTTGTTAATGCTGTAAATAATTGCTTACATGTTTGACTGCACCCTCTTACAGTCCTGGTGGAGTAGGATGTCAAATAGGTTCCGGCGGCTGAAGTTGACTCACACCCTGAGGCACGGCCTATCGTCCAATCGCCTGGCTCCTTTCCCAGACGATGCTGAAAGTTCACTGGATGCAACAATGAAGGCGAGTAGAAAACCTGGTGCCGTGACTAACGGGGCGCAGGCACCAACTCCAGCTCTGGGAGGAAATGACGTCAGCACGGCCTGGGCTGTCAAGAGCAAAGATACTGGTGAGCCAACGTGGTAACGTCAATCTGTTAAACATTAATGACGCCATATGTTTAGTGTAAATGTAATTGTTCCATATGTACATGATCCATGTGGTGTATATAATAGGACAGGCAAGAGAGAATGTGTAAATGTGCTGTATGATCCTTTTTCCAGGTCTTTGCAGGTCATCTTCAGAGAAGGAGGACTTCCTCATAACCACACTGGTAGGAATATCTTTTTTAATTGTGTTTCATTGTAGATTTCATCGAACTTCTTTAACATAAAAATTAGAATTTTGAGAGCTTAGCTGGAGTTGTTTCAAACAGTTTTATGGCGTTTTGTGTCGGAGAATACATTTGAAATTAAGTAACTAAGTCTGACGTAGACTTAGCCTGAGACAAATATTAGCCAAGCATGTGTCCGTACCCAGGTATTCCCCTGATTACAGGCAGGTTAAGTGAAACAAATCAAGTAGATAGCCAAGCCAATGTGACAGAACCTGACCAAAACCTGAATATCAATAAAAACAAACATCTCTGTATCTTGCAGCATTTCTCCTTCCATAAGTTCTGACCAGGGAACCTGCCTGGTTACTGGTTTACAGGTTTACTGGACGGATAGTTTAAGGAAGAATGTAGCAAAATTATTGAGTGTAGATTGCTGTGCAAAAATGCTGTCTAAATACTTCCTGATGCAACTGTATTAGATTATGGATGGGGTTTAGTGTTAGGATTTGCAGTTTTTTACAATACGCATATTATTTGAACAGTGTTTTATAAATAAAGATTATTCTTATAATTCGTTCTATCTCCTGTAGTTGAGAAGTGGTGCGCCTTTGACCCGTCTGCCCAATGACAAGCTTAAAGCTGTGATCCCTCCCTTCCTGCCTCCATCTAACTTCGAGCCGTGGAACTCGGACCGTTCACGTCTCCTCAGGGAGGGAAAGACTGAAGCGCCACGCCTGCCCATGCCGCCCCAAAGGAAACTAAACAGTAGTGGAAACTCAGATATCGTGAGTGTTTGTATGTGATCGAGTGGAGCTGGTGAAACCCCTCTCTGCATTTCGGCATCATTTGCTATCATCTCCTCCTCTTTCCTTTATTTATCAGACATCTATCAGTCGTGTGGTTAGCAGGTCCATGAAGTTCCCCAGCATCACAAAGGGGCCCTCCTCCTCCTCTCCTTCTAACTCTGGTCATTACCACTCCCCCCACTCCTCCGGTGGCTCCAATGGAGTGGCAGGGCTCAACCGGGACTCTCACAACCGTTCAGGTTCACACAAACACAAATCAACTGCAAAACACAGCCATTATCTGCAAGCATTAAATCTAAGTGTGAAATGTTAACTATTATCCTTTCTCTGACTCCCTACATCCACCAGGGGGCAGTGCAGACAGCGTTCTCTCCCAGATAGCAGCCCAAAGGAAGAGAGCAGCTGGCATTATAGATGTGAAGGTCCAAGCTCCAGAGAAGCAGCACAGCCAGTTACAGAACCAACCCCCACCGCCAGCCCCAGCACCTGGCCTGCCGCTGCCTGATATCAGCCTCCCTGACATCCAAACTCACACAAGCCTGGTCGCCTCCGACATCCACTCAAGAAGGGTTTGTGTTGTGTTTCCTTACTGATATCACTGTGACAAGTGTGTAGGAAAGCCAAAGTTGACATGTCATTGAAGGGGTGTTACTGTCCTTTGTTACTTTGTAGAAGATGGAGTTGAAGAAGAGACCTCAGTCAGGGAATTCCTCCACCTCCAAGAGCACGTCCCCCACCTTGACACCGTCTCCTTCCCCAACGCCAAAGGCTCCTACTGGGCAGGGAGACTCTCTGTCCTCAGCCTCTTCCCATCCTCGCTCCAAGAGCAGTGGAGGCTCCAGCAGTGGGACCATCACTGATGAAGGTAACAACACAATGAACTCAGGGTTACTCTGGAACTATTGTGTCATTGTAGAGAGACCAATAGATGTTGATAATCCACTAGGGGTGGACGGTACACCTGTGTCATCATCATCACCAGTGTGTTAGTGCACCACGACATGGATTTTACAATATTTTCATCACCATCATACATCAATAGCCTAATCATAAATAAGAAATAATTTTATTTCCCCCAAATGTTCAGTTGTTGTTTGAATACTTGTACTTACACAGTATTGATGCAGTGAATGTAAGCTGCACTGAGTTTGTGTTACCCTGTCCCAGACATGCATGGTCATTGGATGTTTTCACAGATTACAGATAAGTGCAGTAAAAACATTAAACTAATAGATAGTTCATCTAACAGAACCCGACCCAAACCTGATTATAAGTTCAAATTTTTTTTACGCATCTCACCTGATCCCAATGGGCTTGAGTCGGTTATCCACTCTCAATTATGCAAGCTTTGTCACTGTGTCATCAAAGCGAAAGATGGCAACCTGTTCCACTTAAAAAAAACTCAAGTCCATGAATTTGAGAAGGCGACCCGCACCAGATCCAAAAACCAACGTGTGAGCAACCAGCACCAGTGGAGCATGTCCCAAAGCCACACTGTGTCACTCTTGGCATTGTTAACCACTTCCACAACTTAACGACAAAACCAGTTACAGAAAACTGTAAAAAGGGGGAAAAAATCTGTTATTAATTCTAGGTCGTATCACCCACCTCCTCAACATAGGGGTCAATAAAGACCAAAAATAATGTAGTGGAAATAGAATTTTTTTTTCTTGTGCTGTATCTGCTAAATTATTTCTGCTAGTCTTTGTTATTGACAACTTGATGATTCCAAGAGTTGCCTGTTTATAAGTTACATCAATGTAAAACACAGTGCAACTTTATTTTCTTATTATAAGAACGCCTCAATCATATCTCTTTACATCTACACTTCTATCTACAGTTAAAAGACAATATACTGAGATGCATTTTTTTTTAGCCATATGGCCCAGTTCGACCCGACACACAAAAAAAAATCTACCGGCCACATGTGCCAAGTTTTTAGCACTTGCATCACATCATAGATTAATTTTGTCTTTGTTTTTTGGGGAAAAACAGATGAGCTGTCAAGTATCTTGAAGAAACTGTCCCTGGAGAAATACCAACCCATATTTGAGGAACAGGAGGTATTCTTTATTTTGTGTCCAAAACATTTTCCTTCATCTATAAAGTCTGTTTTCCTCCTTTGTTATAGTAGAGTTTGAGTTTTTAGTTGTCAGTGTGAAGGGAAGTGTAAAGTATACCAACGTTA
Organism: Pseudopleuronectes americanus; assembly: GCA_038501795.1. NCBI lineage: Eukaryota > Metazoa > Chordata > Actinopteri > Pleuronectiformes > Pleuronectidae > Pseudopleuronectes > Pseudopleuronectes americanus. Next base: position 11,244,821 of record CM076736.1, read on the forward strand.
TACTTGTGTTAAATTTTTAATTCATAGCATGTCTCATGTAATCTTTTGACCCTTGTTCTTCTTTTCCATCCTTCTAGGTGGACATGGAGGCGTTCTTGACTCTGACAGACGGCGACCTGAAGGAGTTGGGCATTAAAACAGACGGACCCAGACAACAGATCTTGGCAGCCATAACAGAGCTCAATGCTGGAAAGGTTCATTTAGTTCAAAATAGAATATACTGCAATGCTATGTGTTTTACTTGCAGTGGTGTTTCCAGTGCTCTCAACTGGTCTTTCCACTTCAGTTTTTTCTTTCAACATTAACTTGTAGCAAACTGTTTAGCTAGCAGAGACAGATCGGGTTATTTTAAGCAAACAAGTTACATGGATACTTTATAAACAGACAATTTTCCCCTTCAAGAATGTCATATTTTCCTACAAAAAGCTGTGTATATTTGTTGGCTGTCACCAGGGTCGAGAGAGGCAGATTCTTCAGGAGACCATCCATAACTTCCAGTCGTCCTTCGGTAGCAGCGCCAGTAACCCGAGACAACCAGGTGAACCACGCTGTGAGTGTCAAATGTTAACACTAGGTTTTGCACTCTGATGCACTGAAGCGAGTACATGCAAAGACGAAATCATAATCTCTCCCTCTACCACTTTATCTTCTTCTCTCTCTCCGCTTGTCTTTATCAGCTCCAACAGGTTGGATGAGGCACCAAGTTCGTTCTTCCAGCAAGAGGTAGCCAGCAGCCCTGATACTCGTGAGGGAATTCACCAAAGGTACTTTAAAATAAGGGTGACGTTGCTGCTGACGCAAAACCAAGGGGGAAATAAAATGGAGTTTCCTGGACGATGGTGTCTCAGACCACTAGAGGACAAAACAACAAAAAGAACCGAGCAGGCCCTGATACCCTGCTCTTACAGGACCTCGTAGAAACCAAACTACCTTTGTCTTCTTCTTGGATCTTAAAGCAGGAACGGTGTGAGGCAGGGCTGGCTGAGTCCAGCTACCTGCCTCGGTTGGACAAAGCACGCCATGTGTGGCAAATTGCTTGCCATACTGAGTCGGTTGTCTCATCGAGTGCTAATGCAGCACACAAGTTATATGGAGAGGTTACAGAGCAGTAAGTGTGAGCCTGGAGAGTTTGTTTTTATCTTATCTGAGAAACTGTGAGAGATCCAGCATATGTATTGTAAAAGTGATCAGGTGAAAGATAGATTATGAGTTTGACATATTTACCTAGTAATAATGTGACTGTCGACCAATTTTTTTTTCAGGAATGTGCTGTTATGATGTAATAAGTAAATGTTTTTTTTTACTGTTTGAGATCTTGTTGGACTTTAGATGAGAATATATTGACAATAACGGTTTTTGGGAGCTTTTTACAAGCAGTTACATTTTTTTTTCGGAAGAGGAACATTAAGCAAAAGTATCCACTGAGCCTGTTCTATGTTTGTGCATCTGGCTCCCGCATTTATAAGATGTTGTATCGATATTCAGACAGATGGAGCCGCTATATCAGGTACTTACGATCCATGTCTTAAATCCAAATGATGGGCTGTGATGAAGGTCAGGATGGGTCGGTTAAATATCAGATAACAGCATATCCTGTTGTAGTGTGTCGAGAAAAAACATGAATAAACACGCTGTGCTCTTATTAAAGGGACTCTGCATGATGATTTGAAACAGAAATCAAATGTGTGTCCAAAGTTAAAACTGCAAAAATGAAACAAATTGAACTGAAACAGAAGTTATTGTCACTTGGGTTGAAGAGGTTGGTCCAGCTCTGCTTGCAGTAAAATGATACTGTATGTAAAAACAAAAACCATAATGTAAAACCATCTGTATGCCACAAGATGGCAGCGACCTTCTCTTGTTGCAATAAATGACCACAGTGAAACTGTTGAGCTGTAGTGAATGCTTTAAGACCCTGCATATGTTCAGAATAAGGGTTCTTCTTCCGTGTGGCAGTCACATTAAAGTGAAGAAATATGACTTTGTTCTCTTGTTAATTATTTATTTTTATCTTTTGCTGTAAAACTCACTCTGATTTATGTATATATACTCAGGAGTTTTGCTGCTAAAGCCTCAATTGTTCTGGTGCGATCAGTAGATTACGTCTGTAATTTTAATATGGATCTATCTGAGCAGCTTAGCCGGTTAGTTGACTCGACTATACATAATTTTTGCATTACCATCATGAATTGCCACATGTAACCACAATTTAGATAGGCTCAATATAACACAACAAGGCTGTAGTCTCCGTGTCAATTGGTCAGCTGGATATTGGATACTGACTTTCCTGCCACAAAGTCCTACTCATACCAACACGTATAAAACTTGGATTTCAGCAGATGAAGGTGAGAAGGGCCTCTTTGTGTCAGACTGTTCATGTTCGCTGAGAAACCTGTGTGAAATACACAGTTTGAACCTGGACCTGATTAATGCTTTTAAGGATTCTCAGTAGCAAATAACGTTCAAACATGTTTGTTTTTGTTTGTAGAAGCTACTGTCACCATGGGAGCAAGAGCAGCTGAAAAATGTGTTGGTTTACAATGACTGCGATTGCCTCAAACCACTTTGACCAACATTCAGAAAAGCAGATCAACCCCAAACACGACCAAATCGCAACACACTGCCATTGTTGAAATGATTATTGATGACCTGGTTACAGACTGGCCCGACAGGCAGGCGACAGGGTTCCTGCAGAGTTTAATGAAAAGCATCGCTCAGTGCAGGGAAGCTTTCCTTTCCAGGACTGTGGCAGATTGAGTTCTCAGACGTACAGTACCATGTGTGAGCTGTAACAAACTGGACGAGAGAGAGATACATTTGGTATTTATTAGTATCACTGTGGCATGTGGGCAGCAAATGGCGTGACTCATTCAGTTTCCCCTCATATTGTTTTCACTCACATAAGGTTTTGGTTGGATTGAATAATATTTAATCGCTTTGACTGTAACTGTCAATACGGTAGTCATGTTGTTGTCAGAAACTATGGACACAGATGCATGGAGGTCACAGACTCAGTGATGTTAGTAATAACTCAGAGAGAAGACAATCACTTTATTAAGGAAAAAGGATATAAAAACCATAATGTTGTCCTTTTTTGAGGAATTTGAACCACCTCTGCTACTAGGTAAGGTGTCTGCCTCATAGGTTTCAACTGGTCTTGTATGTGGGAAAAACCGGCTGATAAAAGGAACTTGATTCTGTCTGAATCCAAACTCTAAATTTACGAGAGCTCACGGAGCATACAGTAAGTATCGATTGGAGCAGTTAATCGTGACGTAATGATCGTGAGAAAATGTGTCTCACTTTGCTTCTCTCATCGCTCCATTGCGGTTGTGTGTGTAAACTTTTAGGCTAAGATGAAATGCAAAGGAAGTTTCTCCCAGTGGTGCCACATTTTGCCAACCCAATTCTGTCGGATATAGAATCCTGCCGGCGACAGCTGCGGCCGGAGGTAGTATGTTTTCAGGTTGTCTGTCTGTCCCATACCTGTGAACATGTTGTCTCTGGAACACCTTGAGGGAATTTCACTAAACTGTGTGCGTTTCTATCTGTGAATGTTGATGGTAGGGAACATGAATGTGAACCAGCCAAACTGAGGATAACTGGGTGATTTAATAAGGTGCAGGGATTGGAGGACTCAGCTGAACCCTCTGGAGCTTCCACTCTTAGGTAACTGGACCTCATATTTTTCTCTTTCCCCCTCTGCTTTACCTTCTTTTTGTCTGAGGACCTGACAGCGCTTTCACACATCCATCAAACTGCTAACATTTTAAACTGTTGTTGATGACAGCTGCATCATATCCAATAGTCAACATGCTCAACTATCTTAGCCTGGGACTTGTTGGTGCAAATTGTGTCCAAACAAAGAGTTGCTGCCTGAGTTCACATTTGCCTTCCGCTGTCAACATTCATTTGTGACTCATTTGCTTGCAGGGTTTCCCAGCTTCCTTGGTGTTACATAACACCGAAAATCTTTTTACGTCTTTCTCCGTGTGACCCTCTTTTTTTCTGTGGACTTTGCACATGAAAACAGAACAACACACATGGTATGGAGCAGGTTGAGGGGGGCAGAGGAGTTAGACCACCTCCATCTGACCCCGGTAAAAACCATGAAACACCCATTGAAGGTCCCTAATCCAAATGTCAACAAAAGATTATCCCCACAGAGGCCCGACATGAGATTTTCCCTCTTAAAGCAACTGACACAGCTCTTGATACAGGGACTGACAGAACCCTGACAGCAAAGCACAAGTGTGAGATATATGCTGCAGTATTTGGCTCCACTGGGTGATACAGCTATGTGACATGTAACAAGCATTTGGAGCTCAGATCTGAAATTGAAGTGCACAAACTGAAAGGCTTAAATATACAACTTTGTAACCGATAAATAAATGGATTACTGCTTTGTTCACTATTCTCCTACCAGCTTGACTAAAAATGGCACCTTTTATCTATTAATAACAAGTTTTGTGATGTACAGTTTTGTACAGTTTTCTTAGTCTTTTCTGAATTTTATGACAAATTATTACAACATAATGGTGGAAATGTTATTTGCAGCAGCAAAGACTATAGTTTTGGCGATACATGGTGTTGGTATTTTATACTTGCACAAGAGAAGAACCCACTTTAAAAGTCTGGATACCCCGGAGAAATAATGTCCTGTTCATGGGCTACAATTATACTACTGAATCTCAAAGTAGTAGTATCAGTAGCATTACTGATTACAGATCAGTAACAGAGGATCAGTCACTTATCAATTTGTAGTTTTTATATGATGTCAGCACCACTATTTTGCTGTGTGCCTCTTTATGTAAATTTGTCCTGGATTAGAGGTTTGTGTCCTATTTAGTCAAAGCTGATCTAATACTTGCACCCTGAAAAACCTTATAGTCTACTCAGCTGTGATATCAGACACTAAAGGTTCAGTGTCTCGGTGGATGAACAAGAGCAGCTGAAACAGCATTATTGTTTATTGTATTCATGAAAGCATGCATGCATACACGTGTCGTATGTCTGTACCATATTCCCTGCAGGTCTCGGGGGTCCTGACCTCACAGTACCACTTGAGCTGGTCTCTTCCATTAACAACTCAATGCTGACATGGATTACACTGCAGCTCTACAAATCCTGACCATGGCATTTGTGCTCTGCAACAGCAAAGGTCTATGAGCCCTTCTTTACCACTCAGAGTTCAGGGTCCTCTGTGACTGAGGTCAGCCCCTCTAATGACCCCACCTAGACACGGCTAATGATGCACATGGGCTTTATTATGAATATGGTCTAGATATGCTAGTGTATGCGTTAGCTTGACTGTTTTGTCTCACTGAGCAATCTCGTATCGATCAATGACAGGAAGGACTTGCCCTAAATGACAGCGACAGAGATGTAATTAGTGTATGTTTGGGGCTTTCCGGCATTGACCCTCCCATTAATAATGAATGTCCATTAGAATCAGACTTGTCACGTCACAGGCCCTGCACGTCTCCTGAAATCCCATGGTGATACTAACGGAGACATCTTAATCAATGAGAGACACACTATTGCACCTGGTAGATTGCCTTCACTGAGTGCTGGTTTGCTCTGCGCTCATTATTCTGAAATGCGTATTTTGCCACATACTCAAACTCGTACTGCATGCATGCATGCACGCGGGCACAGTGGAAACAGCCGTGCGCCCACACACACACGTGTGGTTTGCGTGCGAAGGTCTGTCCCAGCAGCGTTAGTGGAGCTTTAAGCCTGGGCTAATCTGGAGGGCAGCAGTGTTGCCAGTGGATTTACATTGATACCAAAGTCCCCCTGTAACTTTAATGGCAGCCATTGACAGTGTTAACATGACCTCAGGACCTCCGCAGATCCCCTACCCCACCTGTCACAACAAATGAAACATCACACAGCCCCATGACAGGCAGCCATCTGCTCTGTCAAAGGTGCAATCCCACTGTTGCGTAACAAAACATTCTACGTTTTTAAGCAGAGCCGGGAGAGAAGGAGAATGAGGTTTGAATTTTAGATGAGTCAGGTTTCATTGTCACATCAATGTCAGGGACAAGGGGTTGAGTCCTGCTCCTCTCATCCACTGGGTGCATTAGTTCTGACATTGATGAGGACCAGTGGTGATTAAACAGTGATTTATTCTGAATCCCTCTGGCTTCTGTGGGTCTGCCGAGGTCTCCTCATTTTACAGATTAAAGCTTTAGTTAGACAAACATTTCTCAGAGCTCTCCCAAAATAATCTTGGTAGGTGGAGCCACATCACATGGTCACATATTGGTCATGTGACCACAGACTGTCCTGCTGTTTTTGAGGGCAGATCATTGAGTCAGGGATATCACAGGGCTACACAGAATGTGATCCAATTCTGTCAATTTGTTTTCAATATTTGTTTGTCAGGGAGAGCATGTCGTGCAATGGTATGTTCAAATACTGAATAGAAGTGAGCGATCATAATTTACCTTGATTATAGTAATTAATCGTTGTGGTAATAAGTTACTGTGTTGTTTCCACTGGCTTCTGTTTTCTTTTTTTTCTCTGCTTTGTTTTTATCATTCGAAGCATCTCAACACACACCGTTCTCCACCGCCTGTGTGAGTGTGTGTGTGTGTGTGTGTGTGTGTGTGTGTGTGTGTGTTTGTGTGTGAAGGTGAGGGTGTAATCACATGTGGCACATCATCACCGAGGGGATTTTCCTGTACTATGTCATCTATATTTAAAGACGAAAAGTGTATCTCTGCCATCGTATGGCATGATTTACTGCACATAAATATACAATAAGATGTGTGCGCTCAAAGGGTATACTTGGCTGTTAGTAGTGCATAGATTTGTCCACTAGGGCGAAGCACAGTGGACTGTCATGCAGCCTATCCACATGCATGTGCAGTGCTGATAATCCATGTTTATCCATGACAACACAAGAGATCCAATGTATCGTATGCACCTTTTATTGAGTTAAAGTCAGAGGCTACTGTTTATTTCTTTACAAAATAAAAGTTCAAAAACATGTTGGAATTATAATAGCCGAGCTACGTGTTTAGTTTATCAGTAAAGCATATGATTTAATATGTGTGTCCTTTATTTACAACTCCATACATTCAGTGTAAAATCATATGCGTCACATCCGGATATCAGAGCTCTGTTTATTTGCAGCTATAGTGTCGATGTATTGTCAATTTACCTCTGCAGGCATGTGCTAAGCAACAGCACCTAATAGAAACAAGGAAGTTCTTCAGCAGAAGAAAAAACACATATGCCTCGAGATCAAATGTACAATTGATGCTTTGTTTTCAATCCTTTACTACTGTGTCATTTATTATTAAATTTAAATTGGTATTCCTTTACTCGAAAACTGCTTTAACCGGTAAATTAATTCAATATTTCCATTTGTCCTGCAGTGTTTTCAGGGCATATAACTCCATCTATATAAACACTGAGCATCGTCTGTCGCTCGGTAATTAATCGAACGATAATTCTAACTGATCCCAGTCAGTTCAACCTGATCATCACAACACTTTTTAACACAAAATAAATTATATCGATTTTGCACTTTAATTATTAAGAAACTCAAAACCATCAAATATAATTTCTGCACATGAGTATCGATCGTGTAAGATGCTCAGTTATTCCTGTCACACTCACGGAGGAATCATATTTTGTCCAGCGCCTCGATTTAGATCCGCGCCACATTAATTATTTTGTTTTGGTTTTAAACACATAAAAACATGTGCTGCGCTGTCTGATCGCCTCGTCCGCTCCGGTCCCGTCCACACTCCGTCCTTCCTCCTCCTTTACCGGGCGCCTGCAGCTCCAGCCTCCGCTCCCCGAGCCGCTTCCACCGCGGGCAACCTCGCTGTGAGTCCCGCAGGTCGGTGACTGATCCCCGCTCTGCCCCTCGCGTGTGATCCCTCCTCTCGCGCTGCTCACTCTGTGTGTGTTCACCGCGCGCGGCTGTGCTCTGAGGTCTCCCGCTGCGTTCAACGACTCCTCGGAAATATGCAAACATAGAGGGAGCTCAATAGGGAAACACACATTTTAACGCAAATCGTACATAAATACAGTTGAAAGTAGAAATACAAACTTTGAATGAAAATACTTGGGTCGCCCGAGCTACTGCCTGATTGCCCTCTTTTAACTGAGTTGCCATTCTGGAGAAAGTTACATTGTTATTACGGCTGTATGAGTAGGAGTAGGCCAATAGTTTGCTAAAGTTGAACCGCATTAAAGTCTGAATTCATGCAAAGCAAGGCCATTTATCAAGTGACGCTTGTTAACAATCTATTTTCGAAGTTTGGAGAATATAGTTTGCAAATCAGACAGGCGGCAGTGTTAAAGGTTCAATGTGTAGAATTTAGTGACATCTAATAGTGAAGTTTCATGTTTTGGCTGAATAGCCCTAATGCACCTTCACTTCCACTTCCAAACATATAAGAAAACCTGTGGTAGCCTTCAGTTACCATAAAAATTCAAAAGGTTTTTACTATGTCCAGTTAAGACAACTGTATACAACATGGCAGCCTCCGTAGAGAGGACCCACTACTGATGTATTTATAAAGTATGTAAACATAGGCAAAAGAAAACAACAATTTGTAAAATTTAGAAGATCACACACTAGGCACTGAAGCCTTCATGAACGTGTTATTTCACACGAGCATTGTGTGTGCCTTTTTCTCAGGTCAGAGCAAGCTCCCCTCAAAATGTCTCTGTCTCCCATTTACAGGGGGCTCTTGAATGCAGCATAAGCCTCGTGTGTATGTGCGTGTGTGTGTGTGTGTGTCGCTGTTGTGTTTGTGAGGCAGAGAGTTGCGTGCGAAGGGCTCGACATGTCATTCAGTGGAATCCGCCACCTGAAACGCGAGGAAGTGAAGGCGACTCAATTGGGTATAAAGCATCAGCCAACATCTGCCCCGAGCAGAGCGCAGCTGATGAAAACATCAGCTCGGAGCGGAGCACACAGGACCTCTGCGCTTTTATTTGATTTCCTTGGACTTATCATCATTTGGCGGTACCGAGCCGGTGCACCCTGTGGGAGACGCGTCTCTCCCTTTTTTTTCTGTACTTAAAGTGAATGTGGCTCAGCGGCCAACAACACTATACTGGAATTAACTGACACCCACACTGATATCGGGTTAGTGGACTTTATTTCTTTCTTTTTTTTTGGTGTGATTTGATTTTTTAATTGCAAATAATATTTAATTGCTTTTTCATTAAGGGTCCAGCATGTCTTTGCACTGTTATAGATGTTAAATAGATGTTGCACCGGTGTGTTATTCTTGAATCTAAATGTGTGATTTAAAATTGTTTATCTTTTACTTAATTAAGGTGATTTTAAGTTCATTTAAAAGATGAGCTAAATGCATATTTAACCTCAATGTCTGACTTGTAATGTTCAGCAACGTGTGGGGACGTGTTTCAGTGCTCATGGCTTTTACATGTGACCCTAACGTCCGCTCTGTCTCCTCCGCAGCGCACCTGTTACCTCCGCGGAGCGCATGACCATGATCCCTCCGGGAGACTGCATGTACGCGGGCAGAAAGAGGAGGAAGCCCGTCCAAAAACAGTAAGGAGCTGATGCTTTAATGGGTTTTTGCTTTTGTCACATCAGTGTTGTGTGGTTTACAACATTTTGTTGTTGCTTTTTTTCTAATCATTTAACCTGAATGGAAAACACAAGTGTCGACCTTATGAATTGCTTTTTAAAGAGTAGATAACCCAGGCGTGAGCTCCAGTTGGTATTGAATGAAATGTTGTGCTGAATAACAGGTTTACAGATGTAATATTAATGATCCCAGCATTTGATTGCATATATATGTACTATTATAAATTTTCCACATATTTAAAGTTTATTAATTATAAGCATCTTACGACTCACCTTGGCTTACTTTTAAATATTTATATCCAAATAGGTAGAAAGGGGTAACTTATGGGTAAATTGAGGTCTCCTTTTTTGGGACTAACTTGTCAGCTGATGCCATGAATAGTGAATGTAGGTTATATAAGATTTCGAAGAGGGAAGTGGTAATTTAACAAGGCCTGTGGCATTTATAAAGTTTTCATGTTTTGCACTGCCTTCGCTTCTGATCTGAAAGGAAATGTTTGCCACATAAAATCACTATTGTATGTGGACTGAAAAATGCATTTGGAGTTCTAGTTTGCCTCTAATGCCACTGGATTTTGTAGGACTGTGAATTTTAATTAGGTGCCATTCACTGATGTTTACTCCTCTAATTATGGATTCAAGATTTGATGGGTTCTCTGTGCATATTTTTTGAACTTACAAGTGAAGTAAACTCTTGCTGAATACTCTTATAAAACTTGACATTCACATTTATTCTTTTCGATATTTTTCAATAGTAAAAAGTGTAAAAATGGGATTATAAATTGGGCCATCGCAATGAAACAAAGTCCATGCATTCACGTAAAAGTTTTCCGTCTCTGTTGAGATGGACAGAAATGTTCAGCTGCGGAAATGGGAGCTGACCATTACATATGCGGATCATGTTGAGTTCGGCTGGTAAAGCTGTGTACTCCATATTAAAATACACACAACTCTGTGTCCAAGCTAACTTGGACATCCTCTGCGGCACTGAGAGGGAGAGTGCCGTGTATTGGAAACACCTTATTAGCAATACCAATATCAGGGATCACTGAGAAGATTGAGATAGCCGCAGTGGGTATGATTAAACATAGATATTTTACATAAACACAAAGATTCAAATGCGTCTGGTGATAAAAAAAGAAAAGATCATTGGAGGAAGCACAGTGTGGTGAATGATGTATCGGGGAAAGCTGAGTCAAAAGGAAATGCGGTTTACTTGGTCATATGTCTCTTGTTGTCAAGGTAGCTTTCCCTACCTCATCAGTTGTGTTTCCCAATAATGACGAACAACTATAACATTAATGAATAAAACGTCCTTCGAATAATCCAAAAATCTAATAGTAACACAGTGAACACTGAATAAAGTATACAAAGAGAGTTTTTGGAAGTTTCTATGTTAAGACCCATTAAAACAGGGTCTTGGCCACAGTTTCTATATCACTGCTCATAGCAAGGAGACTGTACGCTTTATGAAAAGGCCTCTGTCATGTACGAATGTTCCCGTTAACAGAACAAGTGAAGTAAAACATATTTTCTGTGTCTTACTTCTTGTTGAGGTGGTTCTCCACAATGTTTGGACCATATAGATAAAACCGCAAAAGTTTGCAGCTTATTTTAATGTGTGACTAATGATTAACACACACAAACATTCCCTGATGCCCTCTGAACCCCTCTCTTTCTCTCTCTCCCTTCCTGTCTGTGTCATCCTCAGGAAGCCGTCCTCGAGCAGCGAGAAAACCAACCCGTCCAAGCGGCACCGGGACAGGCTGAACGCCGAGCTGGACCGGCTGGCCAGCCTGCTGCCGTTTCCCCCGGATGTCATCTCCAAGCTGGACAAGCTGTCCGTGCTGCGCCTCGCAGTTTCCTACCTCCGCGTCAAAAGTTTCTTCCAAGGTAGGGGGGTAAAAAAGTTGTCATTTGTTGTGGAATGGGCTCGAGTGTCTGGTTTATGTGTGAATGTGAAAGTGTTTGGCTTTGAGTTGATACAAGTTTGGCTGATATGTTGTTGATAATAGAAAATCAGTGTCTGAAAATTGGCATAGAGTAAAATGGTTTATCTTTGATAAATATATAGTATATATGTTACAGGGAATTTGAATATGCTGCCTGTCCATGGAAACTCATTAACCTATCTAAATTTTTTTTATGAAACACTGATAACATTACATATTTAAGTTATTAATATGATTAATATATTTACAACCTTATAGGGAGTTTTATCTTGGTTTCAGGTAAAGAAAACATGTATCATATTGCCACAGAAATAGTCACTTAAAGATGTTAAATCTTGCTTCCCACCACACACTCTCATTCAAACCCTTGTTCATTCAGGCTGGTGTATGTGAGATGGTCAACTCATGTTCATGCTCTTAAATATTTGTCAATAGCATGTGAACTCAAAATCTATTTAAAATGCATCTAAATAAAAGAGGAAGAGGACAGATAATAGTTGCCTGTTACATTCGGGTCATCTCTTAGAATGTGGGAATAACCTGTGATTTTATTCTGTCTGTGTCATGAGTAAAAAATCCTCTGAGCTCTGTATCATGACTGACACTGATTCAAAGGAAGAGATAATTCAAAGATTAAACAGCACAAATCTCTCTTCTTGTTTTATTGTGCAATTGATATTGTGTTTTTTTGTAGCTTCCTTTCTTTGTTTTATAGTTGAGGTTTTATTAAGACGATTTGAAGAAAACCCCTGCGGCAGCAGATATGAAGTACTATTTTTCTTATAGTCAAATATAATTAAGAGGTACACAGAGCCGCACACTTGTTTTCCCACCCTCCCGCCATGCACTGAACACCTCCCTCCTTATTCTCCACAATCCCCTTCAAATATTCATGGGCATCTTGTCAATGTATTTAGTTGCTGGTGGCCTTAGTGGCTGCTTCATCAACACGGCGGCCACTGGACAGCTGGATGTCACGGCTCAAGAAAATGAGCATCTAACCACCGTCCTGTTCTCTTGAAATTGTGCTCAATAAAGTTGAAAGAGGGTGAGGGGGGAGGCATGTTAGGAACTTCACTGCCTTCAGGAAGAAATTCCTCATGTAAAGCTGTTTTCTTGTTTTTTTCTGAGGGTCTGACCAGCTGAGAAAGCTTTGCATCAGCATCTCCATGGCTTTCCGCTTCTACCTTCTTTACCCGTGATCCTTACAGTACCGTTAATCTCCATCATCCGCTACCCTCAGTTTGGCATGGCACCCAACCACTGGCATCCTGTTTGGCTAGAGTCATGCAACTTTAGGATCACACATACACCAACACACACACACACACACACACACACACACACACACACACACACACTCACATATCAGTTATTGTACCCACAAATGCTCATTTAGCTTAGCCATCACGCAAAGATGCAGTACAGGTGCTAATCGGACGAATTAAAGGTGCCTTTTACCCACAAGGAGAGAGAGAGAGAGAGGGAGAGAGAGAGAGAGAGAGAGAGAGAGAGAGACCGCACATCACGCCTCAGGGAAGAGTGATGATGGGTGTCAGAGCAGAAAAGTGAAGAGTTGGAAAATGAAGACGGTTCAGGCGTGTGTGTGTATGTGTGGAACTGATAAAAGTGTTGAAAAGTGTGTAGAACATGTTGAAAGAGAGAGAGGTGATATTGTTTGGTAGTGTTAATGGGTCACCTCAAAGTTACAGTCAGAACAGCAAAGGTGGCATTTGTCTGTACATATTTCAGGATGTTCCTCTGAACTGTGCGAACATGCATTGATGCCAAATCTTGTAGCTGATTGCTCGGCCTCTGCTGGATGCCTTGTTATCAGTGGCAGAAGTGACCAGCTTAGCTGTCTTTTGATGCTACACTAATGGGATTAATTAGAGTGGAACATAGGGGGGGATTTGGTTCTGTAAGCATCTTGCTTCGGTCCACTCACTTGACTCTCCAAATTACAGTTTCCCCCATTGATATTTAAACCTTTAAAAGTGTAAAAATAGATAATTCTAAGATGAGCAACACAGACACATCATGCACATCCTTCCTGTGGTTTGTAGCAACAGTCACAATCATCTTTCTTTTCCTCTTTTTTTTTGGGGCTTTCAGATACTAATGCCCATGACAAGAAACCATGAAAACCCGCAACTTTAAGGTGTCATTTGGTATCAGTTTTTGACAGGAAGAATGAAGATTTCTCTGCTTGTATGTGATGGAGTTCTTCTGTTTGTCCACTGGGGGGGACTGTGTGGAGTTGTTACCGAGTCAAGATTGATGTCCAGTTCATTTAGTTGTGATTAAGTGAGTACAGGATTTGGCTTCATGTTGGGTTGTATCACCTGCCTTGCCCTTTTAAGACTCTGGTTTATTGACTTATCGGTATCTCGTGTACAGTGTGTGAGAGGGTTTCAAGAGTGGCAGGTGGTTTTGGAAGCACATGAGATTCCCCCTCTCTGTGTTGCGTGACTGCTCATGGGTGGAGCACAGTAAACAATGTGCACCTATATTCAATACATGCAAATATATTCAGCTTTTTGTGTGCATGTGTTGATAAAAAGCAAACATACAGAGATTCACTTAATCATCATACAACATCATACTCCTCATGCCTACCTAGCAGAAAAGTCGGCATTAGTGCTCAATTATGCACTAAATATTAAATTATTGATAAATTCATAAACACATGCAGACTTAAAACTTAAAAGCAGGAGACACTGCTTCTTCTTTCTTTCAGTGCATATCATCATTTCATAGCTTTAAGTCCAATCTTTTTTATTACATTTTTATTTTATTTTAGGTCAGCATATCGATATTTTTAGCATTTCAGATACCCAAGCCCTATAGGTCCATGAGGACATGTGTGTTGACAGTCAGCAGACTGTAATTCTCTTCCCCTCCATGTTAGTTCTTTGCCCTCACTGTAATTGCTGAGCTTGTTAAATATTTACCCTGAGGATTAACTATCCCTCTTTTGTCTTTCTGCCCCCATTGCCTTTATTTTTCCTCCGGTGATGTACGTGCTTTTAAAGTCTGATTTGCTTGTTCGTGTTTCACTGCATTAAAAAAAATCTCATTATTAAAACTAGAATTTAGCTTTCTTAAGAACCTTTAATTAGGGTACAACCATATTTTAAGAGAGGATATCTTTATTAAAAGCACATTTTACATGGAATCCTTTCCATTTAAATTGTTTTATTAATTGTGTTATTGCTGAGATGCTGACCGGGTGTTGTATCATAAAACACCTGCAAAAGACAAAATAGATAGAGGTCTTAATCCTTTCTAAGTTTTCCTCTCTTTCTGTCCTCCTTTCACCCTCATCCGCTGTAGCTCTGATGCCTGTTGGACGTATATAAATTGAAATAGGCTGTAAAAAGATGAGAATTCAGCAGAGCTTGTGATGAGAATCAGATGGGAGTTTTAAGAGCGAGATCCTGGGGACCACGTAATAAAGGACGGAACGTCCTCCCTAATGTGCGGCCTGTCATCCTATAAATAGGGCTGCTGTATTGCTCTGCTATGGGCTTGATATCAGTTGATGTAATTTGTGGTAATGCATTAAAAGTAGCTGCTGGCATGATTTGTATGTCAATATAGTTAGTTTCTGTTTTGTTTGTCTGTAAGGTTGAAACACATTTTTCCTAATAAAAGTTGTAAAACATGTAAACTTGTGACCACCACTGGTCCAAATACTTTGAAGAAGTCTGGCATTTCTTTTCCTTAAAAAAATACTACTTATGACGTGCCCCTGAGCAAGATAGCTTTTAGATTTGAATGTTGGCACCTGCGTTTTTGCTAGAGTGTGTATTTTGCAGTCTACATGCCATGGTGGCTATTTTGACAGCATGCGCTCTGGTTCTTTGATGAGGTGGGACAGAAGCCTATTTGACGACATCTGTCACAGTCTCAGGTCTTGACCCGCGTGGTGTGGAGATCAGATTCACATCACACCCCATTAATCCATATGTATTTCTCATTGCACCATGTCTGTCTCTCTCCCCTTTCTCCCCATAGTCATCTTCACTATTGAGATCAGATATTAGAAGTCTTTCCTTCACCTCCTCTAGCGTACCAGCTGCTCACTGACTTGGTTTGTCTATCTTTTAAACTCTTTTTTGTATGTTTTTATTAAGTATTCATGCATATAATTCGTATAGTTTTCTATCTTCTTCTGCTCTATCTTTTCGAAGCCTCTTCCAAAAGTACAGAGACATGCCTGAGGAAACTTCAATTAAAGTTGATTGGTGGATTTCAGGCAAGTTTATCAACCAGAGCAACAGTGGAAAAAAGCTTACAGAGGCTTGTTTTTATGATCTGTGACCAGCATCAACCTTCAGTAGTATTTAATACCTCAATCGATTAAAATCATCCATAGTTGTGACATTTTACAATAAGCCCACTTTTTTCAGTTTTCTTGTTCTCACAGCTGTTCGAACACTTGTTTCCTCATTGTTGCTCATTTCAAGGGATGGCAGAATGACTTGCCAGACAAGTGGGATTTTCTCACACTCAATGGCTCCAGTTATAGTAATTAATATTCCTGTATTTATTAATTGTGCAGAAGCTGAGTTGCAAATTACCAACAAAACAAATCTCATTTCCAAATATAAATGCCTGTGGTGTAAGAGTATCCACATCACAGCGGGGTGCATTTATAAGAGTGTGTGTGTGTGTGTGTCTACAAGTCCTCAATTATGGCCCCACCTTCCCTCATAGCTGTCGGACCAGTCGGGGTGTTGACAGGGAATGGGAACACATATATAGACACACACAGATGTGATGAGAGATTCAAGTGCAAGTGTACCAATCTCTGCCAAGTTTGATAAACTATATATATATATAAATATAAACAAAATCCATACAGCAACCATATCTCTGAATGTGTTTGCACCACATTCAGGATGTTTACTGTCTGTCTATTTCTAAATACTCAGTGAGCTATAGCAAAAGAGGAAGAGAAAGGCCACAGGAACACCAGCACCACGCAAATGGCACTTGTGACGTCAGCCGACAGACAGGAGGTGATTTTGTAACCAAGAGAGGAAGGGGAGAACAAGAGAGAACCATCAGTCTAAGTCCTAATTCTCACATCTACAAATTTAAGATAATTTCATGGATGTAAGCCCCCTTTCACCACTATTTGTGGGTTAATCTTTTTCATGTCAAATCTGTATCCAATCGAGTCAACACAACTGCAGACCATTTAATTTCCCAAAGAGGGAAGTGCTGCAGTGGGATAGCTGTTCCTGAATTGAGTCTGTGCTCAGGGGTGAAAATGTGCTCAGGTCAGATTATAGATGGTCTTTGTGTATACTAAACTCTTGGTGACCCTGGACTTTTTCCTTTCCCTAAACTCCACAACCCAAATGCAGACGAGACACTCGGGCAGAGGCCAAGACAAATCAGCGAGCTTCACAGACTATAAATGAAGTGACAAGGCTTAGCAACAGAAAGGTCAAAACATGGTCACTTGAAGTAAAATGCTATTGAAATTGAAGTTGAACCATACACGACATTATTCACATTATTATTCAAAGTGTGATTGAATTAGCAGCTTGTTTACTTTGTCTATGACTCAATAAAGCCCTTGATAGTACACATGTATGTTTGTCATCTTTCTAAACTCATCAATCTTTCTTTGTTTGCTCAGTGTGAGCATGCTAACATAAGCAGTTACCTCAAAGCACAGCTGTGCTCAGGTACAGCTTCAATCAGACTTCTGAGAATCAGGTTAATTTGGGTTGTTTGAAGAAACCTAGTGGTCAGCATGGTGGCACGATGGTTAGCACTGTCACCTAATAGTAAGAACGTTCCAGGTTTGAATCCCATATTTCTGTGTGTAGTTTGCATAAATCTTGCAATGGCAGCATGGAATTTCTCCAAGTCCTCTGGCCTCCTTCCACAGTGTCACAAAAACACACAGAGGAGGATTAGGTTAATTGGAGACTCCAAATTGTGTGAATGAGAGTGTGAATGATTGTTTGTCTCTGTATGTCGGCCCAGCGATACGCTGGTGACCTGTCGAGGGTGTACCCCTTCTCTTGCCCATGTCAGTTAGGATCAGTCCAGTTCCCCCGCAACCCTCAAAGGATAAGTATAGATAAGGGATGGATGAAGGATTCTACTATTATAGGCTCCCATAATAGGTACTAGGCTGCACAGCTCATTAACCCATTTGTTACATCTGTCGAAACCTTTTTTGAAGTGAACACTCAAACAAAGCGAAGGTCAAAACCTTAGACCTTTCATGCGCCCCTGTTGTTTGACCCGGTCACAGAGGGGGCTAGGAATCACTTGGAATCAGTTAAACTTCACGGGTGATTAGTATGAACTCGACGAGCTGTGAATCAATGCTCACACGCTGATTTCTCGATGCTTCATTCACACCTGACGATTGCACAATTGAGGCCTCACAGCACACAGTGCATGCAAGCTCAAGGGATGCAAGGAATTCCACCCTTCAGCCCATCATATCAGTTAAATGTCATATGTCACAACAAGCCTGAAGATAGATATAAGCTGACTGACCAGAGCTGCACTTCTGTTGGTGGCACGAAATCCCCTGTTTACCCTGAGCTGTTACCTGACTTTTGAAGAGCAATAAAAAGGTAATGCTTAGGGTCACAAACTGAACAGACTGACTGACATTAGTAATTTTCATGTATAGTCTCATCGGTTTTGGTGATGCAACACACATCCCTTATTATTTTATAATTTATTTGGATGATCTGATCTGGACCCATCCTGGACTTCGTGTTGGGCCTCTCCCCGGGTCAGACCTTTCTCACTCAGCTCTGCCATCACAGTTCGCCGACATGCTGCTTTGGGCTTGTGTTTTCTGTGTTTTAGGGCAGTCCTTGGTTTGCGGTTCTGCAGTCCATTCTGAGGACATCCCACTGTATCTAATCTGGTTCTTAGTATTCTTGTACAGTTCGTTGTAAAACATTAGTTTTGTGTTTTGATTAAAAGAATAATCCCAATTTGCTTTTATGAGTGAGTATTATTGTGAAATGGACTCACAGACTCACCCTGTCACAACATTTCTGTCACCTCTCTTAAAAACTCTCTGTTTATTCTTTATTCTAAACCACAGTTTGACAATGACATTAATGTCCCTGTCTCCTCCTCCTTCTCCTCCTCCTCCTCCTCTTCTACTTCTTCCTCTCAATGGGGCTCTGCCCTTCTGTTTGTTTCGCTGACCTCTTTGAAAGAAAATCACCTCTCGTCTCCATGTGTTACATGGAGAGTGCGTGACCAGGCTAAATGCCACTGCTCAGGCTTTTCTCCTTCCTCTTTTCCTCCACATGCAATGTCTGTGATTTTGTGCTACAAGCTCTACACACAGAGGTAGATGTATGGCCGATTTATATGTTTCTAGGGCAAATGGTAACGTGTTCTCACTGTTATGACAAACTTAATGCCAGGGCTCAGGGTTTAATCATTTCCTTTCCTTTGGGTTTGGGTGAAACAAAATTTTGATAATTTTGGCAAAAGTTCACCCCAGACACCAGTAAAATGGTTGGATAAAATGTGATGAGCCGGTTTCTGCTGAATGTGAAGCTATCGATTTATACTCTAGTATAATCTCCATGCATATTTGCAGTTCAAATGTTAATATATTTACTTGGTTGCAGCAAACACAACTATTACCATCCCTATGATTTCATACTAAATTGTGCATTAGTTGCATGTCGGCTCACTCTCCCACCCTCTTGCATGTGTGTTTGCCCCCTCTGCAATAATCATCAACACAATAGCTGTTAACTAGCGCGACAGGCCAGCCATGCTAATCCCTTGTATGTGTCGACTACTGTGAATGGAGAAGCCGCCTTATGCATTTAGGATCCTCACAGCTAACTCATTAGTTGCTTGAATCAAAGGCATGACACTGGCTTTGTCCCTGCCTGGCCTCTCGTGCCACAGACACTGAACTCGCTTGAGTGGAGTTGGACTCTGTTGGCCTGGGGGACCAGTGGAGCCCCCTGGGATCACAAAAGGCCATAAGTGAATTACTCAAATCAGTGCCGAGGGGGGGCCCCCTTCGACGCTAACTGTAACAGCTAGTGGCGGCTCTGCGCAGCAATGGGAGGTGTGTTTATGTGCAAGTGTGTGTGTGTGAACAGACGGGTAGAGTGTGTGTTTGAGTTTGAGTGAGTGTGAATAGACAGCCAGGACTCATGCAGAGGGAGCAGAAGCCTTTGTTGGCCCAACACTATTGTTGGAAGCTGCCTTGTGTAATTATTGTCACAGCTACCGCCTAGCACGCTGCTTTGCCTGAG
Organism: Pseudopleuronectes americanus; assembly: GCA_038501795.1. Classification (NCBI taxonomy): domain Eukaryota; kingdom Metazoa; phylum Chordata; class Actinopteri; order Pleuronectiformes; family Pleuronectidae; genus Pseudopleuronectes; species Pseudopleuronectes americanus. Next base: position 11,264,650 of record CM076736.1, read on the forward strand.
CAGGAGAAGCACAGTGGGACGAGGAGGGAAGCAACAAGCACTAAGTCCCCTGGAGATTAAGATGATGATTATATTATGGAAGCAGTTAAAGCACGCAGTGATGCTACAAACATGCTGGCAAATCCCAGCTGTTGTTTTACATATTTTCTAATATCAATTAGAAATTGTACATCTCTGATCTCGAGTCTGTTTTAACCTACAGTTATTGAACGATAATGTTCTTGGCAGCTATATTTCTTATTACAAACATTTGTTCTGCTGTTGGTTTGCAGTGTGCTATTTTTAAAAGCACGTCCCTCTAACCACGCTGAACCCCAAACTACGCCCCTTTTGGCTGAGATTAAATAATTCACATTGCCAATTTATATTCCCCCCTCCCTACCCACACACACATACACACAACAAACAAATAGACTTTGTTTATCTCCATTTAAACATGCAATATAGCTTACAGATTTATTCCTGCCCAAAGCCACATGTTGAAAACCGATTTGATAACTCATTAGGGCTCGGAACAGTAATTTCTTCATTTGTTGTGGTGTGCTGGAGGCTCTTTTGCGCAGAAACGGCTTCCTGAGTTTTGTTTTAGAACAATTGTTGTGGGATCAGTGTTTTTGAGAAAACTGAATTCATTTAGCAACAGTGCAGGAATGCAACAAAGAAAATGTCTTATAAATTGTTTTGAAATTGTAAGACAATGTAAATAAAAAATAAGTGGAATCAAAGAATAATATTTATTATTGGCAAGCTTGCCCTGTTTGTGTACCTCTATTGATCTTTTGCATGGCTTAGACACAAATCACAATCAGCTGACCGAAGGTATGACATAGATTCACTCCCGAGAACCGGCATCCTGGCTCAAATGGCGACCAGTTTCCTCTAAGTGAACACCAAGGCCCTATTAGCTACTGCACAACCAATTTAACATGGCCACCAGCATAAAAAGCTCAGCGGTGTCAGTAATGCGATCTGTTGATGGCTAAACCATGCGAATGGAGCCGCTATTCATAGCGGCTGATGAATGAACTCCGTGACACTGTTTCTCTGGCACGATACAGGCCAGCATCTTACCAAGACAAACCACTAACCAGTGAAGTGGGTGTGAGGGGAAGAAACCAACTTAATCTGAAAAACTGTCACAGCTGTCTCTCCACATTTTGTCTGACTTAATTTCCATTTAGGAATCTCAGCCGAATGCATCATGATTCTGGACACTAAAATTGCAACAGAGAGGTGCTCTAAATGTACAGATACCTGAGTGATGGAATGAATGGCGAGGAACTGGAGTGTAAGCTGTTGTCAGAAACACCACTGGTAACAATTCTGACCATGTTCTTTTTCTCAACAAGGTTACTGTCATGGCATGATCTCCTCCAGCACATGTCATTAGGTCGTGTCTGAATACAACGGGTACACTGTACTTCAGACCGTTTGTTTTGCCTGTCACCTCCATTTAACTTAATTGAAGCATGCTTGGGTGTACTAGAGTGGCTGGACCCGGACCCTGCTGTTGTTCTCTAATGTAAATCGATATGTTTCCATGCGGTTGGAAAGATCACTAACCAAAGGTGGCATCTGACCCGATACAGCTCGATACACTAACTACCGTCAGCCAGATGAGGTCCCCTTTCATCAGCATTTGATATGGGAAAACAGGAGCACGTTACCCGCCTGAGTAAAAATAGTTCCTGAGATCATGTCATATGTAGTTAGGGTTATTTGAGGAAGCTTTGGGCTCTGTTTTTTCAGATGAGGTTTGCCAAAATGTAAATTCACTGTACATAAGTTCTCCCATATAAATCCAATTACTGGTGCTGTAAAAAGCATTTGTTTCAGTCAGAACGGGCCAATTAATAACAAGAACTAATTAAAGAGAACACAAAATTTGCTACAAGGGAGTGTTTAAAAAGGGTTTTGCGTGGCTTTTATTTTTTTATTGGCTGGCAGGCCTTTGCTGCGCTCAGTGCATCAGAAGCAGCCTGAACTCTGAGTGAACTCCCGCTCTCTGCTGAATTATCATCGAATGAGTGAGCCTGACAAAATATTTTTAGGGTGGGGAGAGACGTAAGCAGAGGGTACAGCGAGCGAGACAGAGGGTAAGGACAATCGTTCCTCTCGCACACACACTAACACACACAGACACACAAATGACACATGAAGCACACACGAAGCACGCTCACTCGGGCGCTGCAATGAGAGACAAAGTGAAGGTGAACATCAGTAAACAGCTGCGCGATCGTCTTTGACTTGACAGCGTCCAGGCACATTGTTTAAGAGGAAAAGCTCTGCAGGGCCAAATGTCTCAAGCCAGGCAGTCAGGTATGAAGGCAGTCAGGCTGGAGAGTGTGTGTATGTGTGGGGGGGGACGGGGGCCATGCAGGGAGAGGGAAAGAGAGAGAGGGAGAGGAAGTTGCGTGACTTGTGCTTGGCTCAGACCTTCAGCCCCCCAGGCGTTAGTTGTTAGCCAGGAGAAACGAAGGTATATCTTAAGTGTTCAACAGTAAACAGAGCCACGACGGGGCCCCAGTGCTTACTGGGATTTATTCTGGATGTGTGTGTTTGTGTGCATGTGTGTGTGTTTGTATGCACTGTAAAACAAAATGATGAGCAGGGGCGAGGGATTTCATCTTGAATCCCTATTGTGTCAACCTGGCTTCAGATTTCATCACATTGTTAAAGTCAATCAGAAAAACTCCACTGGGGTTTGACGAATTTGCACAACCAACCACCCACACAAAAATGTCGGTTAAAACACTGTTGGCGTAAGACACTCGTTTTAAAGTGTTTCCTATATTTATGCCTTGAAACCATTGAATTCTACTGGAAGCATGTGTGTGTGCGGACATGAGTGCATGTGTGTGACTCCATATTGGATAATTTGCCCTCACTGGAGGTATTCACGGACACCATCAGCATTAAAGGCCCACTGGGGGGAGTTCATGGTAAAAGCTCTCTGAGGCTTTTTGAGTTGCAAAAAAAAACAGTCAAACATGTAGCGAATGAATAATAAAGGAGAAGAAAGTTATTTTTAAAAAGTTGCTGTCCATTCTTGAGTTTAGTTGTTGTTTTGTTTTCTCAAGATATTCTTCCTCTTATACACCACACAAGCTTGTTCAAGGCGGGAATGTTGGGCCTTTATTATCGCTGATCTGTATAAGGTTCGAACACAGAATGAAGGAGGGTGTTTTTCTGCCTTAAAGTTGGCAGTGGTGGTCATTGAGCTAATTCGACTTCCGTGTAAAAGGTAAAGCCATCATGGAGGAGACAGGACGCTCAAGCTGATGTTGCCAGAATAAAAGTCACACAGTGTAAACAAGTCGAGTGGCATAATGTCATAATGGCAGACCTCTTCACGGAAGGAAAGTGAGATCTTGTTTAAAAGGGGCTGCTTTGTTTTAAAGGTTCAGTGTGTAGAATTTAGTGATATCTACTTGTCATAAAATCTCAAAAGGTGTTCAGTTTGTCCAGTTTGGACTACTATAAAAAACATGGCAGCCTCCAAAGAGCGTACTCGCTCCTGATGTAGATATAAAGTATTTAAATATAAAGGGCCGATTCTAGGCTAAAGAATACAACAATTCTTACAATTTAGATGAAAAACTCATGTGAAAACATTCCTATGATTATTTTATATTAAATGTTTGCCAATAGATCCCTTTAACCTAAATCTTACACACTGAACCTTTACAGGCTAATTACACTAATGTAGGGTTTTGAATAAATACGTTTGTGAGTCAACTGTAATGAATCCCTGAATAGGATGGGCTGGAAAGCATCCAACCACAGCCTTTGTTTCTAGGGGATGGAAGTATCCTTTTGTCGGCCGCATTTGAAGGAGCCTTCTAAAGGTGTAAGCCTAGCCAAGCCGCTGAAACAGAATTTGTCTTCAAATGCATCCCCGGAAGGATGCAACCTCTGACTTGGGACACAGCTATTGTTTATCTGATTTAACATCCATTTCTGCTTTCTACTTTACCACAGTCCTTACTTAAAATGTCACTGTAGTCTATTTCAGATATTTCAAATAAGACATTTTCTAGTTAAATATGAACTTTAAAGAGGTTCTTTTGTGTTTTTCAGTTTATTAGAAATTGAGCCACAGGCATCATCAAACCTTACAGCGACCTAGCAACTGATGACTTATTCATCAGCCGCAATGTCGTGACCTCTTAAAGATGATACGTGACAGGAGCAAAGAGATAGATAGTCAGATCATCATATCGGGTACTACTGCCACGTCGCTGCCAGATAAGGGAGCTATATGGTTTATATCATGAACAAAAGGAAAAAGGGTAAGAAAGAGGGAGAGGATAAGGAAGAGGGAAAACAAGGACATGGAGAGAAAATGACAGAAAGAGGTGGTGAAGAGAAGTGTCAGACTCTGTTTCTGTCCCTGAGGAACGTGTTTAAATTGGCATGTTGCAGAGAGAGCACTGTTAGACCGAATTTAAACAGCTGCCGGCTTCACCCACAGCAACACACACACACACATACACACACACACACACACACACACACACACACACACACACACACACACACACACACACACATTGGGGCCCTCCCCTTCTCTAAGTTTGCGTGCGGAGCCGGGAAATTCTCCATGCTAATGTGCCAGGGTTTGTTTTCATCATCAAATTGCAAATGTTTTAAATATGCATCACACACATTCGCGCACACACACACACTCACACATATACCCACATTTATCCAGTCACAGCGCTGACAGTCTAATCCTTGTTTTCATACAGTGTCATCTGTCACTTCCACCCATGTTTATTTTTCATACACCCCTCCCATTTTTTCAATCACACTTGATTTTCTGATGCAGCGCTTCTTGACCTATAAGGGCCCCGCTGCTTTGCCTGGTTTTGTCTCCAGATTCATATGTGCACAGGCTTTTTACAGTGCGGGTCCGGGATAACAATTAGCTTGAGTACAGGGCGATTAAAGGGAGTGCTGGCATGTTTTTGCAGTGACTGTACAGCAAGTAATGCAATACTTTCCAAGCTTAAGCCCTTGAACTGTAATGCACATACTTTAAACAGAATCACAGTTTACGTAGCTGTTGTGTAGTTTTAATACAAAAACTACAGTGTTTTCACATATTTCATTTTGTGTGAAAAAATTTGTCTTTCGTAAATGTGACCAAGTTTCTCAGTGTGTAAAGTTACCCCAGCCCCTGCAGCTTTCTCACACGGAAAAGATGTAGACCTGACAGTTTTCACCAACGTTGAAAGCTTGTGTAAATATAGCTCCAAAATCAAAGCTGAGTCACATCCACTCCGTCGTCCATTGCTGCCTGCCACCTGCGTCATTCTATCTGTTTGATACCAGTTCAAAAGAAGCTGTTTACCCATATATTCTTTCTGTGCCATTCCATCACATTGGAGAAACTTTGGGTCTGCTTAAAATGATGTTGAACTTTGTTACCTCTCACACATTATTGCCTGTCAAATGTTTGCCAGGAGGCCTTATTTGATTTTCTGCAGAAAAGAACCTGCAAATCTTGGCTTAAAGATATGGATAACCCAGTTCAGACTCAGGGAGTGAGAAGTGCAATTTTTGCTCAAAGTTAATAGCCGAGTCAGTGTAAGGTTATCATTTCAGAAGTTATATTAGTCCATTGCTTATTGCTTCATAGACTTTTGGTTGGGTGCTTTCCCATTACACCCCACAAAATGATTATCTTTTACTTAACCCCAGGTATTATTTCCTCATTGTCCCCCAAAACCACCCAATTTCAATGCTCACCAAATTAAATTAATGTTGTAAAAGGACTATCTGCAAGCAAACAATAAACCGTTAATTATAGCTTTTGGATAATTCATCTTCAATCTGTTTTAAAGGCGACAATAACAAAATAAAACTTCGTATCCAATTTAAAGTGAAATTCATGCAGTGATTGGTCAAAGCCCCACCATGACTAAAATTAAGGGTAAACAACAGATCACTAGAGACTCCTTCCTTGTGACTCATGAGCAACGAGTTCTCAGAAAGAAGAGAGAGAGAAAGAAAGAGAGAGGGAGAGAAACAGGCTTGGGGGAGGATGAGGAGGAGGAGGGGGAGCACCATAATAACATCATTGTGGCTGTTTGAAGTCGCATCAGGCCTATTTCCCAGATACAGTAAGTACAGGCTGTCTGGCTGTCTACTGGCCTCTCGCCACTCAAAGGCCACATTCATGGAGGCGCTGCCGCCCTCACAGAGGGCAATTGGATCCACCGGATACCCTTCCCTTCTCACGCAATGTTGTGTAAACCCGGGGAAAATGACCTCAATATGTCCTAAACAAGTTAAGGATGAAGATGCCGCACCCGCTCACATGTCTCAGGCATGATAATGTGGTGATAGCTTTATAAATACCCACTCTCATGCACACACAGAAGCAGCAAATACTGATTGTTTCCCTGCATCTGTCAGCGTGTCTCGCTTGAGCTGATGCTGCTGTTGGATCCCTTTAAGGGCTAACAGCTCATCTATACCATCTGTTCATATTTGAATCCTTTGTCTTTCATGTCGGCAAAAACCAAAGAGTTATTTGTAGCTTCTGGTTGAAAACAACTTAAGAGAATTAGCAACAAAAAACACTGAACCAAATAAAAGCAAAAACACTGAACCAAATAAATGCAAAAGGGCGTACTCCCTTGATTTTAATGATGATTTTGTTGTGAATCAATACAGATTATTCAGGGGGAATTCAGCAAATCAATGCTCTACAGTAAAATAAGATCTTACTCATTTTGAAAAAAAACTAAAAAAAAATTGCTATAGTGCGGCGACGGCCATGAATAAATCAGAGTATGGGAAACAAGTGTGAAAATGCTTTCAGTTCATTATGAAAACTGAAGCAGGTCAGAGGAGGTCAGATGAGCTGATGGGTCCGTCAGTAAGTGTGGTCCATGCATTTGTCAAAACAGCTGAGAGAATGTGGGCACATGCATAGACCACCTCCAAATGTGGGCTAAGTCAAGTATAACACTTTTTTAGGAGAAGAAAAACAACAACATTTCAACAACTGCTGATCTCAATAACTTTCACTGGGTTTCCTGGGGCTCATTCTAACATCTGACACATAAATCTGGTCCATTATCATTGCTTACGTCAAAGTTTCTTTTTACGAACAATGGCATCCCTTCTCCTCCGACAATTCCGCCTGTACATCTGTAGATAAAGACTCGTGTATAAGTAATATCAAGTTAGTATAAGTAATCAGAACTAAAGCCTGACGAATCTGAGGGGCGAGACAGACCATTAATCTTCTCAATTCATCTGCATCAAACTCTTAAGGTTTACAATCATTTTATGGCTGTTATGATGTCAAGTTCTTCGGGGGTCTCTTGACCTTGCATGGGTGGTGTTCCTTCTCTCTGTGTCCTCTTGCCTCCTATCATTGTCTTACCTTTCCTCTGTGCAGGACTGGGTACAGGAATATCAATATAAATGGCATCAGTTTGAGTGGTGGTTGCAGTTGATTCAGTGAGACGTGTGGATGTTGTGACTCTATGAGTTTTGTTGTTCATTTTTTCCCAGCTCCTGGATTTGTGGGAGCAGCTGTCAAATTGCCTGTGATTCTCTTTTTCCGCTCTCACAGAGGCCACCTTTTCTCTCATGGTTTTAAAATTCTTCTTACATTATTCATGCTATGCTTTTACCATTCAGCCACGTCTTTCATTATCAATCCCGTTTTTTCATTGTATTCATTGTGGTTTTTTTTCTGACTTTGTTTTGCCATCTCTGAGCCGGTTAATCTTCGATTTAATCCTTCCTCTCGAGTGGTGGCACCACTCCTTGGCCTTGAGGCCTGGACATTCTCAACTCGACTCCATGCTGACATGGGTTTAGCCTGCATCTACTCTCTCTCTCTCGCACTCACTTTCATTCTGTAACCTTTGTACTGATTCTTTATTTTTCTTACTTTGCTTTACTAACCAGGCTCATTTATGTTTCCCTGCCCTGAATGATTTTTAACATGAAGTGGATGTTGCCTGCAAGGCAGAAAGGAGACATTAAATAGAAAGAGAAAAGGCTTGTTGCATAATTCATACCGCCATCACAATGCCAAGTCTGCATTCATCCATCATTGGAGTAGCATCTTTATTAAAATGTCAGATGGGCCAACTCATGTAGAAAACTCAGAGGCTTGACCTAATTGGCAGAACCACGTGGTCACTGATGAGACTAAAGCTGCTGTGGTGGACAATTAACTATGATTCAGATTTTCCAGAAATCTGATCTCAGTCATTTTGTTGAAATACTGCAAATGTTTGACTCTTTTTCTTTTTGTCCAGTCTTCAGTCAAGTGGGTTGGAGATTTTGCACGGTGCTTAACTCTAAATGGAAATATTACTACTGTTCAAACTGTTCCTTAAGTTGTTTGAAGATTTGTTTCGGGTCGGAGCTATCTATGGCAAAGACTCTCAGGCTGAATTTGCACCTAACTCTATGGTCCCAAACTGACACAGACACAAGATCCTGTACAGCTTTCTGTAATAAGTCTTACTTACCAAAAAAACAAGTTACTGTCATTCTGTGAAAATTAGTAGAAGCAGAAGATTACAGAGGTTACAGCCTGTCGGTACAGCTGATAGATCCTCATGTAACACATCCCATGTTTTTAGTCAGCAGCTGGATGGATAGCAGAAACAAAACACCTGCCAAAAGCCTTCAGGCCTGATCCTTTTCTCTTGGCAGGCCGCTCCTCCCCGCTACTTCAAGTCCTTCTCCTTCTCATGCAACCTCTCCCCGGCCAAACTCTCAGTCAATTTCCAGGCCATATTGAGGCTGTTTTGTGGCCTCCCATCCCCTGCTGGTGATGTCATGACAAAAAACACAAACTGAGATTTGATGAGCTGGAAAATCTCATTCCTGCGTATAAAGAATTATTGTCCACTCTGTGCAGAGTACATGTCCAAACGTCAACTGTGATTAAACAGCTTGGGCACAGGTAACAATGTATGAAATCGATCAGGTTTGTGTGTCCAGGCATATAGTAAATCTACACATTTGGACTTCCTGGTACCCTTCTGTGCAACAAATGAACCTTTAAATGTGGAGACGAGTGATTTTCCAGACATAAAAACAGATGCAAGCTTTGGATTTCTCAAACTGGTTTTGAATTGTGAGCGAGGCTGCAGTAACAGAGATAGGACTCTGTGTATAAAGTGTTAAACTCTTAGTTTCTTTGAAAACCTTCTCTAAAACTAAAAATAGATGAGCATACATTCAAGGAAATGTAAGAAACAGTGCAGAAATGTAAGCCACAAACTTACTACCAACTGTCCTACTGCCTATACCAAACCAGCCGTTACTTCCACAGTCAGGGGCATAAAATACACCCAAAACATCCCTTTGCAGGATTTCCTGGAGGATCCGAATTTAGGCCAATTTATTGGGTTAACTCCAGCAACCTCAATCCACCATATTATTTGATATAGTGTGTCCTTATTAGTCAATCTAAACGCCAGTCACCCACTGTTTTTGAATTGTTATAAAATTAGGCTAAACCGGCCACAGTTATGATTGTATATCAATAAATCAGTCACTGTTTATCACATCAACATGTGATCCAATAACAGGTAGGGCTGACTGCCATAGACAAGCAGACCTTGGCAATGAAGATGATGAATACTGTTTGTGCAAATTCAACTGACATGACTGGCATTAATCTTTAGGATTGAAAAAACAAGCACATTCATCTTAATGAACACTTGGGGAAACACCTCAATCTAGTTGTAGTTCGAAGGTGTGTTCTGAAACCTGAAATATGTTGGACACATCTGTCATACAGTACACACGGTACACACTAGAGCTTTGTAGGAATGGAAAGTATTTTACAGGACCAGCAACATGAATGGTCTTTTTGTGTCTCTGTCCTTAGAACACTGGCATCCCACTTTCTCTCTGCCCACTGCCTCTTCCTCTTAGCTCCCTGTCATCTTCAGTTACTGCATTTTCCTCCTCGGGCTATCCTGGTGGTAGAAGGGTGCTGAGAGGATAGAGAGGTGTTGGGAGAAGGAAACAAGACAGGAACAAGAGGACGGCAAAGAGCGGGG